>OY723401.1:68758645-73648645 GCA_963210345.1 Inga oerstediana
CGCACAAAGTCAAAATTCCATCTAACTAGACACCAAGAGTGTGTTTTGATTCAATTAAAAAAAGCTATTTTGGGAGAAAACCTTGGTTTCAGAAAAATCATCCATGGTTTTGAGCTCAAACCATGGTTTTGCAAAAATCATCCAAACACCCCAAATTTTCCCAAACCAAGGTTTTGAGCTCAAACCATGGTTTGGATCTCAAAACCATGGTTTTAAGAAAATTTAATTTTTTTTGCTTTTTTTTCATATGTGGACCCCACCATCTCCCTTTAATTGGTCCTTTTTATTAATGTGGGCCCCACAACACACACTCTCTCTTCTTTTTCTTTTTTCTTTTTCTTTTTTCTTTTTTCTTTTTTTGAATTTCACCGATTTTTCTTTAATCCCTTTTTTTTAAGAATTTTAAAATTTTAATACTCTCTTTTATCTTATAAAACCTATTTATCTAATTTGATTATATTATAAAAATTAGTTCATCTGCACACGAATGTCCCATTTGGCAAATAAGTTGGTAATAAGGGATTTTTTCACAATTTTCCTAAATCATTATTCTACTCATAATTTATTCTTCAGAAGCTATTCTGCTCAAAATCTATTCTTCAGAAGTTATTCTCCACATTTTCTCCAGAATCTATTATTCAAAATCTATTCTCCTCATAATCTATTCTCCAAAAGTTAATTCAAACACACTCCAGGTTGATGAAAGATGCAGTAATAGGTCCGCTACTATCTAAAGGGACTCGGTGATAGGGAACTAGATTGCATGGGGCATCATAAGGGGTGGTTTAAAGGAATAGAAGTTCCCAGTCCAACCTTCCACTTTAGGTGATTAGTAACTATCTAAGTGCATTTACTGATACCTTTCGATATTCAAGAAGAGTTATAAGGAATCTTTGCCAATTCAGCACTATTTATGTCAATATATTTAGTCCTCAGAGTTTCATATACTAGTAATCTAGATTCAGATGAGAGAATTCTCCATATTTGCTGAGCAAGAAGGGCATTATTAACCTGACTGATAGATCAGATTCTCAAACTTCCATTAGAGATAGACCTAAAAATAAAATCCTTATTTGCCAAGTGAATGTTTTTCCTATCACCATTGGTTCCCGAGAAGAAATTTGAACATCTAGAATCAATTGGATTACAGATATATTGTAAGCATAGATCTGATAAGAGTAAGTCTAGAAGCTTGAGATAATAGTCTGGCCTTCCATGCTACAGTCCTTGATTCAATGGAATTAAGGACTTGTGAATATACATGTGATTTGTTTCTACAAGATCCACCCATGTTTCAAGATATTTCCTCAGTGCATCTAAAAAATTGATTCCAAAGAATTGAGAATAATGCATTTGAACATGTGGAATATTGGGGCTGAAAATGATTGAGGACTTTGAGAAATTGATGGCTTGACCTGACCAAGATGAGTAAATATCAAGAGAAACCTTAGTGCTCGTTTGGAAGAGCTTATTTTTGTCCAAAACGTGTTTATAATTCGTGATTCACGGTATACGAGGTAAGTATGTGAGAGGAGTTTTTTCTCGGCTTGCGTAATAAGTGCGTTTTTCCTGTATAAAACGCTGAAACAAACAAAGCTTTAATTGAGTTCACACTCTAATCAGCACATTTAAAGAAGAAAACTGAATCATTAGCATAGAGCAAATGTGATATTGGGTGAGCATTATTATAGATTTTGATTCTTTTCACATTCCCAGCCTGTTCAAAAGAGTTCAAAATACAGGAGAACACATTTGCTGCTAGGATATAAATGTAAGAGGACAGAGGGTCTCCTTGTCTTATCCCTTTATTAGGATTCATAAAATGAGAGATTTGTCCATTGAAAATCACTTTACATTGGACAAAAATTATGCATTGCATTACCAAGACAATCCATTTATGAGGGAAATTCATTTGTTTGAACACAACATAGATGAAATCCCACGCGAGGCTATCAAAAGCCTTTGCAAAATCCACTTTTAAAGACGTCAATTTCTTCCCCCCTTGTTTAGCACTATGCACCTGATTCATAAGATCCGCTGCCAATAGAACATTATCTGTAATTTATCTACCTTTGAGTATGGGTGTTCAAATCCGGAATCGGGACCGGGATCCACCACTCTAGGTCCCGGTCCCGGTTTTTGGCCGGGATACAAATTGCATCCCAGTCCTGGTTTGGTCCTTGTCCCGGTAATCCTGGGCGGGATCAGGATCAAACCGGGAATTCCTGGTTTTTCTTTAAAAAAAAATTAAATTTAAAAATTATTATTATTTTAGTTAAATTTTCTATAATCTGGTGTTTAAAGTAATTATTTAACATCTAATAGGGCCATAATAATCACACAAATTGATCTAGAATGAAGAATAGCATTTTATTATTATTATTATTATCACCTTCATCATTTTTGTTATTATTTTTATACATTATATAGTAGGATTAGTATCACGATATATATAGTTTAACTCCAACTAAATATATGATATACATTTTATCAAATGGTAATTTAAATTATGGGATAAAAAATATAAAAATAAAATAATAACTTAGTTTTTAAGAAAAAAAAATAAAAAAAATAAAAAAAACCGGGACCAGGATCACAAGATGTGTGACTGGTCCCGGTCCCGAGTCCCATAGATCCTGGTCCCGGTTTTCTCGATCCCGGTCCCGGCCGGGACAGGAAATTCTCGGGATCAAAATGTCCAGGACCGGGACACTTTGAACACACACTAAATATGGGTTACTACTTGATCTTGAACTTTTTGTTGGGAAGAGGGATGTAAAGCTATGGTGCTATGTAATGGTCCTATATAAAGCTTTAAATTTAATATTTTGTGGTGGTAATTTTTTTTGGTTATTACTTTTAGCACAGAGAAAGAGAGACGTAGTGAAGCTGAATAATTCCTTTGAATTAATGTGTATCATTCAGTACATATATATGTGCATTTTTTTTTCTATGCTAAGCAGAGGTATCTTCTTATAAAGCAATCTTATTTGAAGTACTGTCAGATATTAGTAAAGGCTACAACCTAGAAAACAAAATAAATTTTATAATAATTAAATTAATATTATTTATAATTAATTATTTTTGACCAAATCATTAATATATTTTTATTAAATTGTTTGGAAGAAATAAAATATTATCAATAATATTAATTTAATCATGTCAAAAAAAACAAAAGAAGATGTAGTGTCAGCCCAATAGGTGTTTTTCTCCCAGAGCGGGTATTGTTAGGCAAGGGCCTTTCAGTATAGGCCTATGCTATATGAGGCTCAGTGGATAATAAAATAGCCCCGGGGTGGGTGTGTGAGGCTTGAATGCCAAAAAGAATAAACAAAGAATAAATAAAATAGAAAGAGCTCCAACTTCATAAAAGTTGAGATGGCCGAGTTGGTCTAAGGCGCCAGATTAAGGTTCTGGTCCGAAAGGGCGTGGGTTCAAATCCCACTCTCAACAACTTGATTTTTTATTATATAATAATCTTTTTACTTTTATTTTGTTATAAATTTTTTCCTATATTTTACTATGTCTAACGCGCCTCATATAGTATGGGCCTATACCGAAAGGCCCTTAACTAGCAATACCTGTTTTGGTGTTGGCATAAAAAAAAAAAATTTCCTGTTTTAGTATTAAAAACATGACGTATTGGGCTAACACTACATCTTCTTACTTTTTTTTTAGTATCACCGCCATAACATTCAACATAATCTTAATAGACATAATAAATAGAATGTCACATAAAATTTTACCTTTGTCCAAGTAGCATGTTCATGCACACAAAATTAGTTTGTGCCATTTGAATCCCATTTTGGGTGCCTTTCATTTAAAACTTTTGTATGACAATTGAGGTTTAATTTTTAATACATTTAAACAATTAAAGTGCTTCTGCCTAGGCTCTTCCACATTCTTATACCCCAAGTTTTTGAAATGTTATACTCCTCAATCTTAAATATAAAGCCTACTTTGGAGTGAATTTCATTCATAGGTTTAAGACGTCTTTTCTTTTCATCTATTATATTTATTATTTTTTTCTAAACTAATTTGCTTAACTTATAAATTAATATAATATAATATTACATGAAAGTATGTTAGAAAAATCTTATTACATATATTATAATTAATTAATTAATTTAATTTTTACCTTCAATTAAGTAATTTATTTAGCTATTGCAAAAAAAATAATTTATTTAACTTTTTTATATGTAATATAGGTTACACTAGGAGAGAAGATATATGCAGCTGGAGGAAGAGTTTGGTTGAGGATATTGGAAAAAGCCAGGACGCTAAAGAAGAAGAAGGCGAATAGTAATGAGATTGATAAAATAAGTAATGTGATTGACAAAATATGTAAGTACTCACAATATGTGTAAATGATTGACACTAATTAAGTAATGAGATTAACAAAATGAGTAATGAGATTGACAAGAATGTTGGTGAATCTTGACTTATATGTTTTCATTAGCAAACCTTTTTGTCACAACCATTACAATTTTTATCAAAATCATTACTAAATTTGTCAATCTCATTACGAATTTTGGTGAAATACCACAAATGTTAGTGAATTCTGATTTACATATTTTCATCAGCAAACTCTTTTATTAAAACCTTTACAATTATTGTCAAAACCATTACTAAACTTGTCAATCTCATTACAAATTTTGGTGAAATGCCACAAATGTTGGTGAATCCTGACTTTATTCATTTAATCAATACATTTATTCATTTTGTTAAAGTCATTACTCACTTTGTCAAAGTCATTACTCGTTTTGTCAAAGTCATTACTTGTTAAGTAAAACCATCACTCTTTTATTCCATAACTTAACTTATTTAGTCAATAGATTTATTCATTTTGTCAAAGTCATTACTTTTTTTTGTCAAAATCATTGCTCATTAAGTAAAAATCATCACTCTTTTAGTCCATAACTTAACTTATTTAGTCAATAGATTTATTCATTTTGTTGAAGTCATTACTCACTTTGTAAAAGTCATTACTCGTTTTGTCAAAGCCATTACTCGTTTTGTCTAAATCATTACTCTTTTAATCCATAATTTTACTCGTTTAGTCAATACATTTATTCATTAAGCAACTCGGGTATAAATATTGACAACTTGAGATCTTCAAATGTCCACAACTTTGTAGTCAATTTCACAATTCTTTTCCTGTTTGATTAAGATCATTACAAGACTTGTCAATCCTTTTACGACTTTTGTCAATAAGGAAAACAATTTTGACAACAATAAATTTGATCTTTACCAAGCCATAAAAGAGGCTTTTTTCCAGAGCTATGAACGATTCAGTTGAAAAAGAAAATATGATTCGCAAGTCCAAATAACAAAACACATAGCACAATGAGAAAAGTGGGGCTAATTATTGAAGTGTGGCAAAAAATGAAGCATTTGACTAAATCCCAATCATAAACACGATCCCCATCCATAACTACAACCCAACTACTAGATCGAGGTAGTTGCACATCTAGATGACGCTGCCGAGCACTATTCTAGGATATTACAAAATGAAGAGAGAAGACTGAGTCTCATCATACTTCTATAGTCGTCAGTGTTTAGCAAGAAGGAGAGGAATCAAATGGGAGTAGGAGGAAGGCACAGTGGTCAGACTTTGGCCTTCGGCAAAGTGGACGAACTAGACAAAGAAGACAGAGAAGAAGAGAGAATGGAGTGGAGAGAGAAGAGATGAAGGGATGAAAGGAAAAAACAAAGAAATGAGAGGAAGGGCATTTTTGTCTTTTGTCCAAATATTCAAAACCCAGATTCTTACCTGACTACTGTGTGTTTGGATTAGCTTTTTTTAATAGCTTTTACGATTTACGAGATAAGTATGTGAAAGGAGTTTTGTTTCGGGTTTCGCAAACCATGGTTTGGAGATTTACAATTTTATATGGTGTTTATATGTCATTTTTTCCCAAAAAGATGAGGTTGTTCATTGAATTGGCTGTATTCCGCGTTTGCCAACTCATTGATGACTCAGTTACTTGATTCCTGAATATTTTTTATTTGAAGATAAGATAAAGACGCGGCGAATCGTTATTTGGAACATCACATACTAATTTGGAAAATCATTGTCATTAAAACAATTCTATGAGTATTATCATATACTTTTTTTTTTTTGATATTATCTAATTTAATCTTTTATAAACAAACATGTTTATCATGATTTGATTCTTTTGATCTCATCATCATCAATAATTTTTTTTTTGGCCAACAATCATCGTCAATAATTCAATTAAATATTGTTAGATTTAATTATAATATTATTGAATCAAGTAATTATAAATAATTAACATTTTGTATCAATAATTTTGTTCTTACATACTCCGTCCCATCCAAAATACAAGGCATATAGAAAAGAAATCAAAACTATTAATGATTATTTTTTAATTTTACTTTTCTTTTATTGCGTTAAACACTGTATATGAAAAAGAGAAGTGATACATATTTAAATATGGAAAAAATTGAAAAATTCTTTTATTTTAAAACAGATATATACCATTCAAAATGTTCCTTGTACGGATGCTTTTCAATCTTAGTTTAAAAATGTAATAAATATTACACGTCGTCCCATTATGTCCTTATCTCCATGGCAGGAGGGTCAAAATCGGCCTTTTCGTATTTAATTCAAATTTGATAATACAGATATTAAATAGTATATAAGTCTAATTTTTTACGTAACATATATTTGTCTCTCCATTTATGCTTTTGTCTCTCTTTTGTTATTCAAGCTTATTTTATAGTTTACAATTTAAAAATTCAAATACGTTTGGTTGGTCTTCTGTAAAGATACCTTCCGTTATTCCTATTCCTTTTCTCTTTTCAAAGCTATAAACGTCTGGTAAACAAAATAGAATCAGTCAGCTAGTCCCAAAATACAAAAATTGGCATTAATTTTATTTGAAAATCGGCCATGTTTTATAAAAGCATTTGTTGTAACATCTAATACACACACACTGGTCAACAAGTCCTCACAATCAGGTCAAAAACAAGTCTACATACATTGCATGGGAGTGACAAGCAAAAATAATCAATAAGGATAGTTTTCTTAATTTGATCAAAATAGAATCAGTTAGCTAGTCCCAAAATACAAAAATAGGCATTAATTTTATTTGAAAATGGGCCATGTTTTATAAAAGCATTTGTTGTAACATCTAATATATATATACACACACATACACACACACTGGCCAACAAGTCCTCAGGTCAAAAACAAGTCTACATACATTGTATGGGAGTGACAAGCAAAAATAATCAATGAGGATAGTTTTCTTAATTTGATCAAAATTAAATTAAACACAAATCTAAGGTTCAATTTCATTATAAGGTGTTGACCTGCCGCAAACCTTAAATACATAATACGTTGTCAAGTCTATACAAATGATGTATAATGACATCTCCCGTTTTAAGAATATTACAGATCGATGGGTTAAACTAGCCCTAAAAGTTACATATGTTATAAAGATTTACTCTCCCTTTATCGGCTAGTCAATATGTTAAATTTGGATGCCATAGATTATAGATGTGATTTATATATATATATATATATATTATTAGTTATAGTTATTTCCTAAAATTATAGAAATAATCCCAACAAAAAACCATGATGTGATTTATACACACACATATATTATTAGTTATTACATAGGCTTGTAAAAATTGTATATATTTATTAATATTAACACATATAAATTAAAATTAAATATTTCCAAGGAAAACCCCTGAATCCAGTTTTTTTTTCAAATTAATAATAATAAAATCAAAAGGAAAACGTAAATCATGTTCCCCATGACCTTTCTCTCTCACTGTGCCTATATATAAAACCGCTCAACAGCCACTTTCCATGACTTTTATATGGAGCTGTTTCATTACCATTTAGTTTCTTCGTTTTATCTCTCCTAAGATTCTCTTCCTTGTTCAATCTTTCAGCATTTTCTAGCTACTCTCCCAGAAAATTCTTCTCTCTTCTCTGACGACAATGTCTGTGAAACCAATCTTGAATGCTCTCGAGGCTACCAATCGTAACTTCCAGCGCGCCGCTCGCTTGCTCGGATTGGATTCCAAGCTCGAGACGAGCCTGATGATCCCTTTTAGGGAGGTCAAGGTACATTTTTTTCCTCATATTTTCTCTATTCTTTTGCTTTTCCGCGTTTTTTCCCCTTGTCTCTGAATTTCGTATTCTCTCCGGAAAATGTTATTTCCATTAGAGAGAGAGACATTACAGGTTTTCGTCTGTGATTTGTACTCAGAATTTTTTCCCCCTTTTTCAAGATTTTTATTTATTTATTTATTTTGGTTGTTGTTTATGGTAGAATGATCAAGATGTTCATAAAATGTTTTTGCGTTATGATTTCATTATTTCACAAAATAGGTGGAGTGCACGATCCCGAAGGATGATGGGAGTTTGGTGTCGTACATTGGGTATAGAGTACAGCACGACAATGCTCGTGGTCCCATGAAAGGAGGTATCAGATATCATCGTGAGGTAATTTTATCTGTTTTACAACTTCCCTTTCCTTCTTTTTAATTCTTTTGTTGGGGGGTTTCCTAAAATTAGGGGTCAAATCTAACGTTATTTAATGGATTTATTACTTTTCGTGGTTTTTATAAATATATATTGTTTGTAGTCGTTATCCGGTTTTTTCCAGAGCAAAAAACCAAAAAAAAAAAAAAAAGTATCCTAAAAATATCAAAAGTGTTATAAAAGTATATGTTCTAAGAAAGAAGATTGATAGGATTCAAAGAGAATCGATAGAATTTCTAAAGAGAAGTTAGAGAGATGTTCTCATTCAGTTCAATTGAAACAATCGATTACAGCCCTTTATATAGAGGTAGAAAAATAACCGTGGTTGTATTACCATGGTTATATTTAAATGACCATGGTTACTTTATATCGTCTTTATGTCCTTGTCTTCTTTTCTTTATGTCCTTCTCTCCTTTTGCTTTTGCTTTGTGTCATGTCTTCTTTTCTTCTTTATGTCAAATTGACTGGAAGATTAATATGAGTCAATGGACATCCACATATTTAATATTCATAACACTCCCCCTTGGATGTCCATTATGAATGTGCCTCATTAAAAACTTTAACTAGGAAAAACCCAGTGGGATAAAAACCTAGCTAGAGAAAAGAGTACATCATTCATTGATACACCGTCGAGTGCTGCCTCATTAAAAACCTTTCTAGGAAAACCCAGTGGGATAAAACCTAGATAAGGGAAAAAGAGTACAGCGTGTATCGACTCCCCCTCTTGATAATATCAGTTGAAATCTTTGAATCTTCGAAGACCAATATCATGAACAAGTTTTTCAAAGATTGTACCTGGAAGTGACTTGGTGAATAAATCTGCTAGATTTTCACTTGACCTGATTTGCTGGATATCTATTTCACCATCCTTTTGAAGATCACGAGTGAAGAAGAATTTTGGTGAAATATGCTTCGTTCTATCGCCCTTGATATAGCCTTCTTTAAGTTGAGCGATACATGCAGCATTATCCTCATAGAGGATTGTTGGGATCATTTTGCCGGAAGATAAAAGACAAGTTGTACGTATATGATGTATTACTGACCTCAACCACATACATTCTCGACTTGTTTCATGTATTGCTAGAATTTCTGCATGATTAGATGATGTGGCTGATATAGTCTGTTTCATAGATCGCCATGAAATAGCTGCACCTCCACATGTAAATAGATAGCCCGTTTGTGATTTACCATTATGTGGATCAGATAAAAATCCAGCATCTGCATAACCAACCAGTTCATGCTTGGATACATTTGAGTAGTATAACCCCATGTCTGTTGTACCTCTGAGATAACGAAAAATACGCTTTATTCCATTCCAATGCCTTCGTGTTGGTGAAGAACTATATCTTGCTAGTAAATTAACAGCAAATGATATATCAGGACGTGTATGATTAGCAAGATACATTAGTGCTCCAATAGCACTAAGATATGGTACTTCTGGACCAAGTAGTTCTTCATCACCTTCTTCTCTAATTTCTCGAGGTCTGAATGGATCTTTATCCACCATCAAAGATCTTACAATCATTGGGGTACATAATGGATGAGATTTATCCATGTAAAATCGCTCTAGGATCTTCTTTGTATAAGTTTCTTGATATACAAATATCCCTTTCTTGAAGTACTCGATCTGTAATCCAAGACAGAATTTTGTTCTTCCCAAGTCCTTCATCTCAAATTCTTTCTTCAAACAATTAATTGCCTTTTGGAGCTCTTCAGGAGTTCCAATGATGTTGATATCATCAACATAAACAGCAATTATAGCAAACTCACTATTAGATCTTTTCATAAAGATGCATGGGCATATCGGATCATTTTTGTATCCTTCTTTCAACAAATATTCATTAAGGCGATTATACCACATGCGCCCTGATTGCTTCAGGCCATACAGGGACTTATTTAACTTAACTGAGTATTGTTCTTGAGAACTTGAATTAGATGCTTCTGGCATCTTAAGTCCTTCAGGGACTTTCATATAAATATCACTATCAAGTGATCCATATAAATAGGCAGTCACAACATCCATTAGATGTAAATCAAGTCCTGCATCTACTGCTAGACTGATTAAATAACGAAAAGTAGTCGCATCCACTACTGGTGAATACGTTTCTTCAAAATCAATGCCAGGTCTTTGTGTAAAACCTTGGGCTACTAGACGTGCCTTATATCTAGTTATTTTGCCCTTTTCATTTCTTTTTCGTACAAAGACCCATTTACATCCAACTGGTTTTACATCTTCAGGTGTAAGGACTACAGGTCCAAATACTTTTCGTTTTGCCAATGATTTTAATTCTGCATTAATGGCATCTTTCCATAGGGGCCAGTCTTTTCTTTGTTGGCTCTCACTAATGGATTTTGGCTCATGATCCTCATTATCATTCATTACATCATTTGCTATATGATAAGCAAAGATGTCATCAACGTTGACTTCATTTCTATCCCATCGGATTCCATTCATAACATAATTTATTGAGATCTCATTATTTTCACATATATCAGGTACCTGGGTCTCTTCTGGGACTACAATGTTCTCTTCTGGAGATAATATCTCTTCAGGAGAAGGCTCTTCTGGAGCTACTAATTTTTCTTCATTATCCTCGACTTGACCATCTATATTCTTTGCTCCTTTTCTTTTTCGAGGATTTTTATCTTTGGAACCGATAGGCCTGCCACGCTTCAGGCGTGTTTTAGATTCATTCATAGCAGGTTGTCCTTCAGGGACATCAATTTTAATAGGAGCATTAGCAGCTGGGATATGTGACTTTGTCACTTTCTTTGGGTCAGTAAATGCTTCTGGCATTTGATTAGCTAAATTCTGTAAATGAATTATCTTTTGAACTTCAAGTTCACATTGTTTTGTACGAGGATCAAAATGAGCCAATGATAATTCATTCCAACTAATTTCTTTACCCAGCTGTTTGTTTTCTCCCCCTAATGTTGGGAAAAATGATTCATCAAAATGACAATCGGCAAATCGTGCCGTATATAAATCTCCTGTGGATGGTTCCAAACATTTTATAATTGATGGAGATTCATACCCAACATATATTCCCATCTTTCTTTGTGGGCCCATCTTGGTGCGTTGTGGCAGTGCTACAGGCACATATACCGCACACCCAAAAATTCTTATATGGGAAATATTAGGTTCCTGACCAAAAACCATTTGTAAGGGGGAAACCTTTAAATAACTTGTTGGCCTGATGCGAATTAACATTGCTGCATTCAAAATGGCATGGCCCCAAGCAGAAATTGGTAGATTAGATTTCATAAGTAAAGGTCTTGCAATAAGTTGCAACCTTTTAACCAATGATTCTGCAAGTCCATTTTGCGTGTGAACATAAGCTACAGGATGTTCAACATCAATTCCAAGGGACATACAATATTCATTAAAAGCTTGTGATGTAAATTCACCAGCATTATCAAGACGTATTTTCTTGATAGGATAATCAGGGTAATGTGCTCTTAATCTAATCAATTGAGCAAGTAATCTCGCAAACGCCAGGTTGCGAGAAGATAATAAGCAAACATGCGACCATTTAGTTGATGCATCAATTAAAACCATATAGTACCTAAATGGTCCGCATGGTGGGTGTATTGGCCCACAAATATCTCCCTGTATCCGTTCTAGAAATGTGAGAGACTCACTTTCTACTTTGCTTGGTGAGAGGCGAATAATTAACTTTCCCTTGGAACATGCAACACATGAAAAATCATGGGATTGTGGTATTTGTTTACACTTCAGGGTATGTCCACATGAATTCCCAATTATTTGTCGCATCATTATTGAACCGGGATGGCCTAACCGGTCATGCCAAACATTAAATTCATTAGTAAACTTCTGGTTTACATTATCAAACTGCTGGTTTGTATTGGCAAACTTCTGGTCTGCATTATTGAACTTCTGGTTCACAATAGTATGTGTTTCAATTGTGTTTATACATGTGTAATACAAACCAGAAGAAAAAATAGGAAAACTTTCTAATATGCATTTTCTACCAGCAATTATATTTGTAATGACAAGATATTCCTTATTATCTTTGGTTGTTGTTTCTAAATTATATCCATTTCTGCGGATATCTTTGAAACTCAGTAAGTTTCTTTTAGACTTGGTAGAATAAAATGCATTATCAATGCATAATTTTGTTCCTTCAGGTAACAAAATATTAGCTCTTCCGGAGCCTTCAATTAAATTTATACTACCAGATATAGTCTGAACATTGGCTTCTCGTATTACCAGGGAAGAAAAATATTTATCATGTCTGAGTATGGTGTGGGTTGTTGCACTATCAACGAGACATAAATCTTCAGGATTGATGCCAATAGAATTCATTCTTCATAAAAACATAAATAAAATTAATACATATGATAGAAACAACTGTAAATAAAATATAACAGTTTAAATTATATTAAGAAATCTGCAACATCCAGATAGTTATTATCTATATCAGCATACTCAGAATTCTCGCCTTGATCAACATGATTAACTTCAACATTTGATCTTTTACCAGTATTTTTTATTGATTCTTGGTAAAGATCAACTAGGTGCCTTGGTGTACGACAGGTACGAGACCAATGGCCCTTTCCACCACATCGATAGCATGGATTATCAGCATATTTGTTTTGCCTACTGCTTTCTCCTTTTTGGTTCTTATCATTCTTTTCCCACTTCTGGTAGGAATTTGAACCTCCATGATATCGACCACGACCACGCCCACGGCTGTAGCCACGCCCACGTCCACGTCCATGTCCACGTCCACGGCCACGGCCACGGCCACAATAAGATTCATTAGATACTACATTCACTTCAGGGAATGGAGTTGAGCCTGTTGGACGGGATTCATGATTTTTCAATAAAAGCTCATTATTTTGTTCAGCCACAAGGAGACAAGAAATTAACTCAGAATATTTCTTGAAACCTTTTTCACGATATTGCTGCTGCAGGAGCAAATTGGATGCATGAAATGTGGAGAATGTCTTTTCTAACATATCATCATCAGTAACATTTTCTCCACATAATTTCAATTTTGAAGTAATTCTGAACATAGCTGAGTTATATTCACTTATAGATTTAAAATCTTGCAAGCGTAAATGCATCCAATCAAAATGAGCTTTGGGAAGAATGACCATCTTCTGGTGATCATATCTTTCTTTCAAATTGTTCCAAAGGACAAGTGGGTCCATCACTGTCAAATATTCAGTTTTTAAATCTTCATGTAAGTGGTGGCGAAGAAAAATCATGGATCTGGCTTTATCTTTATTGGATGCCTCATTCCCTTCTTTAATCGTGTCTTCCAGACTTTTGGCATTTAGGTGAATTTCCGCATCCAATTTCCAAGATAAATAATTCTTTCCGGTAATATCAAGAGCCACAATTTCAAGTTTTGCCAGGTTTGCCATTGTTCAAACTAATTAAAGAAATAAATGAAAATAATTAAAATATGAAATGTAAATATGCAATATAATAACTGTAAATAGAATAACTATAAATTCATAAAGATAATTATTCATAAGGCAAGATAATAAAATTAAAACATGTATGGCTTCGGGCCATTTAATTTCATGACTTCAGGCCATGTATGGCTTCGGGCCATTTAATCTCAAGATGAGGAATTAACTATTATCTTCAGGATAAAAGTTGTACATGACTTCTGGTCATACAATAAGATAAAATATATATAGCTTCTGGCTATATAATAAGATGAAAAATGTATATAGCTTCTGGCTATATAATAAGAATGGATATGGCTTCTGGCCATATTATAAGAAATTAAAACATTATGACTTCTGGTCATAATTTCAAGAATCATATGTGTATATGGCTTCTGGCCATAATAACAATAATAATAATAATAATAATAATAATAATAATAATAATAATATAAAAGAACTTGTATATAAAACAATAACGATCTCCAATCTTAACCATGGAACCCGATGTTATATAACAATCGGTAAAAATATCTCTCTAATTCCATATAGTGGCTCAGATTATCCCAGATCTATAAATAAAACAGGATATATATAATCATTAAAGAAACCATAAGAAGATCATACCTTCTATTAGAGCTTCGTGCTGATAACGTGTTATAAAAGTATATGTTCTAAGAAAGAAGATTGATAGGATTCAAAGAGAATCGATAGAATTTCTAGAGAGAAGTTAGAGAGATGTTCTCATTCAGTTCAATTGAAACAATCGATTACAGCCCTTTATATAGAGGTAGAAAAATAACCGTGGTTGTATTACCATGGTTATATTTAAATGACCATGGTTACTTTATATCGTCTTTATGTCCTTGTCTTCTTTTCTTTATGTCCTTCTCTCCTTTTGCTTTTGCTTTGTGTCATGTCTTCTTTTCTTCTTTATATCAAATTGACTGGAAGATTAATATGAGTCAATGGACATCCACATATTTAATATTCATAACAAAAAGGATGAATTAAGATGTTGACTTGGATAATGTCAAATCAACTTGAATGGATTAATTTGAAATTTTGGGATGTTATGAAATGACATCACTACTCGCACCTTTTATTTTATTTTTAAAAAAAATTTAACACCCCTTGCCCGCCGTAGGGCACTTGAGCTCTGATGCTCGCCGCCGGTGAGGGGTATAGGGTGCTTAATTAGATGACGTTTAAATAAAAAAAATAAAAATAAAGGGTAATTATGTCTTTTACACAATATTTTAAAATTTCAAAGACTTATTTGAGATTATTAAAATTCGCCATCTTAATTTGTTCTTTTGATATTTTTAGGATATTTTTATGTCTTTTCCCTTTTTTTTTTCAATTTAATTTCAATTGAAAAACTTGACTTTTATTTACAAGAGGCATGTACCTGACAAATTTTTAATGGACTGGTATCTAAGGTAAATAAATTAGACACTCAGATCTCTAGCAAATACTTTCATCTTAAATAAGACAAGCAAATATATACCCTTCGTTAATAACGTATACGCAAGTTTACGGAAACTTTTAGATATTGAAATTTCACCATTAAGAAATTATTTCTGGTCTATTCTCATTCTACCTTGCCGTAAAAGAATTTTCTACTTTTGCAATATTTGCGCACAAGGTCATTGGTTTAACTATGTAAAAATTTCTTCAGATCGACACGATAATAAGTCTAGGTATTGAAATTTCACCATTAAGAAATCATCACTGTCTATTCTCATTCTACCTTTCTGTAAAAAAAAAGAAAAAAAATCCCATTTTCTAACCTGCCTCTAAGAGTGTGTTCGGCTATCCAAAAAAAAGGTGTTTTTTCCTCAAAACCATGGTTTTGAGGAAAAAATACAAGAACACTCAATTTTTCTAAATAAGCTATTTTGACCCTAAATCATGGTTTTGGACCTCAAAACCATGGTTTGGGCATCAGCTTTTTTTTTTTTAACTTTTTGCACTTTGTGGGCCCCACCCTCTCATTCTCATTGGTTCTTTTCTTGTCTGTGGGTCCCATGTCACACCCTCTCTCATCTTTTGTTTGTTTTTTTCCGAATTTCAGCATTTTTTCTGTCTTTTTATTTTTAGAATTTTAAAATTTTAATACTCCCTCTTATCTTTAATATAAGATCTATTTCTCTAATTTAATTATATTAAAAAAATTAGTTAAGTTAATTAACATTACATATAGACAAATTTATTTCATTTTTGGTATTAATTATGAAATTTAATGTTAAATAATGGGTTAAGATACATTATTTTTAATATCGTTAGGGGTTTTAATTGTTCATTTTTAATTGTTCATTGTTATTTTTCCATCTTCTAAAATTTATTTGTACCAGATGTCCCTCAGGAAAAACTTGTCTATTAAATTTGGACCTTACCCTTTAAATAATATATAAAATATAATCTTATTCTTTACATGTAATTATCATAAAAGTTAATGTCCTTTTTAGTCATTTGACCATGAAAAAAGCTATTCTGATAAAATCATCCAAACACTCTCATTTTTTCAAAATCACTTTTTTCCCATAATCTATTCTCCAAAAGCTATTTTCCATTTTTTCTTCAGAAGCTATTTTTCAAAAGCTAATAAGAACACACTCTAATACCAAATCGAGGCGGGTCTCCCTTGAAATCCTGAGACCCAGTCCAGATTATTTGCAAGACTTATCCTGTAAAGTTCACTCTTCGGCATCCTCTCGCCATTCGGACCATATTATTAGGAGTGTGTTTGGATTAACTTTTAGAGAATAGATTATAAGGAGAATAGATTTTGGAGAATAGATTCTAGAGAAAAAAATGAAGAATAGCTTCTGAAGAATAGATTTTGAGCAGAATAGCTTTTGGAGAATAGATTATGAGTAGAATAATGATTTATTAGGAAAATTGTGAAAAAATCCCTCATTGCCAACTTATTTGCCAAATGGGACCTTCATGTGCAGATTAATTAATTTTTCTAATATAATCAAATTAGATAAATAGGTTTTATAAGATAAAAGGGAGTATTAAAATTTTAAAATTCTTAAAAAAAAAGGGGATTAAAGAAAAATTGATGAAATTCAAAAAAAGAAAAAAAGAAAAAGAAGAGAGAGAGTGTGTGGTGTGGGGCCCACATTAATAAAAAGGACCAATTAGAGTGAGATAGTGGGGTCCACATATGGAAAAAAGCAAAAAAAATTAGATTTTCTCAAAACCATGGTTTGAGCTCAAAACCTTGGTTTAGGAAAAATTGAGATGTTTGGATGATTTTTGCAAAACTATGGTTTGAGCTCAAAAACATGGTTTGGAAAAATTTTTGAGTGTTTGGATGATTTTTTCCCAAACCATGGTTTGAGCTCAAAATAGCTTTTTTTAAATGCATCCAAACACACTCTAGGACATCATCTTGCAAGTATCCAGACTGAACTACATTCTCACAATAGAGATTTTCCCTTAGGATCAGGTCGGATTCTAATAAATCATTGGTTTAATTATGTAAAAATTTCTTCAGACATGCTAATAAATCTTTTATAAGGGTCACACAGAATGCTAGACTATAGATATAATATATATCATAGGTAAAGGCAGCTTTTTAGCATTTATAATTAGCCATTTGAATTGCTTGTTGATGTCTAATGTATAATATAATAACATAAACGTAATCATCTTCATTGCTTGTGGATTTTATCCTCAAAAAATTATCACTTAACTAGGTGTTATATTGAAGGTTAATATTGATGAAGTAAATGCTCTTGCTCAACTTATGACCTGGAAGACTGCTGTGGTAGATCTTCCTTATGGTGGCGCCAAGGGTGGAATAGAATGCAACCCAAAAGATTTAAGCCCCAGTGAGTTGGAAAGGCTAACTCGTACGTTTACTCAGAAAATTCATGACCTTATTGGAATAAATACTGATATTCCAGCCCCTGACATGGGCACTAATTCTCAGGTATTTGCACTCTAAACATTATTGCAATTTTCATCGTCACTAAATTGAATCATCTTTCATGCAATGTTATCTTTTTCCACATGTATACCAAGTGCAGACAATGGCTTGGATTTTTGACGAGTATTCAAAGTTTCATGGTCATTCACCGGCTATTGTTACTGGAAAGCCTCTTGTAAGTATGCTTTATATATGACAATAGTTTATTTTTAAAAAAAGGAATTCAGAAAAAAGAGTTACACAGACCCTGTTTTTCATGATATATGAATTTAAGCATTTGGGCGGATCACTGGGTCGAGAAGCAGCAACTGGGCGTGGAGTTGTTATTGCCACCCAAGCATTGCTTGACGAACACGGCAAGTCACTGAAGGATTTGACATTTGTCATCCAGGTAACTTTACTATTACATATAAATTTTTTTAGTAAATTAAAAGTTAATTAAGTTTTTCTCTTATGGGGAATGAACATTTTTCAAGGGTTTTGGTAATGTGGGCTCATCGGTGGCAAGGCTTCTCCATGAAAGAGGTGGTAAGATCATTGCTGTAGGTGATATCACCGGTGCTGTTAAGAACCCAGACGGAATTGACATCCCAAAATTGCTCAAGCATAAAGAAAAAACTCTGACTTTGAAGGATTTCGCTGGTGGGGATAATTTGGACCCTGCACAGCTGCTTGTATATGAATGTGACGTTCTAATTCCATGCGCCTTGGGCGGAGTTCTAAACAGGTTTTGACCTTCTGCTCAAAAGTTTTCATCTTTAGTGAAAAACATTACTCCCTCTTGTCTTAAATATAAGGCAAAATTGAATTTTTTTTGGAGATATTAAGGAAGCTTAATAAGTTAATTATATAATATGTTGTGTATCTTTAGATTATATATCAGTTTATTAGTCAAACTAATTAGTTTGGAGAAAAAAATAAAAATAAAAATACTCTAAAGTAATTTAATTAACTTCCTTAATCTCTCCAAAAAAGTCAACTTTATTTTATATTTAGGACTGAATGGAGTATATTATATACTATATTTTTTTAGACATTGAGCTAGAAAACTGACATGGATGTTCACAAGATGTACAACTTTTATGTCCCTTGAATCATTCTTATACTAAATCTTTTGGTCAACAACATACACTCATAGTATTGGTATAACTGTTACTTTAATTGCTAGAATAAGATAAAGTTATGCTCCTCTTACCATTCATTTTTGGGCATTGTGGTGAGAAATTGTCTCCATGATATGCGTAAATCATATGTTTGCAACAATAGGGACATAATTTTCTCAATTCCAATCGAGTAGATGTATTGTGTTGATTCTTTTTGAGTAATATATCTGAAAAAAAACAGTTGATTTCTTATTAACGTTGTTTCAAAATTCGGTTTGTCTTGCTCCCTTGTTTTAGAGTTTAAATAAGCTTGGACATATGAAGTTCGATCATGATTGAATTAATTGATATTTGAAATTATAAAACTCTTGGCACTTATTTTGCTTTGTCTTCTAAAGAGAAATTGCTAGAGAGGTGAAGGCAAAGTTTATAATTGAGGCAGCAAACCATCCTACTGATC
Source organism: Inga oerstediana (assembly GCA_963210345.1). NCBI lineage: Eukaryota > Viridiplantae > Streptophyta > Magnoliopsida > Fabales > Fabaceae > Inga > Inga oerstediana. Next base: position 68,778,103 of record OY723401.1, read on the forward strand.
CAGAAGCTGATGAGGTAATATTGTAAAGTTTACTACCCTTAATTATTATTTGTGTGTATATAAAAGTATTAGTTCTCACACTCAAGTTTCCATTGCAGGTACTATCAAAGAAAGGTGTCGTAGTACTGCCAGATATATATGCAAATGCTGGAGGTGTCACTGTCAGCTATTTTGAGTGGGTTCAGGTAATTGATCGAAGTGCATAGTCTATTATCTTATATGTTAATCATTTTCCCCTAAACTGATTTATCTAACTTATAAACTAATATATAATTTAATATTACACAGATTAAAAAAATCATATTACATTTGTTATACTTTATTAACTAATTAAAATGATCATTTCTTTGATCTATTCAAATTAGTTATTAGTTAAGTACCTATTATATTTAAGAACTAGAGCTATAATTTAATGTTTGATATGCTTGAGTTTGGGCTTTTCCTCTGCCTGTGGTGTATTTTCTTAGTTGTATGGCTTTACTTCTTCATCCATTCATAATCATTCAGCTTATTAGTTTCAGAAACTTTTGAAATTATTTTGTAAAGTTTGTTCATTGCATTGATTATTTCAATTTAATTGTCAATTCGTTAAGGGCTTGTTTGGTCTGAGGGGAGGGGAGGGAAAGTGGGCGGAGGGAAAATTTTTTTGAGTTGAATTTAAAAAACTTAGAGAAGTGGGGTTAAAAATTTTTAATTAAACTTTCTTACTCTTTTATCTTATATATTTTCTTTATTAAAATTTTATTACCCCACTTATTCAATCTTTTAAAATTCAACTCATAAAAATTTTTCATCCCCTCCCTTCCCCTCCAAATCCCTCACACCAAACAGGCCCTGAATGTCTTCACATAGCAGCATGAGAAACTTAATTAGATTGTCATATGATAAAATGACCCTAATTATGGTACTGTAGTTTGGGCTCAAAGGCTCTCTCCTTTTAAGAAGGCAAGAAACAAATGTAGAACTTATGCTTGCATGTATTTTCTTTCAACTTCATCACCAATTTATTTAATTGTTCGGTATTTTTTGTGGCTTAACTTATTTCATCATTTAGAGCACTAGACAAACATGATTAAATACTTGTGTACCATGAACCCAAAGTGTATCTATCACCATATGTTTTTTGGAGGAGTAAAATACTCAAGGTTATTAAATCCAGACCGGCCACAGGACCGGTCTAGATAATGGGTCAATAGTCAATAGGTCAAACTGGAGTTAAACCGGAGCTAACCTAAGACCAAACTGATGAGAAAGTGAACTTGAACAATAATATTTTTTTTGAATAGTTTTAGAATTTGATAATTTTTTAAGATAAAATGATAACATTTTTTAATGATTCTTTTTATATTAGAAAGTAGACATCTTACGCTTTCCATAGATCTTAATTTATAACTTTTGAAAATATGTAAAATTATATATGAATTTTTGAAGTTAAGAAATTCTGAATAAATAGTGAACCGGTCCGACCGAACTAGCTAGGTGATCAGTTAGCCGGTTTTATGGTTGAACTGGTCGGTCCGGTCCGGTTTTAATAATCATGAAAATACTTATAATAAAAATTCAAAATGGTTAATTTTTTTTTTAGCGAGACTCACACTACATTTGCATAAGCATATATAACAGTATTGGGTCATATTTAGTGTGTGTTTGGAATGGCTTATTTTTGTCCAAAACGTGCTTATTTTTGGTGATTCACAGTATACGAGGTAAGTATGTGAGAGGAGTTTTTTCTCGGCTTGCGTGATTCGGGCTTATTTTTTAAATAAGCCCTTATTTAAGCTTGGCCAAACACCCACTTAATGTTCCTAATATTTTGTAGTGGGGCCCACATTTTATTTGGATGTGAATATATAACGGTGTTAGGTTATGCTCTTGAAATAATGATGATTCTAATTACATGTTTCGGTATTTGATAACCGCAGAACATTCAAGGTTTTATGTGGGACGAGAAGCGCATAAACTGTGAACTACGGAAGTATATGACTAAAGCCTTTCATGACATAAAGGATAAGTGCAAAACTTTTGATTGTAGTCTTCGTATGGGTGCCTTCACTCTTGGGGTGGAACGTGTTGCTCGTGCCTCAACCCTTAGAGGCTGGGAGGCATAGTTCATCTGAAAACATCGTTACTTGACAGTTTTATCTTCATGGTTACCTTGAACTACACCATGAAATTATTGCGGAGAATAAGTCTACATAGTGCCCGTTTGGATTAGCGGTGAAGAAGTGACTTTTTTTACTATCTGACTTTTGAAAAAGTAAGATAAGATTAAAAGTGAAATTGTAAATGTGATTTGTGTTTGGATTAGCAGTGGCAGAAGTGACTTTTTTTTCTAACCTTGAACCTGTTTGGATTAGAGTTTGAAAAGCCCATTTAGATGCAAAATGACTGAAAAGGATATGAAATAAAAATAATACAATTATTATTTGAAAAAAAAGGAAAAGGCACTAAAATATTTAATTAAAAATGGAAAATACTACTCTAATTTTGCTTTAAATAAATGATTACTTTAATTTTTTCTTGAATAATAATGAGAGTAATTTTAATTTCGATTAGGAAAAATAAGTACATAATGAACTAAATTACTAAATTATTGTAAAAATTAAAAACATTTCAAAAAACAAATAAAGATGAAATAAAATAAAAAGTGCTGATGGCAATTACTTTCATAATCCAATGGGTATAATGGGGCCCACCATCACCAAAGCCTATCACCCAATTACCAACACGTAGGCTCTTATCTATATTCCCTTTCCTTGCCTTCCTCTCTCTGAGACAAAGCTCTACATAGATGCGCACAGACATTTTCGCTCTCCTCTCCTTCGCCATAGCACAGATGCGCACGGCCTTCTCTCCTCTCAGCAAACCTGACGCCACTGTGATGAAGAAGCAGCTATTGTGGGCTTCTATTAGAAGCCATGTTTAGCTGAAAAGCACAGTGATTTGCAACGCCAATCCAAACACCTCTGGATCTGCCTACCGTGCTTTTTGCCACGAACCGTGCGGTTGCCTTCTCTCACCGCTTTGCCAAACAGGCTCATAGTGAGGCAGACCTGTTTGCCTATGAGTACTTACGATATCATCATTTTCTATAATATTATAGACATTATAAATTTTGTGAGTGAGATGATAGTTTGGCCAACAAACTTTTGAAAACTAAAGTAATTACACATTATTTAATTAAGATAGGCAAACCATTGGCAACTTCACTTTTTTTTTTCCCGGTCAATAGTCATAGCTATTTTGAGATTTAAAAAGTTTGATATTACTTTCTTGAGAGAGTATTATTAATTTAATATTTAATCAATTCTTAGCTTGCTAGACTCAAATAGAAAATATTCCTTCTGATTATAAATATAGGAACTCAATATTAAACAATAATAAATTTAAGAGATAAAGTGCTTTGAAGTCTTACACTTAAGATCAAAGAAAACTTTTCTACTAATAACTCTTATGTTTAGTGGTTTAGGACAGAAGAGAACGCTTTTCTCAACATTTCAAAATATTTAAAATAAGAGATATTGATATTTACTTTTTCAAAATATTTTTCATGGCTATATAACTTAGTCATATTTGAGTTTCATCGGGCCTACTAGTTCTTCCAAAAAACGTTTTTTGTACTCTCACGTATTTAAACTTAAGACCTTGTCCTTGTAGTTATGTCCTATTGTTCTCATAATTCATATCTACAAAAAATTAATCATTCACTGCACCTTTTAGTGGAATCATATCAAAGCTTTCCCTTAATTTCAAGACATTCTTCATCTACACATGATTTTTTGCCTTCTATAGCCCCACACACTATCTCAAGTAACCCAACAATCTTGGCATGTTGATCTCAATTAAGTATGACATAATATTGGTCCTTTTTGTAAACAATTTTCTCCTTGTATCTCAAAATTTAAACTATTTTTTCCTTTTCTACCCCTATTAAATATATTTTTTTATATTAAGTATCCCCCACTCATCACCACTAATTCTCTTTTATTTAATCATTTATTACACATTCTCTCTTATATTTTATACTCATACTTTCTCATATTTGTTACTCATTCTCTTTCCTATACCCATTTCATAAATAGGGGTATATTTGGAAGAAACATGACATTTTTGATACATTTATTGATTTTCATTAATTTTAACCGATAGTTTATTTTATGCAATAAGAATAAAAGTTGCTTATAAAAAGACCAGCACCATTAGGTGCAGTGGTCACCCAAGTGGCCTTAGGCCACTCCCCCTCCCCCACTTCACGGGTTCGATCCCGTGCCCTATGTAATCCAAAAAAAAAAGTTGCTTATAAAAAGGACTGAAGATATTACTCTCAAATAGTGCAGCAACCAATATTTTCTTCTATTCTATGTGTTGGCGGGTTTCGGGTTTATTCACATAAAAAAAGACTTTTTTTAATTACATAACAAAATTATATTTTATATATAATATATTAAACATGTCAAGCCTGCAAGTAGGGGTAAGCATAAAACCCGCAACCCGCCTGTCTGCTTGCACCCCGTAGTTTTTTGCCTGTTTGAGCCCACTCAAATTGGGCCTGTAATGAATATGGGCTGCCCGTACCTGTATATGTTAAACGGGATGGGGAACCGGTATACCCACGGAGCACCCATTCGAGCTCGTTACCCATATACTTTTTTATATTTTTTTTTGTGTATGAAAAAATTAGATATAAAACTTTAATTCTTCATCACCATCAAAATCATAGCTCTTGCGCCAAGTTTGGAATAGTCCCTCCAGAGTATGGGTTTTCAGGAACCTATATTTGTCAAGTGGGAACTATTAACCAAGATAGCTAGATAAATTTAAAAATTAAAAAGAGTCAGCCATATCTGAAAGCTGATTTTAATGAAGATTATATCAGCCTACGAAGAGCAGTAGGATCCCCACGCCCCACACCTTAAAATTTATCTTTTTATCAATTTTTATATAAAATCTTAAATTTTAAAACACCAAAATTACAAAGTAACCCCTTTACCTCCTTCATCTTCACAACTTCACCATCAGTGTCAATGGGTTTCCTTTTCTTCTCCCTTTACGCCGCCGCCTCCTTATTCTCCAGTCCTTGTCCTTGTGTTTCTCTCTCATTTATCTCCCCTCTCACATTACGTAGCCCATGGTCATCTCCTTATCCGCTGCTACTACTGCGACGATGACTAGTTGACTTCATGCTTCATCTTCTCAGATCTATTTCCTCCCTTGTCGACTTTTTCAGATCTTGCCATCGCATTTTTCTGATCTTGCTTCAGAGCATATGGATTTCTCTCTCCCTCATTTTATTCTTCTTTTTCTTTCTTTGTTCATAATGGGTAGCAACTCGTGTGAGGGGAACTGAATTTCTCTCTATTTTTTTTAAAGTGGTCATATCTAAATGGGTTTCTTAGAACCCATTGGAACTGCTTGTTTTTACCAGTACCTGTTTATCACTAGTTAAACGGGTTACGCCATGGGTACGGGCTAACGGGCGCGACACAAGTTAGGCCACAAGGTAGCCCTGCCCACCCGTTGCTTAGCCCTACTTGCAGGCTAGGCTTTTAGAAAAAAGCCTAGCCTATAGAAACGAGCAAACCTTTAAATAGACATGAATCCTTGCCTCTTTATTAAAGAGGTCAGGCCTTATTACAATGCATTAACCAAGTTAGGCTTTATGCCCCTTGTTAATTAATGGCGTAACATATTTTCACCCTTAGGTGGGAATGATGATTTTGTTGTACATGGTTTGTCTTGTTTTTTAGTTTACATTTTATTTTATTTTTTTAAAAAAAAGCGCTATGGGGAGCTGAGTTGGAAGGGATTTTAAGTGAGTTATTTATTATTTTGCCACATAATTAAGATGACTCAAGATAATAATATAAAAAGTGAAAAAGTTCATAGATTGAGTTATAAGTGAGTCAAAAATTCAAGAATTGAGTCTCCCTAAGTCAAAGTTGAGGAATTAAATTATAAGTGAATCAAAAGTTAAAAGACCAAAAAATTAATTTTCCTTATATTCAAGTAATTATTAAAAGCCTAATATCGCTCAAATGTATCTCTCTCAGAATTCTTTTTCGTCATTTCCTCTAATTGATTTCGATGTTATATGTTATAAAATATTATTATCAAATTACTGAAATATAAATAAATAAATTAAACTACCAAAATTTAATCTGGACAGTTCATAATCCTAATATAAGAAATTTTAATTTATAAAACATTATAATGGTAATAATAATAATTTTATAACATGTTTAAACCATTTTTTTTAATCTAATAGTAGAAAATGGATTGTAAGAGGAAAAAAACAAAAAGGAGAAAGAATATTATGAAAGGATCAAAATCCAACGACTCCTCATGTCATTGATATTATCAAATATCAACATACATTTTTATTAGTAGGGAGAATTGCTGATAAATACCTTTTTGGCAAATTAATTGCTGAATGCTACCATTGCACATAACGGAAGATGTTTTGCATATAACGGAAGATTGCTTGCACATTTATACGGAAGACTTTTGCACACACGGAAAATGATTTGCACAAAACGGAAGATCGCTTGCACACACGAAAGATCCCTTACACGCTTGGTAGCAATCAGCAATTAATTTGCTTCCAAAGTATTTTTCAGCAATTCTCCCTTATTAATATCCACATATTACTAATACTTATCAATAATAATATAATAAACTATAAATATAAACATGTCAAGCCAATAACAAAAAATTTAACCCAAATACTAAAAAGTAAAAATAATAAAAAAAAATATACTCAAACTATATAGAAGCTGGCCTAATCTCTAATTCAAGCAGTTGCTGTAGAACAAGTAACAACGTCCGTTTTGCAGCGACATGATTTCTGCCTTAGGTCTGCTTTGAATCGGCTGGCTCAGGACTCGTAGTAGCAGAGGTTACAGCGTCGAAACCCGGATGAAACGGACCCAGAGGAACCGGCGGTGGAAGTATTGCATATGGCGTAGGCCAACGCAAATTTGATTTTGTCGGCCAATTTGAATCCGCCGGCTCAGGACTAGTTGGAGGAGGATTCTCAACTTTGTCAGTTTGGGAAGAGGGTACCGTATCCGAACTCGGATTATAAAACGGACTTAGAGGAACCGGCGGTGGAAGTGTTGCATATGGCGTAGGCCAACGCAGATACGATTTTCCCCGCGAACTGAGGAAGAAGGACAAAGGTTTTGTTGGCTTGAGTAAGGAAGATATTGAAGAAGCCATTATTGCTTATTTGTTGGGATCGGAAGGCAAGTTCAGGATAATTAAGGAGTTATATATATATACACACGCGCCTAGGAAGGAGGGATGCACTGTATTAATTTTGTATCACATCTAATCTAATCTAATGTGTTTTATAAGTAATCTAATTTAATCTTATCTAATTCAATGTAATATAAGATGGAAAGAAAATATCTAATTTAATATAAACAAAATACAAAAGATTTTTTCCCATGTTCTAAAACCCTTAATGCCTTAATGTTTTAAATTTTTCAATACGTAATTTTAAATTTTAAATTATTCTTTATTAATACTATATTTAAAAGGTTAAAATTTAATGACGCACTCATCAATTTGTCGATACAATGAAAGCATGGAACTTGGGCTGAGAGCCCAAATCTAGTCGGATAACATCCCACTCAGGTGTTGCATTATATTGAAGCACATTAGTCCACTCGGGTGTCCAGGTATGATTTGATTTCAAGTGAGGCTGCTCCGCCGTGTGGGTGTTCGTTCTCCCAACCTCTGTCGATAAGCTCTACTACATCCATAAAATCTGTCTCCGGCCACCACAACCTTTCTCCAATTGGAATCCGGAGCTCTTTTGAAACCCCACAAACCGCCCACATCTCGGCAGCTTCCCATGTCAAACATGAAACCTCCTACCACACCTCCTACAACCTTTCTCAAAGGAAAAAAGTGTTATTTTGAAGGGATAATTAATCGGCAAGTTCTTATAGTATCAATTAAAATTTAATGAGGTTCCTAAAGTATTTTTTTTCTTGTTATCATGCCCTTATATTTTCATTTGCTTTTAATTAAGTCCATATAGCTTTTTTTTTTTTAATTAGGTCTTATAGTTTCATATTGTTTTTTTATTTCCTCCCTATATTTTTTTTTATTGTTTATCCCCTAAATTCTAATAATATTCTTCTTTTTCTGTAGAGTCTAACAATATTCTTGAAAAAATATAAAAAATAATATTATTAAGTATACTATTTTAAAATTATAGTATAATAATAACATTCTATAAATAATAAGTTATTCTAATAGCTTTACTTTAATATTATTTCAAATCAAAAAATAAAATTTCCAAAAAATAAAAAATAAATAATTAATCATTTTAATTATATTAATTATTTATATAAAAATGTATTATATTAATTTTTATAATTATTAATTTAAATTTATATTTAATTTTATTTTTTTTTTAATTTTAAGTTAACTTGATAATTAAAAAACTACATGGAGTTGATTAAAAAGCATACGTAACTATGAGGACCTAATAAAAAGTAAGAAAATTATGGGGACTAGTTTAAAAGCAAATGACAATATAGGGACCCAATAAAAAGAAAAAAAACTATAAGCACCCAATTAAAAATTACTTGAAATTATAAGGACTTATAGATTAATTATCCCTATTTTCAATTAGGTTTTTTGCAGTTTTTTTTCTTTTTATTAGGTCCATATACTTTCATTTGTTTTTAATCAAGTCCCTGTACTTTTTTCTTTTTATCAGATCCTTATAGTTTCATTTAATTTTTATTCAAGTCCCTAAAATTTTTAATTCTTTATTATATCAATTATAATAATAATTTTCTATAAATATAATATTATGAAAAAAAATTATAATATTATTGTATAATTAATAATATTCTATAAAAAGTAAGTTATTCTAATTATTTTATTTTAATATTATTTCAAAATTTTAACTAAATATATATATTTATATTATTTTATCTTCTAATTTTAATTTATTTTTATAATTATAAATTTGAAATCATAATAATAATTTTTTATAAAAATATAATTAATTATTTATATCCAAATGTATTATATTAATTATTTTTTCTAATTATACACTTTTAAATTTATTATTATTATTTATATTTTAATGTTATTTATTTGTTTTTAAATTAAATTGATAAATAAAAAAACTATAGGGATCTTATTAAAAATCATGTAAAAGAATAAGGAACTAATAAAAAGAAAAAAAAAACTACAGGAACCTAATTACAACCAAGTAAAGTGTAAGGACCTTATAAAAAGAAGAAAAAATTAAAGGGACTCAATTAATAAATGGTTGTAACTATAAAGACTTGCAAAATAATTATTTCTAGTTTAAAATTGCAAAAATGACAACTAGGTCCCAAGGATCAAAGAAAACACCAAAGAAGTCCCTTTGAAAAGTCAATGATCAGAAAAGTCCCTAGAAACTTTTTTGTGATTATTTCCCAATGTCTATTTACATAATTACCCCATTGAAATCACTATAGAAAAGGCACAGGAAAAGAGGAGGGAAGGCGTGTTTTTGTGATTAAGGAGAAAGAGAAAAATGGATAGACGATACGCGTTGGAGGTGCAAGATTAAAGGGATAAAACATGGTGTTAATGTCGTTGGGAATGTCTTTTTCTGCAGCCTCCATCTACGGGTAACAAGGTACAACAGTGAACTGGAATTTTTTTATTGTGTGTGTGAAAGTTGGTTGAATTGAGATTGAGAGGTTGGTAAAAGGTTGGAGCTTGGGCTCAATAATGGAGCAAGTGGTAGGTGGTAGACAAGAAATGCTAAGAATTTGCTATACATATGATCTTAACCATTGAAGTTGGGGTTTTACCTTGGGTGGGTTGTGTTTATGTTAGAGTGCTCTGTTTTTGGGGTAATGTTACAGAGGAACTGCTATGTTTTAAGTGGAAATGGTAAATGTAATTGTGGTTCTTTACTGTGAAAACGCTTAAATGAAAACAAAAATGTGTTGTAAATTTGTGCAATTATAGTTACTAATATGACAGTTGTAGTTGTTAATACAGAACTTGTGCTCTGTTTTTGGGCAATGTAATAGAGGGAATGCTCTGTTTTTTGGGGAAAACAAATAGAGGTATGGCATTGTTTTAAGTGGGTCCGATTGAATGTGAGCGTGGTTTGTGTTATTAAAAAATGCTGATATGATGATTAAAAAAAGTGTTGTTAACGTGTGGTTAATATGTGCATATGTAGTTATAAATATTGTTGTGGAAGTTGTTAATACGAAGTTCATGTTGCAGATTCTCATGAAAGAGAACTAGTTCGGGGAAGAAAGCTAGGATGGTTCTACACATAACAAAGAAGGGTATACCATGCCTAAGCTGGTTGATAATCAGATTCGGCAGCTAAAGGTGGATTGTTTATGGTGGCTAGTGACACATGAGCAGAACAAACAAGCACAAAAGGTGCTGTCTATTCTCGCTGGCAACAAATAAATGAAGAGAAAGAAAGACAAGTAGCATTTGAGATGTTATTTTGTAATAAAGGCTAGTTGTTGTCTACATCTGTTGATATTTTGTAGGAATGCCTTGTTGCAGAAAAGGCACTGATTTAGTACTCATGTAATGAGACATTTAACAACATCATGAGTTATTTTGGCAACATAATCAGTTATGTTCACAACATGTAATTATGGAATGATTTACTTTCAAGTTTGCTAAGTGCGGACTTTGACGACACGTTATGCTTGTGTTTACAACATGTTTAGTCATTTTTACAAGTTGTTTCACAGGTCAAGGAAACAACGTCTTTACACACCAAGGTGACTACACCATTCTTTTGGTTCACAACTCGATATGCATGTTTTCGCGACACTGAAAGTCATTTTAACAATTGTATTTTTATGTACGATGACCACAATAAGTTGCATTGTTTACAACAGCAAACGCTTATTTTACAACATGATGAGTCATGTTAACAATGAATAAGCACGTGTCCGCATGAAACTACAATTAACACAGAAAATGTTTGTCCACTACTTTGTGTAGTTTTAACAACATCTTAAGTTATTTTTTCAACTTCTGAAGTTAATTTTACAACTTATTTCTGTCATTGTATCAGGAAAAGATCTTGGGCCATAGTAAGTTTAACACTATGAATGACATTGTTTACAATTGCTAACGCTTATTTTACAATAAGATGAGTCATTTTAACAACGTCTAAGCACGTGCCCACATGAAAATCCGCTGAACACTAAAGATGGGAAGAGTTAACTACTTGTGTAGTGTTTATAACATCTTCAGTTATATTTACAATATGTTAAGTTATGTTTACAACTTATTAAGTTATGTTTACAACTAATTTCTGCCGTTGCACCAGGGCAATAACTTGGGCCATATCAGTAAGTTGCACACTATATTGCTATCACTTTTGTTATTGTTTACAACTTTTAATGCTTTTTTTACAACATTATTAGTCATTTTAACAACTTCCTTGAGCACGTGGCCATCTTTCATGAGAATCTGCATGTGATCATCAACTAGCTTGGGCATGTTATACCCCTCTTTGTCATGTGTAGAGCCATCCCAGCTTTCTTCCCCAAACTAGTTCCCATCTTTCAGAGAACCTGCAACACAAACTTCGTATTAACAATTTCCACAACAATATTTATAACTACATTGCACATATTAACTACATGTTAACAAAACTTTTTTTATCAACATATCAGCATTTTCTAATAACACAAATCATGCTCACATTCAATCAGACCCACTTAAAATAAGGCTATACCTCTGTTTGTTTCCCCAAAAATGGAGCATTCCCTCTATTATATTGCCCAAAAATAGAGCACAGATTCTGTATTAACAACTACAACTGTCATATTAATAGCTACAATTGCACAAATTTACAACACATTTTTGTTTTCATTTCAGGGCTTTCACAACAAAGAACTACAATTAAATTTACCATTCTCACTTAAAACATAGCAGTTCCTCTGTAACCTTATCCCAAAATAGAGCACTCTAATATAAACACAACCCACCCAAGGTGAAACCCCAACTTTAATGGTCAAGATCATATGTGTAGCAAACTCTTAACATTTGTTATCTAACATCTACCACTTACACCATTATTGAGCCCAAGCTCCAACCTTTTACCTCAATCTCAATCCAACCAACTTTCACAACAACAAAAAATTATAGTTCGCTGTTGTACCTCGCTACCCGTAGATGGAGGCTCCAGAAGAAGACGTTCCTAACGACATTAACACCACGCTTTATCCCTTCAATGTTGCACCTCCAATGCGTATCGTCCGTCTATTTTTCTCTTTCTCCTTAATCACAAAAATGCTCCTTCCCTCCTCTCCTCCTATGCCTTTTCTATATTGATTTCAATGGGGGTAATTATGTAAATGAAATTAGGAAATAATCACAGAAAAGTCCCTAAGGACTTTTCTGATCATTGACTTTTCAAATGGGCTTCTTTGGTGTTTTCTTTGGTCCTTGGGACCTAGGTGTTAGTTTCCTTTTGAAATTTAAGTATTGTTTGTTAGCATTTAATTATAAAGTCACTATTTGAATTTGAGTCATTGTCTTCCATTAAATGAGACTAACCATTTTAAGATTAGAGAGGCTTAAAATATACTACTTCTAGTACTTAATATAAGACCTAGTTAATTGATTTGAAGAGTTTAAGAAAGCTAAATAAATCATTTAATTATAATATGTTATGATTTCTCTGAAATACTTATGTGTATCATTAGATTATATATCAGTCTATAAGTTATATAAATTAGTTTAGAGAAGAATGATAAATATAAATAGTTTCAAGTAATTTAGAGGACAAAAAATATTAAGTTTACGAGCCATGTGTAATTTACTGAATCTTATATTAAGTTTATATTAAGGACATGATATAATATTTTATAAAATTATAATATTAAACTAAAACTTAATAAATTTAGAGGACAAGAAATACACTTTAAAAAAAAGCTTCAACAAGAGACCTTCTTGAGCACCAGATAGTGAAGCGATATAGGATTGGTGTCAACATTCCAAAACTTGATCTCAGTTCCTCTTGCAAAATCAAGTTTGGATTTTTCATAATCTTTTAGGTGATGTTCACCATATTCTAAACCAATTTGGATGGTAGCAGTAGCATGATATTGTGGGGTTTCTCGTCGGTGGCCGTCAGAACCTTCTTTATCTTTCCTGCTGGATCATGGCACAAATCATATAGTAGAACAAACCCATGAAGTAGTATCATTGTTGTTCTCTTCAAGCTCATAACAGTGATATCTTTTTCTCTTTTTGGACAAGAAAGTGAAGAAACCATGATGACGATGATTGAAAAATAACTAAATATTCCACAAATTTCAAGGGGAAGTCAAGAATTGAAAAAGAAATAACCTTGGGAGAACAACTGTCAATGCTTGCTGTCGTTGTGAGAAATAACAAAATTGGTGACATAACTAACCACTCATCTTTCATAAAGCAGTTTATCCCCTTCTTATGTTTCTTGTGACAATGGCAATACCAAATGCTATAAAGGCCACTACCCAGAACTTTCAATGTGCTGCTCTGCTTCTTGGCTTTTATTATAAGCTTCAAAAGAGATTTTGCATGACTTACCAGGAGGTGAAAGTATTTTAGGTTCTTTTTCCATATATGTTGTATTCTCTAGGAACTGAGGTCCATATTATAAATGAAGTGCACCTTCAAAAAGGATGATGGTAGTTGAGACTTCTACCTTGGCTACATATTGCAACATGATAACTCCCATATGGCTAATTATAGGAGGAGTGATGTACCATTTATAGGTAAGGAATAGAAAAGTTAGGCTTTAGTTGATTTCTGCGTGAAGATAAACACTAATGAGGTTGGTGCCCTTGTCCAACTTATGACGTGGAAGATTGTGGTGGCATAGCTTCCCTTTAAAGGCATGAAATGATAGATTTGCTATGAGCCCAAAAACATAAGCCTCGATGAGTTGGAAAGGCTTGCTCTTGTTTCACCCAGAAGATACATGTCATCATAGGAATTATTATTGATGTTCAAGCTCTAGATATGGGAACAAACTCAAAGTTATTAATAAACAATCTTAATAATTATACAGAAAAATACATACAATTGGTATCAGATCTAATAATGATACATTAGGTTTAATATCATTTTACATCCATATATTAAATAAATCTGTAATGCCAATACCATCTATGTTCTTAACAAGACTGGTGACATAATAGTTTAAAATAAAAAGATATAATATGTGTAGTTATAAAGCAATAAGACCCACCAACATAGAAGTAGTTTAGCGGCTAGCGGTGTAGGGCCCCGCTATCCCTCTAGGTCTTGAGTTTATGTCTAGAGGAGCAGCAATGAACTTCGAACTAAATACCAGATAATAATATCAAATAAAAAACAATAAGGCCGACTAATTGTTGAAAAGTAGAAGCAAGGAACATAAAACCTTATATTATTTTTCTCCACTATTTCCACTTCATACAATTATTTATATTTAATAAATAATATTAATACTTATACAGAAAATAGTTACACATGTTATCAAATCTAGTAAGGATATACTACCAAGTCTGATACCACACGTGGTACATGTATAGTTTTCGATCTATAAATTTAGTGAATATGGTTATTTTATGAAAACGATCACAAGAATTCATTGTGTAAACATCTTCGCTATATTAGAAATGTCTATTGCCATCTCTAGAAGTCCAACCAAGAAGCTTGGGTAAAAATTTTAAATTATGTGTGTTAATTAATAATATATACCAGTATATATATCCATATTTTCTTACTTTTTTCATTTTTTCAAATAAAACGTGGCTATCCTACAAAATCTTATGTATGTTAATAAACAGCTTAAAATATTCGTACACTTATTTGTATTTAATAAAAAATATTAATATTTATACAAAAGGACTTAGAATTGGTATTAAGACCTAGCATATGTTTGATACTACCAATAATACACTTATTGACTTGTTGCTTTCAAATTTGAAATTATCAAATATGTTAATAAATAGTTTAAAATATTCAAATAATAATTTATATTTAATAAACAATATTAACATTTATAAAAAAAATAATTACACGTGGTATCAAATCTAGCAAGGATATTCTAGGGCTGATACCATGTCTGATACCACACATGGTATATATATAGTTTTCAATTTATAGATTTAAAGACCTTTTTAATTTTGTTCTAAGCTTTGACTAGGAAAGAAATTTATGATTTTTAGGTTGACAATGACCAAAGTGATTCTACACCCCTTCTTATGGTCGCTGTCCAAGACATTGTTTTTTTTACCCATGCTAGTGATTTTTTAAACAATCACCAAGTGAGTACAAGTAAAGTCGTTCTAGGTAAACATGGATATGCTACAAAATCTTATAATCATTTGAAGAATGAATTTCCCTATTTGTTAATTGAAGTTTACAAAGTTATAAATCGTTACGGGTCTCGCTATGATGACGACCAAATCAAGATTTATTTTCAAATTGATTCTAAAAAAGGCCCAACATTTTGGGGTAGTGTAATGTCCTCTTTTAGATATGTATGTTGAGCATGGGCTTGGGTTTATGTATTATCAGAAGAGGCCCAAAAATATGGGAAAAAGCTCAACTATTGTTTAAAGGGCATATTACTACAAAAAATAGTTTGTGTGGTGCTTTATAACGCAAGCGCAATATAAAGTCATTATGCAAGTGCCATAGTTGCTAGTGTATTTTAATTAAATAAAGAAACCTTATGTGGCGCTTAATCAAGCAAGCGTCACATAAGGCCCATAAGCAGTTGTGGCGTTTGCCTAAGAAAGTGCCACAACATCCCAAGTTTTTTAAAAAAGAAAAATCCAGAAGAAGCTATACACTTCTATAAAGAAGTGCCACAAAACATACGACACTATTCCCTCTATTTGTAGTAGTGACATTTGGGGTATTTTACAAGTGGCTAGTAAACCTAATATCCAATACCACTTGGTATCAAAGATGGTATTGGAACTCAGGTTTTGTACATTTCCGCTTCTTTTTTAATCTATCTTGCACTCCTCCTCCATTTCATCTTCATATAATTATTTATATTTAATAAACAATATTAACACTAACACGTGGTATCAAATCTAGCAAACCTAATATACAATACTACTTGGTATCAGATATGATATCTTTTTTTTTTGCCATAATATGAGATGATAAACATTTCCATTTCATTTTATTTATTCTATCTTATGCTCGTCCTCTATATCCATCTCATACAATCATTTATATTTAATAAACAATATTAATATTTATACAAAAATACTTACACGTGACATCAAATGCAGTGGATATGGTAGGTTTGATACCAGGTCTAATACCGCACGTGATACATGTATAGTTTTCAATCTATAAATTTAGTGAATTTGTTTATTTTGTTCGGAGCTTTGACTAGTAAAATTTTTTTATAATTTTTAGGATGATATTGACCAAAGCGATTCTACATTTCTATTTAATCGTTGTCCAGGGCATTGTTATTTTTGACCCATACTTGTGATTTTTTGAACAATCACCAAGCGAGTACAAGTCAAGCCATTCTGGATAAATAGGGCTATCCTACAAAATTTTTGCATGTTTATGAAGAATATACAAAGGACTAAGAGTTATGAAGCGAAACAATAATGAGACTGCTTACTAGAGGCTTTCCAGCAAAACGTGGCTATCCTACAAAATTTTATGTATGTTAATAAACAGTTTAAAATATTCGTACACTTATTTGTATTTAATAAAAAATATTAATATTTATACAAAAGGACTTCGAATTGGTATCAAGACCTAGCATATGTTTGATACTACCAATAATACACTTCTTGGCTTGTTGCTTTCAAATTTGAAATTATCAAATATGTTAATAAATAATTTAAAATATTCAAATAATAATTTATATTTAATAAACAATATTAAAATTTATAAAAAAAATAATTACACGTGGTATCAAATCTAGTAAGGATATTCTAGGGCTGATACCATGTCTGATACCACACATAGTATATATATAGTTTTCAATTTATAGATTTAAAGACCTTTTTAATTTTGTTCTAAGCTTTGACTAGGAAAGAAATTTATGATTTTTAGGTTGACAGTGACCAAAGTGATTCTACACCCCTTCTTCTGGTCGCTGTCCAAGGCATTGTTTTTTTACCCATGCTAGTGATTTTTTAAACAATCACCAAGTGAGTATAAGTAAAATCGTTCTAGGTAAACGTGGATATGCTATAAAATATTATAATCATTTGAAAAATGAATTTCCCCATTTGTTAATTTAAGTTTACAAAGTTATAAATCGTTACAGGTCTCACTATAATGACGACCAAATCAAGATTTATTTTCAAATTGATCGTAAAAAAGGCCCAACATTTTGGGGTAATGTAATGTCCTCTTTTAGATATGTATGTTGAGCATGGGCTTGGGTTTGTGTATTATCAGAAGAGGCCCAAAAATATGGGAAAAGGCTCAACTATTATTTAAAGGGCATATTACTACAAAAAATAGTTTGTGTGACGCTTTCTAACGCAAGTGCAATATAAAGTTATTATGCAAGTGCCACAGCTGCTAGTGTATTTTAATTAAATAAAGAAACCTTATGTGGCACTTAATCAAGCAAGCACCACATAAGGAACATAAGCAGTTGTGGCGTTTACCTAAGAAAGTGCCACAACATCCCAAGTTTTTTTAAAAAGAAAAATCTAGAAGAAGCTGTGGCACTTCTATAAAGAAGTGTCACAAAACATGCGATACTATTCCCTCTATTTGTAATAGTGACATTTGGGGTATTTTCAAGGAACAAAAAACCGGACCGGGCAAGGAACCGGTCACGGAACAGGTTTAAGGGTTAATGGGTCAACCGGGGTCTAACCGGTGATCAAACCGGTCATATTAAAATATTACAATTTATTAGTAACAATATATATATTAATATATTTTTAAACTTCTATAGATAAAATTAATTGATTATGTTAGGTTTGATTAATTGAAGTAAAATTAAAATTGTTAAAAATTTAATATAAAAATAGATAATATTTAAAATATTTAACTTTTCAAATATATATTGCTATATGAAACTTATTTATATTAGAAAAAAAATGAAAACTATTTATAAAAACATTACTAAAACCGTGAGAGAGAGAAACTAATTTAATGAATAGTACAATTCCGATTACCTACACTCTACCTACACTCTAGTTTTAGTGTCAGTCTTCACTTGTCCCAAAACACGTTTACCTAATATCCGATATCACTTGGTATCAAAGATGGTATCAGAACTCAAGTTTTGTACATTTCCACTTCTTTTTAAATCTATCTTGCGCTCCTCCTCCATTTCATCTTCATATAATTATTTATATTTAATAAACAATATTAACACTAACACGTGGTATCAAATCTAACAAACCTAATATCCAATACTACTTGGTATCAGATATGATATCCTTTTTTCTTGCCATAATCTGAGATGATATCATAGCTTAGTTTGGTACATTTCCATTTCATCTTGTTTATTCTATCATATGCTCCTCCTCTATGTCCATCTCATACAATCATTTATATTTAATAAACAATATTAATATTTATACAAAAAATACTTACACGTGACATCAAATGTAGTGGGATATGGTAGGTTTGATACCAGGTCTGATACCACACGTGATACATGTATAGTTTTCAATCTATAAATTTAGTGAATTTGTTTATTTTGTTCGGAGCTTTGACTAGTAAAATTTTTTTATAATTTTTAGGTTGACATTGATCAAAGTGATTCTACACTTCTATTTAGTCGTTGTCCAGGGCATTATTATTTTTGACCCATACTTGTGATTTTTTGAACAATCACCAAGCGAGTAAAGGTCAAGCCATTCTGGGTAAACATGGCTATCCTACAAAATTTTTCAATCATTTGAAGAATGAATTTCCCCATTTGTTAATTGAAGTTTACAAGGTTATAAATCATTATAAGTATGACTGCAATCAAATCAAGATTTATTTTCAAATTGATCCTCAAAAAGGCCCCACATTTTGAGGTAGTGTAATGTTCTCTTTTAGATATGTATGTTGAGCATGGGCCTGGGTTTATGTATTAACGGTAGAGGCCCAAAAATATGGCAAAAGGCTCAGCTATTGTTTAAAGGGCATTTGAGGTATTTTACAAATAGTTCGTTGGAGGATAAAGATGATGAAAATGTCATTATAGGATGTCATGCAGGTTGGAAGTTTAAAGAAAATTCTAGGGACAATATTGGGAGAGCCCTTGCCTCTCAAATGCATGGGAGCTGAGTTTTCCACTTTCTTTTCCTGCAACGAATGCTCTTCTCTATTAGATCCGCGCTCTGGAGCTCTTGTCATTCAATAATGTAATTCCTGTATTTCTAAAATACATATTTATTGTACGTGCTTTATGAAGTATGATGGAGAATTAACTTTACTTAATGTTTAACAATTACCATTTTGGTCCTATTAATAAGTCCTTTTTGACCAAAAAATTTGGTCCTATTTATAATCCAGTTTCAGTGTAGTAAATGAGATTGTGACAATTTTGCCCCTATTTATTATACCAATGAAGAAATAATTTAAAGATAGATAGAGAAGAAAGAGTTAAAAAATACTCATTCATAAATGAGGGCATATTTAAAAATTTATTTCATAATTATTGAGTTAATTACCTCTCCTTGATATTTGAGATTTAGTTAAAAGGGACTTATAAATAAGATTAGAGTAGTACCACTAAAGTTACCTAGATAATAAATGTCGAATTTTTGAGGGGCTTAATTCCCATAATTTGCCACTAATGCTTCGGCGGCAGCCCAGTCACCGGCTCTCACCCCAATCATCCACCAAGAGCCTTAAATTTATATCATAATAAAAGTTCTTGTAACTTTTTTCTGAACACCTTCTATAAAACAAATGTTATGAAGCTAAATTGGCATCATTGATATAAAAAGAAAGGCTACACTCGTTGGATTCAAATTTCAGTGATTTGAACTCTTGGTTCTTTTTGCATCTTTATGAAGCATGTACAAAGGACTAAGAGTTATGAAGCGAAACAATAATGAGAGTACTTACTAGAGGCTTTCCGGCAAAACATTACTAGAAAAGAACACAAATTTAAACAGTTATAGACTCCGGAACAAAAAATTCGAAAGAAGGGTGATACTCATTAAGTGAAAGAATAACATGAGAAACATGAAAAATAATTAAGCTAATTATTGATAATAAATGTGTGTTGGTTAACCTAAAATATCCCTTTTAATTATTTTCATTGAAAGTAACGCTCTTTTTTTTTAACCTCAAAACAATCCTTATGGCTGAAAACAGCTGTCAATAAAATTGTTTGAAAAAGAACTATAAATTTGAGAGCTAATGAACTAATATTAAATATTTACAACCAAAACAAATTGCTCAACTAATTCCTGCGTTTAATACCAGGCTGGGTATAAATAAATTCCTCCCTGTATTTCAAAAGAATTCATTTTTTTTAATTTCCGACAAAAAATGACTTTCTTTAAACAAATATTTAGTAGCTTATTTGACTTATAAATTTGGGTTTTAAATTAATTAAAGATGAAAAATCATTTTTAATACAATAAACTAATCTATTTGAATAAATTAAATAATAAATTTTACTCAACATCATCACAATGTTGTTCTTCTCCTTCAAAATTAAGACTAGCTTGGACTGATTCAAGAAGAAATGCCCCCTCTGTATTAAATTCATTTATTTTATTCTTCTCTTTTGTGTCTGACTCGCCATCCATGAGAAGATTGAAAACCACGTGGAAATTAATTTAGGACAAACCGAAAAGTGGTTCTATCACATCTTTCTATTTCCGCAAGCAAGTCAAATATGAATTCAATAAGGCACGTTCGGTGGTGAAAAAATGAATGGATTTGATGGAGACACATCAAATGTTTGGTGCTCATAATCATATTTCGGTTGATTTGCATTGGATCTCCCAGATGCGAATTTAGCGGCAAATTTTCACCAGCGTTTTTTCATGCCATTACAACCTAAGCTAATTCGACTCAGTTGGTTAGACTCATGAATTAGTCTCCTAGGTAATTTGACCAAGAGTTTGGGGTGAGTTTGATTGAATTTTATATTTTCTCTCTCTAGCGAAGCCTAAAAATAAAATAACATTGTTGAGTTAAAAAAGAGAAAAAAAGCAGTTGTCCATTCTAATAGCTATGTTTTGTTGAATTCTATATTAATAAATTTAAGAACTAGTTTAGAAGTTAACTTTTTTTTTTTCCTTTTGATTTGGTTAAAGTTTTTTTTTTTTAATTTAGGGCATAAAGAGATTTTGACTGTGTTAACAAATGCACTTATCGGGTTTCAAATTTGTTTATTCCTTCTTATAAGGTGAGGCTGCTTACTACCTTAATCAATAGTTTATTAAAACTGAATTTTTTTCATAAATATAATACAACTTTCATTTTACCTTTTATATTTATCATTTTTCTTCAAATTTATTTATCTCACTTATAAATTAATGATACACATAAGTATTGCGAAGAGATCATGTAACACATATTATAATTAAATAATTTACTTAGCTTCCACAATCTCTTCAAATTAGTCAACTAACTCTAATATTAAGTATATGAGGTAGTATTATTCTTTTAAAGGTAGGGATTAGCTTCTCTCTAATTCCCTTCTCTTCTTTTTCTCCTCCTTTACCCTCATTTTCCCTTCTTTGTCATTAGATTAAAATCTCAATTGTGGATTTAACATTTTATGAAAATATTATAATAGTTTTTCATAAAATACAAAAATAGATTTAAATTGCTAAAATTTAATCTAAAGAGCTTATATTAATATTATAGAGTAGAATTTTTTTCCCATTTTTTCACTGCA
Source organism: Inga oerstediana (assembly GCA_963210345.1). NCBI lineage: Eukaryota > Viridiplantae > Streptophyta > Magnoliopsida > Fabales > Fabaceae > Inga > Inga oerstediana. Next base: position 68,799,962 of record OY723401.1, read on the forward strand.
GTGGTCATCTTTATAGATCATATTTTAATAGTTTAAATTTATTTTTTGTATTTTTAAGTAAAATTATAATAATATTTTTATAAAATATTAAATCTTGACCATTGACATTTTAATCTAATGATCAAAAAGGGGAATGGAAGGTAAAGGGGAGAAAAATGATGGAAAGGGAATTTGAGAGAAGCCAATGCCAATCTCCCTTAAGGCTGTTGGTATGAGGGGGAGGGGAAGGAAAATAAAAAGTCTATGAGTTGAACTCAAAGAAACTTAAAAGTGTGGTTATAAAATTTTAATAAGGAGAAAATATAACATAAAAAAGTATGAAAAATTAATTAAAAAATTTTAATCCTACTTCTCTAATTTTTATAAATTCAACTTATAAAATTTTTCCCTCCCTTCCCCTCCAATTCGCTCATACCAAATAAGCCTTGGAATATATAAATTTTTTTTTTTTGTATTAGTCACGATTTAATCATAGTTAGACCATGGGAGAATCCCATTAAAAGTTTTTTTGAAATACTCATATCTTGAATTGGGCCTCTAAATTTAGTAAATTATAAATCACGTCAAGCAACCCAATTTAGAATTTTAGAATTAAGAGATTTCACTTATATATCCTCTTTTCCCTCCCTCCCTCCCTCCCTCCCTCTCTCTCTCCATTTATGGAGTCTCCTTTTGCTAAGGAGCTCGAATTCTGAATTTACTGTCACTAATTACCCTAATAAGCTTGAGAACAACGAGGAGATTAAGATGCACTAGCTATCTTCCAAGTCTTCTTGGTGCAGTTTGCCTAATGCTAGACTGAACATCAATGACAATATTTTTGTAAATAGGCAATATCATTTTTTTCTAAAAGGATATTTTATTGATGCAAAGAATCAATTAAATTGTAGATAAATTTGAAATTTCAAGTCTATTGTGCTCCTTTACAATCTATGTTGTCGTTGTTGCAATCGTTGAATGCAATATAAAGGAAGACCTCCCATGACTTTGCTACAAGATAATCTTTGTTTCACCTAATTCCAGATAATCAATATGTGCCAATCTTCCAGTAGATATAATTAAACTTTTTTTGGGTGAAATATATAAAACTAAACTTCATTATTTTTAGTTTAAAATGGACTCAGTGCACTTTGTTACTGCATAATAGTTGCAATTAGAATTCTCTTCATTTTGGCGTGGAGTTCTACGATCCCCAATCAAATATTCCAAAATCAAAACTAGGTTTCTCAGTGGAGTAAAACTCACATGGAAGCTCACGTCATATAGATGCCCATGGCCAATGCTTGCATCAGTGTTGCTGTAGGGAAAAAAAGAATTTTCATATCTGGCATTTAGCAGGAGTAATTGAGTAGAAGAAAAATAAAGTTATTGAAATGAGTACTGGTGTTGTGCGACAGAGGATGAGGATATCAAAAAAATAAAGTATCAGATGATTTTTAATTTGCAACAAACATTGTTTCTTTTCATATCAAAGAATAACTGACAATTCAATTCAAGAAAGAATTCACAGTCTATTTAAATATGAAGAGTCAGTGTAATTGTATTGACAATTTATCCTCTGGGTTCAAGAGATTAGTGTCAAGTTTTCTCTTTTTCTAATATTTTAGGGACATTGACGTAAATTGACAAAATTTGCAAATCCAACTTTGGATCTTATAACCTAATTAATAATTTCTTAAATTTAGTAGCCCAATTTAGATTTTTTAAGTATTTCAAAAGGCTTTTAAAGGGATTTTCTTGTTACACCACTAACCTTAAGACCTTTGTTTTAGCCCGATTAATGATGGGTCCCATTTTTATTACCGTGATTTCCCCCCTAATATTTGGTAGTATTAATTAATTAATATGCATTTTTCTTAGGAGTTACAAAGGTAAACCGGATCTTAAAATGAGAAATTTAATTGTTTTTTTCAAGGTATTAAAACCCGGATCGGGTATTGAACCGGTCGGGGTACTGGGTTAAGGGTCAGTGGGTCAGACCGGGGCCAAACCGGAGCTAAACCGGTGAAAAATTGAAAATTTTAGACTTATAGTATGAAATTCTAAAGGAAAAATTTAATTTTTTTTTTTTTTAAAAATAGGTAACCCGGACCGGGAACCGGTTTCCGGACCGGACCGGCCGGTCCGGTCCGGGTTTCAATACCTGGGTTTTTTCAATACTCAAATAGAAGATAACTTCTCAACATTTTTTAGCCAGTAAAAAATAGTTCTCTCACCATGATCTATAATAATCCCATTCTTTTTTTTCGATACAAATAATAATCCCATTCTTGGCATTAGATAATATGTCAAATCTCTCTCATTCAATCCAACGTTCCTAGGTGCTTTTGATCATTAGATGCGTTTTTAGATTTACATTGAAAATTAACTTCCACAGTCCATCCATAATTTTTATAGTTTTTAAGATGAAATCAAACACAGACAAAATGAGATTAATATGAAAAATAAAAAAGGGAGAATTAGAAAATAAAATAGTAAAAATTTATTAATTTTGAAAGTTTTCTTTCTTAATTACTTATCCTTATCTTTTTTTATCACCTTTTCCCATCCTGATGTAGCCTAAGATAAATACATCAGTATAAAGAAAAATAATAAATATAAAAAAATAAATTTTTTTTTGATTTTCATCATTTGGTATCCCAGGGCCGACAGCCCCAGACTAATTCGAACCGCCAATTGTGGGCAATAAAAAAATAATTTTAGATATTAAATTTTGCATTTAATCAATCGAATTGCAGCTAACATTATTACTTTTTAGGACCTGTTTGTTACGCGAAACTGAAGGTGAGATGAGGGAATATTCAACACTTCCCTCAGCCAAAACATGTCCGGCGTTCCAACTCGAATCAAATTTCAGTTCCCACCTCTTGCCATGTTCCCTTAACTATGGGAACCTGAGATCCCTCCAAAAATGGTGGGACGATGAAAATTTTCTAAGAAAGCATATGCAATTTGACCAAAATGCCATTCCATAATACAATCGTGCGGAGCTTTCTCAGTCTTTCTCTCTCGCTCTCTTTCTTTAATTGCTCTGTTTCTCGGTATCCGTTTTCTCTTTTGTGACAGTGGTGGGAGGAAGAAGAGGGAGTGATGCCAGAGAGAGAGGGGACGGTGAAGACGGTAGAGAGAGAGAGAGAGTAAAGGCGGTAAAGGAAGGTGTTTGATGCTAAATGAAAAATGGTGTAACGGGTTCAGTCAGTGTTCGAATTGAATGAAGAATGAAGAATGAAGAATGATGTGATGAGCCAGAGGAGGAAGACGATGAACAGTGAAGACGAGATCGAGTTCGAACCGAGGTTGTTAAGTTTGATCTGGGCTATTAAGTTTGAACTGTGATGTTAAGTTCGAACTTGAAGTTAGGGGTGTTTTAGGTTTTTTACATAATCTTTTCACTTAAATCACTTCCTTTTCTTCCAACCAAACATCTCATCTTCCCGTAACCTAGATTCCTTTCAATATTTACCAAACAGGTCAAATTTTTAAAGTTTCCTCTCAATATTCCTTTACTTTCTCTAAATTCTTGTCCCTTCTAAAATGTTCCTTATACTAAATGGGCCCTTAGAGCCTGAAGTATTAAAATGTAGTAAACAAAAAGCAGGTCCAAAAAAATAATAATAAAACAAAAATCCATAAAAAAATGTAACAAAAAACATCCCCCAAAATCCGCAGTACCGAGATGGCAAGTAGGATGAGTAATTAGGAATGAAGATTGAGGTCGATGACTCATTTTAGCTTCAAGACGCATTCAAATTTCCTGTGTAATGCGACTTTAGCTTCGTCTCTCTCTCTTTAACTCCCAAAACGCTTTCAGATGCCACAATATTGCTTCCATCTGCTGCTCCAATATGACCATATCCTCTCCTCCCTCGCCGCCGCTCCAGGACAATTCCGACGCCGAACGACGCCTTTGCGAGGCGGAGGAGCGCCTCCGTGACGCAATTGAGGAGCTGCAGCGTCGTCAGCGCTGTGCTGCTGCTCAAATGCACCATCAACACCACCTCGATTGCCCTCCCTGCGATCATAGTCCCGACGAATCATGCGCCGCCCACGCCATAGGTAATCTCTGCCAGAGCTTCTTGCTTTCGTATGGCGTCCGAGTTGGTATTGGAATTCTGCTTCGCGCATTTAAGCTCGCACGGGGTCAGTCGTACGCTTCTCTTCTTGATCTTAAGGTGAGATGCGAATTGGATTTTTGGCGGTTCTGTGATCACTGATGCTGTTTGATTTCTGCTTTTAACTTCCTTACCTTCAGTTTGTGATCCATGGTAGAATTGAATGAATTTAGGGCGGAAATTTCCCTTTTGATTTTAATTTGTCATTGATTCTTGGTTTAATCAAATTGTGGCGATGTTGGACGTGGGATTTTTATGTCTATAGAAAACTCATTGCATCCTTTTGTGCAATAAGGAGCATCATTGTTGTGAGTATGCATTTTTGCATGAATTAAACTCAATAGGACCTCTACCAAATCCCAAACTAATCGAGTCCTACTGAGCTTAGCCCAGGTGGACTTTGTGGCTAAGGATATGGAAGAATTTCTTTTCTTTGTATCTTTGCGCTGATGTATATTTGATGGAATGATAACTAAATGCAATATGAATCTTAGGGTTTTTAGGAATTTAGAATTGGGAAGAAGCAGAAAAGAGGATTGAAGGAGAACGCGAGAAGGCTTAAGAGAGAAGAAGTAGAGAGATGGAGAATTCTGAATAATACTCGGGTGATTTCATTAACATGTCAACAACTGAAGATACAATAGGGGCGGGGGAAAGGGCGCTTAATGAGTTAGCTAGTTAGATACATCTAAGGCCGTGTTTGTCTAGGACCCCTCTTATAAGGGATAATGCCGCTCATCTCCCTAAATAACATTTAAAAATGAAACATTACAATTACTTAACATGGAGTAGTAATCATAATTTACGTTTGATTTGTCATTTTATTACTAAAGGGAGAAATGTGTGATGATATGCTTTTCATTTCCCTCCAGCAACTTGTTTCAGAAAAAGATCTAATTGTAAGAGAAGAAGCATGTCGTATTGGTTTACTTTTTGGTGGTTTTACTGGATCATATCACGCCCTTAGATGTTTACTGAGAAAGTGGAGAAAGAAGGAGACGCCCCTGAATACGTAAGTTGCAGACTACATTTCTTTTGCAACTTAATCACAAAGGTTTTTTAAATTTTATTTATATTTTCTGTGCTGTCATGCTTGGTTGTTGCTTCATGATGTTATGTGCACATCGCTTATTTATGACTTTGTTTGAGGGGATGATGGGACAGAATTTTAGCAGGTTCAGTTGCTGGTTTTTCTATCATGGTATTAAATGATTCAAATAGGAGGCGTACGCTAGCTTTGTATCTGTTAGCTCGGCTGGCTCAGGTATTTGAAAGTGTACCATAAAATTTTTCTGAGACATCTGAACTTTGACACACTTGTGTTTTTCCTCTCTTCAGAATTGTCTGGACACCCAAGTCTAATGGATATTCTTATGTATCAGTGTGCTTATAATTCTGCCAAAGCTAAGAACAAGTTTCACCTTTGGGGAAGTCATTGGAGTCATGGAGATTCTTTGCTCTTTGCTATATCTTGTGCACAGGTATTCAAAGTTCTTATTTATCATTGTGCTTATAATTCTGCCAACACCGTTAGTTAGTAGTTAATGTGGGCTGACAAACTCTTTTTTTTTACTGGCTAATCCTTAGTTAGTAGGCCAAATGACATCTATCTCTTTATCTGTTTTTTCTTTTTTGACTAAAACATGTGCATCATATTTTGACATTGAATATTAATGTAAGCTGAATGACTTCTGTTTTTTTTAATGAACACTTGCTTTGTTAGCAAGTCAAGATAAGTGTACATGCATAACTTGCAACGATGTTGCTAATTGATCATTAGTGCATGTAAATAGACTTTTTTAACTGGTGAATATCTAGTTGGTAAAATATGTGACACCTTAAACACAATGCCACATGTTTTGATTGAAAAAAAAAAAGGCAAGGGTACTAATTGCTCTGCATTATTGAATTTTAGGGTTTTAGTTACTCTTTTATGACTACTTGTGGGCCGACATTGCTCCAATAAATAGTTTAGGATGATTAATGTTCCTCATGTTCCATGTGACCATGGAACTTTCCTGTATAACTCCTTGGGATATTATTAACTGATCATTTATTTCAGGTTATGTATGCCTTTGTCATGCGTCCTGAAAGCTTGCCAAAAGCATATCAGGACTTCATACAAAAGACTGGACCCGTTGCAGAGCCTGTATATAAAGCTGTAAGGGATAATTGCCGAGGTTATCCAGTTGATGTCATTTCACTCTCAGCTTATTTATCGAGGAGACGAAAATCTGACTATTCGAAGTTGGAAGAGTTTCCTTCTATTATTCCTTGTTCTGTCATTCATCCGGGAACAAACTCATGCTTGTCTCACAATGCAAAAGCAACATCAGCAACATTTAAGAAAACATTCCCACTCTACTTCTCTCTGACCTTTGTACCATTTGTTGTTCTGCACCTACAGAAGGTATTTTCTAACTAACCTTTTCTGTTGCTTGTAAATTAGAAGAACAAATGCTTCGGTTAGTGAAAAGTAAGAAATCAGTCATATGTAATGTGAAAGTACTCATGATGCAAATGTTTGTAATTAGTCTGTTCTTACTTAATTGGAGCTCTATCCAGTTTTATTGTTACTTCATCAACCATAATTCTTGTTAGAGACTCAGAGCTCATTTTTGCTTCAATACAACCACCATAACCTTAGTTTCTGCATAATAATATAAGCAGTCCTATGCATAATGTAATTTCATGCTTTTCACAAGTGCTATTTTTCCTTTCCATTTGCTTTAGTACACAACTTCAATATAACAGAGCTTCTAAGAGTTGTATAATCATAGTTCCTTGATTATGATGACCTAAACACAGTCCCTAGGCTATTACAATTCTCTTATTAAGGTATCTCAGATTTCCACTCTGTAAGTTAGGTCATCATGTTTTGTTTGTTGGAAGTCATAATAATTGGTACACCAGATTTTCAGAGCTTAGCATCAGAATGGTAGTGTATATGAGGTAGTCAGAATAGTTCTCAATTTAGTCCTTATACTAGCAGATGCAGAACTGTAGTTGTGCTACACCTTCTGTTGCTGTCTAATAATTTTCTTTTTGAAACAAAATGAGTATCTTCTGTTGGCAGCAGAGACTTTTGTCTTTCGGGTACATAGGTAAAAGATATATCCATCTCAATTAGGTTTGTTTTATGATGTCCTACATCAATTAGGGAGGGGAACGAAACACACTTTATGAGGGTTTGGATACCTCATTCTCTCGACGTGTTTTAAAGCTATAAGGGAGTGACCGGGCCCAAAGTGGACAATATCGAGAGTGAGACACTGGGATATCAAATCTAGGCTTAAGTCAATGTGGGTTAATGTGCCAGTGTGCCGAGGGGCACAGTGTGATGTCCTCCTGTCACTGTTTAGAGAACCGAACCGGACGATCGGACCGGTTGGATCGTCGGTCGGTCATTGAAGCGGGCCGGATTTATGTATTGAGTCGTTTTGAACCGTCGTTTAGCCAGTTTTGAGCCGTCAACCGTTATTGAGCCGGAAACCGGACCAGTTTTTCAAAAACCGTCCGGTCCAATAAAAAAGCAGGAAATTTTTTTTTTTGCAATTTTTTTTACATTTGATGCTGAAAAAAAATTTTAAAAAATGGCATATAAATTTTTGACATGTTATTTTATTTTATTAATATTATGTGTTACTATTTTTTTTGCCAAGTATGTTATATATTACTAATTTTAATAATTTGGTTTGTTGCAAACTATTTTATAAAAATGCTTTTGAAGAAAAAGGCAATGAGGTTTATCCTCAAGTTAAGTGGTATGGTCTAATATCTTTCAAGAAACTCATGCTTGGATCAATCAAGAGCCACCAATATTTGACAAGTCATGAAATCATTATTGTTAATACATTTTGTTAGGTTGATTATTGATTTAATGGTCTTCCTTAAATGGTATTTTGTTACTTTATTAACTTCATATGAAATTGGACTGAAGATTAATTGTAATATATAATATATACTATTTTTAAATTTAATTATTGCGTCACCAGTCCGACTGAACGGTTCGACCGTTCCAACTGGTTGAACCATGACCCGTTGACCTTTCCGGCTCGACTCCCGGTCCGGCTTTTAAAACATTGCCTCTTGTTGAATGTCAGCAATAACAGCACCGAATGGCATGCAATATTTGACACTCACACACACCTCCGTCTATCATTCACCTACCATCGTGTTTTTGTCTCTTTGTTTTCTGTATAATTTCCTATATATAGTGTAACTTATATGCGTTTTAATATCAATGAAAAACATGAGCTCTTAAGCTCATATGGTATCAGAGCTGGGCATAGAATGTCCGGCGACCAAAGACGGTGAGGCGAGAGAGATAGACGGCTGTAGATCGGAAAACAGGGGAGGAGACAATGTGCTTCGATCTCAGCCATACTGGCGTGTTGAAGCACACCACCACCTCAGATGGGTTCAGACAACGCCGATCGGCATAATCCTAGAGTGCGGAGTCGATCTGAGCAGCACATGCTGCCATTGTTCACCGGCTCGTGAGCCCCACACGCCGCCACTGTTCACCGAGGTGTGAACCCCAGCGCCACCGTCCAGAGAGCTTTTCGACCACCATTTTTCTAGAAACCGATCTGCAGTGTTTTCGGCCACCATTGTCTCATGGATTCTTCGAAATTTCCTCCTCTTTTTGGTTCTTTTCCTGGAAATTCATTCATAACGAGGGCTACATCAATGACACTCATCTTCTCATTTCTCCACTGCTAGCAAAACGGTGATGGCTCCAGAACTCTCCGATAGTCAGATTATGGCTATTAACCACAGGTTCAATGGGCGAAACTACCTCCAATGGTCCCAAACCGTGCTAAGGTATCTTCGTGGAAAGCGAAAATAGAAGTATATTAATGGAACAGCACCTCAGCCTGCCCCTGATGACACCCATTTTGATAATGGTTTGCTGAGAACAATCAAGTTATGAGTTGGTTGTGCAATTCCATGACTGACGACATCAGTGAAGGATATCTCCTAGCAACCACGGCAAAAGAAATCTGGGATGAAGCAAAACAAACTTACTCTTCTCTTGATAATACCGCTGCCTTAATCCACCTGAAACGACAACTTCGAGATCTGAGACAAGGTAACTCAACAGTTACTGATTATTATAAAGCCTTGCATAAACTGTGGCAACAACAAGATCTCTTTGAATCACATTCATGGGAGACTGCCAAAGACGCCCAATTATATAAGAAGATAGTAGAAGAAGGACGAGTATATGACTTCCTCCTGGGACTCAATGATTCGTTTGAAGAAATAAGAGGCCGTATCATGGGTTTAAAACCCTTACCACATTTGTTCGAAGTAGTCAACCATGTGCAATTTGAAGAAAGCAGAAAGCTCTTGAATCAAGGCAGCCCAAGCTCAATTGAAAGGTCAGCCCTGGCAGCAAAACGACCATAAGATGAACGAAGAAATAAATGGTGTAATTATTACAAGAAGGGACACACCAAAGAAGAATGTTGGAAGCTTCATGGAAAGCCAGAAATTAACAAACAAGGCTATTTCTCTTCTTCTGAGCCAGAAACTGAAAATGATTCTCTGACTAAAGAGGAACTATAGATGTTTCGCAGGATGCTAGATAGACAAAATAAGTCTAACTCTACGCTCGGCATCAACCTTGTACAATTAGGTAACTCTATTATAGCTCTAAATACTGTACGAGCTAGTGAAAATGCTTGGATTGTTGATTCAGGAGCAATTGATCACATGACTGGTAATTGCACATTGTTTTCAACTCCTAAACGAATTCATGAGAATCTTAAAGTCGAAGTTGCTAACGGCCTCTACACTACAATTGAAGGAATTGGCACAGTCATTCTCTCTAATTCCCTGAAACTTCAAAATGTCCTATGTGTGCCCACACTCACTGTCAATCTTATATCTGTGAGTAAATTAACTAAGGGTCGTCTGTGCTGAGTCATGTTTGATAACGGTGTTTGTGTTTTTCAAGATTTAAAATCGATGAGGAGGATTGGAATTTCTAGAGAATGGGATGAACTGTTCTATCTTGAAGAGTCAAACTTGAGATCTAGAGATGCAAGGAAGGCAAGAAGAGCACTGGTTAGCTCTAACTCACAAAATCATAATGTAAAATTGTGGCACTGTCGTTCGGGCCACCCTAGTATTGATTATATGAAGCATTTGTTTTCGAATTTGTTCAATAAAAATTATGTTCCATTTCATTGTGAAATTTGCCAAATTGCAAAACAAACGAGATCTTATCCCAAACAACCCTACAAACCTTCCTCGCCATTCACACGAATCCATAGTGACATTTGGGGTCCTGCACAAATAAAAACCCTCACTAATGCAAGATGGTTTGTTACTTTCATAGATGTTCACACTAGAACCACATGTGTTTATTTAATGAAAGACAAATCTGAAATAGCCAAGATCTTTCAAAACTTCTATACCTTTGTGCGCACCCAATTTAATGTGTCCATTAAGGTACTACGAAGTAACAATGCCAAGGAATATCTGAGCAACAATTTTAGCGAGTTTCTTGACCAACAAGGAATTCATCACCAAACCTCCTGCCCATACACTCCTCAACAAAATGGAGTAGCTGAGCGAAAGAATCGGCACCTATTAGAAGTAACCCGAACCTTACTAATGGAACGAACTGTTCTCAACGTCTTTTGGGGAATGCCATACTAACTACGGCTCATCTCATTAATTGTTTGCCTTCCAAAGTTCTCAAATATGACACCCCTATCCAAAAACTATTAGAAAGCTTTCCCAGTTGCTCAATCATCACTTCATTGCCTCCTAAGGTATTTGGTTGTGTTGTCTATGTCTACAAAAATGATGGAAACAAACTTGGTACTCGTGCTGACAAATGTCTCTTTCTTGGTTACTCTCCTACTCAAAAAGGGTATAAATGCTACTATCCTACTTCCAAGAAGCTTATTATCTCCAAAGATACAGTCTTCTCGGAAGAAGCATATTACCCCCACATTACCCATTCAGGGGGAGTACACTGAAATTGAATGGCTAATCCTGAATAAACCTGAATCATCATCACCACAACCTAATCTTATACCCATCATTGACTCCGTACCTTCGACAAGCCAACTTACTCCTACCCAACTTGATCATGAATCAGAACATCTTCTATCTCAACCTGAATCCGCACCTAATGAACTGGAAATAAATGCTGAGATCAATTCAGGGTTGGATACCGGACCACAACGAGATGCAGAATCTAGACTACAAGATCATGATAAATCAAACAGTGGTAAAACTATTTCTCCCATTCAAAGGAATGACCATGACTCTAATTCAGGATTAAATCCTGAAGAATTTGGTTGGCCTATTGCATTGAGAAAAGGGGTAAGATCTTATACTCAACATCCAATTCAACGTTTTGTTTTATATGGTAATCTGTCTACAAAAAAGCAAAGCTTTGTTGTAAACAGTGCGCAGATTAAAATCCCAAAAACATTTCAACAAGCTATAGCTGATTCGAATTGGAAACAAGCTGTAGAAGAAGAGTTGAGGGCACTCAAGGAAAATCAAACTTGGGAGATTACAACTCTTCCTAAGGGAAAGAAGCCAGTAGGATACAGGTGGATCTTCAAGCCAAAATTCAATCCTGATGGTAGTATCTACAAATACAAGGCAAGACTTGTTGCAAAAGGATACACCCAGACATATGGAATTGATTATCAGGAGACATTTGCTCCGATAGCCAAGCTTAATACAATCCAAATACTCCTATCAATCGCGGCCAACTTGGATTGGTCGTTGCACCAACTAGACGTGAAGAATGCCTTTCTAAATGGAAACTTGGAAGAAGAAGTTTACATGGAGATTTCAGATGGAATTTTAGCTCCTAACAACTCTGTGTGTAAACTCAACAAGTCATTGTACGGACTTAAGCAATCTCCTCGGGCATGGTTTGGTAGATTTACCAAAACAATGAAAAGACTTGGGTATACTCAGGGACAAGCAGATGACACATTATTCATCAAACGTGTCAACGGCAAAGTCACCATCTTGATCATCTAGGTTGATGACATGGTCATTACGGGAAACGATGAAAAATCTATTGCTCATTTAAAATAGGACTTGTCAACTGAGTTCTAGGTGAAAGACCTTGGACAAATGAGGTATTTACTAGGCATGGAAGTAGCAAGAATTAAAAAGGGTATCAACGTATCCCAGCGAAAGTATACCCTAGATCTGTTGCATTTAACTGGAATGTTAGGGGCACATCCTGAAGGAACACCAGTGGAAGAAGGTTGTCACTTAGAAATCAAACCAAATGGTGTCCCAGTCAACACAGAACAGTACAGAAGACTTGTCGGCAAACTCATATACTTGACCCACACACGTCCAGACATTAGCTATGCAGTCGGAATAGCAATTCAATTCATGCACCAACCACAAGAAGAACACATGGCAGCTATATATAGAATCATAAGCTATTTAAAGCTTAATCCTGGAAAATGAATCTTCTTTAAGAAATGCACTGCCAGAGATATTGAAATATACATTGATGCAGATCATGCATGGGATAGAGAGACTAGAAGATCAGTCTCAGGATATTGCACATGTGTGGGGAAATCTTGTTACATGGAAAAGCAAGAAACAGACAGTAGTGTCACCGAGTAGTGTGAAAGCCGAACTGAGAGCTGTTAATCATGGAGTACATGAAGGACTTTGGGTCATCATATTACTGAAGGAGTTGGGAATTCCATATGAGGGACCAATGCAAATTTGGTGTGACAACAAAGTTAGCATTGAAATGGTCAAGAACCCAGTCTATCATGATAGAACAAAATATGTTGAGATAGACAGACACTTTGTTAAAGAGAAAATTGAAGCAGGCATCATGAATTTATCCTACATCAAATCTGAAGACCAAATTGCAGATGTGCTGACAAAACCGCTAAGCAGAACTATGTTTGAAAAGTTTCTGTGCAAGCTGGGTATGATTAACATATACTCTCCAGCTTGAGGGGGAGTGTTGAATGTCAGCAATAACAGCACCGAATGGCATGCAATATTTGACACTCACACACACCTCCGTCTATCACTCACCTACCATCATGTTTTTGTCTCTCTGTTTTCTGTATAATTTCCTATATATAGTGTAACCTATATGCATTTTAATATCAATGAAAAACATGAGCTCTTAAGCTCATACCTCCCACATCGGCTGAGGAAGGAAACAAAAGACACCTTTATAAGGGTTTGGATACCTTCTCTCTAGACATATTTTAAAACTGTGAGGACTGATGGGCCTAAAACGGACAATATCGAAAGTGAGGCATTGTGATATTACACCTTTCTTACCCAAAGGTTTAAGAATCTAACCCTAGCAACTTGTTTATAAGATGAGAGCTTCTATTATTCATGTCAATTGTTAACCTAAGTTGGTAGCTTTATAATAAGTTAGAAACACGAGGAGTTACTTACTTATGTATTAAACAATTCTGGCTCCTTTTTCTTTCATAAACTTTGCCCTTGGTCTGTATTCAATTTTGATAATGGATTTTCTTCTTTCTTTTCCCTATTTTAACCATGAATACTATTATGCTCCTGCAAACACTTCGGTGGCTTTCATGTAGATATTGAGGTTTAATAATCCTTGACATTTATTTATTAAAGAGAAACTTCATACTTTCATGGAAGACCGATTAGTAGACTCTTACTCCAATTAATTAAAATGTTAATTCTACCCTGACTAAAATAGAACTTTGAAAAATAATACTCTTATCCTTGATGTAGGACCTATTTATCTAATTAGTGGATATTAAGAAAGCTAAATAAATTACTTAATTATAACATATTGATAGACACCCAAGTATCTTAGAGAACCACACCCCAAAAGCTAGCTGTTGAGGTGAGAGAGCTAAGGCACTTAAGTACCCTATCAAGTAGTCCATACTACTTGATGTGAGACTTTGACAGCCCATACTACCTTGGTCCCTATCAATACACCTTCCTCGAAAAGCCGACGTCTCGGCAGCTCCACTCTACGGCACTTCACTCAGCCACTTGCTGGTCAGCCCCTCCGGTTAGAACCTTCCCTAGGTAGCTCTCTTCTGTCCACCAGCCACCGGTTCTAATACCAAATGATAGGCATCCAAGTACCTTGGAGAACCATACCTCAAAAGCTAGCTGTTGAGGTGGGAGAGCCAAGGCACTTAACTATCCCATCAAGCAGCCCATATTACTTGATATGGGACTTTGGCAGCTCATACTGCCTTGGTTCCTATCACACATGTGACATTATCTCTCTAAAATAATTCTATGTAATATTAGATTATATATTACTTTTCCGGTCCTTAATATAAGACATACTTATCTAATTTGATTAGATTAAGAAAGTTGGTTGAGTTATTTAATATGACATGTATTTTCTAAAACACCCTAGTCATCTTCTATAATTCCCCTATTCCCTCTCCTTCTTGGTAATTGTTGAGGGAGCATCAATAGAGGTGGATTAGGAAAAAATTGACAAGGGTTAATATAACTTTTGGTCCCTGAAGTTTGATCCAATTTTGGTTTTGGTCCCTCAAGTTTGAAATCAGTGGTTTTGGTCCCTGAAGTTTCTCCCGATTTTGGTTTTGGTCCCTCAAGTTTGAAAAGGACTTGGTTTTTTTTCCGGGTCGGGTCGGGTTTCAAAACGGGTCGCCAAGTCCTTTTCAAACTTGAGGGACCAAAACCAAAATCGGGTGAAACTTCAGGGACCAAAACCACCGATTTTAAACTTGAGGGACTAAAACCAAAATTGGGTGAAACTTCAGGGACCTAAACCACCGATTTCAAACTTGAGAGACCAAAACCAAAATTGGATCAAACTTCAGGGACCAAAAGTTATATTAACCCAATTGACAAATATGAAAACTACGTTTTATATTTAGGACTAAGATTTACTCTCGAAATATGTCTTATATTAAGGACTGGAGGGAATAATTTATAAATTAAATAAATTAGTTTGGAGAAAAATGATAAATATAAGAGATAAAATAGGAAAAGGCCTTACATTTTGAACCAAAATTTACTCTCAAACTAGGGGCTACAGTTAGGATCAGAGGAGTATTATCCTAATCATAAAGGAACAGTTAGAGTCAGTTGAATATGCATGAGTATTGTACAAAAATAATTACAAAACTAAGTTTTAATTAAAAAAATAAATAAGAGAAAAGCAATTTAAATAATATAGAATAGATGCGTGATGATGTCATCTCAATCACCATTATGATGTGAGAAGTTGTCATGTGTTTTGCTTTATTAACATTGACCTACTACAGGCTTGCTATTATCATTGGCCTCCAATTTCGACCATGAACAAGATTATGACTATTATTATTTGTGCTGTTTTTGGACCTACATTTTCAGGCCAAACCACTGCCTCTGTATAGCTAGTGCTGTAAATTTTTTGTTGCTGTTCTGATGATGATGGTATTGTATGCAGTTCATGGATGCTCCTTTCCGTACTTTCTGGTTAGCTATTAAAGGCGCTGTTCGTTCAACAACTTTTTTGTCTGCTTTTGTTGGAATCTTTCAGGTGGGTGTTTGTTTCTCGATAGATGCATGTAATATTAATATTATTATTTTTATTATATCATCAATTTCTTTCAAATTATGCAGGCGGTTATATGTGCACATAGAAAAGTTGCTACGAAGGACCACAAACTTGTATATTGGACAGCTGGTGGACTAGCTGCTTTTTCAGTGCTAATGGAGAAAAAGCCTAGGCGTGCTGAGCTTGCTTTATATGTTCTTCCTCGAGCAGGAGATTCATTATGGTCTATCATGGTGAACAGGAACTTGCTTCCGGATATTAGGAATGCTGAGGTATTATTATCTTTGAGTTACTTCGTACTGGAATGGAAAATTGTCCTGGAAATGCCCACCCAAAAAAGCTTTACTAACTAGTCAAGAAAATAGTCAGTTACACTGTCCAGTCTTTTCTTGATGTTTTCTGAGTTCTATATTAATCCATAATTTCATGTCCTTAGAGATTTTAGCTACTATATTATAAAATGTATAGGGCATTAAATAGGACTGTAACTAGTAAGAATCAAAGGCAACTAGTCAACAGAACATGTAACTCAATCCTAGGAGAAAAAGCAAGGGCCAATAAAAAGTGAAGTAGATGTATCATTTTGGCAAGAAAATCATGGTTTTTCAAAAGCTATTTTTCCCTACCTTTTCAGAAGCCATTCTCTAAGATCTATTTTCTAAAATCACTTTTATCATTTTTTTTCTCTCTTAGTTAGTCTCCAAAAGCTATAGAACACCTAGTTTCAAGAGGTTTCACTTGTTGCACCTGTTTTAGGTGCAAGCAGTAAGGATCACTTGTGTTTTTAGCTCCATTCTAGGGCTTCTTAGGGAATAGGAGATTCAGTATTCACAATGTTTTGAAGTTTTATATGACAAATATAGTCATGAATATCTGAATTTATGCTCTTTATAACTTGCGCAGGTGTTCTTGTTTTCCTTGTGTATGGGAGGGATGATGTATTTCTTGGATTATGAACCTGAAACCATGTCTCCATTCCTTAGGGGCCTAATCCGCCGCTTCCTCGCCAGCAGAATTAGCAATCCAAGCCCGCCATCTAACCGAAGTGCCTCCTACACATACCTGCAAGCACTTGATGGCATGACTAAGCCAAAATTAGAAGAAAAGAAGGATTCAAAATCAGAACCTTCTTCAGAGAAATACAATTTAGAGTCCATTCCGGGGCTTTGACATTGGATTAATTTTTTGTTCTTTATGGTTAGGGAAGATTGTCAAATTCATCTTCTTCATTTATGAATCCAAAATGGAGTGCAAAAAATGCTACTGTGAATGAGGCTAAGATCTCATCCGATCATCTCTATTTTTTCTAACTTAATATATATGTATTCTCTACTAAACTTATCCTGTACGATTATGGTCTACTAGTAATGGTCTTGTGCATTTTATATAAAATTTAAAAGATGAGTTATCTTAGTAGTCCTCTGCTCCTTAATATAAAATATATTTACTTAATTTGATTAGATTAAGAAAGTTAATTAAGTTGGATAATATGACATGTATTTACCATATCTTTCTTTTCCTTGATTATTATTTAAGGAGTATCCATAAGAGTAAATTAGGAAAAAAATTAATAAATGTGTAAATTATGTCTTATATTTAAGGATAAAATTAGCTCACCAAATATGTGTTTTATATTAAAAACAGGAGGATTAATTTGTAAAAATGGTTTTTATTATAAATTTGATATTTAATATTAATAAATTAAGTTGAGCTGATTGTGTTATCTGTCACACCCCACCGCCGTCTCACCCCACCGGGCCACAACGGTTGGTGCCCTCTCCCACCAACCGGGTGCGGAGAGGCTGGGTACACTACGTCGACCCAGGACTCACAAGAGTCCCTCGCTCCCCAAGCGAGATTTTTCGCCTCCGTGGGAATCGAAGCCACTACCTGGGGGTAAGTAGCGCCTCAATGCATTCCCACTACCACTTGAGCTAGTTAGCTCAAGTGGTAGTGGGAATGCATTGAGGCGCTACTTACCCCCAGGTAGTGGCTTCGATTCCCACGGAGGCGAAAAATCCCGCCAGGGGGGCGGGGGACTCTTGTGAGTAGTGGGTCTAACGGACTTGACCCATCCTGCTCCGCACCGTGTGGTGGGAGAGGGCACCAACCGTTGTGGCCCGGTGGGGTGAGACGGCGGTGGGGTGTTACATTATCGATGACCGGTTTGATGTCACTTGATTGACATGAAAAATTTGGTGAAACGGGGTCTAATTAGTTTTATTACTTTTGTAAGAAGTTTTTTTAATAAAAAACGAGCCTTGAGTTTAATTTTGTAGTTTTAATAGCCAGACTCTGTTGTCCTTATATTTTCCAAGAATCCCTGAATTCGTTTTTCCTGTATTCATTTATTAATAAATAAACATGGTGCGTGCAACTTTAAAAGTAGTGATAACTTTTGAACAATTTAAAATGCAAGCTTTTTTAAGCTATTCTATGTTTTTCAATATGGGTGAAATTGTTAAAATTGGTGGATCAAATGAAAAATATGCCTAGATGTTAACTGCCTATAGATGTTAGTTTGTATGTGCTTTGTGTGCGATTTGTTGTTATAATTTTGCAACGTAAAACCAAAAACCTACTATTTCAAATTTATTTGGCGACAATCATGGTATCCCAAACTATTTATTGGAGCAATGTCTTCTCGTAAGTGTCGAAACTGCTAAAATGTTGTCCTTTAACTAACAGACATTCTCTTTCATTGTTGATTGTTAACTTCATATTAACTTTGGGTTAAAGAGTACTTTCGCTCATAAAGTATTTAAAGAGCAATTGGCATTTGAAAGTTTTATAATGTAAAACAATTGGCATCCTTAATTTGTTTTAACTGAAATATGTGCATTATGTAGCTCACGATAGACATGTATAACGTGCGACAACACTTTAGTTAATAGTTAATATGGTCTGGCAATTTTTTTTGTTTGTATTTTTATCTACTAATCCTTAATTGATAGGCCAAATGAAACGATTTCTTTATATATATATATATATATATATTTCTTTTTTTAATTAAAACATGTGCATCATATTTTGACACTGATCTAATAGACGCTTTTTTCAACCAACAAGCGCCTAGCTAGCAAGTCAAGACATACATATATAACTTGCAACAACATTGCTAATTGATCATCGGTATAGGCAGGATATCTAGTTGGTAAAATGTGACACCTTGAAAATAGTGCCACATGTTTTGATTAAGAAAAAAACAAGGAGGAGCCTATCAATTGCTCCACATTATTGAATTTTTGGTTCTCGTTACCCTAATTTGAATACTTGAGAGGCGATATTGATCCAATAAATAATTTAGGATAATTAATATTCCCTGCTCAACTTACCTTGTCAGCATTCTATATAAGCATGCTTAACGGTGTTTAATGCCGGATCGGAAAAATTAACACCATTAACATCATGTCAAAGCTTTTATGAAAATGTAGGAACCAACATTTTATCAAGGTATTAAAATTCGGACCGGGTATTGAACCGGTCAGGGTATTTGGTTAAGGGTCAGTGGGTCAGACTGGGGTCAAATCAGAGCTAAACCGGTGAAAAATTGAAGATTTTAGGCTTATTGTAAAAAATTCTAAAGGAAAATAAAAAAAAAATTTAAATTGAAACCCGAACCGGACCGGTCTACCTGTCGGTTCGCCGGTTTTTGGGCCGGGTTCCACAAGCATGCATTTTATACATAAAAATTAAGGAATGAGAAATCACGTTTTGAAACTACTAGGGGTGTGTTTGGAATAACGATTGGTAATTGGGCTTGCTGTAATATTATTTTTGGTAAAAGCTAAATTGTGTAATGTGATTTATGTTTGGACTGGCGATTGTTAATTGGGCTTTTGTAAAAATAAAACTTGTTTGGATTGGCTTAAGCATAAGGGCTTTTGTGATAATGGTAAGAGAAAATGGTTGGAAAAATATTTAAAAAATCAAGTAATTACTTTAAAATATTAGGTGCTACTGGAAAAATATTTTAGAGTTGATGGAAATCAATAAATCAGTATTCTAAGTTTTGAGTGCTCTTTACTACTAAAAAAAAAATACATTAAAGGTAAAATTTTAGTCGGTCTCCTAAGACTAGGTATAACTGAAAAAATATTTTAAAGGGTTAAAAGTACAAAAAAATATTTTAAAGTAATTTTTGGAGCTGAAAAAATACATTAATGGTAAAATTGCAATCAGTATGATAACACACTGGGTATAGTTGGAAAAATATTTTAAGGGGTTAAAAGCACCGAAAAATATTTTAAATTAATTTTTGTTGCTGAAAAAATATATTAAAGATAAAATTGCAATCAGTCTAATAACACACTAGACACAACTGAAAAAATATTTTGATTGCAAGCAAGAGAGAGAGAGAGAGAAAATATCCACCCTTAATTGTAATTGCAGGAGAGAGTGAGAAAAGAAAAAAAAAACGTGGGACCATGGGATATATTTCAATTGAGCTTTTGATAAAAGCTCCAACATTGAGCTTTACCTAATCTTATGTGAATAGTGCTCAATTTGCCAAAAGTCCAATTGCTCATTTTGTCAACCAAACATGCACTAGGTGTGTGTTTGGAGCCCCAATTGGAGGGGTCAATTGGGCTTATTTTAGCCTTAAGCTCAATAGGTGGCTGAGAAAAAAAAAAGTGCATGTTTGGTTGACAAAATGAGCAATTGAGCTTTTGGCAAATTGAGCACTATTCACATAAGATTGGGTAAAGCTCAATGTTGGAGCTTTTATCAAAAGCTCAATTAAAATATATCCCATGATCCCACATTTTTTTTTCTTTTCTCTCTTTCCTGCAATTACAATTAAGGGTGGATATTTTCACATTGAGAATAAAAACTCGATCAGACTAGAGACATGCAGTAAGATTACATTTTTTTAAAAGGAAAAATTAATATGTCAGTCCTTATAATTTTACCAAATTTTGAATTAAGTTCCTGAAGTTGTTTTTTAACCTTTTTAAACTTCCTTTTCTTTCGCGACATTATCCGAACACCTTCATTTCTTCACTCCAGAAATCAGTTTGAGAAGAATCTCGCTGATCTCTGTTTCATTTCTCTTTTGATAAATTCTGTTTTTCTAATGGTTTAAGTATTTTAGAGAGAGGGAGTGATGAGGAGGAGGGAGAGGGATATGAGCTTGGAGGACGCAGCAGCTATTGCTGAACAAGTCTCCATTAGAGAATCTTGAGAGAGGAGAAGAATCGAACAAGGTTGTGTTGAAAGTCGGAGACTCTTTCTTTTGCCAGCCCCATTCTTCACTTTCTCTGTCCAGTCAGATCGCCACATCACCTTCTCTTAACTTGACATTCTCACTCTCAGTACAATAATATTGGGGGAAATTATTGTTAAAATTAATTAAGGTGCTTAAAGATAAAACAGCTAGCCTGCTTGCTCTAATCTGAACATTATTAGTTATGCAATCAAAGCTATTAAAATAACGTGCACAAACTAATTGAGCTTGAAAATTATCAAAATGTAACAAGGCCTTTCATGAATCATCAAATGCTAATCCTTATGTTCAATTTTATACGATGACTTTCAGAAGAATTTGGTGTTTTTTATTTATAAAATGATTTACCAAATCTAAGCAATAATTAATATATTTTTTTCCCTAAAAATGGCCCTTTAATGGTACTAAATAGTACTACCACTACTACAAAAACGGTTGTTAATGTCCCTTTTTTAGGCCTGTTAACGTTAGAAAATAAGGGGACTTCTATAGGAGCGACTTGGTAAAAAATAGTAATAACGTCCGCAAATAAAAGGACGCCTAAGGTCTGTACTTTAGACGTCCCTATTTTAAAAAGGGATGTCTAAAGTGCTACACTGACACTTTAGACGTCCCCAATTTAAAATGGAGATGTCTAAAGTGCTTTTTTTTTTTTTAAGAAAAGCAATAGTTTATATGACAAATCTAGACTAAACAATATTTAAAACCAGAAATTATAGATTATTGTCAATAAAATTGCAGATCTAGTATCTGAACTCCAAATCCAAAATCTACACAATAATAACTCTAAAGCTCAAATCTCATAGGTAGAAAATGAAAATAATAAGAGAAATCAATTGCAAAAAACTTATCTCCTTCTATTATTGAAATTCATTTTCTTATAAAAATGAAGAGAGAAGAGCAACAGGTAAAGATGAACCTTGTTTTCTCGGCAAGAACGTGGCCATGAAGCATGTTTCAGAATCTCGATCTACAAGCCATAACAACATGAGTTAACAGATAAAATAGAAGGGAAACCAAAAGAAAAAAGAGAAAGAAGATAAAATAATAAAAAATATTAAGAAAGCATAACAGATCTAGAACTGGAACAAAAGAGAGAAAGGAAGAAGCAAGAACTAAAAAGAGCATATAAAGAAGAAGCAAGAGTTAAAATGCATGATGGTAGTAGCTCTTCTTGTGTTTGCGGCGATGGGAAAAGAAAGATGAGCGTAAAAATAATATAAAACTAATAAATAAAGACTGCCAATATAAATTTGAATTATTTTTTACTCCCTAATTTAATTTAGGGACGCCTAAAGTTATCCAGTTATTTTTTTTAACTTACTTTAGACGTCCCCAATAGAATTAGGGACATCTAAAGTTAAAAATAATTTTTTTTATTTTTTAAAATAAGGGACGCCAAAGTATAATTAGGGACGTCAAAGGGCTCCCTGATGATACCAGGGATGCCCTTTGGCGTCCCTAATATATATTAAGCACGCCAAAGGGCGTTCCTGATTCTTTAAAAAGAAAAAAAAGAAATTTTTTTTTGATGAGGACATCTAAAGTAGGACTTTAGATACTTTAGACGTCCCTATTTGAATTGGGAACGTTTAAAGTAAATTTTTTTTTTACTTTAGATGTCCCCAATTCAAATAGGGACGTTTAAAGTCTCTAAAGTCCCACTTTAGACGTCCCTATTTGAATTGAAGATACCTAGCTATTCAATTTTCATCCATAATTACGAAAATACCGCCACCTTTGTTTTTTACTTCCCTTTTTTAAAAAAGGACATCCTTTAGGATAGTATAATATATATTATGTAGTAGTGTACCGACTAAGTAGCACTCATATATTTGCTTTTTGTATACTCCCAAGATCTTATTTATAAGTCATTTTCAACATGTTTTACATAGACCAATAAAAACCTTAAACTTTGTTAACTTTGCCTTGAAATGCAACAACTTTTCAATTTTGTCTCTATTTAATGTATATATTATTGGGTTTTTGCAAATGATGCAACAACTCTGCCTTAATGTATCTATTGAAAATGATGCAACCGACTCATTTTCAACTATATAGTGATTTTTCAATATTGTTTGATTAAAATAACTAAAGCCTTTATTTATACACACACATGAAAAGAGATAAATAGATAAATGCCACATGATTGTTAGCTCTTATAATATTTTGATAATAACAAACCTTAGTTTATTGGTAATATAAATCTTGAGTGATAATTAAACTCTTTGAAAAGCAAAAAGTGAAACTCTATGGTGAATTCCTCTAGTTTGACATAATCACTTGAGTGATGGTTTGTGCACTCGAGTGATGGTCAAATAAGAGTGTAATGTTATCAAAGAGGATCACTCTAGTGATGGCTTATGCACTCGAGTGATGAGTCTTTAGTTCCATATCTTTATAAAGTCACTCAATAGTGATCAAAATGTGTGAAATTTCTTAAAGGAAAAATCACTCGAGTGATGGGCGATTATGTTAGAGCAAGCGTTTCACCCAAGAGGGGGGTGAATTGAGTGATACTAAAAATTCGTCTCAAATATAAAAACTGAACGGTGAATATAATGCAGTAAAGAGTAAGGAGAAATATCACCGAAGTGTACACCGGGAGTTATACTGGTTCGGCCACAACCACTTTGACCTACATCCAGTCCTCAGAATATCTCTAAGAGTTTCACTATAATTTCCAAGATTCAGTGGGTTCTTAGCACCTCGGTACAAGCAAGTTCCTTCACCTAGACACTCGCTCCCCCTTACAAGTTGTAATCCAATCCCAACTCAAGGTTCCACAACTTTAAGTTACCTCAATAACAAATATTGAGTTTGAATGAAATATCTCTCTCACAGAGTGAATAAGAATCACTGAAGTACAGAATTACAAGTATATGTAAAACAGAGTATTGAACGTGAACTTGATAATGCGTTCGTGTGTGTGTTCTTGTTGTCTTTCTCTGTTTGGATGTTCCCATATATATAGATGTGTTGATAATGACCGTTGGAACATTTTCTTCTCGCCCGTTAGAGTGTGTGCAACCACTATTGACTTTTCCAGTATTTGAAAAATATACGTTTGCGGTAGGTGGCGGTAGGTAGCGTTTGAATGTTGCATTTGACTTTCCTTATTTGGTAAGATCTCTTCATTGTTTATCTGCGGATATGCTAAGAATACTAATACAATGAAGGGTTAATCACATAGAAAACAAATCAATAAACTTTGGAATGATTTCTGAATTTATGGACTTGCATACTCGAATAGTTACTCGAGTATTCATTAAGTTTACTCGAGTACTTACTCGAGTATCATCGTGAGAGTAATGATAGCAAGTTAATAAATGAACATCACATAACTCGAGTATTGCATGAAGTAAACAAATTTACAAACCTTGGAAATACCTATTTACTTGGGTACTTACTCGGGTATGGTACACTTTTCTTCATAGGTTACTCGAGTAGCTACTTGAGTAATCTCTCAAATAAACTTCAGGTTACTCCATACTTCACTCCAGTAATGTTGGCAGGATTACAAGGCCGAGAGCACTTCAAGTTTTCTTACCTTCAAGTTTGCTTACCTGCTTACTCGAGTACTTACTCGAGTAAACATCAATTTTCTGCATATCTTACTCGGGTAGATACTTCAAGTGCTTTGTAAATAATTCTGTAGATTACTCAATTACTGGCTCGAGTAATCTTTTTCAAGTCTTTGATATAGAACAATTTAATACCTGCATACTTGAGTAGTGCCTCGAGTGAAGTGTGATAATAGCATATCAAGTTAATCGAGTATTACCTTCAAGTTTTGCTTACCACAGTGGGTTACTCGAGTAGCTCCTCGAGTAAAATTGGTAGGATTGAAAATGCCGAGAGCAACATATTTTTTGAAGCAGGGGACTCGAGTACAGACTCGAGTAACGTTGGCAGGCCGAGAGCAACTGGAAGTCTTTTACCTGGTTACTCGAGTACTTACTTGAGTAACATTGGCAGGCCGAGAGCAACTGCAAGTGATTTACCTGGTTACTCGAGTAGCTACTCGAGTAATGTTGGCAGGCCGAGAGCAACTAGAAGTCTTTTACCTGGTTACTCGAGTACTTACTCTAGTAACGTTAGCAGGTTACTTGAAGGTTGACTCTGGTTACTTCAAGTTTCTATCTCATTACTCGAGTACTTACTCGAGTATTCCTTTAGAAATTTTACCAGTGATGAAGTTTCTCAGCTTTTGTTCTTGGCCTTTCTTCATTACTCCAGTGCTTACTTCAAGTGATAATTTGCGCTGTTATTACTTTGTTCAAACTTATTTGTTTATCAAATCTTTTTCAGACCATTCTTTGTTATCATCAAAACGTGTGAGATCTAACAGATTACTTGCAAGTGACTTCCAAATCATTTGAGAGTTAGTGATCTGAAAACATAGATCACTCGAGTGAAGAAGTTAGCCATCCTTGATCAAAGACTAGATCACTTGAGTGAAATGGAATTCACTCGAGTGATGTCAATTCCTAAGAGTTACTCGCGAAAGAACTTGGAGTGCTATGATCATTTTTGAAGATCACTCGAGTGATTGTTCAAACCACTCAAATGATCTGTGATCACTTGCAAGGGTCTTGCAAGTGACCTGGAAGTGACGAGGCGACTACGAGGAAATCACTCAAGTGATCTACTTGAGCACTCGAGTGATGTCATTTCTTTGGAAGACACTTGGTAGTGATTTGGCAAAGGTTTCAAAGTTTCATAAGATCACTCGAGTGACATTCAATTTTCAAAAAACTTATCACTGCCAAGCTCTTTGAAGTAATTAACAGCACAAGATCACCAAGAGCACTCGAGTGATAGTGATTAATACTCGAGTGATTGGAAATCACTTGAAGTGATTATCAATCGCACTCGAGTGTGTTTTTCATAAACTTTTAAATACCATCTCGATAATCCTAATACACGTACATCTCATCTTGATTTACTTCCTTAATTCTTACAGTATTTATAAATATTACTAATATCATTTATGTGTAAGTTTCGAGTACTTAATCAACGGATTAATCTCAAAAACCCTAAAAGTAAAATTCTGATAGAAGCATTAAATGCGTACTAGAAAGAACCAACAGAAACACTCTTTTTCATCAATAGCTACAATTACTGTCTAATGGATAAATTTGAATGCTCACAACGGTCATTAAAGACATTCTACCTATAAATAAAGAAGCATTCAAGATGGAGCAACTAACCAACGACAAAATCAACTTTGTTTATTAAGTGCTCTATTATTCTATCTATTATTATTTGATATTCTTATTGTTCTTCAATATTCAATTATCAGCTCTTTGAAAGAGATTTTAATACCTTTATTTACTATTCGTGTAAAGAGAATCTCAAGGTAGTGGGATCTTGAGTGGGTATCAGCTTACAAAGTGTAGCGTGAGTGTCCTGTTGAGGAGCTTACATGTATTGTGATTCCAAGAATCTATCAAATATTGGAAGTATAAGTGAAACTCTCAAAGGTGCGCTAAGAACTGGACGTAGGTCAAAAGGTTAAACCAAATCAGTATAAACTTTGGTGTACACTTCGGTGATATTTTTCTAACTCTTAACTTTTAATTAAGTGTTTTTAACTGTGATAATAATTTTTTTTATCACCTAATTCACTCTCCTCTTGGGTAAAACCGTTGACATTAATAATGACAAGTGCCTCCGAAATAGAGATACATGCTTCATCTTTAGGTTGAAGTACCACTGAGCACTATACTAATTCAAGTGTCAAAGAAGAATATTATCGGAAACCACTATCTGTTCGCTTCTTCTTCCTCGACGCTTTTCCATCAACCGGTTTGCTCTCTAGATTTCAACCAAGCTTGAAATCTTCATGAAATAATCTTTTTCTCCACTATTTTCTGCCACTCAAAGCCTAAAGGATTTAATAATAAAATGGGTGAATGACCAATAACACACCATGGACTACATTGAGCCCGTCACAAGGATGTATGATATCGGTCCTCAACAAAATAACACCTCAAAAAATAGAAGTGAACTTACTATTACCATTGTTATTGACATAAAAGGAGATTATTTATGATTGTGGCATATAAATAAAGACAATAAGAGAATAATGATATTTAATAAAATTGAAAGCATTTTGGAAATACAGATTATGTCTATATTGCATATTGTCATTAATCAATTAAATATCATTATAATTAGGACATAATTTATGGGGATGGAAAAAAAGGAATCCTCCTTATTTATGGGGATGTAATGCAATTGATGGAGAGATAATTTCCGCACCTATATTGCCGTTTTTAGAGAAAAAAATGTTTCGTCAAATAGAAGAAGTTATAAATATAGAAAATTAGGGAATTTAAAAGTTATCAAATTATTTCCAGATATAATTGATTAACCAATCAAACATGAAAAATATAATCAATTAAATATCATTAAACACGGTATTGAAAAATCTCTACAAATTTCTATCAATCCATTAATTATTATTAAAAGTTTGATGAATTTATAAATTGTCTTTGCAAATTTTTAGATATCCATTCAATATCATTAATAGTTTTATACTTGTTCTTAATAATTTCCTAAATTTTTTGCTAGAAATTTAGAATTTTATAATTATGTATTATGAATTATTATGGTTAGAAAATGTCTGATGATTGTCAAGAGTTGAAATATAAGCTATTGGGAAAAAAAACGGAATCACTATTCCCAAATCAAATCATTATAATTAGGGCACAATTTATGGGGATATGAAAAACTGAAGCCTCATTATTTATGGGGATGTAATTCCATTGATGAAGAGATTATTTTCGCACCTATATTGCCGTTTTTAGAATTTTTTTTGTCAAATGGTGGAAATTATAAAATAAAAAAATTAGAGAATTTAAAAATTATCAAATCATTTCTTAATATAATTGATTAACCAATCAAATATAGAAAATATAAATAAATAAAATTAGGAAATATTATGAAATAATTATTAAGATGGCGTATATAATGACAGATAGATCCAACCCGTTTCTTATAGAACCAAGTATTACAAGTTTTCAAGAATAAAGTTGATAATTTTTAAAATTTTAAAACATTGTTCCTTCCATTCTTTAATATAAGGGTAAAAACGAGTATCTCACAATAATTAATAAGAAAGGGTTAATTAAATTATTGTCTTTTTGTCTGAAACCAAGATCTCAGTTCAAGTAGCCTACACTCCTCTTTTTAATTTAGGTTATTCAAATTATTGTGGTACTGATGTTGTTAGAAAGGTGCTGTTAGAAAAGGAGGCGGCACATTAGTAGCTTGGAAGTCAAATTTCAATGTTCAAGTTCTTGAAATCAATCCTTTTGTATGCCATTATAAGATAAATGAAGTGAATGCCTCTTCTTTTTACTTTGTCTCTTTTATGTATGGACCCCTTGAATCAACTGTGAGATCTGTATTATGAAATTGGATGACATCATATGCAAGCTCAATTGATATGCCCTGGTTGTTAATAGGTGATTTTAACCAAATATTATCCACTGATGATAAGCTTGACTGTCAAGGCACAAATAGTGGGATGTCTATTTTCCGCAAGTGTTTAAATGAGTGTAATTTGTTGCAAGTCTCTCAAAAAGGACCACAATTTACTTGGTCGAATAATAGAAAGGGAGATCAGTTTATTTTAGAAAGATTTGATTGAGCTTTTGTTAACCCTCATTGGCTGTTTGCACATCCTAATTTGTATGTGAACACTCTCACAATTTCTGCATATGATCACAGTCCAATATTATTTCTGCAAGAAGATGATTGAAAGAGAGCAAATTTAAAAAAAAAAATTTGAAAAATCCTGGTTCCTATTTCCTGAATGTGATCGGATCATAAGACCTTGTTGGACACAAATATACTAGGGTTCTCCATCTTTTCATCTTCACTTCAAAATTCAAAGGGTTCTATCTAATTTGGTGACTTGGAACAATTCCTCAGTTGGAAATCTATTTAGCAGAATCAAACAAGCACAGGAAGAATTACAAAAGATCTCTTCTTCAATCTCCCTGTCTGGTAGCGTCTCCTCTTCAGTAAAGTATGTGTTATTCAATGCTAAACATAATCTTGAATTCTTAAATGATTGTGAAAATAGTTTTTGGGCACAAAGAGCTAAATTGAGATGGCTATTGGATGGGGAACGAATAAAAAAGTATTTTCATGATGCTGTGTCATGAAGAAATGAAAAAAAATAAGATTAGCAGTGTGAAGAAGTATGGTGACATTGGACAAGCAATAAAGAGAAAATTTTTGGCATTGCCATAGCTCATTTCCAAGAGGTATATCAATCTTTTGATGATATTTCTTCTCAACAGATTCGACAAGCATTGTAAGAACTTTCAGTACCAACCCTTTCTCAAGAAGACTTCTAGAGTTTCCTTCATCCTTTCAGCCTCCTGGAGGTAAGAGAAGCTGTATTTTCTCTACCCAAAAATAGTGCCCTGGGACCAGATGGATTGGATGCTAATTTTTTCCAAAAGTATTGGCAACTAGTAAAAACAGATCTGCTGAATATGATACATTTGTTTTGGGAATCCGAGTTTCTGTTGAAGTCTTTTAACAAGACTAATATCATTTTGATTCCCAAGTCTGATTCGGTTCAAACATTTAGAGATCTTCATCCGATCAATTTGTGCAATGTAGTCTATAAAATAGTTTCGAAGGTGATTTGTTTGAGAATGAAGTGTATTCTAAATTCATATATTGCTCCTTTCCAATGTTCTTTCCTCAAAGGAAGAATTATTTCAGATAATATTCTACTTGCTTCTAATCTTGCATTAAATTCATTCAGCCTCTCAAGGCAGAAGGAAATAAATGGCCATGAAAATAGACCTCTCCAAGGCTTTTGACACTTTATCTTGGAATTTTATCTATGTTGTTTTGAAAAGAATGAATTTTTTGGATAAGTGGATAGCACTAGTTATGCAATGCATCACAAGTGTTAAATATCAAGTGGTTCACAATGGTCATATTACTAGTACTATCTCTCCAACCAAAGGGATTTGGCAAGGAGGTTCGTTATCTCCTTATATTTATATCCTTACAGCTAATGTTCTATCATGTTTATTTAATTCTTTTGAGCATTCGGGTCATTAAGGGGAATTCAAATCAGTAGTAGTGCCCAACCAGTCTCTCACGTATTATATGCG
Source organism: Inga oerstediana (assembly GCA_963210345.1). Taxonomy (NCBI): domain Eukaryota; kingdom Viridiplantae; phylum Streptophyta; class Magnoliopsida; order Fabales; family Fabaceae; genus Inga; species Inga oerstediana. Next base: position 68,830,007 of record OY723401.1, read on the forward strand.
GATGATTCTGTTCTCTTTTTTGAAGCATGTGATCAAAGTTGACCTCTATCAAAGCTTCATTAGACTTGTATAGTCAATGGTATGGTCAAAAGATTAATAAGCATAAATCCTCCATTATTTTTAGCCCTAATATATCTTATGGACAAAAATTGTCATACTTTCGCTTCTTAGGAGTGAGTTTTACTGATATATTAGGCAAGTATTTTGGAACATGGGTTGATCCAAGAAGGAATAAGGCTCAAGTTTATAAGCACGCGTTATCTGCCATAGAGCAAAGGATGACAGCCTGGAAAGTAAGGCTTCTATCATAGGCGTCTAGACTAACCTTAATCAAATCCATTCTTTCAAGAGTAAATCTTAATGTCCTTTCATGCATTAATCTTCCACAATATATTTGCAACAAAATTGATTCTTGATGTCTAAATTTCTTTTGGGGTAGCAATGGTGATAGCAATCGAATTCATTTAAAGAGTAAGGATTTTCTTTTACAGTCTGTCTCTGAAGGTGGCTTGGGAATCAAATCCATAGCTCATGTCAATATTGCGCTTTTGGCAACACAAGTCCGTAGAATTTTATCTTCACCCTCAGGGTCTCTACTTGCAGAAACTATGAAATGCAAGTATGTTGACACTACCAGCCCTTCTCTATTCAAAAAGCCTTATAATTCTTCTTGAATTTGGAAAGTTATTCATCGGTATGCTATCTCATATATGATCATTTATCTTGGAGAGTTTGGTAATGGAAGCACCATTTTATTAAACCACCCCTTGTGGCAGCCCAAGCAGTCTAGACCCTCCTTTTCCCATCCATTGGAAAAAGTTCAGGATCTATTAGTGCATCTTCCTTTTAATTGGTGTCCAGTTAGATGGAATGTCCCTTTAGTTCTATCTATTTATCCTAGAGATGTAGCAGAAGTTATAATCAGCATACCACTCTCTTTGAATAACTCCTCTGATAGAATGATATGATCTTTATCACATTATGGATAATATAGCGTTTTTAAGGGCTACAAACTTGTCTCTGCTCCTTCTAGAAATAGAGTGCATGATGACTTTTGAAAGTTTGTATGGTCACTTTCATTGCCTAGGAAAGACTTATTGTTGGTTCAGAAGCTTTTGAATGATGCACTTTCTTCTATGGATATTCTTAATAATCATGATTTACAGGTTAGTGGTTCTTGTCCTTTTGGATGCTCTAAGCAAGAATCTTCAGAACATTTCTTTGTTACTTGTCCTTTTACAAAAGCAGTGTGGTGTGAAGGGGTTTCAATTCAATTCCCTTTCTCAACTATTGCTGATATTAAGTCATGGTTGAAAAAAAGTTTTAGTTGCATTATTTCAAGATGGAAAGATGGATATGATTACCTTTATCATCAAACTCCTCTCTATTGTTCTGGATGAAGGGAAACGTAGTTTTGCATAATGGATTGAAGGTATCACCTACATCTGTGATCAAAGATATTGCTTATGCATCTTCCTTGTGTTCTCTAGCTTTTAACAGTAAAAAGGAAATGCCTGGAGCATCTAACCAATGTGATCCAACTATATATAATTCCAAAGGTGGATGAAATTGATACTAATGGTTGGATTATCTTTGTGGAGAAATACAAGTCAGGTTCTACACCATTCATACAATCTTGGATCTGTTTGGAAGGGCAATCCCTCTAGTCACTAATCTAGAAGAAAAGGGCACATTAGCCTTTTATTAATCTTCATTGTTTCTGGGCATCTCTGCTATATGAATTGTCCTCTTTTCCAAACAATCAGCCACCATGATCTCAAGGTATTTTGCATCAAGAAATGGTGGCTACCTTGGCTTGGATTTATTGATCAGTCAGCTAACGTTCTTGACATGGATATCAAATCATATATTAGCTCCTTTAATTTTTCTCAAGTTTTTTATGTTAAATTTATTCATTGCAATGTTTTTAACAGGTTACAACCATGTCCTCACATGATTGTAGAGAACTGATGTATTATCATTTTTTACTCTTAATGCATTTTGATCTTTTATTAAAAAGAAAGAAAGAAAGAAGGAGTTAATTAATAAACTAATTAATTTCGTTTTCTCATATTTAAACTTTCTCACCGCTCCCATTTGAATAGTGGAATAATGTTTATACATCATTTAATGATTCCTAGCTAAGATGCATCATGTAATTTCTCTCTTTTATCCATTATTAGAAGTTAATGAATGTTAAATTTTATAAAAAGTCAATGCATCATTAAATTAGGTCATTTTTCTTATATTTTTGACCAATATGAATTTAAAGCATTTTCCTATAAAAAGAAATAGAAGAAGTAGTATGAAAACATTTATACACACTCCAGACACGCACGTGTATTCACTTACCCATATACGTACCCACTTCATGCATACATGCAACACAAAAGTGTGCAAACATATAATTGGCCTAAGGTTTATTAGGCCCGTTTAACAGAGGCAAACATTCTTTGAATATCAGGATAAAAATTTTTTAAGAAAAAAAGTAGATTCAAGAAAGATTGTTTGATTAACAATTGTGAAATGTTTGTGTTGTTGGAATAATCCAACATTAAAGATTCCAAATACATTGTATAAATCCCATAAGAAAGAGCAGCAGTGGAAGACTTGATGAAATATCTCCAGCCATAGTGATTCTGCATGTAATATCTCACAACATGAAAATTGTGGAGAATAAAAAAGAGTTAGAATTATAACATAATAGAATATGTTAGGGCTTCTTCTAACGGGAAGATGAGACACAGTGATGGTTTGTAAATAGCCGTCACCCGTCAGGGAACCCTTAAAGAGCAAATAAGTATTTGACGTACTGCTCTAAGACACAACCTAGGCTATTTATAGCCTCCCATCAAGGCTTGTAACTGCTTTACCAGTGAGTCAAGTGACCCTAAACCAAATCTTTATCCAAATCACTTTGCGGGATATAATCAGGAGATATTTTATCCAAAATATATTAAACTGATAATATTTAAAGCAATATGCTAATATTCAGAATATCTTCATAATATCTAGAATATTCATTTGATCAAAATAACCAACTAGTATATCCTTTATATGATCAAAGAATAAACATATATCTAGATATAATCTGAATAAAAATATTATCATTCTAATAAAATATCTAACATTCTCCCACTTGGCTCGCAACCTAATCTCATTTGGTGAGTATGGTTCATTTAAGCAATACTACAGGAATCATGGCAATAAGTCCTCTTTGATCGAGTATTACCTTCCATGCATCACAAGTAGTACCCTTACTTAATGGATTAAAAACTTAATGAATAAACACAGAATGTTTATTCGGTTTCAACCTAAATTTTTGTTAAAATCTCATAATTTAGGTACCAATAATTGAGACAACAAACTTCAACTTGAATTTCATCACTTAATAATGTCTCATCTAGATCACCAAATGTGATCCATCCCTGATGAGATATTTGATCCTTTTGATTTCTCTAAAAACATGCTCTTTATTAAAGGATCTATGCTCTATGTGTTTATGACCTCTTGACTCTATGGACATATAATACTCTTAATTAGTTTGGATTAATTTAATAATTCCAAAACCCTTTGATGAAATTCCATAATTGGCAATATTGTAACTTTCCTCTAAGAATGACTATGTTAAGCAATACATGGTGGAACTGAGCAATCAATGACTATTTAGCAATCTTATACCCCTCTATGATACAACTTGTTCAACAAATGTAAAGATGTATTATAATGTCAACTATTTTATAATTAACGCATCTTACAAGACTAAACAAGATAATCATGCCACAATATATAAAGCATAAAACTTAATGTACATTTAGTAATGTACCACATGACTTGTAGCTCTTTAGCCATTATTCAAGCAAAATATGCTTGGCAATCCTCTTAAAATTTCTTTGCAATGGCATTGCCAATTTGTGCGCACTTTTAAGCAAGCCTACACCTTAGAAATTGAATTAGAAGGAATAAGATGATATTAGAGACATACGGACAATCTAATCATATTCTCATAATGGATGTTACTCTCAACAACCTCCATTATTCATAAATGTTCAAATACTTGTGATTGTAGGTTACTCATGATATTCTCAAATATTTTGAGAATAATGTCTTTATGCATTCCAAAAGAATACTACATCTAATACGGTCATATCACAACTTTGAATAATGGTGACTTAGTCATTTATAACACCTTAAGTCAAAATGCACAAGCTATAAATGAATCATCATGGTGTACCATATAGATGACTCAACTCCCACTAATCTAGTGATATAATAAAACTTATGATGTTCTCAATATGATCCTGTATGTAATCACATCATGATACCTTAATTATCACTATTGTGAGATTTGCTCATGACAAAATGAACTCCTAATTTTATTGACTAAATTATTTTTATTATTATGTGACCATCTCTACTAATTCACATATATATCTTTCCTTATATTCAAAATGGAAAGATACAAATGACATCCTAACTCAAAATAGACATTTAACTACCATGAAGATATGGAAGGAATTATACATGAATATAAGAGGAATATCTCACTAAATCAATTCCCTCTTCATAGAGAAGTTATAGCAAACAACTTTATTTGTATTACTTAATATTGCAAACTAGCAACTTTACAAATAAACTCATGTTGTTGCTTACCTCACATTTATCATGAATTAACGCCTTCATTTGGAATTTATCATCACTCTTGATATTTATGTTCTAGTCAGATTTTCTGAAGTATATCACGTAATAATTATGAATTGTCAAATTTTAATCACTATTGATCTCAACCGACTCTATTGATGGATTGAAACTCAAAAAGGTGGGTGCCATGCAAAACCAATGTTCTACCACAATTAGATGTGGGAATCCTCCATATGTGATCACTCTCAATAAGTTTGATCACTCCCACTAATTTTGGCATTCCTAAATAATTTGGCATTTCAAAATACTACACAAAACTGTAAAATAAAATGGACAACTCACTTAAATTCCTAAAACATTTATGCATTTTCACCAAAATATGCAGTCTCAAGACATTTTCCCTTCACACTCTTTCTTTTATAAGACAACTATATGAAAGAATATATTTCAAGCTAAGCTTCCAACCTCTGAGGTTTTAAAAGAATTTAAATATAAATTTTGTTGGAATCTCATTTAAAATATACATACTTGTCTTTAGTGTGCCCTTTAAGAGGAAAACGGTATCATACAAAATGTCTATTAACTTTATGTTTCTTCTAGCAACAATTTCACCTATATTAGGTGAGTTCAAGTATGAAGAAACTTTATATATAGACTAAGTTCTAGTCCACTAATAATATACTAATCTGATTATCAGATTAACCATCCAATTTTGCTCTATATAATCCAAATGTGTCGAATGACACTACTCAATTATAAAGCATATAACATTTGGGTATTGAAAGGTCAACTATAAGGAGAGATGATTTATTTTACAAATTAGAACATAATCAATGGCAAGTATAATGAAGGCATCTTACCCAATTATGGAGAATCACTTTTATAGTGAACAAAACAATGTAATAACAATCATGAGAAATTCTAAATTTGTACTTTTAGCCTATAAGAATTCTTGACTTTGCTCTATCCTTATGTAACCGTGATAACTAACTATTAATTGAGATTAATTTAATGAGACTGATATATCCCAATTTTATTATAATATTTAATATCATATTTAGGGATTTTATCATTAATTTTGAGCTAAATAGCATTTATTATTATTAAATTGAATTAAAGGTGAGTGTGTGAAAATAAATCTTAAAAGGATATATTTGTTATAATTTTGTGATTGTTCTTTGAAATTTGAATTTTGAATGAAGATATTACAGAATATTGATTTGAATTATAGGTCATTTTGGAAAGTTGGATATGAAGGATCAAAAAGTAAAGATTTATAAGAGGACTAAAACGGAAAACAAAATTCTGCATGTGGCTCCAAGGCAATTCTGACAGAAAGAAGGGTCTTTCTGTAATATTAGTTGTCACTTTCAGGATGAAAAATATCAGAAAAAATTACAGAAAATTACCTCTAATTTCAAAAATACCAATTTGGTCCCAAAATGGAAGATTACCGCTAGAATTGATTCATTTGGCTATCAAAGAAAATTACATAAAATGACCCCTAATTTTCAAATTTCCATTTTGGTCCAAATATCCAGAAATCATCGTCCGCACCTCTGAAACAGATTTTCCGGTCTCCTATACAGACTTTAGGAAATCTAATCTGAATATAATCTTGGAGGGATTTTTGCCACAACTTGAACTTGAAGGGGATTTTATGGAAATTTCAAATTTTAAAAATAAGATAAAAAAAAAACAGATCATCGGCACTTTAAAAAACGCAAGATCTGAAATCAGACGGAGGACCTCGACGCATCCATAGACGAGAACAAGGAGCAGCAGCAAAACGTGAGAGAGGGAGAGAAGAGACAACCATCACCAAGCTTCACCAACACTCCATTCAACCACCATCATTTTCATCTTTTTCTCCTTCCATCATCTCATCTCTCATGGTTTCTTGGGGTTCAATAGAGTTGTGACTGTGATGAATTTCATGATAAGAGGTTAAATCTTTTTGTGCTTCTTGGAGATGAAATATTGGTTTGAGCTCCAGAGATATATTTAGGGGAGTTATTTGTTTTAATCTTTTGATTTAACTATATAACGTATTTCCTGAGTTAGGGTTTTATGTTATGTGATTAATTTACTAAGATTGCGAGTTGTTTATCTTAGTTTGGTTTGAACAATTGTGATTTAGATTGGATTATGTGATTTGAGATTTAAATTTCTATATTCCCTTTTTGGTTTAATGTAGTTGTACTATTCTTTCATAGTTTGAATGAGTATTATGACTGTTTTAATCTTGTTTAAATATTTCAGTTGAGTGTTCATTGTATAGAGGAATAAATTGCATAAATTCAATCCTAAATTACATACTAACTGATATTTAATAGTGTATTAAGAGGTACTTATCTAGCTAGAGTTCTAGGGGTAATCACTAATTAATATCGCTAGACTTAGCAAGTTGCTAAGGTTTAATTTTTGACTTAGTGAATAGTTTAACTCTTAAATCATTTTGAGCAAGGATAACCTATATTCCATTTTTCCAATAAGTATTCATCATCAATTTGTTTAAATCACAATTTCATTAATTATCTCAACAATTTCTCAAAAAACAAAAAAAAAATATTAGTTTAGATTATTTTTCATTATTAAAAAAAATCAATTTAACACTCATCTTAATGTTTTTTTGTCACTTAGTTTAAATTAGAAATTAAATAAAAGGCTCCTCAAGAGAACACGACCTGAGTTGTGCCCTCATTACATAATTTGGTTTATTTTGATTTAACTTGAGGTGATTAAATGCTTTAAATTATAGACAATTATATCTCATATTGTTATCTCACCTCTCATACTAGTACCATTAAGTACTAGAACTTTTATGATGTCAAGTTTAATGAAGAAGTTACATTTTATCTCCTTCTAGACTCAACAATTATCTCTAACAACTTCTATCAAACTAAGTAATTAAATATAAAAATCATGCTACAAGATCAAAATGAAAATTAATCATGCTTACAAAACAACTATAAGAGGCAAAGAAAAAATCATCACAAACAAGTGTATGTTTACCAATGTAACTCATACAATTATAAACTCGTATCACTAAAGTCTACTTGTGGGAAAAGACATTAGCATAGCATGAATTTATCTCAAATTGATGAATCTAGAATGCAGTTATATTTTCTAATACCTGTGGGCTACTTAGAAAATATAATGTCATTCTATTCCACCCTAATTAAATGTATGATTATAATTATCTAGTTATGGGCAAAGATTAATTATAACTATATATTTAATTACAATTGATGTCTTTAGATCTTTGTGTGATGTATTTTGTTCGTTAGAACAAAATGGAGTGTATGTACCTAGTGAAGATGCTATGGCTACTCCTCGATTCTACATACTCACACAAAGACATCATATCATTGTGTATACTAATTGTGCATATAATCATAATTTGATATGGTAAAACCTTATGTGATTAACTATGCCAACAACATGTGCATAAGGATACCGTGGCTATTCTTTAAACAAAATATGTATGTTAATTACTAATATCAAATATATACAATTAAAATGCTATATATATACACAAAATATCAATGGGAATCCTAATTAATTAATCAACTTTTGAAGATTGATATTATAAAGTTCATATGATATTATTTATGCATGTTGTAAGAGGGTGTTGTAGCTACTACTCTAGCATGCAAGTCAATCATAAGTATCAATCTTGTACACTTAAATTTTGTATATGCACAGTTTCATGGAGGAATTAACCAAATAATTTAATCAACATAAGTGACTAAATACAATCCTCCCACTTTGATTATTACCCATTAAATAGAGTTGATATTTTGAAAACATATAAGTGATTATATACACATGCAATAGAGAATGTTATGGCTATTTCCCAAAATACATGTAAATCAAAAATACCAAATTTATGCATTTAAATTCTAAATATACATAAATCTTTAATGAAAATTTAATTGATTAATTTAATCAACAAAATATGATTAAATAATCATCTTATATAAATTCTCCTACTATTTTATACATTCAAAATAAATATAATATACGCACATCTTGATGGAGGGATTAATTAAAACCCTCCTACTGTTTTATATATCCAAAATTGCATACATATGAAGGTAATTATATCAAAACAAAATTTCGCAAAGAACCATAATGCTAAATAGCCAAAATTAATTTTCCCTTAAATAGAAGGTAACTAACACAGCATTTATTTAGCCCAAATATCTTCTGAAAATATCAAAAAAACAGCCTTTATTACAGGAATCCCAAGACAAGCCCAAGATGATTTTCCAGCATTAAATTATATGGCCCAAAATAAGAATGGTCTCAAACAACAATAATCCTCAGCAGTCCATAAAACAACTTTAGAAGGAAAATAGAATCATTCAAGCCCAAATAAAAGAGACCATCACATCACTATTTCTCCAAAACGGATAAAACAAAGGCTGCCCAAACCATGAGACCAAAAAAGAAAAAAATAGAGGTTTGGTAACAAAAATAATCAAACTCGGAGGTCTAAAACGCCTAGTAAGGTCCCTTTTTTTTTTTTATGACTGAAAAATCCCAGCATCTGGAAAATAAAAACCAGCAAGATAAAATCCCAAAACAGAATGGCTCAAATATAAGAATACCACCCTTTTTTTTAAAGCATTACAAAACAGTGGCCTAAAATGAAACTAATCCCAAATCTGAGAATAATTATAAATTACTTAAAACTTGGAACAAGCACAATTCTTAAGGCCCAGCATGCGAATCAGGCCGCTAGATCGGCATTAGTGAAACACAGAGATTCCGGAGGATGGCATCGTGGCACCAGTTCTTCAATCAAACCAACTCATAAGAAAAAACTCTTTGAATTCAAAAGGCTTTAGTCCTAAAGATACCAAATTGTCTCCACATTCAATCGCTCAGTGATCAAGACAACCAGAATCCAGCGTAAAACGTATGACAAAACAATGATAGAAAATCTACGCTTATACGATGGTATAAAAAGCGGCATTCTTGCTCCTAATTAAGGTTTGCACAGCGTAATTTAATGGTTCACAATTTGTTATAATTCCTCATCTCCTACTCTATTCTTACCGATATCAGATTCAAACGTATAATTGTCGAACCAAAAAAAAAATGCAGTGATAATAATAAGGAACAGCCGAAATTAGCTAAGCATTTGTGCGTCAGAAAATACATTTGGACCCAATCCCCCAATAAATCTTCATAACAAGGGACGTTGCGAGACCGTGTCAGCAGCCATGGAAGAAAGGGGAAAACTCATAAACCAACTATATGTCCAGAAATCAATCTCCAAACAATTAACAAGATTCATTATGTTCAAGAGGGCATCGAGATTTGAGCAAGAGAATCAAATAGATGGGCAGAAAGCAAAAATTTGCATCGATAAAAAAAATTACTATCATGTTATCCTTCTAGAAAATAAAATAACAAAGCATATGCAAGTCATTCGGTAGAGGGGATCGAAAAACCTGCTCTGATGCTATATGTTGGAATAATCCAATATTAAAGATTCCAAATACATTATATAAATCCCATAAGAAAGAGCAGCAGTGGAAATGATGAATTACCTTCAGCCATAGCGATTCTGCATGTGATATCTCACAACCTGAAAATTGTGGAGTAGGCTTCTTCTAACAGGAAGATGAGGTACAGTGATAGTCTTTAAATAGACGTCATCCGTCAGGGAACAAGACCCAACCTAGGCTATTTATAGCCTTCCATCAAGACTTGTAACAGCTTTACAGGTGAGTCAAGTGACCCTAAATCAAATCTTTATCCAAATCACTTTGCGGGAAATAATCAGAAGATATTTTAACCAAAATATATTAAACTGATCATATTTAAAGCAATATGCTAATATTCATAATATCTTCATAATATCTACAATATTTATTTAATCAAAATAACCAACCAATATATCCTTTATATGATCAAAAAATAAACATATATCTAGATATAATCTGAATAAAAATATTATCATTCTAATAAAATATCTATCATGTGTCACATGCATACATACATATATCAGCTCAATGACTCCTTTCATTGTATTGAGCCATTGAAGAAGGAAAAATCATATTGAATTCTAATTCTTGGTGCAGCCAGCTTGTTAGATTTCTTCTATTATCTTTTAGGATTTCATTCTTCAAATTTCATTTATTGAATTGTTGGACGAGTCTAGTCTCTAACTATATTTAAATTACGTAGCTGTTAAAGTAAAAAGAACTTCTAATATATTGTATGGTGATGTATATAATAATATAATATAAGAACTTCTAATATATTCTATGGTGGTGTATCATATTGTAATATAATATAAGAACGTCTAATATATTGTATGGCGGTGTTTCATATAGTAACATAATAAACAGAATTTTGTTATCTTATTGTAAATATGAATTAGGTTTAATGAATAATAAGTAAGCTTCAACAGGCTGGATGCCTATACGAGGCTGAGAAGCAATACAAAGTAAAGCAAAAGAGTTCATAATATTCAAAAAAATGAGCATTAATTCTATAGTATCATGTATATATTATAAATATTTCTATTTTTAAAATAATGATGCATTATAGGCTTTAATTTTAAATTTCATATTAAGTAATTCATAATTTGACCTGATATTAATAAATTCAATGCATGCAAGTCAATACTTAGTGTCACTTAACTGCTTCCAAAATCCTCTTTTTGGTGTGAAAGGTATGCATGCGTTTAGTTTTAGCGTTTACATTTAATTTGTTCTATAAACGATGTTTTTAGGTACATTAAATCTCCCCTTCCTTATATACCAAATATATATATGGTTGAGCCGTTGATGGGTTAGTTTAATGGGTTTTTAAGGTTTACTTAATGAGCTAGAACTTACAACATAATGAATTAAGTTTCAAATCTCATGTGAAAACAAATGTTCATATACCCATAAGTGTTGGTCATAAGGGAAGGACATTTGACTATTTAAATATGGGATCTTGAGTTCGAGCTCATATCATTGCATAAAATGCCTTTAGAACAACTACTCTCAATTGGCCTAAATCCAACATAGCCAGATAAGCATATAATAAAACCCTTGATAGGGTTGAATTTGATCCAGTTTAATTGGCATATAAATAAGGGTTAAGGGGCAATTTTGCCTTGAAAATTTTTTAGGAGGCAATTTTACTCTGGAAGTTTAAAAAATTAAACAATTTTGCCCTAGCCGTCATCCCAGTTAGTTTTAACCATTAGTTAACTAAATATGTTGAGTTGGTAGTCCACATGTCATCTACATCATTTTTGTTAAGATATAAATTTACGTCAAAAGTCTATAGGTCATCTACTTTATCCTTTTTCAAAATTAGATTTAAAACTTTAGGGGCAATTTTGCACCTTACTAAAATGACGTGGATGATATGTGGATTATTAGTTCAACATATTTGATCAACTAATGGTTAAAATTATCTGGGATTACGGCCACAACAAAATTACTCTATTTTTAAAACTTTCAGAAAAAAATTGCTCTTATAAAATTTCTGAGTCAAAATTGCCCTTTAGTGAAAAATTTCAGGGCAAAAATACCCCCGTAAACCCTAAAACAAAAGTGTTCATGTTTAGTACAATATCATGTGCACACGATTGCCTCTAAATAGTAGAGTGCCCATGCGGCAGTGTCTATGAAAAATGATTTTGATTTTAAGCTGATATTTTTGTTGGGAATGCAATTATCTTAATTTAACATTATGCAATCCAATTTCGTTTTAATTAATTAGTACTCTTTCAAATCTTAAGTATAAGGTAAAATTAATTTTTTTGAATATATTAAAAAAATTAATTAAATTATTTATATTTATCATTTTTTCTCCAAATTAATTTACCTAACATATAAACTGATATATAATCTAATAATATACGATATATGATATCATTAAATAAATTACTTAATTTCCTTAATCTCTCTGTCTATATCTTATATTTTTATTACATGACTATAATTTTCCCTATTATTTTTTAGTACATGGCTATAATTTTCCCTATTATTTTTTGTAATAATTTAGATCATATTATTATTATTGTTGGGGAAGAGAATAGCGTCAAATAAAGTTACACCTTTCCAATTTTGACCTCTATAGTACAGAGTGAGCTGCTAAATAAGCATACATTATCGAACTTTGACGGCGCCCTCGCTCGACTCGGCACACAGTAGAGATGGAGCAGGAACACGAAGAGCATGAAGTGTACGGAGGCGATATCCCCGACGACGCAGAGATGGATGCAGATTTCAGAGTTGAAGAAGAAGAAGACCAAGAAGGACACCCACATGACCCCAATCACTCTAATAAGGTTTTCCCGATTTGTGTTTCTCTGTGCTATTTCGTTTCTCTCTCTCTGTCTCCCTCTTACTCTCTCTTCTTTCTGTGATTAGGACTTGGAGGACATGAAGAAGAGGCTCAAGGAAATTGAGGAAGAAGCTAGTGCCCTTCGCGAAATGCAGGCTAAGGTTGAGAAAGAGATGGGTGCTGTTCAAGGTCTCTTTTTTGCCCCTCTCTTGCATATTTGTTATTTGAACACGTAACAAGCACAAAACCGTGCGGATTAGATTTTAATTTTTCATAGCCCCTTATGAAAATTGATATATGATAGGTATATTCTCTGCCTTATGGTGCTAGGGGACTTTCAGCTGATCCTTATCGTTATATTCAAGATTTAGATCTGTTCAGCTGGGATTTCTGGGGTTATTTGGATTGCTAAATTATATAGTTAAACCATCATTCTTTTATAATAGCAGTCGTTAGTCTGTTCTTTTCAAGTTTTAAAACGAGATGCGTGACTTCTCAATGTCAGTACCCTCTCTACCCTTGCATTGGTTAATTGCAGTCAGTAGTATGTTCCTTTAAGTTGTCAATTCCAATAAAATACTAACCTCTGCATAATGGGGCAAGGACCATTAAAGTAACTCCTTTATATTCAATTTAACTTTGGCATGGGGAAGATTACTCCTTTTTTTTTTTCCCCTGGGATTGAGATTCAGTGTTTTTTAGAATTTGATTGGTCCCTGAAAAATATTAATTGTAACGTATCTTGAAGACATTTATATGGCATATGAAAAGTAGCTACATAATATGGGGATATGATAATGTTATGGGAGTGTAGAGAGAAAGAGGAAGGAGAAGATAGAAGGAGAATTAGTTATGTTTACCAAATGTCTATAACAATATCTATTTTTTGTTGAATCTATAACAATATATTTATTGTTAGCGCATTAGTATTACAAATGCATGGCAAGCTTTAGTTACTAGTAGATCTTGCTTACAAAATAATGAAGTAATTATACATTGTTTTGTCCTATCTACTCATGCTTCTCAAGTCAAAATATGCTGTAGATTCAATTACAGCGTCAATCTTGCATGTAAACAAGTTTTTATGCTTCCCGACTCAAGTAGGCTTCTGTTTGTAAGTTAATGAAGTTTGACGGCCTGAGAGATGGGAGACAAAATGATTCAGATCTGTGCTTCTAGTCTCTCATGCATTTGACCTCTAATTCTTGTTCCAAGTAGAAGAATGAACATTGTTGTGTCATTAAAATAATAGGGTGAAAAGGTTATGTGGTAGCGGTGGTGATGCCAAAGCATATCCAAGTTGCTTTCCGGCATTGACTGGATGTTAAAGTAGAATGACACCAACCCTTATGTATGTAATGCGTGTGCATTTTGTGTGTGCCTGTGTGAAATTTGTTTGTGTCTATCAATATGCTTAATTGCTTGTATTTATGAGAATCAAATATAAACAATTAAATATCCTGTTAGCTTCCAATATACTGTTTCTTCTGATTTTTTATCCTGTTATTTTCTCTGATTGTGTATAAGCAGCCGAAGACATAACTTGTGTCAATACATAGATATTGTTTTAATTAATTGTTAAATTAAATTTCAGTTATTTGATTATGAGTGCTGTCATTGTGCTAGGGGCTGGTTTATGTCTGATACCTTGTTAGGTTAGAATCTTATCTTATGGAATTAAGGTCACAAGTCATAACTCATAAAAAAATGGGAAACTCAGGAAAGAAAAGCGTAGTTTGTCAGTATACATTGGGGGAGGCATTTTGATTGCGTGCCAATCTGCAAATAGCAGCAGGTTGCGTTCCTCTCTTTGTTGAAGCCGTCTTATGCACCCAAATAATCTCCTATAAACACATGATCTAGCAAATTGATCTTTTGGCCTTTTTTTCTTCTTCTGAAAGATGGCTTTTGCACAACAGATTTGTAATCAAGAAGCTCATCCTCATGGCACCATTTCCTTTCAACCTGTCCTTGTACCAATTGACATAAACCTCCTAGCCCTAGCAAGAAATAGACTAGATAAGTTCCATTTAACTTCATCTTTTGAGTTGAGCCTCTGAGATGTAAAAGAATATGATGTCAAGCCTTAAGAGCTAGCTCCTTCCTATGCATAGTCAAGTCCTCAGATCGGCGAAGTCTTACTGGATTACAAAGGTTTTGAGTGTAATCCTTTCAGAGAAACTGCGAAAAGTATTGAAGGCAAGCTTTCCTCTTCTGTAGCACCCCTGTATCACATACTTAATCCAACAAATTGGAAAATTACCCACCCATATAAAAGATATATATATATATATATATATGTATATCTTTTAATCAAGGCGTCATCCAAAAACCAAAGTTGTGAAAAATATTCAGATCAATCAGGGGAAAAAGAATAATCAAGATTGGTGAAGAAAAAGGAAAGTTAAAAAATGGAACTGATAACTATGTGGGTCACATTTACTTTATTTGAAGACCACGATTGCAAAAGGAGAAACCACAAACATGTGAGTAATACAAGGGATTAGGGAAATCAGCAAGTGACAAATTCAAAGATCCCACCATCAAAGAAATGGATTTTTTCTTAAAATTATAGCTAAAGTGGAGAATTGCATTTGAAAATGTTGGCTCAAGAGAAAATGAACATGGAAAGTTGCGACTTAGATGTATCTGGTGAGAGTGGAAGAGGTGTTGATAACAAAACCATTATGGAGATGAGCACATTTTGAGAAGGGGAAAAATGGTCCTGATTGCTAGACACAGGAAGGAGAAGATAGTAGAAGAGTTTTTGGATGGCTTCGATAAAGGGAGGAACTTGGCTTGCTGCTCTTGGGAGAATAAGAAGGAACCCTAACATGGTGGGAGGGAGTACATGTAGTGCAAACAAAGGCATGAGCACACGATTCTTGTAGGAGCCCTATTCTTGAACAAAAAAAAAAAAAATTGATATTTTGATTTCGTAAATCTTCAGAATGAAAAAAACTATATTCTTCTTTCAAGTTAGCAAATGATTGGTTGGCACGCTCTTGTTCCTATCCAAAATCTTCAAATCTTACTGGATACTTGGCAAAGATCTATAAATAGCAGATCCATCTTGATGGAAAAGTGGTCTAGGAGCACACCGTGGCCCCAATCCATATGACTTAGAGCAAGTAAGCTTCCCCTGCGTGGAAAAAAGGACAAATGAACAATAAACATATATAGAAGATTCATGAAAACAGCCTTGCCTGTGGATTCCTTAATTAACCAAGCATAAATGGGAATAACAAAAGAACATAATTTCAGAAATAAAGGCCAGTTAATTGAAAAATGAAATGATTTTCCTTTTTTCCCCTAAAACAAAAAAAGGAAACACATGCTTCACATAAAACATGTGCTTAATTAGGCCATAAACGAGAAGTTCAGATTTGAATTCCAAGTCGTGAATGACGAGGCCATAGTTGACTTCAAGAATTCCCCACAACCTGAAACAACTTGAAGCTAACATGGCTAATCTTCTGCCTTGATGGTCTATTTTTTAAATTTGTTTGTTTATTTTTACTGCTTGCTTCAGAGTCTCTGATTTTTTTCTTCATCATCTCACTTTGTAGTGAGGATTTGGTTTTGGGCATCCTAACCTCACTTTTTATGAGGCAGAGGTTTTGGTTTTCTCACATTAGCCATGAACTTGCTTCATATAAAACATGTGCTTGATTAGGCCATAAATTAGATCAGATTTGAATTCCAAGTCCTGAATGAGGGGACCATAGTCATATTTCAACAATTTCCCTCACCTAATAGGATAAGGCTTTGTTGTTGTTGTTGTCTTCTTCATTGCTACTTGCTTCAGAGTGGCTGATTCCTGTTTCTTCATCACCTCACTTTGTGGTGAGAATTTGGTTTTGGGCATCCTCCCTTCACTTTTTTTTGGGATAGAGGTCTTGGATTTCTTATACTAACCATGAACGCATGATTTTTTTCACGCGAACTACCATCATATGGTTTTCTCAGACTAAGTCACTAACCACCAACCTATGGCTTTCTCACAATAACCTCCAATGTAAAGTTTTCTCATGCTGAACATCAACTAAATGAGAAGATCAGATCACAGATTGTTCTTTTTTAAAAATTAAACTGCATGCTTCACATCAAGCATGTTCTTAATTAGTACATAAATGAGAAGGTCAGACTTGAATTTCAAGTCTTAAATGAGGAGGTTTGTGTCAAATTTCAATGATGGCCAACTGAAGTCCATCCATGTACATTTTTGCTCTTCATGAAGTAATCAAACACTCTTGAGCCTTCTGGCTTGGTATATCATTATAGTTTGGTGAAATAAACTCCCCTGCACATCGTTAATGGCTGCATAAGTTCAACTGACTTTTGTTTTTCAATATCATTTCAATTATCTTTAATGCTTGGATCACAGTTATACAACTCAATTGTTACTTTATGTTTGAATGAATCTAGTTGCTAGGTGTTTAATTTAATTTATATATTGGTAGCATTTAAAGATAACATTGTTCCGTTCTGGTAAATGATGTTTTGATTTGATTTTGATTTGAAGATTCAAGCGGTTCTTCTGCAAGTCAAGCTGAGAAGGAGGAAGTAGATTCCCGGTCAATCTATGTTGGTAATGTGAGGCTTGGAAGTCCTTCTTGCTGCCTATTGTTATTTCAATTTCCTTTATTCTATATGGCATAGTTGTATCTTTATTCCCTTCTCTTGATATCTGGACTGATGTATTCTTTGTGCCAAAGTAGATAAATTTGATCTACACATCCCTAATCCTTACTTTTGTCTGCTGTATCACTGTCTGTAGGTCATAGTTTCCGGTAATGAAGATTTAATCTAGTAGTTTTGGGATAGGTTGTTCTTTAGATCACAGTGCTTTGATAAGTTTTGTGAAATCCAACAGGAATTTATTAGAGATGTAAGAGGTCAATTTGGAATTTGTGCTCAGCTCTTTCAGTTCTCTGGGATGGTACCAGAACTGCATTGTCCTGGTTTTGAGGACTTAAAATCTCAGAACTTTTGGTCAATGGAAGGACAATTGTTACGTCAACCATAGGTGATTTGTTATGAAAACGTATATCAGAAATTAACGAGTTCTTACCAAACTGATTGCCAATATGAGAATCGATCTGTGACAAAGCCTATGCTAGAGACAGTAACTGAAACCCTATTTAGAAGGATGGGAATCAAGTGGGAAGTCTTGTGCACACCATTTGAATATTTAAATACTGAATAGAAACAGAGATTTTGGATCAGTGCTTTTAACAGTGTATTTGGCTTAAGTGCTTACCACGAAGAAAGCTATATCTTGGTTTGAATTCATCTCATTTCCATAATATAATATATAAGGCCAATATCATGGTTCAAACATGAGAAGCTTTTGAGTCTGGATCCTCTAGAGGATGCATTCTAAGAGAGATAGGGAGAAAAATAATAAATGAGTATAATTATGAGGTGTGAGCACTAAGCACAGTTATATTCTCTTGTGGCACTTTCTCTCCAAGTATATGAATGAATGGATGGAGAAGGTCCAAACAAGAGATATTCATGGGTTGTCTGGTGACTGGTCCAAAATAATCTATTTAAAGATAACATGTCCTTGAAAGTTTGTTTTTCCCTGCTCGTTTCTTTTTCTCTTGAAAGTAAAGACATAATCTAGGTATGGGACTTAGGTGATTGTTTGGCATTGGACTTTAAAATGATATTAAATCACGGACTCTGTAAGAAGCTTTATAGTTTTAGTATCCATCCATATCTTTCTTCTAGTTGGAGTGAAGCCATATTGTAATTGTTGCACCATGCATGGCAAATAGGTAGTTTGTTGACTTCTGGTTGAATCTTCATTTGTTCAGTGGGACCAGAAATAAAATTCTAATGTCAATAACTTGCCATCATGGCTTTGTACCATATTAACTAGATAATGTGCATAGATGATTCATCACAACGGTCCTGCAGTTACGCTTCCAACTGGTGACTTGAGAAGTTAAGGCTGAGAGATACTCAAGCTTAGTGGCTTCCGATCTTATGGAGAGCTTATATTTACAACCTAATTATCTCACATGCCAAAATGGGGATTTGTTACAATTTAGTTCTTTATTCATGGTGTTTTTTTAAAAGAAAAAAAAAAACTCTTCTTGAATCAGGACCACATGTATGAATTAGGTAACTTGATAAAGACATTTGCTGGGGATAAGGAGGATTAGCGTTTAATTTAGTTTATTTTGAATTTATTTGATTATGTTTATTTTAAAATTTTGGATTTAGTTTATTTTAAAATAAGATTTATCTTTTATCTTATATTCATCATATCTTTAGGATTAGGTTATTTTATCATTATCTTATCTGTGAGTAGGGCTGAAATAGTCCTAACTCCTAAGGTTGTTTTCTTCTTGATTTTTTTTTGTCTATTGAGTAAAATTAAGAGTATTTATCATCTATATCTCCTCCTTTTCCCTATTTCTCCCTTTTTCCTCCTTCTCCTCTTTTCTTTCCCTCCCTCCTCTCTTGCTCTACCTTGTCCACCATCACATGCTTTGTGCCTATTGGAATGCCTATACTATCCTATATAGCTTTAATGGAATGTTATTATTTATTAACATGGGTTTCAAATCGTAATTCAGGTTGACTATGGATGTACACCTGAAGAAGTCCAGCAACATTTTCAGTCTTGTGGAACTGTGAACAGAGTGACGATATTGACAGACAAATTTGGTCAACCCAAAGGATTCGCTTATGTTGAGTTTGTTGAGGTTGATGCTGTTCAGAATGCTCTCTTGTTAAATGAATCAGAGTTGCATGGTCGTCAATTGAAGGTCTTTGTCAGTTAATCTGTTCAAATGTAAACAGTCACGTGCTCTTTTTTCTGTTTGATTATTCTTTTTTTGCTTTTCAGGTCTCTGCTAAGCGCACAAACGTTCCTGGAATGAAACAGTATCGTGGAAGAAGACCTATGGGTTTTCGACCTAGAATGCCTTACATGCCTGCCCCATTCTATCCTCCATATGGTGGTTATGGGTAAATAATGCATTAAATTTGCTCCTCCTGCCTCTAGTTACTTGAAAGTTGAAACTAGGGAAACCAAACTTTGACATTTCCAATTAAAATATGACCAATATTTTCTGGAGTGCTTTCATTTTATTCTGGGATTTGTTGTCTGAATTCTGATGTCTAAGAAAGTAAACTGCATTTTGCTTGATATAATAATTTACGTGATTTGATTGCACCAAAATGTAATAGATGCATGTGCTTGCTTCACTGTAGGTTTCTGTTATCTGCTTAACGTTTCTTTGAGATCAGATAAGCATGCAGGCAAAGTATGGGAATCTTGTGTTTTGATACATTCCTGTTGCCAATAGCCTATTTAAGTCCATGTTTGATATGTGGAGTGTGTGTATGTGCCACGTAGATAAAGAATACGTGTCATATCAGTTGATCTAACCGAATTGGTTGTAAGACTCTAACTAAATGATGATTAGGAATTGGGTATAAGTACCCCACACATATGCATCGAGAGGTTATGAATGAATAAGACGTCTCTCTCTAGATTCTTCTTCCTATTTCTCCTTCTCGTGCGTAACTCTATACCAATGTTTTCCTTTGGTTTGCAATCTAATGTTTCTTTATGTGATGAATAGATAATTACCAATACTCTGATTTAGGTCCTTTTTACTAATAAAATTTTCAGGGGGGGAATTTTCTCTCTTAATTGTTTGCCTCAATGAAACCGTAATAGTGATTGCCATCTTGTCAGAAAATTTTCCCAAACATGCATTATTGGTTTTGTTTTTGGTTTCTGAAAAACAAAAAGAGGGTGAGCATTGACGTAGCAATAAGGTTGTTGCCATGTGACATGGAGGTTACGGGTTCAAATCCTAGAAATAGCCTATCCAATTATGGGGATAAGGCTGTGTATATCTGTCTCTCCCCAGACCCCACTTGGTAGGAGCTTTGTCTATTGGGCTGAAAAGAGACTTTCTGAAAGACAAAACTGATCTCAAGAACCGTATCTGAACAGGCCCTTGGTTCCAATTGCTATAATTTTGTCTTTCATTGTTTAGTCTGATAGATTAGTAAACATCTGTCCTTTCTTCCTCTTATTAATCCTTATGTTGTTTTATATGATGATTGAAACTTTTTCCTTGCAGGAGGTTTCCGAGGTACAGGCGTCCTACGCGTTACAGGCCATACTAGGGCTGAGTCCCAAATTGACAGATGCCCATATTTAGGCCATCATGATAATCAGTTTCTTTTTCGCGGGACGAGATTTGAATCTTTTATTTGCATGCCAGCAGTTATGTCATATTGTCATACCCTTTTTCCTCTCTAAATGAATGAAATGATCTATAGAATGTGATGTAGTCTATAGATAGAGGTTGGCAGATTTACTAAATTTATATGTTCTTGGCACTTTAGTTAAATTGTGGAGATTAATTGTTATAAATGAATGATGGACATTGGATTGGATACCACTATTTGTGACAATAGTTCAATAGTTTCTCCAGAAATTCAAAATTATATCATTTGCTTCAGTGTCAGAAACAATCTCAACTGTAGTGTTGCCATTGAATGACTGATTTCATTAGTGATGATCAGAAATCTTCTCCGCTTGCGGAGTAAGGTTGTGTATTTCATCTTTTCACATATCCCACTTGATGAGAGCTGTGTATACTGGGTCGCTCGTTTTTTAAAGTGATGATTATAAATCTTGGTTGGAAGACCAAACCGTGAATTTGTCACAGCTCAGAAATAAATAGCAGAGAATGTATAGAGAATCTTATAATATCGATAAAAAAACTCACAGCTCTGCTCATATCAGTCATATATTAACGAGAGTGCAGAAGAAAAGCAATTACAAAAGGAAGGGAAAAGAAACACAGAAAGAGAGAATACACCGAAAAGGACCTCACAGAGAAGATTTCCTAAAATCAATCACACCTTTCCCTAATGGCTTTTGTCGTATATATATTACTCATCTGATAATTCTCGTAGCTTCCACGATCGTTTTCTCATTCGCCCACTTCTTCTCAGTACCTTGGGCTTTTCTGCATTATTTGGGCTTGCTTCTTTATTTCCCTTAAAGCTCACTTCATCCTCGCATGTTGCATTACCCCCTCCATTGAATTCGACCTTGTCCTCAAGGTCGAAATCTGGGTCTTGAGTTTGAATAGAAGTTAAATCTTCCCACGTGGCCTCCTGAGTTCCATCCCATTGGATAAGCAGCTGTTTGACTGTTTGACCCGCCCGAGAAATGTCTCTATTATCCAGAATCGTCAATGGCTGACATATAGGACCTTCAGCCGTGGTTACCAATGGTAAGGGCAAATATGATTGCTTTGTATTACTGCCAAAGAACTTCTTTAACATTGAAACATGAAATACGGAATGGATTTTGGCGTGACTAGGTAAATTAACTCGATAAGCAACACTGCCAATGCGCTCAGCAACTTGAAAAGGTCCAAAGTACATTAATGAAAGTTTCTGGTATCGTCGGAGTTGGACAGAGTGTTGTTTATACAGTTGGAGTTTAACGAGGACCCAATCACCCACCTGATATTCAACCTCTGTTCTCTTTTTATCAGCATAATGTTTCATACGCTGCTGTGCTCTATGAATATTGAGTTTCAAAACTTGTAAAACTTCATCACGCTGAACCAACTGTTGGTGAACATCCGAAGGTGTATCGTCAAAAGAGGAATGATACAGCAATGGAGGGGGGTCCCGACTATAGACAATTTTAAAAGGGGTCATGCCGGCGGAATGGTGATATGAGGAATTATACCAAAACTCTACCCATGGAAGATATTGTAACCATTGCCGAGGATACTCATGAATGTAGCACCGTAAATACATTTCCAAACATTTGTTGACAGCTTCGGACTGTCCATCGGATTGTGGATGATAGGCAGAGCTGAAGTTTAAATGAGTGCCTTGTAGTTTCATTAAATGCCTCCAAAAAGAACTGGTAAACACCTTGTCATGGTCCGAAACAATGGAACGGGGAATGCCGTGTAAACGCACTATGTTCTGTACAAAAATTTCAGCAATTGAACGACTAGAGAAGTTACTTGGAATAGCTATAAAATGGCCATATTTGGATAATCTATCGACCACTACCATAATTGCTGATAACCCTTTGATTAGTGGTAATCCAATGATAAAGTCCATAGCAATGTCTTCCCAGATCCTTTCAGGAATCGATAGTGGCGCCAACAAACCAGCAGGATGAAGTTGGGAGACCTTCACTTTCTGACACACAGAACATTGGCGTATGAACTGTCGAACATCCTGACGCATTCTGGGCCAATAAAATAAGTAGCTAATCGATGAAAGGTACGAAGAAATCCAACATGTCCACCGATTATGGAAGAATGAAATTCATTAAGAATAGCAATAATCAAATCAGGGGAATCTGTTGGTATAACCAAACGGTTGCGCCAGTAGAGATAATCGTGATGCACGCTATAGTGAGGCCAGTCATTGGGTTGACTAAGGACCTTTGTCTTCAACTCATTGAGAGATGCGGAGGACTGAAGTACCGCATAGATTCTGTCCATAAAGGAATTAGAGAGCTTTGATAAGGCCATTAGATTAACACGAGACAGAGCATCAGCTGCTTTATTCGATTTCCTAGGTTTATATTCCACTGAAAAACGATATCCTAATAATTTAGGAAGACATTGTTCTTGTTCTGGGGTCTGAATGGTTTGGTCAAGAATGTGTTTCAGACTTGCATGATCCGTTCTGATGACAAATTGGTTTCCAAAAAGATAATGTCTGAATTTAGCAATGGCCTCAGTAATAGCATATAACTCTCTTGCATAAACTGATTTGGACTGCATTCTCGATGACAACTTCTTAGAAAAAAACGCGATGGGATGATTTCTTTGGCTTAGCACTGCACCGATGCCGATGCCCGATGCGTCGGTTTCTAAAACGAACGGTTGAGAGAAGTCCGGCAAGGTTAGTACTGGAGCTTGTACCAGGATCTGTTTGAGAGTGTCGAATGCTTGTTGAGCTTCGGTAGTCCAAAGAAAACCATCTTTACATAAAAGATCGGTCAGTGGGCTAGCTAATTGGGCATATTGTCGAATGAAGCGTCTATAATAACCACTAAGGCCCAAAAAACCTTTTAACTGGGTCATATTCGTGGGACTGGGCCAATCCTGTACTGCTTGAATCTTAGCCAGATCCATCGCCACCCCTGCGGCTGAAACCACATGACCGAGATAGTCAATTTGTCGTTGGCCGAAAGAACATTTGGAACGTTTGGAAAATAACTTATGGTCCACCAAACATTGAAGAACTAACTCCAGATGCCTCAAATGATCAGTCCAGGATGCACTATATACCAGTATATCGTCAAAAAAAATGAGGACGAATTGCCACAAGAATGGCCAGAAAACAGTGTTCATTAACGATTAGAAGGTTGCCGGCGCATTTGTTAAGCCGAAAGGCATTACCAGCCATTCATATAATTCGAAATGAGTGCGAAACGCAGTTTTTTCTCGATCTTCCTCACGCATTAATATCTGGTGGTAGCCGGAACGAAGATCTAGTTTCGAATAAAAAACAGAACCAAAGAGTTCATCGAGCAATTCATCGACGGTAGGCATCGGGAACGCATCTTTAATCGTGACAGCATTCAATGCACGATAATCCACACAAAATCTCCAGGATCCATCCTTTTTTTTAACCAAAATGACTGGAGCAGAAAAAGGACTGGTACTTGGAGTGATCAAACCATCGGATAGTAATTCTTGCACCATTTTTTCAATCTCTGTTTTCTGGGAGGCAGGGTATCGGTAGGGGCGAACTTTGATAGGACCCGTATGCTGTAGTAATTCAATACGATGAGAGTGAGCATGCTCTGGGGGTAGGCCTTGTGGTAGTGCAAAAACAGAGTCAAACCGCGTTAAGAGTTGAATGAGATCTTTTGGCATATCAATGGCAAGAGAAACAGAGGTACCCAAGTGTTAGACTGGTTGTAGAACATAGTATTCAGCAATGGAATCAGTCCGTTGGAATCGTGTAAAATGATTGAACTGAGCATGTGAGGGTGAGGAGTTTCGAGTCCCTGATAGAGTAATAAATTGACCGTCCTTAAGGAATTTGATAGTAGCAGTACTATAGTCAGCTACATGGGCCCCTAAAGTTTCCAACCAATCGGCTCCAATCACCAAATCCACACCTGCAATTAGTAGAAGAAAAAAAGACAAAACCAACATGTGGCCTGACACTTGAACCTTAATGGGAGTTGTGGACTCCACTGGCAATTTTAAATGGTGGACAATTCGAGGATGGATAAAAGTATCCGAACTGCCGCCGTCAAGTAGGATTTGAATTTGAGTACCGTGAATTGTCCCAGAGAAACGAATTGTAACAGGACCATGTGTACCTCTCAACGCATGAAGAGAGAGGTGATGCAAAGAAGCATCAACATCAGTGGAAAGAGTAGAGTCGTCTGGGTTGAGCTCAACTTCCTCATCGCCTATTAGCATCATCAATTGTTTGTTGGGACATCGGTGGGTAGGCAAAAATTTCGCATCACAGGTGTAACAAAGACCTTTCTCGCGGCGAACTTGCATTTCGGCCGACGTCATCTTCTTAATTGGTGGGGTTTTAGGAGTTGGTAAAAGAGGAGGCAAATTAGCCTTACCAGTAGACGTGGATGTCGACGAAGAAGGAAATGCTGGGGTTGTGTGAGGTGGTCCCCATTTGGAGCCCCCACTCATAGGACGTGTTTTATTCCCCAACTCTGTGGTTGTACCACCGCCAGATCCGGAGTGAGTGAATAAGCGCGCAAGATCCATGGCAGAATGAACCGTGGCTGGTCGATGCACCAAGACATCACGCCGAAGATCCAGTAACGGACCCCCAATATAACAATCAAGTAATGCTGGTTCAGGAACGTCTTCCGTACGATTTGCCAGTGCCAAAAACTGAGTATGGTACGTATCCAAGGCACCACCCACACCTTGTTGGGTGAGTTTAAAAAGTTGTGACCTTGTACAGTCAAACGGAGATGGGCCAAACTGTCGTTCAACGGCCTGAGTCAAAGCAAACCAGTGTGGGATGCGACCATTTTTTTCCATCATCTGAAACCATGGAAGAATGTCACCATCAAGATGGACCGAGGCAATCACTAATTTCTGAGAATCTGGTATATCATAATAGCGGAAATACTGATTAGCCTGAAATATCCAGTTCAAAGAATCTGTGCCATCAAATCATGGAAAATCGAGTTTAATAGATTTTGTGGAGCTGTGGATCATATGGGAACCGTCAGAAACACCCGATGAAGGGGACCCTGTAGTAGTAGTCGCCATGGTTTGCATTATGGATTGTAGCATACGAGTGAGGTCATCCAAACGACCATCAAGTTTGTCAAATCGATCCGTGGCTGTCACCGCAAATTCACTGTTGCGTTTGACCTCTGCTTGAAGCTCCTTCAATCTGGTATTGTCAGCCATTTCTAGAGAAGCTAGAGAATCAATGAAAGCACCAAATGTCACAGCTCAGAAATAAATAGCAGAGAATGTATAGAGAATCTTATAATATCGATAAAAAGCTCACAGCTCTGCTCATATCAGTCATATATTAACGAGAGTGCAGAAGAAAAGCAATTACAAAAGGAAGGGAAAAGAAACACAGAAAGAGAGAATACACCGAAAAGGACCTCACAGAGAAGATTTCCTAAAATCAATCACACCTTTCCCTAACGGCTTTTGTCGTATATATACTACTCATCTGATAATTCTCGTAGCTTCCACGATCGTTTTCTCATTCGCCCACTTCTTCTCAGTACCCTGGGCTTTTCTGCATTATTTGGGCTTGCTTCTTTATTTTTCCCTTAAAGCCCACTTCATCCTCGCATGTTGCATTTTGCCAAGTTCTGTGTGATGATCAGTCGATCAGAGTGAGGGGATTGTACAGGTAATTTGAGGGTATTGAGATTTGAAAAATTATCACTATCAATATCAATGTAATATTATATGCTAACAGGATGATTTGTTGTGTAATCTTTAGCAATAACGTTCAATGATTCAGTTGAGTGGCCTTGTATTAGTATAACTCATACTATGTATTCCTGGGTCCAACATAATCTAAGACTTTGTGATATGCCCATTAATTTGATTGCTGTGCTTGATAGATATGCCAACTTCTCTATGAAACTGGGCAAAATTTCTCTTCATTGAAATTTAATTTATATTTAAATAGATAATAGACAAACCCACCCTCATCAGCCGCCCTAAAAGGGTAGC
This sequence comes from Inga oerstediana, assembly GCA_963210345.1. Taxonomy (NCBI): domain Eukaryota; kingdom Viridiplantae; phylum Streptophyta; class Magnoliopsida; order Fabales; family Fabaceae; genus Inga; species Inga oerstediana. The sequence continues at coordinate 68,857,189 of OY723401.1, forward strand.
TTGGGTTGGGTTAGCCTTAGCCATATGAAATCTCATGTTTTTCTAAATTCACTTTGAAATTAAGCCTGTAACTATAAAGTTTTCTTTCTTTTCTGTTGGCATAAAGGAAAATCAAGGAAGTGGGAAGAAAAGAGTTTAATCTAGAGAGATTAAGAAAATTTTACAAATTAGTTATTTGTAAAAAACTTTATGCGATTTTCTTAAAATGCTATTCATTTTAATTATTTACATCAGAATATTATTAACATGGTTTATACATCATATAAGAATACTTTATAATGGTAGTTTTTCAAAAGATAAACATGGGAGATAACATAGATGAATTTTGACAGTTACGGTTAAAATAAACTTCCAAGTAGCTTATGCGTTTATATGTCAGTGTGTGGTATTTGCCTGTCTTCATGTGATATTTTGCAAATAATGAGGCTTATTAGCCGTTAAATTTCTTACTTAGGACTTCTTTGGCATTTTCACTTTGATTTTCAATCAGTCAAAAACATAACTTTTTTAATTTTTTTAATAGTAAATGAATCATTTGGTCTCTATGGGTTTAACTCAATTCTAGAATTTGTACTTGGTACAATTTAATCTTTATAATTTTAACCGTTAAAATGTTCGTTCCTACTTTTTCAAAAATAAATTATAAGGAATAAAATGACTTCTTTTGAAGTGTTAGGAAACAATTTTCAAACAATTTCAAATTAAAGGCATTGAGTTTTACTCAGTTTATGAACTGAATTTTAGTGAAGTCAAAACTATAGAGACAAATGTGTACTTTAGGAATTAGTTGAAGCTATTATGATAAACAATTTATTTTTCATCATTTGTTAAAAGAGAATCTTATAATTTAAATTGATATTAATTTTTTCGACCAATATATTATTCATTGAGGGTAACATTAGAGTTTTTGGTGTATGGTAACTAATATTACATGCCTGCCTTGGCATATTTTTATTTATCTAAAAGACACTAGAGGGAATCTTTTGGTTGTATTCATGAGGGATATTTTATTATTATTATTATTATTATTATTATTATTATTATTATTATTATTATTCATAATCGGAGTAATATGTTTTATATTTTCCTCCGGTTTTAGATATCTGATTGTTTTTTTAAAAAAAATATATTTTATACCATTCCTTTCAAGTTTTCAGCAAGTATTTCAAATATAATATAAATATCTTAAATACCTCAATGTTTTTACTATTGTACCCGTTATGGCCGATTTTTGTAAGGAAAAAAATTGAGAGATAAATTCCTCCTAATTCGATTTGCTTACCTCAGCTCCAAGAAAACTCAAATTCCATTTTGCCTTGAACAGTAGCAACGGTTCGCAAGCTCGCAAACGGTAAAAATGGCTCTCCATTTGGCGGGAAATCTTCCGAGAGCCACTTAGAGTGCTCCCACTTCTTTTTGTTCATCATCGTCGTCGTCGTCTTCTTCTTCTTCTTGTCGAGGATCGTTATAAGAAATAAGGGTTTTCAAATCAAGCAACAATGTGGCGTCTCGATTCTGATTGGTATTCTCCGAAAAGCCTCCTCAGTAGCCCCGCCCATTACGATTTTCCGGTACGTCAATTAAATTTCACTTCCATTCTGATATAATTTATTTCTTCGCACCTTGTTATTGGATCTTTGGGATTCTTGTGTAGGGTGATCGCTTCATACCCAACAGGAGTTTGATGGATCTTGATCAAGCGCAGAGTTTGTTGACAAATAGAACCAAAAAATTTCAAAATCCAAATTTCGATGTATATACTCCTCTATTCCTCTTTTTTAAAATTGTTTCATTCATTAACTAGTGTCTGTAATATTTTTTTAAAGCTCAAGAAAGACAGCCAAATGTGTTATTGAATTAGTTCTTGACTGAACAAAATGTCAATTAGAAAGTTTGCACTAATTCGTTTCCCCATCCCGGTCGTTTCTTTTTCTCAATTTTTTGACGGGCGTGGTTTTATCTCTGTTCTCCCATAATTTGCGGAAGATTCTCAACTTGGGTCATGTTGTGTTGTCTACTTGAGAATGCTGCTGACAAGTTTCAACATTATAGTGATTCTTAGATGCCATGAAACTTCTTTTCTGGACATTAGAATCGCTTTTTTTGTTTCTCCTGCTTGACTTGTTGAACATTTCCGAATTACATGACAGGAAACGTACAGGCAGAAAGTTGAAAAGAAGTTGACTTTGGATTCAGAAGGTAGACCATTTAGAATGTTGGTTTTCAGAGGAAGCCCAAAATCAAGTAGAAAGTCTATTCGTCATATTGATGAGATGCGACAAGAAGAGGCAGCCGCATTTCAAAACAGTACCAATCAGCATCGGATCCGTCAATTGCCTAAGGTTTGAATGTATATGCTTTCTTTTAATTGCTTAAATCTATCTTATCATCTGTTTCAAACCTTCTTAATATGACAATTTATACAAAACAAATGTTATAAAATATATATATATAGATATATTTATATGAATTTATGCTGAAGAACCCACATTTGAATTTGAATTGTACCCATAATTTGATCACAGAGTTCTTCAATTTATGCAAGAGTACTTATAGCTTGGTTTGTATGAATATTTGAGATATACTCTAGGGTAGCTATAGAAATACTTAGAGGCTTAATATCAGTAGTTGGTGATTTTTTGTTTCTTGTAAGCCAAAGTAGGCAAAATATGCCATGAAGTCTGTGGCTCAGTATCGGCTTTTCCGTTTTTCTTTTTGTCCCCCCTTTTTGCTTGTTATATCATGGCCTATTCTATATATATTGTTGTGTTGGGGAACAATATGATGCTATGAGCATGTGGTTAATGATTTTGTTAATATATCACTAGATAGAAGAAAAAGCTGGACACTTGGATCACTTGAGAAAGTAGAATGCCCTCTGGTCAGAGAGAGGGAGGGATGGAGGGAGAAGAATGCCATCAACACAATGTTTTAAAGCACATTTTACTCTTAAATGAACACATTGATTCATAGACACTGAATTATGACTTGTTAATCCGAAACTAGACGCTTTCCTTTTACACAGGGACTGGATAGAGATAACGCTAGATGTATAAATAACTAGTTGTTTCATTATAGATGAAGTTCACTGGAGCCTGGGAAATGTGGTAAGGAAGAATCTTGGTTGCCCAAGAGCTGTGGCTCAAGTGGCTTCTTCCTTAGACATTACCAGAGGCCTTTATTTGGGCTTGATTCCTACCTCGTCGTCTCTTTCGTTTCTGATTTAGTTTCTTGGTAAGGCAATGGAGATGATACTCTCAAGGATTTTGCTATTAATTTTGGGATAATCGTACATCTCATAGATATGAGAAATTATTTTGATAAAATCGATCATTACTAATTTTGTAGGAAGTCGATGGTTTATAAATAGTGGTGTGATTTAATAGATATTACTTATCTTGGGCTATGTGCTATGTTTGTTTGTATTAGTTTTTGAAATGTTTATTTTATTAGTAATTGTAATTTGTCATGTTAGTGGGACTAACGCTTGTGTGATCACACAAGTCAGTGCTTAGAAGACTCTTGAGTAACGCACAAGCCAATGGTCTAGGATACGCTGGATAACAGATGGGTTAATATTCTAGATGTAAACAAAGATGAAATAATTGTTGGAAGAACCTGAATGGTAAGGAAATGAATAAAAAAAGAATATGTGAAAAATACTGTAGAAGATAAAACATTTTGAGCGCTGAAAAGTGAAAATGAATATTTCTCTTTTTAAAGTACGTGATATGGACTTTGGAGAGAATTTTCAGTGAACTTTTGAGTTGGTTAGAGAAATTTCTCATAGAAGATAGGACAGTAGTAGTAAGGACTTGAGGGGGAAAAAAATAAAGACAATTTAGATAAAGAGACATATATAACAATGGAAAAGTATTATGCCTTTATAATGTGTATGATTTTGTGCATAAAATTCAAGGTGGGATCAAATATTTTAACTTTGTACTAGATTGTAAAATTTTTCTTTACTTAATGATAAGTGGAAGTGGGATTTGGTGGTTCCGGAGCATGTAAATGGATACAAAGATATTATGATGGGTGAAGTTAAAGATGGAAGTGTAGGACGATGAGGAGAGAAATTGCTGATAATAAACCGTATGTATACAAAAGAAATGCAGCTATATAAATTGTTTGTGTTCTCCCAAATTGCAGCATTTTCTTTTTGTATTGTTTATCAAAATAAGACATAATCTTTCATGTGACCCAGTTGAAATTATTTAGTAATTCTATACTTGCAGGGAGAAGCAAGGATATTGGATGCACCAAACCTTAAGAATGACTTCTACATAAATATTATGGATTGGGGCAAGAATAATGTTCTTGGTGTTGCTTTGGGCTCAGAGTTATACCTGTGGAATGCAGAGAATAGGAATGTAGTTAAGTTGTTCCATGCTGTCGGCGGCGATTATCCCACAAGTGTTGCCTGGTCTGAAGACTCCCAATTTGTGTCAGCTGGCTTTATGTCCTCTAAACTCAGCTTGTGGGATGCTGAGACTTCCAGAACTGTATGTATCTCTTTCAAAATTATCTGGCTTCTCTAAGATTGGCAAGTAGTCATATTGTGTAATGGACAGTGTAAACCCTATTTTATGTCCTTAATTTTCAGGTAAGAAGTCTAGAAGGTCATAATGGAAGGATAGCAACCTGTTCATGGAATGGTCACATTCTGACATCAGGAAGCCAAGACAAATCTATAATTAACCATGATGGTAACGTAGTTAGTCATGTACACTCCTTGTTTAATATGTGTTGTCAATATGACAAGCTATTGATGGAACGAATTCATGTTCTTGCTAACAGTAAGAGCAAGAAATAATGTGATTTCCCGGCTACAGGCTCACTCGGAAGAAGTTTGCGGATTGAAATGGTCAGGAAGAGGCAATATCTTGGCAAGTGGTGGAAATGAGAATCTTATATATATATGGGACTCTGCCAAAATGAGTTCCTCCAATTTCTTGTACTGTTTTAATGACCATTGTGCTGCAGTCAAGGCCCTTGCTTGGTGCCCTTATCAATCAGATGTACTTGCATCTGGAGGTGGCACACAAGATGGATGCATCAAGCTGTGGAATGTGCAAAAGGGAACTTGCATAAGCAGCATAGATACCAAAGCTCAGGCAAGATAGAAAATTTTTTACTTGGCATTGTAAATATTTTCCTACTCAACGTGATTTAGCTTATTTTAAGTGATTTTGCATTGTATAACATAAATATGTGGAGGAAATTTTGTCTCTGAAGTGTAAAAGTGATTCTAGGAGGTGTTCCTAAACACCTCCCACATGTGGTATGGATCAAGTCAACATTTGAATTCACCAGAATGAGTGTCATTGGAATTCGCCTCCTTCCTGAGTTTAACTGTCTATTATTTTTGTTGATCAACAAGTTTGTTTCACTTAATAGCATAAATTGATACTTCCTTAACTGCTGGCTATCAGACCCTAAAGACTGATGCGTTGAACTAACAGAAGTACTGTGGTGTTTTGTGCAGGTTTGTGGACTAGAGTGGAATAGGCACCACAAGGAGATATTAAGTGGTCATGGGTTTAGTGCTGGGACGAATCAGAACCAGCTTTGCTTATGGAGGTATCCATCCATGACTAATGTAGGATGCTTGAACCGTCATGCTTCCAGAATACTCCAACTCTGTCAGGTTTGGTTGTGTTTTAGTTTTAACTCTGCCATAGTGATATAACATGTTACAAATTCTGATATAATTTATTATGATATCTATAATGTTGATGGCTTTTTTTATTTTTATCTTTTTCTTTCAGAGCCCTGATGGGTTGACTGTGGTATCGGCTGGGGCAGATGAGACTCTTCGGTTCTGGGATATTTTTGGTCCACCCAGTAAAGACGGTTCAGATATGTCAGAGCTAGATAACATCTTGTCCTTAAAGATATCCCCAATAAGATGATGCGAATGAGTTTATTCCCTTAAGCTGGTATAATTTGGTGTAAATATTTGTTCTTCATTGCTTAGTATGACTTCTGTCCAATAATTGGTTTATTGGCAGAAATACATGTAATTAGTGAGGATCGGTGGCACACGTTTGTGAACTTGCATGTAAAAGAGCTATGAAGTTGAAACAAGTTTGCTAGTTCACATAGTGACTTCAATAAACACGTTTTTAAGATGTTCATATGTGTTCGTTGAAGCATATATAACGAACTAACTCAAATATACAAAAGAATTATGACCATTACCCTAGATCAAAATGTGGTTACTCTATATGGTTTGGTTTGGCCCGGTATCGGGTTCAAAGTGGCCTAGACCACGGTCTAATTTGTCTAGCCAATATAAGATCAGACCAGACCTCGGGTTAGGCATTAACCTAGACTGGTCCGGTCTTTGTGCAGCCCTACTCAAAGGTACATCTAATCACCTACCAAGTTCAAATGGCACATAACGATTTATAGCTCAAAGCTACTACATTAAAAAAAAAAAAATCAAACAAAATTAAAAGTCATCAAGCATCTGCGTCAGCATCACTATCAGTATAAATTTCTTCAGTAGTGGCTTCACTGGGTGTCAATGTCCCTTCTTCCTCCTCTCTTCTTTTCCTCTCATCTTCTCTCTCCCTCTCAGCTACTTGTGCCTTTGCTTGTTCAAGCTTAAAGCTGACTGCTTCCCATGACACAAGCTTATCCATGAACATCGAAATATATTCGTGCCGCCGGTTCTGTCAAGGCAAAAACAGTCATGGATATGGTTATCTAATGGACAAACTCAGAACAGAAGCAACATCAGTGTGTTTTATGAACAAAAACCTCACCAGAAAATCCAGGAAGTAAGCATGCTGTACAGAAATGAAAATCCATTCGAAAGTCAGCAATTTTATAACCATGACTTTTAAGGATTTACATTAGTCTTTTATTTACTCATAAAAAATATGAACTTTAAAATGTAATTAAGTACCTTTTGAATTTTGGACTAAAATGAAAATAATAACTCTCAATTAATTTTTGGAACTGGGAAGGAACTTTTGCAAATTTAATGTTGAGTGAAGTCAAATATGGCTATTATATCAAAATAACATACCATAGACCCTTGCTGTTAAACGTAAGTTTTAGCCAAGGTTTAAGGTTTTCCATTTTAGTCCAAAGTTTAAGGGAGTTTTAGAAAGTGAAGTTGAGAAGTACCTCCCAAACATCGATGGCAAGGAGTGGCTGCACAATATTCGTAAGAAATCTTGTTAGTCATAAATATATCATCCAATATGCCTATACTCTACCTACCATGAAATCATAAATAGATAAATAAATTTAATTTACATACATGATAGTCCCAGATAAGAGGGTTCACGGCATTGGGGCTCTTGACTATTACAAGCTTCTTGTCCTCTTCTGATGGACGAGGATTTATTGCATTCCCAACATTCAGTTTGTTGGCTTTATCTATATTTGAGCAATCAGAGGAAAATAACAAAGTTAGGAAGCGCTTGATAATTTAGCAAGACTGAAAGTGAAGGGAGATGAAATGGCTTAGCTAGCACGCACATACAAGCCAAGCCCAACCAGAACCAAATTGTGTTGCAGCAGCAGCTTTGAACTGATCAACAAATTTTGGGAATGAACCAAAATCTCTTTCAATTAGTCTAAGAAGATCCCCAGATGGGACCCCACCGCCACCTGGTTTAATGGTCTCCCAGAAGAAGTCATGATTCCAAACCTACAAAAAAAAAAAATCTGGATTATTTACTACACCTTAAGAAACTGTACCAGACTTGGTTTCAAATCGGCATACCTGCGCTGCATTGTTGAAAGCTGGAAGGATGTCACCCTTATTGTATGAAGTAACTATGATGTCTTCCAGTGACTTCTCCTCTAGATCTGTTCCTTCTATTTGTCTATTTAGGTTATCTACATATGATCTGTGGTGCTTTCCCCAATGATACTCTAGTGTCTCCTGGCTCATAACTGGCTCTAAAGCATTCTGAGGATTTTCATAAGGATTAAACATATGTTGAAAATTGATGCACCAAAGTAAGTGCTTCAGAAATTTTATGTGAACCCACACTCAATTAGTGGTTGTGAAATAGATCTTCATGTGATTAAAATGACTGAACAGAAGCAATCCACCAATGGGGCAGAATTGCTTTCACTGAGAAATAAGAGATTAATACAGAGAAGAGAAAAGACATTAGCTACCAGAGATGCTAGTAATCTTTCCAGTTGCCAAACCTCTAAAAAATCCTCCATAACCCTCTTCCACTCTCCCTTCACTCTTCTTAAGCCTTCCATTAGACCATTTTTAAACCCACCCAATCTAGTAACAACACATCTCCTACCCAAATCTGTCCAAAAACCCAAAATCTTTGTGTAACCAGCTCCTCACAGCCTTCCTGCCTTCTTCCCTACAGCTCAGGCCTTAAATGGCCCCTTCATTGGAGGTTCTATGGCCATAATATTACTCCAACATATACTGTAAAAGTTTAGGCAATTAAACTATGTATGGCTAGCTTACTATCATTTGCAGTTATGTTACACAGAATTAGTTTCATTGTTCATCTGTTGTAATTGATGTGCAAATAGAGAACTTAACTGGCTATATTTCTAAACAAAAGAAAGCAGCATAACAGAGTGAAAGATGAGAGAGAGAAATGCGCAAACTAAATTTATTAAGAAGACAAGTTGAATTGTTAACAAAACTATTGTGATGACATTCGGGGTCTGTTTGGTATGAGGGATTTGGAGGGGAAGGGAGGGGAGGGAAAATTTTTATGAGTTGGATTTAAAAAAATTAGAGAAGTGGGGTTATAAAATTTTAGTATAGAGAATATGTAAGATAAAAGAGTGAGAAAACTTAATTAAAAATTTTATACCCCACTTCTCTCATTTTTAAAATCCAATTTAAAAAAATTTTCTCTCCGCCCACTTTCCCTCCCCTCCCCTCATACTAAACAAGCCCTTGATGTAAGAATAATTGTGCCCATTGGTTACACTCTTTACCTTTTGGCTTCTCCAACAAACTGTCTAGCTCCACCCCAAAAGCAAGGCCTAGTCCACTTTTGGCACAAGTAACTAAAATCATAAATTCAAATGACAACTGTGCAAGTACCAGGACACTTAATTACTAATAGGTAAAAGTACAGAATTTAAAGCTTACCAGTGGATATGGAGGAGGCTTCAATTCAAACTTTGAAGTAATTTTAGCAGGTAAAACTTTCTTTATGCACCTCCTCTGCAGTGCACAGCGTACTTAGTTAAATAGCTAATGCAAAAAACTTGAGTAGTCAGTATTAGTAACTTACTGAAAGAATATACTTCCTGTAAGATTCTACTTGAGCAACAGCCTTTCTTCTGAGGTATAACAATCTAGCTATCCACTTATGAGTATTATATTACATATTTTTCAAATTTATTATATCTGTATCATGGAATATACCAATTGATTGACAAGTGATAAATGAATGACCAAACAAGAGGTACGAGGCTAAAAGCAATTCATTCAACAACCCAATTTAAATTAATCACTTGTGTGAGTTTGGATGCAGGCCAAAATCACTTTTTTGAGAGAAAACCTAGGTTTTGGGGGGGGAACCCCCACAGTCAATGTTAGCCAAAGTTTATTTTTCCACCAAAACCTTAGTTTAGGTATATGCAGGGGGGAACTAACAATCCATTCCAATAATCAATTTTTTTTTTCCACAGTCTATTCTTAGAAGCTAATCCAAACACTTAGTAGGGCAGTAATATCCTAAAAATATTTATAATTGATAATTCTGCTTCAAGTATCTTTACACTAAGAGCCCGTTTGGTTGGAGGAAAATTGAGGGAGGAAAATGAAAATTTGAGATTTTCTAGTGGCGACGGGTGTTTGGTTGCATTTTCATGTGGGAAAGTATTTTCTTAGGCCCACCAATTTTCAGCCATATAGTTGAAAATGCGTTCCCACCAAAATTGGTGGGAACCAATTTTCAAGTGGTGAGGGAGATGGCCAAAAGACACAAAAGCCCTTTGATGTGACCTTGGAGGTGATATAAAAAGGTGAGTGGGGTGTGTGGGTCCCTATGGACATTTAAATAAATTTTTTACTCCAGGGGCAAAATGGTCTTTTGGCTCATTTTCCTACCTCATTTTCTTCAAACCAAACAAAAATTTTCCTATCAACTCGTTTTCTTTTCCCGTACAAACCAAACACCTCTGTGGCAAAATATTTTTCATTCCTTTCCAGCTCTTTCTTTGAACCAAACAGGCTCTAAGGTTTTCACTAGAGAATCACAAAATATGAAATATTATTAGCTGCCCAAACTGTATATTATTTAGGCAGTTAAGGCCTGCTCTTGTGACTCCCTTTCTTAATTTTTTCTTTTGAAGGAAATGTATTCCATTAGATGCATTCAACCAGTAAGGTTGGGCAATTAGTGAGATTTGATTTGCTGACACAACAATGTCTGGACTTCAATTATTGCTGTTGATCCTTTTCTTGTTAGGCATCCACAAAGCGCAAATGGATACACCTGATAATTTTATGAGTTTAGAGTTTGATATGAAGAGATTATAGGCACTGTGTAATCAGCCTGCAATAGCTTCTCATAATTTACATTCACAAATCATCATTAAAAATACGAAGAATATACTCTTCCTAAAGCTGGAATAAGTTTATATGGGAAAATGACTGTACTGTAAGGTGCTCACTGGCAAAAATTCATTCAGAAGGTTATCATCTTCCTTATTCAGAGGTGAATACATGGTGCCTCCCACAGTGTTCTAAGATTGTGGCAATGCGCATGCTGAACTTAATTTAATAGTACCCAAAATTAGGAATTAAATTTTTTTTGTTCATTCAGGATTGTTTGGATCATAGTTTTTCATATCCAAGATAACTACAGCTTTTGTTAGGATTCTTGTTAGTCATGATTTTGCATTCAATATGCTTATAGTTAGGACTCTACTCATCTGCTGGTTTATTCACCCCTTATTGATTGATATATTGAGATTATTGAATCTGCTGGTTGATTCACCCCTTATTGATTGATATATTGAGATTATTGAGAGCTGTCAGAGTGTTGACCTTCGGTTATGAATCAAATTAGTATCAGAGTTGTTGTTTATTACCACAATGTCAATTCTCAGGCCGATTGAACATTAAGCAGTTTCTTGTATAGGCATTGCCAAAGGAACACTATAACTAAAACCTACTATAGGTTTTTGGCGAACAAGAATTTAAGACAGCAGAACTATAGGATCAACTAATTAGGCTGGTTTCACCGTTTCAACGCAAGTACCAATCTCCTAAACAGTAAGTTCAGTTAAAATTACAAGTGGACGCAGCAGCAGCAACACGAACCACAACTAAAAAGGTTAAAGAACATAATAAACTAAAAAGGGTAAAGAACATAATAAAAAGAAGTAATAAACCTTTTTTCACCTCAAGAGCAAAGAGAATGGATGAAGAAAAGAAATATTGAAAATTTAAAACCGCATTTCATTAACCCAGACTTTAATGAATCTAAACCAAGAATAGTTTGTTGTATGAAAACAAATCTTAATGAACAAATCTCATATAGACCAAACGGTGCAAGCAGAGTACAAATGGAAGAGCTACAAACAAGATAGTTGAAAAAGCAAACCTCTCTGCCAGCATGTCCCAGAGCTCCGAGCAACCCTATCAAACAAGAACCGAAATCAATAAAAAAGAGAGAACAGAGAACAGAGACGCAGGCTGGAGAAACAGAGATTGCAAACCGTGGCGAGGAAGAAAGGAGCATTGGAGTGAAGCAGTGGCAGCAGAAGCCACTGGCAACTCCATTTCTGAGTCTGAGAAAAGTTAAAAGGGAGGTTCAATTAGGCGCTACTTCAAGATTTTGGTTCTGCTTACTCTCCGCTCTCAGGATAAAATGCCTTTTGCCTTGCACAGTCTTGGCCCGGTCTCGTAGCTGGAGCGACTGGGAGAACACCAGTGATAGCAATATAGCATAGGCACCCTGCCGGACTATACTCTCTGGAGTCTGAAGTTGATGGAGATAAAATTAGGAGGTTTTGTTTTAATCAATTTATTGTAAAGAGAGATCATATAATAATGAAATTAAAAGCAATTAAGAAACACTTATTTTAATTGGAGGGTAATATTAAATACACCCGTAATAAGCATATACCACGATTTTTAATATAATATCTTCTAATCATTTAAAGAAAATTAAAATAAAATAGTTAAAAATAGTTTGTATTCCTAAATTGGTAAAAGTTATTATTAGTTTTTAAGATTTCCCTCTAATTAAAATAAGTGTTTCTTAATTGCTTTTAATTCCTTTCTTATATGATCTCTCTTTACAATAAATTGATAAATGCATTTGTGGAAAAGAAGAATTTCATGTGATTGACATTTCGTAAAGAAGTTGTTCAATTGATATATAATACTCCCTCCGGTCCTAATCCTAATTATAGGATATAATTATCTAACTTTGGAAAAATTAAAGATAATAGTTAAATTAGTTAATTTTATTTATTTTCCAAAAATGCCCTTATTTAATAGGGGTGATTTAGGAATACTACATGAGTTTACCATGAGGCAATCCAACCATTATCTAAATCAGTATTTTCTCTCCACCTCTCTGTATTTACTTTCATGGTATTTTATTTGGTGTATGTTTGATACTTCATGGTACCGGATGTCAGACGAGGCAATCCAACCATTATCTAAAGCAATGGGGGTATTTTGGGAAGAAATTGATAAAAATTAAAATTTTATCCTATAATTAGAACCAAGATCAACTCCCAAATGTTGTCCTATAATTAGGACCGGAGGGAGTAATAGTAATAATATATATATATATATAGGATAAATGTGCTAAAATAACCATAGTGTGTGTTTAGAATAGCGATTGACAATTGAGCTTGTTGTAATATTACTTTTGATAAAAGCTAAATTGTGTAATGTGATTTATGTTTGGACTGGCGATTGTCAATTAGGCTTTTGCAAAAATAAAACTTGTTTGAATTGACTTAAGCATAAGGGCTTTTGTGATAATGGTAAGAGAGAGTGGGTGGAAAAATATTTAAAAAATCAAGTAATTACTTTAAAATATGAGGTGCTACTGGAAAAATATTTTAGAGTTGGTGGAAATCAATAAATCAATATTCTAAGTTTTGAGTGCTCTTTACTACTAAAAAAATATATTAAAGGTAAAATTGTAGTCGGTCTCTTAAAACTGGGTAAAATTGAAAAAAATATTTTAAAAGGTTAAAAGTACAAAAAAATTAAAGTAGTTTTTAGAGCTGAAAAAATACATTAATGGTAAAATTGCAATCAGTATGATAACACACTGGATACAGTTAGAAAAATATTTTAAGGGGTTAAAAGCACCGAAAAATATTTTAAATTAATTTTTGTAGCTGAAAAAATACATTAAGGGTAAAATTGCAATCATTCTGATAACACACTAAACACAACTGAAAAAATATTTTAATTGAAGGCAAGAGAGAGAGAGAGAGAGAATATTCACCCTCAATTGTAATTGCAGGAGAGAGAGAGAGAGAGAAAAGATAGAAAAAATTGGTGGGACCATGGGATATATTTCGGTTGAGCTTTTGATAAAAGCTCCAACATTGAGCTTTACCCAATCGTGGGTGTACAGTGGTCAATTTGCCAAAAGCCCAATTGCTCATTTTGTTAACCAAACATGAACTTTGTTTTTTCTCAGCCACCAATTAGGCTTAAGACTAAAATAAGCCCAATTGACCCCTCCAATTGGGGCTCCAAACACACATAAACTTTTGTGAAAAAGAGCAACTGTAACCATGAACTAATTTTTTAACAAAAGTAATCACAAACAACATAAAAAAGAGCAAAACCCATAACAAAGTTAAAGCAAACCAAACTTTCGTTAGTTCAATGTTAAGGTGGCACACGATGGACTCTACTTGGCATTTATTTATTTTTTTTCAAAACTTGGCATTTAATGACTTAGGTGATGTGGTAGGGGAGACAAATGTTTATATTTTGAAAATAAATTAGGGGAAAAAAAGAAAATAAATAGGACACATACTTCATCCTGACCAAAGCTATTCTCCATTGTCAAAGAGCTCAGCAGCGAAGGTGGAAAAGAATGTGACAGAAGCAACGGCAAGTGTAGCCAAAGAAGGAGGTCGATCGCGTCATCCTCTAATTCAAAGATGGGAAGAAGCAAAAGGAGGGTAGCTCTGATTAGGCACCACAACCGTGAGGAAGAATATGAGGGTCAAAGAAGGTACCGCCGCCACAGAATGTTGACACCCCGATGGACATCTTGGAGTGAAGGGAACCCAAGGAGGACGTTTTATAGCTGTTGAAAGTATTTTGAGGTAAGGTTTGTTGCATTCCAAGCATGTCAACGGTTCCGAGCATGGTCGATGGTTTAGTGTCAGTGAACTATTTCGTTTTGCAAATTTTCAGGATGGGGGTTGCGGTTTCTTTGCGTGGCATGACGCCGACTTTGGTAAAAGAGTGAACGTTGTGATAAAGGAGCTACTTGATGATATAGACAAGCTTTATGATGAGAATACCAAACTGCAAAGAGGGACGGAAGACAACAGGGGCTATGCTGAGTTTGGAATAATTCACAGGGAGGTGTGACAGGTAAAAGCCATGTATGAGATAAATCAAAGAGAACGAAGGAATTGGGAGCTGAAATATAGAGTTGCAATGGGAATTTTGTTGTTGACTTAAGTGTGGTTGTTGATTGTGTACATGAGGCATTGATCTTGTAGTGAATGGTGGTGAGTGGCCTTTTATGGTGTTTTGTTGGTGAATACTGGTGGAGAGTGACTTAAATGGGTTGTGTTCGATTTAATGTTAGAGGAATGAAGGAGAGATTACAACTTGTAGAACTTAACCTAGTTTACTTAAATTTGAAAATAGTTATATATTACTTGAAGCACTTATGTATGATTATAATAGTAATGCCATGTTCGGTACAAAGGAATTGTAGTTAGAGAATTGGAAGTGGAAGTGAAATCCTCCATGTTGTGTGTTTGGTAGGGGGAACCCACTTCTCATTGGAAGTGAATTCCATCAAAAGGCCTGGAAGTCACTTCCATCGGCTGACCCAAGGAACTGGAAGACTTCCATTGGAAGTGATTTTTTCTGCCCATTATGCCCTTTACCTTCGTCTCTCTCAACTCTCACCCTACATTCGTCTCTCTCCGCTCTCACCCCGCGACCTCACTCTCCATCCCTTACTGTGACGGTGAGGCACCAGCGACGGCGTAGGACGGCAACCCACCAGTGATCTCCAAATCCTTCAAACTTTGTCGATCTTCTTCCTCTGGCCACAGTTTGTGCGTGCAGGTCATCAAACTTCGGTTTTGATTTCTCTCTGGTTCTTGTTGATCTAAGAGCAGGAGACTCCAGCTGTGGTCAATTTCCAATGAACGTAGTCATCAAAAATTTTTATTTCTCTCTGGTTCTTGTTCATCCCAGATTTTGATTTTTTCCTTCAATTTTGATTTCTCTTTGGTTCTCTGGTTATTGTTTATACTCTATATTGTTAAGATTGATTTATGGTTGAGTTTGTGTATGATTTCTCTGGTGACGGTGGTGGTTTCCGGTGAGATACCGATTCGGCCACGACACTGATTTTTGTTCCTTTATGTAGGGAAGATTTTTTTTTGATTAAGGGTATTTTGGTAATTTCTTATTATCAATATAAATATTAATTATAATTTATATCCCACTTCCATTGACATACCAAACACATTTTAAAACCCACTTCCACCTCTATTTCCGCTTCCAATTCCATCATACCAAACGGGGCATAAGAATCAAGCAAGTGAAGTGTAAAAAGGTACATGTTAAATAGGTATATGTTACATTTGATTAAAAAAAAAGAAAAAAGAAAAAAGAAAAATAGGTATATGTTACATGAAGGACTTAATTAAAAAGAAGAACTAAATGCCGAACAACATGTAACCAAAAGAAGGTATACTATTAACATCAATGTAGGGTTTTTCATAAATTTTTTTCAAAATCTCTTTTAAACCTGGTCTCAAATTTCTCAATTTGAATATAATTACCCTGCGTAGTTATATCACATTTGTATATCAGAGTGTATAGCAAAATCTCGGCAACTCCCAAGTTTCATATAGATACTAAGGGTTTTCAAATTCCCATTTAGAGGATTACACAAAATCATCTTAATATTTACATCCTAAGTAAGTACAGTAATCCTAATACCAAAATTGATAACCAACAACCAAAATCAAAATCTCCCTACGGAGTCCTATTCGCCTTTGGTCGTATGCTTATCCTTTGAGCCACTTGCTCTGTCTGAATGTTAGTCAATGGAAAGAATGAGATTTAAAGAATTCCTGTAGTAACAAATCACTTATACCATACATAATCACAGAGCCTGCAATTTTATCATCAAGCAGCATGAAACACAGTATACAAGCTATCACATATGCACATAATCTCATCCCTCGTATTTATACTGCCTCGAAGGCACGATCCTCCCACCATCAACACCAATGGGCGACAAGTGAACATTTCACAAATAGCCTTCCAGCTTCCACATATAGCCTTACGGCTTTCACATAGTCTCATCCCCCGTATTCCACCGCCCCGAAGGCACGGTTCTCCCACCGTCAACACCGATGGGCCGCGGCTGAAGAATTCACAAATCATGATAAATCAAACATACAATATATCATGTAACGTCCCAAATTTTGATTAAGGGCTAATGATAATTATAGTGAATATTCATGAAAATTAAATCTTGTGAATTTTGAAATATTCATATTCATAAGGAAATGGACAAATAAATTCAAGAATTGAATTAAATTACAAAGGTGATAGCAAAATCATAATTTTGTCAATTTAGCCAAGATTAATTATTTTCCAATTAATTGGAGTTAATTTCAATTAATCAAGGAAAATAAAGGAAAATGCATAATTGGATTATTCTTGGTGGATATGTGCTTGTGACAAGTGCCACATTATGGTCCCTTGATGAGATCAAGGGCTAAGAGGCAAGAAGACAGAAATGATGTGAAGGCATGGCATAAAGTTGGAAGAGTATGGCCTAAAGCAAGAGAGTACGGTGGGAGGTATGGTTGGAGGGATGATATACATGAAAGGTGGAGAGATCTCAACCTTTGATTAGATCTATGACTAAGAAGAAAGATGACCAAAATTAATAAAAACATTCTCCTTCCTCTTTCAAACCATATTTCATACAACACCAAAGAAAAAATATATATATATATATATATATAGAGGGAGAGAGAGTTTGTGAAGCTCTTGAGGTTAGAGAAAAAAAAGAGGAAGAGCAAAGGTAAGTTCTTGCCTTTTTGACCCTCCAAGTGATCTCTAATGCAAAAACTCTCTTCTTCAATCTTGTTCCTTGTGTTGAGAGCTTCAATTCTATGGTTTTAGATTTGCCATTGGTGGTGATTTGAGCTCTCAACGAAATATAGAGTTTGGTGAACCAAGGAACTCCTTTGGGAAAGTTAAAGAGGTGAGTAAGTTGAGCATTTTGATATAAATTTTGTGGTCATTTGGTTAAGTTGGAATTTTTGGGAATTTAACCCTATTTTCGAAAATTAGGGTCTTGTGGTGTTTGAGTTGTTGTTGTCATGGATATGGTGTTTTGAGATGTATCTTGGATAGATAGAAGTTGATTGGAAACTTGGATTGAAAAGTTGCAAGTTTGGTCAGTGAAAAACTCTATGTTGGCAGTGGTGTTGGATGGACGTTTTAAAATAGCAAATGGTGTTGGAAAATTATGAAAATTTTTAGTCTTAAATTTCACATGCCAAGCTTCAAAATGGAGATATAATTTATATAATTTCAACTTTTGAACTACGAGTTATGACTGTCCAAAGTTTGATGTTAAATCTGGGAATAATTCTGGAGCAGTGTGAACATTTCTTAAATTCTGGATTTTTGTGGTAATTTCTGGTAATGGTCCATATTTTTATAGTAAAGGGGACTTAAATAGCTTTCAATGGGCTTTGGGATCACCTCATTTTGAGTTTTCTAGAATTAGTTATAAATTTTGGAAGCTAAGACACAAAAGTCTAATTTTTCCAATTTTTGCCTAAACTTTTGGCCAGCACTGTTCTGAGGGGTAGGAGCTGGTTTTTCATGAAATAGATGGTTCCATTGGATTCAATGGGGAAAAATATGTGGGGTTACAGTTGGGCACTTTTTCGGTAGAGGCCGAAAAGGCATAATTACGAAAAGGCCACTGAAATCCCTAAATAGTGGCTGTCAAGGGTATTTTCGTAATTTGACAATGATTTTGGTTATTTCAAGCCCGGAAATGGATTTCTTAGGCGAAAATATGTCAAAATAGCCTTGGTCAAAATTTTGGGAAAACGTGCCATCAGGCTGGGTACGGCTGGGCCAGGGCGGGGTCACAGGGGCATTTTGGTAAATTTTCACCATAGGCTAATATAACCACAAGAAACACTATGGAAGAGTCTAAAATGATACTTGGATAGGTTATGACCTATTTCTTATACATTTAATACTTTAGAACCGAGTCGGAAGCCAAAAGCGGCACATTTTACGAGGCACACTAAAAAGGGTGGTCTTTGATATAGTACTTCCCAATCCTTTTAGGCGATTGTTAGAGACTTTCATAGCTACTTAAGGGACTTTAATGATAACCAAAACTACGTGTTTTGAAGTCATTTGAGTATTGGAATAAGTGATAACGCGTCGTCCTTAATTATGACTATAGGATTCGATATTTGCCCGGATCGTAGAAGGCCTATGCCTGATCAAGGACGGATCAAGGACGGAAAGAACAAGGTAGTGACACTTTATCCTATATCATGTTTAATACATTGCTTGAATGTATTTATCATTGAATGAGCGAGGGGACGAGGCAGTAAGCCCGGCCTTGAATAGGGGACGTGGCGTGAGCCCGGCCTTGAATAGGGGACGTGGCGTGAGCCCAACCTTGAATATTGATTGAGGGGACGTGGCGGTTAGCCTGGCCTTGAATATTGTTATGCTGCATTGTGATATATGCTTACTTGCTTTGTTTAATTATACATTATATACGTAAACTGTTGCTACTGGGATTCTCTAGAATCTCATTCTTTCCAAATAACATTTTTAGACAGGGCAAGTGGATCGAAGAGCAAGCAAGTGGCAATAGACGATTAGGACTGCCGGCAGTAGTCTTAGTTAGATATTTTGATTTTATACTGAATGGTTATCATTTTGGACAAATGTATATATTGAATAGATTTATAGTATTATAGTTTTGCGTAATCCCCAGTATGGATATTGAGATAGGCAATGATGCCTTGTATAAACTGTTGGATTAATATTATTATCCCGGGTGAACGTCGGGAAGTGTGCTGATACTCTGATATTATATATGTGACAAACTGAATAGGGCTATTGATTTTATAAATGAATGAACGGAGATCTAATATTGTAAAGATATGTTATAAAAGTTTTAATTATCCTGGATCTCTTATTCAACTATAAAACGTATTTATATGCTAATCTTGGCCTTGACGACGGCGGGGGTTACATATCACATACAGTATAAGAGAAAAAGTCATTACCTTATTCTTTCCTAGACCTTATTCTTTCTTAGTGTGCTCCGGCACAGTCTGTTCACGAGCAGGGCAAATATTAAACCCTATAAACCAAGTCAAGGATGATAGGTTATTCTCTATTTCAAATTCTTACTTTCACAATGCTTAAAGTTGGTTATCATTGAAACTCTTTAGGTGGCTACTAGAAGCCTAGACACATACCTAAAGGGTTAGGAACACTTGACCAAAGATCCCTTTTTCAGAAGTGAAAACACTGATTTTAACTGAAGCACTCGAGTGATAGATGATGTACTCCATTGATGAGATGGCTTGCACTCAAGTGAGGATGTCTTACGTGTGTGAGTGCTTGGCTGAGAGCAACAATAGAGACAGAGAATGATCACAGCACTCAATTCCTGGACCCAATACTCGAGTGATGGCCTCATATTCACCCGAGTACTACCGAGTGAGGCACAAGAAGTGACTACCCGAGAGCAACAAAAACCCTAGAATGAGAAATGCACTCGAGCACTGGCTTTGACACTCGAGTGATGTCACAACATTTACGGGTGTTAAGACACACTCTTGAAAAATTGCCTGTGAGTGACAACCCAAGACGCGGCCCCATAGTGCAAAATACTCTTGCACTCGAGTGAGAGAAAATGCACTCGAGTGATAACCCATATCACTCACAAGTGAGACGATGCACCCTTGTATTCTGGCATGGAAGTGCGACCGAGAAGCTGAAGGAAAAGAGAAAACATGATGCTGCACTCGGGTGACACCCCTATGTACTATAGTGAGGCTTATCAGAAGCCAAAACGCAACAACTAATAGAATTTTCCAAACTTACCACCAAAGTGTCCACTGGTTCCTAGAATTCACAAACCACTCTAACCCTACCAAATTTTCATAAGGAACACATTGAAAACACCAAAACAACCAAATTCTCATTCTAACAACAAGCTTTTGTTTTGGACACAACATTCCCATACATTAACCAATTGCACTAATTTTCCTTCCAAAATTCCAAACTAACTCCAATGGTACAAAAACACAATATGCCACCAATTCCACTACAATACACTAGGCCATTCATGCATTTCCAAATTATATCAAAATCAGGGCAAAATCACAAATCTCCAAAACTTAACCAACAATTACAATGAACATGTCAAAATGCAACTTATACTCACCTCTTCCTCTTTCCTAGGTTGGTTTCTTGATTTCTTAACTTTCAAGTTCCTTCAAACTCTTAAACACCTTCTTTCAAAAATATAAAATCATAGCAATGAATCCCTCATCACCATGAACATCTTTAATAAAGATGAATTGAGCTAAAAAAGACATTAAGCAAGTCAAAACCTCACCTTTCACTTTCTCTTTCCTTCCAAAGCTTGGTGAAAATGGAGTATTGAGAGAGAAAAGATGAGATGATGATGGAGATACAGATTTTCCCTTCCCCATGCAACCTTAGCCGACTTGAAGGGAGAGAGGAGAGAGGAAAAAAGTTTGAAAAGTTGACTTGATCTATGGCTCACATATGGACATTTGTCAAAATCTTATTCCTTCTTCCATGAATTCACATAAGCACCCACATATACAATTCCATTCTCTTGCTCATTGAATCCTAGCCATTAATCTTTAAATTACTAATGAGTTCCCTCCTTGGTAACTGACCAATCGGTCGGTAACTTTCCGTTTTCCCATTTTACCCCTGATTATGACAATTCCACTTGAATCACCACTAAGCACATTTTATCACTCTATTTCACCTTACCATGCGCCCTCCCTCTTATTTAATTCAATTTAGATGTTAATCCACAATTGAACTTAAATACAGGGTTTAGGCACTGATCAAAACGCATTCGGATCGTAATTTGCATCATATTCTTCAAAAGTATTTATTCAGCAATAATTACATCCACTTTTAAAGTTATTAGCCCTTAATCATTTTTTAGGATATTACACAACGTCCTGAGAACATCAAGATCAAATGAGATATAAATGCAAAGAAATTGTCACCGACATTATCGTATACCAGCTCTTTTGGTAGAGGCAACAAGTTTTGGATTTGATGTAGAAGAATCATAGAAGTTCCAATAAGAGGGAACTTCTGCAATTATTTAATGATTTGTTTATGCCCTAATATAGTGATTCTAATGGGGTTGTTGCACATATGAAAATTTGGAGGTAAATAAATATATCAAATTTGATGGGTAAGAAACACTTGAATAACTATTGGTGTTTGGAATCTTTGGAAAGACTATATGATAATATGAATAAATTATTGATTATGCGTATATTAGATGTTTATAGCTAAAAATGTATATTAAGAATATAGTATTTACTCAGAACATTCAATGAAGGTGAAACCCCTTGATGATTCACGAAGGATAAGTCTTGTGTCACTATTTGAGAAAAAGTCTTTTAGACCGGTTGAAATTGATTTTTTAGATCAGGTTTATATTTGATTTTATATCAACCGGTTTTAAAATATGTTCTTATTAAGACCGGTTCTATAATTAGTCTAAAAAGTTAATTTTTTAGATAGGTTGTTTTATTGACTGATCTTAAAAAATATCAATTTATAATTAAAAAATGCTTGTTTTCTAGACAGGTAATTTCATAGTTGGTCTAAAAAGTGGACAACTGCCAATGAGGTTTGGCACAGTTGGTTAAGGTCTTGCCACCCCGATCACAAGGGAGTGTGTTCGAATCCTCTGACCGATGGGGAGACCTCATTGGTAGGCGATCTCGTAAGTCCCTTGTAAGCGCTCGAAGAGCCCTGGGGCCGTACCCTGGCCTTGGTAGGGGACTAGTGCTGAACCTACATAAACTTTTTTTCATCAAAAAAAAAAGTGGACAACTTTTTAAAAAATATATATATACACGTTTTATTTTGTTTTACATAAGCCTGTTAAATTTTGATATCTAAAAGGTATATTATACAATATAAATTCAACTGACATATCTAGAAATACAAATACAATGGATATAAAAACTAATTATATGTAACCCATGAATCTTACAAATATTATTAATTGAATCTTAATGCTGGCATTTGTTTTTCCAATGTTTACTTTTTTTGCTTGCATTTTCCTCACCTCCAAAGGACTTAGATGATTTTTGAGTATTCGATATGGTGGATTAAGTTTTAGGCCCAGTATCTACATAGTGTTGATGCATGATTCATGTTGCAAGATGCATTAAAGTTGACTATTGCAACCCTTGGCTTTAGTGCTAGGTTATTATTCTTACATTTTGATCTTTCTGGACCTCAAATATGAAACATGACTCTATCTTACCCTAATTTGAGGTGATAAAGGAGAAGATTCTTATTTAATGAAGCTACGTATAACAGAATTAATATAAAACTATGAGAATTGAATTTTATGAGTGAATATGATATCATAGGGAGGTTTTGGATGAGATGGAAAACAAGTTGAAAACCAATCATAAGGAAGTACCCAAGTAGGTGGAAATAGTAGTCGGGTAGCTCCTTATTATTGCCATTTAGCATGATCTCCCTCTCAACCAATACCTCTTCATACAATCATACTCAACCATATACAAAATAGAATTATCAAGTTTGCCTATTAACTTTGTTAATTAGACTCAACTTCAATAAATAAGAGGCTTCTCCTTTTTCATGTAAACCGAGATAGGGAAGAGTCATATTTTATCTGAAGTTTCCAAAAGAAAAAAATTAAAATGCTTAAGATTAGTTAACTTAGCACCAAACCCAAGAGTCATGGAATTCAAATTTAAGGATAGACTACGATACAAACCACGCATCCATAGCTCACACATATCGGAGTTAAAATTACAATCGACACTTCCATCCAACACTCAATAATCATCTAAGCCCTTTCAAGATGGGCATCCAAACAAATTAAAAACTTGGAAAAGAATAAAGGAATAACAATTAAGATTTAATTAAACAACCACATAAATAAATAAATATGTTGGTTGTCCAATGAATTCGTGATGATTGAATTTGAGAAAATTGTCATAATGATGGGAATGATATAATTCCAGTAAATATGAATAGACCAAGAGACTTTGGACTTGATGCTTTTAATGATATAATAGAACATCAGATAACATGTTATCTGATGTTGTGTTATATCATGAGAAACACCAAGATATATTCATGTTAAATGAATTTATATGATTCTCAGAATGACAAGTTCATGTTAAATGAAATCCAATAATTATGAATTTCATAAACAAAAATTCACATACAATAACTACAACAACCAAAGGGCAAGTAGATAAATTTTTCTTCGGAAAAAAAAAAAAGCAAATAAATTTTTCTTACTTAAGTGAACATATGTGCAAACAAGCAACATTCCAGTCATTTATGTGGATGTAAGAGAGGGAAAAAAATATATATAAACTTTCATATATTATAAGTTGTGCGGCACGAACAAAAAATGTGGGGCAAAAAAAGGTTGCATTCTTGCCCAAGAATTATCAATATAGATTTGCAAAACTTGTCTTTACAAGAATGATATCATCCTCATAATGATAGTATCATTGTCATAAAGACAAGTTTGCAAATCCAATGAAAATGAATTCCATAGACAAAATTTTGCATATAACATGCTGTAACAAACACAGAGAATATCAAGCAAGTAGAAAAAATTTTCACCTTCAAGTGAACATATTATTGAGCAAGTAGAAAAATTGTTCACATTCAAGTGAACAAGCATACAAGTAAGCAACATTTTTTTCATTTATGTGGATGTAAGAATAAAAATCTAAACTTTAATGTATCATGAACAAAAATCTGTGGAGGGAAGAAAAGGTACCTCTGGTAAGTTCAACGCCATCGGTGATGCCGAAGCCACAATCGGACCACCAGAAGTCTCAAAAAGAAAACCCACATCGTCAACGTTGTGTCTACCGTTATCTTTTCTCGGCAAGTACATACTTAGGGTTTCGACAAAGAATGAAAAGGAGTAAGCATCATTTACAACCGATTAAAACTTCCATGCAAATAAAGGTAATGATGGAGAACAATTATAAAAGAGGGCTAGCGAGGGTTTGTAAAAGCTAACTATGGTCGTCAAACGCGAGAGCACAATAGCAACAAAAGAGAGGGAGATCTTGACATAAAGAAATACCAAACCATCACGACGGCGAAGAGAGAGAGGGAGCGATGGGTTGACGGAAGAAGGTGGAAAAGAGAGGGAGAGAGGATGGGGAAGAAAGGGGAGAAAGAGAGGATGTGAGGATTTTCTTATTAAAAATCATTTAAAAATAATAATATGGGGCCCACTAAACTAAAAAGCAACAAAGACTTAGACAATTTAATGAAACCGATGTTTTTTCCCCTATTTAAACGAGTTTATAGATACTTTTATATCCAATAAATATATATGATGCTTCATACACATTTAAAAAAAGTATATAGATATTTTTATACCTTAACTCTAAGGCAAAAAGGGCAATTGGAATAATTTTTATACAACTTTAATGATGCAACTAACTTTTCTTAGTTCTAGTGAAATAATTGAAGTGAGTGATATTTTAGAGCAAAGGAATATATGTGTGTACAACTATGTCTGTGTGTGTATATATACACCAGTATAATCCATATGCACATATATAGCAGTATAATCCATATCAATATCTTCTACCGATCTCATGGGAAGTAAATGCCTCGTTGGAAAAGTAAGAATAATGCTGCAGTTGACATCGCGCACACACATGAACACTCCATTCAAGTGGGTTGGAATAGAAATCAAGTTCTGGTTAATATGTGGCTATATTGGTTTTTGGATTGTTGGTCCAAGAATATAGTAATCAAGGTTCTGAAACTCGGACCGGTCACTGAACTGGTCGGGATACTGGGTCAAGGGTCAGTGGGTCATATTGGAGTCAAACCGGGACTAAGCCGGGGTTAAACCGGTGAGGAAGAGAAGATTTTAAAATTATTTATATGAAATTTTGAATAAAATATTAAAAGAAATTAAGAAAACCGGTCAAACCGTGAGAAAACCAGTCAAACTGCGTGAAAATCGGTCAAACCGGGGTCAATAGCCAGATCAGACCACCGGTCCAACGGTTTCGTGGTCGGACCGGCCAGTCTTGTCCGAGCCTGAGAACACTGCTTTTTACCATATTCTTGGAACCCCCCTCAAATTCCACCCAAGGACCAATAATATGATAAAAAGAAATCCTAAGGATTTATCGGATTGCATGTTGGGACCTGGCCTCTCGCAATGGCTTAGAGCTTCGTGTGTCACAATTTAGACAATTCTAAGTTTGTGATTTGTGGCATGCCTATTCGACCATCCTTTCCGTGATGTTGACTATAGAGGTGGTAATGCGGGCTGGCTGGGCGAGCTGGCAAACTCGTTTTCAGCCCACCAATTTTTTTGTTTTTTTTTAATTTTATAATTTCACTTTTTTAAAAAAAAATTTACTCTCTTTCTCTTTCATCCGCTCATATCACACTTCTTTTCTTTTATACATTTATGTTATGAAGTCAATTTCATTCTTACTTTTCTTTTCTTTTTTATCTATTCACATCACAAAACTATATAAGCACATCTCTTTTAAATTTAATAATAGTAAAATAAATAAATATAATATGAAAATAAATGTCAGATAGAAAATATGGGGAGTTAATTAAACACATCATCAAAGGATAGGAGATTCAAATAAGGGAGACTAAGAGCACTTGAGAAAAACCCCAAAAAGAAATAATAATGCGGGCCAGCCCATAGACTAAACGGGCTAAATCCATTTAGCCCGAATTTAAACGGCGGCCCGAATCCGTTTATTTGGGGCGGGCTGACGGGTTTACCACCTCTAGTTTCCAAACCATGGTATGCAAAACCCGAGACAAAACTCCTCTCACACACTTACCTCGTAAGTCATAAAAGCTATTAAAAAAAGCTAATCCAAACACACGTTCAGTGTCTAATTCTATGAAGGTTTCCACGGAAACTAATTCACTGGTTTACAATTGAACCGGATCGGTCCAACTATTATACTAATGCTCAATTCCAGCTAGTAGTAGCATTGATATTGAGAGAAATACATGTAAGCGGTGAGGAAAGCATGTTTATTAAGTTGCAAGTGCAAGAGCTGCGAAGGTTTAGAGACATTTATTAATTCACATTGAGACTTCCTTCACTACGTTCTCAAGACATCCATGAGACAGGGGTTTATTAAAAGCATATACAAAAACCGGATTCAAACACACGAAAGCATACTCTGATCACACAAGAAAACTTTGGCTGCACCATTATTTGTCCTCTATAGCACACCTATCGAAGAGCATAAATCTCTTCCATAGCTTTCCCAGGATGTCGACGTCTCTTCCTCCTATTCTTTTCCTCTCAGCATCCCTGGTTCTGCGGCTACACCAGAGCCTTCGCTTGTTCAAGCCTTTTGCTGACTGCGTCCCATGACACGAGCTTTTCCATGAACAACGAAATATAATCTGGCCGCCGGTTCTGTCAATACGAAAGAGTCATCAATACAGTTAACTGTTGGATGAAACATAAAGAGAAAGCAGCTACAGCAAAAATGCTTTATGGACTACATACCTGATAGTCTAGATAGTAAGCATGCTGTACAAAGATGACAAAGCATAGCAAAGTCAGCAATTGTAAAATAATCAATAATGACTTGAAAAGATTACACTAGTCTTTCCTTTGCTATGTACGAAAAACCACATTTTACCCTCCTTAACTAATGGATGACCACAAAGATGCAAACCAAGTAAATGTGCTTCAAAATGTAACAAAACACTTTTGAAATTCAGACTAAAATGAAAAATGTTAAAACTGAGATATTCTTTGGGAAAAGTAAAAGGAACTTTTGCAAGCAATGCCGAGGAACTTAAACATGGATGTTATTGTAAAAACCACATAGCTCCTTGTGGTTTAATGTCAATTTTCACTCAGGTAAAAGGTTTTTCATTCAAGTCCAAAGATGAAGGGGTTATTTAGCTGCTTTCTAAAATTCATTATTGTAAAAAAATTTTTAATTAAGCTGAGTTTGGAGGGTGAAATTCCATTTCGTTTTATAAAGATAGTGACGTTGAGAAATACCTCCCAAACATCAATGGTGAGCAGCGGCTGCAACACAAATAACAAGAGATCTCATTAGTCATAAAATGCAGATATCATCCAGAATGCTTCTAAATTACCTAACATGACATTAAAAAATAAACAAGAATTATAAATAATCATCATTACTTACATAACCCTCCATGACCAGCGGGTTCACAGCATTTGGAGTCTTGACTACAGCTAGCTTGTTGTCCTTGACTGATAGATGAGGATTTAGTGGAATATAAGCAAGTTATAATTACTTAATAGGTGAGATTTAGCAAGTAAAACTAAGAATGAATGAATGAACGAAGAAAATAGGAGATGAAATGGTTTAGTCAGCACTCACATACAAGCCAGGCCCAACCAGAACCAAATTGAGTTGCAGCAGCAGCCTTAAACTCATCAGAGAACTTTTGAAATGAACCAAAATCTCTTTCAATTAGTTGTAGAAGTTCCCCAGATGGGGCCCCACCACCACCGGGTTTCATGGACACCCAGAAGAAGTCATGGTTCCAGACCTGCATAAAGTAAATTTGGATTACTTAACAACAACTTTAAAAACTTCGGATTTGTTGGTTGGAAAAAAAAAAAAATACCTGTCCTGCATTGTTGAACGGTGGAAGAGGGTCACCCTTGTTGTATGTAATGACTACAACATCCTCCAGTGACTTCCCTTCTAGATTAGTTCCTGCTATTTGCTTGTTTAGGTTATCTACATATGCTCTATGGTGCTTTCCCCAATGAAACTCAAATGTCCTCTCGCTCATAACCGGCTCCAAAGCATTCTGAAGGTTTCATTAGAATATAGATTAAATATCAATTCACCAAAACTAATGTTCCAGAAATTATATGTGAACCCAAACTCAATTAGCTATAGTGAAATAAATTTTTTTGGAATTAAAACAGAAAAACCGAAGAAATCCACCAGTATAGCAGAATTGCTTTCACACAGAAATAAGTGACTGGTACAAATAAGAGAAGACACACTGGCTGTTTTGGATGCAAGTAGTCTCACTAATCTGTTCTTTCAAATTCATTTCCATTCTTTCTTTCTTTCTTTTTTCTAGCTTTTAATCCAATCTTTACAGTTCATTACTATTACTAATGTAACAATTATGAGCATTAACAATTAGAACCCCAATGCCAAATACATTAGCTACAATTTTTTATTTTTTGTAAAACAAACCTTCTTTTTTGATTATGTTATGAATAATAAAAAACTAACACCATATGATGTCAGCAATTTTAATTGCTAAAGAAGAGATGAGTTGCTCCTAAAAAGAATGTTATGTATATTTTGTAGTAGAAATAGTTCTGACCAAAAGCAAGGCTAAGTCTCTATCTTTGGCAAAAGAAGTTAAGTAACTAAAATAAAAAATTCAGTTGAAAGTTGTGCAAGTAAAAACGACAGTTAATAGTGAGGGGTAAAAGTATAACATATAGAGCTTACCAGTGGATATGGAGGAGGCTTCAGTTCAAACTTTGCAGTGATTTTAACAGGTCCTACTTTCCTTACGCACCTTCCCTGCAATGTACAAAATACTCTCTTAAGTGGCAAATACAAAACAAGTGTATACATAGCTAATAATTGTAAAATTATCATAGCAACTTCCTGTAAGGTTCTAGCCGAGCAGAAGCTTTAGTTTATTCAGCGCTGGAATAATCTTCGCCATCCATTTAAAAGAATTATAATACTTATTTTCTTTCAGATTTATTAAATCTATATCGATTATCGAGTACTATTCTAGTTACTGATCATTGACCAATGAATGGCCAAATAAGACGAAAGAAGCTACAAAAACCTCAACGTACAAACTAGTTTAACTTCATCAATTAGTCAGGTAGTTTAGTAATATTCCAACAATATTTGTAACGGATGCTTAAGTTATGAGTACCTATTCTTCTTCTTGGTTTTTTTTTTTTGGGGCTCAAACCTATGAGAATCTATTCACTTCAAGCTTCAGGGCTACACACTTGCTAGCCACAAAATTTCTACATAAAATATTAGATTAGACGCATTAAGCCAATAAGGTTACGGATCAAATTAGTATTTGTTAATTCAATCGACAAACATTAAACAGTCTCTCATATAGAACCACAACAATTTAACAATTCACACTCTCACTGACGAAATGGTTGGAGCACAGTAGAAATAGAAACAAGCTAAAAACAAGATATACGAAAGCAAACCTCTCTGCCAGCAGATCCTGGAGTTCCGAACAACCCTATCAACCGGGGAAAAAAAACCAGAATCAATCACAAATAAAGATTAGAGACAAAGACGTAGGCCGAACCATAGAGATTGCGAACCTTTGCGAGGAAGAAAGGCGCATTGTAGAGAAGAAGTAGCAGTAGGAGTCGCCAGAAGTTCCATTTCCGAGACAGAGAAAGGATTATGATTTTGGCTCTGCTTATGCTCGCTGCACTGACCCTTGCTCTTGAAGACGAGTGCCTCACAAAGCGTCAAATCGCACGTAGTGGGTTCTGGAGGTAAGTAAATGACATTAAAGGACCTGGCTATTGAATTGAATCCATCATGTAAAAATAACCATTAAATATTCAAGTCATTATCCAATAGACAAAATTATCCTTTCTATTCGCCACAAATTTCTGAGCGAGGAGCAAAGAACTGGAATATCCCAACTCGCGCATTGGCGCTGCACTTATCAGCGTCTTCCATGCCTTGTCTTCATTCGCAATTTCCTGATGCTGCTACTACTTTTTTTGTTTGGGCACCTTTCAATCATTAATAAAGGAGTTAGGCAATTAAATTGTATATATTAAAAAAATTTAGTTAAAATTTCATTTCCAATATATTTTATTAGAATAAAAAAAAAACTTATTAACACTGTCTTAAAATTTATCAATATTTAATATATATTAAACCACTCATGAGAACAATCTAATCTATATAATAATAAATAAAAGATAAAACTGTATATTTACATAAAAAAATTTAATGATATGATTTATAAATAAAAAAAAATACTATTTCAGTCTTATAAATAGAATTAGAGTAGTTATTATTTATAAAAAAATATATATTAATTTTTTAAAAAAACCCTTTACAAACATGAGTGTAAGAATTGCCATTGTGAAAATCTCTAAGCAGAGAAAGGAGAGGGGAAAATTGAGTTGAAGGGCATTCTTGTCTATTCAAATAAATATTAAAGAACTAAAAAATCCATTGGGTCGTAGGTAAATTTTTAAAAAATAATATTATTTCTTACGTTATTTTAGTATCCAGGTCCTCATATGTCATTTTACCTGCGCACTAGGGTCTCCAATGAAGTACACATGTTCTACATCTACTTGTGAAGTAGTCAAAATCGTCTTTAACACCGAAGACAATAAATAAATAAATAAAGGAACAAACAAACAAACAAAGAAAAAAGTAAACCTCCAACTTAAATCTTAAAGATAACATGAAAAATGGTAGTGGCATTGAGATGACAAGGGAAATTAAATATCTTGGCAAAAGAAAAAAAAAGACAAGGGAAATTAAATAAGATAGTAGTAAATTTAAATAAAATTAGCGAAAAGTTACAATAGGATATCTTATAAACTAAAATTATTATATTTTTTAAAATTTGTTTGTTTAAAATTGCAGAAATAAAAAACATATTATGTTTCATGTATCATGAATTTATCTACTTCTAGTTCAATATTCATATTTTGTAGTTTAATAATTAATTTGATCCATGTAAATATTAGATAACGCTTATCGAATTGCCCGTGGCCACCACACGACCAGATTCTATGGATGGAGGCATCTGAGCCACCCAAAAAATCAATGCGGGAAAAAGCGGCCCCGTTTTATAACTCTTTTAATAAAATAATTGAAATGTCAAAGAAATCTCCCACCTTATTTCAACATTTAAATAGTATTTTATTAAAATGTAATAATAATAATAATAAAATAAATCTAGGCAGTTTAATTTCTATTTGAACATTCAAAAAATTTGGGTTAATATACATAATCTTTAGTTGCTCAAATTTACTAACATTTTAATTTGATCTCTCAAATTTCAAATTATAAGTTTTAGGAAAAATGACATCAAAGCCTCAATTAATGAAAATAATATCAGAAAAGTCTTATAACTTATCAGTGACAAGTGAAAGAGCAGTCATTGACAAGTGAAGGAGTTATCATTGATAAGTTATGAGACTTTTCTTATATTATTTTCCTTAATTGGGATCTAAGTGTCATTTCCTTAAATTTTAGTCTCTCAAATTTTATTCCTATTAAAACATTGATCCCTTTAATAAAAACTTAAATAATTTTTTCCTACGACGTGCTAAAATCCTTAATTTGAAGTTTGAAAAATCAAAACTAAAATAAAAATAAATTTGAGAGACTAAATATTATAATAATCCTTTAAATTGTATACTTATATAGTTTGTGATAAAGATAGAACCCAAACCCCTAATCTTCTCCAACCCATAAACACTTAGGGTCCGTCCGTTTGGTTCAATCTCATTACACTCTGCAGTACAGTATAATTGTGATGTAATAATAATGCAATACAATATTAATTATAGGGGTAGTGTTTGGTTTGATTTTCTTTCAGATTTATTAAATCTATGTCGATTATCGAGTAGTATTCTAGTTACTGATGTATGGCCAAATAAGACGAAAGAAGCTACAAAAACCTCAACGTACAAACTAGTTTAACTTCATTAGTCAGGTAGTTTAGTAATATTCCAACAATATTTGTAACGGATGCTTAAGTTCTGAGTACCTATTCTTCTCGGTTTTTTTTTTTGGCTCAAACCTAGAGAATCTATGCACTTCACGCTTCAGGGCTACTCACTTGCTAGCCACAAAATTTCTAGATAAAATATTAGATTATACGCATTAAGCCAATAAGGTTACGAATCAAATTAGTATTTGTTTAGTCAATCGACAAACATTAAACAGTCTCTCATATAGAACCACAACAATTTAACAATTCACACTCTCACTGACGAAATGGTTCGAGCACAGTAGAAATAGAAACAAGCTAAAAACAAGATAATCGAAAGCAAACCTCTCTGCCAGCAGGTCCTGGAGTTCCGAACAACCCTATCAACCGGGAAAAAAAAAACCAGAATCTATCACAAAGAAAGGTTAGAGACAGAGACGTAGGCCGAACAATACAGATTACGAACCTTTGCGGGGAAGAAAGGCGCATTGTAGAGAAGAAGCAGCAGTAGAAGTCGCCAGAAGCTCCATTTCGGAGACAGAGAAAGGATTAAGATTTTGGCCCTGCTTATGCTCGCTGTACTGACCCTTGCTCTTGAAGACGAGTGCCTCACAAAGCGTCGAATCGCATGTAGAGGGTTCTAGAGGTAAGTAAATGACATTAAAGGACCTGGCTATTGAATTGAATCCATGTAAAAATAACCATTAAATACTGGAGGAATTACACGTAGCTCTCAACAAAAAATTAAATAAATAAAGAAATAATCCTGAAGATTGTAAAATGAAAAAATAGTCTCATTAATAATTCTAGGAGCCTGACAACCAATTTTATGTAATCCAGACCGGACCGGCCGGTAGATTGGTCCGGTTCCCGGTCCTGTCCGGGTTACAATTTAAAAAAAAAAAATTTAATTTTTCCTTTAAAATTTCATACTATAAGTCTAAAATCTTCAATTTCTCACCGGTTTGGTCCTGATTTAGCTCCGGTTTAACCCCGATTTAACCCACTGACCTTTAACCCAGTATCCTGACAGGTTCAATACCCGATCTAAATTTTAATACCTTACTGACAACATCACTTCACCATTTTTTTCATTTTACAAATTTAGGAACTATTTTTTTATTTCTTTTCTTTATTGAGATCTAAATGTAATTCTTTCTTAAATATTCAAGTCATTATCCAATAGACAAAATTATCCTTTCCATTCGCCACAAATTTCTGAGCGAGGAGCAAAGAACAGGAATCCCAACTCGCGCATTGGCGCTTCACTTGTCAGCGTCTTCCATGCCTTGTCTTCATTCGCAATTTCCTGATGCTGCTTCTACCGTTTTTTTTATGGGCACCTTTCAATCATTAATAAAGGAGTTAGGCAATTAAATTGTATATATTAAAAAATTTAGTTAAAATTTCATTTTCAATATATTTTATTAGAATAAAAAAAATTTATTAACACTGTCTTAAAATTTAACAACTTTCTAATTTTACTAATATTTAATATATATTAAACTACTTATGAAAACAAAATCTACATAATAATAAATAAAAGATAAGATTTTATATTTATTTAAAACATTTAATGATGTGATTTATAAATAGAAAAAAAACTATTACAGCCTAATAAATAGAATTAGAAAAATAGTTATTATTTATAAAAAAATGTATATTAATTTTTCTAAAACAGCCACCTACGAACATGTGTATAAGAATTATCATTGTGAAAATCTCTAGCAGCGAGAAAGGTGAGGGGAAAATTGAGTTGAAGGGCATTCTTGTCTATTCAAATAAATATTAAAGAAATAAAAATTCCATTCGGTCGTAACTCGTTGGTAAAGTTTTTAAAAAATAATATTATTTCTTCCGATATTTTAGTATCCAGGTCCTCATATGTCATTTTACCTGCGCTCTAGGTTCTCCAATGAAGTACACATGTACTACATTTAGTGTGTGTTCGGCCACCCCAAAAACTATG
This sequence comes from Inga oerstediana, assembly GCA_963210345.1. Classification (NCBI taxonomy): domain Eukaryota; kingdom Viridiplantae; phylum Streptophyta; class Magnoliopsida; order Fabales; family Fabaceae; genus Inga; species Inga oerstediana. Next base: position 68,891,400 of record OY723401.1, read on the forward strand.
GTTTCAGAATCCTGTTTCCGTAAATCGAGACAAAACTCCTCTCACATATTTACCTCGTAAACTGTAAAAGCTATTTTTCAAAAGCTAATCCGAACACCAACTTACTTGTGAAGTAGTCAAAATCGCCTTTAACACCAAAAACAAAAAATAAATAAGTATATGAACAAACAAACAAAGAAGAAAGTAAAGATAAAATTAAAACTGGTAGTGGCATTGAGATGACCAGGGAAATTCTTGGCCAAAAAAAAAAGACAAGGGAAATTAAATAAAATAGTAAATTTAAATAAAATTAGCTAAAAGTTACACGAGGATATCTTATAAACTAAAACTATTATATTTTTTAAAATTTATTTGTTTAAAATTTCAGAAATAAAAAACATATTATGTTTCATGTATCATGAATTTATCTACTTCTAGTTCAATATTCATGTTATGTAGTTTAATAATTAATTTGATCCATGTAAATAAATACCATTGGATAACGCTGGTCGAATTGCCCGTGGCCACCACACGACCAGATTCTATGGGATGGAGGCATCTGAGCCACCCAAAAGATCAACGCTTTAAAAAGCGGACACGTCCTATAACTCTTGTAATAAGATAAAATGAAAAAATAGGAGAATATTATTCAGATCTTTTTTTTTGGCCGGATACATTCAGATCCTATCTATAAGAACAAATGAAAAAAATGATCTCGTTAATAACTCTAAGGACATGAATTGACAATTTTAGAGGAGTAATTAACAACTTCATGGAATAAATTTTTTATTTTTTTTTGAGCGAGACTTGAGTGTAATTCTCCCTAAAATAATTGAAATGTCAAAGAAATCTCCCAGCTTATTTGAACATTTAAATAGTATATTATTAAAATGTAATAATAATAAAAAATAAATCTAGGCAATTTAATTTCTATTTGAATATTCTAAAAATTTGGGTTAATATATATAATCCGTAGTCTTTCAAGTTTACCATCATTTTAATATGATATCTCAAGTTTCAAATTATAAGTTTTAGGAAAAATGACATCAAGGTTGCAATTAAAGAAAATAATATCAGAAAAGTCTTATAACTTGTTAATGACAAGTGAAAAAGCAGTCATTGACAAGTGAAGAAGTTATCATTGATAAGTTAGGAGACATTTCTTATATTATTTTCCTTAATTGGGATCTAGATGTCATTTTTCCTAAGTTTTAGTCTCTTAAGTTTTATTCCTTTTAAAACATTGATCCCTTTAATAAAAACTTAGATAATTTTACCCTATGAGGTGCTAAAATCCTTAGTTTGAAGCTTAAAAAATTAAAACTAAAATAAGAGTAAATTTGATAGACTAAAAATTATAATAACCCTTTAAATTATGTACTTACATATTTTGTGATAAAGATAGAACCCAAGCCCCTGCTCTTCTCCAACCCATAAACACTTACTTAATGAGAAAGGATTGCTTCTTAGCTCAATAATTCCAAAAACCTAAGGGCATCAAGTCATGATATACTTAATAAATTTTTCTACACTAAATAAACTGCCTTCTTTCCAATTGTTCGTGTACGCAGTGTCTAAAATGCAATGGTAAAGTGGCTCTAATAATAAATTTGTGTATTTCATTTTACCTGGCTTCAATAAATCGTCTTCTTCTTGTTTTTTTTTTGGGTAAAAAAATCTCCAAGCTCTTCATCTTGAGACAAGTTTGCTAAATGCATAGGACTTGATTCAAAAGGATTTCAAGTATTGCACAAGCAAGGTGTTTCATGTAAGCATACATATGAAGCACAAACTCAAACACTAGAAAGCATTAAGATTATCCACCACAACACAACTATTCTGATGTGAAGGGACACATCACAATTTATTGGTCATCACAGTTATCACTGATCTGTTGCAACAAAGAACAAAAGTCATCAAGCATGTTTCTCAGCAACACAGCTTGTTTTGGCTTGTTCAAGCTTGGAGCTGACGGCATCCCATGACACAAGCTGATCCATGAACACTGAAATATAATCCGGTCGCCGGTTCTGTGCAAGCCAAAACAGCCATGGATATTTAGTTATATATATATATGTTTAACAAGATTTTAAAGACAGTGGCAACATACACAGAATAATGTCTTACCTGATAGTCCAGATAGTAGGCATGCTGTATAGAAATGAAAGACCATAACCAAAGTCAGCAATTGTATCATAATAATGACCTTGTCAAGATCACACTAGCTAGATGAAAGAACTAGATCTGAGTTAATTTTTTGGCAATAGAAATGCAAGTTCTGCAAGTCAAGCACATTAACATTATGTAATGCAGCTAATATGTATATACTCGTAGTTTCTTGAGGGTAAAATGCTGTTTTCTTTTTAAAGAAGGCAAAAGGATTATGAGGAATACCTCCCAAACATCAATGGTAAGGAGTGGCTGCAAGATAATAATTAAAAGACCTCATTAGTCATAAAATGCAGAAATTGCATCTTCTAACAAACTACCCTAACATAATGAGATTAAGAATAAATAATTATTATAATTAGTCCTTATTACTTACAACACAGTTCCAGACAAGGGGGTTCACAGCATTAGGACTCTGGGCTATTTTCAGCTTTTCGTTCTCATCTGATACAAAAGCATTATTTAGCAGCACACACAAGCGCTGATTGATAAGTTAGATTTTACAAGTAAAACTAGAAATGAATAATGAACAAGCAAATAAATATATGTAGCCAAACTCACATGTAAGCCAAGCCCAACCAGAACCAAATTGTGTTGCAGCAGCTTTCTTAAACTGTTCAGCAAAGTTTTGGAATGAACCAAAATCTCTGTCAATCATATGGTAAAGATCCCCAGAAGGGACCCCTCCACCTCCCGGTTTCATGCACTCCCAGAAGAAGTCATGGTTCCATACCTACAATTAAGACTGCATTAGAGCTCATCCCAAAAGATTAGCCTATTGGGTGTGAAAGTCCCTTGAATTTATAGAACACACTTCACTTGTAAGGCACTCATAAAGCCAACATCCCCAATGGCTCTACTCTATGAAACTTCACTCAGCCTCTTATTAGTCAAAATCCTACTCTCTATGAACATCGGCCTCTCAGGTGAAAGCACCAATGTTACTAGTATAAGTCCAAAAGGAAAACTCATCTCAAAAGATAAGACTGACATATGAGGAGAGAGAGCCCCTTAAAACTTAAAAATCACACTTCACATGTGAGGATCTTTGACACGAGCCTCATCTCATTAAGTGGGGTATGTCACAGGGATTGCAAGGGGTTATAGTGCTTTATCAACAACTGGATTTTTATTGAATATATTGTTAACTAAAAGATTTCATTCAATAATTTCACTAAGTGTTTGAACATAATATAATTTTACCTGTGCAGCATTGTTGAAAGTTGGAAGAGTGTCTCCGTTATTGTATGAAGCAACTATGACGTCTTCCAGTGACTTGCCTTCAAGATCAGTGCCTGAGATTTGCTTATTTAAGTTATCTACGTATGTCCTGTGGTGCTTCCCCCAATGAAACTCTAGCGTCCTCTCGCTCATAACCGGCTCCAAAGCATTCTGATCAGTGTTTAGTTTTCATTAGAGCATCAAATAAAAGGTCTAGTTAGCACACTCTGTTAGTATTCATAAATCATGAAATATGTCTAGTTAGCATGGCTATTTTAGATGCTAGTAATAATCTCTCTACAATATTTCTTTCAGTTTTCTTTAACAACTTCTATATATGATCTAACAGTTTATTGCCCTTTTTTCTTTTTAGAGAAAGGGATAATATCATTAGGATGTAACAAAAATTACAAACATCAGTATGTCTAAACCAACAAGACTCTGGACAAAATGAAAACAGAACAGAATAAAAAAGACTCCAAAGAACCCAAAAAAAAAAAAAACAACCAAATCCAACGTCCTACAGATTGAAAATTGAAAGAGTGATCGCTAGTGATGATGGTGGTGGTGATGAACTAAGCTTATTAACAACTTAAGATTATCAATGAAAACAATAAACTCTTCCAACTTCTGGGAAGATAATGAACGTACAAACCCCAAGACGACTTGGAGACTTGGCTGGGAGTAGGGACTCATGTTAACCCTCTTTTCTCGGGTGACGATTTGACTGTCCTTCCCCCTCTTAACCTATGAACTATGACCCTTTATTTATATAAAGTTTTAGCTGCTTCTAATAACATAGTGATTAACACTAGTCATCTTAACTAATTCGACCTTCTAACAACGAGAAGCAGAGGATAGGAAATTAGAGAGAGCGCGAGCTTAATTACCAGTGGATATGGAGGAGGCTTGAGCTCAAACTTGAGAGGGATTTTAGCTGATCCGGTGGAAGAAGAATCCATTTCTGAGACTGAGAAATAGTGAGAGACTGGCTCTGGTTCTGGTTCTGTTCAATATCAAAGTGCCTCACAATCATAAACAAAGAGCCTTTGACTCTCTCCGAGTGTGAAACTGGGGCGAGCTGGTAGTACTAGTAGTACCATCTCTGCTCGCGAGCTTTGTAGTACAACTAGGTGATGATGATTCATGGTTGGCTTTGGATTAGGCTTTTTTAATAACTTTTATGATTTATAAATGTGTGAGAGAAGTTTTATCTCGGATTACGTAAATTTAGGTTTGGAAGTTTATCAAATACCCTGTCTCAATTTGACTGAGTGAAAATAATCAATTAATAGCAATACCATGTTATTAAAATGGTCCGGCCGGTTTGACAACGGAAGCCGTCAAATCGATCATCTAATAGGTTTGGTCCAACCGATTTAATATTTATTAAAATTTTTCTTATTTTAAAAATTCATATCTAATTTTATATATTTTCAAAATTATAAATTAAGACTATAGAAAATCTGATATGTCTACTTTCTAATGCAAAAAAAAAAAAAAAAAAAACACTCAAAAATATTAACATTTGATCCTAAAAAATTATCAAATTTCAAAACTATTCTAAAAAATATTATCGTTTAAATTCACTTTCCAGACCTGTTCAATAGCTCCGGGTTAGCTCCGGTTTGACTCTAATATGATCTATTGACTCTTGACCCACTACCCAGAGCAGTTCAGTAGTCGGTCTGGGTTTAATAACCTTAATACTACCTCTATCTTTAAGGAAAATTTTCATTTAGCCTATACGGATGTGAAATTTCAATAAACTCCCTAAAGGTTATAAGACTTCCATGCACCCCTTTTTTTTTGCTCAATAAACCCTAAACCCTTTTAGATAAAAGTGAAATTAAGTTTTTTTAGGTGAAAAGACAATGATGCCATTCTTTTATTTTATTATTTTTAGAAGAGCATTTACATGACAAATAAGGTCATTTGCAAGATAAATAAAATGATTCAAAAAAACCTGTAGAATTAAAAATATTTTGGTCATTTAGAAGACAAATATGGAAATTAACAAGATAAATGTAAGGATTTATAAGATAAATAAAGACATTTACAAGACAAGACAAATATAGAGAGTCAAAAGAATGGGAATTAAAAACATTTTGGCCATTTAGAAGATAAATATCAAAATTCACAAAATAAATATGGACATTTATAAAATAAATAATAAAACATTTTATTAGATAAATAAAATAAAGACATCATTATCTTTTCACCCACAAAATTTAATTTTATTTTAACTTAAAGAGGTGCTGTGAAATTTCAGAATCTATTGAGATTAACTGAAATTAAGTCACATCAATAGAGTTAACTTAAATTCTTCCTTTATAAAACCTTAAAATCCTGTTTGCACTATAAACAAATAAGACCTTATGTCGAAGAAGGGAGGGAGCATGATAAAAGGTTATTAGGAGGCCGGCCATCAATCAACCTGCAAGTTTTACGTTGAAGTCCGCTTTGTACTACAAAGGCACTTTTCGAGTTGACGATGATGAAATGAGAAATGGAAAAAAAATAATGTATAAGTTTAAAAATAAATTGTTAAATACTACATCCACTCTTTAATATAGTATCTTATCCACTAATTTGGGAAGGGTAATGAAGCAAAATAAATTACTTAGATATTATACTTACAACAAGCTTAATTTCTTATACTTATTACATCAGTTTCTCTAATAACATATAACTATGTGTCCTATTTTTTTATATGAGTTTAAAGTTAAATAATAATAATTCAAAAATATAGCGTATGGTCACATGTTATTGGATAATTTGATGAAATAAATATAAGAAGCTTAATATAAGTATTTTTCATTACTTAATTATAACCTATATTACATGATCTCCCTGAAATACTCATGTGTATTATTAGATTATATATCAATTTATATGTCAAGCGGATTAATTTTAAGAAAAATAAGGGCTGGGGTGCCTAATGTGCCCCCATGCTGCCCTCTTGCCGCCCCTAAAAATGAAGGGCTTTCCAAATATTTTTTTAGGTTTTTTTTATCATTAGATTCTACATAAAATTAGTGAAATTTTGATATCTTATAGACAAAAAATAATGTTATTTTTAATTTTTTATGATTTTTCAAAAATTTAATACTTTAAATGAAAGAGAAACTATCTAATTTTAGAGTATTAAATTTTGAAAATTCATAAAAAAAAATTGAAAATAAGACCATTTTTTGCATATGAGATATAAAAATATTACTCATTTCAAATAAAATCTAATGATGAAAAGAAACCTAAAAAAATATTTAGGAAGCCCCTCATTTTTTAGAAGCAATAGGGAGGGCGGCAGGAAGGGTGGCATGGGGCACATTAGGCACCCTTAACCCCCTAAATTAACTTCTAAAATATGTCTTACTTTTAGAAGATAGGACCGAAGATAGTAAAATTTAAAAATTATGAATAATATTATTTTGGGTTTGGGAACAAAGTTGTCTCAGAAGTATTCACTAAGGAGCAATATTACCTCGAAAGTTTTTTCATGTTCAATGTCATCCCGGGAGTTTCAAAACGTGATAATCTTACCCCATATCGTTAAAAATCTAACATTGTCCGTTAAAAAAATTGATGTTTAGCATGTTTGGATTAGTTTATTTTTCAAGAATAAACACTTATTACATAAGTCGAGATAAAACTCCTCTTACATACTTATCTCATATACCGTAAATCATGATTTATAAGCACTTATTACCTAAAAATAAGTTATCCCAAACGAGTACATTCACCGTTAACTTGTTAATGATAAAGGGTAATATTACTCCATTTTAATATTTTTGAGGCAACATTAAACCTAAAAAATCTTCAAGGGTAATATTACTCCTCAGCAAAAACTTCCGAAGAAAATTTGCACTTTAACCCTATTATTTTTTATAAAATTTCATTTATCTCGGCCATCATTTCCGTTGCCTTGTGAAGATTCTTAATGATATTCATGAATTCAATTTATAAATATTAAGTTAGGAAACATTATAAATTAAATCCATCCAAACTTGAGACTAGGTAAGGAATACACTTTCATTGGCAATCTTTTTTTTTGGGAAAATCCCAGAAAAATACAATTAAAATGGAAAAAAATAAATTGGTGCTGGCAATTTATCAAATCTTACGTTAGAATTGAAATGGGAATTTGGGATTTCCAATTCTGACTAAATGAACAAATTGCCCTGAATTGAGGGCACAAGTTTCAGGGGTCAATAACAACATCTATATCTAAATTAACATTATATTTTACATTAACGATCTCACTTTTATGTTTAACAACTTCATATCCCAAAAACAAACACATGCTCAGGGATAATTTTGAAGGCACAAGTTTTCAGGGGTTAATAACAACATTTGTATCTATATTAATAACATTAGATTTTACATTAATGATTTTACTTCATGTTTCACAACTTCATATCCCAAAAATCAACATATTCTTAGGGATAATTTTGAAATTAACAAGTTTCAGGGGTCAATAATAATATCTGTATTTATATTAATAACATCACATTTCACATTAACGACTTCACTTTCATATTTCACAACTTAACTCAGGGTAATTTGGTTATTTGGTCAAAATTGGAAATCTCATATTTCTATTTCAATTCTGACATAAGATTTGATAAATTGGCAGCATCAATTTATCTTTTCCCATTTTTAATTATATTTTTCTGAGACTTTCCCTTTCTTTTTCACTGAGTTGAGTAGCCATAACAAAACCACAACATTACAATGATCCCACCATTATGAAAGGGTGGGTTACTCCCCACTGCTATAAGCGCTTCTCATGGCTATAGCCATATCCAGTTCTTATCAACTTGTATTTTAATTGTAATCCAAAATTAAGTTGGAATTTTTTGTGTTGCTTTCGAGATTTCTCTTTACCCCTTCATTGCTACTCTTCTCTATGTTTATTATTATTTGTTTAGATTTCAATTTTCATTATCTGTATTGGATAATTGTATTATAATTGTGATTAGGAATATTAGACTTCAATGACACTCCAAATCCTCTGAGTAGAAGAACCGTGAGAGGTGGATATCGATAATTAAACCTATTATGTGGAATAATTTTCTCAATTTGCAGGGGATGGAGTGGATCGAATGGAATCTAAAGCATGAAGCTGGCAGTGACTTCACTAAGAAAACAAGATGGGCAACCCTATTCGCGTACGTTTGTTAGGATATTTGGGTGGATAGGTGTAAGAAGCTATTTGGAGATGAAGCAGGGGTTGATCATTAGAGTGGACACTCTAATCTATTTCGAGCAAGTTGGGATATGAATTTAAGCGCTCATTGCTCTTTCTACGATCAGGGTGCTAGTGGACGCGAAGAGCAAATTGTCAAGAGACCGGGTTTTCATACTTTAGAAGTAGATGGTTCAGTTCTTCAATCGGGTCAAAGTGCAAGTGCAGGTATCATCAGAGGTGTAGATGGAGCATGGATGTGTGGTTACATGTGCAAACTTACGCATGTTCCACCGGTAATAGCGGAAATCATAGCGATCATACATGGTCTGCAAATTTGCTGTCATAGGAATGTAGCAAACATTCTTATCTTCACGGATTGTACTGAGGCTGTTAATTTAATAACTAGGGGATGTCAGTACATGCATCCTTTTAGGGAAGTCATTGAAGAGGCCAGATTATGAGTGTCTAGAGAATGGTGTGTCCTTATAAAACATATATCTACAGAGTAGAACGATCAAGCGGATCAACTTGCAAAGTTAGCCTATAGTAGTGCTGAGACTTTTGCTATCCTTGATCATCCACCACCTGATCTTTCTGCAGGCGGTGGTTGATGAGGGAATTTGTCGTCTTTCCCTCGTTTTGGGGAGCTTTTGTATTTAATCTTCTAATAGATTAATGAACTCCAGTATTCTACTCAAAAAAAGAAGAAGAAAGTTTATGTCATGTATCACTTTGGAATTGAGGACCATGAGCCTATTATAGAAATTATTCGCGTCTTTACAAAATTATTTCTTAATTTTTCAGCAATGTTCACGACACTTGGGCATAAATTGAGGTTTCAAATGTGCATTAGAAAAGTCACACTTTTTCATTCTTTATCCCCCTTCTATTTATTAATTATCTTTTTAAAATCATAAAACTTTGAATTTAAATATTTTAATTTTTTAAACCAAAATTTAAATATAAAGATTGATTCTTATTGTTTGACCACTAAATAAAAATAGAGATGCATTGTTACTTATGTGGAACACATATTTGGATGAAAGAAAAAAATGTACACATACAATTTCTTCGAAATGACCGCTTAATAAAAAGTATGAAGAATAAATAGGGAAACCAACAAAATACAAACTAATAGTGGCAAAAAAAAAAAAAAAAAGGTTGTATTTGTAAAATGTCTAATGGATATAAGGTCCATTAAGCCAAAATATTTTTGGTCCACATCTGATGTCTTTATTTTTAGAGAAAATTTCTGCAAGCCCCCTCTATGACAAATTAATTTCAGTCAACCCTCAAAACTTTTTGAAACTTCACTGCACCACATGATCAAAATAAAATTAATTTTTGTGGATAAAAATGCAACAATGCCCTTCTTTTACTTTTTCAGAAAAGTATTTATAAGAAAAATAAGGACATCTACAAGACAAATAAATATATTTATAAAATAGACAAAGGGATTCAAAAACCCCTAGGAAATTAAAAATATTTTAGCCATTAACAAGGCAAATATAGGCATTTTTAAGATAAATAAAAATATTTACAAGACAAATAACGGGATTCTAAAGAATCTAGGAAGTTAATAACATTTTAACTATTTACAAGACAAATATGAAAATTCACAAAACAAATATGGGTATTCACAAGACAAATAAAGAGATTTTAAAGAACCTAGGGACTTAAAAATATTTTGCCCATTTACAAGAAAAATATGAAAATTCATAAGACAGATATGAGTATTTACAAAATAAATAAGATAATTTACAAGATAAATAAAATAAGAACATCACTGGATTTTCACTCACAAAAATTAATTTCATTTTAATCATGGGGTGCAGTGAAATTTCATAAACTTTTAGAGGTGGATTGAAATTAATTCGCTACATATGGGGCTAATTGAAATTTGACCTATTCTTTATCTCATCTTTCTTTACCTCTTTTTGACTTGAAACTGGAGTACATTAATCCAACTAGGGATTAATATAAGACCAACCTCCAATAGAGGCCCCACTAGAGATCCCTCATCAACTACCGCCTACCAAAAGAGCAGGAGGTGGGTGATCAAAGATGACAAAATTCTCTCTACTACTATGAGTTGTCCTAGCTAAAAGATCCGCCTCAACATTATGCTCTATAGGGAAGTGGCTAATCAGGACGCACCAATCTCTTGATAACCAAAACCTAGCCTCTTCGATAACCTCCTTAAAGGGATAGAGCACATCACAACCCCTCATGAGAAGATGAATGGCTTCAATACAATCAGTAAAGAGACCAATATTCTTCAGATTTTTATTCGAACAAATTTGAAGACCCTAGATGATTGCGATAATTTCAGCAACAACCGGAAGAACTTGCATAAGTTTACCCATGAATCCATAAACCCACTCTCCATCTTCCCCTCTAATGACGCCAGCGCTTGCACTTTGACCCGACTGAAGAACAGAACCGTCTGTTTCAAGTGTATAAAACCCTGGCCTCCTTAATTGTTGTCCTCTATCTCCTCTACCAGCCTGAGTATAGAATTTGCACTGACTACTTAAATACATATCCCAACTTGCACAAAAAAAGCTAGAATAGGCATTTGTATAGTTAGCTTCAGCATCATCTCCAAACAGCTTCCTGCATCTGCTCACCCAGATATCCCAGCAAACATATCCAAACAGAGTTGCCCATCTGATCTTCTTGGTGAACTCCCTTCCCGCTTCATGTCTGAGGTTCCATTCGATCCACTCCATTCCCTGTAAATTTATAAAATTATTCCACATTGCAGGTTTGATTGTGGATATCCACCTTTCACGGGCATTGTCACAATCCCTCAAGAGATGCATCAGGTTCTCATCCTGCTCACAAAGAAACGGACAAGATGCAGTTTCTGATAGCCCCATCCTCGCTCTGAGATCTGCTGTATGCACCCTTCTATGTGCCACAAGCCACATGAAAGATTTCATCTTCTCTGGGATATCCTATCTCCAAAGTAATATCCAAAAAGTTGTATTAGAACTAGAAGGACCTGCAGAAAGAAATTGATAGGTAGAACTAACTAAAAAACAACCATCAGAAGAGGGTTTCCAGAAATACTTATCCGTTCCTCTGCCATCCCCAGGGGGTGAACACATGTAATTTTTTGGACCACGTGAGAGCTAAACCATCTCCCCAGTTTAGACATATCCCATTCACCTTCGGGATTAACATAATGTCGGACTGTTTCAGTTCTGTCTACAAAAGCCTCCTGTCCCAGAACCAGCTCGATCAAAGGTTGATTCATTTGCGACTAGTTGTCATTCCAAAAGGAAGTTGAAGCCCCATTACCGACTCGAACTCCCACTCCTCTGTGGAATTTATCCCAAACCGAGCAGATACCTCTCCATGTTGCAGATATATTCCTTCGAGCTACTAGACCATTTATCTGGTCCTACCTGTACTTCTCTCTCAGAACACGAACCCACAGTTTATTTGTGTTATTCATCACATGCCAGCACAATTTCATAATGAAAGCCTCATTCTGTTTACACAAATCCCGAATACCTCGACCACCCTCTTTTTTGCCCCTTGTAATATGATCCCAAGCAATGAGATAGAGCTTTTTCTGGTCATCCTGCTCATCCCATAGAACTTTTCTGCTTTTTCTCTCCATTTCCTGTAAGACTCCTTTAGGAATAAGCAAAGTCTGCATTTGATAAGAAGGCAAAGCGGAAAGAATGGATTTGATAAGAGTGATCCTGCCCGCAAAACTCAAACATCCTTTTTTCCAACCTGAAATCTTTTTGAAAGTTCTTTCTAGAAGAGGCATGAATGTGAACTTAGACATTCTTTTATGAATAAGAGGAATGCCAAGGTACTACCCCAAATCCCCAGTCAAACAAACCCCCATCTTCTCACTTAGATTATAGGCCCTGGAAAAATGCACCTTCCTTGAAAAGCACATCCTGGTCTTATCCTTGTTCATTTTCTGACCCGACATATTACAAAACATCTGCAAACAATTTAGCATAACCTCCGTCTGGCTATCCGAGGCCTCTCCAAATAAAATTAGATCGTCCGCAAAGAACAAATGAGAAATGTTAGGGCCATTTCTACTAAGCTTAATCGGAACCCATTCTCCTGCTGCAATAGCATCTTGGATTATGTGACTCAGACGCTCCATGCACAGAGTGAAGATGTAAGGGGACAAAGGATCGCCTTGTCTTATTCTACGGGAGGATTTAAAACTCTCAGTGGCTTCCCCATTCCATAAGATTTGAAAAGACGGACTCGAAATGCAAGCCATAATAATCTGACAGATTTTACCATCCACACCCACAAATCTAAGGGTATCATAAATAAAAGGCCATTTAAGACGGTCGTAAGCCTTCTCCAGGTCCACCTTAACCGCCATCCAACCCTTCCTCCCAGCTTTAGTCTTCACGGAATGGATCACTTCTTGGGCAACGATAATATTATCTGTACTTTGACGCCCCGCAATAAAGCTGCACTGATGTTCACCCACTACTTTCCCCATGATGTCACGAAGCCGACGACTCAATATTTTGGTTATGATTTTGTAACTCACATTGTAGAGAGAGATAGGCCTGAAATCTCTAATAGTCTCCAGGTTTTCTACTTTAGGAATTAAAACAATGTTGGTGTTGTTCATGTCTTCTATACGCTCAGGTTCTTGAAAAACACCCATAACTAAATCATTAATATGCACTTCAAGAGTGGACCAATATTCTTGGTAAAAGGCAGCTTGAAGTCCATCCGGTCCTGGAGCCTTAAAAGCTCCAAGATCAAAGGTAGCCTCTTTGATTTCATCCCTAGACAGAGCCGCATTAATCTTAGCAAGATCGCTAGAAGTTAAAACCGGAAAACAATTATGCGTATCAATGGGTTGAAACTAGTCAATTCACTTTTGAAAAGACCTTTATAATAGTTGATAGTCATATTCTCAAGAAAGTTTGAAGTCATTCATACTTTGCATTCTACCTCTGGTGTTTATTCGGTAAAACCAATCTTTTCACATAAGATGGTTAGATAACTATATCATCCTTGCTTGAAAAAAAAAACATTTAAATATTTTTTTGGTGTTTATTTGGTAAAAAAAATATTTTTACATATATTTTATAGAATGTATTGAATTACTTACTCATCTTCATTCAGTTAATTAATAATAATAGAATAATTAATTTCTTCAATAATTAAAAATGAAACAAAGGCGTTTTTATTCTAGACATTGCCTGAAAACATTCTTGGAATGCCAAGCTCTTTCACATTTCTCAGGATGAAAAATCAATTCCTTCATAATAATTTTGTACACGGACAATTGCTTTGAGGGAAAGTGACCATTTAGAAAACTACGGATAAGGAATAAGGAAAATTGAGGAAAAATTCTCATTTGAAAAATTATTTGTAGAATGAGACTTAAAAAAAAAGTGAAGCCATCCTTTAAATCCCAAGTCATATTTCCTAATTAATTTCTTAAATATGGATTTATCCCCAATATTTATTAAGAAATATAGGGCCTGTTTTATCTTTTCTAAAACAAATAGATTTTTTGTTTTTAAAAATAAAAAATATTAACACTTGTTTAGAAAACTATTTTCAATAAGTTGTTTTTAAAACAAAATAACAGAAAGTTGGTCCTGAAAACTACAAAGTTAGAACTATTTTTAAATGTTTTATTGTTTTTTTATTTCTTATTTTTTGAGGCCGTCATCTATCCACTATCAACACCACACCATCAACCCCGACCACTACCATGTTATTTTCGGTGACAACCGCCGCCATGTCACTTTAAACACATATTTTTTTAAAATAACTATTCAAATAAATTTTTTTTTCCTTCAAAACTAGCTTCAAAAACTATTTTATAATACAGTTTTAGAAAGAACAAAAAACAAAAACAAACCGGCCATAGGTTCTAAACTTCTAATACAATGTAAACTCAATTTTGAATTTTGAAATGTTGTGAAAAGACATCATTGCCCTCACTTTTTGTTTTTTTTTTTAAAAAAAAAAACCTTAAGCACCTCTTGTGAGCCAGTCGTCTTAATACATTTTTTGAATTGGTGAAATAAGAGAAATTATTAGCGAAATTAAAGTGGTTATTATAAAATAATGAGAAACATGGACCTTGATTACTATTTTAATTTTGTTATTTACTGCTCTTATTTCAGAAATTCAAAAAATGAATTAGAAACTTTGCAAGCGGTTGGAGCTCTAATGCTCATGAGCGGCCGTTGACAAAGCTCTTAATACATTTTTTGAATTTTCATTACAAGAATAGTTAATAGCAAAAATAGGTAGGAAATAGCCAGCAACAGGAATCATGTCTATTACTTTGCTTTCCTAATGATTGGCTACCAGCAAGGTTACTAGTGCTAGGGTAGCCAACTAGCAAGGGATGTTCAAGGTTTTTTTTAAAAAAAAAAAAAAGAGTGAGGTCAATCTTTTAGCAACATTTCAAAATTCCAAATCAATATAGTGGTATTGATTTGAGATTATTGAAATATGGCACTCTAATTTATCCTTTTGATATTTCTTGATTATTTTTCTTTCATTTTCTCCTAAAACAAAACTTGAAGTTCTTATGATTATTAAAACATTTGCACAAAAAAATACTCCATATTTAAAGGCTAATGCTTAAAAGTTAACTCAAAACTGAAGCCCAAAATAATTTTTCTACGTATCTAATAGGAAAAATTGCTTAAAAATACCTATTTGAGAAGTTTTTTTGTCTAGTGGTAGCTCAATTTTTTTCCTAAGAATCTTCCCTAGGTGCAATTCATTTTCCTTATATGCAAATGTTTTCCTTTGTGTTACAAAATTAAACCATAATGTGTAAATTATGATATGTGCAAATGATATTCCTTATGTGCAATTCATCGGCCTTATGAGGTACATGCCTTCCCTTATGCAATACATCTTCTTTATATGCAATTTAACTTTCTGTTATATGCAATCCATCTTCCCTAAGCACAAATTTCCTCCCATGTGTCCCAAAATTAAACCAGAATGTACAAATTATGCTTTGTGCAAACAATCTTCCTTTAGTGCAAACTATTTTCCCTTGTGTGTAAATAATCTTCTCTTGTGTGCAATATATCTTTCTTACATACAATATATTTTCTCTTTGTGTAACTTAACTTCCATTATATGCAATTCATCTTCCTGTGTGCAAGTGCCTTCCCTTGTATCCCAAAATTAAGCCATAATGTGCAAACCATGCTTTGTGCAAACGATCTTCTCTTGTATGTAATATATCTTTCCTTTGTACAATTTATCTTCCCTATGTGTAGCATACCTTCCCTATATGCAATTCATCTTCCTTATATATAACATATCTTTCCTAGCTATGTGCAACTTAACTTCCTTATATGCAATTCATCTTTCCTGTGTGCTTATCATATATCTTCCCATATGTCCCAAAATTAGCAAAAATGTGCAAATTTTGGTAGTACAAACAATCTTCCCTTTATCCAATTGATCTTACCTTGTGTGCAAACCATATTCCCCTGTTGTGTAAATAAACTTCTCGATGCAAATTATCTAAGCTTGTGCAAATGAACTTCCACATCAGCTCCCAAAAGAATAGAAAAGATAAGCACATCAACAAGTGAAAAATTGCTATCGGGATCAAGCAAACTTCTTAAAAACAAAGTTTCCTCTTCCTAGAAACTTCCTGCTACTCATACCTTTACCTCTAGAAATTGAACTCAGAGATCTAGATTTACAATTTAGTTGCTCAAACAGGGGTTTAATGAGATGTAGCAACAAATTGAAGGTAGTGAGGAGGGGTTGCAAAGGAGGAGAAGAAATGGAGAAAAGGGTTAATAGACTTTAGATTAGATTGAAGGCCAGACGAACCATAGTTGTTTGGTTGGAAGCTGTTGTTGCCATTTTTGAAGGAGGTTGTCATCATAGTTGTTAGAGGAGGTTGTTGTTGCCGACTTCAATCATGAGCAAGATGAGCAAGAAGAAGGCGGTGTGAGTAAGTGGATGAGTTAGAACAACCAATGTTGTGATAGAAGAGGGTGAACGACATCAAGTAACCAGTGATTTGTGGAAGACGAAGAGTGAGTGGTGGTCTAAGGTAAGAGAATGTGAAACCATCTAAGTGTGTTAGTATTGTATGGCATTTTAGTCATTTCATTCTTATTCATATATGTCTTAAAGGACCTAGGATCTTAAAATGAACTTAGGTCCTTCTAAACAAAAAAAAAAAAACTTTTCAAATAGGGATTTATTAGAAAATTTCCCAATCTAATATACTAAAACCATAATACAATCCTGCCTTGGAAACCAGCAATATTGACAACCTATTAGCATGCCTTGCCTTGTCCTTCCTTTTGTTTTGCCAAGCCTTGTCTTGTCCTTCATCCTCTTGGGGTGGATGAGCATTTTATTTCTATTTTATTCTTTCCTTAATTAAGCCTCATTTGGTTGTCCTTTTAGCAGCATTACGAGAACTTATCAGCTCGTTGAACTAGAAACTAGTCACGTCTTATTCATTATTATAGGAAAATAGGGGGGCCAAAAACTGCCAATCACACATTAAACTGGTCGGGAACAACTACTCACTGATGAGTCAATCGGTTGAATTAGTCATCTTATATTTAAAAAAAAAAAAAAATTAGTCCATATTTCTAAGTTATGATTTATACATATTAATACCTAATAAAAATTAAAAAGAGGAAAAATACAAGGCAAATAGAAATAAATATGTGTTCTCTAAAATTATAAAAGATGACTTTTCTTTCATATTATATCTTGTCTAGGGACAAATTCAAGAATTAGCTAGGAGTCTGTTTATTTCGTGTTTTAAAAATGTTTTTTTTTATTAAAAAAAATTGGTAATCTGTGTTTAATCAGGTATTTTTTTTAAAAAAAATAATAAATTGTTTTTTAAAATAAAAAAAAAACAGTTTTGACGTTTTTTTTTTTTTGGTTTTTTTTTTCATAATTATGTTTCTGTTTTGAAAACATCTTCTCGGTGCTCACCCTCTCTAGACTCCAATCTCTACTCTTTCCTTCACTGATTAATTTTTTGGGTTTTTAAACTAAAACTGAATCCATAGGATTTGTTTTTGTTGTTTTGCCGTAGCCCTCATGGACCCCGCCACTCTACTTTGAATAAACCTCATTGTCTAGGTGTCGGTGAGGATTCAATTCTAATTTTAAACAATGAACATTAATTATGATTAATTAACTATCTTTCACATTAAAGCAAAGCAAGTGTTTCAGGGTGGGGTTCTTTAAACCACTCGTTACCGTAGGGCCTAATTATCATATGCAATAGAAATCATATTAAGAACTTACTTAGACATGCAGTAGTTCAATAGGGTTCTCTTATGGGAGGAATATATGCTAATTACCATTATGCCACAAAACTTGTTTAAGGAAATAATAAATAGTAATTTCTGATTGGGCGCTGTAAGTCACCCAGAAGAACCGGAACCGATCTGCTTTATATTTTATTACTTCCTCCGGTCCTAAATATAGGATAAAGTTTGTAGTGCAAATTGCACTATAAACTTTATCCTATATTTAGGACTAGAGATAGTAACAATGTGCCACAGTTCTGTACAGCGATTATTAGGAAGAAAAGTATCAAGGAATGAAAAACTATATAAGGACAATGCAATTGATGATATTAGCTACAATCTTTATCATTTTTATTGGGAGTTGGAAAATGGGTTATTTTAGCCTTAGTGGATTAGACCCAAATCCATTCAAGTGAGGCTAAAATACTAATAATAGAGTAGTTCAGGTCCATGACTATAATATTCCCCATATTAATTCAAATTGTTTGGGGAGATGTGGGTTGGGCGTGGAAGATTGAGGAACAAGTCAACTCTCTAATCTTGGGTGAATTTGCTGTGTGTAACATAACCATGTCTATCTATGTGATCCGGTTCATGTGAGTATCTAAGTTAGTCGGTTGCACTCTAGGTATGCCTCGAAATCCTATGGAGAGAATGGATTAGCTATCAGAACAATGACATTATTTATGACTTTTTAATTTTAATATCTTTTTATAATAAATTTCTACTATTTGGTATTCAAATTCAATCGGCTTTATAAACGTGGGTAAAGAAAAATGTTGAATTAAAAAAAATTTAATTAAAAAAATTACCACGGATTTGTACTAGGATTTCTATGACAAAATTTCTCATTTTAATTAGTGACAGTCTGTTTCATCTTAATTCCATCGTAGCTTATTGACAGAATGTTCCGTCAGAATTCTATTGCAACCCCAAACGTACCTATTGAAGAGAGATGTCTACAAGTGATGTATCTTTGAAGAAAGATCCCATTTTTTTAAAGGAAGGCACATTACATGCCCCATTCCCCATTCTGCACCTTTGAAGTTGTTTTAATTCCTACGGGCTTGATTATTCATGTAAATCAATAATCCACCATCGCCCATAATGCCTACAAGTATTTGTTTGTGATCATGTTCAAGGTTCTTAAAATTGTTTATTTATATAAATCGAGACAAAACTCCTCTTACATATTTACTTCGTATATTATAAATTACGATTGTTAAACTGCTTTAAAAGCTCCAATCGCTATTCCAAACAAGTTTTATATTGGCTCCCAAATAGTGCCATGTATGCAAACACATGTGTGTGTGTGTGTGTGTGGCACATCATTATGAATACCCTTGCCGCACAAATACTCTCCTTCTTGTACCACATTCAACGTTCTTTGAAAAATGGATGGAAGATTTACAGTCTGGCTAATTCATTTTATGTCTTGATGAAGTCACAAACTTTATCTAGCACTATCCCATATCACCTTAAGCTGTTCAACATCTATATATCAGCATCAACTTCGTTGGATATTCTTTAATATAGACTCAATTTCTGTTAAGTAAAGTAAGATTTAAGGGTTCAAATATTGAGAACGGGAATAATTATGTTTGGAGAACGTAACTACGCTTATTTGATTTTAACAAATACTCTGGTTCAAAAGCTATAAATTAAAGAAGGCAAAAAAAAAAAAAAAAGCTATAAATTAAAGACTACTCACAAGTCAAGTTACTGATCTTTTTAGCTCAAGCTTCTCTCATTTCTAGGCTTACTAACTAAAATAATTGTCATGTTTTTTTTTGTTGCTTTGAAACCTTTAATTATATTTATATATCACTTTGTTTTTGTACAAAAATAAATTCTTAAAATTTAAAAATGAAGTAGAAATATTAAAAATTCTTTACCAATTTAAATGTTAAAAAATTAACTTTTTTTTTTTTAAAAAAAGATTTAGATGAGTTGGGTCTCAAATGCTCATGGAAAAATTAAGTATATCAAACATATTAGTATAACCCATATTTTCCATTGAAATCATGTAATCCTTTTAGGTGGTAGCAATTGTTACATGAAACGTGTAGCTTTAGGGTGTATTTGATTTGAGGGGAAGGGAGGAGAGGATCCTCATTCTCTTATTTGGTTTGAATTTTTGAGTGGGAGTGAAGCTAAAATTTTCACCCTTATTCCCTTCCTTTCTTTTATTTTTAACTCTCATTGCAAAAGATCTCCTCCATGTTTCTCTAACAAATCAAATAAGGTAACATACCATCATGCCCTCCACTCCCCTCAAACCTTAAAGAAAACATCTCATACTTCTTCTTCTTCTTCTTCTTCTTCTTTTTGCATATTTTTTAATTCCTATTTCATTGTTTCCCATTAAAATGTTATAACTTTTTCTCCCCTCCCCTTCAAATCCATCTTTACGAAGCAGCTCCCAAGAGTTTCATTAAGCCACACATTCATAGCACACTCACACTAATTAGAATTTTCTTTCATTGAGTGCATTCTCCTGTGGGTGGTTCTTTTTGCCAATATTTCCCTTTATATTTTTAAGCTTCTGATGCCATTTCAAATAGTAAAATGACATTTTTAATCCTTTAACTTCATATAAGATTTTATTTTGACCTCTTAATTTTATAAAATGTATGTTAAGTTCTTTATCCTAACCCTATTAACAAAAAAATCCCAATATTAAAATTTTAAAGGTTGATAAAACATTCTCAAATGCGGACTTATTAAGTTTAATTTTCAAAATAACAATTATCATTACTAAAATTATTATTTAAGACGAACAATGTTAGGGTTAGAAGAATGAAAAGATACTCTCTAAAATAAAAAGGGCCCGCCTAAAAATTTATATAAAATTAGAGTGTCAAAATTGCATTTGTTTCCCCATATTAAAATCGTAACTATTCTTTTTGTGTGGCCTATTTGTATGCTCCCACACAATTCATTACGGGACTTCAATCACCAGCTATTAGTGTCACCTATTCAACTGTCAAATGTCTTTAAATCACATCTATATATATATATATATGAGGAGTGATGTCAACTTCATATTCCGAACCTTCACTTTTTTTAAATCACTATATTATAGATTTAAGCATTTATAACGCTTAACATATGACGGTTACAGCTAATAAATATCATATATATCAATACAGAGGTCACGTAAGGATATATAACGTTTAAAAGTAACGATTAATTATGTACACCGTCACGTATTGCGAGGCGGAATTCGTGAAAATACAAAACTAACTATTGTAGTTAATAACCATCATTTATTTAGTGACAAAATTGACAGTTCTTTCGGAACAACCGTCATGTAACACTTACAAATGATTTGACTTCCAACCTTACATCAATAAAAACCAAGGTAATCAAACCCGGACCGGATACTGAACCGGTCGGGGTACTGGGTTAAGGGTTAATGGTTAAACCGGAGTCAAACCGGAACTAAACCGATGAGAAATGGAAGATTTCAGGATTATTAATATGAAATTCTAAAAAAAAATAAAAATAAATAAAAATAAACAACTCAGACCGGACCGGGTCATCGACCGAACCGGTCTATTGATCGGTTTGGCGGTTTCCGGGCCGGACCGGTCCAGGTCTGAGTACTCTGATAAAAACATACACAAGAATAGTAGTTATATTGAATGACTGTAAAGTATGAATGACAAAAACGACCTTTTATGAGAAACAACCGTCATTTAAAAAATAACTCTTAAAAGCATCATCACCTCCTTCTCCAACTACGTACTCTTTCCCTAATTGTCAACTACTCTTATTTTAATTACCTTTTCATAAATCTTTAATCAACTCTCACCTATTTAAACCCCAGGGATTAGAGCTCTTCCTTCACCAGCTCTTTCTCCTCCATAGTCATTATATTCTCGCTCGTTGTGAATGGAATTCGTGATGATTGGATATGTGAAACTTGTGATTACAAGTTTCACATATCCAATCATCATGAATTCCTTAGATAAGTATTTATAGGGATACACACATTCAGCTAAAAAACATACCTCTTTCGCTCTCTCACTGAACAAGAAGGTCGACAAATTAACTGGAGAATGAAGAATCTGATGATATATCAGTTCCTTCATCTCCACAAATTTTTATTAATTTCTTGTTTGTTTTTTTCCATTGTATGTTTCTATTTTAATGTTTTTTGTAATATTGTGGTTAATTATGTAATTAACAATACACATCAATAAATTGAAAAACAATTTGTCAAATACATAGCGGTTAGCGAATAAAAATTATCACTTATTAGAATACTATTTCAAATTCTTGTCGGTTATTAAGATTAACTCTCACCATTTATAAAATATAATAATATTTAATACTAAAAGATGTGATGACTTGATAATCCACGAAACCCTCTCTACATAAACGTCCGAAAACTGAACTCCAGTACTTCTCTACATCCATTTCAACTTCTTAAAGCCAACGTCGAATTCACCAAAAAATCATGCACAAACACAAGTTAAATACTAATTCATCATCTGGAAAAAATCCAAAAGATGAACTCCCTCGGCCAACAAGCATTGAAGGTCTCGTCTATGCAACATATGAGCTCTATCATATGGTCTAGGTTTACATGTAAGAGCAAGGACTCATATATGGACTAGTGCTTGAAGGAACTTACCTATCTCATTTGCTCTTTGAACGAGAAAGTGAGCAAGCTATTGGAGAAGGAAAGTTTTGATGATGAATCATATTCTTAAAACATTTCCATAACTTTTTATTTTTAGTTTGTTTATTTACTTTGTCTTTTTTTTTTGTTGTAAAATTGTGGTTGTATAATTAACCATCAAAATTTAAAAAAAAAGTAATATACATTACGGTTATTAAGTAACAATCGTCACTTATTAGAATACCATGCAAATACATAATGGTTGTAATTTGTAACCGTCATATATTGTCTCACAAGAATGACAATTCTTACAGTAAAATCATCATGAAACCTTAGATGAATAAACAAACAATTTATCTTCTAACTTTATATCGGAAACAAAAACATAATGGTTTCTCTTAAAAAACCATCAATTAAATGATCGAAACCTTTCTCCTTCCCCACTCTCATGTTAAGAGTACTCTGTGCTTCTTCATTTTTAGATAATCGGCATGAGAACCAAGTACCCTTTCATTACCCACCACTACGCGCGACTGCTCCTCTTCAACTTCCAACATGTGCAATGATGGTTAGAACCCATCACTTCCAATCTATATAAACTTCTCATTTCCTTATATTTGTCGTACTATTGCTTCATCATCCTCCTCTGTTTGTACAATCGCCAAAATGAAACGTCATACTGATGACTTGCTAGAAAATCCACGGCGTCATCCTCCTCCTCCACTTCTTTCTTTTCCTCCACAACCTCTACCACCTCCTTCTTCCCCTTCTCCTCCTCCATAACCTCCTGCTTATACTCCTGCTCCCCAACCTCCGCCTCCGCCTCAAGTAGAGGCAATGATGCAGCATGCAAAACGCATTGACTATGCATGAGGAAGCTGGTCAGAAATTTGTCGAGGATGAACTAGAAGGCCAATCTCATTCTTAATGAGTATGAGATTGGCTATCATGATCCTGACATACTCTCAGATGATTCGGTCCACTCCTCTAGTGATGAGTAGCGTGATGATGTGAGATTTGCTGCGAATTTATGGAACTTTTAATTCATTCAAATTGAAGAAAACAAAAGTTTCTAAATTCACAGCATACCTCATATCATCTATCAGGAAACTAGTCACTAGAGGGTGATGTTTTTTGGTTTTATTTTTTATAAAATATAAAAATGTAATTATCTAGGCACTAGTTGGCCAAAAAAGTTAATAATAATAATAATAATAATAATAATAATAATAACATACCTCACAATTATTAACTAAAAACCGTGATAAATGAATATATATGTTAAAAAACAATAACATACCTCGCGGTTATTAACAAAGAACCATAATATTTATAATCAAATAAATGACAATTTTATCGATACAACCATTATTTAAAGTCTTTGTCACAACAACCGAAAAAACCCTACCCTTCCTCTTCTATTTAAATGTCTGAAACAAAACACACTTGACACTTAATCTGTTCAAATGAAACCCACCAACATCGTAACCCTAGTGCTTCTTAGTGATAGCCATGCTAGTGAATACCTTGACACTTGTCTCAGTGACTGCCACGCCAGTTGGTTTCGCTTGTCTAAACTCGCGTTTTTGTGTTCGTGAAGTCTCATCGCGATAAAACATTTAGGGTGACATTAACTTGTTTTTGTGAATTTTTTTTGGAAAACCTGTTATTTCTCTTATCAAAGGTTCATTTCTTGTTACAAGAAGTTGTAAACTCATTGCTTTGACAAAAGGTTCCAACTTTATTGATCATTTTGTGGTAACTTCAGGAGATATGGACCCCTAAGCAAATACATTTCCTTCTTTGGAAGTATCCATATCACCGGAAGTTATTTCAAAAAGTTCAATAGCAATGTGATGAAAAACCTAGCTTAGTTATGCCGAGTGTCATACACGAACAAGCAAAAATCTTAGCATTTGTGAAGTCACGATGCATAAATCATTCAAAGTGACATATTGAACTACTTTTGTGAGTTATTATTTTTTTTTATGGAAATCCTGTTATTGCTCTGACTGAAGGTTCATATCCTATTTTTTTGTTGAGCAGGTGGCACCAAGTTAAAGGCTATAAAATTCTTCATTATGATCAGTCATAAACTCTTCAATGTGAGAGTTTCTGAGCTACTTAGTCTCTATATATATAATAGAGTAGTACTTCTCATATCGAGTAGCCATGTAATTTGGATGAATCAAGATTTTATAGGCTTTATGGCTAGAATCAATCGCACTCTTGATCTATATATAATAATATAAATGTTCACCTATACCTTATGTTTCTTTAGCAATTAAGCCTGGGAAGTAAAGGAAGATGAGGAAAAAAACATATACCCCTATTAGAAAGGACGTAGGGGTTATGCATAACCTCTCCACCCTTTTTTATAAGGGTATATGTTTTTCCCCAGAGTCCTTTGCTTTCCAGGGTCAATTCCTGTGAAGAGATACAATTATATATAGGTCATAAGTTACATTATCACTTATATAGGTCAACATTTGACATTGATTTTCCCTATAAAGCCTAAAATATCTTGATCCATGCCAAATTGAATAGCCATTCGATGTGGAAGGTACTATTCTATCATATATATATATATATATATATAGGAGATCAACTAGTTCAGAAACATTCACTTGAAGAGTCTTAAATCCATACATCATGGTTATTATACATCATGGTTATTATATAAAAACTGTCATATATTAAAAAAGTCAACGGTTATTGTTTATAAACCGTTATTTATGTACTTAATACATAGCGGTTGTCTACATGAGACTGTTATTTATTTTTATTAAAGGTCACGGTTCTTACATGCAAACCGTTATGTATGTTACTGAATAAATAACGGTTGTAAAATGAGACCTTTATGTATAATACAAGTATTACCATATATTATAACAGTTGTTTATGTAATATCCCAATTTTTGCTTATGGGCTAATCATGATTATTGTGGATAATTAAGCATTTAATTGGAATAATGATGTGTTTTATGACAATATTAATTAATATGTCATAATTAGTGAAAAATTGGAAGAATGGAATTATTGGCCATGAGTTGGTAATTAAGGGAGAAATTAATTACTAACTAAGGGGAAAAATGAGAAGTGTGATCAAGTGGCTAATTAGGTGTTTACCTTTATATGAGAGCCAATAAGATTGTGACATGTGGCAAAAGTTGGTGTGAAGGTAGAGAAGTTGAGAAAGTCAAATATATAATATTTTAAGAATTTCTCTCTCTTCTCTCTCCTACTTTTCGGCTGACAAGGAATGGAGGGGGTAGAGTGATCATGGTTTTTCTTCCTCCTCACACACTTTCATCTCTTTCTTCTTTCTTCCATTTTTGGCGACCTTATAGGCAAGAGAGAGGAAAGAAAAAGCTTGTGAAAAAGGTAAGTAAATGGCCTCCATTGCTCAAGTTCTCTTCTTTAATGTTGATCCTTGAAGTGAGAGCTTCATTTTGATGTTTATAGTGTGCCCATTGGTGTTAGTTTGTGCCCATACGAAATTTTGGAGATTTGTGAATCAAGAAGTCTCTTTGGCAAAGTGAAAGAGGTAAGTGAGACTAATCTATCTATCTAAGTTTCATGCCAAATGAATAAGTTTAGAATTTCTGGGATCATTGCCCTATTTTCGAAAATATGGGTCATTGGGTAGTTTGGCATGATATAGTTGTGGAAATGGTGTTTTGGTATAAGTTTGAGAAAGATAAATAGATTTGGAATTGTAATGATTGAGTTTAGTGATTTTAGAAAATTGATTATTTGTGTTGATTCAAACCAAAGCATGATAATGGAGTAGGATTTGGAAAATTATGATGTTTCCATTGAATTCCTTGGGTGTTTTTATGTGGGAGTAGCTTTGGTTTGGTATTTGGGTTCATTTGGATCACTTGGTAGAAAATTCTGGAAGTGCTGTTATACCTTCTGCGTTTTCTGGTTTCTGATAAAATCACTCGAGTGAGGGAAGAACATCACTCGAGTGAGGGTGGGATCACTCGAGTGCATTAGTGTATTTTCCCCTCTGGCCTTCGGTTTTCATGTTGCACTTCCGCGTGAGAGGTAAGAGTGTTGCCTCACTTGCAAGTGTTGTGGGTTCTCACTCGAGTGAGCCTCCTCTCACTCGAGTGCGGGTGTATTTGTCAGCTGATCTATTGTCTCGGGTTGTCACTCATGTCAAAAATTCAAGAGTGCGCTTTAACACTTGTAAGTGTTAAGTTGTCACTCGAGTGAGGTCCTCTTCACTCGAGTGCTCTTCTTCTTTGAAAATTCTTGTGCTCTCGGGTAAACACTTTTTGGCCCCACTTTCTAGCACTTGAAGTGCAATCCGTACTATCACTCGAATGAGGCCTTCTTTACTCGAGTGTCCATACCAACACTCGAGTGAGACCATTTTTACTTGAGGTGCAGCAGTGAAAAATCAGTTTTTGTGCTTCCAAAAGGGGATCTTTGGGATAGTTCTTCCAACCCCTTAGGGCTATTGTTAAAGGTATTCTTGAGTACTAAAAGAACAATAATGATAACCAATTAAGTGTTAAGAAGCTATTGAGAATTGGAATAGAGAAAAAACTCTTTGTTACTTATTATAATTATAGGATACGATATTTGCCCTACGCGGGAGCGACCAGTACCAGAGCGTGCACGGAAAGATTAAGGTAGTGACTCATCTCTCATGTTGTGTATAATGTTTTGGTATGCATGACTTGTCATTGTTGTGAAATGTATGTGCCATGGTCCATTAAAGTGCGAGCACTTCAGCGTGAGCCGTTTAGGGAGTGACAGTGGTCATCTCTAGTTCGACCGTTGAACTGCCATTGTAATCGACATGGATCTTTGTGAATCCGACCCGTGGGGTGGCGTTTGTGAATCCAGCCGTAGGCTGTGTGTATCTTGCCAATGTGGCATGTGTTATGAAATGCTTTATATGAATCCTAGCTGTGGTGAAATATATTGTATGGATTGTGATTGTGCAATACAGCGTGAGCAATCGTAAGGGATGACGTGTCATACTAACCATTGCCGTTGAATTGCCATTGTAGTTGCTTGTATGGATAATGATTTGCTTTCATGCCTTA
The DNA here is from genome assembly GCA_963210345.1 of Inga oerstediana. Lineage (NCBI taxonomy): Eukaryota > Viridiplantae > Streptophyta > Magnoliopsida > Fabales > Fabaceae > Inga > Inga oerstediana. The sequence continues at coordinate 68,918,952 of OY723401.1, forward strand.
TTATCGTGCATTCTATGATTGATTTGACACTACGGGGATTCTTTAGAATCTCACTCTCCCAAATCTAAACATTTTAGACAAGGTTGAAGGATCAAAGGCAAACGAGTGATGAAGAGCAGGTAGAGCTCCATGTTAGGAGTTCCTTTTTTGGTTATTGGTTATCATTGTATATTATTGGATATTTTGTGGGAAGTATATGTATATATTGGGATTTGTGATGTAGTTTTGTGTAATCCCCGAGTAAAGGGTATGAATTATGGGTTGTGTGCCTTTGTATAATCCCTTTATGAATTAATGGAACCCAAGTGTGTCGGGAATTTATGCTTTGCTCTGATATGTATGAATGAAATCAACCTGTACAGGCCATTTTGTGTTTGTAATGTGAATATGAGACCTTGTGAACAAGTTTTTGAAAAGTTTTTATAGACCCTGATTTTGGGAAGTTTAATTTGGTTTAAGTTCCAAATCATCTAAGGTCTCTAATTCTACATTAATTATATGTTTACGAACTAATCTCGGCCTTAATTTTGAAGGGGGTTACAGTTTACGTGTGCCCGTTAATTATTATCACAGTAATAGGCATATCATAATCAAGTTTTAATATATAATGGGTGTTATATTATAATCGTTATCATATGTCCGGGATAAATAATAGTTCAAAACCGTAATATATCTATACAAGAGTTTTTATAGCGCCTATATATATGACAGTTTGGAACTATTATATATAACAGATAATAACCGTCATATATCATGATTTCTGTAGTAATGAATATGGCTGACCATATAATAATCTTGTTTGTGCAATGAATTCATGTCACTACTACATACAGATTAAAATTAGAGGTGGTCGGCATGGGCGTGACGTCAACATGGAACTTGCATGATGAAGGGAAATATTAAGGGCACATCACTCCTAATATAGAAGAAGACAAGACAAGCTTCGTTTTTCGATTTAGTACCATTAAGTGTGTTATTTGGGCTTTGCAATGCTCCATGGACCTTTCATTGACTTCATGGGATAAAGCATGGAAGGCTGTACAAATAATTTGACTGTTTATGACATCTCGTGTGTGTTTGGTATTGATTATTGGGGGTCAATAAGTACTTATTACGTAAGTCGAGATAAAACTCCTCTCACATACTTACCTCGTATACCGTAAATCACGATTTATAAACACTTATGTGCTCGTTTGGAAGAGCTTATTTTTGGGCAATAAGTGCTTATAATTCGTGATTCACGGTATACGAGGTAAGTATGTGAGAGGAGTTTTTTCTCGGCTTGCGTAAATTGAGCTTATTTTTTCAAAATAAGCTCTCCCAAACATGCCTTATTGCTAAAAAATAAGCTATCCCAAACGAGCACCTCCTTTAAAGAGCGTTTAGACTTTAGATGGACATCAATAATTATCAATAAATTATATTTATTGATTAATGAATCTAAATAAAATCCTCTCCTATTTATTACCCAACTGAATCCCCTAATATTTATAAGGTTGTTTCAAAAAAATTAGAAAATAATAATTTAATTATAGAAGAATATAAAAAAATAAATTAGAAAATAAGCTTCAATAAATTATATTTATTGAGTAATGAATCCAAACTAAATTCCTTAGTATTTATTATTTTTTTTGGAAAAAAATATATAATTTTAAATTATGATAACTACTCAATTTATGGAGATAAAATTAAATTAAATTATAGATTAATATAAAAACAAACCAGTGTTATTTAAAAACAAAACGAGATTTAATAGTTTTACTATGAGTATTATATAATATATAGATATAGATTTAAATACTAAATAAATTTTTTAAAAAAAATGGAAATATCGATTAACAAACCTTCTTCTTGATAAATATTATGCCTAGTTGCCTACTTTTACTCAAGAGCTTAGGGCTATTTTTGGGAACCAATGCACCTCGCTTTTTTCAAAATAGTTCTTTTTTCTAATTAAAACAAATTGGAACCAATCCACCTCACTTTTTCCTCTCGAATCAAAGTAAAAGATTGAGAGCTGTGTGCATGTATAGCATTGTTGGTGAATCTTGATCGATTGTTCTAAGGGTGTTTGTTGTATCAGCTTCTGTTACTTTGAACTGCATGCTTCCTCTTTCTTTAATTCCAGTCGGTTTTGTTACGACTTTTGAACATTCAACAATCGATCGATGATAGTATTGTTTGACGTGATTCTGATGAAGAGTGTGTGCATGCAGAGTGTTCTTGATGAATCTTGATCCTCACGTGCATTACGTAGAGATCGATTGTTTGTTAATCTCTATGCTTGACATGTTTCTCCATCCATGTTTTGTTTGTTGTATCTTCTGTTAGTATTATTTTTCCATTTTTGGAAAAAACATATTAATGGCTAAAAATGTATTTTTTCCTTTATATATAGACCTAAAAAATGTATCCTCTCAATCTTTTACTTATAACACAAGAAATTATAGATTTTCTGGTTATGCTAATAGTGAAATGATGTGCATCAACAACTCATCATCGTTTCTAGAGTGTTTGATATATGGATGGAAAGAAACTTAATCCACAACTTTGAAAAATGTCATTTATGGTAGACAGGGCATAATATTAGGACACTTGATCTCTAATAAAGACACAGAGGTAGATAAGACCGAAAAAGAAGTAATTTTCTCACTCCACTAACCACTAACGATCCAAACTTCCAAATCCATTGAGGTTTGAAAAGTTTAGGTGATATCTCAATTTGAAATAAGTGAAAATAGAGGCTGTTATATAAAATTTTCACGCTTTTACAAAAAAAAAAAATATTTTTCTGTTCCCCACCCAAACTCATGGTTCTACTTAGAAAAGAGTATAAGTATTAGTTGTTGTGGACAATTGTGCCTAAATCAAGGGTTCCAGTTGTTAATTAGAAAAATGGCAACTCTTTTTCATTCTTCTCCCCTTCTATTTATTCATTATCTTTCAAAAATTGTATAACTTTGAATTTAAAAATTTAAATTTTTTGGCCGAAAATGTAAATACTTAAATTCAATCTCAGACCACTAAATAAAAAAAATGCAAATAAAAATAGAGATGCTACTTTGTCTATATTAATCAAAATTGATTGAGCTCTCTAGATACTTTTACTGCAGGAGAAGGAAGTACTTAAATTAATACACATTCCTGGACAAAAATTAATAAATATGTACATATACAACTTCTTCGAAGGAAAATGACCATTTAAAAATTAAGGAGAATGGACGTAGAACCCAACAAATTACAAACTAATGAGGATAGGAAAAAAGAAAGGGAAAATGACAGAAAAAAACTTTAAAATTATAAGATTTCAAATTAGGTTTATTTGTTAATAAGAATTAATAAGGTAATGACGAAATTTAATAAACAATTTATCACTCATTTTATGAGAAATACTTGATTTAAGATTTTATAATATTAAAATTCTTTTTATGTCATTTTCTCAAAAAGAATAAGTTCAACTTGTAGAATGTCGAATGGATTGGAAGGCCTGTTCCGCCCAAACTTTTTTCTTTTTGGGGCGAGATCCAATGTCTTTATCTCAGCTATTTTTACTCCTATATGAAGTCATTCATACTCAATCCTCCTCCACAAATTGAAAGTGCCTTATAAAAGTTTTTAGAGAGAATTACACTTAGATTCTAAAGAAGAAAATAAATAAAGAAATGGTCCCTAGATATTACAAAATGAAAAAATGATCCCATTAACAACTCCAACAACCTGTATTGACAACTCTATGGGACTATTTTTTCATTTTGCAATCTACAGGGATTATTTCTTCATTTCTTTTCTTCCTTAGGACTTAAGTGTAATTCTTTACCCATCATTGAGTGTATGCAATAATTTTCTTTTTTATTTTCTTTTTTTGCCAACGTATGCAACAAATATAATTATTCATGAAATCAGTCAAAACTCACATTAAAATCTTGCAATGAAGTTGGAGAAACTGTTTGCCAAAGTGTTAGCCCCTGTTAAATGTAAAGCCTCATCATAAAATCAAGGGTTTACCCCGTCAATGCCAAGCCATCTTTTCTAAGAAGATAAATAGATAGATGCTTAAAGGATTAGTTGGTAAATCACATTATGTCTTGCTTGATGGTTTCCTTAGCTACTTGCAAGTATCAATGGATCTAGAAAAACAAGACAAGGCAAACTTCACTTGTCCAATTATTAAATTTACTTATAGGAGTATGTTATTTGGGCTGGACATAGCTTCAAAACATTTTATAGCGGTGTGATGGCAATTTATAGAGACTTCCTAAAGCAAAGCATATAAATTTTTATGGATGACTTTACTGTATATGATAGCTTTGTTGAGGACTGTTTCGCTAGTCTAGAGGGGGTATTGACTAGATGTGTGGAGAGGAACAAAATCCTCAACTTTGAAAAATGTCATTCTATAGTAGACGTATACTTGATCTCTAGCAAAGACATAAAGATGGATAAGACTAAAATAGAGGCAATTTCTTTACTCCTCTGACCGCACAACAATTGAAGAGTTCCGAGTCCATTAAGGAGAGGAAAGTTAATGTGATGTATCATTTTAGAATTACTGAAAATGGAGGCTATTATATAAAATTTTCACACTTTTGCATAATTAATTTTCAGTTTTCAACCAATGTTCATGATTCTGCATGGTAAACAAGATAAATATTCGTTGAAGTAGAAACTCGGACTTACAATAAGAGACTATTTGGTTGGAGGGGAGGGGATGCAAATGAAGAAAAAATGAACATCTCTCCTCATTTAGTTTAAAATTTTGGAAACAAGGGGATTTCAAAGTTTCCGGAACTGGCTTTCCTCCTTTTTTTTCCTAAGAGAAGAAGGGTCCTTTGCAGAATCTAAATGGATCAAAATTTCAACGATCCCAAATTAAATATGGACCGTTGAGATTTTAATCAAACGATCCAGATCCTGCAAAAGACTCTCATTTTCTTTAAAGAAAAGGAGGACCCTCCAACACCCCTATTTTGGCTACTTTACCCTTATAACTTTTATAATATTCCAATAATACCTATGATAAAAAACATTATGGTAAATAAAAATACTATTATTATTATTATTATTATTATTAAAATATTTTTATAAAATAAAAATATATTATTATACAAAAATTATTTTAATTAAAAATATAATATTAAAAATTAATTAACATAAAATATTATTATAATTATAACATATGCTCATAAAAATTGAAATAAAACATATTATTAAAAATAAAAATTATTATTATTAAATTAATTTGAATAAAAATATATTTTTATCATTAAAAAATATTATTATGAAATAAAATTAAAAAAATTATATTTTTACAAATAAAAATATTATTATAAAATTAATTTAAAATAAAAAATAAATTTTCATAAATAAAAAAGGAAAAAGAACTTTAAAATTGTACAACCCCAAATAAGGTTTATTATCAAAAGTTGATAAGGAAATGATGAAACTTGATAAGCAATCTATAACTTATTTTTTTGGGATATGCCTAATTTAAAATTTTACAAATTCAAAGTTCTTTTTCTGTTTTTTTCCCAATAAAAAAATATTATAATTATAAAATATGTTAATATACTTTTAAAGAAAAATATTATTATAATGAAAAATATATTCTTTTTATTAAATTTAAAATAATATACTTTTCATAAAATATATTATTTTTGAAATTAATTTAAAATGAAAATATGTTATAAATAAAAAATACTATTATAGTTAAAAAATATATTATTATACAATTAATTTAAAACAAAATATATATTATTATATTAATTATAAATAAAAATATTGTTATATTAATTAGATAAGATGTAAATTAATTTATATAACATATAAATAAGAAATATAACAAAATATGTTAGGATAGAATGATAAATTACTATCCTTCATCCCCTCATATCTCATCTTAAATTAAACAAGATATCATTAAAAGCCCTTCACCCTTCCCGCCAAGCTGTTCATTAGAAGAATACCAACTCTTTTTCATTCTTTATACTTTATACCCTTTCCATTTATTCATTATCTTTTAGAGATTGTAAAACTTTGAATTTAAATACTTAAATTGAAAGTTGAAACCCAGGCCACTAAATAAAAAGGCAAATAAAATAGAGATGCTACTTTGTCTATATTAATCAAAATTGTTTGAGCACTCTAGACGCTTTTATTGCAGGAAAAGCAAGTACTTAAATTACTGATGTAGAACACATTTATGAACAAATTTTAAAAAAATAAACATGTACAGATACAATTTCTTCAAAGGAAAATGACCATTTAAAACAACGGAGAATGAACATATAATACAACAATTTTTTTTTTTGATACAGAATGCAACAAAATAAACTAATTAAGATAACAACAAGAAATAAGTTCTATTTGTAAAATGTCTAATGGATACCAAGACCCACTAAGCCCAAACTCTTTTCTTCGGGGCGAGGTCCGATGTCTTTATCTCATCTATCTTTGCTGCTACAATGAAGTCATTCATACTCAATCCTCCTGCACAAATGGAAACCCTTTCAATCAACTAAAATCTTCATGATATTGCATCTCTTCATTTCATATAAAAAATATGGGAGAATTACTATGAGATCCTAAGAAAAAGATTTATTAATCATAAAGTCCTAATCAAGGTAATTAAACCCGGACCAGTCACTGAACCAGCCGGGATACTGGGTCAAAGGTCAATGAGTCAGACTGGAATCAAACCGAAGCTAACCCAGGAAACCGGTGAGAAACTGAAGATTTTAAAATTATTAATATGAAATTTTAACGAAAAAATTTAAAGAAATCGATTTTAAAAAAAAAAATAAAAAAATTGACCCGGACTGAGAACATGGGTCCTAATAACAAATGAGGAGCATAAACCTATTGTTATTTGCTGTATTGAAATCTGTCATTACATGCTCCTCAGTTGTTGTTATCGGACTTTTGGGTAATTAAATACCTTCCTCATAACCTTATAGCAATTCCCAAAAAAAAAAGAAGAAGAAGAAGGTCCATTTGAGAAAAATAGGAAAATCATCGAAAGATGCAAGTCCTAATCGGTTCACAAAATATTTTTAATAAGAATAAAAATTATAAAAAATAGACCTTCAGGGAAGAGAAAAATTAATTTTTAATAACCCATGTAAAAAAAATGTACTTTGCATTCCACTTTTGTGTTGGGTTGACAGGCTATAGTTAAATAACCATAATATCTTTACTAAAAATACATTACAATATTTTTATGTTTTTTTTTTTTTTGCTTGTAAGAAAATTAGGAGCTTTTTTTACATATATTTTATAGAACATATTAAACTACTGATTTTCTTTTTATTTTTAATTACTAACAATAAAACAATAAATTTATTCAATAATTAAAAATGGAAGAAGGGCCTTTAGGCATTGTCTGTTAACATTCTTGGATTGTCAAGCTTTTCTTCTTAGTATTTTGTCTAGCTCCTGTATTTAGCTTGCTCTCATGTCCATGAATGATTGATTAGTTAAACTAATTTTTAAGGCATTAGTTTAAGGCTTACCAATGGGAGCTGTCCACAATTCTGCTCGCACTTGATTTGGTAGTTCCAAGTGGAGATTTGGGAAATGGCCTGAAGCCTCTGTAACCTTAAGGATCCTGTTGATCAGTTCAACTCCAGATTTAAAATCTCTCACTTTCCACAAGCATTGAAGTTTAATTCCACCTTCTTCATTCAATAGTCTCCAGCCAAGAATCTACATGAACTAACACAATACATGTTCAAAAAAAGAAAGTGAAATGATGGACTTCCATCCAATTTGCTTCATTGGCCATGAATTAAACTTGCTCCAAAATTAGAGACCGAGGATCAAAGTAGGGTGGAATTGACATTGATTAACAAAGAAACAAATTTCTTTGGGCTAACATTTTGTTTTCAAGTCCACCAACCTTGATTGATGTAAGACTGATGAAACTATGAACCAAAGTCCAAACACTAAATTGACTTATTATGAAAAAATATCAGGGAGAAGCTACCTTGTGAGTCTGTCAGCTCAAACTCAAGCATAAAACTAAGTAAAAAGTATCCAATACTAAATTTGAAGGCCTGTAGAACATTAACTTCATAAGAGTAAGCAGTAACTAACCCTAGAACAGAGAATGCCTAAGGGTAAATGGGAACTGTCCCTAAAACAGATAAAGCTTCCAGGACAATGATCGCAAGTTTCCCCAACAGAGCATAACAGCTTGAAGCAATATGCCAATATCTTCTCTTTATGAAAGAGAAAATTGCATTTCTGATTTTCTAGATTTGGAACGGGACCAAAAAAACTTATAATCACATTTGCAACAAAGAGTAAAGAGCCAAGTTTTCCAGTTTTGAGTTGCAGGAAATTAAGATACAAACAATGTATATCCACTTTCTATACTCAAAGTTCTACAAAAAGAGAAGCCATAACCCACCTTGGCCTAAACTGTTTATATTCCTAATTAGGAATGGCCCTTGTTCCCAATTTTTACACAAAATAGTTCTATGAAAAGAGAAGGGATGAAAGAGTTGGCTTAACCATGCAAGCAAGTATATAAACTTCAAATTCATCATATTATAGTCAAAGGACCCCCACATTAGAGACATCAAAGAGTTAACTAGATATGTTTCATATAAGTTAAAATTCTTGTAATGTACAAATTATAGGAATAAACTGATTTAAGATATCCAACCCGACATACAATATTCATATGTTGCATCCGCAGAGTACAAGAATCAAGAACCAAAAGCTAGAAACCTCTAACTTACAATGAACAATCTCTTTCCAAAGGCTAAGCAGCGAACTAACATAAACAAGTTCTGTCAATTACTGCGGATTAATGTAAAAGACAGATAAAATCATAGGCAGAAATAATTTCTCTTCACAGGCTAAGCTGCAAACTATAATAGATTCATAGGATATTTCAGGATAAACCATTCAATGACTCAATTCCAGCTTATGTAATAGACAAAATAGCTCATAAGCACTTAGGCAGAGATCATTTTTGAGAAACACCAACGTTTCAATTTGGTCATCAGCAGAAAAATTCTTTCCATTTAGTCCTCCAATAATTAAAATATTTGTAATGTCGTACTTCGGTCCTATTGATATCCAAATACCAGCACCAAACATAATTTAGAACCACATTATCCCACATATAGGCTGAATGGCAACATTGTCATCATTCAATTTTTCTATTGTGACAGTAACCAAGCTGAAAGTTCACCCATCCATCAACCTACCTATAGTTTTATCCTCAAAATTTGACAGCAAGACTCCATAGTTCTAAAGTTAAACGACAGAAATAGTAAAATTTAGCAAATGGGTCATAAATTGAGACCTTCTTCAACAGTTTTTTGGCATCATCTTCAGACATGGGAGACTGCAAAGGCGAAACAGGAGAGCACTCTTGTTGAGCTAGGGAAATAGCGGAGAGATTAGGGATAAGGATCTTGTGCTCGGTGTCAGTGTTACCCAACACTTTCTCTCCAAATTGGCTTTCCAATTCAGCCGGAAAAGGGTCTCTGGCGCCAAAATCGCCGAGAAAATCGGCGCCCATAGCCCGAATTCTGAGGCGAAACGCAGAGGGATTAGTACTTCGAGAAGGAATTGAGGGAGAGAAGGCGGGAAGAAGACAAGGAGTGGATGTGAGATTCAGGGCCACAAATGGCGAAGAAGAAGAAGCGAGGTTGGTTATGGCCATTTGATTCGTTTGTGAATTAAAAAAAGAAAGATTCGATGAAGAGGGAAATACGGGAGTTGTCGAAGTGTGTGTATGAAAGGAAGAAGGTTTCGAAATCTGGGGGCAGAGGGAGGAGGATAAGGATTGGTGGTGAGGATGAAATGGCAGCGTTTGGTTTGGACAAGAGTCAAGAGGATGATCAAGTACCAGCATAGTCAAAATTTTCGGTTATTTAGCTGAGATGAATTATTGTTTTCTTTTTATCAAATTGGATAAAGTATATTTTTTGCTTTTTAACCTTATGTCATGTTTGGGTTTAGTCATTTAAGTTTAGAAATATTCTTTTCCGTCCTAATTATAAGAAAAAGTTGATTTTTTTGGAGAAATTAAGGAAGCCAATTAAATCATTTTAGAGTATTTATATTTTTAGTATCTTTAAATTATATATTAGTTTATTAATCAAGTTACTTAGTTTGAAGAAAAACATATAAATATAAATATTCTAAATTGATTTAATTGGCTTCCTTAATTTTTCTAAAAAAGTCAACTTTATCTTATAATCAAGACTGGAGGGAGTAGTAATTTTAGTTCCTCAAACTTAATAACGTTAATTTTAGGGAGAATCACTCCTAGGTAGAGGTGGTAATATGGTCCGGCCCGGTGGGTTCGGGCCAACCCACCACGGGTTGGGACCATATGGATTCGGTCTCAAAAGGACCGCATCAATATGGGTTGGCATTTAGCCAACCCAACCCATAACCGCTGGGTTGGCGGGTTGGGCGGGCCAACCCATATTTTTTTTTTTCAATTTTTTTTAACAATATACTAAGATTGTTTTTTTTAAATACAATAAGATTGTTTTCTCTACACACTTAAACATAAAAAAATTAAAATACATTACAAATTAAATATTCATCATAGGTCCATACACAATAAAATAAATATAAATCCACAAGTCATCAGTATAACATAACAATAATCAATAATTAGTTAATATTAAAGGTGTTTTAATTTGAAGCACGCTGAGGAGAGTAGGGATTGAGGAGAAATGAGTTGGACTTTGGACTTTGGAGTTACGGTTTTGGAGACTTGACTGTTGGCTAATGGCTCTTCCTTTTCCCTCTTAGTTAAAAAAAAATGTGGGTCAACCCGCCAACCCAGTGGTCCAACCCATGACGAGTTGGGACTATATGGGTTCGGGCAAAAAAGGACCGCATCAATATGGTCCCAGTTTTGTAGAACCCAAACCGCTCATTTTATCGGGTTGGGCGGGTTCGACCCACGGTCCGAACCCATATTACCACCTCTACTCCTAGGTCCCAAGCAAGAGACATATTATCAGAAAGGTCCCTTGAGGTTGTAAAACACACTCAACAGGTTGTTAATACACGCAGACAAGTTGTAAATGAGGACCTTTCTGATAATATGTCCCTTCTTTGGAACCTAAGAGTAATTCTCCCTTAATTTTATTTAACAAAAAAATACTGATTCAGTAATTAAATACTGATAGAGTATACTTAAATTTTAAAATATAAAAATAACTACATGAATCAACCAATTTTAATACAACACCTACAATTTTTTTCGCAGGTTGTTATAATTATAGTTATGTTTGGAATAATTTATTTTTTAAAAAAAACCATTTATTACGAAAGTGAAGACAAAACTCTTTTTATATATTTACCTCATATACCGTAAATCACGAATTATAAATACTTATAAATAAAAATAAACTATCCCAAACTATAATTATGATTCATTTGCAAGATTGAAGTTAAGAAATAAAAAAGGAAACAAAGAAGAGGACCTGCCACCATGTTGTCCTGGGAACCGGGAGAGGGGTGTCTCCATTGATTTCCGTCTCCATTTACTCTCCATTGAGGGTATCTACCATTAGATCAACTTTCAATGGTTGAGATTTAATAATATATAAAAAATATCATTATAATAAAAATCTACCATAATAAATCTCAACCATTGAAAGTTGATTTAATGGTAGATACCCTCAATGGAGAGTAAATGGATAGGAAAATCAATGGAGATATCCCTCTCCCCCTGGAACCACGCCTGCCATAATTCATTCCATATTTAAAATTTTGCACCATAATTATTTTTGCAAAACAAAAAAGAAAGAAAAAAAGAACCAGAATGATGGCGATCTTCGTTCTCAATATTAGGGGTGGGCATGGGCAGGGTTGGGCAGGGCGAGACCCCTGCCCGATGCCCTGCCCAAAGGATGAACGGGCTGCATTTCGTAGCCCGATGCCCGGCCCTGCCCGCTAAAAGCCCTAACCATTTTGGGCTGGGCAAGGGTGGGCTGGGCAGGGTGGGCTTCCCTGCCCAAGTGATAACGCCTTATCTTGTCCACTTATGAAAAAAATAATTCCTTATGAATTTCATAAACATTCTTGTAGTTACTAATACCATATTTGTCTTAACTTCGCTCTAAGTAATATAAACTTCAAATATATTCGATGATTTCACATCTTGGGATATTTCAAAATAAGTCTACAACTTGAGTCTTGAAATTTAAAAAAAATACCATATGTCTTAACAAATATCCATACTTTAAAAATTAAACAACATTAATAATCCATTATAAATAAGAAAACAAAATGATTGTAATTAAAGCCGTGAAGTCAAAGTAGTTTGCATCAATTCAATGTCCCAAAAGTTGATCAAATGATGAAGTATCTGGAAAGAAAATAAAAAGCAACTATAATTTAATACAGCACAAAGAAGAAAGGAAGAAATCTACTTATAAATAGTGTTTAGTGGTTAGAGTAAAAAAAAGAGGATCAGAAGAGTATTATACAATAGACAATATATATTTTAAATAAAAATATATATATGAAATAATATTTAATTGATATGAAATTTTATATTTTAAATAAATGAAAATAATTTTCAGGGCAGGGCCAAATGGGCAGGGCAGCACCCCTTGCCCGATGCCCGGCCCTGCCCGGTTATTAGCCCGCCCAAAGCTGCCCAAAATCTTTTCGGGCCACTTTTTTAGGGCTGGGCTGGGCAATTTTTTACAGGGGCCGGGTGGGCACACCGAGCTACTGGGCACCATGCTCACCCCTACTCAATATAGTAATATACCAATGAATATGGCTTTTATTTGTTTCTTATTATCAATTACTCTATTCAATCATAAATATGAGATAGAGTTGATTTTTTTTTTTTTGGAGAGATTAAGAAAACTAAATAATTTACTTAATCATATTATATGTTGTATGTCTTTAGATTATCTATCAGTTTATTATTCAAACTAATTAGTTTGAAAAAAAGAATAAGAATATAAATACTCTAAAGTAATTTAATTAGCTTTATTAATCTTTTCAAAAAAAGTCAATTTTATCTTATATTTAAGACTGAAAAAAATAATATTAATTTTAGTACGATTAATATTACCAAAAAAGAAGGTAGATTAAAATTGAATTAGGTGTTGCGTTATAATTGGTTGACTCATATAATTATTTTTATATTTTAAAATTTAAGCATGCTTTTTTTTTTTTTGATAGAAAAAAGTTTAGGTAGGTTCGGCACCAGTCCCCTACCAAGGCCAGGGCACGGCCCCAGGGCTCTTCGAGCGCTTACAAGGGACTTACGAGATCGCCTACCAATGAGGTCTCCCCATCGGTCAGAGGGTTCGAACACACTCCCTTGTGATCGGGGTGGTAAGACCTTAACCAATTGTGCCAAACCTCATTGGTTAAGCATGCTTTGTCAGCATTTAATTGTTGAGTGAGCATTTTCCGTCTAGTAAGACTAACAGTGTTGAGTTTGAAGGACTAAAAATACCATTTCTAAACTTAAATAACTAAATGCAAACCTGATATAAAGTTAAAGGACTAAAAGTATACTTTAGCCAATATTTTTTTACCATGAAATCTTATGTTAATAATCCTCTTGATCATTAAAACTTATCAAGAAAACTCTTGATTCTTCAAGTTTTATTTTAAATAATCCCTATGTCTTTATATATAAGAGTTTTTTTTTTTTTAAATGGGCTTACCCCTAAATGTAAGATCCCTTTTGAATTTGTCTCAATAATAAATGCACTTTTTTTTTTCATTTTTCCCTCAATTAATTATTATACTACATACATTCTCTTTTATCATTTTCTCATTATTACTCTCTCTCTCTCTAACTCATTCATAAATATGGATATTTTTAGAAAAATAAATAAATTTTCTGTATAATTATTATATTTAACTATTTTTAACTGTTTTTTAGAATCTCTCGATTCGGTTGAAATGCTCTTATATATAGGGAAAGAGGGAGTATCTCTCTTGCTGTAATAAAATATAATACTTCTCTGATCCTCAATGTAGGATCTAATTGTACAGTTGATTTTTTTTCCAGTAATTGTGAAGTTGATCTTGATCCTAAATATCAGACATATTTCTCATATTTGTCACTTTTTCCATTTTACCTCTAGTAGTACTCCCTCAACTATAATCGAATAAAAGAGATATTGAAAAAATTAAGAAAAATTATTAAGGTGTTTTAAGGAAAAAAACATGTTATAATAATTATCTTAACTAACTTCTGAAATCTAATTAAATCAGCATAAATAGTTCTTTATATATTAATGATGGGAGGGGTATATGTTATTGGTCATACACTTTTAAAAATTATGTTTCTTTGTGTGACACAATATCTTTAAGGGTTAAAGGGTATTTTTGGTTAGAAAGTTTAACCGAGGGATAATTTTACCTCAAAAGTTTTAAAAATGGAGCAATTTTTCCCTAGTCGTTATCTCATTTAATTTTGACTATTAGTTGACCAAATATGATGAGCTGACAGTCCACATATCATCCACATCATTATTGTTTGTGCAAAATTGCCCCAAAAGTTTTAAATATAACTTTGAAAAAAGATGAAATAGATAACACATGGATTTTTGACGTAAATTTACATGTTAACAAAAATGAGTTAGATGATATGTGAATTGTCAGCTCAACATATTTGGTCAGCTAATGGTCAAAACTAACTAAGATAACTATCAAGACAAAATTGCTCCATTTTGTAAACTTCTAGAGCTAAATTGCCTCTTTACCCTATCTTTAAACTTTAAGTTATGTGTAAATAATTCTTCTAAGTTGTTCTAAATTTCAAGTTATATACAAATAAATCACATGTCATAATGTAGTCTTAGTTAAATGGATAAATTGATACTGAGATATTTGCACAAATTTAAAAGTTTAAAGTCATCAGGGTTGTGTATAATTTAGAATTTAAAAAACGTAAGCTTAATTATATATAACCCTATTATATCTTTATTAGTTAATAAAAAATATAGTTTATTAATTAAGTATAACTAACCACATGGCATTTTACATTTAACAAAATCACTATGTTCATGTAATACATGGGCCTAATGCTAATATAAATTAAGAGGTTAATGGGGCCTGAAGATGTTACAGCATAATTGGGCTTGGGTGTTAGGAGAGGGGAGGTTATAAAAACCAACCATCAACTATAAACAATTACCCAAAAAAAAAGCCATCTTGTTGGAATCCTGGGAAGTGTATTCATTGGAAGAGGTGAAAGTTCTTTATCTTCTAAGTCTCAAAAGAAAAAACCCTTGTTATTAAAAAAAAACTACAAATAATTATAAATCATGAAACCTAACACATTTGACACTTAGCTGGGTACCTTAAGCATTTGGTCAAAGGTTCAATCCCTGGCAGTGTGTATAGAAAGGGTCTCATAGTCAACACTAAAGCCCTTTCAAGAATTTATGGTGTGAGGGGATTAGTCACTACCATCGGTAGTAGATACCCTGGAACAAAATAAAATACCAATAATTATCCTTGATAATCCGTTGATCTAACGGCCATTATTTGTTTTTGTAATAAATTGACCTGAAAATTCATATTCACACATTATTTAGTTCCTTTTAATTAGCAACTAAATTAAATATATTCATTTCAGAAAAAAAGAGTTTTCACTTTGATTTCACAAAGAACCAAAGTGACAAATTGGAAATTAATATTGGCAATTAAGAAAATAATATTTTTTCTGAGGTTAATGAATAATATTAAATTTAATTGTTTTGCTTTTTGACACACAAATTTAATTGTTTTGTTGGTATCTCCTTACGGTATATATCTACTAAATTAAGACATATTATTTTGTTGTATTATGTAGGGTGTGTGTGTAGGGGTGTGCATAGGTAAAGTTAGGCACTGCATGACCTATGCCTGATACTTGGTCTGAAAGATGAATGGGCTACATGCCTGATCCTGCTCGATAAAAACCTTGATGGTTTTGTGTTGGGTAATTGCAGGCTAGACAGGGCAGGCTTCCTGTCCAAGTCCAAATATCATCATTCCATAATTCTATAGTAAAAAATAGCACAATAGGTATTATTATTATTATTATTATTTGCCAAACCGGTGTGGTTGTGCATTAATAAAAGGGCCAGAGCCTGATTATATCATAATCTCAACAACAAATAGAGCAAACAAAGAGTTTAAAAATGATAAGGTAGTGAGTAAAAAACAACAAAGACATTATCATGAGCAAATAAGTCTACAACTTGGATCATGAAATTCAAAATATTGCCAAAGGCCTTAACACAATATTCATGTTTCAACAATCATTAAATAACATTCATGATTCACTAAAAGCAAAGCAAAAAAAATTTATAATTATATATTGAATAATATATATTTTAAATAAAATTATATATATATTTTTGGGTAGGGCCAAATGGGCAGGGGTATCACCCCTTGCCCGATGCTCAGCCCTACCCGACAATAAGCCCTGCCCAAAAATACCCAAACCTTTTTCAAGCCATTTTTTGGGAACTGAGCTAGGTATTTTTTGACTGGGCTCTGGCAAGCATGCCGAGCAACTGAGCACTATACTCATCCCTATATATATATATATATATATATGCATGCATTAATAAGATACAGATCGATATGCTGGCATATGCATGCATCCTTAAAAGTTGAAACGAAAGATTTATAACTATAAAAGCAAAGATATGATAAGGATCAATATTGTTCAATTTGAAAAATATTAAAATGTTGTGGAGTTCTTTTCTTTCTTTTCTTTTTTGAAAAAAGATAATGATATTTTGTTTAAAGACACGAGTTGTACAAGTTACAATATGATAAGGCATTATTACCCCCAAAAAAAGAAGAAGAAGAAGCTAATGAAATGAATTTAACGCAAAAGGTAGAAAAAACAAGTATTTCCTCATGTTTTTTATATAAAATATATTTATTTAATTTGATTAGATTAAAGAAATTAGTTAATATGAAATATATTTTCTAAAGTACCCTTATCATCTTCATTGATTCCTCATTCCCTCTATTATTTGATTATTGTTGAAGAAGTATCAATTTAAGTAAATGAAAAAAAAATTGAAAAATATAAAAAATATGTTTTATATTTAAAATCAAAATCAACTATTTAAATATGCTCTATATTAAGAATCAAAAGAGTAATAAGGTAGAAATATCATGTCAAACTATCCTTGAAAGATATTGATCGACTTGACAAGAATATGAATAAAGCATCTCTTCGCACAATTAATGATTAATGGCGACTTTGTAATATCTTATTCAAGATGATTAGAGTTATGTATAAAAAAAACCTATATATGTGGGATCTGGCTTCCCTCCGCTATCAGGTCCATCCGTTGCCCATCCCTTTCTCAAAACTACGCCATTTGGTGTAGTTTTGAGATAAGGATGGGACTGAGATTTTTTCCTCTCTAAAAAATGGTTTATAGCATTTTGATGTATTTTTCTGGATGTATTTAGTATCTTAAATATTTTTTAAGTAGCATACAACATCCTAAAATAATTGTTAGTGCTTTTAACTGCTTAAAATATTTTTTCAGTTGTACCCAGTGTGTTAGCAGACTGATTGCAATTTTACCTTTAATGTATTTTTTCAGCTCCAAAAATTACTTAAAAATATTTTTTTGGTGCTTTTAACCCTTTAAAATATTTTTTTTCAATTATACCTAGTGTCTTAGGAGACTGACTACAATTTTACCGTTAATATATTTTTCTTAGTAGAAAAGAGCACCCAAAACTTAAGATACTGATTTATTAATTTTCACCCACTCTAAAATATTTTTCCAGTAGCACCTAATATTTTAAAGTAATTTTTGAAGTTGAAAAAATATATTAAGGGTAAAATTGCAATCAATTTACTAACACATTGAGTACAACCGAAAAAATATTTTAAAGGGTTAAAAAAACTAAAAATCATTATAGAATACTACATAATACTTACAAAATATTTTAAGATACTAAATACGTCTAGGAAAATACATCAAAATACTAGATACCATTTGTGGGGGGGGGGGATTTAGCCCTATCCTTTTTTCAAAACTACACTAAAATAGTGTAGTTTTGAAAACAGGATAGGGCTGAATTTTTCCCCCCTAAAAAAATGGCATCTAGCATTTTGAAGTATTTTCCTAAATGTATTTAGATCCTTATCTCAAAACTATACCAAAACAGTGTAGTTTTGAAAAAAAGGTTAGACAGCGGACGAACCTGGCAGTGGAAGGAAGCCAAGTCCATATATGTGGATACTCCCAATTTGTCCCTATTTATAAGATTTTTTTTTTCTTGAAATGGTTTATTTTTTTTATAAGGTATTCTTTGACTTTATCTAAATAATAAATATTTTTTTACCTATTTTACCCTTACATCCTCTTTCATCGCATTATTTTTTTACCATATATTATCTTTAATTTAGTCATTATTACTCTATTTTTTTACCCACTTATAAATAAGGGTATCTTTGAAAAATATGTGTTTATTACCTTAAACTAATTTTAATTTTTTTTAACGACTCAATTCGGGGATGTTTTATATAGAAAGGGGGGTAGTACATAATAAGGAAGGGAAATTCAAAGTCGAACCTAGGGGAGAGCAATAAACCCGTTACCCATAACCCAGCCCGCAGTCTGGTTTAATTGGGTCACTGTGAGTCTGCCTAAAATGAGCCTATGATGAGGCGGGTTTCCATTTAAAACTTAAATGGGCGGGCTATGGGCACACCTACGGGCTACCTGTACCCGCCCATTTAATTTTTTTTTTAAAATTAACCTTACCTTGCCATACCGACTACCCTCCCTCATTGAATACCATTCATGCCACTCTTCACCCAATCAATCACCATTCCTCCATTCCAATGCACTTACTCATACTTTAATTACTTTTTCATTTTTTTACTTTTTTGACCAATCATTTTGTCTCTTTGTTGATTACTTATCACTCATACAGCATGCAATCCTACTCACTCTCAATCTCTTAGTTTTTTAATTAGAAATTTAGAAGTTAGTCTCACACTCACTCAACCACTCCTGGCTTCTGCATGCAATCCCACTCTCAGAGTCTCAGTAGTCAATATCTCAGTAGTCTCATTCGCTCTCGTCGTCCTTGAGTTCATTCTCTCCAGCTGTGATTAGCATTTTATAGATTCGGTCCTTTATTCAAGTGAGTGTCTGAGTTTTTTATCTCAACTTTGATCGATTCTTATCTTGTTAAACGTATTTTTCTGTTCTGAGTTTTTTCTCATTCGTTCTCGTTGAAGACAAAGTTTGTTTTATTGCATATTAGATTATTAATGGATATGTTTTTTCTTAATTTATTTTACAGAAGAAGATTTAGCTTCTGGAGCTACACCCCATTCCTCAACTGAATCTGATGATAATGGTGAAAAATGAAGCATCAACTCATGAAGATATCAAATATTCAATGGAAGCATGTCATGTTGTTGATCTTTGAATTTGTAGTTGCATGCAATGTTTTAATTTAAAAGTTGGAGTTTAAACATCAAAATTCTGTTATGATAGTACTTACTACTTGTCTAAATTTGGATTCTTTTGTGTGAATTGTGATATCATAATTTAGATTGATGGATCATAGATTTGAAATTAAGGCTTGCTGCTTATCTATATTTCTTTTTCAAAAAAATAAGCAGGTTCAATCTAAATGGGTTACCCATAACCCGTGTTAACCCGCCCATTTATGTGCTAGCCCGTTTACACGGGTTTATATGGGTTTAGGTACATGTTTGGGCTAGCCCATACCCGTCTAAAGTTAAATGGGCGGGCTATGAGTTTGACCAGGGGCTGTCCAACTCGCCTATTACTCTCCCCTAGTTGAACCATGAAATGTACATTGTGGCGTTCATGGATAGAATCCGAGTAGGGGAAACAGTTTGTGAAAAACCATGATACCTTGAATAATAAAATGACCTTATTTGGTTAAACCTTGTTGCACAATAAATAAATAAACAAAATCCATCCCCTCTCGTTGATTCAGTGCCTGTGAAGCCCTAGGCTATATATACCTAGAGAGATGACATTGCCTAAGAAATACATTTTAATTGTATAAAAAAAAAAAAGAAATACATTTTAAAGAGAATACTTTCATTGACACGTAATTTCGCATATTCTTTTCTAATGTTCTCCTTTTGTAGAATATGAAGTTATATAGTATATTAATATTTTTTTAATTTTTAATTATCATAAATAAACACAAATATCGTGTTAAATAATTATTTATATATATTTTTTTATTTGGTCAAGGGTTTCTTAGCCCATTCAAAGTTTAGATGGCAAAGAATTTTTGTTTTGTCCCATGAGTGCACACTTTTGGGAATTCGAATTTATATTTTTCACATTTCAAGGGTGAGAACCCTTACCACTTTAATGAACAACTTATTAGTAAATAATTATTTATATTAATAGAATGGATCCTACGTGTGAAGTGAAAATTAATCATTGAGTATCAGTTTTATTGTAATAATTTTTTTGGAAAAAAAATATTGTAATAATTATTTGGCATATGCGTGGTTGCTAAATATATGCATATTAAAATTAAAATGAAATATTTTTATTTAAGACATGCAATTTATTCAAGATATTCATGTTGGAATGGTGATGATTAAGTAGAAATTATTTCAAAAGGTTTGGTGACATTCTATGAAACTCAACAAAATTATAAAAACGATCAATATAGAATAAAATATTACCAACACAGTATAATTTCATAAAGCCCAAGATACGTACATTGAAACAAATTATCCAAGACCCACACACATCTCCAAGTCTCAAACGGCCATGCCTTTACATTTTCTTGGTTTTCTAGTATAAATTTCACACTATCATCATCACTAACCTAAGAGTAGAAAAAAGCAAAAACCATGGCCACCACAAAAGCAAAAAGAAGGTCAGCCATTGTGGCCAATGGCTTCTTTCATGGCTGCTCTCATCGCCGCCGCCGCCGCCACCCTCTCTAATGACACGGTCCCAATTCCCTGCAACAAGACCCGGCTTGTGAAATGGTTCGGCGACAACATGAAGCCATTATCGTCGCGTGACCAAATGAGTAGGTGGCTAATAAACCCTGAGCTCGTGGCCACGGAGGAGCGAGCGAAAGTGGTGAGTATGACGAAGGATGGGAGCAGAGAATTAAAGACGGTGACGGGGGCCATTAGAAGCATCCCCAAAGGAAACAAAAGGAGAGTGATAGTGTACATTGGAAGTGGGACTTGCTTTGAGAAAATAAGGATAGAGCAGACGATTGCCTTTTGTGACTATGTTCGGAGATCCCAAGGATTTGCCAACTTTGACCTTTGATGGAACTGCACAACACTTTGGAACTGTGGAAAGTGCTTCCTTGATTGTTGAATCGGATTACTTCGTCGCCGTCAATCTCGTTATTTCGGTTTGTATACACAATTAATCCGAATCTCTTTCATATTTTCATAGACACATACATATACTACAAATATTTTCTTAGCTAGGGCATTAAAGTATAATCCCACGTTGATTAATTGAAAGATACCAGCTTTTAGACGAGTCATATCAAAACTGATATAAACCTAATTCACTAAATTCTAAAAGAGGTTATAGTGAAAAGTTAGGCAAAGTACGTAGAAGAGGTACATAAGTTGAAAAGCTCATAAATTCAAAATATTAAAGTTTTAATAGACATGGTGTTGAATCCATTTATATATGCATCTTCTTGTTGCTACTTTTTTTTAGCCTAGTTCTATGTCTTGAACACTACGCGTATATATAGCTATGAATCAAGTTTCACACTCGTTGATACTGTGACAGTGACACTGCTACTGCTATCTAAACACAGTTTCAACCATCTATATTTAACATTTTTAAATGATGATTTTTAAATTTAAAAAATAATTTTTGAAAAATGATTATTTAAGAAATTAACTTTATTTTAGATTATGCTCACTACAAAAAAAAAAGGCATTTTGTAGCGGTGACATTATAGCAGTTACAATTAACTGCTACAAATATTAAAATGTGTAGCAGTTATAACCTAAACCGTTACAAATTTGTAGTGGCAAGCTACGCGCCAAGTGACGCGACAGATTGATAACGTTTTTTGTAGCTGTTAAGTATAAAAAACCGCTACAAATATGGTGCTTATTTCCTGCCAAAACTTATAGCGGGAAAATTGTAGCGGTTACTAAATAATAACCGCTATAAAGTTGCCGCCACTTGGCGCAATAAAAATGCGACAACAGTGTAGCTGTTATTTGTAGTGGTTTAACCAATTAAACCGCTACAAAATTCGAAAGGTCGCCTATTTGTAGCGGTTATAAAGTTATAACCGCTACAAAATTTCAGATGTTTCAAAATTTGTAGCGGTTTTATACCATAACGGCAATAGAACTTCACACGTAAAATTTGTAGCGGTTATTATAAAACCACTACAAAGTTTAGCCGCCCTAGCTTATTTGTAGCGGTTGATGTAGCGGTTATTTCAAGAACCGCTACAAAAGCTGACACTATATAAAGCCGCCGCCCCACTTCACTTTTCCGTTTAGCCATTTTGTTTCCTGAAGTTTCTCTAAGTGTTTTCTTTTAGATTTGAGCGTTCAGACGTTTGTGGAAGAGTTTTTGCTGCAGTATTTCTCATTATTTGTAATGGATGTACGGAGACAATACGTATTTTATTTGTATTTTTATGTTTATTATATTTTTGCATAATAATGTGATCAAAATGTTTTTTTTTGAATTTTTATAGTGGATATGGCTTCAAGACAGGATAGGGGGAAGGAGCCCGAGGTCCCCAGACATATTTTGCAGGGTAGCAGTAGTAGAGCAGGGGGCAGAGGGAGGGGGCAGTGCGGAGGGAGGGTGACCACGACATTTCAGCTCATCCCCCCCACAGGAGTCGGCCCTACCACAGGCACCGCAGACGATCCCACAGGAGACGACCGCACCAGAGGTGCCTGATTTGGGGGAGGGAGATATCAGCGTTAAGGACTATGATGCGAACGAGGACTTTGACATCCCGATTGGGATTAGAGAGATGGATCAGTTCTTCGATGAGGAGGAGGCGTGGGAGCAGAACAACCCATGAGGGTCGTCTTTGCGGTCTATTGGGTTTGAGTTGCAGGTCCAAGATAAATAAATTTTTTTATTTAATAAATTATTTATTTAAATTCAAAATGTTAAATTTGAATTACAATTTATCTAACGTACTATAAATTGTGCAAATGAGCAGGGGAACGTGTCCACGAGGAGGCTGGACGTGGCCGGTCTGAACAGCATGGACCGGACACTACAAGTTGTAGTGTCGTGGAATGAGAGCACGAACCAGCCCATCGACAATAGGGGTCACCTGTTCAACCGCTTCCTGAACGAGCTAGGCTTAAATTGGATGCGGTTCCCCCTTCACTTCAAAACGTGGAGACACGTTTTGAAGGGGCCGAAGGACCTGGCTTGGGAGGAGGTGGTACAGGTAATTAATAGTATTTAATTAATATTTTTTGTTATTAATTCTATTTAATTAATATTTTTTAATAGGATTTTTGTAATTATTGATATTTAAATAATTTTTCTACAGCTACGGTTTGCCATCCGGGCCAACCGGAAGAGGTACACCCTTGTGAAGATGGGTGACGGCTGGAGGAACAGGAGGAATCGTCTTTTCCACAGTGTGGATAAGGATGGGACGATGCCTCTAGAGCAGTTGATCGAGAGCGTCCCGGACAGCATTCCGCAGAACGACTGGGTGAGTTTTGTCCAGTTTAGGAGAAGCGCTGAGGGGCAAGTAATATATTTATTAAATTATTTATATATAATTTTGTAATTGTTAATTATTAAATTATAATTTAAATTCAATTAATTTTAATGTGAAATTTATTAATTTTAAATGTTTTATATTGGTTCAATACATTTAATATTGTTTTTTTTGTCCAGGCACTTTCTCAGAGGAACACTAAGTACTGTGGGCAGCAGACGATCCACCACACAGCAGAATCAAAAACCTTTGCTGTCACTTACAACGAGCTAGTAACTTTTCATAATATCACTGACTTTTAGCTGGTTATTTCACAATACTAATTGAATTTTGTAATTGTTTTAGGAGAGGAAGGCACAGCAGGAGAACCGTCAGACGGACTATGGGGAGTTGTACGCTATCACACACAGACACTGTAACGGGACTCTGACCTCTCAGCAGGCAGAGGCGGCCATTGTAAGTAAATTCATTATTATAATTTTTATAAAACCAACTTAATAATGAAAAATGCTAATAAGTAATTGTTTCATAAAATGGCAGGAGCGGATGTTGCAGTCGCAGGTTGAGCTACGAGAGACCCAAGCTAAGGAGTCACAGGGGTTAGTGGACCCGAAGGCTCCTTTAAAGGCGGGTCTAGGTTAGGCTGAGCACCCCGGACACGTACGGGGTATGGAGAGAGGCGCCAGACCTAGCATGGTCTACGGCAGGAGCGTTGCCTCTAAGGCTGGCAGCTCTAGAGGGATTAGACGTCTAAGGGACAAATCTGTTGAGCAGTTGCGTACAGATTTGGCCCTGACACAAGCTGCAGTGGCTTAGCAGTAGCAGCAGGCCGATTTCATCTACGCTCAGCAGACGCAGTGGCGTGATATCACGAACAACATGCTCGAGCGGTCATGGAGTCGCCTGTTCCCGGACGAGCAACATCCATAAGTTCCCCCTGTCCCTCGGTTCGTCGTCCAGCCTACTCCTCCTCCTCCTCCTCCTCCTCCTCCTCCTCCTAATGATGATGGTGCTGTTAAGTCTACCCAGTATCCTGATCCAGCAGCACCTGAGGGAACACCAGATAATCAGCCCCCACCTACTTAGTTTAGGACATTTTGTTTTGTTGAAACATTTGTAACTAAATATATATAATTTTTTATTTCAGAACTTAAATTCTTATTGCGTTTACCATAGTTATATTTATATTCTTAGACCGCGCGTTTGAATTTGTGAATTAATTGCAACAGTATTATTTATATTTTTCTAAAACTAAAAAAAATAAATTATATATATCTGTAGCGGTTTTATAATAAAACCTTTACAAATATAAATATATCAGTAGCAGTTAATACAATAACAGCTACAAATAAAATTTTATAATATTTGTAGCGGTTTTATTGTAAAATCGCTACAAATATATAATTTATTTTTTTAAGATTTAGAAATATAGTTCCATTTTGTAGCGGTTAATACAACAATCGCTACAAATGTAAAGACATGTGCGTGGGAAATTCAAAATTGAAACATTGACTAGTTGTAGCAGTTACATAAATAGCCGCTACAAATACTCAACTTTTGAATTTTGAATTTCCCCCCTTTATGCAAATTTGTAGCGGTTACTTATTTATAACAGCTATAAATAATATTGTTAATGGTTTTAAGTTTTGCACGGTTTCACGGGATCAAGGATTGCAAACTCAAAATTCGGGTGTTTATGGCACATTTGGGCCAAGGAGTTATACAAGCAGTAGTGACGCCAACATGCAGTTCGGAGGCGTCCCTTACTATGGAAAGCTTCTTGATATGGTCGAACTTAATTATCAAGGCCGTTTCACCGTGACACCGTTCAAGTGTTTGTGGGCAAATACCACTACTTCTCGGGGACTGATAATTAATGACTAAGGGATCACATCAATCAATTTCTCAAGGCCAATTCATACTGGTATTTCTCAAGATGATGAATCTTATATTCTTACTTCAGAGGCACATCAAGTTTATTATGTCGAGGACGAAAGGCACAAGGATTGACACATGGTCGTTCATTTAAAGTCACGAGACCTTTATGGCATGGGTGAAGGCGATAACATCGCCTACGATAGTGAGCCATTTCAACCTGCCAATTTTGAAAAATACTTCCCTGAAGGCGATGACAATTTACCTCTATTGCGGTGTGTTTTTTCAAGTCCACATTATTTAAATTATATTTTTTAAATTTAATAATACATCACTAATAATAATTTTTCTACATAATTTCTGTAGGGATGGCGAGGATGAGTGATCAAATTTAAATTATGTTTTTGTCTTAAAAAAATTGGAAAAAAATATTTTAAAAAAATAAAATAATATTTGTAGCGGTTCTTAAACGGCTACAAAATGGATACATTAACCACTACAAATGGTTCGTGGATCTCTATAAATACCCTTACCACATCTCATTTCAAACACTCCCCCATTTCTTTTCACCTTACTCTTCTTTCATTTTCTCTCATTTACAAATTATTTGTATGAGTTGAGGAGCTTAACAATATGATCAAATATGGTAACAAGTTTTTTAATTTTTTATTTGAATACTTCTTTCCTTCACATAAAATTTATTCTCACAATTTTTTTTCTTAGATATTTCAGAGCTTTATCTCATTTTCATCTATTTTTCATACACAATTACATAATGGTAGATAACATAATAGTTCCTTATTACCTACGTATCTTTAATAATATTGTCAAGACAATCTTTATACTTATCCAACTAAATTAAATTATCCCTTTTAATTTATAAATGAGCTAAACTATTGAATAATAAGCTAATTAAATTAGCTAAACTACTAAAAAATAAAATATTTAATTTAATATCAAAAAATGAAACAAATGATCATATTTCTTAAAAAAATTTCTTAATTTTTGTAGCGGTTACTAAATCGCTACAAATTAACGCTCATTTTTCAAACTGAAATTAAATTTTTTGCGCGAATTTTGAATTTTGATGAAATTAGTAGCAGTTATATAACGGCTACTAATTAAATTTTGTCATATTAGTAGCGGTTTATGAACCACTACAAAATAGCTAAAAAAATTCATTTTTCTTTTCCTGCCTTGAAATTTCTCTTTTTCATATTTGTAGCGGTTATATAACGGCTACAAATATCACAAAAAAATATTTTTACTTATGGCGATGTTGTAGCGGTGAGATTGAACGGCTACAAATAAAGTAACTGTTATTTTGTTTGAGTAGCGTTTTTATATAACCGCTACAAAACCGGTTACAACATATGATTTAGTAGCGGTTTTATGAACCACTACTAATGTTGGTTGTAGCGGTTAAAACCGCTACTAATAACCATTTTTAATCGCTATTAAATCATTTTTTTTGTAATGGCAAACCTTTTTTGGTGTATACTCCCTTAATCTATTTATAAAACACTTTCAGTATGTTTCACAAAAATGAAAAAAAAAAACTTTAAATTACTGTACTTTAAAATTCAACAACTTTACAATATTACCTATATTTAATATATATTATGCCACATGAGAACAAAGTCAATACATACAATAATAAATTATGGGTTAAAATTATATATTCATATGAAAATTTCTTCCTACCCTATAAATAGGACTAAAAATTTTCTTCTCTCTCCGTCCTATAAATAGGATCAAACGAGTATCTAGGATACAAAAATTACAAAACCTTATAATTTTGTGTTTTATTATGTTGCCTTGAATAATAATTTTTATGTACTAAATAAAAAAAATAATTCTTTGGGTGATACAGAACAGGGCATACTATGCAGGCGGTGGCGTTGAGAATTTCTGGCAACTACGTGGTGTTCTACAATTGCACAATGTTTGGATTTCAGGACACTGTCAGTGACGACAAGGGCAAACATTTCTTCAAGGATTGTTACATTCAGGGTGCCATGGATTTCATATTTGGAAGTGGAAAATCTCTCTATCTGGTAAGTTGTTACTAGCTATGCAACTTTGAACTTATCCATAAGTCGCCTGTAGGAAAAAAAGTTTACTTCTCTGATATTATATACAAGGCACTCAGCTAAAGCCGGGAATACGAACCAGCCTGTGGGTTACGGGCTGTGCAATACGTGCCTGTGCGGCATGCACTTTCATAGGCTGCAAATTGCCAACCCTAACCCACATGTGTGGGTTCGCAGGCCAGCCTGCAACCCACACAATTTTTTTTAAAATTTTTCCACAGGAAAAAAAATCTAGGCATGTTCACATTGTGTCATTGCCGCATGGTGACACTGTCCAAGTCCAAGTCCAAATCTAAGGGTGAAGTGTCCAACAACCAAAATCCAAAGTATAACTAGTTATTTTTTTAAAAAAAAAATTTGTGGGCCAACTCGCATCAGTTCATGGATTGCATGGTGTGGGCCTATACAACCTGCATTTTTTGAGCTTGAAAAACCCCAACCTTAACTTTGTCAAAACTCGTAGGTTGCGAGTTGAGCCCGCGGATTGGCCCTATTTTTTCAGCTCTACTTACAACATTTTTTAGACCAACCAAGAAAAACCTTAAACATCATTAAATTTTCTATAAAGTTGAACAACTTTCTAACTTTACCCCTAGTTAATATATATTATACCATATGAGAACAAAGTCAATATAATAATAAGTGAAAGATAAAATTGTACATTCACATGAAAGTTTTCCCTCTCTACCTTATAAAAATGACAAAAAATTTTCTTTTCTCCCTATCCTATATATAGGACCAAAGGAAAAGTTTTAAATATAAGTCACTTATAACGTAATTAATGACATTTTTCTAGTTTCACCCTATTTAATTTTTATGAGAAAGAGGGAAAGATGTGCAGATGATTTGTAAATGTAAAGAAAGACAAAAATTTTATTTAGGACAAACCTGAAAATTTTATCAATTTTATGCATTTCTTTCCATATGAGAATGATATATGAGTGGTTTATATATATGACCAATGTGGTACAAGTGACTTGTGTATCAAGACCAAAGTGGTACTCTCGTAGTAGTCTCTTCAATTTATATTACTTGCCATTTTCAACCACCTCACTAAAATTAAGGAGAGAGTTAAGCTACGTCATTATTTTGTTTAAAAATTAGGTGGATTTTCAAATTTATCCATATTTAAAATCATAAATTACATCCCAATAAGACAAGGTGAAAAATTCCATTAAATTTTAAATAGAAGTTGTAAAAATAGCAATATATTTTGGGCCTTGTATTTTATATGTGTGTGGCCCAAGACAGTATAGAGCCTTCTATATAAAGGACATCTATCATTTTGTTTAGTAGTAGACTCTGTCATTTTCCACTAAATAGTAATCACAGTGTTTGTTTCTTTTCTCTGGGCTTTTCTCTGCGTTTTACATGGCATCAGAGCCAGCCCTTTGAAGAAGAGTCTATTAGATATTAGAGTGGGCTTCACCCGAAATAGGCCATGCCCAATAATTGCACCTACGACCCAATTTGACAGTAGAGATCAGTGATTGAAGAATATCCATATGAGATCACAAGATTGAAGAGATGAAACCAATCTTGCGAGACCTTCAACAATAATGGCGAACTGATCGAAACTCAGGCATAAGGCTGATGGCGAGATGAATGCCTCCAAATTCAGCCACGATAGCTGAATATTATTTCCTCGCTTCAAAGACAGCACCAAGATGTTGCGCCCTGCGAGGCAAAATTTCAGGAAATCGATTCCCAAATCTTATTATTGGGCAATTTCATCTTTCAATAGATCAAAGCAATAGTGATTTGCCCACTAAAACTACCTGTGATTATCAGCTACCCCATTGAAGCTTGCCAGACAGATTCTCAAGACTCGCGACTTGCAACCGAAAAAATGACAGCTATTACTGTGGCAACAAAACCGAAGAAAAGAAATATGGAGATGATCTTGGCATCGATGGCCTCAAGTTTACTCATCCCTTATTTCTTCATCCATCAGACACCCAAGCTTCGTCGATCATCTCCCAGGTTCTCGTAGGCAGTGAGAACTACATAATATGGAGTCAGGCTATGCGAATTGCTCTCAGAGGTAAACATAAACTTGGATTTGTGGATGGTTCTTGTAGGAAAGAGAACCAAGAAGAGATTTCAAGATCAATGGGAAAGATGCAATGTCGTTGTTTTGTCTTGGTTTTTCAATTCTGTTTCGAAAGAACTAGCAAACAATGTTATTTTCTTTCAAGAAGTATGGCTTGTTTGGGAAGATTTACAGGAATGATTTGACAAGCTTACAGGCTCTCGAATCTTCTCACTTCATTGTAAAATTAGCTTGCTGCGACAAGGTAATGGGTCTGTATCCTCTTATTACACAAAGTTGAAAGAATTATGGGAGGAACAGTCTGCCTTGCTTCCTGTTCCATCTTGTAAATGTGATACAGCCAGAGTGTATGTTGAACGTACACAACAGTAAAGACTCCTTCAATTTCTCCTGGGCTTGAACGAGACTTTTAATACAGCCAGAAGTCAAATTCTTTTTATGTCTCCCTTGCCCACAATAAATCAAGCCTTTGCTATGATCACTAAAGATGAAGCACAAAAATCCATCACAAATAATGGAAAGGATGATTTGAATGATGGTATAGCGATGGCAGCAAAAGGAAGGGGTTGAGGGAGAGGTAGAGAAAGAGGAGGTACTCTGCCTGATTACTTACACTGTTATAAGAAGGGCCACACTATAGAAAATTGTTGGCACCTTGTTGGATTTCCTCCTGACTTCAAAGGTAACAAAACTCACCAGACTAGAGAGGTCAATTTAAGTCAGTCCACTATAGAGAGCAATGGGAACTCTCACTCAGTGAATATTGTTTCACTCATATTTACTCAAGAGAAATACCAACACCTGCTTGAATTCATGTGCAAAGATTCAGAGATAACCAACACAATCCACACACTTACGGGTATAGGTTTGGCTAATTCCTCTACTTTGTTTGATTTTACACAAATGCATTAGGTAATTGATTCTGGGGCTATGACACATTTAGTTAGTGATTTATCTCTATTAGACACTTATACTGACTATAAAGGTCCAATCACTAACATCAAAATACCTAATGGAAATAGAGTCCCCGTTACACATATAGGTAGTGTGAAACTCAAAGATGATTTTAAACTGGAAAATGTTTTATATGCCCCACTACTGCAATTTAATTTGATCTTTTTCTCTAAAACAAGTAAGGAGCATCAATGTTTGGCAATTTTCTTTCCTAATTATTGCTTGATATAGGGCCTTCAGGGTGGAAGGATGAAAGCAAGTGGTGGATTAGTGAATGGGTTGTATGTTTTGAGAACCCAGAAAACCAAACCCTATTGTTATGAATGTAAATGTTGCTTAAAGTAATAAGCAAAATCATGATTTGTGGTTGTTACATCTTCAAATAAGACATACCCCTTTTGCTATTCTTAAGCATCTGCATATTGTAAATGAGACATCTATTCTAATAAATGAGAAGTGTGATGTTTGTGTTCAAGCTAAGCAAACCAAACTCCCTTTTCCTTCTAGTTCAATTAAAAGCAAGACTTGTTCTAAATTGTTGCACCTTGATGTTTGGGGCCCTTATAGATAACCAACTCATCAAGGCTATTGTTATTTCTTGACTGTGGTAGATGATTTTTCTAGAGCAACATGGATTTTTTATCGACACATAAAAATAAAACTATTTTACATTTGAAATCCTTTCTGGCTTATCTCTTAAATCAATTTTCTACCACTGTTAAGAAAATTCATAGTGATAATAGTAAGGAATTCATTAATCATGATGTTAAAAGTCTTCTTTTATCCAAAGGAATTATTCATGAAACAAGCTGTCCTTACACCCCGAACAAAACAGGGTTGTTGAACGAAAACATCGAAGTCTTTTACAAGTAGCTCGTAGTTTACTCATTCAGTCTCACCTTCCCATTAAGTATTGGGACGAATGCATCAAAATGGCAGCCTACCTTCTTAATAGAACACTATCAAAATTGTTGGGTTTTCAAATCCCTTATGAAAAGGTTTATGGTATTCCTGCTGATTACACTTCTTTATGTATTTTTGGCTGCCTGGCACATACTACTGACTTAATAGCTGCAGATAAATTTCATTCCTGATCTATTCCTTGTATATTCTTGGGATACCTTGCACATCAAAAGGGTTTTTGGATGTTAAATCTAAAAACCAAAGAAATAATGATTAGCATACATGTTACTTTTCAAGAAGATAAGTTCCCCTTTAAGGATAGCATGTCTTCTGACCAAGAGGGATTATTATCTGACTTTCGGCATATGTTCTTTTTTGACTCTTATGATGCTGATGTTGATCATGTTTCTACCAAAAATTTAACCCCCTTAAGGCTGAAAACCAGGAAGAAGCACACTAACATGAATCAATGGGCACAAATATCCCAGACGAGAATCATTTCATAGATGTGCCATTAATTCCTCCTGCTTCTCCCAAGACAACCAGAATTAGAAACCCACCAATTTGGGCAAAAGACTATGTTTGCAGCATTGTCAAAGGTAATTAGATTGGTGAGGTAACTGTCTATATCCTATAGAAAAGCATATTACATACTCAAATGTCTCATCTTCTCAATTTTTTTTCTTATTAACAGTGATTTTGTTATTGAGCCCAAGACTTATGAAGAAGCTAATCTTAATAAAAACTGGGTAGAGGCAATGAATCAAGAAATAAATACTTTAGAAAATAAAAATATATGGGAATTAGTTGATCTACCTAAAGGAAAAAGAGCAATAGGTTGTAAATGTGTATATAAGGTCAAATATAAATCTAATGGTGAGATAGAGAAATATAAGGCCCGATGTAATGACCCAATTTGGGATTAAGGGTAATGACTCTGATCTTGATTGTAATTAGAGTAATTAAACACTTTTGGAGAAATGTGATGTAAATTTGATATAAGTGTATTTGGAGATTAAACATCAATGGTTGAGATTTATTGACCATGGGTCGGAATCTTATGCTTTGCATTTGTGTGAGCTCATGGTGAAAGTGAGAAGATGTTGACATGTGGCATTGTGTAGACCATGAGATCAAGCTAAAAGACAAAAACCCACTTTCCTCTCTCTTCTCTCTCCTATTTGGCTAGGTGCATGAGTAAAGGGGAAAGTTGTACACTCATCATCATCACCTCCATATCTTACCATTTCTCTCTCCTCCTTCTTCCATTTCCGACGGACCAAGCAAGGAAAAAGAAAAGAGAAAGCTTTGATTTTGGGTAGGAAATGGTCCTCTTATGCTCAAATCCTCTTCCTTAAACTTGTTCATAGTGGTAAGAGCTCCATTTTGGTGGTTTCAGAATCTTGAAAGGTGATGGTTTGGGTGTTAGAGAAATTTGAAAGTTGGAGAATCAAGATTCTGGATTTGGCAAGTCAAAAAGGTAAGGATTTGATGTATTTTGGTATATTATTTGTGATTTTTGGATGAGTTGAGAAATTCTGGGAAAATTGCCCTGGTCTTGTGTCATTTTCGAATGTGTGAATTTCATAGTGATTGATGTTAGAATTGGTTTATTGTGAAGCCATTTGAGTGTTGGATATGGTTTTAAGTTTTGGAAGTGTATTGATTGGAATTGGGTGTTGTGTGTGTTATTAAGACCCAAAGAGTTAGATTATGTTTAAAATGGTATTTTGGGTGTTTTGGAGGTTACAAATGGGTTCCCTATGTCATTTTGAGTGAATATGTGCTTTGTGTGGAGTTTGGGAACCATTGGGTGTGATTTTGGCCAATCTGGGAATTTCTGTCAGTTGCTGCGATATGGCAATCTGATAAGCCTCACTCGAGTGAGGGAGGATTTCTTTGTGTTTCGCCTGGGTTCTCATGAAGGAGGCTCAAGTGCACTTCTTAAACCGCGAGTGATGTTGAGGATCACTCGAGTGAGCATGGGTTCGCTCGAGTGAAGCTTTGAGTTCATGTTAAGGGCTACATCTTGGGTCCTCACTCGCTGGCTAAGTAGTTTCAAGAGTGTGTTTTGACACTCGCTAGTGAAGTCTTCTTACCCGAGTACCAAAGGTTGTGCTCGAGTGAGCCTTTCCCTCTGGAGTTGTCTGTACTCTCGGGTCGTCACTCTCTGTGTTGCACTTTCATAGACTCGAGTAGATTTAGAGTCATCACCCGAGTGCAGAGCTTTATGCTCGAGTG
Source organism: Inga oerstediana (assembly GCA_963210345.1). Taxonomy (NCBI): domain Eukaryota; kingdom Viridiplantae; phylum Streptophyta; class Magnoliopsida; order Fabales; family Fabaceae; genus Inga; species Inga oerstediana. The sequence goes on from OY723401.1 coordinate 68,952,780, forward strand.
TTGTGAGAACTTTCTGGCCTTGGTCGTTGCTCACTGTGAAACACTCGCGAGTGAGAGCTGTTCTCACTCGAGTGCAAGTCTCTCATCACTCGAGTGAGTCAGCCAAAATCTGTGTATTGCCTTCGAAAAAGGGGTCTTCATGGTAGTTTCTCCCAACACGCCTCTAATAATCACCTAAAGAGTCTTAAATGATAACCAACTTAAAGTATTATGGAAATAAGTATTTGGGAAAGAGATTAATCAATTGTCCCTAAATTGGTATATGATTTGATATCTGTTAGACGCGTGACCCATTATGTCGAAGAACGTCAGAAAAGATACAGGTAGTGACTTCTCTCTTATACTTTGTGTAAATGTGTTGTATGTTTGCCTATCATGCATTATGTGTTGCTGCTGCTTTGAGATATGAGACGCCTTGTGGAGCTTTGTGCCTTGTGATGCTGCTGCATAGTATTTACCACATAAGCGGGCATAGTGATTACAGCAAAAGCTGGTATAGTGTTTACTACGAAAGTGGGCATAGTGCATTGTGATTACAGCCATGAGTGCTGTCGGTTGTGACGGGAGCCATGACTCATAGTGTTGTTGCTGAACATGATGAACATACATGCCTTATGTTTATATATTGTATGAGTGATTTGTTACTACTGGGATTCTTTAGAATCTCACTCTTTCCAATGACTAACATTTTCAGACAGGGCAAGTGGCTCGAAAGGGAAGCGACCAATACGAAGTAGTTAGGGCTAGAAGGGACTTTTTAGATTTTGGGACTGTTGGTTATCTAGCTAGATTTTGGGATTACTGCATATATGGATTGTAAATATAAATTTTTGGATATGTAATCCCCATTTTGGGAAACTTTAAACCCATTGTATATATATACAAGTAACCTGGGGTTGCCGGGATTTTGGTTACGCACTCTGATATTTATTATGTGATATAACTGCATAGGTACTTGTATTCGAAAGTGAATGTGAGAAAAGATGAATTCTGTTTTTAAACATTTTGTTTAGACACCCTATCTCTTGGAGATAAGTGATAATAAATGTGATTTTTGCCTAATTGGTCTCTATTTCACTTAAATTTCATAATCCGGATATAATTACCGTGAGGGGGTTACACCCGGTTGGTAGCAAAGAGGTACACCCAAAGGGAAGGAATCGACTATCATGAGACCTTTTCACCAGTAATTAAAATGGTCACTATTAGGATAATTTTGAAAATGGTTGCTGTATATGAATGGGATCTCTATCATATAGATGTGCATAATACCTTCTTGCAGAGAGATCTAGATGAAGAAATATTCATGCATGTTCCTCAAGGTTTTTGAACCAAAAGGGAGAATGTGGTATGTAGATTAAAAAAATCTCTTTATGGCCTTAAGCAAGCCTCAAGACAATGGAATCAAAAATTGTTTAAAGTGTTTCTTAAGGGTGGTTTTGAAAGAAGCAAGCATGACTACTCTTTATATGTTAAGAATCACAGTAATGGTGTAGTTTTCCTTCTAGTGTATGTTGATGATATATTGGTTACAGGGAGCTCAAATGCAAGAATAAATGAAGTGAAACAATTTCTGCATCAGCACTTTAAAATTAAAGATCTTGGTGTAATGAATAATGTTATGTCAACGAAAATATATTTTGGACTTGCTTTCTGATATAGGATTAAGTGGCTGCAAGCCCTTAAGCTTGCCAATGACATCGAATCTGAGACTTAGAGCATATGAAGAGGGAAAAGACAAGAAAGAGGATCTCTTAAAATATCCAAAAAAAATTTAGAAGATTGGTAAATCGTTTGATTTATTTGACTGTCACCCGACCTGACATATGTTTTGTTGTACAGACACTGAGTCAATTTATGCAGACTCTGACAAAATCACATATGGCAGCAGCTATCAGTGTTGTCAAGTATTTAAAGCAAGTCCAGGAGTTGGCATCCTCATAAGCTCAGGGGAGGCCTAGTGTTAGATTGTTTTTGTGACTTTGATTGGGGAGCATGCAACACTACTTGACATTCTGTAATAGGTTATTTATTAAAGCTGGGTGGTTCTTTGTCATGTAAAAGACTAAGAAATAACATACAGTTTCAAGGTCATCTGCAAAAGCGGAGTATAGGGCTCTCGGTTCGGCAGTAGCTGAGGTGGTTTGGATTGTAGGATTTTTGAAAAGATTAAACATTATTTATTCAAGTGCTGTAGAAGTGTATTGTGCTAGCCGTGCAGCGATCCATATCGCTTCAAATCCTGTATTTCACGAGAGGACTAAACACACTTAAATAGACCTACACTTTGTTAAAGAGAAGCTGGAGCAGAAGCTGATTAATCTGCAACATGTGAAGTCTGAGGAACAACATGCTAACATTCTGACTAAACCAATGTCGAAGGCTATATAGATGAGGCTGTTGGACAAGTTAGGTGTCATAGATACCCATAACCCCAAAACTTGAAAGGGAGTGTAAAAACAACAATATATTTTAGGCCTTGTATTTTATATGTGTGTGGCCCAAGACAGTTAGGAGTTAGTAGAGCCTTCTATATAAAGGACGTCTGTCATTTCATTTAGTAGTAGACTCTGTCATTTTCCACTAAATAATAATCACAGTGTTTGTTTCTTTTCTCTAGGCTTTTCTCTGCGTTTCACATAAGTAGTCATAAAAAAAAAAGCAAATTCTCTTTTCAAGCCATGTTGCTTATACACTTTTTAATCTCAACTAAATTCATTTCTACTCAATTCTTAAGAATAAATGACTTAGGTTGTACCACTAGTTACAAGTAAGTATAGCTTAAATCTTCATTGATAAGGGCCTCAGGGAGTTCTTTTTTTTTAGGTGTATCAATTAATAGGGGCTAATCACTCTATGGTTTTCATGAGACTAAGGTGGTCAACTTTGAGAAAAATAATGATAGTACCCAAAAAAATAAAATAAAAACACTTTCATTCAACTACAAAACCCTCTTTTTCATCTGTAGTATAACAGTGTTTGGATTGGCTTTTACAAAATAGCTTCTTGAGACAAGTGGTTGTTCGGATCTGCAGGCACAGCAAAAGAATTTTAAAATTTTTTACCGATCATAATCTAGGATCTATCAACGGAGTTTAAATCAAGTTAGAAAGATTCGTACCGTATTCAACTTAGGGTTTTCACGATCTCTAGGAGCCAACACCTCAAGTCCGATCCCTCTACCGGTATCCACACGAATGCTCTCCAACAAAGACTGCGTACTAGCTCCTCCAAATGTCTTCTAGGGTTTCCCTTGCGGCTCTGAATTCTCATGCGTGTATGAGTATATTTTCTCTATCAAATTTATAACCTATAAGGGCTATATTCGAATTTCAAAATTAATATTCATTAATTTCAAAATTAATTAATAATTAATTATCTTGATGAATTAATTAAATAAATTCAGTTTAAATTAAATCTGTCCAACAGTTTTAATTTAACCTATTTATTTAATCCAAATAAATAGCCATTAGATTTAAGTTATCTTGATAAATTAAATCTGAGATACTATATCTCTATCATGTTAGTTATTAAATTTAATATATCTTAATAGATTAAATTTAAAACCAACACAATATAATAATATCATATAATATATACATACACACACAGAGATATATATATATATATACGATATGTATTTCGAAAATATATATCTATATAATATTATTAACGAATTTTATATTATATATATATAAATATAAAATTCGTCCACCCTAAATTAAATATTATCTCGTGTTGGGTCATTCTTGTGTACGACCCTGTAGGGCCATATGAAGTTCACAGTGGGCCAATAACTGTACTAACCCAAAAGTCGCAAGTGGCCTCTAGCAAGACATTACGGCTACCCAATTCATATGAGGATCGTTAACACGATACAACCTGTCATACAACCATGTCACGTCCCTTTTGTCACACGATATATCGATCAAGGATAAGGCATGGATAATGTCATCCTCTTATTCCTGACCATTACTTTCTCGATTCTTGAGTAGCCTGACAATAGAAATGGAAACTCCTTTCCATCGTAGTATGGCCATACATTTCTCAGACTCACTCATCGAGGGGCCCAGTAATATCTCTCTACTAATGTGAGGGACAAATTCCATCTTGATCATTCATATTCCTCTGTATGAAAAACCACCAAGCCCGATCCTAGCCTTTATCATCACTCGGTCAAAAGTGACTTTTGACTAGTTCAAAGCTTAGCAACTCTTATGTAGGAATCCATGATGACCTCAGGTCTAAGGGCATTGTGACGTGGTTATACATGAGAAAAGCTTATGACTTGATCCATATAGCTTTCTCATAGTGGGTCAGTCCAGCACCTTATACTCTTACAAGTGCCTAAGACTTTGATTCGTATCTCCATATCTTATCAAAGTCATATTGGTCTTCTTTCATCTTTGCTCCCGCATATATGACCAACCAGGGACATTTTAGGATAAGCTTTATGATTTATCCAATGATACAATTATCACAGTTAACATGCAAATAATATGATAACAGAATGGAGAAATTTCATTAAATTAATAATATTCAAAATACAATGATTGGCCCTTTGGGCACAATTTCCAACATCCTCCCACTTGCCCTAGGTATAATAATTAATTTGCCTAATTCTCATTGTCCTAACATGACGATCATGCTTTGCCTGTGCAAGCAGCTTAGTAAGAGGATCAACAACATTGTCTTCTCCTGCTACTTTGCATATCTTTATATCACCTATATCATTATTTCTCTAATAAGATGAAATCGCCTGAGTATATGCTTGGTCCTTTGATTTTATCTAGGCTCCTTGGCTTGTGCAATAGCACCGCTATTGTCACATAAAAAATCTATTGGATTTGAGATGGTAGGCACCACCCCTAGTTCAGTAATGAACTTTTTGATCCAAATGGCTTCTTTAGCTACATCCGATGCTGCTATATACTTAGCTTCTGTTGTAGAATCTACTACAGTGCTCTGCTTGGAGCTCTTCCAGCTTACTACTCCACCATTTAGGAGGAATACGTATCCAGATTATGATTTAAGGTTGTCTTGGTCAGTTCGGAAACTTGCATCTGTGTAACCAGTTACACAGAGCTCATCATCCAATCCACCATAGACCAAAAATAGGTCCTTAGTCCTTCTTAAGTACTTTAGGATATTCTTGATCGCAGTCTAATAACCCTCACTAGGATCTTATTGATATCTGCTTGTCATGCTTAAGGCAAATGAGACATCTGGTCGAGTACATAGCATGGCATACATGATGGATTCAATGGCCGAGGCATATGGAACCTTACTCATGCGATCTTGTTGATCAAGTGTAGTAGGATATAGATCCTTATTAAGATGGATGCCATGAGACATGGGCATGTAGCCCCTTTTTGAATCCTGCATATTGAACCTATGCAGTATCTTGTTTATATATGTGCTCTGACTTAGGCCTATTAGTCTTTTGGATCTATCCCTATAGATCATAATCCCTAGGATATAGGTGGCTTCACCTAAGTTTTTCATTAAAAAGGACTTTCCTAACTAAGACTTGACACTCTGCAAGGTAGGAATGTTATTCCCAATGAGTAGGATGTCATCTACATAAAGCACTAGAAATACAACTGTGCTCTCACTAACCTTCTTGTAAACACAAGGTTCATCGATGCTTTGAATGAATCCAAACTCTTTGACTACTTCATCAAAATGATGATTCCAGCTTCGAGATGCTTGCTTCAATCCATAAATGGATCTTTAAAGCTTGCAAACTTTACCAGAGTCCTTTGGATGCACAAAACCTTCAGGTTGTGTCAGTACACATTCTTAAGGAGCTTTCTATTAAGGAAGGTTGTTTTGACATCCATCTGCCATATTTCATAGTCATAATATGCTGCAATGGTAAGAAGGATTCTGATTGATTTGGTTATTACAACTGGGGAAAAGTTTTCATCATAGTCTATACCATGTGTTTGAGTGAATCCTTTTGCAACCAGTTGTACCTTAAAGACATTTACATTGCCATTTATGTCAGTTTTCTCCTTGAAAACCCATTTGCACCCGACGGTTTTCACACCTTCAGGTGGATCGACTAAGGTCCATACCTGATTGTCGTACATGGATTGCATTTCAGACTTCATGGCATTTAACCATTTCTCAGAGTTTGGTCCCACTATGGCTTCTCGATAAGTGGTTGGCTTATTTTGCTCAATGAGCAACACATCACGACCATTAATAATCAGAAATCCATATCTCTGAGGTTGATATTGTGTCCTATCAGATCTTCGTAGACCTTGTGTTACTTGAGGAGGCTCAGCTACTTGTTATGACTCTTCTCTAATTTCCATCTGTGGCTCTGTACTATCTTGTGACTCTCAAACTTCATCGAGATATACCTTGCTCCCACTGGTTGTTTTAGAGACAAACTCTCTTTCTAGAAACTTACCGTTTTGAATAACAAACACTTTGTTATCGATGGGACTATAGACATAGTATCCTTTTATTTCTTTAGGATACCCCATAAAAAGGCACTTTGAGGATTTGGACACTAATTTATCTGAGGCTTGTTGTTTAACATATACCTCACATCCCCAAATCTTGAGAAAAGATAAACTTGGTTTCTTTTTGGTCCATATCTCATATGGTGTCTTTTCAATTGCCTTAGATGGAACACGATTTAGTGTGAATGTAGCTGTCTCTAGAGAATATCCCCAAAAGGACGTTGGAAGATCTGTTTGACTCATCATAGATCAAACCATATCTAATAGTGTTTGATTCCTCCATTCAAAAACGCCATTCCATTGTGGTGTTCCTGGAGGAGTCAGTTGTGAGATTATCCTACAACTCCTAAGATGGTCAATAAAGTCTTGGCTCAAATATTCACCACCTTAATTAGATCGAAGAGCTTTAATTGTTTTGCCAAGTTGGTTTTGTACTTCATTTTGGAATATTTTCAACATTTTAAAAGATTCATATTTATGTTTCATTAGATAGATATAGCCATATCTACTAAAGTCGTCTATAAATGTAATCAAGTAGACATAACCTCCTCGGGCAGCTGTATTTAATGGTCTTCATACATCTGTATATATGAGGCCCAATAATTTAGTGGGCCTCTCACTATGCCCAGTAAAAGGCACCTTTGTCATCTTTTCTAATAAGCAAGATTCACATGTATCATATGATTCAAAATCAAATGAGTTTAGAAATCCATCTTGATGGAGTTTAGAAATGTGTTTCTCATTTATATGGCCGATACGACAAAGCTATAGGTAGGTCAGATTCAAATCGTTTGATTTTATCCTTTTAGTAGTTACATTATAGATATTCTCATTATTAGGATGTTCCAAATTTAATATATAATGACCAATATGCAAATCACCATCAATATAGAAAATGTCATTACGATAAATAGAACATTTACCATTCCTAATAATGGAAGTATAACCTTCCTTATCCAAATAAGAAAGAGAAACAATGTTACTACTCAAAGCAGGAACATAATAGCAATTGTTCAAAACTAATAAAAGCCCACTGGGCATAACTAATTCATAAGTGCCTACGGCTAAAGAAGCAACTCTTACTCTGTTTCCAACTCATAGGTACACCTCACCCTTCTTCAGCTTTCTACTGTCCTTTATACTCTGCACATTTGTACAAATGTGAGAACCACATGCAGTATCTAATACCCATATAGAGGAAGTAGAAAAATGAATGTCTATAACATAAATACCTGAAGCTATAGCCCCGCTATCCTTCTTGTTCTTTTTCAGATCTTCCAGGTAGAGTTTGCAATTCCTCTTCTAATGACCAGGCTCATTGCAGAAGTAGCAAACTCCTTCCTTTAAAGGCTTTGCCTTCTTGGGTGCAGGCTTGGTTTCAGGCTTGTCTGACTTTTTGGTCTTACCACATGAGCGATTACCCTTCCATTTGCCCTTCCCTTTCTTTTTCATACCCTTTCCTTTCTGAACCATCAAAACAGTACCGGGCTTTTTCTTAATGCTTTGCTCAGCAGTTTTGAGCATCCCATGCAGCTCAAAAATTGATTTGTCCATATTGTTCATGGTGTAGTTCATGACAAACTGGTCATAACTCTCTGGGAGTGAGTTTAGGATCAAATCTGTAGCTAACTCCTGGCTCATGGGAAATCCAAGCCTCTCAAGGTGATCAATATAGCCTTTCATCTTTAACATATGAGTACTAACTGATGCACCTTCATCCATCTTGCAGGAATGTAAGGTCTTTGTGGTCTCATACCTTTCTTGCCTTTATTATTGCTGGAACATTTCCTTGAGATGGATAATCATCTCATGAGCCTTCATAAGTTCCAGATCTCTTTGGAGCTCTGGAACCATAGTGGCAAGCATCAGGCAACCTATATCCACAGAGTCATCCTTATGCTTCGTGTAAGCATCTCTCTAAGCTCTTATTGTAATGACCTAATTTGGGATTAAGGGCTAATGATTATGATATTGATTATGATTAGTGTAATTAAACACTTTTAAAGAAATATGATGTAAGTTTGATAAAAATGTTCATGGGTGATTAGAGATCAAGGGTTGAGATCTATTGACTATGGGTCAGAATCTCATGCTTTGTATCTATGTGAGCTCATGTAGAGTGTGTAGGATGGTGACATGTGGCATAGTGTGGTCCCTTGGATGGCACAAAAGGACAAAACATCACTTTTTCCTCTCTCTTCTCTCTCCTATGCAGTTTGTGTGTATGGCTAGGGAAGGAGTGTGCTTCATCATCATCATCTCTTCCATCTCTCATTTTCTCTCTCTTCCTTCCTCATTTTTGCAGAACTGAAGCAAGGAAAGAGAAAGTGAAAGCTTTGATTTTGGGTGAGTAATAGTCCTTCTTTGTTAAAATCCTCTTCTCTAATGTTGTGCACCTCATTGAGAGCTTCATTGTGGTGATTTCAGAATCTTGAATAGTGTTGATTTGGGGTGTTGGACGAAATTGGAAGTTTGAGAATCAAGATTCTGACTTTGGCAAAGTGAAGAGGTAAGTATTTGATGCATTTTGATTTATTATTTGTGATTTCTGGATGAGTTTGGGAAAAATCTGGAAATTAGCCTTGAGTTTGTGTCAATGTTGAATATATGGATTTCATAGTGGATGATGTTGAAATTAGTCTATTGTAGAGTTATTTGATTGTTGGAGTTGATTTGGAAAGCTTGAATTGAGTTGAATGAAATTTGGACATTAGGTGTGTCATAGAGACCTAAGTGTTTGATTGTGGTTAGAATGGTTTTAGGTGTTTTGGAAGTTGCCTATGTGTTCCTTAGGCATGGTTAAGTGTGTATGTGCGTTAAATGAAGTTTGAGAGTCATTGGCATTAGTTTTGGCCATCGGGGAATTTTCTGTTATCTGCTGCGATCTGGGTAATCTGATAGCAACACTCGAGTGAGGGAAGATCATGATAGAGTGCTGTGTATATTTTCCCTTTTCTGCTTTAAGTTTTGCCTGAGTTCTATGAGTGGAGCTCGAGTGCACTTCTGTAACCGCGAGTGAAGTTGGTGGTCACTCGAGTGAGCAAGGGATTGCTCGAGTGATGGTCTGAGTCCAGAGTTAGGGTTGCTCTCGAGTCCTCACTCGCTGGTCATTTGTCAAGAGTGTGCTCTGACACTCACAAGCATTGTCATCTCACCCGAGTACTAGGGGTCATGCTCGAGTGAGCTTTTCCCTTTGGTGTGGTATGTGCTCTCGGGTTGTCACTTCTTGTGTTACACTTTTGGGTACTCGAGTAGATTTGGAGTCTTCACCCTAGTGCAAAGTTTCATGCTCAAGTGATATGAGCACTTTCGGGTTAGGGTAGTTGCTCATTGTCAAACACTCGCGAGTGAGAGCCGTTCTCACTCAGGCACGAGTTGCTCATCACTCGAGTGAGGTCATCTTCACTCGAGTGAGCCAGCCTAAAATCATTGTTTTACCTTTCGAAAAAGGGGTCTTCAAGGTAGTTCTTCAAACCCTTTAGGCATATGTTTAGGACTCTATTAGCCACCTAAAGAGTCCTAAATGATAACTAACTTAAAGTATTATAGAAATATATATTTGGAAAAGAGATTGATTGGTTGTCCCTAATTTGGTATAGGATTTGATATCTGTCGACCTCGTGAGCCTGCGGAACCAAAGAACGTCAGGAAAGATTCAGGTAGTAACTTTTCCTTTATATCTTATGTGATGCATTATATGTGTGTTATATCATTGGTTTGTGATGGATTCGTATGCTGCAATTTTGTGAAATTGTGTATGCGCCGCTATACCAATAGTCCCTGAGTTGCTAACAACGGTTCGGGTAAGGGTTGTGTGCCTTCCCGGCGGTAAAAGGGGATGAGGTTAGGGTGTAATATTTGTGATTATGTGAGCCGAGAGGCTATTTGTGGGCCGAAAGGCTATATGTGAGCTGTAAGGCTATTCGTATGCATTGCCATACCAACAATCCCTAAGTCGCTAACAACGGTTTGGGTTAGGACGGTGTGCCTTCCTGGCAGGGGGATGAGGGTGGAGTATGATTTGTGTTGCTGCTGTTATGTGATGATTTGCTTACATGCTATGTGATTACGTGTGGTATGAATGATTTGTTACTACTGAGATTCTTTAGAATCTCACTCTTTCCAAATGACTAACATTTTCAGACAAGGCGAGTGGTTCCAAGGATAAACGGCCAACCAGGAGTGGTTAGGGCTAGTAGGGACATACTGGAGTTCAGACCGTTGGTTATCTGTTTTGGATTTTAGATTTTGGGATTACTTTGTATATGAGATGTAAATATGAATTTTTGGTCATGTAATCCCCATTTTGGGGAACCTTTAAACCCATTATATATATATATATATATATAAGTAACACGGGGTTGCCGGGATTTCGGTTACACATTCTGATATTTACTATGTGATATAACTGCACAAGTAATTGTATTCGAAAGTGAATGTGAGACCAAATGAATTCTGTTTTAAATGTTTTGTTTGTTAACCCCATCTCTTGGAGATGAGTGATTATAAAAATGATTTTTGTCTTATTGGTCTCTATTTCACTTAAATTTCATAGTCCGAATATAATTATCGCGAGGGGGTTACACTTAGAGTATTGGCGCTGGCTCCTCAGGAATGGATTGATCTAGGACATAAGCTTTTCTTTCCTACTTGAGAACAATTCTCAAGTTCTTGAACCAGTCAAGAAAGTTTGTCCCATTGAGTTTGTCCTTCTCAAGGATCAATCGCAATGATAGTGTAGTAGTATTACTAGTCAACATGATTCTACAATTAAAATATGCAAAGTTAGTTAGTAATCTCCCACTAAATTAACAACCCTTAAAATAATTAGTGAGCTAAGATCCATATTTGGCTTAAACTTAAGTCCGCTTTGGCAAGACGCTTAAATTCAAATTATTTAGGTAGGTAACCTATTTACCAATTACATCACATATAACTCTTAGATGTTTATGGGATTCGATCATCATATGATCCGGCATGTTTAATCCCATCTAACGTCTTGAGATTCAAAACCGTTTTGTTAATCTCAATTAAGTCAAAACAATAATGAATATTATGAGCAGCACCATTACTCATGCTTGTCTCATCAAGATAACTCAAGTGCATCCACTTTGGTGGTTTCCACAGTTGAGCGATCTAGGTTTTAACAAGTATTCATTAATTGACAGCATTATGACTTAAGATTTGATTCAGAGGGCTCAATTAATTAGTCTTGTTTATATGAATGCAATCATGGTTGTATCTCATATAGATAAATACATATAAATACAAAAGTATTCATGCAATGATCTAATCAAAAACATAATTTAAATGTGACACAACATGGCTTACCTAACCTAAAATCCTCCTAAGCCAATGACAAGACTTCTCTAAATAAGAAAAGAAATACATTGAGAGAAACCTCGTTTAAACATTCGATGGGGTGAGATGAGAAGAGAATGTAAATTGAGAGTATTTAGAGGAAGGCATGGCACACAGGCCGTATTTAAATGTTACAACCCTTTATAAAATCTAAAACCATGTTGTTCACCATACCCAAACAAGTATGAAAAATAAACCACAATAAGAATTCATACAATATGAAAAGCAATAAATGTCGTGATTAGATTATATTGCGCTACGAACAGGTAGTTACGGCGGTCCCACTTGGATTTAGGCCCAGTTTCAAAAACACAATAACAGCCCAGAACGCTTCTGATCCGAATTGTCTTCCCTATATTTTGGATCCCTAATACCCAAGTAGATATCCGAACTTAGACCCGATTGGAATGCCGCCAACTATGATCTCAGGTACCCTACCCAATTTCATGCTATCCAAGAACAAAAATCACATACATGTTCAGAAACGAAAATGAAAACAATTTCAAGATTCAATTTAAACAAAAACGAAAAATTAGCAGAATTTCAAGATTACTTCTTTCAAAATAGTTTCATTTCATATTAACTAAATCACATACATGTTCATACATTTCTTATAAACATACATACATATCCCATATATATCACATGTATAAGAATCATAAACTCAATTTAAACACACAATTGACCTGGCTCTAATGCCACTGTTAGGATCGGCAGGCACAGCAGAATAATTTTAAATTTTTTTACCAATCCTAATAGAGGATCTATCAACAACGTTTAAATCGAGTTAGAAAGATTTGTACCTTTTTCAACTTAGGGTTTTCATGATCTCTAGGAGCCAACACCTCATATCATCTCCCTTTACTGGTATCCACAAGAATGCTCTACAACAGAGACTACGTGCTAGCTCCTCTAAATGTCTCCTAGGGTTTCCCTTGCGGCTCTGAATTCTCATCCGTGTATGAGTATATATGCTCTATCAAGTTTATAACATATGAAGGCTATATTCGAATTTCAAAATTAATCTTCATTAATTTCAAAATTAATTAACAATTAATTATCTTGATGAGCTAATTAAATAAATTCAATTTAAATTAAATCTACCCAACAATTTTAATTTAACTTATTTATTTAATCCAAATAAAAAGCCATTAGATTTAAGTTATCTTGATAAATTAAATCTGAGATACTAAATCTCTATCATGTTAGTTATTAAATTTAATATATCTTAATAGATTAAATTTAAAACCAACACAATATAATAATATCATATAATACACACACACACACACAGATATATATATATATAATATGTATTTCGAAAATATATATCTATATAATATTATTAACGAATTTTATATTATATATATATATATATAATTCGTCCACCCCAAATTAAACATTATCTCATGTTGGGCCATTCTTGTTGCGACCTTGTAGGCCCATATGAAGTTGGCAGTGGGCCAATAACTGTACTAACCCAAAAGTCACAAGCGGCCTCTAGCTAGACATTACGACTACTCAATTCATATGAGAATCGTTAACACGATGCAACCTGTCATACAACAATGTCACATCCCTTTTGTCACACGATACATCGATCAAGGATAAGGCATGGATAATGTCATCCTCTTGTTCCTGACCATTACTTTCTCGATTCATGAGTAGCCTGACAATAGAAATGGAAACTTCTTTCCATCGTAGTATGGCCATACATTTCTCAGACTCACTCATCGAGGGGCCCAGTAATATCTCTCTACTAATGTGAGGGACAAATTCCATCTTGATCATTCATATTCCTCTGCATGAAAAACCACCAAGCCCGATCCTAGCCTTTATCATCACCCGGTCAAAAGTGACTTTTGACTAGTTCAAAGCTTAGCAACTCTTATGTAGGAATCCATGATGACCTCAGGTCTAAGGGCATTGTGACGTGGTTATACATGAGAAAAACCTATGACTTGATCCATGTAGCTTTCTCATAGTGGGTCAGTCCAACACCTTGTACTCTTACAAGTTCCTAAGACTTTTATTCATATTTCCATATCTTATCAAAGTCATACTAATCTTGTTTCATCTTTGCTCCCACATAGATGACCGACCAAGGACATTTTAGGATAATCTTTATGATTTATCCAAAGGTACAATTATCACAGTTAACATGCAAATAATATGATAACAGAATGGAGAAATTTCATTAAAATAATAATGTTCAAAGTACAATGATTGACCCTTTGGGCACAATTTCTAACAGTGGTAACAAGCGATTTTAATTATTAAGATAATTTTTTTTCATAAAATTTATTCTTCAAGATCACTTAATTTCTTCATATAGTAGTGTTGTGATGAAAAATTTCTGACATTATGCACTATTCAAATAAAAAATTTTTAATTACATTAAAAATTAAATAAATCATATCCTTTTTTTTGCCTGAAGTGAAATAAACCATATCATTATAACTTTTAAAATATGTCTACGGCATGTTTTACTCCATTAGGTTCTTTTTATAACGAATAATAACTTTTATAGAGTGGTTCTTAATATAATGAATAAATTATTTTTGTCTAAAATTTTAAACTGATCTTTTCATTTTTACCCCATTAAATATATGTATCATTCATTATCTTTCTATAATAAATTTTCATTCATTATTTCTCATATATTCCATCTGTAAATAGGTGTATAATTGGAAAAAAAATACATATCTTACATATTTATTAATTCTAACTAATATTTTGAACCGTGTAATTTTAGTAGTGGTTAGTGATACAACCGTGTAATTTTATAAAAAAAAATCATAAGATAATATATTTTAGAGAAAATCCTTTAAAAAGAACTTTAAAAATGTCAAAAAATAAAAAAAAATTCCGAATATCCATAATACTAAAGAGGTGTTAAGGCCTAATTTGTCATTTCTAAAATTAAAACAAAATGACATAATTGTCCCTCAGAGTTTAATTTGCAATTTAACAGAATTAGTTGTGAAAACTTTATCCGAACTTATGAAACCTTTACTAGAACTTATGAAACCCTTATAAGATTTTGTGAATTTTGATTTGCAATTTGTGAAATTCTTTAAGAAAGTTGTGAAATTCTTTTGAGAACTTATGAAAACATTGCCTAAACTTGTGAAACATTTATCAGAACTTGTGAAATCCTTATCAGATCTTGTGAATCAATATATTTGCAACTTGTGAAATTATTTAAAGAAGTTATGAGATTTTTTTTAAGAACTTGTGCAAACTTTATCAGATATTGTGAATCAAAATTTGTAATTTGTGAAATTCTTTACGGCAGTTATGAAATTATTTTGCAAACTTGTGAAAATCTTATCCGAACTTATGAAACCCTTATCAAATCTTATGACTTCAAATTTGCAACATGTCAAATTATTTAAGGAAGTTATGAAATTCTTTTGAGAACTTGTGAAAATCTTATCTGAATTTGTGAAATCTTTATTAGATCTTGTAAATTTTAATTTACAATTTGTGAAATTCTTATAAGAAATTGTGAGAATTTTGTCTAAACTTATAAAAACTTTTATCAGAACTTATAAAACCATGCCTGTAAAACTTTCTATCCTTAATTTTAAATTTAGAGGGGCAATTATGTTATTTTTTTTTTTGAAATTGAAGAATCAAGCCCTAACACCTCTTTAATATTATAAATATTCAGAATATTTTTATGTCTGTTGATATTTTAAAATTTTTTAAAGAGATTTTCCTCATATTTTATAATATTGAATTAACGTGGGATTTCCAATTTAACATGGTGGGGGAATTTAATAATGGGGAATATTATTGAGACGCAGAAGCAGAAGTCAGAATTATTGGCGGTCTATGGGACCCACGGTGGGGTGATTGCATCGCCCGCAAGCACGAACCCGTCGGACAACACGTGTGATGTCCTTGCAAGCCAAGTTGGAAAAGCCCATATCCAAGTAGCTAGGCTGGCATTCAACCAACCATGGAGTGAAAAACCGGACCGGACCAGTCGGTTTGACCGGAAAACTGATGAACCGGTCCTCAGTCCGGTCCGGTTTGCTGTTTCAGAGGGGGGAGGTCGAACTGGTCCAAAACCGGTGGGTCATTGGTTCAACCGGTTTGCTCTTTCTTTTTTTTTTTTTTTTGAAAAATGAGATATTCGGTTCAAAAAAAAAGCTGAAAAAGAAAGAAAACAAAGATTTAGACCGATATACATACAATTTATAATATTTTACTAAATTATAAGAAAAAATTTTAATTTCAAGGCTACAAAAATTTAAAAAATAAAAAGAATAAAAGAAAAAATATTATATATTATATACATATAATATATAATATTTTAGTCAATTAATTTTATATGATAAAAGTAATCAAATCTAATATAATCAATTGATTTTATCTATAGAAATTTAAGAATATATATATATATATATATTGTTACTAATAAATTGTAATATTTTAATATGACCGGTTCGACTACCGGTTTGAGCACCGGTTCAACCCCGGTGGAACCATTAACCCTTGAACCTGTTCCGTGACCGGTTCATTGATCGGTCCGGTTTTTTGTTCCTTGCAACCAACCAGAGACCTCCCCCCTCCTTTTTTTTTTAAATTTCTTTTAACAATATGTGTGTGTTTTAAAATTTTGAAGTTAAATTACAGAATTTTATACATTAAGTTTAAATTATTTCTATATCTTCATAGAATTATATAATTAGATTAACTCCTAAACTCACAATAATAAACATATAATCTACTTTTCATAATTATTCTAAAAAATGATAAATCAACGAAGAGAATGAGAAAATCGAACTTGGAATCAAATTATTAACATATAAAACAATGCTATGCTTAAATTAACTGCAAAACAATAAATTATTTTTATTAAAACAAAAAAAAAAATTGTTTCTTTAAAAAGCAAACCATATTACTCACATTATTGTTTTGCAAACCATAGCCCGAGAGTGCCTAGCACAAGGCAAAAATGCTACCCTCAAAATAAGCTTCTGTTTTACCAAGTGGGCTGGTAAGTTTGGCTTATGGCCTTAACCCATATTACTAACCTTAATTCGGGAGGACTTTAGCTAGATATCCCAAAAAAAAAACGATATTTTTTTTAAATTGCAAATTATGTTGAACTATATGCATAGAAGTTTCAAAATAGTTAAATAGTGAAGCATCTCTTTTTTTTTTTTTATACAATGGAAATAAAACCACTACTCTACTGGACAACCATAGAAGAACTGCCAAGAGGGGACGTAAAGTGAAGCCCAGGGGAGCATGCAAGAGACCTTTTCGCAAGCTCATCAGCCTCCTGGGTAACCAATCGACTACATGTAATAATCCGCACGGTCCATTGACGCTGTAACATACTAGTAATTTCAACAATAATATTCTCGTTGGCATGGAGCTCAGCAGAACCTTGATGTATCAGCTCAATCGCTTGAGCACAATCACTTTTAATAATAATCTTCCTGTATCCCCAATCCCAAGCTCTCCGTAATCCCAGTAGGCCGCCCACAATTCCGCATACAATGGATCTCCTCGTCCCATATGGAACATGAAAGACTCAATTTGCCTACCCTCATGATCCTTGATATTCCCTCCACAGGCTGCCAACATGCTAGTATGGGAATATGCTCCATCCACTAAAACACAAACAAAGCCCTCCTCCATTAAATCAAGAGTGGATGGTGATGCTATTTGGTTACCTCGAATCTGCGTATTCTGCAACTTAATCTTGGCTGACATATAACTCAAAAGAGTGACCCTGGCTCTACCAACAACACTATCAGGTATGGACACAGCATGATTAAAAATACAGTCATTACGACACTTCCATATGAGCCAACAAATTAGCACAAAAAATTACTTCCAAGATTCCTTACCAAGCCCCATATTCTTTGAAAGATTCATATTACACCATTCCCAAAGATTACAGTGAAAGAACTGTTGATTACAACTTGGTTTAAGAATACTCTGCCACCTGCAACTGATCGCCGGACAATCCCTTAACACATGCAGACAAGACTCAGAATTTTGGTTGCACCAAACACATAAAGCAATAATAGACATGCCCCTCCTCACCAATTCATCATTTGTTAGGAGCTTATTTTGAAGAAGCAACCACATAAAAGTCTTACACCGCTGTGGGACGGCCAACTTCCAAATTCTACTCCATATTTGAGTTTCTATAGGACCATTTCCCTGCAACATGTTATAAGCAGATTTAATAGAAAAATTACCATGCTTCTCTAACTTCCATTTCACAATTTCTTCACCACTGGGCCGCCGTATACATTCTGTCCCTTCCAATACCTTTCCCCAGTTATCACGGATACCCACCCACAGCCGAGAACCTGGGCGTCTAGCATTAATACTAGGAAAAAGATCATTTCCACAATGATATTTGTTACGTACGACACGAGCCCAAAGAGATCCAGGATTCTTTAAAAGACCCCACCCTGCTTTAATCATGAAGGCTTTATTTTGGAGTCGAGAATGACGTAATCTAAGTCCCCCTCGTCGCTTTTCTTGATATACATTGTCCCAAGCAACTAGATGCACCTTCCTTTGCTCACAGGTCGATCCCCAGAGAAACCCACGGGCCTTTTTATCAATTTCCTCACACACAGCAATAGGGAGCGGACAAGTTTGCATCTGGTATAAAGGGATAGATTGCAACACTGAAGAGATAAGAGTATGACGTCCTGCCAAAGAAATAGTATGAGCCTTCCAATTGTTCAGCCTTGATTTCACCTTGTCAACAACATGCTGATAAGTATCACTCTTAACTCTATCATGATGCAAAGGAGTTCCCAAATATTTCCCAAGATCCGGTGTAGTGGTAAAACCCAAATTTATTCAGGAAGCTTTATACAAGAAACATAAAACGATAACTATATGTGGAAAATATCTTCAAACATAAATCATAGTTAATCACATCGTATCACTTTTAATCATCAATTCCACTTATAAAAGTCATGATCATCACCTAAAATCACATTCATGCACAGCTAATCCAAATAACCACTAATTAGGGTTACATAATAAAATGGTATTCTTTTATATGTCGTCTTCTTTTTTTTTTGGTTCCTTTTGCATGCTATATATAAATTAATCAGCAATGAGAATGATGAATTTTAAATTGCTTGGTAATATTGGCACATATGAAATGAAAAAACGAGTAGGTCAGTGTATTATCGACAGTGCAAGAACAAAGGAAAAGGTGTAAGGAAGAGAGGACGTGCCTGAGGGGGAGTTTGTGATAGCTTATTTTTAGGTAATAAGTGTTTATTACGTAAGTCGAGATAAAATTCCTCTCATATACTTACGTCGTATACTGTAAATTATGATTTATAAGTACTTATAAATAAAAAATAAGGTATCCAAATGAGCAAAAGCTTTACCTTTCATCACTCTTGCCTTCATTGAGGTCTCCAAGTGGTTGCTTCCTCCCCCGCCACCCTCCGAAGTCCTAAGTCAACACTTCTCGAGTTTCTCATTCAGTACTAGTCACAGTGGACAGTGGAGTTGCTAATTGTTAATTATGAAGTGATATGAACCATTTTGATGAATTTAATTTGGGCGATTCAAGTTTAAGGTTTTAAGTTTGTGATTTTTTTAAATGATAAATTGTTTTGTTTTAATAAATTACATTTATAATTTTATATTTATTTTTTTCTCCTCTGGTCCTATTTACAAAGTAGAGAGAGAAAAACTTATTGGTCTTATTTATAAGTCACATCATTAATTTTTCATATGAATGTAGAATTTTACCCTTAATTTATTGTTGCGTTGGCTTTGTTCTCTTACAATACTATGTATATTAAATAGGGATAAAGTTGAAAAGTTGTTAAATTTTAATGTAAAGTTAATAAAGTTTAAAGTTCTTCATAATATATGTGAAACATATTAAAAGTGACTTATAAATAGAGTTAAAGGAGTATTTTGCATCTATTAAATAAACACATTACTTAAAATATAAAAATAAAATTCTTTTCAATTTGGACGGTCTAAAATTAATTGTGGTCATGTTACAATACCTTTTTTGGTATAGTTTATGGGGTTCTCTCTCCTTATAAACAAGGGTATTTTTGAAACAAAGAAAGTTACATTTTGCACATATTGATTGTCTCTAACTAATTTTAACTAACTTTTTTATAGAACAAATTTTCGTTGTTTCTTATAAAAAGGGATGGTGGGATTATTTTCTTTTACTAAACAAGTGACATTTGTATAAAAAATAAGTGTTACATTTGGGAAAAATTACAATCATGTTCCAAATAATAGAATTAATGACATTCAAGTCTCTTAAAATCATCAAATTGCAGTGAAGTCTCAAAGGACATGGGCACTATTAATTCCAAACAAGAAAAGACAAGTTTGCCCCTCTTCATTTAAATTTCACTTGCTTAGATAGAGGTGAATGCAAATGATGAAGCTTTATGTCTTTATAACATTTGTTGTGAGATTTCAATACATGTCCCAAATATGGGCTCGATAGTTGTTAATGTTGCTTATATAGTTGTCAATAACAACTTTGTTCATCCCTTTTTGCTATACAATATGAAAAATTTATATTTTGGTATGGAGCTGATTGAGTTTGGGTGTTGGGGCATAAAGGATGTATTTCTATGCAAAGATTGTAATTGTATGTTGTCTTTATGATTTATGTTGTTGTTTCATTGACTGTGAGGGAGGGTTTAGACTTCTGCTGTGTAGATTATGTTTTGTTTTTGTGTGCTTAGATAGGGATGATGAATGGAAATAATGAGGCTTTATATGTTCATGACCCCCTGTTATACGATTTCAAAACTTGTTGTTAATACAATGCTCTAAAGCTGTTAATATTACTAATGTAGTTGTCAATAACAACTTTGTTCTGTAAGGAAAAATTGTTTTTTCTCATTTGGAATTGGTAACACCCAAGTCCTTGGGACTTCACTATAGTTTGAATGCTCAGATACACACCAGTTGCATTTTTGCTCTCCTTTTGAATGTTCTTGGGTATTTTTGCACCTCTGAAAAATATATGGTGTTGTACATACTTTTAGTAAAATTTTATGGGTATTTTTGCATTTTAACCTTTTAATTTAAATGTATTTTAAATCCAAATATTTGAAATTAAATCAATCAACATTCATAATTTATCATATTTAAAAAAGAATTTTATATAAAATTCATATATAAAGCCATTGAGTATAATCAAATTGAAAAAGTTAGCACAAGCTTAATAATGAGTTAACACGATTTTATGTACTTAGAAATGTAAAAACAATAAACTCACGGTGTGAAATTTGTGATTTTAATCGAGTTTACAACTAGTAAGGGTTTAAGAATGACTTGACATGCTTTTGAAAGTTAATAACGTAAAAAGGGTACATTCAAATAATCAACTCGCAAGTTTGACAACAATGATTCTATATATTTGATTGCTAGTTACACCTTTCATATTCATGTATTAATTGATCAGGTAATAATAATCATCAATTTTATTAATAATTACTGTACATCTCACAGGCAAATATTTTTTAGGTGGTTTGACACTACTATAAAAGAGGGATTTAGTGATCACCCTTTTATGGCACTTCTTTAAAGAAGTGTCACAGATTTTTTTTTTCTTTTTAAAAAAATATTTAGAAGCTATGATGCTTTCTATTATAAGTGTCATAACTAGTGTTAGGCATCTGTGACACTTGACTAAACAAGCGTCATACAAGGCCTAGACCTTTTTTTTAAAAAAAAATAAAGGCCTCATATGACGCTTGCTTGATCTAGCGCCATAGAAGATGCCACACTATAGCTTGATTTTCAAGGCCACACGTCTTGAATATTCAAGAACAAGGCGCCTTAGAAGGCGCTTGCTGTGGCCCTTTCTTTTTTTTTTAATAGTTTTTTTAAACAATTGAAGGGCCTGCCCTTTGTTTTAGAAAAAAAACTTTTACGTTATATACTAAGTAATATGTTCATCTTTATCTACTTTTGCTGAGGCTTATTTGAGTTTTTGTCCTTCATTATTATGTATCCAAGTTTTGTAAACTTGGCTATTATAGCATTTTAGTTAAATATCACCAAGAAAAAATGTTGGTATTTAAGTTTCCAAAAGTTGATTTTATTTCACTAGCTTATTGTGGGTTTGAAACTTAAGGTGTCCACACTATCTTTTAGCTAGTTTCTTTTCTTCCTTTGTTTTTCATGAAGATTGTGTTAGAACCGGCTGATACCCAAGAGGGGGTGAATTAAGTGTAAGATAAAAGTTAAGAACTTTGAAAATCTTTTTTCATCTTAGTGAAAAGCAACGATTATGAAAGTAATAAATCATAAATCAATGGTCATTTATTTAAATAATATATACTGGAAATATAAGAGCTTAGGGAAGAGAATATGCAAACTATGATTTATCCTAGTTCGGTCCAATCTACGATGACCTACGTCCAGCCCCCAGGCTCCTCTTGATATTTTCAATCTACTATCTTCTTATTTAATCTGGGCATAAGAGAAGTCTCTACAAACCCACAAGTTTAGCTGGACACTTGCGAAGCCTTTTACAAATCTCTCATCGAGTTACTCCCCCTTACACACCGTAAGGATACAATAATCTTGATGATGAATGCTTACAATCACTCTTCTCTCTTAGAGGTGAATAAGATGAACACTGAAATACAATACGATAAAATCTCTCTCTAAGATAAATGATATAGAAGCTAGAAAAACAGAGAGTAATCGGGTTGAAGTGGATAATTCATAATTTTAGCATTTTGGTGTTGTTGCTTCATGACTTATTGAATTTGAATGCTCTTCTATTTATAGTTGATGAAGATTGATGAATGTTTAGCTTTTCTTCTTCCCGTTGAGGCTTGCAAAATATGACCGTTGAACTAGCCGTTAGAAGCTTCTAACAAAAAGTGCTTTTCCCAATTTGTGTGCTAATCCTTGTTTGATCACCTAGAAAATGGTTAATCACTAATATAATGAAGTGTTAAGTGTTTGGTAACATCTCAAACCTATGTTTGCGCAAATTGAGACAAAACTCCTCTCACATACTTACTTCGTAAACCGTAAAAGCTATTCTCAAAAGTTAATCCAAACACACACTAGAGTGATTAGAAGCAAGAAGAATGAGTTACACAATCATTCCAATGATTTTCAGAAGTTACGAAGTGTTGCTCTGTTTTTCTAGAAAAGCATCACTGAATGGATCACTCGATTGTTGTACTAGTGATGCATCACTTGAGCGATTTAAATAGATCACTTGATGTATCACTCGAGTGCTTTGCTAGTGATATTGCTTGACACATCACTCGGGTGGTCACTCGAGTGATCTCAAGTCATCACTTGAGTGGTCTACTCATTTTGAATTCAAATATGGAAAATTGTCTATCATTTGAAAGCTCTTTTCATATACATTCCAATAATACACTAATACAAAAAATACAACTGCAGCGCTTAATTTAAAGAATACTATGGCGCTTGGGAAGTGCCATAGCTTCCAGCGCCGTTAAAACAAGCTGCGTCACTTCTTGAATATATGAAAGCGCTGTAACTTGATTATTATTTTTTTAAAAAAATCACTTCCTACGGCGCTTCTCCAGGGAAGCGCCATAGGAAGTCTTTTATGTTTTTTAAATAATAATTTTATAACTTCCTACGGCACTTCCCTTGAGAAGTGCTATAGGAAGTCTTTTATTTTATTTTTTTAAAAATTCATTATTATTTTATTTTCCTGATGAAAACCTTCATTTATAATCCAAAATCTACAACAATTTACAATACAATCCACAGTAAAATGAAAAAACATAGCACGTATTTTTTGTAATATTGCATTTTCATGTATAATGCATAAAAGAACTTCAGCATTTAAATTGTTTAAACTTGAGCCATACATGTTACTTCTACAGAGGATTAAACTAAGTATTATTATATTTGTAAGCTCAAAAATTTAAAAACTTACAATGCATAAGAAGTTCAAGAAGATAGAGTGTTGATACTTCAAATAAATACCTGAAAAAAAAATTATGAGCACAAATATAAGATTCATGACAAATTTTAACTAAAAGAATAGCGTGAACCAAATGTTGAAAAAAGAAAAACACTTATGGGCTAGGGAGCTTTTGAAGGAGGCCAAGACAAGGAAAAAAAACACATGGAAGAGGAAACTTTTTATAGCAACGGAGTTATGGGAAATGGAAGATCTAGAGAGAAAGCGGGAAGACGAAAATGAAAACAAAAATGGCGAGTTATGGAAATTAAATTATAAAGTGGAAAAAGCTACGACACTTTTTGTTAAAACGCTGAAGCTTCTCAATTTTTTTAAAAAAAGCAGCCAATTTTTTTTTAAAAAAAACAAAAACTATGGCGCATGAAAACCAAACACTATCCAAAATCCTTAAAATATCAAGGCTCGAATATTCAAGGCACCACGTGATGCCTTAAAAATTCAACACATCAAGGTGCCTTGAACGGCGCTCTCCAAGAAAGAGCCGTTTGATGCCTTGAACTATCAAGGCGTGCCCGATTATATAATTAGAGTGCATAGAGCGCTGGCTAAGGCCTAATATTTAGCCTTAGCTAGCACTCTATTACATATCTACCCTCCTCCAACGATTGATTATAGAGTGCTGGCTACGGCCAGTTTTAGCTAGCACTTTATAATCAAGCACCGGCTAAGGGCCAATTTTTTTTTTGGAACTCAAGAATAAAACAGGTGATTTCTTTTATAACTTACTATAATACGAGATTCTAAATAATAATATCTTTTTGACTTATTCTCACCCTTATCCTGCACTTTATTTTTAAGAGCTGGATAAGGTTTTTTCAACTAAAAAAATGTTAAAAAATTAACCCAGCTGCGACACTATTTTGAGAAAAGCCGTAGCTTGGGCTTTCATTTTATTTTTTTTAAAAAATAAATGTTTTGTATGGCGCTTGTCTAGGAAAGTGCCGCACAAGCCTAATACTAAGCTTTAACGCTTATATTAGGAAGCATCGTAGCTTCTGAACTTTAAAAAAAAACTATTATCTATGGCGCTTCTTTGTAGAAACGTCAAAAAAGGGGCGCCGTTAAATCCCTTTTTTGTAATAGTGAGAATCAACTCCAAATTCATTGTATTTTGAAAGTTATAATCCAAATAGTGACTACTGTTGTGGATAGTATTTGAATTTTTGAGCATCAACTTCCAGAAGGCATACCGCTTTGAATATAACTCAAAATTTGACAAATGATCTATCCGTAGAAATATCTTTAAGTCTAATTTCATATGAATTAAGTTTCATATCAATCAGATGTGTGGTTTATGAGATATGATCAAAATACCAAACCTATTATGGAATACATCGTTGATTTGAGTCTCATCATCTTCCAAAACTCATACCTCTTTATCTTACCTCCTTGGAACTTGATCTTGGTGTCTATGTAACACAGTGGAAGTCTAGTTTTATATGAAATAAGTTTCAACTCAATCGAATGTGTGATTTGAGAGAGATGTTCAAAATACCGAACCTCTATTATACTGAACGAAAACATAGCACTAGAATAGTGTATCACTAGGACATCACTCAAGTGATGCTGCGAGTGATGAGGATCACTCGAGTGATTATCTCTGGAGGTGCTATAACTTTCATATAAGTTATTTTAGTTTCGAATTGACCCATTCTAACCTCCATTTGACCATAGAGACCTCTAGTATCACTTCTAAGAGCTTGAATCTTGATATTCTCATTAGATCTTACACTACAAAAAAAAAGGTATTTTGTAGCGGTTTAATATAACCGCTACAAATTATAGTATTTGTAGCGGTTTTTACCTAAACCGCTACAAATTTGTAGCGGCAAGGTTTTTTGTAGCGGTTCCCTACAAAAAACCGCTACAAATTTGGCGCGAAATTCCCGCCAAAACTTGTAGCGGTGATTTTGTAGCGGTTAATGCATAGAAACCGCTACAGCCGACAGTGTAGCGGTTATTTGTAGCGGTTACAGCAAGAGAACCGCTACAAAATACCAAAGGTCAGAAGTTTGTAGCGATTATACCCCTATAACCGCTACAGAATTTCAAGAGTCTCGATATTTGTAGCGGTTCTGGACAATAACCGCTACAGAATTTCAAACGTTGTTATCTTTTGTAGCCGTTATTGAAGAACCGCTACAAATTTAATAATTTGTAGCGGTTAGAGTAGTGGTTATTTTAATAACCGCTACTAATATCTGGCCTATTTAAACCCCCGCGTCCTTCATTTCTCCTTTTGCTCATTTTGTTTCCTGAGGTTTCTCTGAGTGATTTCTTCGAGATTTGAGCATTCAGACGTCTCTATAGGAGCTTTTGCTCAGTATTTCTCAGTATTTACACTTGAGGTACGTATATAACACGTATTTTATTTATATTTGTATTTTTATTATATTTTTGCATAATAATGTGACTAATTTGTTTTTTAATTTTTACAGTTGATATGGCTTCAGGACAGGATAAGGGGAAGGCCCCTGAGGTCCCCAGACCGATTTTACGGGGTGGAAGCAGTCGGGCAGGGGGCAGAGGGAGGGGGCAGCGCGCAGGCAGGGCTACCGCGGCATCTCAGCCCATCCCCCCATAGGCACCGCAGACGATCCCACAGGCGACAACCGCACCAGAGGTGCCTAAGGTGGAGAGGCCAGATATTAGCGTTAAGGACTTCCTCAACGAGGAGGAGTTTGAGATCCCGATTGGGTTCAGGGAGATGGAGCAGTTCCTCGATGAGGAGGACGCTCGGGAGTAGAACAACCCACGAGGGTCGTCTTCGCGGTCCACTGGGTTTGAGGTACAGGTCGAAGGTAAATTAATTTTTTAATTTAGTAAATTATTTATTTAAATTAGAAATGTTAACTTTGAATTATAATTTATCTAACGTGCGGTCAACTGTGCAGATGAGCAGGGGAACGTGTTGACGAGGAGGCTGGATGTGGCCGGTCTGAACAGCATGGATCGGACCCTGCGAGTTATAGTGCCGTGGAATGAGGGCACTGACCAGCCAATCCACAATGGGGGTCACCTGCTCAACCGCTTCCTAAATGACCTGGGAGCGAATTGGATGCGGTTCCCCCTTCACTTCCCGACGTGGAGGCACGTTCCTAGGGGGCCGAAGGACCAGGCTTAGGAGGAGGTGGTTCAGGTAATTAAAACTATTTAATTAATATTTTTTTGCAATTAATTCTATTTAATTAATTTTTTTTAAATTATGGTTTTTATAATTATTGATATTTAAATATATTTTTTTCAGCTGCGGTTTGCCGTCCGGGCCAACCGAAAGAGGTACGCCCTCGTGAAGATGGGCGACGCCTGGAGGAATAGGAGGAATCGTCTCTTCCACAGGGTGGATAAGGACGGGACGATGCCTCTGGAGCAGCTGATCGAGAGCGTCCCGGACGGCGTGCCGCCGAACGACTGGGCACGTTTCGTCCAGTTCAGGAGGAGCCCTCAGGCGCAGGTAATGTATTTATTAGATTTTTGATATATAATTTTGTAATTGTTAAATATTAAATTATAATTTCAATGTAATTTGTATTTAATTTTAAATTATAATACATTTAATTATTTGTTTTTCCAGGAGCTTTCTCAAAGGAACACCGAGATCCGGGCGCAGCAGACGATCCACCACACAGCAGGATCGAAGACCTTTGCTGTGACCTACAGCGAGCTGGTAACTTTTCAAAATATCACTTACTTTTAGCTGATTATTTCATAATACTAATTATTGTTTTGTAATTGTTTCAGGAGACGAAGTCACAGCAGGAGAACCGTCAGACGGACTATGCGGAGATGTACGCCATCACACATAGACACCGTGACGGGACTGCAACCTCTCAGCAGGCAGAGGCGGCCATTGTAAGTAATTTTATTATTATATTTTTTATAAAACCAAGTTAATAATGAAAAATGCTAATTAGTAATTGTTTCATAAAATGGCAGGAGCGGATGTAGCAGTCGCAGGCTGAGCTGCGACAGACCCAGCCTGAGGAGTCACAGGGGTCAGTGGACCCGACGGCTCCTTTGAAGGTGGGTCTGGCTCAGCCTGAGCACCCCGGACACGTGCGGGGGATGGGGATAGGCGCCAGACCCAACATGGTCTACGGCAGGAGCGCCGCCTCTGAGGCTGGCAGCTCTAGAGGGGTCAGACGTCGGAGGGACGAGTCTATTGACCAGCTGCAGTCAGATTTGGAGCAGATGCAGCAGCAGATGGCACAGCAGCAGCAGCAGATGCAGGTGCAGCAGCAGCAGCACCTGCAGATGCACGCTGATATGCTGTACGCTCAGCAGACGCAGTGGCGTGAGATCGCGAACAACATTCTCGAGGGAGCATGGAGTTGCCTGTTCCCGAACGAGCAGCATCCAGCGGTTCCCCCTGTCCCTCGCTACGTCGTCCCGAGTACTACTCCTCCTGCTACTGCTCCTCCTCCTGTTGATGACGATGGTGCAGTTCACTCTACGCAGCGGCCCAATCCAGCGGCATATGAGGGAACCCCACCTGAGGGAGCACCAGAGGATCAGCCCCCAGCTCCTTAGTTTAGGACATTTTTTTTTGTTTAAACATTTGTAAATATATATATGAGTTTTTATTTCAGAACTTTCTTATTGTGTTTTATATAATTATATTTATATTATTAGATCACGTTGTTTAATTTATGAATTATTTATATCTAAATTTTAAAAAAAATAAAGTATATATATATTTGTAGCGGTTTTAACTTAAAACCGCTACAAATATATAGATTTGTAGCGGTTTTAACCTAATAACCGCTACAAATATATATGTTTGTAGCGGTTATACACTAATAACCGCTACAAATACTCATCATTTGAATTTTGAAATTTGCCGCCTTTATGCACATTTGTAGCGGTTATGTTATGTATAACCGCTACAAAGAAAAAAATTATTTTTAAATTTAATGTCCAAAGGCTTTAATATTAGTAGCGGTTTTATATCTATAACCCTACTAATACGTAACAAGTAAATTTTGAATTTCCCACCAATGTGTAACGGCTTGAACATTAGTAGCGGTTGTATATATATAACCGCTACTAATACTCAACAAGTACATTTTGAATTTCCCACCAATGTGTAACGGCTTGAAAATTAGTAGCGGTTTTATATATATAATCGCTACTAATATTTTATAACTGTAGCGGTTGGTGTAGCGGTTTAATAACTGCTACAAAATTATAAACGTTGGAATTTCAGAATATAAGGTTCTAGGCATTCGTCATTATCTTCTCACTCATCTTCTTCTCTATACTTTCTTCTCTCTCACTTGTAGCTATGGATAAATCATGGATAAGGTTGCCGCGCAATTCTCCTGAATATTTGTACGGATTAAACAGTTTCTTAGATTTCGCATTCACTCACGCCAGCTGTAACGGCAAGATCGTCTGTCCGTGTTGGAAATGCAAGTTCAAGAAGTGGCATGCACGAAATGTTGTGAAGGAACATTTACTTGTGAAGCCTTTCCCTGAGGACTATACGTTCTGGGCAGTTCATGGTGAGAAGGCCGGCATTAGATATGACGATGCTCTTCCACGAAGTTCTCAAGTAGGCGTTCAAGTAGATGAAGATGATCCTATGAATGATGCTGTGCGTGATGCGTTTGGATTTCAAGGCGACAACTTCAACGAAGAAGTGCACGGCTCTGAGCCGGCTTTAATGGGGAATGAAGCAGCTCGGGATTTTTTCAGCTTGATGGATGAGGCAGATCGTCCTTTATATCAAGGTTGTCACAAATATTCTAAATTATCTTTCTTGATCAAATTGTATTATATCAAGTGCTTGTGTGGGATCACAGATAAGGGAATGTCGATGTTGCTCTACTTATTACAAGATGCATTCCCCAACGCCGAGATTCCCACAACGTTCTACAAGGCCAAGAAGATTATCAACAGGTTGGGGTTGAATTATCAAAAGATTGATGTGTGCCCAAATGATTGTATGCTGTATTGGGGAGACGATTCCAGCAGGGAGACGTGTAAGAGATGTCAACATCGAGGTACAAGACAATTCGGAAGGGGAAAAAGCAAAAGAAGAAACCTGCAAAGATTCTCAGGTACTTCCCTTTGAAACCTCGTCTACAAAGATTATTTATGTCATCTAAAACTGCTGAGCACATGAGTGGCATGCCGTTGATAAAAATGAAGACGGTAAATTAAGACATCCGCGGGATGCAGCTGCTTGGAAAATATTTGACAACGACTTTCCAGATTTTGCGACTGACCCCAAAAATGTTCAGCTTGCGTTGGCGACCGATGGTTTCGATTCTTTCGGGAATCTTAGCACAAGTTACAGTATTTGGCCGGTAGTCTTAGTTCCCTATAACTTACCCCCTGGATGTGTATGAAACAAAGCTCTTTCATTATGTCTATGATCATTCCAGGCAAAAAGGCACCGGGCAATGACATCGATGTGTATCTCCAACCGCTTATTGCAGAATTGCTTGACTTGTGGAATTTCGGCTTGGAGACGTACGACGCTTACAGCAAGACTTTGTTCAACATGCGTGCAGCCTTGATGTGGATGATTAGTGACTTTCCTGGCCTTGGCACATTATCTGGTTGGAATGTGCATACTGGGTTGGCGTGTCCAGCTTGCAATTTTGACTCTGACGCATTGCGCCTTCCTCACAGCCGAAAGTGGTGCTTTATGGGGCATCAGAGGTTTCTCGATGGAACGCATAAGTTCAGATTGCAACGGAATCGCTTCAATGGGAAACCAAAGAAAAGAGGACCACCTCAGACTTTGTCCGGTACAGATATCTTACAGCAGCTTGAGCATGTTGACTTCGAGTTTGGAAAAAGCGACGATTCAGCACAAACTCGCCAAAAGACGCGCAGGACTTCGGCGCCTCAGCAGTGGAAGAAGATAAGTATTTTTTTCACGCTTCCATATTGGAGATCTAATTTACTTCGCCACAGTCTTGATGTAATGCACATTGAAAAGAATGTTTGCGACAATATGCTGTATACGCTGCTTAACGAACCCGACAAGACAAAAGATCACCTTCAAGCGATGAAAGATTTACGTGACATGGGAGTTCGTGAAGACGCTTGGCCAGATGAGCATGACAGATTTACACCGGCAAAGTTTACCCTCACAAAACCTAACAAGGATGTGTTCCTCGCGATGTTGAAGAAATTAAAAGTTCCTGATGGGTATTCAAGCAACATTTCTCGATGTGTCGACTTGCAAGCTCGAAAGGTTGCTGGCCTGAAGAGTCACGACTCACATGTTCTTATGCAGCAGTTACTCCCTCTGGCTATAAAGAATACACTTCCTCTCGATGTTTCCATCGTTTTGGTTGAACTTTGTTCTTTCTTTCGCAAGTTGTGTTCTAAGGTTTTGATCGTTGAGGAGCTCGATCAGCTGCAGTCGAAAATCATTCTTACGCTTTGTCATTTGGAGATGATCTTTCCTCCGTCTTTTTTTACTGTGATGGTTCACCTCACAGTCCACCTCGTTCATGAAACAAAGCTCGCTGGACCAGTACAATATCGTTGGATGTATCCAATTGAGAGGTACTCATTTTAAATATGTGCTTGAATTTATTGTCCATATTTAATGTTTGCTAGTCGTCCTTTTCATTATTTTATATCAATTTTATCTTTTGTACTTCGTAGGTTCCTTGGGAAATTAAAATCTTACGTAAGGAATAAGGCGTGGCCAGAAGGTTTTATAGCTGAAGGCTATATAGGGGATGAGGTGTATATTTTTGCTCAAGGTATTTTGATGATCTTGAGACGGCTTTCTATCGCCCGCCTCGTGTTGACGATTGTCCGGAACCTGCGCCGACATCAGGAGAATTTATCCCTCGTGTTGGTAAACCAATTGGAGCAACTGAGAACTTCAAACTAACGGCAACTGAGAAGTTCCAAGCACATAGACATGTCTTGATTAATTGCACTCAAGTTGAACCTTTCATTAGGTAAGAATTGTACACTCACATGTTATTCGATCTATATCTTTCGTAACATTTCTCACTTTCATTTCACTAACACCTTTCCATTATTAATTGCAGGGAATTCAGAAGTCATGTGAAGCGTCAACTCAGGATCCGTACACAGACATCCTTGGAAGTTGATAGGAGAGTCCACAGAGAATTCCCAAGCTGGTTTGCGCACAGAATACTAAATGACAACAACCCACACTCACCAGATTTCAGAGCTCTCGCAATCGGCCCTCTTGATCATGCAAAACGGTTTACAGCATACAATGTCAATGGTTTTAAGTTTTGCACAGTTTCACGGGATCAAGGATTGCAAACACAGAATTCGGGTGTTTATGGCACATTTGGGACAAGGAGTTATGCGAGCAGCAGTGACGCCAACATGCAGTCCGGAGGCGTCCCTTACTATGGCAAGCTTCTTGATGTGGTCGAGCTTAATTATCAAGGCCGTTTCACCGTGACGCTGTTCAAGTATTTGTGGGCAAATACCACTACTTCTCGGGGACTGACAATTGACGACCTAGGGATCACATCAGTCAATTTCTCACAGCCGATTCATACTGGTTTTTCTCAAAATGATGAGCCGTATATTCTAGCTTCAGAGGCACATCAAGTTTATTATGTTGAGGACGAGAGGCATAGGGATTGGCACATGGTCGTTCATTTAAAGCCAAGAGACCTTTACGACATGGGTGAAGGCGATAACATCGTCTACGAGAGTGAGCCATTTCAGCCAGCTGATTTTGAAAACTACTTCCCTGAAGGCGATGACAATTTACCTCTACTGCGGTGATTTTTTTTTTAAGTCCACGTCATTTGAATTAAATTTTTTAAATTTAATAATACATCAATAACATTAATTTTTCTACAAAATTTCTGTAGGGATGGCGACGATGAGTGATCAAATTCAAATTATGCTTTTGTCTTTACAAAAAATGCAAAAAATTTGTTAAAATAAAATGTAAAAAAAAATTTAAAAAAAAATTAAAATGATATTTGTAGCGGTTATTGAACCGCTACAAAAATATAAATAACCGCTACATTAACCGCTACAAATAGCACTATGAATATTAAACCGCTACAAAAATATAAATAACCGCTACTAATTAATAACCGCTACATTAACCGCTACAAATAGTAAGTGGATCCCTATAAATACCCTTACCACAACTCATTTCAAACACTCCCTAATTTCTTTTCACCTTACCTTTCTTTCATTTCCTCTTATTTACAACTTCTTTCGTATGAGTAGAGGAGCTAAATAATACGATCAAATATGGTAACAAGATTTTCAATTTTTTTTAGAATACTTCTTTCCTTTCTATAAAATTTATTCTAATCATTTTTTTTTCTAGATATATCATAACTGTATCTCATTTTCATCTATTTTTTATACACAATTACATTATATTAGAAAACATAATAATTACTTATTACCTAGCTATCCTTAATAATATTATTAATATAAATTTTATACTAATCCTATTCAATTACATTTTTCCTTTTTATTTATTATTAAGTTAAACTATTGAATAATAAACTAATTGAAATAGATAAAATAATAACAAAATAAACTATTTAATATAATATTGAAAAAACAGAAAAAAAATCATTGTATATTTTTTTAAAAAAAATTTAAATATTTGTAGCGGTTATCAAAACCGCTATTAAATAACGTGCCTTTTTACGACTCAATTTAAATTTTTTTGCGCCAATTTTGAATTTCATGAAATTAGTAGTGGTTTTAAAAACCGCTACTAATTTCATGAAATTCAAAATTAGTAGCGGTTTGTTAACCGCTACAAAATAAAAAAAATGTCATTTTTTTTCGTCAACAAATTTTCAATTTTTTATATTTGTAGCGGTTTATTAACCGCTACAAAATAAAAAATTCTTTTTTTTAGCTCTCAATATAATTTTTTATATTTGTAGCGGTTATATAACCGCTACAAATATCTCTGGGTGTTGTAGCCGTTAAGTTGAACCGCTACAAAATATGTAGCGGTTATTTTTGATTGAGTAGCGGTTTTATAAAATCGCTACAAAACTGCTTGCAACGTACGATTTAGTAGCGGTTTGAGGAACCGCTACTAACCTAGTTTGTAGCGGTTAGAACCGCTACTAATAACCATTTTTAACCGCTACTAAATCACGTTTTTTTTGTAGTGTTACAATTTCTTTTTACTTCAATCTCTTTTTATCTTTTTTTATCATTCCAATTTGAGAACTTCTTCCTTTCTTTGACTTAATATAATGAAGGTTATTCTTTCATCACTCTTTCTTCTTGTTTTTCTTGTTGATGGTTATTCTCCACAATCTAACTCAATAACCTTTTTCTTTTCTCTACTTCTTCTTTTCATAGTTGATAACTTCAATCTTCAGTATCTTCTTAATTTTTTCTTTAATCATTCACTATAATCCAACTTGATAGCTTCTTTATTTTTATTTTTTTGACTATCTTCAACCTTTCTCTTTCTTTGCTTGACTAATCTACAAGATATTTCATATTAAATATAATAGTTAGCACCCAATGTAGGAGATAAGTATATTATGTAAACATTTTATTCTTAATATTTGGCATCTATATTTAATATCATCAAAACTAATCATATCTAACAGATTGAGTGTAGAATAATCTATTTCTAAAGCTTCCCTTTGTTTTAAAAAACATCAAGGGAAGCAATGGCGCTTGCACTGCAAGTGTCAAAGCTTCCCTAGTTGCCTTTTTTTTTTTTGAAAAAAAAAAGGGGAAGCAATGGCACTTGCAGTATGACATATGCCTTATATGGTGCTTGCTCTCCAAAGCCATACAAGGATCTTTAAAAAATTTCACAAGCCCTCCATACAAGGTACTTTAAAAAATTTCACAAGCCCGCCATTATTGTCTCCTTGTGCACCTCCAGCTCTCCATTTCCTAGAACTCAATTGGTCCGCCATCTTGTATCGCTTCAATCCCAATTTCAGTTGCAGTACAAAACTTGGTCTCTCATGTATTTTTTTTTTTCCCTTCTTGTCTCAGTCTCCTATAGAAGGTTCCTAGTTTGCAAGTCTTTTATTTTCATACAATAGCTTAAGGCCATACGTTTTAAGTTTAATTGACAAGTGTTTAAGCTAATCGATTTTTAGTGATTTTAATTCGTTGTGTGTATGATTATTTATATAGTATTATAAAGATCAACGTTTTGCCCAATTGACTGACCAACAAGTGGATGAAATCAAGGAGGAATGGTGTAAATATATGGTCAGACAATTAGCTAATATTTAGGTAGGTAGGTTATTTCTTGCCTCTTCTTGTGTTGTTTATCCACTTAAAATTAGTTATACATTACAATTGTTATAATTAAATATATTTACCAGATTTTATGAATTAGTTTTTTGTTTTGAGTTATTTCATTTTACTGTGGATTATATTTATAAATTGATGTGGATTTGAACGGTAAATACAAAAGGTTTTACTAAGAAAAAGAAATAATTACAAAAAATTATTTTTTTTAAAAAAAGACCTCTTATGACGCTTTGTTAGGAAGATTACACTTCCTATGGTGCTTCATTAGGAAGCATCATAGGAGGCTATTAAAGGAAAAAAAAACAAGCTATGACGCTTCTATAGATTTAAAAAGCACCATAGTATTTTTTTTATATATGGTGCTGGAAGTTATGGCTCTTCCCAAGGCAATAATATTTTTAAAAATAAGCACCACACATATTGTGTTTTTTTGTAGTAATGTGTTATGTTTTACTTCACTTTCACATTCACATTCACATGCAAGCAATATTTTCACTCATTGTTGATTTGCCGTCTTACTACTCACTTAATCACTTGATTACTTTAGCTCCTAAAATATATCAAACTATGACAAACGTTGTGCATGACATTTTTAACGAAATCGACAACTGAAAGGACACCTGAGTCATCATTACACATGTTCTAAAGAAATTTGTTTCCTTTTAGAAGATTCTCCATGTGATCCTTATTAAGATCATTTTATTCCTCTCTAATTAGTAAATTTACATTTTGAATATATGATGTGAACAAAAAACATTCTAGTGCATCGAACTGGCAGAATATATCTAGTTTTAAACTAGAACATATGTCATCATCAATATTTTCAAAAGATCCAACCTTCTTATCTTACTTTACAAATTTTAATATTTTAGTATCTTAATAAAAGTAGGGTATAGAAGAAAATAATATTCTAAATACAATTGTTTTAAAAAATTAATGATTAAATTAAATGTAAATAATATTTAAAAAAAGCATATGATGTATGTGCATGTTCGTGGCACATTCAAAAACACAAGTGTCCTTAGGAGATATTGGAAATCAGGAGGGGATCTCTAGAGTAAAGCTCAGTGTCATATGACCTTGGTGCGCCTCTGATCCTTGGTGCACACACAGACCTCGATACATTACCTTTTATAGGTAGGAAAAATATAACCGTTGGGCAAACGTAATAGCAATAAGGACGGCTTAATTAAGGGCAATTATAATAACAATTTCAAAACAATGATTACTGGTTGTGTTTAATACCATTAAATCATTTCATTGTCATTAAAATCATCTAATTAAAACACATTAAAGTTACAATGATCATCTTCCATATCAATAGTCAGTTTAAAGACTAATCTTCTTAACCCTGTTATAAGTCCAAACTCATATTTTAGTATATATTAGGGCATCTCCAATTTTGATGAGCACTATGAGACTTTTTCTTTTGTCATGCCCATGCACGTTATTTACAGTATTACGTATTAAAATTCAAACTATTCAAATTAAACTGAAACTTTTTCTTAAATAATTACGTTAGAAGGGTTTCAATGCTACTTAATTACTTTTTTTTTTTTTTTTTGCATCCGAACTAACTCCAGATGACTCATCGATTACTTTACGAGAGAATAACAGTACTATAACACTATATGTTGCTGTATTATAACGTACAATAACGAAAAGATGAAGTCCTTCTAAATATGATTAGAGATGATGATGAGTATTGAGATTTCATTTTCTAATAATGGACATTCACAATTTTAGTTATTAGGTTCATGAAAGCAAACCGCGAAGATCTCTCCAAATCCCACAAATTTAACCATACCAACTCCTATAAATTGCACTTCATTCCCTCACCAAATATTCTATCAAAGTGTGATTTTGTTTTAGCTTTTTGAAAGTTAGAGGATTTTTCCCTCTCCTTTTCCGGAAAGTGCTTTCAAAAAGCTAAAACAAACAAACCAATCAAAATAAAAAGAAAAGATAAAACCCATCGTGATGGTGGCCAGCAAAATAAGGCGTGTTTCTTCAATAATTCCGGTGGCCATTGTGGCGGTCCTCTTCGCCGCCACGGTGGTGTTATGCAACGACGTGCCGATCCCAGCAGACAGAGGCCAATTGAACCAATGGTTCTCGCAGAACGTGCGCCCATTATCCGTCCGGAAGACAACTCTGGACCCCGCCCTGCTGGCCGCCGAAGCCTCTCCGAGGGTTATTACGGTCTCGAAGGTCGGAAAAGCCAACTTCAGGACGATAACTGACGCGATTAACAGCGTGCCGATGAATAACAAGCGGCGAGTGATAATCAAAATCGCCGGCGGAGAATACAGAGAGAAGGTCACCATTGAGAGGACCAAGGATTTCATCACTCTCCTTGGTAATCCAACAAATAAGCCCAAGTTGATTTATAATGGAACCGCCAAACAATACGGCACGGTTGATAGTGCTACGTTCATTACCTACAGCAATTACTTCGTCGCTTCAAATATCATTTTCTCGGTTTGTACATATATACTTTCCCTTTGGGCCTTCATGTTTCTGCTCTTTAACTTTACAAACAGTTTAATTCATTTTTAGGGAATTGTACTAAATTGAATCTGAGTCTACCCTTGTTGTTCGGTGCATATAGGTTTTTAGTACAAAGCAAGGAATGCATATATTTGATTACTAAGTTTGTTTTGTTGTGTCACGAGAGTGCATGGATTACAAATTAGCATTATTTCTTAGTCGGGGGGTTATTTATCTCTTGGATACATATTTTTCATACTTATTCACTCTCCCTCTCGATGTAAGAGTATTTTTGGAAAACGAAATACATTTTTTCACATTTATTTTTTTAATTCATTTTAACCAACTTTTTTGTCTACCTAATTAATTAGGTTATTCGTTTGTTATATATAGGACAGAGGAGGGAGTATTATCTAATGCATATGATATATCATATGGATATTTTATGTGTCGTACGTATGAATTTATCTGTAATTAATTATTAATTAATTAATTGAATCATGTTGATTTATTTCTAAAATTAACATGCATGACCTATTTTTATAGAAAAGTTTGTAATTTAAAATTTTAGAAGGACTGAATGTGTCTTATAACCTATTTCTACTTTTAATGAATGAATACAAGGCCTGCTTTTTTCCCCCATAACATGCATGCTATGTGTGAAGAGTAAGACAAACATGGGCGTACATAACTCCACACATGCTCTTTGTTATTACCTTATTCTTCTCCTTAAATGCATGGTGTGTTCTTGCGTTAATTTATATCTATAGAAATACACTTTATATATATTAGGTTACACATATAACACATTCAATAGATTTAATTAATATCTATTTTATTGTATTTGACTTTTTCTTAAGAGATATTCCCATTTGTCTTTAAACTGAGAATATCAAGTAAGAAGTAGATAAGGAATTTGCAGAAATTTAAAAAAAAAAAAGTTAATTATTTATTTTTAAACAGAGACTTTTTCATCGATTTTCTTGATTTGGTCAGAACAAATAGTGAGCCTTTAAATTGCATAAGCCATGCACAAAGAAGGGATAATTTCTCACTTTGCTTCCTAACTATTGACACAATTATATTGTAGAATTCGGCACCAATGCCGGACGGGCGAATGGAGGGAGCTCAGGCGGTGGCGGTCCGAGTGTCGGGCGATAAGTCGGCATTCTACAACTGTGTGTTTTTAGGGTTTCAGGACACACTGTGCGACGACAAGGGGAACCATTTGTTCAAGGACTGCATAATCCAAGGCACGGTGGACTTCATATTTGGGAGCGGCAAGTCGTTGTATTTGAACACGAAGCTCGTGGTGGTGGGGAAAGTCGGAGGCGTGATCGTGGCTCAGGCGAGAGAGACCAACGACGACACCATAGGGTACTCCTTTGTTCACTGCGACATAAGTGGCACGGCCAGTGGCTCCTTCTTGGGAAGAGCTTGGATGTCTCATGGCAAAGTTGTGTATTCTTATACTTCGATGAGTAACGTTATTACCCCTCAAGGCTGGAACATTAACAACCATCCAGATATGACTCAGTACGTACTATTTCTCCCTTGCTCTTCTAAGTGTGACATTGCACAAACCGATTCATGAGAATGTGAGTAGATTTAATTAGCCTAGTATAGGTGGAATATAATGGTAGACCAGCTATATCATCACAAAATGAGTCGTTTGAGTTTGAATTTCACCTTCTTAAAAACATAGAAATACCCTTAGATATATGGAGGCATCCTCGTAACAAATTAGTGTTTTGTTTGGATACCTGAAAGTAGGATTTAGAAAGAAAAAAAAGCATAGAATTGAGTTGAATCATAAATATAATATGTCAATCCACTTTGTCCCCTATATCTATATATTTTTAAAAAATATCCCCTATTGATTTAAGGAGTTTTGTATAAAGAGATAATTTTAATGCAAATGATTTAAAAGGTATTTCAAGGAAACCAATACACAATTTTGAAAAATACTTCTTCTCTTCTTTAAGATAAGACCTATTTACCTAATTTGATAAGATTAAAAAAGATAGTTAAATTAGTTAATATGACATATTTTTTCTAAAGCACCCTAATCATTTTCCTTAATTCCTCCTATGTCTCTTTTACTTGATTATTATTAAAGGGGTATCAATACAGGGTTAATTACTTAATTGTGAAAAGATTGATAAATATAAGAAATAAGTCTTATATTTAGGATTAAAATCAACTCCCTAATTAGATCCTACATGAAGGAAGGGGAATTACATGATTTAACCAATTTTCTTAATTTGCTCATATTAGTTAACTAAATCTTATAGTAAAAGACACAAGGAAGTGTATATTTGTATTATATACATAAATACTCATAAACTTAATTTTAAGATTTTAATTAAGTTAAGATGTAGCCGCAAAATTTCACAAATTGACTTCCTCCTGTTTGCTTGCTGTATATTAATTTAATTTTCTTCTATATATCTTTTGGGTGACACTAATCCTCTCTCCAATTCCCTGGTTACACAAATTTATGTAGGGATATTTTTTCTAATGTAATAATGTAAGTATGTAGCTCACATCACATGCAATTTCACTTAATTCGTTGGCAAGAAAAAAAAAATCACTTTTTATTGGCCAGAAAAATCAATTCACTTAATTCAAATATATATATATATATATATATTTGAATGGTAAATTTTTTTTGGGATTGTTTACTCAATTTAACCAGACTTGTTATTTTCTCATATATTGCATGGAATTTGGAGAAATGAATCAGTTAATATTTCTTGTTATCTGTAACTAGTATTATTGCTTGCTATGAATTTTACTACATATATTAATTGACAAGTATAAAACAATAATAAATGCAGGAGCGTATATTTTGGAGAGTACCGGAATAGTGGAAGTGGGGCAAATACCAAAGGACGTGCCCCATTCACAAAGTTACTAAATGCCAATGATGCTAAGCAATTCCTCACTTTTGGCTTCATTCAAGCTTCTAAGTGGCTGCTTCCTCCTCCTCAATATGTCTAATTAATTTTTATTTTCATGTTTTAGTATCATTGATTCCCAAAAAAAAGATCTAAGCACGGATATGAATTGACGATTGAAGAATTTATGAACAACATATACAATTGTTCATCAAGTGTTTTCCAGTCCTGTTCAAAAATGTAAGTGATGTCAAAAAACTAAATCACGCAATTAAAAAAATTTAGTAAAAATGAATTACGATCAATAAATATATATAAAAAAAAATAATGTCTAGAATAAAATTGGACCAGCGCCTAAAATAACTAA
This sequence comes from Inga oerstediana, assembly GCA_963210345.1. Lineage (NCBI taxonomy): Eukaryota > Viridiplantae > Streptophyta > Magnoliopsida > Fabales > Fabaceae > Inga > Inga oerstediana. The sequence continues at coordinate 68,993,601 of OY723401.1, forward strand.
TCACTCGAGTTAGTATTAATTAGGTATCAAGTTCGACGTATGGAACAATTTTGCCACAAACATATGCTTAAAATATACGTGGACCGGCGCATTTTTGCATGAATCTTAAAAATGAGGCAATATAATACAAGCTATAAGCACAAATATTTTAAAAGACAAGTATATACAATGCCATATATGTTTTGTACTTGTACATAGATGCATATTCAACGAAGATTGCAAAGCTTTACACCCGTTTATATTGATTCAAAAATGTTACATTAAAATAAAACTTGTTTTAGGTTTTAGAGATAAAATAGAAACAAAGAGTTTCATGGTTGTTTGTACGTATAGTAACATAATACCTTTCCATTATTATTGTTATTGTTATCATTGTTTTTTTTTTTATGAAAACCATATTACATGTACCTATATTTTTTGTCAATTTTTAATTTATTATATTTTTTCCTCTTAATTAAATCATTAATTTTGATACAAAGTTATCAAACCTAGATTGATGGGTCAGCCTGGAACCCAACGACCTGGCCATGTAACCAGTCTGGGCAAGCCCCTAACTCGGGACTTTGGCGACATGGGGTGACTTGATATCAACCCGAGAAACCCAACAAGTTGCTAGGTTGCCTGAGTTGCCTTTTTAAAAAAGTAACATGTTTTTTTTGTGGGGTATGAATTGAACATGGTAATATTTGTCCAAGTTAATGATAATTTTAGAGTTAATGACTATTAGTTTAGTGATTAAAGAATTGTAAGCAAGAATATTTTGTTATCGTTTATCTGTTTTGATATTTTGCTAGGAATAATATTTAGTGAGTATTGATTTTAGTGTCATTGATTGATGGATTGATACTATAATATCAATATATCAAAGAAATTATAAAGAATGTTGGATAAATATATGATTATTTTGTTAGTGATTCAAGATATTGGATTAATATTTAGTATGTGGATGATATGATGAGAATTTAAATTATTTTTAAATTTTTTATGTCCCACTGTTCTAATTTTTTGGGTTGACTCTAAACTGACCCACTGACCTTTGACCCATTGCCTTGACCGGTTCAAAGGTCAATCCGGGTTTGATAGCATTGTTTTGTTATGTTAGCTCTTGCAACTTTGCCCAGTTAATACTATTAACCCTTATATAGGAGTTAAGGGTGCTAACTAAGTAAAATTAAAGCATTTAATTATAAGAGAACACATAGGTACCAAATTAAGAATTGACGGAAAATATATATGGCTGCAGATGGGTTTTCCATATTTATTATGCATGTGGTTTGTTTCAACATATATACTCCTTTCAATCCTAAATGTATAGGAGCTAGATGTGGGATTTACTTTAGTCTTAGACCTAGCTAAAATCTTAATCCGTTATCTCCCAAATTTATAAATTTTAATTCTATTGATTGTGTATATCAAATGAGGTTTTCATCAACGGGGATAGTGATTAATACGGTATTTTAGAAAAATAAACACAATTTTGATACAAATAACTAACATTACTAATGTTCTTAATATTTATAAATTAGTTACCTAGCTTATACATTTAAGATCGGATAACCAATGTGATTTTTTTGAGTACCCATGTGATACTCTCTTTATCTTTTTATTTTTTTTGAGATAAAGTAAAGTTTAGGTGATGAGTTGGGTTCTAAGGGCTTACAGGGCCACATCATACCTTCGGGCTCAAAAACAATCCTCAAAGATACTTACAAATCATCCATTAATAGAACTAGTAATATGGACCCAACCCGTGAACCCGCGGGTTTTGACGGGTTAGGGTTGGGAAAATATCAACCCACAAAAATGCGGGCCGCACAGGCCCGCACCACATAACCCGCTAGTTGATGAGGGTCAGCCCACGGGTTGGCGAGTTAGCCCGTAAAATTTTTTATTTATATATAATAATTTTACAAAACTTAAAAGTTTTTCACTCCTATCTTGGTACCTCTCAATCTAAAGAGAAAAAATTTTAGCTTCTTCCCTTCTTCTTTAAACAAAATTATTATATCTTGGTTGCTTGAGGATAATTTTATATTTTGTTTATAAACTTTAACAAATTTGATAACTTTATCTCTTAAATTGTAGATTATGTTTTTAAATTTTTATAAAAGAAATGATTGATACTAGGAAGGTAAATTTAATTACTCATATATATGTATCTTATATTTTCAATCCTCTTTAAAAAATATGAATTTTTTTTTTCAAAAAAAAAAAAAAAAAGCGGGCCCGCGGGCTAGCCCGCAACCCGCACAATGCGGGTTAGGGTTGACATTTTGCCAACCCGCAGAAGTGCGGGCTGCATAGGCCCGCACCGTGCGGGCTGCGGGTTGGTGCGGGCCAGCCCGCAACCCGTGGTTTGGCCCGTATTCCCAACTATATCTATTAATAAGATTCTCACAATGTTGTGAACTAATGTTCGAATCCTCATTGGGAAATGTGCCCATATTTAGTGCTCGACAGTGTCTCGAATAGGAAGATACTTATGCTTAGTAAAAACAAAAAAGACTAACTAACAAAATCCCCATATCAACGGTGATATTTGAACTCACAACCTTATAAGTTTTGAGTTAATTTCTCTTTCAATGATTAATTTTTTGATTTTATCTTTGCCTGCTTATATACTGCTCTTGATGAAGGGTTTTCATGCCATTATGACACCAAGCATTGGATGTTTGGTTCAATTTTCAACAAGGTAATCAAATCCAGACTGGTCATTAAACTGGCCGGGGTACTCGGTCAAATGTTAGTGGGTTAGACCGGAAATCAAACTAGAGCTAATCAGGGCCAAATCGGTGAGAAATTGAAGATTTTAGGCTTGTTAATATGAAATTCAAAAGAAAAATGTTAAAAAAAAATTTTTCTAAAAAAAATTCCAAACTAGACCGAGTCACTTGACTAAACCAGTCTACCGGCCGGTTAGCCGATTTCCAATCCGGGTTGTATTACCTGAATTTTCAACTCGTGGCCCAGCTCAATTTAGAATGGCTCTGTGCTTGGTTAGGCCATGATTAGCTTGAGGTATTTTTTATTTAAATATTTTTAGGAAAAATGCATTATTCACACTATCTAAAATGTAGTTATTTACTAATAAGCTGTTGGCTAAAGTGGTAAGTGGCTTTGTCTCATAAGGAGGAGAACACAAGTTCGAATCTCAACAAGTACACTTATTGAGAGAGATGAGGAACCTTTTGTATTATCTAGAAAAATAAAGTTGTTTAAAAATTAATGTTTGGATGAAAAGCTATTAACATTCTTTTAAATTGTTGATATAAATGCAAAAAATTTACGCATTATAATTTCATAATATCAAAAACAAATCACTTCACCTAAAAAAAACATTTCTTTAAAAATAATGTTGAGATGAAAAGTAACATTCTTTATAATTATGTATTATTTTTTATAATTTTTTTAATTTTTAATTAAATTTAAAATTTTGGACAAAATCAAAATATTGAAATTATCAAATTTTTACAAGAAATGAAAAAAAAAAAGTATCGGAGCCTGAACCCTTTTTTGGTACAAATTAAATCGGAGGCTGATCCTGTTCGGCCATTTTCATTATTTCGGCTCAATTTAAATTTAAAATTTTGGACAAAATCAAAATATTGAAATTATCAAATTTTTACAAGAAATGATAAAAAAAGGGAAAGTTGTTAAAAAAGACCCATTGGCAACTTAATTGTCAAATGAGACCTGAGAAGATATTTTCACACAGAGGGAAGATTTGTGCATACGGAGGGAAGATTTTTACACACTTATAGAGAATAATATTGCACATAAAGAATATATTCTGCACACAAGAAAAAATATTCTGTACACCCTAAAGATATTTTGTATGGAAAGGTCCCATTTGAAAAATATATTTTCAATGTGATATTTTTTTACAATTTTCCTAAAAGGAAGTATCGAAGCCTGAACCCTTTTTTGGTACAAATTAAATCGGAGCCTGATCCTGTTCGGCCATTTTCCTTATTTCGTCTCAACTTAGCCAATCTCGAAGTGAGCCTAGTGGGCCAAGTTCTCAGACTTAACCCGATTTGGTCCAAATGGGTGCCCGGAAACAAAACCCGAATATTCTCAGACGGGCGTAGGGCTGGATTCGCTAGAAATGTAGAAAGCAGGTGCTGAGTAACATTGTAAGTTTGTAACAATTCCAGGAGATCGGGGAAGAACCAGTAAAGGGTGTATACGTCGTCTTCTGTTGTATCTCATCTCGCACCACACCTGTCATGGCGTTGAACAATGGATTCAGATCTGCGGTGAGGCTTCTCAATTCTTCCGATACGTTTGTTTCAAAGTCAGGTCAGTCGCGTGTATATAATTCCTTCTCTATTTGGGTGATGATAAACTTTTCAATGAGGCTATGGATCTATCGTCAAATTTTGAGCTAATTTTTTTTATCTGCATTTTATGTTTACTTAGTCTTGCTATATGAAATGATGGTTCTTTTGTTTGCCGATATTCCTGTAGGAGTGGAATGACTTTTTTTTTTTGGGGGTGAATTTACGTGGTTTTGATATGAGAAGAGGCTTGAGATCAGCGAATAATTACTTAGCTTCTCACATGATTGATTCAGAGTCTTTGGTTTTCTAGGGCGTTGGTTGTGGGCAAATCGCCTGAAGAACTATGAATGTTACTAATACAATTACGATTTGGCAGTTTTAAATCAAATTTTAATGAACGAAGACGTGGGTATTCGGGGCTCGTACTACACTGAAATGTAATTCTGAGGTATTCTGGCAGTTTTAAATCAAATTTTAATTCCCAGTTACCGTGCTTGATGTTAAGTTACATGATATCAAGACCAAAAATAAGGGACTGTCTACCACTCTAGATTCTAGAAAGTCTAAATGTGTTCAGGTACCATGTCATTTTGGTTGGACGATTTTTATATAGATATTACGGTGACAATGGTTTTCTTTGGTGAAATGTATTACGGTGACAAATTTTGTTGAATATGAATGTTGATGAGCTTTGTCATTTGTACTCTGTAAGAAGACCCGTTCAAAAATTATTGTGACCTATCTTGGTTCTTTGTAGAGGAAGCCTCAAGCATCATCCACATTCTTGAGGTTATGTAAGAGAAGTCTAACTGCCATTTGGTGTTGGTTTGAAAGATTTATCCGTTGCCGGCGATTTTGTTCAGGTGGAAATTTGTTGTAGGTCACTGTGAACTGATTGTATTTAAGAGTGCATAAATTCTTTGAACTTCGAAGAAAGGAAAACAATTTTTTTAGTGAATCGTAAAATAATCATGAGGATTTAGTGTTAAAAATTAATTGGGTGCTAGTGGGTGTGGGTTGTCTCAAATTTTTGTGTATAGTATTCAAACCCATAAATTCTGCAATGCTGCTTTGGGTGATAACAAATGGTTTTAGCAAGGGTCATGTCAACTAATTGGCTTTATTGTTGTAGAAGTTTTGAAACATAATGGTTGGTTCCTGTTGGTGCCAGTCGTTTTAGTTCAAAGACATTTGGGCAAGGAAATGAATCTTATTTCTCAACGTTGACCTCCCAATGGAGTTGCGTTAATTTTCCTTTGGTTAGAAAGGAGAGCAAGAGGAAGGTTAACATTTTTGTTATGCCAGTATCAATTTTTGTGTTTGTGCCTGAGTAGGGGAGGGAGCATAGTGAATCCTGAGAGAAGGATTTTGAATCCCAGTAAATAATGTCTGATGAGGATAATAGCTTCGTCAGTTCTATGCTTGTTTGGACAGATTTCAATTGGACGACCTAGACTGTAGTTTGCTTAATTGACAGAAGCGTGTGTAACTTGCTTATAATATATCTGGTGATAGTTGTGAATCTAGCAGCAAGAGTGAGTGAAGTACAATGCAGGCTACTAATTAATTCTCGTACAAGTTTGAAATTAGAGCCATAAAAGCAGATAAGAATCATATTGTGCCATGGACGTAAGACTGCTTGGAATATAAACAGATGGCAAGATAAATTGCCAAAAGAAAATTGCTCTAGGTTAGATTGCTGGTTTTGAAAGTGGTAGATCCATTATATGAAGGAAGTGGCTCTCCTAGGACTTGAAAACTATATTTTAGATGAATTGCTGTGGCGACATATAGTGGCGTGTGGATCTTCATGTTCTAGGGCAATTGAATTATCATCTGAATTTGGGAAAAAATTGTTTCTAGGAGTTGGAATTCATATTGAGCTAGCCTAATATATTTAACCTGATATCATAATTGAATTCTGCGTTCTCCTAGGATTATTAAGGTTGAAAGCTTCCTGTTTGTTTATTCTTTTGCTGCTTTCTCATTCTTTGTGTTTACAAGGTTGCAATTTGACATTTTATCATCAGTTCTTCTATGATAGAACTGGCACCTGATCTCATTTCTGATGAAAAGAATTGCCATAGAGACCACTTATGGTTTGATCTTTAAAGTTTTAGCAAGCCATGTTTTCTTCAGTTTTAAAATTGGAGGAATGCCCCCCCCCCCCCCACAAAAAACACACAAAAAAACAACACGCGCGGAGATGGGATGATTTTTTTTCTTTTAAAAAATATTATTGCTCATTCTGGCAAGTGTGAATAAAAAGAGAAAGCCATGTTGTGACAGTGAGCAGAGGTTTCCGTTCCACTGGGGTTAAGAGAATGGGAGGCGGACATGGGCATGGCGATGAGCCAGAATATCTGCATGCAAGACACATGTACAACTTGGATAAAATGAAGAATCGCCCCTTGAAGATGTCCCTTGCTGTGTTCAGTGTCTTCAGCATAGGTGTCGCTGTTCCAGTCTACGCAGTCATTTTCCAGCAAACGAAGACAGCTTCTGGCTAGCTCTCAAACACATGATTTGTTTGATTGCATTTGGGAATCCCAGACATTGCTGAATGCTGATTTTTGTGCTGTTTTGAATTTTGTTTCTGATCAAAACAAGACTTGGGTTTTCTCTGTTTCAGTGATAATAATTGGTTCAGTGATTGTTCCCTAACGCTTAACGCTTGTACATTTTTCATATCTTCAAAGGAATAATATACTTTGATTGGCTGATTTTGTTCAGTAGTTTGATTACAAGAAATGGGTTTTCTTTGTTTCAGTGATAATAATAATTTGGCTTCCTTCTGGAGGGACAGTAAACTATAGTACTTGATGTTTTCCTATTAGGGCTGAATATGGTCCTGGTCTCCTCCCGAAGATCGAAATTTTATGATCTAAACTTCATGCATGGGAGACGCCTAAAAAAAGCTTGTTCATGAAGGTTCTAACAAAATTAGTGCGATGTGTTCTTATGCTATCCCTCGAATGCAAATGTTTAGATTATGGTTAGTATGTTTGATGTCACCAAGGCACCAAGCAAAAGGAAATAGGAAAGGAATCATTGAAAATGAGCTGCTATTCTTTTTGGCAATATATGTAAAAACGTATGAAACAAAGAATTAGGCGTCCAAATACTGTTTCAACAGTTCAAATTAAAAATAGGGGTCAAGGTCAAATTTTTCCCAGAAGTATTTACCGAGGGCAAATTTGTCCTAAAAGTTTTTCAGGGGCAATTTTATCCTAAAAGTTTCAAAAAGGAAGCAACTTTGTTCTGTCCTTTATCTTAGTTAATTTTGACAGTTAGTTGACCAAATATGCTAAGCTGACAGTTCATATATCATTCACATCATTTTTATTAAGGTACAAATTTGCCTCGGAAGTTTTAAATCTAACTTTAAAAAAACAAAAGTGAAGTATAACACATGGACTTTTAGACAAATTTGCATCTTAACAAAATAATGTGGATGACATGTTGACTGCCAGCTCAACATATTAGTTAACTAACGGTCAAAATTAACTGAAATAACAGCCAAGGTAAAATTGCTCCCCTAAAAACTTATGGGACAAAATTGCCCTTCTGTGAAAACTTCAAGATAAAATTGCCCCTTAACCCTAAAAATATTTAATTAAGAATTTTGAAATAAAAAAATTATTTTTTAAAAGCTGGCAGGTAGGAAATTATTTTTATTTTAAACTCTATGCACATTAAAACAATTTTCTTAAGGAAAAAAATATAAAAATTTAAATTTAAACCATTTAAATTAGATTGGAATAGTTCAGATTTCATTTATCATTATACAAAGCACAACATTCTTCATACTCGAAGGTATATGTATTATTAGTACATGTCCAACATTATTCCATAATTTATTTTTGATATTTTAAATGTTTATATATTTGTCTTTTATACTCCCTCCTGTTCTTAATATAGGATCTAATTGGGCAGTAGGTTTTGGTTCTAATATAAGACTTAATTATCACATTCGTTAATCTTTTTCTAATTTATTCCTATTAATGATCCCTCAACTGAGAGATGAGAGGAAATAAGGAAAATGATTAAGGTGTTTTAGAAAAGACATGTCATATTAACTAACTTAAATAATGTTCTTAATTTAATCAAATTAGGTTAAATATATATTATATTTAGGATTAGAGGGAGTATCATATTATTTAGCTAATTGGAATATTGTTAGCCTCATTAATGGTCTTTACTACCTCCAATTCTTAATATAATGGCTCGTTAACTTTTTTTTAAAGAGATTAAGGAAGCTAATTAAGTAACATTAAATTATTTATATTTATCATTTTTGTCAACACCCTTATTTATTCCGATATTACCAGAGTAGCAATGCACAATTCAGCGAGCACACAAGAATAACATAAATATACTGATAATATGTATATGATTACATTACATGAATTCCCCTAGGAATTGTACAAAATGCCTATAGACTTAAAATATGATAAAAGCCTGTAGATAACCAACTGCTTCTTTTGGACTAAACCGAATTGTAGTTTCTTCGTGCAGTCCTTTTCTCTGCTTTCACCACACCTCCAGTGTTGCCTATCTAATTGGTTGGTTAAGGGAAGGTGAGATTCGAGAGAATCTCAATAATAAACAATTACCATAATGCATGCATGATATATGTTAAGTGTATGACATGTTAGCCTTAACTATATACATGCCATATAATGACATTTATGCGTGCTTAATGTTTTATGTAACATACTCATGACCATAACATAAAAAGAAGCAGAGCTTCATTATTTAAATATGCTCTACACAATCAAGTAAAACAATCACATGAATTACTATACAAGTACAACTATCAAATACATGTAAGTAGGGTAAGTTCACTACTTGGATTGCCCTTCCCTTACCTGTTTATCAGTCCAACTGTATCCAACTCGGGCTATTGTCCGATCCTAAAATGCCAAATTTACAATAAATGAGTTATTACTCATTCATATATTATTTTAAACTCATTGTGTTGGTTGTCTTTGCTTAAAACTGCAAAATTACCAAAAATATCCCTGGGGACTCGGTCTTAGCCCCTTTATACCCAATCTAACTATATCTTACAAAAAATTATGACCCGGGCTAATCTTAGACAATTTTATGTGTAAAATGTATTTTTGACCTCAAATTTGTCAGATTCATGCTCAAATTACAGATTTACTCTTGACAGCCACAAAGTAAGGGTTTTAGGGGTAATATTGTCATTTCACACCTTAAAGCCTTCATACTTCATATTATACATGTTCCCTACATAATTTTCCATTCTAAACCTAATGGAATCATCAAAAACACCAAAATCCAATTAAAACACAGTGAAAACAACTGCCAGACGAAAATCACAATAAATTGGGAAATTGGAGTTTCTTGATTCCATTCCATTAATCACATTCTTTTCACCCTAAATCACTTGTTTAATTACTTAAACACACTTTCCACATAATTCATCCAGATTTGGGCAGCATCTCCCCTTAGGGTTTTGTCATTCCAATTTACAAATCAAGCTAAAACAAACCACCAATTCAATCACAACCACAACCACAACCTTGAATCAATCAAGAACGCAAGGTTTTATAGCTTACCTTTGATTTTCGCTCTCTAACCCTTCAAAACCGTGACCTCCTCCTCTCCTTTCTCTTAATTTTGTTCTTGCTATATGAGTGTTTCATGAAAGCATTGAAATTAGAGAGTTTTCATGAACTAGAGACAAGAACAAGCGAGATTTGCTTGCAAACTTATCTAGTTTGCCTCTTGAACCTTTGTCTCTCTTCATTTGCTCTTGCTTTCTTCAAGTAGTTCTCTCTCTCTCTCTCCTCTTTCTATTTTGGACGAAATGTGAGGCCCTTTGGAAGAGATAATTGATCTCAAAATATCATCTTCCATCTCCTTATAATATTAATATTTTAATGCTAATTTACCACATGTTAACTTTTTGACTTTTCAACTTATTTTACTTGGCCAATATTACTTCTTCTTATTTAATTTGGACCAAATATCTTATTTCCCTCTTGCTTTCTTCAACTTGACCGAAAATGCTCTTTGAGAAGGAGATAATGATCTCTAAAATATCATATCTCCACCTCCTTAATAAATATTATTAAATTGCCAATTTTTACACATGTGAAACTTTTAACCTTATTGTTTCATCTTTTCCTTCCTTTCCTCTCTCCACAATGACATACAAGGGCTGATGAAGAGAACAAATAAGTCTCTTGAATTATCTTCATCCATCTCTTGAAATTATTATTTAATAGCTATTTACACATGTGTTACTTTTTTTAACTTTTCAACCTTCATTTACTTAGTAAAAAATGCTCTTATTGAATTAAATGTAAGCCAAGTATTAATTTTCCTTTGCCTCTTCTCTTGTTGGACGTCCAACACATAAGGAAAAGGGAAAAACATGGGCTGTGGATTTAATTTAGCCCATACATTTTTGTCACTGCCTTGTTAATTTCGCACTTTGATTAAAAGCTGACAAAGTTTTCATCAAATTTTGAAAATTAATATATTTATTTATAGATGTCCAATTGCTATGGTTCTAAAGGCTATGTGACCTTTATTAAATCTATTTTTAAGCAAAAATATTGCATTTAGCCAACTGGTCACACATAATTCCAGGATTGCCATTTATTGGATACTGCCACAAAAACTTTCCAGTTTTACTTAGCTAACTTCAAAAATACATAATTCTCAGTGTACAAGTCCAAATGACTTATATAGCCTATCAAATTAAAGTTTAATATGTCTATTTTTGTTCTGAAAAATTTCATAGGCATTGGATATCATTTGACTGTCTAAAAACACATGAGAATCTCACTGTCAGCTAATCCACATTTTTACAATTTGTGTTCTAAACAAAATTATGTTGTGTGTAATCACTAATTGCTTTGTTTTGTCATTTCTTGTGCTCTTTAATTCACCATTTCATTCCCTTTAATATAAGGAATTTTGGTAAATAAAATTTGGGATGTTATAATTTTCCTCTAAACTAATGTGCTTGATTTATAAATAAATATTTATAGTCTAATGATTCACAACATATTCTATGATTAAGTAGTTTATTTATTTTTCTTAATCTTTCCAAAAAAGTCAACTAACTTTTAGTCGGAGGGAGTGCTTCAATGTAAAATTTAATCCATTAGATTCATACTAGCTTAATTGGAGTTGAGTTTTCTTTTTCATTGCCTACCATTTTTATTTTTGCATATTACTCCTCCTGATTTTAATATCAAACTCAATTGATGTTTTTAGATAGATTAAGGAAATTGAATAAATTATTTAGTCATAACGTATGTTGTATATTATTAGATTATATATCAATTTATAAGTCAAACAAATTAATTTGGAGAGATAAATATTGATGTTTTAAAATAATTTATTTAAATTTTTTAATTTCTCTAAAAAAGTTAACTAGATCTTATATTAACTTATTAAGTATTAGATGAAGTATTAAGTTTTTTTTTTTTGAATGGAAATATGAAGTACTATGTTAGAATAAATAAGCATCTAACCTAATTTATTTTCTTGTGAGAATTTAAAATTACATTATTACGGCCAAAGACACAAGAGCTACTCTTCATTAAGGTTCTCTTTGGTATGAGGTATTTGGAGGGGAACGAAAAAAATTTTATAAGCTAATTTTTTTAAAAAAAATGTGAGAAGTGAGGTTATAAAATTTTAATAAAAAGAAAATATAAGATAAAATAATAAGTAAAATCAATTAAAAACTTTTAATTTTACTTCTCTTATTTTTTTTAATCCAATTCAAAATAAATTTCTCTCTTCTCACTTTCCCTCCCCTCCCCTCATAACAAACAAGCCTTATGGGGTTGTTAAGTATGAGGGATTTAGAGGAAATGGGAGGGGGGCTTTTAGTAAGTTGGAATTTAAAAAAAATAAAGAAGTAGAGTTATAAAATTTTAATAAAGAGAAAATGTAAAAATAAAAAGAAAGAAAATTAATTAATAGATTTTAACTTTTTTTAATTCTTTTAAGAGTTAAGGTGCAAAAATACTCGTGAACTTTTCTCAAAAGTGCATGCAACACCATAAACTTTTTTTAGGTGCAAAAATACCTATGAACTTCTTAAAATGGGGAAAAAATGCCAAATCGTTAATTGATACAAATGTCGGTTTTGTGGGACCCACAATATTATTTTTTGAGGTGTAAAAATATCCATGAACTTTTCTAAAAAGTGCATCCAACACCATAAACTTTTGAAAAGTTCATGGGCATTTTTGCACCCAGAAAAAATTTTATGGTGTTGGGTGTACTTTTTAGAAAAGTTCATGGGTAACTTTACACCTCAAAAAATAATATTGTTGGTCCCACAAAACGGACGTTTGTACCAATTAACGGTTTGATATTTTTATCCCATTTTAAGAATTTTATAGATATTTTCACACCTAAAAAAATTTTATTATGTTAGATACACTTTTAAAAAAAAAATTATGAATATTTTTACACCTTAACCCTTCTTTCAACTCCAACCGAAAAAAAAGCCCCCTCCTCCCTTTCCCTCGACCAGTTCACTATTGTAGTCTAGAGCTGACCCCGCTTCTGTTTGGTCCGGTCCTTTAACCCAAAGAAAAAAAAAAAGACAAAAAAAGCCGAAAGGACTCGATCAGTCGATTGGTCTAGAAAACGGTCACGAGTACGACAGAAGCAAGAGGAAGAAGCAGCCGCAGAGAGAAGAGCACTTTGGCCGTCGTCTTCTGTTACATCTCATCTCGCACCAGTTGCCATGGCGTTGAACAATGGAATCAGGTCTGCGGCGAGGGTCCTCAAATCTTCCGACTCGTTACTTTCGAAGTCAGGTCAGTTGCTGCCGCTTTAACTCTCACGTCATCGTCACGCGTTGGTAACCCCCGCGCTTTTTGGTTGCTGTTAAGCTGTTTCAAGATGCTATGGTTCAATCGTGCTTGAATCTCTGATCCCTAATCACGTATGAAATTGAGTACTTCTGCTTGCCAATACACATTTAGGAGTGACATGGATGTTTTTTTGTGTATTTGTGCTGTTTTGATCTGAAATTAGGTCAGGGATTAACAATGAAATTTTTGCTTCGTGGTGTGGAACTGGAAATTTCGAAAATGCAATAATTGTTGCCTTGATATATGGACTCTGTCAAATTCTTCTGAAAATATTAAAAGCAGTTTGTTATATGTTTACAAGCAAAATGTTCTAATAAAATATAATAAGTATATGATTTTTTAGTGAATGGATTTTGTAAATAGGTGAACAATTTCTTAATTTTGTTGTATACTTGTCTTGTTTCAATTGAAAAATCATATACTTGTCATATTTTAATTCGAAAACCTCCAACCAATGATGTAACGAATTGTATATTTGTATCTACGTTTAATTCAACTATCCTTTTGGATGTTTAAGGTGAGTTCAATGAAAATTATATAAGTCTCTTGGAACACTAGGAGTCTGAGCTAAAATGACAAAATTTGAATTTCCCATTGTTTTAAAACGCATCCGAATCAAGTGCTAAAATTCATTCAATGTACCAATACAATGACTTCACTAAATAAATGTGCTTTATATTAAGAACCGTAGCTTCTAAATAGCGCCGCGAGTCCAGGTTTAGTGTGCCGTGGGGCAATTAATTGGGCAGAATTTGATGGGACCATGTAGCATATTGCTTTAAATGACAGTTGCATGCTCAAATCATGCATTATCCCGTGCAGTGGTTGTGAATGCAGAGAAAAGCATGAACCACTGTCCAATACACATGACTAATTCTAAGTGGAATATTATAGCCAGAGTGACACCTTAGATTCATAGCGTCTCCTGGAGTTGAGACTTGAGACCCCTGGGAATTGAAACTAAAAGGTGAGATCAAGTGCGAAAGGAAAACACTCAAACAGCATGATGTTGGAAGCTTGGACCTGGAAGGCAGAAGAGTCGTTAATATGAATGAAGTGACTGACTTGGTAATTTAGATCAAGATGAATTGTAGTCGTAAACCTTCAAGGCAGAAGATCCATCATATGAAGGAAGTGACTCTTCTAGAATAAAAAATTAGCTAAACATAAATTGCAGTGGTAACGTATAGTGAGGTTGGGATATTCACGTCCAAGGGCAATGGGGCGATTAACTGAATATGAGAATGAATATGTTTCTGCGTGGCAAATCATAATGGGTCTCGTAGGATAAAGTTAGCCTAATGAATTTGGCTTGATATTTTAATCTATACTTTGCTGCTTGATTCAGTGCTTGATATGGTAACAGTAAATTCTAACTTTTTCTTTGGTTAGTGCAGTTGAAAGTCTCTTGTTTTCTTGTTCATTTGCTATTTTCTTCTGCATTATGTTTATAAGTTGCTATTTGGGCATTGTATTCTTCCGTGATAGAAGATCTCCTTTCTTTATACTCGTAAGACCTATTTACCTAATTTGATTAGATTAAGGAAGTTAGTTAAGTTGGTTAATATGATATGTTTTTTCTAAAACATCCTAATAATCTTAATTCCCTTCATTTCTCTCATGATTATTGTTGAGGAAGTATCAATAGGAGTAAATTAGGAAAATAATATATGAGAAATAGGTCTTACATTAAGAACTAAGATTAACTCCCTAATTAGGTTCTATATCAAGGACCGGAGGGAGTAGAATTTATGGACATTTTTCTGCCTTGTATGGAAATGGAATCATTGTGTCTTTTGATGTTATTTCGTTCCGGCAAGCCCAAATAAACAGACATCTTGCTGTAACAGTGTGCAGAGGTTTTCGTTCAACCGGGGTTAAGAGGATGGGTGGCGGACATGGCCATGATGAGCCCGAATATCTACATGCAAAACACATGTACAACTTGGATAAAATGAAGAATCGCCCCTTGAAGATGTCCCTTTTCGTGTTCGGTGTCTTCAGCATTGGTGTTGCTGTTCCTGTCTATGCAGTCATCTTCCAGCAAAAGAAGACAGCTTCTGGTTAGCTCTCTCATCGCATGCTCTGTTTACTTGCAGTTGGGGAAACCCAGACTAGCTATGTAATAATAGTCTAGTTTATGTGTTGTTTTAAATTCTGTTTCAACTTTTGAGATGGATTTTTCCTTGTGGTTATAATTTTTCTCCCCCATAATTTCTCTAGTTCTCAGTTGCACCTTTAGATGAGATGTTGACGAACAATGAAATGTCGTACTCTTTGTTTTTAATCTCTTGAACAATTTATATGACACTTGAATTCCACTCATGGGTGAAATAACTGTAAAGCAGTTGGAGATGATGATGGAATGATGATTAAGAATTTACTGGATTTCATGTCTAGTTAACCGCGAAACAGTTTGCTGAATTTTATGTGAACTAGTTTTGGTGCCCCATCCATCCTCATGTAAGCAAAATATAACTAATTCATGCTTATTAAAAAAGTTCCAATTTTTTAATAATTGGCTTTTTAATCCGAGCAGTTCTTAATATAAAAACTAGGTCGTTAATTTGTGGATATTAAAAAAATTGATTATATTAGTTATATATAATAAATAGGTGTTGATTTTCTTAAAACACTCGTAAATTGTTGGCATTACATCTAATGAAAACCATCTTAGTATGTGTAATGGATATATCTAGTATGTTTAGGATAAAAATTATAAATTTGTAAGATATAGTGGATTAATGTCTTATATTTATGATTAAAGTAAATCTCTATTCAGATCTTACGTTAGCGTCCGTAGGAAAGTATTTTGTTCTTTTTGTTTGTTGAGCCAAGGACCAAAGTCCTCCAGTATCATTTTCACAAATTGTTATTATTTGACCCAAAAGTGTCATTCTCCGTTGCCAATCCAAAGCCTCGAAGGTTTAATCATTTCTTTATTTTCGGACAATAAATGGCTAACCGGTAAGGCGGTAACCACTCTCAGTCTCAACAATTCCCTTTGGGACATCTTACTCAAGCATTACGTCATCTACCCCCAGCCCGGCTATCTTCACTTCAGTAATTGCCCCACGGCATACTAAACTTATAATCTCGGAGCTATTTGGAAGCTACGGTTCTAAATATAAAGCACAGTTATTTAGTGAAGTAATTTGTATTGGCACATTGAATGAATTTTAGAACTTGATTGGGATGCGTTTTAAAACAATGGGAAATTCAAATTTTGTCATTTTAGGTCAAACTCCAAGTGTTCCAACAGGGGATCTCAAATTTGGGAGCAAGTTTCTTACTTGTAAAGAAGGACCATAAGGAGTTTAAAGTTTTCAACACTTAACTAATTTTAATTATTTTCCGCAATTTATTTCAAGTACTTATACAAAGGATTGGGGAGTATAAAATTATATGTGGTGATTATGTGTGTTATGTGTCGATCCAACTAATAGGTTAGGGTTTTATTATTGCTGTTGTTGTCATTGTTTATTGGTCATATGTATCACAAAAAAAAAAAAGCAATAAGTTATAGTATTATTTATATTTACAAAAACACAATTGGGAAAATTGTACTGAGGTCTCAAGCTAGAGAGAAAATATGATTCCAATGTCCCTTAAAATTTCTAATTTACAAGTAAATCTCATGGGACATCAGGGTAATATAATCCAATTGTGAAAAGATAAAAATCCCTGTAGTCCCAATTCTTCTTCTCTCTCATAGATAGTCCTACTTCGTCACCCAACCGAAGCTGATCTCGTCGCCAAGAAAGCAGGCGCGGCCTCACTATAACTTGTATGACCTGAAGAAAGTTGGTGAACCCTTATTTTGAATACGGAAGAATGGGGAAAAACAAATTCTTAAACTGGCAATGGGAGTCTTTGAATCTATTTTGAAGAACTATATTTTCCTGCATATCTATTGCATGGTATCTTGATTTGGAACTGACATGTGGCGAAATCTACTCGTTTTCACAAGACTCTGAACCTTAAGTGCATGATTTACCTTCATATAAGGTGTTAGCTTTGAATAATACTCCCTCCTCTGGTCTATTTTATAAACAACTTTATTTTTATTGCGTAAAATGAACTGACAATTAAGATTAGTTAAAAATAATAAATGTGTTAAAAATGTCATGTTTCTTCCAAAGACGCTCTTATTTATGGAAAGAGCATAGGAGGATGAGTAACAATTATGAGAGGGTATGAATATAAAATATAAGAGAGAATATGTAATAAATGCGTAATGAAAGAGAATTAGTGGTGAGTAGGGGATAATTATTATAAAGATGTGTATTTAATAGGGGTAGAAAAAAAAAAGTAGTTTAAATTTCGAGACACAAGAAAAAAGTTGTTTATAAAAGGATCAACCTTAAAAAAGAGAAAGTTGCTTAATAAAAAGTTCGAAGGAGTAATAATAATGATGTTACCGTCATATAGAGAAAATATTTACCATCATATATGATGTTACCGTCATATATATATTTGTTTTCCTTGATGGCGATGATGAACTCTTTGAAATCTTAAATTATTATTATGACTATTGTTACTATCTAAACTTTGATATATATATATATATATATATATAATGAATCCTTGAATCATGATATCTTATCAAAATTTGACTAAAATCCTTTTAATTTAATATAGATGACTTCCCAATATATTAAAATATATCTTAAAATATCTAAAAATAGGGATTCACACTGTTTATATTTAATATAGATGACTTGTTTATATCTAAGAATCATATTTATTTTTTCAATTTAATATAGATAACTCCCTGATATATTAAAAGTAAGTCATGTGCGCCACATGAGAAAACATAAAGCGAAAAATGGTTAGTCCACAGAAGAGATTCCACTGAGCTGGGAACAGCATAGATGGTAGGTTGCATCGGTCGCCATTCCCTCCTTAGTCTTTTAGCATTAGAGAGGAGTCGATTCTTCATAGTAGCCAAAGGAGGTTTGAGTTCCTGCATCCCCAGCCATTTCCAATTCCATTCCCAAACTTTATCAGCATCATTCCTATATTGGCCCTACAACTCTTTGTAAGCAAATTTGACTGTGGAGAGTCCACTAGCATTAGCATTCCAATAACAAGAGTCAGGGGAGTCGTTTGCAGTTAGAGGCATAATTGTTGCAATATGGCTAAGAACATTGGGTGGAAGTAAATGCTGAACAGGGACCAATTCCTCTAGCTATTTTAGTCTAAGAAGTCATGGACTGGTTTAGCCTAATCGCGTTCAGGGTCTGCAAACGTTAGGTACTTCGTTGGTCGTACATCGCCAACCCAACCATAACTCCAATATCTAATAGTATACTCGTTCCATATGCGCCAGGCTATATGGAGCTCGGTACCATCCCAAATTCTGGCAATGCTACACCAAGTGTAAGAGGTTGTTCATGATTTGAAGCATAGTTAGTTACCCCTGACTAGAAGTATTTAGATCTTAGCACCTGAACCTAAAGCTAATCCGCGTTGTTAACAAGGGAAAAGGCTAGCTTGGCCAGAAAAGCTTGGTTTTGACCTTCCATTTCTCTCAGCCCACTCCCTCCTCATTGTAGTGGTTAGCACATTTCACTCCAATTAAGTAGGCTTGGCTTGGTCGATGCTTCCCCTGAGCCCCAAACAAACCTCCTGATAGTCTTCTCAATTGCATTGGTATAGGATACCAACAATTTGGTTATCCGCATGGCATATGATGGTATTACACTAAGCACAGTTTTGGCTAGAGTTATTCACCCGTCTAAAGATAGCGAGTTTGCTTTCCACATAGACAATTTTTGTTGAACCTTTTCTGTGGGGTATCGGTAAGTATCTTTGGTGACCATAGAGTGAAGGAGGGGAACACCAAGGTACTTACCCAGGTGATCTGTTTGTTGAAAGTGGACATATTTGGTCGGCTTCTCTCTTGGTCACATTTCTTGAAAAATGAATTCTGGTCTTGTTGGGGGTGGTCGTGCTAAACAATACAAGGTCATCAATGTAGAAAAGATATGATAAGGGCAAACCTTTACGTCCCAGCTTAATGGTCTCCCATTGTCCTTTTGCAACCTCTTCTATAATGGCTTGCAATAATCATTCCATGCATAGGACAAATATATAAGGTGAGAGTAGATCACCTTGCCTAATGCCTCAGGATGGAGTGAAGGTCTGAGAAAGCTTACCATTACATAGAATTTGCATTTTGGAGTGGATATACAATGCATAATTAGTCATACAACCCGTGTTGGTAATCCAACATCTTTTAAAGTGTCTTGAATGAAGGACCAATTGAGCTTGTCAAATGCCTTCTCAAGGTTAACTTTGATTGCAAGCCATCCTTTAGACCTTGTTTTCTTTCGCATGGAGTGAATAACTTCTTAAGCTATCAGAATGTTGTCAGTGATGCTCCTACCCCTAATAAAGCTCGATTGGTAAGGAAGGATTAGAGGGGCCATTAAGTGCCAAAGTCTTTTGTATTAGCTATGTTACAATCTTGTAACCCACTGAACATAAGCTAATGGGTATGAACTCCTTGATTGTTGGGGGTCTTTCCACCTTAGGAATGAGCGAGATTACTGTGTTGTTTAAGCTTCCTTCAAAATGTTTCCCATTTAGAACACCATTAGCCATTTCAGGAGTGAGGTACCCACTATGTGCCATTGACTTTGAAAAAATATAGCATGCAAGCCATCTGGTTTGGGGGCTTTTAGGGGTTTCATATCATACAAAACTTGTCTTACTTCTTTAAGTGAAAAGTCAACATTCAAAAAATCCCAAAAAGGTGGAGAAATAGTACGAAATTTACCTACTGCATGATGAGGGGATTCAGCTGGGGTAGTGGAATATAGGTCAACAAAGAAATTTGTCATCATATCTTCAAGCATGGTATCATTTGAGGTTTATTGTCTATCCTCATTTTTTATAGTTGAGATTCGATTTCTAGATCTTCTAATTCTAGCCTTGATGTGGTAATAAGTATGGTGGCGGTATCCAAAATTAATCCACTCAACGTGAGATTTATGAAGCCACAAGAGTTCTTCTTTGAAGCAGGTAGTTTCATATTCAAGATTGAGTTGGCGATTTAGTCAGTGCATGGAGAGTGGAAGGGGCCAATCTTCTAATGCCTTCTCGACCCCAATGATTTGAGCCCCCAGTTTCTTTTTTCTCACTCCAATCGTACCGAAAATGTCTCGATTCTAGTTTATAGTGGCTTCCGAGAAATTGTTAATATTTTCCCATAGAGAGTGGTTATCAGTCCACATGTTTTTCACTAAGTTAGTGAAGTGTGGGTGAGTTAGCCAAGAGGCTACAAACCTGAATGGCCAAGGGGAGTTAGATGAATGATGAGAGAGGTCTAGTATGAGTTTCAATGGCCTGTGATCAGGTTAGAACTTGGAGAGGTGGTGAACTACAGTGATTGTGAAGGTTTGAGCCAAATTGTTGTTGACTAGGTTTGGGCCCAATTGCTGTTGAGAAAGATTCTAACAGAAAAGATAGTGAATGGCAGGATGAATAGTGCCCTTACCATGATCTGCATTATATAGAAACTGTACAAAGGAATCAAACGTCCCTCAACAAGGAATATGCTAACATAACCTATAAGGAGGGAACACGTGTAACATAATACAGCTATACAAAGTGTCTAGAATATTCTATTGATATTATCTACAGAATAAATACTAATTACAATTATATTCTAACATCCCCCTCAAACGAGAGGGTGTGACAAGCAACCCGAGTTTGCTGCAAAAAATTATGAACTGTGTATGAGATAATGCCTTGGTAAAATAGTATGCAATTTGATTAGTAGAAAGAATATAACCAACATCTATGAATCCAGAGAGAACCATATCTCTAACAAAATGCAGGTCAATTTATATATGTTTACTTCACGAATGTTGGACAGGATTGGCAGCTAGAGCGCCAGCACTAATATTGTCACACCAAATTACTATTGGTTGTCTGAGCATAAGACCAAGTTCAAACAATAGAGAGGAAATCCACTTAACCTCAAAAGCACTATCAGCTAAGTGTTAGACCTCATGTTTTGATGATAACAAAAGTATGGTTTGAAAAAGAAATGATTAATAATCAAGTTTGAACTAAGCAATGACAGGAACAGGCTTTACTTGAAGTTAGCATGGAAGTATTGAAGATTAGCCAAGAGAAAATGCTGAGGAACTTGATCAGAAGTATAGTTTCTAAGGCATTACTCGAGGCGCTACTCAAGTAATGAGACAAAACTTGAAGTAACCAAGGAAAACTTCCAGTAACCTGCCACCATTACTCGAGGAGCTACTCGAGTAACCAGGTAAAAACTTGGAGTTGCTCTCGGCCTGTTAATGTTACTCGAGGAGGTACTCGAGTAACCAAGTGAAAACTTCCAGTTGCCTTCAAGTTTTCCCAATGATACTCGAGGAGCTACTCGAGTACCTGTGTTTCCTAAAATGTGGACCTCTCGGCATTTTGTACCACTGCTAATGTTACTCGAGGAGCTACTCGAGTAACCCTGTGAAAACTTCCAGTTGCCTTCAAGTTTTCCCCATGATACTCGAGGAGCTACTCGAGTAACTCTGTTCTGAAAATATGTAACTCTCGGCACTTTGTACCACTGCCAATGTTACTCGAGGAGCTACCCGAGTAACATACTAGAGTAAGTGAAAACTTGAGGTTGGTACCCGATTAACCTGATCTCTCTTTGTTTCATCTTCCTCGAGTACTTACTCTAGTATACAAGTTTTCCATGGTTTATTTTAAGTGGATTCCTCGAGTAAGTACCCCAGTATGCACAAATATTTTCAAAGTAAACTTCAAGTCATTACCAGAGTAAATCATGCTCAAAAGTCTTAGTTACTCGAGGAGCTACCCGAGTAACCTATGCAAAAATGAATGCATTACTCGAGTCCCTACTCGAGTAACAAGGTAATTGCTCTCGGCCTTAAAATCCTACCAACATTACTAGAGTAGAGCATCGAGTAATCAAAAGTTTTTAAAGGATTACTCGAGGTGTTACCCCAGTAATCTATGAAATTGCAAAAGCATTACTGGAGTAGCTACCCGAGTAAATAACTATTCCCAAAGGTTTGAAATTTAGTTTACTCCATGCAATACCCGAGTAATCTTGTTTTTCTTCATTGACTTTCAATTAAACAAAGATTTCCCGATGATACTCGAGGAGCTACTCGAGTAAACTTCAAGGGTTACTCGAGGAGCTACTCGAGTAAGCTTACCCAAAAATTTAGAAACCATTCAAACTTTCATTATATTGTTTCCTATATGATTAACCTTTCATTGTATTAGTATTCTTAGTCTATTTACAGAGAAACAATGAAGAAATCATATCAAGAGATGAAAGTCAAAAGAAACGTTCAAATGCCAACCACCGCCAACGGATATTTTTCAAAAACTTGAAAAGTCAATAGTGGCTGGGCACTCACCAACGGACGAAAGGAAACGTTCCAACGGTCATCACCAACATACCTATATATATATGGGAACCTTCAAACAGAGAACTACAATCAAGCACACATACGAACGTATCATTAAGTTCATTGCTCTATTTTCACGTTGAAATTGTATTTCTATACTTCAGTGATTATCATTTACTCTGTAAGAGAGATATCTCATTCAAACTCAATATTTGTTATTGAGATAACTTAAGGTTGTGGAACCTTGAGTTGGGATTGGATTACAACCTGTAAGGGGGAGCGAGTGTCCAGGTGTAAGGAACTTGCTTGTACTGAGGTGCCAAGAACCCACTGAATCTTGAAAGCTATAGTGAAACTCTCAGAGAAGCTCTGAGGACTGGACGTAGGTCAAAGTGGTTGTGACCGAACCAGTATAACTCCCGGTGTACACTTCGGTGATATTTCTCCTTACTCATTACTGTTTTAATTCTTTTGTCAAAGTTTTATATTTTCGAAAGAAATTTCAGTATCACCCAATTCACCCCCCCTCTTGGGTGAAACGCTTGATCTAACATTTGGTATCAGAGCGTAGGTCTTCTTGTTAAGGTTTAACAGCCTAAGAAGGATCCAATGGCAAGCATGGGTGAAGGAATTCTTCCAGACGGAGCATCCATCACTAGACCCCCTGGTTTCAATGGAGAACACTTTTCTTTCTGGAAAGCTAAGTTCAGAGTGTTCATGATGGCTACTGAATATGGGCTATGGGATGTAATTGAGAGTGGAAATTATCAACCTACAAAGGTTGTAGATTCTCAGAAAATTCCAAAGACGCCAGCGGAATACGATGAGAATGACAAGAAACTTATCACTCTCAATAGCAAAGCAATTCTGATGTTACAAAGTGCTTTGAGTCAAAGTGAATATTTCAGAATTTGCACACTCCCAACAGCAAAGCAAATGTGGGAAGCTCTAGAAATAGCTCATGAGGGAACTTCGGGAATAAAGGAGAATCGAATCAACACCTTGGTCACCGAATTCGATTTACTTCGAATGAAATCAGGTGAGTCAATTTCTGAATTCGAACTTAGATATACTCATCTTGTTAATCAACTTGCAGATCTTGGGAAAGTCTATGATCAGCACACCCAAGTACGAAAGATTTTGAATATTCTTTCTAAAGAGTGGGAAGCAAAAGTTACTGCAATAGAAGAAGCAAAAGGAGAATCAATGAGATCAGTTGCTTCTCTATTTGGAAGCCTTTCTGAATATGAAAGCAAGCTAAAGTTCAAAAGAGAACTAGATGACATTGGCGATAAGAAAAAGAAAGGTCTAGCTCTAAAAACGAAAGAAGAGAATCAGGATGAGGATGAAGAGTTCGACGATGACGAAATGGGTCTAATCATAAAACGATTCAGAAAGTTCTACAAGAAAGGTCAAGGATTCAAACATTTTCAGAAAGGAGGAAGTAGTAGCAAAGATCATATCATTTGCTATGAATGTGGGAAACCAAGACATATCAAGTCAGAATGTCCAGATTTGAGTCAAAAGAGCAAAGAAAAGAGAAAAGGTAAATTCTTCAACAAAAAGAAAGCCTTTGTATCTGCTATATGGGGTGATAGCTCCTCAGATGAAGAAAGTGATGAGGAAGAAGTAGCTAATATATGTCTTGTTGCTCAAGAAGAAACAGAAGAAGAGGTAAATAATCCTGAACCTACCTATGATGAATTACTTTCTGAATATAATGCTTTACATTCTGAATTCATCAAAATTGTTAAAGAACTGATTGTTATTAAAAAGAAAAACAAAGTTCTTGAAACTGAACTTAAGGGAAAGGATTGTGAAAATTGTGTATCTTTGAAAAAGAAAAACATTGATCTCACAAAAACTCTTGAAAAATTTACACAAGGAAGTGAGATGCTAAATGTTATTTTAAAAGCCCAACAATTTGTAAATGATCGATCTGGAATTGGATATGATCCAAAATTAGATAAAAGAAAAGGAAGAAAGAAAGCAGGAGGTAAGACATATTTGAATTATTTTCAACATTCTGTGCATACGTCAAATCCTTTTGCATTTTGTAATTACTGTAATAGAAAAGGACATCATACATCTTCATGCATTCATAAGAAGAAGGGAACCATAGGAACCTACAAATGGGTACCTAAAGGTTCATATATTCAGAAAATCATTTGTACTAACCCTAAAGGACCCAAAAAGATGTGGGTACATAAGACTTAGTCAATTGATTGCAGGTATGTCTCAAAGCATCCAAAAATAGCAAGTGGTACATAGATAGTGGATGCTCTAGACATATGACCGGAGATTTCGAAAGTTTTACCACATTACAACCTAAAGAAGGTGGAAAGGTAAAATTTGGAGGAAATCAATCCGGAAGGATAGCAGGAATTGGTGAAATAAAAAATGACAAAGGAATACAAGTCAAAGATGTATATTATGTTGAAGGCTTGTGTCACAATTTGCTGAGTGTAAGTCAAAGTGCAGATAAAAACAACTGGGTGATATTTGACTCAGAAGAATGTTTAATCATCAACAAGAAGGACTTACAGCTTGATAAGAAGAATATCAAGGCTAAGCTCAGAGCAAAAAGGGAAGGTAATTGCTATACTCTAGATATTAGTAGAAATGAATCTGAAAACTGTTTTCTGAGTAATACCGATGAAAGATGGTTATGGCATAAGAGATTGGCTCATGTTAATATGCATCAATTAGGGAAATTACTCAAAAAGGATTTAGTGCTTGGTTTACCCAAAGTTAGTTTCAAAAATGACTTGATTTGTGATGCGTGTCAAAAGGGTAAACAAACTAAATCATCTTTCAAATTGAAAAATGAGATTTCAACAAATAGACCATTACAATTACTACATATGGATTTAGTTGGACCAGCAAGAGTAAAGAGTCTTGGTGGCAACTTATATTCATTGGTCATTGTTGATGATTTCTCTAGATTTACATGGGTTATTTTTCTATCATCAAAAGATGAAACCTTTGAAGAATTTATTGTTTTTGCCAAGAAAGTGCAAAATAAGAAAGGTATGTCTATTGCAGGTATTAGGACTGATCATGGTGGAGAATTTGAAAATCAAGCCTTTGAAGAGTATTATGATACTAATGGCATTGATCACAATTTCTCTGCCCCAAGGACTCCTCAACAAAATGGAGTTGTGGAACGCAAGAATAGAGTGCTCACAGAGATGGCTAGAGCATTGCTAAATGAAAAGAATGTGTCTCAAGTGTTTTGGGCTGATGCTATGAGTATAGCATGCTATGTTTCAAACAGAGCATATATCAGAACAAAACTTGGAAAGACACCATACGAACTATACAAAGGAAGAAAGCCAAACATTGCTCATCTACACATCTTTGGTTGTAAGTGTTTCATTCATAATAATGGTAAAGATAACTTAGGAAAATTTGATTCTAAAACTGATGAAGGAATTTTCCTAGGATATTCTAACCGAAGTAAAGCATATAGAATTTTCAATAAAAGAACTTGTATTGTTGAAGAATCAATTCATGTTGTATTTGATGAATTTGAATCCTCTGACAAAACCATTGATGAAGAACAGGAAGTTGTTTTAAATCAAGAAAATGGTCAATCTATCTCTAAGTCTCTTATTCCAGAGGTTGATGAAACTAAGGATGAAGAGCAATCCCTAGGTCAACCTAAAGCCTGGAAATACAATAGAAGTCATCCCTTAGATCAAGTCATAGGAGATGTGAATGAAGGGATCAAAACCAGAAATAGAGTTTTCAATGAAGTAAGTTTTTCTGCATTCATTTCTGAGATTGAACCTTCTAACATTGATGAAGCCCTATCAGACAATGATTGGGTCATAGCAATGCAAGAAGAACTAAATCAATTTGAAAGGAATCAAGTTTGGGATTTGGTGCCCCGACCCAAAGATCATACGATCATTGGTACTAAATGGGTATTCAAAAACAAACTCGATGAATCTGCAATTATTGTCAGAAACAAGGCAAGATTGGTGGCCAAAAGCTATAATCAGGAAGAAGGAATTGATTATGAGGAAACGTATGCTCCAGTGGCTAGATTGGAAGCTATACGTGTACTCTTAGCCTTTGCATGCATCAAAGGATTCAAACTCTATCAAATGGATGTTAAGAGTGCTTTTCTAAATTGTTACATCATGGAAGAAGTGTATGTAGAACAACCTCCAGGTTTTGAAGATATCACTAAACCGGACCATGTTTTCAAACTTAAAAAGGCTTTGTATGGTTTAAAACAAGCTCCTAGAGCCTGGTATGAAAGGCTTAGTAAGTTTCTTATCGATCAAGGTTTTGTACGGGGAAAAGTTGATACAACATTATTTATAAATCGAAAACGTGATGATATTTTAATTGTTCAAATATATGTTGATGATATTGTTTTCGGTGCTACTAATGAATCTCTATGTAAGGAATTTTCTGAGATAATGCAGGGAGAGTTTGAGATGTCAATGATGGGAGAATTGAATTTCTTTCTTGGTTTGCAAATCAAACAAAGAAAGAATGGAATCTTCATATCTCAAACAAAGTATTTAAAAGAGCTATTGAAGAAGTATGGAATGGATGAAGCAAATGGCTCAGACATGCCTATGAGCTCAACAACGTTGCTTGATGCTGATGTTAAAGGGAAAGACTACAATATCACAAAATATAGAGGAATGATTGGATCATTACTCTATCTCACAGCAAGCAGACCAGACATCCAATTTAGTGTTGGCATATGTGCAAGATATCAATCGGCGCCAAAGGAATCACATGCTGAAACGGTCAAACGAATCTTTAGATACCTTGTTGACACACCAGAATTGGGTCTGTGGTATCCCAAAGGAAGAAGTGAATATTTAATTGCTTATTCAGATTCTGATCATGGAGGATACAAGACAGACAGAAAGAGCACCAGTGGACAAGGACAATTTCTTGGAGGATCTCTTGTCTCATGGTTCAGCAAGAAACAAAATACAGTGTCTCTTTCGCCAACAGAAGCCGAATATGTTGCAGTCTCAAGTTGTTGTGCACAAGTGATATGGTTAAAACAACAACTACAAGACCTTGGTATTTATCTCAAAGAAATACCAATCTATTGTGACAATACTAGTACGATAAGCTTGGCAAAGAATCCAGTTCAACACTCTAGAACCAAGCATATCGATGTCAGACATCACTTCATCAGAGATCATGTCCAAAAGAAAGATGTGAAAGTGATATTCATTCCTACTCATCTTCAACTAGCTGATATCTTCACAAAACCCCTTGCAAAAGATCAATTTCTATTCATTAGAAGAGAATTGGGAATGGTAAATCCCAATGAGTTATAAGAAATTCAAGCATTTCATAATATTAGATGAAGTCACATGATAATGTTTTGATGATTACTAACTTAAGCATCGGAGTATATAGAAACGTGTTTTGCAGGAAGAAAGAAACTCTGTTTTGGGAAACAAAAACAGAGATTATCATAGGACACATTTACTGGAGTACCAACTTGAAGTTATGGCTAAGACAGAAGCAATACCCGAGGAGTAACTTGAGGTAAAGTAGAAGCTTACTCGAGTATGTACTCGAGTAATGGCCCCCAAAACTGGAAGTAACGAATCAAGTTACTTGATTTTCAAATATAACGGTTCAGTTTTCAAATAAATGAAGAGTCAGAAGTTGAGAAGCTGTTTACCCAAGGCAGGCCTCGAGTAAACTTGAAGCTTACTCGAGGAAGGCCTCGAGTAATGTCGGAGTTCAGATTCTCAAAGTGTTGAATAATGACTCAAATCTGACCCAAATGGACTATGAATGATCGAGGGAACATCCATGGATAATTACTATATTATTCATGCCAGGTACGCAATTTAAATGAATTATTTTTGAACTTTTCTTTATGAACACTCGAGGAAGGCCTCGAGTACACTTGAACATTACTCGAGTAAGGCCTCAAGTAACGTCGGCTTTTAGGTCTTTATCTTGCGCAAACTCGGTCATTTCCACAAAATCTCCTCGAGTAAATCACTATACACCCTTTCAAAAACTTTTCCCAATCGATTCCTTGCCTCATTTCCGTCAAAACCCAACTGATTTCAAGTCCAAAAACTTCCTATTTTGTTTAAAATCTTTGTGCCCTAAACTCGCGACAGTGACCCTATTTTTCTGAGATTCTTGATTTTCTGTGTTTCAAGATGGTTAGAACCAAGAATCTCAACTTCACAGATTCCTCTGATTCACAACAAAACCCTGATCTCCTTTCTCCTCCTCCAACAAAGAGAAGAAAGTTAATCCCAAGACCAAAAGCCAAAGTTCCTCTTCAACCTCAATCACAACCTAAAGCCAAAGGTGTGGTGATCAAAGAGCCTATTGTGACTAGGGCTCAGTCTAAAAAAAGCACATCTACTGGAAGAAGCAAAGGTGCCAAAACTCCCTCACCTTCTCACTCTGACTTCTCTACACCCTCTTTCACTCCAAAGCCTATCAAGAAGCCAAAATATGACAAGAATGTGGCTAAGGCTATGGCTGGGATCATTGACCAAATGGAGAAGGGTCAATCTTCCAAGAAGTCCAAGATTCCAGAAGCAGAGATCACTACCCCTCCAAAGGGATTCAATGTGGGCAAACTGGTGGAGTCTCCCAAGTACTTAACACAATTCTCTAGAAGAAAAGTGTGTAAGACACACTATGTTGATTTGAAGTTGCTTCAAGAGGTAGTGAAGTATGACTTAAGTCCTTATTTAGATCCTTTTATGCCTTGGCTATCTATTAGGTTACCATTTTGTACTAAAGTGATTACCCATTTCTATTGCAACCTAGAAATTATAGATGAGCCTAACCGAACCTCAGTTGAGGAAGAGATGACCACCACAGTTAGAGGTCAAAAAATACTGATATCTCCCTCTAGAATTAATTTGTGGTTGGGAATTAAAAACCCCCTAATGATATATACTCTAAACTTGAGCCAAATCAAATTTTTACCATTCTCAAACCTGGTGAGTTAGTTGGCCCCCTCAATTTTAAACCGAGTGATATGTGTGATCATCACAGGGTCCTATGGTACATATACTCTAGGTCCCTAGTGAACAAAGCCAACAACTACACCCATTTCTCTGATAGGGACTTTAGGTGGTTTGCTTCACTACTTCTGAAGGAACAGAAGGATCTGGGAGAATACATTTTCTCGGAGATGAAAAGGTACAAGGTGGATGGAAAGGGTACCACTCCAATGCCATATCCCCAGATTGTGTCTCTTATCCTGAAAGAGAACAAAATATGGTACTTGGATAGTAAAGAGCCAATTGAGAGGATGACCCCAGTGGGGAGGAACCAGATTGGAAAATTGAACATCGACATCCCTCTCAAAGGCCCACTAGAGTCTGGGTCCAAGAAGAAGCGAAAGGCCACTGAGGCAGAGACCAGTAGGATGGATGACACTCAGTCATCGGCTCCAGCTGCTACCACATCTTCACCATCCTTCCTCAATGCCACTCTCCAGCACTTCATGGAGAATATGCTCAGAGGTTTTCATGTGGACATAGCCAACACAAATGCAGAACTCATAACCCACATGAACACAAAAATGGGAGAGTTGGTTGAAAGAATGGATAGAAGGCATGAGGAGTTGCTAGCAGAGCAACGTGCCCAGGGAGAGACATTGAGACTGATCCTGGCACGATTGGATTCCTTGGGTCCTGGACCTTCTGCCGGTCCCTCCTCTTCATCTGCTCCACCACCACCTTCTGTAGACCCTCCTTCAGACATTCCTATTCCTGAGGCTGAACCATCTACCCCTCTGGTTTCTGATCCACTTGAGCCCCAAGGGAAAGATATTTTATTCACAGTGGATGATCCTGATACCCACGAGACCACACATATTATCATCGATGATTCACCTCAAAAGCCACAGCCAGAAACCACTTCTAAACCTATTCCCTCTCTTACTCACACTGAGGAAATATCTCCCTCTTCATCACCTGAAAAGCATACACCTGAGGTGGAGATTTCGCCTGAGATTCAGACCACCCCGGAAGGAGAAACCTCTACTATGGTTGTCTTCCAACCTTCTCTTCCTGGCGATGACATCCATATCCCTCCACTTCATCTGCCTGATCCAGTACCCTCTAGCTCATTTGATTCTTTAGAATCAAATGATTCTATGGTCCTTCCAGCAACACCAATTTCCATGGCCAAGCCTCCTAGCCCTCCACTTGATTGATGAAGCCAAAAAGGGGGAGAAGAGCTTGAGAATGATTTTGTGGATGTGTCCTAGCTTAATTTGGGATATTTGGTTGTATATGGGCTCTAGGGTGCATTTTGTTATTAGTTTTCCTGAACTTATCTTGTAATTTGAAATTCTTAAAGTTTAATGCAAGTGTGTTTAAATTATGACTTCATTTGATATCATTTAAGTTTTGAATTATGATACATGTTTGGACTAATGAAGTTGTTATGTATGCAAGGTATATTCAACCTTAATAAGAAATAATTAATTAAGAATCCAATTTGAAAAACCATGTTCAAAATCACCAAGTTTTGTCATCATCAAAAAGGGGGAGAATGTTAGACCTCATGTTTTGATGATAACAAAAGTATGGTTTGAAAAAGAAATGATTAATAATCAAGTTTGAACTAAGCAATGACAGGAACAGGCTTTACTTGAAGTTAGCATGGAAGTATTGAAGATTAGCCAAGAGAAAATGCTGAGGAACTTGATCAGAAGTACAGTTTCTAAGGCATTACTCGAGGCGCTACTCGAGTAATGAGACAAAACTTGAAGTAACCAAGGAAAACTTCCAGTAACCTGCCACCATTACTCGAGGAGCTACTCGAGTAACCAGGTAAAAACTTGGAGTTGCTCTCGGCCTGCTAATGTTACTCGAGGAGGTACTCGAGTAACCAAGTGAAAACTTCCAGTTGCCTTCAAGTTTTCCCAATGATACTCGAGGAGCTACTCGAGTACCTGTGTTTCCTAAAATGTGGACCTCTCGGCATTTTGTACCACTGCTAATGTTACTCGAGGAGCTACTCGAGTAACCCTGTGAAAACTTCCAGTTGCCTTCAAGTTTTCCCCATAATACTCGAGGAGCTACTTGAGTAACTCTGTTCTGAAAATATGTAACTCTCGGCACTTTGTACCACTGCCAATGTTACTCGAGGAGCTACCCGAGTAACATACTAGAGTAAGTGAAAACTTGAGGTTGGTACCCGATTAACCTGATCTCTCTTTGTTTCATCTTCCTCGAGTACTTACTCTAGTATACAAGTTTTTCATGGTTTATTTTAAGTGGATTCCTCGAGTAAGTACCCCAGTATGCACAAATATTTTCAAAGTAAACTTCAAGTCATTACCAGAGTAAATCATGCTCAAAAGTCTTAGTTACTCGAGGAGCTACCCGAGTAACCTATGCAAAAATGAATGCATTACTCGAGTCCCTACTCGAGTAACAAGGTAATTGCTCTCGGCCTTAAAATCCTGCCAACATTACTAGAGTAGAGCATCGAGTAATCAAAAGTTTTTAAAGGATTACTCGAGGTGTTACCCCAGTAATCTATGAAATTGCAAAAGCATTACTGGAGTAGCTACCCGAGTAAATAACTATTCCCAAAGGTTTGAAATTTAGTTTACTCCATGCAATACCCGAGTAATCTTGTTTTTCTTCATTGACTTTCAATTAAACAAAGATTTCCCGATGATACTCGAGGAGCTACTCGAGTAAACTTCAAGGGTTACTCGAGGAGCTACTCGAGTAAGCTTACCCAAAAATTTAGAAACCATTCAAACTTTCATTATATTGTTTCCTATATGATTAACCTTTCATTGTATTAGTATTCTTAGTCTATTTACAGAGAAATAATGAAGAAATCATATCAAGAGATGAAAGTCAAAAGAAACGTTCAAATGCCAACCACCGCCAACGGATATTTTTCAAAAACTTGAAAAGTCAATAGTGGCTGGGCACTCACCAACGGACGAAAGGAAACGTTCCAACGGTCATCACCAACATACCTATATATATATGGGAACCTTCAAACAGAGAACTACAATCAAGCACACATACGAACGTATCATTAAGTTCATTGCTCTGTTTTCACGTTGAAATTGTATTTCTATACTTCAGTGATTATCATTTACTCTGTAAGAGAGATATCTCATTCAAACTCAATATTTGTTATTGAGATAACTTAAGGTTGTGGAACCTTGAGTTGGGATTGGATTACAACCTGTAAGGGGGAGCGAGTGTCCAGGTGTAAGGAACTTGCTTGTACTGAGGTGCCAAGAACCCACTGAATCTTGGAAGCTATAGTGAAACTCTCAGAGAAGCTCTGAGGACTGGACGTAGGTCAAAGTGGTTGTGACCGAACCAGTATAACTCCCGGTGTACACTTCGGTGATATTTCTCCTTACTCATTACTGTTTTAATTCTTTTGTCAAAGTTTTATATTTTCGAAAGAAATTTCAGTATCACCCAATTCACCCCCCCTCTTGGGTGAAACGCTTGATCTAACACTAAGGACCTATACTCAGATTTTGAACTTGAAAGAGAAACAATTTTTTGTTTTCGAGAAGACCAAGAAATCAGAGTATCACCAAGATAAACATAACATCCAGCCATAAACTTTCTTTCATCAACATCAGTTGCCCAATCCGTATCAGTAAAGACAATTAGTGCAAGGGATGGAAAGGGTTTAATGTGAATAACAAGATAATAAGTCCCTTTTAGATATCGAAAAATTCGCTTAAGGGTGAATAACATAGGAGATGGAGTCTTGTGCCAGAGAAAAATATGGGGTCTAAGGGTGTATTGTTAGATAGTGCCCTATGATGACCCACGAACCTTCCATAAGCACTCTTTGATAGTCCTCATTAATAAAGAAGGTGGCTGTGACGCAACCTCCTTCCAAGTCTTAGTAGATGGTCTCTCAACTTCCGGTAACCAATAGGGCAGCCAAAGAGTTTTAAGACTACCATGAGTCTTATGCTCTCATCAAGTATCTTGTGAACCTTTGGTGAAAAGGTGATTGATGGGAAGAATCCGTCATTACCAATGGTAACATCACCTTCTTCAAACATGATGTCTTCTTCCTCTGTAGTGCCTTTGTCTTTGTTCAGGAGTTTGTTTCTAAAAGAGACTTGTGGTGTGTGGCTTGTGTTGACGGGACCTTCTACAACTACTTGTTGTTTAGTTTCCGGCGCTTCATTCATGCTTTCCTTCAATCCAATTTGAGTGAGTTGTTCATTTGTGCTCATCTCATTATCATGACTATCTTGTTGATCCCCTTGGATTTTATCTTTTTTGGCTGAGCGATTGTCATTGGGGTGACGTGGCAATGCTTCCTTCTCAAAAGGTTGGATAGGAATGGAGCGTTCAAGGTCTAGGTTTGGCTTGGTGAGAATCAATATATCTAGTTCTCTTTCTCTATTGACCTCAAACTTACTTGGCTCATCTCGATCATCGGGGTCTGATAAGAACCGAAGATTGAAAGAGGAGAGACACATAAAATCAGAGAACAGGGAGTGACCACCTCTTATAAATAAATTAATAGCATATTAATAACTTATACATGAATTACTGCTATCATCATGGTACAATGGGTACAAATACATGAATTACAATAACTGACAACATAGGAAAAGACCAAATGACCATTTAAGTACCTAGTAAATGACCACCCTACCCTTATAAATAATTAATAGCTGATAAGTAAAATATTTACATATTTATTTTCCCTTATATGATGATTTTGTAGATGATATTTGAGATTAATGTAATAAATTTAGGTGTAATTGATAAATACATGATGATTTTGGAATAAATATTTTTATTACTATTATAATATTTACTTGTTTTCACTTTTTATAGCCACATAATAAGAGGAGAAAGGAGACAAAAAATTGGACCGATGGAATTGAAAAAGTCAATTACTGTAACATCGGTTACTATTCATGACAGTACTATTCACAATAGAAATTACTATTCATGACAAAAGTGACTGCAGCAACGGAAGCACTGTAGTAGCACGCACTTTGTACTATTTCAGGCGTGGTTCATTGTAGCAACGCGGTTTTTGTTACTATAGCAACACGTTTTTTTCCTATAAATAGAGATGAAGGCCAATGACAAAATGCAAGAAGTGAGAGAAGCAGAGTTTTCCTTCTCTAATAATTAGAGGTCATTCTCTAATAGGGAAAGATCTTTTCTCTGACAGTTTTGAATAAATTATGTTATTTTATAGATTTAATTTCATGTATTATATTACTTTTTGCATGCCTCCTACATGGAAGGCTTAGTATTGTATTACTTTCTGCATGCCTCCTACATGGAAGGCTTAGTATTGTATTACTTTTTGCATGCTGCCTACATGGAAGGTTTTACCTCCTAAATGGACGGCTAGATTTTTCTATTTTTCATGCATCTTTTAGTTGTATATTTATGTTTGAGAATCTAATATTCAAGTTTTATGCAGTATTTATGAGGATTTCATTCTAGTTTTATATAATGTCAATTTATTTTGGTTTTGTTTTTAATTTTATCATGAGCTAAATTTTCATTTTTCTAGGGTGATGATGTAGCTTACTAATGACGGATTGAATCTTAACTTATTAAATCTAGTTTTAATTTCTCTTTCATGATTGAGTTTTAATTATTGTTTTTAATGATTTCATTTGATTGGCCATCTTTTGAATGATTTCAATATGCATGTTGAGACCGGAAGGAGATGCATATGTGTAGATCCTATAATTAAAACCATGACTTGCATATGAAATAGGAATGTATTCATGAGTTGTATAGTCTTACTTAGTTCCATAAATCTTAATGCATAATTAATTGCTTAAATTCATATAGGAATATATTGGATTAGCAATTAATTATAGAATTACTTGACCTTGGAAGAGGCTAGTAATTAAATTAGGGAAACTTGACTATCAATCATATGGAGTAAATTGTGCTAGAATAGATAAGTGATTCAATCCGGAATTTGTTAAGTGAAATTTGACTCATAGGGCTTTTTCTCATAATTGCTTCCATATTATTTGCACTCATATCTAATCATTTTATTTTGTTTTCTCAATCACCAACTAATCGATCGAATAAATAGAATTAAAATGACCCATTTTAGTACTTAGTGATCAATCCACGTGGGAACGATACTTTACTCACTTCTGTATTACTTGATTACGACAGTGTACACTTGCACTATTTAATATATCATCTAAACTTGTAACAATAGCATATTAATACCCCCTAACTTAATCCTTGTCTGCAAGGATTCACATATGACACGAATGAAAGAAAACGTTGTGAAAAATCAGTCCAATTCTCCCATGTAGATTCCTTCGGCAGCTCATTGCACCAATGAACCAGAACCTGATTGATGGATCTATTATTCTTTGGTACCACACGGCGGTCTAGAACAGAATAGGGCTCCTTGTGGTCAGCTTCGGCATGCATCATATCAGGTAAAGGTAGGATAGGAACAGTGGAATCTGGGCAGCGTTTCAGTTGTGAGGCATGAAAAGTAGGATGGATAATTGAAGACCTCGGTAACTCCAACATATAAGCTATCTCCCCTACCCTTGCAACAACATGATAAGGAATATAAAAATAGTGAGATAATTTCTCAGAAGATCATTAAGGCTGTTTATTTAAGAAAACCCAATCACCAACCTTAAAAACTCTACTTTGTTATGTGTTTATCAGCCATATGTTTCATTCTATTGTTAGCAGCAACCAAGTTGGTTTTTAACTGCCTTAAAATTGCCTCTTGAGCCATGAAAGAACGATCAATAGAGTCCACAGAAGACTCTTGTGGCAAATAGGGAAGGTGCAATAATGGTGGTTGTCCATACATAACTTCAAAATGAGAGGTTTTAGTGGAGGAGTGGTAGGTGATGTTGTACCAACACTCATCTTGTAACCCCCTGCCTTAATTAGCGTAATATAATTTGATAACGCATAATAAAAATGATTAGAGACCATCGGATAATTTGAAACTCATTTAAAACTCCCTCCTTGTAGTAGGGACTCCACGAAAGTTTTAAAACTTCTTTCCAATCCTGGTCTTAAATTCAACCATCGAATCTAATTACCTATGTAGTTATATCACATTTGACATATCAGAGTGTTCAACTGAATCCCCGGCAACCCCCGGGTTTCATCTATATATAGAACTATAGGGTTTGAGTTCCCAATTAGGGGATTACAGCACCAAGTACTCAAAAACTATTTACAACTCAAAAATATCATACAGAAATCCCTATCCAAAATAAATAACCAACATGGCCCGAATCCAATGTCCCTACAGGGTTCTAACTGCTCTGGGTCATCTGCTTTTCCTTGAAGCCACTTGCCCTGTCTGAAATGTTAGTCAATGGAAAGAATGAGATTCAAGAGAATCCCAGCAGTAACAAATCATTTATACCACACGTAAACACATAGCATGTAAGCAAATCACCATTCAGCAGCAGCAATACAAATCATACTCTACCCTCATCCCCTTTTACCGCTGGGAAGGCACACCGTCCTAACCCAAACCGTTGTTAGCGACTCAGGAACTGTTGGTTTGGCAGTGCATACAAATAGCCTTACGGCTCACATATAGCTTTTCAACCCACAATATAGCCTTTCGGCCCATATAATCATGAATATCACACCCCATCATCATCCCTTTTTACCGCTAGGAAGGTACGCAGCCCTTACCCGAACCGTTGTTAGCGATTCAGGGACTATTGGTATGGCGGCGCAACCACAATTTCACAAATATTGTAGCATTCGAATCCAATACAAATCAATGATATAACACACATACAATGCATCACATAAGGTATAAAAGACAAAGTCACTACCTTGTTCCTTCCTGACGTTCGTTGGCACAGTAGGCTCACGAGGACGGCAAATGTCAAATCCTATAAACCAAATTAAGGACAATAGATCAAATCTCTTTTCTAAGTTCTTAATTCCATAATACTTTAAGTTGGTATCCATATAATCTCTTTAAGTGGCTATTAAATGCCTAAACATATGCCTAAAGGGTTGGGATAGCTACCCCCAAAGATGCCTTTTTGGAAGCAAAAGCACTGATTTTTGGTCGACTCACTCGAGTGGAGATGACCTCACTCGAGTGATGACCCCCAAATTCACTCGAGTTCCCAAAAGTGCCACACTGGAAGTGTTTGCCTGAGAGCAAACCTCAATATGTCCACACCCTCACTCGAGCACAGGAAGTTACACTCAAGTGATGTCCTCAAATGCACTCAAGCACCAAAAAGTGAGACACAACGAGTGACTACCCGAGAGCAACCATAAACCCCAAAAGTTTAAACTTACTCCCTCACTCGAGTGAAACCAAGATCACTCGAGTGATGACCTATATCAATCTTAGGAACAAAAGTGCACTCTTGAGCTTTGCCTGAGAATCCAAACGAAACTGAAGGGTAAAAGGGAAAATATCTCACAGCACTCAAGTGAACCCTCCCTCACTTGAGTGTTATTCATCAGAAGCCAAAAATCGTAGCAATTGAGATATGTTCCTAGATTTACTCATTTCACTACCAATGGTCCTCAAACTTGTGCCCAAGCTCATTCTCACTCATTTTGACACAAGGAACCTCTTGGTAACTACAAAACAACCCAATTTCCACTCAATCAACACATCCTCAATTCTAGTTCACAAGGCCACACAAAACCACAATTTGCCAAACTTCCTTATTCAATTCCTAAATCAAAACTAATGACATTATAACACATCCTAATACCATGTTCTACACAATACCATTCCAAACTCTTTCATTATCCAATTCTCATGAAATTAGGGGAAAATTCCAGAATTTACAAAGCTCAACCAAAAATCACCATAAGTATACCAAAATGTATCAAATTCTTACCTCTTTAACTTGGTAAGATCAAATCTCCGTTTTCCCAACTTTCAAGTTTATGCAAACACCAAATCACCACTTTTCAAAATTCTGAAAACATAGCAAATAAGCTCTCAACCTCTTGAACAAGTTTAATGAAGAGGCTTCAAGCATAGGGAGACAATTACCTACTCAAAATCAAGCTTTTCTCTTTCTCTTTCTTGCTTGAACTTCAGCGAAAATGGAAGGAAGGAGAGAGAAGGTGAAAAATGATGGTGAATGCATGAGGATCATTTTTCTCCACACACACACACACACACACACTCATAGCTGACTTAGAGGAGAGAGGGAAGAGAAGATGAGTTTGTAGTTTTGACTTTGATCCAAGGGTCTTTATGATGACACTTGACACTTGATTCCACCTCTTGCTTAATAAATCCTAGCCATTGATCTCAAGTTACCTATGAGTTTTCTCTTTGGTGATAGTTCAGTTGGTCGGTAAATTTACCATTTTATCCCTGATTGTCATGACACATATATCATCATCATCAAACACATTTTACATCACAACTCACATTATTTACTTCATAAGTGTTTAATTAACATTAATTACATCACTTTGAAATTACTAGCCCTTAATCACAATTAAGGATATTACACGTCTAGTGGAAGCCATTTAAGGTAGCGATTTAGAACCTCACTTTGGCTATCACTGTGAGGATGATAAGCCATTAACATAAGTTGTTCCACTTCTAACCTTAAAAGAAACTCTCGTCAGAATTGGCTAGTGTTGAATGTGGGAAAATGTCCCACATCGATTGTTTTACAAGGGAAGGTGCAGTCCTTTTAATATAAAAGGGAAGCCCCCCTCCTTCATTTTCATCATCCCACAATTGTTTATTCTATTCTATAAGGCATTTTGTATTTCCTCTTCTCTTATAGTATTTTACTTGTAAATTATTTAGAGTGAATTTAGATTTTAATATTTATCTTATTGTTGTCTTATTTATTATTTATTAGTTGGTATTAGATATAGTAGTTTTGATTTATTATATTATTAAATTACATCTAGAGACTTTGTTTCTAGTATTGTGATTTTTTAGTATAATCGGTTACGCTCTATATATCCCGCTTTCTACAACAATTTGTATCAAAGCCAAGGTTCTATCTGAGTATACTCTGTGATTGCAATATAATCTGAACTTCCACACCAGAAAAGAATTACTTTGAGCTTTTGCATTGGTAACTATTAAATAGTATCTTGAGCAAAAATGACAAACAAAAGGATTGAAGAATCCGCATCAAATGTCAATAATTTTTCGTTGGCATCTTCTCTTTTGACAAGAATTGTGTCTAATGAGAAGTTTGCAATTGAATTTTTTTACAGATCGGGACATTTCGGGATATGGAAGAGCGAGGTTCTTGATATTCTTTTGCGACAAGGACCAGACTTTGCTATTTAAGAGAGAAAACTAGACAACATGAGAGATAAAGATTAGATGATAATCAATCGTGTTGCTTGTAGTACCATTCGATCATATCTTTCAAGAGAACAGAAGTATCCACACATAAAGAAAACTCTGACATGTAGACTATGGAAGGCATTGGAGGACAAATTTTTAAAGAAAAGCAATCAGAATAAACTCCACATGAAGAAAAGATTGTTTTGCATCACTTATGTTCCTGGTACCATAATGAATGATCATATCACCATCTTCAATAAGTTGATAACAGATTTACAGAATTTGGACGTGACCTTCAAAGAAGAAGATATGGCCTTGATGTTGTTGGGATAACTTCCGGACGAGTACGAACACCTGGAAACTACTTTACTCAAGGCAAACAGAAAATATCTCTCAAAGAAGTTTATTTTGTGCTATAAAGTTATGAACAAATAAAGAGAGAGAGAAAAGAGGGGAGAAGCAGAGGCACTAGTTATAAGAGGACGTACTGAAAATCAGTCGAGATCGAAGAAAGGGAGATCTAAATCGATGTCCAAACCCAGTAAAGATGAATGTGCCTTTTATTGAGAAAAAGGCCACTAGAAGAAGAATTGTCTAAAGTTGAAAAACAAATCCAAAAACGGGAAGGTTGCTATGGGCTCAAATGTAGCTGACTGTGATGGTGAAAATTCAAATTTCTCAATATCTACAACAACGTTGTCAAAATCATTAGACGTATAGTTGTTGGATTCAGCTTGCAGCCATCATATGTGTCGTAACAGAGACTTGTTCACTGACTTCTAAGAAGGAGGATGTGGAGTTGTCCACACAACAGATAACACTTCTCTTACCGCATATGGCATTAGTTCAATTTTTAAGGAACCATAATGGATTGATTAGAACATTGACAGATGTTCAATATGTACCAGATTTAAAAATAAATCTCATTTTATGTGGGGACTCTAAATCAAAGGGGTTTAAAATTACTGTAGAAAGTGGAGTAATAGAGATACTTTCTGGTGCACTAGTGGTAATGAAGGGTATTTGGAAGAACAATAACACATACCACTATCAAAGTAGTATGGGTTATTGGGCTAGCAGCAGTGACATCCAGTGATAACAAGGAGGTTGATGCAACCAGGATGTGGCACATACGCTTAGGACATGTTGGAGGAAAATTCTTGAAAGCTCTATCAGATCAAGGGTTGTTAAAAGGATTAAAGTATTGCAGTTTGGAGTTTTGTGAGAATTGTGTAAAGGGGAAGCAACAAGGGTTAAGTTTGGAACAACTATCTATAATGCAAAAGGTATTTTAGATTATGTTCACTCTGATGTTTGGGGTCCTTCCAAAACATCTTCAATTAGAGGAAAACATTATTTTGTAACCTTTGTTGATGATTTCTCCCAAAGAGTTTGGGTGTGTACGTTGAAGACTAAAGATGAAGTGTTAGGAATTTTTCTCAAATGGAAGGCGATGATAGAAACACAAATAGGCAAGAGGACCAAATGTCTTTGTACACATAACGGAGGAGAATACATGAATGATCATTTTCAAAAGATTTTTGAGGATAATGACATCATCGGACACTTCACTATCAGGCATACACCATAACAAAATAGAGTGGCAGAACGAACCAAAATTTTCGGGGAGAAGGTTTGATGTATGTTGTCCAATGCTGGCTTAGACAAAGAATTTTGGGCTGAGGCAATAACATATGCAAGTCACCTCATTAATCGTCTATCATTTACTGCTATTGGTGGTAAGACACCATCAGAACAATGGTATGGAAAACCTTCTACAGATTATGATTCTTTGCATATTTTTATTTCGGTTGCATACTATTATGTGAAATTAGATCCAAGAGCAAAGAGAGCTATCTTTTTAGGGATCACTTCTAGAGTCAAAGGATATCGTTTATGGTGTCTAGAGACAAACAAGATTGTATTTAGCAGGGATGTTACCTTTGATGAATCAGCCATAGTGAGAAAGGTAGCATCTGAAGATACCAAACAAACTGATGGTGTTTCAACGCAAGTGGAGTTTAAAGGAAAGATGATTTTCCGGTATAAAGAATAGATGGGGAAACAAAAGAAAACTTTCCTGCAGAAGAAGTGCATTTGAGAGGGAGGTTTCAACTTATGAACCTCAACAACAACATGAATCAATAGCAACCAGCAAACCAAAACGAACAATAAAAACACCTACTCGTTTCATATATATGGTGGTTTGTGCAACCTCAATTGCAGCTGATGATATTCCTTCAACTTATAAAGGGGTTGTCCATAGCTCAGAAAAGGATAAGTGGAGGCATGTTATGAATGAAGAAATGCAGTCCCTTCATTAGAATGATACGTGGAAATTAGCCAAACTCCCTAAGGGTAAAAAGGCAATTGATTGCAAATGGGTGTATGCAAAGAAAGAAGGATTTTCTAACTAAGGTGATGTGAGCTACAAAGCAAGATTGGAAGCTAAAGCTATACTCAGAAGAAGGGAATTGATTACAATGAGGTATTTTTCTCCAGTTGTGAAACATTCCTCAATTAGAATTTTGTTAGCTTTGGTAGCACAGTTAGATTTGAAACTATTTTAGATGGATGTTAAAACAACATTTTTAAATGGAGACTTGGACGAGGAAATCTACATGACTCATCCAGAAGGATTCAAAGTTGCTGGAAAGGAGAATATGGTGTGCAAAC
Organism: Inga oerstediana; assembly: GCA_963210345.1. Classification (NCBI taxonomy): domain Eukaryota; kingdom Viridiplantae; phylum Streptophyta; class Magnoliopsida; order Fabales; family Fabaceae; genus Inga; species Inga oerstediana. Next base: position 69,036,144 of record OY723401.1, read on the forward strand.
TAGAAAAATCGTTATATGGATTGAAACAATCTTTGAGACAATGGTATAAATGATTTGACAAATTTATGATGCGGCATAAGTACAGAAGAAACAAATACAATCATTGTGTCTATTTACGAAAGGTTGAAGAAGGATCTTTTATATATTTCCTTTTATATGTTGATAATATGTTGATAGCTTCAAAAAATCAAGCAGAAATTGAGAAGCACCATTTAATAACCCATAATCAGATCTCGATAACTAAATATTTGCAACTTGACAATATAAAGGAAACTTTTCAAGTATTTAAATATTATTTAATGGGTGAAAACGGGAGAATTTATAAGCCTAATCTATGCAGTAACATCGTTTTGAATTCATTCCATTTTAATTGGCATGTTCTCTATCATAATTATCATCATAATTCTTGTGAAAAAAGATGTGAAATAATTAACTTTGGGCAATTTCTTTGTGAAAATGTGTGTATAGCTAAAGACAAACCACACCTAAAATCGAGTCAAGTTTGTTCAATTAAAAGGGGAGTTTAGGATAAAGGATTTAGGAGAGGCAAAGAAGATTCTCTACATAGAGATAACAAGATATAGACAATAAAAGAAACTCTTTTTATCTCAAAAGGAGTATTTAAAGAGGATGCTAGATCGATTTAGTATGAATGAGAGAACAAAGCCGGTTAGCACTCCGCTTGCCCCTCATTTTAAGCTTGGTGCTGATATGTCACTGAAGGATGAAGATGAATGAGAGTATATGTCAAGGGTACCATATGCAAATGCTATTGGTAGCGTGATGTATGCAATGGTTTGTACAAGACCAAAATTTCATAGGCTGTTTGAGTTGTGAGTAGATATATGCATGATCCAGGAAAGGAGCATTGGCAAGCTATGAAATGGATTCTACGGTATATTCGTAATATTGTAGATGTTGGATTGGTCTTTGAGTAGGAAGATGATCGATGTTTAGTTGGGTATTATGACTCAGATTTTGCCGATGATTTGGCAAATGAAGATCAACTACTGGCTCTGTGTTTACTCTTTCAAAAGCACCAGTTAGTTAGTTGGAAGTCGACTTTGCATTCAATAGTTGCTTTGTCTACCATGAGACAAAGTACATGGTAATTACAGAGGCTGTGAAGGAGGAAATTTGGCTTCAAGGATTGCTTGGTATTAGTCAGGAAAGCGTCACAGTATTTTGTGATAGCCAAAGCGCTATTCAATTAGTAAAAAATCAAGTTTATCATGTAAGGATGAAACATATTGATGTTCGATATCACCTCATATGAGAAATTTTTAGAAGTTGGAGTCATGATATAAAAGATATGGACAAGTGAAAATCCTGCTGATATGCTAACAAAGGTGGTGACTTCTATTAAATTTCAATATTGTTTGGCTTTGATCAACATTGTTGAACATTGAAGATTGAGTTGAAGTCACAACCAGAATTTGCAATTAGGAGAAATTATAAATGTGGAAATTTTCTCAAGATGGGATTTGTTGGATGTGGGAAAATGTTCCACATCGATTGTTTTGCAAGGGAAGGGGTGGTCCTTTTAAAATAAAAGGGAAGCCCCCTCCTTCATTTTCATCATCCCACAATTGCTTATTCTATTCTATAAATCATTTTGTATTTTCTCATCTCTTATTGTATTTTACTTGTAAATTATTTAAAGTAAAATTAGATTTTGATATTTCTCTTATTATTTTCTTATTTATTATTTATAAAGCTATTATTAGATATAATAATTATGATTTATTATATTATTAAATTACAGCTAAAACCTTTATTTTTAGTATTGTGAGTGTTTAGTATATATATCCCGCTTCTGCAACAGCTAGCATATCATTGTCTCCATGGCTGAGCGTGGTTTTCCCTTGCCCACCGTTTCTTTCTCTACTTCCCTCTCTTTCCCTCACACTCTGAATACACCGACCACCGCATTGGGCAACAGCCAAAGTTCAAGCACAGATACGAAGGGAGAGCCTCTCTCTCTACCTTTCTCTCTCTTCTCCTTTCTCGTTCTTAAAACCACATCGGGATCGCCGGAGCAGCAAAGCCTGGGCAGCAGAGAGGTCACACGCAATTTTTTGTCAAATTGATTTATCATTATAACTATATACTATATTCAAGCCGGGAAGCATTTGGTGTGTAATATTGGTAATCTAAATTCTGCTTGACGAAAATTGCGTAGCTCTGTGTACTTAGTTAACTACTAGTAATTAACGCCAACCTTTTCTTTGCTTTCTCAGATTTTTTCTGTTCCTATTTGTCTGCTTTGCTTCTTTTTGTATCTGGAAAGCTTCAGGAGAAAACAGCATAATGTGATTGGAAAATCAGATTCATAAGTTGTATATCTTCTACGTGCTCATGTTGAATTCTTGGCTTCTTTGAGGAAACTAATATAAGCTCATACATGAACGTGCCAACTTTGGCCCAGTTATTGTTCGGTCCTTCATGAAATTGACTTCCTGTTTGGAATTTCATTTGGCTTAAACATCCGTTACATTTCTGTCATGCTTTATTTTTGTAACTCAGGGAGTTCATCCTTGTGATTAGAGAAGAGGCATTCATGAGTACCGGAATACGTTTCCTGCAATTGACTTTGCACTGGTAAGTGATATATCTTGATTGATTTCTCATAATGTGAACGTAGCAATTGTTTCTCACAGTGGTTTTCTATATCATGCTCTAAGAGCGGGTGGAAATGATTGCTAAACTCGATTGTACAGGTTACAACTCATAAATATGCTTTTTCTTGAGTTTCTACTTAGCAGTGAAAATACAATTCCAATCCTTTATGAAAAGAAGGGTAATGAACAAAAAAAAAGGAAGAATCTTCATCTGGCAATTACTGATATTTTCCAGATATATTTATGAGAAAATTAATTATTTAGTCCTTATAATTTGATCGAATTTATAATACAGTCATTGTAGCCTTGTAGGGAGCGTTTGAGATGGCGTTTAGCCACCCAAAAGTAACTTTTCCACATGAAAAGTATTCAACAAGACTGCACTAATTCCCAATGTTTGACATTGCGTTTTCTCAATCTGGCTTATATTCAAAAGCTACAGTCAGTGGGGCCCAACAACTGTTTCAATGATTTCTATTTTTTTTTCTCTCAATGTCCCTATTATTGTGTATACATCTATATATATATATATATACTATTTAATATATACATATAAACTAATTAATATATATGTACCACTTTCTCGGTTCTTTTTTATAAGATGCCTATAAACGAATTACATAGATAAAAAAATTTAGTTAAAATTGATTAAAGATAATAAATATGTTTAAAAAAAATGCAACGTATTTTCTAAAAACACCCTTATTTATAAATAAGGTGGATGAGAGAGAGAATGAGTGGAAAATTTGATGAGAGAATGTGTGGGGAAAGATAAGGAGAAAGACATATAATTAATTGAGAGGAAAAAAAAAAGAATGTATTAAATGTCTAAACATTTTCAAATGGTATCTTATAAAAAGGAATATACCTATTTAAACAATTATAATTTATAAAAAAGAACGGACGGAGAATTTAATAGGGAGAATTGATGATAAATACTTTTTTGGCAAATTAATTGCTGAATGCTACCGTGGAAAATCTGTTGCACATAACGGAAGATATTTTGTACACAACGAAAAATTGTTTGCACATTTATATGGAAGATTTTTGCACACACAGAAGATGGTTTGCACAAAACGGAAGATCACTTGCACACACGTAAGATCGCTTGCACGCTTGGTAGCAATCAGTAATTAATTTGCCTCAAAGGTATTTTTTGGCAATTCTCCCAATTTAATATGATTCATATTTTTTTCAGTCATTTTTCATCTAGACTTGTTTTTTAAAATAACTATCCAAACCAGTTTCAGTTTTAGAAAAGTCACTTCTGTTAGGCCAATCCAAACACAAGTTATATTACATAATCTGACTTTTACCAAATCTTAAATTTGTAAAAGTCAAATTGCAAAAAAATCACTTTTATTATTACTATTTCAAACACTTACATAATTTAACTCGTCATGACTCAGTTTTTATAGTTTCCTAATTTTTATAAAAACTATGAGTCTCTCATTACTCAGTTTTTACAGTGAGGAACTTGCATACTCCCTCCGGTCCACAATATAAGGCATTAAGAGAAAAAATGCATGGTTCACAATATATGGCATCTACGGTGTAATTAATGCATTTTTTCCTCTTTTAACCCTGTAATTAATGAACAGAGAGAATTGGTGTTTATTTGCTTTTTCGTTACTCAATTGCTTTGGGGATTGAAAAAGCAGATACATGTGAGAGAATTAATATAAATTGGAAAAAAAAATTACTCTGTCATTTTTCAAACACATTTCCCAATAAGGGTAAAATAGGAAAAAAAACTTATATTTTAGGACATATTCAATTACTTAACTATCATTTTTTGTTTCCCATGAATTAGTTAAGGTGCTCTATATTATGGACTGGAGGGAGTATTTAGCATCATGTTGTCAGGGATACAGTAAAAATGTCAGATTCTCACTCCACCCTCCCTCCTCCTCTCTCTCTTTGCCGTACACTGTCTTCTTCCTCCACTCTTTACTTTGTTATCCTCTTCTCAGCCACATTCTTTTGGCTCCGGCTGCTGTAATAATCGTCAGGCAAACAAAGACTCAGATTTATTATCTTGCTCGTTTTAGAATCTTTGTTGGTACTTGGAACGTTGTAGAAAGATTTCCAATAGAAAGCCTGGCTGTAGATTTGGATGAGTGGTTGAGTTTCAAGAATAATGTTGCAGATAAGATGCCAAATAAGCAAATTTTCTCCTTTTCAGCAGCACATAGGATGAGTTATGAGAGATTCAGATTTTCTTACAAAAATTAGAAAACTATAAGGACTGAACCGCCACAAGTTAAACGTTAAACTATGAGAACTGAATCACAAACTCTGTTAAACTATAAGAACCAAATAATTAATTTCCCTGTATTTATTTTAGCAAGCAGACATGCTTAGACAAGCCCCTGATATCTATATCTGTAACTTTGGCATTTCTTAATTGAATTGAATTACTTGAATAAATGAGAGTTTACTTAATAAAATTCTTCACGGCACTGTTAAAAATTAATCATTTACATGGAAGGGGAAAAAAAAAGAGGGATGTAGGAAAGAAGAGATTACATGGGAAAAATCATACCAGGCGAATCGATAACATGATGGAAATGTTTACCCGGTGTCATTTATTTTAAATATTACATCTTTTACTTGCGTAAATTATCATTCTTTGTATTAAATAAAAAATTCCCATATTTGTTTCGTTGCAGCTTTGCTGATTGGGAGCTACAAACTATCATGGTCTTGATCTGACGAGAAAAATAAAGGGAATGGACCAACCCAGTAATTGTTCTGAGTTACAAGTCATACATAATGGAAGTTACTCCTGATTCATAATGCATTAATTGCATTTTTAGGATCCAGAAAATTGGAAATCTTTTTTCGGCCACGTAGAAAATTTAAACATAACGGGGACGTATGCAAATTATTTTCTCCAACATGAACTTTGTGTATAAAAACATATTCTCCCATCACAAGAGCATTAAAACTAATCGGGAGAGAAATCCCATGTTTATTGATTGGGTCAGCCCTTAAGGGCCAAGAGGACAAAACCAAGCATGACTGCGAGGACAATGACAAAACCAGCAGCTACAACATTAATGTTAACTGGTTTTGAAGATTTACTTGAACGCTCTCTTCGCTCTTCAATACTGCCCTTCTCTTCTTCCAAGTGTTGAATAGCTAAACCAAACGGCACAGCTACATCCCAGAAAGATTTACTTGTGAGGGCTGAGGCTTCTTTTTCTGGCTCCAAAATGGTTGAGTCAGCAGCCAGAGATTTCACAGATAATAACTCTGTACAATGATCTCTTAGCACCTTACGAAGCATGAAAACCGCAAGTCAGAAGATCTCATATAAACATTTTCTTAAAAGAAACTCTGGAGGAAAGCAGAAAACAAAAAATAAGCAAAGCTTCTACATTACATTCACTGTTAAACGCGGAAACAGAGTTACAGGATAACAGTAATTTAAATACAAAATACCAGGTGATTCAAACCATGACAAATTGCCCCATAATCACGCTTCAACAAACCAGAGGCGCGTGCAAATAAAAGTCATAATCTGAATTCCTACCACCCAAAGATCGAAGAAAACAAACCTCAACAGTCTCAGAAGGTTGCAAGTAGTCGCATACATAAATTCCTGCCAGCCAAGGTGCAAAGACCCTTCTAGGAAGCGCAAGGCTGCACCCTTTTCTGTTTCTCGTAAAAACACGAAAATTACAAGTCATTGTCAAAAACCAAAGTATAGGCAACCACTAATGAATTCATATATCTTTTTTTTCTGTAATTACTAATGAATAATCACGAACATTAATTTCGGATGGTTTGGTGGTGTATAAGTTTAAAATGAGTATCAAATAAATATACATAAACTGCCATACAAAACAAAGTAAATTGATGATCCGCAGAAAACTTGCAAAACATCATCAGGCAATCATAATGAACAGTAGCAATGTGTATAATATTATACACTAAAATTAAATACATTGAGCCTCACGAGCTCCACCAAATGAATAAACCCTACTATGTAATCATAATTAAGAAACAACTGCCTGTGTCTAACATGTATCAGGAAGCAGAGTTAAGATAACAATAACAAGGTTAAAGCTTCATAAATGACTGCAGCACACAATAATTCCAAGTAAACAAAGGTTTCAGCTACAAGATGTCAAGAATCAACCGTCATAAGCGCTCCATTGATATTTAAGGTAAACAAATAATTTTTTTTCTTGCAAAGACCATTTCTTTAAAACAACCCTAAGATTGAACAACATTGCAACACACACTAGGCATGTGGTAGCCTTTATCTATATAATGGGATGGTAATGGAAAACAAACATGGAAAGCACCCTTCCTGCAATTGAAATACATTATTCCGGGAGCAAATTCTATCAGGTCATCAAATGCAATAACTTCATAAAAACAAACAATATAGAGGATCCATGCCGGCCATTGCTAAGCCTTAGCAAACATCACAACGTTTGATTGTAGAATTGAAAAGGCATCAATGTAGCGTTACATTGACAACATACAAATGTAGTTGGTAAAGCTTTCTCATCAAGCAACAATGTAATATATCCAAGGGCCAAATATATCAATATTATCAATCACAAACCTCAATAATTGCAAAACTAATTTGGCAACAGGCTTCTCAGTTGATATCTCATCACTTGCATCTCTGCTATCATCAATATTAGAAGCTGAATCACCCTCTGCCTCGTCGCAAATGATATCCAATCTACTTTGTAGACTCGTAATGATATCTCCCTGTGCGGCAAAGAACCATGATCCAGAATTTAAGACGACAAAAACAGGGGGGCCAAGTTAGTGCAGTTTGAAAGAGATTATGCAATCCATTGCTCAAAAGCCTCATCATTAAAATAGGTAAGTCGGTAGTTTTATAAGGTCCTTTCATCACTTCCAAAATATGCGACAAGACTACAAACTAGTAATATGTCAGAAAATATTATATATAGGGTTTATAATATACTACAAATTTCATAAGAAAAACATGCAACATCAACCAACTTCAAACAATAACAAGCCTTATCCTACTAAGTGCCTATTTGGATTAGCGGTAGAAGCTGCTTTTCCAACGTGATTTACAGTATACGAAATATGTTAAAAGAGTTTTGTCGTGACTTACGTGAACGTACTTTTCGAACGCCAACTCAAACAGGTCCTAAATAATGTTGGCTAATAGATCATACAAGCCAACGGACTTTTATCAATAATTAACTTTTCAAATGTATCATTCACCATGAAATCCTATTCTATAACTTTCTTTAAGTATCTTTCTTGGTCTGTGCATCTTTTCACAAAGTCAAATATCATCCACTCAATTCTCTTAACTGATTCCTCTAGTTGCCTTATTTGCACATGCTTAAACCACCTTAATCGATTTTTTTAAAACCATTTTCTCTTTGATAATTGCAATGCCAACTTTCTCTCCTATACAATCATTTTGAAATTGAATCTTGCCATTTCTTTCATGATCACATATCCATCTTAACATATTTGCCTTTGCTACCCCTATTTTCTCCTCATATACTATCGTGCTTTATTGCTTGAAGGGAAATGTCAAAAGGATAAGTTATAATAATTGTCTTTTGTTCTTCATCTTAAGGTTATAAGTTTATCCTCATATAGAGTCTGGTACTTATTTAGAGTCAATATCTTTAGAAGCTGTTGCCCTCCTGAAGGGTTATCCTTTGCCGTCTATATCCAGATTTGTCCAATCAAGTAAAATATTACCTCCGGTCCTAAATATAGGACATAATTTATAGTGTAAATTGCACTACAAACTATGTCCTATATTTAGGACCGGAAGGAGTAATAAATATGGAAATGCGCAAAGCAAGACTTCTTGTTCATCATCCAACAACAAATTCCAAAGATGTGAAACTAGACCACCCTCAAACAAATGAAGGTGTTAAAGTGAAAGGATGAATAGAGTAACTGATTACCTTTACACCAGTGATGGCTTGTGAAGTTGGCTCTTTTGAATTCACGTAAGCAAAAGAACATACCGAACCACTAAAATAAAGAATACCCAGAACATCTCTTTGGCTGCATGCTTTATAATATACCAACCGTTAATGTTAGTGATGGAAATATTAGAACCAAACCAACCACCAAAAACATAAAAATAATGGAAAATTTAGCATATGATTGTAGATATACTTACCTTCAACTGCAGAATTGCTCATAAATGGTAGAAGCAGTTCAACTTCATGCACACCATCAGATGAGCATTGCTCATTATCTTCAACCTATATTTATAGAAGGGAAGAAATAAAATCTTATCAAAATAACAGTGACAAAAAGGAAAATTACATACAAACGATGCTCAGTATATAATGATTACAATTGAAAGGACTAAGAATAATGGAGGAAAAAGTAGTGTATTTACCAATTTACCATCAATCAAGGCATCTACACCTTTAAGCTCTTTAGCATGAATAGATATAGCATGACGAAGGACGTCACTCACTGTGTGAAACTTTGAGGCATTTTCATGAAATATGGGTAATCTAGCAAAACAAACATCATATTTGGGAACTTCAACTTCTTAAAAAATTTGAACTCACTACCAAAAACCAACCAATTCAATGACATGAGACTGCGCAAGATCACAGGACAACCAGTCAAGACAAACCAACAGATCTGCTTCATGGCCAGATTACACTCAGCCTGCCTAGCCTCAATACTCATGAATCAGCGCCCCCCCCCCCCCCCCCCCCCCCCGGGGGCCGGTTGGTCGATTATGTTCAACTTCAGACACACAATTATGAAGGATATAGTTCTCTTTCAGGTCATGTACATGATGGGCTAATGGGGCCCAGGTATTAATCCATCCCAAACACCTCACTCCAGGAGAGGGCAGGTAAAGGAAAACGAAGCAACTAGCTCTGACATTGGTGGAGCTCATGGGGGAGTAGTGGGGGGGAGAGGTAGTGATGACAATGGAGTTATGAAGAGCCCAAGCAATGAAAATACCAGTGAAAAATCATTTGATCCTAGCATTCTTTAAAAAGACTAAGGTGTCATAACCTAATTCAGCTTGGTCAAAAGTGAATTTGTGGAAGGGCATTTAGGCTTAAATTTAAATTGAAAAAATGATGCAGACGTCTGTTTACACTCAACCAAGAGCACAACTTGGCACTGCCATTGCGTTTCATGCACTGTGGGTTCCTTTTGTATTTTCCGGATGAAACTTTGGATTTCTTATCATTACCATTCATACCTAGCCTATCTTCATATAGCAATTTATACAATAAACTGGACAAGAAGATGGTCAATACTCACCAAAATTAGAATGACTGGATGAATATTGCAAAATTAAAATTTTACCTGAGGTTGAAGTTGTACATACACCTAAATATTTGAAGGGAACTCAAAACTTTTCCCATTTTAAAATCACAAGGTCGTAGGCTACTTGATGTAATATTTGAAGATAGTGAACAGCTTCGACAATTCCATCTGCACTCAAATACCATTAGAATTATGTCAAAAGAAAGGCAGATCAGCTAAATGATGCCATTGAGGACATAACATGCTATTAAAGTTTGGATTACCTCCTTGGGCTATAACAAATGTGAACAAGCAGTCTTTCATCCCAGTCAGTCTCCACACTAGACACTGCTTCAGCAACTCCCTTCATTGTCTAAAAGAGAGAAAAGGAATGTGTTCCATCAATATTAGTTACAATCCTACAGAACAAAGATATGGCCGTGAATAACTCTATTCAAAAACTTCACCGTCCAACTAAATTACACTCAAACAAATACCTGGCAAAGCACCCCGGTTGAATTCTTGAATACATTCTCACTAGCCCAAATGTAAATGCCAACAACTTTTATGCCGCCAACAAGCATTCTAGACACCTGAAATCCCACCTCATTACTTAGTTGAGCAACATAATCAAGAGATCACGGTGTAAGGTATTGTTGGCGCACTTCAGTATTAACCAAACCATATTAATGAACCTGGCGGGCATGTTCAGCGACCCAATCCATATCAATGAATAATGAGGAAGAATGAGTGGCCTGAGACTTGGACTTGGAGCCCTTTCTCTTGTCATCCTTGGAGGTATCGATGATGGCACAAGCAGGTTCATTAGAATCATTTTGCGGGGTTGGAATCAAATCCAACACAAATCCTCGATCCAAAGGGGAACTCAGCTTACCAATTGCTAAGCCCATCTGCAAATGAAAGAAAGAGGCAAATAATGAAACTGAAATAGAATACGTGATATAAATACCAAAGAAGTGCATATGAAAAGGCAGTGAGTACTTCAGCAGGAAGTGCAGAATGGCTGAGACGATCCTCAACCAATTTGAGTTGAGCCTCTTCACCGACCACGACTTTCACCATTGCTGATTCACTGCTGCCTCGTTTCGTACTGTGGAAGCGATGTTACGTGCAAATTCTACGTCTCAGTAACTACTGAAAATTTCTATCACACACAAGCAAACCACATATGATTTAAAAGAAAATACTGATTACATATATATTTGCATATATCACGATCCTTATATAAATGATTTTAAATTTAATCATCATTAAGCAAAGCTCTATTATCATTTATAACATGTAATATACAATTATGCAATATATAATATGCAACCTCCCTTAAATCACCGTCCATCCTTATTCCATTGATTGGAACCATGGCTAACACATAGTCCAACAGAAACTCATCCATTAGACTGGATTGTCTTAAGCTCACCAGTTCTCAAGATACACCCGGCCAAAGGTGAAGAGCTTAAGTTTGGACTATGGCTCTCCTCCCTAAAAGAACACAACTAAGGAGGTGTCACATGTCCCACAACTCCAATACAATTCCAACCAAAGGAAAACATGGAAGAAAGGGCCCTGAAAAGTGCCATCCACTGTGCACTAAGTGATAGCATACTATGTGGTAAAAGATCTCACTATACAAATTCCTCCTCCTTACTTCAACTCATCACAAATGCAAATGCCATGACAGTTATATTCAATCACCAATAAATATAACATCATTAAAAGACAATATACAACAAATCATGTTTCCACTTGTATGAAATATCATCATACATATAAACATGCCTAAAAGGAAACAATAATCCAACCATATACTAATTATAATTAAAATATTAACCATGTGAATAAAGTAAGTTATAAAGAAATTTATTTGTAACATTACTTACTTGAGAATTTACATTACATACACATATACAAATGATCCAGTCCCTCTTTTTATAAAAGAAAGTCATTTATGATTCAATCATACACAATTCACAAGTATATAAAAGGATATTTAGAGTTATCCATTACTCCTTAGCTCAGAGTTAATTACCAAAGAGTTACTCCAAAACTGCCTATGAGAATCTACAAGTACCATACACATAAATATTTATTGATACACTACTCAAATTACTATAGATTTGGCCATTATTCTAAAATTATTTTAGAACCTGAAATCTATTTCCTAAAACCCAAATAATATATATATATATATATATATAGGGTTATCCACTAACTGATGGGAAAATAAAAGGCATACATGGAACTAGAAGGTTGAAATTGAATATACAAGAGGGAAAGAGAAAAGGCAGGTTTGAATGGGTATATTTTTCATTTTGCGTTCAATTGATATCGCACAGCTACACCACTGCCCACAAAGTAGACAAGGAAAAGATTGGAATTTGAAGACACGACAAGACAAAACAGTGAAGGAAAATGGAAGGAAAACAAAAGAAATTAAATAACAAAATATATGTAGCAAAAAGTCTTAAATATGAGGGCCCGAACCATGGTATAAAAAACCGGACCGGACCGGACCAGTTTAGATTAGAAACCGGTGAACCAGCCACTTGTCTAGTCTGGTTTACTCCTTGAACAGGAAAAAACTGACCCCCCTGCGTGACTCAAACAAAACCAAGGTGACCCGCGGGGTTGGGAGGGTCAGCCAGGTTAGCTTTTTTTTGGGAAGAAAATGCAACCACGCCATTTTAGGTAAAAGAGAAAGAAGGTTTGAAGAAGAATGAAGACTGGGATGAAGAAGGGTGAAGGAACAAACTTAAAGAAGATAGAAGAAATTACCTAGCATGATACAGTCATAATAATGGAGAGCAGAACGTTGAATCCTTGATGAGAGGGGAAAAAAAGAACAGAACACATCAAAAGAAGATGCCGTGCAGAATTGTAGAGACGGAAGAAAAGGAAGCAAAGGTTTACATTTTGAAGAAAGGCGTGAAGGAGGGAAGCAGATCTCGTCAGCGGCCATTCTCTCCTCATCCCTCAGAAGCGCATCTGGGTCTTTGATTTCATTAAATCATGGCCATTCATTTTTGTGAAAACATAATCAGAACCCCCCAGACCTCAAATACTTCGTCGAGAACACTGTGCCGTAAACATTGGGCATTGGCGCAAAACATTCCTTGTTTTTTTTTTTGAAGAATTTGAGCTTCAATGTCCTTCAGTTTTTTAGAGGTATCATCACAAGATTTCACACAAAAAGCACCGATTGTATAGGTAGCACTGTAGCAGTCTTAAAGAAATTATCTCCTGGATGATATCAACTTCAATCAATGAAAAGTGGAGATGGTTTTGCATTAAAAAGCCAGAGTAATCCAAAAGGAAATGATAAAGAAATTATGCAAACTATAAACAATACACATATAGGTGCCAACCTTTAATCCTGTTTCATCAGCGCACTAAGAGCTACATCAGAAACTTCAAATTCAGAACGTATAAAAATAGTCATCTCAACCTTCTAATCACTCATCATTCTAATTAAATTCAATCTTGTTTCATCAACATACTAAAAACTACATGAGAAACTTCAAATCAGTACATATAAAAATAATCATCTCTACCCTGTAATCGCTCATCATCCCAGTTAAATTCAATCTGACCAAGAAATTCAGAACAAAATTAACTAAACAGAAGGGGGAAAAGAAGAATAAAAAGAAGCCCAGCTCAGAAAGATTATAGCTTCATCAAGTTCATCCTGCAAGTGACGCTACTCTCTCGGTCCAACTCAGCACAAAGGGATGGAAAAGAAGGAATGGGATTTTTTTTTTTTTTTTTTTCAATTCGAACAGAAAAAAACAGAATCGGACCCTTGTTCAACAAGGATAATTTCTTTTAAAAAATAAACCCAAAGCCCACCCATAATCTCAAACATAGTTCCGCAAATGCTACTTTCGTTTGATCTTCCATTTGCTTTGATTCCACTGCTCAAGAATTCTCTTGTGAGGAACATAGGGATGGAAAAGAAGGGAGAAAGAGGTGTAATGTTAAAAACCTGAGTGTGGGTTAACGGCAAGGCTTCCTTTTTGCGTCGGAAATCTCCGTTAGCGTCGCGTCGTCGCGGAAGAATTGGACTTCCACGGGTTGGCCGTGATAACCAGTAGGCCTGTTCAGGATCGGGATCGGGAAATCCCATTCCCGATCCCGATCCCGAGAAGTGATCGGGAAGGGATTTCATTCCCGATCCCGATCCCCAGAATTTCCCGTCCCGACGGGACGGGAAATCCCGAAATCGGGATCGGGAATTTTCCGAATTTCCAGAGGTGATGACAACATGAAGGTCTGATCTAAAAAGCACCCTGTAGACATTTTTTGCAATCTGGGCAGCACTTACACGTTCAAAACTATGAAGCATATATGCGCACCATTGCACCAAGTTTTGTATATAAGCTAATCCATTCACTAAAAATATATAATGAACAAAGCCAATTCATAAAACACAAGAGACAAAGGAAAGGAAAGGACTCCATAAAACATCAGAATTTCAGAAACATTAAATAGCCTAAGTCATTAGCCTGAAATTCTTTAGCAGCCGATTCAAACAAGAGACAAAGGAAAGGACTCCATATTTATTTTTGGATCAATAACCCCACTCCCAATAATCTTTCCAGTAAAAGCAATAAGCAAATATCACATGCTTTGATGCTTACAGTGACATATAAAATCTACAACGTAGGAACGTCAAAGAATTCAAACGAACAATTAGTCAATTACCATTTATATGGAGATTGGGGATTTGGACTTTGGAGAATAAATTCAGAGAGGGATGCGCGCCAGCCGCCAGGACCACCGTCGGACGCGTCGTCCGTCGCACAGGGAGGGGATGAGAGACCGAGATTAGGGTCCTCAGCCAGGGTCACCGTCGCCGACGCCGGAATTGGGGATTTGGAGACCGACACAGGCTGGGAACTGCCGAAGTGGGAAGGAAATTAGGGCTCGAAAGTTGCCGACCCTGACGCCGACGCCGAGAGAGCCTGAAGCGGGAACTACCGAACTGGAAGGAAGGGTCTGGCCGTCTGGGTCGAGGTCGAGATTCGAGAAGACGAGAACTAAGAGACGGAAGAGTGAGTGACCCTGTGAGGCTGTGACTGTGTCTGTGTCTGTCTGTGCGTGAGCCGTGAGCGTGAGAGAGTGAGAGACGCTGAGACCGTGAGAGTGAGACGGAGTCGAGCGAGAGCGAGAGCGAGAGCGAGTGATTCAGATTTGGAATGGTTTTTTTTTTGACACTTACTGACACTGAGTACATAAGAGATAATTAAAAAAAAAAAATTATATATTTCGGGATGGGGAAATACCGATCCCGATCCCGAATTGAAATTTCCCGATCCCGATTTTTTTCCGTCCGAAATTTTTGGGACGGGATTTTCCCGTCCCGATTTACTCGGGATCGGGACGGGAAGGTCGGGACGGGAAAAAATTGAACACCCCTAATAACCAGATAGGGATTTTGCATCACATAAATTTGGAGGAGCGGTCAGGATCATAACAACATGTCAACATGGATGATTCAGATGCCATTCAAAAAAGGAAATTTTCAATAAAGGACCATAGCAGCAACTTATTTAAAAATCAGGATCATGGGATTCTGAAATCTCACTACTACAGGCCTTCCAAACTAAAATGAAAATAATGGCCTGTTTGGTACAAGTAACATTTGTGGATGGAAAGATAAGGAAGGGAAGTGAATAAAGGGAGGGAAGATTGGGAGAGAATTTTAAAAAATTGACTTATTTGATAGACTTAGGAAGGAACCTAGATTGAGGGAGGATGAGATGTTTGGTTGGAAGAAAAGGAAATGGTTTAAGTGGGAAGATTGTGTGAAAACGCTAAAATAACTCTGACTTCAGCAGAAGTTCAAGTTCAAACTTAGCAACCCAGTTTGAACTCAACAACTCAATTCGAACTTAACCTTGTCGGTAGTGTTCATCGTCTTCCTCATCTAGTTTCAATGAAAATGAAACCATTCCACAAACTGACTAGATCCATCGCACCCTTCTTCATTCAGCATCAATACCTTCCTTTACCACCTTTACTCTCTCTCTACCGTCTTCACCGTCCTCTCTCTCTCTCTCTGGCATCACTCCCTCTTCTTCCTCCCACCACTATCACCTTCCCTTTCAATCTCACCAAACTTAGCAACTGTTATCATCATCTTCCTCTCACACCACCAAAGAGAAAATGGATACCCCAACCAAAGAGAAAGAGAGCAAGAGAGAAAGACCGAGAAGCAAGAACGATTGTACTTTTAGGGGGCATTTTCGTCAAAGCAAGTGGCCTTCCCGGGAAGTTTTCATCATCCTACCATTTTTGGAGAGATCTAAGGATCCCATGTTTAAGGGAAGATGGAAGAATGCTGGAATCAAATTTGGTGTTACTATTGGGTGCTAGACGCGTTTTCACCTTGGGAATTTTAGAATCATCCCTCTCCCTCCTTTACTTTCTACGTACCAAACAGGTCCTAAATTCAAATGCAAAAGGACAGACATCATCTTAACTCCAAATAAAAGAATTAGAAAAAAAGCAAAAAAAAAAATAAAATAAACCCTCCTTAATTCGAGTGATATGAGGCGGAGTGAATAGTGATGCTGAACAAGGGGCAGGAGGTGATATGTAAAAATAATAGAGTTAAAAGTCTGTTAGTTTGTTAGGATATAACCATTAGAGTAGTTTCGGTTAGTAAGCTTGTGTTTTAGGCTAGTTAGTTAATTGGAGTCCCTCTCTATAAAAGGGCCTTATGCTATTGTAAAACAGATTATGATTGATGATGGAATAACATTGTGTAGTATTCAGATTTCTTTTTGGATTATCTAGCCTCTTTGTTTCTCTATTCTTGTTCTCTTACCCTATATCTCTCTTATCCTTCTATCTTCTTCAATATATCTCTGTAAGAATTACCGTTCTCACAAAGACTGCCACTAGTGACCTTGTCGGTGGCCAATCATCAGGAAAGCAAAGTAATAAACATGATTCATGTTGTTGTCTATTTCCTAATAATTACCCTAGTTTTGGTATTAACTATTCTTGTAATAATTCAAAAAATGCATTAAGAGCTTTGTCAGCAAGCACTTATTAGTACCAGAGCTCCAACCATTGGCAAAGTTTCTAATTCATTTTTCAAATTTCTAAAATAAGAGTAGTAAATAACAAAACTAAAATAGTAATTAAGGTCCATGTTTCTTACTATTTTCTAATAACTAGTAAATATATTAAGACAGTGGACTCACAAAAGGTGCTTAAGTTTTTTTTTTTTAAAAAAAAGTGAGTACAATGTGTCTCTTCACAACATTTCAAAATTCAAAATTGAGTTTACATTGTATTAGAAATCTAGAACCTATGGCCTGTTTGTTTTTGTTTTTTGTTCATTCTAAAACGGTATTATAAAATAGTTTTTAAAACAAGTTTTGAAAAATATATATATTTGAATAGTTAATTTTAAAAAATTTGTTTAAAGTGGTGTGGCAGAGGCAGTCATCGACAGTGACATGGCAATGGTCAGAACCGGTGATATGGTGTCGATAGTGGATAGATGATGACCTTAAAAAATAAGAGATAAAAAAACAAAAAGAGAAAACACTTTAATTTATAGTTTTCAAGAACAACTTCATGTTATTTTGTTTTAGAAAACAACTTATTGAGAATGGTTTTCTATATAAGTTTTATAATTTTTTGTTTTTAAAAACAAAAAAACCTATTTATGTTAAAAAAGATCAAACAGGCCATATATTTCTTAATGGGCCTTGATATCCATGAGACATTTTATTAAAATGAGAGTGTTCGGATGTTGTGATTAGAATAACTTTTTTATGGGAGAGAGAGAGAGTGGCGTGAGACCCACATAATGAGAAAGAACTAATGAGAGAGAGAGTGAGGTCTATATAAAGAAAAAAAAAAGATTTTCTCAAAACTATGGTTTTGAGGTTTGACAATTGTGTTTTTGGATAATTTTTTACAAAACCATGGTTTGAGATCAAAACCATGATTTTGTTTTATCATCCGAACACACACAAAGATAAAGACATCACATCGGGCCCAAAAATATTAGCCTTAATGGGCCTTGACATCCATGAGACATTTTACAAATAAACCTTTTTGTTGTTGTCACAGTTAGTTTGTATTTTGTTGGTTTCCCTATTTTTTCTACATACTTTTTATTAAACGGTCATTTTTCTTCAAAGAAATTATATATGCGCATTTTTTTCTTTCATCCAAATATGTATTCTACATCAGTAGCCATGCATCTCTATTTTAATTTGTTTTTTATTTAGTGCCCGTTTGGTTCATAAAATCGGAAGTAATATAATGGAATGTAATATAATGTAATGTAATAATGATTACATGAATTTGTTTTGTTTGTCATTAAAAAAATAATATATATGCATAAAAAGTTTGGTTGAATTATATAAAAAATGAGCATATACGGAAATAATATAGCAAGAGATAAAATTATTCCTATCTACACATATATGTATAATGTACACATTGGGCTTAAAGTGATTTTTTTTTTTTTTCAATTTGTGCAGTGTATGCATTGGATTAATAATAATTTTTTAATATTTAATGGTAGAAATATTATGAAAAGGCTTATGGCAATTTTTTAATATTTAATGGTGGGAATATTATTTAATGGCATATTTTAATATTTTTATTGGTAGAATATAATTTTTATTTTTTTAGTGTGGAATATTTTTTTATTTTTTATATAATTAATTAATTTTTTAAATATTTAATGGTGGTAATTATGTAATATTTAACAACATTGTTAGGTGGGCACTTTGGTCAAATTAAAAAATTATAATGGCAATATGTCTTTTTCACTTGATTACAGGATACTAGCATCCTCATTCATGGGTCCTAGCAGTGTAATCCTAATTACTTCAAATGATATAATCAGGATTATAAAATATAATTATCTTTACATTACATAAAACTAACCAAATGCTAAAATCAATTTGTTGCATCAGGATTACATGTAATCTTCTCTTATGGAGTCAAACCAAATGGACTATTAGTGATCAAACAATGAGAATCAATCTACATATTTAAATTTTGGTTTAAGAAGTTAAAATATTTAAATTCAAATTTTTATGATTTTAAAAGATAATTAATAAATAGATGGGGGTAAAGAATGAAAAAGTGTGACTTTTCTAATGCACATTTGGAACCTTAACTTAGGCCCAAGTGCATGAACATTGCTGAAAAATTAAGAAATAATTTTGTAAAGACGTGAATAATTTCTATAATAGGCTCCACGATCCTCAATTCCAAAGTGATACATGACATTAACTTTCTTCAAGGGGTATTCAAACTCTAGGCCGGGGCCGGGATTACCATTAGAAACTGATTAGTGATGAAAATTAGGAATTGATTAGTGACGGAAATCAGTGACAGAAAATTTCTGTCACTAATTCCGTCACAAAATATTTTTTGACAAAAATTAGTGATACACTAGGGACAAAAATTAGTGACGAAATTTGTTCATCACTAGTTTTTGTCGTTAATTTTTTATAATGAAATTAGAGACGGATTAGTGACTGAATAACTATCCATCACTAATTTAGCGATGGAAAAATTAAGTCATTAAATTCTGTTTCTAATTTTAGTGACGGAATTTGTAAGGGATTAGTGACAGATTAGCAACATAATGAAATTCCGTCACTGATTCTCTATTTTTTTTGTAGTGACCTCACATACTTGCGTACTTGTCATAGATTTGCATACCAAATAAATATCATCTTCACATGGAAATCTTAAGAACTAATTGATCAAAGTAATACATCAGATGAACATAAAACTCACGATACTTTGCAATAGATATATTGTGTCAGACCCAAACAACCGGAGTCAACAAAGTAACACATAAGATAATGTACCCAACAATCAGAGTTAAATGCAAACATCCTCGCTTTCTATACAGCATGTAAATGTTTTATTAATAAATATCATTTACTCCTTTTATAAAAAAAAAAATCATTTACTCCTCCCGTGCGTTGTAGGGGAAGAACACACTTAAATAGTAGTCCATCATTTTTATAATGATGTTAATTAAAATTTTATAATGAATCACACTCGTTATAACTGTAAAGGGAGCCAGTAGTTTGATTACACTTACAATGATCATGACCATCAATAGTAAAAAATATTAAAAAAAAACAGAAAGAAAGAAGTTGATATACAACAAAACTTGAATGTAAATGAAAGAGATATAAGATGCAATGCATTAATAAATTATGTATTATCAGCAACATCTTGAGTTAAAATCACATAACTGTATATCATAAGTGTTAAGAATGATTTAGAAAATTAGCAGTATCAATAGCTGAAAAACCATATTAGAGTACATAGAAGATTTGCTAGTTCTGGATAATAGCATGCATATTGATGAAAACCATCAAACATGATTTTATTAAGTAATCAGATTAAAAGAAATACAAAAAAATCACTTACGTTTTGGTTATGCATAATTTCCCTTAAAATCTCCCTCATGTCCAAAGCACATTTGACCACTGCTAAAAAAAAAAAAAAAAAGCTATTGTATTTTTTCAATATCCTACTACTCACTTAATAGTAAAGTTGCTAAGTTAGGTCAACGTCTATAGAAAAGAAAATATTTTTTAATATACCCCTCAAGAAAGTTGTCCTTTTCCAACTCTACTATACTGAAATAGTAGAATTGCACATCAGGTAATGCAAACCTACACTACACCATACTCTACATCTTTATTCTATATACAAACAAGACAACTTTCTTAGGAGTATAAGATTTGTACTTGTGCACTTGAAATTTGGAAGGTGATGGCCTACATTTAATACTAGATATTCAAGTAAAAGAATATCCAGAAAAACATAGAGCTTAATTAGGAGAGTTTACTTTATCTCCCTAATGTTGTTATCCATGTAAGGAAGAGGATATAATTTTTTAAAAAAAACTTAATAACGAAGAACCTCATCAACATCAGGCCTAGTATAAATTGTTACGAAAATATTGAAAAAAAAATCCCACGCCAAATATTGTTAGCTGATACTTTAATTAGCAATAATTGGTTTCAAAATAGCAAAACCAAATGCAAGATGAAGTACATAAATATAACTAACTTGGTTTCATGACAAAATACAGTACTCCTAACTTATTCTTATAACATACTACTTGCATATAAATGAAGAAGATATAGAACAAAGAAGATCATGCTTGTTGAAATGGAATCAAAATCAGATTATATTTTTATTTTAATTGTGTAAACACGCTATTTTGTCAGGGCTCAACTCAAAAATAATAAAAAAATGAAAAAAATAAAAAATCTTTCTTAATCCTGACACATTTAAATTAATAAGCAAATGATATTGATGGTGATTATATTGTTTGAAATTTGAAAAATGATTATCATTAATGATGATTGTCTTGAACTTGGGGTTTTGTAGTAAATGAAAACAAATTTCAAAATAATTCATCTAATAGATGTTATTTGATATTCAAATTAGGAAATTTAGAGTGAAGTAATTGTGGAGGAAAAAATAGAAATTAAAATATAAAAAAAATATCTCTCATTCATAGGTTTAAATTAGAAAATTGCTTGTAGGAAAAAAACAACAAAAAAATAAATAAATAAACGAAAATTAAAAAATTAAAAAAATATCTTATTTATGTTGATAGGTTTAAATTAAGAAAATATTGGTGGGAAAAATAAAAAAATTAATTAAAAACGAAAATTAAAAAAAAATCTCCATTGATGGTGATTAAGCCGAGCTAGGAAGTTTTATTAATAGAAAATATAAAAAAATATAAAAAATCTTCATTGATGGTGATTGAGTCAAATTATGTAGTTTTTAAGATAAAATACAAAAAAAATTCAAAAATGAAAATTAAAAAAGGAGCATTTATGAAGAAAACCTTACCTTGAGATTATAAATAGGAGTACAAGGTTGAAGCAAGACATACAAAGATTAGAAGAGCAAAGACACAAGAATTTTGGGAGAAAAGAGAGGCAAGTATATGTTACGTTGCTGGACGTTGTGGAATTGCTTTTCATTGCCCCATTGAATTATCTTATATATCATTGCTGGATGCATTGCATTTGAGATCAAGAGGTATGTGCTGCCTTGTCTTCTAATGGTGCTAGGTGTCATGCTTAATAGATATAGGTAATGTGATTGTAATTGCCTCTTGTTTATTATGTGATCCTATCACTCTATCTCTTGTTGTAGTGGGATTCAAAGTATAAAAGGGACACACTCTTACCATGTCTTGATTGATTTTCTTGCTTTCTTGAACTTTCTACAATGAATGATATGATGAGAATGCACTTTCTTTTTTTTTCTTTTCTTGCAAATAAAAAGTTTCAAAATAAAAGAAAAGGATGTTCTTTTCTGAGAATAAATGAATTTGATTTTATATGAGAAAATAAAGAAAATGCTTTAAAAAAATAAAAAACACAAACCAAACAAAAAAAAATATTTTTCTCAAATAAACATTTTTTCTAAAAAAACACCAACAAAGTGACACACATTTCTACCCTGAACTATGTGGGCTTTGATCCCTCTAAAGGGTATGTAGGCTCTAGGTTTTCTTCCTAGATCAAGTCCAACTTTGTAAATAAATATATTTTTCCTTATTTTCTTTTTGGAAACAAATGGTCATTTTTTTCTTTATTTTTCATTTCATTTATTTTTGTAAATATTCGTTTATGTGGGTAATTATATAAGATTAAAGGCCATATTTATTTTTAAATAATTAGCTTAGGATAACCATTCTTATGAATGGGTGTTGTGGGGTGCCTAACACTTTCCCCATACACAATCGACTCTCAGACCCTAAATGGTTTTTGTAGACTAGTTTTCATTTTTTAAAAAGGTTTTCAAAATTATCCTTGTTTTAAAATTTTAGTGGCGGCTTCCTATTTTCTAAATTTCGAGCGCTACAAATTGATTGATAAGGAAACAACAAATCATCTTTAACCCAACAAATATGCATGGTACTTTCCTTCACTGGAGGCTATACCAAGCAACAACACAAATTGAAAGCAACCTTTATCAACAACACTTGAATCAAATCAAGTTTTATACTAAAATTGATCACATAATAACAAATGTTCGACATATGCCTCTAATTCATCTGGTGTCCAAGGAAGGCCTTCCTTGTGCAATTAGTATCCTTTACTTTTCTTCTGTTGGTAATAAGCTCTTGCCCTTTCCTCATAAAATCTTCCTCTATCAACTCTCCCTTTGTTGCAGTAATATAATTCTGTTATTAACCATCCACATTCAAGAAAAAAAATTGATTCAACAATACAATTGATCCTTTTTTTTTTTTTAAAAAACTAAACACAACAATTTTAGATGTCCTATGATGAATCACCAAAAAGAAGAGCTTAAACAAGCATAGAATAAAGATAAGGAAAAAGCATATATATAGTACAATTATAATTATAAAAAAGAGCAAGAAGCTAGAGATCGCTTTATTCATTGATTCAATCCTGCAAAATTCCTACGTTCTTATTAGTGAAAAAAGCATTGATATATCAAAATACCCCTTTTCGGCAGCCCACCCATTAGACTTCACGCAACATAAGTAAAGCATTTCCATGGATACATGAACGTAAGAAGACCTTGTTTTCCTCCTCAAGCAAAATCTGAGTGAAAACCAAGATAATCCAGAGGAAACAAGACATAAAACTAGATTACAGAATGAAGAATACCCTTATTCTTGAACAGAGTTTATGTCACTTGAGTTGCGTACTTTTCACCCTATTGCATCCATATACAAGTTACCTATTTTAGCCAATATCGCCTTCACCATCGTGACCTCTATCACCCACCTTCCATGGATGATAGGACATGAACCAAACGTAGCCCTTTTGAAGCTCTGAATCTTTTCAATCCAAGGATAAAAAAAGTTGAGAAATTTGAAACCACATTCCACCCAAGCAAAAAAACAACGCAGAGGAAAATTACTATTGCATACAAAGTATAAGAGAAAAAGGAGAAACTGAAAGATTGAGAGTAGGAGACAAAATCACAATTGTAAGCAATCCAAGAGCTAGAGTGAACATAACATTAGGAAATGGGAGAAGGGACAAGCCATAGAGAGAACGGAGTGATTGGGAAAAGAGGTAATTGCCAAGCAGAAACCAGCAGCTAAGAGAGTAAACCAAAGAACCTCATCTTTGCTATTTATTAGCTTCTTTATCTCATGTCTAGTGGAAGACAAAGAGGTAGGCCGAAGCTTCCAATCTCAATGAAAATGGGATACAGAAAGAAAAATATGAGTGGGGAAAGAGAAAAGATGAGTGCACCTTGAGAAGGAAAAAGTATGCAGAGGGGAAAAATCAATGTTTTAAATGTAATAACCCAAATTTTGGGCCTAGATGATTGAGGATAAGCTTATATTAAGTAGTAACTAAGTCCAGTTTGGGAAAAGTCCTAAGAATGACGAGAGATAGAATGACTCTTAGGGATTGTATGAATCAGCCCTCCGGGTAGAGAGTGACTCTTCGGATTGTATAAGGGCTCGATATGTGGAAGTCATTGGATAGAATATATCGATGCATGTGTACAAAAGTACACTTAAACACCATTATAAGATGGCTTGCATAAGAACACATGTGGCGCTATATGGCTCCACATGTAGCGCTATATGGTCCCCACATGTGGCATGCCAATATTTGGTGACTGGTATGCTAAGTATGTAGTTTGATGGGTGGAATATACCAACACATAGACCTATGGCATGACCTGAAGCCTACATTGATAAAGTAGCTTTTTGGTTGGCATAATGAGAAGTTGTCACTTAGCATTTGCTTTTGTGTTGGCTCAATGAAAAGGTACCACATATCCCACCATCATTATAGTTACTTTTTGACTTTTATGTTGGCACCACAAGAAGATGATACATGTCCCTCATCATTACCTCTACTTTATGAGTTTTGTGTCTGCTCTCTTTAGGGACGCCACATAGTACAATTGTAACCCCCTTCCACCATAGGCCAAGATTAGTTCGTAAAAACGTGTGATTAATGTAGAATTAGAGACCATAACGAGATTTGGGATTTAAAAACAAAATCAAACCTCCCAATATCAAGGTTTATAAAAACTTTTTCCAAACCCTATTCACAATGGTCTCATATTCACAATACAATTACACAAATGGCCTGTACAATTCAATTCCATTTATACATATCAGAGTGCAATGTAAACTCCCGACACACTCGGGTTCCATTTAATAAATAAGGGTTCTATAAGGCACAATGCCTATAATTCATTTCCCTTATCCAGGGGATTACACAAACTATACCACAAATCCAATATATACAATGGTTTCCCAACAAATCATCCAAAATACAATATGATAACCAAAACCAAATTAAACTCCTAGCTCGGAGCTTCAACCGCCCTTCGTCACCTGCTTTTCCTTTGATCCTTCGACCCTGTCTAAAAATTGTTTTGGAAGAGTGAGATTCTAAGAAATCACCGTAGTGTCAAATCACTCATAGTATGTACAATAATAAGGCATAAAAGCAAATCATCACACACACATAGCAACTACAATGACAGTTACAGCAGCAAAGGCATGTATGACTCATGTCACCCTTACGTTTGCTCACACTGAAGTGCTCACGCTGTATTGCACCATAACAATTCACACAATATATTTCACCACAGCTGGAATTCATATAAAGCACTTCATACGCAAGCCATACAGGCAAGATATATAACACACAGCCCACGACTAGATTTACAACACGCTGCTCTACAGGTCAAATTCACAAAGATCCATGTCGATTACAACGGCAGTTCAACGACCGAGCTAGAGATGACCAGTGTCAATCCCTAAACGGCTTACGCTGAAGTGCTCATGCTGTAATGGATCATGGCACATATAGTTCACAAAGCTCAATAACAAGCCATGCATACCAAAACATCATACACAACATGAGAGAAGAGTCACTACCTTGGTCCTTCCGGGCGTATTCTGGCACCAGTCTCTCTCGAGTAGGGCAAATGTCAAATCCTAGAATCATAATTAAGGATGAAGAGTTATACTCTATTCCAATACTCAATCAACTTCAAACACTTAAATTTGGTTATCATTTATGTCCTTTAGGTGGCTACTAAAAGCTCAAACATATGCCTAAAGGGTTGGAAAACAACTATACCAAAAACCATCTTCGAAAGTCCAAAATGTCATTTTTGAGGGTTGGCCGCAGCCCACAAATCCATTGGCCGCGGCCAAAAACAGGTCTGAAATATTTAGGCTGCGGCCAAGAAAATCCTGTTTCTTGGCTGAACTTCTAAATATCATAACTAATTCTAAAAAATTGAAATGAGGTAATTCCAAAGCCAAATGAAAGGTATTTAAGTTCTCTTCATAGGAAAAATATGGACCACTACTAGAAATCACCACATGATTCCAGAATTACACAAAATCCACCACTTCCCCAAAACAGAGTCCAGTTTCTATCCCAAACTTTGGACAATCATAGCTCTCAGCACATAAAACGAAATGACATAAATTATGTACCCATTTTGAAGCTTGGGATGTGAACTTTAAGACTGGAAAGTTTCATAATTTTAGATACCATCTGGTCATTCAAAATTTCCGTGCAAACTGGTTGCCTAGAACAGAGTTCACACTTGACAGATTTCCAATTTTTCTACCAAAGTGTCCAATGGCTCCAAAATCAATAACCAAACATATTCCCATACAATTTTCTATAAGGAACACAATGGCAACCTCAAAATGACCAAAATCACAAACTATCAACATGCCCTGTTTTGACCAATACACAAAACCAACATAAAGGTGCCAAACTTTACATTTAAGCTTCAATTCAATTCTATCAATTCAAAACACTAAACAAGTCACCATTTCCATGACAGCAACATACCATACTCCCCATGACCCTAAATCACAAAAATTAGGGCAAATTTTTCAAAAATGCAAGGCCCAACCAATGGCCATAAAACTTATATGAAAGTGAAGCTTTCATCATCTTAACAACTTTCCCAAAGAGGTTCCTTGGTTCTCCAATCTCTATATTTCCTTGTGTGCTCAAAACACCACCAATGGAAAATATAAAACCATGAAAGTAAAGCTCTCAACACAAGGAACAACTTTATATAAGGGAGTTTTGACATTAGAGGTCATTATAAGGGTCAAAATGGCTTACCTTTATCAAGTTTTCTTCCTCTCTCTTGAGCTTCCATGGTAGCCGAAAAAATGGAGAGAGAAGAGAGAGATGAGAGGGTGAAATGATGAAGATGAAGGCAAAAAATTCTGCCATCCCATGCCCACACGCATAAACAAGAGAGAGGGGAGAGAAAAGAGAGTTTAAAATGATTTAATTGACTTTTCCCCCACCAACTCTCATGCTTGCTTCATCTACCAAAGACCATATGTCACTCTCTCATTGGTTCTCATAAAGTAAGTAACTAATTAGTTACTCTAACCACTCCATTAGCCATTTAGTTACATATCTCATTTCTCTTTAGTTAGTAATTAATCTCTCCATTAATCACTAAATTATGGCAATTCTTTTAATTTCTCACTGATTATGGCACATTTATTTAAATTTCCACATAACTCATAATTAATTCTTTTCCTCTTCTTTATGTGCCATTTACCCTTATTTTAGCCCAAATAATTATTTCATCACATAATTATGCTAAAATACAGGGTGTTGGGCATTCCCAATAACTGATTCATGTCTCAAATTAACTTTAATTTCCAAATCATTTTTAATAATTGTCATTAGCCCTTAATCAAAATTTGGGGCATTACAATTCTCCCCCCGTTCAATAAATTTCGTCCTAAAAATTTGTTACACCATTGGGGATATAAACCTCGAACTCCTCTTCATGACGGCTTCCGTTCCTTAAATTGTTTCTTATTGAAACAGTTTCTTCAAGACTACTTATACAATAACACACTACAGGTTCGATTCTCAAGGGAATCCCAACGGACCAATGCGTCATTGCTCAATTTCTTCCTCTTAATCACTTTACCAATTCTCATACTTGGAGACACTCTTATGAGCATGTGATCTCCATTTTCAAACTCTAGAGGTCTTCACCTCATTCGATTATATTTCAGATAGACTGCACTCGTGCATCCTGACTTTGAGCCACCTTAATTACTGACATTAAGTCACCTTCCCCTTCCGGGTACAATTCAAAACACCACAAATTCACTAGGTACAATCGACAGTTTCCGCTATATTCACATATACTTCAGCTCATGCTGTATCCACTTTCACAACATTAACCTCACCCGTACATCCACTAGTTACTCCACTAGCAGTAACAAGGACTGTTGGCATTCACAATCACATCAGGCTACTCCGAAATCTCAATCTCTTCTATCTGAAATACCTTACCGTAACAGCTTACCTAGAATCTTAGTCTCTTCTATCCAGGCGACCGGTCAAGAGTCTTAATCTCCCAACACCACCCTCATCCTCTTTCTTTACCGGGGATGCATACTATAATCACCCAAATCATTGCTAGCTACTTGAGGACTATTGGCATGACAGTGTATACATATAGCCATTTCGGCTCACAAATAGTCAATCCCCCCGTAAACTACCACTCCAGCGGAATGGTCCTCCCACCGGAATCACCCGATGAGCTGCAAGTGAAAGACTCACAATAACCTCTCGGCTTTCACATATAGCCCCATGGCTTTCACATAGTCATATGTACATATTTCCTTCCTAGCATTTGCATTTACAACAGTATATCAATAGCCGAGGTAGAGAGGACCAGTGTCAGTCCCTACGATGGCTCACGCTGACATGTGCACACTGTCGTTCACATAGATTCCACAGCAACACACATCATAGACTTTAATTTTACCACTGCCTTTTGGCCTAGGGTCAATATTAGTGCCACCAACCTGGTGGCTAGCCATACTGGCTATGCCGGGGTAAATGCCCTCACATATGAGAACCCCTGATCATGTAGTCGAATTTGCTATCCGCTGAACTAGCTCTACTCTATTACATAATCATACCATAATCCTAGCTTGTTCACAATTGTCACACCCACCCCCACTGGCAGCCTCAATCGGCAACCTTACCGAACGGGCTCCGTCGGCAACCTCAATAAGCATCCTGACTGACGGCATCGGAACTCCCTCGCAAGGGAGAATGGGCGGACTCACAAGGATTAAGCACACTTCTCTCTTTATTGTCACACCCCCCGCTCACCAGGTACTCATATTTCCCTAGATGCCCTCAGCAAGCCCAAGCCCAACTGGGGATTGAGGTGGACTCATAATACATAATCACATCAAGCTAGAACTGGATATATTCAGCACTGATGCCTTGTCACATCATGATTTACACTTTACTGCAAGCTTATACTGCCTCGAGCTCCTGCTCAGCGTAGTTCTCAAACACATCACATTCACCATACTTTCGCTACACACTCTGAGGTTTAACTCCTTATCTGTGCTTTAACAATGTCAGGTTGACTGAGTAGAAGTCCCATAAGAATCTCCCACTACAACCAACAACACTCACAATTTGTATTCAACTGTGCTAGACCTTGACCCGATTCAACTTGAATCATTTAGAGCCATATGACTTCTTATCTCAAGAAAACCCATTCTCTGTGGAATTCATTACAATACACCATCATTGAGAGCTAACGTTTCTGTAGCGTTGGTCTACGATTCAACATCACAGCGGCTGTACTCCATTGTTCATCTTCAAGGCTGCTGCACTCTAGGGTTTATCGTCATGGCGACTCCACGCTAAGGTTTGTCATCACGGTGACTCCACAGTATGATACCATACTCTCCTAGGTAGCCTTTTGCGATCAGATTTCGCCATAGGTAGCCCTCTCCGATCAGGACTCTCCGCAGGTAGCCCTTTCCTATCAGAACTCTCCGCAGGTAGCCCTTTCCAATCTGAATCCTCTGTAGAGAGCTCTGTCCAATCTCTGGTCTGGCCATGTACTTGACCTTCCTGAGTACTGAATAGGGGAGTTAGGGGAATTCATCAGTGTAATAACCCAATTTGAAATTAAGGGCTCATGACTTCGAAATTGCTTATAATTAGTGTAATTAAACACATTTTGATAAATGTGATATGGATTGAAATAAATGTTCTTAGTGATAATTTATTCAGCATAGTGAAAATCATGGGCAAAATGGTAAAATTGGAAATTTACCGACCAATTGGTCAGTTACCAAAGAGGAACTCATTGGTGATTTGAGATCAATGGTTGAGATTCATTGTCAATGGGTCAGAATTGTATGCTTTGAGATTATGTGAGCTAATGGAGGAAGTGAGCATGGTGTTGACAAGTGGCAATTTGTGGACCATAGGATGATGCCAAAAGTCAAACACCCACCTTTTCTCTCTCTTCTCTCTCCTTTTCGGCGGGGAGTATGGGTAAAGGGAAAAATTACACTCATCATCATTATCTTCCTCATCTCTTATAATCTCTCTCTATCCCTCCATTTCCGGCAAGCACCAAAGAAGAAAGAGAAGAAGAAAGGTGATATTTTGATGCCTTTATGGACCTCTAATACTTTAGAGCTCTTCATTAATCTTGATCATAGTGTTAAGAGCTTCATCTTGGTGGTTTTAGAATTTTGAAAGGTGGTAGTTTGGGTGTTGGAGCAAGTTTGGAAGTTTGAAAATCAAGGTTTTGGCTTTGGCAAGTTGAAGAGGTGAGCATTTGGATTATTTTGATATATTTATTGTGATTTTTGTTGAGTATGATGAATTTTGGAATTTGCCCTGGTTTTATGCCAATTTTGAATGCATGTATTATATGATGGATGATGTGGGAATTGGTTTAGTGTGGAGTTATTTGAGTATTGGATGTGGTTTTAAATTTTGGAAGTGAATTGAATGAATTTGGGTATTATGTGTGTTATAGAGACCCAATAGTATGAATTGTTGTTAGGATGGGTTTTGAGTGTTTTGGAGGTTACCAATGGGTTTCTTATAGGATTTTAAGTAGATATGAGCTTTGTGTTAAGTTTGGGAACCATTGGGATTAGTTTTGGTAAATCTGGGAATTTCTATCAGTTGCTGCGATCTGGCAATCTGATAAGCCTCACTCGAGTGAGGATGAGTCCCACTCAAGTGTTGTGCATATTTTCAGCCAAGTCTTTCAGTTCTTGGTGCACTTCTATGCCAAAAGCTCGAGTGCACTTCTTGATTCGCGAGTGATACATGCCATCACTCGAGTGAGTATGGGTTCACTTGAGTGCAAGTGTTATGCCATGTTAAGAGTTGCTCTCAGCCAAGCACTCACAGGCTAATTGTCAATAGTGTGTTCTGACACTCATAAGTGTAGTGTTCTCACTCGAGTGCCAGGGGTTGTACTCGAGTAAGCCTTTTCCTCTGAAGCTGTCTGTGCTCTCTGGTAAACACTTTCTGTGTTGCACTTTTGGGGACTCGAGTGAATTTGGAGTCATCACCCAAGTACGAAACCTCATGCTTGAGTGTTGTGAGCACTTTCTGGTCTTGGTAGTTGCTCACTGTCAAACACTCGCGAGTGAGAGTCATTCTCATTCGAGTGCAAGTCTCTCATCACTCGAGTGAGGTCATCTTTACTTGAGTGAGTTAGCTAAAAATCAGTATTCTGCTTCCGAAAAAGGGGTCTTCAGGGTAGTTTCTTCCAACCCTTTTAGTATGTGTTTATGCCTCTAATGGTCATCTTAAAGAGTTTAAATGACAACTAACTTAGAGTATTATGGGAATATGTATTTGGAAAAGAGATTGATTGGTTGTCCCTAATTTGGTTATAGGATTTGACATTTGCCAGACTTGTGAGCCCACTGAGCCAAGGAACGTCAGGAAAGAACAAGGTAATGACTATTCTCTTGTACTTTATGTAAATGTATTGTATGTATGGTTGTCATGCATTGTGTTGTTACTGCTGCTTTGTGATGCCTTGTGACGCTTTGTGGAGCTTTGTTCGCTACCGCAAGTGCACGGATCACTTCAAGTAATAAAGTGATAAGTAAAGATCATTTCCACGAGGACTATGACGAAAGCGAGCTAACTAATTTAACCATGTTCTTAATTAGGTTGAAGGGAATCATTTATATTTGATCAAGTTAAATAAAGACTTTTGATAAAAATAACAAAGAAAAACAGTGGAAAATTGAGAAATTGGGTTTAACTTCAAGAGATATAAAATTAGGATTACTTCTTCCCCATTGTATTTCATGAAACTATGCAAATATTCACTTATGCTAGTTAAATGAGTCTATATGCTAGTCGAAAATCCTAAAATCATCAACCAAGCTCTCTCAAGTCAAGATTGATTTTTAATCTTCATTAAAAATATTCAATCTCTTGTTTACAATTAATGAAAATCATCTTTCCAAAGCAAGCCTTCACTTGACTATGCTAGGTTGTTAGATATATCTCTATTCTAACAACAAACCATCCATTTAATCCCTAAACTTCAAGTCTAGCATGATTTTTCTTAAGTTCTACAATCAAAATAACCCTCTCAAGCATCTTCTAATTGAACAACTCTAATCATGTGGTGATCAAGCACAAGATAGCATTAAGCTCAAAGAAAAATCAATATATAATACTCATTAACCAACAAAAGCAAGATAATCTAGTAGTTTCAATCCATACAATAGGTAAAAGTAATCCTAACTTAGAGTTCTAGCTACTCATATTCAAATATAAAGAAATGCTACACATAGTTGCTGAATACATAAGAAGCTAAGTGGAAAAAGAGGAGAAAAGAAGAAAAACCAAGGTGGAAATTCCGAAATCTCTTTTGAGAAGAGCACCCAAGCCTCTAAAATGCTCCATATCTCTCTCCTAAGCTCTTCCCTTGCGTGCTCCAACTTCCTAGAGTGTAGAATGTCTAATTTCGGTACCCTTCCCTAGGTTAAATAGGGTTTTTTCGCTTCTAACATCAAAACGCACAACTGCACTTTTTCAGGACTTGCTGCGGCAAGTTTGTCAACTTGCCGTAGCCAGTTACACAGAGAGCCAATTTTTCTTCTGATTCTTCACTTGCTATAGCAAGTTTGTCAACTTGCTGTGGCCAGTTACACAGAGAGCATACGAAGATCACTTGCCACAGCAACTTCGTCAACTTGCTGTAGCCAGTTACACAGAGAGCAAATTTCTTGAGAATGTTTACTTGCCACAGCCAGTTGGTCAACTTGCTGAGGCAAGTTGCATAAGCTCCTTCTATCTTTGCACTGCTTCACTTCCTTCGCTCTTTCCTTGTTTCTTGGTTTCTGTAAGGCTTTAAAACTTGTCTTCATCCTCCTACCAAAGGAGATGATTTATAAATTCTCAATTAATTCACAAATATACCAAGCATTTCTTTGATTTTTTGCTTTATACTTTGATATGCACATTTTCTTCTATACACTTCTTTCAATGTACATTTTGAACCCAAAAATATGGAAAAAGAGAAGAAAATGTTGGAATGTTATGAATTCTAAGAGTCAACACACCCCCAAACTTAAACATTTGTTTGTCCTCAAGCAAAAAAAAACTTGTATCTTCACTAAATTTCTCAAGTATCAGTTATTGATGCATGGATCAATTTGTCCTCATTAGCTACTCAGAAAGTTATATCAAACAAGAAACCAAGAAAACATGCAAAGATGAATACTTCATAGATTTTAAACATGCTTTTCAAGAATTTCTAAGTGTGTGTGTGTGTGAATGGAGTTAACATGTATTCCTTTTTGTACTTGCTAAAGTTAAAAGAAACACTTCAAGTCATATACCGATATTCAAATAATCAATTCATCATTCTCTAATTCATTCCTCTTTTCTTCTAATTCACTCCACTTGACTTAGAAATCAAAGGGACTTTTCATCTTGTAATGGGGCTAAGGGTTTAGGTCTTAAAAGAAAAGACAGAGAATAATCAATAGATACCTCAAGATAGATGATAACCACTCAAGGGGTTTCTTCCTTTTCTCATTAAACATACTCCCCCAAACTTATCTTTTCCTATCAAGCCTTTTTGTATTTATTTTTCTTTCTTTCTTCTTCTTCTTTTTTTTTTTTTTTACATTTTTGGCTTAATTTCTATACATTATGAACCCTTTTACTTTTCACACTCCTTTTTCCAATCATTCAAAATTCTACACATCACCACATTCCACAACCCAATCAATTATCATCTATCTCAAAGCAAGGGAATCATGGTTTTCCATATTGGCTAAGGTAGGTAGATGTTAGGTTTTTCAAAAAGAATCACTAATTGGTTTTTCAATTAGGCTTAAAATAAGGGTTCAAAAAGGGAATAACATCAATTTGGTAAGCTTGAAAGGCTCAAACGCATTTTATGAAGTGCCCTAATCATTTCTCTAAATCTCATGACATAAATCAAAAGTTTTGAAGAATTCCAAAGATTATTCTGAAATGAAAAATTTGAAACAAAGGCATATAACTCAAATTGTCACAAAATCCTTCGACAAGAACATCCAAAATAAAGTTAACTCCAACAGTGCTTTCTTAGCTCAAAAATTCCTGAATAACATGACTTATCACTACAATGCATCCATCAATGCACATTAAACAAAATTTCCTATCAAATATAAAAGAGTGAGCAGCAATTTATACATTGGATCATCCAAACAACCTTGACATATAACCTAGCAATTCAGTTCTTTTTTTTTTCACATTCTTCACAAACAAACATTTAAGCATGAGAAATCCCAAACATTCCAAAAATTCTCTCAAGAGAAAAAAAATTTCAAAATTTTCATAGTGCACTTATCAAAGTCTCAAACTTTTCCAAACTTTTCAAAATTTCAACAAATTCTCACCCCCAAACTTACAACCGACAATGTCCTCATTGTCAACTAAAAAGGAGGGAGATAAAAGAGCTAGCACCTGTATAGACTCACATCCACAGCAATAACAGAAAATAAGGCACACAGTGGCCTAAGCAAAACCGGTACATGCTTTCACCTATAACCATCAATAGCCAACAGAAATACTATCATGGTGGAAAGTGATTTGTACAACTTGTCAAGGATCAATGTGGCATACATGATTTTGTCAAAGCATTCTCAGCCAAAATGTCAATCACCCCACAAACGAGCCATCAGAGGCTACCAAAACATGGCTAAACATATAATCATAAAAAAAAATTGTCCAAAGGGCTAGTCATATTAACATTCAGATTAAAACAATCATGTCAATGAACCCCTAAGTCATTAAGTGAAACAAATCCTTACGAATCGCAAAGACCATCAGCAGTCACCGCACACAGTCATGCAACAATAGTTGACCAACCATCAGTAGTTAATCAAACACAAGCAGATCATGCACAAGCAGATCATGCACAGCGCTATACCATAGGAGTCCTAATGTGAACAGAGAAATCCTACATCAAGAAGGCAAAACTAACACCAAAATATGAGATAAAGCCAGACAAAACATCAGAATAGCCTCCAAGAACAATAGCATCAATCATCATCATCATCAGAAGGCTCATAGTCTAAGTCTGAATGCTCCGTGGGCGCCTTTCTTGAACTAGATCCCGTCTCCCCCATCTCCTCATCGTCACTGCTACTCACCTCAGCATCTGTGCTTCAGATTTCATCAGTGTCACCCTCATCTTGCTGGGCACCATCCTCATTTTCTGTCTCCTCCCTATGACAGTGCCCCTGAGCGTTGTCCTTTTTAGCCGCAGCAGCAGGGTGTTCATGCACATCAGGGCTCGGTAATTCAAGGACATCCATAGGCAAACCCTGGTGATAAGCTAGGCGAGTAACAAGTGAAGTGAGCTTTCCAATCGCAGTGCACAGGGTGTTCTCCAACTTATCAATTCGACCAGTAAGGGCATCCAGCTGTGAGGCAAGCATAGAACGAGGTTCTTCATGCCTAGCCCTTTTTGTCTTTCTCAGTTCAGGGTGTTTCTGTGACCCTAGATTGGTATAAGAGAATGGGCGGGTAGGTGCAATGAGGGGATCTTCAGGCAATTCCTTAACATTGGCTTCAAGGAAAAATTTGGTAATGAAGTAAGGGAAAATAAGGCTTTTGTAATGTTTTTCCTGACACTTGTATAGCGTGTTGTACATAATGTTCCTAATATTAACAGGCTGGCTAGTTTTTAACAGGAAGATAAGGAGGGCTAATTTGCTAGAAATAAATGTGAGATGGGTAGTGGGCTTGATGTTATTAGCTACCAAATGCAGCCAACATTTAGCCTCTGGCGTGAGATCACATTTAGCAAGATATTTCTTTTGAATAAAGCGAACAAACTATGCATCCTCACCCTTAATGACCAGCTCTTTTGCTATAGCTTCATATGGGAATTCATCCTTGTTGGCAGTGAGTTTTTGGTACATACATTGATCATCTGAAACCTTGGGCAACTTGTAAAAGTGATTGATGGCGTTAGCGTTGATGAGTATCTTCTGCCCACGCAGGTCAACACGCCCATGATAAATTATGTGCTGAATGTAGTACTGCCTTACAAACTCAACATTCACATTTTGCTTTTCTTCTATGAGTTTCCCTAGCTTTTGGCGAATGGCTTGTTTGTAGAAGACAAATTTTGTTGTCTTCTTGAACTCTCGTTCTTGGTGCAACTTTCTGCCAGTGATCTTGTTTTTAACATCTTCTGAGGTTTTAGAAGGGGGCATACGGGACCTAGTCTTGTGCTTCTTTCCGGCCTTTTTCATGATCTGCACATAGGAGGCGGGCAAGCAAACCAAAACAAAAACCACACTCAATCAACACAGAAAACAGGAGCAAAATAAACTAATTTGTCCTATCCTAACCCTAAAAGAAAAAGAAGGAAAGAACCCCCAAACTTAGGATCTATCTAATTCCATAGCTTTTCAATCAGTATTCCAAGCTTAAACCTAACTCCTCACTACCTTCAAAATCAATCTGGAACTAATCAAAATGAAACTTGCAGACAGTGAAGGCTCAGCTGAGTAACCCATTTCATTGTGGCAATCTGACAAAAAACATTCACTTCTAGTATGAGGCATTTGAAATTTAACTGAGGCATATAAAATGAAAGTGCAAAACCAGGTGTGTTTATATGCAAAAAAGGTGATAAGTAAAGAAAACCTTAAAATTAAAATCACTGAAAGTACCGAAAATAAATTTATTTAAGCAAACAAAAAGTTTTTTTTACCTTAGTGTAGATTCCATTGCCTCAAGATAAAAGTCAATGTACACTATTGCAGACTTCAGAACTGAGAGCTATCAAACTTATGAGAACAAATTCAAATAAGAATGTTCAAAGTATCAAAGAAATGACAAATGGCCACAATGAAAGATAAGTCCAAAAAAACACAAGGATGCACTGCTATTTACACTTTAGTATGTAGAGGAATATTTTCATATTTTACAAATTTTTGTGCACCTTGTCAAATTCAAATCCGCAGCTCATACATTCCAGAACTTCAAAACTTAGTGGCATATGACATTATTGGATTCACCAATCTTGTTTAGCACAACATTGACAATGTAACAACTTGCACCAGCAATTTCAGAACCTATTTTAGCTAGTCATTATCAGCAATTGTGATTCTCTACTCCTCAAATGCAGTTCACAATTCAGTCCTAAGTTCTAGTATAGAAAGAATTTCCAAATAGCTAACACATGAAGGCAAATTAGAAAAGTTTGAAAAACATTTTTCTTGTGAAAGAAACTTCTAGATGTGATATACTTTTAAGAATAAGTTGTGAGACATATGGAATTCAAACAAAATACCACCTATAAAAACAGAAGCTCCAAGTTCATTCATAGACCAGTATGCAAAAGATGGTGTAAACACTTTAAAACTCAGTTTATTGCAACTTGAAAATGGAAATGCAGTTTCCAGAGTTTCCAGAGCATTTAGGTTCTTTCCAGATGCTTCAGTTTTCATACTAGCCAAACGGGTGCAGCTATGCTAGGAAATTAAGGCTACAACCTATTTTGTTCAGAGACTATTTAACAAGCAATAATCACTAATTGCAGACAATTAATCTCAGAAGAGTTCTCAAAGTCCAGGTTTAAATCAATGAATGGTAATTTGATTTTCCACAATGAAAAGATCCAAGTACATTCCAATAGCACCAATAGATTGATTAAGCATGAGTGAATAAGGTTCTAAATTTGGAAAAATCTTTTACAGTTGGAACCAACCTGGTGGTCACAAGCAAACAATACACTTTCCTGGCATTCTCATAGTTCAAAATTGAAATTCAACAGTGTCCATTTAACTCAGCAACCCATAAATTTCAAAATGTCACCATTGAGGAGCATGTGACAATACTTAATTAATCCATTATGCTAGGAAAAATGTAGAACATGTGCGAAAATGATTTAGCAATTTCAGGACTTAATTGCTAGTTACTAATCCTCAAATCACATTCTAAGTTCAAGCCTAATTCTCAACAATCCCAATAATCTAGTAGAGCAAAAATTCTTACACCACTAAGTATATGCAAGTAATCAAGAGAAATTTTTCAAACATGAGAACTTTGAAAGATTTCAGAAATCAATAACATTATTCAGTTCTTATTAATACCAGCATATACAAAGTGAGCAAGTAAAAAAATTAATGAATCCTCAAATCATCATGCATCAATTCAATCCTAATGCCCAATACTCATAACAAGAAAAGCAATAGTGTCCAATACATATCACTTCAATAGAGGACCCATGGAATATTACTGAAACCAATGAACTTGCGCCAAAACAGATTTTTGTACCTTGTTTTTTTAGCAGCAAATTCCTACTATGTACACATAAGAACCAATTACTCATGTCAAACAGAGCACACAATGTTCAGCAAGCTTAAATCATAAGTGAAATGAAACCAAACTCCAATCTTGTGTTTCATTATTTGTCATCAGTAGCACCACTAGTCTATTGCACGAATCAAACTCTTGTCAGTTCAAGTCTAGCTTATTCTATTACTCACTAAGCTAAAACTCGATCCTAATCTAACCAAAACTCTACAGAACATGGATGAAGGACATGGAAATTACCTTAGAGAAGAACAATAGCAGACTGGACAGCAATCACAGTGAAACAGAGAAGAATACCAAGACATCGACTGAATCCTGCTTCTCAGTGGAGACCGTCGGAAAGAAGAGACTGTTACGAGAGAGATAGAGAGCAGCGGCGGGAAAGGAGTAATCGGGGTGGCGGTGACGATGGTGAGCTGTGGGTGTTGAGAAATCGAAGATGGCGAGTTGGTGGTTGATGGAAGAGGGAAATGATGGATCTACGAGCCAATGGTGAGGTGGGGGGTATTGAGGACGGTTTGAAGGTGAGCTAGGTCATCAGTGGAGATTGAGATATCGACAGTGTGGATCGATGGAAGAGGGAGATGACGGTGGGAGAGGAAGCTGATGGGTGATGGTGAGCTGCGGTGAGGTGTATATCGATGGAGCGGTGTGAAAGATGAGAGAGCTGAGGATAGAGTGAGCTGAATGTCGGTGAGCTGAAGGTGGATCTAGGGTTTGAGGGTGAGCTGAAGGTGTAGAGAGTGATCTAAGCGTTTGAATTAGATATGAGTACTGAAGAGGAAGCTGTGGGTAATGGAGGTTGTGGCGAATTTACAAAAGAGGAGGGAAATTGGGAATTTTAAAAATGGATTGGGTCCACATATGGGGTAGATTCATAAGAATAATTTGGTAATAAAGAAAAAGAATAGGGGCAAAGAAGGAAGCCTAATAATAAATTATTTTTTTAAATTTTTTTTATTATTAATATTTTTTTTAGAGATAAAACAAAAATTATTTTTTTTAGCCTAACACCACTAGCCTCAGCCAATTTTTACACTTGCTGAGGCCAGTTCACAGAGAAGAACCCTAAGCCATTGCCTACAGCAAGTGTCAAAACTAGCCAAGGCCAGTCTGACAGAGAGCATAAAAAGCCAACTTGCCACGGCAAGTTTTGATACTTGCCGTGGCAACTTTAGCTATCAAAAGCAAAATAGAATAGTAACTCTGTACACACATAAAACATTCCCAAATACTTTATAAACCACCAAATGAGCTCCAGACCAATAATTATCAACCAAATCATACTGAATCAAGCACTGTGAACCAACCAATCTCACCACACATCAAGTTAAACACTAAAGCAAAACAACGTGGCAAGTTTTGATATTGAATCAAGTACTAGAACACTGGAATACTGGCTACGGCAAGTTTTTAAACTTGCCGAGGCTGGTTACACAGAAAGAAAATGTACCAATAATAGCTAACTTGCCACAACAAGTTGTCACACTAGCCGAGGCAAGTTTTACTGTCATGTGACTACACATATCAGATATCCCCACATAACCTCAAGACCATCAAACATGCTCTGTACCAACATTTATGAGCAAAATGAAATTGGAGCAAGACTTAGAACATCCTAGACAACAAGGCACAAACATAAGCACACTCATGGAGCATATCACAACATATCACTCTCAATACTCAGATTCCAGCAAATAATGGTCACAAATGAATTTCATTACAAAGAATCAATCCAATGTCTACAGTAGCATCAGTTTTACTCCAAATTAACCAATCATCATAAATTCACTCCAAAATCATATATGAGCTTAAAGTCAAATAAACTTCCCTGAAATGCATTTCCCTTGTAACTTGTAAATTCCTCCTCTCTCATTGACATTCCTCCAAGCTTCAAAAGTTAAGTTCCAAGATGGGGTACCTTTCCCTCCTACAAAACACAAAGATCAAACATAAATCTACCAACAACGTACCAAAAACAGGAAAATGACAAAAGTGAGTTTAGAACTTGGGTTGCCTCCCAAGAAGCGCTTAGTTTATAGTCTTTAGCCTGACTCTTCATATTGGTCATTCTTCATTAGATAGGTGGATAGTAGACACCAACCTATCCATATCTCCTCCCCAATAATGCTTCAACTGTTGACCGTTGACCATTGACTTTGAATTGCTCCCCATCTTGGCCTTCCAGCTCCACAACACCCTTGTCAAAGACTTGAACCACAGTGAAAGGTCTAGACCATCTAGACTTTAACTTTCCCAGAAAGATTTTCAGCTTAGAGTTATAGAGGAGAACTTGTTAACCTGGCTCAAAAGACTTAGAGACAATCTTCTTGTCATGCCACCACTTTGTTTTCTCCTTATAAAGCCTTGAACTCTCATAAGCATGGAAACAAAATTCTTCAAGTTCATTAAGCTGCAAGAGCCTCTTGTCACCCACTTCTTTTTCATCAAAATTCAACTTTTTAATAGCCCAATAGGCATTATGTTCCAACTCCACAGGAAGATGACAAGCTTTCCCAAAAACCAACTGGTAAGGAGACATATCGATAGGTGTCTTGTAAGCGATGCGATAGGCCTATAGTGCATCATCTAACTTTATGGACCAATCCTTTCAAGTGATACCCATAGTTTTCTCAAGGATTTTCTTGATTTCTCTATTAGAAATTTTAGCTTGACCATTTGTTTGAGGATGGTAGGCTAAATACACCTTGTGTTTAACTCTATATTTCTTTAAAAGAGTTTTAAATTGGAGCACCAAAGCGAGTGAAAATGTGCTTTTTCATGAATTTGACCACTACTTTAGCATCGTTTGTTGGAGAAGCAATGGCCTCAACCCATTTAGAAACATAATTCACCTTTATAAGGATGTATTGATTGTTGAGGGACTTGGGAAACGGTCCCATGAAGTCAATCCCCCATACATCAAATAATTCCACTTCCAACATGTTGTTGAGTGGCATTTCATTCCTCCTAGAGATATTACCAACCCTTTGACACCGGTCACATATTAGAGTAAATTCATAAGCATCCTTGAACAAGGATGGCCAGAAAAAACCAGATTGCAAAACTTTTACAGCCGTCTTATTACCTCCAAAGTGGCCTCCATATTCAGAGGAATGGCAACACTTCAATACATTTTGTGGCTCACCTTCTGGAACACATCTTCTAATCAACTGATCAGCACAATAGTGAAATAAGAAGGGTTCTTCCCAATGATAGAACTTGACATCATGTAAGAACTTCTTCCGTTGGTGATAGCTCAAGTCCTCAGAAATGATTCCACTCACAAGGTAATTTACTATGTCGGCATACCAAGGAGTTTCAGAATGACTCAGTAAAAAGAGTTGTTCATCTGGAAAAGTTTCATGAATAAGAAGATCTCCATAATGTTGAGCTTCAGTACTCAACCTAGACAAGTGGTCGGCAACCTGATTTTTGGAGCCTTTTCGATCCACAATCTTAATATCAAATTCTTGTAAGAGCAAAACCCATCAAATCAACCTTGCTTTAGAGTCCTTCTTACTAAAGAGGTACCGTAGTACAGAATGGTCAGTATGAACAACCACTTTGGCACCAATCAAGTAAGGCCAGAATTTAGCAAATGTATACACTATAGCCAAAAGCTCTTTCTCAGTGGTAGTGTAGTTTTCTTGAGCATCATTGAGTGTCTTACTTGCATAGTAAATAGGATGGAAGATTTTATCCCTTTTCTGGCCAAGTACAGCTCCTACAGTATAATCGCTAGCATCACACATCACTATAAAGGGCAAACTCCAATCCGGAGCCGTAATGATAGGAGCGGTTACAAGTCTTCTTTTCAACTCTTCAAATGCTTTCAAACATGCATCGTCGAACTTAAAGTCAGCATCCTTCTCAAGTAAAGCACAGAGCGGCTTAGTGATTTTGGAAAAATCCTTTATAAACCTTCGATAGAACCCAGCATGGCCCAAAAAGCTTCTCACACCCTTAACATTGATAGGTGGAGGAAGTTGTTCAATCACCTCTAACTTTGCCCGGTCAACTTCTAAACCGTCCTTGGAGACACGATGGCCTAACACAATGCCTTCTTTCACCATAAAATGGCATTTCTCCCAATTAAGCATAAGATTAGTGTCTTCACACCGCTTCAAAACTCGAGCTAAGTTGGCTAAGCACTCTTCATATGAATCACCAAACACAATGAAGTCGTCCATGAGCACTTCCATGGTGTGCTCTATCATGTCAGCGAAAATAGATATTATACACCGTTGGAATGTAGCCGGTGCATTGCAAAGGCCAAAGGGCATGCACTTGAAAGTAAAGGTGCCATATGGGCACGTAAATGCAGTCTTCTCTTGGTCTTCCAGAGCAATTGCTATTTGGTTATACCCCGAATAACCATCAAGAAAACAAAAGAATTCCCTTCCAGCTAGTTTGTCTTACATTTGATCAATTAAAGGCAACGGGAAGTGATCCTTACGAATAGCCATATTGAGCTTACGGTAATCCATGCAAACCCTCTACCCAGTCACAGTACGAGTGGGAATGAGTTCATTATGGGTATTAGCCACTATAGTCATACCACCCTTTTTGGGGACGCATTGGACTGGGCTTACCCAAGAACTATCAGAAATAGGATATACAATGCCAGCATCGAGCCATTTAAGAAGCTCCTTCTTCACTACCTCATTCATAATGAGGTTGAGTCTTCGTTGATGTTTAATGGAAGGCTTATGATTCTCTTCCAAAAAGATCTTGTGCATGTACATAAAGGGGCTAATGCCCTTGATATCAGCAATTGTCCACCCAATAGCCCTTTTATGAGCTTTCAAGACTTCAACTAATTGCTCCTCTTGCTGAATAGTGAGATCTGAAACAATAATCATCGGAAGAGTGTTGTTAGAACCCAGATAAGCATATTGCAAATGAGATGGCAATGCCTTCAGCTCAAGTGAAGGTGGTTCCTCTAAAGAAGATTTCAACTTTAGTCTATCAGTTGAACCCAAATCAAGTGACTCAAATGGTATCCTTCTTTTAGGATAAGGAGTTGTTGCATCCATAATAGCCTTGCATTCCACTACATCTAAACCCTTAGAATCAATATCAAGAAGAGTGGCTTTAAGTGGATCTTCAATCATAGAGGTCTCAAATTCTTCTTGTGTGACAAAACCAATCATATCAAGAAAGAAACAATCTTCATGCACATAAGGGGTCTTCATCAATTGATTCATGTTAAAGGTAACTTGCTCATCAGCCACCCTCAAAGTCAACTCACCTTTTTCCACATCTATCAAAGTTCTAGCCGTAGCTAAAAATGGCCTTCCTAGCAGCAAAGGCATTTCTCTATCCAGATCAAAGTCAAGTACAATAAAATCAGCCGGAAATATGAACTTATCAACCTTGACTAAGACATCTTCAATAATCCCTTTAGGATAAGACAAGCTTCTATCGGCTAATTGCAAAGTAACCGTGGTAGGTCTAGCATCACCTAATCCCTACTTGTTGAACACAGACAAAGGAATAAGATTAATACTAGAGCCAAGATCACACAAGCCATTCCCTAAGAATTTACCCCCAACATGACAAGGTATAGAGAAGCTCCCAGGATCCTTCAACTTAGGTGGAAGTTGCTTAATAACATCAGTGAAGCTTTTGGTGATGGCCACTGTCTCAAATTCATTAAACCTTCTTTTCTTTGAGAGGACATCTTTCATGAACTTGGCATATTTAGGCATTTGCTCTAAGGCTTCTGCAAAGGGAATGTTGATATGCATTGCTTGAACATCTCAATAAACTTCTTGAATT
Source organism: Inga oerstediana (assembly GCA_963210345.1). Classification (NCBI taxonomy): domain Eukaryota; kingdom Viridiplantae; phylum Streptophyta; class Magnoliopsida; order Fabales; family Fabaceae; genus Inga; species Inga oerstediana. Next base: position 69,080,527 of record OY723401.1, read on the forward strand.
GCCCATCTTCTTGATGTTTCTTGAGCCTTTGTGGAAAAGGAGATGGTGGGACATATCTTGGAGGAGAAGTATTGGTTTTTCTCTTCTTCTCTTCCATATTTTCAGGAGCAACGGCTTGTTTTACACCACATCATCTAGATTCACTTCAAGTTGCTTCCTCTTCTTGTTATCCTCTTCTTCGACCATAATGTCTTCAACAACCTCTTCATCAAGGTTAAGATCTTCCACAATGTGGTCTTTTGGCTTTGTTGTAGCCTTACCCATACTTGGAACATTGGGTAAAGTCTTACCACTTCGGAGAGTAAGACCCTTGCATTCTTCTTTACCTTCTCGCTTAGGATTGGGAATAGTATCACTTGGAAGACCATTTCTTGGTTGAGCACTCAAGTGTGAGGCAATTTGGCCCATTTGTATCTCAAGATTTTTGATTGCCGTGTCATGAAGAGAAACTGTACCAACTAAGCCTTCTTGACCCTTGATAAGTTTTCTCAAGAGTTTATTTGTCTCGGAATCACCCTCTTGTAGCTTTTGTGGTTGCTCAAAACCCGGTGGACGCATTGGCTTACTAGAAGGAGCATAATGATTAATTAGATTCTCACTAGGTCCATTCCTCCAAGAGAAGTTAGGATGATTCCTCATACCCTTGTTGTAGGTATTAGAGTAAGGGTTGCCACGTGGATACCTTTGATTATTATTCAAATTACTCACCGACTCCATAGTATGATAACATTCTTCATAAGAGTGGGCTTCTCCACATATTTCACAAGAAGGATTTGGAGTTTGGATAGCGTTCACATTCTTGGAGGAGTTTTTCTCCATTCTTAGTTCAAGTTGATCAAACCTCTTAGCAATTGCTTCAAGTTGAGCGGCAATTTCTTTAGACACATTTGAACTACTTGAAGGACTTGGTTCCTTATATGTTTTATAGCTAGAACGTGATTTTTCAGATTGTTGCAAGGAACTAGAAGCAATGTCCTCATACAACTGTGATATATCACAAACTCTCATCTTGCCAATTCCACTATTAGAGGCATTGTTGAGCATATTGGAAGTAGGCACATCCAATCTGGCTGCAAAGGCTTTAAGCAAAACATAGGTATTCTGTTCATGGTTGGGACAACTACGCCACAACTCTTTGAATCTCTCCCATGCTTCATGAAAAAGTTCATCAGGTTGTTGTTGAAAACCCAAGAGTTCAGCTCTTTGAACTGCCCGTCTGCCCCTTAGAATGAACCTTGCTTTGAACTTGGATGCCATTTCATCCCAAGTAGGTAGAGCGGTAAGCCAAGCCTTTGCCTTCTTGTCAAGTGATAGAGGGAAGAGTCGCAATCTAAGCGCATCTGAAGTTACTCCTTGAAACTTGAAGTTCTCACACACTTGTACAAAGCGTGTCAAATGGTCAGTAAGGTCTTCATTCTGAGTTCCCGAAAACAAACCAATCGTTTAGAGCATTTGAAGCATGATTGGCTTCAAATCAAAATTCTGAGCTTGAATAGCAGGAAATTGGATGCTAAATTGATAGGTGGAGTTTTCTTGCTCCATGTATTCATCCAATGTGCGCTCCAAGTCATCATCATTAGGGTTAGCCATATTGTAAAATGGATGAGGACGAGGTAGTGGTCTCGGTTGCTCTTGTACCGGTAAAGGTTCAGGTCCTTGGATACATTGTACTTGAGGTGGAGTCTCGGGTTCAGTTTCAAAGTCTTCAGAAAAATATTCTTCAACAACACCGTCAAGAACGATCTCCAAATCAGTTTGCATACAGAACAAGAGTACCTATATTCAAAAAATTCCCACAACGAGTATCAAACTTATCAATAAATAGAACTATACTAAGAAAAACAAGAAAAAGAACTATAGCTATAACTATAATTAAAAACAAAGCCAATTAAGAAAATGAAACAAGAAGGAGAAAAGGATTCAAGCGTAATCAAGCACACAATTACATTAATTAACTCAAGAACTTTAGTCAATAGTCCCCGGCACGGCACCAAAAACTTGTTCGCTACCGCAAGTGCACGGATCACTTCAAGTAATAAAGTGATAAGTAAAGATCATTCCCACGAGGACTATAATGAAAGCAAGCTAACTAATTTAACCATGTTCTTAATTAGGTTGAAGGGAATCATTTATATTTAATCAAGTTAAATAAAGACTTTTGATAAAAATAACAGAGAAAAATAGTGGAAAATTGAGAAATTGGGTTTAACTTCAAGAGATATAAACTTAGGATTACTTCTTCCCCATTGTATTTCATGAAACTATGCAAATATTCACTTATGCTAGTTAAATGAGTCTATATGCTAGTCGAAAATCCTAAAATCATCAACCAAGCTCTCTCAAGTCAAGATTGATTTTTAATCTTCATTAAAAATATTCAATCTCTTGTTTACAATTAATGAAAATCATCTTTCCAAAGCAAGCCTTCACTTGACTATGCTAGGTTGTTAGATATATCTCTATTCTAACAACAAACCATCCATTTAATCCCTAAACTTCAAGTCTAGCATGATTTTTCTTAAGTTCTACAATCAAAATAGCCCTCTCAAGCATCTTCTAATTGAACAACTCTAATCATGTGGTGATCAAGCACAAGATAGCATTAAGCTCAAAGAAAAATCAACATATAATACTCATTAACCAACAAAAGCAAGATAATCTAGTAGTTTCAATCGATACAATAGGTAAAAGTAATCCTAACTTAGAGTTCTAGCTACTCATGTTCAAATATAAAGAAATGCTACACATAGTTACTGAATACATAAGAAGCTAAGTGGAAAATAGGAGAAAAGAAGAAAAACCAAGGTGGAAATTCCAAAATCTCTTTTGAGAAGAGCACCCAAGCCTCCAAAATGCTCCATATCTCTCTCCTAAGCTCTTCCCTTGCGTGCTCCAACTTCCCAGAGTGTAGAATGTCTGATTTCGGTGCCCTTTCCTAGGTTAAATAGGGTTTTTTCGCTTCTAACATCAAAACGCACAGCTGCACTTTTTCAGGACTTGCTACGGTAAGTCTGTCAACTTGTCGCAGCCAGTTACACAGAGAGCCAATTTTTCTTCTGATTCTTCACTTGCTACAGCAAGTTTGTCAACTTGCTGTGGCCAGTTACACAGAGAGCATACGAAGATCACTTGCCACAGCAACTTCGTCAACTTGCTGTAGCCAGTTACACAGAGAGCAAATTTCTTGAGAATGTTTACTTGCCACAGCCAGGTGGTCAACTTGCTGAGGCAAGTTGCATAAGCTCCTTCTATCTTTGCACTGCTTCACTTCCTTCGCTCTTTCCTTGTTTCTTGGTTTTTGTAAGGCTTTAAAACTTGTCTTCATCCTCCTACCAAAGGAGAGGATTTATAAATTCTCAATTAATTCACAAATATACAAGAATTTCTTTGATTTTTTGCTTTATACTTTGATATTCACATTTTCTTCTATACACTTCTTTCAATGTACATTTTGAACACAAAAATATAGAAAAAGAGAAGAAAATATGTTGGAATGTTATGAATTTCTAAGAGTCAACAAGCTTTGTGATACTTTATGCCTTGTGATGCTGCTGTATAGTGATTACAGCAAAAGCTGGCATAGTGTTTACAGTGAAAGCGGGCATAGTGCATTGTGATTACTACTGTGAATGCTGTCGTTTGTGACATGAGCCATGAATCATTGTGTTGATGCTGAACATGATAAACTTACATGCTATGTGTTTATACGCTGTATGAGTCATTTGTTACTACTGGGATTCTCGTGAATCTCATTCTTTCCAATGACTAACATTTTAGAAAGGGCAAGTGACTCAAAAGGGAAGAGGACAACCCAGAGCGGTTAGGATCTCTTAGAGACATTTTATTTGGTTGTTGATTATCTGTTTTGGATTTGAGATTTCTGTATATTTTTTGGGTTTTAAATATTATTTTTGGATATGTGATTCCCTATTTTGGGAAACTATACACCCATTTTATATATACATGTAACCCGGGGTATGCCGGGATTTTAGTTGTGCACTATGATATTTATCAATGTGATTTGATTTCTCAAGTAATTATATTCGAAGTGTGAATGTGAGACCAGATTAATTATGTTTTGAACTATTTTTTGAACACCCAATCTTGAAGGTGAGGGATTATAAATGTTGATTTTATCTTATTGGTCTCTATTTCACTTTAATTTCATAAACCGGACGTAATTACGGTGAGGGTGTTACAATCAGGCTTTCCCTTCCCCTAACCAAAAAGTCAGTCAAGCAAGAGAGAGAGAAGGAAAGAGGAAGAGCTAGGCTCATACTTGAGATATATGGCACCATAAGACTTAAACACAAGTGATTAAATATCCTGCCACCTCTCTTACTTCTTAAATTTGTCCAAACACCCTAAAATGGCAGAAAAATGGTGAGAAAATAAAAGAGGAGAAAAGGTGGAGAAACTTGAAGAACTAAAGTGTTCTTGAGGCGATTCCACTTTCGAAATCATGTTTCTAGCTCTCAGAGTCTTCTATAATGTTGTTCCTCTCATCAAGGGAAACATTTCTACAATTTCATACTTCTAATAAAAGGTATTTGGTGACATCTGACTGAGGGAGGGTGTAACCCCCTTCGTAATTATTATTCGAAATACACGATTAAAATGAATAAGAGACCAACGATTAGCAAAACTCATTTTCAAACCCATCTACACGATACGGTTTTCACAAATACCTTTCGAAATCTAATACACATAGTCTCATATTCATATTTTGAATAAAATTACCTCGCGAAGATAAATCACATTTATAACATATCAAAATGTACAACATAATAATCCCGGCAATCCCGGGTTCATACCTTTACTAAGGATCTTCAGGGCACATTCACCCCTTACAATTTCCCAAAAAGGGGATTACACAAATCTATTTCGAATTCATAACCAATTACTCATTCAAACATATACACATCCAAATATCCAAATACACATCCCAAACATAAATAGTTATCGCAATCTATAACTGATAACCAATTATCAAATCTATATCCTGAAGGAGTCTTCGCCGCCCCTGGTTACTTGTCCCCTCCTCGAGCCTCTTACCCTGTCTTAATTATTGGTAGGGGAGGGTTAAATTCAAGAGAATCTCAATAGGAAAACAATACCAATATGCATGCAAGATAAGTGTTTAATGTATGACATGCTTGCATTATATAATTCATACTCACACAATGATATATTTGCAAACTCAATGTTTCAAACAACATACTTATGGCCATAACATAAATAGAAACAGAGCTTTAATCATTCATATATGTTTCACATAATCAAGCAAAGCAATAACATGCATCAATACACTAACACAAAAATCAAATACATGTAGGAGAGGTAAGTTCCCTACCTTAATCCTTTTATGCCTCGGAACGTGTGCCTCATAAAGCGTGCCAACGACTGGGCTCACAACTTGGTCCTATAATTCCAAATATACAATTTAGACACTTCCATAGTGTTTCTGGGGGTTGTATAAGCCTATTATAAAAATTTACTAAAATGCCCCTGGGGACCCGACTGTAATTTTCCTGAAATTTTGACATGGGCTATTCTAACATATTTTTGCCCAAGAAATCCATTTCAGGATTTAGAATTATCAAATTCAATGTTAAATTACAAAATTACCCTTGACAACCCCACTTTAAGGGTTTTAGGGGAGTTGTTGTAATTATACTTTTTCGGCCTTTTCTGAAAAAGTGCCCAACTGTAACCCCATCTAATTTTTATTCCTGAACTCAATAGAACCATCAAATCATTGAAAATCCAACTCTACCCCCTCCAAACTAGCCTTGGCAGAAATTCTCAATTCCCCAGGAAAATTGGGGTTTTTCGGTTTCGGCTCTGGCTCCGCAAACGTTTTTCTTTCTATTCCTAACTACTTTATTGACAATTCCATTAGGTTACAACTACCATTTAGTACCAATTTGAGCAGCATAACACCTAGGTATACATATTCCAAAATTTAAAACCAAGGACAATCCGAGGAAATTTCACCGATTGAATTGTCCACAGCAGCTAGAATAGTCAATATACAAAGGTTTGGAAATTACCTCAAGCTCCTTATGCCTTTTTCCTTTTATGGCAGAACCCTAACCCTTCTTACCACTAAAATTCAAGCTTTCAACACCTTAAATAACATAGAAGAGGAGATTAGGAGTAAAGTTATACGCATTAGGAGCTAAATCGCCAGAGAAATCGGCTTACCTCGTGAGTTTTCTTCCCTTTCTCTCTCTAGAATTTCTCAACTCTCTCTCTTTCCTTGGGCTGCCATGGCTGACGTGAAATGGGGAAAGAGGATGATGAGAATTACTTTTGTAATTTTCCCTATAATTACAAGATTGCCACCACTTTTTTTTCCATTTTCGGATTTTTACAAAATTCTGGCAGATTTATGCCCAAACTTTGAAAAATCCTAACTAATTATAGAAAAATCGAATTGGAGTGATTCTAAATCCTATAAAACCCTTATTAAGTCTAGTTTCAAGGAAAAATATAGACTCTTGCTAGCTAGAATCACAAAATTCCTAGATTTTCAATCTTTACATGTTGTTCTAAAAATTTCACAGTTTTTCTGTGCTAACTTAAAAAATTCATAACTTTTTGTATATAGCTCTAATTGAGTCATATGACATATCAAATTAAACCTTAGGATGTCTACTTTCATCCTATAAATTTTTTGCTCATCATTTGATCATAAAAAATCACATAACAAGCTCACTACCTCATAGGCGATTTATCAAAAAATATAATTACTTTTTCCAAAATTCACCATTTTACTTTCTTTAATACCCCAAAGATATAAGAATCATTAGGGAATAAATTTGGGCTCCTGCTAAACTGAGGTTTAGCAGTCCACTTATTTCAGGCTTATTCTCAACCCTAAATCTCAAAATTCAGGATATTACATTTCTCCCCTCGTTCAATAAATTTTGTCCTCGAAATTTGTCACAACACTTAAACCATAAACTCTGATGCCTCTTCATGATGGCTTCCGTTTCATAAATTGCTTCTCATTTGGATGGTCCCTTCTAGACCACCCACACAAACGGTGCGCCATAAATCTGATTCTCGTAAGAATCTTAAACCAACTGATGTGTCGTGCTTGATTTCCCACACAAATACTCAGAATTCTCATAATCACCATACCATTCTGCTATCACCCTAAATAGGTAACAATGCCATATCTTTGGCATACCACGAATACAACACAATTGCCATAAACCCATAATTAGCCCATTACACAATTGCCGCACGAACACATTCACCACATTTTGTCAACAAATGCAATCGCCACCATGTACAATTGCCATAAAACTTTGTCATCGCAAAAACACAATCGTCGGAGGCTCTAAATCATGAGCCATTTCATAAGATCTCTACAGTTGGGTGGCTTAGGCCACCACTTTGCTCAACTCAATCTAGTTACCCCTTCCAGGAATAACTCAACACATCACAAACTCATTACACCAAACAACAGGCTCTGCTGTGCCCACAAATACTTCAACTTTCACTGTATCTACTTTCATAGCATTACCCTCACCCTTACACCCACCAGTGACTCCGCTAGTGGTAACTGGGACTTTTGGGCGTCCACAACATTATCACATCGCCATACCAACTTTCACGGTGTTACCCTTACCTGTACACCCACCAGTGACTCTGCTAGTGGTAACCGAGACTTTTGGGTACTAACACAACAATATCACATTGCCATATCAAAATTCACGGCGTCAGAACAATATCCATGACAGGTTCACAATAATGCGTGACTCACAAGTCACAAGATGACAGCGCTCCCGGTTGTATACACAATGATGCATGACGATTGTCACAAGATTCACAATCACACCCCACCCTTATCCCCTTTTACTACCTGGAAGACCCAAAGTCTTTACCCGAACTGTTGTTAGCAACTCAGGGACTATTGCTATGGCAATGCTCACACACATATACACATATACCTTAGCTTGCGCTGTTTGCAAGAATACCTTGACTTTCACTACAAATACACTTATTACAAGAATACCTCAGTTTTCGCCAATTGCACAATTACACATTGCCCTTCTGGAATTCACGCAACTTTTACATAAAACACACATCACATATTCTAATTTTATGCACCGCCTTTCGACCTAGGGTCGACATCGGTGCAACCAATGTGGTGGCTAGCCAGGTTAGTCATACCGGTATAGGTGTTCTCATAAATGAGAACCCTCGATCATGAAGTTGAATTTGCCATCAGCGGAACTAGCTTTGCCCTGCTACATAACTACACCCCAATCCCAGCTTGTTCACAATTGTCACACCCTACCCTCATCCCCTTTTACAGTTAGGAAGGCACGCAGCCCCACCCGAACTATTATTAGCGACTCAGGGACTATTGGCATGGCAGTGTATACACATCAGATTCACAATCACACCCCACCCTCATTCCCTTTTACCATCGGGAAGACACACAATCTTGACCCAAACTGTTGTTGGCGACTTAGGGACTATTAGCATGGCGGTGTATACACATAGCCATACTGCTGACAATAGTCAATCCCTCGTAAACTACTGCCGCAGCGGAACTGTCCTTCGACATAGGAACCCTCCATATGGCCGCAGGTGAGAGATATCACAAATAGCCTCTGGCTCACACAAATAGTCAATCCCCTGAAAACTACCACCCCAGTGGAACTGTCCTCCCAGTGGAATCACCCGATGAGACACAGGTGAAAGACATCATAAATGCTTGTCACATCCTGAGCCTATGCCAACCATGATATGTGCAAAACAGTTCCCTAAAAAATACACAGCAAAATTGTTCCTACTAAAGTGTTTGAAATAAGTGGGGAATAGTTCCAATAAATACCACATTAATTTGAATATTATATTTTGGCCCCAAGGCCAATGGGTTTAGGCCTAATCCACTAAGGGTGGATAAAGCCTATTTTCCAATATCTCTTACTCATACTTGGTAGATTAGATATTGTGATCCTTGTCTCTCTCCCCCTCTCTTCCTTCTTTCATATTAGGTGCTTTGCCGTGACAGCATGGGCATGACATCTCCTAGGTGCCTGTACTATAAATCCCTTTCACAGGACCATCACAAGACAACCTTTCTTTGTGTAATTTGAATTTAATATTATGCCTTATATGTTCTAGATTTACCAATATACAATTTCACATGGCAAATCTAATCCCTCTCAAGCAAAGATAAAACTTAGATTACTTTCTCATATGCTTAGTGTCCACATTTATGAAATTACCAAAATTAATATCATAAGGGACATGTCTTAGACATCAGCATGGCTTTGTATATTCTAGGTAATCTTCTTTTCGCTCATATATCATTTGATATGCGTCAACTGCTTTCCTAACATAATACCTTAGTTTGTATCCGTCATGATTATAGGATGAATGTTAAGGTAGCAATTGTTGAGGCATATCTCCATGACAATATCAAAGTCAAAGAACATCATAGAAGTGTTTAACCTTCTTGGGACTTACACAGTAATGAAGTAGGGATCTATTCACTTACTTCCCATTTGCGGTTCTTTCACACATATGGTATGAATCATGTGCTACAGTGTTACTCTTACACTATAAAAGCCTATGTCATTTTGAATCTCATTATTAACACCGTACAGACATAAGTTTAGATACTCCCAGTATCTAAACCCAGATTCTTCTACTCCACTTATTTCTTATGATGTCAATGTTGAAGAATTTGTTGTCTGGCAACATGCATCATGGAAATGGGCGTCCATGATTCAATCTATATTTATATCTATATCTTATTGGAATTCATCTTGACATGCTACATTCTTGTCGAGGTGACATAATTTATGTTTCTTCTCTACTATATCAGTATTCCTGTTGCTTTACTAGTGAACACAAGTGTCTTTGCATACTCCTCTGAGTATCAAAGGCGGTTGCTCGTGTGAGAGAGCCAACCTCACTTGCCTGTATGACATACTAGACATTGTATACTTTCATAGACACATAAATTAATGAGGACATACTTTGATTAATCATAAACATATTATATAATACCTGTAATTTTATATTTTACGCATGCTAATAGCCTTTACATGTTTGTCATATATTTCCCTAGCTATTGCCTTGATTAGGGGATTTGCGACCAAACTCTTGGTCGAAAGATTTTGTACAGTAAAAACTTTCTGTGCTATATAATCTCTCACAAAATTATATTTTATATCCATGTGTTTAGTCTTGATATGATATTTGAGATCTTTCATATAGGCTATGGCTGTAATATTGCCATAATACACTAACTCCAAATTAGTGCTTTGATTTCCAAATCCAAGGTATTCAATAAACCTCTTGAGCCATATAGCCTCTTACACTGCAAGGTACATGCCACAAAATCAGCTTCCATAGGATGAAGGGCAATGCATGCCTGCTTCTTGCTGCCCCAACATATGGTGCCATTGTTCAGCAAGAAAGTGTATCCTAAAGTCGATCTTTGCTTAACTATATCTCCACCCAAATCAGCATTGTAGTATCCAACCAAGAGTAGATCTCTTCCTTAATAGCATAATGCATAATCTGATGTGTAATTCAAGTATCTAAAAATCCTCTTCACTGCTTTCTAATATTCCTGACCAGGATTTGATTGGAATTTGCTAACCAGTCCAACTGCATAAAAAATATCTAACCTTGTACATATTATTGCGTACATCAAACTTCCAATGGAACTAGCACATGGAACCCTTTCCATTTTCGTCTTTGCTGACTCAGTTTTGGGACACATATTAAGACTCAAGGTTACTCTAGAAGCTACTGGGGTATATAAGGGATTGTAGTCTTTTATATTGAATTGCTCAAGAATTTTCTTGATGTAATTCTCTTGTGAAAGAGAGAGGATTCTTCTAGAGTAATCCCTTTAGATCTTAACTCCAAGTATATACTATGCTTCACCCATGTCTTTCATCTTAAAATTCGATGACAACCATTCTTTAATAGCTAAAACCGAATTTAGACTATTTCCAACCAATAGTATGTCATCTACATATAAGGATAATATCAAAAAATTATCCTCACATTGCTTAATATAGATGCAATGGTCCTCTTCAATCATTTCAGAGTCATAAGAGGTTATAACTCTGTGAAAACTCAAATACCACTGTCTGGATGATTGTTTAGTCCATAAATGGACCTTTTGAGCTTATAAACTTTGCTATTCATTCCTTTCTTAATGAAACCTAATAGTTGTTCCATATAGATTTCTTCATCTGGATCACCATTTAAAAATGTGATTTTTACATCCATATGATGTAGTTCCAGATCTAAATTATTTACTATTGTCAGAATAAGTCTTATAGAATTGAAAGGTAAAAAAATAGGTGAGAAGGTATCCTTGTAATCTATACCTTCCTGTTATGTGCACCCCTTTGCAACCAATCAAGCCTTGTATTTATCAATTGATCCATTAAATTTTCTTTTTATTTTGAGAATCCATTTTTTCCCAATGGCTTTTCACTATTTTGGTAGATCAACTAGTTCCCAAACTTGATTTTTTTTCATTGAATTAATTTCCTCTTCCATTACTTTCTTCCATTCATCCTTAGTAGAGCCTGACAAGGCTTCTTGTACAGAACATAGCTCATCATCTTTATCTAGAGTAACAATAAGTGCCTCTCCCTCTATTGAGAAGCGTCTCCTGGGTATATTTCCCCTATTACTGCATCTTATGGGAGCTTCTTGTCTCTTTTGCTTCTCTTGTCTAGACTTTTGTAAAGATCTTTCTGAGCTCCCTCTCAAGTCGATGTATTGAGACGATTGAGGCTCATTAGTTTGTTTCGTACTACCTTGTTCTTGTGTCTCATAAAGAGATATTGTACGATCAATATCTTATCTACTAGGAAATTCATTTTCTAGAAATACGGTATCTCTTAATTCAATTTCAATTACGATTCCATCTTTATTTTCACTTATGAAAACATATCCTTTTGATTGCTTAAATGATCTTATAAAGATACATTTCTTTCCTCTATAACCCAACTTCCCATACATATGGGAATCATTATGAATGTATGTAGCTGCTCCCCAGGGTTTAAGAATGCTTAGATTCGGCTTGTGTTTTGTTCATAACTCATAGGGTGTAGAAGTGATTGATTTTGAGGGCACACAGTTAAGAATAAAGGTAGCTCTCAATTAAGCATCACCCCAATATGAAATTGGCAGATTTGCTTGAGCCGTCATTGACCTAACCATGTCTCAAAGAGTTCTATTTCTCCTTTCTACAACTCTATTTTGTTGTGGAGTACCACAGATGGTAGGTTGCCTAATTATCCCTTTTTCTTCATATAGCTCCTTAAATGGATTAGATAGGTATACATTACCCTAATCAGCATTCAACGCTTTAATTTTGTAGTCTCTTTGATTCTTTACTTCATTCATGTATCGTTTAAAGTACTCAAGAGTTTCAGACTTGTGTGAGATCAAATAGACGTGACCATATCAGGACTAGTCATCAATGAAGGTAATGAAATACTAAGCTCCATGTCCCGCTCTCATACTCATTAGACCTCATATATCAGAATGGATTAATTAAAATGGAATCTATGCTCTAGTTGCCTTACTGAAAATTTTTCTAGTTGCCTTACCAGCTACACAATTCTTGCATAAGGGCATTTCCATATTTGAAATTTCACGTAGTCAACCCTTTCTAGCAAGTTTAATCATTCTATTTTGGTTAATGTGTCCTAGTCTAGCATGCTAGGTATTCATATCAACAGTTGTATTGGAGGAAGTAACGAAACGGTCATGCCCATAAAAGTCACCAACAATATCCATAACAAAGATCTTTTTAGAAAGGAAAGCTAAACCATAAAATGTCTTGTTGCTAAAAATGTTTGCAACTTTGCCATGAAAGTTTATATCATACCCATAATATAAGAGACAAAGTACTGAAACTAAATTTGGTCAGATGTTAGGTGTATGAAGAACATCATGTAAGATCAAAGTCTTCCCACTACACAAAGCTAACTTGCAGGTGCCAATTCCTTTGATTTTGATCTTTGCATTATTTCCCACGTAAAACCATTTGCTTAGATATGACAACCGATGGTATTCCACGAAGGATCCCTGATCCCTCTTCACATTTTTTGTTATGCTTGAGTCCAAAATCCAAGAAGAGAAAACAGGTTTTATTATAAAATCAATACTTAAAACAATAGGAATATGTGAATTCACATAATTCACTAATACCTTTTTATGGTTGTTTCGCTCAGTACAGTCCTATGCAAAGTGACTCATTTTTAGATAGGCATAACACTTGACCTTGTTTAAGTCAACTTTCTTCTTGCCACCCTCCCGTTTTAAACTTAGGGCCGTCCTTTTTGCCTCTCTTTTGAAATTTCTTACCGTTCTTAGAATTGAGCTTTACATTAGAAAGACAAGCATTCTCAATGTAATAGGCTTATCCAGAGGCCTTATATGCCTTTAGGCGTTCATCCTCAAGCTTAAGGTGTTTCACTACATCATCAAAAGTGATGATGTTGTCATTATAAGTCTAGTTCACTTTCATATGCTCCCAGCTAGAAGGGAGTGATCTAGTCACAACTTGAACTTGTTGTTCATCAGTCAAGGTGTGTCCAACTTCCTAAAGTTCTTTGATCATGTTAGACATCTCTCTCAGATACTACTTTATACGAGTATTCCCTCTAAGCTTGTAGGTGTCAAACTTGATTGTTAGCCTCCTAAGCTTAGCAGTTAATGTGCCACCAAACTTATCCTTGAGTGCAACCCATATAGCCTGAGCAATTTGGTATTTCTCATATTGGCACATCAGGTTGTTCTCCATAGTGCTCAATAATGTGACTCTCATAATGTTGTTATTCTCTTTCCATGCTTGGTAAGCTTCCAAGTTTCTCCTATGCTGAGTAGTCGTCCCAGCTTTAGGTTCCACCAAAATAGTGGTCAGTGGCACAATAGCCTCCTATTCCTCCAAAAATGTACTACACCTTATGATGCCAGATGTCCCAATTATCGCCAGTCAATTTCTCCCCCTTATTTAGTTTAGCAATGATGCCTTTTGTGGCCATTTGTCAATTTTGGAGCAATGTTTTTCACATTTAGAAATGGTGTTCTCCTTAAGAAAACTTAACCAAATTATATAGCACAATGTGGTATACAATGTCTGTAATTATATCATTCATGACCAAAAAATAATTATATTTCTAGATCCATGATCAAGAGAATATGTTTGTACCTCCTATCACACAAATACTAGCAGCTTTACTATTTTTTGTCAAGAACTTCATATAAGTACTTTAAAAAAGTCATCAATTTTTAAAAGTTTCGCCTTCTAAATGCTCCCACTTATCAGGGATTCATAGTATCATAATGCATAATCAAAAATAGCATTAACTAAAAAAAATATTTCATTACATGAAAAATACTATGTCATATTCTTATAATGACATAGAGTAATATTCTCAAAACAACTAACATAGAAAAGATAGGAACATGATACACCATCTAAATGTCATAACAACAATAGTCAATAATGGCTTTTCTTAGTTTCCTAAAAAATCTACTCTTTTTCTTCATGAATCTCATCATTTTTATCACATCATCAACTTAAGAAATAGTAATGGGGAAGGTACCCCTTGCTCTTATAGCTGCGCGATATTTCATCATCATGCTCATGTAGAACTCTGCACTCTTTTTGTCAGTTATGCTTTCTACATAGTTCTCAATGATTAAGTATATAATTTTTATATTCTTTATTCTTGCTATTTTGAATGCATTAAGTTCCGCTATCTTCTCAGCGATAGCAACAGAGTAGGTTTAGTCAACCTCTTCTTCTAAATTTTGAGGTTCATAAGGATAGTAAGGTACAGACTTTAGTCCATAATCATAGTATATCACCTTAGGTTCCTCTTGCATAGGCTCCTCAAGATCTTCTTCAGGGATAAGAAAGAGATCTTCCTCAAAAAAGTCATCTTTTTCAGGATCCTCTTTAGGATCATCCATATGAGCCTGATTATCCACAAACTTAATGCTCAATGACCCATACCTAAGTGTTTCAGTGCTGTTAGAAGCCTCTTGCTTCATTTTCACCTAAATAAATAAATGTGAGTCACCTTAAGGATTTTTAAATGTATATAAACACTTAAATAAGCACTGAAACTCTCACAAACATATCTTGAATTGCCTCCCAAATAGGCAAATAGCATATCATAATGAAGATCTTGAATTCAGACATTATTAGGAACAAACTACATCTCAATCAAAGGCTCCATGCGCCCGCACGTGCCCCTAGAACATTAAATCCAAAAAAAATAAAAAATAGGACAAATCCCACTCTCGGTGAAGGCGCGTGTACACCATGCACTACCCTGAGGCTCAGGTTTCAATACGTGTCGATAGTCTATCCTCCACGAGCCAACGACAATCTAACCAAGTTCACCACGTGTCAAACGTGTCTGTCATGTGGCCTCATACTCCATATGGCATTTTCTGTCCTTTTTTGTTTTTTAACATAATTAAATTTGTTTTTTTTATTTGTTTGGATCGGGTTGGGCCAGCAATGACCTGATCCAATGGTCTCATTTTTTTTGGCCTAATTTAGTTCTCCTCAACATTTTTTTTAAAAATATATCTTATGGATTCAGGTTAGACCTGATGTCCAACTTGAGCATGTGACGCAACCCTTATTTTTATGAAGCCAAAATGACGTCATTTGAATTTTTTTCTGTCTTTATCGTCAATTGACCTGGCCGAAGATGACTGACCCAATTCTTTTCTCCTCCGTATTTTTGCCATCCGACATCCGTTCATCACCTTCTTGGTGTCATTTTCTTTATTTTTTTAAGCTTTATGCAATGGGATCAATTTTGATGCCTAAATCATTCATTTTCAAATGACCCAATCTAATCTAGTTTTGTTTTCAATTTCATTTTTCTCATGATTGTTTTCATCTATCACATTCCCTCATTCCAGAGTTTTCTTATGTGTTTTATAAGTCTTCTAAATGCACATATTCTCATAGAACAGAGGTAAAAATTGAAAAAAAAAGATATGTAAATTCCATATGAAAATAAACACACAACCATGAAAATGTAAACACCATAAAACAAAAACTGAACTCAAACAAAATTATATACACAGGGTCAAGTAATGTTCAACATATCATAAAGGCAATAATTGGTTAAACAGAATAATATATGGAAATCATATAACATATATTTAAGAACTTTCATGGTGAACAAAAAAAAACAGTGGCAGATTTGGCAGAAGCAACTTTTAGCCTCAAGATAGATTCATATGCTCTGATACCAACGTAGATTTTTGGGTATACCTGGAGTGAAGATTCATACTCTCAAGATACTCATAAGAATTGGATTACATTGATGGATTATGACTATATTGCACAGCAAACACACAGAAAGAAGAGAAATAAGCCTGAGAGAGTTTTTCTGTGTTTTTAGGAAGAGAGTATAACCACTTTCTAACAACTGATTAATTTCTTGTATTTGTATCAATTTTTCATACTCTCCCATAAACCCATGATATGTGCAAAACTGTTCCCTTCAAAACACACGGTAATATTGTTCCTACCAAAGTGTTTGAAATAAGTGGGGAATATTTTCAATAAATACCCTATTAATTTGAATATTATATTTTGGCCCCAAGACCAATGGGTTTGGGCCTAATCCACCAAAGGTGGATCAAGCCTATTTTCCAACACCAAAGAACATATCAAACTACTAAAGTAAAGAATACCCAGAGCATCTCTTTGGCTATATGCTTTATGACATGCCAATCATTAATGTTAGTAATAGAAATATAAGAACTAACTACCACAAACATGTAAATAATAAATGGATAATTCAGCATATGATTTCAGATATACTAACCTTTAATTATAGAATTGCTCATAAATGGCAGAAGCAATTCAACTTTACACACACCATCAGATGAGCATTGCTCATTATGAAAGGAAGAAATAAAATCTTATCAAAATAGCAATGATAGAAAGGAAAATTATTACATACAAACGGTGCTCAATATATAATAAAAGCAATTGAAAGAAATAGAAATAATGGAGGGAAAGGGAAGGAATAGTAGTGTAGTTACCAATTTACTATCAATCAAGGCCTCTACACCTTTAAGCTCTTTATCATGAATAGATATAGCATGACGAAGGATGACACTCATTGTGTGAAACTTTGAGGCATTTTCATGAAATATAGGAAATCTAGCAAAACAAACATCATATTAGGGAACTTCAACTTCTTAAAAAAGTTGAACTCGCTACCAAAACCAACCATGACTATCTCAATGACAATAATGGTAATGATAATAAGTTTATTAAATTTTATGTTAGGTTATGAGACTACTCATGATCACAAGACAAACAGCTAACTGATATGCTTCATGGTCAGAGTACAGTAAGTTTCCCTAGTTTTAATACACATGATCCCCCTAGTTTTGGTTAGTTGATTATGTTAACATTTTAAGGCCTTAAAAACACCCAATTATAAAGGATATAGTTTCTCTTTTAGGTCATATACCTGATAGGCCAATTGGCCCAAGTATTAATCCTATCCCAACACCTCACTCCAAGAGAGGGAAGGTAATAGAACAAGAAGCAACTAGCTCTAACATTAGTGGAGGTCATGGGGGAGTAGTGGAAGAGAAAGGTAGTGATGATATGAGGGTTATAAAGAGCCCAAGCAATGAGGATACAGGTGAAAAGTCATTTGATTCAAGCTTTCTTTAAAAAGATTCAAAGATGACATAAACTAATTCAGCTTGATCAAAAGTGAATTTATGGTAGGGTATTTAGGCTTAAATTTAAATTGAAAAATTGATGTAGGCATATGTGCTCTTGTGTTTCATGTACTATAGGTTCCTTTTCTATTTTTTGGATGAAACTTTAGATTTCTTATCAATACCATTCATATATGGCCTATCTTCATATAGCAATTGATATAATAAACTAGTAGACAAGAAGATAGTCAAAACTAACCAAAATTAGAATGAATGAATAAATATTGCAACATTAAAATTTTACCTGAGGTTGAAGTTGTGATACACCTAAACATTTAAAGGGAAGTGAAGACTTTTCTCATTTTAAAATCACAAGCTTGTAGATTACTTGATGTAATATTTAAAGATAGCGAACAACTTCGACAATTCCATTTGCACTCAAATACCATGAGAATTATGTCAAAAGGAAGGTAAATAATCTAAATGATTTCATTTAAGACATACCAATATATTAAAGTTTGGATTACCTCCTTGGGCTATAACAAATGTGAACAATCAATCTTTCATATGAGTCACTCTCAAAACTAGACACTGCTTCATCAACTCCCTTCACTGTCTGAAAGAGAAAAGGAATGTGTTCTATCGATATTGTGTACAACCCTACGTAACAACAAAGATATGCCCTTGAGTACCTCTATTCAAAAACTTCTCTACCAAATTGAATTATACTCAAATGAATACTGTATGATGCCTAGCAAAGCACCCTAGTTGAATTCTTGAATGTATTCTCTCTAGCCCAAATGTGAATGCCAACAACCTTTATGGGGCCAACAAGCATTATAGATACTTGAAATCCCACCCTCATTACTTACCCAAGCAACATAATCAAGAAATCATATGTAAGTTCATGTGGGTACACTTCAGAATTAACTGAACCATATTAAAAAACTTGTGAGGCCTGTTCAGCAGCCCAATCTATATTGATGAATAGTGAGGAAGAATTTGTAGCTAGAGATTTAGACTTGGAGCCCTTTCTCTTATCATCCTGGAGGTATTAATGATGGCGAAAGCAGGTTCTTTAGAATAATTTTGCAGGGTCGAAATCAAATCCAACACAAATCCTCAGTCCAAAGTGGAACTTAGCTTGCTAATTGCTATGCCCACCTATAAATGAAAGAAAAAGGCAAAGAATGAAAATGAAATAGAATACATGATGTAAATATTTCACATACCAAAAAAGTTCATATGAAAAGGTAGTGAGTACTTTAGCAAGAAGTGTAATGACCCAATTTGGGATTAAGGGCTAATTATGTTAGAAGTGATGTAATTATCACTGAATTCAATGTGAATGTGTTTTAATCAATTCCTAAACCTTATATTATGCTTAAGTATGGATTAACGTCTAAAAGGGTTGAAATATAGGGGAGGGCGCATAGTGATGTTATTGGAATGATATGAATGAGTTTGGAAGTGATTTGTGTGGAATTGCCATAATCAGGGGCAAAATGGTAAAATTGGAAAGTTACCGACCAATTGGTCAGTTATCGAAGAGGTAATTCATTGGTAAATTATAGATCCATGGTTGGGATTATATGTCAAGAGATTATCATAGAGTGATCCTATGCTTGCATGAACATGGAAGGAGTTGGGAGGAGGAACAAAGTCATGACACTTGGCTTCATGAGAGCCATGGATTATGGTCAAAGTGTCAAAAGGTGTTTTTCTCTTCCCTCTCTCATTTTGGACGACCAAGAGGCAATTGAAAGGCCAAAAATTCATCATCATCTTCACCAACTCATCTTATCTCTCATCTTGCCTCCATTTTCGTTCAACCAAGACAGGAAAGAGAAAGAAGAAGTCTCAAGTTTAGGTGAGATTTTGACCCTAAGGCCCTGTTTGGTACGTGGTATTTGAGGACAGGGAGTGGGATTGGATCAGGGATTGAGTCAGAATGTGTCGTTTGGTATGAGGGACTATGGGTAACCAGGGATTGGGAATACCAGGAAAGTGGGATTGCTGCAAAGCCACCTCCCCCTGGTATTGTGTTTTGAATCCCGGGATTGCAAAATTGTGAAGACAAAAATACCCTTAAATAAAATATTTCTAGACAAAAATCACCCCAATCATAACCTAAAATCCCTCTCAAATATTCACTACCTCTTTTTTTCCCCTCACCATCGACGTCTCAACTTCACACGGTTTCCCTCACCATCGCTTACTCTGTCGCCCACTCCGTCGCCTCAGCACCGATCACTTTTCCCCTTTCTCTCTGTCGAAGATGTGCATTGTTGGCTATTAATTAGCGATTTGATTGTGATATCGAGATGTCTCTCATCTATATATCAGAAGTCAAAGCCACGAACCTATTAGACGAGAGCTCTTTAATGTTCGTTAGCTTCTCAAATGGGTTTTATTTATTTGTTTGGTCACTTTGAATCCATAGCCTTCTGATTTTCCTGTTTTGCTGATTTCACGGCAATAAATATACCCTGTTTACTTGGTTCTTCAGAAATATATTTAAAGTTTTTACTAAGTGAACCTTTCCAATTATGACGATTGCGACGATGAGTTCAACACTGATTTCCCTGAGGATTTGGTTGATCGATCAAGTTTGGGATTAGGACAGGGTATTTGAGTCTTTTTATAATTAGTACTTGTTTATTAAATAAGATTGGTAAAATCATTCCCTCCAATTTACACCTCATACCAAACATATTTTTAAAGCATCAATCCCAATCCTAATCCCAATCCCTATCCCTATCCCAATCCATCAAAATTCAATACCAGGTACCAAACAGGGCCTAAGTGCTCAATTCACCTTCATTAATATTGTTCATGGTGTTAAGAGCTCTATTCCTATGGTTTCAGATTTTTGAATAGTAGAGTTTGAGAACTTGTGAAAATTGGGAACTGGTGGAATTCAAGAAGTAGCTTTGGAAAGAAGTAAAGGTGAGTATTTGAAACCTTTTGGTATAATCATTGTGATCATTGGTTTAGTTTTAGGAATTTGTGAATTTGCCCCATTTTTTTTTTATGAATTTCAAAAAACATGACTTGGTTAGTGTGTTGTGTAGAATGTGGGGCCAAATTATGCCTTTGTGCTATTGGAATTGGTTTGAAATTTCAGAATGGAAGGAATTGCATTGTGGTGGATTGTGTGTATTTTGTGTTGACATGTTGAGATTTCTGTGGAACATGTCTATGTGGATGAAATTTGATTGTTTTGATGGTTTTAATGGATTCCTTGTACAAACATTGGTGGGGAAATGGTGTTTATTGAGAATTTTGAACCATTGGAGGCACATATGCAAAAAACTGAAATTCTATCTCTTAAAGCTTTGTACAGTACAGTCGTGTTGTCTGGATGTTTTGAATGGGCAAATGGTGTTTAAAAATTTTGAAACTTTCTAGTCTTCAAGTTCACATTACAAGCTTTAAAATGAATATATAATTTGTATCATTTCATTTTGTGTGCTTGAAGTAATGACTGTCCAAAGTTTGGGATTGAAATTGGAATCTATTTTGGGGCAGTGGTGAATTTTATGAAATTTTGTAATTTTGTAGTGATTTATGGTAATGATCCATATTTTTTCTATAAAGAGGACTTAAATATATTTCATTTGGCTTTGGAATCACCTCATTTTGATTTTTCTGAAATTAGTTATGATTTTCGGAAGTCCATCCAAGAAACAGGATTTTCTTAGCTGCGACCAACAGATTATAGGCCGCAACCAAAATCTTTCTGACCTATTTTTGGCCTTGGCCAGTGGATTTTTGGGCCACGGCCAACTCCCAAAAATCAATATTTTTCACTTTTGAAAGGTGGTTTTTGGTATGATCTTTCCCAACTCTTTAAGCATGTATCTAAGCCTCTAATAGCCACCTAAAGAGTCCAAA
Source organism: Inga oerstediana (assembly GCA_963210345.1). Classification (NCBI taxonomy): domain Eukaryota; kingdom Viridiplantae; phylum Streptophyta; class Magnoliopsida; order Fabales; family Fabaceae; genus Inga; species Inga oerstediana. The sequence continues at coordinate 69,102,157 of OY723401.1, forward strand.
TGATAACCAACTTTAAGTGTTTGGAAGTTAGAAATTAGAATAGAGTTTTAATCCGCCGCTCTTGACATTGGTTTATAGGATTTGACATTTGTGATACTCGCGAGCCCACTGTGCCAGAGAACGTCAGGAAGGATAAGGTAGTGACTCTTTCTCTTATACTATGTGTAAAGCATTGTATGTATGTTTGTCATGCATTGTGATACATTGTGATGCTTTGAGATTACAGCGAAAGCTGGCATAGTGATTACAGCATAAGCTGTTGCATTGAGATCGCAGCGGAAGCTGACGTATAATATTTACAGCCATGAGTGCTATCATATATGGCGTGAGCCATATATCATTGTGATGCTGCTTAACATGATCATATATGCTATGTGTTTATACACTGTATGAGTGACTTGTTACTACTGGGATTCTCTTGAATCTCATTCTTTCCATTGACTAACATTTCAGACAGGGCAAGTGGCTCCAAGGAGAAGCGAATCACCAGGAGCGGCTACGACTTAGTAGAGATGTTTAGTTTGAACTGTTGGTTATCTATTTTGGAACAGGATTACTGTGTATCATTTTTGGATGTAAATAACGTTCTATACATGGTGGTGTAATCCCCTAAAAGGGAAACTTGTAAAACCTTAGTACATATATGACACCCGGGATTGCCAGAAATTTTGTTGTACACTCTGATATATATAAATGTGATATAACTACACAGGTAATTATATTCGATATTTGAACTGAGACCAGGATAGGGAAGAAAATTTGAAAGATTTTGTGAAAACCCTCCCGTAAGGAAGGGATTGTAAATGGCTTTTGGTAATTATTGGTCTCTATTTCATTTTAATTACGAATTTTGAATTATAATTACGGTTTTTAAGGCAGGGGGTTACAGGAAGTGCAAATTAGCAAAGGTGATCCTCAACCAATTTGAGTTGAGCCTCTTCTCCGACCATGACTTTTACCATTGTTGATTCATTGATTTTGGTGCAAAAGCTCTGTCACTTGGACTAAAGTCATATTCCAATTCTTGATAGGATAGCTGATAGCTGAAATCCAACAACATCATTTTAATATGGGCCTTAATAGTTTGCCAACCCTTTTTCCTTTTTCTTCAACTGACCCCTTTTCCTTGCATATATAAAAATAACAATAGGCTTAAGAATGGGATTCAAACCCATGCCTTTTCGAACCAATACCTAAAACTAATGGCCTTAAAGATTGATTTAGAAAAGGCATATAATCATATTCGTTGGGATTTTCTCCAATAAGTGTTTGTTAAAACCCTACCCAAATACAATGAAACTAGAACTAAAATGATTAAAACAACATATAACGTGAGTGCACAATATATTTGTCATTAACAAGTTCACCACCTATGTTAATAACTATCGCTACATCCATTAACTACACATTTTGTCTTCACACACCAGGTGTTCCAACCATAAAACTTTCACCCTATGTTAATTCATTCTCACTTATAATGTATAAACAGAGTAGTCTATACATAAAAACATAACAAAAATTCTAAACCCTACACAAACATAATGACTGCATGACACTGAGGTCCAACTCTATGTCAATGTTCAAAAGTCGTAGCTCCACCTCATTCGAAGACCCGACTAAGTGTAAAGGGAGGCTAATTCATTCACTAAATTAATAAGGGTTGATAACATACTAGGGTTTCTTTAGCTTTGAGCTCCTAAAATTTGTTGAAGAAGAACAAAATTTGTGACGGCTATAATGATAAACTGAGCTTGATAGGGTGCAAACTAGGGCTATTGCGTAATATTTCCTCGATGGCAACGGACAACAAAACATGATGGCGATGAGCTCAGCTTGATAGGGCGATGGTGACGAGCTATCAAGGAGAGAGGAAGAACAATTGCTATCAGAGAGAGAGAGAAGAAGAATTGGGGGTTTTGAATTGTCCGCCTTTTCTTAGTTTCACTAAAGGGTAATTGGGTTTGTTGACAATTAAATTATAGTACCCAAAAGTTTCATGGGACTTACTTGCAAATTAGAGATTTCAAAAGACCTTGGAGTAGTATTTTTCCTACCTTAGGACCTCAGTCCACATTTCCTGACAAAATTTAGTTTCGCGTGCTTGTGTGCATGGAAACTAATCTTCTAATAAAATCTCAACACTTGGATTTTATTAAAAAAAAAATAATCATATTCCATCATATATAAGGAAATGATGAGGTGAGAAAAAAAATCAAATATTGAGATTTAATTGACAATTTGGTTGTAATGGACATAATAAAATAAGTAAATAGAAGTTTTCTCTCATATTTATAAATAGATATCTAATTAGAGATTTATCATTAAATTTATCTTTCATGTTGACCTGGTCAAGGGTTATATTTAATTTTTTTATTTATACAAAATCATATTACTCCATTTGGTCAAAAATAATTGATAATGTATACATGAGTTAAAAAAGACCTTAAACCTTATTAATATATTCACATTTTAGGAAAGTAATCATTTACAAAAAAAAAAAAAAAAGAGGTTAAAAGTGTGCATTAATATAATAAATTTAATAAGGTAACTTATATCAAGAACAAAAATACTTCTTATAAATAGAATTGAAGAAAATAATTAGCATCACTTATAAATAGCAAGAGAAAATTCCTTTTAAATTGGGTAAAGTAACATGTAACACCCTAATATTATTTTTCAATAGTATTCAACACTTTGATCTTAATGATAGTGTATATAACACCGTAATGTTATTTTTTTTGTGTTTCTAGCACACTAATCTTATTTATAGTGCATCCAATATCATAAACTATAAATAAGGTTAAGATGCTGGATGTAATTAGAAAATAATAGGAAAAATCCCTTATAAAGAACTTTAAAAATACTAAAAGACAAAAAGGTGCTCCCGATATACATAATACTAGAGAAGTGTTAGTGCCTTATTTGTCCTTTTTGAAATCAAAAGAAAATTACACCAATGCCCTTGACAAAATCATCTTCTCCTCCAACAATGGTGATGGTGGCTTCCTCTAGTAATAACGACTATTTCTCCAGTGATGGCGGGCTTTAGATCTCCAATCGCTACTACCATATGCAGCTTCTGCAATTTCTCCAGCTCCCACATCAACACCGATCCCTGTATTCATCGACCTATCTTCTAGAATCTCTCAAAACCAACCTGATTTGCCATATCTATTAGTCAACCCATTTCTGGATTATAGACTAGACATATCAAAAAATCTCTTCGACAAAGAAGTCGACAATGACGACGAGTTCCTCTACCGCCACTCAACGACAGCATCATTCCAGAACTTGACCCACCTAAGTGTTCTTTCTGCTGCGACAATTCCCGGGCCTAAGCTCCTCCTCAAGAAGTTGGTTGAAGAATGCACGGGTTTGTCGCTAACAAATTTTTGCTTCTTAAGTATAAGATCATATTCGGAGCTCTAGAACAAGGTTGATTTCCTTGTAAATAATTCAATACTTTGGAAACTTACAATCCAAATTACCTAGAGATTAAATTATTTTTCCCAAATTCAAATAAGCGTTTGTCAATTTTAGACTAGCTTTTCGCAAGTTCCTATAAGAATTTTACAAGTTGCTTCAGTACTTTCGCAACTTGGAATCCAAATTCCCCAGAGATTAAACTAGTTTTCCCAAATTCAAATGAGCATTTATCAATTTAGGATTAGGTTTTCATGTAATATCCTAAATTTCAGTTAAGGGTTAAGAACTCCAAAAGTGAATGTGATTATTGTTGAATAACACTTTTGGAGTATACGATGAGAATAGTGATTTGAATGTGTTGTGAGCAGTGTCGAAACCCTGTATTTAAGTTCAAATGTGGATTAATATCTAAATTGGCTTAAAATAGAGGGAGGGTGCATGATTTGTGTGATGGAATGAGAAAATGTGTTTGATGGTGATTTTAGAACAATTACCATAATCAGGGGCAGAATGGGAAAGTTACCGGCCAATTGGTCAGTTACTGAAGAGAAAATGCCTTGGTAACTTAAAGATCAATGGTTGTGATTGATTGTTATGAGATCAAAAGGGGTGGAATCTCATATGTGTGGGCTTATGTGAGCTCATGTAAGGTGTGGCAAGATTGTGACAAGTGGAATCATATGAGCCATTGGATTGGTCAAAAGTTCAAACCTCTCATTTCTTTTCTCTCTCTCTCTTAGGTCGGTCAAGTGCTCTTGGAGGAGCCAAAAAATGATCTCATCTCTCTCTCCTCTTATCTCCATGGACACCCAAGCATAAGGATGAGAGAGAAATGGAAAGGTGAGTTTTTGACTTGGTAGATGATCTCTTTAGCTTAAACACTCTTCTATAATATTGTTTATAGTAATGAGAGCTTCATCTCTATAGTTTTAGATTTGTGAAAGGAGGTATTTGAGTGCTTGAGGAAAATTCGAAAGAGGTGATTATTTGATGTCTTTTGATATAAGTTTTGTGACTTTTGGTTGAGTTTTTTGAATTATGGAATTTGCCCTGATTTAGTATAGTTGTGAAATGAATGAATTGGATAGTATATTATGGTAAAAATGGTGTCATATGGTGTTTTGATGCCATTGGGATTGGTTTAGAGCATTGAGAAACAAAAGTGTTGAAATTGGGTAATGTGTGTAATAAGTGTGGCCAATGTGGAAAATGTTATTGTGATATGATTTTGAGTGTTTTAGGGGTTCCAATGGGTTCCTTGGATAAAGTTATGTGGGAATAACTTTGGGTTAGAGTTTTAGGACTATTGGAAACATATGTTGGAAGTTAGGGAAAATTTTGTCATCTGCTGCATTTTGGCTTCTGATAGAGCCTCACTCGAGTGAACAGGGTCTCACTCGAGTGCAGCATCATATTCCCTCTTTTCCCTTCAGTTTTCTATTGCACTTCCGTGCCAAAAAACAAGAGTGCATTTCCTCACCTGTAAGTAAAGTGGGTTATCACTCGAGTGTGGGGTGTCTTACTCGAGTGCATATGTATTTTGCATTATGAGGCCGCTTCTCGGGTTAGCATTTACAGGCCATTTGTTAAGAGTGTGTGTGTTGACACTCACGAGTTTTATGCTGTCACTCGAGTGCTCATGGTCGTCACTTGAGTGCACTTTCCAATTTGAGGTTTTCATTGCTCTCGAGTAGACACTTTCTGGGCTTCACTTTGTAGAACTCAAGTGAGTGTGAGACTATCACTCGAGTGCTGAGGTTGTGACTCGAGTGCAATGACCACCTTCTGTTTCTGGAGTTGTTTTCTGTCAAGCACTTGTACGAGTGAGCCATCCTCACTCGAGTGCAAGTCGTCCATCACTCGAGTGCATCAGCCAGAAATCAGTGCTTTCTCTTCTAAGAGGGGATCTTTGGTCAAGTTTCTCCCAACACTTTAGGCTTGTGTTTAGGCTTCTAGTGGCTGCCTAAAGGTGTTAAATGATAACCAACTTTAAGTGTTTAAAGTTAAGGAATTGGAAAGATAATAACCTTATGTCCTTGATTTGGTTTATAGGATTTGATGTTCGCCCTGATCATAAGCTGTGCTGGAGCACACATGGAAAGAACAAGGGTAGGGAACTTACTTCTCTTGAATGCTCTTATATTTGTTTTAGTATATTGATGCATGTTATAGCTTTGCTTGATTATGTGAAACATATATGAACAATTGAAGCTCTATTTCAATTTATGCTATAGCCGTAAGTATGTTGTTCAAAACGTTGAGCTTACAGATTTGTCATTGTGTGAGCATGAGTTATGTAATGCAAGCATGTCATGCATTAAACGTTTATCTTGCATGCATATTGGTATTATTTTTCTACTGATATTCTCTTGAATCTCACCCTCCCCTACCAACAATTTAGACAGGGTAAGAGGCTCGTGGAGGGGACAAGCAACCAGGGGCGGCGAAGATTCCTTCGAGATGTAGGTTTGGTAGTTGGTTACCAGTTATGGATTGGAATAACTGTATATGTCTGGGATGCATATTTGGATGTGTATATATATTCGAAAGAGTAATCAGTTATGTAATCGAGATGGATTTGTGTAATCCCCTATTTGGGAAGTTGTAATGGGCGAATGTGCCCTGTAAATCCTTAGTAAAGGTATGAACCCGGGATTGCCAGGATTATTATGTTGTGCACTCTAATATGTTATGAATGTGATTTATCTTCACGAGGTAATTGTATTTGAAATATGAATATGGGACCATGTGTATTAGATTTTGAAAGATATTTGTGAAAACCCTATCTTAAGGATAGGAAATTGAAATGAGTTTCGTTTATTCGATGGTCTCTAATTCATTTTAATTACGTATTTTGAATAATAATTACGGAGGGGGGGTTACATTTCACAAGTTCTAATAAGAATTTCACAAGTTGCTTCGGTACTTTTGCAACTTAGAATCCAAATTCCCTAAAGATTAAACTGGTTTTCCCAAATTCAAATATGCGTTTGTCAATTTAGGATTAGGTTTTCGCAAGTTCTCATAAGAATTTCACAAGTTGCTTCAGTACTTCTGCAACTTGGAATCGAAGAAATTCTCTAGAGATTTAACTAATTTCCAAATTTAAATAAGCGTTTGTCAATTTAGGATTAGATTTTTGCAAGTTTTCATAAGAATTTCACAAGTTGCTTTAGTACTTTCGCAAGTTGCAATCTAAATTTCCCGAAGATTAAACTAATTTTCCCGAATTCAAATAAGCATTTGTCAACTTTCTTATCTAAACAGTAGCAAGGCCATGATAGTATAATTATATAATCATGTTGAATGACAAGTGGACAATATCATTTTTCTTCCACCCTATACATTACTTACAAAATAATGAGTATGCAATTACATATTGACACTAAGGCCATGATAGCATATTCATAAAAATATCAAAATAACTCCTTTGCACAACTTGACCCAGTATTTGCATCCATTTTGTTAAGTGCCCTGCTTCAAATAAATCAACAAAATATAAGTTCACCAACTTTTCTGTTTCATCGATTCAGAAAAACAAAACTAAAACCCCACTACAATGTTTCGCAAATTCGCATTAGGGTTTCTCAACTTCAGATAACCGATTTTCTACAAAATCCACCATCTTTTTTCTCTTCACCCTCAAACTTCAAACTTACATCATGTACCATCGCAACCTCCTACCACCTTCACCCATCATCAACATTCACCTCCCTCCAACCAAAATACCCAGTTGTGAAAAAGTATCTCCCACCTAGAGTGAGTGGTTGAATAACGCTATAGCTTCGGTAACATTCCGACTCATCCTCTAAAATTTCTTCGGCATCTGCGAAGTCTCCTTAAGTCCACCTGTAACCCCCCATCCTTAAAACCATGATTATAGTTTGAAAATGTGTCATTAGACTAATCTGGAGACCAATGGATAACTTAAAACTTATTAACGATCCCAACTTCAAGACATGATTCAGCCCTGTGATAAAGTGGGTTTTCAAAAACTTTTCCAAAACCTATTTAATATAGTCTCACATTCATTTTTTGAGTCTACAAACCTATGCAGTTCGGTTCCATTCAAAAATATCAGAGCGTATAGCAAAATTCCCAAAGATTCTCAGCTTTCATCTATTTACCACAAGGGTTTACAAGGCATATTTGCCTGTTTCAGTTTGCCATATCATGGATGATATCACACTATCCGAATTTACAACATTCATAATATGTACACTGATCCTAAAAATATGATAACCAACTAACAAAACTAAAAATCCTAGTTGGGAGCACTAGCCGCCCTTAGTTGCTTGTTTCTCCTTCAACCCGCTTGCCCTGGCTGTAGGTTAGTCAATGAAAAGAGTGAGATTCCAATGAATCTCAGTAGTAACAATTCACTCATATAATATATAATAACATAGCATGTAAGAAAATCATGAAGCATCAACAATTACAGTGATGCGTGACTTGTGTCACAAACGATTGTATCCATATGATGTGTGACTTGTGTTACAAACGGCAGCTCTCACGACTGTATCCACATGATACGTGACTTGCGTCACAAACGACAGCTCTCACGGCTGTATCCACATGATGCGTGACTTGCGTCACAAACGACATCTCTCACGACTGTATCCACATGATGCGTGACTTGCGTCACAAACGACATCTCTCACGGCTGTATCCACATGATGCGTGACTTGCGTCACAAACGACATCTCTCACGCCTGTATCCACATGATGCATGACTTGCATCTACACAAAGCTTTCGTAGCAACATACATGGCAGTATTTGCAATTAACACAATTCAATGATAAGACATTTATACAATGCATTATACATAATATAAGAGAAAGAGTCACTACCTCCGCTTGTGCTCTAGCACCAGTTTATCACGCACAGGGCAAATGTCAAATCCTATAAATCATAATTAAAGACGATGAGTTATTCCCTATTTCAATTCTAATAATAATGAAACATAATAATAATTTTATAATACACTTATATATTCTATAAAATAAGTAATACTTGCAATTCATTAATGTTACATACACCTCAATTCTACTATTTCTTTTATTTTATAAGAATAAAGGGTAAGAAAATCAATTTAACACTATCAACATCATCATCTCTATTTTTAAAAATTGTAACTTTCCTTTTCTTTAATTCCACTCGAACCAAACCGGCATAACTCCATTTTAATGACAGACAAGATCACTTAATTTACATCAAGGCAAGTAATCAACATGAATAGAACATGATTTCTTGTATGTATTAAATAAGGGCATTTTAGAAAAATAAATAATATTAATTAATTTAACTATTATTCTTAATTTTTCTAAAGTTAGATAAATATATCCTATAATTAGGATGGAGTATCACTTAATACTATTAGGAAATAACATCATACGTTGAATGCCACTTTAACCAATTTGAGTTTGGACTGGGCCTGTTATCATTATTATTATCATTCCCATTTTGCCTGCCCGCCGGATATTTAATTAATTGAACCACTAACTCAGCCGCAAAATGAGAACAAACTAGACCCATCAGATGGGCTCCATCAAAGAAATATCAGTAGCCGTTGGATTATCAATCCCATCCTCCTCTCTCACCGTCGATCTGCAAGACCTAAGCCCCACTTATCCGCAGTTGGAGGAACCATCTCTCTCTCTGTCGCCGAGACCAAAAGAATGTGAGAAACGCAAAATAACTCAAATGGGCGAATATGCATGCCAAGCCCTTTTTTTTTTTTTAAATCTTTTCCAGGTTAGTTCAATCTCTATAAAAATAGTGACGTTGATATGCTTTACAGATAATACTATTCACTTGTACATTGAAATCATCGAAGTTGTTTTGCCTCTTAAAGCTAACACTTGTTCCTCCTGCTTCTTCGTATTCTCCATCCATTCCCACATCGCTCTTTCTTCGATCTTATCGCCTCCGACCTTTTATATTATTCGCTTTCTTTCTTATTTCTTGCAGAGATCAGATACCCATTTTGAGCTGAGGAGGACGACGAGGAAGGCTAACTCGTTGGGTTTTTTAAGTTCCAATGGCTTCGTTTACTGTTCCCTGCCCCAAATGTGTTTCTCCTCTCCGTTTAGGATTGGGCTCGCAGAATCTGCAGCAACGGAGGCAGATTTTGTCTCTTCAAAATGGGTTGAGCTTGAAGCCGTGTCAATCCTTGCCTGCTTCGTTCGCTGATCCCGCGTTGTTTGGGAGTCGGGTATCTGATTTTATTCAATGTTGAGTTTTAATTTGAATCTGGCTTTGGATGGGTGACTCATTGTCGATTTGTTCGGATTTTAGCTAATGCTGTTGCTATCGAGTACGCTGTGCTATGTGATTGTTTATATATCTTTTGAATATAGAAATAGTAAGTAATAATATGATAAAGAAGCTAGTGGTTGGTTCAGGATCCCTTTTTGGTGTTTTGCCTCTTCATTTTATGGAAGACAGAAGGGTATAGTTTTTAGTTCTTGGTTTTTGGGCATTTGGGGGCTGTGAGGCTGTATTATTTCCATTTTTAGCATACAAACCTATTATCCTATTGTTTATGCTAACTTCAATTATTCCGTCATGATCAGAATAATTAATGAGAATTAAGCAAAATTTCACGCTAGGGGGGGCCTTTGGTTTTGATGAAAGGAAAAGCTATTCTTTTGCTCCAAAGACTCATGTTTAGTTGAAACTTTTTTCAACATCTGACTTATTTGGTGGTCCCTGGGAATTATAATTTTTCTAACAAGAGTTAGTCTAACTGTTTGATTTGAAACATCCACAACTAAGACTAAGAGAATAGTGCTTGGTCAATTGATCCTTTTAATAATTATTGATGAAGTAATACTATATCCATACATTATCCAAGCCCTTTTTCCCTGGGATTTCTGAATGGTCGTGAACTAATGTGTATTTTGAATTTACTTCTTTTTGAACAGCACTAAAGGCCTTCTCCTGTATGAACTAGAAACCTAAATAGGTTTTGCTTAATGTTAGGCTTCAATTTTGCTATAGGAGATCAGTGTTTAATTTAAAACTATATTTGCAGTAATATGCATGGCTTTGATGCCATGAAACTTGATGTTGAATTTGAAATTTTTATATTACTAAAAAGTTCTCTACGTGTTATCACCAGTAAAAATTTCAGTCAGTAAAATGCATAATTTGGGTTTTATTTTAAGAGCGTGTCTGTTAGAAATATGCATTCAGGTACCGATCTAGTAGTTCTAATGCTTAAATAATTTCCTGTGAGCATAAAAATTGGAAAATTTCATGATTTATCCATGAAATGAATTTCAGTTTGATGATGGTTTTTTAATGATTGAATACAAATAAACACTGTCATCGGCTTTACAGCTTGAAGTTATGGATTATTATTATTATTATTCAGATGTTCTATATATTTGTCTCCTGCAGAGCCTTAACCGTATGCAATTTTCTCCCTTGAGGCTTCAAGCACAGCCAAATGAGGTCAGTTTTCCATGAACTGTATTTTAAATGAAAATCATCATGAGTGTTTGTCAATTCACCTTTTCAAAGAAGTTCTTTATTAGATTGTAACAATATACCTTACCCTGCTTTTCATTAGGCTACTGCTATCAAAGATTCTTCTAACTCTGCACCCATACTTAACTCTGGATCCGAAGCTGCATCATCACAAGATAAAGATGACGGGAAACTCTCTGGTCCAGGCACTTCTGTGGATGCAGATTCAGTTTCTGAATTCATGAATCAAGTATCTAGTCTTGTCAAGTATGACTAAGCAACTGAGATTTGCATGCAATCTCATGTTTTCTATATTTCCATGTTATATACGTATTGTTTACTATATTTGATGTTATATAATTTCCATGGGTGCAGACTTGTGGATTCCAGAGATATTGTGGAGCTGCAACTTAAGCAATCAGACTATGAGCTCTTGATAAGGAAAAAGGAAGCTTTGCAGCCTCCACCAACCGCAGCAGTAGCTACAGCACCGCCACCTTTTCACTATCCCACATTTCCTGCTCCACCACCAGTTCCATTTACTGCTCCTGCTCCTGCTTCTGCAAGTCCTCCAACTTCAAAAGCTGCGCCTGCCCTGCCTTCCCCAAGGAAAGCAAGCCCTTCATCTCATCCACCATTGAAAAGTCCAATGGCTGGCACCTTTTATCGAAGTCCTGCACCTGGTGAACCTCCATTTGTCAAGGTATGTATATGTATTAAGATAAGATATTTAATTATTCTACTTATTTTGTGATAATCCATCAATTTACAAATGCTAATTTGATTATTTAACTATGGCATTATCAGCGAAGTATATGATTTTTATTTTTTACTACATAGAATAGTCTGTCTTAATTTCTTGCTGCTGCAGGTGGGAGACCAAGTGAAGAAAGGCCAGGTCGTATGCATTATTGAGGCTATGAAACTGATGAATGAAATTGAAGTACGTGTACTATCTTTTCTTCTGTTCTTTATGTCTAGATTGTTTCTCCCCCTGTATCCACTTTTGCTTTTCGAATTACCTGAATTTACTCTGTATTAATGGTACTCCTGTATACCAAAACCCTTAAACAAGGCCTATCAGTATGTCACCCTCAAAAGCAGAATTAAGAACCGTTTATACACTTTCTGTTTTACTTTATTTCCATCTTCTTGAGGTGCTTTAGTCTCTAATCCCTTGGCTAAAATAATAACCAAAACTCTCATTCTGTGGTTTTCTATTTATCTCCCAGGCTGATCGATCAGGAACTATAGCTGAGATGCTTGCGGAAGATGGGAAAGCAGTCAGTGTAGATACGGTAAACACCTCCCCCCCCCCCCCCCCCCCCCCCCCGCGGAACACTCCAGAAAGAATAAAAATTTTGTATAAGGTTCTTTGTGTTTGTTATTAAAAATTTTGTTAAAATTATAACATGCAGATATTTTATACAACTTATCATTGCATTTATGGTTCTTATTGGAGAATCTGATAGCGAACACTGAAAAGGCTGCATCTAAATGTTGTGCAAAAATCAAACAATTACATAAATGGTTCATTTCTCTAACTGAAATACTTGTGTTTCTTGCAGCCTCTTTTTGTAATTGCACCATGAGTAACAGGATGGACCTTCTTCAAACTAGCGGCCAACCCTCCTTTGTTTAAATGAGGATTTTCTGAATTTTGTTATGATTTCCTTTGGTGTGTAACGAAATTTACTTCTTTGTTAGTCTCATCACGTACAAAAAATCCTACCTTCATCACGCTTTCCTATTTATTTTAAGTTACGTTTTATTCATGAGGTCTTCATGTGGGAATGAATACCGGACAAAGTTGCAGTTTTAAAATAGTTTGGTGCTTTTGTAGTTTAGGCTAAAGTTGTCGACTATTTTGCCATCCTGCTGATGCTATGAGCATTTTCCTGAGAGATGGAATTGTACTCAAAATAATGTGTGCTTTATACTTGAGCATATATCACCCTTGATATGAAACATCCAAAGTCTCTTTTTTATTGAGTTGTTTTACTTTTTTGTGGTGGAAATTGTTATAAAAGTATGTGTGATAAGAAAGTAAGGGTTAAACGTAAGGTATTGAAAACTGGATCGGATATTGAACCAGTTGAGACATTGGGTTAAAGGTCAGTGTTTTAGATCGGAGTCAATTAAAAATTTATATATATAATTTAAATATTCATGTATACCATTTCAAAAAAATTACATAAGAGTGTTTTTTTCTAACCATTGGTATAATATAATCTCCTGAACCTAATGTCTACAAAAGTATCAATAAGTATATAAAGATTTTTCTCCAATCAATGCAAAACAGTAAATATTTTTCATAATCATTTTAAAACTCCTTGCAAATAAAAAAATTTCAGAGAAATAATTTTAAAAAAAGTGAAAATGAGGTTGTCCCCAACCTGACCGGTTAGGAGTCTGGTTTAATGGTTTCTAGTCTGAACCGGCCGGTCCTATCCGATTTTTAATACACTAGTTAAAGAAGAGAGAATTTTAAGAGAGAAAATAGAGATAACTTCTTATTTACTTGTTTGTGTACAAAATGTTTAGCCCAAGACCTCTATTTATAGGTGCAAAATGAGGTGAATAGTGAATGTTTCATGTTGCTATAGTAATCACGTGTCGCTACACTACTACTATTACTATTACTACTACTACTACTACTACAGTAACCTAGCCCGTGATGCTATAGTAGAATACATATGTGCATTACTTTGCTACAGTATCGTATATGAACAGTATTTTCCGTATGAATAGAAATGTGTAGTTTTAGAGATCGTGTTGACTAGAAGAGTAAGTTGGTCTAAATATGAGTCAATAGACATCTACATAATTAATATTCATAACACTCCCATTTGGATGTCCATTATGAATGTGCCTTATTAAAAACTTTAACTAGGAAAAATCCAGTGGGATAAAAACCTAACTAAAGAAAAGAGTATATCATTTATTGATACACTGTCCAATGCTGCCTCATTAAAAACCTTTTTAGAAAAACCCAGTGGGATAAAACCTATATAAGGGGAAAAGAGTACACCGCGTATCGACTCTCCCCCTTGACCATATCCATTGAGATCTTTGAGTCTCCGAATACTAATGTCATGAACAAGCTTTTCAAAAATTGTACATGGAAGTGACTTGATGAATAAATCTGCTTGATTTTCACTTGAACAGATTTGCTGGGTATATATTTCACCATCCTTTTGAAGGTCTCGAGTGAAGAATAATTTTAGTGAAATATGCTTTGTTCCATCGCCCTTGATATAATCTTCTTTAAGTTGGACAATACATGCAATATTGTCCTCATATAGAATTGTTGGGACCATTTTGCCTGAAGATAAATGACAAGTTATTCGTATGTGATGTATTATTGACCTTAACTGTAACCCCTACCTGGTAAACCGTAATTATGATTCGAAAAGGCGTAATTAAAATGAATTAGAGACCGACAGATAATTAAACTCATTTCAAACTCTCCTCCTTATGGTAGGGTTTTCACAAACTTTTTCAAAATTTCATTCCTATTTTGGTCTCAAATTCAAGTTCCGAATATAATTACCCTATGCATTTGAATCGCATTCATACATATCAGAGTGTATAACAAAAATCCCAGCAACCCCCGGGTTTCATTCATTCACTAAGGGTTTACAGTTTCCCATATAGGGGATTACACAAAATCATTCCACATATATACAGTAATCCCAAATCAAAATGGATAACAACAACCAACATCAAAGATCTCTAAGGAGTCCTAGCCGCTCTTGGTTGTCCGCTTCTCTTTGGAGTTACTTTCCCTGTCTGTAGGTCAGTTCATGGAAAGAATGAGATTCAAAAGAATCTTAATAGTAACAAGTCACTCATACCATATATAAGCACACAGCATGTAAGTAAATCACAAATAATAAGAGCAGCAGTAGCACAAAGATACATGGCTTTTACCACAAATGACAGCACTCACGGCTGTATACACAATGCAACAGCTCTCGCTGTAATCACAATCACAACAGCTTACGCTGTAATCACAATAACAACAGCTTGCGCTATAAACGATAGCTTTCGCTATATAACGATAGCTATCACCAGCTGTAACCGTATCAGCATGAGAAATCATCACAAAATAGTTATGCCACACACATACAGTGTATTACACATAGTATAAGAGAAAAAGTCACTACCTGGTTCTTTTCGAACGTGCTCTAGCACAGGTCGTTCACGATCAGGGCAAATGTCGAATCCTACAATTCCAAATGCACCATTTAGACACTTTCATAGTGTTTCTTAGGGTTATATGAGTCTATAATGAAAATTTACAAAAATGCCTCCAAGGACCCGGCCCGAGCCCATTGCCGTACCCGGTCCGACTGCACTTTTCCCGAAACTCTAACCAGGGCTATCCTAATATATTTTCACCCAAGGAATCCATTTCCGGACTCAGAATTATCAAATTCAATGTCAAATAACAAATTTACCTTTGGCAACCCCACTTTAAGGGTTCTGAGGCGTTTTTGTAATTATGTCTTTTCAGCCTTTTCCGAAAAAGTGACCAACTATAACCCCCCCTAATTTTACCTCCTGAACACAATGGAACCATCAAATCATTGAAAATCCAACTCTAAGACCCATTTCTAGAGCTGGCCGAAATGTATGTGTTATCCGGGGAAAATCGGGGTTTTTCTATTTGTGCTCCGTAAACGCGTTCCTTTCTACTCCTAACCACTTTATTAAGCATCTAATTGAGTTATTACTACCATTTGAACTAAAATTGGGTAGCATAACCCTTAGGCACACATATTTCTAAAGTTTAAAACCAATGGTAATCCAGCGAAATTTCACCGATTAAATTGCCCACAGCAGCCAGAATGGTTAATATACAAAGGTTTGGAAGTTACCTCAAGCTCCCACAAGCTTTTCCCAAATATGGCTGAAACCCTAACCTTTAAATAACATATTTTGAGCCTCCAAACCTTAAAGAAAAAAGAGGAGTAGCTTAGAGTCGGAGTTATATGCGTTAGGAGCTAAATCGTCGGAGAAATCGGCTTACCTTGCGGGATTTCTTCTCCTTTCTCTATCTAGAAATCTCACACACTCTCTCTCTCTCTATTTTAGACCTGATTCACATCATTTTTGATGCCAAGGAAGAAGATGAAGTCTTATTATATTAGCTTATGTCATCCTTTATTTATTTAGTAATTTTCCAAAATAAAAAATTCCAACTTTATGTTCATAAATTCCATGTACAGGTAATCTTGCTCATTAAGCCCAACCAATATTTCCTACTTCATGCTACATGTAGGAGACACCTAGGGGTCCCTCCCTATGGTCTCAATCGGCTTCACAACTTGTTCAAGTTACGTATATACATAAAGTCTCAATTTTGGTCAAAATTGCATTTTTACTTAAATTTTCCATAAATTCATATTAAATTGATCAAAATATTCTAAATATATTTTTCCATTTTTTTTCTTAATTAATTGAAATTAAATTCAATTAATCGAAAAATAATTAATTTTGTGATAATTTGGCAAAATTACAATTTTTGCCATTATCTTTCTTCTCTTATTTTTCTTTGGCCAATTTCCATATATTTTTGGACCAAATATTTTCACTAATATTTCTTCATTTTTGGACCTTAATATTGGGCTTTTTAAATCACCTAAATTAATTCCATATTTATTTTTTTGCCCAATTTCTCATGAAATTGAACATTTATAAAATTCATAAATTCCAAATTCATGAATATTCACTATTTTATTGAATTTCTCAAATAATTAAAATATTTTTGGTGAATATAAAATTTGAGGTGTTACATTAACCATACACATTCTTGACTTGCTTCATGCGTTGCTATAATTTCTGCATGGTTAGATGATATGGCTGATATAGTCCATTTCATAGTTTGCCATGAAATAGCTGCACCTCCACATGTAAATAGATAACCTATTTGTGATTTACCATCATGGGGATTAGAAAAAAATATAGCATCCACATAACCAACCAATTCATGCTTTGATACATTTGAGTAGCATAACCCCATGTCCATAGTGCTTCTGAGGTAACGAAGAATGTTTTTTATTTGATTCCAATGCCTTCGTATAGGTGAAGAACTATATCTTACTAATAAATTAACAGCAAATGATATATCAGGACATATGTGATTAGCAAGATATAGTGTGCGTCAATAGCACTAAGATATGATACTTCTGGACCAAATAGTTCTTCATCACCTTCTTCACTAATTACTCGAGGTCAAAATGAGTCTTTATCCTCCTGCAAAAACCTTACAATCATTGGGGTATATAATGGATGAGATTTATCTATATAAAATCGCTCTAGGACCTTTCTTGTATAAGTTTCTTGATATATCAATATCTCATTTTTGAGGTACTTAATCTGTAATCCAAGACTGAACTTTGCCATTCCTAAATCCTTCATTTCGAATTCTTTCTTCAAACAATTAATTGCCTTTTGAAACTCTTCAGGAGTTCCATTGATGTTGATATCATCAACATGAACAACAATTATAGCAAACTCACTTTTAGATCTTGTCATAAAGATGTATGGGCATATTGGATAATTTTTGTATCATTCTTTCAATAGATATCCATTAAGACGACAATACCACATGCATATAGGGATTTATTCAACTTAATTGAGTACTATTCTCGAGAACTTAAATCAGATGTTTCTAGCATTATAAGTGTAATGCCCCAAAATTCAATAAGGGCTAATGAAAATTATTGAGAATGTAATTTACGTGAGGAAATGATTTTGTGAAATAAAGTATGGATTATGGTCAAATTAATTATTGGAAATGTCCAATACCCTGTATTTTAGCATAATTATGTGACAAAGTAATTTTGGGGCTAAAATGAGGGAAATGGTGCATGGAAGAAGAAAAGAGAAATAAAATATGTTTTTTGTGGCAATTCAAGAGAATGTACCATAACTAGGGGAAAATTGAAATAATGGAAAATAATCGGTCAATTAGTCAGTGATTAATGAAGAAATTAATTACTAACTAAAAGAAAGGAGGAGTGTGACTAACTGCTAATGGAGTAGTTAGTGTAACCATGTGGTTGCTTATTTGGTGAGAAATAAGGGGAATGAGACATGTGGATGTGAGATGATGAAGGAGTTGTTGAGAGAAAGTCAAATTTTCATTTTAAAATCATTTTCTTCTCTCTCCCTCTTCCTTGTTTTCGGCTAGGCAAGCATAGGCATGGGAAATGCCATCATTTCTTCATCTTCTTCACACTCATCTCTCTCATTTCTCTCTCCATATTTTTGGCTGCCATTGAAGGTGAAGAAAGGGGAAGAAAGCTTGTGAAAAGGTGGCCATTTAACCCTCCAAATGAACTCCTATGCTAAAACTCTCTTCTTTAATCTTGTTTATTGAGTTGAGAGCTTCAATTTTATGTTTTTAGATTTTTCATTGGTGGTGGTTTGTGCCCTCAAGAAAATCTAGAGGTTGGAGAAGTAAGAAACAAGCTGTTACAAGTTGTTGAGGTGAGTAAGATGAACATTTCTATATAAGTTTTGTGGCCATTGGTTAAGCATTAAATTTCTAGAAATTTTGCCCTATTTTCGTTGGATTAGGGACTTAAGGAGTTTGGCATGTTGTAATCTTGAAAATGGTGTGTTGTTTTTGTTAGATCAAACGTTTCACCCAAGAGGGGGGTGAATTGGGTGATACTAAAATTTCTTCGGAAATATAAAACTTTAACAGTGGAATTAAAAAACAGTAATGAGTAAGGAGAAATATCACCAAAGTGTACACCAGGAGTTATACTGGTTCGGTCACAACCACTTTGACCTACGTCCAGTCCTCAGAGCTTCTCTGAGAGTTTCACTACAACTTCCAAGATTCAGTGGGTTCTTGGCACCTCAGTACAAGCAAGTTCCTACACCTGGACACTCGCTCCCCCTTACAAGTTGTAATCCAATCCCAACTCAAGGTTCCACAACCTTAAGTTATCTCAATAACAAATATTGAGTTTAAATGAAATATCTCTCTTACAGAGTGAATGAGAATCACTGAAGCATAGAAATACAATTTCAACGTGAAAACAGAGCAATGAACTTAGTAATTTGTATCTGTGTGTGCTTGTTGTTGTTTTTCTTTGTTTTTTAAGTTCCCATATATATAGGTATGTTGGTGATGATCGTTGGAATATTTCCTTTCGTCCGTTGGTGAGTTGCGCAGCCACTATTGACTTTTCAAGTTTTTGAAAAATATCCGTTGGCGGTGGTTGGCATTTGAACGTTTCATTTGACTTCCATCTCTTGAAGTGATTTCTTCATTGTTTATCTGTAAATAGACTAAGAATACTAATACAATGAAAGATTAATCACATAGTAAACAATATAATGAACGTTTGAATGATTTCTAAATTACTGGGTATGCTTACTTGAGTAGCTACTCGAGTATCCCTTGAAGTTTACTCGAGTACCTACTCGAGTAACATCGAGAAATCTTTGTTCAACTGCAAGTCAATGAATAAATATAAGATTACTCGGGTAGTGCATGGAGTAAACTAAATTTCAAACCTTTGGGAATAGTTATTTACTCGGGTACTTACTCCAGTAATGCATTTACAACTTCATAGGTTACTAGGGTAACACCTCGAGTAAGCTTTCAAAACACTTTTGATTACTCGATGCTCTACTCCAGTAATGTTGGCAGGATTTCAAGGCCGAGAGCAATTACCTTGTTACTCGGGTAGGGACTCGAGTAATGCACTTATTTTTGCATAGGTTACTCGGGTACTACCTCGAGTAACGGAGACTTTTGAGCATGACTTACCCGGGTAATGACTTGAAGTTTACATTGAAAATATTTCTGCATACTGGGATACTTACTCGAGGAATCCACTTCAAGTTTTCACTTACTTCAGTGTGTTACTCGAGTAGCTCCTCGAGTAACATTGGCAGTAGTACAAAATGCCGAGAGCTCCACATTTTCAGAAACAGAGTTACTCGAGTAGCTCCTCGAGTATCATTGGGAAAGCTTGAAGGCAACTGGAAGTTTCTCACATGGTTACTCGAGTACCTCCTCGAGTAACATTGGCAGGCCGAGAGCAACTCCAAGTTTTTACCTGGTTACTCGAGTAGCTCCTCGAGTAACATTAGCAGGCCGAGAGCACATTGAAAATTTTTACACTATTACTCGAGTAGCTCCTCGAGTAACGTTGGAAGGTTACTGGAAGTTGTCTCTGGTTACTTCAAGTTTTGTCTCATTACTCGAGTAGCTCCTCGAGTAATGCTTTAGAAGATTTGCTTCTGATCAAGTTCCTCAGCATTTCCTCTTGGCCTTTCTTCATTACTCCAATTCTTACTCCAAGTGATGCTTGTTCCTGTCATTACTTAGTTCAAACTTGTATATTAATTATTTCCTTTTCAAACCATACTTTTGTTATCATCAAAACATGAGATCTAGCATTCTCCCCCTTTTTGATGATGACAAAACTTGGTGATTTTGAACATGATTTTTCAAATTGAATTCTTAATTAAATGTCTTATTAGGTTTGAATACACCTTGCATACATAACAACTTTATTAGTCCAAACATGTATCATAATTCAAAACTTTAATGAACTAAAAAAAATGAAATCATAACACACTTGCATTAAACTTAAAACTTTCAAATTACAAGATAAAATTTAAAGAAATTCAAAATGCTCCCTAAAAACCCATGTACAACCAAATACCCAAAATAAACTAGGACACATCCACAAAATCACTGTCAAGCTCTTCTCCCCCTTTTTGGCTTCATCATTCAAGTGAAGGGCTAGAAGGCTTCACCATAGAGATAAGCTTCACTGGAAGAACCAATCCATCACCATCTGAACTAGATGAATCAAAGGAACTGGATGACTCTGGTTCAGGAAGATTAACTGGTGGAATATGGATGTCATCTCTAGGCGGGAGAGGAGAAGGCTGGAAGACAACCATAGTGGTCTCAGCCTCTGGAAGGGTGTCTATCACAGGAGTGAGATGTTCAGAGGAGGAAGAGGGAGATATTTCCTCTGTTTGGGTAGGAGAGGGAATAGGTTTAGGAGCGGTTTCTGGCTGTGGCTTGGGAGGTGAATCATCAATGATGATATGTGTGGTCTCATGGGTTTCAGGATCATCCACTGTGAATAAAATATCTTCGCCTTGGGGCTCAAGTGGATCAGAAACCAGAGGGGTAGATGGTTCAGCCTCAGGAATAGGAATGTCTGTAGGAGGGTTTACTGGAGGTGGTGGTGCAGAAGAGGAGGGACCGGCAGAAGGTCCAGGACCCAAAGAGTCCAGTCATTCCAGAATTAATCTCAAAGTCTCTCCCTAGGCACGTTGCTCTGCTAGCAACTCCTCATGTCTCCTATCCATTCTCTCAACCAACTCCTCATGCCTTTTGTCTATCTTCTCAACCAACTCCCCCATCTTGAAGTTTGTATTGGTAATTAGCTCAGCGTTCGTGTTGGCTATGTCCACATGGAAACCACTGAGCATGTTCTCCATAAAGTGCTGGAGAGTGGCATTGAGGAAGGATGGTGATGATGTGGTAGCAGCTAGAGCCGATGACTGAGTGTCATCCAACCTACTGGTCTCTGCCTCAGTGGTCTTCCTCTTCTTCTTGGACCCAGACTCCAGAGGGCCTTTGAGAGGGATATCGATGTTCAATTTCCTAATCTGGTTCCTTCCAACCGGAGTCAACCTCTCAATTGGCTCCTTGCTATCCAAATACCATATTTTGTTCTCTTTCAGGATTAGAGACACAATCTGGGGATATGGCATTGGAGTTGTAGCCTTCCCATCCACTTTATACCTTTTCATCTCCGAGAAAATGTATTCTCCCAGATCCTTTTGTTCCTTCAGAAGCAGTGAAGCAAACCACCTAAAGTCCCTATCAGAGAAATGGGTGTAATTGTTGGCTTTGTTCACTAGGGACCTAGAGTAAATGTACCAAAGGACCCTATGATGATCACACATGTCACTCGGTTTAAAGTTTAGTAGGCCAACTAACTCACCGGGTTTGAGAATAGTGAAAATTTGATTTGGCTCAAGTTCAGAATATATATCATCTAGGGGGTTCTCTATTCCTAACCACAGGTTAATTCTGGATGGAGAAATTAAAATCTTTTGGCCTCTCACAGTTGTGGTCATTTCTTCCTCTACTGAGGTTCGGTTAGGCTCATCTATGATCTCTAAGTTACAATAAAAATGGGTGATCACTTTAGTACAAAAAGGTAATCTAATAGATAGCCAAGGCATAAAGGGATCTAAATAAGAACTTAGGTCATGCTTCACTACCTCTTGAAGTAATTTCAGATCAACATAGTGTGTCTTACACACTTTCCTTCTGGAGAACTGAGACAAGTACTTCGGAGACTCCACCAATTTGCTAACATTGAATCCCTTTGGTGGGGTAGTGATCTCTGCTTCCGGTACCTTGGATTTCTTGGAAGATTGACCTTTCTCCATTTGGTCAATGATCCCAGCCATAGCCTTAGCCACATTTCTGTCATATTTTGGCTTTTTTATAGGCTTTGGTGTGAAAGAGGGTGTAGATGAATCAGAGTGAGAAGGTGAGGGAGATTTGGCACTCTTGCCTCTTCCAGTAGATGTACTCTTTTTGGATTGAGCCCTAGTCACAATAGGCTCTTTAATCACCACACCTTTAGCCTTAGGTTGTGATTGAGGTTGAAGAGGGATTTTAGCTTTTGGTCTCGGGGTTAACTTTCTTCTCTTTTTAGGAGGAGAGGAAAGAGGATCAGAATGTTGTTGGGATTCAGAGGATTCTATGGGAGTAAGATTTTTGGTTCTCATCTTTCTGAAGGATTGAAAAACTGAAATTCTCAGAAAAACAGAGACTCAGTCGCGTTTTTAGGGCACAGGGATTTTGAGCAAGATAGGAGGTTTCTAGGGATGAAAATGGTTGGGTTTTGACGGAAATGAAGCAAGGAATCACTTGTGAAAAATTTTTGTGAGAGAGAATAGTGATTTACTCGAGGAGATTTTGTGGAAATGACTAAGTTCGCGACAGATAAAGACCTAAAACCCGACGTTACTCGAGGCCTTACTCGAGTAAACTTCAAGTTTACTCGAGGCCTTCCTCGGGTGTTCATACAGAAAAATTATAAAATAATTCATTTAAATTGCGTACCTGGCATGAATAATATAGTAATTATCCATGGTTGTTCCCCCGATCATTTATAACCCATTTTGATCAGATTTGAGTTATTTTTCATCAATTTGATATTCTGGACTCCGACATTACTCGAGGCCTTCCTCGAGTAAGCTTCAAGTGTACTCGAGGCCTGCCTCGAGTAACCTGCTTTTCAACCTCTGACTCTTCATCTTTTTGAAACTAAACCGTTACATTTAAAAATCCAAGTAACTTGATTCATTACTTTCAGTTTTGAGTTCCATTACTCGAGTACATACTCAAGTAACCTGCTACTTTACCTCAAGTTGCTCCTCGGGTAATGCTTCTCTGTTATCCATAACTTCAAGTTGTTACTCCAGTAAAGTTGTCCTCTGATAATCTCTGTTTTTGTTTCTCAAAACAGAGTTTCTTTCTTCCTGCAAAACAATTTTCTATATACTCCGATGCTTAAGTTAGTGATCATCAAAACATTATCAAATGACTTCATCTAATATTATGAAATGCTGAAATTTCTTATAACTCATTAGGATTTACCATTCCCAATTCTCTTCTAATGTATAGAAATTGATCTTTTGCAAGGGGTTTTGTAAAGATATATGCTAGTTGAAGATGAGTAGGAATGAATATCACTTTCACATCTTTCTTTTGAACATGATCTCTGATGAAGTGATGCCTGACATCGATATGCTTGGTTCTAGAGTGTTGAACTGGATTCTTTGCCAAGCTTATCGTACTTGTATTATCACAATAGATTGGTATTTCTTTGAGGTAAATACCAAGGTCTTGTAGTTGTTGTTTTAACCATATTACTTGTGCACAACAACTTGAGACTGCAACATATTCGGCTTCCGTTGACGAAAGAGACACTGTATTTTGTTTCTTGCTGAACCATGATACAAGAGATCCTCCAAGAAATTGTCCTTGTCCACTGGTGCTCTTTCTGTCTGTTTTGTATCCTCCATGATCCAAATCTGAATATGCAACAAGATATTCACTTCTTCCTTTGGGATACCACAAACCCAATTCAGATGTGTCACCAAGATATCTAAAGATTCGTTTGACCGTTTCAGCATGTGATTCCTTTGGTGCTGATTGATATCTTGCACATATGCCAACACTAAATTGGATGTCTGGTCTGCTTGCCGTGAGATAGAGTAATGATCCAATCATTCCTCTATATTTCATGATGTTGTAGTCTTTTCCTTTGACATCAGCATCAAGTAACGTAGTTAAGCTCATAGGTGTGTCCGTGCCATTTGCTTCATCCATTCCATACTTCTTCAATAGCTCTTTTAAATACTTTGTTTGAGATATAAAGATTCCATTCTTTCTCTGTTTGATTTGCAAACCAAGAAAGAAATTCAATTCTCCCATCATTGACATTTCAAATTCTCCCTGCATAATCTCAGAAAATTCCTTACACAGAGATTCATTAGTAGCACCGAAAATAACATCATCAACATATATTTGAACAATTAAAATATCATTGTGTTTTCGTTTTATGAAGAGTGTTGTATCAACTTTTCCCCGTACAAAACATTGATCGATAAGAAACTTACTAAGCCTTTCATACCAGGCTCTAGGAGCTTGTTTTAAACCATATAAAGCCTTTTTAAGTTTGAAAACATGGTCAGGTTTAGTAACATCCTCAAATCCTGGAGGTTGTTCTACATACACTTCTTCCATGATGTAACCATTTAGAAAAGCACTCTTTACATCCATTTGATAGAGTTTGAATCCTTTGATGCATGCAAAGGCTAAGAGTACACGTATAGCTTCCAATCTAGCCACTGGAGCATACGTTTCCTCATAATCAATTCCTTCTTCCTGATTATAGCCTTTGGCCACCAATCTTGCCTTGTTTCTGACAATAATTGCAGATTCATCGAGTTTGTTTTTGAATACCCATTTAGTACCAATGATCGTATGATCTTTGGGTCGGGGCACCAAATCCCAAACTTGATTTCTCTCAAATTGATTTAGTTCTTCTTGCATTGCTATGACCCAATTCAATCTCAGAAATGAATGCAGAAAAACTTACTTCATTGAAAATTCTATTTCTAGTTTTGATCCCTTCATTTACATCTCCTATGACTTGATCTAAGGGATGACTTTTATTATATTTCCAAGCTCTAGGTTGACCTAGGGATTGCTCTTCTTCCTTAGTTTCATCAACCTCTGGAACAAGAGACTTAGAAATAGATTGACCATTTTCTTGATTTAGAACAACTTCCTGTTCTTCATCAATGGTTTTGTCAGAGGATTCAAATTCAACAAATACAACATGAATTGATTCTTCAACAACACAAGTTCTTTTATTGAAAATTCTATATGCTTTACTTCGGTTAGAATATCCTAGGAAAATTCCTTCATCAGTTTTAGAATCAAATTTTCCTAAGTTATCTTTACCATTATTATGAATGAAACACTTACAACCAAAGATGTGTAGATGAGCAATGTTTGGCTTTCTTCCTTTGTATAGTTCGTATGGTGTCTTTCCAAGTTTTGTTCTGATATATGCTCTATTTGAAACATAGCATGATGTACTCATAGCATCAGCCCAAAATACTTGAGACACGTTCTTTTCATTTAGCAATGCTCTAGCCATCTCTGTGAGCACTCTATTCTTGCGTTCCACAACTCCATTTTGTTGAGGCGTCCTTGGAGCAGAGAAATTGTGATCAATGCCATTATTATCACAATACTCTTCAAAGGCTTGATTTTCAAATTCTCCACCATGATCAGTCCTAATACCTGCAATAGACATACCTTTCTCATTTTGCACTTTCTTGGCAAAAACAATAAATTCTTCAAAGGTTTCATCTTTTGATGATAGAAAAATAACCCATGTAAATCTAGAGAAATCATCAACAATGACTAATGAATATAAGTTGCCACCAAGACTCTTTACTCTTGCTGGACCAACTAAATCCATATGTAGTAATTGTAATGGTCTATTTGTTGAAATCTCATTTTTCAATTTGAAAGATGATTTAGTTTGTTTACCCTTTTGACATGCATCACAAATCAAGTCATTTTTGAAATTAACTTTGGGTAATCCAAGCACTAAATCCTTTTTGAGTAATTTCCCTAGTTGATGCATATTGACATGAGCCAATCTCTTATGCCATAACCAGCTTTCATCGGTATTACTCAGAAAACAGTTTTCAGATTCATTTCTACTAATATCTAGAGTATAGCAGTTACCTTCCCTTTTTGCTCTGAGCTTAGCCTTGATATTCTTCTTATCAAGCTGTAAGTCACTCTTGTTGATGATTAAACATTCTTCTGAGTCAAATATCACCCAGTTGTTTTTATCCGCACTTTGACTTACGCTCAACAAATTGTGACACAAGCCTTCAACATAATATACATCTTTGACTTGTATTCCTTTGTCATTTTTGATTTCACCTATTCCTGCTATCCTTCCGGATTGATTTCCTCCAAATTTTACCTTTCCACCTTCCTTAGGTTGTAATGTGGTAAAACTTTCGAAATCTCCGGTCATATGTCTAGAGCATCCACTATCTATGTACCACTTGCTATTTTTGGATGCTTTGAGACATACCTGCAATCAATTGACTAAGTCTTAGGTACCCACATCTTTTTGGGTCCTTTTGGGTTAGTACAAATGATTTTCTGAATATATGAACCTTTAGGTACCCATTTGTAGGTTCCTATGGTTCCTTTCTTCTTATGAATGCATGAAGATGTATGATGTCCTTTTCTATTACAGTAATTACAAAATGCAAAAGGATTTGATGTATGCACAGAATGTTGGAAATAATTCAAATATGTCTTACCTCCTGCTTTCTTTCTTCCTTTTCTTTTATCTGATTTTGGATCATATCCAATTCCAGATCGATCATTTACAAATCGTTGAGCTTTTAAAATAACATTTAGTATCTCACTTCCTTGTGTGAATTTTTCAAGAGTTTTTGTGAGATCAATATTTTTCTTTTTCAAAGATAAACAATTTTCACAATTCTTTCCCTTAAGTTCAGTTTCAAGAACTTTGTTTTTCTTTTTAACAACAATCAATTCTTTAACTATTTTGATGAATTCAGAATGTAAAGCATTATATTCGGAAAGTAATTCATCATAGGTAGGTTCAGAATCATTTACCTCTTCTTCTGTTTCTTCTTGAGCAACAAGACATATATTAGCTACTTCTTCCTCATCACTTTCTTCGTCTGAGGAGCTGTCACCCCATATAGCAGATACAAAGGCTTTCTTTTTGTTAAAGAATTTACCTTTTCTCTTTTCTTTGCTCTTTTGGTTCAAATCTGGACATTCTGACTTGATATGTCCTGGTTTCCCACATTCATAGCAAATGATATGATCTTTGCTACTATTTCCTCCTTTCTGAAAATGTTTGAATCCTTGACCTTTCTTGTAGAACTTTCTAAATCGTTTTATGATTAGACCCATCTCGTCATCGTCGAACTCTTCATCCTCGTCCTGATTCTCTTCTTTCACTTTTAGAGCTAGACCTTTCTTTTTCTTGTCGCCAATGTCATCTAGTTCTCTTTTGAATTTTAGTTTGCTTTCATATTCAGAAAGACTTCCAAATAGAGAAGCAACTGATCTCATTGATTCTCCTTTTGCTTCTCCTATTGCAGTAACTTTTGCTTCCCACTCTTTAGAAAGAATATTCAAAATCTTTCGTACTTGAGTATGCTGATCATAGACTTTTCCAAGAACTGCAAGTTGATTAACAAGATGAGTATATCTAAGTTCGAATTCAGAAATTGACTCACCTGATTTCATTCGAAGCAAATCGAATTCGGTAACCAAGGTGTTGATTCGATTCTCCTTTATTCCTGAAGTTCCCTCATAAGCTATTTCCAGAGCTTCCCACATTTGCTTTGCTGTTGGGAGTGTGTAAATTCTGAAATATTCACTTTGACTCAAAGCGCTTTGTAACATCAGAATTGCCTTGCTGTTGAGAGTGATAAGTTTCTTGTCATTCTCATCGTATTCCGCTGGCGTTTTTGGAATTTTCTGAGAATCTTCAATCTTTGTAGGTTGATAGTTTCCACTCTCAATTACATCCCATAGGCCATATTCAGTAGCCATCACGAACACTCTGAACTTAGCTTTCCAGAAAGAGAAGTGTTCTCCATTGAAACCAGGGGGTCTAGTGATGGATGCTCCGTCGGGAAGAATTCCTTCACCCATGCTTGCCATTGGATCCTTCTTAGGCTGTTAAACCTTAACAAGAAGACCTACTCTCTGATACCAAATGTTAGATCAAGCGTTTCACCCAAGAGGGGGGGTGAATTGGGTGATACTAAAATTTCTTCGGAAATATAAAACTTTAACAGTGGAATTAAAAAATAGTAATGAGTAAGGAGAAATATCACCGAAGTGTACACCAGGAGTTATACTGGTTCGGTTACAACTACTTTGACCTACGTCCAGTCCTCAGAGCTTCTCTGAGAGTTTCACTACAACTTCCAAGATTCAGTGGGTTATTGGCACCTCAGTACAAGCAAGTTCCTACACCTGGACACTCGCTCCCCCTTACAAGTTGTAATCCAATCCCAACTCAAGGTTCCACAACCTTAAGTTATCTCAATAATAAATATTGAGTTTGAATGAAATATCTCTCTTACAGAGTGAATGAGAATCACTGAAGCATAGAAATACAATTTCAACGTGAAAACAGAGCAATGAACTTAGTAATTTGTATCTGTGTATGCTTGTTGTTGTTTTTCTCTATTTTTTAAGTTCCCATATATATAGGTATGTTGGTGATGACCGTTGGAATATTTCCTTTCGTCCGTTGGTGAGTTGCGTAGCCACTATTGACTTTTCAAGTTTTTGAAAAATATCCGTTGGCGGTGGTTGGCATTTGAACGTTTCATTTGACTTCCATCTCTTGAAGTGATTTCTTCATTGTTTATCTGTAAATAGACTAAGAATACTAATACAATGAAAGATTAATCACATAGTAAACAATATAATGAACGTTTGAATGATTTCTAAATTACTGGGTATGCTTACTCGAGTAGCTACTCGAGTATCCCTTGAAGTTTACTCGAGTACCTACTCGAGTAACATCGAGAAATCTTTGTTCAACTGCAAGTTAATGAATAAATATAAGATTACTCGGGTAGTGCATGGAGTAAACTAAATTTCAAACCTTTGGGAATAGTTATTTACTCGGGTACTTACTCCAGTAATGCATTTACAACTTCATAGGTTACTGGGGTAACACCTCGAGTAAGCTTTCAAAACACTTTTGATTACTCGATGCTCTACTCCAGTAATGTTGGCAGGATTTCAAGGCCGAGAGCAATTACCTTGTTACTCAGGTAGGGACTCGAGTAATGCACTTATTTTTGCATAGGTTACTCGGGTACTACCTCGAGTAACGGAGACTTTTGAGCATGACTTACCCGGGTAATGACTTGAAGTTTACATTGAAAATATTTCTGCATACTGGGATACTTACTCGAGGAATCCACTTCAAGTTTTCACTTACTTCAGTGTGTTACTCGAGTAGCTCCTCGAGTAACATTGGCAGTAGTACAAAATGCCGAGAGCTCCACATTTTCAGAAACAGAGTTACTCGAGTAGCTCCTCGAGTATCATTGGGAAAGCTTGAAGGCAACTGGAAGTTTCTCACATGGTTACTCGAGTACCTCCTCGAGTAACATTGGTAGGCCGAGAGCAACTCCAAGTTTTTACCTGGTTACTCGAGTAGCTCCTCGAGTAACATTAGCAGGCCGAGAGCACATTGAAAATTTTTACACTATTACTCGAGTAGCTCCTCGAGTAACGTTGGAAGGTTACTGGAAGTTGTCTCTGGTTACTTCAAGTTTTGTCTCATTACTCGAGTAGCTCCTCGAGTAATGCTTTAGAAGATTTGTTTCTGATCAAGTTCCTCAGCATTTCCTCTTGGCCTTTCTTCATTACTCCAATTCTTACTCCAAGTGATGCTTGTTCCTGTCATTACTTAGTTCAAACTTGTATATTAATTATTTCCTTTTCAAACCATACTTTTGTTATCATCAAAACATGAGATCTAGCAGTTTTGTGTTTGGAATAGATAGAATTTATTTAAGCTTGAATTGTGAATTTTAAGGTTTTTGGGAATTTGCATTGAGTTGTTGCCTTTGTTGTATCATGGAAAGTAAAATGAATATGGTCATTTTGATGTCTCCATTGGTTTCCTTGTGAAATTTGTGTAGGAATGGGTTTTAGAATGAGTTTTGGAACAATTGGAGACATAGGTTGCAAAATTGGAAAATTCTGGAAAATGTTAAGTGTGAATTATTGTGCAAGGGTCCAACTTTGCATGGTAATTTGACATAGCAAATGATATTGAAATGTTGTGAAATTTTCCAGTTTTGTAGTTCACATTGCAAGCTTCCTATTGATATAAAGTTTGAATCATTTTGAGTTATGTGTTGAGAGTTATGGTTAGTTGAAATTAGCCAAGAATCAGGGCAATTCGTGGCCACTGCCCAAGAAGGCTGACTGCGACCCAAAACCTTATATCCAATTCTTGGCCACGGCCTAAATATTTTTGGCCAAGTGTTGGCCGTGGCCCAATATGGCTAGCCGCGGCCCAAATCTATCTGACCTTCTCTTGGCCACTGCCTAAAGGAGGCTGACCATGGCCCATGACCTTCTGACTATGTCTTAGCCGCAGCCCATGGGTGGGCTGGCCATGGCCAACCCCTGTTTTTAAGCATTTTGAAATTCCGAAAAGTAGTTTTCAACCTAGTACTTCCCAACCCTTTTAGGCTATTATTGGAGCCTTCCATAGCTACTTAAGGGACTTTAATGATAACCAAATATAAGTGTTTTGAATTCATTTGAGTATTAGGATAAGTGGTAACTTATCGTCCTTAATATTGATTATAGGATTTGATATTTTCCTAGAACGTAGAAGGCTTGTGCCTGAACAAGAACGGAAAGACCAAGGTAGTAATACTTTCTCCTATATCATGTCTAATGCATTGTATGTTTGTATTTATTATTGAATGTATGATTAGGTTGTGGTGGGTAGCCCAACCTTCAACGTTGCTGACGCTGATTAAGTCATGGCAGTTAGCTTGACTTTCAATGAACGATTGGGTCGTGGTAGTTAGCCTGGCCTTGAATGTAGCTATTATTGATTGAGTCATGGCAGGTAGCCCTGCTTTGAATGTACAATTGAGTCATGGCAGTTAGTCCGGCTTTGAATGAATGATTGGGACGTGGCAGTTAGTCCGGCCTTGAATGTTGCTATTGCTGATTGAGTCGTGGCAGGTAGCCCGGCTTTAAATATTGTTGTGTTGCTGAATTGTGATATATGCTTACATGCTTTATTTAATTATGCATCATATATGTGAAATGTTACTACTAGGATTCTTTTAAATCTCACTCTTTCCAATTACAATTTTAGCCATGGTAAGCAGATCAAGGGACAAGCAAGTGAACAAGGGCGACTAGGATTGTTGGTGGTAGTCTTAGCTTTTTGGTTTTTGGTTATCATTTTGGATAATTGTATATATTTGTTGACCCTAAAATAGTATTGCTTGTGTAATCCCCGGTATGGGAAACTAAGATGGGCAATGATCCCTGTAAATCCTTTGGTTAATGAATATTGTTAGGATCGGCAAGCACAGCAAAAGAATTTTAAAATTTTCACCGATCCTAATCGATGATCTATCAAAGGCATTTAAACCAAGTTAGAAAGATTTGTACCTTTTTCAATTCAGGGTTTTCAATCTCTTGGAGCCAACACCTCAGGTCCGCTCCCTCTAGCGGTATCCACATGAATGCTCTCCAACACAAATTGAGTGCTAGTGTCTCCAATATCTCCTAGGGTTTCCCTTGCGGGTTTGAATTCTCATTCGTGTTTGAGTTTTTCTGCTCTATCAATTTTATAACCCATGAGGTTATATTCAAATTTCAAAATTAATCTTTATTAATTTTGAAATTAATTAACAATTAATTATCTTGATAATCTAATTAAATAAATTGAGTTTAAATTAAATCTGTCCAACAGATTTAATTTAACCTATTATTTAATCTAACTAAAGAACCATTAGATTTAATTTATTTTCTTAAATTAAATCTAAGATATTATATCTCTATCATGTTAGTTATTAAATTTAATTTATCTTAATAAATTAAATTTAAAACTAACACAATATAATAATATCATATAACACACAAATATATATATATATATATATATATAATATGTATTTCGAAAATATATATATATATATATAATATTATTAATTTTATTTTCATGAATTTTATATTTTATATATATATATATATAATATATATAAATATAAAATTCGTCCACCTTAGATTAAACATTATCTCATATTGGGCTATTCTTGTGTGCGACTCTGTAAGCCCATACGAAGTTGGCAGTGGGCCAATAATTGTACTAACCCACAAGTCGCAAGTGGCTTCTAGCAAGACATTACGACTACCCAATTCATATGAGGATCATTAACATGATGCAACCTCTCATACAACCATGTCACGTCCCTTTTGTCACACGATATATTAGTCAAGGATGAGGCATGGATAATTTCATCCTCTTATTCCTGACCATTACTTTCTCGATTCCTGAGTAGTCTGATAATAGAAATGGAAACTCCTTTCCATCGTAATATGGCCATACATTTCTCATACTCACTCATCGAGGGGCCCAGTAATATCTCTCTACTAATATAAGGGACAAATTCCATCTTGATCATTCATATTCCTCTGCATGAAAAACCACTAAGCCCTATCGTAGCTTTTATCATCACCCGGTCAAAAGTGACTTTTAATTAGTTCAAAGCTTAGCAATTCTTATGTAGGAATTCATGATGACCTCAAGTCAAAGGGCATTGTGACGTGGTTATAAATGAGAAAAGCTTATGACTTGATCCATGTAGCTTTCTCATAGTGGGTCAGTCCAGCACCTTGTACTCTTACAAGTGCCTTAGACTTTGATTCGTATCTCCATATCTTATCAAAGTCATACTGGTCTTGTTTCATCTCTGCTCCCGCATAGATGACCGACTAGGGATGTTTTAGGACAATCTTTATGATTTATCCAAGGATACAATTATCACAGTTAACATGCAAATAATATGATAACAGAATGGAGAAATTTTATTAAATTAATAATGTTCAAAGTATAATGATTGGCCCTTACGGCACAATTTCCAACAAATATATCTCGGGTGAATGTCGGGAATTTTACTAGCACTATGATATTATCTATGTGACCAATAGAATAGGCTAAATGATTTTCTTGTTAAATATGAATGGAGATCGTATTATACGGGTTTTGCAAAAGGTTTTTAATTATCCTCGATCTCTTATTTGATTATGAAACGTGTTTTAAACACTAATCACGGCCTTGATGATAACGAGGGTTACATTAAGTCCTTTAGGGATTTTCATACAAATATTATTATCAAGTGAGCTACACAAATAGGCAGTCACGACATCCATTAGGTGTAGATCAAGTTTTTCATTTAATGCTAGGCTAATCAAATAATGAAAAGTAGTCACATCTACTATTAGTGAATACGTTTCTTCAAAATCAATGTCAGATCTTTGTATAAAGCCTTGGGCTACAAGGCATGTCTTATATCCTGTTATTTAACCCTTTTCATTTCTCTTGCATACAAAGATCCATTTGCATCCAACTGGATTTACATCTTTAAGTGTAAGGACTACAAGTCCAAATACTTTTTTGTTTTTCCAATGACTTTAATTCTACATTAATGACATCTTTCCATAATGGTCAGTCATTTCTTTGTTGGCACTCACTAATGGATTTTGGCTCATGATCTTCATTATCATTCATTACATCATATGCTATATAATATTCAAAGATGTCATCAATGTTGACTTCATATTGATCCGAACAGATTCCATTCATAACATAATTTATTGAAATCTCATTATTTTCACACATGTCAGGTACTTGGGTCTCTTCTGGGATTACAAAAATTACCTTCTAAAGATATCTCTATTAGAGATAACAACTCTTCAGGAGATGGCTCTTCTAGAGTTACTAAATTTTCTTGATTATCTTTGACTTGACCATCTATATTCTTTGCTCCTTTTCTCTTTCGAGGATTTTTATCTTTGGAACCGATGGGCCTGCCATACTTCAAGCGAGCCTTAAATTCATTCATAGTAGGTTGTCCTTTAAGGACACCAATTTTAATAGGAGCATTAGCAGCTGGGACATGTGACTTTGTCACTTTCTTTGGGTCAGTAAATGCTTAAGGCATTTTATTAACTAAATTCTGTAAATGAATTATCTTTTGAACTTTCAGTTCACACTGTTTTATATAATGACCAAAATGAGCCAATGATAATTTATTCTAGGTAATTTTTTTACCCAACTGCTTGTTTTCTCCCCCTAATGTTGGAAAAAGTTATTCATCAAAATGAGAATTGGTAAATTGCGTCGTAAATAAATCTCCTTGAGATGGTTCTAAATATTTTATAATTGAAAGAGATTTATACCCAACATATATTCTCATCCTTCTTTAAGGACTCATTTTAGTATGTTGTGGTGGTGCTACTAGCACATATTGTAATGCCCCAAATTTTGATTAAGGGCTAATGATAATTATTGAGAATAAATTGTGAATTTATGATTGAATTATTATGTGTTTTGTGGTAATTTTGGTAAAT
This sequence comes from Inga oerstediana, assembly GCA_963210345.1. Classification (NCBI taxonomy): domain Eukaryota; kingdom Viridiplantae; phylum Streptophyta; class Magnoliopsida; order Fabales; family Fabaceae; genus Inga; species Inga oerstediana. The sequence continues at coordinate 69,136,866 of OY723401.1, forward strand.
GTGCCAAAATCAGTGGAAAATTGTTGGTTAATTAGTCAGTGATTAATGAGAAAATTAATTACTAACTAATTGGAAATTAGATGTGTGACTAAATGGCTAATGGAATGGTTAGTGTAACTAATTAGTTACTTGCTTTATGAGAGCCAATGAGGTTGAGACATGTGGCAAGTTGCGTGAAGAGTGGGTGATTGGAGAAAAGTCAAATGGCAATAGTTTAATAATTTTCTCTCTCTTCCCTCCATTCTTTTTGCTGAGCAAGCATGGCATGGGAAGAAATCATCATTACTTCATCTTCTTCCTCATTCTCATTTCTCTCCTTTCTCTCTCCATTTCCGGCGCCATTGTTGAAGAAGCAAGAGCAAGAAAAGCTTGAGATTAAGGTGAGTAAATGAACTCTAATGCAAAAACTCGCTTCTCTAATCTTGTTCCTTGGATTGAGAGCTTCGATTCTATGGTTCTAGATTGTCAATTGGAGTTGATTTGAGCACTCAAGGAATTTTGGAGTTTGGAGAATCAAGGAACTCCTTTAGAAAAGTTGTGGAGGTGAGTAAAACAAACCTTTCTCTCTAGGTTTTATGTCATTTGATAAATCTTGGAATTTCTGGGATTTTTGGCTTTAATTTCAAAAATTAAGTCATTGGGTATTTGGCATGTTGTGGTCATGGAAATAGTGCTTGGTGATGTGTTCTAGATAGATATAATTGGTTTGAGGTTAAAATGTTGAGTTTAGCATATTTTGGGATTTTGGGTTGATTGTTGCCTAAAACCAAAGTATGATAATGGAATAGGAATTTGATAGTTTTGATGGTTCTATAGGATTCCTTGTGCAATTTTATGTGGGAGTAGCTTTGGTTTGGTATTTGGGATTATTGGAATCACTTGGGCAATATTTGAAAAGTGCTATCAAACTCTACTATGTTTTAGGCTTCTGATATGCATCACTCGATTATTCATGGGTCTCACTTGAGTGAGGTGTTACATATTCATTTTTCCCTCAGTTTTTCTGTTGTGCTCCCATGTTCAAAATCCAAAAGTGTTGTCTCCCTTGCAAGTGTCGTGGGTTATCACTCGAGTGAACCTTGTCTCACTTGAGTGAAGGTGTATTTGACACTATGAACTCTCATCCCGGGTTGTCACTCGAGGCCAATTTCTCAAAAGTGTGTTTTAACATTTGCGAGTATTAAGCCATCACTCGAGTGCCAAGGTCCCTGCTCGAGTAATGTTCCCTTTTGAAAGTTCCTTGTGCTCTTGGGTGAGCACTTCCTAAACCTCACTTTGTGAAACTTGGGTAAGCATTAGGCTATCACTTGAGTAATTTGAGTTATGCTCGAGTGCAACGATCAATTCTAGTTTCTGTCATGCCTTTCTGCTATCGGGTGATCACTTCTGGTGCTTCACTTTCTAGGACTTGGGTGAGAATGAGCATATCACTCGAGTGTTGGCATCTATGCTCGAGTGCTTCGGGCATTTCTGGTTTTTGTCTGTGTTTTCTATCAAGCACTTACACGAGTGTACTTCTGTACGTAAGTGAAAGTTCATCATTACTCGAGTGAGGCCTTCTTTACTCGAGTGCAACAGTGAAAAACCAGTACTTGTGCTTCTAAAAGGAGATCTTTAGGATATTTCTTCCAACCCTTTAAGGCTCTTGTTAGAGGTATTTGTAGCTTCCTAAAGAACATAAATGATAACCAATTTAAGTGATATGAAGTCATTTGAGTATTGGAATAAGAGTATAACACTTCATCCTTATTTATGAATTATAGGATTCGATATTTGCCCTATTCGGAAGAGACCAGTGCCAAAACACGCACAGAAGGATCAAGGTAGTGACTTTTCTCTCATGATGTGTATGATGCTTGGTATGCATGACTTATCATTGTTTTGTTGTGAAAATCTTTGGCATAAGGCCATTATGATCTTGTGAATGTGTTATTGGTCATAAGGCGTTACAGCGTGAGCAGTAGTAGGGGGTGATGGTTATCACATCTACCCCTACCATTGTAATTGCCGAGGCTGCGTTTTGGAATCGTAGATTCCTGTTTGATTATCCGGCTAGTGTCGCTGTATGTATGTGAAATATTTTATATGGATCTCAGCTATGGTGATATATGTGATATGAACATGTGAATGTGCAATACAGGACGAGCACTTCAGCTTGAGCAAACATAAGGGTGACGCACGTCATACCTACCCTTGCCGCTGTAACTGCCACTGTAGTTGCTATGTGTTGTATGATAATTTGCTTTCATGCTCTGTGGTTGTGCATACTATGAGTGATTTGATACTACGGGGATTCCTTAGAATCTCACTCTCCTAAAATAAATTTCAGATAGGGCTGGAGGTTCAAAAGAGAAGCAGGTGACAAAAGGTGGATAAAGCTCCGGGATAGGAGTTTTATTTTGGATAATTGGTTATCATGTACAAATTATTTGGAATTTTGTTGGTAATTACATGTATGTTTTGGATCATAGAATAGTATTTGTGTAATCCCCTTGTTATGGGAAACTGTTAATGGGCTTTGTGCCCTGTAAACCCTTTACTGATTAATAGAACCAGAGTGTATCGGGAATTTACATTGTACTCTAATATTTATTAATGGAATAGTATTGTACAGGCCATTTGTGTAATTGAAATGTGAATATGAGACCATTGTTGAATAGGTTTAGAAAAGTTTTTTTTTGGAAACCCTAATTTTGGGAAATTTATTTTTATTAAGTCCCAAATGGTATTATGATCTCTAATTCAACATAATCACATATTTATGAACTTAATCTCGACCTTCATGAGAAGGGGGTTACACATATACCGCACATCCAAAGTCCTTAATGAGAAATATTAAGTTCCTGACAAAAAACTATTTGTAAGGGAGAAACTTTTAGGTAACTTGTTGGCCTAATGAGAATTAATATTGTTGCATGCAAAATGGCATGGCCCCAAGCAGAAATTGGGAGATTAGATCTCATAAGTAAGGGTCTTGCAATCAATTGCAATATTTTAACCAATGATTCTGTAAGTCCATTTTGCGTATGAATATGAACTACAGGATGTTCAACTTTAATTCTAAGGGATATACAATATTCATTAAAAGCTTGTGAAGTAAATTCACTAGCATTATCAAGATATATTTTCTTGATAGGATAATCAAGGTAATGTGTCATTGATCTAATCAATTGAGCAAGTAATCTCACAAACACCAGATTGCGAGAAGATAATAAGCAAACATGTGACCATTTAGTTGATGCATCAATTAAAACCATATAGTATCTTAATGGTCTGCATAGTAGGTCTATTGGCTGTAACACCCCAAATTTTGATTATGGGCTAATGTTGATTTTTGAGAATGTAATCATGGATTAAGGTTGAATTAATGAGTAATTGTGACAATATTATCTAATATGTCATAAATGATGGAAAATTGATAGAATGAAAATATTGGCCTTAAGTTAGTAGTTAATGGGTAAATTAATTGCTAACTAAGAGGAAATGAGAAGTGTAATTAAAATGACTAATGGAGGAATTAGATAAGCTACTTGGGTGCTTATTGTATGTGAGCCAATGAGGAGTGGACACTTGGCAAAATCACATGTAAAGAGAGGAAGTAGAGAAAATTCAAATAGGGATTAAATAATCATATTTTCTCTTTCTTCTTCCCTGCCATTTCGCTGACATGGAAGCTAGATGGAGTATCATCATCATTCTTCATCCCTTCACACTCCATCTCTCATCTCTCTCGTCCTCTCTCTCATCTTCTCTCCTGGCGCATTTGTTGCAGAAATAGGGGAGAAAATCTTGCAAAAAGGTAAGGGAGATGATCCCAAATTCTCAACTTCATTGTATTAATATTGTTCCTTGCATTAAGAGCTTCAATTTGATGATCATAGTTTGGCATTTGGGGCTGGATTGAGTTCTAAAGGAATTGTGAAAGTTGGAGAATCAAAAAGTCTCTTTGAGAAAGTTGTTGAGGTGAGTAAAAGAAACCTATCTGTCTAAGTTTTATGCCAAATGGATTAACTTTGGATTTCTGGGATTTATTGGCCATTTTGGAAAAATGATGATAATTGGTCATTTGGTATGTTATTGGTATGGAAATGGTATATTTGGAATGTATATGGATAGATAGGATTGATTGGAGATTAAATGATTGAGTTTGTGGATTTTGGAATTTTAGTGTTTAATGTTGCCAAGACTAAAGCATGATAATGGAGTAGGAATTTGGTTGTTTTAATGGCTTTATTGGATTCCTTGAGTGATTTTCTATAGGATAGCTTTGGTTGAAGATTTGGGTCTTTTGGGAACTCTTGAGAAAATTCTGGGAAATGCTGTCATTGCTTCTGCATTTTTTGGGTTCTGATATGGTCACTCGAGTGATCTGGGGCTCATTCGAGTGAAGGATGAATATCACTCGGGTGAGGTTGGGTTCCACCGAGTGAGTCAGTGTAATTCTTCGTTTTCCCTTTAGTTTTTGTATTGTTCTTCGGTGAAAAGAGTAAGAGTGTTGCCTCACTTGCGAGTGATGTGAGTCATCACTCGAGTGGGACTCCTCTCACTTGAGTAAGGGTGTATTTGACACCCTAAACCTGCCTCTCGGGTTGTCACTCGCGGGTAAAGTGCAAGAGCGTGTCTTAACACTCGCAAGCATTCAGTAACACTCGAGTGCAAAGGCCAGTGCTCGAGTGCTTCTCTTCTTTAAAATTCCATTTGCTCTCGGGTTCTCACTTCCTGGACTTCACTCTCTAGTGCTCGAGTGAAGTATTTGGCTCACTCGAGTGAGGTCCAGTGTGCTCGAGTGCTCCTGTTTCTGAAAGGTTCTTGTGCTCTCAGGTGCTCACTCGCTATCCTTCACTCTCTAATACCCGAGTACAGACCATACCACCACTCGAGTGAGGTCGTCTTCACTCGAGTGTCAGTGCCCCATCACTCGAGTGAGGCCATCTTCACTCGAGTGAATAAGTGAAAAATGTCAGTGTTTATGCTTCTAAAAAGGGATCCCTAAGGTAGTTCTCCCAACCCTTTAGGGCTTTTATTAAAGGCATATATGAGTGTTAAAGAGACGATAGTGATAACCAAATTAAATATTGTGAAGTTATTGAGTATTGGAATAAGTAGTGATGTATCGTCCTTAATTATGACTTTAGGATTTGATATTTGCCCGGAGCATAGAAAGCCCGTGCCTGCTTAAGAACAGAAAGACAAAGGTAGTGACACTTTATCCTATATCATATATATTGCATTGCTTGTATGCATTAGTCATTGAATACAGTGAGGGGACGGGGCGAAAGCCCGGCCTTGAATACAGATACAGTAAAGGGAACGTGGCGTAAGCCCAATCTCGAATACAGATACAATAAGGGGACGTGGCGAAAGCCCGACCTTGTATACAGTAAAGGGGATGTGGCATTATGCCTGGCCTCGAATATTGATTGTTGCATTATGATATATGTTTACTTGCTTTGTATATATACATCATATTCGTAAACTGTTGCTACTGGGATTCTCTAGAATCTCATTCTTTCCAAATAACATTTTTAGACAGGGTAAGTGGATCGAGGAACAAGCAAGTGGATAAGGGCGATTAGGACTGCCGGCGATAGTCTTAGTTAGATATTTTGGTTTTATACTGAACTGGTTATCATTTTGGATAAATATATATATATATTGAATAGATCATAGCATTATAGTTTTGTGTAATCCCCGGTATGGATACTGAGACCGGTAGTGATGCCCTGAACAATATTTTGGATTAATGTTATTATCCTGGGTGAACATTGGGAATTTGCTGATACTCTGATATTATATATGTAACAGACCGAACAGGCCGATTGTTTTTATGAACAAAATGAACGGAGATCTATTTGTACAAGTATTGTAAAAAGTTTTTTTATTATTCCAGATCTCTCATTCCATTATTAAACATGTTTAAACACTTAATCTCAGCCTTGATCGTGGTGGGGGTTACATTGGCCGACAAATATCTCTATGCATCCGTTCTTGAAATGTGAGAGACTCACTTTCTACTTTGCTTAGTGAGGGACGAATAATTAACTTTCCCTTGGAACATGCAGCACATGAGAAATCATAGGATTGTAGTATTTGTTTACACTTCAGGGTATGTCTATATGAATTCCCAATTATTTATCACATCATGATTGACCCGGGATGGCATAACCGATCATGCAAAACATTAAATTCATTAGTAAACTTCTGATTTACTTTGGTAGACTTATGGTCTATATTAGTGAACTTCTGGTTCTCAATAACATATGTTTCAATTGTATTTATAAATGTATAATACAAGCCAGAAGGAAAGGCAAGAAAACTTTCTAATATGCTTTTTCTATCAGAAGCTATATTTGTGATAGCAAAACATTCCTGATTATTTTTAGTTGTTGTTTTTATATGATATTCATTTCTGCAAATATCTTTGAAACTCAATAAGTTTCTTTTAGACTTGGTAGAATAAAATGCATTATCAATGCATAATTTTATTCCTTTAGGTAACAAAATACTAGCTCTTCCGGAGCTTTAAATAAAATTTATACTACTAGATATAGTTTGAATGTTGGCTTCTTGCATTATTAAAGAAGAATAATATTTATCATTTTTTAGTATGGTGTAGGTTGTTGCGCTATCAATGAGACACAAATATTCAGGACTGATACCAATAAGATTCATTATTCATTAAAAGAGACATAAAAACATAATTAAGAGAAATATATTTGATAGAAGCAACTTTAAACATATTAAAATATAGCAGTTCAAAGATAATTTATACTAAGAAATCAGCAACATCCAAATGGGTAATATCCATGTCTCCATACTTAGAATTCTCAGATTGATCAACATGATTTACTTCAACTTTTAGTCTGTTACCATTATTTTTAAGTGATTCTTGGTAAAGTTCAACTAGGTGTTTTGGCGTACGACAAGTACAAGACCAATGACCTTTGCCGCCACAACAATAACATGGATTTTCAACATATTTATTATTCTCACTGGTTTCCATTTTGTGGTTCTTATCAATTTTTCCCCACTTCTGGTAGGATTTGAACCACCATGATTTCGACTACGACCACGGCCAGGACCACGGCTGTAGTCACGTCCACACCCATAAATAGATTCATTCAATACTACATTCGCTTCTGGGAATGGAGTCAAACCAGTTGGAAGGGATTCATGGTTTTTCAATAAAAGCTCATTGTTCTATTCAACCACAAGGAGATAAAAAAATTAATTCAGCATATTTCTTGAAACATTTTTCACGGTATTGCTGCTGCAGGAACAAATTGGATGCATGAAATGTGGAAAATGTTTTTTTTAACATATCTTCATCAGTAACATTTTCTCCACATAATTTTAATTGAGAACTAATCCTAAACATGACTGAGTTATACTTGCTTATAGATTTAAAATCTTGCAAGCATAAATGTATTCAGTCATAACGAGGTTTTAGGAGGATGACCATCTTCTGGTGATTATAACTTTCTTTTAAATTGTTCCAAAGAACAAGTGGGTCTTTTATGGTAAAATATTCAATTTTTAGACCTTCATGCAAATGGTGGCAAAGAAAAATCATAGATATGGCTTTGTCTTAGTTGGATGCCTAATTCCCTTCTTTAATTATGTCTTCCAGGCCATGGGCATTCGGTGGATTTCCGCATCCAGCATCCAAGATAAATAAGTCTTTCCGGTAATATCAAGAGCCACAAATTCAAGTTTTGCTAGGTTTGACATGGTTTAAACTAATTAAAGAAATAAATGAGAATAATTAAAATATGAAATGTAAAAAAAATGCAATATAATATCATAAACGAAAAAACAGTAAATTCATAAAGATAATAAATAATTCATAAGGCAATATAAGAAAATTAAAACTTTTATGGCTTCGAGCCATTTAATCTCATGGCTTCAGGACAACTAATCTCAATACGAGAGATTAAACTATTTATCTTTAGGATAAATAAAAGTTGTACATGACTTCTCGCCGTACCATAAGATAAAAAAATATGTATATTTCTTCTAGCCATATAATAGGAAATCAAAGGGATATAGCTTTTGGCCATATCATAAGAAATTAAAATAATATGACTTTTGGTCATAATTTCAGGAATCAGATGTGTATAGCTTCTGGCCATAATAATAATAATATAAAAGAACTTGTAAATGATATATACATGGTATAAAAACAATAACGATATCTAATCTTAGCCATGGAACCTGATGTTATATAACAATCAGTAGAAATTCTCTCTGATTCCATGTAGTAGCTCAGATTATCCCAGAGCTATCAAATAAAATAATGTAAAACAAGATAGATGAAATCTTCAAAGAAACAATGAGAAGATCATACCTGGTTAGTGCTTCATATTGATAACATGTTATAAAAGTATGTGTGATAAGAGAGCAAGAGTTAAATGAGAGAGAATTTCAAGAGAGAAAATAGAGAGAACTTCTCATTTACTTGTGTGCGTACAAAATGTTTAGCCCAAGACCTCTATTTATAGGCATAAAATGAGGTGAATAGTGAATTTTTCGTGTCGCTACAGTACTATTACAGTAATATGTCCATGATGTTGCACTGCCTGGCCCATGATGCTACAGTGAAATGCGTATGTGCAAAAATTTGCTACAGTACCATATATGAACAATATTTCCTGTATAAACTGAAATGTTTAGTTTTAGAGATCATGTTGACTAAAAGAGCAAGTTGGTCTGGATATGAGTCAATAGACATCCACATAATTAATATTCATAACAGAAATATATTTATGGTGTCTTTCTTTTTTCTTTGAGGAAATGAAAAACCATCCTATTCTTTTCTCTTTTCTCTTTTCTCTTTTCAATTTTTTTCCACTAGCAGTTATGGTGTTCATGAGATGTGGTGGAATAGGGTGCTTTCATTACACTAAATATTGAATATCGAATGCAAAACAAATGGGGGTTATACTAACTAAAAAGAGGGATGAGCCTGCAAAAGATATCTAAAGCTATAGTCTTTTTTTTTAAGGCCAAGGCCTAGTCTCTTAAAAGGTTTGATAAGGCCTGAAGTCTTTTTAAATGTAAACTTATACTTAGCTGTTGTTCCCCTCCCAAGTTCAAGTTCTTAAAAATGTAGGCTTTCAAAAGGCTTAGACATTTGTACCTATAAGTTCATATATAACCCTTGAAGTCTATGCTATATCTTAAAACTCTAGAATTCATTATCACTTGTAATATAAGAGTTTAGTAAGGAAAAGGAAAAAAAAAAAAAAGTTCCTAGTGACAACAGTTATTTGAGCAAATAGATAGATAAAGAAAAATCAATCATCTGTTGATTAAGAATACATTTTTTAAAATCAACCAAACACAACAAGTGTCATGCAAAATTGGATTTTACCTCTTCTATTTGTCCCCGCAAAAACTAGGACAAACTTCACATACTGATATTATAATATATTTGGACATTAGTAGATAAACGTATAACAATTATTATGCTTCAGCAACTGACACAAATTAGGGGAAAGTTAGTGAGCTAGAGTTGTCATCTTGAGCAATCAAGAGAAGAGAGATAGAGGTAAACAACACGAATGAAAGGGTTGGGCTTGTGTGTAAATGATGGGAATAGGTTTGTGTTTGCCAAAATAGGCTTGGAAATAGGTTTAAGTCTGATCTATTTATTAAATAGGCTAGATTAGCCTCAAAGTAGGCTAGGTCGTAGGTACCTTCTTCCACCCCTAAAAACAAATGACTATTTTGTTTAACTCAATTGAGAGGAGTGGAGAGAAGTGATTTTAATGATAACTTGTTTGAATTGATTGGAGAGGAAGAATTTTAATAATACATTATTTGGCTTGAGATGGGAGCTAATAAAAAATCGACTATTTTATTCTTACAAAATTTAAATGGTTTTTTTTTTGTCTCTTTTCTATTTATCAATATATAAATATGTTATGATGCGATTTATCTAACCTTGACTTGCCCTAGTAAACAATCCATCATCAAATACTTTTAATCGCTTGATTTTTTTTTGGCCTAATCAATCACTGGATTAAAAATTATATCTTGTGGTGTCATATAAATTATATTTTCTTACAAACCATATAATATATATTTTTTGAAATCATAAAATGCTTATAAATATGTGTTGAATTATCAATTAAATTACCTCGTATTTTATATTTTAAATTTTAATGAAAATAAATTTTAAAATTTAAAAGAATAAATAGATTTTTCTGATGATGTTTGTGCTTATATGATAATTATTTTCACTACATTTTGATGTTAACACTTAACACTAAGACTAAATAATTAAATAATCCTATTTAAAAATTTATGCAAATTATAAGATATAATTGATTATTTTCTTTTTTATTAATTTAATGCCATTCATTCATTCATTTTCAGGATGACCTGATTAATATGGGCAGAGAATGAACCCGTATGAGTCAAATTTATGCAAATTATAAGTCTTGCATTTGAGTCAAATTCTTTAGTTTCTGTGTCTTCTTCTTCTATTGTTGTTCACCAGAACAGAGATAGTATTTCGCTAATTAGATGAATTATTGTTACGAAGAAATGTAAGCATCACAAAAGGAAAATCTGTCAGGCTTGGATTGTATTCCAAGGTCGGCCTCTACTTTCATTCAAATGGAAGATGGTTCCATGATTTCCATTATTTACTCTTTTATGTCTCATAGCATGACTTTTTTGGATTGCAGGTTCATTGCTCTTCCAAGAATCTCAAAGGCAACCCTTATAAATCATCTGTCTTAATTGAGTTTTCCTCCCTCTCAATGGATTCAACAGTGTCGTCTAATGTGATTTATTAGAATATCGAGGAGCTCCTTTATAATTTTATTTTTAAATAAGTTAGCTTGTCTTATAATCTTTATAGTGTGAATTTCAGTTTCTTAAGAAATTGCTACACTTTTGAAGTTGACATGTAACTGTTTGACATGTTATTTCCTACTATAATCTTTTTAATTAATATATATTTAACTTTACTTTTAAAAAAACCGTACGAGTGAGAGTATGCAAGTAATCCACATATAACATCTTTTGAACTTCATTTTTTCCCTGTTTTTCTGAATTCGGTTCATTTTTTTCATTCTATCATATTTATATTATATGCAACCAACATAAAGTTAGTCTAGTGGTGCAAGGCTTCGTTAGATCTCTTTGAGCCTCGAGTTTGAGTCCTAAAGGAGTTATTTATATTGAGATAGGCAGTCACAAACCTCGAACCGAATAGTAAATGATGATATAAAAAAAAAATATTTATATTGCATGTGCGTCCCACTTATGCGGATACATAGGAAGACCTTTCAAAGTGACTAAAACCTTTGTATTTTTCTAATTGCAAATTAGAAATATGTTAATTAAACAAACAATGCTAGAGCAAAGCAAATACAACAAAAAGATAGAAATAACTTTAGCAGAATAGTTTACATAATTTATAATAATAAAAAAAATAGTCCGTTAACAAAGATTCATTGGCGAAAATCTTCCTATTTTTTGCTTTCGTAGCTTCCAACCTGTGATGCAGAAACATTGTTTATTGAACTTTAATTCTTAAAGAGTATTATTTCTCAATTTAGTCATTTATTTTAATTTTTTCTTATGCACGAATGAAATGTTGATGAGTTTAATAAACTCGTGATATGAAAGTAAGATCAGACTATGGTAAACTCGTAAGAGTTTACTTTTGTTAATAAATAGATATTAAAAGTATATAATTAAATAATAAAAATATAAAAATGAAAATAATTTGATTTAAATATATTTTAAACATGAATGATTGAAATTAAATTCATCAACGTTTTTAATTTATCATACTCAATAAAGAATTTTCTATGAAGTTTATATATAAAACCAATAAATATGATCAAATCAAATAGGCTAGCATGAGTTTAAGAATAAGTGAACATAATTTTGTGGGGTAGAAATTGTTGGAAAGGGTTAAAAGTGTCCTTAATTAGTTAAAATATGTTCTATATAAAGGAATCTATGTGAAATGTTAAGTGTGTGGGTGAAATCCTCATCAAAGAAAGGGAGGTAACTTGAGTCTCTCTCTTAGTTCCTAGTAGTTTTGGGTTGTTGGCTATCTTTCAATGAAGGATTTGGTTGTTGTTGGTTACCCTTTAGGGAAGGATTTGCTTAGCCCTAAGAGGGTTGTTGTTTCTTGGTTGATGATTAATGACACTTCAATAATACTTGTTGATATGTTTACATAAAAGTGAAAAACGACGTGTGAACTTGTGTGTTCAACTAAATTTACCGTTAACATGAATTTAAAAGTAATTTTACACATTTTTGTAAGGTATAAACATAAAATCGTTAATATTATTTTTTGTTGTATAATTTTTTTTTACAAATATAAATGTTTAAATAATTCTTATGTTAAATAGGGGTATTTTGCTCAAAAAAAAGAGTTCAAGAGTTGAACTTAACAGTTCACTAATAGTTAGATAGATAAGAAATGAATCTTAAAAATATAAAAGAGATTTATGTAACATATATTTTGATTTCAAGGGATGTTTATGAGTTTTCAAAATAGAAGGGAGATCTGGGTAATTAAGGCAAAACATAAAGGTAGTCAAAATATTTGACTTGTATAATTATGTTTTCAATAGTTTATACTGTATTCTATATTGTTAACTTTTTGTCTTTTTATCAACTAATGTTAATAATTTACGAAGGTTATCAAAATTGAAATGAATTAATCAGTTCATTTGTTTAAAAATATATTAAAATTGGAAGGCTTATATAGTCGAAGTTAAGATTATTAAACTCACAAATTTAAACAAATTTATGACAGTAATATAAATTTGTATCACAAACCTATGAGTTTATTTTTATCAATTAATAGTTTGTTTGTTTGTTTACGTGTGTGTGTTGTTATACTACTATAGAACACACATATAACGGTTATTATTGATTATATTTTTATCAATTAATAGTGTGTGTGTGTGTTATTATCCTACTACAGAACACACATATAACGGTTATTATCGACTATATATAACGGTTTCCCACCATCATATATAAAGGCGCTATATATGCTCAACGTAGAGATATAACGGTTCTGAATCATAATTTATTGAGGGACATACATAACGGTTCTTTATTAATAACCATAATTGTATTGACTTTATTTTTTTTTAATTATACTAGTATATGGCTATTTTTTATTATTTTATTTAGTTTTAATATTAATACTTATTATATAAGACACAATATAATCATTGATAATAACAAAATAACAATACTAAATAAAAATTATATTTATAGTTTTCAAAACTCAATACGTTATGGATTAACATCATACAATTTTAAAGAAATTAATCACTTAAATACTTTCATAATATAACATTATCTTATAACCTTTTGAGTTCTAAAAAAAATATATTAATAAAAAATGCAAACAATATCATCTAATGCCTTTTTATAGATTGTCGATCAAGCATAAATACTCAAAAGTTCCAGCCACATATCCTTTACCTACAAAATGATAATATAAATATGAAATTAAGTATATATGTAATAAAAATAAGAAAATATAGAAACTTGGGAAAATCCCAACAAAAAAGACCATCAAAATATGCAAATCCCAAATTAGTGCACCGAAATTGTGAAATTCCTGTTTAGTGCTGTGTTAGTACAGATGACACTGCTGGTTCGGCGAGAAGACGATTATTGCCCTTCAGTCCTCCCTCTCACCATTTCAGAATAACAACATGAGATTCTTAATTAACAACTCCAGATTCTTGATTAACAACTCCAATTTCTTCTTTATACTTTCATAATAACAACATCGATCTTGTTATTAACAACACCATATTCTACATTAACAACTCCCATTTCTTGTTTCACAACTTCGTAATTTAAGTTTCAGGGCCAATAACAACACCTCTTTCTTTATTAACAACACCGTATTTTACATTAACAATATTATATTTTTGATATACGAAGATATGAAAGAATAAAGTAGAGTTATTAATCAAGAATCCGGAGTTGTTAATTAAAAGTTTCGTGTTGTTATTCTGAAGTGGCGAGAGGGAGGGCTGAAGGGCAAAATCGTCTTTTTGCATACCCAGCACTGAACCGGAATTTCGTAATTTCGGCGCACTGATTTGGGATTTGCATATTTTGATGGTTATTTTAGGGATTTTCCTTAGAAACTTGAACAAGTATCAAAATATAAATATGAAAATCAAATTACAGTAAAAACTGGTAAATATAAAACTTGAGCAAATCTCAGAACCACATAACTGATTTCAAGGTACCTGTTAAAGTTTAGGAACATGAGAGGCCCAAAATTAAGTAACGTTCAAATAGAACATGATTTAAGAAGCTGCTAAAAATTAGGGGAAAAAAATTGTATTGATTTTAACTATGTGTAATCAGAATTATTTTCACTAAAATAAAACAATAATAAAAAAATCATCATTTTACTCATCATTTTTCCATGTAATAGACCAATGGCCATCATAAAAAATTAGATATCATTTTTATGTGCGATTCTTCTTCTTAAACAATCCAAAAATCTTAAGTCTCAACTAGTAAGCTCTCGTCATATAAAAAAACTAAAATGAAATGAAAAACCATTGGTTGAAAAAAAAATGAAAGCTTACATGAAGAAGAATCAAGAGAGGAAGAAGCTACAAATAGAAGACCCATAGCAGTGGTGGAGGATGAAACTCACAGCGGGAGAGCAAAACCCATGAAAAAAAGAGTATACAACCCATTAGAGAAACTAAAAAAAGCGTTTGAGGAGGAGTTGGAAGAGTTTCATCAAATAAAATTTTTTTCAGAATTGCACCTCCTTTGATGTTTTTAGAATCCCACATTTTTATATTAAAGAATACTTAATAGTTCTTAGTGAAGAACCATAATATATTGTCAAATAATATTTTTTCCAAGATCCCACCTCCTTATTTTTTATATATTTCAGAATTCCATATTCGTTTATATTAAAGAATACTTAATAGTTCTTTGTGAAGAACTATAATGTATTGTCAAAAAAAAAATTTTCAAGATTCAGCCTCTTTATATATGATATTTTTTAGAATCCCACATTTTTTAGAATCCTGTCTTTATTTATATTAAAGAATATTTAAAGATTCTTTGTGAAGAATCATAATGTATTGTCAATTTTTTTTTTCAGAATCTAACCTTCTTATATTTAACTTTTTTTACAATCTCGTCATCTTATATATAACAGTTATCAATTTTAACCATTAAATGCCTGTTTGGATTAGCAATAAAAGCTGCTTTTCGAATGTGATTTACGGTATACGACGTCAGTTTATAATATGAGTTTTGTCTCGATTTGCATAAATGTGTTTTTCCACCGTTTTCTCAAGTAAGCCCTAAGTAGTCTTAAAGAATATATAACAGAACAGTTCTTTGTGAAAAACTGTCAATTGTATTGTCAAATAATTTTATTCAGAATCCCACCTTTTTTTATATATGACAGTTATCATGTTTAATCATTAAGTATTCTTAAAGAATATATAACGGTTCTTTGTGAAGAACTACAAAATATTATCAAATAAAATTTTTTCAAAATCCTACCTTCTTATATACGACAATTATCATGTTCAATCTTTAAGTATTCTTAAAAAAAATACAAGTATTTAGGAATTATAGTTTTACGGTTAATTATTATAACCATTATGTATTTATTTTTGTTGATATAAAGTTGTGAAGACAAATCATTTGAAAGTGTTACTTGATAGTTATTTCAATAGAACCGTCATTTTTGTCTATAAATACATGATGTTTAATAATTACGACAATTATGTTTTTGTTTAAAAAAATCCCATCTCTTAATACATGAAGGGTGAACATATTTAATCATTTAAGTTTTATCATTATATATTCTTGTGTGAATCCTTCCTCAACATACTGTCATTCATTGTAACTGTTATTTATTAAGATTATGTAGTATTGATAATTAAATAGTTAAAATTAAATCAATCAGTATTCATAATTTATCATACACAACAAAATATATCTATATAACCATTATGTATTATGTGTTATAAATATCCAAATCTATAATAATGAGATGTATTACGCATAAAACTTAGGGAAAATTGTGAAAAAATTCCTCATTGGCAATTTATTTGCCTAATGGGACCTTTGCGTGCAGATTATCTTCCACGTGTGCAGAATATCTTCCCTTATGTGCAGATGATCTTCCCTGTGTGCAAAATTCTTCTCTATACGTATGCAGAAATCTTCCCTACATGTGCAAAAATTTTCCCTCCGTGTGCAGATATCTTCCCTCCATGTGCAAGATATCTTTCCAGGTCCCATTTAGCAAATAAGTTGTCAATAAGGTCTTTTTTAGCAATTCTCCCTAAAACTTATATGTCAATTATATTAATATTTTTTTCCTTTTCTTTATACATTTTTTCCTAAAACACTTCCAGAATCAAAATTTGAATGCAATTGATCCTAAAACAAAATATGGTCCAAAAAAGACTCCAAATGCTATAAATAGGTCATTTCAACGATTTTTTTTAAAGGAAATGCAGGAGTAATCTATTTGGAAAAATCCCATATAAAACTACCTTAAATAAAAAAATTCTAAATGAGGTTGTTAAACTCAACAAATTCCTAATTAAGTTATTGACTTAATTTAGGATTTTAAAATATAAGTAAAATGACTTTATTGCACTCTTATAGTATATTTTATCTTCTTTCCTCTTAAATTCCTAATTAAGTTATTGACTTAATTTAGGATTTTAAAATATGAGTAAAATGACTTTATTGCACTCTTATAGTATACTTTATCTTCTTTCCTCTTAAAAGAGTTTTATTGTTCTATATCTTAGTTTTTTTATATATATTAACATTAATATATAATAAAATAAAATGTGATTCCTTTAATTAGGAAGAAACAACAAGAATAATTCAAGTCAAAAAACAAAAAGAAAAGCAGTAATCCAATATTAATTAAAATATTTTTATTTGAGTATCGTAAATAAGAAATTGTATTTTTAGAAAAACTTGACTTAAATTTTCTTTTTGTTAATAAAAAAAACCAAACTTCGTTAAATTTTTATTTATATATTGTAATATCTAGTTTGTTTTTCACATTGATGAAACTCTTTTTTTTTTTTAAATGCTGCTAATAAAAATATTTGATATATACATACTAGTCAGATTCTTTTATTAACATATCTACTTTTCTTTTCATCGGAAAAAAGTCTAGTCAAAAATAAAATGTTTTATTCTTAACATTTGACAAAAAATAATTTAATTGATATTGGGGTTATGCTTTCTTTTTGCTTTTTTTTTTTCTTTTTATCCTGAATTATTCTTGATGATCCTTCCATGACACAAAAATTCTTTGATTTAAGCTAATCATATTTTATTTTATTATATATTGATGTTGTATACATAATTATTGGAAAAAATAAGTTACAGCCACTAAAACCCTTTTAATAGGAGAGGGAAGACTAGGAGAGGGTAATAAAGTCATTTAACTCACATTTTAAAATATTAAATTTGATCGATAACTTAATTAAGGATTTATTAAATTTACCAACCTGATTTAAAATTTTCCTATTTTAGATAACTTTGCATGGGATTTTCCCTAATCTATTCGACCACAAACATATATTGATATATACCTCTATCGGTTTAAAAATTATTCTGATTTTAAATTTTAAATTTTATTTATAGGGAATAAAATTGAAAAGATAATTAAAACACTAAATTAGGAAGACAATTCAGGAGAATAAATTTAAAAATATCGGTTCTTAAAAGATCAAACCGAAAAGGCCAAATTCATGATCTTCGGGGAGTCTTCCTCGTTTATAATCTCTAAATTTGTCATTATTTAAGTTGCTCCTATAAAAAATTATTAAATTTCTGTTGTGAATAAAATTATATTATCTTTAATGATAATTAATGCCAAGGCATCGCAAAAAAGGAAAAAGCTGCCTCAAGTAAGTTGCGTTGCGCCTCTCAATAAAAATACAATTAATAGTATCAGAATTTATATTTTATATGTAACAAATATAAAAACTAGGTCAAAACTAGTAAGTGGATTATTATATTAATCAGAAAAAAATTTAATCTGTATATAATTATTAGCCATAGTTAAGAAAAAAAAACAAAATGGCTGTCTTTCTCTATTGATTGACTTAAATTTTATACCAAATATTAATATTAATCCCCTCAATCACTTACTGGTTTATATCAATCCCATTAATATCATAATTAATTTTATGTGTGATTTTGTGAAATTAATTATTTCTGATTCAGAATGGCTGCATTAAGTGATCGCAAAGCCCTATAAATACCACATTTTATCAAAATTCAGTTACACATTTCAATTCACATCTTCTTCTTCTTCTTCCTCCTCTTCACATATTTAAACAGCTAGAGGCATGGCTGTTTCTGTGTCTAGTTTTTTCTGGTTCTGGTTTCAGTTTATGATGGCCATCTCTTTCTCTGCCATGGCTTCTTTTGCCTTTGATGGAGTCTGGCATGATGCTCATGCAACCTTCTATGGCGACATGTCTGGAAGCGAAACCATGCGTAAGTGTTCCATGTTCTGGGAATTTTACATAGATGATTCGATGTAAATTATACTGTTCATGACTGATAAATAATATGTTGAGTGTTTGTTTTCTGTGTATTTTACACAATATTCATGTGATATAAGTTATATTGTTCATGACTTGTGAATAATGCAGATCGACTCTTTTAAACAATAATATTGTGCTAACTTTCTGATGGAAAATTTTGAAAGAGATTCTCACAATTTTTTCTTAATTTTGAGAGAAAGCTATTGTTTTTCCCCATTAATAAAATGCTGTTTTGTATTTTATTTTATGAATTAAAAGTACACCCTGTATGCAGTTGTTTAATTTTGTTTTGAATTTGAATGTGTATATCTATCATAAATTTAAACAAACTTATAAAATAAAGAGAAAAAAACAAAAGAATGTTCTTAGATTTGTCAATGAGTCTCATTTTTAAATTTGTAGCTTTTATATATATATTTATATATATATATATGCATACGAGAAAGAACAGTCCTAGATTGCATCAAGTGACAAACTTCATTATCAAAAACAGAAAAAGACAATCCGATCAAAAAAAAAAAACAGAAAAAGACAAAAGACAGAAATAATTTAGTAAACAAATCAAATAGTAATTATACTTTCAATCACAAGGCATAATTATCTGTCCATCTGAGATTTTGGTATTAAACAGCGTAATACTTGCCTGTCATGTAGACCCACACGCGCGCGCGCACAAAAATGCAGTGTTTATAACCGGAAAAAAAAAATATTTCATATCAAAAGGCAAAAAAAACAATATGAGATTCATTTTTATCTGCTACCTAATTATATATATTAAAATACTGAATACTATAAGATGATACATATTATATTATTAATTTGAATTATATGGAAAGGCTCAGATATAAGCGTGATCAAACCCACGCAACCTCTCACTTAAAGAGAGACTTTCATATTATTAGGTTATAAAACTACTACCGCTGCTGGAATTATTGTTATTATTATTAAAGTGGCCTGAATAATATTGTCATTTGCTTCCCATGCAGAAGGAGCTTGTGGTTATGGAGACCTATTCAAGCAAGGTTATGGCCTGGAAACGTCAGCCCTAAGCACAGTTCTCTTCAAGAATGGAGCTACCTGTGGGGCCTGCTTCGAGCTCGAGTGCGTCAATGACCCGCAGTGGTGCATCCCCCGCGCCGGCACCATCAAGATCACGGCCACCAACTTCTGTCCACCCAACTACGATCCTCCTGTCGAGTACCGCTGGTGCAACCCTCCCAGGCAACACTTTGACCTCTCCATGGCCATGTTCACCAAGATCGCCTACTACAAAGCCGGCATCGTCCCCGTCCACTACCGTCGTGTCCCGTGCTCCAAGTCCGGGGGCGTCAAGTTCGAGCTCAAGGGCAACCCTTATTGGATAACTACGGTTTTTTTCAATGTGGCCAATGCCGGCGACATCACCGACGCCAAGATCAGAGGCGGTAACGGTGGCTATTGGATTCAGATGACGAGGAATTGGGGTCAGCTCTGGCAGACCGGGACGAACCTAGTGGGACAAAGCTTATCGTATAAGTTAACTACTAGTGATGGGAAGACTTTGGAGTTTGACAATGTTGCTCCTTCTAATTGGCAGTTTGGTCAGACTTATGAGGGAAAACACAACTTTTAATTAGGGAGATTTGGTTTATATTAGACTCAAATTGTTGCTGAAACTATAACATATGTTTTGAAATCACTTTATAACTTTAAATTGAATTAACAAGGTCTTATATATGGGACCTTTATTATTTATGATTCAGATTGTATTCCCCTTCTTTCTGCTTCTTTCTGTTTGACTGTTTTAATTTATTTGTTTAGGAAGATTCTGTTTTATTAGAGAGAGGGGAGGAGGATACTCTCTTTTTCCTCTTTCTCATTTTTTTCTCATAATTTTATCTTCACTATTAGATCATAAATCATAAAATGGATGGTTTAGATTTAATATTTTATAAAATTACTACTATAATAATATTTTATAAATTAAAAATTTTTTTGTATTGCAGTTATAAACGGCATAGATCAAATTTTAAGAGTTTAATTAATTTATTTAAGTTTATAATACTAATTTTATAAAATATTAAATCTGAACTATTTATTCCTTTATTCAACCTTGGATATCAAATTATAAGAGGAAAATGCAAAAAAATAATGTGAGAAACCCACCGAGAGAGTGCTTTGTGACACTTTTTGCCAGATCATATATGCGAATAATATACCGAATCACGAATTATCAATGTTTATAATCTTAATCCTATAATAGGAGTTGGGATTTGTTTTCCTCTAGATATAAAAACTTCAATTCACTAATGTCTCTCAAACTCAATTTTGTTTTTTCAAATTCTCCCTGTTAAATGCACTTATTATGGGGTATATACATCAAAGGGTGATTTTCAATTCAAATATTTTTTTTTGTAAGTATAGGTTTCCTCCTATTAGAGAGAATAATCTTATTTGAAATTGTTAGATACTACTACCTCTCTCAATGAGAATTTGAAACCTTGATTCCTCATATTTTGAGGAACTAACTCCTTTAGTTCGTTGACAACTCCAATAGGTTTTCAATACAAATAATAGGAGGCGATATTTTAGGGAAACCAAGATACACTTATCTTACACAAACATAACTTAACTAATTTTTTTAATCTCCAAAAATTACTTATCTAGTTGCCATATTTAGGAAAGCATTGTATTATATACTACCTCTAGTTTTTAATATAAGATCTCATTTGTAGTTTAACTTATATTACCAAATTATACTATTAACGAGATCTTATATTAAAAACTAAGGGTCTGTTTGGTGTGAGGGATTTGGAGAGAAGGGAAGGGAGGGAAAATTTTTATGAATTGAATTTTAAAAAATTGAAGAAATTGGGTAATAAAATTTTAATAAATAGAGTATATAAGATAAAAGAGTAAGAAAAATTAATTAAAAATTTTTAACCCAATTTCTCTAATTTTTTTAAAATTCAACTCAAAAAAATTTTCTCTCTACCCACTTTCCCTCCCCTCCCCTTTCCTCCTACCAAACAAGCCCTAAAAGAAGTGTTAAGGATTTCCATACAGCTAACGATTTATTGAATATATTTCTGTGTTGTTGGTAAAAGAAACATAGGATTCTTTCGCTCTCTTTATACATGAATTTGGATGAAATTTTGAATGATGAATGCTGCCTTTTTACTTCTCACTTGTGCAATGTATGAAATTATATGGATTAATATAATCTTTGGTTCTTCAAGTTTACTCTCATTTTAATTTTAGTCCTTCAAGTTTTAAATCATGAGTTTTGGTCCCTCAAAGAGCAAAATACTCTATGTTTTTATTAAATTATAAAGATAAATATTTTAAACAGAATAAAACTTATTATTTGAAATTTGAGAGACTAAAATTAAAATAAAGACAAACTTGAAAGACAAAAAATTGTATTAACCCAAATTATATTAATGATCTCGATTCATGTTTTCCAGATGCTAAGTGCAATAGTCAGGAAAAAAGTGAAAAATACTACCCCAAATTATTGAACATTTCTTAGTCAATCACACTTGTGTCTGTTGATTATTTTTCACCCCAAAACATTACCCTAAATGACCAAAAAAGCTCTAGCCTTCATGATAGAAAATTTGATACCTTACGTTTGAAAAAGTAAAATACACTAACAACTTATACGTAAAATATTTGTAAAAGAAAAATTAAAGGGAGAAAAAATAAGACTTTTAAATTATTCATAACAATTTTAACCAAAATTAAGAATTTAGTATGACAAAGGGTAAATTAGTAAATAAACATTATTCTAATATATAAATTTTGATTAAAAAAATATCTTTTTTAGCAAGTTTTTAAAAGTATTAACTGTTTGGATTTACTTCTGTATTTTTAAAATAGGAGGATTTTTTTGGCATAAAGGGATATTAGAGTATTTTACTCTTAAAAATTATATTAACTACATGTTATGAAAAAATATATTAACTACTATTGCAGTTTTATACATTGAATATGTCACATTTGA
The DNA here is from genome assembly GCA_963210345.1 of Inga oerstediana. Taxonomy (NCBI): domain Eukaryota; kingdom Viridiplantae; phylum Streptophyta; class Magnoliopsida; order Fabales; family Fabaceae; genus Inga; species Inga oerstediana. The sequence goes on from OY723401.1 coordinate 69,159,435, forward strand.
GATCAAACTTGTTAACAAGAAATAATACTAACTGACAATAAATCACAAATTATATACAAAATTTATTGATGGCCAATGCCCCTTTGTCAAGCAGATCAGCTTTTATTGAAAGAGGAAAAAAATTTGGATGCATAATTTCCGATTTAACCCCAATTTTAATTAATGAGTAATTTCGAATCAAGATTGTGAATTTATATTAAACACTGGAAGTCAGCATATAATAAATTTGAAATTTTTTCACAAAAAATTGTATAGCTGATTCAAAGGGAAAATACCAAAAAAATATCTTCAATATGTCAAAATCCTAAATACTCAAATTCTTAGTCGCTTCTTCTTCTTGTTCCCTTGGTTCCGTCTTCTCAAACCCCTTATTTGTGTACATGGAGCTGAGTCAGATTACCCATCATTGCCACTTAAGATGTGACTCAAAATGAGTTGGAAATGCCACAAAAAATAATATAAAAAAAAAGAAAAAGAGAGACTATATCACGCTGAGTTTCAAAACTGGGTTTCAAAGACTATAGAGCTATGTTTGAAATAGTTTTTTTTTTTTTTGAAAATAAGTGTTTATTATGTAAATCGAGATAAAACTCCTCTCACGTACTTACCTCGTATACCGAAAATCACGATTTATAAACACTTATAAATAAAAAAATAATTTATCCCAAACAAGCACTAAGTAGTGAATTACTAGTTGAAGGACCAAAATATTAATTTCCCCTAAAATTTTCAATAAAGTTATACGCCTGCTATCAGTATAAATCACATATTTATCACAACCTAAATAAGATTTGTATCTTGTGCATTTAACATGCATACTATGCTTATGAAAAAATGAAAGAAACGAAACTATATAATCTTTTTTTTTTTAGTATTGGTGACAATCAACAAAATATCTTATTGAACACACGAGCATGGTCAATCATCAATGTCGATATCAATATTAATATTACCAAGTTATAAATATTTTTGACTCATTCCTTGTACAAAAGAAAATATAGATGATCTATTAGTACTATTGAAACAAGCACCAAACCAAAGGAAGAGATACAAGTCTCAGTATTACAAGGCTGTTGAATATATTTCAATTTACTCTTTGTCCTTTTTTCCTTTTTCAAGATATTATTACAAGGGAAAAACACAGAAGATAGAAAATGAGAAGAGATAGAACCAGAACGTACAACAATGGTTAATAAGAAAAGTAATAGGCTTACTATACAAGACAAGCACTTAATCTGTAGTAGTAGTAGTCATATTCACAATGTCTACACTTGTATTAATTGATTCATCCTTTTGCTTTTTGCAGCATCTGGTGCTTGCTTCTTCAGCAACACAAGCCTCTCTCTTGAAAATGGTTATGGCGATTCATCAAATTCCATCTCCTATGCATAACCAAGAACACAAATCAAACATCATTCCATAAATGGGTTTTTTTTTTTTTTTTCATTTTCCAGGCCAATATTTAGTTCATCAATCAGAAACTCGCTTTGTTAGTAGCTATAGAGAATATCATACACCGGACATCAATGGCTAGTTCACTTCGAGTGATAAGAGTAGAGTGACGTGTATATTTGTGCCTGTTTGTTTTAACTTTTCAGAAATGTTTTTACAATTTACGAAGTAAATATGTGAGATGATATCTCGACTCGCGAAAAAGAATTTCTGAAACCATGGTTTGTTGTTTCCCAAACATGCATCAAGTCTGAGATTTAATTCCTCTTGATGTAACAATTTACTCTCTCTCACACAGTTAGAATTTGGCTCTCATCTCTTGGCTAAAAACCTCAAGTCACTCGCGCCCATAAATGCAATAAATTATTCCAGTTTCTTACTTCCACATATCGCTTTCAAAATATTAAATAATACTCCCTCCAATCCTAAATGTAAGGGTTAGTTTGAGGGTTTACTTTAATCTTAAATATAAGACCTCAATCCACTTTGAATCCCAAATTTACAATTTTTCATCCAAATCATCCTCATAGATTTCACATATTAAAAGGGTTTTCATCAAGGGGTAGTTCCACTAAAAATCATTAAAGACAACACACATCTTTTACAAATAACTAACTTAACTAATTTCTTTAATTTCTGCAAATTTGTTATCTAGCTCCTACATTTTGCATGTCTGGGAAGCATTGACACTTGGCAAAAAAAAGTGAACTTGCTATATTATATATCAATCAACATCAATATCAACAGAAAACATAAATTTATGGCAAGCAACATTATTTACATCTCCAGAATGATATGACTCATTTCTTAAACTCCTCATGATATCTGAAAGACTTGTTTAATTTGTGTGAAAAGCGACATTTATCAAATCAAAATCTGGAAATTTCAGACTTAATTTGTGCCACAGTGTTCATGCTTCCAAGTGTGTGTACATATATCGTTGACACCAGTGTAAGGATTTAATATGCCTGTTAGTATAATGGAGGTACACATGTATGTCTGTCCATGTATTGAAAGATCATTGTATGGTACGTATGTAAAGTTTGTAAGATCATTTTATTGGAAAAAAATTCAATATCAGTTAAATATATTACTAAAACCAAGGACATGCAACATAAATAGACAAATGAAATGTCACACCAGATCTCCTGCCAAATATACAGTGTCTAGAGGCACAACAGAGACCCCTCATCCAAAGGGTGTGGCAGATATTAATTGCAATAAGATAATCTTATAAACAGAACAAAACTATTAAAACATTTTACAAAAGGAAAATTGCATTACTCAACGGCAGTTCACCAGAATTTGAAGTTTTCTGAAACACACAACTCAGTGACACTTTCAAGTTGAAAAGTGCAACATATGAATGCAATTCTTTTTACACTGTAGCATTTGACAGCTTTTTGTCTATATTAAATTGTTTAAAATCTGGGATAGTTCCTCAAACAGCCTTCACATGCCCCACACCCACCCTTATAGATCATTCGCCAAGCCTTTTACCAGACAACTCACACTGCCCACCACATTCTTTTTCATGACCAGCTCTTACTTGACTCTGGGGTTCTAATGTCCAATAACCTTATCATTACGGAGAAAACAATTTAATTCAATTACTCTGGGGACTAATGTCCAATAACCTTATCAGCTTGAGATTGGAGACTGATATTGCTGAAAATCAATTTGGATTCATGCCAAGAAAGTCTACAACAGAAGCAACTTATTAATTAAGGGGGCTACTGGAAAAGTATAGGAGCAAAGGAAGATATTTGCATATAGTTTTCATTTATTTGGAAAAAACGTATGACCGTGTGCCAAGAGATACACTTTGGAAAGCCTTAGAAAAGAAAGGAATGCAAGTTGCATATATCAAAGCCATTTAAGACATGTATGAAGGGGTTACAACCAATGTTAGAACGCCTAGAGGTATTATAAAGGACTTTCCTATAAGGATTGACCTACATCATGAATCAGTTTTGAACCCTCATTTGTTTAACCTAGTGGCAGATGTTCTAACCGAGCCTATAAAATAAGAGATCCCTAAATGCATACTTTTTGTAGATGATATAGTTCTGTTGGCCGAATCCAGGGAGAAAACTAATTCTAAACTTGAGATATGGAGACGGACTTTGGAATTGAAGGGCTTTCGTCTGAGTAGGAGCAAAACTGAATATATGCATTGTAATTATGGTAAGTGACAAAGTCGAAGTGAAGTTGAAGTTAAATTGGGAGAGCAAATCATTCCGCAAATGACAAAATTTAGATCTTTGGGATCAATTATACAACAAGATGGTGATATTGATGGAGGAGTTAATCACAGAATTCAAGCTAGATGGTATAAATAAAGAAAAGCTACTGGAGTTATTTGTGATCGAAAAATACCTAATAAAGTAATAGGAAAGTTCTTTCACACTGCTATAAGACCAGTAATGCTATGTAGTAGTGAGTGTTGGGCTTCAAAGGGATAATCTGAACATAAAATGGGGGTAGCCGAGATGAGGATATTGAGATGAATATATGGTCATACAAGAAAAGACGATTCGTAATACTCATATACGCAAACGAGTTGGAGCAACCTCTATTGAAGGAAAAATAGTAAAAAGTCATTTGAGGTGGTTTGGACATATTCAACGAAGGTCATTAAGTGCTCTGGTGATGAGGTTGATCAAGCAGTATAGATTCCTGTAAAATGAAGTCGAGGAAGACCGAAGCGAACGCTCAATGAGGTCATAGAAAGAAATCTTTTGATTAATAATATATCTAGAGATATGGTTTTCGACAAAACACAATGACGTCGTGCGATCCACGTAGCCGACCCCACCTAGTGGGATAAAGGCTTTGTTGTTGTTCTACTTAAATAATCAATCAAATGGTTAGAACTTTCCATATGGGATTATTTTAATGAAGTCATCTAGGATTTCATGATGACCTAGCCCAGACAAAGATGCCAGGGCAGAGGAGAACACTCAAGGGCACAAAGGTACGACCCTGTCCCTGTGGAATAGATCTTGTTCAAATAAGGTCATAGATCCAAATGGGCTGAGCTAAGCTTGGTTGATTTATCAGGTTTAATCAAATTCCCCACACCCATTTTATTTGGATAAAAGAACCAACAAACTCGCCAATAGGAGTTAATCTTAGTGGAAGGGGTTTTGGCCGCTTAAATACAAGGTCTCGAGTTTGAGTCCGTATAAATGCAAAAAAAAAAGCCTTTAAGAGAACCACCCCAATTGAATACAACAATACTCGAATCTGACCCAGTCAGATAGCCATATCAAAGAACAAAACAAAGAACAAACAAACTCAAGAGACTAATCCAATCTCTAGTAGGCTCAGCGAAAAATACAAGTTTCCAAACTTACAGCAACACAATTTAGAATTGAAAGATCAACACATGGAGCTTGAAAAAGGTAAATTGGTGGCCAGGCTTTGCGTTTATGCAGTGTCGATATTATAGACAGCAGCAAATCAATTGGATGTAAGATTTGAGAAACAGCTCAAAAAATTACGCATCTTACACAAGTAATAAAGCAAGAGAAAATGGCTAGGAGCCAAGACTATTATATAACTGAAACAATAAAGCATGTTAAATGTAGATACAAGAGAGGAATGAATAAAACCGTAGCTCATAGCAAAGTTAAAACCCATTCTTCATTGGTTAAATTTAACCGTCAATACTCAACTCTTCAAAATGGTTCACACAAAGTTTATCTTTTTAATTAAATTGTTGATTTTATATTCAAAACCTTCCTGCTAGAACTTTAACAGAACTATATTTCAACTACCTATCCATAAGAAACAAGGGCTAAAATCAGGAAACTGCTAACAAATCAAACCTTTTCACTCAATGAAAACACATAAAATGCATATGATTCTGAAAATAGAAATTACGTGAAGATACTGAATTAACAATCCAGCCCCTACATGCCCAATTAAAACTTAAATACTTTAAAAATCTGCATCATCATGTTCAGAAGGAGGATGCTTGTATATAGCAGGAAAAGAAGGCTACAAGCCTAATAATTAATGTGTTAGTTTCAAAAGTAGCTGACTATAAAGATTTATCGTATAACTGTTATTGCCCCAACAAAATTCTGATTGTAAAGTAAAATGGAGGAAATATTTTGTGACAGACTAATTCCACATGCTTAAGTGCAAAAACCTGCATTTACATTGGAAAAAAATGTGGAAATCATCAAACTAACATGATTCCTAAAAATTCTAAATTTATTCATAAGTGAATCAACACACAAAACTGTTGATACAGTACTATTGGCAATTAAAAAGTGCGGGGAAAAAGTAGATTAAGAAAAAAGGCAAACATAAGTAAAAATTGATCACATAAAGTCCTAAATGTGCACTTGTATTTGAAAATAAAACAAAACATGTCCCTTTGATATTCATGCCTAGCTTTCGAGAGACCACAGGCACTTAAAAACAAAATTATAAATTATTTAATTGCTGCACATCAAATTAGCCTGGTTTTTGGTTTTCTACTTTTCTGCGCCATTCTTTCTTTTGTTTCTAAAGAAGGGTGCCTAATCCTCCCCTTCTGCAAGTTTCTCCCACATCAAGACTTCTTTTTACGTAAGAAATATTTATAAAGAAAGATCGTTGAGCATACAGTTTGACAATCTTTATTCCATTCTATGCTTGTTGCTAGTGAAATACCAATAATTACAGCAAGAAAATATTCACAGACCAAAAAGAGGAAAAGTACCTTCCCACACACTGGACAGTTTTCACTTCTCTCCATCCACTCATAGATGCAGCCAAGATGAAAATGGTGAAAGCATTTTGTCATTATCTTTGGATTCTCTCGAGTATATTCTGCAAGCAAAAGAAATATTGCAGAACCATCAGAATCTTCAAAAGGTCCCATTATCTTAATAAAGAATTTGCCATCATCAACAACCTATTCGTTGCAATAAGGACCATATGTCATGAAGTTGAATACTTATTTCAAACCTCCGCGGCTTCCTGAGTTTCTTAAGCGAAGGTTAAATTATAAGTCCATGCTGCTTCAATAGTAAAAATGTTATTATTTTCCTCTTTTAAAATCAACTAATGGAAGACCAAAACAAAACCCTTGAGAGAATCATATCTAACCTTTTCAAGACTTTGATGAATTGAGAACAAATTAAATTACACGACAGAGATTAGAGTCGCAAGTAAGAATGAGTTTTCCAAACATCATCCAACATAAGTACAAGAAAATACCAAGCAAAGTCCAAACATTCAGTTTTCTCAAGACAGGCACCAAAACATTTGACACTATCATCATATGAGGCTTCAAACTAAAATTCCAGATTTAATATCTCTACCTTCAAGGCATGTTGGGCAAACATCCTCATCTTCTAATGATGCATAGACCACCCCAGCTCCGGTTGTATATTTTGCTGATGAGAGTCTTAGTGAGGACTTAGTAAGGTACTCCCTTGATCCATTTTCACAAGCACAATCATTCCATTTGTCTCCCATGTTCAAAGATTCTGAATCCACATCTAGATCACTTCGTAGAGGTTGTGATTCCTCATTTGAATGACTTGAACCCTTCTCCCGTCTTGAAACTAGTCCATCACGTTGTGAGAGAAAATGCCTGGAGTCTGCATCATACGGCAAGGGCCGTGGAGGAGCACGGTACATGTCTGATAATGAATTATCTAGTGATGCCGTAGAAGTCATAGATGCTGTCCCCTGAATAGATGAAGAAATAGAATGCACTTCGCGCCTACGAAATATTGTAGTATACTGAAAGTGGAAGTATGGAAAAATGTTATATTCATATTGAGAAGTTGTAGCTCTCATCAATGAATAATACCTCACCATGAAAGATAGATCTATGACTTAGGATTTAACATATCCTTTTCAAATGAAAATGAACCAAAATCAATATCAGTGGCTAATGATACTACAGATTACCAAAAGGCTCTCACAAACAGAGAAAATAAGCCAAAAAGCAATAAACATACAATGTCTCTTACTGACTTGAATTGTGACTTTAATAGGACAACCTAAAAAGCACTAGAACCTCATATGGCAAACTTATCCCTCCTACAATAGGCTTACAGGAAACATTAATTAAAGGCTCACTTTAACAACAATTCTCCTTCATTAGCATAGATGCTTCTATGTGGCACATGGAAAAGCAAGATGTGTACGCATATTTTTATGACTTGTGAAGTGAAAGAATACCAGCAATCTACCAGCAAGTGCTATGGTCTTTGCCTGTTAAAGACAAATGAAAATAAGGATGTACAATGTGCCCCAATGCTCACAACAACCACAGGCATGCTCCTAGAGAAAATATGACGAACAGGCATTCTGCCCCGTAGAGATACAGAAAAAAACGGTGCATGATCAAGTCATTAGGGAAGACATCAAATTCAACTTTTGACACACGAGAACTGAGAATTTCCGCTGTATCAGCCAGGAAAAGGAAAGGGAAAAGGAGGCTAGGATTCAAAGACATACCACATTCAAAAAGTTTTGTATGAAGCAACTGAAGCACATGCAATTTCTATATACAGAACTATTTGGATTCACATAATCTTCAAGATTCTCAACACTCAAACAGCAACAAACAGAACCCATTGTGCCAAGCCTCTGCCTCTTCCTTAACTTCAAAAATTTCCCACTCCTCAACTTATCAACAAAATAGTTGGTGCTACATGCAGGAGTTGAGAAAAAGAAAGGGCCTCCAACAGCAGCGAGATTTGAGAAATTAGGAGAGGGGATTCTAAATTTGCAGAAGTCCCACCGCCTCCGCAAACCAGGACGCTCCCTCTTCCATTCCAGATGCCCACGGAATATGAATTAGCAGCCTATTTTATCACTCTCACCTGTAAAAGAAACCACAATTGCATACAAATGCTCAGTGAAGCAGACGGGAAAAGTTATAGCAGCTGTCATTCAGTACTTAGATTTACTTTTGAAGCACCAAACACTGGTATCGAGCAATGCAGGCTTTAATCGGGGATAAAGCAACATATACTTCGTTAGAAAATTGGGGGTGTAATGTAAGTCGACGATACAGCTAAAAAATTATTATCAAAAGAAGACAAGATACGAGAATTAAAAAGAACAAGAATAAAAAGTAGAAAATAAATTCTCTAAAATTACCCAGAAGTTGTGGAGTCTTTTACCACAACCGACAACTCAATTACAAGTTCCTTCAAATTTTGGGAAAATTGATTCTCTACTTCACTGATGAACCATGACGATGCATCAACTAACAGTAAAAAACACTGATTGTCCCTCTGATGGCTCATCATAACCGATGATTCAGACAATACGTCGACAGACAAATGAACAGGCAAAGCATGTTCATCCCATGTATGCAAAATTTGGGGGAAATTAGGGGAAACAATCACATCCGATTTGTATACTTCGACGCTTTAACTTTTCCATCAAAGAAGTACGATCGACCAAACCCAACGAAAAAATCAACACAACCATTCGGGTGATCACATTCAAAATCACCATCGGAAGCGAGAAACCGAACTGTGAGACTGAGATATTTGAAAAAAAAAAAAAAAAAAAAAGTACCTCAGTTGGGGAGAGAGAAAGGGGTTAGAGATGGAGAGAGGAGAAAAAGATTCAGTTTGATCTTCGGTGGAAACAACACAACAGAGCAACAAAGAAACACTTCGAAATCAAGTCAATTGCATTAAATTCACATCATTGGAACCTAAAAGAAACCAGACGCGTGTCGGTTTTTGGGATTAGTGGGCAAGAACCAAGAATAGCAATAAACTCAGTGAAATTGAAGCCCTCTCTCACCGTCTCTTTTTGTTATTGAGGGGCTTTGGGTTGGTGAGGGAATGGATGATGAAACCTTCATATATATATATATATAAAGAAGCCTAAGCGAAAGCCATGGCCCCTGCCACTTTTGTTAAATTTCAATGATGGCACAAGTTGCAGCACTGTGCATATATACGTATACAGTACACAACCATAAATTTTGACAAATACACAAGTCCTATTAGGACATTAGGTATAGGATTTCTATCATTGTCCCCGCGTAGAATGCAATACATGGCGGTCTGGTAGCCTGTCACGAAGAGCAAGTCAAGAAGCATATTTCTCACTACACTATGCTTCCTACTATAAATCATGGTTAACTAATGAGTTAAGGTGCACCACTTAAAGTATTTTCTTAGGTTTGGCGTCTTAAAGTAATTTATGGTGGCAATTTTACCCTCAAAATACTAATTTTCACATGAAACAGACGGATATTATCATGTCTGTTATAAAAGTATATGTTATAAGAAAGAAGATTGATAGGATTCAAAGAAAATTGATAGAATTTCTAGAGAGAAGTTAGAGAGATGTTCTCATTCAGTTCAATTGAAACAATCGATTACAGTCCTTTATATAAAGGCAGAAATCTAACCCTGGTTGTATTACCATGGTTATATTTAAATGACCATGGTTACTTTATATCGTCTTTATGTCCTTGTCTTCTTTTCTTTATGTCCTTGTCTTCTTTTGCTTTTGCTTTGTGTCATGTCTTCTTTTCTTCTTTATGTCAAGTTGACTGGAAGATTAATGAGTCAATGGACATCCACATATTTAATATTCATAACACTCCCCCTTGGATGTCCATTATGAATGTGCCTCATTAAAAACTTTAACTAGGAAAAACCCAGTGGGATAAAAACCTAGCTAAAGAAAAGAGTACATCATTCATTGATACACCGTCGAGTGCTGCCTCATTAAAAACCTTTCTAGGAAAACCCAGTGGGACAAAACCTGTAATATCCCAAAAAGTGATTAAGGGCTAATGACTTCAAAAGTGGATGTAATTATTGTTGAATAAACACTTTTGAAGAATGTGTGATGGGAATTTGGATATTTTAATGATTCCAATGGATTCCTTGTGAAAATTTATGTGGGAATGATGTTTGGTATGAAAATGGAACCAATGGAAGCAAAGATGCAAAATCTAAAATTCTGTCCAGTGAAATTCTATTCTGGGCAGTCCGTTTGTGTGAACGTTTTTAATGACCAAATGGTATCTAAAAATTCTGAAATTTTCCAGTCTTATAGTTCACATCTCAAGCTTCAAAATGGACATATAATTTGTTCCATTTCATTTTGTGAACTAGGAGATATAACTGTCCAAAGTTTGGGATGGAAACTGAACTCTGTTTTGGGGCAGTGATGAGTTTTATGTAATTCTGGAATTGTGTGGTGATTTTTAGTAATGGCCAATATTTTTCCTATGAAGAGGACTTAAATATCTTTCATTTGGCTTTGGAATCACCTTATTTTGAGTTTTCTAGAATTAGTTATGATTTTTCAAAGTTTGGGCAGAAAATCTGCCAGAAAATCCGAAAATGGGAATTATGACATCATCTCAATAAAAGATGACATCAGCATGGAATTAAATATGTTATCATCTTCCTCAGCTCATTTCTGTCGCACACAGCAGCTGAATGAGGAGTGAGAACGTTGAGGTTTGTAGAGAGAGAAAGGAGAAGAAAAATCACAAGGTAAGCCGATTTCTCCGACGATTTAGCTCCTAACGCGTATAACTCCGATCCTAAGCTACTCCTCTTTGTTCTTTAAGGTTTGGAAGCTCAAAATCTGTTGTTGAGCACTTAGGGTTTTCAGCAATATTTGGGAAAAGCTTGTGGGAGCTTGAGGTAACTTCCAAACTTTCGTATATTGCTTATTCTGGCTGCTGTGGGCAATTTAATCGGTGAAATTTCGCCGGATTGCCATTGGTTTTAAATTTTGGAAATTGAGTTTCCTAAGGGTTATGCTGCCCAATTTTGGTTCAAATGGTAGTTATAACCTAATGTAATAGTGAATAAAGTGGTTAGGAGTAGAAAGGAACGCGTTTACGGAGCCGAAATCGTAAAACCCCAATTTTTCCCGGAGAACATGTATATTTCGGCCAAGGCTGTAAATGGGTCTTAGAGTTGGATTTTCAATGATTTGATTATTCCATTGGATTCAGTGGGCGAAAATAGGTGGGGTTACAGTTGGGCACTTTTTCAAAAAAGGCCGAGAAAGCATAATTACGGAAACACCCCCTAAAACCCTAAAAGTAGGGCTGCCAAGGGCAATTTCATAATTTAACATTGAATTTGATAATTCCGAGTCCGGAAATGGATTCCTTGGGCGAAAATATGTCAGGATAGCCCATGTCAAAATTTCAAGAAAAGTACAGCCGGACCGGGTACGGCGGGCCCGGGCCGGGTCCCCAGGGGTATTTTTGTAAATTTTCATTATAGACTCATATAACCCCAAGTAACACTATGGAAGTGTCTAAATGGTGCATTTGGAATTGTAGGATTCGACATTTGCCGTCCTCGTGAGCCGCAGTGCCAAGAAACGTCGGGAAAGGATCAGGTAGTGACTCTCTCTCTTATACTGTGTGTAATGCTCTGTATGTGTGTGTTATCACGGTTCTGTGATGATTTCTTTGATGCTGCTGCAGTTACAGCTGGTGATAGCTGTCGTTTACAGCGTAAGCTGTCGTTTACAGCGCAAGCTGTCGTTTACAGCGTAAGCTGTCGTTATTGTGATTACAGCGTAAGCTGTCGTATTTGTGATTACAGCGTGAGCTGTCGTGATGAAAATTACAGCGAGAGCTTTCGTATTGTGTATACAGCCGTGAGTGCTGTCGTTTGTGGTGAAAACCATGTATATTTGAGATTGATGCTGCTGTTGATGCTGGTTGTGATTTATGTGCATGCTTGGTATTTATACATTGTATGAGTGGTTTGTTACTACTGGGATTCTCTCGAATCTCATTCTTTCCTATGACTAACATTTCAGACAGGGCATGTGGCTCAAAGGAAAAGCGGCCAACCCGGAGCAATTAGGACCCTTAGGGGTATATGCGATTTTGGAGACGTTGGTTATCCTTTTAAGACTTGGTTATCCATTTAGAACTTGGGATTACTGTATATTTTGAATTAGGAATATTATATTCGATTTTAGTTGTGTAATCCCCTAGTGGATACTTGTAACCTCTAGATTATATATGTATAGAACCCGGGAGTTGCCGGGGATTTGGTTATACACTCTGTCATACGTGAATGTAGATAAACTGCACAGGTAATTATATTCGAATTTTGAAATGGAGACCAGGAACAGGAAGAGATTTTGAATGTTTTGTGAAAACCCTACTACAAAGTAGGAGATTGAAATGAGTTTAAGTTATCCGAAGGTCTCTAATCGTGATTTAATTATCTAATATCGAATTATAATTACGTGATTAAAGTCAGGGTGTTACAAAACCTAGATAAGGGAAAAAGAGTACAGCGTGTATCGACTCCCCCTCTTAATAATATCAGTTGAAATCTTTGAATCTCCGAAGACCAATATCATGAACAAGTTTTTCAAAGATTGTACCTGGAAGTGACTTGGTGAATAAATCTGCTAGATTTTCACTTGAACTGATTTGCTGGATATCTATTTCACCATCCTTTTGAAGGTCGCGAGTGAAGAAGAATTTTGGTGAAATATGCTTCGTTCTATCGCCCTTGATATAGCCTTCTTTAAGTTGAGCGATACATGCAGCATTATCCTCATAGAGGATTGTTGGAATCATTTTGCCGGAAGATAAATGACAAGTTGTACGTATATGATGTATTACTAACCTCAACCACATACATTCTCGACTTGCTTCATGTATTGCTAGAATTTCTGCATGATTAGATGATGTGGCTGATATAGTCTGTTTCATAGATCGCCATGAAATAGCTGCACCTCCACATGTAAATAGATAGCCCGTTTGTGATTTACCATTGTGTGGATCAGATAAAAATCCAGCATCTGCATAACCAACCAGTTCATGCTTGGATACATTTGAGTAGTATAACCCCATGTCTATTGTACCTCTGAGATAACGAAAAATATGCTTTATTCCATTCCAATGCCTTCGTGTTGGTGAAGAACTATATCTTGCTAGTAAATTAACAGCAAATGATATATCAGGACGTGTATGATTAGCAAGATACATTAGTGCTCCAATAGCACTAAGATATGGTACTTCTGGACCAAGTAGTTCTTCATCACCTTCTTCACTAATTTCTCGAGGTCGGAATGGGTCTTTATCCACCATCAAAGATCTTACAATCATTGGGGTACATAATGGATGAGATTTATCCATGTAAAATCGCTCTAGGACCTTCTTTGTATAAGTTTCTTGATATACAAAGATCCCTTTCTTGAAATACTCGATCTGTAATCCAAGACAGAATTTTGTTCTTCCCAAGTCCTTCATCTCAAATTCTTTCTTCAAACAATTAATTGCCTTTTGGAGCTCTTCAGGAGTTCCAATGATGTTGATATCATCAACATAAACAGCAATTATAGCAAACTCACTATTAGATCTTTTCATAAAGATGCATGGGCATATCAGATCATTTTTGTATCCTTCTTTCAACAAATATTCATTAAGGCGATTATACCACATGTGCCCTGATTGCTTCAGGCCATACAGGGACTTATTTAACTTAACTGAATATTGTTCTTGAGAACTTGAATTAGATGCTTCTGGCATCTTAAGTCCTTCAGGGACTTTCATATAAATATCACTATCAAGTGATCCATATAAATAGGCAGTCACAACATCCATTAGATGTAAATCAAGTCCTGCATCTACTGCTAGACTGATTAAATAACGAAAAGTAGTCGCATCCACTACTGGTGAATACGTTTCTTCAAAATCAATGCCAGGTCAATCACCTGTGCAGTTTATCTACATTCACGTATGACAGAGTGTAAAACCAATTCCCCGGCAACTCCCGGATTCTATACATATATAACCTGAGGTTTAAGTATCCACTAGGGGATTACATCCAAAATTGAATATACTATTCATATTTCAGATTATACAGTAATCTCGAATTCAAAAGATATAACCAACATTCCAAAATCAACTATACCCCTAAGGGTCCTAAGTGCTCCGGGTCGGCCTCTTCTCCTTTGAGCCACATGCCCTGTCTGAAAGGTTAGTCATAGGAAGGAATGAGATTCGAGAGAATCTCAGTAGTAACAAACCACTCATACAATGTATAAATACCAAGCATGTATATAAATCACAACCAGCAACAACAGCAACATCAATCTCAAAGATACATGGTTTTCACCACAAGCGACAGCACTCACGGCTGTATACACAATACGACAGCTTACGCTGTAATCACCATCACGACAGCTTACGCTGTAATCACAATAACGACAGCTTGCGCTGTAAACGACAGCTATCACCAGCTGTAACCGCAGCAGCATCAAAGATTCATCACAGAACAGTGATAACATACACATACAGAGCATTACACATAGTATAAGAGAGAGAGTCACTACCTTGTTCTTTCCTGACGTCCTTTGGCGCAGTTGGCTCCCGAGGGCGGCAAATATCGAATCCTACAATTCCAAATGCACCATTTAGACACTTCCATAGTGTTACTTGGGGTTATATGAGTCTATAATGAAAATTTACAAAAATACCCCCGGGGACCCGGCCTGGGCCCGCCATACCCGGACCGGTTGCACTTTTCTCGAAATTCTAATCTAGGCTATCCTAACATATTTCCGCCCAAGGAATCCATTTCCGTACTCAGAATTATCAAATTCAATGTCAAATTACGAAATTGCCCTTGGCAGCCCTACTTTTAGGGTTTTAGGGGTGTTTCCGTAATTATGCTTTCTCGGCCTTTTTTGAAAAAGTGCCCAACTGTAACCCCACCTATTTTCGCCCACTGAATCCAATGGAATAATCAAATCATTGAAAATCCAACTCTAAGACCCATTTACAGCCTTGGCCGAAATATACATGTTCTCCGGGAAAAATTGGGGTTTTACGATTTCGGCTCCGTAAACGCGTTCCTTTCTACTCCTAACCACTTTATTAACCATTACATTAGGTTACAACTAACATTAAGACCCAATTTGGGCAGCATAACCCCTAGGCCACATCATTTCCAAACTTTAAAACCAATGGCAATCCGGCGAAATTTCACCGATTAAATTGCCCACAGCAGCCAGAATAAGCAATATACGAAAGTTTGGAAGTTACCTCAAGCTCCTTCTAGCTTTTCTCAAGAGTGGATGAAAACCCTAGCCCCTTGAACACCAAATTGTCTTCTCAAACACCTTAAATAACATAGAAGAGAAGCTTAGGAACAAGGTTATACGCGTTAGGAGCTAGATCGTCGGAGAAATCGGCTTACCTTGCGAGATTTCTCCTCTTTCTCTCTCTAAGAGCTCTCAACTTTCTCTCACTATCTTCAGCTGGAAATGGCGTGAAATGGCTGAAGAAGATGAGCAATTTGATTAATAATCCATGCTGATGTCATCTTTTATTGAGATGATGTCATAATTCCCATTTTCGGATTTTCTGGCAGATTTTCTACCCAAACTTTGAAAAATCATAACTAATTCTAGAAAAATCGAAATGAGGTGATTCCAAAGCCAAATGAAAGATATTTAAGTCCTCTTCATAGGAAAAATATTGGCCATTACTGCAAATCGCCACAAAATTCCCAGAATTTCAATCTTTGCATACTGTTCCAGAAAATAATTAATTTAGCTGGGCAAACTTCAAAAATCCAAAACTCTTAGGTCACAAATCAAAATGATACAAATTATATGTTCATTTTGAAGCTTGACATGTGAACTTTAATACTGGAAAATTTCAGAATTGTTAGACACCATTTGCCTATTTAAAACGTCCATACAAATTGGCTGCCCTGTACAGAGTTTCAATGGACAGAGTTTTCAACTTTAGCACGATTGTTCCCAATGGTTCCAATTTCACAATAAACACTCTCCCCACATGAATTTTCACAAGGAAGCCATTGGAATCATTAAAATATCCAAATTCCCATCACACATTCTCCAAAAGTGTTTATTCAACAATAATTATATCCACTTTTAAAGTCATTAGCCCTTAATCACTTTTTGGGATATTACACTTGGGCTACTAGACGTGCCTTATATCTAGTTATTTTGCCCTTTTCATTTCTTTTTCGTACAAAGACCCATTTGCATCCAACTGGTTTTACATCTTCAGGTGTAAGGACTACAGGTCCAAATACTTTTCATTTTACCAATGATTTTAATTCTGCATTAATGGCATCTTTCCACATGGGCCAGTCTTTTCTTTGTTGGCTCTCACTAATGGATTTTGGCTCATGATCCTCATTATCATTCATTACATCATATGCTATATGATAAGCAAAGATGTCATCAACGTTAACTTCATTTCTATCCCATCGGATTCCATTCATAACATAATTTATTGAGATCTCATTATTTTCACATATATCAGGTACCTGGGTCTCTTCTGGGACTACAATGTTCTCTTCTGGAGATAATATCTCTTTAGGAGATGGCTCTTCTGGAGCTACTAATTTTTCTTCATTATCCTCGACTTGACCATCTATATTCTTTGCTCTTTTTCTTTTTCAAGGATTTTTATCTTTGGAACCGATAGGCCTGCCACGCTTCAGGCGTGTTTTAGATTCATTCATAGCAGGTTGTCCTTCAGGGACATCAATTTTAATATGAGCATTAGTAGCTGGGATATGTGACTTTGTCACTTTCTTTGGGTTAGTAAATGCTTCTGGCATTTGATTAGCTAAATTCTGTAAATGAATTATCTTTTGAACTTCAAGTTCACATTGTTTTGTACGAGGATCAAAATGAGCCAATGATAATTCATTCCAACTAATTTCTTTACCCAGCTGTTTGTTTTCTCCCCCTAATGTTGGGAAAAATGATTCATCAAAATGACAATCGGCAAATCGTGCCGTATATAAATCTCCTGTGGATGGTTCTAAATATTTTATAATTGATGGAGATTTATACCCAACATATATTCCCATCTTTCTTTGTGGGCCCATCTTAGTGCGTTGTGGCAGTGCTACAGGCACATATATCGCACACCCAAAAATTTTTATATGGGAAATATTAGGTTCCTGACCAAAAACCATTTGTAAGGGGGAAACCTTTAAATAACTTGTTGGCCTGATGCGAATTAACATTGCTGCATGCAAAATGGCATGGCCCCAAGCAGAAATTGGTAAATTAGATTTCATAAGTAAAGGTCTTGCAATCAGTTGCAACCTTTTAACCAATGATTCTGCAAGTCCATTTTGCTTGTGAACATAAGCTACAGGATGTTCAACATCAATTCCAAGGGACATACAATATTCATTAAAAGCTTGTGATGTAAATTCACCAGCATTATCAAGACGTATTTTCTTGATAGGATAATCAGGGTAATGTGCTCTTAATCTAACCAATTGAGCAAGTAATCTCGCAAACGCCAGGTTGCGAGAAGATAATAAGCAAACATGCGACCATTTAGTTGATGCATCAATTAAAACCATATAGTACCTAAATGGTCCGCATGGTGGGTGTATTGGCCCACAAATATCTCCCTGTATCCGTTCTAGAAATGTGAGAGACTCACTTTCTACTTTGCTTGGTGAGGGGCGAATAATTAACTTTACCTTGGAACATGCAACACATGAAAAATCATGGGATTGTGGTATTTGTTTACACTTCAGGGTATGTCCACATGAATTCCCAATTATTTGTCGCATCATTATTGAACCGGGATGGCCTAACCGGTCATGCCAAACATTAAATTCATTAGTAAACTTCTGGTTTACATTATCAAACTGCTGGTTTGTATTGGCAAACTTCTGGTCTACATTATTGAACTTCTGGTTCACAATAGTATGTGTTTCAATTGTGCTTATACATGTGTAATACAAACCAGAAGAAAAAATAGGAAAATTTTCTAGTATGCATTTTCTACCAGCAACTATATTTGTAATGACAAAATATTCCTTATTATCTTTAGTTGTTGTTTCTAAATGATATCCATTTCTGCGGATATCTTTGAAACTCAATAAGTTTCTTTTAGACTTGGTAGAATAAAATGCATTATCAATGCGTAATTTTGTTCCTTCAGGTAACAAAATATAAGCTCTTCCGGAGCCTTCAATTAAATTTATACTACCAGATATAGTCTGAACATTGGCTTCTCGTATTACCAGGGAAGAAAAATATTTATCATGTCTGAGTATGGTGTGGGTTGTTGCACTATCAACGAGACATAAATCTTCAGGATTGATGCCAATAGAATTCATTCTTCATAAAAAGATAAATAAAATTAATACATATGATAGAAACAATTGTAAATAAAATATAACAGTTTAAATTATATTAAGAAATCTGCAACATCCAAATAGTTATTATCTATATCGGCATACTCAGAATTCTCGCCTTGATCAACATGATTAACTTCAACATTTGATCTTTTACCAGTATTTTTTATTGATTCTTGGTAAAGATCAACTAGGTGCCTTGGTGTACGACAGGTACGAGACCAATGGCCCTTTCTACCACATCGATAGCATGGATTATCAGCATATTTGTTATGCCTACTGCTTTCCCCTTTTTGGTTCTTATCAGTCTTTTCCCACTTCTGGTAGGAATTTGAACCTCCATGATATCGACCACGCCCACGGCTGTAGCCACGCCCACGTCCACGTCCATGTCCACATCTACGGCCACGGCCACGGCCACAATAAGATTCATTAGTGACTACATTCACTTCAGGGAATGGAGTTGAGCCTGTTGGACGGGATTCATGATTTTTCAATAAAAGCTCATTATTTTGTTCAGCCACAAGGAGACAAGAAATTAACTCAGAATATTTCTTGAAACCTTTTTCACGATATTGCTGCTGCAGGAGCAAATTGGATGCATGAAATGTGGAGAATGTCTTTTCTAACATATCATCATCAGTAACATTTTCTCCACATAATTTCAATTTAGAAGTAATTCTGAACATAGCTGAATTATATTCGCTTATAGATTTAAAATCTTGCAAGCGTAAATGCATCCAATCAAAATGAGCTTTTGGAAGAATGACCAACTTCTGGTGATCATATCTTTCTTTCAAATTGTTCCAAAGGACAAGTGGGTCCATAACTGTCAAATATTCAGTTTTTAAATCTTTATGTAAGTGGTGGCGAAGAAAAATCATTGATCTGGCTTTATCTTTGTTGGATGCCTTATTCCCTTCTTTAATCGTGTCTTCCAGACTTTTGGCATTCAAGTGTATTTCCGCATCCAATTTCCAAGATAAATAATTTTTCCCGGTAATGTCAAGAGCCACAATTTCAAGTTTTGCCAGGTTTGCCATTGTTCAAACTAATTAAAGAAATAAATGAACATAATTAAAATATGAAATGTAAATGTGCCATATAATAACTGTAAATTCATAAAGACAATAAATAATTCATAAGGCAAGATAAGAAAATTAAAACATGTATGGCTTCGGGCCATTTAATCTCATGACTTCAGGCCATGTATGGCTTCGGGCCATTTAATCTCAAGATGAGGAATTAACTATTATCTTCAGGATAAAAATTGTACATGACTTCTGGCCGTACAATAAGATAAAAGATAAAAATATATATAGCTTCTGGCCATATAATAAGATAAAAGATAAAATATATATAGCTTCTGGCCATATAATAAGATGAAAAATGTATATAGCTTCTGGCTATATAATAAGAATGGATATGGCTTCTGGCCATATTATTAAAACATTACGACTTCTGGTCATAATTTCAAGAATCAGATATGTATGGCTTCTGGCCATAATAACAATAATAATAATAATATAAAAGAACTTGTATATAAAAACAATAACGATCTCCAATCTTTAGCCATGGAACCCGATGTTATATAACAATCGGTAAAAGTATCTCTCTAATTCCATATAGTGGCTCAGATTATCCCAGATCTATAAAATAAAACAACGTATATATAATTACTAAAGAAATCATAAGAAGATCATACCTTCTTTTAGAGCTTCGTGCTGATAACGTGTTATAAAAGTATATGTTATAAGAAAGAAGATTGATAGGATTCAAAGAAGATTGATAGGATTTCTAGAGAGAAGTTAGAGAGATGTTCTCATTCAGTTCAATTGAAACAATCGATTACAGCCCTTTATATAGAGGCAGAAATCTAACCCTGGTTGTATTACTATGGTTATATTTAAATGACCATGGTTACTTTATATCGTCTTTATGTCCTTGTCTTCTTTTCTTTATGTCCTTGTCTTCTTTTGCTTTTGCTTTGTGTCATGTCTTCTTTTCTTTTTTATGTCAAGTTGACTGGAAGATTAATGAGTCAATGGACATCCACATATTTAATATTCATAACAATGTCAATAATATTATCGTTTTTTACTTTTCTTTTTTTTCCAACATGTTTACTTTTTCAACTGTGCACAAACTCACTTTTGCTATGTTATATGACCAAGAGGATGTTAATTGCAACTTTGTTATAACAACCAAACAGGGTCTCTCATGCGATGCACAGGCCCTACGATTTTAAAGTGAAATAAAAATTTATGACAGGTGTGAGATTTGTAAATTAAGTGTTCGTTTGGAATAGCTTATTTTTGGGCAATAAGTGCTTATAATCGTGATTCACGGTATATGAGGTAAATATGTGAGAGGAGTTTTATCTCGGCTTACGTAATAAGCACTTATATTCAAAAAATAAGTGTTCTCAAACATACATTAAATAATGTGTTTGCTTGGGATAGATTAAAAAGCACTTATAGGTGCTTTTTACATAAATCGAGATAAAACTCCTCTCACATACTTACCTCATATACCGTAATCCGTAAATCATGATTAAAAAGTACTTATAAGCTAAAATTAAGTAATGAGATGCGTCACAAGTTAACGAAATGGAGATTTTTGGTTTAAGACATCACCGTAGTTTATAGTTGGAATAAAATTCAGTGTGCTAAATTTTACAAGCAATCTTTAATTCGAATATTTAGTTATTCGTTGAAAGGTATACAAGAATATGTGTATAAATAATTATAAAAAAGGCAAATGTAGAGTATGCGGTTGTAATTATAACATATCGATTAAGTTTGATTTAGGAAATAATTTGTAACCCCCTACCTTAAAGCCATGAATATAGTTCGAAAACGTGCCATTAAGTTAAACTAGAGAGCAACGGACAATTCAAAACTTATTAAAGGTCTCAATTGCAAGATAAAGTTTGGCCCTGTGATAAGTAGGTTTTCAAAAACTTTTCTAAAGCCTGTTTAATACGGTCTCATATTCACTTTTTAAATCTATTTGGCCTGTGCAGCACAAATTCATTTATAAATATCATAGTGTATAACAAAATTTCCGACGATTCTCGGGTTTCCTTCATTCACTAAACGGATTTATAGGGCATATTCACCCGTTTCAGTTCCTATGACGGGGATTACATACAACTTAAAATGTTTACAACATATACCATATATACAGTCATCCCAAAAGTATGACAACCAACACAAAAGCTCAAAACTCATAGCTGGGAGCACTAGCCCCCCTTCGTCACTTGTTTCTCCTTAGATCCGCTTGCCCTGACTGTAGATTAGTCAATGGAAAGAGTGAGATTCATATAAATCTCAATGTAACAATTCACTTATAAGATATATAACAACAAAGCATGTAAGCAAATTACAAAGTAAAATCACCATAGCATCCACAGCAGCAATCACATTCATGACTTCCGTCACATAAATGACAGCTCTCACGGCTGTATACACAATACGATAGCTTTCGCTGTAAACATCTTCATGACAGCTTTTGCTGTATTCACGTTCATGACAGCTTTCGCTGTATACACAATACGACAGCCTTTCACTGTAAATATCTTCACGTTCGTCACAATTCAATGATAAGCACATACCATGCATTATACATAATATAAGAGAAAGAGTCACTACCTTATTTTTTCCATTCGTGCTCAAGCACCGTTTTCTCACGCTGAGGGCGAATGTCAAGTCCTATAAACCATAATCAAGGACGATGAGTTATTCCCTAATTTAAGTTTTAACTCCAAAACACTTAGGGTTGGTTATTATTTGAGACCTTTAGGTGGCACTAGATGCTCAAACAAAAGCGTAAAGGGTTGGGAAGAACTTAACTAGAGACCAATTTTCAAAAGTTAAAAATGCTTATTTTTGGGGTTGACCACGGCCAAGGAATTCTTTGGCGACGGCCAAAAACAGGTCAAAAGGTTTTTGGCTGTGGCCAAAAGCATGTCAAAAAGTTTTTTACTATGGCCAAGAATCTTCTAGCTGCAGCCAAAAGCAGGTTCGACACTTTCTGGCTACAGCCAAGGAAATTCTTGTTTCTTGGATGAACTTCCAAAAATCATAACTAAATTTACAAAAATCAAAATAGAGTAATTCCAAGTCCTAATTGAAGGTTTTTAAGTCCTCTTTACAGTAAAAATATGAATCACTGCCATCAACAACCATAAAAATATAGAATTTAATGAATTTCCATACTATTCTAGAATTAAGTCTAGTTTCAACCTCAAATTTTGGAAATGTATAACTTTCAGCACACACATCAAAATGACACCCATTATATATCAATTTAAAGCTTGGCTTGTGCACTATTAGATTGGAAAATTTCAAAATTTTTAGATACCATTTACTCATTCAAAACTGCCATAACAACTGAATATCCTGTACAGAGTTTCCATTGACGAAACTTCCAACTTTTCAACATATGTTTGCAATAATTAGAATTCACAACCGGGGCTACTCTCCACACAATTTATCATCTAGAATCCAATAGAAATATCAAAATAACCAAATTCACATTCCTTTCACAAACTCTATTTTAGGCAGAATTTTTAAACAAAATCCAAAAATTCCTAAACTTCACCTTCAAGACTCTAATCAATGCCATTGTCCATGCACATCACAAGACACCATTTCGACAATCAAAGCACCATGACTCTTTAGAACCCTAATGTACACAAAATTAGGGCAATTTTTGTTAGACCTCATGTTTTGATGATAACAAAAGTATGGTTTGAAAAGGAAGTAATTAATAAACAAGTTTGAACTAAGTAATGACAGGAGCTAGCATCACTTGAAGTAAGCATTGGAGTAATGAAGAAAGGCCATGAGAAAATGCTGAGGAACTTGATCAGAAGCAAATATTCTAAAGCATTACTCGAGGAGCTACTCGAGTAATGAGACAAAACTTGAAGTAACCAAGAGACAACTTGCAGTAACCTGCCACCATTACTCGAGGCGCTACTCGAGTAACCAGGTAAAAACTTGGAGTTGCTCTCGGCCTGCTAATGTTACCCGAGAAGGTACTCGAGTAACCATGTGAAAACTTCCAGTTGCCTTCAAGTTTTCCTAATGATACTCGAGGAGCTACTCGAGTACCTGTGTTTCTGAAAATGAAGACCTCTCGACAGTTTGTACTACTGCTAATGTTACTCGAGGAGCTACTCGAGTAACCCTGTGAAAACTTCCAGTCGCCTTCAAGTTTTCCCCATGATACTCGAGGAGCTACTCGAGTAACTCTGTCTCTGAAAATATGTAACTCTCGGCACTTTGTACCACTGCCAATGTTACTCGAGGAGCTACCCGAGTAACATACTAAAGTAAGTGAAAACTTGAGGTTGGTACCCGATTAACATGATCTCTCTTTGTTTCATCTTCCTCGAGTACTTACTCTAGTATACAAGTTTTTCATGCTTTATTTTAAGTGGATTCCTCTAGTAAGTACCCCAGTATGCAGAAATATTTTCAAAGTAAACTTCAAGTCATTACCCGGGTAAGTCATGTTCAAAAGTCTCAGTTACTCGAGGTGGTACCCGAGTAACCAATGCAAAAATGAGTGCATTACTCGAGTCCCTACTCGAGTAACAAGGTAATTGCTCTCGGCCTTGAAATCCTGCCAACATTATTGGAGTAGAGCATCGAGTAATCAAAAGATTTTTAATGGATTACTCGAGGTGTTACCCCAGTAATTTATGAAGTTGCAAAACCATTACTGGAGTAGCTACCCGAGTAAATAACTATTCCCAAAGGTTTGAAATTTAGTTTACTCCATGCACTACCCGAGTAATCTTATATTTATTCATTGACTTGCAGTTGAACAATGATTTCTTGATGTTACTCGAGGAGCTACTCGAGTAAACTTCAAGGGATACTCGAGGAGCTACTCGAGTAAGCACACTCAGAAATTTAGAAATCATTCAAACTTTCATTATATTGTTTCCTATATGATTAACCTTTCATTGTGTTAGTATTCTTAGTCTATTTACAGAGAAACAATGAAGAAATCATTTCAAGAGATGGAAGTCAAAAGAAACGTTCAAATGCCAACCACCGCCAACGGATATTTTTCAAAAACTTGAAAAGTCAATAGTGGCTGCGCACTCACCAACGGACGAAAGGAAATGTCCCAACGGTCATCAACAACTTACCTATATATATGGAAACCTTCAAACAGAGAAAGAACAATCAAGCACACATACGAACATATCATTAAGTTCATTGCTCTGTTTTCACGTTGAAATTGTATTTCTATGCTTCAGTGATTATCATTTACTCTATAAGAGAGATATTTCATTCAAACTCAATATTTATTATTGAGATAACTTAAGGTTGAGGAACCTTGAGTTGGGATTGGATTACAACCTGTAAGGGGGAGCGAGTGTCCAGGTGAAAGGAACTTGCTTGTACTGAGGTGCCAAGAACCCACTGAATCTTGGAAGCTATAGTGAAACTCTCAAAGAAGCTCTGAGGACTGGACGTAGGTCAAAGTGGTTGTGACCGAACCAGTATAACTCCCGGTGTACACTTCGGTGATATTTCTCCTTACTCATTACTGTTTTAATTCTTTTGTCAAAGTTTTATATTTTCGAAAGAAATTTCAGTATCACCCAATTCACCCCCCTCTTGGGTGAAACGCTTGATCTAACAATTTCCTTAAATCAAAGTACTCAACCAATGACCACAATATACATGTCAAATGGTTGCTTGTGCTCACATCTTCATCTTCCTCTTGCTTGTTCTTTAATCCTTCAATCGCCAATTTTCTTTGAATACTCAAACACCTCCCCTTGAAAATATAAAACCATACACATGAAGCCCTCATCAAGATGATCAAGATTAAAGAAGATGTTTTTGACATTTAAGGTCATTCACAAGGTCAAAATGCAAAAAGAACACCTTGATTTCTTCTTTCTCTTTCCTCCTCCTTCTTGAACAAAAATGAGAGAGAGAGAGAGAGAGAGTAGATGATGAATGATCAACTTTTTCACTCCCTCCATGCCCCTAGCTGACTTAAAGAAAGAAAGAAGAGAAAATGAGTTGAAACTTTGACTTCCATCCAATGGTCCAAGTGAGGCCAAGTGTCCTCATCTTGTAGCTTCTTCAAGTGCATGCAACCATGTCATTATTCCCACTAATTTCTTTAGCTATTTAGTCACACCACTTACTTTTTTAGTTGATGGTGAATTTCCTCTTTGGTAGCTGACTAATTAGCCGATAAATTTCTTTCCTCCTGTTTTGCCCCTGACTATGGCAATTCCTATTAGATTACCACTTAACACATTATATCATTCCTTTTCCTCATGCATGCGCCCTCCCCTTCTCTTTTAATTCAATTTAAGCCTTAACAACACAATTGAGCTTGAACACAGGGTTTAGGCACTGTCTACTGCTGATTTGGGTTATAATTCCTATTGTATTCTCTGAAAGTTTTTGTCTAACATTAATTACATTCACTTTTAGGGTCATTAGCCCTTATATACATGTTAGGGCATTACAATTCTCCCCCCGTACAATAAATTTCGTCCCCGAAATTTATTACACAACTTGAGCCATAAACTCCGAAAAACACCTTTGCATGTCCGCTTCTGCTTCCCAGGTTACTTCTCTCTCTGACAGTCCCTTCCAAACCACCTTCACAAATGGTATGCTTCAGTGTCTAAGCCGCCTTTCTTGTCGTTCAATGATTCATTCTGGCTCCACCACATAAGTGAAGTTGTCTTGCATATTGACATCTTCATACTCAATAACGTGCGTGGGATTTGGTTGGTACTTCTTCAGTTGCGAAACATGAAACATATCATAGAACCTGATCAAGTTCAGGGGTAGGGCTATTCAATATGCTATGGGTCTGATTCTCCCAAGAATCTCAAATGGATCGATGTATAATGGACTCAGCTTCTTTCGCTTGATCGCTCTTCCGATGCCTGTGACCGGAGACACTCTCAAGAACACATGATCTCCAACTTCAAACTCTAGAGGTCTTCTCCTTTTATCACCGTAGCTTTTCTGTCGACTCTGCCCTGCAAGGGTCTCTTCTTGATGATCTTAATATGTTATATGGTTTGATCAACAAGATCCGGCCCATAATGTGGTTTGATCAACAAGAAAGACCAGAAGACTCTCAAGACCTTTATAGAGACAACCCACAAGTCGTGTGAATCATTTAGCTATTTGAAGTTGGAAACATCAACCAATGCCCAAGAAGAATGTACGATAAGAATGCGAGTGATATTGTAAGGCAGAAAAAAGAACGAAGAGAATAACATATATAAATCAAGGGTTTGATTGAGAGATGCATCGGGAGCCAACAATCTATGAGAGGCAACAAATGTGAAGCACAATTAGTGGAGATTCATGCTAACAGTTATAACCAACCTAATAAAGGGATTTTGAGGAATGATTAATATTTAAAATTTAAAATATATGATTTAAATATTTAATAGTGTAAAAATTTGTTATGAACATTTAAATATTAAAAATTTAAAATTTTGAAAATAATACTGATATAATAAATAATTTAAAATATTAAAATTAAAATTATTTAAAATAAAAAAAATTAAAGAACAGAAGAAATATTAGATTTATTGATAATGATAAACACTATGTTCTTTATTGATTGGAAAATTATGTGAGACAATAGGTAATTGATGGAGCAGAAAATCAAGAGAGGAAACACTGCGACATGAAAAAATAATAATTAAAAACCATGTAGAGGAAAAAATTGACTGATCCTCTGTTTAGCTAATTTCGTTGATAACCATAATTAATTGCATTATACTTGATACATTATAGTTCATTATATTATATCTTATCCTATTATATTATGTTTTAATATATTAATACATTAATAATATTGGTAAATGAGACCGTAGTTAATGGAGTAAGCAATAAATTAGGAGAGTAGATTAAGCCAAGCAAAAATATCACAATAATGATAATATAATATCACAATATAATATCTACATAATATCTACCACATATAGTGTATAACCCTATAGTAACCTAGAACCCACCTCCCCCTGGTTGAGTTAAATTGAACATTGCTAGAGCCTTCACGAGAACATGTGAAGTTGGTTGTAATGGACTCATACGAACAGAAAATGGGTCCTTTGTTGAAGGTTTCATGCATGGTTATTGAAGCAAGACCGGACCAGTCAGTTTGGACTGAAAACCGATGACCCAGCCTGAAAACTGGTCCTAGCTTGAATAGAAATCGGGGACACCCCTTGACTCGACCATGACACAGCCGACCCGAGGTGACCCAGACATAACCTGTCGTGACTCGCCGAGTTAAGCGAGTCACGCAGGTTGTCAAATATTTTTTTATCCCCAAAATGACGAAACGATGTCATTTCATAGGTATGTTTTTTTAAAAAAAACTTAAGCCAAAATGCAACGACAGAAACACAAAACGCAAAATGGCTAATGGCTAAAAAGAATGAAATCAAAAATCAGATTGGCCAAACTCACAATTGCTCCTTGCCTTTCCCTACTCCCTTCAGGCTATTACACGAAGCTTGAAGTGCTAGGTTGAACCCTAATTGTCGCCATCGTGGGTTAAAGGTTGCAGCTTTTGGTTGTTCTTCACTTCTCATCGCCTTTCATCGCTGGTCCAAAGTTGTCTTCGCCATTTGTCGAGCAAGATGAGGCGCTAGGTAGTTGAAGCTTTAGGTCATCAAGCTTGGTCTTTTAGTGTTTTTCTTTTATTTTTTGGTTTTCTTTCTGGATTCCTTAGTCTCTATTTCTATTTTATGTTTTCATTTATCTGAATGGTTTCTTCTTGGTTGAAAATGGTCGATGCTTGCTATTGCTCTATTTCATGAAGCAAACATCTCTGATTCTCCTTATTGGTGTCTTCTTGCTTGAAAAGGGCCGAACATTGGGCTTGAACCTTGGCCGAACCTTGTCGGCTTGTCACATGCAATGCTCTATCATTTAATTATTTCTTCCTTTTAACGCTAGATTTTCTGTTTTGGTGTTTGTGTAACCCCCTGCCTTAAATAACGTAATTATAATTCGATATTACGTAATTAAATTGGTTTAGAGACCGTCGAATAGTTCAAAACTCATTTAGAACTCCCTGTGAAGTAGGGACTTTATAAAATTTTCAAGACTTCTTTCCTATTCCGGTCTCAAGTTCAATTATCGAATATAATCACCTGTGCAGTTAATTCACATTCATTCATATCAGAATATCTAATAGCAATCCCGGCAACCCCCGGGTTCCATTCATACACAAAAAGGGTTTACAACCTCCATATAGGGGACTACACAACTACGTTCAACTATCCTTTACAACCAACATAATATACAGACACCCTGTCCAACAGGTTTAACCAACATAACCAAAATAAATGTCCCTACAGGATTCTAACCGCTCCGGGTCGTACGCTTCTCCTTAGAACCACTCGCCCTGTCTGAAAGGTTAGTTAAAGGAAAGAATGAGATTCAAGAGAATCCCAGTAGTAACAAAACATTTATACCACACATAAGCACACAGCATGTAAGCAAATCATCATAC
This sequence comes from Inga oerstediana, assembly GCA_963210345.1. Taxonomy (NCBI): domain Eukaryota; kingdom Viridiplantae; phylum Streptophyta; class Magnoliopsida; order Fabales; family Fabaceae; genus Inga; species Inga oerstediana. The sequence goes on from OY723401.1 coordinate 69,188,573, forward strand.
AGCAGCAGCACCACAAATCACACTCCACCCTCATCCCCTTTCTCCGCCGGGAAGGCACACCGCCTAACCCGAACCGTTGTTAGCTACTCAGGGACTATTGGCGTGGCAGTGCATACATATAGCCTTATAGCCCATACAGCTATTCGGCTTTCACAAATGGCCCGTCGGCCTCCACAAATAGCCTTTTGGCTCACATAATCACATATATCACACCTCATCCTCATCCCCTTTCTCCGCTGGGGAGGCACACCGCCCTAACCCGAACCGTTGTTAGCTACTCAGGGACTATTGGTATGACGGTGTTTACACATATTCACAATGTCGCAGCATACAAGTTTATCACAAATCAATGATTATACACACATACAATGCATCACATATGGTACGAAAGAAAAGTTACTACCTCGTTCCTTTCTGACGTTTCTTGGTACTGCGGGCTCACGAGGACGGCAAATATCAAATCCTGTAACCAAGTTAGGGACAACCCGTCAATCTCTTTCCCAAGTTCTTTTCTCTATAATACTTTAAGTTGATTATCACTATGGTCAATTAATCAAGTCAACTAAGGAGCTAAAGTGGTCAATTAACCTAAAAGGCTAATTTCTAACCTCAAAGTTCCACAATATTACATTATGCCATAAAATCTTCAATTTTCGCATAGGTGACCAATCTGCCAGAATTTTCCAACATCTTTGAAAAATCATAACTAATTCTAGAAAAATCAAAATGAGGTGATCCCAAAGCCTATTGAAAGCTCTTGAAGTCCTCTTCATAGGAAAAATATGAATCACTACCAGAAATCACCACACAATTCCAGAATTAACAACATTCCACACTGCTCCAGAATTAGGTCCAGTTTCGACATCAAACTTTGGGAAACTAGAACTCCCAGCTCAAAAACCGAAATGACACAAATCATATGTCCATTTTGAAGCTTGAAACGTGAACTTTAAGACTGGAAAGTTTCAGAATTTTTAGACACCAATTGCCCATTCAAAATGTCCCTACAAACTGACTGCCCTGCACAAAGTTACACTTGACAGTTTTTCCAATTTTCAACCAATGTGTCCAATGACTTCAAAATCAACAACCAAACCTATTCCCACATAATTTTTCGTGTAGAACACAATGGTAACATCAAAATGAACAAATTCCCACTCATTCCCCATGTCCTGTTTTGGCAGAATTTTAGGGTATTTCACAACAAACAACCACTTCACTATCTAATCACTAAGCTTAGCTCATTTGCCTCCAAACCAACATATAAGCACATATATAGGATGAAAGCTTTATGATCCCTAATATACCCTAAAAAATGAAATTAGGGCTGTCATAATAGCCCACCACAACTCAGCCAATTAAAGCATCATATACATCAACATAATGCTCTTACTCACCTCTTGCTTCTTCTTGTGTTCTTTTCTTGATTCCTCAACTTTTGTTCTTGCAAGGTGGCTGAAAACTCCTCCTCTTCAAAAACAAAAACCATAGAAATGAAGATAAGGAAGAGAGGAACAAGTTTCATGAAGGTCACTTGAGCCATAGATGAGGTTAAGAAGGTGAAAAATCAAGATTAAGCTCACCTTAAAACCTTGCTTTTCTTCCTCCACGTTTTTTTGCTGCTGCAACCGACTTGAGGAGAGATGAAATATGTGACTTAATGATCATATTTTTGGCCCCTCTTATCTCTCAAAGTCCAAACGAAAATATGGTGCAAAAGTAGATAAAAGATGTGGTGAAAATTACTTCAAGTTTTCTCTTTCCTTCCTCCTCCCTTTTTGACCGAAATGTTTTCCCCTTTTGTATACAAGATATCATCTTATGCTTGGCCTACAATTGTTGACCAAGTCTTCATCTCCTTACTTGGTCTTTCATGTGCTTCTCTTTCTCTCTTTATTGTCACCGTAAATAGCTCTTAAAGAGCAAAACAAATACTCCTTGATTTATCATAACTTTTGCCTCTTCAAATACATTACTTTAGTTGCAATATTTGACCAATTCAACATATTTTCTTTTCCTTCTCATGCCATACGAATTGTAGCCCTTGGAATAGCCAAAAGAGCTTCTTGAATCAATCATAATTCCAACTCTTCAAATATTACTTCTTTAGTTGAAATTGTTGACTTAGTCACCACCTTTTACAACTTGGTCAAATTGCCTTCACATGTCATATATTAATAACCAATATTGTCTCCTTATATCTTATGTAAGTCATGGCCCTTTGAAGGAGATGATGATCTTATAAAATATCCACTTGCAATATAATATTCAATTGCCAATTTTTTGCATGTGAAAATTGACTAAAGTCGTAACACAATTTCTAGAGGTAATTCTGTCATTAATCCCACCATCTATTCTGTACATTTAGCCCTTGAGTACATTTTGGGATATTACATTTGCCTCCGTCTATAGCCTAGAAAAAGAATGAAAACGATGATATAGATATAAATCTACTTGTTAGCTTCTCTCAACATTTGCGTTTATTTGTTATCTTTTTCAAATGAGATAACTGAATAATATGCTAATGAGGTGACCTGTATGGCACATTTAAGGTATGGCACACTAAATTATCTAATAATTTAACAAACTAAATAATCTATTTGTTATAATCTATTTGTTGCAACTATTAAGGTATGGCACATTCTTATTTTGGGCAACTTTTTTTTATCACAACACTAATTTCATGATCCTCTGTATCTCTACGCTCTGCATGTGATTGTCGAGATTGACTTTGGACATGGAAGCTTAGTTGAGTAGTTTACTGAGATTATACCATCCCTCAATTTATTTTGTTTATGCAATAGTTGTTAAATTATAAGACTAGTGACTATTATGCTACAAGTACAACATTGTTGAAACTCTAATATGACACCATAATGTTACTTCTAATATGGTTTACATGAGTTTCATCATTTGAACTTTTTTGTTAAATTGATTTTGGTTGTAGAAGTAGTAAAGTGGAAGATAAAACTTTATTTTTTTTTTTTTTTTTGATTATGAGTTACATTACATCATTTAAACTTATGGTTACAGAAGTAGTAAAGTAGTAAACTTTGCTTTCTATAATTAGCGATAACTAGATTATAATTGATATTGGAAAGTGCTAGCCTAGCGACATTGTGCTCTTCATAATGTTACTTCTATAATTCTTTTTTTGACAGTTGGATGTTATTGTTTTGTTCTTCATTGTAGCTCTAATTAATCATACTGGTGCTTTTGGCTTGTTGTGTATCGTGGTGCTTTTGGCTTGGTGTCTATAGTTGAAAGTTTGTTTTTGGATTTCTTTGTGGTTTGTTAATGGAGACCAAAAATAAAGAAACTGATAATATTTCCACCCCCAATTATGAGTCTAGCAATCCCCCTAACAATAGTGAACCCCAACCACAGGCATCAAGTGTAAAAAAAGTGGATCTTGCTTGGGAATATGTTTCTATAAAGAAAGAGGGGAAAGTAAATGTATTTACATACCTTTTATGTGCATCAAGTTATAGGGGAGGTAGGATAAATAGGTTGAAGCAACATTTGGCTAGTGTGAGTAGTCAAGTAAGTTCTTGTAAAAAAGTGTCACATGATATACGAACTAGAATGAAAGAATCTTTGGTAAAAGGTTCAAAGAAAAAACATGTTACTAATGATAAGGCAAATGAAGCTAAGGAAGTTGAAGTTAGAGAAATTGAGGAATCAATTGCTTCAAAGAAGAAAGCTCCTGATGCTAGGAAGGTTAACAGTTATTTTGCACCTAGGACAAGTCCTGGCGCCCAACCAAGCATCAAGAGTGCATGGGTAAGTCAAGAAGCACAATATAATGCAAAAATCGCTTTTGCTCATTGGGCTTATGTGAATTGTATTCCATTTAATGTAACTTGTCCCTCATTTCAAAACGCTATTTGATAGTGCTATTGCAATTGGTCCTAAGTTTAAAGTCCCTAGTTTTCATGATTATAGACTTAGCTTATTGGGAGATTGTAAAAAAGAATGTCAACTATTGATTGATAGTCATCGAGCTAAATGGAAAGAAAATGGTTGTACACTAATGGCTGGTGGTTGGACTGATATTAGAGAGTGAACTCTGATTAATTCCTCAGTCTATTAGTATATGGAATGGTGTTTGTGAAATTAGTTGATGCTTCGGATTTAGTTAAAGATGCCAACACTTTATCTCACTGTTCAGAAAAGTTATTAAGTGGATAGGTCCTACAAATATAGTCCATGTGGTGACTGACAATGCTACTAACTATGTGGCATGTGGTATATTGATAAAAAATAAATATAAAACCATTTATTGGTCACCTTGTGTAGCTCACTATTTGAATCTTATTTTGAAAGGCATTGCATCCATGCCTCATATGTCAGACCTTGCAAAGAATACATCTAAAATCACTGTATTTTCACATCTTAAGGAAAAGACCAGGTTGGAAGGATATTGTTCTCCTGGTGCAATAAGATTTGCCACCATATTCTTCACCCATCATAGCATATATTCACATAAGCATGACTTATAGGCTTTGATTGTTGATCAACATTTTGTGAACCACAAATTAGCAAGCACTGAAGTTGGGAAAACTTTCAGTGCAATCATTCTAGATCATCGGTTTTGGAGTGATTGCTTTAAAGTTGAGACTTGTGTCTCTATTGATAAGATTGTTGAGGATTGTTGATTCGAATGAGAAACCTTTAATGCCTTTTTTCTATGAAGGCTTACAGAGAGCTAAAAATGTAATAAAAAACATGTTTCAGAGAAAAAAGGAACTATACAATCCCTACACGAATATTATTCAAAGTCACTAGGATAAGCATTTGAAAAATGACCTTCATGTAGCGGCATATATGTTGAATCCTGCATTCTTGTATAGTCCTGACTTTGTTAGAAAGCATAGACTAATGGATGTTGTGGTCAATTTGTTTGAGGTAAACTCACCTGACAATGCTGATTATTATGTTACAATGATGCAGCAAATTGCTATCTACCATGAATGTAAAGGATCCTTTGACAAGGTTTCATATGAAAAAACAGGCCAAAAACTCGTCCCTCGTAAATATATTAAATTTCATATGTTAAAGCACATATTATGATTACTAATACATACTAAATGTCTTTTTTTTTTCTTTTGCATATAAGTGATGGCTATACTACGAGGGTTCAGTACTGAAATTGCAACAAATTGCTAAACATTTTCTTAGCCAAACTTCTTCTTCTTCTAGCTATGAAAGAAATTGGAGCTTGTTTGAGCATATCCACAGCAAAAGAAGAAACATATTGGAGCATTAAAGGCTTGATGATTTGGTTTTCATAAACTACAATCTGAGGGTAAATTTTAGGTAATCTGTAATCTTAAAAGTCATGACTTTTGAACCGTTGTTTTATAGGTTAATTAAAAATAGTAATATATATTGCATTAATGTTGATCTTCTATCATGTTGGCTAGGAATCAATTGAAAAAGAAGAAAGAGAATTACGATCCCATTGATTATGAATCAATTGATAAACTAGAGTTTAGGGTACTTGAAGAAGATCCAATTCCCGAATTTGATAATGTAGAATCGAAAAATCTTCAACTTGTACAAATGGCGAGGGATTTTGGAGGTTTCTAACTTCTAACTATCTCTTATATTATTTAAAATTATTTATTATACACAAGAATGGAACTTTTTTTTTACATAACTATTCATAATTCTATTCATTTCATATATATGTGATGATGATATTGCTGGGGCTTCATCTTTAAATAATGATCATGTTACTCTTAGTTCTTTTACTTTTCCTCCTACAACTCCACCTCCTGATGTCTCAACATCTAGGGAGTTGAATGATGTTAATGGTGATTATCATGATAATGATTATTAGTTTCGTGATTGAAGGTGGGAATATTTTGTTATCATATATTTGTTTTTTGGTATTTTGTTAAGATGAATATTTTGTAATTACGGATTATAAATTCAAGTGTCACTAAGTGGTATATGATACTGTGATAGTGTGATGTCTGTAATGCCCCAACTTGGGCTTAAGGGCTAATGACTTCGAAAGTAAATGTAAATATTGTTAAAAAAACACTTCTAAAGAATATAATGTGAAATTCGATCTGAATATGTTGTCATCAGTGCCTAAACCCTATATTTAAGTTCAATTGTGGATTAATATCTAAATTGAATTAAATAGGAGGAAGGGCGCATGGTAAGGAGATATGAATGATATAAATGTGCTTAGTGGTGAATCAAGTGAAATTGTCATAATCAGGGACAAAACGGGTAAAATGAAAAATTATCGACCGAGTGGTCAGTTACCAAAGAGGGAACTCTTTGGTAACTTAAAGATCAATGGTTGATATTCACTTATTAAAGAATTAAGTGGGGCAGAATCATGTGTATGTAGGCTCATGTGAGTTCATGGTAGATAGAATAGGATTATGCCAAGTGTTAAAGTATGAACCATAGATTAAGTCAAAAGTTCAAACACTCTTCCCTCTCTCCTTTCTCCCTAAAAGTCAGTTTAGAGGCATGGGAAGGCCAAGAAAACTGATCTCAACTATCATCATCTCATCTCTCTCTATCCTCCTTTTTTCGTTGAGCAAGGGAAGGAAAAAGAAAGTGTAAATGTGAGATTTTGACTTGCAATATGCCTTATAATGCTCAAGTGTTCTTCTTTAATCTTGCTCATGTTGACAAGAGCTTCATTACCATGATTTCAGATTTTTGAAAGGAGGTGTTTTAGTGTTGGAAGGAATTTGGAAGTTGAGAAATCAAGGAACTCACCATGGGAAGAAGGAAAAGGTAAGAAAGAGCTATCTATTAATCTAAGTTTTGTGATCATAGGTTGAGTTTTGAGAATTTATGATTTTACCCTGATTTTGAGTCACTTTGGAAATGATGAATAGCTTAGTGTATTGTGATGGAATTAGTATTATAATGTGCTTTTAAGCCATTGTGATTAATTTAGAATTGAATTGGGAAGTTGGGAAATTTTGGTAGTTGTAGTGCAATATAGATCAAAACCCAAACTTCTTGTTAGAATGGGAATTTGGTTGTTTTGGAGGTTACCAATGGGTTCCTTGTGAAATTTGGTGTGGGAGAGAACTTTGGTATAAGTTTTGGAACCATTGGAATCAAATTTGGCAAATTTGGAAAATTTTGTCAATTGCTCGATCTGGCTTCTAATATACATCACTCGAGTGCACCAAGGTCTCACTCGAGTACAGTATGTTGTTTTACTTTTTCCTTCAGTTCTGGTCGCACTTCCTCGTTAGGGAAGTAGAAGTGCAATTCCTCATATGCGAGTGATATAGGTTGTCACTCGAGTGCATTAGATATCACTCGAGTGAGTATGTATTCTGCACTTTGGGGTTGAGTCTCAGGCAAACACTCGCGGCCAAATTGTCAAGAGTGTATTCTGGCACTCGCAGGGGTTGGGTAGTCACTCGAGTGCCAGAGCTAGTGCTCGAGTGTACTTCTCAGTCTAGGGTTTTTGTTACTCTCGGGTAAACACTTCCTATGCCTCACTCGATGGAACTCAGGTGAGCAAAAGGTCATCACTCGAGTGTTGGGGCCAAGACTCGAGTGTTGTGACTATTTTCTGTCTCAGTTCGTGCTCTCAGCCAAACACTCGCACGAGTTATCTTCAGTGCTTGAGTGCAAATCACAATATCACTCGAGTGAGGCCATCTTTACTCGAGTGCCTAAGTCAAAAATCAATGTTATGCCTCTGAAAAAGGAATCTTGGTGTAGTGTTTCCAACCCTTTAGGCATATGTCTAGGCTTCTAGTAGCCAACTAAAGAGTTCAAATGATAACCAATCTTAAGTGTTATGAAGATAACAATTTGGGATAGAATATAACCTATAGTCCTTGATTTTGGTTTATAGGCTTTAACATTTGCCCTGATCGCAAGCAACCGGTGCCAATGCACACAAGGAAAGAACAAGGTAGTGACTCTTTTCCTTATACTATATGTGATACATGGTATGTTTGTTTGATCATTGTTTATGGGTCTATCACCTGCGGCCTATCAATGTTAACGGTGGGAGGATCATACCTTCGGGGTGGTAGAATCCAGGGGATGAGACTATGTGAAAGCTGAAAGGCTATTTGTGAGTCTATCACCCACAGCCCATCAGTGTTGACTGTGGGAGGATCGTGCCTTCGGGGCGGTGGAATACGGGGGATGAGACTATGTGATTATGTGCAAATGTGGCAGCCTGTGTACTGTGTTTTATAATGTGATGCTGCTTGATAATTTACTTACAAGCTTTGTGATTATGTATGGTAATGACACTCACTCCCCCTTACACGTTACAATCAAATCTCCAACTCAAGGTTCCACAACCTTAAATTGTCTCAATAACAAATATTGAGTTTATAATGAGAAACTCTCTCACAGAGCAAATTTATAATCACTGAAGTACAATGAATGAGTATAAGAAAACAAAGCACAAAGAGTATGTTGATTGATGTATGTTCGTGTGTTCTCAGTTCATGTTTTCTGCTCTTTGAATGCTCCATATATATAGATGATTTGTAATATCCATTGGAAGCAATTCAAACATGTCCGTTAGAATCGCGCAACAACGGTTGACTATTCTTCGAATTTGAAAACTATCCATTTGTGGTAGGGAGCCATAGGTGAGCGTTCGGACTTTTATTTGAATTTTCACTTCTGGCATTATCTCTTCATTGTTTCTCTGCAAATGTACTTAGAATAATAGTACAATGAAGAATTAATCATATAGATAATAAATCAATAATTATTCGATTAAAAAATGATTTCTGGACTTCATTACTCGAGTGGCTACTCAAGTGATCATGTTTGTTACTCGAGTAGTCCCTCGAGTAAACCTATCAAAAATATGGCAGTGAGTAATTCAATGTCACATTCCCCTTCAGTCAACCGGCCTACCTGCCACTGGGCGTCCCACCCAGGGCGTGGCAAGGATGCTGGACTCACCCACCGGTGCAGTCCATTGGGCTTACAGGCCCAAGACTCACAAGAGTCCCTCGCTCCCCAAGTGAGGTTTCTCGCCTCCGTGGGGATCGAAGCCACTACCTGGGGGTAAGTAGCGCCTCAATGCATCCCCACTACACGTAGCTCAATCTCATCATTTGATCACTTCCTCTTTCTCTCTCTCACTGTATAACCCAAAGCCAAATCAGCCCCCTTTTCTTTATGGGTGACTTCTTTCTTTTGCCTTTCCTCTTCCACTCTATTGGCTTTCCTTCTCTACCACTATCCTCGCCACCTCCTCTCTCTTCACCACCAGCCCTACCTCCATCCCTAAAATGTGTCAACCTCTTCCCGATCCTGCTCTGAGCCACTGCCAATGATGGCATCGAATGATTGTTAGAATTTGGAGTCTAAAAATTAACCAATTCAATTGGCTATAGGGCATTTGTTTGTAATTCTACTAGGTGTATGTTTATATCTTGTGTATGATCTAGTGTAATGCCTCAAATGTGATTAAGGGCTAATGAATTCAAAAGTGAATGTAATTATTGTTAGATAAATACTTTTGGAGAATATAATGTGAATTGTAATCCGAATGCTTAGTAATCAGTGCCTAAACCCTGTATTTAAGCTCAATTGTGGCATTAGCACCTAAATTGAAGAAAATAGAGGGGATGGCACATGTAAGTGTTATTTGGGGCTAAAGAATATGTTAAGTAGTGATTCAACAAAAATTTCCATAGTCAGGGGTGAAGTGGGAAAAAGAATAGTCACCATCCAATTAGTCAACAATTGATGAGGGAACTCATTAGCAACATAAAATCAAGAGGTGTGCCAATTGTATAAGGGATATAGAGAGTAATTACATGCATGTACACACATGGAGAGAGTTGGGAGGAGGTTTAAAACCATGACACTTGTCAACATGTGAGCTATGGATCAAAGTCAAACTTACTTTTTCTCTTCCCTCTCGCATTTAGGTCGGCCAACAAGAATGGGAAGGCCAAAAATCTGATCTCATTTCATCATCTCTCTCTCTCTCTCACTTCAGCTGCCATCTTCATCCAAGTAAGGAGGAAAGAGAAAGGGAAAAATTAAGGTAATTTTCTCCATTTTGACCTTGTGCTTCAGCTCAAATGCTAAAATCCTCTTCATTAATCTTGATCACCTTGATGAGAGGTTCATCTCTATGGTTTTAGATTTTTGAAAGAAGGTGTTTGAGAGCTTGAGAAAAATTGAAGGTGGTGGAATCAAAGAACAAGCTTTGAAAAGTGAAAGAGGTGAGAAATAGCTATCTTTTGGTATATATAATGTGATCATTGGTTAAACCTTGAAATTTTTCGATTTTAGCCCTAATTTTCATGTTATTAGGGTCTTGTGTATTGCATGGTGTTTTGGTAGGGGAATAGGTGTCTTGTTGCATAATTTGAATAATGAAATTCGTTAGGATTGGTTTGGAACATTAAATGGAAAGTTTGGCAATTTGGTGGTTTATGCTGCAATGTGATTGAAAACAGAATATACGTGTATGTGATGGGAATTGGGTTGTTTTAGTGATCCCAACGGTTTTCTTGTGAAAAATTGTGTGGGAATAGGTTTGGTTGTTGATTTTGAAGCCATTGGACACATTGGTTGCAAATTTGGAATTCTGTCAAGTGTAAACTCTGTGCAAGGCAGTCGGATTGCATGGAAGTTTTGAATAAGCAAATACTGTCTAAAAATTCTAAAACTTTCCATTCTAATAGTTCACATGTCAAGCTTCAAATTGGACACATAATGGGTGTCATTCCGATTTATGTACTGAGAGTTATGATTTTCCAAAGTCTGGGATTGAAACTAGAAGCTATTTTGGAGCAGTATGGGATTTCATGTAATTCTGTATTTTTGTGGTTATGAACAGCAGTGATTCATATTTTTCTTGTATAAAGGACTTAAATAGCTTTCCATAGGATTTGGGATCACCTCATTTCAATTTTTCTAGAATTAGTTATGATTTTTCGAAGTTCAGCCAAGAAGCAGAAATTTTCTTGACCGCAGCCAAGAAGTTTTTGACCTGCTTTTGGCCAGTCAGAAGACTCTTGGCCACAGCCAAAAACTTTCTGAGTTGTTTTTTGCTGCAGCCAAATACTTTTTAGCTGCCGCCAACCTTCAAAAATTAGTATTTTCATTTTTGAAAGTGGTTTTTGATATGGTTCTTCCCCAACCTTTTAGGCTTTCATTAAGCTTATCATAGCCACCAAGGGATTCAAATGACAACCAACCTTAAGTGTTTTAAAGTTAAGGAATTGGAAAAGGGAATAACCCTATGTCCTTGATTTTGATTGATAAGATTCGATATTTGCCCTGAACATGAGCAACCTGTGCCAGAGCACACCTAGAAAGAACAAGGTAGTGACACTTTCCCTTATACTATATGTGATATATTGTATGTTTGATGTGAAAGCCGAAAGGCTTTGTGACAGCTGTAAAGGCTATGTGTAAGCCGCAAGGCTATGTGTATGCTGCGAAGACATGTATAAGCCGAAAGGCTATATGCAAGCCGTAAGGCTATATATATGTTGCGAAGACTATGTGTATGTTGTTGAGGCAATGTGTATACTGTGATCATTGCTGTTATGCTTATTGATGATTTTCTTACATACTATGTGATTATATATTGTATGAGTGACTTATTACTTCTGAGATTATCTTGAATCTCATTCTTTCCATTGACTAACCTACAGACAGGGCAAGTAGCTCGAAGGGAAACAAAAAACCAAAGGCGGCTAAGACTCCTTTAGGGATATGATTTTGATAGTTGGTTGTCAAATTTTGGTTGGGATTACTGTACATATTATGGATGTAAATTTTTGTATGATGTTATGTAATCCCCTAGTTGGGAAATTGTTGGGGCAGTAATGCCCGTAAACCCTTAAGTTGTTATATGAAACCTGAGGGTTATCGGGAATTTTGGTGTGTACTATGATATATATAAATGCAATTGAACTACGCAGGTGAATTATATTCGAAATGTGAGTATGAGGCCGAATTAAATATGTTTAAAAGAAATTTTTGAATACCCTATCCTGCGGATAGGATTGGAAATAAGTCTTTTAACATCTGATGGTCTCTAATTCATCTTAATTACACATTTTTGAATTATAATTACGGTTTATAAGGCAAGGCGTTTACATCTAGTGTTTGATTGTGAACTTGGTCTTCTGTTAAAGAGTGCTCTATTTGAAGATGGTTGAGCAAGTTCGTGTGAGTAGAGAAATGCTGGAGACAAAATAGACAAATGGGACTTTGAGGTAAAGTAGAAGCCTCCGCAGGCTTGCACTTTAGTTGCAACTTAATCTTGTTGGATCGACTTGCCCTTACTTACTCACCTTGGCTGGAACCTAAATGATCAGTTCTCGAAGAGCCTTTAAGCAAAACCAAGCTTCCCAAATTTTAAAATCAACCTCACAAAAATGCTCACATCCTTGAAATATCTTCTTTTTTCTCTCACATTTATGCTCTACTTCTTCTCCATCCAGGTTTTGCCCTTGACATTGGACTTGAAACCACTGGAATTGTTGTCTCCATGGTTTGCTTCTCAAATCCGTTCATCTACGCACAATCACATTCAGTTTCAACATAAAGGAAATCAATTCTTCAAGCTCTTCTGATTATTTTTCTTTGCTTTGATTCATATGTAGAGTAAGGAGTCTAGCAAAGCATGTAAATCAAGCTTATGTTTAGATACATTCCACTCTTATCAATTTCTTTCTTCTTCTTTTTTACTTTTTTGGTTCAATGTTTGATGACTATCTATATATTGATGTTAATTACATTACAATACCTTTGAACTATAAGGCCCTGTTTGGTAGGAGGCATTGAATTTTGATGGATTGGGATTGGGGTTGGGGTTGGGATTAGGACTGGGACTGGGATTGATGTTTTAAAAATATGTTTGGTACGAAGTAATAGTTGGAGGGAATAATTTCATTAATCTTACTTAATAAATAGTCACTAATTATAAAAAGACCCAAATACCCATACCCTAAATCCCAGACTTAATCACAGACTCTGCCTTCAAATTAACCTTATCCCAAACTTAATCGCAAACTCTGCCTTCACCATCCATCACAGATGATTTCTGCAATTCTACTTCCGTCACAGATGTAATCATAGAACAAAGATGTCTTCTCCTAGCAAGCGGCGAGAGATGAACTTGATGAAACTGTTGATCCTCATTTTTCTTAATTTTTTTTTTAAATTTTCTAATTTGGTCTTCAATTTCAATTTTAGTTTATTGGCTTGCTTTCTGATTTTAGACTTGTATTTTTTGCTTTTTCAAGGACGATGAGTGATTATAAGGTGGAGAAGATTAATGATGGAATGCAAGAGTTTTATGCGCATTTCCATGGATCTAACGATAGGAAATTCCCGTCCTCGCGTCTTTTATTCATCTTTCGATGCTTGGTGTGTAAAAATATTTAGCTTCAGTGGTCTCCCTACTTGTTTATCTTTCCGAAAGTTTTGAAGGACAGGATCCAACGATGGCGGATGTACACTATGAGAGCGATGAACAACAACGATGATGAAAAGATGAAACAGACTGATGAGTTATAATCTAGATAAAATGGAGCAAAATTGATAGGGGTATTTTTGTCAAAAGAATATTATAAGCAAGGATATTTTTGTCTCTAAAATTTGCAATCCCAGGATTGAAAACGCAATACCAGGGGGGAGGTGGCTTTGCAGCAATCCCACTTTCGTGGTACTCCCAATCCCTAGGCATCTGTAATCCCTCAACCAAATGATGTATTTTGGCCCAATCCCTGATCCAATCCCAGTCCCTACCCTCAAATACCTCGTACCAAACAGTGCCTAATAGTGCCTCTATTACTAAGATATAGAAAGTACTGTGGGCACCAAAGGAGGCCATGGTTTTGGAACTTTTTTCTTAATGGAGGGAGGAGAGAGGGGAAGGAGAAGATGATGAGTTGTGATGATGAGGTGGAGAGATGGGATGCTTTATGGCTGCCATGTGTGCCTCAATTGGTCAAACATGAGGTTTAACGGTCAAAATTAACTATTGACATTTACATTGTTTTGTTTTGTAGACAGATTTGAGATTTTAGAGCCATGCAGTTTTTGCACTGCAAGAGGCAGCAAAGGCTTATTTAATGGGCTTGTGATTGAGAGAGATGGGAGGTGTATGTGATTGAAAGAGGGAGAGAATGAAAGTTTATGGAAACAAATTTGCAGAGGAGAAAGAGAGCAAGAGGAAAAAAGGAGCATTATTTCCAAAAAAAATAGAGTATAGGACACAAATATGCTAAAGGTAACATTCGTTTGCTTCAGTCAACATCTTTGTTAAAATTGCCCTAATTTATAAAGTTTGTGGGTACTTTAGCACTTTTGAAAACTTAACGGTGTTAGATGTCCTCGACATAAAACATTTTTGTTAAAATTGCACATTTACCCTAATTTAATTATTACTCTTTAGTTTTGGTTAGATGTCCTATTGCATACGCTTTTTTTGCCTGAAGTTCTATTGCTAACTTGGTTGCTTGTTGTTTTTAATAAGCTGGAAAAAAGTCAAAACAAGAAACAAAAGCAAAAACTACAGTATGATCCTAGTTAGTTGGGAATATGAGTTTTAACCATGGGCTGAACTTACCCAACCCGATAAAGTGAGCGGTTTGGGTTATGCAAAAGTGGAACCATTTTGATGCAGTTCTTTTTTACTCAAACCCATTTGGGCCTAACCTGCGACGGGTTGGACTATTTTTTTTTATTTTCTATTTTTTTAAAAAAATCTGTGACTTCTCTAAGTGTATTGTGTAACATATATTGATTATATTAAATGTTAATGATGACTTTTGGATTTATATTTGATTTGTACTGTGTGAACTTGTGATGAATGCTTAATTTGTAATATTTGAAACTTTGAATTTGATGTTTTATTATCACTTTATGATTTTGTAATGTATTTTTAATTTTTTTTATTGTATATGTTTGTGGAACAAAAATGTTAGTATATTGTTTAACAGAAAAGTTTAAAAAATGTAGAATAATTTTTTTTTTTAAAAAGGAAAATAATATGGGTTGGGTGGGTTATTATGGGTTGGGTTGGTTAAATATCGACCCATATTGATGCGGTTCTTTTTTGCTCGAACCTATATAGTTCCAACCCGTGGTAGGTTAGCTCAAACCCTGTGGTCCAGCCCATACTACCAGCTCTAGTCCTAGCTATATCATCGGGTGGACTTGGTTGCTCTTCATTATAATTTTAAACTTATTCTAATCAAATTTTAATATTGTAAATTAATCTATAAGTACTTTTAAATTTTAGAGGAAAAGATAGAAAAAGAACTTTGAAATTACAAAATCTCAAGTCAGATTCATTATCAAGAGTTGATAAGGGAATGACGAAACTTAATAAGCAATTTATAAGTCACAACTCATTTTTTTGGAAAACACCTTATTTAGAATTTTTCAATTTTAAAATTCTTTTTCTATCTTTTTTCTTAAATTTTAACACAATCAAATATAAAAGCCCATTAATTTCTTGTTTTCAGAATATTTTTTGCGCTAAAAAAACTTTTTTGAAAATATGCTTTTTGTTTACATGTTCTAAGAAAACAAAAAACAAAAAATAAAAGTTATCAAGTGCCTATTTGAATTAACAATGCAAATTACTTTTCCAATATGATTTACAGCATACGAGGTAAATATGTAAGAGGAATTTTGTCTCGATATATATGAACGTACTTTTCAAACGCTAACTGAAACATGCGGCAGGAAAAACAAGAAAACTAGAACATCTATTTTATGTTTTGATACTTTTTGTTCTGCAAAATTAATGAAGAAGCAAAGAATATTGTACACAAACCATGGTTTAACCATTTATTCCACCATTTTAATTATGTTTTCCAAAATATTAAAGCAGGTGCTTTTTTTTAATTTCGTTTTGGGCGAAGGTGCAATTTTAACAATAATGTTTTATGTCAGGGGCATCTGACACCATTAAGTTTTTTAGGGTGTAAAAATACACATAAACGTTATAAATTGGGGCAATTTTACCAAATCCGTTAATTTGAATCTAACGGATGTTAGTGGGTCCCACGCGCAATTTTTTTCAAAAAAAGTTACTTCTTGCTCCCTCTCTCCCCTGCAAATTTTTCACAATTGATACTTTCCATGAACTTTCACTCTCTCCCTCTCTCCAAAGCCAAGCACCCCAAATTGGATCGTTTTGATGCCGATAAGGAAGGAGGTGTGTGAATGATATAGGTTCAGGTATTGGAAGCTATGGCTTTTCAATTATCGGCTTCTTCTCCCAGTTTCAATAGCTACTCTTTTAATTAAGATTGCTGCAAGAGTTTGGAATTCAATAGCTACTCTTTTAAGATTGCCGCCAGAGTTTTGAACGAGTTTTGGAGCAACCCCTTACAAAAAATGTGGTTCGATTAGGCTTGCTTCCCCAGGAGCTGTAGAAAAAAGAGAATAAAAAATCTCAGTCAAGCAATAGGACTCCTGCTTTTTGACTCATGGGAACTCTCGATTATACCTAATCTACAAATAATCTAATCATTAATGGCATTTTTCAGTCAGATTTTAGGGAGTCGAAATTCCAATAAAAGGAAGTTAACCCATTTCTCCAAAGACGACAGCAACTGAATGCAGCATAGAGATAGTGCTAAAACAAATTAGATTGTGTATACTTAGGTAATGTAGCAAATTTAGCAAAGACTTCTGAAGTTTGAAATAAAGAAGATCACATACTGAGATATTCATTGGGGAGAATGATCATTGTTCCATCTAGCTTCATGCCTCTGAAGTATGTTTCCTGTAGCGGTAACCCCTCGACCTTAATCCCTACCCCAAGACATGGAAAACCCAACCAGCGAGAAGAAAAACTCAAAATTGACAACAATGGTGGGAGAAAGAGGGGAAAATACCAATAGACTTGGGTTTGAAATAGTGCAAAACGGAGGTAGGACCAGTGGATTTGATGTAGCAGGGAAGGTGATGAAGTTGATCTGTCAGATCCTCAACAATAACACCATATCGCACTAGGAGTAAGAAGCAATTTTTTTTTTAAAAAAATCACAAGTGGGACCTACTAACGTCTGTTAGATTTGAAATAACGGATTTGGTAAAATTGCCCCAATTTGTAACGTTTATGTGTATTTTTACACCTTAAAAAACTTAATAGTGCTAGATGCCCTCGACATAAAACATTGTTGTTAAAATTGCACCTTCACCCTTTCGTTTTTAAAACTTGTTCCAAAAAGTTATTTTTACAGAACTGTTTTAAGATCACAGAAACCATCAAACAAGCCCTAAATCATCAAGCTTAATCCAACAATTCAATTCACAAATCTAATGTGAGTGTTTGGGGATAGCATTTGGGAGCCCAAATGCTCAATTAAATAGGATAAGTTCAATTAGCAATTGAGAATAAAAAATATGAGTGTTTGGACACCATTTTCATCAATTGAGTTTATCTCATTCAATTGAGCGTTTCCCATAAGCTCCATTTCCTAGTTTTTATTGATTTAGAGTTTGGGGAGAGTGTGAGTGATTAAAATATTTTTTCAGTTATGTCTAGTGTGCTATCAGATTAATTGCAATTTTACACTTAATATATTTTTCAGCTACAAAAATTAATTTAAACTATTTTTTGGTGTTTTTAACCCTTAAAATATTTTTTCAACTGTATATAGTGTGTTATCAGACTGATTGTAATTTTATCTTTAATGTACTTTTTCAGTTCCAAAAATTATTTTAAACTATTTTTTGGTGTTTTTAACCCTTTAAAATATTTTTCCACACACTCTCTCTTACTATTATCACAAAAGTCACTTGTACTTAAGTTAATCCAAACAAGTTTTACTTTTACAAAAATCATTTATACAATAGTTGTTCCAACTTCCAAACATAAATCACATTATACAATCAGATTTTTACCAAAAATAAAATTATCAAAAATTAAATTGAGAAACTCCATTATTCCGAAAACTATTTCAAACACACACGTTATCTCCGTTTGGCGTGCAGAAGTAAGATAGAAAAAAGTAAAATATACGGCCAAATAAATAAATACATAGACATATATGTATATATATGAATATATATTTTTTCTAAAGATAAAATCGCATATTTCTTTCCAGAATTTCAATTTCAAACTCAAAAAAACGAAGCAGCGCCCTCTCCTGTTTGGACGGAGCGGATAGCGACCAAGCGAGCGAGAGGATTCAGTGTTTTGCTTTGCTTGGCCGGCCATTAACCTCCGCTTTTGTCAGATCTGCGATTTCTCTTCCCTTTCTCTTTCTTATCGCTCACGTACTCCGACACTCTACATTCTCTTTCAGTTCTAAAGGGGAAAAAAAATTAGAGAAACCGATTATCTGGCTACTCTCGAAGTGCTCGCTCGTTACTGTTTTATACTGAAAATGTTCTCTCTTCCTCTGATTTCGAATGAGGTTCAGGAAAGTTAACTTGGGGTGAATTGGAGTCAATGAGAAGTTAGTCTCAGAACCTACAATTTCTTCCGAGCTTTAAATCCCGACTTGAAATGCAGAGCTCGTCGAGCTCAGTGGCTCAACCGGAGGCAATACTGGAATGGCTTCAGATGGAAATGGGGTATAGACCCTTGTCTCAGTATGGTGCCTCAAGTAAATCGCATTTGCCATCGGTTGAGTCGTTTCGGAAGATTTGCCGTGGGAACATGATTCCGGTTTGGAATTTCTTGATAACACGGGTGAAGTCGGAGAAGACTGTGGAGAATATTCGGAGAAACATAGCGGTTCATGGTGATGCGGATCATGGTGGTAGTGTTAGCAGTTTGGTGAGTGCCGGAAAAGAAGAGGGTAGGAGTAAAGGGAGGAAAAAGGAGAAAATATTGGGAGAGAGTTCGAGTGCGGCGGAGACTCGAGAGGCTGCGCTTCAAGAGCGAGATTTGGCTGAGAAAGAGGTTGAAAGGTTGAGAAATATTGTAAGGAGGCAACGGAAGGATTTGAGAGCTAGGATGCTGGAGGTTTCAAGGGAGGAGGCTGAGCGGAAGAGAATGCTTGATGAGCGGGCGAATTACAGGTTTGAGAGTTTTCATAACTTGCCAAGAATTTGACTTTATGGTTGAGTACTTGGTGATTTACCTTTTATTGTTCTCTCCTTAAAATCTTGTTAAACGTAGTTTAGCAAACTCAAATTGGTATCCATGTTTTTAATATAATTGGAGTCCTACGAGTTTAGGCATCATCTTATCGCTTGGTAGGATGGACTTCTGAAATTATATATTTTCATCTATGTTGTGATGCAAGAATTGAATAGGTTAGGAATTGGTTCCAATAAAATATATACATCTTTGTTAATGAGATGTTTGAAAGAAAGAAAAGAAAATAGAGGATAAGATTAATATGATTGGCTTGGCATGATTCATGTGGTGTGTAAACCCACTGTGCAGGCACAAGCAAGTTATGTTAGAGGCATATGATCAACAGTGTGATGAAGCGGCAAAAATATTTGCTGAATACCATAAACGTCTTTGTCACTTTGTAAATCAAGCAAGGGATGCTCAAAGGTCAGGTGTTGATTCTTCTATTGAAACGGTCAATAGTTTTAGTACCAAAAGTGAAAAGGAAGCTGTTTATTCTACTGTTAAGGGTGGTAAATCTTCAGATGATGTCATTCTCATTGAAACTACAGGGGAAAGGAATATCAGAAAGGCTTGTGAATCTCTTGCCTCTTACATGATTGAAAAAATAAGGAACACTTTTCCTGCTTACGAAGGTTGTGGCATTCACTTGAATCCTCAATCAGAAGCAGCTAAGTTGGGATTTGATTTTGATGGAGAAATTTCAGATGAGGTTAGGGCTGTTATCATGAATTGCCTAAAGAGCCCTCCTCTATTGCTTCAAGCACTTACTGCATACACATACCGAATCAAAAGTCTGATTTCTAGAGAAATAGAGAAGATTGATGTAAGAGCAGATGCAGAGACCTTGAGGTATCAAAATATTTTTATTTTTTCTCTTCATGTTGTGTTGGTATCTTGTTAAGCCTCTGTCGTTCTAATTTTTGAACTTTTGAAACTTCTACAAATTCATTAGCCATTTTATTGTAACTCTCTTAAAAGTTAGTCAGGGAAGAGTGGCAACTCACACAGCAAACTAAAGGTAACACTATGAAATGTGCTCCCCATTTCCATTCCTGACATTCACAGTCCGACCTCTTAGTGAGGAATGAGATAGGATAGATAGCTTGAATTTATAATGATAATGATATTTATTGTTTAATTGGGATATCTGGGGACTTTAATGATTGATTTTTCTTAAAGATTATCATTTTACTTTATTATAGTGCGTAAATTAGGATTGTAAAAAATTCAGGATAATAATTATCAAGTTACTTTGGATTATTTACATTTATCAGTATTTTAATGAAGTTTGACTTAGAACTTCTGCAGTCCACATTTATATATATGACTTTTTATACATTTTCTTTTTCGTAATTAACATTGCTTAAACTTTTAGAATTTATCGTCAAAATTTCTGTTGTTCTATCCCTTGGGTTCTACACTGCCAAGCAGTACAATATTATGTGCAGAATATGGAATCCTTCTATGCTTTTTAGGAATGTTCTGTTGTATTTATGCAGTCTGAAATAATTTTGATTGTTGTATTGATTATGTTCCACACTTGCATTTCCCAATCAGGTATAAATATGAAAATAACATAGTCATGGATGTTTCCTCTCCTGATGGGAGCTCTCCATTACAGTATCAACTTGGTGGAAATGAAAAAATTGGAGTTGATATACCTTCAGGAGGAAGCCAAAATCAACTTCTTGAGCGACAGGTTTTCTCCTATCTTGAATTAACATTTTTACCTTTCTAAAGAGGTGTTACAACTTAAGGAGTTAATTTGCCCTTTTTTTTTATGTTATCATCCGGTATCCAGTTCGGGGTTCTTGGCTGCCCCTCCCAACACAAATGACTCCTCTAGGACTCGAACTCGAGATTTAGAGAGATCTTGCGGGGCCTTATATTGCTAGACCAACTCTATGTTGTTCCTACTATTCCAATTATCTTTTCTATTTAAAGGGCCTTGAGCTTCTTCTGCTGTTGTATTTGTATAGTCATGTTACTGTGTTCTTTCTCCTCATGTTATAAATGGCTGTACCAACATGGTTTGATATTTTCATACAACTTTTCACTCATTATAGTTAATTGTAACTAAGCCAGTTTATGAACTGTCCATTAACTTGAGTCTACGTGGAAAATAAACCTTGCCCATTGTAATTTGTTGTTCGTTTTAAGTTCTGCTTCAATTTGTGGAGGCAGTCAATTGATGTCACATGTATGTGTGTACAGAAAGCTCATGTTCAGCAATTTTTGGCTACTGAAGATGCACTGAACAAGGCTGCAGAAGCTAGGGACTTGTGTCAAAAGCTCATAAAACGTCTTCATGGGGGCAATTCAGTTGGTATTGGAAGCACTTCGCAGAACATTGGCAGTCTTCGGCAATTTGAGGTTTTCCCCTAAAGGAAATTAATAATCAGTAATTAAACAAATATTGCAATTTTTCATACTAATTTGAGGTTTTTAATAATTAGTAATAGCATCCCTTTTATTCATGAATATCTTTCTTTTACAAATTTCTATTTAATGAACAGTAGATTAAATTTCTTAATGAAGGCTTTGGGATGCCTTTGATTGATCACTTTTGCCTATGTTTTTATACTTGAAATTGAGATGTGGTTGAGAACTTGTCTGGTAATGTATGCTCCCATGTAGCAGTTTATGAGTTTCTGTACTGTGCTTATGAAATTGATTCTGAAAGTTGACTTTAACAATAAATTCTAATATCCTGGAAACCAGGTGATTTTATTATGATTTGTATGTCTATGATGAACTAGTTACTTATACTTCTACCTTTTCTTCATTTGTCTTCTGGTATTTAGTTGGATGTTTGGGTGAGGGAAAGAGAAGTGGCTGGTTTGAAAGCAAGCTTAAATACCCTAATGTCTGAAGTACTACGGTTGAATAAATTGTGTGCTGAGAGGAAAGAAGCTGAAGATTCTCTGAAAAAAAAGTGGAAAAAGATTGAAGAGTTTGATGCTCGTAGATCAGAACTTGAGATGATATACACAGCGCTGCTAAAGGCCAATACGGTAGGTTCCATCCATTATTCTAGTGTTTCTTGTTTTAGTATTAGTAATACTGAAATATAAATAAGATATCCGTTACATTTTATCATCCCTGGTCCTCAAGGCCTCAACCCTCTTTTGTATCCTTAGATTATCTCTAGTTTTATTGTGTCTGATAATAGATTTATCCATTTAGCATTGTTGCATTCATATGACGTGTGAATTTTAAAATTGTATAAAAGAACTACTTTAAATTCCAGCAAGTGTAGCCCATGTTATATATCAGATAGTGTGATAAGGGAGATAGCAAAGTTAACCTAGTTAATAGTGGAGTATGTTGCCGGCCTAAGAATGAAGGAGGCTTGGGTCCTGGAAATTTTGTATCTAAAGGCATGGCCCTGTCAACTAAATGGCTGAGTCATTTCCCTTTGGAGGTGACTGTTGTATGGCATACGATTATTTGAAGTTAGTGTGGCTTAAACCTAAATGGGTGGGATGCTAACATTGCAGCGAATGTGAATTGTGCAAGTCCTGGGAAATTTGTTTCAAAAGGATATGCCTCCTTTATGCCACTTCTTTCTCTAAAATTATGTGATCGCCCAAAGATACTTGGGTAGGGAATTCCCTTTTTTGAAGCTCATTCTTCACTTTATCTATTTTATACCATGCATAACCATCAAATGCTCTATACGACTCTTAATGCCAATCAATCTTGGCATCTCCATTCTGTAAGAATCTTGAATGATAACAAAAGTAGCAAGCTTCAGTCTCTCTTTTCTTGAATTGATTTTGTTAATTCTTTAAGTCAAGATGAAAGTTTAGAATCTTAATCCTTTTGGCCTTTTCTTTGACTAATCTTATTTTCAGTTCCTTATTCATTCTCCTAAAAGATAAAGATTTGTTCTTGGTAAGCCAATTTGGAAATCCAAAGCTCCTTCAAAGGTAAAATCCTTTGTTTGGACAATGATACTCAATAGGATAAACACTTTTGACATGTGGCTGCTTTGATAGCCCCTTGGGGGCTCTTTTCCCTGACGTATTTGTTATGTTCACATCTGAGCGAGAAACTTTGCTCCATTATTTCTTCTCTGCCCATCATTAAGTTACCCTTGGAATAAACTCTGGTACTCAATGACATGGTCAGATATGTCCTAGTACTTGAGGTCAATATCTCCAAAACATCTTAGGGCCTATTTAGGTTAGCGGTGGCAGAAGGTCCATTTTTTAATCTGGCTTTTACAAAAGTCAGATAGGATAAAAATCAAATTGTAAGTGTGATTTGTGTTTGGATTGGCGGGGCAGAAGTGATTTTTTTTTTTTGGAAAAGCCAGACTTTTGAGCTTCTTCTCAAAAGCTGCTTTTGGAAAAAAAGCTCAGTTGCTCAAACGTCAACCCAAACACCCTAAAACAAGAAAAAAGCCACTTTTAAGCAGCTTTTGGGATGGCAAACACCATCCCAAACAGGCCCTTATAGGAGTCTGTAGTGAGCAGGATAACAATACTTTGTGGCAATATGCAGTTTATGGGAATCTATGGTCTGTCTTGTTAAGAAGGAGTGCTTGTACCTTCAAGAACATATATTCACCTTTTAAACATGCTATGGAATAAAATTGTCTAAAGGACTAGTGACTACTCTTTGATGGTCAGTCTATGGTTTATCCAAGGAAACCTTTGTTTCTAATATGCAAAGCGATTTGACAGCTCTTCTAATCTAATTAGCTTCTTTGGGATTTTGTTACATTGTTATATTTTTTTTATCTGATTTTCAGATTTATTTTCTTCAACAATTTGAACTCTCTTTAATTACAATTTCTTTATTTATCAAAAAATTTCAAATATGTGTAAAGGCTGAGTATTTGAGAAGGCAATTAAATTTGTCCCTACATTTTCCTTGATTCTATTCACTTGTATTAAGTAAAACTGCTTCCTAATTCTTGTTGTTGTTTGTTAATTTTTATCGTAAATAATTATAAACAACTATAATTGATATTCTTCTTTCATCTTTTTTATTGCAGGATGCTGCTTCATTTTGGAGTCAGCAGCCATTAGCTGCAAGGGAGTATGCATCAAGCACTATAATTCCAGCGTGTGCTGTTGTTGTTGAGATTTCAAATAATGCAAAGGATCTTATTGAGAAAGAAGTGTCTGCTTTTTATCGGAGTCCAGATAATAGCCTTTACATGCTTCCTTCTTCCCCACAGGTTTAAATTGCTCCAAAGGCCAATATATTTCTTGTGCATGATTTACTCACATTAGCTATAAAGAAATGGAATTATTAGCTGGTGTTTGATCAGTGAAGTTGCTTTATATTGGCTATCACCTTTGAGGGGTTCCGTGAGACTTGCATTGAATATCAATGAAGTCATTAGTTGTATCTCAACTAATTATTTCTTAAATGATTCTTCTTCAGGCACTCCTAGAGGCCATGGGCACCACTGGTGCTGGTGGACAGGAAGCAGTTGCCAATGCTGAGATGAATGCAACTATTTTAACAACAAGAGCTGGCGCTCGAGATCCTTCAGCAATTCCATCAATCTGTAGAGTATCAGCTGCCCTCCAGTATCCTGCTGGTGAGTATTTCATTCTTTATTTGAAACTCAAGTAGCATTTATTGTTCAGAAGCCATATCAATGGGTAGGCTATGCTACATGGTATAGCTAAGGTTCTTACTTATTACTTTGTAGTCTGTTTATTTTGCTTTGGAACATGTTGTTCGGAATCCTTTGTCAGATTTGGGTTTGACCAGAAACTTTGGATCAATTTGTATTGATCCAGTATAACTCATTTGGGGAGAAATAAAGGTGGCTACAATATGTAGTGTTCAGCTTCGCTGTAATTTGGTGCATTTTATTGGAAAGGAATGATAAAATTTCTCATGGTGCCTCAATAGCTGAATAACTTACGGGAAAGGATTTTGTTTCTTGCTTGTCTTTGATATTTGGTTCATGGAAGTTTCAAGGGAGTCTTTTTTATTGATAAAAAAAGGGACTGGGTAGCACTGTTATTTTCTTCAATTTGGGGTTTTCCTTCTGATGGAGGTGGAGCCCGTATTAAAAATGCTAGAAATCTGGCAGTGTAGGTCTGACCAGAAAAAAAACTATACATCTAGCTGTGGTGGTAAAGATAATGGATATAATATAGGCTTTTATGCTTGGAGGCTCTTTAACAGCAATCCTATGTGACACTATACATCTAGTGGAGGTGGGATAAGTCCTTACAAAGGATGCTATATAATGGTATGTTCAAATAATAAATGGATAGTAATCCCAAATCCTCCAAACAGGTGAACGTAGAAAATAAAAGGTGGAGGATTTTGGAACATCTTGGAAGGTTATAGCTTGAATAATTATGATTGCGGAGGGGGAAAACCAATTAGTTGATTTGGGATTCTAAAGCTTTTCTTGTAGGAGAAAATTTAATATGATTATAATGGAAGGTAGGGGTAGAACGAAGCCAGGCAAAATGAAAGATATGCTTCTACTTGAGTTTCAACTGTATGTGCTTCTGGTTTGTATTATTTCATTTTCTTGAATTTGGAATAATGTGACACATTTTGTTGTGTTGCATGTACATGTGTTAAAAGCTGTCGTGATACGTTACATGTTTCAGTGTTGATTGGATAGGTTTAGGGGGTTCAGATGCTGGTCTAGCATCGGTGCTAGAGTCCTTGAAGTTTTGTTTAAAACTTCGAAGTTCTGAAGCTAGCGTGCTGGAAGACTTGTTAAAGGCTATTAATCTTGTCCATATCCGACAGGATCTCATAGAAAGTGGTCATGCACTATTAAACCATGCTTATCGAGTTCAGCAGGAATATGAAAGGTAAGTCTGTTTCTAATTCATCTTATCCAAGGACTCCAACTTCATAGATTTTTCACAGATCTCATTTTCAGGTTGTGGAGTAAATGTTGGGCCTAGGTGACATGGGCCCCAACTATTTTCTTCCATTTGAGTATACTACTTTCACCCCCAATTTGTGGAAGGAAATTTTTCCCGTGGCAAGATTTCTGTATTCATATTTCCTTTTGTCTTGACCTTCTGTTTGCTTTGAACGTGAATTGACTATCTCCCATGCTTCTAACTTGAAGTCAAACAGTTATTTTGATCTAAGATGTGTGTGTGTGTGTGGGTTATGCTATCTGTGCCAGGGTGAACTGCTTTCCTGCTCATCTTTCCCTTAATTTTCCTTTACTGTCTGCCGCTGTTAATTAATTAAATAATGTTAAAATTTAGGCAAGACTAAAAGGTTCATATGATTTTTTTAAAATAATCTTCTACAGCCTTGGGAATTTGTCAAAAGCTTCCATTCTTACTATACATTTAATATCATGCTGCAGGACAACGAGTTTTTCTTTGAATTTGGCTGCTGAACAAGAGAAAACTGTTATGGATAAATGGTTGCCTGAACTTAAGACTGCTGTTTTGAATGCTCAGAAAAGCTTGGAAGAATGCAAATACGTCTGGGGTTTGGTGAGTGACTGCCCCTATAACACTGTAAATTTTTCTTAGAAGTGCCAAGGAAACATATCCTATGTACAATAATTTAAACCAAGATAACAGCCACATTATCCACCTTGAGAAAGAAACCCCAATTCAGTGGCACATGCTGCCAGGAGCCAAATCACTTACCATATGCCAAATATCCGTTCTCACCATTTCTTACTGTCTATCCTTCCTATTCTACCGCATTTTCTTTTTCTAATCAAAGAAATGCTTGTTCAGACTACAACTGTGGTAGAAGAAATCAAAAGAAAATGTCTTATTTGCCCTTAAATAGGCAAGGGGACAACTATGTATGGTATTCCCCTCTCTAACTACCCACCACTGCTAACTAAAACTCTGGTTATTTTTTTATTCCTTACTACAATTATAGCAGTTAACCAATAAAGCCTACTGATGACATCTAACTTGTATCAGATACTCCACCCTCCAAAAAACCTCCTTGTCTACAAGGATGGAGGAGGGAACTAAAGAAGTGATGGTAGAGTAATCTGGCAAGAGACATAACCAGGAAATCAGTGTTGAATTCATGGCCATTCACCATCATTTCAAGCCCCTGCATATCTTAACATGCACTAACTGCTCTCGATTTGCTACAGTCATTTAGAGCCTATGTTCTGTAACATGCCAAGCTCAAGGCGTTTAAGATACATGTGTGATGTTGTGCATACTGCCACATGTCAATTAAGACAGCGATTGGCTTCTTCTTGATTTGATCTAGGACCTTTAGTTTTGAAGCACCAGCCTTGGCATTTTCTGTGACCATAGAAGGATCAGTGGAAAGTTGAACTAAACCAGCTTTAGTTTCTTCCATGGCATCATGAAATCTTGTTCAGGTTCATCTTGAGCCACAGGCACGAATTGCTTGGATTCCTTACACTTGTGGCCCCTCGTATACTTCTCGGAGCACCAATAACATAATCCCTCTTATCCTCCGTTTCCTTCTGTGATGTGAATTGTAGGCTTGGAGGTGCTACTGCTAGTGGAAGTCACAGCAGATGCATTCCAAGAACACTGGTCTGCATCGTCTTTGAACCTGGGATGCCAACAGATTTCAATGTCATCTTCGATGAAGGAAGAATTGAATTTACTTCTAGGTCAACATTGGATGCAAACAGGGACTGTGAAGAAGGAAACAGCAAATAAGGTCTGCTGACTAGTGCATTGGTGTGTAACTTCTCAATATAGTCCTCTTGAGCTCTTCTCATGTGCATCATGTCTATTGTAATACCTGACCTGACATCAATATGCTTTTCTGGATGTCCTTCCTGAAGCCTTTGATGTAATGGTGAATGGAAACGTCCTCTGGAACGTCCACTTCCATTAGAAACTAATCAGACTTATCATTATTATCCTCAACTGAACCATCTTGTCACCAAGATTCATAATTTTGATCTTCACATTGCCCTTCCTTATGTTAACAAACCAAGCCTCAAGTTGTCTGTACCTAGTCAGCTCTGCGGAATGATGTTTCTTCATTAAATTGATGTGCCATTTCAGTGCTTTCTGTTTGAGATGGATACTCGAAAGCTTAATTCACCAGTAACAGTTTTGTCATCAACCTTGAAGAACTGGCAGCATCCATAAAACCCACAGAAATTCATCTTGTCCAACTTCAGGGATTCCATATGTCTTTTGAGTTCCTTGTAAACCATTGAATGAATCAAACTAAGAAATTGGTGTTGTTGATCCAAGCAGTGCAATAGGTCCTCAATTGTTATTTGAGATCCGTCCAATCTTTGTGCCGGGAAGTCCATCATATCCACTGTCGCTATAATTGATACCTTTGATGAGACCTCAACCGTAGCATTTTTAATGCAGTTTACGGATTGCTCCAAATCATTGATGTTGGTTGAGTTCTGGTCCAGCTTCAATCAAATGCTCTCCAACAGTGCCATATTCTCTTCAAACCACTATTTGAAGTCTGATTCTCTCATGTGATCTTGTCTTTGGCGATGCCTTGAGGCAGAGTCAGTTCTGATACCTAAAATGATAGAAGAAGAAATCAAAAGAAAATGTCTCACTCACACTTCAATAGGTTAGGGTACAACTATGTATAGTATTCTCCTCTCTGACTATCACGCTTGCTAACTACATTGACAACTATATACAGTTAATTGTTTCTTTATTCCTTGTCACACATAACTTCACTAAAGCCTACTTGTAACATCTAACACCTATCAAACTGTCCCTAAGATTTATAGATATATATTCAGATCAGACAACAACCTCCGCTAAGCATTTGATTTTGACTAATGCCCCTTGAAGTCTAACGGAGAAAATGCATTCTAGACAAAACTCAGGTTACCTAAGAGGGGCTTAGTTTGATAAGATTTTCTCTTATGGTATTCTTATTTGTATATTTATCCATGATTATTTACAAGATTTCTGTCAAAAATTTTGAATTGTACCTGCTACTGCAGCTTGATGAGTGGTGGGAACAACCAGCATCAACTGTGGTTGACTGGGTTCTGGTTGATGGTCAAAACGTAGCTGCCTGGCACAATCATGTGAAGCAGCTTCTTGCATTTTACGATAAGGAGCTATTGTGAAAAAGCCTCTCCTCGGGTCACATTCTTGATGCATCTCCCACTTGGGAAAACAATCATGAATATTAAGGTAGTGTGATATTGGCTGAAGATATCCGATTTCAGTTTTTTTTTTAAAAAAAAAAAGAAAATGAAAGGGGAAAGTGGCTGTTGGCCTGTTGTAGTCTTGATGATAGCTGCATAGAGAGGGAAAAAAATTATCCTTTTTACCTTAATGATTTGATTTGTACAGTTCTTGTTATTATTATATGTTTTTTTCATAATCATTTTGTTTATCATACGCCATTTTAGATGTTAGGTGTTCGATTGGGTTGTTTTGTTTTTCAGTGGATCTCACTAATGTCCAAGAAGGCAAGGTCATGTGGCTGTAGAGCTTGTTTGTATTATTGATTGTTTGATTGCTATAATCATGTTCAGCATATTAGCTGTTGTTTCTGTTTAACTTTATGGGCATGAGATGACTGTTTGTAACTGTTTTCCTTCTTATGTTTGGTAACATCTCAAACCATGGTTTGCGCAACCCGAGACAAAACTCCTCTCACATTATTTACTTCGTAAATCGTAAAAATTATTAAAAAAAAGCTAATCGAAACACACACTTTAATAGATTTGGTACGATAGTATAGTCAGTCTTCTTTTCTTTTGTTTTTGTTTTTTTTTTTTTTGCCAACTAATATAGTCAGTTTTCACTGGCATCATGTGGTTGTTTTCTTGATGGTTAAAAAAATGAATAGTTCAGTCAACAGGTTGCATTCCCCCCTTCGGGTCTGATGGTCTCTTTAAATGGTAAAAATTGATTGTGATAGAGGAGTGCATACTAAAGCTTTGTGAAAAATTAATTAAAGTTTAATGTTTATTTAAAGAATTCACTTAAGTAGTGTGTTCTGTTATTTCAATGTCTCAGTTGACTCACATGTAAACTATGAAACACTGAGACTTCAAATCGCCTGACGCTTTAGAGTTGGTATATACTGATACGCACGCACCAATACTTCTTCGGTATGTATTTGTAGAGGGACAATC
Source organism: Inga oerstediana (assembly GCA_963210345.1). Classification (NCBI taxonomy): domain Eukaryota; kingdom Viridiplantae; phylum Streptophyta; class Magnoliopsida; order Fabales; family Fabaceae; genus Inga; species Inga oerstediana. The sequence goes on from OY723401.1 coordinate 69,218,698, forward strand.
GGAATATTAATTTGTAATTAAAAGATAGGAAAAATTAGAATGAAAGACATGGAGAAAAAGATATTTATTGATAAGGATCATAAAAATTATAATTATTTTGAAGGACCAAATACAAAATTATAGAATTGAAAAGCTAAAATGTCTATAACGAAAATTTTTGCATTTCTTCCTACATTCTATTTTTAAAACTAATACCAAAATTTAAATTTCATTACATTTAAACGAAAGTTTTCCCAATTTTCATTGTTGATAACTTGCATAGATATATATATGAAAAAAAATTACACATTCTTTAAATTTGTCATAATTATAATTTTTAAAAGGGTTAAGGTGTAAAAATATATATGTGTTTTCTTAAAGTGCATTCACCACCAAATGTTTTTTTATGTGCAAAAGTAATTATAAACTTTTAAAATAGATGCAAAAGTCATAAATTCCGTTAGGAAGAGATGGCGTCCGTTGGTTTTGGCATCACAATGCCAACTAGAGTACAACTATAATTTATGACTCCTTTGACATATACATCCATGGAAGTGGGTTTCAGACTTGGTATGGGAAAATGTCCAAGGAAAGAAATTCTCCATTAAACCCACGCTAACCCCGCAATCATTTTTCTTTGAGAAAATAAAAATGAACCAACTAACAGAGGATATTGAAGAATAATGGCAAGGGTAACAAATACCACATTGGTCACTATGACTTTGGGGCCTCTCACTATTACTGAACTATCGCGATGTGTTGAAGAAAGTCTAGGATGAGTTAGACGAGAAGGTGGGAAAAGAGAGGTTGGTGAACAAAACAGATATAAACAAACACATGTGTATTTTTGTATCTTAAAGAATCAACAAAATTGTAATAAAAAAATTTATATAATTTTAATAAAACTCAAGGTCTTTTATAATTTTTTATTATATATGTTAAACCAAGAAAGTCTATACCATTTATTTCTTTTACAAGAAAATTTATTCATGCTAAGAAAATTCATTTAATGTCAATAAAATTAAAAAAATATAAATAATTTATTATATCTAAATAATTAAATAATATATTGATTAAATGAATATGGAACTTGGTGAAAAAACATTACAAAATATTATTTTAATTGACGTTAATTAAATAATGTATTGATTACATGAATATAAAACTTGTGGGGGAAAAAATGATAAGATCATGTGGCATGTGAATGATGGGTGAAAAAATATGATTTTAATCGTTGTTAATTAAATAATATATTGATTACATGAAGATGAACTTGTGGAAAAAAATGATACGATCATGTGACATGTAAATGATGAGTGGTTTTAGTTTTGATTTTAGTATTTTTTTAATTATAAATATAAGAGATAATGGAGAAAATTTAGTTAGAGGCAATTTAATAATTTTAAATTTATATTATGATGTTTGGTCCTTAGAAGTAATTACAATTTTTATGGTCATTTATAATAAATATGATTTTCTCTATATCCTTTATTTTAATTTTTCCTAAAAAATATTTTTTTTAGTTTTCATTATGTATCCAATACTTCTAAGTGCATATTTGATATTTCAAGGCATTGTTCTAAGAAATTAAATTTTATTTAAGAGTGTGATGGTCTATTTTTTATTCTTAATTCTTTTCATATTTTATCATTTGCTTTAAAAAGTGAAAGATTCGTTTTCCTTTGAAAGTATGTTCTCATGCTTTCAAAATTAGTTAATTTATTTGCTATTATCTTTTATTCCTGATCAATAGGCAATTAGGTATTGATTAAGAGTATATTGAACGATTTTGTTTCGCTTGGTATTGCTATTAAAGGACTATATATAAGTGTACTGGTTTGGATATTTTCTAATTGTTAATACTATCTTTGATCCCTGTAGTTTATAATCATTTTGATTTTAGTCCCTGAAGTTTTAAATATGTGATATTGGTTCCACAAGTTTACTCCATTTCAAAACATTAGTCCTTAAAGTTTTAGAAGGACTTAAAGCTAGAGTTAAAACTATTGTGGTGATATTGGTTTGGAGGTTTCAAACAAGCGATATTAGTTCATCAAGTTTATTCCATTTCAAAACGTTAGTCTTTTGAAGTTTGAGAAGGACTTAAAGCTAGAATTAATACCATTTATTAAACATATATGGCACCAACACCACTAAATATGCTTATGTGGTTTTTACTGTGTTAGAGCCACATAAACTTAATTAACGGTGTAAACTCTGACTCCAAGTCCTTTCATAACTTTATAGACTAGCGTTTTGAAACTGAGTTAACTTGAGGGATAAAAATCGCATGATTGAAACTTCAGAAACTAAAATAAAAATGATCATAAACTTTAAGAACCAAATGTGATATTAACTGTTTCCTAAATTATAATCATTTTTTGTGTTTTCTAAATTTTATGCGTGTGTGTATATATTATAGCGGGTATCATATCCTATATTTTGATATGTTTCAAAAACAAAAGTATTGACCTGTTGGATACATATCGTTCACATTCGGATCTGTGCCTCATAGCATGTAAATTACTAATCATCTATATATTATATAATACTCATAGTAACACCATTAAATTCCATTTTGTTTTTAAGTAACACTGTTTTATTTTTATAATCCTTCATAATTGAATTTTGTTTTATCTCCATAAATCAAAGAGTTATCATAATTAAAATTACAATTTTTTTGCCAAAAAACATAATAAGTATGTTTGGATCCATTAATCAATAAATATAATTTAATGATGATTATTTTATAATTTTTCCTAAAAAACACAATAAATATTATGGGATTCAATTTCGATCCATTATTTAATAAATATAATTTATTGATAATTATTTTCAAATTTTTTTATATTCATAATTTGGTTCTAATTTGTTTGGATTATGATTTTGCATTGTGATCCATTATAGGTTTCTAAATTTGAGTGCAAAAATATTAATTTAAATTTAAAATTTCACAGTCTTTAAGAAATTATCTTTCTTTGTTAACGTTGTATATTCTTAGAAAAATATGATTGAGCAAAATAAGAAAAGCCATGTACAAGTGCACACACTTATAATTGACTTCATATAACCTAATTAAGACATCATTAAGACATCATATAGATAAGAACTGCGTGCAATGTATGGGCACCAATAATTGTTTAAGATATGTTTGATAAAGCGGAAAAAGAGTAGAATAAAAAAATTAATCAATAACAGATATGTATAATTATATTTTTGGTTTTATTTAAAATTAATGGAAATGGAATGTATTGTTAAATAAAGATATGATAAATATTAGACGACGATATATTTTTGTCTATTACCAATGTTTCTTGTTTTATTTGGTATCTATGAAATCTTCAACTTCGTATTTTTCACGGCATCACTTTAGATCAGCGTAGGATCTCATTCAAGTCATAATCTCAGTGGCCAAGCTTGAAAGCTGCTTTTTTACATATGTCCACACACCGAAATTGACTTGTTTGTCACTTCATTCAATTATATTGTGCTTCACTCTTGCAAAGCCATGTGCCTCAAAGCATTCTATTTCATTGGACACTATGCTTGAGGGCTAAAATAGTTTAGAAACATATCTTACTATCCCAAAGAAATTATGAGAATTTGAATGTTTGGATAGAAATTAGATCAAGTTTTTATTTAAGCATTCTATTCATCTTGCATGCATTGTTAGTATTATTTGCTACTGAGATTCCCTTGAATCTCACCCTTCCCTGCCAATCATATAGGTCCGTGAGTAGGACAGAGAAGAATGCTTAAAGATGAACCAAAAGGAAAGATGATGAATAATTGAAGAATGAAAGTGTATTAATTTACTGTATGTAAATTATAAATTATTTGCACAACAATATATTTGTATGAATAGGAAAATTTTAGTGGAACATAATTGGGATAACCAAGAACAAGAATTAACTCTGATGTTGGTAAGAAGAACGGATAATAAGTCGGAAATGAATAATAAACCCCTAAGGAATTAATGATTAACACTTCCGCTACATAATTAAAAGGGTAAGTAAGACGGTTGTTACAACATCACTATATCCTATCAACAACTAAATCCTTATATGGGTTGTTAACCAAAAGGTCCTACTCAACAATTTTATTGAATGTTTCTCCTCGGTCTCCTTTTACCCCTTTTCACAAGACTTCATTATGTCATAATGGAAGTAAAAAAAAAAATTGGCCCTATAAAAATAGAAATAGAAGGGAAAAAATTATGAATGATTAAATTAAAATTTCTTGAATACTTCTAGGAGGAACTAGGGAATGAAGAAAATGTAAGTAGCACCATATCAAGCGAAGTGCATGCTATATCACATGTGTTTGCTTCATGGATAGTGTCATATAGGTCATTGACTTGGTGGATAATATTTTGAATGACAAGAAATTGTAAAGACCTTATGGCAGAGACATAAAACACAATGACTTGGCTAAAAATTGATTGTAATGATTAAAATCACAAGCTTAATTAAGCCAATTATAATAAATACATTAGAGTGATAAATAATATAGAGGAGTTGAAAATTATAAAAACAAAATAGAATTAATCTCTAGAAAAAAAGTTACTCGTAGTTGCCACACAAATAAAAACTCTAACAAACTTATCACTATAAAAGAGTATTATTAACCAACATGCATTGATTCTAGGGGGGAAAAGGTGATGGTCCCTTGTACATAAATTATTGACTTTGAGTTGAATGCAGAAAATATTTTTCCCAGGATGACCACTGTCAAGTTCAATAATGTTCGAATTTGACTCAATATTATTGAATATAAAATAATTGTTTCTGAAAGGGCAAAAAAAAAAACCCTTATCAAAGGCTCATGAATTGGCTTAAGGAATGAGCTGTCTGGAAGAATCTTGAAAGAAAAGAAAAAATATAAGTCAATAATATGAACCCCACTTCTTAATTCTTATCTTCGATTAATTATTGATAGTTGGAAAAAAAAAGAAAAAGATTAATTATTGATAACTTGGTAAGCTCTATTTGATTAAACATGCGAAACCGTCGTCCGTGAACAAAGACTTTAGTGAGCCCGTGAAATGATGAAAGTGACTAGCTTGCTGCATTTCGACAACGACCATGACAATTTTTTTTTTTTATCTACAAAAATTTATGTGAGCCAGGGTTTTGAAAACCCATCAAAGTAGAACAATTAAGGTTTAAGAATTTTGATAAAAATATTTACCAGTTACCTAAAAAATCCTGGGCAATAAAAGAAAAGATTCCGTGCAACCTGAACTAGTAAATATGAATAATGCTTCATCACTTTGACGAAGTAAATGTTAAAAGATTCTAAATTTGATTTTTACTATTAATACACTGGAGTTGGACTTTTTTTAACTGCTTAGAGGGATTTAATATGATTATAAAAGGAAAAGGCCGCAAGCTCATTGTACATTTATAAAGATTTTGATTCAAGCAAGCACATGTTAAATTATCCCAAGATCTGAATAAACAAAAGAACACTCACAAACTTTGAACTGAATAATAATATAAAAAAAATATTATTCTATATAAATTTTGAAATATGAAAAAAAAAATAAAAAGGAAAAAAAACTGTCACAAAATGTTGGGCATAAATGGATAAAAATTAAGATCTTGAAATAAAAAAAATATAAAAATTGTTCAACAATGTCATTAATGATAACAAGAATACCATGAATAATATTTATATTATGTGCATGCTAAAAATACTTTTTATAATAAGAAAAATGACAAACTGAAGTTGAAAATTATAAAATTCTGAATCAGATTTTTCTCATAAAATGAGTTGTAAATTATTCATCGAATATAATCATTGCTTTATTAATTCAACAATCCTGATTTAGGATTTTTTAAGTTTCAGATTCTTTTTTTTGTGATTTTTTCCTCGATAATACACACTAAAAGTCTAAAAGACAGACCTAATGCAAATTTTAAACTGTGCCATGTGAGTCTTGCACACTAAAGTTAGCTGCCTAAGGTGTCAGGAACTAAAAAATGAAAAGACAAACAAAAATGATTCTCTTGGGAACCTTCTAAAACAGTTCTGCATGTCAGAAGCCATCAATAAAAAAAAAAACAAAGCTTTAACATCTTCTGCTTATTTGAATAAATTTCTTTAAAATTGTCAGACATCTTGAATAAATAATCTCTAAGCTTTGATGTTTGAATTTTTCAAATAATTTCAAAGATTAATTTTTTAGAGTGTCTAATTATTGTTTGTCCTCCACCTCGATCCCATCACCTTCTCCCACATTCTCCCCTTAATATAGGGTTCTTTGCTGAGTTTGAGTTGCCGGCTGCATCAAATATATATATATATATATATATGTGTGTGTGTGTGTTATATTTAAGATAGGTTAAATGGGCAAGTGTTTGAACACCATCTCAAACATGGTTCTTTTTTTAAAAGCACGACAGCTGGTTTAGGATGTTTGGATTTGTGGTTTGATAGTTAGGCTTTTTTCCTAAAAGCAGTTTTTGAAAAAAAGCTCAAAAATCTAAAGCATGTTTGTTTGGGCTTAAATTTGTTTATAAGTTGCTTTTTACGTAAATCGAGACACAACTCCTCTCACATACTTACTTCGTATACCGTAAATCACTATTAAAAAGCAACTTATAAGCAATCGAATCGCTAAAACAAACATAGTTTTTCCAAAATAAGTCACTTCTGCTATCGCCAATCCAAACACAAATCACATTTACAATATGACTTTTATCCTATATAACTTTTATAAAAGTTATATTAAAAAAAAATAACTTCTACCACCGCTAACCCACACATGCCCTAAATAGGCTAATATATCATGGCTTAAGGAGTTGATTCACCTACAACAATAACAAATAAGTTTTAATTCCACTAGGTGAGATTAACTATATGGATCAAACGACACCATGAAACTCTGTCAAAAACTAAATCTTGGGATAAATTGTTAGAAATAACAAATATTTTACTCCATTCAGTTCTTAATATAAAAATATTTGTTTGATTTAATTAGATTAAGGAAATTAGTTAATATGACATATATTTTAATCATCTTCCTTAATTCCCTCATTTTCCCTCCTTCTTGATTATTGTTGAAGGAGCATCAATAGAGACAAATTAGAAAAAAAATTAATAAATATAAAAATTATATTTTATATTTAGAACAAAAACCAACCCAAAATAAGTTATATATTACCAACAATAGCAGTGATATCTAACTTTCACGTCTTGTCATTTGAAAAATAGAAAAGACATTCCAATCTCTCCAATCATTCTAATGTCTTGTAATAATAGTTTTGTCCTTTGAGACTAAATATTTTTCAATTTTTAAAAAATTATATTAGGAATTGGTTCAGTGTCCACATTGAGAGGCAAAATCGAGAACCAATTCAAACCTGGCCAAAACCGATAGAAAACTCGTGAATTAAAAACCAATTTGAACCAACAAGTTAAATGGTTGAGGTGGTAAAATGATCTCCCCGCAAACAAATAGATGAGATGATATCAAAGCTATGACAAAAGAGGGGAGGAAAAGTGTTCGAACCCTCTGACCGATGGGGAGACCTCATTGGTAGGCGATCTCGTAAGTCCCTTGTAAGCGCTCGAAGAACCCTGGGGCCGTGCCCTGGCCTTGGTAGGGGACTGGTGCCGAACCTACCTAAACTTTTTTCTATCAAAAAAAAAAAAAAAGAGGGGAGGAAAAGCATACCAACAGGATAACTATTACCGCATCCTATTGGCAAGGGATCAAAAATCAAATATATATATATATATATATATATTAAGGTGCAAGACCTTTCATGTAGCAGCAAGACCACCATAGGCCATAGACGAGATGACATCAAAGCTCCATGTTGGGAAAAAAAATTCAAATTTTAATATATTTTGCTATTTAACTACCCTAAGTTTTAGCCCAATTATCATTTTTCCCAAGACTGTTATTCTTCTCTATCCTCTGCAACCCCAACAAACTTGACTACAAATCCAATTCAAAAACATAAAACTCACATGAAAGCAAAAGTTGTTACCACCACATGAATCCAAAATCCTCGTGTGCATATCAGTTTTACATGGTGCTTGCACGTGGTCACTGACTTCAGATGGACGCCTACCATAGGCCACCAACCTCGTTTTGCTGTCTGCTTCCCGTGTGAACCTAACATAGAAAGTCAATAAAGTAAACTCTTTAAGTCGGTTCATGTTATAAAGTCTGATAAAAAGTTAATCACATAGCCTACTATTAGTATCATGATCAATTCATTCTCTCAAAGTTTGTTATCATAATTTTAGTCAATATTTACTACAAGACATTATTTCAATTTGACTTGGTTACACAAAACTTCTCTAAATTTTACGTTTTGTACGACCAACTCTAAGTCTAACCATTAAAACTTGACAAAAATGTCCTCATAATTTTTTAAATTTGTGCAAGTAATCCCAATTAGTTTGTCGTTTCTCTAATATAACATAATAAGTTGGTAATTATTTACCCACTTAAATTCTTTTTTTAAAGCTAACCGCCTCAAGTTTTACGCCATGTGCAAATTAACTTCCTAAATGTCATAATTAATAAAACTTATGCAAACAAAACTTTAATGTTACATTCCATTAGTTACATTGGCCCCTATTATCAATTCATTCTTTAAAAACTTCCTATCAAGATTTTAGCCAATATTTTTAAACAAGGCAGTATTTTAATTTTACCTAAACTTGGTTAAGGAAACAAGGGATAGATTGATGAAATATTTTTAATTTTTAAGAGACAAATATGGTTGGAACCGCAATATAAAATAGACTACTTCCTTTGTCTTTTTGTCATCATCATGATGCCTTGTCTCATGAACTTACAGAATATGTGGCCTCTTTCTTGGTCTCGTGAACCAGCAGGAAACCCAACTGTAGCATTTGTCATTCCTTCAGAATCTGTGGCTAACTTTGCATGATTGGTTTGTATCCTATTTTTCACGGCACAGAAAGCAAGAAAGGACAAAGAAAAGATAAGGGAATGCAATATCGAAGAATAAGTAGTCTTTCACTCTTTCTATGAAAGTGTTTAACCTTTCTTTCCTCATAGGCAGAGTTTTCAGTAAACTGAAGGAAGAAATGTCTTGGTTCCTAGTAGTTCTCATTCTCAATCTCACATTTAGTAGCTTCTCAGAGGCCAGCCATGAAAAGAAGCTTCTTACCCCAGTTGTTGTAGGCACTGTCTACTGTGACACTTGTTTCCAGCATGATTTCTCCAGGGACAGCCACTTCATTGCAGGTGAAGTCTCAGATTCTTAGCTTTCTTGTTGCAAGATTAACTCTGTTCCTTTGAACTTTTCATTCTGTATAGGAAATGAATTCTGTTTGAGTTGGATTTAAAGCTAACAAATTGTTTGGCTCAGTAGAATATATTGATTGAGGAGAATTTATGAAAAATGAAGGGGAATTGTTCATATGGATCCAAATAAAAGAAAGTGTCCAAAGTAAAGTTCCTCTTTCCGTTTTTCATCACATCTATTCTCCTCAATTCAGACATATCCTTGTGTAATTGTGTTCCATGTTAATATTGAAACAAAGAATAATACTTAATCGAGGTTCTCCCTCTTAATAAGTATTAACCTTTTGGATTGGCTCAAGCCAAGCAAGAAATGGCTACCTAATATTTGTCTTCACTTGTGCAGGTGCATCAGTTGCTGTAGAATGCAAAAATGGGGATTCAAAGCCAGGATTCTGGAAAGAAGTGAGGACTAATGAGCATGGAGAATTCAGAATTGAGCTCCCATTTTCAGTGAGTAAACGTGTGAGGAGAATCAAAGGGTGTACAGTAAAACTAATAAAAAGCAGTGAGCCTCACTGTTCAGTGGCCTCAGCAGGAACTACTTCTTCACTTAGTCTGAAATCAAGAAACCAAAGAGAACACACATTCTCAGCTGGGTTTTTCTCATTCAAGCCCCTTCAACAACCAGATCTTTGTAACCACAATCCAAGTAGTGTTCAAAACTCAACGGAATTTGATTCTGTAAAAACTGGGCTTCCTCCAAACTTGCTTCCTCCACTTCAGAATCCAAACACCCCCATTGGTCTTCCAACTCTTCCTCCTCTTCCTGAAGTACCTGACCTTCCACCATTGCCACAACTTCCTCCTCTACCTCCTGTACCTGTCATAGGAATTCCACTACCACCAATCCCAAAACAAGCTCAAGAGACTAAGAAACCTCAGTCTACAGATGAGAAGGTAGCTCACCCTGATTTTTTCTTTCCTCCTATCCCATTTTTGCCTCCACCCTTGATCCCAAACCCATTTCAGCCACCACCCTTGATCCCAAACCCATTTCAGCCACCACCCTTGATCCCAAACCCATTTCAGCCACCACCCTTGATCCCAAACCCATTTCAGCCACCACCCTTAATCCCTAACCCATTTCAGCCGCCAAGCCCACCACTCATCCCAAACCCATTTCAGCCACCAAGCCCACCACCACTCATCCCAAACCCATTTCAGCCTCCGCCAGCAAGCCCAGCACCACTCATCCCAAACCCATTTCAGCCTCCGCCAGCAAGCCCGGCACCACTCATCCCAAACCCATTTCAGCCACCACCAGCAAGCCCAGCACCACTCATCCCCAACCCATTTCAGCCACCACCGGCAAGCCCAGCACCACTCATCCCTAACCCATTTCAACCCCCACCATCCCCACCATCAAGACCACCACCATTTCTTCCTATTCCACCAATACCATTGCTTCCTATTCCACCAATACCTGGTTTAACACCATCGCCGCCTCCGCCTCCTCCTCCTCCGCCACCAATCTTGCCATTTCCTTTCCCTCCATTATTCCCACCTCGTAGCCCTGGTAACCCCCCTGCTTCTTCTTCAAGGACTACTTCTCCTTGATGAGAGATTCTCATGCAGATTCAATCTATAAAAGATGAGTAAAAACATGTAAACATATAAAGAATGCACCCCACTAGCGTGGTTGAATTGTGTACACGTCTCTTCCTAATTAGTTTGGTTTATATATCTTTTATAGACTGAACCTACTTAAGAATGGCTCTTCCTTGATCAAATAGAACCTACTTATAATCCTCCAAACAGTTCCTTCCACATTAAGAAGTTATTTCCTTTCAATGTGTAAATCCTAATATAGTTATCATATAATCAGCGATAGATGGGGACGTGTCTGCAATATGTAGAGTGTCTATTACTGAAAATGATCGAGATATCATTATTACTGTATTAGTAATAAATAAGTTTGGGTATGTCAACATGCTACAGTTTCAATCATGTAAAATCTTACTATTTATGTGCTTTGTTTTCCCTGAATTTTTCTTCGAATGGACACTTTTGTTTCTGACATACTGAATATTGCAAAGCTCATAAACTCATCTTACATAAATAGGTAACATCTCATGCTTCAACTAGAAGAATTGAAATTAAATTCAAACCCCCCAAAAATTCAGAATTGAAAACGGATCATTTTGTTGTTCAGTCTTACTACGTTGCCATTGTCAATGACAACTTATGGTCTCTTCGAGAGGCTTGGGATATGGCAATTTAAAAAAGTTTAAGCTAATTTTTATTATGAGCAACAAAGCTCCTGATAATGTTACAAAGGAAAGTTTCCTGAAGAATGAACAGCATTTTGGGCAAATTAGGTGGGCCAAACTTTTAGAAATAACAATAATAATAATGATAACAAAGTTACTCAGCGACAGTCTAAGGATAGAATCAACCTCTCACAAGTGATGGCCACTTGACAAAAATTTAATGACAAAGCTCAATAATCAGCAAGGCAACCAAACTCTTAGTCCTACTGTAATCTGGCCTTTTCGATTAATGGATTTATTGCTTTTAACTCCAAAAAAACAGAAATTAAAAGTGAATTAAAGCAGAACTCGTACTCCTTCAACGTAAATCTGTCATATGTTAGCCCTAGGGCACTTCGAAAGCTCAAATTTGTAGTTTCAATTACAAAATCTAACAGTATTTTTGGCAATCATCAAGACCATAAAGAGAATATTTAAGATTTGAATCTATCTATGATGTTAAGCATGTAAAAGCATAATAACCTAATTGCTTATTTGATTATGCAAGATAAGAAGACATCATCGAAGGAATAATCACTGATCAAGACCATATCGCTCAAAGAGCATATTCAGAGTTAGAATTTATTTAAGATATTAAGCATATGCAATGGTCTCTTGCTTCATTGTGCAAGACATAAAACTATAAATAAAAGGAATGAAAAGAATTCCCTTTTTTCATTGCAAGCCAGCAACTACTCAAATCATTCAAGAAAGCAGAAAATCATGGAGCTAAATGAGAGGCAAATAAGGAAGTTCCTTTTTGGTACTCCAGCAGCGGTGAACTATGATATATATATAACTACCTTTTATACAAGGAAGAGACTTAAATGTAGTTCCTAAATATCTATTTTATTTTATTTTATTTTTGATAAAAAGTTCCTTTATACGTTTACTATTAAGTTTCTCAGCCATGAGAAGCGTCTATTTTTCAGGCGAGTATATGATTCCTCCATTAAACTATTCAATTGTCATGCTTTAAAGGAAAACTTGTCCCATTGATCAAAAGAAAAGGAAAAATTGTCTGCTAGTTATATTTAAATTTGGAACCTAATAGACTAATAGCAAGGATATAAAAATACAGATATAATCCTTAGCCACAGAATCTTTTGTCCTAAAAGTCATATAACATATTGTCGGCAGCTAACCAATAAATTTAAGAAAGGAAAAGGGATGGCAAAAAGATAATATAACAGATATCCTCCAGAGCACCAAAAATTTTAGGGATTTTAAATGAATTTGGTCTACCAGGCCTGGCGGACAAAAGAAATAATAGAAGCCAAACCAATTCTCGCTTGCCTTGGGCTTGGGTTAGCGAATTAGAAAATTCAAATAAGTACTTGATATGTGATTACACGTGATGATAAGAAAATGCTAGTTCGACACCAGTTATCCATGTACCATGTTTGCTGAGTAATAGGGGGAAGAAGATTATACCGAGAAGGAAGAGCAATGGCAGCCATCAACGGCGTTTCCGGTGGAAGAATCGGCAGATACAGAATCGAAAGTGGAGTCTGTAAAGATGGCGCCACCATGAGAGCAGGTAGGGGGCGTTGCGTGATCGTATTGGATGTGAATTGTCGGCAAAAGCCGCGCTGCAAATAAGAAGCTGATTAGCTAAGCGTCCGCATTCCAGGCTCAGAGTGATGAGAAAAAAAATTCACATCATTAAAACGACCTACTTTCACTCAAAAGCGAGTTATGAGCCGTCGATACAGGAATAATAAGGACGGTCTGTGTGTCCCAGAGTGATGAGAAAAAAATTTTCATCACCACAACAACGTAGTTTCCCTTGAAAGAGGGATATAATCTGTCGATGTAAAAGTAATACTTCCGAGCCGTCTGTTTATCATCTGTTGCAGGAGTATCTAATATTTTAAAATATTTTTTTGAGTAACACATAATATTCTAAAATAACTAAGAATTCGTTTGGTTCGATCTCATTACACCCTACGATATAGTGCAATGTGATGTAATGGTAATGCAATACAATATTAATTATAAGGGTAGTGTTTGGTTTGATTTTTAAGCAACATGCAATGAGTTAATATTTTAACAATTATTTAAAATTAATATATTACACAAAGTCTATTTTACCCCTTAATATAATCTTTGTAGAAAAAATAGTTACAAGCCAGTGACGGCGGGGATGAAGGAGGAAGAGGTGGTGGTGGTGGTGGTGGCAATGATGGGGGTGGCAGGGGAGGAGGTGGCGACGGTGGCAGTGGGTGGTGGGCCGGCGGCGGCGGCAACTATCACGCCCTTATCTCAATTTCAACATTTTTCAGAGTATTTGCGAAAAACGAAATGTGGTTCGGTAGACAACACAGGAATAACATAACTATACGGATAATATATGTATGATTACATAAATTCCCCATAGGGGTTTGTACATAATCATTACCATCAATGTAGCCATATAGGGCTACTTGGGTATCTAAACCCGTCCCAGTGAAACAAAGACATCTTCTCATCTTCATTCCACCATTGCAATCCCCTCATATGGTTCTCTGCATTGTTCTTAGCATATCTTCTGTCTTCTCCTGTCTAAATTGTTGGTAGGGGATGGTGAGATTCGAGAGAATCTCAGTATGAAACAGATATCATAATACATGCATGATTGATGCTATATGTATGACATGTTAGCTTTATCTAGATGTATGCTCCATAATGACATTTATGCATGCTTAATGTTTCATACAACAAGGCTATGGCTACAGCGAAAACAGAAATAGAGCTTCATTTATTCAAATATGCTCTACACAATCAAGTAAAGCAATCACATATATCATTACACAAGCAAAGATATCAAATACATGCAAGTAAGATAAGTCTCTTACCTCCAATCTTTCTCCTCGATGTGCGTGCCAATAGCTCGGGGCTCCATATTCGATCATACAATGTCAAATGTGCTATTTAGACACTTCCATAGTGTTTCTGGGGGTTATATAAGTCTATTTTAAAAATTTACTAAAATGCCCCTGAGGACCCGGCCCGGTCCGGCCATACTCGGTCTGACTGTACTTTTTCTGAAATTTTGACATGGGCTATTTTAACATATTTTTGTCCAAGGAATCCATTTCCGAACTCAGAATTATCAAATTCAATGCCAAATTACAAAATTACCCTTGACAGCCCTACTTTTAGGGTTTTATGGGCATTTCCGTAATTATGCTTTCTCGTCCTTTTCCGAAAAAGTGCCCAACTGTAACCCCACCTAATTTTTCCTCCTGAATCCAATGGAACCATCAAATCATTGAAAATCCAACTCTAAGGCCTATTTCTAGAGCTGGCTGAAACTTATAAGAATTTAAGGAAAATTGGAGTTTTTCGGTTTCGACTCGGTACACACGTTCCTTTCTACTCCAAATCATTTTATTGACTATTCCATTAGGTTACAACTACCATTTAGTACCAATTTGGGCAGCATAACCTCTAGGCCAACCCATTTTCAAAAATTAAAACCAATGGTAATCCGGCGAAATTTCACCGATTAAATTGCCCACAGCAGCTAGAATAGTCAATATACGAAGGTTTGGAAGCTACATCAATCTCCCACTAGCTTTTCCTCTTCTTGGCTGAAATGCTAACCTTCCCAAGGGCTGAATTGAGCTTCCAAAACCTTAAATCACATAGAAGAGAAGCTTAGGAGAAGGATTATACACGTTAGGTACGAATTCACTGAAGAAATCGACTTATCTCGTGAGTTTTCTCCTCTCCTTCTCTCTCTAAAACTCTCAAACTCTCTCTCTCTCCTTGGCTGCTATTTCACGTCAGGTATGAGGTTGAAGGAAGAGGATGATGATTTTAATAAGATATCCCAATTTAATTAATTAATTTTCCCAATTTCGGATTTTTACAAAATTTTGGCAGATTTCTGCCCAAATTTTGAAAAATCATAACTAATTCTAGAAACATCGAATTGGAGTGATTCCAAAGCCTATAGAACTCTTATTGAGTCTAGTTTCAAGGAAAAATATAAACTTTTTCTGAATGGAATCACAAAATTCCCATAATTTCAATCTTTGCATATTGTTCCAGAAATTTCACAGTTTTTCTGTGCTGACTTCAAAAATGCACAACGTTTTGTATATAGCTCTAATTGAGTCATATGACCTATCAAATTAAAGCTTAGGATGTCTACTTTCATCCTGTAAATTTTCATAATTTTTTATCATCATTTGATCATTCAAAATCACATGACAAGATCACTACGTCATAGGCAATTTCACCAAAAACATAATTACTTTCTTCAAAATTAACCATTTTATTTTCTTTAATGCCCTAAAGATATAAGAAATATTAGAGAATATATTTGGGACACCTGCAAAACTGGGGCTTAGCAGTCCACTTAATTTAGGCTTATTCTCAAGCCTCAAATCCCAAAAATTCTAGGTATTACAGCGGCTGAAGAGGTGGTGGTGGTGGCGGGGGTGGAGGAGAGGTGGTGGCGATGGCGATGGGTGAGGGTGGCGGTGGAGGAGGAGGTGGTGGTGGCGGTGGCGATGGGCAGGGGTGGCGGCGGAGGAGGAGGTGGTGGCGGCTGTGGGCTGCGGGGGTAGAGGAGGTGGTGGTGGGCTGTGGGCCTGTGGCGGTGGTGGTGGCGGGGGTGAGGGTGGCGGTGGAGGAGGAGGAGGTGGTGGCGGTGGGCGGCGGGGGTGGAGGAGGTGATGGTGGCAGTGGGCGGCAGGGTGGACGAGGTGGCGGTAGGCTGTGGGTTGATGGTGGCGGAGGAGGTGGCGGTAGGCAGTGGATTGATGGTGGCGGAGGAGGTGGCAGTGGCGGTGGGCCGGTGGCGGGGTCGGGGTGGTGAAGGCGGTGGAGGGTGGAGGTGATGGCAATGGAAGAGGAAGAGGTTATGGCGGTGGCAGTTGTGACGTGATGCGACAAGTGAAATAAGATAAGTGAAACAAAGATAAGAGAAACTAAAGGGTAAATTGGACTTTTTAGACCATGCAATAGGATGGTAATGAGGATTCATAGGGGGGAGGTATGAATAAAGATTACCAATTTTTTGGTAATCATCATTACTATGGTAAACTTTATTACCATGCTAAAGAGCAACCAAACACTCTTCTCTTGGTAATGCAATCATGATTACCATTGCAGGCATGCAATGGGGTTGAATCAAACGGGTTCTAATGTTAACCCCGTGCGTTGCACGAGAACGTGAATTCTAATTAATACATTGCAGGATTAATTTTTTATGACTATAATGCATTTATTTGTATATTTATAAAACTAAATTTTCAGTTCAGAAATGCATAAAGGGTGATTATAATCATGCTTATATATCACATTTTGAGGGAACATTTTTTTGGAGAATTTATTATGCCTTGGTATACCAACAGAGTGTTAATAAATTAATAAATGGAAGGCTATATGGGGGATAAAATTTGATAAAGCAGAGGTAAAATGACTACAATTTTGATTGTTTACTAAATATATCACTCAAAGAAACTTTCAACAAAAAAATGAATCTTACATGATATTTTGAAAAATTTCTCTATAAATCACATTGGTTTTCTTCTTAGTGGGTTTATTGTCTAAATCAAGTATTAACATCTTGATGTCGTACATATGATTATGTGTGATACATGTAATACTTTTGTTTCCCTTGAAAGAGGGATATAATCTGTCGATGAAAAAATAATCTGAGCCGTCTGTGTATCATCTGTTTCTGGACTATCTAGTATTTTAAAATATTTTTTTGAATAACATACAGTATTCTAAAATAATTTATAGTATTTTTAACCTTTTAAAATATTTTTTCAGTTGTACCCAGTGTATTGACAGACTGATTGCAATTTTACACTTAATATATTTTTTAAGCTCTAAAAATTACTTTAAAATATTAGATGCTACTGAAAAATATTTTAAAGTGGGTGAAAAGCAATAAATCAGTATCCTAAATTTTGGGTGCTCATTACTATTTAGAAAAATACATTAACGGTAAAATTGTAGTCAGTCTCCTAAAACACTGAGTACAACTAAAAAAATATTTTAAAGAGTTAAAAGCACAAAAAAATATTTTAAAGTAATTTTTGGAGCTGAAAAAATACATTAAGGGTAAAATTGTAATCAGTCTGCTAACATACTTGGTAAAACAAAAAAAATATTTTAAGGGGCTAAAAACAATAAAAAAAATTTTATGAGGAGAATAGAGAGGTGACACACGGATCAGATTATTTATATATCAACGGCTCAGTTCTTTCTTTTAAGTGAGACAACATAGTGGTGTTGATGAGAAAATCTGATGAGCTTGAAATGCGAACGCGATTAGCTAAACGTTGTGGAGGGGATGCGTTGAGCGGGAGAGCCAAATCATTTTGTGATGGACATTTATTTCACAAAATATAAAAATAAGATAATTACTCATCTTCATCAATCAATATAAAATATTCTTCAAATCATTAATATAAGATATATTTATTTAATTTGATTAAATTAAAAATACTAGTTAAATTAGTTAATATGACATATTTTCCAAAACATCCTAATCATTTTCTTTAATTACATCATTATTTCTCCTCCTTGATTATGGTTGAAGGAACATCAATAAGGGTAAATTAAGAAAACATTGATCAATATAAAAATTATATCTTATATTCAGAATTAAAGTAAACTTTATAAATATATCTTATATTAAGAACTAAAAAAACATCTACTAAAAAAATATCTAACTATAGTTAGCTCATTCAAAAATTTGGACAATTTGGGTGCGAGGGACCTTTTTTTTTTTTTTTTTTTGTTATGGAAGTTTATTAAAAGAAGAAAGAAAATCATTGATGGGATTCAATAGTTCATAAATTATTTTTCTATATTAATTTTAGGGTTAAAAGACTATTTTGCCCTGGAAGTTCTCATGAAAGAGCAATTTTGCCTCTAAAATGTCAAATTTAGAGCAATTTTGCCCTAACCTTTATTCCAGTTAAGTTTGATTGTTAATTGACTAAATATGTTGAACTGACAATTCATGTGTCATCCACTTCATTTTTGTTAAGGTGTAAATTTGTGCCGAAAGTTTTTGTTTAGGAGCAATGCTACCCCATAAGTTTCTAAATCATAGCAATGTCACCTTAGCAGTTATCTACGTTAAATTTGACTATAACTATAAGGTGACCGGATATGTTACATTGAAGAAGAAGAAGAAGGTACATATGAAGGGGGAGCTCACATTCACTAGAGAGTAATGAAGAAAAAAATTTAATCACTAGATGCATAACACATTAAGGAAGATTGCCAAAAACAAGGCCATTGAAAACTCTTAGCTGCCATACCCCAACGACACCAAGACAAGCAAGTACCCTTTTGATTTTCTCTTCACCGCATAAGATGTTTTCACCTCTTCACCTCTTTGATTGTCTTTAATCCTTCATATACGATGCATTTTTTGTAAAAAAAGATATATTTACTTATTTTTAAATCTAACTTTGAAAAAAACTGAAATGAATAACACATGAACTTGCTAGATAAGCATATTTGATAAACGAACAGGTAAACTTAACCTGAATAACAGTCAAGGTGAAATTGCTATGATTCAGAAATTTCCGAAACAATATTGCTCTTGAATGAAAACTTATAAAGTAAATTTACACCTAAACCCAAAACAAAAATAATGTGGATGACATGTGAATTGTCAGCTTAACATATTTATTCAACTAACGGTTAAATTTAACTAGGATAACGATTAAGGCAAAATTGCTCCAGATTTGACATTTCTGAGGCAAAATTACCCCTTGAAATCCTTCTAGGGCAAAATGGCCCCTCTATGACAACTACTAGGGTAAAAATAGCCCTTTAACTCTTAATTTTATAATTGAGATTGAACGAATTTTTTTAATCAAGGCCAGTACCATTGTAAATCAAATGAACTGCGCCAAATTTTGTTTTGTTAGCCTTCTGTTTTGGAGCCTTGAAATTTGGCCACATGAAAGAAAATGAATTTTGAGTTACATTTTAAAAAAACAGTGTTGTTCCTTCACAAACTAATGTTGCCAAAACCTGCATAAATTATGCTGGCTCAAGTATGTAATAGAATTAAACGAGCCATTGCAAAATAGTTTATAAAACAATGCAAGAAGTAGATGGAGCGGAGAGGATTGATCTAAAGATTAACGGCGTAGACATAGGGGATTGCCAAATTTCAATTGCATTTATTGTCTTGTTGTCATACGCACAAGCTCACTCTTCCAAATATCTTGTCTAATAACTAAGGTTCTGAAACACGGAACGGTTTCTGAATTGGTCGTGATATTGGGTCAAGGGTCAACAGGTCAGATTGAAGTTAAACCGGGGTTAGGCCGGTGAGGAAGGGAAGATTTTATGATTATTTATAATTCTGAATAAAATATAAAAAAAATAAAAAAAATCGATCAAACTGTGAGAAAACTTATCAAACCGTGTGAAAACTGGTCAAACCGGGATTAGTTACCAACCAGACCACCAGTGCAACGGTTTTAAAGTCAAACCGGCCGGTCCGATCCAGTCTTAAGAACCATGCTAATAACCCCAAATCTTTTTTTTTCCAATTAATAACCTCAAATCACAAGTTATTATGTGTGCACTTGGGTTTTGAACCTCTTAAGCAGTATGAGATTTATTCCTTTTAACACACAAACTTACAACACATTAATCACTTCTTATCATTCTATTCCTTTCATTATGAGATGAGAAGTCTTTTTTTTCCCCACTTTTACTGGTTTGTATAAAAAGAGTGCCACAAATATGTATTTAATTATGATGGATCTCATGTGTTATATAGAATTTGAGAAATGAATCATACTGTTCATGACTTATTAATTATATAAAATATTAAAATATGTATATTATATATAAATATAACAACATATAAATCATGATCCCATGAATTGTATTTTGAAATAAAGATACATATTGTTATTCCTTATTATTTCCAACTCAAATGAACTTTGGAGCATGATTTTATTGGGTATAAGATGGCTAGGTGTTATCACCTTGGCTTACATGGGTTTTCTACCCAAAAAGAGGAGTGTATTGGGTTTTTTATTTTTTTTGTTGGGCCAACAGACTTTTGTTTCTTTATCTAGTTTTGTTTGCTAAAGGCGGGCGCGCACAAAATATCAACCAGGAAGAGACATTACTAGCCCACAAATATCTGAAAAAAATATTCCCCCCATCTTAATTATAAGATAAAATTGATTTTTTTAAAAAAATTAAGGAAGTTAATTAAATTATTTTAGAATATTTATATTTATATTTTTTTCTCCAAACTAATTAATTTGACTAATAAACTGATATATAATCTAAAGATACTAAAAATATAAATACTCTAAAGTAATTTAATTGACTTCCTTAATTTCTCCAAAAAAATCAACTTTATCTTATAATTAGGACCGGAGGGAGTAATCATAACGTATTTTTATTTAAAAAATATTCATAAGATACATTCTAAAATTATCACTTACAACAAACTCAAGAGATAACACCTAGTCATAATTTTTATTTGTTTTGATTTTTTAGAAGTGCTTTTTACTATATTCAAAATAAGTAGGTCACTAGAGTTTTGTGAAAATGTGCTTAAAAAAACAATTTTTTCTTCCCAAACACAAGAAATAAAAGAAAACATGAATACATTAAGATTATAAGTAACAGCCAAACACTCTTATTTTAATAATGTAATCATGATTATTATTGCAAGCATGTAATATGGTTGAACTAAACAGGCTCAAACTTCTTGAGTGAGAATGTTGTAAACGCATGTTATTTTGAAATCCAAATTAGTTTTAGGAGTCTTTTTTTGAAAAACAAGTCATTAAAGTCTGAGTTAAAAAAAAAGATCTCAAAAAAGTCTAATTAACAATTAAAAAAAGCAGGAGTTCTTCTAATATACTCCCTCCGGTCCTCATTATAGGACAACATTTAGGAGTTGATCTTGGTCCTAATTATATGACAAAGTTTTAATTTTTATCAATTTCTTCCCAAAATACCCCCCATTGACACTTTCTCAATAATAATGAAACACAATAACAATTTTATAATACACCTATGTATTCTATAAAGTGAGTAATACTTGCAACTCATTAATGTCACATACACCTCAATTCTACTGTTTCTTTTATTCTTTTTAATAAAATAATTTTAAAACCCTGAGAAACTTTAAGTTAACGCATTTTGATAATCTTTTAAAATAGAGAATAATATACGTTGTTTGTGGTTTTTTCTTGACTCTCGCACACTAGCTAGAGAAATTAATTCTCAATCTTTGTAATTAATGAATCAAATCTGACTTTGTTAATCAAACAATGAGTTCTGAGGTCCTTAACTACAATTTCCTTAGATACAAGAAGTGCTCCAATTAATACTCTAAAGTTAGGGTATTTTTGAAAAATAAATAAGATTAACTAATTTAACTATTATTTTTAATTTCTTTAAAATTAGATAAATATGTCCTATAATTAAGATCGGATAAATATTTCTTGGTTGGGACCTTAACTATAGCTTTTCTGTTTCTAGGGAAAATTTCGGTCCGTTTGGCCTTGGGCCATTTTTTCCCTTCCTTATGGCTTTTTTTAAAAGGAAGAAAGAAAAGCAATTTTCCGCTCTTCACCATGCTTGCCCTTGCTGCTGCCAGTCAGCAGCAGAAGTAGCAGCATCACAGAGAGTGAATCAGCTGCGCTTTGCGCTTCCCCTTCTCTATCAGGTGATGTTAAACCCTAATTTCTTTTTCCTTCTTCTATTTTTCCTAATGTTTATCTTTTATCTTCTTGTGATTTTCCATTTCTGGATTAAATTTCTACTGTTTAGCTAACTCCGTACAAGCCCCTGAAATTTTCATATGCTTGCTTTCAATATTCAACGCCCGTTTTAGTTTTTTCTTCCGACCGTGTCATTCGTTTTCATTTAGTTTTATTCTTGCCTGAATCTTTTCAGCCATACCGAGGCTGCTTTTGGACTCTGAAGTGAACGAGATGATGAATCCCTCGTTTTTGGTCTATCTTACATTTGCAGAGAAATAATCGTCTCTTTATCAGTGACAATATCTGTTGTTCCCGAGGTAATGTCGGTAGATTCTAATTGCTTTCTGGAAAATATTTCATTAGCTGTTATGTTCTGTTTGAGCTTCCCTCTTCTTCTGTTATATGTGCCCTGAGGTCTCTCTCTGTTTTTTTTGGTAAACAAAATTAATGAAAGAACTTCGCTTGCAAGTTGCAAGGGATGATAAATTTTATCTTGGATTGGTTTTTGGTAATTTTGCCTAATCTTATTAGAGGAATGCGTTAACTTTGGTTGTTTCTGTTCTGTAGTTGACGATACAATCAGACAACACAATAAAATATACTTGTACAGGAGCCTGAGGAGCCTTTACTGGAGAACGAGTGCATTGAAATTGTTTCTCATGTGGGGGCTTCAAAGTCCATACAGTGTTAGGCAAGTTCACTTCAGTAATCATCTCTACTATAGCCCTTCTCGGCGTTGCTATTCAAGTCCACCCGTCTGTTTTATCTCCCCTTCAACTAAAACTACAGAAAGCAGCAAGAACAACAACCAATTGATTCAATCATTATGTAAACAAGGAAGCCTCAAGCAAGCCCTCCAGGTCCTTTTTAAGGAGCCCAAACCATCTCAGCAAACATACGAGGTTTTGATATACTCTTGTGCCCACCAGAACTCACTTTCTGATGGCCTTGATGTTCATCGCCACCTCATTGACAGTGGCTTTGACCAAGACCCATTTTTAGCCACCAAACTTATCAATATGTATGCTGAGCTAGGGTCTATTGACCATGCACGCTGGGTATTTGATAAAACTAGAGAAAGAACCATATATGTCTGGAATGCACTCATCCGGGCACTAGCAATGGTAGGTCATGGTGAGGAGGTGCTGTATTGGTATAGTCAGATGAATTGGAGTGGGATCGCATCAGATAGGTACACATATACTTACGTGCTCAAAGCTTGTGTTAATTCAGAGTCAACAATCTTTCCTCTCCGGAAGGGTAAGGAGATTCATGCCCATATTCTACGACATGGCCATGAAGCTCGAGTTCATGTTATGACAACTCTGCTGGATATGTATGCTAGGTTTGGTTGTGTGTCAAATGCAAGTTCTGTGTTCAATGCTATGCCTGTCAAGAACTCAGTCTCATGGAGTGCTATGATTGCATGTTATGCAAAAAATGGCATGTCCGTGATGGCTTTGGAGCTTTTTCAGCAAATGATTCGTGAGGAGCATGATTCAGTTCCAAACTCTGTGACAATGGTCAGTGTGCTTCAAGCTTGTGCAGCTCTTGCTACTTTGGAACTAGGAAAGCTGATTCATGGGTATATTCTTAGAAGGGGTCTTGATACAATCCTGCCTGTTCTTAGCACCCTTATAACAATGTATGGAAGATGTGGTAAGCTTGAATTGGGGCAACATGTATTTGATCAGATGAGAAAGCGTGATGTTGTTTCATGGAATTCTTTGATTTCAAATTATGGGACGCATGGTTTTGGAAGGAGGGCTATTAGGATTTTTGAAAAGATGACCAACCAAGGAATTTCACCAAGTCCGATATCATTTATAAGTATTTTGGGAGCTTGCAGCCATGCAGGCCTTGTCGAGGAGGGGAAGATTTTATTTGAGTCAATGGTAAGTAAGTATGGAATTCATCCCAGTATGGAGCATTATGCTTGTATGGTGGATCTTCTTGGCCGAGCAAACCGGTTGGATGAAGCAATCAGAATTATAGAAGATTTGCGCATTGAACCAGGACCCAAGGTCTGGGGCTCCCTCCTTGGATCTTGTAGAATTCATTGTAATGTCAAATATGCAGAGAGAGCAAGCAAAGCTCTATTTGAGTTGGAGCCTTGGAATGCTGGCAACTATGTTCTTTTAGCTGACATATATGCCGAAGCTAAGATGTGGACAGAAGTAAAGAGAGTAAAAGAGCTTTTGGAAGCTCGTGGGCTGCAAAAGATTCCAGGCTGCAGTTGGATTGAAGTTAAAAGGACAATATATTCATTTGTTTCTGTTGATGGGAGCAACCCACAACATGAGCAACTCCATGCTTTACTACAGAAATTATCGAAAGAGATGAAGGAGCAGGGTTATGTGCCACAGACAAAGGTTGTTCTTTATGATCTTGATGAAGAAGAGAAGGAGAGAGTTATATTGGGACATAGCGAAAAGCTTGCTGTTGCTTTTGGACTCATCAATACTGCTAAGGGTGAAACCATCAGGATCACTAAGAATTTGAGATTATGTGAAGACTGTCATTCTGTAACAAAGTTCGTTTCAAAGTTCGCTAATAGAGAGATTCTTGTTAGAGATGTCAATCGAATTCATCACTTTAAAGATGGGGTATGTTCTTGCGGCGACTACTGGTAATTCTTTGGAGAATATTATGCAGTAGAAACGCCCAATAAATTAGTTCCCATATTGTCAGTGAAATTTTATGAAGGTATAGTTTTTTATTATACAACGAGCCCTCAGTTTGTTGCTGATTTTTTTTTTAAATTTCTTAACCACTGCCTGATGCTGATTCAGTTCAGTTCAGTTATATAATTCTATTTTTTATATAAAAAAAAAGTAGTTCAGTTATTATATAAATTGTAATTGTAATATAACTTTTAAGTTTACACCTTTGCTTCAGAGTTATTTTGCCTCTGGGTTAAAGTATGGCATTCAATTGGGGAGTACGAAATACTGGTGGTTGAGATTATATGGTAGAAATTACATAGGAAATTAGGGAAAAGTTCCATTGAAAATCTTATTGGTGAGAAGGACTGAAATACCTATGCCCTGCAAATTTTGTATATGCAAATTACCGGTAGGTACTTTAATTTTATGTCATTTTCACCAACAAAATTTTCAATGAATAGGGGACTTTACCCAATTTTCTAAGGGTAAAGATGCTAAAATATAGATTTTTGTGAAAAGTGCAACTGTAACAATAAACTATTTTTTGGAGTAAAAGTAATCATAAATATTATAAAAGAGGGTTAAAATAATCACAACGTTAATGTCTGTTAATGTGAACTTTTTAATAAAATGTTAAGGTGCTAAAATAGTCATTAACTAATACTAAAAATGTAAAAGTAATTACAAACTTTTTCTTGGATACAAAAGTAATTTCTTGAATATTAATTCATAATTTTTTTTTGTTTGCTTATGTTATGAGTGTTTTATCAATTTGGAGATTAAAATGACAAAAGTAAAAAAAAAAAATTATAAATTAATATTCAAAAAGTTTCCTATTTTATAATTAATGTTAGGGATTTTATCATAGTTATCGAACCTGAACTAGACCGGAAACAGGCAACCGGTCAGTAGATATGAGTCAAGTTTTTAATTTTTTTTTTAAAAAAACTTTTTTTTTTTTATTTTTCCTTTAAAATTTCATACTATAAACCTAAAATTTTCCATTTCTCACCTGTTTAGTCCCGGTTTAGCTCCGGTCTAACCCACTAACCCTTGACCCAGTACCCCAGCCGGTTTACTGACAGGTCAAGGTTTAATTACCTTAGATTTTATCTTTTGGAATTAGGTGATAATTTTCTTTCGTTTCATCATTCTAACCAAAATAAAAAAAGTCGACTTCTTGAATATTAATTCATAAGTTTTGTCATTTTAATCCCCAAATTGATAAAATACTCATAACACAAAAGCAAAACAAAATTATGAATTAATGTTCAACAAGTTATTTTTACATCTAAGAAAAAGTTTATGGTTATTTTTGCACTTTTGGTATTAGGTAATGGCTATTTTAGCCTCTTAACATTTTGTTAAAAAGTTCACATTAACGGACGTTGTCCGTTAACGTCATGGTTACTTTTACTCTTTTTTATAATGTTTATGATTACTTTTACTCCAAAAAATAATTTATAGTTACAGTTGCACTTTTCATAAAAATTTATGATTATTTTAGCACTTTTACCCATTTTCTAAATTTCTATACGTGATCCTTAAAAAGTAAAAACTTTACTAGGAAAATATGTGAACTCTTGTTTAGAAATTTTATTAGCTATAAAAGACTTGATATGTTTTTATACATATAAAGCACTTGTAATACACATGATTTTATATATAAAAAGTATTGTCACTCTAATTTAGGTCATTTTTGGTAATAAAACTTTTAAATAGGGCGCTTAATTGATTGTCCCAATTTTATACTTCTCATTAAAACATTCGTTTTTAAAACTTGAAGTAAAAAATTTGAGATTATGTGAAATACTTATCATTGAAATAATAATTTGTAGTAGAAGGGCAAGTTGAGGTTCTCTTCTCTTGATATTCCACGATTCAAGATGAATAATGATGCAAGTACAATAATCATGAAGAGGCAAAAACGAAATAGACTACCATTTCTTAATTCTTATCATGTCTTCATACTTTGTCTTTACAACAATTCCTTTATGGAAGAAACCAAGTGTCGGTAACTCTATTCTTACTCAATGTTTGGCAACATTTAGTGTTTGTTTGGAATAATTTATTTTTGAATAGTATGTGAGAGGAGTTTTATCTCGATTTACATAATAAAGACTTATTTTTTAAGAAAACGCTGAACAAAACAATCCTTTATTTTTTAAATATAAGTGTTTATTATGTAAGTCAAGATAAAACTCCTCTCACATACTTACCTCGTATACTATGAATCACGATTTATAAGTACTTATTGTCCAAAAATAAGTTTTCCAAACGAGCATTTATATGCTGGTTTGTGATACCTTATTTTTAACTTATAAGTGTTTATAAATCGTGATTTATGGTATACGTGGTAAGTATATGAAAGAAATTTTATCTCGATTTATATAATAAACACTTATTATCAAAAAATAAGCTATCACATACTCCCCATTAAGCATATATTGTTAAGCAGGATACTTTCGCTTTATTGACGACTTTCCCCAATATTATTCATATTGGAATTATGTAGCCTACTTTCTTTCATCATTTTATTCCTCTTTGTTCTTGCCCAATTTCTTTATCGGTACTTTAAAACTTTGTATGATTTTCTTATATTATCATTTTGTTTATTATTAAAAAAAATTATATGTTAGGCTGTAATTTCCTATTTTAAAAAAATTATAAAAAACGGGCTTCTCAAATTGAGTTCATATTATAAGAAAATGAGTTTTTAAGGAATTAAGCCTAAGCCCATACGTGGATAATGCTTATGAATATGACATGTTTTCCACTTGCACATTATTATTCAAAATTCTTAATCTAACAGCTATTATTTAACTAATTCATGTAGATTAAATAAACTAAATAAATTACTTAAATTATAATAAATACAACTTGATTTTTCTAAAATACTCCCATATAACATTAAATTATATATTAATTTATAAGTCAGATAAATTAATTTAAAAAAATATGAGAGAAAAACTGAATTAATATATTACATTTAAGACTAAAATAAACTCTCTAATTAGGGGGTCCTATATTTAAGACCAAAAGAGTATATATAATATTCACTCCAATTTCCAAAACACAAAAGCTAATTGAGTAATTTGTTTTGTTCTTAAATGTAAAGTCTCGATATTGAATCAACTTATGGGCATTATGGTATATCTCCATTTAGAGGATCCTACCAAAAATTTGTATTTGTTTATAAATTCTCCAGGCAGATGGATAATACCCGGAATAGCTCTTTGTAATATGATGCAAGCATATCACAAAGATAAATTTATAAATTATCTGTCTCTCAAAATTTATAAATATTTTCCTTAAATTATCTTTTTTCTTTAGTTTCTTGAATTATCTTTATTAATTTCATATATTAAATGGGAAATTCGTTGATAAGGATAATAATTAAATGTGGCATTGAGAAAAACTAAAACAAATTTATTATAAGTAACAAATTTAATAATTATTTTAATATTTATAAATTAATTATTTAACTCATATACTTGATAACTAATATTTACTATAAATTAATGTTTATGAATGAAACTCACCTACATATCATATCACTAAGTGTGTGTTTGTAATAGCGATAGGAAAAATGGAGTTTATCAATTTAAATTTTGGTAATTTTATTTTTGGTAAAAGCTCGATTGTGTATTGTGATTTATGTTTGGAACAACGATTGTATAAATGACTTTTACAAAAGTAAAACTTGTTTGGATTGACTTAAGCATAAGTGACTTTTATGATAATAATAAAAAAGAGTGGGCGGAAAAATATTTTAAAGGTTTAAAAGCATTAAAAAATAGTTCAAAATAATTTTTAGAACTGAAAAAGTATATTAAGGATAAAATTGTAATCAGTCTGATAACACACTGGGTACAGTTGAAAAAATATTTTAAAGGTTAAAAGCACCAAAAAATAGTTGAAATTAATTTTTGTAGCCGAAAAAGTATATTAAGGGTAAAATTGTAATCAGTCTGATAGTACAATGGACACAACTGAAAAAATATTTTAATCATTCTCACCCTCCCCAAAAGCTAAATCAGTAAACGCTTCAATGTTGAGCTTATGCAATAAGCTATTTTGATCATCATAAACTCAATTGGCAACTGGGGACACAAAACACTCTTTTTTTCCCAATTGCCAATTGGGATTTGGGCACCAATTGAGCTTTTGGGGGGCCATTTACACACCCTAAAGAGAGTGTTTGGAGTCCTCAATTGCCAAT
This sequence comes from Inga oerstediana, assembly GCA_963210345.1. Taxonomy (NCBI): domain Eukaryota; kingdom Viridiplantae; phylum Streptophyta; class Magnoliopsida; order Fabales; family Fabaceae; genus Inga; species Inga oerstediana. The sequence continues at coordinate 69,247,824 of OY723401.1, forward strand.
TGAGCTTTTGATGATTAAAATAGCTTATGTCATAAGCTCAACATTGGAGCTTTTATTGATTTAGCTTTTGGGGATGGTGGGAATGATTAAAATATTTTTTCAGTTGTGTCCATTGTGTTATCAGACTAATTGCAATTTTACCTTTAATATACTTTTTCGGCTACAAAAATTAATTTCAACTATTTTTTGGTGCTTTTAACTCTTAAAATATTTTTCAACTGTACTCAGTGTGTTATCAGACTGATTACAATTTTATCCTTAATATACTTTTTCAGTTTCAAAAATTATTTAAAACTATTTTTTGGTGCTTTTAACCCTTTAAAATATTTTTCCACCCACTCTCTCTTACTATTAACACAAAAGTCACTTATACTTAAGTCAATCCAAGTAAATTCTACTTTTACAAAAGTCATTTATATAATCGATGTTCTAAACATAAATCACATTATACAATCAGACTTTTACTAAAAATAAAATTACCAAAAGCTAAATTAACAAACTCCATTTTTCCTATAGCTGTTCCAAACACAAACAATTATTTACTCGTAAAATTAAAAAAGAAAACTATAAATATAAATAATAAATTTATTATAAATTTTATACTTATATCTCATGACATTAATGAAGATTATCAAGATCACTCCACAAAAGAAAAGATCACTACAAACCAAAATCAAAAAGCCCCTTGTGAAGGTATAGAAGATTCCAGTTTTCTTTCTAAACAAGAAAAATAAAGCAAACACCACCACAATGACCCAATAGGAGCCAATTTGTCCTTGAAAACATCTGTTCTTGCACACCTTTGCCTTTAAGATTCTTACTTCCCAACACCGCCTTCCTACAGTTTCCATCTCTTTTTAAAATACCATAAGCACCCTCCTCCTCCTTTCTTAGTGACTCTCACTAGCTAGTCTATTCTCTCCTCCATACCATTTTTCTCTTTCCTTCTTCCTTCACTGCCACCATCACTCTGTACCTCTCGTCTACTATCGCCATGGATGAGAACCTCAAGAAACTTGCAGAGGCTCTCTTTGTTGATGGTAAGCCTTTGTCGTCAGACGATCTTGTACAAAAGCTACGCTGGGACGATGCTATCAGGCTAGGACTTAAATCTTTCTATTCGATTCTCAAGCGCGGCGTCGAGGTGATTGGAGATGGAAGGTTGGGCCTCCAATTGTGGAACGATTCGCAGATTCAGGCAATTTCTTTGTTTGCGTACGCGATTGCTTCAGCTTCTCGATCTTTGTCAGGTACTTCAATGATCATTTCTTTCTATTCTGGTAGACATATGCTTATTATTTGGACTTTTCTACGGTCTTTTTATCTCGCATGTTTTGCTAGCAGTTAGGTTATAGTTTTGGAACTGAAGTGTGGGAAATATCTAGCAGATGATGGAAAATTTCAAGTTGGTGTGGTCTTTTTTCGTTCTTGATTGTTTTGATCTGTTATGGTATGATGAAGAGTTTTTTTTGGGTTGGAAGCAATTCAATTATTGCTATTTTTCCTGAAGTATACTTTTCAAAATGCGTGAAAAAATGGAGCTTTTACCTATTTTGATTTCGGTTTTGTTTGCCATTATTGCATGATAGTGGAGAGAGCGGAAGCAATACTTGTTGCAATTGTGCAACAGTCGATAGAATTTTCCGTTTGTTACATGGAAGCTTTTGGGTGCAACGACGATGATCTTGGGATTCAGGTATCTTTCTAGGTTCTAATGAGTTCCTTTTTTATTTATTCTTTCTCTTGTTTCAAGGAGTTCAAAATTAAACTAGATTAGTCCTGCACAGTTTACCAAATTTCGAGTAGTTATTTGATGAAGTTTAATTTGATTGATTTCGTTTTCGTTCTCTTGGAAATCATGTTTCATACTCTGTTGACAAAAGCTTCTATGTTTGTTGAAACAAGAATTCATTATATAATTGTATAACATTCTGTTCTAGTCTTGAAAGTGAGCAATGGTTAGCATATAATAGTTATATTCGCAGATTAGAGACATTCCACGATAATTTTTTGTGTAAGTGTAATTTCTTGACTGCCTGGATGCCTGTATCTCTGGCTAAGGCTACGCCATTTTGGGAAAAAAGATGCGATATGCTGGAATTATAGATAGCTGTTTCTGAATTAGCATTTTTTGGGTACTATTTGTTTGTCCAACTATAGTAGTACTGGTATTCAATAATGATGAATTTAGAAACTGTGACCTAGCAATAGTTTTTCTGTTTTTGTGCGGAAGCCAGATCAATACCATGGTAAATTAGTTAGACTGCTGCATAAATTTAATGGATTAACATTTAGCATCTATGGATTCAAAAGGTTTTTCTCCCGTGGATAGAGAAATATTTTGATTAAAGAGAAGCGAAACAAATAAAATTCATAGCATGATCAATTAAAACATGAGCAGAAATTAGTTAACAGAAAAAGGAAAATAAATAAACATCAAATTATCAACTACATGTAAAATGATGCATTTATTTTTGGGGACAGAACCTATCTTGCATTATTTCAAAAGATATTGTCTCATTGCTCAATAAAAGCCAGCTGCACACTGATGTTAATTTAGATTGGCAAACAGTAGAGTAGACAAGGGATTCATAATTTTCGATTGGTTAATTTATGGATTTGAGTTTTATTATGGATCCTTTGTAAGATTTATACAATATTAATAATCTCCATGGAGAACCATATTTCAAGGTGTTTTACTTCCTTCCTTCATCACTGACTTCTGGAATCGTCAACATCTATATAAATAATATTTGAAAACAAAATTGTTGAGTACTTTTTCTTTATTGGCCTGTTATTGTTCATTGATGTAAAAATCATATCAATGTACTATAAAAATAGTAGTCTGGTTATTGTTTTTTCTGAAGACAATTTGGATTTCTTGGGTGATGCAAGGGGGACTACTAATTGGTTTTTCTCACTGACCTAGCTATTATAGGTTTATATTGACAATTTTGTCTTGAAGGAAGACTATTACGTGGATATTATTTTTCTCAATTGCAATACATGTCATGGACAATTTTATCCCTTTCTTTAAATTTCTTAGTTGAAGATGATTCTGATTTCTTGCAATGACAGGGAGAAAAATGGGCCCTTTAGATGACTCTCATCCAAAACAGACTTGAATATGATGTACATAGCTTTGTTTAAGACAACTTGAGAGTAGTGTACATGCTTTTATGTGGTTAGGATAGCTTGGGCCTCGGGGATAGATATGAAGAATATCTCTTTCTTTCCTTTTATGAAGGAACAATGGTATGATATGGGTAGAAAGGGGTGTAAACTTATACATAGGGGGAGAGAGCCCAGAGTTCAGGTGGTCTCCATCTACATATTCTTGTATGGACGTTCATCCATAAATCTTCTTAATTTCTTATAAATGTTGAATTTTTAATTTTCTGGTCACTACACAAGAAATATTTAAAGACTTTACTTAGTTTGTTGACCTGTGCTATTTTTTGGTGGTTTATCTGTATTAATTCCTGATATATGTTGGATACTCCAGAACAACCTGGTTCATCTTTTAGAGATAGCATTGGTAGATGAAATGGATAAGGCAGGGGACGTGTTGCTACCTAGGCCTGCAACCGCATTTGTAGATATGTTACCAGTACTGGTTGATGCTTCTTCTTGTGATTTTGTGGACGACCACATGAAATGCCATCTTGAAGGTATTGCGTTCATTTAAAATATCAAACTTGCCATTTTTCATTCCTTTTCTTTTAACCTAACCAAGTTCTTTGTGTATGCAATAAGGCTTGAGATTCTCAAAGGAAGGAAAAGCCTTGGATTGGCTTCTAAAGACATTAGCTTCTGAACATGTGCTGCCTGATAGGCAAGGATCTACTTATTGTCAAGATTGCAGTAAATTGGTCTTTATATCCCAGCAATGGGCAGTTGCCCATGGGAAATACATTCCTCGTTTAATTTTGTTGTGCAATAAACTTATAAAAGTCAAAGATGCGTTTGATGAGAGGGTAGTGGGTGTAAGCTTCCGAAAGAGACTTTCATTCACTTTGAGGATCTTGAAGTTACTTGGAAGTCTTAATAAGGATGTTCCATGTGTTGAATACGATGCCTCATTGGTGAAGGCAGTTGCTTCATTTGCTGATGCTTTGTCTAGCTTGTTTAGAGTTGAATTTGAGTTTGTGTCTATGCATGCTATTACCGAGGGAAGTTTTGAGAGCATCATTCTATTGGTCGTGGAAGAATTCCTTCACATTGTTCAAGTTATTTTCAACAATAGCAGTGTTCCTCAGAATGTTCAAGCTTGTATTGTAGCATCTATAATGGAAAGTTTAGATTCTTCTGTATGGAGATATGACAAGTCTGCTTCAAATTTGAAGATTCCATTAGCTTACTTCCCCCGCTGTGTCATTTATACACTGAAACTCATTGATGATCTGAAGAGACAAAGGCATCAGGTTTTTCTTGAGTGGATAGATTTTGACGCAGAACTTGCTGGTAGTTCCAATGCTATACAGAATGATTCACCCTCATGCATTGTTCATAATGAGACTGTTTCTTTACTAAAGAAATACTCAAATGAAGAGCTTCTGAGACTAATATTTCCTGCATCAAGCCAGTGGGTGGACAATTTGATGCAACTTGTTTTATTTCTTCATTCTGAAGGAGTAAAACTGTGGTCAAAAATGGAAAGGTCATCTTCTAATTCTGCAAAATTTAGTTGCTCATCTGATGTTGAAAATGCTTTATGTCATGAGGATGAGGCTATTTTTGGTGACCTTTTCTGTGAGACTGGGCGTTCTGTTGGATCGGCTGATGGATGTGAACAGCCACCTGCTGCTGCAGGTTCTAGCTCCAGCTTTCATAATATGCCAATTCAAGCTGCTACAGAGCTTTTGTACTTTCTTAAAGCTTCTGTCTTCTCTCCTGAATGGCATCATTCTCTTTATGAGGATGGATGCAGCAAAATCTGCACAAGACATGTCGACATTTTACTTTCCCTACTCAATTGTCACGACATTTCTGAAGATAATATGTCTCATAGTTTTACTCCTTTGCATGGAGACAAGAAGATTGGACAAATTCATGATTTGTGCTTTGATCTTTTGCACAACCTTCTTACACACCGTGTTTTGGCTGATTCACTTGAACTCTACCTTGTGGAGAAAATCCTTACTGTAGAGAATGGTGCCTTTAGTTACAATGATAGGACCCTGACTTTGCTGGCTCACACATTGTTTTCTCGGGCAGGATCTGTTGATAGTCTGTTGAGAACCAAAATTTATCAAGCATATGTTTCCTTCATTGTTGACAAGGCAAAATCTATATGTGTAAAATGTCCCAGTGTCCAGGATTTTATTGGCACCCTTCCCTCATTGTTTCACAATGAGATAGTTCTTATGGCATTCCACTTGTCAGCTGGGGAGGAAAAAGCAGTTTTGGCAAACCTAATCTTCTCAAAACTTGAAGAAGTTTCTGAAGCAGCATTGGATTTGAACAGCGCACAGTTAACTTGCTGTGCTTTAGTGGTTTCAAGGTTGATCTTAATTCTTCGTCATATGATAATTCACCAACACACGTGTCCAACACCGTTGCTTTTAGATGTGCGTTCTAAGTTAAGGGAAGCCCCATTGTCTGGGTCATCTATACCATATAATGTGAGTGATCACTTGTCATCTTGGTCATCCAATGCATTAAAAAGTATTATGGGTGGATGCCATGGAGAGGAAGCTGTTCTTAGTAGCTTGACTGATCAAATGATTGATGCTTCAGGGTCTCCTTCACTTGCGAGGGATGACTTGATGATTGACAGCTTAAACCTGAATTGGAATGACATATATATGGTCTTTTCACAAGTTTTGGGATTTTGGAAAGGCAAAAGGGCATCAGCATTGGAAGATCTAGTTGTTGAAAGATATCTTTTCAGTCTCTGTTGGGATATTCCTTTTGTTGGCTCTGAAGCAGACCAAAAAATAATTCCTTGGAGTGGGGATTTCCATCTGGATTTATCTGACATGTTGCATTTTTTCCACTTCAGTCATTCACTTCTAGGCCATCATGAGGCTATTGAAAAGTGCACTACTTTTCCAGATGTTATACTGAGCTTGCTTCAACATTTAGATGATGTATCCATACCAGAAGACATTGATGAATTAAGTTGGGATTTTCTCAGAAATGGGATGTGGCTTTCTCTTTTGCTTTCATTCATTAATGTTGGCGTATGGAGGTATTGTAAAGACAGTGCACTTTCTAAAGAGGATCTTATCTGGATCGAAAGTCCTTTTGGGGATCAAAATAATGTTAAACTTGCTGGAAGCATGATTTCTTCCATGATTGAAGCTGGGCACTTTGCATCACTTGTGGGCCTGTTCTCATCCTTGCTGAACAAATATGTGAAGATTCATCAGAAAGCTTTTCTTGCTACCCTTAGTTACAAGCAGAAGTTGGCTCCTGGGTTTTCACCAATCTTGCTTCTCAAACATACTGGAATTGATAAGTGCTTGCAGGATGAGCTTCTGCAGAGGAGTGGCTCCAACCTAAGTGAGCTGGAGTCTGTTCTTAGTGTTCTATCAAGGCTGGATGCTACTGTTCAGAGAAAAGCTTCAGGAATGCTATCTTCAACCTCATCAGAGTGCTTGTTGCACGGTTTCCCTTTTCATCTTTCTGCCTATAGTGCAACTATGCTTTCTTCTATTCTTAGTATAAGGGGAATGATCTCTATTCTTGATGGGTTGCTTAAAATACAAGATGTTTGGGGGAATAACTTGGAGATTGAAGTCCTTCAACAAATTCTTGATATGGTAATGAATATCAAGTTTGATAGGATGTTTGAAAGTATTCATGAGAGATGTGACTCTATCTATCACAACTTAAGTGCAGAAACGGAAAGTTCAACTCATGCAAATTTAATTCTGATGAAGCAAATGGAAGGGTTTCTGAGGGACATCAATGCTGGAGGAGTTAGTGATGGCATAGTTGATGAATGGATGATCAGCAAGATAATTGACATTCTGAGTAGCCTCAGAAAAGATCCATCAAAATCTGCCATATTCCAGTTTTATCTTGGTGTTGAAAATGTGTCAGGGCAGATCAACAGGCTTTTGCAGTTGCATCCTGGTGGTTGTTTGGTTCTGATTGACTCTCTAGATAGCTGTTGCTCTGAATCAGTTAATGTTAAGGTTCTTGGTTTCTTTGTGGATCTTTTATCTAGTGAATCGTTTCCTGATCTCAGAAGGAGGATGCAAAGAAAATTTCTGGATAAAGATACACATAACTTGGCCAAATGGTTGGAGACGAGGCTTTTGGGCAGCTTAATGGATTCAGAAGTTGGGGCCAGCATTGCCAAGGGGTGCTCCAATTCCCTTAGGGAATCAACAATGAATTTTATTCTTTGTCTTGTATCATCATCCTCTGAGCAATCAAAAGAACTGCTGCACCACATCTTTGATTCTGCATTGCTGTCTCTTGATACTGCTTTCTTGCAATTTGATATACATGCTGCCAAGTCATATTTCAATTTCATTGTTCAAATTTCAAAAGGAGAACACTTGATAAAATTGTTGCTGACAAGGACAGTAATGCTGGTGGAGAAGCTGGTGGGCAATGAACATTTGCTTCCAGGGCTGAAGTTTCTATTTGGTTTCATTGAGAATGTATTGAGTGATTGTGGTTCTGGTAAAATCTCCCCACAAAGAACAACTAGCAAATGTTCTTCAGGCACTTCTGTTGGGGCTGGCCATGTTACTGGACCAGCAGGATCCAAGAAGAACTCTGAGACATTCGTTCTTACTGCCAATCAGGAAGGGGAATCAGCCTCTCTTGAATGTGACGCAACATCTGTTGATGATGATGAGGATGATGCAACTTCTGATGGTGAGGTTGTTAGCATAGATAAAGATGAGGATGAAGATGCTAACAGTGAAAGGGTGCTTGCCTCTAAAGTCTGCACATTTACATCTAGTGGAAGTAATTTTATGGAACAGCATTGGTACTTTTGCTATACATGTGACCTGACAGTATCGAAAGGCTGTTGTTCTGTTTGTGCTAAGGTTTGTCATCGGGGCCATCGTGTTGTTTATTCCCGCTCGAGTCGGTTCTTTTGTGACTGTGGTGCTGGGGGTGTTAGAGGTAGTAACTGTCAATGTTTGAAACCTCGGAAATTCACTGGAAGTAGCAGTGCACCTGTTAGAAGCACTAATACTTTTCAGTCATTTTTACCCTTTTCTGAGGATGGGGATCAACTGCCAGATAGTGATTCAGATTTTGAGGAGGACATCTGTTCAGATGTAGATAACTCTCTCAAATTGTCTATCCCAAAAGAGCTTCAAGATGAGATTCCACCATTATTGGAGGAACTTGATATTGAGAGTAGAGTACTCAATCTTTGCACGTCATTGATGCCATCTATAATTAATAGGAGAGACTCTGACCATTTAAAGGATAAAAAAATAATGTTGGGTGAAGATAAGGTGCTTTCTTATGGTGTGGATCTCTTGCAATTGAAGAAAGCATATAAAAGCGGATCATTAGATCTTAAGATAAAGGTTGATTATTCAAATGCCAAGGAGCTTAAATCACATTTAGCAAGTGGTTCTCTTGTCAAGTCATTGCTCAGTGTTAGCCAACGAGGTCGACTTGCTGTTGGTGAAGGTGACAAGGTTGCCATATTTGATGTTGGTCAGTTAATTGGACAAGCAACCATTGCACCTGTCACGGCTGACAAGACCAATGTAAAACCACTTTCTAAAAATGTTGTTCGCTTTGAAATTGTACAACTTGCTTTCAACCCTGTGTTGGAGAATTATCTTGTGGTAGCGGGTTATGAAGATTGCCAGGTCCTCACATTAAATCCTCGTGGTGAAGTGATTGACCGACTTGCTGTTGAATTAGCTTTGCAGGGTGCATATATTAGACGTGTGGATTGGGTCCCAGGCTCACAGGTTCAGTTAATGGTTGTGACTAACAGATTTGTCAAAATATATGACCTGTCCCTGGACAATATCAGTCCAATGCACTACTTCACTTTGCCTGATGATATGATTGTGGATGCTACTCTTTATCTAGCTCCCCAGGGAAGAATGTTTCTTATTGTTCTTGCAGAAAATGGTTCCATGTTCAGGTTGGAATTATCTGTCAAAGGGAATGTTGGGGCCATGCCATTGAATGAAATTGTAAAGCTTCAGGGTAAAGACATTCATGCAAAGGGTTCGTCATTGTACTTCTCTTCAACTTTTAAGCTACTTTTTATATCATTTCTAGATGGTACCACAGTAATTGGACGATTAAGTTCTGATGCTGCCTCTCTAGTTGATATGTCTTCTGTATATGAGGAACAAGACGGGAACCTACGGCCAGCTGCAGTACATCATTGGAAAGAATTGGTGGCTGGTAGTGGCTTATTTGTCTGCATATCAAGTGGTAAATCAAGTTCTGCACTTGCTGTGTCAATGGGGGAACGTGAAATGCTTGCACAGAGCATGCGGCATCCAGTGGGTTCAACTTCAGCTATAGTTGGGACGACGGCTTACAAGCCACTATCAAAGGATAAAATACACTGTCTTGTTTTGCATGATGATGGTAGCCTTCAAATATACTCACATGTCCCTCTGGGCATTGATGCTGCTATGAGTGCAGCGTCAGAGAAAGTGAAGAAATTAGGACCTACTATCCTCAGTAAAGCCTATGCTGGTACAAATCCTGAATTTCCTCTCGATTTCTTTGAGAAAACTGTTTGCATTACGTCAGATGTGAAATTGGGTGGTGATGCCATCAGAAATGGTGATTCTGAAGGAGCAAAACAGAATTTAGTAAATGAGGATGGTTTTCTTGAAAGTCCCAGCCCGGCAGGTTTTAAGGTATTTTTTGAAAGCGACTGTTCATTAGGTTTTACTTTGCTACTGTTTTAAATCTTTAGTATATGCTAAACTGTGTTCCCCTCCCCCCTCTTCTTGACTATGGAATAGAGATTATAGTGCTTTAGGAGGTTTGTGTATCATCACCACAGGTATCAGTATTGTTCTAGTTATTATATAAATGCCCGTCTCTCTTAATTCTTGCTAATTTTTCAAAAATCCCGTCAAAGTTGTGCGCGTTTTTTTACTTTTACATTTTTGTGTTGTTGTAACTATAATAATAATAATAATAATAATAATAATAATAATAATAATAATAATAATAATAATAATATCGGTAATTATAACTTCTATTTGAATATATTTTAGTATTAGTATTCACCATTTATTATTTCAATGTTTATTTTCTTTTAAATTTCTATATCTTGTTTTTCTTTTTAGATGTTTATGTGATTATTTGTTTTCATTTTTGTTGTTGTTGAGTTTTATTTGTTAATTTTGAAGTTTAATTTTAATTTTATTAATTATTTTGATGAGAGTATTTGGGTGGGGATGGAAAAATAGTCTTTTAAAATTTTTAGAATCTCCCCCCTGGGCCCTGATGGGAATCCAGCATTCCACCCTTGTAGAATGCACTTGAGGTATGAAGATGGGTGGGGGATGTTTCCTGGGATGCTCTAATCCAGGGAATGCAACATTCTTAGGAAGTTTTTTGCTAGAACCTTCACCAGTTGGTCCTGTATTTTGAAAACAAATATTCCTTGGACTTGGCTCGCCCTCAGCAGTTAATATTAATTTGATTACTTATATTCTTTGCTTTCCATATAGGTGCTAAATTTAATATTAGCGCATTGTTGATGCTTAGGTAAAATAGTAATTGTTTTAAGCTCTTGTTTAAATTTGAAATTGTCTTTATGGGTTTGGTTGCAAAATATGAACCTATGTGAAGTGCTTGATTAAATTTCCTCCCACCATAATTCTTTTTCTTTTGTGCTCTGGTATAGATATCTGTCTTCAATTCAAACCCTGATATAGTCATGGTTGGCTTTCGAGTTCATGTGGGAAATACATCAGCAAGCCACATACCTTCAAGTATTTCTATTTTCCAGAGGGTTATAAAATTAGATGAAGGAATGCGGTCGTGGTATGATATTCCATTTACTGTTGCTGAGTCACTCCTTGCTGATGAAGAATTTACAATCTCTGTGGGGCCAACCTTCAATGGCACAACACTTCCCAGAATAGATTCCCTTGAGGTTTATAGACGATCTAAAGATGAGTTCGGTTGGAAAGAGAAAATGGATGCTGTTTTGGATATGGAAGCAAGGGCACTTGGTCTGAATTCCTCTGTGTCTGGATCTGGAAAGAAGTGCCGATCAATGCAATCTGCACCTATTCAGGAGCAGGCAATAGCTGATGGACTTAAGCTTATTACTAAGTTCTATTCATTATGTAGGCAGCAAGGGTGCTCCAGGCTTGAGGAAGCAAGAGCTGAGCTCAACAAACTCAAGTGCAAGCATTTACTTGAAATAATATTTGAGAGGGACCGCGAACCAGTACTGCAGGCTTCTGCTTGTCGTGTCTTACAGGCTGTTTTTCCTAAGAAAGAGATATACCATCAAGTAATCTGTTATAACTCTTTCCTATATTATGCCAAGTTTGTTTTGTGCATGACTTCCATTTATCACGTGGATGCAATGTTTATTATGACTCACTGGAGTGTACTCACATTAGGTTAAGGATACCATGCGGCTTCTTGGGGTGGTGAAATCAGCCTCAATACTATCATCAAGGCTTGGGACAGGTGGTAGTACAGGAAGTTGGATCATTGAAGAGTTCACTGCCCAGATGCGGGCAGTTTGTAAAATTGCATTGCAACGACGTTCTAACTTGGCAACTTTTCTGGAGACAAATGGTATTTACTACATTTTTCTGATTTTCTCTTATATACATGAGGACTGAGATTTCCTTTTCAATTCCTATGGCTTATATTTTTAGTGAAATTTTATTATTATTATTATTATTATTTTCAATTCCTAGTAGATTGGAGAGAATATCTGCATACATGGTTGATATAAACTTTTATATCTGCTGCATTCTGTCATTATGAGATTGTTACTTCTTCTCTCACATGAGAGTAAATTTCAAGTTAAGTTGCACTTGGTTATTCTTCATGGTCTCCTTTCCCCCTATGAAGATTTTGTTTAATAATCAATTGTGACTTCAATTTTTTTTTTGGCCAAAAAAAAAAAAAAAGACCTCAATTTTTTTATTGTGCTTTTGCCCCAGGTGGTCTCATGTCCATCTTTCTTGCACTCTTATCTGTGGTTACATTGATTTTAACCCAAAAGTCGGAAAATTTTTATTCTTGTGATCTGAGTTGAATTGCTAATAATTGTGGTTTCACCATTTTCTCTCTTAATCTTATGGCTTCTGGTTATTGCATTAATTCTTTGTATCCTTCATCTTAAAATATATCTTTTCAAAGATTGAGGTGCAGGAGTATGAGATGAATTCAATTGATTAATCTGTCTGTGGAATTATCTTTGGGAAAAGCAACCATTTTGATTTGATATAAGCTGCTTCTCTTGGAGTAGGTTCTGAGGTGGTGGATGCACTTATGCAAGTTCTGTGGGGAATTTTGGACTTTGAGCAGCCTGATACACAAACTATGAACAACATAGTCATGTCTGCTGTTGAACTAATTTATTGCTATGCTGAATGCTTGGCTTTACATGGAAAGGATGTACCACAACGCTCTGTGGCACCTGCTGTTGCATTACTTAAGAAACTTTTATTTTCTTCCAATGAGGCTGTTCAGACTGCCAGCAGGTATTTTCCATACTTCTTTCCCTGAATTAAGATATATTTTCAGCCAAAAATAATATTTACATTTACTTGTTTTTGTTTTCCAGTTTGGCTATATCTTCAAGATTGCTCCAGGTCCCTTTTCCAAAGCAGACCATGTTAGCTACAGATGATGCTGTTGAGAGTGCTGTGTCTGTTCCTGAGGCTACTGATGCTAGTGGTGGAAATAACCAAGTCATGATTGAAGAAGACTCTATAACTTCGTCTGTTCAATACTGCTGTGATGGTTGCTCTACTGTACCTATATTAAGGCGAAGGTGGCATTGTACTGTTTGTCCTGATTTTGACTTGTGTGAGGCATGCTATGAAGTACTTGATGCAGACCGACTCCCTCCACCACACTCTAGAGATCATCCTATGACAGCAATTCCAATTGAAGTAGATACAGTGGGAGATGGCAATGAATTTCACTTCACACCTCTTGATGTTAGTGACCCTAACTTGTTGCCTATTTCAGCTGATGGCAGCATGCAGAATTCTTCTTCATCAATTCATGTGTTGGAACCTAATGACTCAGGAGAATTTGCTGCCTCATTGACTGATCCTGTCTCAATTTCTGCTTCAAAAAGGGCTGTAAACTCCTTACTTCTTTCTGAGCTTCTTGAACAATTGAAAGGATGGATGGATACAACTTCAGGAGTGCGGGCAATTCCTGTTATGCAGCTTTTCTACAGATTGTCATCTGCGGTGGGTGGACCTTTTATAGACAGCTCAAAGCCTGATAGCTTAGATTTAGAGAAGCTGATCAAATGGTTTTTAGATGAGATTAATCTTAACAAACCATTTGTGGCAAAAACCCGTTCATTATTTGGGGAAGTTGCAATCCTTGTTTTCATGTTCTTCACGTTGATGCTTAGAAATTGGCATCAGCCTGGTAGCGATAATTCTGTGCCTAGGCAGAGTGGAACTGTTGATACACATGATAAAAATGTTATCCAGCTTCCATTACCCACTACAGGGGCTGCCAAGCCTTCGGCAGATGACCATGATAAGACTGACTTTGCATTGCAGCTGCATCGAGCTTGTGATTCTCTTAGGCAGCAATCTTTTGTAAATTATTTGATGGATATATTGCAGCAGCTAGTGAATGTTTTCAAGTCTCCTGCTAATAGTGAAAGCGCACTTAATTTTAATGTTGGGCCTGGGTGTGGGGCTCTACTAACAGTACGTAGAGACTTGCCTGCAGGAAATTTTTTGCCCTTTTTTTCTGATTCATATGCCAAAGCACATCGAACAGATATATTTATGGACTACCCCAGGCTGTTGCTTGAGAATACTTTCCGACTTGTTTATACCCTTGTTCGGCCAGAAAAGCATGACAAAAGTGGGGAAAAAGAAAAGGTCTACAAGATGTCACATGGGAAGGATTTGAAGTTAGATGGATATCAAGATGTTCTCTGCAGTTACATTAATAATCCTCATACAAATTTTGTTAGAAGATATGCCAGAAGGCTTTTCCTGCATCTATGTGGTAGCAAGTCTCATTATTACAGTGTCCGGGACTCTTGGCAGTTCTCTAGTGAAGTGAAGAGACTTTATAAACATGTAAACAAATCTGGTGGTTTTCAAAATTCAATTCCATATGAGAGAAGTGTAAAGATTGTGAAGTGCCTTTCTACCATGGCTGAAGTAGGAGCTGCACGTCCGCGGAACTGGCAAAAATATTGTTTAAGGCATGGAGACATTCTGCCCTTCCTTGTGGATGGGGTGTTTTATCTTGGAGAGGAATCTGTTATTCAGACTCTTAAACTTCTGAATTTGGCCTTCTATACTGGTAAAGATATTAGCCTTGTTTCCCAGAAAACAGAATCTGGAGACACAGGCTCAAATAAATCAGGTGCCCTATCTCAGGAAGTAAAGAAGAAAAAGAAAGGTGAAGATGGGGCTGAGTCTGGCTTGGAGAAGTCCTATTTAGATATGGAGGCAGCAGTAGATGTCTTCACTGACAAAGGTGGTGATATCTCAAAGCAGTTTATAGACTGCTTTCTTTTGGAGTGGAATTCCAGTACTGTTCGTGCAGAGGCTAAATTAGTTCTTTATGGTGTCTGGCATCATGCTAAGCAGTCATTTAAGGAAATCTTGCTAATGGCTCTCTTGCAGAAAGTTAAGTTCCTACCAATGTACGGCCAGAATATTGTGGAGTACACAGAACTTGTAACTTGGTTACTTGGAAAATCCCCTGATATGGGCTCAAAGAACCAGATTTCTGAACTTGTGGACAGATGCTTGACCCCTGATGTGATTAGGTGCATCTTTGAGACGCTCCATTCACAGAATGAGCTGTTAGCGAATCATCCAAATTCCCGTATATATAATACATTAAGTGGCTTAGTGGAATTTGATGGATACTATCTTGAGAGTGAACCTTGTGTTGCCTGCAGCTCCCCTGAAGTGCCTTACAGCAAGATGAAGCTAGAATCTCTAAAATCTGAAACAAAGTTCACTGACAACCGTATTATAGTGAAATGCACAGGGAGTTACACAATCCAGACTGTGACAATGAATGTTCATGATGCCAGAAAGTCTAAGTCAGTTAAGGTTCTGAACCTGTACTACAATAATCGACCAGTTGCTGACTTGTCAGAGTTAAAAAATCACTGGTCTTTGTGGAAGCGTGCAAAAAGTTGCCATCTTGCTTTTAATCAGACTGAACTTAAAGTTGAATTCCCCATTCCTATCACTGCTTGTAACTTCATGATTGAACTGGATTCATTCTATGAAAATCTTCAGGCATTGTCTCTTGAACCTTTGCAGTGCCCTCGATGTAGCCGTCCAGTCACTGATAAGCATGGAATATGTGGCAATTGCCATGAAAATGCATACCAATGCAGGCAATGCCGCAACATCAATTATGAGAATTTGGATTCTTTTCTTTGTAACGAGTGTGGTTACAGCAAATATGGGCGGTTTGAGTTCAACTTCATGGCAAAGCCAAGTTTCACATTTGATAATATGGAAAATGATGAAGATATGAAGAGGGGATTGGCAGCCATAGAATCTGAGTCAGAGAATGCTCATAGGCGATACCAACAACTCTTGGGCTTCAAGAAGCCCTTGCTTAAAATTGTTTCAAGCATTGGTGAGAATGATATGGACTCACAACAGAAGGACTCTGTGCAACAAATGATGGTATCTATACCTGGACCTTCTTGTAAAATCAATCGAAAAATTGCTCTTCTTGGAGTCCTGTATGGTGAGAAGTGCAAAGCAGCTTTTGATTCTGTGAGCAAAAGTGTGCAGACACTCCAGGGGCTGCGGAAGGTGCTGATGAATTATTTGCACCAGAAGCATTCTGATAGTGGTGCGGCTTCAAGATTTGTGGTTTCAAGATCACCAAATAATTGTTATGGCTGTGCGACTACTTTTGTAACACAATGTCTAGAAGTATTACAAGTTTTGGCAAGGCATCCAAATTCCAAGAAGCAACTTGTTTCATCTGGCATTTTGTCCGAGTTATTTGAAAATAATATTCATCAAGGTCCCAAAGCTGCCCGTGTCCAAGCAAGAGCAGTTCTTTGTTCTCTATCAGAGGGTGATGTAAATGCAATTACTGAGTTGAACAGTTTGATACAAAAGAAGGTTATGTACTGCCTTGAGCATCACCGCTCCATGGATATTGCTGTCACTACACGTGAAGAGATGCTATTACTTTCTGAGGTGTGTTCTTTGGCTGATGAATTCTGGGAATCAAGATTACGTATTGTGTTTCAGTTGTTGTTCTCTTCCATTAAGTTAGGTGCCAAGCATCCTGCCATATCTGAGCATGTCATTCTTCCTTGCCTGAGAATTATATCTCAGGCATGTACACCTCCAAAACCTGATACACCAGAGAAAGAGCAAGGCCTTGGGAAGTCTCAAGTGCAGACAAAGGATGAAAGTAATACAAATGCATCTGGGTTTTTGTCAAATGTCAGTGGGACTAAGTCATTTCCAGACCCGTCAGAAAGAAATTGGGATGCAACACCTAAAACTCAGGATATTCAATTACTGAGCTATTCAGAGTGGGAGAGGGGCGCTTCCTATATTGATTTTGTTAGAAGGCAATACAAAGTGTCTCAGGCTGTCAAAGCTGCTGGTCAAAGGTCACGACCCCAAAAACATGATTACCTAGCCCTTAAATATGCTTTGAGATGGAAGCGTCGTGTATGTAAGACAGCCAAAAGTGACTTATCAGCATTTGAGTTGGGATCATGGGTTAAAGAACTTGTTTTAAGTGCTTGTTCTCAATCTATTAGGTCAGAGATGTGTATGCTGATAAACTTGCTTTGTGCTCAAAGTTCATCCAGGCAATTTAGGTTGCTAAACTTACTCATCTCTTTATTACCTGCTACACTGACTGCTGGTGAAAGTGCTGCAGAATATTTTGAGCTGCTGTTCAAGATGATAGATTCAGAAGATGCTCGTTTATTCTTGACTGTTCGGGGATGCCTGCAGACAATCTGCACTCTAATTACTCAAGAAGTTAATAATGTGGAGTCTTTGGAAAGAAGTCTGCACATAGATATATCTCAGGGATTTATCCTTCACAAGCTCATAGAACTTCTTGGTAAATTTTTTGAAGTTCCAAATGTCAGATCCAGGTATAGTTATGCTGCTTGAATTATTTTACTCTCGATTTCAATAATATTTTTTCATCATCTTATAAAATAAAAACTTTTGTGTCAGATTCATGCGGGACAACTTACTTTCTGAAGTACTTGAAGCACTTATTGTAATTCGTGGCTTGATAGTACAAAAGACAAAATTGATCAGCGATTGCAATAGGCTTCTGAAGGATCTCTTAGATAGTCTATTGCTGGAAAGCAGTGAAAACAAGCGGCAGTTCATTCGGGCCTGCATAAATGGTTTGCAAATACATGGAGAGGAAAGGAAGGGACGTACTTCTTTGGTAAGGATGATATATTTTAATTTTTTTGGGGACATCAACTGTTTTGTTTTCTTTTATTTTCCAGACTCAGCGTTAGCAAGTCTCTATCTAATAATTATCCAGTATAATTCTGTTGTTAGATACTTTGATCTGCTGCTCTTTATCATAAACTGTTCCGGTGACTAGTTTCTGGACATATTATAAACATTGTGTGTGTGTGTGTGTGTCAATTTTTAATTGTTACCATTGCTAATTTTCTTGTAATCTATACTCGCATTTGCAGTTTATCTTAGAACAACTCTGCAATCTGATCTGCCCCTCGAAACCAGAGCCTGTATATTTGTTGGTTTTGAACAAGGCTCATACACAAGAAGAGTTTATTAGGGGATCAATGACTAAGAATCCATATTCAAGTACTGAAATTGGTCCATTGATGCGTGATGTTAAGAATAAGATCTGCCATCAGTTGGATCTGTTAGGTCTCCTTGAGGATGACTATGGAATGGAGCTGCTAGTTGCTGGCAATATCATCTCTCTTGATTTGAGCATTGCACTAGTTTATGAGCAAGTGTGGAAGAAATCAAATCAATCTTCAAATAGTGTGGCTAATTCTACCTTATTGTCAACAAATGCAGTTACCACGTCCAGAGACTGCCCACCTATGAATGTGACTTATCGACTTCAGGTTTGTTACTATTAATGAACATTTGATTTAGCTCATTTGTGATGAATTTTGGTTTTGAATGTGAACCATTGTTTACATGTGATTGCCAGGGATTGGATGGTGAAGCTACTGAGCCTATGATTAAAGAATTGGAGGAAGAAAGAGAGGAATCTCAGGATCCAGAGGTTGAGTTTGCCATAGCAGGTGCTGTTCGTGAGTGTGGCGGATTGAAGATACTACTGGGCATGATTCAGGTTTGCAGAATATTTCTCCATTGACATTCTCAGAATTCTTTGAAGAGTTCATTGTGTTTTGTTGTTGTTCTGTAGCTGCATTTTAAAATTAGAATTGCAATTACTTAGGCAATTCGGCTTTGGTGGAAGGGAAATTCCTAATTGTATTGGTAGGAATTGTAATATAATCAAAATTTATGAATATTGTGTTTAACTCCTACCTAAAGCATGGATTAGGGTCCGCTTGAAATTTCAAGATTGACAGCTCTTTTAAAAAATGTTATACTTGATTCTTAGGTGATGAATGGTCAAATCATATGCTATATTGTGTTCTATAAGCCAAGCCATTGAGGAATTTGTCTCAAAATTGAATTTTCTTCTATCATCTTGTCCTATTTTCACTCTGATTCTTACATAGAAAATTGCAGCATTGCCAAAAAGAAAAATTATCCAACGATGGAATGATTTTGTTTACTTTATTTTTTGTGTTTCCAAGTCCTAGTCCAACCTGCTGTGAAGCTATCTCACTTTTGAATAATGTGCAGCGTCTACGAGATGATTTCAAGTCCAACAAGGAGCAGTTGATTGCAGTTCTTAATCTGCTAATGTACTGTTGCAAGATAAGAGAAAACAGACGGGCATTGTTGAAGCTGGGAGCCTTGGGTTTACTGCTTGAGACAGCTAGGAGGGCTTTCTCTGTTGATGCGATGGAGCCAGCCGAAGGGATACTTTTGATTGTTGAAAGCCTGACATTAGAAGCAAATGAAAGTGACAATATTAGCATCACTCAAAGTGCTCTTACTGTCACTAGTGAAGAAGCAGGAACGGGTGAACAGGCCAAGAAAATAGTTCTCATGTTCTTGGAGAGATTGTCACATCCATTGGGCATCAAAAAATCAAACAAACAGCAGAGAAACACGGAGATGGTTGCTCGAATATTGCCCTATTTGACATATGGTGAACCTGCTGCAATGGATGCTCTCATCCAACATTTTAGCCCTTACTTGCAAGATTGGGGCGCATTTGATCTTTTGCAGAAACAATTGGAAGATGTGAAAGATGAGAGCATTGCTCAGCAAGCTTTAAAGCAGAGGTTTACACTGGAGAACTTTGTCAGGGTTTCGGAGTCACTGAAGACAAGTTCCTGTGGAGAGAGATTGAAGGACATTATCCTAGAAAAGGGTATAACCGGGACTGCGATAAGACATCTGAAGAATAGTTTTGGCAATACAGGGCAGGCTGGCTTTAGGACTAACGCTGAATGGGCATCAGGCCTAAAATTGCCATCTGTGCCTCTTATATTGTCTATGCTGAGAGGTTTGTCAATGGGGCATCTCCCGACTCAAAGGTGTATTGATGAAGAAGGTATCTTGCCTTTGCTGCATGCCCTGGAAGGTGTCTCCGGAGAGAATGAGATTGGAGCAAGGGCCGAAAACTTGTTGGACACACTATCTAACAAGGAAGGAAAAGGAGATGGATTCTTGGGAGAGAAAGTAATCAAGTTGCGACATGCAACAAAGGATGAAATGAGGCGCAGGGCTCTTCGGAAGAGAGAGGAATTGCTTCAGGTACTGTATATTGAACCTCCTGTTTACAATTGGTTTACTGGCCTGGGTGCCTACAATGAGCCATATATACATTGGCTCTTAACAAAGAACTTGTTATAACTGATTTCTTATTTCCTTTTCTGTTTGATGCAGGGGCTTGGATGGTACCAGGAACTTTCATCAGATGGAGGTGAGAGGATTGTTGTCTCTAGGCCGGTCCTTGAAGGCTTGGAAGATGTGCAGGAGGAGGAGGATGGATTGGCTTGCATGGTATGCCGGGAGGGATACAGTTTACGTCCCACCGATTTGCTGGGTGTTTACTCTTACAGCAAGCGTGTGAATCTAGGAGTAGGTGCATCGGGAAATCCCCGTGGAGAATGTGTCTACACTACTGTAAGTTACTTCAATATCATTCATTTCCAGTGCCATCAGGAGGCCAAAAGAGCAGATGCTGCCTTGAAGAACCCCAAGAAAGAGTGGGAGGGGGCCACACTTAGAAATAACGAATCTCTATGCAATTCTTTGTTCCCTGTTAGAGGTCCATCTGTTCCACTGGCACAGTATATTCGCTATGTTGACCAGTACTGGGACAACCTCAATTCGCTCGGACGTGCAGATGGAAGCAGGCTCCGCCTTTTAACCTACGACATCGTTCTGGTATGTTGCCTAGCTGGATTGTCTATTTTGTCCCTGGATAATTTGAATTTAATACCAAAATGAAACTTGACTGAAGAATTTTTGAGTATGAGAGAAGGTTCTGAAACTAGGAAGTTCATCTGCCTTGTATTATAATCTGTCTCTAAAGGTCGTAGCAATGGTCTCACCCTGGTGTTTTTCCCTCCTTGTTGTAGATGCTTGCTCGGTTTGCCACTGGAGCATCGTTCAGTGTGGACTGCCGAGGTGGGGGACGGGAAAGTAACTCTCGGTTCCTTCCTTTCATGATTCAAATGGCGCGTCATCTCCTTGATCAGGGAAGTCCTTCCCAGCGTCGTACAATGGCTAGGGCCGTATCGGCGTACATAACTTCATCAACATCAGATCCCAGACCCTCTACTCCACCGGGACCACAACCTAACACAATGGGGGCTGAAGAAACTGTCCAATTCATGATGGTGAACTCACTCCTCTCAGAGTCTTACAACTCCTGGTTGAATCACCGCCGTGCTTTCTTGCAGCGTGGTATTTACCATGCATACATGCAGCATACACACTCTCGCTCCCCGGCACGTGCCTCGTCTGGTTCTGCTACACCTGAGAGAGTGGAATCATCCGGAAGTAGCACAGAAACAGGGCAGAATGAGGATCTTTTATCTATCACCCGACCTATGCTGGTTTACACAGGCTTGATTGAGCAGCTACAGCAATTCTTCAAAGTGGAGAAACCGGCTGGTCCGACGACCGTAAGAACAGAAGGGACAACATCGTCAGCAGCAGCAGCAGCAGCAGCAACAACAGAAGGGGAAGAAGAGAGTGGGAACTTGGAAAGTTGGGAAGTGGTGATGAAGGAGCGGCTGTTGAATGTGAAAGAGCTGCAGGGATTCTCCAAGGAGATGCTGTCATGGCTGGACGAGATGAATTCTGCTAGTGATCTGCAGGAGGCCTTTGACATCGTCGGCGTTCTCGCCGATGTCTTGTCTGATGGGTTCACCCGCTGTGATGATTTTGTTCGGGCTGCCATTAATGCTGGAAAAGCCTAAATATATATAATATTTGTGTCATGCGTCCCCCTCATGAATTAATGATTCATATATCTTTGTAACCAAGCATTGTAAAACACTCATATGTCTTGTGTTCTTGTGAACATATATCTTGTGGGAATAAAAATGGCAGTTTTGGCTATGGAAATGCTACGTTACAGCCTTAATCTAGTACTCCCTCTTCTTTATATTACACGTGTTACTTGATTATTCTGGGTTAGTTAAGAAAATGAAATAAATTGGTTTAATTTAGATAAATGTGTAACATTGTATTATACAATAGTGTACAAGTCATGTAATTTGGTTTGGGAAAAAATGACAAACATAGTAGATAAAATGAATAAAATTTTGTATTTTATATACGATATTTGAAGTTTTGTCAGTGGGGATGTCATGCTCATCAAGGATCAATATTTTTAGTCCCTCCCTTTGTTGGACTCTCGAGAGTGCAACATATAGCTGACCATGTGTAAATACAGGGCGGGGAAGAAATAATCCAACACTAGACTTTGACCCTGACTTTTGTCAATTGTCATTGCAAAAGAGAGCATTACTGGGTATTGCCTTCTACACAAAGTGAATGGCAAATATGCTTCAGATGGTGTGATTGTCAGGTGTGGAATTAAAACATGCATACCAATGCTACTTCCTGTTATAATCTCTGCTCCAGTGACATGCTTATCTAACCTTGTGACAATTAACCTGGTGCCATTGCATAGTCTAATTGATTTATCAATATTCCGTATCAGCATTATTGCCGCACCTACTTTCAGTGTAAGCTTGTGATTAGGCAATCCAAACATAGTAATCCCGTTCAAGAACTCAACCGAATGATTTCCCCAATAGAACTAGTAACACCATCTTGTTTGGAAACACTGTTTGCACTAAGGTAAATCACCTCTTCGCCTGGAAGCTGTGCAAGCATATAATTATTCACTTCATCAACAACAGATAATGTAGTTGTTAGTATCGCACGATCCCTAAAATAAGACTAATCACCCAAATGATCAACAAAATCTAGATAAGTACTCTTGACAATACAATCCAATGGATTTTTTTAAGGAAATAATAACAAATCTCTAGGGATGGCAATGACATCTTCTGTGTCAGCATGTATGTCAACATTTGCGTCCCAACAGAAATGATCCAATTTTCAAATTCTGTTATTGCTTCAGTATTACATGAGGAAGTACCCCTGGATAATCTCATGCTTTTAGTGAGTATGAAGAGTTTGCATTGTTTCCATAAATATGATGCATTAATAATAGTAAACACAATATCTTCCCGAGTACCTCTTGGTATGATAGGTAGGATTTGTCTGAAGTCTCCTCTCAGCACAACTGTCTTCCCACCAAATGCTTTACTCATAGCATCAGGCTCATTTCGTTGCAGGATATCAAGTAATGTTCTAACTAATGCTTTGAAATAATATTTATTAGCCATTAATGCTTCATCCCAAATTATCAAGGATGTTTGAACCAAAAGCTATGCTAATGGTGTTCCTTGCTTAATATTACAAACTGGGTCTTCAGTAATTGCTAGAGGAATTGCAAATTGCGAGTGTGTTGTTTTCCCATTGGGCAAAATAAGTGATGCAATGCCACTAGATGCAACACTAAGCACTATTTTGCTTTCAGATCTCAATGATGCACATAATGTTTGCCACAAATAAGTTTTCCCAGTCCCACCATATCCATACACAAAGAACAGCCCTCCACACATTTGTTGAACAGCCCCAATGATAGTATTGTATAATAACCGTTGTTCTTCCATCAAATTATCAAGGAATACTTGTAATTGGTTTGCGATTGCTTTCTGGTCAAAGTTTAACTCGGCCTAGACAAATTTATTTAATGTTGATCCATGGAAGGAAATATTTGGAGAAGGCATAGTTGGATAATCATAAAGGCTCCTACCATTAACTTGTAATTGATCTTCAATTTTAAGTAAAAACATGATTTTGTAGCTCAGCATCACTAAAAGCAAGTCCTGTAGAAGCATAGTGCAATATTTTAGTTGCAAAGTTGGTAATATAGAAACTAATTAACAGTTGTACATATAAAGTAAAAGGACAGAAAATGTAAAGATAAAATAAGAGTGTATTTGTAGGAAAATCCATACCAGAGTGACCTATATTAGTTGATGTTGCATATAGAGTATATCCTCTGCCATTAATCTCCATGATTGTTGCCACACAATTTCAGGGCATGACATACAATTGCATAACAGCAATATGCAAAATAGATGACAAAGGTAGTTTGGAATAGCCCATTGGTTTGCCTCTTGAATAGCATCAATATATTCTCTGTCATCTTTTAACAACCCCAGTGCATAGCAAGCATCCCTAAATGTGGGATAGACTACATCATCAACAGTTCTCAAATATTCATATGATGTAGGTCCTCTAATTTTTTCTAACAACAAACGCAAATAAAAGACTTCTCAACTTCCTGGAGGAACATAATATAACCTTCCGATGGAGAATCCAGATTTTCTTACGTCCCAATACTGACCATCTTTTTTATACACAAATTTTGTTGGGAATTCAGAGTATGTTAATGCCCGTGCTTCTAGATAGTCTTCATTCGCCTTCATCCATGCTTCAAACATAGTTACTTTTCCTTCATTATGATTAACTACATCATCCAAGTTGGCATCATTTTCATAAATAATTGTTTGGTGATCTGGTAGATGAAAGGAAAGCCTTTGCACCGATTGAAATCTGTAGTTTATGTCAAACCCATAAATTCTCCAAACAACTTCACACGGAGACAAATATCGAACATCATAGTACATTTTTATTTCATCATGAATAACTTCACTTTCACCAGAGGAAGATTGAGCATAAAAGGCTGTTGTGGCTCGGTCATGACCCTTACTCACATACTTGAATAAATACTTAATTGATTCCCCCTTTTTAAACATTTCAACATTAATGTGAGCTTGATATTTTAGTGCCCATTTGGATTAGCGGTGGAGAAGTGGCTTTTTTTACCATCTGACTTTTGAAAAAGTAAGGTAGGATTAAAAGTGAAAATGTAAATGTGATTTGTGTTTGGATTAGCGGTGGCAAAAGTGACTTTTTTTCTAACCTTAAATTTATTTGGATTAGAGTTTGAAAAACCTGTTTAGATGCAAAATGACTGAAAAGGGCATGGATGCTACTACCGACGATCCTAATTATAAGACAAAATTGATTTTTTTTGGAGAAATTAAGGAAACTAAATAAATTACTTAATCATATTATATGTTATGTATCCTTATATTTTATATTAGTTTATTAGTCAAACTAATTAGTT
Source organism: Inga oerstediana (assembly GCA_963210345.1). Classification (NCBI taxonomy): domain Eukaryota; kingdom Viridiplantae; phylum Streptophyta; class Magnoliopsida; order Fabales; family Fabaceae; genus Inga; species Inga oerstediana. Next base: position 69,272,817 of record OY723401.1, read on the forward strand.
TGAAAAAAAAAATATAAATATTGATACTCTAAAGTAATTTAATTAGCTTCCTTAATTTCTCCAAAAAAGTCAACTTTATCTTATAATTAGGATCGGGGGGAGTATTGAATACTATATATATATATATATATTATTCCCTCCGGTCCTAATTATAAGACAAAGTTGACTTTTTTGGAGAAATTAAGGAAGCCAATTAAATTACTTTAGAGTGTTTATATTTTTAGTATTCTTAGATTATATATTAGTTTATTAGTCAAACTAATTAGTTTGGAGAAAAAAAATAAAAATAAAAATACTCTAAAATAATTTAATTGGCTTCCTTAATTTCTCCAAAAAAGTCAACTTTATCTTATAATTAGGACCGGAGGGAGTATATTAGAAGTGCAGTGGAAAAGTAACTTAGAGGAGCTTTAAAAAAAAGCTACGGCAGTGACATAAGTGCGGTAGATAATAAAGCTTTGCCAAACGGTATAATTTTGTCTGAAGTGCTTTTTTTAAGGAAAACGTACAGTTGCCATGTCTCACCGCTTTGGCAAACAAACCCTTAGTAGTAAGGTGGGGTTGTAGGGAATCACACTCCTATTATCCAAAGGCACCCCATTTTTAATGATTTCTCAGCCATTATCCATTCTTTGATAACGTAGGTAGCTATCTTCATGAATAATAGTGCTTGAGTTGAATGGTTTTGGATAATATTTTTCACACTTTCCATTTACCATACATGGAGACTTTGGATTAGCTATGCCACATGGTCCCTGCATCATATAGTTACTAACAGCTTCATACAATTCAGGTTCCTCATTTTTATCAGGTATCTTAGCACTAATGACTCGATCAATATCATGTGGCGTCTCGAGCTTAGCTTCATTTGCTAAAAATAGAATGATATGAGCATGTGGGAGACCTTGCTTTTGAAATTCAATTGCATACAATGCTATACAAATAAGCAAGCATCAATATTATATATAACTTGACAATGATCAGTGTAATATAAGGATTTATGCAATTCAACAGTAGAAAAAAATTATTGAATATAGTTTGGGATAGATTTTTCTGTACACTAACCTGCTTTAATAGGACAAAAAATATCACCTTTTTTCAAATTGTGCTTCAAATGCTCTAATTTCATCTCAAAAATCCGGGTTACCTTGTCAGGGCGATCCTCTAGCTTTAAATCTTCTTCTTCTAAACATCTAGTTACTTCTGGCCATTTTGGATTGCATGTAAATATGATAAAAAGTTGAGGATATCCAGCCCAATTACAAATTGCCAATGTGTCCTGATAATTTTCTGCTATATAACGTGGTCCTCTTATGAATGATGAAGGAAGGACGATTCTTTTTCCTCGTGTAGCTGCATCTATTTCTCCTAATAACAGGGCTTCTGTCAATCCCTTGTACATTCCTGCGCGCAATTGTTTTTTATTATTCCGTAGAAAACTTAGCTTGCATGCTTCTATCATTGTATATGCATCAACAACAAACTATTGGAATAGCTTGACCCCATGCAATATAACTAAAAATTCATTATTCCTGTCTTGTATGATATAAGCAAAATATTCGCGCATTGTAACATAGGAAATCTTGTCTGGTTGTATTGCTCTTGATAATACATGAGGTATTTCTTCATTATAGCCTCCTTTACCATAGGGAAAAAGCAATGGATATTGTAGAGGTAGAAAATGAGGGTGATTTTTAGATATTCTCTGCAGAGCTCTTGTCTTGTATTGGATTATTAAATCTCGCCCATATTCTGTGGATCCAATATCTCTTACAATTAAAGCAGCTATCTCATTTTCAGAGGTTGGCAAGTCATACTGGAGTGTGTTTCTCCCACATTTATGTACAAGTTTAATTCTTATATCTTGTCCCTCATTAGCATTGATAAAATCACGTGCCTGCTGGAAGATTTTAACTAAATCATAATGCTCATCTAGCATATTTTGCAACATTTGGATAATAGAGTTGTTCACTAAAGATGAAGTGCCGGTTCCTCCACTACAAAAAATAATAGAAATTGTTATTTAAAATATATAACAATCATACAATTTATATGAATTTAGCAAAAGATACATACATTGATGAGCTAAATTGTGTAAAGCACAATATGTTTACCTGATGGCGGATACTCTATTACTAATTTCATTTGATGTGTCATAAATGTATAATTGGGCAAATTTGGGAGTAGCACCGTGTATTGGTAGTATACTTCTGATCAAATTCAACAGGCACACGGTAAGAGCCCTGGGCTCCTCCCACTACTTAGGAGCTCAGCACCATGTATTGGTAGTATACTTCCGATCAAATGTATATTTTGACCACTCATCCTATACACATAAGGTCCTCGGCCATCATTGATATTTCTATCTATTCTTCCACCCATAGAAGTAAAAGCGAACATCATATTATACGTTCTAATATGCATTCGAAAATGTTTACTTTGAGGGTAATGACCAGACAGTAAGTTGAGCAATTCAACAAGTGGATCTTGCAAGTTGGGAAGTTGTACTTTTCCTTGAAGGCAGCACATGCCAAATCTAGGAGGATTTGCACTCCTATCTTTCCTAAGTCGTTCATCATAGCACATTTTTGCACCACAATATGGACAAATGAAACTTTGGTCGCCTAAGTCTTTATAAGTTGATAGCTCTGTAGACCGAAGGAAATGATTTCATATTAGAAATAATGTTAATCTATATAAATAAATTAATGGATAAGTGCTTTTCACTATTAAAACATTTAATGCACGCAAAGTATATAGAATAATTGGTGCAATGATTAAATTACCGTTACTGGCTGCTCCTCTATTTGGGCCCAGATTGCTAGACATGTTCTCTTTAGATGATTGGGCTATGCGACAGGTTTTCCTTCGGCGTATATTAACACAATCAGCTATGGAAAAAGACCCAGTGGTGTTTTCTTATGACAAAACTACATAATTAACATAACATGGTTAATAGAGTAGATAGTTAATAGAGTAGACATTGACGTCATAATAATGTAAATGAATATTAAAATAAATTATTTTGCTACAGCTTATTTAAACTTCATTTCTTATAACTTTAAATGAGGCTACAATTAATAAATTGCTTATTTCTCCGGTAGACAATTCCATTAGTTGTTAGAATGTATTAAATATGTATAAGGAACAATGGAGATTTAAGATAGAAGGACAAACAATTTGTTATTGTTGCTAATACAGGTTAAGCTGGTTACCTTTTGTGTAGTTGTCGGCACATTGTCTCCATGCACACCAGTAAGTTTTCTGCTGAAACAACATGAGCGTGTTTGGAAACACGTTTTGGGGCATATAAGCCCGATTTTTCAAGAAAAAGGCCCAAATGAAACATGTTTTGTTTTTTATGTTTGGTTCATCTTTTTCTAATTGTATCACGGGTAGAATAAGCTACTTATTAAATAAGCTCCTCAATGTACGTGTGTGTTTGGTATTACTTATTGGGGGTCAATAAGTACTTATTACGTAAGTCGAGATAAAACTCTTCTCGCATACTTACCTCGTATACCGTAAATCATGATTTATAAGCACTTATTGCCCAAAAATAAGCTATCCCAAATGAGCATGTACAGCTTTTCTATTAAGTCACTTATTACGTAAGTCGAGATAAAATTCCTCTCACATACTTACCTCGTATACCGTAAATCACGATTTATAAGCACTTATTGTCCAAAAATAATAAATCGCTAATCCAAACATAAATCACATTACAAAAATTAACTTTTCTATTAAGTGAGTGTTTGGAATGGCTTATTTCTGGAAAATAAGCACTTATTACATAAGTCGAGACAAAACTCATCTTACATACTTACATCGTATACCGTGAATCACGAATTATAAACACTTATTGCCTAAAAATAAGCTATCCCAAACGAACACAAGTCATTTTTAATAATTCAGAATTATAATAAGTCATTTTTCCTACCGTTATCCCAAACACACATAGTTATATAAATAATAAGCCCAAATTATAATTTGTACTTGGCCCAATAGATACAATAAATAACTTCAGTAAAGGTATGGTGGGTCATTCCATAGACTTATATATGTATTATTTATATTTAGATAGCAATATATGAAACCCATACTATTATGATATACATTGTTGATACGTATCTCTATGAAGTTGATATCTCTTATTCTATGTTTAGTTTAGAACCTAACCCTATAGTAAACCAAAAAAAAGACCCTAGTGCAAGTAGTTGAGACGCACTTAAGTTCAGGCTATATAGGTGACAAGGTGTTCACAAGAGAAATGATAAATTTCAGGCAATGAAAATGTTGTAGGGTTATTTTTCTGAAAATAATAGTGCACTATAAAAAATTAATGTATGATCTATTGAGAAATATATACTATCCGTTATTGTTGCAAATGATGCTGGCAGGAATATTTTGTGGAGTTTTATGACTTGTGTCTCCACGCAGATGTTTGCTTTTATGTTGATGAATTGTATTTTAATAGATAAGAAAAAAGGGTTCATAATGCATATAATTTAAATTTACCTGCTTCAAAATTATCAGTACTATCAATATGTTCAGAATTTCTGCTTCTTTTTCCTCTAAGTATTTGAAGTCGCCGAGCCCATGCTAGATGTCTTATAAATAAATATAGTTATACATGATTAGATGCTCACTATGTTAGCCTAAAATTCTAGACTCTGGATGATTAATCCAGTTTATTTAACGAATAAATTAACACAATAATAGCCAACAAAAGTGTAAGACAAAAAAGGACAACGACGGTTACCTACAATTCAAAATTATTTTATTTCAAACCGCATATTTTCCAAACACAAACTGTAACGATGACGGTTACTTAAAATTCAAAATTCAGAATTATACTTTTTTTATTTATATTTAAACAGATTGAATAAGCAAAAATTAATTAAAAAAATGAAAAATGACTTATTTATTTGACACAGTACTGCCACTTGGCGGTGATGACCCGCCTCTTGTACATTGCTATTTTTTGTTTTGAAGCAATGTAATATATTCAGACCACCACTTTAGAGATTATCATAAATAACCGTTGAAAAAACTGACCCATTTATTCCACCACTACTTGCAAGCGAAAATGATGTACTTGGGTGGTTATCGTTCATTGACTTCCATGCACTGGTGTTTATTTTCAGACCACTCAAATTATATCATGGATGCCCAGTTTTAAGGAAAACATGATCACAACGCAGAGACAGTTGGGTTTCCCTTATATAATTATAATAATCCAATAAATATTGTTACCAGTAAAAATTAAACAATTGTATATTATCCTCTATTTTGGTTTACATATGTTGCTTTTAAGTGGAGATGTCAAATTATAAAACACAATATTAAATTTCATTGAGACTTAGATGACGATATTATTGAGATTATTTTGACAGAAAATCAATCAGAATTAGCAAGGGAAAATACTATTTGTTGAAGAAGGTCTTTAAATATGAAGAAGATAACGTTATTATTTTGAAATTTAAATTGATATTAAATTTCAAAATATCAGTTTAAAAATAATAAATTATCATTGATTAAAAATAATTTAAAAATAATAATTTTGTCAAAAATTCTAGACTCTAGATGATTAATCCAGTTTATTTAACGAATACAAAAGCGTAGGACTAAAAAGGACAACGACGGTTACCTACAATTCAAAATTATTTTATTTCAAACCGCATATTTTCCAAACACAAACTGTAACGATGACGGTTACTTAAAATTCAAAATTCAGAATTATAATTTTTTTATTTATATTTAAATAGATTGAATAAACAAAAATTAATTAGAAAAATGAAAAATGACTTATTTATTTGAAATACAGTGCTGCCACTTGGCGGTGATGACCCGCCTCTTGTACGTTGCTATTTTTTGTTTTGAAGCAATGTAATACATTCAGACCACCACTTTAGAGATTATCATAAATAACCGTTGAAAAAACTGACCCATTTAGCCCACCACTACTTGCAAGCGAAAATGATGTACTTGGGTGGTTATCGTTCATTGACTTCCATGCACTGGTGTTTATTTTCAGACCACTCAAATTATATCATGGATGCCCAGTGTTAAGGAAAAGATGATCACAACGTAGAGACAGTTGGGTTTCCCTTATATAATTATAATAATCCATTAAATATTGTTACCAGCAAAAATTAAACAATTGTATATTATCCTCTATTTTGGTTTACATATGTTGCTTTTAAGCGGAGATGTTAAATTATAAAACACAATATTAAATTTCATTGAGACTTAGATGATGATATTATTGAGATTATTTTGACAGAAAATTAGTCAGAATTAGCAAGGGAAAATACTATTTGTTGAAGAAGGTCTTTAAATATGAAGAAAATAACGTTATTATTTTGAAATTTAAATTGATATTAAATTTCAAAATATCAGTTTAAAAATAATAAATTATCATTGATTAAAAATAATTTAAAAATAATAATTCTGTAAAAAATTCTAGACTCTAGATGATTAATCCAATTTATTTAACAAATAATTTAATACAATAATAGCTAACAAAAGCGTAGGACAAAAAAGGACAACGACAGTTACCTACAATTCAAAATTATTTTATTTCAAACCACATATTATCCAAACACAAACTGTAATGATAACGGTTACTTAAAATTCAAAATTCAGAATTATACTTTTTTTTATTTATATTTAAACAGATTGAATAAACAAAAATTAATTATAAAATGAAAAATGACTTATTTATTTGACACACAGTGCTTAAAATTCAAAATTCAGAATTATACTTTTTTTTATTTATATTTAAACAGATTGAATAAACAAAAATTAATTATAAAATGAAAAATGACTTATTTATTTGACACACAGTGCTGCCACTTGGCGTACTCTAGAAGGACCTGCTTTCGGCCCTGCTTTTATATATTAAATAGATAACTTATGTATCATACTTATTAGAATAATTGATATAAGAAATATAATATATTGTGCTGAAAATTAAAAAAAAAAAAAAGGCCATCAAAACGCACGCCACAACAACAACTCCAACACAAATCGCAATGTCAAAGGAAAAATCGAGAAAGAAAAGGGGGACGGGTTAGGGCTAGGGCAAGACGCAAGATCGAGGATCTACAAGCACCGACAAAGTTGAAAGGAGCGGCTAGCTTCAATAAGGTTCAAGGGAGGGTGATCATCTGTGGTGAAGTTTAAGGGAGGTGGAATCGAAGCTCTGGGGATGTTTGAGGGAGGGCGTTCGTTTGTGGCGAAGTTCAGGAGAGGTTCAAGGGAGGGCGATCGTCTTATCTGATTTGAGGGAGGATGATTGTCTATCTTTTTTGTGTGGAGACATGTGATGGCTTCTAGTTTGAGCTCGTCTTCATACACGATGGAGACACGATGGGAAGAACGGTCAGTGAAAAATGCAGTTGTGGGAATGAACTTTAGAAACCAAAAGTGGTATTAATCTATAAAAATTCCACAATACAAGTGCTCACAATTAGTGCATCATAATGTTTCGAATAAGATTGCCTATACTCATGCCTAGTAAAAAAAATTATATCCCCTAAAATAATTTAATGATTTTCATAATTTGTATTTGTGATAACTTTTGTATATATAAAAAAATAAGTAATTTAGCAAGCTACTGAAAAACAGATGGTGGAGGCTAATTCAAGGGCTAATGGTCCGGTTAACCAATCATAATTAGAATAATATATTTTAACTTATAAAAAAATCATATATTTTAATTAAATTATAAAAATATTTATATATCAATAAAAGGGTATCAATCCACAAGTAATTAAATTATTAAAATATAAATGTTTAAATCACACATAATCTAATAAAATAGTTACTCGAGCACAAATGTGATGGATGATTACTGTTTTTTTAACTCAAACGGACCACTTCTTAAGCTTTGCTGCGAAGGGGGAAAAATATAAAATCCAACCTAGTTGATTCATGCAAACTTTTTATTTATTTATTTGCTAAGCATATATAATTTTATATTGTTGGCAATCCTATTCAAAGTGCTGTCAGACACTAAATGTAGGTATATCTCTTAGCTATTATTCAAAATTTTGGTTCGTTATATTGTGAGAGACTAACACATTTGCTAGACCCAACCTCGTTGGTGATTCATGCAAAATTTTTGATCAAATGAGCCAAAGAACCGTTTCGATGGTCTAATTGACCAACCAGAACTTCTTTTTTTTTGGGATTAGCACCCACTGGGTGTGGACGCGGGATCAATCCCCGGATGAAGAGGCACATAGGCCTCATACCATGCCAAGTGTGTCACACTGCACTGGCACCAGCATTAAATTTTAGTACATGCAATTTAGTCTAAATTTAAGCTACCATCATTACTTATGACCGTCCCTGAATTGTTGAAGTCAATTACAAGATAATAAAGGCATACATGAATTTCAACTATGCCTGCCTCCACTTTCCAAACACACACTTTGTGGCTCCATTAACTTCTAATGGAATTTGACACTCCCCCACTATCGTTGTTGTGTGTTAAATTGCCACGTTCAACATCATTTTCAACTTTATGACCAAGCGATTAAAAATCCCCTTAACATTTTATAATCCTGTTAGAATAAAATTAACGAAAATAGAATTGAAGAAGGTAACATTGTAGCTAAACGTACAACATCCTTTGTGCATTAAAATAGAAATGATTTGAGTTGACGTATAATTTGGTTTGAATGTTTTTCCATTAATCTCAATGTTTTGGAACTTCCTTCTTTTTTTGTTTTTTTTTTATAATGAAATTTTTGGAAAAGGGTTGGGCTCATTTACGATCTAAGGGCAGGGCGAAATTTCTCTTCCTCCTAGGTTAGATCAATGTTGGGCAGGGCGAGCCGTCAATTACTCTTAGGCATTTACCTAAACACTCAAGAACTATGATGCCTCTTCAAGCGCCGAGACTAGAATCACAACTAAATGGTACTCTTTAGGAATCAAACACACTCCAAATAATCGCATGTCTCACCCTTTCGCCAGCTGAACCCATGGACGATGGGTTAAACTTCCTTCTTTTTAACTCTGGTTGAAAGATACTTTGATCCAATAGCAATTGTTTCTTCACCATCTCTTGCAAGGAATCATCGTTCTGATCAATTTAATTTGCGTAGTTTATAAAATTAAGGTACTAAATTCGACTCTTATATAAAGTTAAATGATTAAAGCTCCCTTTTTATTAAAAGAAAATACATTAAGTCGTTTCTGGTGAGCAGGACTAACAAACAACTGACATAGAAATAAACTACTTTAGCAAATAAATTGATTGGCTAATTCTGCAACCTTCATTTTATTACTCTCTATTTAACCATTTTAATATATTTTACTTCCAAAAATATTTAGCAGATTCCGTATAGAATTCAAATCCCAAAAATATCGCATGCTATTTTAAGAAGAGGAAAAATAAAATAAGGACCACTTCTAACTCACGTGAATTTGTCACTTTCCTAAATTACAACAAACTTTTACACTCCCTCGCAACTCTCAAGTCTGAACTGAAAACTCCTTGAAACTTGATTTTCGCTTAACCGTTAAACAAAGGTAATCTCACACAAGTTCTCAATAGAAGAATTAAATAATTAATTTATAAAAATTAAAACATTATAAATAGGTTATTTTAAAAAAAATTGGTAATTTTTTTGAAATTAATGTTCTCTTTAATAATTTTCATTGGAACTATTGCTTAATGAAAACTCCGTGCTATCCGCAGGGATAATTTGAAAGACAAAATATAAATTTAAGAAAAAAAAAGTAGATTGAGGTTTCACCTCTCTTTTTTTCAATATAACCTGTGTTTCACCTCTTTAACCATAACAAGTTACTACGTTTATATTACACCACAAAATTAAATATTTATTATTTAATAGTTATATTTGAGAAGATAAAAAATTAAGCCCAAAAAAAATTTATTCTGAGATGATTTTATTAATCTGATAGTAGACATTTCTTTTTTTTAGTATTTAAATATTTTTTAATAAAAAATTAAGCATGAAATATACGAAATACTTGTAAAAAAATTGAATACCCTGTCATGCAGGGGACAGTTCCAGTTTAAATTAACAGTAAAATACACTTACTACTATTCTGTTTTACCCTAATTACACGAATCTCTCCTCTATTTTAAGAACATATAATTAAGTCTAAACCATTAACTCCATTAAGAATATTCAAAAAAATATTTTTTAATCAAAATTTATGTTAAAATAAATTTTATTTACTAATTTGATTTCTATCATATCAAATCTCTAATTTATTTTTGAACATTTGCAAACTTCAGGGAAAAAATCAATAGCCGTGATGAATTATTTATATAATATCTTGAACTTATATTAGTTATACTTTATGATAATGAAAATATGTGTCTGATATATGTTTTTATCTTTTTAAAAAAGGCAAAATAAACATATTTCAATATATACGATGAGAAATACAAATCATAAAATTTTGTACTATAATAAAAAAATAATAAATTTTTTAACATATCAGAAATTTGAAAATATATATTAGAATTAATTTTTGATTGTATAATTTTTTTTTTGACAAATATAATGTTTAAATAATTCTTATGTCAAAGGGGGTATTTTGGTAAAAAAAAAAGTTTGAGAGTAAAACTTAATGGTCTTGTAACGGTTGAATGGATGGAAAAATGAATATTAAAAATATAAGAAAGATTTGTGTAACATATATTTTAATTTTAGGAGAGTTTATATGAGTTTTTAAAATATAGGTGAGGTTGTGTAATTAAAGTAAAATAGAGGGTGTGGTAGAGTATTTTACTCTTAATAAACAAGTGAACTGTGAAAGTAGCATTTTCGTTTCAAGTAAAGGAAAGACTACCTATTAAAAAGCCGTTAATTATTCAATGTGTTAATTATAATTAATTTTGGTTTTAATAAAAAGGACAGACCGATTTTTTTTTTTTAAAAGGAAGTTAATTATTCAATGTATTCTAATTAATTTTCATACCAACAAACATGATATGGACCCAGTGGAAAATATAGACCATCCAACTTTCACTAATTACCATAATTAAGCTCTTAACCACTTTCCTTAAATGAAAAATTCAGTGCTTAGTGGCGAATGACTTCCAAATCCCCTTGCATTTGATGTTGAATTTTATGTTTTCTTTTATTTTTTGGTATAATTTCATTTTCAACTTCAAATGATTATTTTTATAATAAAGTTATAAAAAATTCAGGAAACAGGTTAAAATGAAATTATCCAAAATATGGCTAATTAGATCAGGCCACGATTGACAGTTGACATCACTAAGTCACAAACTGGCCTGCCTTTTTTAATTGTCTTACCATAATCAGTGGTTTTTAGGAACTTTTAGACCAATTTTTCTTTTAAAAAAAATATACTAATTAATTTCCCATATCACACTTAGCATGTAATCTTGTGAAAAAAAACAAAGTTAATTAGAACCATAAACATTAACGGAGCAGAGTAATCGTACACATGTAAGCTAAAAAGCATAAATAATTTTAAAATTAGTTTTTTGCTGCATGTCATGTATTAATTGTTAAAATTAATAAAATAGCCATTTTTAAAGAAATACATTTTCTCTCCCACCAAAGGGGTGTCTTCTATAAAAAATCTTACCAGTATGATTAATAGTATTAATCTATATTAATGTGTATATTTTTATCATTTGAATCCAACGGTTTTGTTTCAACCACCTCACTATTTAATTGCAACAGAGAATCTACAAATAATAGGTTACCTAATCACTTCAATAACCATAACCTTAATCTTCTATTCATAGTTATATTTTTCCATCTGAATCTTAATTAGTTACAACTAATCAAATTCAAATCCTCTATTTATTTGCATAACTAACTAATCTTTTGTTTTTATCCATACATGTAGAATAATGTACTAATTATATATGGATAAAACTTATTCATACATAAATTTAGTGGTGTGTGTATATATAGACAACTAATAATAACAACATAATAAGTTTTAATATGAAAATTAAAACCCCCAATTTTTATAACTAACCATAATAAAATAATATGTGTCCAGCATTCATAGATGAATTTACAAGTGTACATACCATTTTAACAACTAACAATCATAAAATAACAAGTGTCTAACCATGTGAAGTTTTACAAATCCTAATTCACACTATAATAATTTGTACAAAAATTTACAAATGTATTTATAAGTGAATTTACAAGTACGCATACCTATTTATAATAAAATAACAAGTATGCATATAAAAATTTACAAATCCTAATTTATATTGTAATAATTGATACAAAATTTACAAATGTCTTCATAGATGAATTTACAAGTGTACATATGAACCTGAATAACTAACTAACAACAAAATAACAAGTGTAATTAAAAATTTTGACCTAATGCATATATACAACTTAACCCAATGATTATAAACATTTAAATTTTGTCTCTACATACTATTTAATATAAATGACTAGCCCTTTCTTTACCAAACAGAAGATATATGTTTTCTTACTTATATTTGTAAAAATACATATTTTTCCTTAACAATGTTTTTCAAAATAATTACAAAGCTACTTGTAAAACTATTCCCTAAAGAAACAATACCCTCATCCCAGTTATATTTTATGTCATGATAAAAATTTTGAACCATCTTGACCATCCACAAGATTACTAATTTTCACAGCAAACCAAGGAATATTATGAAACCAAAAAAATATAGCCAATTCAGCGCAACAAGGAACAAGTTATTAGGATGAAAAGAGTAAAATAAGGAGAAAAAGATCATAAGAATCACAAAGGGTGCATAGCTTAATTTCTAGAAGCGTGAGAAATATACCTCTCCTCTAAGAGAACCTCAATTTCATCCCTAATAAATATTCTTTGATAAACTTGGTTATCTCTTTGATTTTTTTTTTTTTTTACAAATATAAATAAAGGCAGAGAGAAACTAGAGCTGAGTTTCTAGAACAGTGAGAAACCAGAGCTCTCCTCTAACCTTAGTTTCATCGTTAATGAATTAAAATTTAAACAATCTCAACTAAATAAATTATAATATACCCAAATATTTGATCATGATCATTTCTATATATATATATATATATTTATAAATATTTTGAAATAAAAAAATTAAAAATTTTTTTTTTAGGTTATATATATTGTGAATTTTCTAGGTTATATTTAAGGTTACATTTTCTGAATGAATATCATTTCATTGCTTCACTATTTCTTCGGCCTCCCTCCTTAATATATTTGATTAATTTCCTATTTTGTGGATTCTATTATACCAACTCTATTTTACTTGTGCCGACTAATAGATAATGAAAAGTATTAACCCTTCTATATTTCATCAAAAGTATTTTTATAAATTTTATATTTAAAAAAATTAATTTTTTTTCTCCCCATAGATAATGAAAAGTGAATAACAAAAGTATGTTACAGTTGAGAGATGAAAGGGTCCGTCTGTCATTTAAACTGCTTCGATCTTTGAGGCCACATCACTTCTTTTCTCTCTGTAAATCCATCGCTACCGCCTTGATTGTTGGCTTTCTCTGTTACATTTCTCACTCTTTCTCCTTATTCCTCTTCTTCTCTCTCACTCTCTACCCTCTCGCTCCTCAACCTTCCCCTCAATTCCCGCTAGAATTCTCTGTATTACCTTCATCTTTCTTCTTGCTCATTTATTGTCCCGACTTTCCAGCCATTCCATTTGTCATTGAATCAATTCTTACTTGCATTGAGTCAAACCTGAATATTATATATATCTATATATATATAACCTGAATGTTGTTTGAAGTATTGGTGCTTGTGAGCATCAATCTCTCCTCCAAAAATCTTTTTCCTCTTTTGGAGTCATTTCAATTTCACCCTGCGGTCGAGCGATTTTTCAATTCGAAACGGACCAATTTCTGTCTGTGGTTTTTTAATGCCTAATTTGGATGTTTGGTGCAGTCTAGATTTAGTCCGGAATGCATTGATAGAAGCTGCATTGCCAATGTTTCAGTACTTGGGGTTGGTTTGTGAATTTGCTTTCGTGTACTTCGTTATGTGAATACATCGCTTGTTTAGTGGGCTGGAGAAGTGTTTTCGAGTATTAGAATAGAATATATTTATAGTAAATAAGTGTCCTTTTATTGCATTTATTTTAGCCGGAAAGAATATAAATGTGTAGTTTCTCGGCATTTAATGATCATTGCTAAGTTCAAGGATTCTTATAATTGTTTGAGAAGGTAAACTCTCTCACGTTAGTGGGTGAGAGAATCGGAGTGACCACTTTCACTGATGGTGCTCCGATGGGCGAAAAACGGTGATCAGAAACTAAGCAATCGCAGTAATAATGACATTGAAGACATGGAAATGCAGCTCAAGATTTTGGGCGCAGGCAAAATTGAAAGGCCTAAGAGATTGATTATAAGGCCTCGAATTAAGGTTTGGATGTTGAGGACAATTACAACTGTGATATTATGGAGTTGTGTTGTTCAGCTTATGGCACTGTGTGACTTGTGGGCGCCGTCAAGATTGTTGAAGGACATGCCTTGCTATTTTAGCCACACTGATTTATCTCCTCCTGTAAAGATAGGTGACGAAAGGTCTCAAGTTTCAGCGATGGCTGAATTGCCTTCAAGAAATTTATGGATAGAGAAAGAGAAATCTCTCGTTTCAGCCAAGCCCGTGCTTCCACCAAAAAGTAAGTTCTGGGGTTGTTGGCTCATGTTTATCTTTTAAGCTATTAATTAACAATGAGCTTTGCAAAGAAGAAATGCATGATCTGGTTTGTTGCTGGTTGCGGCGTTTTTCTCCGTGTCCCTTCCCAGATGATGTTTATTTTTCTGGAAATATTACGTGTTTGGAGTTGGTGAATTCAGAATTTTGATACTAGAGTTCTTACAAAGGAATCGAACCTACCATCTATTCTTAACAATTAGGCAAACCTTCTGTGATTTGGTGGTAGTTTTAATCTTTTGTCTAATGAATTGGGATTTCCATATAGCATCTTGCACGCCCTTCTTCTTTCCTGATACAATTTCATACTTAAGGACTCGATGTTTTTCTGTTATGCATGATGACCAATTGATCCTACATTATTTTTTCTTATCGAAGATTGCACAGTACCCCCTCCCTCCCCTGAGAAACCAGGGCTTAGCTTTCTTTCTTTTTTTCGGGTTTATGCTGGTCCATACTTTGATGAAACTTGTACTGAATTTATTGATTCTCGTCATCAGGGATTTATAAGAACAATGGCTATCTTATGGTTTCTTGCAATGGAGGACTAAATCAAATGCGAGCAGCAGTGAGTGCCGATCATACTTTCCCTTTATTGTGACCATCTTATTATATCCATGTGTTTCTGCTCTAGTCTGATTCACTTACTTAAAAGCTATAATTTCATTCTTTGGTTTTCTTCTGCAGATATGTGACATGGTCACCATTGCTAGACACTTGAATGCAACTCTCATAGTGCCAGAGCTTGATAAAACCTCCTTCTGGGCTGACCCAAGGTTTGCACTTAATTGCTTGCTATTTTTAGGATTATCCTGATTTCTCTTTTGGAATGACCTCATGTATTTTTCCCCATTATTTTGCAGTGACTTTGAAGACATTTTTGATGTAGATCATTTCATTACATCTTTAAGAGATGAGGTTCGAATTTTAAGGGAACTACCGCCTCGGCTCAAGAAAAGAGTTCATGAAAAACAACATTATTCATTGTCACCTGTTAGCTGGTCTAATATATCATACTATGAACATCAGGTAGTTTTTTTCTCTTTCCTCTGGATACAGGATTTTACCAGATTCATAGATTCAATTGGGTTTGCATCAAGGTCTCTGATTCTTCTGAATGTTTGTCACAGATCCTTCCCCTATTGCTGAAACACAAGGTTGTGCATTTGAACAGAACCGACACTCGCCTAGCAAACAATGGATTACCTCTAGAGATTCAAAAGCTGCGATGCCGAGTAAATTTTAATGCCCTGAGGTTTACCCCTCAGATAGAGCTACTTGGTAGAAGGATTGTCAGAATTTTGAGGGAAAAGGGACCTTTCCTTGTACTTCATCTTAGATATGAGATGGACATGTTGGCCTTTTCTGGCTGTACTCAGGGATGTGACAGCAGTGAGGTGAAGGAACTCACAGAAATGAGGTAATCTGCACTTTCTGTTGGGATTCAGCTCCGATCTGTTGACCTTGCAAATAACTCCAGTACCCCTGAACCGAATATATGTTTACGCATTTTATTATCTATTTTGTTTCTTGGTCTCCATCTGATGTAATAATATAATCTTGTCCTTCATAGATATTCTAAAGATTGGTGGAAGGAGAAAGTAATTAATTCTGAAGTGAAGAGGAAAGAAGGTTTTTGCCCTTTGACTCCTGAGGAAACTGCTCTAACATTGACAGCATTAGGTATAGATCGGGGTACTCAAATTTATATTGCCGCTGGAGATATATATGGCGGAGAGAGAAGGATGGCGAATTTACGTGCAGCATTTCCTAATCTGGTAAGTCGAAAGAAGCAGAATCATAAATGTCACAAGTGTATCTTTTGTCACTAAGGCTTTCTCTACATTGTAACAGGTGAAGAAGGAAACTCTATTGGAGCCTTCAGATTTGCAGTATTTCCAAAATCATACCTCCCAAATGGCTGCTCTGGATTATCTAACCTCACTCGAGAGCGATATATTCATTCCTACTTATGATGGGAACATGGCTAAAGTCGTCGACGGCCATCGCAGGTGCTGTTATGCTTCCACTTGTGCCCTTTATGCTTGGTCCATGAAAGATATATGTGAATGTTCAATGAACTTAGGACTTTATATCTGCATAGAGTATATAGTAGATTTGAGTGTGTTTGAAGTGTATTTTCGCTTTGGCCAATCCTATTAGATGATGAATGAAGATCATGACTGCATAACATTCCAACAAACTTTGATCCACTAGCATTTTACAAATTTTGCCTTGTTAATACCCAAAATACTCGTATAATTTTCTAGGAAAAACCAATCAAAAGTCCTTATTTGGAAATTTTATTGGTTAGAAGAATCTAATAGGTTCTTATACATAGAAAGCATTAGTACTCTATAGGAGTTCATATGCAGAAAATACCAAAACTCGCATTCAGGTCTTTTTACCCAATAAAATTTTTAATAGGGGATTTTTCATCGGTTTTCCCTTTTCTTGACCTCAAAGCTATGTATTATGAGATCCAAATGTTACTTATTTGATTTTGTGCCTCCGAATGCGCAGATTCCTGGGATTCAAGAAGACCATACTACTGAAAAGGAAGCTGCTAGTAAGCTTAATAGATCAGTACACCACAGGCTCATTAAGCTGGGATGAGTTTTCTTCTATTGTAAAGGAAGTTCATGCCTCTCAAATGGGAGGTCCCAAAACAAGAGTGGTCATACCAGAAAAACCCAAAGAAGAAGACTACTTTTACGCCAATCCACAAGAGTGCTTACCAATGTTTGATGATGAACAATTGAGAAGCACATGATGATAATGCAACTGTGGATTTATGTACATGGTTTAATCCATTCAAAGCTGTGGCAATTGGTATATATATAGGGTTATTACCATTATTAGTGCCTACAATTTGATCGAATTTTGATTTTGGTCTCCTTAATTTCGTAAGAATTTAGTCTGAGTCTACCAACTTGTCCATATACTTTTAACAAGTTTTGGTTTTGATTTCTATACTTAAACTCAGAACAAGTCTTTATGAAATTATAATGACCAAAATCAAAATTCAATCAAACCATAAAGACCAACAATAATATTAATGCCTATATATATTACTTGAAGAAGGTCCATGGTTCTCTACAAGAAAAAGGTTGTGGAACAAGAAACTGAACTGTGCCTGCTTATTCCTCATAAGCATCATTGGCATCATTTAGGTAACATTTATCAAAATTTCAGGTCTTTGAGGGAGAGATTTTTTGTGTAAAGCAATAGAAAGTGATGTCAAATCTTCACCATAAGTGAAAGGTACAGTATTTCTATTCATTTATTTCTAATGGCAAAACATTTTTTCATTAGTTTACTCTAATGGCAACAAATGCTCCACTTACAGAGAAGCTTATAATAATAACAGGGAAATCTGTTCACCAAATGATCCACCATCTCTGTCACAGTGTTTTTTGGAATTAGACTAAACATTAAGAGGGAAGACTTGAACAATGGGGTTGTTGGGATGTTTGTGGAGGACCCTCAGGAATGATTAACATCATAACTTCTCTAACCAGCACACGATGGAATTTATAGGAAAAAAAAATTGCATCCTTACTTTTAAAAAGTATTGAAAATAGATAAAAATTATTGAGTAATAATTATAAAATTATGAAAGTATTTATGGACTTTACATTTATTAATTAATAATGCAAATCTATCAAACTCTCACTCCCTTTAGGTCAATTTCTCGTTTGGTGCTCTCTGACGGGGATTATTGAACTGAATTTGATCGACGACTTGCCGTTTTGGTAGACAGCCACTTATTTTGTTGGGCCTCCAATATGACGTATGACCATACATCATCCAACACACATATCAAATATGGCCAACGCCCGAGAGAGATTTATATGAAACAATGTCTGTTTGGTACAATGTAATTCATTTGGATGGAAATGGAAATGGATGTGGAAATGGAAATAAGGTTTAAAAGTATATTTGGTATGTCATGGAAATGAGTCCTAATTTATATGTAAAAAGATCAAAATACCTTTATAATTAAAAAATAAAAATTCCTTTTCTTTGTAAGAAATTGAAAATTTTAGGCTTATAGTATGAAATTCTAAAAGAAAAATATAAAAAAAATTGGAACCCAGACTGGACTAGGAACCGGACCGGTTCACCAGCTGGTTCACCGGTTTTCGGGCTGGACAGGCCGGTTCGGTCTGAGTTCCTAAACTTGGGTCTCATCACAGAAAGGGCAAGGTTGGAATTGAAGACATGGAATTGCAAATCTTAGCTATTTGGGTGGAATTGAGTTTGATGGAATTGGCCCCATTTGGCTTCCATATAGAATTAAATTCCATGAGCATTTCTTTATATCAAACATACACAACTCATAGAATTAAATTCCAATTCTAATTCCATGCCTTCAATTCTACCGTACCAATTTCTAAAGTGAAAAAAGTAACTTGGAGCACTTAGAAAACTTCACTAGTGTCAACATCCAAGTACAAGTGGGACACGCAATGGTCCTAAGTTTAGCAATTCTTAATTCCATAAATTGACTTTGCATCATTTAATGTTGCTAAATTCTGATTCTATGCAACATTTGTCGAAACGCAATCATGACAATGTAATATTGGTTTCGTCAATTTAATGTACTCCCTCGATCCTAAATACTTATGTGGTGTTATTTATAAGATGCTTTTAATACTTCTAATAGCAATTAAGAAAAACAAATTAAAACTCATTAAATTTATCTTAAAATGTAATAACTTCTGAATTTTTCGTCTATTAAAATTTTGAAGAGGAGGGAAGTACCGAGCCAAAACCATTTTGGCTCTCCAAATTGGGGAGTTTCATAGGGGATCCAAAATTCTTGACTATTTTGCTCTCATTATTTTGTAATATTCCATTATGCCCAAGAGAAAAAATAAAAATAAACTCCTCACTTGTTTCAGGCATGAAGGGAAAATTAATTTAAAATAAAAGTAAAAATAATCTTTGACTTTTGTGCCCTCATATTTTTGTGATATTCCATTGATATTCACAAGAAAAAATAAAACTAAATGCCTCACTCCTTCTAAACAAGTTTTAGTATAAACAAGTTTTTTGTGACGTGGCATAATACTTGGAATAACATATGGCACCATATCCTATGTGGTAGAGCCAAAAAAAGGAGCAAAATTGGTAAAACTATCAGTTGGTTATTTGGTGCTGCTAAAATAGGACGACATTGCTACAATTTTGTAACTTCCAAGCGATATATATTTGGGCGCCCAATGCTCCATTGAAAAAACCTTAAATTTTTGAGAAAAATGCCCTTTAACCTAACATTTAATTTCATGTTATAGCCTGTTTAACACCATTACCCCATATTCATCAATTTAGTGATTAAAAGCATGAATTTTGTAACCACAAGATTGGTATAGTAGAATGTATTAATTTCTTACAATGTGATAAATCAATATTTGAATTCCGAATAGAAAAAATGCCCATACTTTGGGTATGTTTGGTTGGATGGGAGGAGAGGATTAAAATTTTGAAGAGGAGGGAAGTACCGAGCCAAAACCATTTTGGCTCTTCAAATTGGGGGATTTGGTAAGGGAGCCAAAATTCTTGACCTTTTTGACCTCATTATTTTGTAATATTCCATTAATGCTCAAGAGAAAAAATAAAAATAAGCTCCTCACTTGTTTCAGGCATGAAGGGAAAATTAATTTAAAATAAAAATAATTTTTGACTTTTGTGCCCTCATATTTTTGTGATATTCCATTGATACTCACAATAAAAAATAAAACTAAACGCTTCACTCCTTCTAGAAACAAAGGGAAACTTAATTTAAAAGAAAAATAAGAATTTCTTGACTAGTTTGCCCTCATAACTTTTGTTTATTTGATTTTTAAAATATATTATTATATTATCTGAAAATAAATTAAAAATATCTTTGCATAAATTTTTTTTATAACATATTAACACCATGTTGGGATGAAAATGAGTTTTAATAAATTATGCTATTTGAAAATAATCATGGTTGGTGATAGAGTGCATATGACTATGTCTATGCTTTATTAATGTTTAGGGGTTAGACTTTCATTGGACCCCAAGTTTGCCGACTTCAATTCTGCAAGTTTAAACCCCATCTAGCTTCAACGTTCATCTCATTTAATTTCTAGCGGAGGGATCTTAGTTGTAAAATACCCAACGTGGCTGGAATTAACATCCTATTCAAATAGAAAGATATCAAATATCTGGAGTTCTTTTGTATATTATATGGGTGATCGGATCCTCAAGGACCATGATTCAGAATTATTTGGTCGTCTTTCTTAGATGAAAAGGCGAAACATAATGAACTTAAATTTGGGACAGCTATTTAGAAGTCGAATTAGGATCATCTAGGACAGAAATTAAGCATTGGGTCATATAAACTTTGGGAACCAAAAGGTGGTGGGATCAAATTTCACTCCTTGACAAGCCCATGCCCAAAAATTCTCTAGCCACCGATAGTTGGCGGTGAAGGGAATTTATTTGATATAAGGACAATTATTCTTTTCACGAAAAACTTAATTATTCTAAGATAATCTCGAAGAACTTCAATGGAATTAAGCTATTTTGAAGCACCGTTTTGTGATTCCCATATTTTGATGGTCCCTCTTTCTCCCTCAAAGAATTATTTAACCAATTGATCTTTTGAATGTAAGAATTCAGTCTTTTGGCATTTATAATTAAGCGCAAAATTTTTATAATTTATACGCACTGGTTTTCAACAATTTACATACAATCACTCAGACATAAGTTTGGGTGTTGTTAATAATTAACTTAAGATATTATAGCCTAATCAACACCATTACCCTTATATTCATCAATTGAGTAATTAAAAATGTAAGCATTAACTTTATAACCGTACTAAAGTATATGAATTATAGAACGATATAACTTGTATAAATCTATAAAACATGTAATATGATTGAGACATATGACTCGAAGCTGCTAAATTTAAAAGACAG
This sequence comes from Inga oerstediana, assembly GCA_963210345.1. Taxonomy (NCBI): domain Eukaryota; kingdom Viridiplantae; phylum Streptophyta; class Magnoliopsida; order Fabales; family Fabaceae; genus Inga; species Inga oerstediana. The sequence goes on from OY723401.1 coordinate 69,294,467, forward strand.
AACGATACACAGTGAACATGACGTGCATATATAATAAGGATTCAAGCTTGAATTCACAAAGCTGCAAAATCATAGAAAAGAAGCTACAATTCACTGGAAAATGGATGTGATTTGTGAAGAAAGTGCAAGTAGGAGCTAGGTTTTGAAGAAGTCGATTATGTACTCCCTTCAATCCAAAATATAAGATGTTATTAATTAAAGTGTTAAGGTGCAATTTTAGCAACAAAATGTTTCATTATGAGCATCTGACATAATTAAGTTATGAAGAAAATCATGACAACGTAATATTAGTTTCATCAATTTAATGTACTTCTTCCATCCTAAATACTTATGTGGTGTTATTTATAAGATGCTTTTAATACATTAATCGAATTAAGAAAAACAAATTAAAACTCATTAAATTTATCTTAAATTTAATAACTTCTGAATTTTCCCTCTATTAAAATTTTGAAGAGGAGGGGAGCGCCGAGCCACCGAGCCAAAACCATTTTGGCCCTCTAAGTTGGGGGGTTTGGAAGGGGAGCCAAAATTCTTGATTATTGTGCCTTCATTACATTGTGATATTCCATTAATGCTCATGAGAGAAAATAAAAAATAAGCTCCTCACTCGTTTCAGGCATGACGGGCAAATTAATTTAAAATAAAAGTAAAAATAATTTTTGTATTTTGTGCCCTCATATTTTTGTGATATTCCATTGATACTCACTGGAAAAAATAAAACTAAACGCCTCACTCCTTCTAGACACAAAGGGAAAATTAATTTAATAGACAAATAAAAATTTCTTGACTATTTTGCTCTCATAACTTTTGTTTATTTGATCTTTAAAATATATTATTATATTATCTGAAAATAAATTAAAAATATCTTTGCATAAATTTTTTTAATAACATATTAACACCATGTTGGGATGAAAATGAATTTTAATAAATTATGCTATTTGAATTAAGGTATAAATTACTTTATATAACATATAAATAAAAAAGATTATCTAATATATTACGGTAGAATAATAAATTAATCATTAAAAATACCTCCATTTTAACAAGATTACCCCTACATTGCCTCCATTAGAAGGATACATATAAAAACATCAGCTTAATAACCGTACTAAAGTATACGGATACTGAAACATGACTCCAGCAAGTTGCTAAATTAAAGAGATAGAACGATACAAAGCGGACATGATGTGCATATATAAGAAGGATTCAAACTTGAATACACAGTGCTACAAATAAATCACAGAAAAGAAGCTACAATTCAGTGGAAAATGGATGTGATTTGTGAAGAAACTGGGGTAGCTAGGAGCTAGGTTTTGATGAAGTCGTACGTGGGACACAGATCATAACAAATAAGCACAAACTCCGAGGTATCACCGGGATCCATCATCCATAGCAGCCTCTTGTATAAACGCCACACTTTGGTTTTGAATCCGATCGATTCGGCGGAGGGAGACATTTAGTATATGTTTCGACTGGATCACATTGAACAGCTAGTTGACCTGAAATAAGGGTACGTTGTGTTTGAGGAACGGAGGAGAGACTTGTCTCTATCATAGGATCTTTCAAATAACTACTCATGTAGTGATTGCTGCTATTGTTTGTCCATGACAACGACCAAGACGACGTCGTCTCAGCCTCCTGCTGAGTATTATTATTCGGCCATGAATAATAATAAGCTGCCTCTGCAAAACCCTGGAGGTTGAGCAAGAAGCTCATCGTCGTGATTACAAAGATAAGCATTTTGGTCATATGGCTTAATTTCTTCTTCATTCTCTTGTTCTGCTTTGCATAGAGACGTGTCTTTAATCTTTATATATATAGAGAGAGATGTATGCCAAGAAAAATTATTTTTGAAAATCGTATCCAGGCTTCTCTCATTGCAAAAATGTAAATCACACAAATATAATTTTGCATTTTTTTTAAAAAAATAAAAAACTACATAGATATCTCTTTTCCCCAAATAAACACAAATTTTGTTTCTAATAAAAATGGAAGGCATATGCCTTTGTAATTTGGGTGAAATTAATGTGTATGTGCATGTAGATGTGCTAAAAACAAGAAAACAAAGTAATGATGTCCCATTCGATTGGAAATTGAATCACAGACCATGCGTGAGAGTGAGTTTGCCCTCATATTCCTTTCCAGCTCATATTGACAAGAGTTTCAGACTCTTTTCAAGTAGAAGGGCATGCCCCCATGTGATTCAATTAAATGGCAATAGTTGGTCTGAAAGATGGATATCATTTTATACTACCTCCGGTCCTAATTATAAGATAAAGTTGACTGTTTTTTTTGGAGAAATTATGGAAGTTAAATAAGTTGTTTAATCATATCATATGTTATGTATCATTATATTATATATTAATTTATTAGTCAAACTAATTAGTTTGAAGAAAAAACAAAAATATAAATATTCTAAAGTAATTTAATTAGTTTTCTTAATTTCTCTAAAAAAATTAACTTTATCTTATAATTAGGACCGGGGGAGTATTAAATTTCAACTTTATAAGACCGTTCTTACTAACAAGCGATGTGAAAAAAGCATTTTTTAGACTAGGTGTAAGTGTGATCTTGAAAGTGACAGATTTTATAAACTAATCAATTGTAGACCGAACCCAAGTTCGGTCTAAGAGGCTTATTTTAACGGGTCTAAAGAATCTTTTTAGTTACTGGTGTAGATTAAGGAACACCTTGATTATTATAAATTAGTCCTAAAAGTATTCTTAAGACACCAAATAACAGTATTTTGGAAAAGAACTATGGTGATATAAAAACAAAGATTTTACAATATTTTGTTAAGAATTTATTATTTCCAGTAAAGGGGTTAGCTTATAACGAAAAAGTTGTGGGTTCAAATTTCATCAATGTAAGGATTATTAGTGAGCAACCTTTATAAGTGTTTTTTGAGCCTGGATGCATGCTTTGGCCCTGGTGACCTTCCAGGACCCAACTCACCTAAGTTGTTTTGTATAAAAAAAAGAAGAAGAGAATTTATTACTATTTCCTTTAAACTCTAATTAAGCCCTAATTTTGTGAGAACTGAGGCATGCATGCATTAACATAAGATGGATTTCAAGGTTAATTAAGCCTCTATTGAAAATAAAAGTAAGTAGTCAATAACTATTTTAAGGGTTTAATGGAGTTGAAGAGAATTTAATTTGATATAGGGAAAGGTTACTTGGTAATCAAGATTTTTGGTGGACCTATAAATTCAGTATATCCTTTCGTAGTCCTTTCCACTAATCCAAGTTAATATTTAAATCGAGAAATTTCCTTTAGGACAATGATAGAGCATAATTTTAAATAAAATTGGGAGGGAAATGAAAATTTTAAGTCATAATTCAAGTTTTATATAGGTGGATTAATTAAGTGGGAGGTATATGGATTGAATTATCCCGAATCCAAGGTCCAAAAAAAAAATCCTGAATCAAGCACAAGTTTTAATTCCATATTTTTGGCCCCAAATTATTCTCACTCTCACACTCATATTTGAACCAAACTATCTAAGGAAAATAAGAGACAAAATCAGACACAAATTTATTGAAAATAATCATGGTTGGTGGAGTGCATATGACCATCTCTAAGCTTTATTAATGTTTAGGGGTTAGACTTTCATCGGAGCCCAAATTTGCCGACTTCAATTCAGCAAGTTTAAAATAGAGAAATTCTAAATTAAATTGGTAAATTCAACAAATCTTTAATTGAGTCATTAACCCCATTTAGGATTTTAAAATTTGTGTAAAATGACTATAATGCTCCTCATCTTCCCCCCCCCTCTTTTTTGCCCGACTTTCTTTTCTTTCCCCTTAAAAGAGTATTATTGTTTTATAACTTTATAGCTCTATATATTAACATTAATATATGCTAAATCAAATGATTTTTTTTTTTGTCTTCGAAAAGTATAATCAAGAATAATTCAAGATGCCATGTCATGATAGTATCATTGATATAAATTAAATAATCTTTAATTGAAAATCAATTAATTGATATTAATGATAAAAAATAAATGTGATTTTTTAAAAATAAAGTTGTTATTTTTATCAGGTGAAAAAAAACAAAAAACAAAAAAAAGAAAGCATAACCCATACCAACGTCACTTTGCAAAAATGAATTGAAATAAAAGTCGTTTTTACAAATATTAATCTAAACCAGAATAATTTTCCTTAACACATAAATGTGAGTTTTTAAAAAAGTAATTTAGTTAATATTTCAATTGTTAAGTTTTTAATTCTTTAATATAAATTAGTAATATTAATTTTTTGTTTTTAACAAGCGGTGTGTAAATTTCATATACTTCTTTACATATTTTAGAAAAAAGATGTAAAATGTACTTAAAATTTCATAAAACGGTTTACATCAATATAAAAATTTCCAAAAAACATCTATATGTGTGTGTGAAAAATACAGTAAAATTTATACTTAATTAATATATTGACTAAAATATATCTTTTTTTATAGTGATGACATATATTATAAGTTTTTTGAAATTTTTTTTTTCATGTTAATAAAATGAACTCTTTGTTCAAAATATTGTAGTTTTTTGTTCTTTTGATCATAGTTAATATATTTGAACTATAGATGAATCATATTTTATTGTGTTAAAATTAATTTTGATATATACATATATTGGGAAACATAAGGTAGGGAGTAATAAAACTCTTTAATAATTAAGGAGAGAGGAGAGAGTATTAAAGTTATTTTACTCATATTTTGAAATCCAAAATTGGATTAATGACTTAATTAGAGATTTATTGAATTTACCAACCCGACTTAGAATTGTTCTATTTTAGGTAGATTTATATGATATTTTCCCTATCCTCATCCTGAATCCAAGGTCCAAAAAAAAAAAATCCTGAATCAAACACAAGTTTTAATTCCATATTTTTAGCCCCAAATTATTCTCACTGTCACACTCATATTTGGACCAAACCATCTAAGGAAAATAAGAGACAAAATCAGACACAAATTTATTGAAAATAATCATGGTTGGTGGAGTGCATATGACTATCTCTAAGCTTTATTAACGTTTAGGGGTTAGACTTTCATCGGAGCCCAAATTTGCCGACTTCAATTCTGCAAGTTTAAACCCAATCTAGCTTCAACGTTCAGCTCATTTAATTTCTAGCAGAGGGATCTTAGTTGTAAAATATCTAATGCGGCTGGAATTTAGATCCTATTCAAATAGAAAGATATTAAATATCTGGAGTTCTTTTGTATATTATATGGGTGATCGGATCCTCAAGGACCATGATTGGGAATTATTTAATCGTCTTTCTTAGATGAAAAGGCGAAACATAATGAACTTAAATTTGGGACAGCTATTTAGAAGTCGAATTAGGATCATTTAGGACAGAAATTAAGCATTGGGTCATAAATATAAACTTTGGGAACCAAAATGTGGTGGGATCAAATTTCACGCCTTGACAAACCCTTGCCGAAAAATTCTCTAGCCACCGATAGTTGGCAGTGGAGGGAATTTATTTGATATAAGGACAATTATTCTTTTCACAAAAAAATTAATTACTCTAAGATAATCTCGAAGAACTTCAATGGAATATAATTAAGCTATTTTGAAGCACCATTTTGTGATTCCCATATTTTGATGGTCCCTCTTTGTCCCTCAAAGAATTATTTAACCAATTGATCTTTTGAATGCAAGAATTCAGTCTTTTGGCATTTATAGTTAAGCGCAAAACTTTTATGATTTATACGCACTGGTTTTCAACAATTTACATACAATCACTCAGACATAAGTTTGGGTGTTGTTAATAATTAACTTAAGATATTATTGCCTAATTAACACCATTACCCTTATATTCATCAATTGAGTAATTAAAAATGTAAGCATTAACTTTATAACCGTACTAAAGTATATGAATTATAGATCGATATAACTTGTATAAATCTATAAAACACGTAATATGATTGAGACACATTACTCGAAGTTGCTAAATTTAAAAGATAGAACGATACACGGTGGACATGACGTGCATATATAATAAGGATTCAAGCTTGAATTCACAGAGCTGCAAAATCATAGAAAAGAAGCTACAATTCACTGGAAAAATGGATGTGATTTGTGAAGAAAGTGCAAATAGGAGCTAGGTTTTGAAGAAGTCAATTATGTACTCCCTCCTATCCAAAATATAAGATGTTATTAATTAATATGTTAAGGTGTAATTTTAACAACGAAATGTTTCACCGTGAGCGTATGGCATAATTAGCTAATGGCATAATTAAGTTATAAAGGATGTAACATCCGTAGTTATATATAAAGATGAAGAGAGAATAAGTGGGTCCTACATAAAAAAAAAAAAAGAAAAGAAAAGCGACGGACAATTGAGCATATTTAATGGAATTGTTAAAATTGCGTCAATTTTAAATGATTGTATCTACTTACCGTTCAAAACTTAATTGAGCTAGATACTTGTGATGAAAAACTTTGTTGTTAAAATTGTATCTTAATCCTTAATTAATTCACACAAATAAAAAATGTTAGTTAAATCATTTAATATATCTTAAATTGATAAAATTTGCTTACTTTTCCCTTATGAAAGACGGTAAGTTTTAAATATACATTTATTATCTGTCTCTCCTTCTCTTAAAGGGTAAAAGTGAACAAGTCATTAATTACCCTCTCAAGCTCTTATACTTTGGACCAAGGTTTCTTCCAAGAAGACTTCTTATACTCTAGACAGAATGAGTACGTAGGTGGGACACATCATACTCCATCTGGTCCTTAATATAAAACCCAACTGATTTTTTGGAGAATTGAAGGGAGCTAAATAAATTATTTAATCATAGTATATGTTATATATCATTATATTATATTTCAATTTATAAGTCATACAAATTAGCTTGGAGTAAAATGATAAATATAAATACTTTAAAGTAATTTATTTAGTTTTCTTAATATCTCTAAAAAACAAATTGATTTTTATATTAAGGACCGGAGACAGTAATAATTAAGCACAAACTACGGGGTATCACTGTCACTGGGGCTTATATGTATAGTAGTCTCTTGAATAAGGGCCACAATTTTGTTTTGTGTCCGGTGGTGTCGGTGGCGGAAAGCATTTTTGTGTTTGGCTTTGCGTCCATATGGCTATGAGAGGATCAACGACGTCGTTCGAGGAGGGGGAGAAACTTGCCTCTATAGCTTCTTGCCCATAACTACTCGTCTAGATGCTATTGCTTGTCAACGACGAAGACGACGTCGTCTTGGCCTGCTCAATACGAGTATTATTCCGCCATGAATAGAAGCTGCCAGCTCTGCAAATCCCTCAAGCCTAAGCAACAAGTTCGACGCCGTAATTACAAAGACAGGCATCTTATCTTGGCCTTCTCAATACAAGTATTATTGTGCAGCATGTAACTAAAAAATAACATCAGAGTATTGACTGCACCATATTATTAGGTGTACTACAAAATAAATCACAGAAAGAGGACACCACGTTAACTTGTGAAGCGGCATGCAGCTCTACATGTTCAATGTTTTTCCTTCTTAAAGTTAATTACACAAAAGATTTTTTTAATATTAAAAAATTATTTAAAAGGGAAAACCCCAAATGTTCATTTAAAATGGGGAAAAAACAAATCAAGGAGTCCAATATCACAAATCTCAAATCAAACCTGAAAGAAACATATGGGAATAGCAAATTTTTCCAAATAACCAATCTGCCTTTGAGTAAATTTTGAAAACACACGGTAAAGTACCCGACAGTATTTGGGAAGCTCAAGTTATTAACATAGATACTAAATTTATTAATTACAATCCATAAATTGTTATTTTGTATACCTAAGTAGTCAATGATGCTTGATATATGAGGCTTCAAAATATTATCCATAAGGTTGTTGGTATTTGAGGGGTTGAAGTTGTTACTATGGATACTAAATTCGTTAATTACGACTCTTAAGTTATTATTCTATATACCTAAGCAATCAATAACGTTTGATGGCATTAGGGAACTCAAGTTGTCAATATGGATACCGAAGTTGTAAATTGCAATTTGTTATTTGTTATTCTGTATATCTAAGTATCAATGATGCTTGACATGTGTGACTTCAAAATATTACCTACAAAGTTATTGGTATTTAGAGTACTCAAGTTGTCAATATATAGATATTGAAGTTATTAATTGTGAATCTTAAATTGTTATTCTTGATACCTAAGTAGTCAATAACGCCTCACATGTGTGGCTACAAAAAATTATGTATCAGTTGTTGACATGTGGGAGTCTGAAATTGTAAATATATAAACTGAAGTAGTCAATTGTGATTCTTAAGTTATCAACATCTCTTTATGTAAGTAGGCAAAATCAACACAAAATTAGGCAAAATTAACAATTTGTGTAAGCTAATTAGAGTGTTTGGAATGGCTTTGGAGCCAAAAAGCAAAATTGAAGAGATAAAAGTGGGATTGGGAGCTTTTAATTTTTTTTTTTTGCTGTGTTTGGTTTAGCTTTTTTCTTATTGGGCCTATTGGGGAAAAGCTACTTATTTTGTTAAGCCACATTTTGCAGCTTATCACTTATGGCTTTTGGCTTCTGCTATTGTTTACAGGAGAGAGGGGTATAAAAAAAGAAAAGAGAAGAGAGGGAATTATATATGGTTGATGGCCAAGAAAAAAGAGAATGCATATATGGCATGGGGATCTTGATTAAAGATGATAAATTTTTCCCTTTAGATTATATTATATGATATTATATATTTTTTTGCTAGTAAAAAATATGAGAAATTTAATTAGTGAAAAAAAATTGATAAATCTTTATACACAAACTACCCAGAAATTTGGCATACACAGAGTACTCTAATGTAGGTTCTTATTATTTAGATTTTCAATATATAATTATAATATATATATATTATTTAAGAAGATCCATGTCCTTTTGAGTAATTTTTCATATAAACTTGCCTTTCAATATAATCATCTAAACAAGTTTTCAAAATTCATATTGAAAAAAAGCCACTCACTACAAAAAAACAGACTTTCAGCGGCGACATTTGACGGTGACCTTTAATGTCACCGCTGAAAGTTAGACTTTCAGTGGTGTCCTGCTGAAAATTTTGACCTAATATGTCGCCACTAAAAGTCCAACTTTCAGCAGTGACATGATGAAGTCGCCGCTGAAGGGGGAACTACGGTGACAAAATATGTCACCGCCGGAAGGATGTTTCAGTGGCGACTTCCATGTCACCATAGAAAGTCTTGCTTAATTTTTTTTTGTTTTAAACTTGAGTCTTTATGGGACAAACTTAATTTGTCTCTTACTATTTTCATGGCTCGTACACTTGCAGTGCTTGATTAAATTTTAGTCATATCACATGTCATTCTTTTATACCATATACATAATTGTAATCCTTGTCCAAAAAGTTATTCTCCTAATAGATGGAATGTGAAAGGTAATGTTCATTAGAAGTTTTTGAAATGGATTTGGTGAATAAATTAGATTGGGTTCATTTTGGATGTCATAATATATTCCTAAATATTCTATAAAAATTTATATTAGTCCAAAATCATCTTTCGTATATAATATAAAAACCATAATGTAGTAAAACTGTATATTAAAACTGTATGGGGTGGATCCATTATTCTTTAATATTGGACTCCTTGATTTATCTTTTCCCTATTTTAAACTAATTTTTCTAGGATTTTCCCACTTTAAAATGTTATAAATATATAGATATTTATTTGGAAAAATTGCAACCAAGTCCCCATTAACAAATTTAATAGCAACCCGGTCTCTTGAAATTATCAAATTACAACAAAATCCCAAGGGACCTAGGTGCAATGAATTTCAAACGTGAAAATACAGTTTTCCCCTTATTGAATTTGGAAAAAAAAAAAAAGCTGAAAATTTTAAGGCTTAGTAGTATTTGAGAAAGTCGAGCTCTTCTCCCTCACTCTGACGTTGTGAGGTGCAAGCATGGCAGTGAGAAAGAAGAGCTCGACTTTTTCGAACACGACTAAACTCTAAAAAATTCCAGCTTTTTTATTTTTCAAATCAATAAGGGGAAAACTGTATTTTCATGTTTGGAATTAATTGCATCCAGGCCCTTGGAACTTCATTGTAATTTAATGATTTCAAAGGATTTAGTTGCCATTAAGTCTATTAATGGGACCTGGTTGCAATTTTTCCTATTTATTTTTTTGTGTTTATTTATAAGTGGCTTGTCGTGGGGTGTACGTAATACTTGGAGTCCACACTATTTATACAATCTTTTCCTAAATTAAAAAGGTAAATAAACTTTTTTTTTAAGTGTAGCTGAAATAACTTAAACTTCTCACTGTTTTTAATTCTTAAAAAAATTTAGTAGAGAGAGTGATACAAAACAATGGGGTTGTGCCTAAGGAGTCCATATAATCTAATTATATATATATATATATATATATATAAACAATGGGGTTGTGCCTAAGGAGTCCATATAATCTAATTATATATATATATATATATAGATATAGATATATATTATCATATATCTCTCTCCAAAACCCAAATAACCTATGCCCTATATGATGCAGTCAATCTTGTGAAGTTAGATGGATTTGAAGTTGCATGGTTGGTCCTCATGGTTTGAATTTTCAAATCCTAGAGGACCCAAGTTGGATTACTGATACCACCTCCACATACGATGAATTGAAGTTACATGATAATCCTAATATTTCTTAATTAATAGACACCAGAAATATAAATATAGGACAAAATAGATAGAATATAAAGTTGGGTTTGTCCTTAGGTTCAGATTTAAATATTTTCAATTCAATAATTTAAAAGAGGAAAACATATGCCACAGTAAGTAAAAGTATATGTATAGTGCTTTATAATCTATTTACTGTTCTCTTTCTCTCTTTACTTGATGCTTTTTCATTCCTCACTAAAAGCTCTCTTTAACTCTCTTTCTCGCTTGGTGCTCTTGAGTGGGATTCTTGTTGAATTGATTTTGGTGCACTAGTGCAAGATTTGGAAGCCGCATATTCATCTTGTTGGGGATCCACAAATGTGTGTACAGAATTGTAGATATTAGGTGTCAACATCGAAATGTGTGTGGATTAGTGCTATATATCTAAATTAGTACTTTGTGTCTGTAGTCCTAATTTTATCTATTAATCAACTTCTAATAAATTGACCTTGCATCATTTAATTTAGTGTTGTTAAATTTTTAATTAGTCAATCCAAAATATCTCAACATATATACAACCTATATTTTGTATTGCAGACATATATAGCTTGTCAAACTCATCAGTTTTTTTTTTTTTGGGGTACAAACTCATCAGCTTTTATTAAACTTCTCTTTAAGAGGAGATAAATTATAATCCTCTGTCTTTAGTTGCACTATATATTTGACCATAACAGTACGTGTATTTTTTTTATGGAAGAAAGTGGTAAAGACTACGTACTCTGCATTATAAAAAAGAAATAAATGGAAATATTTTAAAAGAAACCAAATGAAATATGTGGACAACAATACAAACGTATTAATGGTCTAACAAAATTCTAAATTGTCATTTTCTCTTTCTACTCTTTGAAACTCAGTGATCGTTACTTATTCTATGATCAATGTCAATACAAGAAGTAATAATTCTGTGAAAACAAGATGTGGCTCTTGCATATTATTTTTTACAAGCAACCAGCCTTGAGATCGCTTGTGATAGTTGCTTAATGAAAAAGCACTAAAAATATACTTCAATATTCTAATGGCCTTATAGTTTAGTAGTATGAAAGCTCCCTACAGGTGGGAGCAAGATGTGATTTCAAATCCTACTTGTAATCTCATGCTGTTAATGCATGTCTCTTCAATTTTTTTAAAAAATAGTGTGGATAATAGGGTTTAGCCTGACTTGAATTTACTGCACCCTTTTACAAAGCTTTTCTTTTTCTTTTTAATTATTGGAATAAAGGAAATAAAATAAAATTACACATTTATCCGTGCCACTTTGGTAATTAGGCATTGAAACCAGTATTTAATTTTTCTTGAGGGATCAGTTATTATGACTAAATTATATAAAACCTCTTGAATTTTGGGTCAGTTATATAACACCTAGACGTTTTAAAGTTTAAATTTAACCCAACCCCTTTGGCCTTTTTTTTTTATTATTATAACCACCATACCATTAACTGACCGTTATATTTTTAACGGAATTTGGTAGGTCAGATTAATAGGTGACACATGAAATCCTATGTAAATTGCTAATTTTACAAAAACCCTAAACTTTGATTAGTTACAAATAACCAACCTGAACTTTAATAAATTACAGATAACCCCCTGAACTTTGATAAGTTACAAATAAACTCCTATCATTTCAAAATTTAAATTTAACTCCCTTAATAATTTGATTTATAATATTAAAGCATGTGTCATTACTTGAATCATCTTAATAATTTCATTAAGATTTTACTATCATTTGTCAATTTAAATAGCTTTTTTATGGATAAACTAGAAAAATAATACTTCAAAAATATAAAAATAAAACATTGAACCTCTTATTCAAGAAAAAATCTGCAACGTTTTATTTTTATTTTTTAAATATTATTATTCTAGTTTTTTCCATTAAAAATATGCTATTTCAATTAATAAATGATAGTACAAATATTAATAAAACTATTATGATGAAAAAGTAATGACACATTATAAATCAAATTTCTATTGGAGTTAAATTTAAATTTTGAAATGTCATGAGGGTTATTTGTAACCGATAAAAGTTCAGGGGGTTATTTACAACTAATCAAAGTTTGAGGCATTTTGTAAAATTAGCAATTTGCATAGAATGACACATGTCACACCTATTAATCTAACCTAACAATTTCAATTAAAAAGATAACAGTCAGTTAACAACATGGAGCTTATAATAAAAAAAAAGGTCAGGGGGTTAAATTTAAACTTTAAAATATCAGTAGGTTATCTACAACTATCCTAAAGTTCAGGGTTTTGTATAATTTAGCCAGTTATTAATTAACACATTCACCGCTTTACGTCATAGGATAAAGCTTGCACGTACACACACATACATATGCATACATATAAGTGTGTGTATGAATTTATAATTTTTTAAACGATAAGGACTTACTAGAAGGTAAACTTTGAGGACTCATTATAAATTAATTTTCTCAAAGGAAAAACACAATGATGCAGTGAGCCAGTGATCATTAATTGATCAACATGACTCCAAAGTATCTAAGCGATAGATATATAATTGGGAGAAACTGTGTGGACATTTTCTGCATAAACAAGATTCATCCTTAAATATACATAATAGCACTGCAAGATCATAATTATAGAAGAAGCGTAATTCACAAGAGATAGTACATAGATGCCTGTATCACCTCTCGGAAGGAGTGGAGAGCAGACGATTTCATCACCAGATATTCCAAGTTCCAGAAAGAGGCAAGAGGGGTCTAGGCAAAAAAATTAGAAATGGAAGAAACACTCATGCTTGGCAGGAATGCTGGGCCCCGGTTGACAAGCCACTAAAATACTTCATTGAAAGAAACATGCACCTTCTTGATATTGATGCTCAGGTTTGTTCCTTTACAACATAGACGGGCCATTGGGATAAAGCCAAATGGGAAACCTTACTTCCCAATTGGGTGGTAGATAAGATAATGATGGTGACACCTCCAACGAGCACCGGTGATGACATTATTTGTTGGAGGAATGCTCCCGACGGTAACTTTAGTATGAAGTTAGCTTATGAGAGAATCTATCATCAGCACAATCACAGTTCTCAACCCCACTGGCGGCATTTATGGCACTAGGGAATTCCTGAAAGAGTCAAACTCTTTATGTGGCAAGTATTCCATGAGAGTCTCCCAACAAATGATACAAGAGTGAGACACAATCCAAATGTTCTAAACACTTGTCCTTTTCAGTGTGAGAGTGAGGAGAGCATTCGTCATGTGTTAAGAGATTGCGAGCAAGCTTAGAGAGTGTGGTCCTCTTTAACTTACCCTATATACTATCCTATGTTTTTTTTGGTTGTTTGCAAGAATGGCTACAATGGAACTTGCAGTATACTCCCAAGGCAATAGGGGAATTTCTAGATGGTCATGGCAAAGAGTATTTAGCACAACGTGCTGGCTCCTATGGAAGAACAGATGCAGTCAAGCATTTGAAGGGGGTAGCTGAAAAGCCATAAGAGATAGTACATAGATGCCTATATCACCTCTTGGAAGGACTGGAGAGTAGACGATTTCATCACCAGATATTCCAAGTTCCAGAAAGAAGGGTAGTCCACTGGAAACCACCAGATTCGGGTTTTATTCATATAGACATTGATGGATCCATACTCAATGGAGGACAGGCCGCCTACGGAGGTGTTATTCGTGACCAGCATGGTACATGGATATGTGGATTTCAACAAAAGTTAGGACATACTTTCCCAACTGTAGCGGAAATCCATGCAATCTATAGAGGACTTCATCTATGTATACAGATGGGTCTAACCAAAATCAGGCTGTTCACAGATTCCCTCCAAGCCATTCATTTATTATTGACTAATTGTGGAACTACTCATCCATTATATGATGTTATCTTAGATACAAGATCTCTTATCTATATGTACTGGGATTTGCAGATCTCCCACACTTACGGGGAAAGTATTCGTTGTGCTGATTATCTGGCGGGTCAGGCTCATATGAACAGCCAGGACTATGTCGAAATAGGGATTTCCCCTACCGAATGTATCCAAATTTTTGCTCTAGAGTGTGGTGTGCCACCACAAGACCAATTTGTATGGCCTACTTTATAGGTTTTGACACTCTTCAAGCTTTGCTTGCCTTTGTAATACAAAAAGAAGAAGAAGAAGAAGTGTAATTCAAGGATGGATTTGTGACCTCCTGGCATGAAAGCTTCTATGTAAGTGGGAAATTGTAAGGTCAATTGCACTTAGAATAACATGATCAGGCTGCCAGTGTCTTTCCCTCTAAACTTAAAAACAAAAACAAAAAAAGGACATTTTCTTGATTATAACTCAGGCCCTACACTTTAACTTGGTGCAACTTGGTCCCTATAATTTTAACTCGGTACAACTCAACCCCTGTAATTTAGGAACCAAATTATAAAAGGGTTAAAACGATAGGGATTGAGTTGCAGTGAGTTAAAGTTGAGGAACTAAGTAACAACTAAGTCTAAATTATAGGAACTGAGTTGTACCGAGTTAAAGTATAGGGGCTAAATTATAATCTAGTCAAAACTATAATGATCAAAAGATTAATTTTCTAAAAAGAAAAACACAAAAAAAAAAAGAAACAACATAATCACTAGAATACCTAAGATCAAAATAAGGACAAATTACCAACATATATAGAGTATGTCTAGTAATGTAAGGTTACATAAATCCCTTTGGGCCTCAAGTTCGAATCTTAAAAGAGACACCTATGTTGGGAGGGGCAGCCACAAGCCACAAACCCCAAACCGAATACCAGATGATAATATGAAAAGAAAAAAGGACAAAGTCAGAGGAATGTGTGTTAGAGAGAGACATGAATATCCTTAGGTTAAGCACTCTCTGTTATATATGCCACACAGTGGCTTTTGATATGAGGGAGGTTTTCTAGGGGGAGGCAGCGACTGTATCTTTTTCTTAGAGGACATGAAACTGTTTCTTTTTTTTTTCATTTAGGGTTCTGGCCCGTGACGGTGTCCTCCATTTTCATACTCGCCAGAGAGACTGCAATGAGATCGCCCGCATCTCCGACAGAGAAACTTGTGGCCTTCATCATAAGATCTTCTATGTAATTAATGTTGTTACTGTACCACGATGACGACTTGTTGGCCTCCTGATGAATAGTCTTCCATGGATCTCCAAAAACCTCCAGGCTAAGGAATAAGAAGCTCGTCGTCGTGATTAGAAAGAAAAGCATTTTGGCCATATTGCATATTTTCTTCATTCTCTTCTAAATATCTCGACTGTTTTGTTTTACTGCGCTATATACTCTTAATTTACAGAGAGATGTTTATATATATATATAGAGAGAGAGAAGATGCCAGAAAAAAAAATGGAAACATGATAATTATGGTTACCTTGTGATAGATGATGGAGAATGATATCACCAAAACTAATGGATAGTAATGGTTCACGATACTCTTTTTTTAATTTGAAAAAAAAAGGTTAATTACATTCACATTTTTATTTTAAAACATTATAAACTTTTTTATCAAGCTATTAAAATTATTGAGATTTATAGAGATTCATCAGTGGCTTATTTCAAGCATGGTGGTTGCAAATATATTCTAAATTTAAAAGTATGCTGTATAAACTTTTCATTTTTTAATTTATATAGAGGAGCATACACTAAGAGTGTGTTTGGTTTGAGGGGAGGGGAGGGGGTAAATTACCTCTTTGGGTGGGAGGAACCCAAAATTTACCCTCTCACACTACAAAAAAAAAGGTATTTTGTAGCGGTGCAATTGTAGCGGTTATATTAAACCGCTACAAATTATAGTATTTGTAGCGGTTTTTACCTAAACCGCTACAAATTTGTAGCGGCAAGGTTTTTTTGTAAAGGTTTCGTACAAAAAACCGCTACAAATTTGGCGCGAAATTCCCGCCAAAACTTGTAGCGGTGATTTTGTAGCGGTTAATGCATAGAAACCGCTACAATATTCCCGCCAGTTGGTGCGCCAACAGTGTAGCGGTTATTTGTAGCGGTTACAGCAACAGAACCGCTACACAATACCAAAGGTCAGAATTTTGTAGCGGTTATGCCCCTATAACCGCTACAGAATTTCAAGAGTCTCGACATTTGTAGCGGTTCTAGGCAATAACTGCTAGAGAATTTCAAACGTTGTTATCTTTTGTAGCGGTTATTGTAGAACCGCTACAAATTTAATTATTTGTAGCAGTTACAGTAGCGGTTATTTTAATAACCGCTACTAATATCTGGCCTATTTAAGCCCCTGCGTCCTTTATTTCTCCTTTTGCTCATTTTGTTTCCTGAGGTTTCTCTGAGTGATTTCTTTGAGATTTGAGCGTTCAGACGTCTCTATAGGAGTTTTTGCTCAGTATTTCTCAGTATTTGCACTTGAGGTACGTATATAACACGTATTTTATTTATATTTGTATTTATATTATATTTTTGCATAATAATGTGACTAATTTTTTTTTTAATTTTTACAGTTGATATGGCTTCAGGATAGGATAAGGGGAAGGCCCTTGAGGTCCCCAGACCGATTTTACGGGGTGGCAGCAGCCGGGCAAGGGGCAGAAGGAGGGGGCAGCGCGCAGGCAGGGCTACCGCGGCATCTCAGCCCATCCCCCTACAGGCACCGCAGACGATCCCACAGGCGACCCTGAGGTGGAGAGGCCAGATATTAGCATTGAGGACTTCCTCAATGAGGAGGAGTTCGAGATCCCGATTGGGTTCAGGGAGATGGAGCAGTTCCTCGATGAGGAGGACGCTCGGGAGCAGAACAACCCACGAGGGTCGTCTTCGCAGTCCACTGGGTTTGAGGTGCAGGTCGAAGGTAAATTAATTTTTTAATTTAGTAAATTATTTATTTAAATTAGAAATGTTAACTTTGAATTACAATTTATCTAACGTGCGGTCAACTGTGCAGACGAGCAGGGGAACGTTTCAACGAGGAGGCTAGACGTGGCCGGTGTGAACAGCTTGGACCGGAGCCTCCGAGTTATAGTGCCGTGGAATGAGGGCACTGACCAGCGGATCCACAATGGGGGTCACTTGCTCAACCGCTTCCTGAACGACCTGGGCGCGAATTGGATGCGGTTCCCCCTTCACTTCCCGACATGGAGGCACGTTCCGAGGGGGCCGAAGGACCAGGCTTGGGAGGAGGTGGTTCAGGTAATTAAAATTATTTAATTAATATTTTTTGTAATTAATTCTATTTAATTAATTTTTTTTAAATTATGGTTTTTATAATTATTGATATTTAAATAATTTTTTTTCAGCTGCGGTTTGCCGTTCGGGCCAACCGGAAGAGGTACGCCCTCGTGAAGATGGGTGACGCTAGGAGGAACAGAGGAACCGTCTCTTCCACAGGGTGGATAAGGACAGGACGATGCCTCTGGAGCAGCTGATCGAGAGCGTCCTGGACGGCGTGCCGCCGAACGACTGGGCGCGTTTCGTCCAGTTCAGGAGGAGCCCTGAGGCGCAGGTAATGTATTTATTAGATTTTTGATATATAATTTTGTAATTGTTAAATATTAAATTATAATTTCAATTTAATTTGTATTTAATTTTAAATTATAATGTAATATTTTTTTTTCCAGGAGCTTTCTCAGAGGAACACCGAGATCCGGGCGTAGCAGATGATCCACCACACAGCAGGATCGAAGACCTTTACTGTGACCTACAGCGAGCTGGTAACTTTTCAAAATATCACTTACTTTTAGCTGATTATTTCATAATACTAATTATTTTTTTTGTATTTGTTTCAGGAGACGAAGGCACAGTAGGAGAACCGTCAGACGGACTATGGGGAGCTGTACGCCATCACACATAGACACCGTGACGGGACTGCGACCTCTCAGCAGGCAGAGGCGGCCATTATAAGTAATTTTATTATTATATTTTTTATAAAACCAAGTTAATAATGAAAAATGCTAATTAGTAATTGTTTCATAAAATGGCAGGAATGGATGCAGCAGTCGCAGGCTGAGCTGCGACAGACCCAGCCTGAGGAGTCACAGGGGTCAGTGGACCCGACGGCTCCTTTGAAGGCAGGTCTGCCTCAGGCTGAGCACCCCGGACGCATGCGGGGGATGGGGATAGGCGCCAGACCTAGCATGGTCTACGGCAGGAGCGCCGCCTCTGAGGCTGGCAGCTCTAGAGGGGTCAGACGTCGGAGGGACGAGTCTATTGACCAGCAGCGGTCAGATTTAGAGCAGCAGATGGCCCAGCAGCAGCAGCAGATGCAGCAGATGCAGGTGCAGCAGCAGCAGCACCTGCAGCTGCACGCTGATATGATGTACGCTCAGCAGACGCAGTGGCGTGAGATCGCGAACAACATGATCGAGGGAGCATGGAGTCGCCTGTTCCCGAACGAGTAGCATCCAGCGGTTCCCCATGTCCCTCGCTACGTCGTCCCGAGTACTCTCTTCCTCCTCCTGCTGATGACGATGGTGCGGTTCACTCTGCGCAGCGGCCCGATCCAGCGGCACCTGAGGGAGCCCCACCTGAGGTAGCACCAGATGATCAGCCCCCAGCTACTTAGTTTAGGACATTTTTTTTTGTTTGAACATTTGTAAATATATATATATGAGTTTTTATTTCAGAACTTTCTTATTGTGTTTTATATAATTATATTTCTTATTGTGTTTAATTTATGAATTATTTATATCTAAATTTTTAAAAAAATAAAGCATATATATTTGTAGCGATTTTAACTTAAAACCGCTACAAATATATATACATTTGTAGCGGTTCTATAGTGTATAACCTCTACAAATGTATATATATAATTGTAGCGGTTTCTCAAGAGAAACCGCTACAACTATATATATGTTAGTAGTGGTTTTAAAATAATAACCGCTACAAATACTCATCATTTGAATTTTGAAATTTGCCGCCTTTGTGCACATTTGTAGCGGTTATGTTATGTATAACCGCTACAAATTAAAAATTATTTTTAAATGTGCTGTCCAACGGCTTTAATATTAGTAGCGGTTTTATATATATAACCGCTACAAATACTCAACAAGTAAATTTTGAATTTCCCACCAATGTGTAACGGCTTGAATATTAGTAGCGGTTTTATATATATAACCGCTACAAATACTCAACAAGTAAATTTTGAATTTCCCACCAATGTGTAACGGCTTGAATATTAGTAGCGGTTTTATATATATAACCACTACAAATACTCAAACAGTGGAAGACGCGACAATTCAGCACAAACTCGCCAAAAGACGCGCAGCACTTCGGCGCCTCAGCAGTGGAAGAAGATAAGTATTTTCTTCACGCTTCCATATTGGAGATCTAATTTACTTCACCACAGTCTTGATGTAATGCACATTGAAAAAAAGGTTTGCGACAATGTGCTATATACGCTGCTTAACGAACCCGGCAAGACAAAAGATCACCTTCAAGCGAGGAAAGATTTACGCGACATGGGAGTTCGTGAAGACGCTTGGCCAGATGAGCATGAAAGATTTACACCGGCAAAGTTTACCCTCACAAAACCAAACAAGGAAGTGTTCCTCGCGACGTTGAAAAAAATTAAAAGTTCCTGATGGGTATTCAAGCAACATTTCTCGATGTGTCGACTTGTAGGCTCGAAAGGTTGCTGGCCTGAAGAGTCACGACTCACATGTTCTTATGCTGCAGTTACTCCCTCTGGCTATAAAGAATACACTTCCTCCCGATGTTTCTATTGTTTTGGTGGAACTTTGCTCTTTCTTTCGGAAGTTGTGTTCTAAGGTTTTGATCGTTGAGGAGCTCGATCAGCTGCAGTCGAAAATCATTCTTACGCTTTGTCATTTGGAGATGATCTTTCCTCCGTCCTTTTTTACTGTGATGGTTCACCTAACAGTCCACCTGGTTCATGAAACAAAGCTCGCTGGACTAGTACAATATCGTTGGATGTATCCGATTGAGAGGTACTCATTTTAACTATGTGCTTTAATTTATTGTCCGTATTTAATGTTTGCTAGTTGTCCTTTTCATCATTTTATATCAATTTTCTCTTCTGTACTTCGTAGGTTCCTTGGGAAATTAAAATCTTACGTGAGGAATAAGGCGTGGCCAGAAGGTTCTATAGCTGAAGGCTATATAGGGGATGAGGTGCTATATTTTTGCTCAAGGTACTTTGATGATCTTGAGACGGCTTTCAACCGCCCGCCTCGTGTTGACGATTGTCCTGAACCTGCGCCGACATCAGTAGAATTTATCCCTTGTAATATCCCGAATTTTGGGATTGGAAGCTTTGGAATAAGCCTAAATTGAGTGGACTACTAAGCCCCGATTTAGTAGATGTCCCAAATATATTCCCTAATGATTCTAATATCTTTGGGGTATTAAGAAAGTAAAATGGTGAATTTTGGAGAATATAATTATGTTTTCGATAAAATCGCCTATGAGGCAGTGAGCTTATCATAAGGTTTTGGAAGACTAAATGATAAGTTCACCAAAAAATTATGACATTTTACAGGATGAAAGTAGACATCCTAAGATTTAATTTGATAGGTCATATGATGCAATAAGAGCTATACACAAAAAGATATGAATTTTTGAAGTCAGCACAGAAAAGCTGTGAAATTTCTGGAACAACATGCAAAGAATGAAATTCTGGGAATTTTTTGATTCCATAAAGTAAAATTCTATATTTTTCCTTGAAAATAGACTCAATAAGAGTTCTATAGGCTTTGGAATCACCTCATTTCGATTTTTCTAGAACAAAGTCAGGAATATGTCTCTGTTTTACTGGGATGGGTTTAGATACCCTAGTAGCCTTGTACGGCTACATTATTTGAATTTATCAAGTATGAACCCCTATGGGGAATTTATGTAATCATGCACATATTATCAGTATAGTTATGCTATTCCTATGTTGCCTACCGAACCGCATGTCATTTTCCGCGAATACTCTGGTAAATGTGAAATAAAGATAAGGGTGTGACATTTTGGTATCAGAGCAAAGATTCTGACCACAGAATTGTCTGCTCAGAGTAAGTGCGGTGGTTCTGGCAACAGGATGGTATACTGATAAGGTCTTGATTACACAGTGATAGGAAATATGTATGGACAGAAAGTACCAAAGGAGGGTATCTTTCCGATTTATGAATCTGCCCTGAGAAATGGCGAGTACTGAAGGGCCGCTAGTGGTGCAATACTAAACGAGAATGGTCTAAGGATATTGCGGAACCCAAGGATATGGGTACGACCAAGGCTAATGTGCGGTCCACACTCAATATTTTGGTGACAGGAGATAGCCGGCATGTCTTTTGAGACGAGGGTAGTCACAGGGACCCGTGGATGGAAACAGTAGAAGCCGGTATCTACATTTGGGCACTAGTACAAAAGAGTTAAGCGTGCTCAACCCAGGGAAATGCCATGATGGGTGACCCCCTGGGAAGTTGTTGCACATGTTATGTCATATTATGAAAAAAGAGTAAGACATGTTGTACAGTAGTTCAGAGGTTGTATGTTGTTGCAGGCTTTCCTTGACTACTGTAAACACCTATGATATGTTGTTTTTGGGGTACCTATGAACCCAAAACTTTATAAAATGATAGATAAGCCCAAGTGTTTATGTGTAATTTACCTCTTTATTGCTTCATATAGTGAAACATAAAGGTGGTAAGACTAAGAGGTTTAGATGCTGGGCAAGGTCAGGAAGTTAGACCTAGCCTAATACAGCAAACACAGGGCAAGAGAATAGAACAGCAAACAATGATCAACGATCATCAGGAAGGTTATCCTGGAAAGGCCAATGTAGTAACTATAATCTCTCGTACACTATGTGATGGTTAATATGTTGTATGTTCTATATTCTGTGAATGAACACGTGCCTAGGGCACATTACCTAGCTGTAGTCTGGGACTCAACTGAGGTACACGAACATTACCTGGTTGTGGTTGGTGCCCAGCCGAGGTACACAAATATTATCTAGCTGTGGTGCGGGAAGTGTATATGTACCGTCCGATGGGAAGTATATATGTACCATTCGGCCTAGTAAGGACCCAGCTATGATTCACGATTTACCTAGCTGTAGTCGGTGACTCGGCTGAGGTACACGTAAGGGTTTCAACTGGATGGTTGGCCCTAAACCTTGTGTACACACACGGATTGTTGTTTTAACTGGGTGTTTGGCCCTGAACTTTGTGTACACACACGGATTGATGTGATTTTCATTTTACACTATATGGTGCATGACATATTTATCTATCACATTTTCTATGGATGATTGTGGGTTACTATGGAGGGCAATGTGGTGTGAATAAAAAGGCACCCTACCCTATGAGGTTGCTAGCCACGTCCTAAGGGACTCGGGTACGAGGCCAAGAAGGGCTACGGGTGTGACAATAATGAAAAAAAGGGATGAGATGTTTATATCGAAATTTCCCAGAACTCAGCATTATGCATGGGATGATGATTGTGAGAGGAGCTTCAGAGAGCTGATGATGAAAATTTATTAAAGTACCAACACTGATAATCCCAGATCCATAGTGGGTCTTTGGGAAGGGAATTGAATTCCCAGATGCGAGCAGGCATAGATCGAGATGATAATTGAGCCGAGTGAGGGCATACGCATCTCGTCAGCTGAAGCTTCGGAAATTGAACTATTCAATCCATAATCTTGAGTTGATGATAAGAATGTTTGTATTGAATCAAGAAACGTTGCCTTTATGGCATAATTGTGGAGTTGTACTGCGACCACAAAGATTGAAAGTTCTGATCGGAAAGGGCTACCTACGATGAAATTTGATCGGAGAGGGCTACCTACGGTGAAATCTGATCGGAGAGGGCTACCTAAGGAAAGTTCTGACCGGAAGGGGGCTAACCAGGTGTATGGGCGCCTGTGTGAAGCACCGAGTATAGAACCCTAGAGTGCAGCCACCGTGACGATGAACCCTAGAGTGCAGCCACCGTGATGATGAACCCGCGAGTGCAGCCACCGTGATGACTAATCCTAGAGTACAGCTGCCATGAAGTTGAATCATAGGGTAGGGCTACGAAAACATTGGCCCTTAACGATGGTGCATTGTAATGAATCCCACAGTAAATGTGTTTTCTTGAGATAAGAGTTTATATGGATCAGAATGATTCAAGTTCAAACGGGTAAAGAGTGGGCACAGAGGAATATAGATTGTGGGTGTTGTTGAGTGTCATGGGAGGTTCCTATAGGACTCCTATTAAATCATCCTGATAATATTAAAGCTCATATGAGGAGATAGACCTCAGAGTGGGCAGCGAATGTGTGATGAATCTAGGTGCAATTTTGAAACTTACAGGAGGGGTTGATGTTCGCACCATTGTTGATCATCCCAAAACATAATATGGCCTTGATGGTCAATAGTGTTACAGTATATGTGATGAACAATATTACACCCTGAGTGGTGTACAATATTACATCCTGTGTGGTGTACAGTATTAAACCCTGTGTGGTGTACAATATGATGACCTGTATGGTCAACAGTCACACAACCTTTGTAGTTTGTGATGACACATGTGAATTGGAATTGGGATGAACCCTAGTGTAGTAGGGTAGAATGGTGGTGAATACCTCTAACAGCACCAGTGATAACAATCCCAGATCCACAGTCGAGCTTTATGGTCTACACAGATGCAAGTAGGCATAGATTGAGATGTGTTTTGATGCAACAAGATCGAGTAGAGGCATGAGCATCTCCATAGCTGTAGCCTCGCAGAATGAATCATCCACTTGTGATATAGTGCAAACAGTGGATGGTCACATAGTGAATAGTGCACACAGTACGGCCAATAAGGGTCAACTAGTCATTTGATCCTAAACACCGAATAGGTCGGCAAAATGTGATGTGACTGAAAATTGTGACGAGCCGAGGCTCGAGGCAGTAAGACCAGTGTGACCAAACGTTTTGGTGTCCAATGGTACCATGTCTCACATGAGGCGCGATATTCTACTATGAGAGGAACCTAACGAAGTGAACCATGGCTGGCTCACTAGCCCAACCTCGTGGACTCGGGGTGTGGGACATCCAAAAGACCGTGTACTCGGGTGAGGATTGGGCCGTTACATAAAAACACATCGGCTTACTAGCCCAACAGACCTCGTTAAGGGGGTGAGGATTGGGCCGTTAAAAAAAGTGATCGTGTGAATTCGGGTGAAGTTCCGAAGAGGCTGTAAGGCCTATAGAACCAAGCGTTGTGGGAACCTGTGTTTGATTGCACGTTACATATTGTGTATAGAATGGATGATGAATATTGAATACTATCTGATATTAGTAATGGAAGTATGACTACAGTGTTACATGGCTTTTGAGCCTGCATGTGATAATAGAATGAGATAGGATTAATCCCTAAGTTGTAGACGTTCAAATTTCGAGGACGAAATTTATTGAACGGGGGGAGAAATGTAATATCCCGAATTTTGGGATTGGAAGCTTTGGAATAAGCCTAAATTGAGTGGACTACTAAGCCCCGATTTAGTAGATGTCCCAAATATATTCCCTAATGATTCTAATATCTTTGGGGTATTAAGAAAGTAAAATGGTGAATTTTGGAGAATATAATTATGTTTTCGATAAAATCGCCTATGAGGCAGTGAGCTTATCATAAGGTTTTGGAAGACTAAATGATAATTAAAAATTATGAAATTTTACAGGATGAAATTAGACATCCTAAGATTTAATTTGATAGGTCATATGACGCAATAAGAGCTATACACAAAAAGATATGAATTTTTGAAGTCAGCACAGAAAAGCTGTGAAATTTCTGGAACAACATGCAAAGAATGAAATTCTGGGAATTTTGTGATTCCATAAAGTAAAAGTCTATATTTTTCCTTGAAAATAGACTCAATAAGAGTTCTATAGGCTTTGGAATCACCTCATTTCGATTTTTCTAGAATTAGTTATGATTTTTCAAAGTTTGGGCAGAAATCTGCCAGAATTTTGTAAAATCCGAAATTTTTGGAAAATTGGTAAATGAATATAATAGAATATATAATATGATATAAGCTCTTTATTTCTTCTTCAGCCCTGCATCTGACGCCATTTTCAGTTTTAGAGAGAGGAAGAAAAAAATTGTAGAGAGAGAAAAGGAGGAGGAAAAACTTACAAAGGTAAGTGATTTCTTCGGTAAATCGGTTCCTAATACGTATAACTCCGTTCCTAAGCTTCCTTTGCATATGATTTAAGGTTTGGAATCTCATCTTTTGGTGTATCAAGGGTCTATGGTTCAGCCACTTTGAGAAAAGCCAGTGGGAGCTTGAGGTAACTTCCAAACTCTTGTATATTGACTATTCTGGCTGTTGTGGACAATTTAATCGGTGAAATATCGTCGGATTGTTATTGGTTGTAAAAGTGGAAAATGGGTTTCCCTAGGGGTTATGCTGCCCAAATTGGTACTAAATGGTAGTTTTAACCTAATGGAATAGTCAATAAAGTGGTTAGGAGTATAAAGGAACGTGTTTACGGAGCCGAAACCGAAAAACCCCGATTTTTCCTAGAAAACACATATATTTCGGTCTGGGCTATAAATGGACCATAGAGTTGGATTTTCAATGATTTGATGATTCCATTGAGTTTAGGAGGGAAAATTAGGTGGGGTTACAGTTGGGCACTTTTTCAGAAAAGGCCGAGAAAGCATAATTACGGAAACGCCCTTAAAACCCTAAAAGTAGGGCTGCCAAGGGCAATTTCGTAATTTTACATTGAATTTGATAATTCCAAGTTTGGAAATGGATTCCTTGGGTGAAAATATGTAAGAATAGCCCATGTCAAAATTTTGGGAAAAGTACAGCGGGACCGGGTACAGCGGGGCCGGGTCGGGTCCCCGGGGGTATTTTAGTAATTTTTCAAGATAAACTCATATAACCCCTAGAAACACTATGGAAGTGTCTAAATAGTACATTTGACATTGTAGGATCGAATATGGAGCCTCGAGCTATTTGCACGTAGATCGAGGCACGCGTTCGAGGCGGAAAAGGGTTAAGGTAGGGGACTTACCTTACTTGCATGTATTTGATATCTTTGCTTGTGTAATGATGTATGTGATTGCTTTACTTGATTGTGTAGAGCATATTTGAATAAATGAAGCTCTGTTTTTGTTTTCGCTGTGGCCATAGTCTTGTTATATGAAACATTGAGCATGCAGAAATGTCATTATGGGGCATACATCTAGATAAAGCTAACATGTCATACACATAGCATCAATCATGCATGCATTATGGTATCTGTTTCCTACTGAGATTCTCTCGAATCTCACCCTCCCCTACCAATAATTTAGACAAGAGAAGACAAAAGATATGTTGAGAGCAAAGAAGAGAACTACACGAGGGGATTGCAGTGGCGGAACAAAGTCAGGAATATGTCTCTGTTTTACTGGGATGGGTTTAGATACCCTAGTAGCCTTGTACGGCTACATTATTTGAATTTATCAAGTATGAACCCCTATGGGGAATTTATGTAATCATGCACATATTATCAGTATAGTTATGCTATTCCTATGTTGCCTACCAAACCGCATGTCGTTTTCCGCGAATACTCTGGTAAATGTGAAATAAAGATAAGGGTGTGACATCCCTCATGTTGGTAAACCAGTTGGAGCAACTGAGAACTTCAAACTAATGGCAACTGAGAAGTTCCAAGCACATAGACATATCTTGATTAATTGCACTCAAGTTGAACCTTTCATACGGTAAGAATTGTACACTCACATGTTATTTGATCTATATCTTTCGTAACATTTCTCACTTTCATTTCACTAACACCTTTCCATTATTAATTGCCGGGAATTCAGAAGTCATGTGAAGCGTCAGCTCAGGATCCGTACACAGACATCCTCGGAAGTTGATAGGAGGGTCCACAGAGAATTCCTGAGCTGGTTTGCGGGCAGAATACTAAATGACCACAACCCACACTCACCAGATTTCAGAGCTCTCGCAATCGGCTCTCTTGATCATGCAAAACGGTTTACAGCATACAATGTCAATGGTTTTAAGTTTTGCACGGTTTCACGGGATCAAGGATTGCAAACACAGAATTCGGGTGTTTATGGCACATTTGGGACAAGGAGTTATGCGAGCAGCAGTGACGCCAACATACAGTTCGGAGGCGTCCCTTTCTATGGCAAGCTTCTTGATGTGGTTGAGCTTAATTATCAAGGCCGTTTCACCGTGACGCTGTTCAAGTGTTTGTGGGCAAATACCACTACTTCTCGGGGACTGACAACTGACGACCTAGGGATCACATCAGTCAATTTCTCACGACCGATTCATACTGGTATTTCTCAAGATGATGAGCCATATATTCTAGCTTCAGAGGCACATCAGGTTTATTATGTCGAGGACGAGAGGCATAGGGATTGGCACATGGTCGTTCATTTAAAGCCAAGAGACCTTTACGACATGGGTGAAGGCGATAACATCGTCTATGAGAGTGAGCCATTTCAACCAGCTGATTTTGAAAACTACTTCCCTGAAGGCGATGACAATTTACCTCTACTGCGGTGAGTTTTTTTAAGTCCACGTCATTTGAATTAAATTTTTTAAATTTAATAATACATCAATAACAATAATTTTTCTACAAAATTTCTGTAGGGATGGCGACGATGAGTGATCAAATTCAAATTATGCTTTTGTCTCTACAAAAAATGCAAAAAAATTTTTAAAATAAAATGTAAAAAAAATTAAAATAATATTTGTAGCGGTTATTGAACCGCTACAAATAAAAAATTAACCGCTACTAAATGAATAACCACTACAAAATGGATACATTAACCGCTACAAATAGTACTATGAATATTAAACCGCTACAAAAATATAAATAACCGCTACTAATTAATAACCGCTACATTAACCGCTACAAATAGTACGTGGATCCCTATAAATACCCTTACCACAACTCATTTCAAACACTCCCCAATTTCTTTTCACCTTACCTTTCTTTCATTTTCTCTCATTTACAACTTCTTTCGTATGAGTAGAGGAGCTGAATAATATGATCAAATATGGTAACAAGATTTTTAATTTTTTTAGAATACTTCTTTCCTTTCTATAAAATTTATTCTAACCATTTTTTTTCTAGATATATCATAACTGTATCTCATTTTCATCTATTTTTCATACACAATTACATTATATTAGATAACATAATAATTCCTTATTACCTACCTATCCTTAATAATATTATTAATATAAATTTTATACTAATCCTATTCAATTACATTTTTCCTTTTTATTTATTAATAAGTTAAACTATTGAATAATAAACTAATTGAAATAGATAAAATAATAACAAAATAAACTATTTATTTTAATATTGAAAAAACAGAAAAAAATAATTGTATATTTTAAAAAAAAAAATTTTAAATATTTGTAGCAGTTATTAAACCGCTACTAAATAACGCGCCTTTTTACAACTCAATTTAAATTTTTTGGCGCCAATTTTGAATTTCATGAAATTAGTAGCGGTTTTAAAAACCGCTACTAATTTCATGAAATTCAAAATTAGTAGCGGTTTGTTAACCGCTATAAAATAAAAAAAATGTCATTTTTTTTCGCCAACAAATTTTCAATTTTTTATATTTGTAGCGGTTTGTTAACCGCTACAAAATAAAAAATTCTTTTTTTAGCTCTCAATATAATTTTTTATATTTGTAGCGGTTATATAACCGCTACAAATATCTTTGGGTGTTGTAGCGGTTAAGTTGAACCGCTACAAAGGATGTAGCGGTTATTTTTGATTGAGTAGCAGTTTTATATAACCGCTATAAAACTGCTTGCAACGTACGATTTAGTAGCGGTTTGAGTAACTGCTACTAACCTTGTTTGTAGCGGTTAGAACCACTACTAATACCCATTTTTAATCGCTACTAAATCACATTTTTTTGTAGTGTCATTCCCTTTAATGAGAAGGTAAATTTTGGGTTATTCCAGCCCAAAAAGGTAATTTACCCCTCTCCCCTCAAACCAAACACACCCTAATAAATGACCTAACAAACATGTGGTGAAATTTGTAATAAAATAACAATTAAGTAAGAAGGTGAATTGGGATATTTTTGAAAGGATAATTATCCTCTATCAAGCCCTCATATTTTCGGCCAACAAGAACAAAGAAGAGAAAGAGAGAGTTTGAAGAACATATAGATCAAGAGAGAAGAAGCAAGAAGCAAGGAGTGAAATCAAGGTAAGTTGGTTGTGAAATTCATATAGTTTAGCTTCCAAATTCATGCATTACTCTCTAATCTTTATGCCATCTTGAAACACACTTGTAGTAAGAAAAAACTAAGAGCAAGGAGGGGAGAGAGGTGGCGTTTTTTTTGCTAGAGAGAGAAAGCAATTGGTAAGCACAAGTAACCTTAATATCTTGATGATTCAAGATAGTTGATGGTTGTTGTGGTTGTTTGGTGGTTTGTTTGCTTGGCTTTTATGATTTGGGATGATGAAACCCTAAGGGGTTATACTGCCCAATTTTCCATTAATTATGTACAATAGGAGTTTAAGAGAGGTTAAACAAGTTATTAGGATTGGAAAGAAGGTGATTTGTTGGATAGAATCATGAAAACCTAATTTTTCTTCTTCCCTTGTAAGTTTTGGCCAGCTACAGAACAAAGGGATAGAGCTGGAATTTTATATTTTCGATGGTTCCATTGTGTTCAACACAAAAAACTGTGTGGAAATAGCCTCTGGTTATGAATTTTGGATCATTGGAACAAAATTTTTAAAATGCTAAACTTGCTGCTAGCTAGGGTTTTTGTGTGGCAGTCTTGTTGTCTTGTGTTTTTGGATAAACATATGGTGTCCAATAATGTGAAACTTTCCAGTATAAAATTAGACATATTAAGCTTCAATTTGATATGTAATTTATCCCATTTGGATTAGTATGTTAAGAGTTATGATTTATTGAAGTTGGACCTAGAAGTCTAGAATGTTGTGGTGGCAGTATGCAAACAATGTTGATACTGAAATTCTGTACACATAATTGGTTAAATAAACTTTTTTTTTTTCTAAAAATAGACTTAATAAGAGTCACATAGTCTTTAGAATCATTGCAATTTGACATATGTAAATAAAGTTATGAATTTTCAAAGTTTGATGAAAATTCTGGCAATTTTGGTTAATGTGCGAAATTAAAAGGTAATAGCAAAAATGTAATTACCTTAGGTAAAAATAACCAACAAAATGAGTTTAAAACAATATATGAATTAGTTATAACTCAATTTTTGTAAACTTAGAATTTTAGGATTAGACAATTTGCCTGAGCCGGATCAGGGATTAAAGAACTATTAGCAAGCGAAAAAGGGACTTAAGGTAGTAACTCTATCTTTTATAAACTATGTGATTATTTGAATGCTTTGTATATTCCATGTTCTGTGGGTGAATAGAGTGCCTGGGGCACATTACCTAGCTGTAGTCAGGGACTTAGCTAAGGTACTCGGACAAGTAGGGGAGTTAGCCCTGAATTGTATGCATATACCGAACACAGTTGAATTTTCATTTACACTATGTGGTGCATAGCATATTTATTTATTGCATTTTATATGATTGATTGCATGTTACTACTAAGATTCGTTTGAATCTCAGCAATTTCCCAAAATTTAAAATATTCCAACAGAAGATAGCGACTCTAGGGGCAAAAACATAAATACAGATGATTGAGGGTTCTAGTCCGGATCAAAGTTGCAATTGGTTACTATTAGTTTTATTTTGTATATATTGGGATCTGTATATATTTTTGAAACCCTATGGGATTTCCTGTAATGTAAACAAATACTTTGTATCAGTATGTTTATGCTATTTCTATATCCACTAAACTTTGCATTTATTATTCTACAAATATCAAAATATTAAGGAGTTTGACAGCTTACCACTTATAAGAGAGCTTTCATGCTATTAGTTAAGTTAGTTGAAATAACTTAAAGCCTCTCTTTTCTTATTTTTCTCAAAAAAAAATGAAGAGCAAACTGATGGTTACAAGATGCAAAAACTTTGATCGATGACCAATTAAATCCTAATACTTAATTCACAGGGACAATTAAGACATGCAAATATATATATCTAAGGGTACAGCCATGATGAACTTAATTTAGTGGTTTATCACTTTTTATTTCCCCTCTTTACTTGATGATTTATTAGTTATTAATGCAAATATCATTAACTTTCTTTAAGCTAGGTCCCAAAAAAATATCTCTCTCTCTCTCTCTCTCTCATTAAGTGGGATTGTTGTTGAATTGATTTTAATTGCTTGACTAATGCAAGTTTAATTGGAAAGCCACACTACTGCAGGCTCATTTAATTTGTTTGACCCTATCTCAATATCCAAGCGCACATACATTAATTAGTACCACATATCTATTAGTATTATACTCCCTCCCGTCCTATTTATAAGAAACTTTTTCCTTGATTGTGCAAATTGGTAGTTAAAAACAATAAATGTGTAAAAAAAAAAATGCAATATTTTTTTCCCCATATATTCCCCTATTTATGGAAAGAGTATAGGAGAGAGGATAGATAAAAAGTATGAAAGATAGTGAGTATAAAATATGAGAGAGAATCTGTATTTAATAAAGATAAAATAGAATAAAGAAACTTACATTTTCAAACAAAAAATGAAAGTTGCTTATAAAAGAGACCAGCCCCATAAGAGAAAAAGTTGCTTATAAATAAGATCAGAAGGAGTATAAGAGGACAACTACTGTGTTTGTCCTAATTTTAGCCATTATCTTCATTACTGACCTTGCATCTTTAAATGTTGTTAATTAAATTCTCATTCAATCCAACATACGCGCGCGCGCGCGCACATGAACATCTTCTGCATAACAAAAGGGATTCAAACTTGAACACATACTGCTCCGATCCAAGTGGGATTGCAGCATGCTTCAAGGTATATTAATTTAAAAGTTATTTAAATTCATTTGTAAATAGATGAGGTTGATTTGTACTAAAAGATTGACTTACAAATAGTAATTTTTTAGGAAAAAAAAAACAGAAAAAGAATTTTGAAATTGCAAAATTCCAAATCAGGTATTCCTTAAAAAATGAGTTGTGAATTACTTATCAAGTTTCGTTATTCCCTTATCAACCTTTAGTAACAAACTTGATTTGGGATTTTGTAATTTCAAAATTCTTTTTCTGTTTTTTTCCCTAATCTCTTTTGGAGATTTACTAGTAATTTTAATAATTTTAACCTGCAAAGTTTAATTGCCATGTAAATATTAAAATAGTAATATTATAAGAGTTAACTTCTAAATTTTGATGTCATACATTTCCAAAATAATAAAATAAGTAAGAGTTTGTACGGTGCTCTATAATTTATTTGTGGATTAAGTAGCAAATTTGCCCCGGAAGTATGGGTCCAGGAGAAATTTTGCCCTGAAAGTTTTAAAACGTAGCAATGTTGTCCTTTTCTGTTAAATAACAAACGTTGACCGTTAAAAAATTAACGTTGACTGTTTTTAAGGGAAAATGGCAATATTGCTACGTTTTGAAACTTCCGGGGCAAAATTGGTCCTGGACCCATACTTCCGGAACAAATTTGCTACTTACATTAGTGGAAAAAGGGCTTTTTAAACTGGTTAAAATTGACTTTTTAGACCGGTTTTGGATCTGGTCTTGATACAGCTAGTCTTAAAGTATGTCACTTTACTAACCGGTCTTAAGAGTCTAACTTTTAAAACCAATTGTATAAATAACCGGTCTAAAAGTAACAATTTTAATACCAGTTTTCATGAACACCGGTCTTAAAAGAACTCATTTGTAAAACGATTTATATAACATTTTTAAGACCAGTTATAATTATAACCAATCTTAAAAGTTATTTTAAGACCGATTTTATATATAACCGATCTTAAAAATTTTAATTTTAAGACCGGTTGTACATAAAACCGGTCTTAAAAATTTAATTTTAAGACCGATTATATTAGTAACCAGTCTTAAAATAACTTTTAAGACCGGTTATAATTATAACCGGTTTTAAAAGTGTTATATTTTTTTTAATTGTTTGTGATTATGTTAGTTACCAGAACGCATCCTTGAATTGCTACCTCCAATGCTAGACTTATTAAGTGCCATATGGTGTTCATTTTGCTTCCACTCACCATTTCCTTTTGCTTTAACCTTCTTGTTGAATTGGGAACTTGTAACATGTCATATATCCTCATGTATAATGTTTTGTTTAAAACCATCATATATATATGCATAAATGAATTCAACCATGTCATATCATGCAACCAACAAGTCAATTCATCAAAATATACAAGAACCATGTTAAAACCAACAAACATGTCAAATTATGCAACCAACAATATTTGCAATCAACCAACATGTCAATTCATCAATATATACAAAAAAATTCCTCAGTTTTACAAGAACTCACTGTTATAAAAGTTCATAAATGAATTCAGCATAACAATTGCAAATGTGCTCAATATCTTCTTATGGAAAGGGGTCAGCAAGTTCAAACATTTGAAACACCAAAGCCAGGCAAAACATTAACTTCACTTAAAAAAAATAAAAGTAATACAAAATTTTTGAAATATAAATACATTTACCTCTTCAGTAAGTTCTGTCGTGCCTAGGGTAATAATATTATACATGTGCCTCAAAATATACAACCCACACAAGTTGGACCCCGGTGGTTGCCTACGAGTCTGAAAAATAATATGATATCATTAAAACAAGTATAAAATTAAAGCATGGCTTAATATTAAATACATTCTTAAAACAAACCAATATGTAACTAACCTTTGGCAAGATCCATGTAGGGTCCTTTACCTCATGCATAGGCCTACCACAAGCAACGTGTTGGAATATCCGCATAGCCCTATATCATCAAAATCACAAAGGTTACTTATTTTATACAAATTCCATAAATTTTGAACATGGAAGGTCATTAATAATGCAAGAAAACTTACGCGTTCAAGCTCTTCTTCAATTTACTAGTTGGCTTGCTGAGGTGGAGGGAGCATAAGAGGATGACAGAATAACTCTTTTTGCACAAAATAACCAATTGGCAATGATCACCATAAAAAAGGGAAGACTTTTAAGCAAATATAAAACATTATGTATATTATGAAATATAAATTTGTTTCTTGCCCATGCAAATATGGAGCCAAGAAACACTCAATTGAGGTTTCACTAAACCTGTGCGATAAGTATGTGTGTCTGATAGAAGCAGTGATCCCTTTGTTGTAGAGTTTAACTGGGCATAGGAGTCCAAATTTATCAGTTTTTCCAGAGTCAACTAACCTATGATGCATGCTGTAACCCCCTGCCTTAATTAGCATAATTATAATTCAATATCACATAATTAAATTGGTTTAGAGACCGTCTGATGATTTAAACTCATTTTAACTTCCTACCTTACAGTAGGATTTTCATAAAAATCTTTCAAAACCTTTTTCATATCCTGGTCTCAAGTTCAATTATCGAATATAATTACCTGTGCAGTTAATATACATTCATTCATATCAGAGTGTGTAATCAAATTCCCGATAACTCCCGGGTTCCATACATACATCAACTAAGTATTTGTAAGTCTCTCTAGGGGATTACATAACCAAGCTCCAGTACAATAATATTTACATCTCAAAATATACAGTAATCCCAAGTTCAAAATGGATAACCAACATCTCCAAAATCAAATATACCCCTAAGGGTCCTAATCACTCCGAATTGCCCGCTTCTCTTTTGAGCCATTTGCCTTGTCTAAAATGTTAGTCATTGGAAAGAATGAGATTCAAGAGAATCCCAGTAGTAACAAATCACTCACACAATGCATAAACACAAAGCATGTAAGTAAATCACAAACAACAACAGCAGCAGCAACACAAAGATACATGGATTTTACCATAAACGACAGCACTCACGGCTGTATACACAATGAGACAGCTCTTACTGTAATCACAATCACGACAGCTTATGCTGTAATCACAATAACGATAGCTTGCACTGTAAACGACAGCTTTCGCTGTATAACGACAGCCATCACCAGCTGTAACCACAGCAGCATCAGAGATCATCATAATGTATTCTCAATGCATGACAAATAGACATATAATGTTTCACACATAGTATAAGAGAAACAGTCACTACCTGGTCCTTTCCTGACGTTCTTCAGCACTGTGGGCTCTTGAGGACAGCAAATATCAAATCCTATAAACCAAGTTAGGGACAATCCGTCAATCTCTTTTCCAAGTTCTTAATTCTATAATACTTTAAGTTGGTTATCATTTAAACTCTTTAGGTGACTATTATAGATCTAAACATATGCCTAAAGGGTTGGGATGACCATCCCCAAAGATCCCTTTTTAGGAAGCTAAACACTAATTTTTGGTCATCTCACTCGAGCATAGAAGGCTGTACTCGAGAGAGTGACCCCCAAATTCACTCGACCACCCAAAAGTGTCACACTGGAAGTGTTTCCCCGAGAGCAAACCTTGATATATCTTACACCCTCACTCGAGCACAGCAAACCGCACTCGAGTGAGAACCTCAAATGTACTCGAGCACCAAGAAGTGAGGCACCACGAGTGACTTCCCGAGAGCAACCCAAATCCCAGACAACAAGTGCACTAGAGCACCAGTCCTAGTGCTCAAGTGACTTTCCATACTCGCGAGTGATAACGCACGTCACTCAAAGATGAAGAAGTGCACCCGTGATTTCTGCCTGAAGACTCAACCAAAATACCCAGAAATTCATACCGCACTCGAGTGAGACCCTCCCTCACTCGAGTGAGGCTTATCAGATGCCAAGTCGCAGCAACTGATATGGTTTTCCAAATTTAACTAAATGAGCTCTAATGGTTCCTAAACTAATACCAATACTCATTCCCATCCAAAAGGTCATAAGAGACCAATTGGTAAAATCAAAACTACCAAAATCTTACCACCATGACACATTCAGCACCTCTAACCACCTTGCAACCAAATTCACCCAATGACCAAACTTCTTCTTTTCAAATCCAAACCAAAACCATTGACACCCATACACTATTTGACATCTACTCCACCACATTACACTACTCAATCCATGCATTTCAACATTGATCCAAAATCAGGGTAAAATCACAAGATCTTAAAACCAAACCAATGGCCAAAACAATCATACCAAAATGCACTAAATGATTACCTCTTCAACTTAGTAAGATCAAATATCTATTTTCTCAACTTTCAAATTTGTGAGAACTCCAAACCACCACCTTTCACAATTCTAAAAACATAGCAAGGAAGCTCTCAACCTCTTGAACAAATTTATTGAAGAGGCTTTAAGCATACAAAAGCAATTACTCACCCAAAAGTAAGTTTTTCTCTTTCTCTTTCTTGGTTCAGCTGCACCGAATGGAGAGAATGAAGAAAGAGAAATGAGATATTGATGAAGTACAGATTTTTCATACTCCCCATGCACTTAGCCGACTTGGGAGGGAGAGAGGATGAGTTTGAAAATTTGACCTCATCTATGGTTCATATTTTGCCACTTGGCACCATCTTATTCTTCCTAACATGATTTCACATGGACTTGCATGCATAGGATTCCACCTATTGCTTAACAAATCCTAGCCATTGATTCCTTTGAATTTTAGTCTCAACCGTTGATCTTCAAGTTACTAATGAGTTGCCTCTTCGGTAGCCATCCAATCGATAAGTAAATTTCCTATTTCACCCCTGATTAACATAACTTCTACCAAATCATCATCAAACATACATATAAGCTTAAGCATTGTTTACAAGGCATTTACATTAATTACGTCACTGTGAAGTTATTAGCCCTTAATCGCAATTCAGGATATTACAATTCTCCTACAATAATTTAAGCAGGGACATTAAATCAAAGTTTAACGGCGTAATTTGTAAAATATTAACTTCCAATTTGAGAAGATACTTACATCAAAAAGAGCTGGACAATCGAAATCGTAAGCTATTGTAGAGGAGCTACCAGAGACATTAAATCATCCCTCTCAAGATAGCATTATGCCCTTAACTTGCCAATAGCTGACTCAGTAGCCCAATCTCTTGTTGCAAAGGACGTATCATATGCCATCATAATCACTTACCGCATGACATTCAATGGAGGCTGTGAAACATCTTGAGTGGAGGGAGGTGGAGGTGGAGGTGGAAGTGGCCGGGATTCCTCAACTGGATCAGAAACAAGGTTCTTTGGCCACAAGATGAAAGAGTTGATGACATCGCCCACAACCTTAAAGTCATCAACAGGGATAGGAAGAGGTGCATCTGCAACGATCACCTCTTCAACTGTCACTCTGACTTGATCATCCTTTATTTCTTGGTGGTGGACAGTTGATCCCAAGTTGTGCACGGTCCCCCATGCAACCAATCGTCTCAAAGGATCCTCCACAAATAAGTCACAAGGCTTACCAATTTCTTTCCAGGACCCTCTGATGACTGACCAAAGCAACTCCCTTTAGTGCTCTGTTTAGGGTTTAGGGAATAAGCCTGGGGAGCACTGGTATCTGCTTGTCTTGTGCTCGTCATGATCATCCATTCCTCTTTCATCTTGCTGAACCTTTCTTCAAATCGTGCATCAAATGATGATTCTGCCTCTGCCCTAGCTTCCACCCTCATAGTGGCCAAGATACGCTTCATCTCCTCCTTAGTCACCATACTACTTGAGGAACGGCGTGGGGGTGCTCCAAAGTAATCCCTTATGCCTACCCCTCATCCAATC
Source organism: Inga oerstediana (assembly GCA_963210345.1). Lineage (NCBI taxonomy): Eukaryota > Viridiplantae > Streptophyta > Magnoliopsida > Fabales > Fabaceae > Inga > Inga oerstediana. Next base: position 69,332,751 of record OY723401.1, read on the forward strand.
CCCCTGACATAGCTGGGATGCTCAGGTTTTCCTGTAGCTAAGGTCAGGATGTCATTTCTCCCATCCGACCTAAACGATCCTTCGACTTGTTTTTTTTGAAGCTCCTCCTATAAGACACAGATGACAAATGTTAGTAATGAAATTTGTTTACTAAATAATTAATAACAACAAGTCAACAACAATAATTACAATTTTCTCACCGACTATACGAGATTGTTCACTCTTATAAGACACGCTTCTCTTTTGGTGAGTGAACAACCACTTCTTTTCGTGATGTATCGGAGATGGTGGAGAAAGAAGAACAGAAGGATCGGATTGAGCTGCTTCTTCCAATCTCTTCTATTTGGCCGCCAACAAGTCTTGTACAGCCTTGGCATACCCCCCACGAGACATTGTATGGGGGCAATCATTCTTTCTACCACTCTTTTGGGCCTTTTTCCTTTTTTCCTACGAATAAGAAATCAAAATAAGTTATTGTAAATCAATAAAGATAATTCATAATTCATAAGCAAATCAATTGCAAAATAAGTCAACTCACCAATGCTTCTGGAGTAGTCCGAAGCCGTCTAAATTCTTGCCAAGTCTGTTTGTCAATAAAAGAATACTGATCGCATGGATTAGGAAGAGGCTGACCTTTTACCACCTCGATATGCACGTAATTGTTGGCTAGACTTGTCTTAAACTTCCTCCAACGTTCATCACAATATGTCATTGTCTTGTCATACAAGACTTCACTCTCAGGAATGTCGTAAGTGAGCTGGATAGTTTCCCAAATATGTCGCTTCACACCTTTATCCACATTTGTCCACTGCTCTATCAAGATGCTAGGCTTGTTGCATGTTAGGAGGCCAAAAAAACTCCTATACCGCTGGGCATTAGGCCCGATTGGTTTCCAATAACTATCAAACTCAATCGCAATCATTTCCCAAGTATTCCGATTGAGAGGAATGTCTCTCAATCGGGTGGCTCTCCTACCCCTTCGTCTAGGCCGGTTACTTGGCTCACTATGTTCCTGGCTAAGAGCATTGCTAGGCTTGCTTTGATTTGGATTAGTTGGATCGGGAGTACCCTCACTAGGACGACTCATTGTCTAAAAACACTTTAAGGGAACTATTTAAGGAAAGCCAGCGATGGTTTAAGGAAATTTTGCTACACGGCACTATCTACAAAGGCATCATTCAAAAGCAATTCCCAAGTTATGCAAACATGAACAAATAATTAATTTCAATGCACAAGTTGAACATACATGCAAAAATAGGAGTTAATGTCTGTTATGGAATGTATAAGGGTAGCTTGATAGGGACCTAAGTGAATAAACTAGATTAGTCTAAATAAGGACTTAAGTGCAAACTCACATAATTGGATAGTTATTAGTGAATAATGTGCAAGAAAGTTAGTAGCCGTTGGGAGAGGTCGACTATTATGTTATAAATAGCCTATGCACCCTCCATTGTATTAGTTTTGACCTGAGTTGTTCATTGAGTGATATTCTAAAAGAACCTTTCTCTTCTATACTCTCCTCCGTTCCTGATTCTCCTCTGTTTCCCTCATTTTCTGTTCTTCTCTCTTTCTGATTTCTTGTCAGGTCAAAACTAATACAATTATGTGAGTTTGCACTTAAGTCCTTATTTAGACTAATCTAGTTTATTCACTTAGGTCTCTATCAAGCTACCCTTATACATTCCATAACAATGTCAGCACAAGTTGAACAAAGTTGAATATAATGCATTAGGAGGCAGACTCAGAAGCAACACCAAAGTTCATATCAAGAGATATCAGCACTACCTTATCCAGAGTTTTACTATATTGAACATCCAAAAATATAGAACCAAAATTGAACCCTTCTCATACACAACCAAAAAAACCCAGGTCCACACAAGCATAAGGACATTAACCTCAGACATACATGCATTATGTAAAACTCTTCAGAATAATTAACAGTACCTTCAACCTTTGCTTGAGGATCCTCTTCTTTCTCTGGATTTGAACAGTCTTTGGCCACTTTACGAATCGAGTAAGGTCTCTCTTAGGAGGCAATAGACGCTTCTTAAAAGTGGGTTGATGACTTGCTGCAAGAATCAAACAAAGAAAATGGAGATTTCAATGAAATACCCAAAAACGAAACCATTTATTTAATTGAACACCTGGCAACTGAAACACAAACCTGACAATAAAAACGAGGTTGAGAACGAAACTAATCGGAGGGAACAAACAACGATAGCCTTACGGCAATGTGTTAAACCATAGAGAAGGGGAAAGGAGGAGCTGCTGCGAACAGACGTAGGGGTTTTGTTGATGTGCTTGAGTCTCAAATTTCAGAGTTAAAATTAGGCGCGTTTTGAAATCCAAGTCAGTTTTAAGACCGGTTGTAATTAACAACCGGTCTTAAAAGTAATATTTAAGACCAGTTTTAATTAGAAACCGGTCTTAAAATTAATATTTAAGACCGGTTATTAAATAATAACCGGTCTTAAATTTTTAATATTTAAGACCGGTTTTCATATACAACCGATCTTAAAAATCATAACAATTTTATTTTTTTAATTGTCTTTAATTCAAATAATATTTTCTAGACCGGTTATATTTAGAACCAGTCTAGAAAATATATTACATGTATTTATTTTTTAAATTGTATATATTTTAAGACCAGTTTTAAATATAACCGGTCTTAAAGGTATTTTTAAGACCGGTTATAAATATAACCGGTCTTAATATTTCATCATAATTATAAAAATGCTACTGGTCATATTTTTAAGACCTTATCCGATATAACCGGTCTAAATGTTCCGGTCTAAAAACCCTTTTATGTACTAGTGTTAACCCTGTATTTGTTACTACTTCTATCTCCTTACTCCTCTTATGCTCCACAATTTATTAATGCAAATCTCCCTAATCCTCTTTAACTTTAATACCTTCCTTGTTTGGTGCTCCAATTCCAAGTGGGAATGTTAAATTAATTTTGGGCTTTTCTTGCCAACTAATTGAATTTGGTTGACTAATACCCCTTTTGTGTTCTTAATATAAGAGCTATTAAACTAATTTGGGTAGATTAAGAAAGCCATATATTATTTAATTGTAACAAATATGACCTAATCTCCCTAGAGTATGTTATATATTAATTTATAAGTTAAGTAAATTAGTTTTAGAAAAATAATAAATATTACATATAAAATGAACAACGACCTTATATTTAAGATGAAGGTCAACCTCCTAACTAGCTCGTATAATTAGGACAAGAAGAATACAAGTTTTGGACCACATTTATAAGTATATTTGTAAAGTTTTTAGAAGTATTAATTTTTCTCCTAACTATCCTTTGACTTAATATTATCTGACTAACTAAATTCTTTAACTAATTACTTAAACAATCTCTCCAATAGGTGAATTTTATTGAGAAAATTTTTTAAATTTTACAAAAAAGTAATTAATTTTAACTAACATCTTTAATATACATGAAGTTGTTAATACTTGTTAAGCAGTAATTTCATAACTTAATCCTGCATCAATTGATATTGTGAAATTCGTGTTCAATCCAACATATGTCAAAGTACAAGCACAATGATTCTACCCAAAAAAAGAAAAAACAAGGACAAGCACAATGAAGAGACTAGTGGGGCTTGTGTCTTAGGGGCAAGTCCTTTATAATGTAATGAATCAAAGTTCATATCCAGACTGAGATTGAGGTGCTTACATTTAATGGTAGGATATATGTTCTTATAAAAGAAGAGCAAATATGCAATTTTAATAACAAACTTTGCTAAAAGGGGCATCTGGTACAATAAACTTTTTTTTGGTGCTAAAATGCACATGAAGTTTATAAAAGGGGGCATTTTCAACACATGGCCTAACTCCATTAACGTGGACCAGATTTAAAGTTGAGAGAAAGATGTTTGACTAAATTGGATCTGACATGGCAATGGTAGATTGCTGACATGAAAACATATCAAAATACTGAATTAAAAAAGGTAGGAAAGCAAAAGGCAGATACAAAAATACAACTTAATAAAATTAAACGAAGTTCCTGCCAAGGTTGTACTCAAACAAAGTCAAAGAAAATCAAGGGCCTTGCGGAAAAGAAATAGAAAACAATGAAGGTTCGTTCTGGGATCAAGATGGAGAAGCGATCGTTTGGGTTTATGATGGCGGCATCATGAAAGGGAAAACTTATGTCCACTGCTCCTATTTCTCCTTCAAGTATTAATGTATTAATGGTGAAGGCGAGTGGGAGAAAATGCTATGAGGATTTTTTGGGAGGTGCAAAGAGGCTCATGTGTTGGTATACAGATTTGCATATGTTTGTTTGATGAATGCAATTGTTGCGTTGAGACCTTGGGACGACTTTGGACTTGTGTCCCACCAGATGATTGTAGATCTTCTTCTATTGCTAAACACCCTTATACCAGAGCTGAGGGTTCTTGTTATATAAAGTTGGTGCTCCTTTTGGTAGTGACTGTTTGTGTGACTATGATGGTGGCATTCATAAAAAAAAGCATCGTCAAAGTCAACTGCTCCTTCGAGTCGATCGATCTGACTGCTTCTTCCCTTCTACGTTTTGATCTCTGTTCGGCGCCTTCAACCTCCACTCTACACCTTCGATCACGTCCCACCCCCCTTCTAGCCTTCGAATCCACAACCCTCACTTTTATCTCCCATCGACTTCTTTAATGGAGGGGAATGGAGCTATTTCACAACCACCAACTAACCTTGTTTGGTAGACATTAATGAAGTCAGAGCAAGGGTGAGGAAGATCTTATGGTGCTGAGGTGTTCGATCAAAACGGTCATATGTATAAAAAAATTGACACCTGTAAGTTCATGGGACCCACATAACGTCCGTTAGTGCCTACATAGCCGTTGTGTTAAAACTCTCTTTACTTGATGCTTTATCATTCCTCACTAAAACTCTCTTTAACTATCTTCCTCGTTTGGTGCTCTTTGAGTGGGATTGTTGAATTGATTTTGCGGCACTAACACAATTATGCAAGTTTTGGAAGCCGCACATTTAACAAGTGTGTGCGCGTGCATGTAGATATTAGGTGTCAACATCCAGATGTGTGTGGATTAGAATCAGTACTATGTGTCTGTAGTCCTAATTTTATCTATTAATTAATTTCTCATTATTTGACCTTTACATCATAATTTAATTTACCGTTGTTAAATTCTTATGTCAATACAAAATATTTCAACATACGACAGCTATATTTTGCATTGTAGACGTAGCTTGCCAAACTCAGTTTTAATTGATTAAGATTCTCATTAAGTGGGATAAACAATCCTCTGTCTCTGCACTATATGACCAAAACAGTACGTATAAGAATTAATGATCTTACAGAATTCTAAATTGTCGGTTTCCCTTTCTATTCTTTGAAACTCAGATCATTAAAACTACAAGCATTAATTATGTGAAAACAATAAGATGTGCCTCTTCCATATTAGTTTTCTGACCAAACAGCTTTGAGATCTTTTGTGAAAGTTGCTTAATGCAAAGCGCAAAAATAGACTGATATGGTGCGATGGCTTTTTAACCTAATCGCATTGAAGCTCTGTATAAGTATGAGATTGCAGACCCCGCTAGTAACATGAAGCTATTAGTGTTTGTCCTTTAATTTTTTTAAAAAAATAGTGCGATAATAGGGTTTCTGTCCGACTTGAATTGACTGCACTCTTTTCTAAAGCTTTTCTTTTTATTTTTTAATCAACCTGATGTGGTTTTATTGAAATAGATGAAATAAAACAAAATTACCCAATTATCCACTCCACTTTGGTAATTAGGCATTGAAACCAGTATTTAATTTGTCATATGCGTGATCAGTAATTTACACATTCACCACTTTATGTTATATGATAAGGAATAAAGATATAAGGGCTGAATGGCTAATACTCCTTCTGATCCTGTTTATAAGAACTCAATAACTGAATTACATGGTTTAAGAAAATTGTTAAAGTTAGTTAAAAATAATAAGTATGTCTAAAACACACTTTATTTTTCAATTATATCCTTATTTATAAGGAGCAAGTAAGAGAGAGAAATAAAGTAAACATAAGCATCACCAACATTTTAATTAATGTAATACATGTAATTAATGAGGGATAAAAATGAAAAATAAAACTCATAAAATGTTTAGATAACTCTTATTGGGCTCTTATAAAAAAGATCAAGATAATTCAAATTTTATGTTCTTATAAAAAAGACTGGAGAGAGTATAGTGCACATACACTTTTCTAAACGATAAGGACTTGTTAAAACTAAAGTAAACTTTGTGGACTCATTATAAATTAATTTTCTCAAAGAAAAAACACAATGATGCAGTGATAATTAATTGATCAACATGAATCCAAAAACTAGCTAATTTAAGCTATATATATATATATATATAGAATGAGTAAAACAGTGTGGACATTTTCTGCAAGAATAAGATTCATACTTGAATATACATAATAACATCATAATCATATATAGAAGAAGCATAATTTACCAATGGCCTCATGGCCAGGCACGGAAGCACTCATTTAAGTGAGAAATTGTGCGTTCGATCACACTTAAATGACCTCATCAGTTTGTTCTATTTTTTTAAAGAAAAAACAAAGAAAATCATGTTGCACGTACTTATATGCATTTCCTCAATTTTTAATTTGGCACCGGTAGGTTTTCCCTCTTATTTAAATCATTTAATTTTACTATATTAGCTCTATTAGCCCTTGTAACTTTGCTTTGTTAGTGTTGTTAGCCCCTTACATGAACTAGCGGTGCTAATAAAGCAAAGTTAAAGGATTTAATCAAGAGATAAAAGTACATATCTACCAAATTAAAAATTAAATAAAAGTAAATGATTTTTCATAACAAAGAAGATGAAGAAGCATAATTTGCTGAAATACGTATGGTCAGAAAAACAAGGACAAAGTAGGAGGAATATGACATGATCCGTAGGCTTTATTTGCACCCTCTGTTATATGTGCCACAATTTGGCTTAGGTGAGGGAGATGACCCAGAGGCGAGGCAGCTACTGTATCTTTCTTTTGAAGGACATGGAACTGCTGCTTTTTTTTCATTTAGGGTTCCGGCCGTGACGGTGTCCTCCATTTTCATGCTCGTTAGAGAGACGGCAATGAGATCATCGACATCTCCGACGGAGAAACTTGCCTTCATCATAAGATCTTCGATGTAATTAATGTTATTACTGTACCATGATGATGACTTGTTGGCCTCCTGATGAATACTCTTCCATGGATCTTCAAAACCCTCCAGGCTAAGGAATAAGAAGCTTACCGTTGTGATTAGAAAGAGAAGCGTTTTGGCCATATTGCATAATTTCTTCATTCTCTTCAACTCTCTCAACTCTTTTGTTTTACTGCGCTACTCTTAATTTAATGAGAGATGTGTTTATATATATATATATATATATATAGAGAGAGAGAGAGAGAGAGAGAGAGAGAGAGATGGCCAGGAAATAAAGACGGAAACATTATTATTAGTGTTACAATGATATCACCAAAACTAATGGTTCACGATAGTTTTTTCTTCTTCTTCTTGTTTTTTTTTTTTTGTTTGAAAAAAAGGTTAACTACAAGCATTGCACGTTTTTATTTTAAAAGATTATAAACTTTTTATCAAGCAATTAAAATTATTGGGATTTATAGGGATTCACCAATGGCTTATTTCAAGCATAGTGGTTGCAGATATATTCTAAGTTTAAAAGTATGGTGTATAAACTTTTTTTTAAAAAAAATTTATTTAGAGGAGTAGGCACTAATGACCTAATAAACAAGATCGAATTCATGGCTTACCACTTATAAGAGAGCTTTCATGCTATTAGTCAAGTTAGTTGAAATAACTTAAAGCTTATCTTTTCATATTTTTCTTTAAAAAAAATGAAGATCATACTGTTGGTAACAAGATGTAAAAGCTTTGATCGATGACCAATATAATTAATTAAATCCTAATGCTTACTCCCTCATGTTCTTAATATAAGATATATTTGATGAGTTAATTTTATTCTAAATATGAGATATAGTTTCCATTTTTATCATCGTTTCCTTAATTTACCCCTATTGATGCTCCCTCAACAATAATCAAGAAGGAGAGGGAATGAGGGAATTAAAAAATACGAGTATGGTGTTTTAGAAAATACATGTTATATTAACTAACTTCCTTAATTTAATTAAATTAGACAAATATGTCTTATATTAAAAACCGGAGGAGTATTTCACCGTTACAACTAAGAAATGCCAATATATATATATATATATAAGGGTACAGCCATGATGAACTTAATTTGGTGGTTTATCACTGTTTACTTCCCCTCTTTACTTTATGATTTATTAGTTATTAATGCAAATATCACTAACTCTCATTAAGGTAAAAACTCTCTCTCTCTCTCTCTCTCTCTCTCTCTCTCTCTCTCTCTCTCTCTCTCTCTCTCTCTCTCTCTCTCTCTCTCTCTCTCTCTCTCGCTCTCGTTTGGTGCTCTTTAAGTGGGATTGCTGTTGAATTGATTTAATTGTTTGACTAACGCAAGTTTATTTGGGAGGCCACACTACTGCACGCTCATATATTTGACTTGTTTGGGGCTCCAATAATAATGTGACCCTGTCTCAATATCCAAGCGCACCTACATTAATTAGTACCATATGTCTAGTATTATATTACAGGACAACTACAGTGTCTATAGTCATAATTTTAGCCATTAATTTCATTATTGACCTTGCATCTTTAAATGTTGTTAATTGAATTTTCATTCAATCCAACACACACACACCCCCCCGCGCGCGCGCGCGCGAACATCTTCTGCATAACAAAAAGGATTCAAACTATAGTGCTCCGATCCATGTGGGGTTGCATCATGCTTCAAGGTATAATAATTAAAAGTTATATAAATTCATTTGTAAATAGATGAGCACTACAAAAAAAAAAAAGGTATTAGAGATGGTATTAGCGACGGAAATTCCGTCGCTAGCCTATTAGCGACGGAAAAAATTCCGTCCCTAGAAAGGGCTTTACTAATTCTATTAGCGAATGAATTTGAAATTTTATCGATAATTTAGAGACGGATTAGCGACGGAAATTCCGTCTCTAATCTGAGACAGAAATTCTGTCGTTATTTTTTGAGGCAGATTAGTGACGGAAATATTTGACACGGATTAGAGACGGAATTTATGTCTCTAATATTTGCCACAAATTAGAGACGGAATTTCCGTCGTTAATATTTGAGACGGATTAGCGACGAAATTTCCGTCGCAAATATTTGACACAGATTAGAGACGGAATATCCGTCTCTAATATTTGCAATTCCCTCATTAAATCTAAGACGGATTTTTGATGTTCTGTCACTAATGTGTGACAGTTAATGACAAAATTGTAAAGATTAGCGATGGAATTCTGTCGCTAATCCGCCATAAAGTGAAATTTTTTTAAAAAGTAAATTTAATTTTGTTAATAAATTTCCAGATTTCTTTTTTAATTTTTGGCCAATAATATTTTTTGTTATTTTGAGAACCGTTGACTTATAATGGTTAAAGAACTGAAAGTGGAATTAAATTGATTGCAAATAAAATCAAGTTCAAACCAAATTCTAAAATGATAGCAAGTTAGCAAACTACAAAGCAACAAAAGTGTGAAAATGTATATAATGTATCAAACAAAGCACACAAATATTTAATGTTGTCAAACAGCCTAATGACAACTATCTTATGGTGGGCTATCATCAGCATTATGAGCTTCAAAGTTTGAATTGTTGACAGCTCCAGAAAGTTTTTGCTCAAGTGCTTCCAACCTTATTAAGATAATTTCATTCTATTGCTTAAGATTGTGATTCTCCTGTCTAAGCTCTGTGACAACATTTTCAATATCAGGTTGGAACATTGTGTTGATGGAAGGAGGAGAAGACCCATAAGAATAAGCCGAGGAATCAACACTTTTTGCCTCAGATCGTAAGCCAAATATACGACCATTCTTGTTCTTACCACCTGCGGCCTCTAAATATAGGTTCATTTCTTCTTCATCTAGCTTATTTGATTGCACATCACTTGGAGAATCTGTATTAGAACTTCTAAATGCCTTGATCCTCATGTAATGATCCTATTAAAGAAATAATGAGTAAAAAAAGTCAAAAGATATGAATAAAAATATAAAATAAAGGATGATATGCAACCACTAAGATGAAAACAATAATGTCCTTATAATCAAGATCCTAAAATCAAGGAGCAACAATCAAGGGATCCTAATTTATTTCCTAATATTCTAGCAATATCAAATCTCCGACATACAAGTGCAGGATAAATAACATAGAATTCCATCACAACATCATGTTGGAAATATAATTCATTGAATTCCAGACAACCGAAAAACAAAAAGAAAACACGTTAAGTTTTTCCCTCTAATATTTACTGATAGAAAAGGACTATCAAAAGTGCTGTCAATAGTCCAATGCATTCCCCTAAACAAAAGCAAACAAGTTGTGCACAGCATTGAAATCACTATGTTCTTTTGATGACTTCTTCTGAAATTGACTTGTCAAAAATAAAAATGCACCTTATGTTTTACCCTTTATTCCTCTGACCCTTTGCTTGTTTACTATGTATAGACAACAAGAGTACTGGACACTAAAGACATAGGTATTTAAGGTACCTTTGTATTGCTCATTTTGTGCATTTGTTCTGTGCTTGTTATTAAAATTTAGTCTATGGCAGTCTCGCTAAAAGTGCACAACTTAATTGTTGCCCCTCCTTGGTAATCCTTACTTTATTATAAGATAGGATTTAAATATGCAAAGATATTGATGATACTGAAAAGCCCTTCAAACACTTTAATTGGGTACATATGCTAATAACTCCATTTTGACTGAACAGAAAGAGGAGAAACACAGAGGGGAATTAAGATCAGAAAGAGGAGAGACTAAGCAATGCCATTTTATCATTAGACTGAACAACAATAGTAATGATCTGAATATAATAGGCTAAAGGTTATATTTATTGCCCCATCCCCTTTAAACTACCGCCTTTATTCATAACGGTAATTCCCTATTTACCCTAACAGCTATTATCTAACTAACTAATAACAAACAAATTACCGAAATGATATACATTGCCCTAGCAATTGTTCCTATTACGGACAAATTACTGAATTAGGATTTAAAAGAAAGCACATTTATCTTCTTTTTAATGGAAAAGTGATATGTTCCAACAATTTCAGTTCTAGACGTGACATTTATTTTTTTAAAATGAAAAAGTAAAATTGAACAAAGGGAGAAATTAAGGTGGAAAAAAAGAACAAATGGACCAAAAGAATCCTTCATACAAAAGCAAGAAAAACCAAGGATTATAGAGTATGTAAGAATGAGTGATCTAAAAACATCAAAAACCATTAACAGAAGACAAGTTTAATTAACTAAATGTCAGAACCACTTCAAACAACTTTTAATTGTTTTATAATAACTATTCTATTTGTCCAATATTTTATCTCTGTTTTTTTAATAAATAATAATTTATCTTTAACCTTTGCAGTTATTGGACCAATAAGAATGAGCAACGGTGGACCCCAGACATCAATATTTGGCATATGCAAGACATTACAGTGGCCAATGCCTACATTCAAAACCAAAGAAACTAAATCCAGGTCATTTCAATCAAAACCCAGATTTACATAACAGTTTATTAATCTTCCTAAGAAGCACTTACAAGCGTATAAGGTGCAACACTGATAAATGTGTGCTACCTCCATTCCATAATACTCCCTAATGTCCAAATTATGAGACGTTTCTAACTAATTCACATATACAAATTAAGACAATAATAAAAAACATTAAAATTTTTCATAAATTGAAGTGATTTCAAGTAATATCTTTATTAACCACACAAAACTCCAACATCATATTAATTTACTCTCTCTAATTACCCTTATTAAATATGGACATATATGGAAGAATATTTAATGCTCACTGAAACTATCAAAACACCTTATAAAAATGACCAAAAATACCTTTTAGAATAAATATCATAAAATGTGATGAAAAATTTTGATAACTAGTCTTGATTTTCTTTTTGAATTTACTTTTACACTCCAAAACTACTCTCATCTTTGAAAAAAAATGTGGTAAATGCTTTGCAAAATTTTGCATGAATCCTTATATTAAGTGCCAAAACATTCTTATCAAAGGGGTGTTATATTATAGTACAAAGAGTCTTGGTCCCCAAAAAAACAAAATAGTGCAGATGTAATATCAAGAAGTGTGTATGGGAACACATAATGCAGAAGTAATGGACAGATGACCGACAAATTAGCAATATGTCTAACCATTGGAAACAAGAAAGAGGTCAGTTGAATGCAATAAACTACAATGCTAGTAGCAAAGAGGAAAATAGCTCAATCTAAACAAGAGGTCATGACATCATGGCTTGCTTGTTCTCTACTCTCTACTCAATATGATTTTTACTTAAAAAGAAGCCAAGAAATTAGGTGTGCACCCACAAGGCATAAATGTTGGAGCAGTCATTACATACTTTCAGGGAAATAGGGCAAACAATATATGCATAAACAGAAAAAGGTGCTTCAGCCATCTAATGTCATTAACATCTACTTCTAATTTTCCTTAAAGTCCAGTTTCTTTAACCTAAACTAGACAGAATACAAGAAAAATATATCATATGGTTTTTTTTTAGATTAGACCACCCGGAGTACACTTTCAACTAGGGAACTAAATGGGACCCAGACTAATTCATATATTTCATGATGGTAAAGTAGGCAGAGAGATTTAACTCAAATCCAGTAGACAACACTATAACAAACATATACTTACAGATACTTCAGCTAACCTCTGATCCAGAAATTCGCCAATTTTCTTATCATAATGTGCCTTTGTGAACAATTCAAATTGAGTAGGGTTTCATCCCAACTGCTCTGCCTATAGTAATTTATAAAGAAGTATTAAATCATGTATAAAAACAATGAACACATTTAAAAATAAATTCTTACCAGCCTTCCCTTATGCTCTGTATTTGGAATGCTACCTCCTTTGTGTTGCATGCCTTTTGTTGAAGAGGCCCGATTATGTTTAGCTATGCCATACTTAGCCACATAACCTTCTGATATCCAAACTCTCTCCAAATCTTCCATCACATTAGGAGGAATCCAATTAGGCCTAATTCCTTCTTGAAAGAGGTCGTATCTAACCTTATGCATTGCATGCCTATAGATATCCGAACCCTTTGAATTATTGTGGAAGCCATTTAAATTGTTTCTATATAAACAAGAAAAAAAGAATAAAAACTAAAGTAGAGTAAGAGAAAAAAAATCAAGACATAACACAAATATAATAAAGATATACTGCCCATTCCTTAAACCATGATTCCTTCAGCCGAAGGGGTGTTGCCTTCCAAGTACTACATGCTTGTTCAAATTTTCCTTGAGTGATACGAAGAATAGTGCATACAATAGCAATAGGAGGATGAAACCTGATAACAATCACATGAATCATTACAATTTTAAAATATGACTTTAAGGTACTAAAATGCTCCAGCATTTGAGTTAGGCATTTCTTCAACATGTTGTGCAGCATGTAGCAAGTCATAAAATGCTTTAGCATTTGAGTTTGGCATCTCTTCAACATCTTCATAATAGTTATCCCTAAAACTTAGCCTCGCAGCATCCATCACCATGGTCTCATATTGACTTTGTTCGCTACCTAGTAGCCCATATGAGGAGTGCAAGACACTTGGTAATGAAGACATGAGTGGATGAAATTCAGTTTCTATTTCCCCATGACTATTCCATATATAGTAGTTCGGCATGAATCCAACTTTATAGATATGTGTCTTAACCTTGTCGACATTTAGATATGGCCTACATTTACATTTTACACATGGACACCTAATTAATATTCTTTGAGGTTTGAGAATAAGATGACGCTCTCAATGCATAAACAAGAAACTCCTCCTCACCTTCTATGAAATCTTTTGTATACCATTTTGTTGTTTGATCTACTCTATTATACATCCATGCTCGATTTTCTGGAACTTCCATTCTACATTGCGTGACATGATTTAAGCATTTTAGAATAGAAGATACATATATACATGAAAGCATACAAGGCAGACAAAAAAATTACACATAACATAAATGAAATTAGCATATAAAATTATGGGCTTTTTTGTCACAATTGCTTGAACTTGCAAAATTATTAACACATAACATAAATGAAATTAGCATCTAAAATCTATAATAACCCATTTTTTTGTTAGTACAATCAAACTGATGTATTAGTTCCAAATTCCCTTAATTATATTACATGTATCAAACCTCCTTATAATTAACTCTACTCTTCCATATATTATCAAAAAATTAATTAAAAATTGCATAATGCAAAACACAACAACATATACACACGGACCTTTTTTTATAAGTCACAACCTATATTGATACCACTCTACTTCAAACTTGACAATTGGTAATGACGGTCTCACAAAAATCGCAACAAGTAGGCCTGCTACCAAAGAATCATTGAAAAATTTCACATTTTAAAGTTGAATTGAACTAAAGAATAAGTTCATGTGTACAATATTGCAAAGGTAGGAATTACAACTAACCACTAGGTCTAAAAAATAAAAGTTGTTTATGTTTTACTACTTTGCAAAATTAAAGTCTGGATTTCTTTTATTAAAGACAGTAGTAATGCACACTTGAATATCATTCAGTCTCTATGAATCATATATTCCTCTTTTAGGTAGAAAGGAGTCAATGGATTAGATCTCATTGGAAATCTTTAACATAATTTCCCCTTGTTCCAAGCAACTGAACATGATATATGGCCAACTGAACATGATTGAACTTAATTAATTAACAAGAGCATGAAAATTGCTTATCGAATATGCAAACAAGAACTCAAGTTCCCAGAAAATCACAAAACATCAATTACTATATTCAATAATCTACTCATATGTCCATCGCCATCATTTAATCATAATTCTGAAATTATAAATATAGTTTATTTAGCTGTCATGCATAATGCAAATATATTTACATTAAAGTGCAAAACAATAATATATAATCGTTAAACTGGTAGCAGAAAATTTTTCCACCAAAGGCACATTCAAGCTTATCAGAGAACTAGTAGCAGTAGATGTAATTGCAAAAATTTATCTTTTTTTTTAAAGTTAAAGCTGAAGTTCTCAGTTAAGCAACACGTGCAAAAGCATGAGACCTGAAATCTGATTTTATCCGATAGAAAATTCTATAAAATAATCTCACTTTGAAAGGGGTATAGAGGCATTAGCTGATTTTCTTTGTATTAAAGAGTTACAGTCATTGGAACCTCAATTTTCTCATAATTTATTTCCACATGTAACACATGTTAGTGTGGTAAAATATCTGATTATTTAAAGGTTAGATGACATTTACCCAAACAAAAAAAAGATCAAAACTATCCAAAAACTGAATAAAAAGGGAGGTGGAGGAGAGAAAGAACAAGGAAGTGGAGTTTTGAGTCTCCAAACAATGAACACTAATAATTAATAAACAATTTTTAATTATTAATGTCTTTAATCGATGACCATACTCTATGCTCTAAAGATATTCATGAGACTTTTTCATTTAAAAAATAATTTTTGTAATAAAATATCATATTGCTTCTTTGTTACAATCCTTGCCAAATTTCAAAGATAATAACATTGTGTAATAAAATATAATACTTGCCAAATAATAACATTGAAATTGACCAAAATGGCAGACTTCTGATGTAAGTCCATCTGGTTTGTGCTTGTGCAGTGTAACAATCAGGGCATGAAATTGAAAACTTAATGGATGAGTAGGAAAGTAGAGTTCTAAGATGGCGAAAATAAAGGAAAGTAGAGTTCTGCTTTCTTCTTTTTACTGATATGAAGGAAGTGAGGTTTTCTTGGTTTTAATTTTAGTTCCTATGCTTTTGACTGCTATTATGTGGTTATCATTGACTATTTTGAGCTGTACTTCTTAGATTATGGTTGGACTTGTTTGCCTTGTTCCTGAAGTTTCCCACATGAAGTTTTGATTTCTAAATGCTGCTGATGCTCAATTCACTAATTCTAATTTCCCATAGTTTAGTTATACAATTAGATATATTTTTCTAGATAGTACACAAGTAGTGATATGAGCTACATTGTTCATTTCTTGTAAATACTGGGAGTTGCTCTATATTTATCTTTTGGCTACAAAAAAATCTTTACATTTGGCGCATTTTGAATTGTAATAATCCTTCTTTTTCCTGTCTCATCCCTATCAAATTATAGTACTCACACACACTTAGGATTATTTCACTTTCTTTTTCACTTGTTTCTGCTAGAGCTACTGTGACTCACAGATAAAACAAGAGTAATTAACTAAGAAGGAAAACGAAAGCAATGGAAAATGAAATGACATAACAAATTTTGACTTTGAAACCTTGCACTACAGAGACTACCACTGCACACAATAGACCACAATAATCCTCATACCGATCCATTGTTAGTTCAAGCCTAAGTTCATCCTTGATTCACATAAAAGATTCTGCCTTTATCAACCCTCACCATAATCTCAACTCTACTTTAACCAAAACCCATAATAAATAGCAAAGACAAACAAGAAAGGAACAAAAATTACCTCAAAGCTGAAATACAAACACAGCATCATAGACACAATAGCACCAGGTTTCGCTGACTGAAATGGCAGAGATGACCGAGAATCGACGTAGAGCCACCAACAATTGAAGCTTGACATATTGTGAATAGAGAGAGGGCTGGCGAAGGCTGAGAGAGAGAATGACAGAGGAGGAGGGAGTTCCGGTGATAATGTTACCGAAGTGTGGCTCCGACAAGGACAAGAAACAGAGATGAATGGTGGTGGCCACATCGAAGAGGAATGGGGAAAAGGGTGAAAGATGAGGTGATGTAGAAGGTGGAGGTGGTGAATCTAGGGTTTTGGAAGTAGAGAGTTGAGTGAAGAACCGAAATTACCAATTGGTTTTTGGAATTTGATATTGGGATTGAATGTGGCCCCAAAAATGGGTCAAGTTCAACCGGATAAAATAGGTATAGAGTAAAATAATGAAGGGCAAAATGGGAAAATTAATTTTTATTTATTTATATTTTCTTTTTTTAACACAAAATAATATTTATTAATTTTTTTTAGTCAGACAGAAGGAAAACAAGCAAACACATATTAGCGACAAAAATTGGAGACGGAATAATTCCATCTCTATTTCTGTCTCTAAATTTAGCAATGGAATTTAGTGATAGTTTTGAGACGGAATTAAAGACGGAATTTAATGACGGAAATTACTGACAGATTAGCGACGGAAATTAGAGACAGAAAAAATTCTGTCGCTAATCCGTCCCTATATGAAATTAGTGACAAAAATTAGAGACGGAAAAATTCTGTCTCTAATTTTCGTCGCTAGTCCGTCTCTAAAATTAGTGACGGAATTATTGACGATATAAAGACAGAATAGCGACGAAATTAATTCCGTCACTAATTTCCATCTCTAATTCTTTGTTTTTTTGTAGTGGAGGTTGATTTGTACTAAGAGATTGACTTACAAATATTAACTTTTTTTTTGGAGATTTACTAGTAATTTTATGAAGATTAATCTGTGAAGTTTAATTACCTTGTAAATATTAAAATATTAATATTGTAAGAGTTAACTTCTAAATTTTGATGTCATAATGCTAAAGCATATGGATATAGTTCCATATAACTTGTATAATTTGATACACACACAAACACGACCAATAGCGTTTATCCTATTGGAAGGGATTTTAATCGCTTAAACATGGTGTCTTAAGTTTAAGTATATGTAAATGCGAACACCTTTGGGAGAGTTAATTGCCAGAATCCAATTCACGAATCTGACTTTGTCAAATAGCCTTATAAAAAAAATCACACACATAAACATGTATATGATTTAGACATATATGACTCCAAGTTGCTAAATTGAAGAGATAGAACGACAGAAAGTGGACATGATTAGCATAAGAAGGATCCAATCTTGAACACATGGTGCTGCAAAATCATATATAGTAGAGAAAAGAAGCTATAATTCACTAGAGAAATGGATGTGATTTGTGAAGAAACTTGCAAGCACGAAGGAGTTATAGGTTTTGAAGAAGTCGATAACGTACGTGGGATAAATATATCATATGATAAAAGCACAGTTCACTCCGAGGTATCATCACTGCCACTGGGACTTAATTAAAACGGCCTCTTGTGTATGGGCCACAGTTTGGTTTTATGATTTACGAGATAAGTGTATTAGAGAAGTTTTGTCTAGGCTTACAGAAAAATACTTAAAAATAAAGTGATTTTTTCTAATTTGTAAAATATTAACTTCCAATTTGAGAAGATACTTATATCAAAAAGAGCTGGACAATCGAAATCGTAAGCTGTTGTAGAGGAGCTACCAGAGATATTAAATTATCCCTCTCAAGATATCATTGCTCCCCTGACTTGCCAACAGCTGACTCAGTAGCCCAATCTCTTGTTGCAAAGGACGTATCATATGTCATCATAATCACTTACTGCATGACATTCAATGGAGGCCGTGAAACATCTTGAGTGGAAGGAGGTGGAGGTGGCAGGGATTCCTCAACTCGATCAGAAACAAGGTTCTTTTGCCACAAGATGAAAGAGTTGATGACATCGCCCACAACCTTAAAGTCATCAACAGGGATAGGGAGAGGTGCATCTGCAACGATCACCTCTTTAACTGTCACTCTGACTTGATCATCCTTTATTTCTTAGTGGTGGACAGTTGATCCCAAGTTGTGCACGCTCCCCCGTGCAACCAATCGTCTCAAAGGATCCTCTACAAACAAGTCACAAGGCTTACCAATTTCTTTTCTAGGATCCTCTGATGACTGACCAATGCAACTCCCTTTACTGCTCTGTTTAGGGTTTAGGGTTTAGGGAATAAGCCTGGGGAGCACTGGTATCTGCTTGTCTTGTGCTCATCATGATCATCCATTCCTCCTTCATCTTGCTGAACCTTTCTTCAAATCGTGCATCAAATGATGATTCTGCCTCGGCCCTAGCTTCTGCACTCATAGTGGCCAATATACGCTTCATCTCTTCCTTAGTCACCATACTACTTGAGGAACGACGTGGGGGTGCTCCAAAGTAATCCGTTATGCCTACCCCTCCTCCAATCCCCCTGACATGGCCGGGATGCTCAGGTTTTCCTGTAGCTACAGTCAGGATGTTATTCCTCCCATCCAACCTAAACAATCCCTCGACTTGTTTTTTTAAGCTCCTCCTATAAGACACAAATGACAAATGTTAGTAATGAAATTTGTTTACTAAATAATTAATAACAACAAGTCAACAACAATACTTACAATTTTCTCACCGACTATACGAGATTGTTCACTCGTATAAGATATGCTCCTCTTTTGGTGAGCAAACAACCACTTCTCTTTGCGACGTATCAGAGATGGTGGAGAAAGAAGAACATAAGGATCGAATTGAGTTGCTTCTTCCAATCTCTTCCATTTGGCGTCCAACAAGTTTTTTTCGGCCTTCGCCTACCCCCACGAGACATTGTATGGGGGCAATCATTCTTTCTACCACTCTCTTGGGCCTTTTTCCTTTTTTCTTGCGAATAAGAAATCAAAATAAGTCATTGTAAATCAATAAAGATAATTCATAATTCATAAGCAAATCAATTACAAAATAAGTCAACTCACCAATGCTTCTGGAGTAGTCCGAAGCCGTCTAAATTCTTACCAAGTCTGTTCATCAATAAAAGAATACTGACCTTTTTCCACCTCGATATGCACGTAATTGTTGGCTAGACTTGTCTTAAACTTCCTCCAACGTTCATTACAATATGTCATTGTCTTGTCATACAAGACTTCACTCTCAGGAATGTCGTAAGTGAGCTGGATAGTTTCCCAAATATGTCGCTTCACACCTTTATCCACATTTCTCCACTGCTCTATCAAGTTACTAGGCTTGTTGCGTATTAGGAGGCCGAAAAAACTCCTATACTGTTGGGCATTAGGCCCGATTGGTTTCCAATAACTATCAAACTCAATCGCAATCTTTTCCCCAGTATTTCAATTGAGAGGAATGTCTCTCAATCGGGTGGCTCTGTTAGCATTGTGAAATTCATATCAAAAAGGCACATTTACATTTGATTTATCACACTTTATGATTGATTAATGGGTATATAAGGATTGAAGTGTGAAGGAAATGTGCATAATGAGTGTTTGAGTAAAAAGGGTATAATTCTTTGATTAAATGTGAATATTTTGCTATCATGCATCACCCTTTGCTTTGTATAGACTTTCTTGTGTTCATAAGATCACACTTGAGACACTTAAAGAGCCAATGGAAGCACAAATCATTGAATAAGAAGTTGGGAAGAAGAGAAAAACACCATTGAATCATTGAAAAAAGATGGAAGAGTTGAAGACAAATGATTGGGTGCAACCAAGAAATTGGCTGGCTGTAGCCAGACGACCTCCAGAAATTTTTGGGCTGCAGCCAAGCCATTTCTGGCTGTAGCTAGACGACAGACATAGGCAAGACAGCGTTTTTTGGCTGCAGCCAGAAATTTCTGGATGCAGCCAAAACGCGAAAACAGCAGCTGTGCGTTTTGTTTCTAGGTCATTTAAAAGGCAAAATGCGGAAACGAAAGGGAGGGTTCGACATTCAGAGGTTTTATGAGGCAGGTAAGGAGCATTTGCAAGCAAAGGAGAGGGGTTTTCTCAAGGAAATCAAGTGGAATTGAAGATTGAAAGAGATTCCAACTCTATTTCTCTTGGTTTTTCTATACTCATTCCCTTTCTCCTTTGTAATTCTGATATGGCTGCACTGAATATTGACATCTGTGATTCATTTTTGAACATGAGTAGCTAAGGTTTTCATTCTAGGATTGTTTTTGAACCTTTGTATGGATTAAACTTGATTCCTTCTCTCTTTTAGTATCTAATGGCATGTATATGTTAATTCTACCCTGTTTTTCTGATATTCGTGACTAGCCATCACTGTGGATAATTTGTTCAATTAAATTAAGCTTGAGAGAGTTAATTTAATTGTAGAAATTTGGTAGAATTATGCTAGACTTGAAGTTTAAGAACTAAACGGATGGTTTGTTAGTAACATAGAGATATAGTTATTAACCTAGCATTGTTAAATTAAGGTGGTTACTTAATGATTATTTTCCCTTAACTGTAGCAAGAGATTGTGCATGTTAAAGGAGGATATAAATTTGGTTATGACTTGAGAGAGCTTAACCAATTGCTGGTGAACCTTAGACTGACATATATATATATATATATATATCCCATGAAAGGATTCTTGGAGAGGAAAGGAATTAAGTTTATGAAATACAAAGGGGATGAACAATCATAGGCTTGGTATAATTGATTGAATTCAAAAGAATCAGAGTTTTGTTCAATAATTCTTAATTTTTATCAAAATATCTTTTGAAACTTCTTTTTCCCACACAACAACATGTTTGGCTCAACTTAATTGATCTCAAATGAATCTATTCAACATAATTGAACACATGATTGCATTCGTTAGCTCACTTTCATCGTAATCCTCGTGGGAACGATCTTTACTCATCATTTTATTACTTACGACTCGTATGCTTGCGAAAGCTAAACGGTGAACAGGTTTTTGGCGCCGTTGCCAGGGACTATTGACGAAAGTCTTTTGAGTTAATTAGTGTAATTATGTGATTAATTACGCTTGAGTTTTTTTTCTTTTCTCTTTGTTTTCTTTTGTTTTGTTTCTAGTCTTAGGTTGTTTAGTTAGTTACGTTAATTTTGTTTTTTTTTTTTTTGTGTTTTTTTTTTAATTTTAAACTTTGTTTATGGATTATCCTTTATGGACTGATGGGGTAAGTGGTGGTTATGAACATGAAAATGATCATCACAATTCTTATTATGACTATTACATTTGTTGTGATTATTGTGGAGATTATCACTTGAGAGGGCCATGTCCCCACGCCTTAACTTTAGAGTTTCTAAAGAATGATTTTGCTAGAGCTCATTTTGATTTTCATGATAATACTTGTAGCCTTGGATGGAATCATGAACAACCATTGTCCTGGGATCAAAATTGTTCTTTTCCTTCATATGTGTCATGTCCTCATATATCACATAGTTCTCATGTTGATGAAACTACCCCCCCATTGATAAGGAGGAGCTTACAACAAAGGATTTACTTCTACGTCTTTTAGATGGTCAAAATAAATTCTTGAGAATTTTTTAAAAAAAGAAAATGAATGATCATGCCCAAAATGAAGAATTTCAATTGGACGAAATGACTTCTAATCTTGAGCATTTGAAACAAAAAGAAGTTTTCAATGATATATCAAGAGATCCTTCTCAAAAAGATGAGGTCTCAAGTGAAACATTGACCATGGGGAATGAGGATGTGATGCTAGAAGCTTGTGAATATGTTGGGGATGATTGTGAGTTGGAGATCAGTGAGGGAGAGAACAATATTGAGTGTCCAGTTGAGGTTTCACTTTTGGAGCCTAACTTTTGTTGTTATAAACAAGAGAACACTGAGGAAATCTCTTCAATTTATGATCTTGATCCTCCTATTGATATTTTGACTCTTACTGATGAGAGTCAAATAGATTTTATTAGTTGTTCAAAGTATTTAGGAGGCATGGATGACGAATGTGAAAAAGTTAAATTTGAGCATGCTATAAGTTTGGCTAAAACATGCACTCCAAAGTCATTTTTTATCGAAGAAAGGCATGTTTCTTATCTCAATGAACTTCCATTGTTGTTAAAATATTTTTGTCATTGGAGGAATGAAGACAATGTGGTTCTGGTTTTTGATACTTATGATTAGTAGTTTGTGTTGAAGAGTTCGGCTGAAGGACTATAAATCAAGCGCTATTGGGAGGTAACCCAAGTTCTTAACTCAATCTTTGTCATTTTTATGTTTTTGGTAGATTTATGTTTGGTCTTTTGCTTTCGTAGGTAGGAGACAATAGAGAAAGGAAGAAGCAAGCTTAGTACAAGGGAAAAGTGGAGAATTTTGGTTGTGGAAAGGCATATTTCAGGAAAGTTCCTAAATTCTCATGATTTGCTTGATCCTAATTTGAGAGGATTATGACTTGAGTTGATGACCATTACTCACTTATCTAACCTTTGATAAAAATGTATTCATGGTTGTAGTATGAATTGGAAATGCACTGTGCATTGTCTTTGCTTAAGCTTGTCAAAATTCTGTTATGCATAATGAATTTTGGATCATGGATGCATTTTAATCATGAGGAATTGTCTTCAACTGTGTGGTCAATGGTTGATTATTGTGTATGAATCAAGAGGAATTTATGATGGAAGGGATTGAGTTATGGTATTAGGTGTGTAGGATCATAGGGTGAAAAAAAAACATGCTGATATCTGATGTAGCTAAGAGAAAGATATGTGCTGCAGCCAAGAAATTCTTAGCTGCAGCCGAAATGAGCTCAGAAAGATATGGGCTACAGCCAAGAAATTATTGGCTGCAGCCAAGAAGAGCCCAGATGATTTTGTACTACAACCAGGAGAATTTCGGCTACAGCCAAAGAGAAGGCCGAGAGTTTTGGGCTACAGCCAAAGCATTTTTTGCTGCAGCCCAAACCCGATATAATCCAAAAAAAAAAAACTTGCCCTGTTTCATTCTTTTTCTCTTCCTCTCTCGCCTCTGTTCTTTCTTTTTCTTTCCTAGACCCGCCGATGCTTCTCTTTACTTTATGAGCTCTAGGTGCTCCTCCATCGACCCACATTCTCGTCATCTCTACACCGTTACCCCTCCACCGTCCCTCAACACCATTGGCCATCACCCTCTCCATCTCCATCCATCTCTCCCTTCGCATCATTCTCTCTCTCGGCCTCCACCGTCTCAACTTCTTCATACTCGACTCACCACCATGCACCAACCTCCATTCCCTTCATCTCTCAACCGTCACCTACCTACCTTCTCTATTGTCCCTTCCATCACAACTATATCAAGCCTAAAAAAACCCCTGTTTTGGTTGTCTCTCTCAAATCTTCAATCCCTATTCTTCACCGTCACACACACACCACCGATTCACTCCTCTGTCCTAACTTCTAGACCCCTCCACCATTAGCATTCTCAACTCTTCCGCTTCACTCCAGATTCGGCGCTCTCTCTCTCTCTCTCTCAATCTCGTAAATCACTTGCGGTTACAAGGAACCACCAAAATCGAGCCCTCTCCTCTCCAATGCCGAACAATCATTCTCCTCTGTTTCTTTAATTCTCTAACGGCCCAATGATGGAACAGCTTCCACAGTGAATTTCTGGCTCTTCTTTTCTCTCTCTGGTTGAGACGGTGTTGTTGTGCCCGTTTGCTTCTATTTTATTCTATTCATCATTTTTAAGGTAACTTTTGTGGCCTTTACTGTGCAACTTTGGCTTCCAGTAGTCGACTAGAAAAACCCTAATTAGAATAGAAATCAACTGGATTCTGGTTCAGATTATGAATTGAAATTTGATTAACTTAGGCATGACGTGGTGAGATTGAATTTGAGTATATGGGTCCTAAGCATTGCTGATTTTTATAGTCTCTAGAATGCACAAATTAGTGGGTCCTTGACGTTTCTACAAAGATTTTGGTTTTGGTGATATGGGATGTGTTGAGGTTTAAATATTGCATTGTTTGAAATGAAGCAGTATGAGTTCATATACAGGATGATTTTGGAAGCTCTGCTCTAATAGTTATTGGGATAGTTGAGAGTCAGGGTTGTACTTAGAATATGATATGAGGATTAATGGCTAGCAATTATGAAAAGACTCTGATCTTTTCCTAATCAATCTGTTGGTGCTCTTGGAATAGACTCTGATCTTTTCACTGTGGAAAATCAACTTGAAATTCATTGAGTTCCAATTGTGACCTTTGAGAACTACCCTGAGATTTATTGCCTGCAATTATTGTTAGTTGCTTGCTAAACTAGGTTCCAGAATTACGGGTGTAGTTGGATCCATTTTCCATACTGCTTTTAGAATGGTTGGTTAATATTTGGTAGCTTTATGAATGGGCACTTAATTAACATGTTCTGATTCTTGGATTGAATTCACTGTATTTCATTGTGGACAACCAAATGTCATTATGAAACCTCTTTTCATTTTGAACCATGTGATTTTGATATGAGAAAAGTTTGTGGGTCACTTAGATAAGTTGTTTTGGTGATTTAAAATATTTTTTTTATTGATTTAGGGTTCTAATAATTGTTTGTCAAAATAAATCTGTGACCCTTTATTTTTCTCATGATTTTGAACTGATCCATTCTTAAATTCAAATTGTTCATTTGGTTTACCACAATGAAATGAAGTTGACAAGTTAAGGATCACTGATGGATCCCCCAGTCTACAAATGATTTCAGGACTTATAAAGACAGTGAGGACACTGACCATCTTAAGTTTGGGGCTATTTTTTATGATTTGTGTTCTTATTTGCCAAAGATTTCAAGTGCGTAAACTTTGACTATTTCTCGTCCTTTGGTTTGAAAGCTGAGCTAGATTGGTTAATTATTTGTGATAGTAAGTGCATGTTCCAATGATAGAATGGATGTTTGGAATGTATGTTTTATGAGAGATGATGGTTAATATGCTTGATTTATATCTTAAAGCAATATTTCCTGACAATTTTTAGAATGAACATTTTGCACTGGATTTGGGAATGATTAAATTGTTTTGATAGGAAACTTTTGTAGCAATTTGGTGTGTATATTCTTTCTTGATTAAAGGACTTTAAAACCTATATTGGAATCTCTTGAAATGAGTAAATGAAGTCAAACATTTTTGAAAAATGATTTGGGCATTCTTTTAATTGCGGTTGTGCCTTTCAAGCCTACTAATGACAATCGACAAATTTGCACCCCATTTGAGCCATATACAGAAAAACCATGTCGATAATCTCTCATAAATTCCTGCTCAATCTTTTATATTCAATAAGAAATTTTGTTTAATGTGCATTGATGGATGCATTGTAGAGATAAAGCATGTTATTCAGGAATATTTAAGCTAAGAAAGCACTATTGGAGTTGGCTGTGTTTTGAAAGTTCTTGTTGAAGGGATTTGTGACAAATTAGGTTATATATTTTTGTTTCAAACGGTTAATTGCAAAATAATCTTTTGACTTCTTCAAAGCTTTTGATTTGTTTCATACGATTTGAAGAAATGATTAGGGCACTTCATAAAATGCGATTGAGCCTTTCAAGCTTACCTAATTAATTTGATTCCCCTTTTGAACCCTTATTTTGAGCCTGATTGAAAAAAAAACCAATTAGAAAATTCTTTTTGAAAACCCAACATCTACATACCTTAGCCAATGTGAAAAACCATAATTCCCTTGCTTTGAGATAGATGATAAGGATTAGGGTGTGGAATATGGTGATGTGTAGAGTGTTATATGATTGGAAAAAGGAGTGTAGAAAGAAAAAGGGTTCACATTGTGTAGACATCAAGCCAAAAATATTGTTAGAGAAAAAAAGAAAAAGATATATAGTAGTAATGTGCAATAAGGCTTGAATTGGAAAAAATCAATTTGGTTCAAGTTTAGGGGAGTATGTTTAATGAGAAAAGGAAGGAACCCCTTGAGTGATTATCATCTATCTTGAGATATTTGTTGAGTATCCTTTGCCTTTTCTTTTAAATACCTTAACCCTTGGCCCCGTTACAAGCCGAAAAGTCCCTTTGATTTTTAAGTCAATTGGAGTAAATTAGAATAAGAGGGGAAGAAATTAGATAATGATGTAATTGATCGTTTGAATATGGGTATATGACTTGAAGTGTGGCTTATAACTTTGACAAGTGCAAAAGGAATACATGTTGACTCCGTTCACACACTCACATTTAGAAATTCTTGAAAAGCATATTTTAAATCTATAAGGTGTTCATCTTTGCATATTTTCTGAGTTTCTTGTTTTATATAATTCTTTGAGCAGCTGATGAGGACAAGTGTGGGTAAGTGCTTTGTTTCTTGAGAGAGAATTATGTGTAAAACAAAGAGAGGAGAATTGTTTATTAGTGGAAAGAGAGGAGAATGTAGGTATATGAAGACCTAAGACTGAGGTCGATTTATACATGCTTAATTGCTACATTTGATCTTGACAATTGCAGGAAAACTTGTTCTTTAACTCTCCTCACACACGCACATTTTGAAAATTGTTAGGAAGGATGCTTAAAGTTATGAACCTGGCATTCGTTTATATTTCATTGTGTTCCTATTGAATATAACATCTTGAGCAACCAATGAGCAAATCATCATGCCTGTGTACTGAGTTAATGGTTAATTAATTTAGCTCTTTTATTGTTCAACTGGTTTTACTCGAGGACGAGTAAAAGTTTAAGTTTGGGGGTGTGTTAGCATTGTGAAATTCATATAAAAAAAGGCACATTTACATTTGATTTATCACACTTTATGATTGATTAATGGGTATATAAGGATTGAAGTGTGAAGGAAATGTGCATAATGAGTGTTTGGGTAAAAAGGGTATAATTCTTTGATTAAATGTGAATATTTTGCTGTTATATATCACCCTTTGCTTTGTATAGACTTTCTTGTGTTCATAAGATCACACTTGAGACACTTAAAGAGCCAATGGAAGCACAAATCATTGAATAAGAAGTTGGGAAGAAGAGAAAAACACCATTGAATCATTGAAAAAAGATGGAAGAGTTGAAGACAAATGATTGGCTGCAGCCAAGAAATTGGCTTGCTGCAGCCAGACAACCTCCAAAAAGTTTTGGGCCGCAGCCAGACGACAGACAGAGGTAAGACAGCGTTTTCTGGCTGCAGCCAAAAATTTCTGGCTGCAGCCAAAACGCGAAAACAGCAGCTGTGTGTTTTGTTTCTAGGTCATTTAAAAGGCAAAATACGGAAACAAAAGGGAGGGTTCGACATTCAGAGGTTTTGTGAGGCAGCTAAGGAGCATTTGCAAGCAAAGGAGAGGGGTTTTCTCAAGGAAATCAAGTGGGATTGAAGATTGAAAGAGATTCCAACTCTATTTCTCTTGGTTTTTCTATACTCATTCCCTTTCTCCTTTGTAATTCTGATATGGCTGCACTGAATGTTGACATCTGTGATTCGTTTTTGAACATGAGTAGCTAAGGTTTTCATTCTAGGATTGTTTTTGAACCTTTGTATGGATTAAACTTGATTCCTTCTCTCTTTTAGTATCTAATGGCATGTATATGTTAATTCTACCCTGTTTTTCTGATATTCGTGACTGGCCATCACTGTGGATAATTTGTTCAATTAAATTAAGCTTGAGAGAGTTAATTTAATTGTAGAAATTTGGTAGAATTATGCTAGACTTGAAGTTTAAGAACTAAACGGATGGTTTGTTAGTAACATAGAGATATAGTTATTAACCTAGCATTGTCAAATTAAGGTGGTTACTTAATGATTATTTTCCCTTAACTGTAGCAAGAGATTGTGCATGTTAAAGGAGGATATAAATTTGGTTATGACTTGAGAGAGCTTAACCAATTGCTGGTGAACCTTAGACTGACATATATATATATATATATATATCCCATGAAAGGATTCTTGGAGAGGAAAGGATCTAAGTTTATGAAATACAAAGGGGGTGAACAATCATAGGCTTGGTATAATTTGATTGAATTCAAAAGAATCAGAGTTTTGTTCAGTAATTCTTAGTTTTTATCAAAATATCTTTTGAAACTTCTTTTTCCCACACAACAACATGTTTGGCTCAACTTAATTGATCTCAAATGAATCTATTCAACCTAATTGAACACGTGATTGCATTCGTTAGCTCACTTTCATCGTAGTCCTCGTGGGAACGATCTTTACTCATCATTTTATTACTTGCGACCCGTATGCTTGCGGTAGCTAAACGGCGAACAGGCTCTCCTACCCCTTGTCTAGGTTGGTTACTTGGCTTACTATGTTCCTGGCTAGGAGTATTGCTAGGCTCGCTTTGATTTGGATTAGTTGGATTGGGAGTACCCTCACTAGGACGACTCATTGTCTAAAAACACTTTAAGGATACTATTTAAGGATAGTTAGTGATGGTTTAAGGAAATTTTACTACACGGCACTATCTACAAAGGCATCATTCAAAAGCAATTCCTAAGTTATGGAAACATGAACAAATAATTAATTGCAATGCACAAGTTGAACATACATGCAAAAATAGGAGTTAATGTCTGTTATGGAATGTATAAGGGTAGCTTGATAGGGACCTAAGTGAATAAACTAGATTAGTCTAAATAAGGACTTAAGCGCAAACTCACATAATTGGATAGTTATTAGTGAATAATGTGCAAGAAAGTTAGTAGCCGTTGGGAGAGGTCGGCTATTATGTTATAAATAGCCTATGCACCCTCCATTGTATCAGTTTTGACCTGAATTATTCATTGAGTGATATTCTAAAAGAACCTTTCTCTTCTATACTCTCATCCGTTCCTGATTCTCCTCTCTTTCCCTCTCTTTCTGTTCTTCTCTCTTTCTCTCTTTCTGATTTCTTATCAGGTCAAAACTGATACAATTATGTGAGTTTGCACTTAAGTCCTTATTTAGACTAATCTAGTTTATTCACTTAGGTCTCTATCAAGCTACCCTTATACATTCCATAACAATGTTAGCACAAATTGAACAAAGTTGAACATAAATGCATTAGGAGGCAGACTCAAAAGCAACACCAAAGTTCATATCAAGAAATATCAGCACTACTTTATCCAGAGTTTTACTATATTGAACATGCAAAAATACAGAACCAAAATTGAACCCTTCTCATACACAACCAAAAAAACCCAAGTCCACACAAGCATAAGGACATTAACCTCAGACATACATGCATTATGTAAAACTCTTCAGAATAATTAACAGTACCTTCAACCTTTGCTTAAGGATCCTCTTCTTTCTCTAGATTTGAACAGTCTTTGGCCACTTTACGAATCGAGTAAGGTCTCTCTTAGGAGGCAATGGACGCTTCTGAAAAGTGGGTTGATGACTTGCTGCAAGAATCAAACAAAGAAAATGGAGATTTCAATGAAATACCCAGAAACGAAACCATTTATTTAATTGAACGCCTGGCAACTGAAACACAAACCTGACAATAAAAACGAGGTTGAGAACGAAACCAATCGGAGGGAACAAACAACAATAGCCTTACGGCAATGTGTTCAACCGTAAATCTCCATTGACGGCGGCGAAGTTAAGGACGGAGGACAGAAGGGGAAAGGAGGAGCTGCCGCGAACAGATGCAGAGGTTTCGTTGATGTGCTTGAGTATCAAATTTCAAAGTTAAAATTAGGCGTGTTTTGAAATCCAGGTCAGTTTTAAGACCGGTTGTAATTAACAACCAATCTTAAAAGTAATATTTAAGACCGGTTTTAATTAGAAACCGGTCTTAAAATTAATATTTAAGACCGGTTATTAATAAATAACCGGTCTTAAAAATAGAAACTTTTTAAGACCGGTTATTAAATAATAACCGGTCTTAAATTTTTAATATTTAAGACCGGTTTTCATGTACAACCGATCTTAAAAATTATAACGATTTTATTTTTTTTAATTGTCTTTAATTCAAATAATATTTTCCAAACCGGTTATATTTAGAACCGGTCTAGAAAATATATTACATGTATTTATTTTTTTAATTGTATATATTTTAAGACTGGTTTTAAATATAACCGGTCTTAAAGGTATTTTTAAGACCGGTTATAAATATAACCGGTCTTAATATTTCATCATAATTATAAAAATGCTACTGGTTATATTTTTAAGACCTTATCCGATATAACCGGTCTAAATGTTCCGGCCTAAAAACCCTTTTCTGTACTAGTGTTAACCCTGTATTTGTTACTGCTTCTATCTCCTTACTCCTCTTATCCTCCTCAATTTATTAATGCAAATCTCCCTAATCCTCTTTAACTTTAATACCTTCCTTGTTCGGTGCTCCAATTCCAAGTGAGAATGTTAAATTAATTTTGGGCTTTTCTTGCCAACTAATTGAATTTGGTTGACTAATACTCCTTCTGTGTTCTTAATATAAGAGCTATTAAACTAATTTGGGTAGATTAAAAAAGCTATATATTATTTAATTGTAACAAATATGACTTAATCTCCCTAGAGTATGTTATATATTAATTTATAAGTTAAGTAAATTAGTTTTAGAAAAATAATAAATATTACATATAAAATGAACAACGACCTTATATTTAAGATGAAGGTCAACCTCCTAACTAGCTCGTATAATTAGGACAAGAAAAGTACAAGTTTTGGACCACATTTATAAGTATATTTGTAAAGTTTTTAGAAGTATTAATTTTTCTCCTAACTATCCTTTGACTTAATATTATCTGACTAACTAAATTCTTTAACTAATTACTTAAACAATATCTCCAATAGGTGAATTTTATTGAGAAAATTTTTTAAATTTTACAAAAAAGTAATTAATTTTAACTAACATCTTTAATATACATGAAGTTGTTAATACTTGTTAAGCAGTAATTTCATAACTTAATCCTGCATCAATTGATATTGTGAAATTCGTGTTCAATCCAACATAAGTCAAAGTACAAGAACAATGATCCTACCAAAAAAAAAAAAAAAAACAAGGACAAGCATAATGAAGAGACTAGTGGGCTTTGTGTCTTAGGGGCAAGTCCTTTATAATGTAATGAATCAAAGTTCATATCCAGACTGAGATTGAGGTGCTTACATTTAATGGTAGGATACATGTTCTTATAAAAGAAGAGCAAATATGCAATTTTAACAACAAACTTTGTTAAAAGGTGCATCTGGTACAATAAACTTTTTTTGGGTGCTAAAATGCACATGAAGTTTATAAAAGGGGGCATTTTCAACACATGGCCTAACTGCATTAACGTGGACCAGATTTATAGTTGAGAGAAAGAAGTTTGACTAAATTGGATCTGACATGGTAATGGTAGATTGCTGACATGAAAACATATCAAAATACTGAATTGAAAAAGGTAGAAAAGCAAAAGGAAGATACAAAAATACAACTTAATAATTAAAAGAAGTTGCTGCCAAGGTTGTACTCCAACAAAGTCAAAGAAAATCAAGGGCCTTGCGGAAAAGAAATAGAAAACAATGAAGGTTAGTTCTGGGATGAAGATGGAGAAGCGATCGTTTGGTTTTATGATGGCGGCATCATGAAAGGGAAAACTAACGTCCACTGCTCCTATTTCTCCTTCAAGTATTAATGTATTAATGGTGAAGGCGAGTAGGAGAAAATGCTATGAGGATTTTTTGGGAGGTGGAAAGAGGCTCATCCAAAAGGAAGAGGCTCATGTGTTGGTATACAGATTTGCATATGTTTGTTTGATGAATGCAATTGTTGCGTTGAGACCTTGGGACGACTTGGGACTTGTGTCCCGGATGATTGTAGATCTTCTTCTATTGCTAAACACCCTTATACCAGAGCTGAGGGTTCTTGTTATATAAAGTTGGTGCTCCTTTTGGTAGTGACTGTTTGTGTGACTATGATGGTGGCATTCATAAAAAAAAGCATCGTCAAAGTCAACTGCTCCTTCGAGTCGATCTATCTGACTGCTTCTTCCCTTCTACGTTTTGATCTCTGTTCGGCGCCTTCAACCTCCACTCTACACCTTCGATCACGTCCCACCCCCCTTCTAGCCTTCGAATCCACAACCCTCACTTTTATCTCCCATCGACTTCTTTAATGGAGGGGAATGGAGCTATTTCACAACCACCAACTAACCTTGTTTGGTAGACATTAATGAAGTCAGAGCAAGGGTGAGGAAGATCTTATGGTGCTGAGGTGTTCGATCAAAACGGTCATATGTATAAAAAAATTGACACCAGTAAGTTCATGGGACCCACATAACGTCCGTTAGTGCCTACATAGCCGTTGTGTTAAAAATGCCTCATGTTGTAAAGTTTATGTGCATTTTAGAATTTAAAAAAGGTTTATGATGTCAGATATCCCTTTCAGCAAAGTTAGTTGTTAAAACTGCATATTTATCCTAAAAAATTTGGCTTTATCAATGTCATGTACATATGTACATAGTTAAAGTAGTTAAACTCGGATCAGTCACTGAACCGGTCGGGGTATTGGGTTAAAGGTCAGTAGGTCAGACCAAAGTCAAATCAGAGCTAACCTGAGACCAAACCGGTGAGTAATTGAAGATTTTAGGCTTATTAATATGAAATTCTAAAAAAATTATAAAAAAAAATTGATTTTTTGAAAAATAAAAAATTCCAAACCAGACTGATCTACCGGCTAGTTGGCCAGTTTCTGGTCCGGTTTGGGTTCTATTACCTGGTTAAATACTGCATTTTTTATGTTTAATATGTTATAGCTAAACATGCTCGCATGTAATGTATATGAAGTCTAAAAATGTTAATAATAAGTTATTACTCCCTCCGGTCCTAATTATAGGACAATATTTAGGAGTTGATATTGGTCTTAATCAAACAATGAGTTCTAAGGTCCTTAACTACAATTTCCTTAGATACAAGAAGTGCTCCAATTAATACTCCAAAGTTAGGGCATTTTTGGAAAATAAATAAGATTAACTAATTTAACTACTATTCTTAATTTCTCCAAAATTAGGTAAATATATCCTATAATTAGGACCGGAGGGAGTAATAATATAGCTCACCATATATTTATAGGGGAGAATTGTGAAAAAAAGATCTCATTGGCAACTTAATTGCTAAATGGGACCTAGGAAGATATCTACACGCGGAGGAAAGATTTTGTGCATATAGGGGAAGATTTTTGTACACGTATAGAGAAGAATTTTACACACAGGGAAGCTCATCTGCATACTAGGGAAGATATTTTGTACACGCGAAAGATAATCTATACGTGAAGATCCCATTTAACAAATAAGTTGTCAATGCGGTATTTTTTTCACAATTTTACCTATTTATAGTCTAGTTTAGATAGAATTAAATTTATTTGAAAAACAGAAAGAAAGAATAAAAATAAGAAGGGAAAAAAAGCCCAACAACCCATTTGCTGGCTTATTCATATTACTTCAAAGCCCAATAATTCATTTTATGGACTCATCATTCCTTTTAGTTTCTAAATAGCCGTGCTATTTTTGCCAAACCTAAATAGCCGTACTGCACCTCATTTATATCACTCTTGGGCCCAATAATTCGCAAATATAGTCATTTGAATAATTGGGTACAACAAAATATTCACACTGAATATCCAGGCCTGCCATATATTTATACAAGCTCTAAATAACACCTAATGGGTCTTAATGGGTTTAAGATCCCAATTATCCTAACCCTAAACCTATACCTACAGACTCAATTACATATTACAAGTACACAGACATAATACTACAATTACAATTACAAAAGTACTTTATCACTCATTTATCCTAATATCTTCCAGAATATACACTGGTTTTCAACAATTTACAATCACTCAGACATTAAGTTCGGACGTTGATAATTAACTTGATATATTATAGCCTAGTTGACACCATTACCCTTATATTCATTAATTTAGTGATTGAAAATATAAACATGCAATTTATAACCATGCTAAAGTATATGGATATAGTTCCATATAACTTGTATAATTTGATACACACACAAACACAACCAATAGGTATTTATTCTATTGGAAGGGGTTTTGATCGCTTAAACAGATGTCTTGAATTTAAGTATATGTAAATGTAAAGAACATCTTTGGGAGAGCTAATTACCCGAATCCAATTCACGAATTAGACTTAGTCAAATAGCCTTATAAAAAAAAATCACACACAAACATTTATATGATTGAGACATATATGACTCCAAGTTGCTAAATTTAAGAGATAGAACAATAGAAAGTGGGCATGATTAGCATAAGAAGGATCCAAACTTGAACACAGTGCTGCAAAATCATATATAGTAGAAAAGAAGCTAGAATTCACTAGAGAAATGGATGTGATTTGTGAAGAAACTTGTAGGAGCTATAGGCTTTGAAGAAGTCGATAACGTACGTACGTGGGACAAATATATCATATAATAAAAGCACAGTTCACTCCGAGGTTTCATCACTGCCACTGGGACTTAATGATAACAGCCTCTTGTGTATGGGCCACAATTTGGTTTTGTGTCTGGCATTTAGTGACAGTTTGTTCTATTTTTTTACAAATGCTTTCATGATTTATATGATAAGTATATAAAAGAAGTTTTGTCTCGACTTTTAGAAAAGTACTTAACAATAAAGTGATTTTTTCTGGGTTCCCCAAACAAGCACTTAGTATATACCTTTGGTTTGGCTTCAGGGCATTGAACAGCTTCTTTATTTGCGTCCAGGGCAAGCAACTCATTCGAGGAGGAGGAGAAACTTGGCTCCACTGTATCTTCCACATAACTACTACTCATCATCATGTTGATGCTATTGTTTATCGATAACGAAGTATTCGCTCGTCGTGGTCGTCCTGGCCTGCTCAATAGGAGTATTATTCTTCCACATGAATAAGAAGCTGACAGCTCTACAAAACCCTCGAGCCTAAACAACATGGTCATCGCCATTATTACAAATAGACAAGCATCTCGGTGATGCATTTATTCATCCTCTTGATTGATTATGTATTGACCTCTTACTTTGCCTCTTAATTTCTAATCTCACCTTGCAAATACGTCTCTTTATAGGGAGATCTGATCTATACCCACACCAAGAAAATGATACTGCCTCCTCCTCCTCCGGTCCTTAATACAAGACATATTTACATAATTTGATTAGATTAAGGACGTTAGTTAGTTTGATATGTATTTTTTAAAATATCCTAATCATTTTCCTTATTTCCCTCCTTCCTTCTCCTCCTTGATTATTCTTGGGGGAGCATCAATATCAATACGAGTAAATTAAGAAAAGATGGATAAATATGAGAAATATATCTTATATTTAGGATCCGGATCAACTCCCTAAATACATCCTATATTAAGGACCGGAGGAAGTAATAAAGATGGTGACATTATTATTAGAATAAAGTAACATCGAGCACCTTGATATTATTTCTAAGTTATATCCAGAATCCTAATATTATTTTTAGCACATTTATCGTGCACCCTGATGATGTTATGTTTTTTTTTTTGGTGCTTCAATTATAAGTGGCTTATCTTGGAATGCACGGAAAACTTGGAGTCCACACTATTCAATTTTTTCAAAGTAAAAAAGTAAGGTAAATAAACTTTAATTATTTTTAGTGTAGCTGAAATAACTTAAGCTTCTCACTGTTTCTTTATTTTAAAAACAATGTGGTTGTAAAGTAGTCCATATCTTGTACTAATACTTTTATGTTTTTTTAAAACTTTCAATATCTCTCCAAAGCACAAATGCACCATATAATATGGCATCAATTTTGTGTGGAGGATTTAATTTGAACTTGATCATAATTCT
Source organism: Inga oerstediana (assembly GCA_963210345.1). Lineage (NCBI taxonomy): Eukaryota > Viridiplantae > Streptophyta > Magnoliopsida > Fabales > Fabaceae > Inga > Inga oerstediana. The sequence goes on from OY723401.1 coordinate 69,369,095, forward strand.
ATGATTTCTTAATAGGCACCCATATTATAAAAGAGATGCCAAAAATAATTAGAATAACCGGGTATTACCCTTAAGTCCATTTTGAACTCTTTTCAATTCAATTTAAATAAGGAAAACATATAATACAATAACTAGAATAATGTATGGTGTTTTTATCATTTATTTACCGCTCTTTTTCTCTCTTTACTTGATGCTTTATCATTCCTCACTAAAACTCTCTTTAACTATCTTCCTCGTTTGGTGCTCTTTGAGTGGGATTGTTGAATTGATTTTGCAGCACTAATACAATTATGCAAGTTTTGAAATCTGCACATTTAACAAGTGTGCGCGCTCGCATGTAGATATTAGGTGTCAAGATCCAAATGTGTGTGGATTAGAATCAGTACTATGTGTCTGTAGTCCTAATTTTATCTATTAATTAATTTCTCATTAATTGACCTTTACATCATAATTTAATTTACCGTTGTTAAATTCTTATGTCAATCCAAAATATTTCAACTTACAACCTATATTTTGCATTGTAGACATAGCTTGTCAAACTCATCAGTTTTAATTGATTAAGCTTCTCTTTAAGTGGGATAAATAATCCCCTGTCTCTGCACTATATGCCCAAAACAGTACGTATAAGAATTAATGATCTTACAAAATTCTAAATTGTCAGTTTCCCTTTCTACTCTTTGAAACTCAGATCATTACCGATTCTATGATCGATATCAATATACTAAAAGCATTAATTATGTGAAAACAATAAGATGTGGCTCTTCCATATTAATTTTCTGACCAAACAGATTTGAGAGCTTTTGTGAAAGTTGCTTAATGCAAAGCGCAAAAATAAACTGATATGGTACTATGGCCTTATAACCTCATGGCATGAAAACTCTGTATAAGTATAAGGTTGCAGCCCACTTGTAACCTTAGGCTATTAGTATTTATCCTTTAATTTTTTAAAAAATAGTGTGCTAATAGGGTTCTGTCTGACTTGAATTGACGGCACTCTTTTCTAAAGCTTTTCTTTTTTGGTTTAATCAATTTGATTTGGTTTTAAGGATATAGATGAAATAAAACAAAATTACCCATTTACCCACTCCACTTTGGTAATTAGGCATTGAAACCAGTATTTAATTTGTCATGTGTGATCAGTAATTAATTAACACATTCACCGCTTTACGTCGTATGATAAGGAATAAAGATATAAGGGATGAATGGCTGATACTCCCTTCGGCACTCTTTATAAGAGTTCAATAACTGAATTACGTGATTTAAGAAAATGATTAAAATTAGTTAAAAATAATAAGTATATTTGAAATAAACTTTATTTTTCAAGTATACCCTTATTTATGAGGGTCAAGTAAGAAAGAGAAATAAAGTAAACAAAAGAAAAATACATATAATTAAAGCGAGGTTAAAATGGAGAAAAAAACTCATTAAATGTTCAGACAACTTTTGTTGGAATTTTATAAAAAAGACTAAGACAGTTCAAATTTTGGGCTCTTATAAAAAGGACCGGAGGGAGTAGCATATACATACATATATATAGATGAATTACAATTTTTTTAAACGATAAGGGCTTACTAAAAACTAAAGTAAACTTTTAGGACTCATTATAAATTAATTTTCTCAAAGAAAAAACAAAATGATGCAGTGATAATTAATTGATCAACATGACTCCAAACTAGCTAATTCAAGCTATATATATAGGGAAAATACCAGTTAGATCCCAAGGTACAGAATTAATACCAAAAAAGTCCCTTTGCAAATTCCAATGTCAGAAAAGTCCCTAGGGACTTTTCTGACATCATTTCCCTTTGAACAATTACTAAAATAGCCCCACTTGTATTTACAACTTCATAAGCGGCGTTTACAACTTGGGTGGGAGTGGTTGTAAATGTAGCTTAAAAACTTGTAAAAAGAGCTAAAGGTGTTGTAAACGTAGCAACAAGTGTTGTAACATAAACCATTTAGATTTTCTTTCTCTCAAGTTGTAAACGCCGCTTATGAAGTTGTAAATACAAGTGGGGCTATTTTAGTAATTGTTCAAAGGGAAATGATGTCAGAAAAGTCCCTAGGGACTTTTCTGACATTGGAATTTGCAAAGGGACTTTTTTGGTATTAACTCTGTACCTTGGGACCTAACTGGTATTTTCCCATATATATATATATATAGAATGAGAAAAACTGTGTGGACATTTTCTGCATAAATAAGATTCATACTTGAATATACATGACAGTACTGCAACATCATAATTATATATAGAAGAAGCATAATTTACCAATGGCCTCATGGCCTGGCATGGAAGCACTCATGTAAGTGAGAAATTGTGGGTTCTATTACACGTATATGACCTCATCAGTCTGTTATATTTTTTAAAGGAAAAAACACAAAGAAAATCATTTTGTAGTTATTTATATGCTTTTCCTCAATTTTTAATTTGGTACCGGTGTATTTTCCCTTTTATTTAAATCATTTAATTTTACCATGATAGATCCGTTAGCCCTTGTAACTTTGCTTTGTCAGCACTGTTAGGCCCTTACATGAGCTAGCGGTGCTAACAGAGCAAAGTTAAAGGATTTAATTAAAAGAGAAAAGTACATAGCTACCAAATTAAAAATTAAATAAAATTAAATGATTTTTCATAACAAAGAAGATGAAGAAGCATAATTTGCTAAAATACGTATGATCAAAAAAACAAGGACAAAGTAGGAGGAATATGACATGATCCCTGGGCTTTATTTGCACTCTCTGTTATATGTGCCACAAGTTATAATCTAGTCAAAACCACGATGATCAAAAGATTAATTTTCTAAAAAACAAACACAAAAAATTAAGAAAAAACAGCATAATCACTAGAATAGCCAAGATCAAAAAAAGAATAAATTATCAATATAGAGTTGGTCTAGTAGTGTAAGGCCACATAAATCCCTCTGGGCCTCAAGTTCGAATATTAAAAGAGAAACTTGTGTTGGGAGAGGTAGCCACAAACCCCAAACTGAATATCGGATGATAATATAAAAAGAAAAAAGGACAAAGTCGGAGGAATGTGTGTGTGAGAGAGAGACATGAATATCCTTAGGTTTAGCACTCTCTGTTATATGGGTCACACCGTGGCTTCTGTGAGGGAGGTTTTCTAGTGGAGAGGCAGCTACTGTATTTTTCTTTTGGAGGACATGGAACTGCTGCTTTTTTTTCATTTAGGGTTTTGGCCGTGACGGTGTCCTCCATTTTCATACTCGCTAGAGAGACGGCAATGAGATCATCGGCATCTCCAACGGAGAAACTTGCCTTCATCATAAGATCTTCGATGTAATTAATGTTGTTACTGTACCATGATGATGACTTGTTGGCCTCCTGATGAATACTCTTCCATGGATCTTCAAAACCCTCCAGGCTAAGGAATAAGAAGCTCATCGTTGTGATTAGAAAGAGAAGCGTTTTGGCCATATTGCATAATTTCTTCATTCTATCCAACTCTCTCTACTCTTTTGTTTTACTGCGCTACTCTTAATTTAAAGAGAGGTGTTTATATATATATATATATATATAGAGAGAGAGAGAGAGAGAGAGAGAGAGAGAGAGATGGCCAGGAAATAAAGATGGAAACATTATGATTAGTGTTACCTGTGACAGATGATGGAGAATGCTATCACCAAAACTAATGGTTCACGATACTTATTTTTGTTTTGAAAAAAAGGTTAATTACAAGCACTGCACGTTTTTGTTTTAAAACATTATAAACTTTTTATCAAGCTATTAAAATTATTGAGATTTATAGAGATTCACCAGTGGCATATTTCAAGCATAGCGATTGCAGATATATTCTAAATTTAAAAGTAAGGTGTATAAACTTTTCATTTTTTAAAAAAATTTATGTAGAGGAGTGGGCACTAATAATGACTTCACAAACAAGATCAAATCCATGGCTTCTCACTTGCTTCTCACTTATAAGAGAGCTTTTATGCTATTAGTCAAGTTAGTTGAAATAACTTAAAGCTTCTCTTTTCTTATTTTTCTTAAAAAAAATGAAGATCATACTTAAGGTAACAAGATGTAAAACTTTGAACAACGACCAATAGAACTAAATCCCAACACTTACTCCTCCCGATCCTTAATATAAAATATATTTAGAAAGTTGATCTTATCCTAAATATAAGACATAGTTTCAGTATTTGTTATCCTTTTCCTAATTTACCCCCTATTGATGCTCCCTCAACAATAATTAAGGAGGAGGGGGAATGAGAGGATTAAAGAAGATGAGTATGATGTTTTAGAAAATACATGTCATATTAGCTAACTCAACTAACTTCCTTAATTTAATCAAATTAGGTAAATATATCTTATATTAAAAACCGAAGGAGTATTTCACGGATACAATTAAGAAATGCCAATATATATATATATAAGAGTACAGCCATGATGAACTTAATTTGGTGGTTTATCACTGTTTATTTCCCCTCTTTACTTGATCATTTATTAGTTATTAATGCAAACATCACTAACACTTTTTAAGGTCCTAAAAAAAAGGAAAAATAGCACCAAGGTTCCAATTAAGGAAAAATAATATCAGAAAAATATCTTAACTTATTAATAACAAATGAAAGAGCTACTATTGATAAATCATGAGACTTTTATGATATTATTTTTCTTAATTAGGACCTTACTGTCATTTTTCACACAAAAAAACCCCCCCCCCCTCTCTCTCCCCTCTCTCTCTCGTTTGGTGCTCTTTAAGTGGGATTGTTGTTGAATTGATTTAATTGTTTGACTAATGCAAGTTTATTTGGAAAGCCACACCACTGCAGGCTCATATTTTAAATTGTTGGGGGCTCCAATAATAATGTGAACCTATCTCAATATCCAAGCGCACATTCATTAATTAGTACCATATGTCTATTAGTATATATATAAGAGGACAATTACTGTGTCTATTGTCCTAATTTTAGCCATTGATTTCATTATTGACCTTGCATCTTTAAATGTTGTTAATTAAATTCTCATTCAATCCAACATAGTGAACATACGCACGCGCGCACATGAACATCTTCTGCATAACAAAAAGGATTCAAACTTGAAAACAAAGTGCTCCGATCCAAATGGGGTTGCACCATGCTTCAAGGTATATTAATTTAAAAGTAATATAAATTCATTTGTAAATAGATGATGTTGATTTGTAATAAGAAATTTACTTACAAATATTAACCTTTTTTTTTTTAGATTTACTAGTAATTTTAAGAAGATTAATCTGCGAAGTTTAATTACCTTGTAAATATTAAAATATTAATATTATAAGAGTTAACTTCGAAATTTTGATGTCATACATTCCCAAAATAATAAAATAAGTAAAATTTTGTATGGTGCTTTATAATTTATTTGTTACTGCTTCTATCTCCTTACTCCTCTTATGCTCCACAATTTATTAATGCAAATCTCCCTAATCGTCTTCAACTTTAATACCTTCCTTGTTTGGTGCTCCAATTCCAAGTGGGAATGTTAAATTAATTTTGGGTTTTCCTTGCCAACTAATTGATTTTGGTTGACTAATACTCCTTTTATGTCCTTAATATAAGAACTACTTAATTAATTTGTGTAGATTAAGAAAGCCATATATTATTTAATTACAACAAATATGACCTAATCTCCCTAGATTATGTTATACATTAATTTTTAAGTTAAGTAAATCAGTTTTAGAAAAATAATAAATATTACTTATAAAATAAACAACGATCTTATATTTAGGATGAAGGTCAACCTCCTAACCAGCTTGTATAATTAGGACAAGAGTACAAGTTTTGGGCCACATTTATAAGTATATTTGTAAAGTTTTTAGAAGTATTAATTTTTCTCCTAACTATCCTTTGACTTAATATTATCTAACTAACTAAATTCTTTAACTAATTACTTAAACAATCCTTTTAATTGGTGAATTTTATTGAGAAAATTTTTAAAATTTTACAAAAAAGTAATTAATTTTAACTAACATATTTAATATACATAAAGTTGTTAATACTTGTTAAGGAGTAATTTCATAACTTAATCCTGCATCAATTAATATTGTGAAATTCTTGTTCAGTCCAACATATGTCAAAGTACAAGCACAATGAACCTATCAACAACAACAAAAAACACACAAGCACAATGAAGAGACTAGTAGGGGTTGTGTCTTAGGGGCTAATCCTTTACAATACAGTGAATCAAAGTTCATATCGTAACTGAGATCAAGGTGCATACATTTAGTGGGAGGATATATGTTCTTATAGAAAAAGGATAAAGCCGCAATTTTAACAGCAAACTTTGCTGAAAGGGTCATCTGACACCATAAATTTTTTGTTTTTTTGGAGCTAAAATGCATAACATATGGCCTAACTCTGTTAACGTTGACCAAATTTAAAGTTGAGAGAGAGAAAAGTTTGACCAAATTGGATCTGACGTGGCAATGGTAGATTGCTGACATGAAAACATATCAAAATACTAAATTAAAAAAGGTAGAAAAGAAAAAGGCAAATACGAAAATACAACTTAATAAAATTAAAAGAAGTTGTTGTCAGGGTTTTACTCAAACAAAGTCAAAAGAAAATCAACGGCCTTGCGGAGAAGAAATCAAAAACGGTGAAGGTTAAGTCTGGGACAAAAATGGAGAAGTGATCGTTTGGGTTTATGATGGTGGCATCTGTTGGTGAACTCCCACAATTGTACCGTAATCCAAGTCACGTCTAAGGACGCTGTCCTTAAGAGTTATTCCGCGACCACCTGCTGACTGGAAGCGGCACTCCCTAGGATAAAACGGATCCTTCCTGTAGACACAGGGTGAACAGAACAGCAAAATAAAAACAACTATAAGGCAGAGAGAGCAGAAGGATGTCAAAGAGGAAGAGAGGGCTCGAATGTCTGAGCTGGGTGCATCAACCTCTTGCAGGCAACACCTTTTATAGGCCTCCATGCATTTGAATGTTGGGCAACATTTTAATCCGCATAAATACCATTAAACCGCCGGTTACACAATAATAAAACCACATGATGAGGCCGTTTCTGAACATTGAAGGACTATATATACGTTTGGCAATTTAAAATATACGTTTGGCAATTTTGAAATCTGATCCATGACTTTTGTAACGGAAATACTGATGCTTCAAAAATTCAGATGCCTCAAAACTGGGTTTTTCCGGTAAACCATTTTCACAAAAATAAATTGTAGATTTTTCCAAAAAACATTTGATAAAAAGTGCCCAGTCCGTATTTAATTCACACGCAAGGAGGGGGAAATCGCCGGATTTCCACTACGTTTGCCTCTTGGTGGCCCTTTGTTGTGCACGCGAGCCCACTCTTTCTCTTGACTCATTTACTAGCCCAAATTCACAAGATGTAATATATACACTTGCATTCTCTCTTTCCCAAGCAATGTGGGACTTCTTCCATTTGACACATTCACATGTGACTTAAAACTCCAACAATCCCCCACATGTGTCAAAAGGAACACCTTTAGCTTAGTTACATATACAGGTATAACCATTGTATCTAGTGGTCCTTTGAACTTAAAACTAGACCTAGACAGTTAACACTTAGTACACAGAGGTGTTGGTAGTCCTATGAACTTAAAACCAACAACTCTTAGGTGTATACTAGAGGTATTAAAAGTCAGGTTATACCCCCACATTTTGCTATTAACGCGGTTTTGCACGTTAAGACGGCCATGTGCGTGCTTGGTTCATAACGAATGCTCTAGAGATTTTGCCACGATCTCATAGGAGCAGCCCCACTCTACATTCGTAGAGTTGATTTCATTAAATGTACCTGCAATGAGCACATCATTCCATAGAATTATGAAATCATTAAGAGCTTTGCTCATCCTCGCCAAAATGCATTCTAGCACATTCCCGGCATCATAGGAAGGGACTAACTATTTACTTTAGTGCTAGCAGAACTAACGCACGACTTGTTCTTACCCATTAAACCTCCTTCATGGGATCACCAATCACAGAGGTTGGGTTGCCATCGCTGTTAATTTCTTATCGGCTTAAGTCCCATTCCCCTCGATGAATCAAAGATTTGTTTCCTTCCCAGGGGTTTTGTAAACGGATCCGCAAGGTTCACCGTTGACCTTACATAATCGGTTGAGATTATACCATCTTTTAGTAGCTGCCTTATTATATTATGTCTCAATCGAATATATCTACTTTTACCATTAAAGGTTTTATTTTTAGCCGTAGCTATCACAGATTGGCTATCACAATGTAAAGACACTGATGGTGTTGGTTTTTCACCTAGTGGGATATTCACTAAAAAGTTTTTCAACCACTCAGCCTCAGTACCAGTTAACTCCATAGCAATAAACTTAGAATCCCTTAAGGAACTAGTTAAGATAGTTTGTTTGACTGACTTCCACGTTATGGCACCATAGCAATTAGGATTCTAACAGAAGAAATCTTAGTTACAGGAGAAAAGGTGTCAAAATAATCAACATTCTCTTTTTGAGTATACCCTTTTGCTACCAATCTAGCTTTGTATTTATCAATAGTTCCATCAGGAAAATATTTTTTCCTAAAAACCCATTTACAACCAATAGGCTTTGCTCCTGGAGGCAAGTCTACCAAAACCCATGTTTTATTTTGATTTAAAGAATCAATTTCAGCTTTTATTGCTTCTTTCCAAAAAGATTCATCTGGAGAAAAAATAGCTTCATAAGACCTTATTCGATATAACCGATCTAAATGTTCCGGTCTAAAAACCCTTTTCTGTACTAGTGTTAACCCTGTATTTGTTACTGCTTCTATCTCCTTACTCCTCTTATGCTCCACAATTTATTAATGCAAATCTCCCTAATCCTCTTTAACTTTAATACCTTCCTTGTTTGGTGCTCCAATTCCAAGTGGGAATGTTAAATTAATTTTGGGCTTTTCTTGCCAACTAATTGAATTTGGTTGACTAATACTCCTTCTGTGTTCTTAATATAAGAGCTATTAAACTAATTTGGGTAGATTAAGAAAGCCATACATTATTTAATTGTAACAAATATGACTTAATCTCCCTAGAGTATGTTATATATTAATTTATAAGTTAAGTAAATTAGTTTTAGAAAAATAATAAATATTACATATAAAATGAACAACAACCTTATATTTAAGATGAAGGTCAACCTCCTAACTAGCTCATATAATTAGGACAAGAAGAGTACAAGTTTTGGACCACATTTATAAGTATATTTGTAAAGTTTTTAGAAGTATTAATTTTTCTCCTAACTATCCTTTGACTTAATATTATCTGACTAACTAAATTCTTTAACTAATTACTTAAACAATCTCTCCAATAGGTGAATTTTATTGAGAAACTTTTTTACATTTCACAAAAAAGTAATTAATTTTAACTAACATCTTTAATATACATGAAGTTGTTAATACTTGTTAAGCAGTAATTTCATAACTTAATCCTGCATCAATTGATATTGTGAAATTCGTGTTCAATCCAACATATGTCAAAGTACAAGCACAATGATCCTACCCAAAAAAAGAAAAAACAAGGACAAGCACAATGAAGAGACTAGTGGGGCTTGTGTCTTAGGGGCAAGTCCTTTATAATGTAATGAATCAAAGTTCATATCCAGACTGAGATTGAGGTGCTTACATTTAATGGTAGGATATATGTTCTTATAAAAGAAGAGCAAATATGCAATTTTAACAACAAACTTTGCTAAAAGGGGCATCCGGTATAATAAACTTTTTTTTTATGCTAAAATGCACATGAAGTTTATAAAAGGGGGCATTTTCAACACATGGCCTAGCTAACTCCATTAACGTGGACCAGATTTAAAGTTGAGAGAAAGAAGTTTGACTAAATTGGATCTGACATGGCAATGGTAGATTGCTGACATGAAAACATATCAAAACACTGAATTAAAAAAGGTAGGAAAGCAAAAGGCAGATACAAAAATAGAACTTAATAAAATTAAACGAAGTTCCTGCCAAGGCTGTACTCAAACAAAGTCAAAGAAAATCAAGGGCCTTGCGGAAAAGAAATAGAAAACAATGAAGGTTCGTTCTGGGATGAAGATGGAGAAGCGATCGTTTGGGTTTATGATGGCGGCATCATGAAAGGGAAAACTTATGTCCACTGCTCCTATTTCTCCTTCAAGTATTAATGTATTAATGGTGAAGGCGAGTGGGAGAAAATGCTATGAGGATTTTTTGGGAGGTGCAAAGAGGCTCATCCAAAAGGAAGAGGCTCATGTGTTGGTATACAGATTTGCATATGTTTGTTATATAAAGTTGGTGCTCCTTTTGGTAGTGACTGTTTGTGTGACTATGATGGTGGCATTCATAAAAAAAGGCATCGTCAAAGTCAACTGCCTCCTTCGAGTCGATCGATCTGACTGCTTCTTCCCTTCTACGTTTTGATCTCTGTTCGGCGCCTTCAACCTCCACTCTACACCTTCGATCACGTCCCACCCCCCTTCTAGCCTTCGAATCCACAACCCTCACTTTTATCTCCCATCGACTTCTTTAATGGAGGGGAATGGAGCTATTTCACAACCACCAACCTTGTTTGGTAGACATTAATGAAGTCAGAGCAAGGGTGAGGAAGATCTTATGGTGCTGAGGTGTTCGATCAAAACGGTCATATGTATAAAAAAAATTGACACCTGTAAACATAACGTCCGTTAGTGCCTACATAGCCGTTGTGTTGAAAATGCCTCATGTTGTAAAGTTTATGTGCATTTTAGAATTTAAAAAAGGTTTATGATGTCATATGTCCCTTTCAGCAAAGTTAGTTGTTAAAACTGCACATTTATCCTAAAAAAATTGGCTTTATCAATGTCATGTACATATGTACATAGTTAAATACCAAGGTAGTTAAACTCGGATCAGTCACTGAACCGGTCGGGGTACTGGGTCAAAGGTTAGTAGGTCATACCAAAGTCAAATCAGAGCTAACCTGAGACCAAACCGGTGAGTAATTGAAGATTTTAGGCTTATTAATATGAAATTCTAAAAAAATTATAAAAAAAAATTGATTTTTTGAAAAATAAAAAATTCCAAACCAGACTGGTCTACCGGCCAGTTGGCCAGTTTCTGGTCCGGTTTGGGTTCTATTACCTGGTTAAATACTGCATTTTTTATGTTTAATATGTTATAGCTAAACATGCTCGCATGTAATATGTATATGAAGTCTAAAAATGTTAATAATAAGTTATTAATAATATAGCTCACCATATATTTATAGGGGAGAATTGTGAAAAAATGATCTCATTGGCAACTTAATTGCTAAATGGGACCTAGGAAGGTATCTACACGCGGAGGGAAGATTTTGTGCATATAGGGGAAGATTTTTGTACACGTATAGGGAAGAATTTTACACACAGGGAAGATCATCTGCATACTAGGGAAGATATTTTGTACACGCGAAAGATAATCTGTACGCGAAGATCCCATTTAACAAATAAGTTGTCAATACGGTATTTTTTTCACAATTTTACCTATTTATAGTCTAGTTTAGATAGAATTAAATTTATTTGAAAAACAGAAAGAAAGAATAAAAATAAGAAGGGAAAAAAAGCCCAACAACCCATTTGCTGGCTTATTCATATTACTTCAAAGCCCAATAATTCATTTTATGGACTCATCATTCCTTTTAGTTTCTAAATAGCCGTGCTATTTTTGCCAAACCTAAATAGCCGTACTGCACCTCATTTTATCACTCTTGGGCCCAATAATTCGGAAATATAGTCATTTGAATAATTGGGTACAACAAAATATTCACACTGAATATCCAGGCCTGCCATATATTTATACAAGCTCTAAATAACACCTAATGGGTCTTAATGGGTTTAAGATCCCAATTATCCTAACCCTAAACCTATACCTACAGACTCAATTACATATTACAAGTACACAGACATAATACTACAATTACAATTACAAAAGTACTTTATCACTCATTTATCCTAATATCTTCCATAATATACACTGGTTTTCAACAATTTACAATCACTCAGACATTAAGTTCGGACGTTGATAATTAACTTGATATATTATAGCCTAGTTGACACCATTACCCTTATATTCATTAATTTAGTGATTGAAAATATAAACATGCAATTTATAACCATGCTAAAGTATATGGATATAGTTCCATATAACTTGTATAATTTGATACACACACAAACACAACCAATAGGCGTTTATTCTATTGGAAGGGGCTTTGATCGCTTAAACAGATGTCTTAAATTTAAGTATATGTAAATGTAGAGAACATCTTTGGGAGAGCTAATTACCCAAATCCAATTCGCGAATTAGACTTAGTCAAATAGCCTTATAAAAAAAAATCACACACACAAACATTTATATGATTGAGACATATATGACTCCAAGTTGCTAAATTTAAGAGATAGAATTATAGAAAGTGGGCATGATTAGCATAAGAAGGATCCAAACTTGAACACAGTGCTGCAAAATCATATATAGTAGAAAAGAAGCTAGAATTCACTAGAGAAATGGATGTGGTTTGTGAAGAAACTTGTAGGAGCTATAGGCTTTGAAGAAGTCGATAACGTACGTACGTGGGACAAATATGTCATATAATAAAAGCACAGTTCACTCCGAGGTATCATCACTGCCACTGGGACTTAATTATAACAGCCTCTTGTGTATGGGCCACAATTTGGTTTTGTGTCTGGCATTTAGTGACAGTTTGTTTTATTTTTTTTACAAATGCTTTCATGATTTATATCATAAATATATAAGAGAAGTTTTGTCTCGATTTTTGGAAAAGTACTTAACAATAAAGTGATTTTTTCTGGGTTCCCCAAACAAGCACTTAGTATATGGCTTTGGTTTGGCTTCAGGGCATTGAACAGCTTCTTTATTTGCGTCCAGGGCAAGCAACTCATTCGAGGAGGAGGAGAAACTTGGCTCCACTGTATCTTCCACATAACTACTACTCATCATCATGTTGATGCTATTGTTTATCGATAACGAAGTATTCGCTCGTCGTGGTCGTCCTGGCCTGCTCAATAGGAGTATTATTCTTCCACATGAATAAGAAGCTGACAGCTCTACAAAACCCTCGAGCCTAAACAACATGGTCATCGCCATTATTACAAATAGACAAGCATCTCGGTGATGCATTTCTTCATCCTCTTGGTTGATTATGTATTGACCTCTGACTTTGCCTCTTAATTTCTAATCTCACCTTGCAAATACGTCTCTTTATAGGGAGATCTGATCTATACCCACACCAAGAAAATGATGCTGCCTCCTCCGGTCCTTAATACAAGACATATTTACCTAATTTGATTAGATTAAGGAAGTTAGTTAGTTTGATATGTATTTTCTAAAACATCCTAATCATTTTCCTTATTTCCCTCCTTCCCTTTCCTCCTTGATTATTCTTGAGGGAGCATCAATATCAATACAGGTAAATTAAGAAAAGATGGATAAATATGAGAAATATATCTTATATTTAGGATCCGGATCAACTCCCCAAATACGTCCTATATTAAGGACCGGAGGAAGTAATAAAGATGGTGACATTATTATTAGAATAAAGTAACATCGAGCACCTGATATTATTTCTAAGTTATATACAGAATCCTAATATTATTTTTAGCACATTTATCGTGCACCCTGATGATGTTATGTCTGTTTTTTTTTTTTTTTTGGGTGCTTCAAACACCGTATGTAACCTTATTTATATTGCATTTGGTACCCTGAATCATAAATAAGATTATGGTGTTGAATGCAGCTGAAAAATAAAATCATGATGTATTGGACACACGAGAAAAATAATATCATAACGTTAAATGCTACTTCATCCTTTTTATTAATGGTTAATTGTGCGAGTTGGAGAATGATCACATAAAGAGTACACCATGTTAACTTTTCAAGTGGTATGTGGCTCAACACGTTCAATGTTTTGCTTTCTTAAAAGTTAATTACACATAAGTTTATATGAAATATTATAAATTTAATTTAAAATGCTATGAAATTATAGATATTTTTTTTGTGTGTCTGTATGAGTTCATTTAATTATAAGTGGCTTATCTTGGAATGCACGGAAAACTTGGAGTCCACACTATTCAATTTTTTCTAAGTAAAAAAGTAAGGTAAATAAACTTTAATTATTTTTAGTGTAGCTGAAATAACTTAAGCTTCTCACTGTTTCTTTATTTTAAAAACAATGTGGTTGTAAAGGAGTCCATATCTTGTACTAATACTTTTATGTTTTTTTTAAACTTTCAATATCTCTCCAAAGCTCAAATGCACCATATAATATGGCATCAATTTTGTGTGGAGGATTTAATTTGAACTTGATCATAATTCTATGATTTCTTAATAGACACCCATATTATAAAAGAGATGCCAAAAATAATTAGAATAACCGGGTATTACCCTTAAGTTCATATTTAACTCTTTTCAATTCAATTTAAATAAGGAAAACATATAATACAATAACTAGAATAATGTATGGTGTTTTTATCATTTATTTACCGCTTTTTTTCTCTCTTTACTTGATGCTTTATCATTCCTCACTAAAACTCTCTTTAACTATCTTCCTCGTTTGGTGCTCTTTGAGTGGGATTGTTGAATTGATTTTGCAGCACTAATACAATTATGCAAGTTTTGAAAGCTGCACATTTAACAAGTGTGTGCGCTCGCATGTAGATATTAGGTGTCAAGATCCAAATGTGTGTGGATTAGAATCAGTACTATGTGTCTGTAGTCCTAATTTTATCTATTAATTAATTTCTCATTAATTGACCTTTAAATCATAATTTAATTTACCGTTGTTAAATTCTTAAGTCAATCCAAAATATTTCAACTTACAACCTATATTTTGCATTGTAGACATAGCTTGTCAAACTCATCAGTTTTAATTGATTAAGCTTCTCTTTAAGTGGGATAAATAATCCCCCGTCTCTGCACTATATGCCCAAAACAGTACGTATAAGAATTAATGATCTTACAAAATTCTAAATTGTCAGTTTCCCTTTCTACTCTTTGAAACTCAGATCATTACCGATTCTATGATCGATATCAATATACTACAAGCATTAATTATGTGAAAACAATAAGATGTGGCTCTTCCATATTAATTTTCTGACCAAACAGATTTGAGAGCTTTTGTGAAAGTTGCTTAATGCAAAGCGCAAAAATAAACTGATATGGTACTATGGCCTTATAACCTCATGGCATGAAAACTCTGTATAAGTACAAGGTTGCAGCCCACTTGTAACCTTAGGCTATTAGTATTTATCCTTTAATTTTTTTAAAAATAGTGTGCTAATAGGGTTCTGTCTGACTTGAATTGACGGCACTCTTTTCTAAAGCTTTTCTTTTTTGGTTTAATCAATTTGATTTGGTTTTAAGGAAATAGATGAAATAAAACAAAATTACCCATTTACCCACTCCACTTTGGTAATTAGGCATTGAAACCAGTATTTAATTTGTCATGTGTGATCAGTAATTAATTAACACATTCACCGCTTTACGTCGTATGATAAGGAATAAAGATATAAGGGATGAATGGCTGATACTCCCTTCGGCACTCTTTATAAGAGTTCAATAACTGAATTACGTGATTTAAGAAAATGATTAAAATTAGTTAAAAATAATAAGTATATTTGAAATAAACTTTATTTTTCAAGTATACCCTTATTTATGAGGGTCAAGTAAGAAAGAGAAATAAAGTAAACATATGAATCACCAACATTTTAATTAATGCAATACATATAATTAATGAAAAGTAAAAATGGAGAAAAAAACTCATTAAATGTTCAGACAACTTTTGTTAGAATTTTATAAAAAAGACTAAGACAGTTTAAGTTTTGGGCTCTTATAAAAAGGACCGGAGGGAGTAGCATATACATACATATATATAGATGAATTACAATTTTTTTAAACGATAAGGGCTTACTAAAAACTAAAGTAAACTTTGAGGACTCATTATAAATTAGTTTTCTCAAAGAAAAAACAAAATGATGCAGTGATAATTAATTGATCAACATGACTCCAAACTAGCTAATTTAAGCTATATATATATATATATATATATAGAGAATGAGAAAAACTGTGCGGACATTTTCTGCATAAATAAGATTCATACTTGAATATACATGATAGTGTTGCAACATCATAATTATATATAGAAGAAGCATACCAATGGCCTCATGGCCTGGCATGGAAGCACTCATGTAAGTGAGAAATTGTGGGTTCTATTACACGTATATGACCTCATCAGTCTGTTATATTTTTTAAAGGAAAAAACACAAAGAAAATCATTTTGTAGTTATTTATATGCTTTTCCTCAATTTTTAATTTGGTACCGGTGTATTTTCCCTTTTATTTAAATCATTTAATTTTATCATGATAGATCCGTTAGCCCTTGTAACTTTGCTTTGTCAGCACTGTTAGGCCCTTACATGAGCTAGCGGTGCTAACAGAGCAAAGTTAAAGGATTTAATTAAAAGAGAAAAGTACATAGCTACCAAATTAAAAATTAAATAAAATTAAATGAATTTTCATAACAAAGAAGATGAAGAAGCATAATTTGCTGAAATACGTATGATCAAAAAAACAAGGACAAAGTAGGAGGAATATGACATGATCCCTGGGCTTTATTTGCACTCTCTGTTATATGTGCCACAAGTTATAATCTAGTCAAAACCACGATGATCAAAAGATTAATTTTCTAAAAAACAAACACAAAAAATTAAGAAAAAACAGCATAATCACTAGAATAGCCAAGATCAAAAAAAGAACAAATTATCAATATAGAGTTTGTCTAGTAGTGTAAGGCCACATAAATCCCTCTGGGCCTCAAGTTCGAATATTAAAAGAGAAACTTGTGTTGGGAGAGGTAGCCACAAACCCCAAACTGAATATCGGATGATAATATAAAAAGAAAAAAGGACAAAGTCGGAGGGATGTGTGTGTGAGAGAGACATGAATATCCTTAGGTTTAGCACTCTCTGTTAAATGGGCCACACCGTGGCTTCTGTGAGGGAGGTGACCTAGGGGGGAGGCAGCCAATATATCTTTCTCCTGGAGGACATGAAACTGCTTCTTTTCTTTCATTTAGGGTTCTGGCCGTGACGGTGTCCTCCATTTTCATACTCGCCAGAGAGACTGCAATGAGATCACCGGCATCTCCGACGGAGAAACTTGTGGCCTTCATCATAAGATCTTCTATGTAATTAATGTTGTTACTGTACCACGATGACGACTTGTTGGCCTCCTGATGACTAGTCTTCCATGGATCTCCAAAACCCTCCAGGCTAAGGAATAAGAAGCTCACCGTTGTGATTAGAAAGAGAAGCGTTTTGGCCATATTGCATAATTTCTTCATTCTCTTCAACTCTCTCAACTCTTTTGTTTTACTGCGCTACTCTTAATTTAAAGAGAGGTGTGGTTATATATATATATATATATATATAGAGAGAGAGAGAGAGAGATGGCCAGGAAATAAAGATGGAAACATTATGATTAGTGTTACCTGTGACAGATGATGGAGAATGCTATCACCAAAACTAATGGTTCACGATACTTATTTTTGTTTTGAAAAAAAGGTTAATTACAAGCACTGCACGTTTTTGTTTTAAAACATTATAAACTTTTTATCAAGCTATTAAAATTATTGAGATTTATAGAGATTCACCAGTGGCATATTTCAAGCATAGCGATTGCAGATATATTCTAAATTTAAAAGTAAGGTGTATAAACTTTTCATTTTTTAAAAAAATTTATGTAGAGGAGTGGGCACTAATAATGACTTCACAAACAAGATCAAATCCATGGCTTCTCACTTGCTTCTCACTTATAAGAGAGCTTTTATGCTATTAGTCAAGTTAGTTGAAATAACTTAAAGCTTCTCTTTTCTTATTTTTCTTAAAAAAAATGAAGATCATACTTAAGGTAACAAGATGTAAAACTTTGAACAACGACCAATAGAACTAAATCCCAACACTTACTCCTCCCGATCCTTAATATAAAATATATTTAGAAAGTTGATCTTATCCTAAATATAAGACATAGTTTCCGTATTTGTCATCATTTTCCTGATTTACCCTCTATTAATGCTCTCTCAACAATAATTAAGGAGGAGGGGGAATGAGAGAATTAAAGAAGATGAGTATGATGTTTTAGAAAATACATGTCATATTAGCTAACTCAACTAACTTCCTTAATTTAATCAAATTAGGTAAATATATCTTATATTAAAAACCAAAGGAGCATTTCACAGATACAATTAAGAAATGCCAATATATATATAAGAGTACAGCCATGATGAACTTAATTTGGTGGTTTGTCACTGTTTATTTCCCCTCTTTACTTGATGATTTATTAGTTATTAATGCAAACATCACTAACACTTTTTAATGTCCTAAAAAAAAGGAAAAATAGCACCAAGGTTTCAATTAAGTAAAAATGATATCAGAAAAATCTCTTAACTTGTTAATAACAAATGAAAAAGCTACTATTGATAAATCATGAGACTTTTATAATATTATTTTTCTTAATTAGGACCTTGCTGTCATTTTTCACACAAAAAAAAACCCTCCCCCCCCCCCCTCTCTCCCCTCTCTCTCTCTCTCTCGTTTGGTGCTCTTTAAGTGGGATTGTTGTTGAATTGATTTAATTATTTGACTAATGCAAGTTTATTTGGAAAGCCACACCACTGCAGGCTCATATTTTAAATTGTTGGGGGCTCCAATAATAATGTGAACCTATCTCAATATCCAAGCGCACATTCATTAATTAGTACCATATGTCTATTAGTATATATATAAGAGGACAATTACTGTGTCGATTGTCCTAATTTTAGCCATTGATTTCATTATTGACCTTAGCTTGCATCTTTAAATGTTGTTAATTAAATTCTCATTCAATCCAACATAGTGAATACGCACGCGCGCACATGAACATCTTCTGCATAACAAAAAGGATTCAAACTTGAAAACAAAGTGCTCCGATCCAAGTGGGGTTGCATCATGCTTCAAGGTATATTAATTTAAAAGCAATATAAATTCATTTGTAAATAGATTATGTTGATTTGTAATAAGAGACTGACTTACAAATATTAACCTTTTTTTTTTGGAGATTTACTAGTAATTTTAAGAAGATTAATCTGCGAAGTTTAATTACCTTGTAAATATTAAAATATTAATATTATAAGAGTTAACTTCGAAATTTTGATGTCATACATTCCCAAAATAATAAAATAAGTAAAATTTTGTATGGTGCTTTATAATTTATTTGTTACTGCTTCTATCTCCTTAGTCCTCTTATGCTCCACAATTTATTAATGCAAATCTCCCTAATCGTCTTTAACTTTAATACCTTCCTTGTTTGGTGCTCCAATTCCAAATGGGAATTTTAAATTAATTTTGGGTTTTCCTTGCCAACTAATTGATTTTTGTTGACTAATACTCCTTTTGTGTCCTTAATATAAGAACTACTTAATTAATTTGTGTAGATTAAGAAAGCCATATATTATTTAATTACAACAAATATGACCTAATCTCCCTAGATTATGTTATACATTAATTTATAAGTTAAGTAAATTAGTTTTAAAAAATAATAAATATTACTTATAAAATAAACAATGATCTTATATTTAGGATGAAGGTCAACCTCCTAACCAGCTTGTATAATTAGGACAAGAGTACAAGTTTTAGGCCACATTTATAAGTATATTTGTAAAGTTTTTAGAAGTATTAATTTTTCTCCTAACTATCCTTTGACTTAATATTATCTAACTAACTAAATTCTTTAACTAATTACTTAAACAATCCTTTTAATTGGTGAATTTTATTGAGAACATTTTTAAAATTTTACAAAACAGTAATTAATTTTAACTAACATATTTAATATACATAAAGTTGTTAATACTTGTTAAGGAGTAATTTCATAACTTAATCCTGCATCAATTAATATTGTGAAATTCTTGTTCAGTCCAACATATGTCAAAGTACAAGCACAATGAACCTGTCAAAAAAAAAAAAAAAACACAAGCACAATGAAGAGACTAGTAGGGGTTGTGTCTTAGGGGCTAATCATTTACAATACAGTGAATCAAAGTTCATATCCTAACTGAGATCAAGGTGCATACATTTAGTGGGAGGATATATGTTCTTATAGAAAAAGGATAAAGCCGCAATTTTAACAGCAAATTAAACTTTGCTGAAAGGGGCATCTGACATCATAAACTTTTTTTTTGGAGCTAAAATGCATATGAACTTTATAAAAGAGGGCATTTAACACATGGCCTAACTCTATTAACGTTGACCAAATTTAAAGTTGAGAGAGAGAAAAGTTTGACCAAATTGGATCTGACGTGGCAATGGTAGATTGCTGACGTGAAAACATATCGAAATACTAAATTAAAAAAGGTAGAAAAGAAAAAGGCAAATATGAAAATACAACTTAATAAAATTAAAAGAAGTTGTTGTAAGGGTTTTACTCAAACAAAGTCAAAAGAAAATCAACGGCCTTGCGGAGAAGAAATAAAAAACGGTGAAGGTTAAGTTTGGGACGAAAATGGAGAAGTGATCGTTAGGGTTTATGATGGCGGCATCTGTTGGTGAACTCCCACAATTGTACCATAATCCGAGTCACGTCTAAAGACGCTGTCCTTAAGAGCTATTCCGCGACCATCGGCTGACTGGAAGCGACAATCCCTAGGATAAAACGGATCCTTCCTGTAGACACAGGATGAACAGAACAGCAAAATAAAAACAACAATAAGGCAGAGAGAGCAGAAGGATGTCAGAGAGGAAGAGAGGGCTCGAATGTCTGAGCTGGGTGCATCAACCTCTTGCAGGCAGTGCCTTTTATAGGCCTCCATGCATCTGAACGTTGGACAACATTTTAATCCGCATAAAATACCGTTAAACCACCGGTTACACAATAATAAAACCACATGATGAGGCCGTTTCTGAACATTGAAGGACCATATATACGTTTGGCAATTTAAAATATACGTTTGGCAATTTTGAAATCTGATCCATGACTTTTGTAACGGAAATATTGATGCTTCAAAAATTCAAATGCCTCAAAACTGGGTTTTTCCGGTAAACCATTTTCACAAAAATAAATTGTAGATTTTTCCAAAAAAACATTTGATAAAAAGTGCCCAGCTGTATTTAATTCACGCGCAGGGCGGGGTGAAATCGCCGGATTTCCACTACGTTTGCCTCTTGGTGGCCCTTTGTTGTGCGCGTGAGCCCACTCTTTCTCTTGACCCATTTACTAGCCTAAATTCACAAGATGTAATATATACACCTGCATTCTCTCTTTCCCAAGCAATGTGGGACTTCTTCCATTTGACACATCCACATGTGACTTAAAACTCCAACAATCCCCCACATGTATCAAAAGGAACGCCTTTAGCTTAGTTGCATATACAAGTATAACCATTATATATAGTGGTCCTTTAAACTTAAAACTAGACCTAGACAGTTAACACTTAGTACACAGAGGTGTTGGTAGTCCTATGAACTTAAAACCAACAACTCTTAGGTGTATACTAGAGGTATTAAAAGTCAAGTTATACCCCCACATTTCGCTGTTAACGTAGTTTTGCATGTTAAGACGGCCATGTGCGTGCTTGGTTCATAACGAATACTCTAGAGATTTTGCCACGATCTCATAGGAGTGGCTCCACTCCACATTCGTAGAGGTGATTTCATTAAATGTACCTGCAATGAGCACATCATCATTCCGTAGAATTATGAAATCATTAAGAGCTTTGCTCATCCTCGCCAAAATGCATTCTAGCACATTCCCAGCATCATAGGAAGGGACTAACTATTTACTTTAGTGCTAGCAGAACTAACGCACGACTTGTTCTTACCCATTAAACCTCCTTCATGGGATCACCAATCACAGAAGTTGGGTTGTCATCGCTGTTAATTTCTTATCGGCTTAAGTCCCATTCCCCTCGATGAATCAAATATTTGTTTCCTTCCCAGGGGTTTTGTAAATGGATCCGCAAGGTTCACCGCTGACCTTACATAATCGATTGAGATTATACCATCTTTTAGTAGCTGCCTTATTATATTATGTCTCAATCGAATATGTCTACTTTTACCATTAAAGGTTTTATTTTTAGCCGTAGCTATCGCAGATTGGCTATCACAATGTAAAGACACTGATGGTGTTGGTTTTTCACCTAGTGGGATATTCGCTAAGAAGTTTTTCCACCACTCAGCCTTAGTACTAGTCAACTCCATAGCAATAAACTCAGAATCCCTTGAGGAACTAGTTAAGATAGTTTATTTGACTGACTTCCACGTTATGGCACCACCACCAAGAGTGAACACATAGCCACTAGTGGATTTGCTCTCTTCTGAATCTGAGATCCAGTTAGTGTCACTGTATCATTCCAATACAGCGGGAAATCCACTATAATGAATACCATAATTCATGATACCTCTCAAGTATCTCAATACTCTTACCAGGGCCTTCCAATGCTCATTGCTTGGACAATGAGTATATCTGCTCAATCTACACACAACATATGCTATGTCTGGCCTAGTATAGTTCATTAAATGCAACAAACTCCCAATAATCAGTGCATATTTAGATTGAGCAATTGATTCTCCTCTATTTTTCTTTAAATGCACTTTAGGATCATAAGGAGTATTCAAAGGAGACTCATCAAATAGTTCAAACTTTCTCAAAATTTTCTCAATGTAATGTTCCTGAGAAAGTATAATACCATTATCATTCCTTATGATCTTTACACCCAAAATCACTTTCGCTTCACCCAAATCTTTCATATCAAAATTAGAAGATAGAAAATGTTTTGTCTTAAGGACAACACTCATGGTAGTACCAAAGATAAACATGTCATCCACATACAAACAAATAATCACACAATTATTGTTTACAAGTTTTGTATAAACACATCTTTCTACCTCAACAGTAGAGAAACCACCACTTAACAAAACTTGATCCAGTTTTTCGTGCCATTGTTTAGGCGCTTGTTTCAAATCATACAAGGATTTAACAAGTTTACAAACTTTATTTTCTTGTCCAGGAATACTACACCCTTCAGGTTGCACCATATAAATCTCCTCTTCTAAATCACCATTTAAAAAAGCTATTTTAACATCCATTTGATGAATGAAAAGCTTATGGATAAAAGCTAAGGCAATTAGGATTCTAACAGAAGAAATCCTAGTTACAAGAGAAAAGGTGTCGAAATAATCAACATTCTCTTTTTGAGTATACCCTTTTGCTACCAATCTAGCTTTGTATTTATCAATAGTTCCATCAGGAAAATATTTTTTCCAAAAAACCCATTTACAACCAATAGGCTTTGCTCCTGGAGGCAAGTCTACCAAAACCCATGTTTTATTTTGATTTAAAGAATCAATTTCAGCTTTTATTGCTTCTTTCCAAAAAGATTCATCTGGAGAAGAAATAGTTTCATAAAAAATTTTTTGTTCATCTTGTACCAAGTAAGTATAAAAATTATCTCCAAAAGACGTTTATTTTCTTTGTCTTTTACTTCTCCTTAAATCTTTAACCAAAACATCATTTGAATTTTGTTCAGAAGAAGTAGAGGAATTGTCAACTCTTTTAGGAATATGCTCAACCTTTAAATGAAATATATTTTCAAAAAACTTTGCATCTTTTGTTTCAACAATTGTGTTATGATCTAAAACATCGCTTTTCAAAACCAGAAAACAATAAGCAGCACTTTGTTGAGCATATCCAATAAACATGCAATCAGAGGTTTTAGAAACAATTTTCCTCTTTTTAACATCAGGTAGTAAAACTTTAGCAAGACACCCCCACACTTTCAAATATTGAAGGTTAGGCACAAAACCTTTCCATAACTCAGGGTGTTTTCTTGGTTTTCCTGTTGGGTATTCTGTTTTGTAAAAAACAAGCAGATAACAAGGCTTCACCCTACAGGTTATTAGGTGCTGCAGAACTTACAAGTAAAGTATTTATCATTTCTTTTAAAGTTCTATTTTTTCTTTCTGCAACACCATTAGATTCAGGTGAATAAGGAGGAGTTACTTCATGAATTATCCCTTCTTTTTCGCAAAAATCATTTAATAATAAATATTCTCCTCCTCTATCTGAACTGACCCTTTTAATCTTTTTATTTAATTGATTTTCTACTTCTTCCTTGTACAAAAGAAATTTTTCAAAAGCATCATCTTTATTCTCATCAAATACACTTTGGTATATTTTGAAAAATCATCAATAAAAGTAATATAATACATTTTCCCACCTCTAGTCTCAGTTTATTTTAAATCTCCCAAATCAGTATGAATTAAAGCTAACAACTGAGTTTCTCTTTGAGTAGTAAAATGCGGTTTTTTAGCTTGCTTAGTTTCTGCACAAACTTCACACTTTTGAATATCATCTTTAGTTTTAGAAATAAGCCCAAGATTTTGCAATCTTTGAATATAAGACTTATGAACATGTCCTAATCTAGCATGCCACATATCATAAGAATCAATCAAGTAAGCAGAAGAAGATGCATTCTCATTCATTTCAGAAACACTAAGAACAAACAAACCCTTATTATAATAGCCCTTCCAATAAGAACATTGTTCTTGGTCATGACAATCTTGTCAGATTCAAAGCATACCCTAACCCCAACTTTCCCAAGCAACGCCACAGAGACTAAGTTAACTCTGACTTCAGGTACATACAGCACGTCATTCAGTGCCAAGGTCTTTTTAGATGTGAGCTTCAATACCACCCTCCCTTTTCCATGAACCTTTGCGGTTCGAGAGTCAGCCAGATAAATGTGGTCTTCCCCTTCTTCAAAGGAGGTAAACATCTCTTTGTTTGCACACATGTGCTTGGTAGCTCATGAGTCTACCACCCAATTCTTCACATTAGAGACAAGAAGGGCTTGTGACACCACAGCAACAATGATTTCTTCATCACTGCTATCATCTCCTTCAACCAAATTCACATTTGGCTTAGGAGGATTTCCACCCTTTTGGGAGTTATCTCCCTTATCCCTTTTCCTACACTGCGCTGCATAATGACCTGGTTTTCCACAGACAAAGCAATTGCCCATCTTCTTCTTGGGGTTAGTATCCTTGGGCTTGTAGTAAGGTTTCTTATTTTTATTCTTTTTGTTTTTAGAGTCGTACCTCTTGTTGTGTGCTTTTCCTCAACTAAGTTTGCTTTAGCAGCCATCTCTTTGCCCTTTGTAACTTGTATCGCCTTTCTGTTGGTATCTTCAATGATGATATGAGTTATCAGATCATTCAGGGACAACTGCTTCTGTTTGTGTTTCAGTTGTTGCTTGTAGTCATTCCATGATTCTGGCAGCTTTTCAATCAGTACTCCAGCCACGAATTCATCTGGTAAATTGATCTTCTCAGCCCGAAGCTCCTTATTCAACTTGTGGTACTCATTGATCTGGAGTTTAATGTCTTTGTCATCTGTCATCTCCCACTTGTAAAAGTTTCCTATCACAAACTTCTGCTTTCCAGCATCCTCAACAGTATACTTGAGGATAAGTGATCCCCATATCTCATTTGCTTCTTTGTAAATATGGTACACATCGAATAGATCGTTAGATAAAGTAGTGATAAGAGTATGTCTGCAAACATTGTTAGCATAGGCCCAAGCATCCTTCTGGGCTTGGTCAGCATCTGGGGATGGTGCAGATTGTGTAAGTGCATCAGCAACTCCATGCATGTCAAGAATAGTGTAGACACGTTCCTGCCAGTGTCTGAAGTTCTTCCCTTCAAACTGTTCAATCTTGAAAATGTCTGGAAACTGCCTGGGCATAGGCACTGCCATTGGAATAGGACCAGAACCAGCATTGTTAGCTTCGAAAGTAGCAGCATTGTTCGCCTGGGCACTAGTTCCCGAACCAGCAGGAGGAATAGAAGCCATAATAGCTCTTAAGATTATTGGTGAACTCCCACAATTGCACCGTAATCTGAGTCACGGCTAACGATGCTATCCTTAAAAGCTATTTCACCACTACCGGCTGACTGGAAGCGGCACTCCCCAGAATAAAATGGATCCTTCCTGTAGACACAGGGTGAACAGAACAGCAAAATGAAAACAACTATAAGGCAAAGAGAGCAGAAGGATGTCAGAGAGGAAGAAACGGCTCGAATGTCTGAGCTAGGTGCATCAACCTCTTGCAGGCAGCGCCTTTTATAGGCCTCCATGCATCTGAACGTTGGGCAACATTTTAATCCGCATAAATACCATTAAACCGCTGGTTACACAATAATAAAACCACATGATGAGGCCGTTTTTGAACCTTGAAGGACCATATATACGTTTGGCAATTTTGAAATCTGATCCATGACCTTTGTAACGGAAATACTGATGCTTCAAAAATTCAAATGCCTTAAAACCAAGGTAATTAAACCCGGACCGGTTAGTGAACCGGTCAGGGTACTGGGTCAAGGGTCAGTGGGTCAGACCGGAGTCAAACCGGAGCTAAACCGGGACCAAACCGGTGAGAAATGAAATATTTTAGACTTATAGTATGAAATTCTAAAGGAAAAATGTTTTAAAAAATTTTTTTAAAAAAATAAAAAAATCTGACCCAGACCGGGTCACCGGACCGGACCGGTTTAGAGGCCGGGTCGCCGGTTTCCAGTCCGGTTCGGCCGGGCCGGTCTGGGTTAGATAACCCTGCTTAAAACGGGGTTTTCCCGATAAGCCATTTTCACAAAAATAAATTGTAGATTTTTCAAAAAAAAAAAAAACATTTGATAAAAAGTGTCCAATCCATATTTAATTCACGCACAAGGAATACATTTGCCTCTTGGTGGCCATTGTTGTGTGCACAAGCCCACACTTCCTCTTGACCCATTTACTAGCCCAAATTCACAAGATGTAAAACATACACTTGCATTCTCTCTTTCCCAAGCAATGTGGGACTTCTTCTATTTGACACATCCACATTTGACTTAAAACTCCAACAACATCATGAAAGGGAAAACGTATGTCCACTGCTCCTATTTCTCATTCAAGTATTAATGTATTAATGGTGAAGGTGAGTGGGAGAAAATGCTATGAGGATTTGGGAACATTTGATGCAGGTTGTTTTGGGAGGTGCAAAGAGACTCATCCAAAAGGAAGAGGCTCATGTGTTGGTATAGATTTGCAGATGTTTGTTTGAAAAATGCAAGAGTTGCATTGAGACCTTGGGACAACTTGGGACTTGTGTCCCGAAATGATTGTAGATCTGCTTGTATAGTCGAGGGTTCTTGCTATAAAGTTGGTGCTCCTTCTGGTAGTGACTGTTTGTGTGACTGTGATGGCGGCATTCATCAAAAAAAAGCATCGTCAGAGTCCACTGCTCCTTCGAGTCGATTGATCTGATTGCTTCTTTCCTTCTACATTTTGATATCTGTTCAGCGCCTTCAACCTCCGCTCTACACCTTCGATCGCATCCCGCCCTCCTTCTAGCCTTCGAATCCACAACCCTCACTTTTATCTCCCATCGACTTCTTTAATGAAGGAGGATGGAGTTATTTCACAACCACCAACCTGGTTTGGTAGACATTAATGAAGTCAGAGCAAGGGTGAGGAAGATCTTATGTTGCTAAGATGTTCGGTCAAAACGGTCAGATGTATAAAAAAAATTTACACCTGTACAATTCATGGGACCCATGTAATGTCCGTTAGTGCAAACATAACGGTTGTGTTAAAAAATGCCTTTTTTTGTAAAGTTCATGTACATTTTAGAACCCAAAAAAAGCTTATGATGCCAATATCCCTTTCAGCGAAATTTGTTAAAACTGCATACCCTAAAAAAAATTGGCTTTACCGATGTACGTACATATGTACATCGTTATTACTTTAAAGCCCATTTGCTGGACAACCCATTTGCGGGATATTCATGCTACTTCAAAGCCCAATAATTCATCTTCTGTACTCATCATTTCTTTTACTCTCTAAATGGTCGTACTACTCTTTATTTTCTCACTATTGGGCACAATAATTCACAAATATAGTCATTTGAATAGTTATTATATTCATTTTTAGCTTTTTTTTTTAAATAGGGATTAGACTTATGGACGGAATGAAGAGAGTTTTATTAGTCTGTGACAATAAAATAAATTGTCTTTAAAGATTATTTAACTACGTAAAATATAATTTTATTGTGACAATTCCTCAAAGTTAAATTACACCCACCCTTGTAATAATAATCTAGAATTGATTAGAAATCAGAAGAAAATGGATGATTAAGATTGAGGAGGAAAATGCGTTAGTTAGGAGGTCCACAATAATTAGTTTTAACGAGATCTTATAAATATTGATATACTTAAAAACTACAATAACAATGCGGGTAATATGACTTTGATAGTTTAAATATTGGGATTTGATGGTTTTATAGACGATCGAATTGATGAGCGATTTTATTTTTATTTTTATTTTTTTCTGCTTCAAATGTTTCAGAGAAACGAGAGCTCTTGATAGGCCAAGAGTAAAAAAGCTACATGCAGCGGTAAAAACTTAAAGCAAAAACCATAATTGCGGCTTGGCTCTAGCTTCAAATAAATAGTACAAATATTTCTTAATAGAGAAGAGTCGTGAAGCTTTACTTGAAAGTGTCCAACTTTCATTCAATCATGTAACAGGGAACCAAACCTAAGATTCTCAGACATGAACCTAATTCCATTGAAACTTGTGATCATACCAGGTTGTCCTTTTGGGTCCCACCCACCCGTATCAGGACACTGTAAGAGGTTGGCACACATTAAAAAATGCAAAAATGGTTTAGGAACATCAGGCTGCAGTGGATGGATTATTTTAGCACAAAGATAAATAAATACATTTTGCCATGGAATGGGAAAATAAGAGGAATAAACATGAATCATTTTATTCCAGAATGACCATGTTTCCAAACCCGAAAATGAAATGTACATTTTATCTTGGATCTATCTAGCATGCCAAAAAATGAACCACCCCACCCAATCCTGCCTTCCAGTGCCTGTAGAAACAAAATAAAATTGATAATTAAAAAAAAAGGCCAAGAAATCTAACTCTCTTCTGTTCTGAGCCTCTTAAGAGCTTGATCAGAATCTTCACTGTAGTAATCCACTCCTGAACATGGCATTGATGGCGTGTTCACAAATTGGTTCTCATGATCCTGAACAAACAACATTGCCCACTATCAAGATGAATTTAAAGGTTAAAACTTATTAAGCAACACGAGATTAGCATTCTTACGACTGATAGCAATGAAAACATAATGGGTTGACATGACCCATTGACCGAAAATAAGGGCATACAGTGGAAGTTTTTCCACCTTTCTTCCCTTTTTCATAAATTATCTTAAAGTGGCAGCTAGTAACTGAATACCATAGGTGTAGTAATGATGTGACAGGAAATTCTCAGACATTCCAATCCGAAATTTTGACGAACCTTTGAGCAGGATGTGGAGGCAATTGATCGTCTTCCTACATCAATTTGTACTGAAACGTTGCCCTCAGATAAATCCACACCTGAAGACCGCAATGATTGCACAAAAGTGTCCAATATGCTGTTGAGCACAAAAAACGCACTTAACAAAGACATGAGTGAAATGCAGTACCAAAAGGAACTTTTGCAAACGAGTAACGAACATACCAATTACTTTAGTCAACAGCAAAAAGAAGCCTAATGGCACCTACATGCATTGTAACCACAGATACATAATGATCCATATTAGGACGCATTCCTAGAATCTTAATCTATACAGTTATCACGGTATGCATCCTGCCAATCCACTTGGCATCAAACTTAACTACTAAGCTTAATGGTTTGAATGTCAAGAAGCAAGATTTCAGAATACTACACGCAGAAAGAAATTGTAAATGTATCTCAGAAACCAAGTTATCACAATACAATTAACACTCATTACAACTTCAATAAAACCTTCAGTCACTATCAGTCAGACTACATTATCCAATTTGACAATTCAAACATGCTTCTGAGAAATTACAAAGTCAGCAATTAATACGCCTTACATTTGTTTTAAAGAACAAGGGCCATTAGTTTGCAGACAACGTGTGGAATTTTGTACGCAATAATTGTTTAAGCCCAAAAATGGTGCGCACATATTTTATACAAGGTAGGGTGGGCATTGGGAAATTCTTTTACTAGTAAATGAACTATATGCACATCCAATGACAGCTTCTAGAACAGTTATAGTCACTCACTGATTATGTGAGTTTTAGTTTAACGCTAACTCTAGGGAATCAAATGAAGAACTAACGTAAACTCACAAGAGAAACTCACCCCTGAGAATAGGCTCTTGAGATGCTAACTGATTCACTTTCATATCTCAGCTCGTCCTGTTCCTTCAATGTATTATTTTGAAAATCATATGCACCCTCCTTAGGTTCGCCAAGACACACCTGAGGCTGACTATGGGAAGGCATGTTCTCAGTGTTAGATACTGCTTCATGTAAATGTTGGGCTGGGATGCCACTGTTCACAGTCAGATCAAACATGTCCAATCGCATTTGCAGACCCAAGGGAACTGGATCAGAAGATAAAGCAAGGGGGGCAGCCTTATGAATGATTGTTGATGACAAGTCAGATTCCATTGTATTCTGTGCATTTAAGGGCAGTGACGGAGAGACAA
Source organism: Inga oerstediana (assembly GCA_963210345.1). Taxonomy (NCBI): domain Eukaryota; kingdom Viridiplantae; phylum Streptophyta; class Magnoliopsida; order Fabales; family Fabaceae; genus Inga; species Inga oerstediana. Next base: position 69,399,666 of record OY723401.1, read on the forward strand.
CATCATTGTTCTCATGACCAGAACCATTTTGTATAGCCTGTGATGTGACATTATCTGTAGGTCCACGATGATTTCTCTGACAAAAAAGTTGAGAGTTCTAACAAGATTTAGAATAATTGTTTAAACTTCATAAAAAAAATAATAATAATAATTGTTTAAATGGAAAAACTTAGTTTCATTTACTTATACACATTAGGTCCAATTCTCTAATCAAATCTTAGCACATGGATTTTATCTAATAACAAAAATTCACGTGGAGAATATTTCAAAATTTTGTTTAAGTATCATTAATAATACATATCACACATGACAAAATTTGATTTTTGAATTGGATCTAATAGATATATGCAATTGGACCCAAGTTTTGTCCGTGTTTATAATAATATTCATCAGCACCTATTCACAATAAATTATGACAACGAACACTTTATCATCTCTGAACTCACTAAAATATGCATACTGGAACTAGATCTGCCCCAAGCCAAAAAAAAAAAAGATGGGTAAAGCAGATAGATGGAGGATAGATATAAAAAGTCATGGAGAGGAAGGAAAAATATAGAGGTGCAGAAAGGATGAAGATTGAAATATTTTATTGTGATTGTATTTCTATTACTGTTCTTTCTCGCATTAAGGTGTTGCCAGATAACAATTTGACCAGCATGTGTCCGCGCTGTTAAGTAAAATGTTCAACTCTGACAACTTCCCAATAATGACCTTAACTTGAAGGGGAAATCATTATGGAAACTGAGAGGGTTCAAATTTGGAGGACCACATTGAGAACAAGTGTATCTGAGGGCCAAAATGTCAAAATTTATTCTTTAAGATATCTGTCATTTACTATTAAAAATATATCGCCCAGTGTATATTCCTTTCAATCAACTCATAAGAAGCTGTACCATATGTCCTCCAAAAAAAACACAAGAAGCTGTATTGTATCTTGCATCAAATGCACTGAAAAGCTTAAATAGCCTAGCTGAAATATAAGATCAAAATACAGCCATGATAAATGGGAAGACTTGATGTGATGATATTTAGATGAGAGAGAGTGAGGGAGAGGGAGGAAGAGAGATAATAAGAGCAAAGAAGAAACCCGAAGAGCACAAATATTATTAGAAATCAAGTAAAAAATTAGGTACACTATTGCCTCTTATTCATAGGAATTATTCTCATCTGAATATATATCCTAATCTCCCCAAATCATTCTCTAGATATCATAATCTATCTAAAATCAACAACAACAACAACAACAACAAGCCTTATCCTGCGATATGGGGAATATATCTATCTATCTATCTAGCTAAATGAACCTTAGGCAAAATTAGCCATCTATCTAAGGTGCAGCCCATCCTCAGGGTTGATCCTTCCTCATACCCCTGACCTAAAATGCAAGAGAATCTGTAAAGCTCCGTAATAACCATAGTTCCAAAATTGAAAAGCCACCTGGCTAACTTAAAACATTCTTCTGTGCTCCAAAGTGATTCCTAGAATCACACACACACACACCACACCCCCCCAGTTCACTCCATTTGGCCAATGTCAACACATAAAGGGATCTACTGTCTCCAAGATTTGAGCAAGAACAAAAAAAATTAGCACAATAAAGAAAAGTGCTTTGGACAAACTAACATCAGTATCAGAACAGAGACATATCATGCAATTGCCAAAACATTCCATAAAACAAAGGTGCAAAATGCAGAGAAGCAGGTACATGCATGCATGCCCAACATCAATCCAAAGAATTTTACCCAAGGAATTAATTTCATTGGCTCTTGATTCCACCCTTGGTAAGATTGCTCATACATTTGTATTTTCTCCTGTAAAAATTGAATATACTCAATAACCTGCATAAAGAAAAGCCGAATTCCTTGATTTAGCTCATCAACACAGAATCATATGATAATAAGAAATTCATGACTCAATGAAATACCTCCAACAAGAAAGAAGCCTTATCCCTTTTTTGATCGTTTTGAGGAATGAGATCTCTCAGAATCTGAAATCTGGCTCACAAATTTAATTATTTTCAGGCATAAAAATGAAAACTCTCATCGCTATTAATAATTTAATCATCAATCTCATATCAAAATAGCCCAAGAAACATTCAAAGGGAAATTTAAAAATAAACATTTTAATTAGGTCACTTAGAAAACCTGTTCGATATTCATATCTAAACCGCCTGCCATCTACTTAGAAGCAATCTTTGATAGGAAAATAAAAAGCCCATCAAATGAAAAATATATATATTAAAATGCGGAGAGTGCAGCAACACAATTTTCAGCAAATCATGCATTTTATTGCTCAAATCTTGCACAAGAAATTATGATATTTGCATCCAAAAGTAAAATCAGAACATAGTATTGTACAAAACTAAATTGAAATAATGTCTTCTATTTTGACTATCATGGAGAATCAGCGGCCAGAAAACTGTCAAACAAAAGTCAGAAGCTAATCAGCTTAATCATTAATCCAATTAACAGCATTTCTATCAACTCTAAACCAGTAGGTATAGGCATTGCACAGGGAGTTGCAAGGGTAAATGGAAAGTACGTCACTGGGAAATGGCTTTCATAATAATTTGAAGTCACTTCCCAGTAACAGTTGGTGATGTACGTTTGTACCCACTGGCCGCTGCTAATAAAATAAATCCGAACGGAAAACAAAATTTATCCCGTAGTTTCACAAATGCATTAGTCAGACACGAATATAGAGACACGCATCAGTACCAGTTAAGGCATTGACGAAACATAGTTTACTAGTCAACAATAGCTAGTCGTTTAGCTTGCCTTTCATTTATCTTGCTTCTTCTACGCTGCTCAGTTTCTGAATGCTTAGAACGATGCGCGTTAACCCGCTGCTCTCTAGTCGCTTCATCCACCTTCACTGCCGGTCAAGACATAATTATCAAATCCCAGCATTCAATTAAGAAAATTTCCAGCACCCAAACCCTTTACTACGGTAACCCAATTACCAGAATACCATAAAAAGAGAGCAACACGTAGACAAGCCAAAGCATCGGGGAGGGACGCAAACCTTTGGACGAAGAAGAGCCATTTCCAGTCAGGTGATCTTCTTCGTCGTGTTCCAATTCTTGTTGCTGGCCCCTCGCAGACCGAGCCATCTCCTCCGCAACACACGACAGAGATTGGATTGGAAACCGAAGACGTCTCGCGAGAAAATCAAGATTCACGAACAGACGGAGATTGTAGAGAGAAATTGAGGAGGAGGAGGAGGAGGAGGAGATTTCGCCGGCAATGAGGGGCTCCGACAGGTTGACGGGTCGAGTTTGTATTATGTACAGTTGGAAGACAGCATCAGAGAAGGAAAGCCCTAAAGTGACGATGAATTGGCGATGTAATTTGTCGCCTGTAAGAAGTGGCGATTGCTAATGTACGCACAATAAGTGGGGTTTGGTTGCGTGCGCACTGGTTTCCTGGAGAAATTAATAAGTTGGGAAAATTAGGATAAAGATTGAAAATTTTCTTAATGAGAGCTACCTAAATTAGAGTACCAATACTTGTATTCTTCATTGGCAGCCAGTGAGCAATGTGTGATTTGGAGTTAGATCATAGTTAAGAATTAATTATTTTTAATTCCATTCAATTATATACTTTTTTTTAGCATACCACATTATATAAGAAATTAAATTTTTGATTTAAAAAAAACTCAAGTAAATTTTTATACTCAAAATCACTTGTATAATTTGAATTAAGGAAAAGGAAAATCTCATATAGAGAACCAAGAAATTATAAAATGATATAAAGGTAGTCTCAATATTCATAATGCCAGGAGAAGGTACCAAATTCTAAAAATGAGATTTATTTTTTAAATGGAGGAAAATGATAAAGTTGAAGGAAAAAAAGAAGAAATGACCGTTGATTATGAAAAAAGAGTTCCCAACCACCTCCTAGAGAACTTACTAGCAAGAATAATTATTTTGACAAGTGATGGAGGTGCGATTTGATCCTACCCCTCTTGCATGCCAAAAACTTGGTGGCAATTGGGCCACCAATTTTTTTTTTTTTTTTGATAAATAATGAATCAAAACAACAGCCCCAAGGGCTCTACCCTAATCATTACAAAAATTACAAAAATTATGATTAACAACATCTTCCATAAGCAAATGTTTAGCTTCAGTAGGCTCTGTGTGAACTATAAGAAAATCAACTGCCATATTCTATGCTCTCCTTGCGAAGCAATCTGCCACCCTATTCGCCTCCCGACAACAATGTAGCATCTCCACTTCCCACTCACGTTCCAGCATCGATTGAATTTCCAAAATTATCATAGCATCAGGATGTACATCAGAGACCGCTCCTTGTGTAAGCTCCAATACTTCGGTGGAATCACTTTCAACAATAACATTCCTAAATCCTCCTTCCCAAGCCAACTTTATACCCCACAGGATTCCCCAGGCTTCTGCTGTAATCACAGACCCACTTCTAATTCGAAACATAAATCCCTGAACAAATCGGCCATGTTCATCCCGTATCACTCCACCACATGTACAGCTGCCCAATGCTTCATTCCTAGACCCATCTGTGTTAACCTTAACCATCCCAGCGGGTGGAGGGCGCCAAACCTTACTTGGTGTGGTACCGGACTTCGGTTGTATGGGACTGGAGATACCCCAAGACAACACTGAACTAGTACGAACTAGTAATTGCTGTTTACACCATTGTTTATTGTTAAAAATACGATCATTCCTCGCCAACCAAATGTGTCGACATAAAACAGTAAACCAAATGCGAAACTCGTAGCCATATACTTTCTCCCGACGACTTAAGCACCATGTCAACCAAATGTTTCTATCGGTCGAGTCAAAAAATTGATGATACCATTGACTAGGCATCGACTCACTCCAGAGTTCTTTAACCACAGCACAATCTCTTAGAGCATGTAGAATTGATTCGGTCTCGTCTTCACAAAAGGGGCACATCTCATTTGTGTGGATTCTCCAATTTTCTTTCAGTGCATAATATGCATTGAATGTGTGTATGTGTGTATACACACATAAATTAACTCCTTAATTTTGATTGCAACTCATTCACATGTTTTGTTAAAATATTTTACATGTTTTATTAAATATTACCAACTTTCGTTTATCAAGTAATAAATCCACATTTTTATATCATTCACAAGTTTTGTTAAGACATTTCTCACATTTCATTAGATATTACCAACTTTCATTTAAGTAACAAATCCACACTTTCAAGTCATTCATAGGTTTTGTTAAAGCATTCTACAAATTTCATTATGTCCTACCTACTTTTGTTTATCAAATAACAAGTCCACAATTTCATATTATTCACAAGTTTTGTTAAGGCAATCCCCACATTTCATTAGATTTTACCAACTTTCATTTACTAAGTAAGAAATCCACACTTTTGGGTTATTCACAAGTTTTGCTAAAACATTCCCCACATTGCATCGGGTCTTACCAACTTTCATATATCAAGTAACAAATCCACATTGTAAAGTCATTCACAAGTTTTGTACAGGCATTACCAACATTTCATTAGGTGTTACCAACTTTCATTTTGAAAGTGTGTATTTGTTATTTGGTAAACGTAAGTTAATAACATGGCAAAAAAAAAAAATGTAAGTTAATAACACCCAATGAAATGTGGTGAATGTCTTAACAAAACTTGTGAAGTACCTAAAAGTGCGGACTTATTACTTAGTAAACAAAAGTTAGTAACACCTAGTGTGTGTGTGGCAAACACTCAAATCATGGTTTGCGCAACCCGAGATAAAACTCCTCTCACACACTTACTTTGTAAGTCATAAAAGCTATTTAAAAAAGCTAATCCAAACACACATCTAATGAAATGAAGTGAATACCTTAACAAACATGTGAATAAATTATAGTTAAAATTAAATAATTAATGGGTGAAGATGTCCATTGCTTAATTCTGACCAAACAAAAACATATAAATCGTTAACTTTTTTTGCATATTACGTTTTAGGCATGCAAATGGGGTGGGGTCAAATCCCACCTCCACCACTTGCCAAAATAATTATTCCTGTTGGAGTTTCAGCACCAAGGGCCAACCGTTGGCGAAGTCTTCGGCGAGGTGGTTGGGACCTCTTTTTCAGTAATTAAAGGGTATTTTTGTCTTTTTCCTTCATTTTTTTTCTTGTTCCTCCAATTATAAAATCCCATTTTGGATCTAGTACCTTCTCTGGCATGATAAATATAAGAAGTGTTATAAAAGTATATGTGATAAGAGAGAAGATTGATAGAATTCAGAGAAAGGATTGATAGAATTTCTAGAGAGAAGTTCTCATTCAGTTCAACTGAAACAATCGATTACAGGCCTTTATATAGAGTCAGAAATCTAACCCTGATTGCCTGACCATAGTTATATTTAACTCTGGTTACATGACCATAGTTACTTTATATCTTCTTTATGTCCTTGTCTTCTTTTGCTTTTGCTTTGTGTCAAATCTTCTTTTCTTCTTTATGTCAAGTTGACTGGAAGAGTAATATGAGTCAATGGATATCCACATATTTAATATTCATAACACTCCCACTTGGATGTCCATTATGAATGTGCCTCATTAAAAACTTTTATTAGGAAAAACCCAGTGGGATAAAAACCTAGCCAAAGAAAAGAGTACATCATTCATTGATACACCATCGAGTGCTGCCTCATTAAAAACCTTTCTATGAAAACCCAGTGGAACAAAACCTAGATAAGGGAAAAAGAGTACAACATGTATTGACTCCCCCTCTTGATAATATCAGTTGAAATCTTTGAATCTCCGAAGACCAATATCATGAACAAGTTTTTTAAAGATTATACCTGGGAGTGACTTGGTGAATAAATCTGCTAGATTTTCACTTGAACTGATTTGCTAGATATCTATTTCACCATCCTTTTGAAGGTCGCGAGTGAAGAAAAATTTTGGTGAAATATGCTTCGTTCTATCGCCCTTGATATAGCCTTCTTTAAGTTGAGCGATACATGCAGCATTATCCTCATAGAGGATTGTTGGGATCATTTTGCCGGAAGATAAATGACAAGTTGTACGTATATGATGTATTACTGACCTCAACCATATACATTCTCGACTTGCTTCATGTATTGCTAGAATTTCTGCATGATTAGATGATGTAGCTGATATAGTCTGTTTCATAGATCGCCATGAAATAGTTGCACCTCCACATGTAAATAGATAGCCCGTTTGTGATTTACCATCATGTGGATCAGACAAAAATCCGGCATCTGCATAACCAACCAGTTCATGCTTGGATACATTTGAGTAGTATAACCCCATGTCTGTAGTACCTCTAAGATAACGAAGAATATGCTTTATTCCATTCCAATGCCTTCGTGTTGGTGAAGAACTATATCTTGCTAATAAATTAACAGCAAATGATATATCAGGACGTGTGTGATTAGCAAGATACATTAGTGCTCTAATAGCACTAAGATATGGTACTTTTGGACCAAATAGTTCTTCATCACCTTCTTCACTAATTTCTCGGGGTCGGAATGGGTCTTTATCCACCTTCAAAGATCTTACAATCATTGGGGTACATAATGGATGAGATTTATCCATGTAAAATCGCTCTAGGACCTTCTTTGTATAAGTTTCTTGATATACAAAGATCCCTTTCTTGAAGTACTCAATCTGTAATCCAAGACAGAATTTTGTTCTTCCCAAGTCCTTCATTTCAAATTCTTTCTTCAAACAATTAATTGCCTTTTGAAGCTCTTCAGAAGTTCCAATGATGTTGATATCATCAACATAAACAACAATTATAGCAAACTCACTATTAGATCTTTTCATAAAGATGCATGGGCATATCGGATCATTTTTGTATCCTTCTTTCAACAAATATTCATTAAGGCGATTATACCACATGCGCCCTGATTGCTTCAGGCCATACAGGGACTTATTTAACTTAACTGAGTATTGTTCTCGAGAACTTGAATTGGATGCTTCTGGTATCTTAAGTCCTTCAGGGACTTTCATATAAATATCATTATCAAGTGATCCATATAAATAGGCTGTCACAACATCCATTAGATGTAAATCAAGTCCTGCATCTACTGCTAGACTAATTAAATAACGAAAAGTAATCGCATCCACTACTGGTGAATACGTTTCTTCAAAATCAATGCCAGGCCTTTGTGTAAAACCTTGGGCTACTAGACGTGCCTTATATCTAGTTATTTTGCCCTTTTCATTTCTTTTTCGTACAAAGACCCATTTGCATCCAACTGGTTTGACATCTTCAGGTGTAAGGACTACAGGTCCAAATACTTTTCATTTTGCCAATGATTTTAATTCTGCATTAATAGCATCTTTCCATAGGGGCCAATCTTTTCTTTATTGGCTCTCACTAATGGATTTTAGCTCATGATCCTCATTATCACTCATTACATCATATGCTATATGATAAGCAAAGATGTCATCAACATTGACTTCATTTCTATCCCATCGGATTCTATTCATAACATAATTTATTGAGATCTCATTATTTCCACATATATCAGGTACCTGGGTCTCTTCTGGGACTACAACATTCTCTTCTGGAGATAATATCTCTTCAGGAGATGGCTCTTCTGGAGCTACTAATTTTTCTTCATTATCCTCGACTTGACCATCTATATTCTTTGCTCCTTTTCTTTTTCGAGAATTTTTATCTTTGGAACCGATGGGCCTGCCATGCTTTAGGCGTGCTTTAGATTCATTCATAGCAGGTTGTTCTTCAGGGACATCAATTTTAATAGGAGCATTAGCAGCTGGGATATGTGACTTTGTTACTTTCTTTGGGTCAATAAATGCTTCTGGCATTTGATTAGCTAAATTCTGTAAATGAATTATCTTTTAAACTTCAAGTTCACATTGTTTTGTATAAGGATCAAAATGAGCCAATGATAATTCATTCCAACTAATTTCTTTACCCAGCTGCTTGTTTTCTCCCCCTAATGTTGGGAAAAATGATTCATCAAAATGACAATCGGCAAATCGCGCCGTAAATAAATCTTCTGTGGATGGTTCTAAACATTTTATAATTGATGGAGATTCATACCCAACATATATTCCTATCTTTCTTTGAGGACCCATCTTGGTGCGTTGTGGTAGTGCTACAGGCACATATACCGCACACCCGAAAGTTCTTATATCGGAAATATTATGTTCCTGACCAAAAACCATTTGTAAGGGGGAAACCTTTAAATAACTTATTGGCCTAATGCGAATTAACATTGCTGCATGCAAAATGACATGGCCTCAAGCAGAAATTGGTAGATTAGATTTCATAAGTAAAGGTCTTGCAATTAGTTGCAACCTTTTAACCAATGATTCTGCAAGTCCATTTTGCGTGTGAACATAAGCTACAGGATGTTCAACATCAATTTCAAGGGACATACAATATTCATTAAAAGCTTGTGATGTAAATTCACCAGAATTATCAAGACGTATTTTCTTGATAGGATAATCAGGGTAATGTGCTCTTAATCTAATCAATTGAGCAAGTAATCTCGCAAACGCTAGGTTGTGAGAAGATAATAAGCAAACATGCGACCATTTAGTTGATGCATCAATTAAAACCATATAGTACCTAAATGGTCCGCATGGTGGGTGTATTGGCCCACAAATATCTCCATGTATCCGTTCTAGAAATGTGAGAGACTCACTTTCTACTTTGCTTGGTGATGGGCGAATAATTAACTTTCCCTTGGAACATGCAGCACATGAGAAATAATGAGATTGTGGTATTTGTTTACACTTCAGGGTATGTCCACATGAATTCCTAATTATTTGTCACATCATGATTGAACCGGGATGGCCTAACCGGTCATGCCAAACAATAAATTCATTGGTAAACTTCTGGTTTACATTATCAAACTGCTGGTTTGAATTGGCAAACTTCTGGTTTGCATTAGTGAACTTCTGGTTCTCAATAGTATGTATTTCAATTGTGCTTATACATGTGTAGTACAAACCAGAAGAAAAAATAGGAAAACTTTCTAATATACATTTTCTACCAGCAACTATATTTGTAATGACAAGATATTCCTGATTATTTTTAGTTGTTGTTTCTAAATGATATCCATTTCTGCGGATATCTTTGAAACTCAGTAAGTTTCTTTTAGACTTGGTAGAATAAAATGCATTATCAATACATAATTTTGTCCCTTCAGGTACCAAAATATTAACTCTTCCTGAGCCTTCAATTAAATTTATACTACCAGATATAGTCTGAACATTGGCTTCTCGTATTACTATGGAAGAAAAATATTTATCATGTCTGAGTGTGGTGTGGGTTGTTGTACTATCAACGAGACATAAATCTTCAGGATTGATGCCAATAGGATTCATTCTTCATAAAAATATAAATAAAATTAATATATATGATAGAAACAACTTTAAATAAAATATAACAATTAAAATTATATTAAGAAATCTGCAACATCCAAATAGTTATTATTTATATCGCCATACTCAGAATTCTCGCCCTGATCAACATGATTAACTTCAACATTTGATCTTTTACCAGTATTTTTAATTGATTCTTGATAAAGATCAACTAGGTGCCTTGGTGTACGACAGGTACGAGACCAATGGCCCTTTCCACCACATCGATAGCATGGATTATCAGCATATTTGTTATGCCTACTGCTTTCCCCTTTTTGGTTCTTATCAGTCTTTTCCCACTTCTGGTAGGAATTTGAACCTCCATGATATCGACCACGACCACGCCCACGGCTGTAGCCACGCCCACGTCCACGTCCATATCCACGTCCACGGCCACGGCCACGGCCACAATAAAATTCATTAGTTACTACATTCACTTCAGGGAATGTAGTTGAGCCTGTTGGACGGGATTCATGATTTTTCAATAAAAGCTCATTATTTTGTTCAGCCACAAGGAGACAAGAAATTAACTCAGAATATTTCTTGAAACCTTTTTCACGATATTGCTGTTGCAGGAGCAAATTGGATGCATGAAATGTGAAGAATGTTTTTCTAACATATCATCATCAGTAACATTTTCTTCACATAATTTCAATTTTGAAGTAATTCTGAACATAGCTGAGTTAGATTCGCTTATAGATTTAAAATCTTGCAAGCGCAAATGCATCCAGTCAAAATGAGCTTTTAGAAGAATGATCATCTTCTGGTGATCATACCTTTATTTCAAATTGTTCCAAAGGACAAGTGGGTCCATTACTGTCAAATATTCAGTTTTTAAATCCTCATGTAAATGGTGGCGAAGAAAAATCATGGATCTGGCTTTATCTTGGTTGGATGCCTTATTCCTTTCTTTAATCGTGTCTTCCAGACTTTTGGCATTCAGGTGAATTTCCGCATCCAACTTCCAAGATAAATAATTTTTCCCGGTAATATCAAGAGCCACAATTTCAAGTTTTGCCAGGTTTGCCATTGTTCAAACTAATTAAAGAAATAAATGAAAATAATTAAAATATGAAATGTAAATATGCAATATAATAACTGTAAATTCATAAAGACAATAAATAATTCATAAGGCAAGATAAGAAAATTAAAACATGTATGGCTTCGGGCCATTTAATCTCATGACTTCAGGCCATGTATAACTTCAGGCCATTTAATCTCAAGATGAAGAATTAACTATTATCTTTAGGATAAAAGTTGTACATGACTTCTGGCCGTACAATAAGATAAAAGATGAAAAATATATATAGCTTCTGGCCATACAATAAGATGAAAAATGTATATAGCTTCTGGCCATATAATAGAAAATCAAATGGATATGGCTTCTGGCCATATTATAAGAAATTAAAACATTATGACTTCTGGTCATAATTTCAAGAATTAGATGTGTATGGCTTCTGTCCATAATAATAATATAAAAGAACTTGACATTATATATAAATGATATAAAAATAATGACGATCTCCAATCTTAGCTATGGAACCCGAAGTTATATAACAATCGGTAAAAGTATCTCTCTAATTACATATAGTGGCTCAGATTATCCCAGATCTATAAAATAAAACAAGATATATATAATCATTAAAGAAACCATAAGAAGATCATACCTTCTTTTAGAGCTTCGTGCTGATAACGTGTTATAAAAGTATATGTGATAAGAGAGAAGATTGATAGAATTCAGAGAAAGGATTGATAGAATTTCTAGAGAGAAGTTCTCATTCAGTTCAACTGAAACAATCGATTACAGGCCTTTATATAGAGTCAGAAATCTAACCCTGGTTGCCTGACCATAATTATATTTAACTCTGGTTACATGACCATAGTTACTTTATATCTTCTTTATATCCTTGTCTTCTTTTGCTTTTGCTTTGTGTCAAATCTTCTTTTCTTCTTTATGTCAAGTTGACTGGAAGAGTAATATGAGTCAATGAACATCCATATATTTAATATTCATAACAAGAAGCACCTTTCTATCCTTTTGAAATTTCCAGATTCTTTATCTGATTTTTTCCATTAAGAAAAAGCACAAACTCTAAACTGAGAATATTAAACATTGTTAATTGTTACAATTTTTAATGAGGATGGATAAAACAATGTTTTTAATATATTAGATGAGTTTGAAATCTTAACTTCCATCCACACTCCTCGTTCCTACCATCTAAAATATCAAAGGTTATTTTAAAATTTGACCCTTTCATTAAAAAAAACAATTAAAAAATGATTTTGTAGATATGCGATGCCTTTTATACCCCTAAATAAAAAAAAAAATTTCAAAGAAACAAATCACATTGAGCAATAAGTAGTAGAAATCTAATCTTCAGAAACCTGTGATGTCACATATTTTAATTTTCTGTCTTGTTAGCTGTAACAAAATACCTTCAATAAAATGTAAAACAACAACCCAAAAATATAAGTCCTTACTTGTACGTGAGGGATGCATTGGCCAAAATATCAAATACTATCAGACATATCAAGATATTCCCTCCGGTCTTATTTATAAGCAACTTTCTCTTTATTTATAAGCAATTTTCTCTTTTATAAGGTTGATCCCTTTTATAAGTAATTTTCACTTTTTGTCTGAAAATGTAAGCTTCTTTTTTCTAATTTATCCTTATTAAATACTCATTCTCTCTCATACTTTTTTTTATCTATTTTCTCTCCTATACTCTTTTCATAAATAGAGACATATATGAAAAAAATATGACATTTTTGACACACTTATTACTTTTAACTACCAGTTCGTTTTGCGCAATCAATGAAAAAGTTGCTTATAAATAGGATCGGAAGGAGTACTAAATAGTCAGACATATTTATCCAAGGTCCCAAAAGGCATTTATATATGAACTTCTTACCCACAGCAAGTTGAAGTGGCTGAACTGCTTGCATAATCTGGTACAAAATTTCAGTACACTTTCACAGCTACATCAGTTAAATACAATCTATGTGCCAGGAGAACCGGTTCAGTTTTCCCAGCAAAGAATAAAAAGCTAACCTATTAGCATGTCTCCTAAGATGAAACTAGGCTTACACCAGAATTGACATGGGTCCAAAGGGTCAGAATTTTGTCAGGGAGGATGAGTTAAAAACTGCAGGATGCTTACTGCTCAAGTTAACCGGTCGTTTCCCTGAGCAGAATTGCTGAGTTTCAGAACCACTTCATGTGAATCCTTCGGATGTGGATTCTCAGTATTCACAAAGGTCAATGCATATTGCTGCATTCAGAAAGAGAAATGATATGATGGGTATAAAACACACCATGTGAATCTCCCACTTTGCCGCATACTTGTGCGTCACTCTCCAGAAGTATGAATGTATAAATAATGACGATTTGATTTGAACTTTTATGTGATCACACAGAATTGAACACATGGAGCCATAATTTGATGCAACAATCACATGTATAGATTAAATGCAGAGATGTGAATTCATTATCTTGATGTCAGCGGTCCCCACCGTCAAGTTCTTCTTGGTCTTCAAGCTGATTTTCATCTTTGTTGTTTACTTCTGCATCACCCTCATGGTTTCCCCTGTTTTGCCCAAAGAACAAACCAGATGATGATGAATCGTCATCGTCTAGATCATCTTCATTTTCCTTCTCTTTGAATTGTGAAACAGAATCAGTGTTCATCCAGACAGGACACCGATATGGAATGCCACCAAGAGCAGTCAAAAGTTGTGATGAGGTAGATGTACTAGAAGCATTTGTTGTAGATCTATCCAAGGAAGTATATCTCATGCAAGAACACTCGGGGACTGGATGAGAAAGAAAGGATGAGTGTTTCGATTTTTTTGATGCTTCCATAAGTTCATCAACTAATATTTTCCTCAAATGCCTACGGACAGATTGTAGCCAAGTATGATTTGCTTGATACATGTTGTGACGAATTTCTTCTATAAGTCTGGCAGCTTCCTTTCTACACCAACAGAAGCATGATAGAAAAGTATGAAGAATAGTAAATTATCATCAAGTTTCAACATGGGTTATAAGAGCTTTGTTTTTGCCACAATTGCATTATAAGAGATTGAACTTCAGTTATCATTTTGCCAGCACTACTTTATCACCCGAAACTACTATTTTGCATCACATTGTCATAATTCTAGAAAAAAACTACATTTAATCCATTTGAAGTACAAAATTGATACATGACCTTCAAAATATAACTTAACAATCCTTACACTTTGGATGAAAACATTAAACCTCAATTAAAATTAACAGCAAGAAACCACATGATTTTGATTACAATAACAAAGCTTGGCTTAAAGTAATGTTTAAACTGGCAATAAGTTTTATTTCAGGATCTAAAGAATTTACTAAGATTAAATTTTTAATTTTGGTAAAAAATTTAGGTGGGTGTTTGTTTAAATTTTAAAATCCAAGTATTGATTCTTTTACCATGCCTTAGTTCAAAGGGATGAAATATAATTTTTCCGACATTTTTAATGACAAATACCAGCAAGGAAAACATGTCAAGGCTTAATGTGGAAAGCAAATAAGCTTCCACACATGACTGAGGTATTTACCTGTCAGGTCTGTATGTCTTTAATGCAGCTGATTGATAAAGCCTATGCCCCATCACTGAGCTAGCAAAATTTGGCTGTCCCTTGCCATCGCGATCAAATCCAGAAATAAAAGCATCAGCTTCAACACAAACCACATAGTCAATAGCTTCCCATAGTAATTTATGGGCATTGGTTCGCAACTCCATGACAGTACTATTAGGTTCATCGTCGCTCTCAGCAACCCATCCCCACCAACCTTCAATGTTATATGATTTGGGCCTAGCTGGAGGGGGAGGCAGCGGGCGAGGGCGTGGACCAGCAATCATCCAAGCATCTTGCTTAGTTTCTTTTTCAATTGCCGGTGGTTGCCCAGGAGGATTATTAACAAGATTAATCTCTTGGCCATAGAGATTACTCATTTCTCTTGGAGTGCTGAGGGAAGTCCTATCAACAACGTTTTCAAACATTGCGTGAAGAGAAATCAATGTCCTCTGGCCACCAAAGATTTCTCCTCCAGAAACATATATAATAGTGTCTCGTGAGTATCCATAAGCTCGGAGTAGAATACCAATCTGCAACAAATTTAAATTCCAAAATAGATTCCTTAACACGTCCTTTCTTTTACATATGGACTTAATTAGAGTTGTGCATGGATTAAAGTAGTCAGTAAATTGCTTAGGCTCAGCTCTGTTCATCTATGAACATCAGGCTTGTTTAGTTCAAGAAACAATCGTAGAATAAAACAAGCTAATAATTTAACACAACAAATCTGTGACTAAATAACTGTGATCAACATAAAAATGCATAATTGGGCTTCTTTAAACTGTGCCAGATTGGGCTCAGCTTATATAGACTTATTTGAATATACACGCATAGATGAGCTGAGCTACATGTTCGAATTAGTTAGAGCTTTGCTCAATTTCAAGTTCAGTTCATATGGCTCACTTATTAGTTGAACTGAACATTACATGGATAAATATTATAGATCATACAAATTCCTACACTTAATCAAAAATTCAAAATCAATAATGATGAAGCTAGGATATTATATCCAGCCATATCATCAACATGGACAAATTTTACTGGCTAGAAATTGGAAGAGCATGTTCTCTTACCTCTTCTGGCATTAAAGGGCAAGAACCTTTCAATCTTGCTTCAGCTGAGTTTACTTTAAGCTTCCCCTTCACAATCCCCCGTTTTATCATCCGATATCTTTTGTGTTGGATGAGTTCGGTATGAACATCCTTGGGAAGAATTTAAACGCATGGAGAAGATATGAAATGCTGAGAAAGGTTCAAAGATAGACAGCGAAAAATATTCTAACGTTCGAATAATATACCTGGAAGAGTTCAGCACAACCATGATATGCTAAAGCTTCTCTTGTCATACCAGGGTCATAGGCAATAAATGGCTGACCAGGAGCATGTAACCTATTTATATCAGATGCAATCCAAATATTAAGAGCTGCAAGGAAACAAATGAGAAGAAGAAATATAAGAGATAGGGAACAGTGAATATCAGTCTTGCCTCTGTAATATCTTGGTGGCAAGTTCTTGAACTTCCTGTCGAAACTGAAGAGCATGAAAAGCAACACGACATCTCAGCCTTTGATATTCTTCAAAACGGCGAGGAAGAATGGCCTAAGAAAAGCTTAGAGATTAAAAATGTAGAATAAAAATTTTACTGCAATGTGAAACATCAATAAAACGCTAAGTAAGAAAGAATCAACATATACAAATAGATGTGATCAGAAACCATACAACAAGGAATGTAAATTTCACCCATTGCTTTTGTAGTCTTGTGATGATTTGTTATGATTTATTACCACAGACTACATGTAAAGAATCTGAATAAAGAAAACGCTACCAAACTTGTTGAGAAAAGCAAATAAGCTACTTCATCATTTTTACATGTCAGCTGCATTAACCAAAACTAGAATAAGTTTAAGACATTTGATGTCTGAGTGTAAAAATGAGAAGAGAAAGCAATAAGGAGAAAAAATGACATAGAGCACAATGAACAATAATCACAGCCACAACACTATCAGTCATTAAGATTTTTACACGAAGCTCAGATTCAGAAATTTATAAAGCAAAATATAAAATCCTAGATACTGTTGAGTATATGAAAAATTTAATATTCCATCTGTCTGAAAACCTATTTATAAAATGTTAGGATAGAGTTAACATAATTTAAAAAGTTGCGTTGTGTCCTAATATAGGGGCTTTTTTTAAATGTCAAGCTCATATGTTTTATAGATAGGTTTCCAATGTCTTGGGAAATTAGGATACTCAGGCACCAAACACCACCTAGGATCAAAGGAAAGCAAAATCCTTTAACAATGTTCTGTTTCTGACTAGTTACTTCCAAAAATTTAATCCAGGTAAGAAAGGAGTTAAGACTAAATAAAAGGTAAGGTTATAATAGTTGAAACACAAACAGCCTTCACCTGCAAGCATCCACCATCAGATACGACTAGTTCCACCACTGAATGCTTCTTTAGTACAGGGAGAACATTGTGCAAATAAAAATATGGTGTTGCCGAACGAGGAACTTTAAAAGATGGGATCTCCTTCTTTCTCCTTGCACCTTTAAGATTTTTTGGAAGAGTTTTGACGACATTGACATCTTTTGCTAGTGTTAGTACAAATTGATCTTCATCATAAAGATAAGCAAAACTCTTGAACTGAGAGCTGCATATGTAAATTTTTGCAAGAAAAACAAAGGTGGGAAAATTAATTAATCTAGATCAATTAGACCAAGTCAAATAGTTTTAGCAATTTGTTACAAGGGCAGGAACCTTATTCCCTTGCTGCTTGTTGTCGATAGGATCTCAGGAATTGCTAAGGTAGCATTAAGAAGTCGAGAAACCACAACCACGTCACATATCTGAAACAAATAGATAGCACTACATGATTGATTCAATATGGTATGAAATCAAAAAGAACAAATTAGCAGAAACACAATTCCTCACCGAGTTCCTGATCTCATGGAAACCACCCTGTATCCGGACAAAGATAAATCCATTACTTTCTGAACTAGGAGCTGCAAGAGATAGAATATGGTCAGAGAGATTACAGAAAAAATTAACAGCATCCTACAGAAAATATTTAGGCTTACTGTATATGCTACCAGACATTGTACAATTTACATAGAAGTAAATGTTACAAACGGAAAAAGACGGTATTTTAAATAAGCTAAATCCAAGACCAAGAAGACTAAGATAATAGATTGACCGTATATCATGAATAATTAGCAACATATGTACTGGTGCCAAGGAATTTGGTGGAAATATTTGACGAAAACCTATGCGTGGTACCAAGAAGACACTAAGTAAGACATAGAAATTGACGAATCTATTCTAGTTCCCAAGATTATACTTTGTTTTTCCTACATGATCATTTTTTTAAAACTAGGAACTTGGAATTTCCAATTGAGCAAATAGCCTTTTAGGCCGCAAAAAGAACTTAAAAAAAAATCAGATTTTTAGTTCACAAGTATGGTCAGAAGATAATGTCTGATCATCATTAAAATCCTCTGGAATTTGAAGAAAGCACAATAATTAGAACCAACCAGCATAGTGTCCTCTGGGATTTGCATCAGGATGAAAAGATTCAAGCCGCTTCACAGAACCCCATAGTCTTCTATATGACTTACTCTGCAGCTCAGAGTTATGAGTAAAGCATTAGAAATACAACACACATTAATCAATTAGTGAAGCACTACAGAGAATGCACGAAAGTAAAGCTAACTCCATTTGCAGGGGACTCAATACTATCCAAAATTACATAAAAAATTGAAGAACCACGAAGAAGGAGATCTAGAGCAAAGAACAAATATTAAGCTGAGCTTCTCCCATTGAACAACAAAGAAAAAGGTTTTCACTGTTCACTGGATATTTCAAAAGATCCAGATAAAGATGCGATAAGTACAAGCTAAAGCTCAAAAAACAAAACCCCATGTTTTGGAAAATGACACTGAATGCAACAGCACCTTGTCGGTGCTTTGAATAGTAATTTCTTGCCCGTAGTGAAAAAAAAAACCAGGACACTTCGTCAGCGAAGTCAACAAAGAACAAATCGAGATCTCAGCGAGAACCACTAGCAGCGCAATTTATTATTACCTGCGAGGAGAAATCCGGATTCTCAAAGATAGGTCTCCAAGAGAATATCGTAATTGAGGACTGATAATCTGCAATGCCGTCCTCGGTAAATCTCGTAAGCAGAAAGTGAACGAAGATGGAGAAAGCAGAAAGAACAAGCCCCACCAAACCAATCCACTTCATCTTCGACTTCATCTTCCCTTCTCCTTTCATCACCCACTCTCTTTCTCTATCTATCTGTGTATACGTGAGCTTCTCAGAGCCTACAAGAAGAAGGAAACAGAGAGAAGAAGTCAGTAGAAATTAGGAATTAGGAAATTCTATATAAGAGATTCAGGTACCACGTGATGGAGCAGGCGTAATGGTCTTCGTCTGTGGAAGTCTTAGTCCAGGCAAATATCACCCTATTTCTTTCTCACGTTTTTTCTTTTCTCATTTTCCAAATTTATCAACTTCATATTAATATGTTAAATAGAAGCCATTTTTAACTCATTAATAAGTGCCAATAAATATATTCAAATTAGGAAAATTTTTAATAAATCCCCACAGTATACCAAAATTTAAATGCAGGTATATACTTTTAACAAATTCTTAATCAGACAAAACCTAATTAGGAATTTCTAAATTGTGTTCAAAAACCACAATACACCGATGTAATTAAAAAAAAATTGAAGGTAGCTAGGAATAAATGAATAATCAAGATTTCAATTTTGATATCAATTGGGTTTAACAGGTATGTTTTATAATCTTAGAACTTGTTTAAAGCTGATTATTATAATTATATTTATATAAGTTGAGATAAAACTCTTATCATATACTTACTTAATACACGATAAATTATGATTGAAAAACTATTTTTAAAGATTCTAATCAAAATTCCAAATAAATTCTTATTTACTATATTAAACTTTATCATCATACTTATTTCTATTCTTTGCTTTATGAGTCCAGTTAAAATTTACACTATTAAAATTTGATTTAAACAGTTAATTGCTATAATAAAAAATTAATTTATAAAATATAATAATAATGTTTTTATAAAATATTAAATATAAATAATTCATTTTTAATTTAAAGATTAAGATGAGATAATGAGAAGAAAAGAAAGAGGTACTATTCAAAAAAAAAAACAGAGAAAAAAAAGAGAGAGAAAGTGAGAAGATGTGCTTCCTTTATTGTGACAAAAAAAAAAACCTTTTAAAAGTTATAATCTCTCTCTTGTTTTCTAAATTATTTTTTAGATTTAATATTTTATAAAATATAATTAGGACATTACATAAAAACAAATAAATTTAATAATAGTTTTATGAAAAATTAAATTTAAACCATTTAGTTTTTTCTTATATGGTGGGGATAAGATTTAAAAAAGAAAAGGAAAGAGAGATTCTGTGCGGACTTGAATCTGAAATATTTAATAATATTTAAAACTACTTCTAAATTCTCAAAAAAAAAAAACAAATAGAGGGCACATTGAAAAATACCTCATATAGGAGGCCGGATGTTGTACTGGCACATACTACTATTTAAGAAAACCTTCCTGTCGTGGCATGTTTCGCTTCCTACTTGGGGACTTAAACATCTTGACATAAATATATTGTAAGTTTTTCTTTTTTATTTATTTATTTATTTATTGCCAATAACGTCGCATTTCATTCACCACAACAGATCCAATACACTACAACAGGTCCACGCCTAAGTTTTTCTTTTATTTAAACCTTACGTTGGTACTAAGTCATAGAGAGCAGGTTACTTTTTTTTCTTCTTTGGATAAACATATAATAATTGGTGTGAAGACAACGTTAAAAATGGAAAGGAGGGAATTATTGATTTAAAAAGTTAATCTTAATTTGCTGGCAAAAAAAGTTAATCTTAAATTTAAATCTCGTATAATCTCTTAATAGAAATATGAGCGAAATATATGACTTTTTTTATTTTGTTGAAAACTAAATAAATGCTTTTTATTTTCAAAATGAATAAAAACATGTCTTAAATTGTCTTAACATTTTATACATTTTTCTTTTATTTTTGAATCACATAATTTCTTAAGCGAAAATAAATTATACAAATTTCTTTTAAACTTTGTCCGAGCTGTTAAGATTCCTCTTTTTTTCCAAATATACACAATCAGTTGATGAAGTTTTAAGAGAGGTCTTTTTAATTCTAGTAAAACTCAAATAAAAAATCAGCGCTATCTACGCTCTATGTTTAAAAAAATGTTTTTGTAAGTTTTTGTTTATACCAGTAACTTTTTTTACAAAAAAATAAAAATACTTATATTAAGAGGGGCAATCATAAACTCGAACTGAATACTTGTCATAATAAAAAAAAATAATGAAAAATAAAGTAAAGGATCATGGGGGTGGGACCATAGAGGCTCATATATTTCATTTTTCATTTTTTTAAATGGGTAGCGGGCTACATTGGTGTTCAATTAATTCAAGTTATATATGGCAAAAAAAAAAAATTCAAGTTATAAATGATTGTGAGACTCTCTTGATATTAATTTTAATAGTTTAATTTTAACAATTAACAAAATTTTAATATGTTTAAATTGTCCGGTCAAAAAATATATTTAAATTTGTATAAAAAAATAGACCTTATCTAGTTGCCTTGATAAGAGAGAGGAAGTAACTTGGGGGGAGAGAGGAAGTAACTATTTTTGGGAAAAATGAATAATTAAAGATATTGGGGTTTGCTCAAAAAATAAATAAAGATTTTGGGGACAGATAAGCTGATGGGACCATCCAAGAATTTTTATTTTTTCCCCACTTCGGCCAAAGATGGCACCATCCAATTGCAAATTTTCCATGTTTACAATGATCATCGGACGAGTCACGTGAAGAGGACCTTTCGGCACGTGACGAAGATTAGAGATGGGGCCTACTTTGTCTTATGTATTAGTGGTGGTGGAATGGTAGGGTGAGTGGGTTATGCCGATTATAAACATCATTAAGGAAAAGGGGTTTTTGAATTCGATGATTTATCTTTTATCAGAAAAAGCAACTTTTCCAATGGATAACAGATGTTTACCATTAACCAAGGAACAAGAAATGGAATGGGGTAATGAACCGGTTAAGTATAGGTTTAAGGGTTAATAGGTTAATCGGGGTTTAACCGGTAATTAAATTGGTCATATTAAAATATTATAATTTATTAGTGAATATATATATTAATATATTTTTAAACTTCTATAGATAAAAATGAAGATTTTTAAAAAAAAATGCTTAAAATCTATTAGTACTAGTTATAATATTTATACTTATGTAATGATATCTCCTTTTCTATAATTATTATATCTTTTTAAATAATTTTTTTCATTATCTTCTTTATTTTTTTTAGATTTTTTATTTCTTTACCTACTTTTCTCTTCATTTTGATCTCCAACCTTCCATTTTCCCTTAAAAAAGTATAAAATAAAAATTTGAAAACTAAAAAAAAATGAAATCGGTTCAACTGGTTGAACCACCTGTTTAGATCGATTCAACCGGTTTCAAACCGGTTCAACCGACCTGACGGTTTAATGCTCAAACTAGATCGGACCACTCCCGGTTCAACCGGTCGAACTGGCCGGTCCAGTCCGATTTTTTGTTCTATGTCATTAACTCTTGTGACTTTTTTTTAACAAAAAGGTAATAAAAAGAAAATATTCTTATCATTTATATTTTTTTAAAATTTATTTGTTGTATATGGCTATATGACTAAATTAGATTTTAACATTATAAGTTCAAATGAAGATATGTCTCTAAAAGATGTTTTCTAAATTTATTGTTATATATTAAATTTTTTGAATTTAAATTTTAGAGAAAAATCACTGTTCATAGTATTTTTAGCAATATATAATTTGGAGGGACTTAATATTATTCATCAAATATAAAACATTTATATAGTTTGAAACAATATTGGCCATCAACCTATAATTAATTTTTCTTGATAATTTGATGGAAAGCACCATTGAAAAATTACAAAATTTATTTATTTGAGATTCAATGAAAAAATAACTATATAAAAAAACTTAAAACTAATGTATCCTCCCTTTAAGTTATGTATATGTAAAACGTCTTTTAGAATCTGTTCTTAATTTGGTCACTTTATTAGTCACAAGCTATTATCCCCATTCATTTTGAACTCCCAATTTTTTTATTATTTTTTGTATGAGTTGTGAACCTGAGTGACCAATATTTGTGTTCTGAGTGATAGAGGCAGGGGTAACAGTCAGTGGGCAGAAGATGGGACTAGCCTGCAGAAGTACTAAATCAGGGTCCTTGGAGATTAGACATGAAATTTATTGCTGACCAATAGCGGGAATTAGGGTTCTGAAAATTATTAATTAGTACGAAAGTGATATTTAAAAAAATTTATAATGTCTAAAATAATAAAATCTTTTTTTTTTTTTGCCAGCACTAAAATAATGAAATCAAACCACCAGCCGAATCACTTTATTATTTATCTTTGTTATTCAAAATATCTAATATAAAACTGAAAGCATATTACTTTAGTTACAAAAGGGTTTGACTAGGTTTGGATTAGAAATATTATGTGTGTGTTTGGAAGAGCTTATTTTTGGGTAATAAGTGCTTATAATTCGTGATTCACGGTATACGAGGTAAATATGTGAGAGGAGTTTTTTCTCGGCTTGCGTAATAAGGGCTTATTTCCCAAATATAAGAAGCATGTTTGTTTCAACTTAAAAAAACTTATAAGTTGTTTTTTACGTAAATCGAGACACAACTCCTCTCACATACTTACTTCGTATACCGTAAATCACTATTAAAAAGCAACTTATAAGCAATCGAATCGCTCAACCAAACATACCCAAGCTCTCCCAAATATGCACTAAAACTATAGTTTCAAACTATGGTTTGTACAATCCGAGACAAAATTCCTCTCACACACTTACCTTGTAAGTCATAAAAGCCATTAATTAAAAAAAGTTAATCCAAACACACATTCAGTCAGCAAGTTTACGAGGGGCAGAACATTTATCTCATTGTTGAATTTTTTCACCATTAGATTAATTTTCAATAGTTAGCATCAAAATTGTTAAACTTTTGAATTTAAACAAACTCGTGATAGTGACATAAAATCTTATCGTAGACTCGAATTGTAAATTCGTGAAAGTTTATTTTTATCAATTAATATGTATTAATAATGTATAAAATTCATATATAAAGTTACTGAACATGATCAAATCTAAAAGTTAGTACGAGTTTAAAACTGAGTTAACATGATTTTATAAGCTAAAAATATAAAAATGGCAAGTTCGGTGTGTGAACTTGCAAGTTGGACCAAATTTCCAACTATCACGAGTTTAAGAATTACTTGACATGATTTTGTGATGTAAAAACATAAAAATGGTAAATTCAAGGAAAAAAGACAAAAAAATACCATTTGAACTTCAAAATCCCGCTGACAAGAATGGTAATGGGATTGACAAGAATGGTAATGAGATTGACAACGCAAATCTTTGTCAAAGGACTAATTTGGGATTTTGAAGTTCAAGTGGTATTTTTCTGTCTTATTCCCTAAATTCAAATAGTTAACTCGCAAGTTTGATAATAATGATTAGCATTTGATACTATATAAAAATATTATTATGATATTAAATAATTTTTTTTTTTTGAGTTACAAAGATAAGAGTAAAGTTCTCTTGAGGGTCACGACCGACCCTTGCAATATACCTACAAACATCAGACACCCAAAAACCAAATCTTAGCTTAAATTAGCTAACATTTGGATCAAACAATAACCTGGAGGATGCTGCAATAATGACAGATCATTGTTTGAATCTAGAGCTGTTTTTGCCAAAAAATCTGCACATGCAAGAGTTTCCCTATGCGAATGATAAATCTCTAAATCTCAATTCAGGTAGATTAAGTCCCTAATTTCCTCTAATTCGTTGTGGAGAGGATGGTATTGTCCACCTGCTTGAAATAGCAATTGAATTGCTTCAGTTGAGTCAGTGTATAACTTCCCCTTTGTAAAATTCATGGATTTGCATACTTGTAGCCCAATCTTAATAGCTTGGATCTCAGAAGTTGTTGAGCTAAGTGTGAAGCCTGTGTTCTTTTGAAAACCACATATCCATGCTCCTGAACTATCACGAATAACTCCTCCTACAGTAGAATGTCTATACTCGTCCACTGCAGCATCCACGTTGACTCGAACATATCCGTTTGGTGGTGCAATCCATCTTTCTGAATCTCTATCTGGAACTTTAAGTATCTTGTGCTTGAACCGTCCCTCTTCTATGCCTTCATAGAGGAAATGTAATCCTCTGTGCAGTAGTTGTTGCGGGTGATCGCTAGTTCCTTCAAAAGCTCTTCTACATCTATTCTTCCAAATAAGCCAACATAGTGAGCCGAAGACCCATAGCCAAGGCCACTGAGACACTCTACGGCTACCAGGGGAGTGTTGCATATTCCATTTGATCCAAACCTACAAAGCAGAGTAATAAATAGGATTAATACAACAAAGCCACACATTACTTGCAAACTTGCAATCTCTCAAAGAGTGAATAGTTGTTTCCTCACAGTTGCACTCAAATGGACACTCAGTGTTTATCCTCACATTCCTCTTAGCCTGAATAGAGTTTGTAGGAACTCTCTCTTGGAATAACTGCCACATAAAGAATTTAACTTTCTTAGGAATATGCCATCTCTAGATACGTTGCCAAAAAGGATCTAGAGTCTCCGAACGCGATGAATTGATCATGGAATAGGCGGATTTGACGCTAAAGTTACCATCAGAAGATTCCCGCCACCAGAACGTGTCATCGCCTATTAGGGAAGGAGGAGAGATATTCTTAATCTTTTCAATCACCCACCACTGCAAGAATATGCCCCCCATTTATGTAAGTCCTATCCTCCGTCAGGGCCGAACAATTGGCTAACCACTTCCTCTGGATTAATTAAGTTCTGGTTCTTATCAACGTAGTACATAAGCGGTTGATCAAGTGTAGTCCATAAATCCCACCAAGCATTTGTTGAATTTCCGTTCCAAAGTTTGATCCTTACAACTTTCCTAAATGAATCCCATACAGATGTAATTGCGCTCTAAACTGCAGATTGGGTTCTTTTCCTTTCAACCCTTGGAAATCTATTATCTTCACAATCGTACTTTGATATGAGAACTTTCACCCATAAGGCATTAGGCCTAGTAAGTAGATTCCATCATAATTTCATAATGAGAGCTTCATTTTGACTAGATAGATCTTTAATGCCAAGACCACCCTCTTTTTTGTCCATCTTGATTTTCTCCCAAGCAATAAGATGCATTTTCTTGCCTTCTTGCCCCTGGTTCCAGAAAAAATTTCTATTCAGTCTTTCAAGATCCTGTAACACCCCTTTAGGAAGAATGGGGGTTTGTATCTGATAAAAAGAAAGTGTTGAGAGAACAGAATTTATCAAAATTGTTTTTCCAACCATACTCAAGAATTTTCCCTTCTAATTGGAAAGTTTCTTTTGAACTTTAGAAACCAGAGGAGCATAAGTAAGCTTAGTGGTTCTTTTATGGAGAAGAGGTACTCCCAAATACTTGCCCAGATCAGCTGAGATATTGATTCCTAAGGTTT
Organism: Inga oerstediana; assembly: GCA_963210345.1. Lineage (NCBI taxonomy): Eukaryota > Viridiplantae > Streptophyta > Magnoliopsida > Fabales > Fabaceae > Inga > Inga oerstediana. Next base: position 69,426,269 of record OY723401.1, read on the forward strand.
GGCCCAGTTCCATTGCTCAATGAAAATTTACATTTCTGGAAGCAAAAATTTTGGATTTAGGAAGACTGATTCGATGCCCTGACATTCTACAGAAATATGCCATCAAATCCCTGATTTCCTGCATCTGGTTTAAAGAAGCCTCACTGAACAAAAGTATATCGTCTGTAAAGAAGAGGTGGGAGAGCTCAGGATCAGATTGACTGAGTTTTAGCGGTTTCTATCTACCTTCTTCAACTTCCCAGTTTATTAATTGATTGAGTCATTCCATGCACAAGATGAATAAATAGGGACTCAAAGGGTCTCATTGTCGCACTCCTCTCGTTGGATGAAACAGATTTGATAATGAGCCATTCCATACAACTCTCATAGAAGTAGATGACACACACATCATCAAAAGCGTTACAAAGTGCTCATTCAGACCAAGACTTTGAAGATTAAACTTCAAAAAGTCCCAATATAATCTGTCAAAAGCTTTCTTCATATCCACCTTAATAGCTACGTATCCTTTCTTCTTTCTTATTGTTCTCATAGTATGAATAGCTTCTTGTGCTAGGATGATGTTGTCACAACTTTGCCTTCCCCTGATGAAACTGCATTGAGTAGGGTGAATCAAGTATTCCATCACATATCTCAACCTGTTTGCAAGAACCTTGCTCAAGATTTTGTAGCTCACATTACATAAAGAGATTGGTCGAAACTCCTTAAGGGAAGTAGGTAGGGTTTTCCACCTTTGGAATCAAGGTGATGTGAGTCTGATTTATATCTTTAACCTTGGTTGGATCTCTCAAAATGGAAAAAATAAGATCATAGATCTTTAGTCCTACAACATCCTATTATGACTGGAAGAAATGAAGCTGAAGACCATCAAGCCTAGGTGTTTTGAATGCCCCCATCTCAAAAGTTGCATTGTTGATTTCCACCACAGACACATCTTTCTGAATATGGGCAAGTTGTGAATTATTTACAGCAAGGAAGTCAAATGGCCAAGCCGACACATTTAGCACCGCTTGATCAGTAGAATAGACTATAGAGTTCTTGGAAGTAGGTAAGAGTAGAGTGCTTCAGTTCATCTTGATCGATAATCCAGTCACCTTGAGCATTTTGAAGTGACTTAATTTTTTTTCCTTCTAATCACAGTCGTGGAATAGAAGAAACTTGTATTTTTATCCCCAAACTTGAGCCACTTGCATCTTGACTTTTGGTACCAGAGAAGCTCTTCTTGATTAACAACCTTGATATATTCCTTCCACAATTTCAATTCTAACTTATAAAGACCCGCATGAGGATGAGCAACGATTTCTCGATCAATACCTTCCAAGAGTTTAATTAGAATATTTTTCTTTCTGGGGATGCTGCCTATCTCATTCTTGTTTTACCATGAAGCTTTATTCTGAAAAACATTGTAACCAGAAGACTAATCATTATTATGCCATGCAAAACTTACTAAGTCAGAGAAACCCTCTTCGAGATACCATGCTGCTTGATCGATATCTAAAATGACCTATGGAAGAGGCAACTTGCACATTCCCAGTAGTTACCACTAGAACTCTATGGTCTGATTTATAATGCAGATAGTGGAAAATTTTATGATTCGGATGAGCCATTTCCCATGATAAGTTGCAAAAAGCCCAATCAAGTCTTTTCTTTATTTCATTTCTAGACTAGGTGACCCAAGCACAGGTAATTCCAAAAAGTCTTAGTCATGAACACAATTGCGAAAAGGAGATAAGGATCTAACATGAATTGCAGTACCTCCCACCTTATCAGATGGATTTAAAAAAGAGTTGAAATCACCTAGGACCAGCCAGCCCTCAGATATAGTACCTACCAAATCCCGAAGAGATAACCACAGTTCCTGTCTATGACTCCATCTAGGATCCCCATATACAAAGGTAACACAAAAACATTCGCCTGATTTTCTGTCAGTCATGCGGCAATGAAGGAGCTGGGTAGTAGAAAAAAGATACTTAACTGAAACCTCAAAATCATTCCACAGAACCCATATACCACCTGCATAGCCTGTTGATTCTACCCTTAACCAGTTGTTAAAGCCCAGTTTTCGCACCACTAAATCCGCTTGAAGGCCGCTGACTCTGGTTTTTAAAAGACCCATAACAGAAATTTGATGTTTGGCAAGAATATCACGTAGAATACGGGGAAAATATTTGCAACATGCCCCTTACAATTACAACTTGAAATAATCATAGGAACTAAATATATTTATAGACAGAGTAAGCATTTACTTATATGAAGGTATGCAACCTGAACCTGATTTGCTCCTGTGCTTGACCTCCCTTAAGTTTCTGCTTGACTTGCCCTGCCCATTGTGCTTTATAGTAGAAGCCTGTGGTTCCTAAATGGGTGTTAATGGTAGTTCCGAAACAAATGAGGTAGTCTTTTGCACTCTAGTCATTTCCATTGGGATCAAAACTTGATCATTGGTCTGTAACTCTAATGCATTTATGACACAAGTGGCCGAGGAAGACACCACTAGAATGGATGGTTCTATAATAGTCTGCAGCTAAATTTCCGGAACACAATCGACGCTGGCTAGTTCCACCGGGATCGGTTTCATTGCAGGGGATTTCTTTTCCAATTCTTCTAAACTAATAGAAGGAAAACTTTCCATCACTTGGCCCGTTGAGTCAAGAACTATGGAAGGATATGAGGCCATTGAGCCCACAACAATTTGGTGGACCTGAGACCCTGTTTGCATTGGCTTGGCTGAGTTGGGTTTTGGGCCAGTGGAGCACTTTCACCAATTTTCAAAGAATTAGCTTTGTGGGTTGGCGGAAGATTCTCACCTATTTTTGAGTGAGTTGCTTTGTGGGCTTTATTGTCACTTATCTTTTTTGGTTCAAGCCCAGCACTTTCCTTGCCTTTTGATACAATAGACATGTCTTGGGGGCTGTGCAAGTTTATCTTTTAGCTTGCTTTTTGAATGGCTGTCGACTTTATCACTATGACTATTCCCTCTTCTATTTAAAATAGCTTGTTCATTCCCTGTCTCCATCGCTGAGAGTTCACAGTCACGTGAATTGACAATTTGCCTTTCTTCAAGATTTCTTTTGTCATCCAAGTCAGAGATTACTTGAAATCTGGATGCTTGAGTTCTTATCCCCATATTTCTGTCAGAGTTCAACCCATACCTTCCTCCTGCTGCGCCGCCTTTGCGGTTTTCCTTCCTTGGGAGACGAGAATTTTTCTGTCCTCCTACTAACATCCAGGGACCAAATACATCCTCTTTTGCTAGAAAAGCATTTTCCGGTGTCCTCACTTGAACCAATTTAGCAGGTTCCGTCACCAACTGCTGTGATTTCGGGGGTTCACTTTCTTTAACCTTCCATGAACAGGAGTCTTTCTTGTGTCTGTATCTCCTATAGGAGAAGCAGATCAGATCCAGCCCCGCGTATTCGACATTGAAGATAGTGGAAGCCAAGATGACTCTTGGAACAAGACGCTTTTGAGGGTCTAATTTTATGCATATTCTAGCATATCTTCCCCTTGTCACTATACCTGTTGAGTGGTCTCGGTAGTTCAGGGTATGTAAGTCAACTTTGAGAGTCTTCCCTATCATATCACCCAATCTAGAAATGAATTTCTAAGAGTAGTAAATGAGAGGAATATTTGGGATCTTAACCTATATTGCAATTTTCCCTGATTGATTATGATATGGATCAAAATATGGAGACCATTTTTGGACCAAGACTGCATGCTGCGCTATCACCCACGGTCCTTCCAAGATAATCCGCTTGTATTGCGCACTCCAACTATCAGTTTTAGTGAATCTCACAACATAATAGTTGTTGGGTAAGTCAACTAATTCAAACTCATTGAATTTCCACACTCTACAAAGCATCTCTTTTAATTTATGGAGATAGAAATGAGCGCCCAACACTGTGATAATTAGTATGTTATTCCATGGTTGGCATGCTTCATTAAACTCATCCTCTGATATTTCCATCGAAGGGTAAATACTCATGAGTTTTTTAGTCTCTTCTGAAGGCTCTGGTATCTTCCACAATCTGTTATACAAATCCGATGTTAATGAATCACCACTTGAAATGTATGATGCATGAGCAATCCCATTGAAGTTCAGTCTGTTGGCCCCCATTAATGAGTCTTTATAAGAGGAGAAATTTGTAGGTGATGATGGGCTTGAACGATTCCCCTGTTTTACACTTTGTTCATCAGTTGTAGGAACTCCTGAGTCCATCGACAGGTCAGTTCTGGCAGCATTGTCAGTTTTGGTGGCATTCTCGTTCACAATCTGCATGATCTAATCTGATGAAACACACGTAATAGGCTCTTCCAGCAATCTATCCGGTGAGATGGAAACTTCCGGTGATCTATCCGGCGGTATATTGTGAGAGACGACTTTAACCATTGAAAGGAGGCATGAGTTCCAAGAGAGAGAAAAATCTTTTCAACCTTATTCTTGTAGCGGAATGATATTAAATAATATTAGATCTTTGTCATTTACCCGTGAGTTTGACAACAATAATTAGGATTTGATACTATATAAAAATATTATTACAATATTAAATAATATTATGTCTCAGTTATTTAAATTTGATCTAATGGCAGAGACAATAAATAAAAAGGAAATGAAAAGAGATCAATGAAAATATTCACTCCCTATTGGAGCGATGGGGCTAGATGTCTGTCTTGTAAAATATTAAAATAATTGCATACTTTTCATTGATAGATTAGAGGTATATATATACATGTTAGAATCATGAGTGTCCTAATGAAGAGTATTATAACAACTGCATCTCCAACTAACATTCAAAATAAAAATATTTAAATAATATAATCATGATATTATAATATATGCTCTTGATTGCCTTCATTGTCTGATTTTATTTAACATCAAAGCCTTGTTGGCCAAACCAGTTGGAAAGTTGGCCTGGGACTATGTATGCCCACTTCTCCTAAGCCACGTAGTGCATGAAGGAAGCCAAGCACCAAGAGTCCGTGTACATTCATTTTACATTTTCACGTTTTAAAAGCCGGAAGGACGTCAAATTAAAGGAAAAATTTCACTCATGTCCTGAAGGTTAGAAAAAATATTAAAAAAAGTCTTGGTGTAGATTTTTATATCAAAAAAATCTGTGTAGATTCTTTTATCAAAAAAGTCTCTAAGGACCTCAATGAAATAGATTCTAATTGAGGAATTACTTTATTGACAAGTACATGTGATTATATTGACAAGTCATAGAATGTCCATTTATAAGTTTATTTATGTTAACTAAAGCAAATTTCCATTGACAAGTATATGTGATTATATTAAAACGTCAAAGAGTGGTAATTGACAAGCCAATCTATGTTAACTAAACCAGCTCCCGTTGAGAATTATATGTTACTATATTGACAAGTCATACAGTGATTATTGACAAGCCCATCTATATTGACTAAATATCTTCTGTTGACAGATAAATGTGACTATATAGGTCCCTAGGAACTTTTTTAATAGAGAATTTTATACTAAGACTTTGTTATAGAGAAATTTAGACTAAGACTTTTTTAATATTTTTTTCTGGTTATTGAAACCTGAGTGAGATTTTTCTAAATTAAAATTACCAACTATTCCAGGTTGTTATGGTCCAACTGATTAAGAAAGGTAGGCGAATTGGTGACATACTGGTTAAATAAACATTTAATAAAAAAACAATTATATACACATATCTATCTATATATATATATATGAAATAAATTCCTAGTAACTTAGTAAGTCTAATTATTAACATAATAATTTCGCAACATATGAAATTTTCAATAAAATAACACCAAATGGCCTCAAAATGATCAAAAAAATATGTTATTTTTAATTTTTTTTTTTAACTTTTTCAATCCTTGTTTCTTTGTAATTTTGGGTTTTAGCTCAGTGGCGGTCCAAGTCTGGTCCAATTTGACCAATCTAAAGGCGATATTCTAATCACACAAAGGGCCTGTCTGAGAAAACGTTGATTCGGGAAAAAGCCACGTGGAACCGGGAAAAGTCACATTGAAGCTCCACCGTAGTGTTCGGATTGGCAAAGGACCAGATGGGCTTCAAATTGAAAACCTCGTGTGGATGAGAAGCTGGAATTTGTGGCTTTTACATTTGCGCCACGAAGGAAGAAAAAGTAACACATTGGTGGGAGAAAAGTGGAGAGAGGAAAGTGAAGCATAGCAGGAAAGAAAAAAAAGATGATAACCTTGTGCGCCACCGTGGGTTCCATCTTCATTTAATAGAAAAAAGATAACATTATGCCAATAAGCTCAATAATTGATATTTATAAATGTATCAAAAGGGATATTCTATCATTAAAAATTTAATTGGTAAGAATGATCTCACAATTTTTTATACACAGAGAATACCGATACTCTGCAAATTCATGTTTGTTTCAATCATTTTACATCTAAACTTGTTTTTCTTATTAATTATGCAAACAAGTTTTGATTTTAAAAGTAGTTAGTGTCATTCTAGAGAAAAGTTTATATACATTTTTGCCCATTACATATTTTTGTGTTTTCAAGATTTTTCAATAATAAATTATTTTTTATTTTACATAATTTTGATTTTAACTTTTCTCTTAAATTATCACAATATATATATATATATATATAATATGTGTATTATTTAATAAGATTCATGCATTTTTCAATCATTTTTTAGTTAAATTTGCTTTTTAAAATTATCACCTAAACAAGTTTCAATTTTAAAATAAGTTACTTCTGTCACCGCTAATCCAAACATAAATTATATGATACTAAGTAATTTTTACCCTAAGTTTTTAAAAGTCAAAGTGAAAAAAAAAGCTACTTATGCCACCTTCAATTCAAATATGCATTAAAATTATTATTATTATTTTAAGGGAGGGCGTTAATGTGAGGTGGGTTGTTTTGTAGTTGATCTTACGCACCTCGTTGCAGCTTGGTCTCGTTCCATCTACACCATCATGATCCATTGCAGCCTTCAAATAAAACCAAAAAAAAAAAAAAAGTGAATATAGGGTATGCTTATGTCATTCTTGAGTGTTCTGTTTGTAGAAAACCCTGATTTGATTCCTTTATAATTAGGTGCATTTTCAATTTTGCCTCCCATATCTGAATCATTGTAGTAAAGCTCTTTCAATATTGATGCATTGTTGTGTTTCTATCCAAAAATTTATACTCTCTCCGTTCTCTAATATAAGGTGACAAAGGATTTACTTTGGTCTTAAATATAAGACTTTAATCAACTCTGTCTCCAAAATATATAATTTTGGCCCATATTAAGGAGACTTTCATAGGTAGATCCAATGCACATGATTAAAGAGGGTATTTTAGTGAAACAAACATCCTTCATTACATATAACTCAATTTATTTTTTTAATATCTGCAAATTAGTTATCTAACTCTTATATTAAAGACAAGATATAGTATCAAACTAGGTTAGAGAGTCCCAATGCTTACTAGGAGTTTCAGGAATCAAAAAAACAGTTTGCACCGAAACAAAGAGAACATTAGAAGAAAGCATAAGGTGGAAAGGGTGTAGACCAAAGAAAGTGCCATAATAAATCTTAAAAATTTTCCAAAGGGAGGGTAGCTCACAAGGTTAACGTATTCCACCAAATTCTGTTCGGGGTGCATGGCAGCGATGAGCTCGAAAATGATGATGCCGAAACTGTAAATGTCACTTTTCATTGTGAACTTGGAAGTGGAGATGTATGATGGGTCCATGTAGCCATATGTACCTTTCAGGCAGATTTTCGCCCATCAAAGATTTCCTCCTTTGAGAGCCCAAAATCAGCCACCTGAATAATGAAATATCAGCAAATTGAAGACAACTGACATGAGAATGCATCTAAAAATTAGAAAATAGATCTCATACAATACTGTGCTTGAACTGGCTAAAGAGATAAAAAAGCATTTTGAATGCCTTAAATTGATTAAAGTGAACATATGTATAATTCATTCTAAACAAGCTATGACCAATAAGTACTTATTGTAATACCCGAATTTTGAGATTTGAGGCTAGAGAATAAGCTTGAAATAAGTGGACTGCTAAGCTCTGGTTTAGCAGGAGCCTAAATTTATTCCCTAATGATTCTTATATCTTTGGGGTATTAAAGAAAGTAAAATGGTGAATTTTGGAGAATACGATATAAGTTGTAATTTGAATGTGATATGAGCAGTGCTGAAACCCTATATTTAAGTTCAATTGTGGATTAACATCTAAATTGACTTGAAATATAGGGAGGGCGCCTATTATGGTTAAAAGGAATGATATGATGTGTTTGGTGGTGATTCAGAAGAATGACCACAATCAGGGGTAAAATGGTGAAGTTACCGACCAATTGGTCAGTTACCGAAGAGGAAATTCGTTGGTAACTTAAAGATCCATGGTTAGGATTGATTTGTGTAGGAGATCAAAGGGTGGAATTATGTGAGTGTGTGCGCCTATGTGAGCTCATGAAAGATGGAGCAAGAGTGTGACACTTGGCACTTTGTGAACCCTTGGATCTTGGTCAATGTTTCAACTCTTCCCTCTCTCCTCTCTTCCCATTAACGTCGGCCAAGAGGGCCTTTTTGCTCCAAAAATCTGCTCCTCCATCTTCATCTCATCTCTCTCCTTCATTCTCCATTGAGCTTAAGGAGGAAAGAGAAAGAAAGAAGCTTAAGGTTAGTGCTCTATGTGACCTTTAATGCTCAAACACTCTTCATTAATGTTGATCATGGTGATGAGAGCTCCATTGCTATGGTTTTAGATTTTTGAAAGGTGGTATTCGAACACTTGAAGAAATTTGAAGGAAGAGGAAACAAGGAACTAACTTTGGGAAGAGGAAGAGGTGAGAATTTGATACATTTTGACCTAAGTTTTGTGGTTATTGGTTAAGTTTTGTGAATTTTGAATTTTACCCTGATTTTCATGTGATTTTGGATTGGAAGAATTGAATGGTGTATTGTGTTGGAAATAATGTTATATTGTGTTTTGGAGTCATTAGAATTGGTTTAGAACTTTGAATGGGAAGCAATTGCAATGTTGAGTTTGTGTTGTGGAATTGAGTTGACATGTTAGGGTCATTGTGAAACATGTTAATGTGATGTGAATTTGGTTGATTTGGTGTTTTCGATGGATTCCTTGTGAAAATTGGTTTGGGAATAGTGTTTGTGAAATTGGAACCATTGGGAACAAAAGTGAAAAAACTGAAATTCTGTCCAGTGTGAATTCCATTCTAGGCAGTCTGTTTGTATTGATGTTTTGAATGACCAAATGGTGTTTAAAAATTCTGAAATTTTTCAGTCTTAAAGTTCACATTCCAAGATTCAAAATGGATACATAATTTGTGTCATTTCATTTTGTGAGCTAGGAGTTATGGTTGTCCAAAATTTGATGTTAAAACTAGAATCTGTTTTGGAGTAGTGTTGGATTTTGTGTGATTCTGTATTTGTGTGGTAATGGAAAGCATTGATTCATATTTTTCCTATGAAGAAACTTAAATAGCTTTCCATTGGCTTTGGAATAACCTCATTTCGATTTTTTTGAAATTAGTTATGATTTTTGGAAGTTCAGCCAAGAAACAGGATTTTTTTGGCAGCGGCCCAAATGTTTCTGACCTGTTTCTAGCCGCGGCCAACCCCCTAACATCAGTATGTTGCACTTCTGAAATGTGGTTTTTGGTATAGTCTTTCCCAACCCTTTAGGAATGTGTTTAGGTTTTGAGTAGCCACCTAAAGGTCATAGATGATAACCAACTTTAAGTGTTATGAAAGTAAGGATTTGGAGTGGAAATTAACCCTATGTCTTTGATTTGGTTATAGGGTTTGATGTTCGTCTTGATCGTGAGTAGCCGGTGCTGGAGCACACGTGGAAAGAACAAGTGTAGGGAACTTACCTCTCTTGCATGTATTTGATATTTGTGTTGGTGTATTGATGCAAGTTATTGCTTTGCTTGATTATGTGAAACATATATGAATGATTGAAGCTCTGTTTCAATTTATGCTATGACCATAAGTATGTTGTTCGAAATGTTGAGCTTGCAGATTTGTCATTGTGTGAGCATGAGTTATGTGAGGCAAACATGTTATGTGTTAAACATTTATCTTGTATGCATATTGGTACTGTTTTCCTACTGAGATTCTCTCGAATCTCACCCTCCTCTACCAACAATTTAGACAAGACAAGCGGCTCGAGGAGGGAGTAAGCAATCAAGGGTGACAGGAATCCTTCGGGATGTGGATTTGGTAGTTGGTTATCAGTTGTGGGTTGGGATAACTGTATAAATTTTGGATGTATATTTGGTTTTCTGGATGTGTATCTGTTCGGATGAGTATTTTTTTGGATATATATTTGAAAAGGATATTGTGTAATCCTCTGTTTGAGAAATTGTAATGGGCGAATGTGCCCTGTAAATCCTTAGTAAAGGTATCAACCTGAGATTATTATATTATGCACTCTGATATGTTATGAATGTGATTTATCTTTGCGAGGTAATTGTATTCGACATATGAATATGAGATCAGGTGTATTCGATTTCGAAAGGTATTTGTGAAAACCCTACCTTAAGATGGGGAATTGAAATGAGTTTTGTTTATCTGACGGTCTCTAATTCATTTTAATCACGTATTTCGATTAAGAATTATGGAGGGGGTTACACTCATAGCATCTCAGAAAGTTAGCAAAGAAAAATTGAGTGAAAACTGCAAGGATTATCAATACAAGACCAGCATGTAGTCTCATGTAACATACATAAAAGCATAAAGGACTTCGATGCTCAAAGATTATAACAATTTTGCAATGTTATCATCAATTACTGAATAGTATCAAATGCCGGGAAAATGATTGCCATTGCATGCAGCGCATGTATACTAATTAATTAATTGATATTGGAAAAGACTTTGTCTATGATAAAATCTACAAAAAAGCTAGTCATTGTGAAGTTTCTTCAGATACAGATAGATTTAATAATGTTAGGGCACTACTACAGAAGATACTTATAAAGTCCCTAAAGGACGTCCCTTTTTGAAAAAGGGACGCCTAAAATATGGTCAGGTTCAAATTTTATCTTTTGGCGCGTCTGATTACCATTAAACGTCATAAAAAAATAAAAAAAATAAAAAGAAATCCTTTAGACGTCCCCAGCTGGGCTGGGGACGTCTAAAGGTACCCTTAGACGTCCCCAGCTGGGCTGGGGACGTCTAAACACAACCTTTAGACGTCCCCAGCCTAGCTGGGGACGTCTAAACACTACCTTTAGACGTCCCCAGCTGGGCTGGGGACGTCTAAAGGTATGTATAGACGTCCCCAGCCCAGCTGGGGACGTTGTAGACCATCACATGCGCCTGGTATGAAGTGACCGGTGCATGTGATTATGTCAGAAAGCTCTTCTTCCTCCCATCTATCTCTCCTCCTCCCAACTTTACTCATTCACTCCCATCTCCGTTAGACTCCGCGCGTCCCCATTGCTGCAGTTTTTTCATTGTTTCTCCTTTCCCATTCCACTCCCCTGCTGCATCTCCTCCCAAATTCATCACTCCATCCCCATTGATCGGTCTCCTCTCCCTTTCTTGGTTTTTTAATTTCTTTCTCCAAAGCTTCCTCAGTTCCGTCACCAGGCCATCTTCTTTGCTCCCCTGCTGCAGTTTTTGAGATTCTTGGTTTGCAGATTCTCCACCACCGTCGGCCTCCTCCAAAGCTGTGAGAAATTTTCAGGTTAGCATGCATTTTCGTTTTGAATAAGATGACAGGGCGTTTTATTATTAGTTTTGTATGAATTGAATAAGTGTTTAATTTTTTATATTTTTAGTATTAGTTAGAGGTTTATTTTATTATTCTGTTTATGCATTTTGATTAGGTATTAGTTTTGGCACATGATAAATGCTTTTAATTAGTAGGGAAAGGAAAAGAAATGCAGGGCGTTTTATTATTCTTTTTATTATTAGTTTTGTATGATGAATTGAATAAGTGTTTAATTTTTTATATTTTTAGTATAGTATATTTTTAGTATTAGTTAGAGGTTTATTTTATTACTCTGTTTATGCATTTTGATTAGGTTGATGATGGTAACTATTAGTTTTGGCACATGATAATGCTTTTAATTAGTAGGGAAAGGAAAAGAAATGAGAAAAGAATAAAAAGAAAGTAAAAAATTAAAAAAAAAATTATCTTGTAGACACACAATATTTTTTTTTTCCATAAGACACACGCATTAATATATATATTTAGTGCTAGAATTAGGCAATCTTATTGTAACTTAGTGTACGTAGACATTAATATAAGAAATTCGCGTACTTGCATTTTTTTTTTCAATTTTTCATTAAATTCGCGTACTTGATTTAATAATTTGGTTGCTAAAATATAAGTGTATTATGTTTGTGCTTGGTGCTAGAAGCTAAAGTTTTGTTTCATTTAAATTAAGCTGAGATGGTTTGTTATTTTGATTTTGGGATGTCTCAATTTTAAGGGGAAATGCTGCCAAAATTTTGAAAAACATGCTTGTAAAAGGCAATTCCCCGTGTTTTCAATTATTCTAAACTTGAGTGTAAATGGAAATGGCATAGGTGGTAATAAAATGGATCATAGTTGGATGAATGCTCTGAGAACAAGTGAAGAATATGAGAATGGGGTTGAAAACTTTATTGCATTTGCTAGGAGAAACGTTCCAGCAAAAAATGGGATGTATTTTTGTCCCTGTGTCAATTGTTTAAATGAGAGAAAACGGGATGTTGAAGTTATAAGGGATCACCTACTTTGTGATGGAATAAATCTTCGATACACAAGGTGGATATGGCATGGTGAGGAAGTAACTGATTGTCCGTCACACAAGAAGGAAGCTGTGGATGTCATAGATGAAGATACAATGGAGAGAATGATTCACGATGTTGAGGTAGAATCGTTTGCGCAGTCGCATGAATATGACAGCCTGCGGAGTGATGCAGAGACACCGTTGTACCCTGGGAGTAAGTACACACGGCTCACAGGAACATTACATTTGGTTAACTTAAAAGCAACTTGTGGGTGGACCGATAGTAGTTTCACATTGCTGCTTGAACTGTTGTGTGATATGTTTCCAGACGATAATGTACTTCCAAATCGTATGTATGAGGCCAAGAAAATCCTATCGACAATGGGTATGGAGTACAAAAAGATACACGCTTGCCCTAATGACTGTGTACTGTACAGAAAGGAGTATGAAGGCCTGAGTGAGTGCCCTAAGTGTCAAACCGCACGATACAAAGTGAAGAAAGATGGTGGTTGTGGCGATGGGAAGACTAAAAGGCAACCTGTAAAAGTTTTGTGGTATCTTCCAATAATACCGCGCTTTAAGCGTTTATTTGGCACTGCAAAAAAGGCGAAGAAGTTGAGATGGCATTCGGATGACAGAATATCCGACGGAAAATATCTTCGGCACCCGGCTGACTCTCCACAGTGGAAGAAAATAGATGAAATGTTCCCTGAATTTGGCAGCGAGCCGAGAAACCTTCGGCTTGGGCTCTGTACAGATGACATCAATCCGTATGGAACTCTTAATAGCACACACAGTGCGTGGCCAGTACTCCTTGTAATATACAACTTGCCTCCCTGGCTTTGTATGAAACGCAAGTATGTGATGCTTTCTATGATGATTTCTGGACCAAAACAGCCAGGAAACGATATCGATGTCTACCTGGCGCCTTTGATTGAGGACTTGAAGAAGTTGTGGGAGGAAGGCGTAGATGTGTTTGATGCGTATAAGAATGAGTCATTCAAGCTACGTGCAATGCTGTTCACCACCATAAATGACTTCCCTGCCTACGGAAACCTCTCAGGGTACAGTGTGAAGGGGCATAAAGCATGTCCGATCTGTGAAGCAGACACTCACTTCCACCAACTGAAACATGGAAGAAAAACGGTCTACCTAGGTCACAGGAGGTTCCTTCCTAGATTCCACCCGTATCGTAGGTTAAGAAAGCGTTTTAACGGCTTGCCGGAGCATGGAATGGCTCCAAAGGCATTAACCAGAGAGGAAGTTTACAGTCGGGTTGAACGTATCAATGTCTTACTCGGTAAGAATCATAAGACTTCGGGTGAGAAGAACATATGGAAGAAGAGATCAATTTTCTTTGATCTTCCATATTGGCGTAGTCTTGACGTGAGGCACAGTATTGATGTAATGCACGTGGAGAAAAACGTTTGTGATAGCCTTGTCAGTACACTTTTGCACATTCCAGGGAAGACCAAGGATGGGATTAATGCGAGACTAGACCTTGTTGATATGGGAATAAGAGAACGGTTACATCCACAGATACGAGATGATGGTAGGAGGGCATACATGGAGCCAGCAGCGCATACACTATCAAAAGCGGAGAAAAGAAGTTTGTGTGGGTGTTTGCATGAAATTAAGGTACCACAAGGATATTCTTCGAATGTGAGAAGGTGTGTGTCAATGGACGATTTGAAGTTAGTGGGAATGAAGTCCCATGATTATCATGTGTTGATGCAACAACTGTTACCAGTAGCTATTAGAGGGATTATGAAAGATGAAGTTCGAAACACTGTGACAAGATTGTGTGTTTTCTTTAATGCTATCTGTAACAAAGTCATTGACACTGAAAAGCTGGATGAACTGGAAGCTGAGGGTTATATCATATTGTCCCAATTAGAGATGCACTTTCCTCCTTCTTTTTTTGATATAATGGTCCATTTGATAGTTCATTTGGTAAGGGAGGTAAGGCTCTGCGGTCCAGTTTACCTGAGGTGGATGTACCCTTTCGAGCGATACATGAAGATCTTAAAAGGGTACTCTAAAAATCCCTATCGACCAGAAGCCTCAATAGTTGAAAGGTATGTTGTTGAAGAGGCTATGGACTTCTGCAGCGATTATCTATCAGGGAAGAAGGAACAATCTCGGCATGAAGAGGGGAGGAGCAAGGGAACACGAGGACTGAAAGTGAAGACTATGCCTCGTGGAGAGGTGTTGCAAGCACACCTTTATATCCTGAATAACATGACAGAAGTGCAACCGTACATAGAGGAACACAGAAACAGATTGAAGAAAGAGAATCCGAGGAAGAATGACATGCAGATTACTATTGAGCAAAACAAGACATTCATTCAGTGGTTTGAGGAAAAGGTTTTGCATGAGTCCGGTGTGTCTGGGACAATAGAGTGGCTAGCCTGGGGGCCTTCGTTTCAGATCATTACTTGGAGCGGTTATGATATAAACGGGTATTCTTTCTACACAAAAGACCAAGATGACAGGAGTACCATGCAAACTAGTGGGGTGATGGTAGAAGCTGAATCCATGCACTTTTCCAGTTCGAAAGACAAAAACCCCATATTAGCATCCATGGCCTATTATGGAGTGATAGAAGAAATAAGGGAAATCACTTACAACAAGTTCAAAGTTGCTTTATTCAAATGTAAGTGGGTTAGCAATAATGCTGTGGTAATAGATCAACAATTTGGATTTGTCTCAGTTGATCTTGAAAGAGTAGGTTATAGGGATGAGCCCTTCATTCTAGCAAGCCAGGCGAAACAAGTGTTCTATGTCACAGATCCCGCAAATAAGAAAATGTCCATTGTACTTCAGAGTAAAAAACAGAAGCATGGTGATCCGACCATCAACCTTGACGACACACCACCTTTCACAATTAATCCACCTACAACAATTGAAGAAAGAGAATTGGTAGATGATGAAGAATATGCTGTGAGAAATGATCATGGTGAAGGAATATGGGAAACAATCTAGAGTAAGAGCTTAACTTAGAAAATAGTAATGTGTGCTGTTTGTTTTATTACGTCTCAGTTTATTCATTTACTTACAATTTATTCACCTATCTGACAATGATTTTTGTGCTTACAGGAATATGGACGACTCTGGTGACTCTCCAAGTGATAGGGACAATGAAATGAATAGGCCTGAAGGTGATGCGACACGTGAACCGGTTGTGAGACGAAGGGTTAGAGGCAGTACAAAAATGCCTGCATTGGTAGCACGTCATAACCATCAACAGGAGAGGTTGCATATTGACTTTGATCAAGATATGAAACCAATTGGTCCGGAGGAAGACCATTTCATTAGCTACATAGGTTTTTTGGCTCGAAGCAAAGTTCGCATTACCTATGCTAATTGGAAGTTGGTTCCACCAAAAACCAAAGACTTGATTTGGCAACAACTTTTGGTATATAAGTTTCAATACATCTGCATTATATCTTTATTCCTATCGCTTCAAATATAATTAACGTATGTTTTTACCTTGCAGCAAACCTATGATGTCCCTGACACCGTGGAGATGTACAAGGAGTGGATGACGGAGGTTCGTCTACGATGGAAAGATTTCAAGAACAGGCTCACACGGGATTACATTCGAGGGGACTTGAGGGGTCAGGATCCATGTCATGAGTATCCATTTTTGTCTCCAGAGGACTGGAGGTTGTTTATGGCATCACGAGAAGATCCAAACTTTTTGGTAAGATTTCTGTAATCATAGTGTTTTATTTGAATATAGTTGACATTATTGATTCGGTGTTCGTTGTTTTCCTTTAAAAGGCATTAAGTGCAGCACATCAGATCCTACCGTAGTGGTCCAGCCCCCGCCACCTCCACCACGTCACAAAAAATGGAAAGCAGGGAGGCTTAAGGGTGGGAAGTACATAAATCCGACTGTTGCTGAGGTTGCCGCAAGAATTGTAAGTAGTTAGAGCATAATTACAAACTTATTTAATAATATTGGGAGTGCTTACGATAACTTTTATGCTGCAGGATGAACTGGAAGATCATAGTAGCCAAGGTTCGTTCACTCCAAGTGGACGGATGGACATCTTGTCAACGGCGATTGGGAAGCCAGATCACCCTGGTCATGTTCGAGGGGAGGCAGTGGGAGTTCGTGTCACGAAGTATTTTGGCCCAGCCTCATATCCTTATTCGTCACAAGCTGAACCCAGTAGGGAGCTTGTGGCCAAGATTCGTCAGGAAGTCTCACAAGAGCTCGAGGCCAACCTTCGCGACAAGCTCCGACAAGAGCTGTTGCCAGAGCTACGTCTTGAGATGATGCCTGAGATACGAGCTGAAATGCAGAAGATGTTTGACTCGCAGATGGCAACTACCGAGCGTAGAACCCATTCATCCCCCGGCCTTCCACAGCACCAAAGGAAGTTACAACCCGGCGGAGGAACCACTTGGCGACCCTTCTCCGCCTCCAGCGCAGGGAGAACCTGCCATCCTCTCTTTGGATGCCCCAGTGCTGCGTGTAGTTGCAGATGCTCTCGTTCACACACAAGCTACCACCCACCACCATCAGCAAATTCCACAGCATTTGCGTAGGGTGACTGTGACGTGTGTTCGAGAGGGGGAAGAAGGTACAGCCATCCCTATTCCTGATGACGAGGTTGCCACGATAGCTCAGGCGAGAGGATCTTTCATCCTTTGGCCTGTACATCTTATTGGCTTGTTACCACAAACACCTCCAATGGTATGGAACTACCTCACTTTTACTTGAGATGTGTTGACATCCTACTAACAGTATGTGTTTTTATGTTCTAAAAGAACGAGCAGGAAGCAGAGAAATGGCCCTTCTTAGCACGATTGCAGCATATCTATAAAGGCATTCGCCAGATTGATTTGCATATGCCTCCAGGGATTGTGGGCCAGAATACAGAGTATCACTTCACAATTGATAAACATGATCTTAAACAGTTCATGAAGTTCGAGGAGCTAGATATTGGATGGGGCAAATTTGCAATCCTGTAAGTTTTTTATTTCCCATTTTTTGATTCATTTAGTTAAGTTGATTTTAACTAGCTAATACATTCATCATTTTAATTCTATTATAGCTCCTTCCGTCGTATATGCATTGACTCTCAGAAAGTTGATTTATATGGATTCTTGTCTCCTGCACATACGACAAGGGTTGAGAATACATTGAAACGAAGGACGAACTATGTGGGCTTCTTATTGTCAGAGGATGAGTATACTTGTTATCTAGCACCGATTGTTCAAGGGTACTCATTTTAATTTTGTGTATTTGAGATTTTTAGTAAATAATTGCCTTGCCATCTAACTTCATTTTAATCTGTATATGTTGTGATAGTTATCACTGGAGTTTGTGTGTTGTCTGTCCTAGGTCGCACGTTGTTTACTGGTTTGATTCCTTAAATAGAAGACCAGACAAAGAAACTAAAAGCGTCTTCAACCAGTAAGTTATTTTTTTGTATTTCATTGCTTCTTGATTCTTGACTTAATGAATTATTCTAATTTATGTTGATTTTCATTTTCATGATAGCGCATGCACGACGTATCGAGCGCTTGGCGGGCCACGCGAACGTAGAGGTGGCAAAGATCCAAAATGGTTGTTTCCAAAGGTACGTAGTTTCAAATCAAGTTCTTTTGATTGACGGTCGTTTTAGATATGCCTTTATTGATTTTAACCATTTGCTTTTGATTTATAGTGCCCTCGACAACCTGGCGGCTGGGAATGTGGATATTATGTCTTGCTTTATATGTATAACATCATTCAGAGTGGCATTACGAAAGATTTTGAACAAGTAATCGCTTCTTCATTCTCTGAGGATAATATTTTTGGTGTTGTGATTCAATGGGAATTCATTCACTTCATTCATTATTTCATCTAAGCTTATTTTTTAATTTACAGATTTTTGACAATGAAGATGCCTACTCATATGAAGACTTAAATATGATCAGAGACTTTATGGCTGGACATCTTCTTCAACGTGTACCAGAAGAGTAAAGTCTTTAGTAGTTTGTGTAGGACATACTTTTGTGGTAGTACATATAATTAGCGTTATTGTTGTTGGATATGGATTGGATTTTAGTCTTGGTTATTGTACAAACTGGGGACTTGGATATAGATTGCTGTGTAGTTTGTCTGGTTTGAAAGTTTGTGTGGCATGTAGTAGACTTGGATATAGATTGTTGTGTAGTTTGTGTGGTTTGAAAGTTTGTGTGGCATGTAGTAGCCTTGGGTTGATCACTGTGTTTGTTGTTGTTTTCATTCTGCTGAACTGCTGTTGTTGGAATTCTATTTCTGCAGTTTACATATTTTCCAGACAGTGCAATATGTATAAAAGGTCCATTTTAAAAAAAAAAAAAACTTTCAACGTCCTTAATAAAAAAGGGACGTGGAAAGTACTGCTGGCGACACTTTAGACGTCCCCAGGTTCAACTGGGGACGTCTAAGGTCCCACTTTAGACGTCCCCAGTGGACTGGGGACGTCTAAAGTCCCCTTTCTACGTCCCCAATTTTACAGACGTTAATGACGTTTTTTTCTACGACCCTCACATAGACGTCCCTCTGTTTTCAGACGTTGAAAGGCCAAAAAAAGGGACGTTAAAACCCTTTTTTCTAGTAGTGGGGGATGGATTTTTTGCTCGAATTAATCTCATACACTAATTTAAGAAAATACATTGCAATTTGTAGTATCAGAAATAACTAGTACACGAAACAGGCTTACCTTAGCTCGCATTGAGTGATCTAACAATATATTGGCAGATTTCAAATCACGGTGTATAACGGGTGGGACTGCCTGTTCCATGCATTTCCATATTAACCAAATGCATTTTCAAATACCATAACATAACAGAGAGCAGTGAACATACTCCTTCATGAAGGCATTCAATTCCATGTGAAATATCAACAGAAATTTGCAGCCTTTCATCCCAACTTAACACCTTTTCTTCGCCTAGATGCATGCAGAGTATGAAATTTTCGCCTTAGAGAAAATTTAGCATCGGTAAAAAAACAAATCAGAGAAAAATTCTACTCTTGTATGTCTCAGATAGAGGAAAGGGAGGAAAATCAATTATATAACTAATAATCATTGCCTGTAACTGTTTTGTTTAAAAAAATCTACCACATAAAAAATGTTAAAATATATTTTTCAAGTTATTCATGTAAAGCAAAAAAGAGGGAAAGAACTTCCTATCTATTAACTCATCAATTCAGGATTTTTAGTCTCATTATAATTATTGTTTTGCCGATCATTTTACCTAATATTTGGGGCTCGCCGTGTCACAGCATTGTTTGAAATGTATCCAAGCCATACAAAACTTATTTGTCTCACAGATCTCATAACAACGATGGATTATTTACTCTTCACAGATAGAAAGGGGAAAATAAAATAGTTAATATAAGAATAACATGAAAGAGAACATCTGCTCACCGTGTATAAGCCTTTCTAGACTTCCATTGCTCATAAACTCATAAATCAAAATACGTTGTCCTTTATCTACACAATATCCTAACAAATTTACAAGATTCCGATGATGCAGTCTTCCGAGCAAAAGTACCTGCAATAACATCTCACTGGATCATGAAAAATCCAACCAGCCTAATTTGTGGCCAATTACAATTCAGACATTCTTGAGATGCTGAAACAAAAACTAACTTCGCCAGTCCTAACAAAATGAAACAACAGTGACCTCTAATGATAATTAAGGAAGTCTCTTCCAACACCATACAAATCAGTACAGAAAAAAAGAGAAGAAACATTAATGTCAAGAAGCTTTTGTTCATACCTCTGTTTGGAATTCTTTCTCCCCTTGTTTGGAGTCAGAACTGAGCACCTTCACAGCTACCATCTCACCAGTAGGCATTGTTGCTTTATGAACTGTTCCAAATGATCCTTGTCCCAAGATAGTTGTGAAATTTTGTGTTGCCTTCTGAATATCTCTGGAAGGGGAAAGTTCACTTTTAAATATACCATTACAAAAAAAAAAAAAAAAGTCCACTGTTGATAACTTCTTGCCCTACTTTCTCTTTATACATACATACATATATATATATATTTGAAAAAACTAATTTGCAAAGTAAACCAATATAGAAAAGCAGGTTATGCCCTAAGATATTAAGAAGCTTAGTTATGAAGACAACACTGACTTATCAATTCCACGTATAAAAATATTCTATATATTTTGATATTATTAATTATATATTTTTCTCTTTATACATCAGCAATGTGATCAACATTTTTAACACATCTACATATCAACAGATAGAGGGATTAAACAAAATATACATACTTGCATGAGTATCTAAGAGTGCCTGACGAGGATGCAAATTGATCTTTCTTTGGACGTTTCCACCAAGAGAAATGGGAATCTTTATGAAGATTTTCTGACATTGGAGCAGCTATGGAGCTTGTCAGAGAAGCACTAAATTCAGTGCTTATTTCTAATCCATTTGTGCGTATTGGAAGTGTTGTTACACTACGCTCATTTTCCCAACGTCTAAGATGAGCGCGCTTCTTATGCCACTTTATGACCAAAAATACGAGACAAGCTAATAAAATTCCAAAGGCCAAACCAGCAGAGACCCCAAAGGCAACTAAATCAGTTCCACGAACCATTATTTGATCTCTCTTGACATTCAAACAATGAAATAATCTAGCAGGAGACTCATGCTAGAGTGGTTCGCTGTCAAAAAGTTGGCACGAAGTTAATCCAATACTTCAACCAGCTAGTACTGGCAAAATTGCACAGTCAAGACAGTAAGTGATAACAGCTGTTTCAATTATTCTTTTCTAGTACTTTTGGAAGGAAGAGAAAGGTATTATTTGTAGATGACCAGAAACGATCTGATAAAGAGTAATGTCATCACAAAGCATGCAAATATTTTGTTGGATGATCATTCGTTGCAAATGCAACATGATTTTCTTTAAGGCTAATTGCAGATTCAAAAGTTACATGGTTGCCACAGTGTTTTACACAACCAGAAAACTTAGGAGAAACAATGGTGTTCATCCTTATTATATCGTCTAGTGCACTTTTCGAAGCATAAAAAACGAAGGCATGACATGAAGACAGATATTTTAAAAAGAAAAAAGAACATAGAAGTAACGGTATAATAAACTCGAGACCAAATATATGCACATGAGCCATTGAGCATCATACATATATGCATCTAGTGTTTCCGGTTATCTCCAAACACAGTCAAATATCTCTATTCTTTTTATTTTTTATTTTTTATGATTCACATAAGAAATTACTGCAGCAGTCTTTGGAAGATAATTTACAGCTTGAAAAGTTTTCAATACAAACTGAAATATTGCGGTCATTTTGTTATCACTTTGTAATTTATCCATTTGTTATTCAGTTATTCACATACCAAAAGGACTTCAACTGCCAACATGGATTAGCTTAAACCATCACCATGGAGATATTCTAGGACCTAGAGATTAGTTGAATAGGCCTATGAAGGAGGAGATAATTCTCTACATCAAGGTATACCATATTGTACAACAAAACCGAAAAAGGTGTCTTCATTGAATTTGATTCACCCTATCAGTCACTTCTCTACAATCAACAAAGCAAACAAGACAAGCAAGGTCCCCAAATCAAACCCATCATCCACACCGAGTGAAATCGAAATCAAAATAAACAAAATTAAGAACCAGTAATATCCATCAAACCCACAAACAAAAGCCTACGGAGAACAACAAACGTTGCAGAAAAAACCCCATACATTGTCTTAATTTGAAGACAAGGATAAAAATGGAAAGGAGGGGATTATTGATTTAAAAAGTTAACTTAATTTGCTGGCAAAAATAGTTAATCTTAAATTTAAATCTCGTATAATCTCTTAATAGAAATATGAGTGAAATATATGAATTGTTTAATTTTGTTGAAAACTAAATGAATGCTTTTTATTTTGAAAATGAATATAAACATGTCTTAAATTTTCTTAACATTTTATACATTTTTTCTTTTATTTTTGAATCACATAATTTCTTAAGCAAAAATAAATTATACAAATTTCCTTTAAACTTTGTCCAAGCTATTAAGGCTATGTTTGGTAAGAAGCACTAGGGGGTAAGGATTGGGATTGGGTTAAATTATATTGTTTGGTATGAGGGACTGAGAATAACCTAGGATTTGGAGTACCATGAAAGTGGGATTGCAGTAAAGCCACCTCCCCTGGTATTGCATTTTCAATCATGGGACTGCAAATTTAAGAGACAAAAATATCCTTGTTTATAATATTTTTTGGACAAAAATAACCCTCACATTTTAACCTAGAACTTATCCTATCGCACAATTGCTCTCCATTAACACACCAACACTGCTCAATCAGTCAAACGTATTTTTAACTACCACCAATCAATAATTAATAAACAACTGATATGAAGATGTTGACCCACTAGCCTATGGGGGTGCCGGGGCGTTGGCAAAATTGAACAAATCAAAGCGACGCTGAGAAAAAACGAAGGTGGGGATATGTTTGACCCACTAGCCCATGGAGGTATGTTTCCAATAGGACAGAAGCAAAATAACAAGGACATTCAGACAAACAAAATCCAAAGGCAAAACCAAGGACCATTGATGAAGGAGTTCTGAATTAGATCTGAGAGACGTTGACAAAGACAAGAATTGTCGTCGCTGCTGGTGGAGATTCGTTGCCGATTACGGTGGTAGAGGATTGTTGCCACTGCCAGTGGGGCAGTGAATGGTCAGCAAGAGCGTTGAGGAAGAAACGATGAAGCGGAAGATCGGGGAAGAAGATTACACTTGGAGAAGCCAAAATAAATTTTGTTATAATATTTTTTTATTTATGATTAGGGGTATTATAGTCTTCCTACAATTTATGCATAATTATGAAATAAAATTATTTTAAGCTGCTATTACTCCACACCAAACATAATTAAAAAACTTCAATCTCATTCCCAATCCCACTCCCAATACCAGCCCCTATCTTAGTCCCAATCCCTCAAACTTCAATGCTTCGTACCAAACATAGCCTAAGATTCCTCTTTTTTTGCCAAAAATACACAATCATTTTATGTAGTTTTAAGAGAAGTCTTTTTAATTTTAGTAAAACTCAAACCAAAAATCAGCGCTATATACACTCTATGTTTTTTTTGTAACTTTTTGTTTATACTAGTAACCTTTTTTACAAAAAAAAAAAAAAATAGAAATACTTATGTTGGGAGAGGCAGTCACTAATAGGGGTGAACAAAAGCAAACCGAAACCGAACACCGAACCGAATTGTAATAAATTCAGTTTTTTCGATTAGTCAATTTTTATCGATTCATTTTTTCGGCTATTTCGGTTGTTCGGTTATCGGTGCGGTTTTCAAAAAAAAATTCGGTTAAAACCGAATAACCGAAGTTTGTGAAAATTTTTTTTTTTGCCTAACTATATAAAATCTAAAAGACATCAGGCAAGCCCAGGTTAAAGCCCATTCCACTATAAATTCGATCCAACTTATTTCTAAGTTCTAGTCAATTTGAGTCCAATATATTCCAAATTTCATAACCATAATTGAGTAATTCCTAAACCAAAATAAGAAAAAATTAAACAATTTGTAATTCATAATTCCTTAAAAATCTTTCATGACTCATCCTCATCATTCAATCCCATTACTTCAGATTTGAGATCCGTCTGAGTTCTTCTTACTTATGAGTTTTGACCGTCTCTTTCTCTCTTCTCCACTGCCAGACTTGCAATTCTGGAGAGTTTGACATTTCGACTCCTCCGTCCTAAGTCCTGACGAGTGAAGTCCTCCATTCCTCCTCTCATCTCAACTCCAAACTCTCGATCTTGACGGTCGAGGGTAGAGCATGCAGATCCTCAACCTCCCTTTGCCCTAACGGTGTCAAGATCGTCGAGATCTGCAGATCCTCAATGGCGTCACCTCAACGTCCATGGAAGATTGTCGTCAGTTGAGTAGCCTCCCGTCCTCCCTTTGCCCTAGAAATGACATCACCTCGCCTTCCGTCTGTGGAAGTGTCGCCGTCAGTTGAGCAGCTTGCCATGGTGCTCCCTTCGTCTTCAACCCTTAAGCTATAGTTTCTAGTAAGTTTGTTGTGTTAATCATCTTCTATATTATACTATTTGTTCGTTTCTGTTTGAAATTTTTTCTTCATTTGATCGTTTCTATCTATAGTAGTATACTACAATGATGAAAGTTTGTTCCTTTTTTTTTGAATAAAAAAGGTACCTTTTGGGAAGGAGGTACCTTTTTCACTTTTTGTGTTCGTTTATGTGAATTTTGTGTGGAATGAAGAATTTTTTTTTAATTTTTTTGAATAAAAAAGGTACCTTTCGGGGGAAAATTTTAGACTTGAAAAAAATTCTATGTTCACTCTATTAGTCCACTGCACATGATGAAAAGTTGAACTGAAGTATGTAATTTTAGACTTGAAAAAAATTCTTTGTTCACTCCACTGTTCGTTCTGGTCTAGGAACAGCTGAATTGAAGCCTGTAATATTAGACTTGAAAAAATTCCATGTTCACTCCACTAGTCCATTGCAGTTGATTTGTTTTTGTTTGATTTGTTGTCTTTCTTTCAGTTGTAGGTGCCATTCGGACCTTCAGGAGGCATTCAGGAGCAAGGCAGAGTCTGATACATATCAACTTTTTTGATGTTTAATATGCTGGTTGTATTTTGATATAAAGATAATTAACCAATATTAGGCATGTTTGTTTTAGCGATTCGATTGCTTATAAGTAGCTTTTTAATAGTGATTTACGGTATACAAAGTAAGTATGTGAGAGGAGTTGTGTCTCGATTTACGTAAAAAGCAACTTATAAGCAATCGTAACGCCCAAACAAACATGCCTATTATAAGTGATTTTGCTTGTATTTTGAAGTTAGCCAATATAAGGTAGTAGGCACTAGGCACTCAAGCAGACCTCCAGTAATCTCCAGACCTCAAGTTTGGTAATTCTTTTGATGTATAAAGGCCAAAGGTATGACCTCCAGTAATGCTCCAGACCTCTAGTCTGGTATTTTTTGATGGATATTGGTAGACCTCCAGTGGGGGTCCTCCACTAAATCACTAATACTCCAGACCTCCATTCAACTAATTGTAAATTATGTTACATTATTTACTATTTTCGAATGATATTGAAATGCTTTGATACATAGTTTGATTAGGTAATTAAATGTTTGTGGTTGAAATTTGAAAATCTTTGGTTTTCTTAATTTTTTTTTGGTTTGTACAAATTATTTTTTCTGTTAGAATTGTCACTTGGGTTTGTAGTCTTGCAGTTTGGTTGCATGGATAGCCTTGTAGAAAAAAAAAGCCCAAAAGGCCCAATAACCGAAGTACACCTAAAACCGAACTGAAATTAGTCAGTCATTTCGGTTTTGGTTCGGTCACTAAAATGTCTTCATTTTGGTTGTTCGGTTTTTTTTTGTTTTCCCAGAAAACCGAACCGAACACTGATTGCTCACCCCTAGTTACGAACCCCAAACTAGATACCTGTGATAATATCAAAAAAATAATGGAAAATAAAGTAAAGGACCATTGGGGGGAAAAAGGATAGAGGCTCATATATTTCGTTTTTCGTTTTTTTAATTGGTAGCTGGCTATATTGGGGTTCAATTAATTCAAGTTATAAATGACTGTGAGATTCTCTTGATATTAATTTTAATAGTTTAATTTTAAAAATTAAAAAAATTTTAATATGTTTAAATTTGTCCGGTCGAAAAATATATTTAAATTTGTGTAAAAAAATACACCTTATCTAGTTGCTTGATAGGAGAGAGGAAGTAACCTGGGGGGGGGGGGGAGTAACTATGTTTGGGAAAAATGAATAATTAAAGATAGGATTGGCGTTTGCTCAAAAAATAAATGAAGATATTGGGGACAGATAAACTGATGGGAGTGTGGGACCATCCAAGAATTTTTATTTTTTGCCCACTTAGAGGCCAAAGATGGCACCATCCAATTGCAATTAGCAATTAGCAATTGTCCATGTTTAGCATGATCCTCGGACGCGTCACGTGAAGAGGGCCTTTCGGCACGTGACGGTGATTAGAGAGGGGGGCCTACTTTGTCTTATGTATTAGTGTTGGGGGACTGGTCGGGTGGGTGGGTTATGCAGATTATAAACATCATTAAGGAAAAGGGGTTTTTGAATTTGATGATTCTTCTTTATCCTCATCTTTTATCAGAAAAAGCAACTTTTCCAATGGATAACAGATGTTTACCATTACAACTCTTGTGACTTTTTTTTAACAAAAAGGTCATAAAAAGAAAATATTCTTGTCATTTATAATTTTTTTAAATTTATTTGTTGTATATGGCTATCTGAGTAAATTCGATTTTAACATTATCGGTTCAAATGGAGATATGTCTCTGAAAGATGTTTTCTAAATTTATTTTTATATATTAAATTTTTTAAATTTAATTTTTAGGAAAAATCACTGTTCATAGTATTTTTCGCAATATCTTTTGGAGGGACTAAATATTATTCATGAAATATAAAACATTTATATAATTTGAAACAATATTGGCCATCAACCTAAAATTAATTTTTCTTGATAATTTGATGGAAAGCATTATTGAAAAATTACAAAATTTATTTATTTCAGATTCAATGAAAAAATAACTATATATAAAAACTTAAAACTAATGTATCCTTCCGTTGAGTTATGTATATATAAAACGTGTTTTAGAATCTGTTCTTAATTTGGTCACTTTTATTAGTCACAAGCTATTATCCCCATTCATTTTGAACTCCCAATTTTTTTAATTTTTTCTTCTATAAGTTGTGAACCTAAGTTACCAATATTTGTGTTCTGAATGGGAAAGAGGCAGGGTAACAGTCAGTGGGCTGAAGTTAGGACTAGCCTGCAGAAGTACTAAATGAGGATGGTTGGAGAATTATATATGAAATTTATTGCTTACCAATAGCCGGAATTAGGGTTCGGAAAATTATTAAATTAGTATGAAAGTGATATTTAAAAAAATTTCTAATGTCTAAAATAATGAAATCTTTTTTTTTTTTTTTGGCAGCACTAAGATAATGCTGGAAGGTAACAAAATTAATAACATGGGCTTGGGGAACGATGGAGAAACTAATTTCACAGGTTTGATGGATAATGTTGTGTAGAAGGATAATGAAATAAAGGTCACAGATTCACTTGAAAATGAAGCAAAGTCAGATAATAAGCTTAAGGCCATGGAATCATCAGAAAAGGAAGAGGCGTTATCAACAGGAGGCCAATCTCAATTTAATGTATTTAAATCACATTTAAAAAATATCATTTCATTAGCACCAATGAAACCTAAAGAACAAGAGAAGCCTCGTAATATTGACAACAATGTTTGGTAAGATCTGGTTCAAGTATCACTATAGGAGACCAGGATCTTAACCAACACAAGGAATGTAAGTAGGAAAATAGTTATTTTGAGAGTTATAGAGACTAGAGGGAAAAGAATGTAACCCAATCTATGTCAAAGACTGAGAATGAGTGAATGACCAACAGTTCAGTCCCAAGAATAGGCAATAACAGAAGAAGATGAACCTAATTGGCGGCAATTGTTTATGGATGGAGTGAAGGATACGGAGAAACTTATCCTAACAAAGTATCAACTATTCTTAGGAACTACAAAGATGTGAAAAAGACTCTCAGTGAATTAGAGAAGAAAAATGAAGAAGTGCTCTTTGATACATCCTTGAAGTTGAAAGAACTAAAATCTTCAAATGCCTTGAAAGATGAAGAGATTACACTCTTAGGTTAGAAGGTAGCCCTCTTGGAGAGATGTTTGGAAGGAAACGAGGACTTAAAAGAGTTAAGAGCAATATAAGAGCATGTAAAGAAAGAAGATGATGACGATGAAATATTGAAAGTTCACTAGCCTGATTCTACTTCAGCTATGGAAGAGATGTTCAGAAGGAGCATTGATGAAATGGAGAACTTGGGTTTTTTTCGTTGATGTTTAGAACTACTTTAATTGAGATACAGAGATTTCAAAGCTCAATAAAAGATAATGGGAAATCAGAGAGCATCAAACATTCTATGAAACTAGAAGCACATCCAATTTTCAAGCATCTCGTAGAGATCTAAACTGAATTATCAATTTGGTTTGTGAAGGGTGCATTACTTAAAGAAGAACTTCAACATAGATCCTCATCCTTGTGTGAAATTCAAGAAGAGATGCCTTGAAAGCCAATGCAGAAGACTACGACTTCAAATTTACCAGTTGCCAAGTTCCAAGGTGAAGTTTTGAACATGAAACAAGAGAACAACAAGGTTGCTGATTAACTCCAAGCAGGCTAGATCATATCAGCTCGGCAATATGAAGTTGAGAAGGTTCTTGCAAAGATGAGTGGGCAATAGAGCTTCTTAAATTCAAAGAAACAACGAAACAGAGAGATAAGACATTCATATAGTAATAATGGTGGCAATCGTTCGCAGGTTTCTTTTGGAGAATTTATCTTTGGGGTTAAAACGAAGAAACATAAACATTCAGTCTTCTCTGGCATTAGCTCTATACCGTGCAGCCATCAAAGGACAATATTTGTAAATATCTTGCTACACCTCTTCAATTTTTGGTGAAGTGCCTTGGATTGTTTTTAATAGAAAAGAGTCAATTTTATTAATTTTCAAAAAATTATTGCACTCACTAATCCATCAAAAGAAAATAAAGAAATTAAAACAAACAACCTATACAAATCAACCTACAACCAAAATAAAGAAACAAAACAATAAGCCTAAATATAACCTAGAAAACAAACCAATAAAACTTAGCCAATACCCAAACACATTGAGACTACCCTTGTGTTAGCAAGGTTCCCCTATTCTTCCACCAACTAAGTCAGTCACAAGAACCACACATATGACAGTCGGTATTGTAACACCTTAATTTCCAAGAATTTTAGATGAGCTTAAACAGATAATGGATTCAAACCAGAGACTAATACTCATTCAACACAGTTGAAGTCCCAACATCAATACAAAACTTGAACCTGCACTTGAGTGGGATTTTCAAAAACTTTAAAAAAATTCTTTAAGCGTAGTCTCAAAGTAGTTTGCGATATCATTACAACTCATCAGTTCTCAATTCCATTATTAATATCAGAGTGAGCATTAAAGTGTTCTCTGCTAAAAACCTATGTTGCGTTTGTTAATTAATTGGCACCAAGCATACTGTTATCCAATTCTAGTTCATTTATTGTGTTTACGTACTAGTGTTCGAGTTTACAGCTAGTGGATGCACTATACTATGAGTATTAGTCTTACTGTTATAGTGTACTTATACCTATTATATACAGAACATTAATATCTAGATAACCAATAGAAAATAAACTTTAAATCTTCAACTCTTTGTCCATAGCTACCTTCTTCCTGTGTGAGCTACTTGCCCGCACTGCAGATTAGTTATCGGAAAGGAATGAGATTCAAAAGAATTCCAGTAGTAACAGTTAACACTCATATAAAATGCATACAAAGAAATATGCCATATCAACCATCACATACCAGACAATTCAATATTCAAACAACATTCAAAGATGTGCTTATGCAGCAAACAATTCTATCCAAGGACTCACCGTCCCTTCCCACAGTGCTAGGTGTTCTACTGGGCTAAAGCCCTTCTCATTTGAATGCTTAACAGACAATTTTGCTTAATTCATGTTCACAGTTTAAGTATTTATAATGGCAATAATATACATGAAACATGATACATAGAATATGAGGAAAAAATTACTACTTTAGCCTTTCCGATCTCATACTTGTCCTGGTTCTAGCCCTCAGGTCAGATATCGAATCCTATAATTAGAATTTACAAATGACGAGTTATTACTTAGTCCAATTCTTTCATAATTCAAACACCCAAGTTGGTTATCATTAGGGCTAATACACTAAGTCAAAGGAAGAGTCAATGTGGTCAAACTATCCCAAAGTGATTAATTTTACCCTTGGAGTTCAAGGTTTACATTGTGCCATTACCTTTTATTTTCGTACATTCACTAAAAGCTAGTAGAATTTTCAACCAACTTAGAAAATTTATATCGTTTTGTACAAATGTCCAATTGTAGTGATTCTAAAGGCTATGTGACCCTTATTAAGTATATTTTCAAGGAAAAATATTTCCCTTAGCCAACTGGACGCAAAGCATTCTAGAATTACCATTCATTGGACACTGTTATAGAAATATACCAATTGACTAACTTCAAAAATACCTAACTCATAGTGTACATATCCAAATGACATGAATGACACCTATCAAATTAAAGCTTGATTAGTATACTTTTATTTTGGAAAAGCTCTTAATCATTTGACATTGTTCAGTTACTCAAAAATACAATGCAAACAAACTGCCACACAGGAAACCCTAATTGGCAGCAAATGTGCAATTTTACAAATTGTGTTCCAACGTTCCTGAATTTGTAACCGAATGCTATTCCCACATAGTTTTTTGTATAGAACACAATGGTAACATTAAATGGATCAAATTCTCATTCCTTCTTGATGTCTTGTGCAAACCAGAAATTAGGGCACAAAGCAACAATTTACCAATTTTCAATTTATTCACCAAACTAGGTTCATATGCTTCCCAAACATTATATAATCACATGTATATGACCAAAGCATGATGAAACCCTAAAAACCCTAAAAGACTAAAAATGGGGCAGAAAGAACAAACCCCAAAAACTCAACTAAACATGATAACATATATGTCAAAATGATGCTCCTGCTCACCTCTTACTCTTTCTTGAGCTCTTTTCTTGATTCTCTAAATTTGGTTCTTACTAGAATACTCAAACCATAGAAATGAAGCTCTCATCAAGGGGAACAATGTTTATGAAAAGTATTTGAGCCATAGAAGTGATTTACAAGATCAAAATCCAAAGAGAAGCTATTACCTTAAACTTGTTCTTCTTTTCTCTTTCCTTCTCTTTCTCTCTTTTTATTTGCCTTGGCCATCCAAATAAGTGTGTGAGGATGAGAAATGAATTGATTAAATATCATTCTCACCTCTTTAGTGTGTTGGTCGAAAGTCTTAAGTGAGTTGGGAGAAAAGGATGAGGTGTCACATAATTGTGGCTTCTTGAAAAAGTTGCCAAGTTAACTAACCTAAGTTGGTTAATTGAAGTTTCATCCTTTTTGTGCTCTTTAGTTCTTTTCTTTCTCTTTATTACTTCTTTCTAGACACCATCCCCCTTTTCCTTTGGATCCGGGTTAGGTTTTATGTCATTCTGACACATCCTAAAGGAATTGGGTACTTTCTTTCGATTAATTCACACCAAAATTCATATTCTATTTTGAGTGTGATTTCTAAAGGTCATTCTATTTCTTAAGCATTCCTAGGACTCTTACTAAACTAGACTTAATAGCCTACTTTATTCAGGCTTATTCCCTAGCATCTAGTCCCAAAATTTGGGGTATTACAAGTACTGTCTCCAACTACCCATTGGGCTCCACCTCTCTACTTTCCACAGCTGCAAACAAGAAAAAAACAACTGCAACACTATTACCTTGGTGTGCTACCAAGGAAAACTCCACACCTAGCCTCTTCTCAATTAGCTGAAGAATTTCATAAAGGACCTTCACACTTTGCCACTTCACTTTCCACTACAAAAAAAACATATTATTACCGATGGAATTACCCACGGAATTATTTCCATCGGTAATTTCCAATGGTTTACCGACGGATTTTCCATCGGAATAATTACCGACGGAAAAAAATTCCATGGGTAATTACCAACGGATTAAAGATGGAAACAATTCTGTGGGTAAATACTAAGGGTGAGCATGGTGCCCAGTGGCCCGGTGTGCCCACCTTGGCTAAGCAAAAAATTGCCCAGCCTAGCCCTAAAAAAGTGGCCCAAAAAAATTTTGGGCAGCTTTGGGTAGGCTAATAACCAGGCAGGGCTGGGCATTGGGCAATGGGTGCTGCCCTGCCCATTTGGTCCTGCCTGAAAAATTATTTTCATTTATTTAAAATATAAAATTTCATATCAATTAAACATTATTTCATATATATTTTTTTATTTAAAATATATATTGTCTATTGTATAATACTCTTCTAGTCCTCTCTTTTTTGCCCTAGCCACTAAACGCTATTTACAAGTAGATTTCTTCCTTTTTTCTTTACTTTGTGATGTATTAAATTATAGCTGCTTTTTTTTTTTTCCAGATGCTTCATTATTTGATAAAATTTTGGGACATTGAATTGATGCAAACTACTTTGACTTCACGGCTTTAATTACAATTGTTTTGTTTCCTTATTTATAATGGATTATGGATGTTGTTTAATTTTTAAAGTATGGATATTTGTTAAGACATATGGTAGTTTTTAAATTTCAAAACTCAAGTTGTAGACTTATTTTGAAATATCCCAATATGTGGAATCATTGAATGTATTTGAAGTTTATATTACTTAGGACAAAGTTAAGACATATGGTATTGGTAACTATAGGAATGTTCATGAAATTTACACGGAATTATTATGTTTTCATATGTGGACAAGACAAGGCGTTATCACTTCGATAGGGAAGCCAACCCTGCCCAGCCCACCCTTGTCCAGCCCAAAACGGTTAGGGCTTTAAGCGGGCAGGGCTGGGCATTGGGCTGCAAAATGCAGCCCATTCATCCTACGGGATGGGCATCGGGCAAGGGTCTCGCCCTGCCCGTGCCCACCCCTAGTAAATATTGACGGATTACCCACGGAATTTTTTCCGTCGGTAATTACACACACCTTGCCTACAGAATTTCGTGGGTAATTTGAATGAGAAATTACCTACGGAATTCCGTTGGTAATCCATCTCTAATTACCAACGGAAAAAATTCCGTCGGTAAATTTGACGGATTACCTACGGAATTTTTTTCGTTTGTAATTACCCACGCCTTACCTACGGAATTCCGTGGGTAAAGCGTCTCTAATTACCGATGGAAAAAATTTCTGTCGGTAAATACTGACGAATTACCCACAAAATTTTTTCTGTCGCTATTTGCCCAAGGAATTCCGTGGGTAATTTTAAGGAGAAATTACCGATGGAATTCCATGGGTAATCTTTCGGTAAAAGTAATACTTTTTTTATTATCTTTTAATAATTTATATAAAATAATAAAAATAAAAATAATCTATAATAAATAAAAATTTAAATATCATAAAATTAATATTTAATATAATATATTAAATATATATAATATTAATAATAAAAATTTTAAATGAAATAAAAAATTAAAAAATTTTAAATTTATATTATAAAAAACGAAATATATAATTATTTACAAATATGTATGTAATATTATATATATTTATATTAATATTAAATATTTAAAAAAAATTAGAAATTAAAAAAAGTTTATATTTTATATTATAACAAATAAAAAAATATAATTATATATATATTTATCTTAATGTTATATATTTTTTTAATTATTACATTATATATATTATTACGTGAATAAATAACGTAAGGTTAAAGCAGCTCAACTGGCAAAGGCATCAGAACACATACCAAAGGTCCAATGTTCGAATCCCACCTTAGTCACAAAATGCAACAATTATCTCACAGAGACATATGGCGCAAGTGTAACACCCCAATTATCGAGTAAAAGTGGAATAATTATGTGTTTTGGTGGCAATATTAATTAATATGCCATAATTAGTGGAAATTGAAAGAATGAAATTGTTAGGCAATAAATTAGTGATTAATGGAAAAATTAATTACTAGCTCAGAGGAAAATGAGAAGTGTAGTTAAAATGGTTAATGGAGGGATTAAAGTGGCTAATTGATGACTTAATTTGTGGAGAGCCAATAAAAATGTGACATATGGCAAAAGTGGGTATGATGAGTGAAGGAAAGAAAAGTCAAATGGGAGAGTATTTTATCCATTTTCTCTCTCTTCCTCTCCCTCATTTTCGCTGGACAACATGGAGGGAGTATAATCATAATCATTTCTCATCTCTCTCTCATCTCTCCTTCTTTCTTTCTCTTGTGCGCCCTTGCAGACCAAAGAAGGGAAGAAGAAAAGCTGTGATTTGGGTAAGTAAATGGCCTCTAATGCTTAAGTTCCCTTCCTTAATGTTGTTCCTTGGAGTGAGAGCTTCAATTTGATGGTTGTAGCTTCTCCATTGGTGGTGATTTGAGAAATCACGAAAATCTAAAGTTTGGAGAATCAAAAAGTTTCTTTGAGAAAGTTGTTAAGGTAAGTGAATCCAATTTTTCTATCTATGTTTCTTGCCATTGTATGAAGTTTGGAATTTTTGGTAATTATGGCCTTAAATTCGAAAATATGTATCATAGGGTATTTGGTATGTTATTGGTAGGAAAATAGTATTTTGTGGTGAGTTTGGGATAGATAGATTGATTTGGGGATTGAAATGTTTTGTTTGGATGATCTTGGAAATTTGATGATTATGTTGCCTAAAACCAAAGCATGATAATGGAATAGGATTTTTGTAATTCTATTAATTCCATTGAATTCCTTGGGTGTTTTTGTGAGGGAGTAGCTTTGGTAGAAGTTTTGGGTCCATTGGGATCAATTAAGCAAAGGTTAAGATGAATGGTCAGTTTTGCAGCGTTTCCTGGTTCTGATAGAATCACTCGAGTGATTTGGGATTCACTTGAGTGTGTGAGGAACATTACTCAGGTGAAGTTGAGTTTTACTCGAGTGCTGCGGGTATATTCATTATTCCCTTTAGTTTTTCTGTTGTGCTTTCTGGAAAATCTCAAGAGTTTATAGTCTCACTTGCGAGTGTTGATCTATCACTCGAGTGCAATGTCCTGTGCTCGAGTGCTCCTCTTCATTGAAAACTTTGGTGCTCTCGGGTTCTCACTTTCTAGACTTCACTCTCTAGTACTCGGGTGAGGCATTTGGCTATCACTCGAGTGAGGTCCAGTGTGCTTGAGTGTTGTAGTCTCTAAAAAGTCCTTGTGCTCTTGGATGTTCACTCGTTATCATTCACTCTCTAGTACTCGAGTGTAGACTGTATCGTCACCCGAGTGAGGCCTTCTTCACTTGAGTGTCTGTATAATCTCACTCAAGTGAGGTCATCTTTACTCGAGTGTCGCAGTGAAAAATGTCAGTTTGGAGCTTCCAAAAGGGGATCTTTGGGGATGGTCTTCCAACCCCTTAGAGCTATTGATAGAGATGTTCATGGGTATTTAAAGAGTAATAATGATAACCAAATTAAGTATTGAGAAGTCATTGAGAATTGGAATAGAGATTTGATACTTCGTCACTCATTATGAATTATAGGATACGATATTTGCCCTACTTGGGAGGGACCAGTGCCAGAGCGTGCACAGAAGGAACGAGCAGGTAGTGATTTCTCTCTCATATTGTGTATGATGTCTGGTATGTATGATTTATCATAGTATTTTGTGAAATACAAATTTGTGCTTAGTGAAATGTGAAGGAAAATGTGCCATGGTCCATTACAGCATGAGCACTTCAGCGGGAGCCATCGTAGGGGGTTGATCCTTATCACACCTACCCCGGCCGTTGAACTGCCGTTGTAATCGACATGGATCTATTGTGAACTATAAACTGGCCAGTATGGCTGTGCATTGTGAACTGTTATATGAAACCCATCTGTGGTGAAATATATACATTGTTGTGAACTGTGATGTGTGTAATACAGCGTGAGCACATGTAAGGGTGACGTTCGTCATACCTGCCTTTGCCATTGTAACTGCCGTTGTAATGCGATGTGTGTGATATGATTGCTTTCATGCCTTATTGTTGTGCACATTATGAGTGATTTGACACTACGGGGATTTTTTAGAATCTCACTCTCCCAAAAACTAAATTTTTAGATAGGGCTGAAGGATTGAAAGGAAAGCGGGTCACGAAGAGCAGTTGAGCTCCGGATCAGGAGTTTCATTTTGGGAATATTTGGTTATCATAGTTGTAATTTTTGAATATATTCTTGGGATATGAATGTATATATAGTTGTGGTATAGTTGTTGTAATCCCCAAGAAAAAGGGAAAGAGATTATGGCATTTATGCCTTGTGTAAACCCTTGCTTAATTAATTGAACCCGAGTGTGTTAGGAATTTATGCTATACTCTGATATGTAAGAATGAAATCAACTTGTATAGGCCATTTATGTATTGAAATGTGATTAGGAGACCAATGTTGAATAAGTTTTGTAAAAGTTTTTGAAAACCCTGCTTTGGGCAAAAGCTATTTTAATAAGTCCCAAATCAGTTAAGGTCTCTAATTTCACTTAATTACTTGATTATAAACATAATTTCGGCCTATGGTTGGAAGGAGGTTAGAGGGACACGTGGCCCTTGCTCGGGGGCCATTGGGGCCAGATGCGAGGGTGGGCAGTGGAGGGCTTTTGGTGATGTCTACGTGACCTCTTTTAAGGTTGCCACATGGATTTTTTTAAAAAAATAATATTCAATTACTGACGGATTTCTGTGGGTAATCACCGACGGAATTTTTTCCGTGGGTAATCCGTCAGTAATTTCCGATGGAATAAAAATTCCGTCGGTAAATCAATTTGCCACGGATTTTTTAGAGACAAAAAAAATTCCGTCGGTAATTCCGTTTCCGTCCCTAATCCATGGGTAATTTGATTTCAGAGACAGAATTCCATGGATAATATGCTGTTTTTGTTTGTAGTGTTCCTATTGATATAGCAAGTATACATCTAAACAATTCCTCACAATCAACTTCAATACATACTTTTTTTTATAAGTGAACCTATCACTTGTCAACGAGGCTTCCCTTAAGGCTAGGCATTCAATTTGAAATCCAGAACATGCTTTGACTTGTAACGACCTCTCTTAATTACCATATAATTAATTTCCAAACCAAGTAAATCATTAAGTATTACACAATACAATATATTATATGGCTTCGCCCACAGTACAAATCGCAGTATGCAGCGGAGTATTTAACATATGCAACGTATACCAAAAAGGCCCTTAAGTTTGGCAATATACATTATGCTCATGTAACTATACAAGACATACAATTGATATCAAATCAAGTATCGTTCGCCTTCCTCTCAGTAGCACCACCTGAACTCTCTCTTGAAAAATTATAAATATCGACAGGGTAAGTCACATAGACTCAGCAACCACAATTCCATTTTAACAAGTATGTAGGGCATGATTACAAGACAGTTAAGCGGGAAAAATATATGTTTATATAACATAAAGTCTATTCTTCCAAAAACATTAGTATTTCAAGAGAATAATTTAATATGCATAAAACTCCCTCAACCATCCTTATAACCTCCTTAACCGCTGACAGAACCCATGAGCTATAACATATAATAGGATTAATTTCTTTGACAAGACTGCACAAAGTTCTCTAATAATGAGGTATAGCCCGGCCAAAGGCTACAGAACTCATCAGATCATGGGTTCCCTTTCCGTCGAAAATGGAAAGGTGTCACCTATCCCTTGAGCTGACCCTTAACCCGACCAAAGGAAAGGGTGATACCAAGGGTCCTGAGAATGTCAAAGCCATCCACTGTGCACACAGTGGCGGCTATACCATGTGGTATAAAAGAATCAAACCTCTCCTCAATCACAACTCACCGCATTTTAAATCTTAACGTACATCACAAAATTTCAATATCAATAATTTACTCATATATTTCATATTCAATGCTATGCATCATCAATAATTCAAATAAATCATTCAGGCTTCTTAACTAACAAGTTTACTAAAAATATAATTCATACTGTCATTGTATATTTTTAATAGATAAAATAGTATAATATATTTATAGCAATTAAAAATACCAATATAGACCTATAACCATCTCAACAAGCATACAAGATAAATTGGAGAGTGGTTACCTCAAGTTCTTGACACAACTAAACTCGAGAGAATTTAACTCCAACAAGCCAAATTCAAATTTACTCTACAATAAATATATATTTGCATATTAATATAATTTATAATAATTGTTAAATAATACAAAATAGCAAATAATAACTCCCATAATCGGCTCAATTTTCTTTAAAAACAAAAATTTATCTATTCCTCAAATTTCTTTCAAATCAAAATTCCTAAAATTTTCTTAACTCTATTTCACTCAATAAAAACTTTAATAACCATAATTCTCTAACTCTAATATTAAATCATAACTTTTAAGTTCACATAACTCAAAATCTGCAAAATTAAACCGATTAAAATTTGAATAATATTTCCAATAACTCAAATAAATTGTTTAATCAAAATTTAATCGGTAAAAAAAGTCCCTAAAGTATAATTTATGATTTGTTTAAGAAGAAATTAATTACAAAATCATAAAATAACCGAATGATAAATCTAAATTGATTAAAATCAACTATTATTTATTCTCTACATATCTATAGCCATCTTTCATTAAAACTCAAAATTCTCTCAAAATCCTAACCCTAAAATTTTCGCTAATCAGTATAATATTACCCTCATTAAAAAGAGAAAAATACGTGCAATAACTTTCATGAGGAAAATTTATTGAAAAGAAGTTATTTTGATTACCTAAATTATGACAAAAACTTGTACCTGGATTGAAAATATGAACATCGTCCTTGTAACACCCCAATTTTTGATTAAAGGCTAATGATAATTATTGAGGATAATTATCGAATTAAAGTAGAATAATTATGGGTTTGGTGGCTATATTAATTAATATGCCATGATTAGTGGAAATCGAAAGAATGAAATTGATGGGCAATTAGTTAGTGATTAATAAAGATATTAATTACTAATTAAGAGGAAATGAGATATGTAACTAAATGGCTAATGGTGTAGTTTGAGTAACTAATGAGTTACTTTATGAGAACCAATGATATTGGGACACTTGGCAAGTGGGTATAGTGAGAGAATGGTTGAGAAAGTTAACCCACATTTTTATTGCTTTCTTTCTGTCCCTCTCTCTCTCTCCTTGTGCGCATGTGAAGGGGCATGGGGCAGATTTTTCTGCATTCTTCATCATCTTCACCTCTCATATCTCTCTCATCTCTCCATATTTTCATTCTCCATTGTTGGCCAAGAAAGAGAAAGTGAAAGCTTGCATTTAAGGTGAGTAAATGACCTCTAATGCCAAAACTTCCTTTTATAAAGTTGTTCCTTGGAGTGAGAGCTTCAATTTGATGGTTGCAGTTTCTCCATTGGTGGTGATTTGAGGAATCACGAAAAAGTACAAGTTGGAGAATCATGAACTGCCTTTGGGAGAGTTGTTGAGGTAAGTGAAAGCTTCATTTTCATATAAGTTTTGTGGCCATTGGTTAGGCCTTGAATTTCTGGAATTTTTGCCCTAACTTTCGTGATTTAGGGTCTTGGGGAGTATAATATGTTGTTGTCATGGAAATGGTGCCTTGTTTGGTGTTTTGAATTAATAGAATTGAATTGAAGCTTAAATGTGAAGTTTGGCACCTTTTGTGTTGGTTTTGTTCTTTGGTCAAAACAGGGCATGTTGATAGGATGTGATTTTGGTCATTTTGAGGTTACCATTGTGTTCCTTGTGGAAAATTGTATGGGAATAAGTTTGGTTATTGATTTTGGAGTCATTGAACACTTTGGTAGAAAAGTTGGAAAATCTATCCCTTGGAATTCTGTTCTGGGCAGTTTATTTGTGTGGACGTTTTGAATGGCCAAATAATTTCAGAAAATTATGAAAATTTCCAGCCTTAAAGTTCACATCCCAAGCTTCAAAATGGAAATATATTTAGTGTTAGTTCGTTTAGTATTCTGGGAGATATGATTGTCCAAAATTTGGGATGGAAACAGAACTCTGTTTTGGAGTAGTGTTGAGTTTTGTGTAATTCTGGAATTTTGTAGTGATTTCCAGTAATGGTACATATTTTTTCTAGAGAGAGGACTTAGATAAATTTCATTTGGCTTTGGAATCACCTCATTTCGATTTTTCTAGAATTAGTTATGATTTTTGGAAGTTCAGCCAGGAAACAGAATTTTCTTGGCCGCGGCCAGAGGTTATGAACCACGGCCCAAGACCATCTATGCATCCATTGGCTGCGGCCTATGGGTAGGCTGGCCGCGGCCAACCCCCAAAAATCAGTATTTTGAACTTTTAAAAGGTGACCTTTGGTCAAGTGTTTCCCAAGCCTTTAGGCATGTGTTTAGGCTTTGATTAGCCACCTAAAGGTCATGAATGGTAACCGACTTTAAGTGTTATGAAAATGATAATTTGGAAAAGAGAATGATCCTATATCCTTGATTTGGTTATAGGGTTAGGTATTCGCCCTGATCATGGTTTGATATCCGCTCGGATCGTGAGTAGCTGATGTTGGAGCATACGTGGAAAGAAAAACAGTAGGGAACTTACCTCTCCTGCATGTATTGATATTTGTGTTTGTGTATTGATGCATGTTATTGCTTTGCTTGATTATGTGAAACATATATGAATGATTGAAGCTCTGTTTCTATTTATGCTATGGCCATGAGTATGTTGTTGAAACATTGAGCATGCGGATATATCATTATGTGAACACGAGTTATTGTGATGCAAGCATGTTATGTATTAAACACTTATCTTGCATGCATATTGGTATCTATTTCCTGCTGAGATTCTCTAGAATCTCACCCTCCCCTACCAATATTTTAGACAGGACAAGTGGCTCGAGGAAGGAGCAAGCGACTAGGGGCAGCAAGAATCCCTTATGGGCATTTGGACTTGGTAATGGTTATCATTGCTATTTGGGATAATGGTAGTGGATTTGGACATATGGTTGTATATGTTGTGGAGGTGTATTTGGATTGAAATTTGTGTAATCCCCATTTGAGAAATTGCAAATGGCGTATGTGCCTATGAACCTTTAGTGAAGATATGAACCCGGAATTGACGGGATTGTTATTGTGGACTCTGATATATTATAAATGTTAATTATCTTCGCAATATAATTGTATTCGAAATGTAAATGTGAGACCAGGTTAAAGTGTTTGATTTCAAAATGTATTTGTGAAAATCCTATCTTAAGGATGAGGAATGTAAATGAATTTTGATTATTATTGGTCTCTATTTTATTTTAATCGCGTATTTCGGATATAATTACGGAGGGGGTTACAGTCCTCATCTTTGTCAATCAGTCTCTCTCTCTCTTTCTCGCATGACGAAGGAAATGAAGTTAAGGGTATATTTAGTACCCCCCACTTCTAATAGTTAAGGGGCCACGTGTCCCTTTACTTTTTTTTTTGTGTCGACAGTTTGGCCCCTCCCCCTTTTGCTTTATATTTTGTTTTGGAACTCTACCCACCTAAATAGAATTTTGTCCCAAAAATTCACAACAACCAATAAAAAAAATTCAAAACATAAGATTATTACACAACATAAACAAACAAATTAGGGAAATCATGCTGCATTCGCTCTTCAGTTAACCATATAGCAGCATTGGGAGACATACCCTTCTAGAAAACTTCCCTACTACAGAAAATACCTATTACTACCCTAAAGGACATCCCCTTTTTAAAGAGGGATGCCTAAAACATAGGCGGTGGTCTAAAAATTCAAATTTTGCTCCAAAACAATTGCTCTGGGGGCGGGAATGGACCTTTAGGAGTCCCCAATTTGACTGAGGACGCCTAAAGTAATGTTTAGGTGTCCCCAGTTTAAAACAAACATAAGGCGTCCCCAAAACCAGTGGGAACTCCTGAACAATTTTTTTATTAACATTTTGGTTTAGGCATCCCCACCCAAGTTGGGGAAGCCTAAACGTTCACATGTATTGGTCTGACAAGACCAGTGCATGTGAATCTATCAAGTTCCCAAGGTGTTTAGGCGTCCCTATGTTGGAAATTGTGCTCTAAGGGCCAATCATTGTACTTTAAACATTATTATTTTAATGAAATTTCTCCATTCTGTTATCATATTATTTGTATGTTAACTGTGATAATTGTATCCTTGGATAATTCATAAAGATTGTCCTAAAATGTCCCTGGTCGGTCATCTATGCTGGAGCAGAGATGAAATAAGACCAGTATGACTTTGATAAGATATGGAGATACGAATCAAAGTCTTAGGCACTTGTAAGAGTACAAGGTGTTGGACCGACCCACTATGAGAAAGCTACATGGATCAAGTCATAAGCTTTTCTCATGTATAACCACGTCACAATGCCCTTAGACCTGAGGTCATCATGGATTCCTACATGAGAGTTGCTAAGCTTTGAACTAGTCAAAAGTCACTTTTGACGGGTGATGATAAAGGCTACGATTGGGTTTGGTGGTTTTTCATGTAGAGGAATATGAATGATCAAGATGGAATTTGTCCCTCACATTAGTAGAGAGATATTACTGGGCCTCTCGATGAGTGAGTCTGAGAAATGTATGGCCATACTATAATGAAAGGAGTTTCTGTCTCTGTTATCAGGCTACTCAGGAATCGAGAAAGTAATGTTAGGAACAAGAGGATGACATTTTCCATGCCTTATCCTTGATCGATATATCGTGTGACAAAAGGGACGTGACATGGTTGTATGACAGGTTGCATCGTGATAACGATCCTCATATGAATTAGGTAGTCGTAATGTCTTGCTAGAGGCCGCTTGTGACTTTTGGGTTAGTGTAGTTATTGGCCCACTGCCAACTTCATATGGGCCTACATGGTCGCACACAAGAATGGCCTAACACGAAATAATGTTTGATTTAGGGTGGATGAATTTTATATTTATATATATAAAATATAAAATTCATTAATAATATTATATAGATATATATATATTTTTGAAATATATATATATATTATATTATATTATTATATTTAATAATATTATATAGATATATATATTTTCGAAATATATTCTATATATATATATATATGTATATATATATTATATGATATTATTATATTGTGTTGGTTTTAAATTTAATTTATTAAGATATATTAAATTTAATAACTAACATGATAGAGATATAGTATCTCAGATTTAATTTATGAAGATAAATTAAATCTAATGGCTCGTTATTTAGATTAAATAGATAGGTTAAATTAAAACTGTTGGACAGATTTAATTTAAACTGATTTCTTTAATTAGCTCATCAAGATAATTAATTGTTAATTAATTTTGAAATTAATGATGATTAATTTCGAAATTAATGATGATTAATTTTGAAATTTGAAAATAACCCTCATGGGTTATAAACTTGATAGAGCTGATAGACTCAGGGTACATCAGAATTGAGAGCCACAAGTTAAACCCTTGGAGACATTAGAGGCGCTAGCACGCAGTCTCGGTTGGAGAGCATTCGTGTGGATACCAGTAGAGGGAGCGGACCTGACGTGTTGGCTCCTAGAGACCGTGAAAACTCTGAATCATCAAAAAGGTATGAATCCTTCCAACTTGGTTTAAACGTTGTTGATAGATCCTCGATTATGATCGGTGAAAATTTTTTTAAATTCTTCCGCTGTGCTTACCGATCCTTCACCCTAGTCAAAATGGGGACGCCTAAACTATACTTTAGGCATCCCCAGTTTGACTGGGGATGCCTAAAATAGTTAGATTGGGGATGCCTATACTCTAGCTATATCGTTTCCTAAACCAACAATGCCTCCTCTTCCAACTGAAACTCGTTCAACTGGAGCAATTTCAGCTTCTTCTAGCTCTTATATTCTCTGCTTTCCTTACCTGGTATGAGCTCCTAACTCGTTCACTTGCGTTATGCTTTTCTCACTGTCATCTTAGCTATTATGTGTGTGAGTGCTAATAACTACATTGACAGGGGTCCACTCATCCTCCTCACTCTCCGCCGTACATCTACCACTCTCTACCCCCGCCTTCGATGGTGTACACTCCTCCTAAGGCACCCTACCACTACGCTTCTCCTCCTCCACCTCCGGTTCATCATTATGCTCCCCATAATTTCATTTCCTTTCTCTGTCTCTGCCTCACTCTGCATCACCTTTCAGCTCCTTTCTCTGTCTCTGCCTCACTTTGCTTC
Organism: Inga oerstediana; assembly: GCA_963210345.1. Taxonomy (NCBI): domain Eukaryota; kingdom Viridiplantae; phylum Streptophyta; class Magnoliopsida; order Fabales; family Fabaceae; genus Inga; species Inga oerstediana. The sequence continues at coordinate 69,470,834 of OY723401.1, forward strand.
ATTTTCTTATTTCTCCAAAAGGCCGATACCTCCTCTCTTCTTGCTCCTCCATCCTCTCGTGTTGGTCTTCCATCCTCTACAGGTTTTCTTCCTATAATTCTGTATCTCTCACACCAACCATACTCGTGTTTGGTTATAAATGCAGTCTTTTAGATTTTCTTGTTAGTTGTGATAGTAACAATTGCATGAAACTTTTTGACCTTTTGTTAGGTGATGGAATTTGTGATTGCATCTGGGACATGGTTTTTTTTATCATGAACGATTTTATTGATGATATAAATATATTTGATGCCATATTTCAATCATTAGCTTTCCATTTCATAAGGGAAAGATTATCTAACTGTTTGCTGCATAAAAAATGGTTGGAAAATGTGATATGAAAAGGGGAATAGGAATTATGTGAGAATTCCTCCTTTAACATGCTAGATTAACTGCTTGTCTTTGAAGCATTTTCATGGTCAATTAATATAAGAGTGTATAATTTGCTAAACCTGGCAATCATGATTGAAAATTTTGGTTCTATTTTTTTTTTAATTTCATAGAAATGGATTTTGCTTTAAAGTCAATTGTCTTGGTCAATCAATGACTACCTCAACTCTTTTGCTTACTTGATTCAGCAATAACCATGGGATAGATAATTAAGTCCCCAAGTGTTTGAACTTTGAAGGAATTTTGAGCTTTCATAACTTTTTTTGTTACTTTGGTTTGAACTCTAATCAACCAAATCCTATTATTGAAATATTGGCAATATTGTTAAATAGTTGAGAATAACAATCCCAAGGTGTAAGTATGAATTTACTTTTTTATATTACTTTGGTTTCAACTCCCATTCGCCAATTAATTATCTTGTTGTGACGAAAATAATTGTTCCTTTTGTTTTATTTTCTTGTGAGTATGAAATTTACTTTAGTTCTATATCACTGCATTGTTGAAATAATTTTTTGTTATGAATTTCAGTGAGCTTGTTTAAATGAAGGTAATGTGTGCAATTTAGCTTCAATTTATGCATAAAAAATTATTTATAGAGTATGGATTCACAAAATTATATTAAGTTTTGAAGTTGACTTGAGTACTTTCTATGTTGAGTATGTTATGTGATTAATTATTGACATTTTTATATTTTTCCTTTTGGCTTTCTCTACCATTTTATCATATTTAAATTATTGAGTTAAAGTTGTCAATTTTTCATGTGATTGAACATAAAATGGTTCAACAATTCAATTTCTCATATAGCCTTCAAATCATGTACCATGACTAAATACGGCTTTTACTAACAATATATGATTTATCAATCGGTATAGTTTTAGACCATTCATGGTACAAATGTTTTCAAAATTAGTGCTCCTCCGGTCTTTAATATAAGACATGTTTTGGGAGTTGATCTCGGTCTGAAATATAAGACATAATTTACATATTTGTCAATTTTATCCTAATTTACCCCCGATTGAAGCTTTCTTAAACTTTAAAATTGTGCTTGTTATAAGGAAATTGTTGCCTATTACCATCCTATCCCCTTGATATTTTCTTGTACATGATAATTTTGCAGATGATGTGAGACGGGCAGCTGAATTTCCTCCCAACAATCGCAGAAGAGACTATTTAAACCAAACAATTTCTAATTCTGATCCACACATAGGGTTTGAAGGCAGTGCTAGTTCTCAGGTATGAGAATATTTTGAATTATGTCAGACTTCATTTCCATCCTATGATTGTTTTTTCTTAATTTAGTATTTTTTTTGATTTGTTGATGAGTTATAATATAATTGAGCTTGTTAACCTGTATTGTTATTATTGTTGTTGTGATTGGTAATTGGATGTGCTTTATCCTGCAAGACATTATAAGTTATGTGTATAAAGGTTTAAACTACTTTGTAGAAACATGAAAAGAGAAGCAAGGTGTTACAAACCCAAGTCCAAAAAGGAAGCTCAATTGTCTAAAAATACTAGTCTATTGAGCATAAGAGCCCCTTGAACTCTTAAATTTCATTTTCATGTGAAGCTCTCCAATGTGAGATTCATAATACTAAGTCATTGATGAAGAAAATTTTTTTAGGGAAATTAAGGATGACATTTATACCAACATAATATGCAGAAGTTAAAGAGGACATTTATACCATGGTGGTGTTCTTTTTAGGAAATTAGAGGCTAGGGGTTATTCCCTCGTATCGATAAAAATTTGACTTCAGGAGAAAATAAACATAAATTGACAAAATTGGCCTCTTTCTTGTATGTACCAATTAACATATTTTTCTTCTTTTGATAACTTAGTGGCATATGCTTTTTCATGTCTAGAGGCTATAGTAATTTTTTAGAAGACATAAACATAATTACAAATTGAAGTTGTTATTTGTTTAATTATTCTTGTTTAATTTTTTCTATTTAGTTTCAAATAAAAAGCATGTATTTAATTTGACTTCAAAGTTTCATTGGTTTAATGATTTTGTTGGATTTGAGGTGCTAACATTGTCCTGAATATGAACTGCCTTAATTAGTTTAGTTTCGTTTAAATTAAGCTGAGATGGTTTGTTATTTTGATTTTGGGATACCTCACATTTAAGGGGAAATGCTGCCAAAATTTTGAAAAACAAAATAGTAAAATGCAATCTCAGTGTTGACAATTATTCTAAACTTGAGTTTTAATGGGAATGGTGTATGTGGTAATAAAATGGATCATAGTTGGATGAATGCTTTGAGAACAATCCAAGAATATGAGAATGGGGTTGAAGAGTTTATTGAATTTGCTAGAGGGAACGCTCCAGAAAAAAATGGGAAGTATTTTTGTCCTTGTGTTAATTGTTTAAATGAGAGAAGACAGGATGTTGAAGTTATAAGGGATCACCTACTTTGCGATGGAATAAATCTTCGATACACAAGGTGGATATGGCATGGTGAGGAAGTAACCGATTGTCCGTCGCACAAGAAGGAAGCTGTGGACATTATAGATGAAGATATAATGGAGAGAATGATTCACGATGTTGAGGTAGAATCCTTTGCGCAGTCCCATGAATATGATAGCTTGCGGAGTGATGTAGAGACACCGTTGTACCCTGGGAGTAAGTACACACGGCTGACAGGAACATTACATTTGGTTAACTTAAAAGCAACTTATGGGTGGACCGATAGTAGTTTCATACTGTTGTTTGAACTGTTGTGTGATATGTTTCCAGATGATAATGTACTTCCAAATCGTATGTATGAGGCTAAGGAAATACTATCTACGATGGGTATGGAGTATAAAAAGATACATGTTTGCCCTAATAATTGCATACTGTACAGAAAGGAGTATGAAGGTTTGAGTGAGTGCCCTAAGTGTCAAACTACATGATACAAAGTAAAGAAAGATAGTGGTTGTGGCGATGAGACAACTACTAAAAGGCAACCTTTAAAGGTTTTGTGGTATCTTCCAATAATATCGTGTTTTAAGCGTTTGTTTGGGACTGCAAAAAAAGCGAAGAAGTTAAGATGGCATTCGGATGAGAGAATATCTGACAGAAAATATTTTTGACACCCGGCTGACTCTCCACAGTAGAAGAAAATAGATGAAATGTTCCTTGAATTTGGTAGCGAGCCGAGAAACCTTCGGCTTGGGCTTTGTACGGATGGCATCAATCTGTATGGAACTCTTAATAGCATACATAGTGCGTGGCCAGTACTCCTTGTAATATACAACTTGCCTCCCTGGCCTTGTATGAAACGCAAGTATGTGATGCTTTCTATGATGATTTATGGACCAAAACATCCAGGGAACGATATCGATGTCTACTTGTCACCTTTGATTGAGGACTTGAAGAAGTTGTGGGAGGAAGGCGTAGATGTGTTTGATGCATATAAGGAGTCCTTCAAGCTACGTGCAATGATTTTCACCACAATAAACGACTTCCTTGCATATGGAAACTTGTCAAGGTACAGTGTGAAGGGGCATAATGCATGTCCGATATGTGAAGCAGACACTCGCTTCCACCAACTTAAGCATGGAAGAAAAACGGTCTACCTTGGTCACATGAGGTTCCTTCATAGGTTCCACCCATATCACAGGTTAAGAAAGCATTTTAATGGCTTGTCGGAGCATGGAATGGCTCTAAAGGCATTAACCAGAGAGGAAGTTTACAGTCGGGTCGAATGTATCAATGTCTTATTCTTTAAGAATCAGAAGACTGCGGGTGAGAAGAATATATGGAAGAAGAGATCAATTTTCTTTGATCTTCCATATTGGCGTACTCTTGATGTGAGACACAGTATTGATATGATGCATGTGGTGAAAAATGTTTGTGATAGCCTTGTCAGTACACTTTTACACTTACCAGGGAAGACTAAGGATGTGATTAGTGTGAGACTAGACCTTGTTGATATGGGAATAAGAGAATGGTTGGATCCACAACTAAGAGATGATGGTAGGAGGGCATACATGGAGCCAGCAGGGCATACACTATCAAAAGCGGAGAAAAAAAGTTTGTGTGGGTGTTTGCATGAAATTAAGGTGCCATAAATGTATTCTTCAAATATGAGAAGGTGTGTGTCAATGGACGATTTGAAGTTAGTGGGAATGAAGTCCTATGATTATCATGTGTTGATGCAACAACTATTACCATTAGCTATTAGAGGCATTATGAAAGATGAAGTTCGAACCACTGTAACAAGATTGTGTGTTTTCTTTAATGCTATATGTAACAAAGTCATTGACACTGAAAAGTTGGATGAACTAGAAGCTGAGGGTTATATTATATTGTCCCAATTAGAGATACACTTTCCTCCTTCATTTTTTGATATAATGGTGCATTTGATAGTTCATTTAGTAAGGGAGGTAAGGCTCTGCAGTCTAGTTTACTTGAGGTGGATGTACCCTTTCAAGCGATACATGAAGATCTTAAAAGGGTATTCTAAAAATCCCTATCAACCAGGAGCCTCAATAGTTGAAAGATATGTAGTTAAAGAGGCTATGGACTTCTGTAGTGATTATCTATCAGGGAAGGATGGGATGATTCCTTTGCAGCAGCTGATCGAGAAGATCCTAGACGGTGTCCGACCGAACGACTGGGTGAGTTTTGTCCTGTTCAGGGGAGCGCAGAGGGGCAGGTAATGTATTTATTAGATTATTTCAATTATTAGATTTAGATTAGATTATATAAAAAATTAATATAATAAATTATTATTAATAAATATTAATATGAATTATAAATATTAATTAATTATATATAATTTTTTAATTTATAATCACTAAATTATAATTTAAATTTAATAAATTTTATGTTTTTATTAATTATAAGTGTTTTATATTGTTTTAATACTTTTAATATTGTTTCTTTCCAAGACGCTTTCTCAGAGGAATACGAGGTGTCGAGGGCAGCAGACGATCGACAACACAGCAGGATCGAAGACCTTTGCTGTCACTTACAACGAGCTGGTAACTTTTCACATTATCAATTACTTTTAGATGGTTGTTTGATATTATAAATTTAGTATATTGTTGTTCATAATACTAATTTAATTTTGTAATTGTTTTAGGAGAGGAAGGCACAGCAGGAGAACCGTCAGACAGATTACGAGGAGTTTTAGGACATGTATGAGGGATAGGGATAGGTGCCAGACCTAGCATAGTTTACGGCAGGAGCGGCGCTTCTGAGGCTGGCAGCTCTCGAGCATAGATGTCCAGGGTCAGGCGTCTGAGGGATTAGTCCGTTAGGAGCTGCGCTTAGATTTAGCTAGCACCCAGGTTGCAGTGGCTTAGTAGCAGTAGCAAATGCAGTAGTAGGCCAATTACTACTACACTCAGCATTCGTAGTGGCGCGATATCACGAACTTCATGCTCGAGCGGTTGTGGAGTCACCTGTTCCCCGACTGAGGGAGCCCCACTGAGGGATATCACCTGTTCCCTGAGGGAGCCCCACTGAGGGAGGACCAGAGGGAGCCCCACCTCCGGGTAGTTAGTTTAGGACAATTATATATATTTTTTGAAACATTTGTAAATAAAATTGGATATTTTATTTTCAAAATTTAAATTCTTGTTACATTTACAAAGTTATATTTATACTTTCAGAGCCATGCTAAATTTTTGTTGTGTTTACGACAATTTTATTTATATTTCTAAAACTAACCACAATTAATATAATAAACCTGTAGTGTGATGGATGATCCGGTTGGTGCCATAGTTGTTGGTGTTAGGACCACCGACGATCCAAGCGACGACACAAGCACCGATGCCATGGGAGTGAGTGTAGCCGTCAGCTATGTAACCGGAGCGAGAGAGGTGCAACAGAGACACTCGACGGAGACCAAGGAGCGACGTGCGGCCGAGATTGAGAGCGAGGTGAGATGGTGGAGTGAGACTTCCAGATGCAGAGCTCTAGGCGCGAAGAGGGAGCGGGATTCAGAAGCAAAATTGATTCATGTTAATAGGGTTGAAACACATTTAAGACCGGTTATAAAAAATAACCGGTCTTAAATGAATATTTTAGATCGGTTCCTATTGATAACCGGTCTAAAAAGTTACATTTTTTAGACCGGTTACACAGAATAACCGGTCTAAAAAGTGCTGAATTTTTTTTTAAAATTACTTTTAATACTAAAAATTAATTTAGACCGGTTATAAATAGAACTGGTCTAGAAAATATATCTTTTTAGACCGGTTGTATTTATAACCGGTCTAAATGATATATTTTAGACGTTATATTAGTTGAATCGGTCTTAGATGTTCTTTATAATTACAAAATTGCCACCGCACTTACCTTTTAAACTTTATCCCCCTAGAACCGGTCTAAATGTACCGGTCTAAATCTTCTATTTTGTACTAGTGTATATTTGAAAAGGATATTGTGTAATTCTCTCTTTGGGAAATTGTAATGGGCGAATGTGCCCTGTAAATCCTTAGTAAAGGTATGAACCTGTGATTATTATATTGTGCACTCTGATATGTTATGAATGTGATTTATCTTCGCGAGGTAATTGTATTCGACATATGAATATGAGACCAGGTGTATTAGATTTCGAAAGGTATTTGTGAAAACCCTACCTTAAGGATGGGGAATTGAAATGAGTTTTGTTTATCCGACGGTCTCTAATTCATTTTAATCATGTATTTTGAATAAGAATTATGGAGGGGGTTACACTCATAGCATCTCGGAAAGTTAGCAAAGAAAAATTGAGTGAAAACTGCAAGGATTATCAATACAAGACCAGCATGTAGTCTCATGTAACATACATAAAAGCATAAAAGACTTCGAATTTCAAAGATTATAACAATTTTGCAATGTTATCATCAATTACTGAATAGTATCAAATGCCGGGAAAATGATTGCCATTGCATGCAGCGCATGTATACTAATTAATTAATTGATATTGGAAAAGACTTTGTCTATGATAAAATCTACAAAAAAGCAAGTCATTGTGAAGTTTCTTCAGATACAGATAGATTTAATAATGTTAGGGGATGGATTTTTTGCTCGAATTAATCTCATACACTAATTTAAGAAAATACATTGCAATTTGTAGTATCAGAAATAACTAGCACACGAAACAGGCTTACCTTAGCTCGCATTGAGTGATCTAACAATATATTGGCAGATTTCAAATCACGGTGTATGACAGGTGGGACCGCCTGTTCCATGCATTTTCATATTAACGAAATGCATTTTCAAATACTACCATAACATAACAGAGAGCAGTGAACATACTCCTTCATGAAGGTATTCAATTCCATGTGAAATATCAACAGAAATTTGCAGCCTTTCATCCCAACTTAACACCTTTTCTTCACCTAGATGCATGCAGAGTATGAAATTTTCACCTTAGAGACAATTTAGCATCGGTAAAAAAACAAATCAGAGAAAAATTCTACTCTTGTATGTCTCAGATAGAGGAAAGGGAGGAAAATCAATTATATACCTAATAATCATTGCCTGTAACTGTTTTGTTTAAAAAAATCTACCACATAAAAAATGTTAAAATATATTTTTCAAGTTATTCATGTAAAGCAAAAAAGAGGGAAAGAACTTCCTATCTATTAACTCATCAATTCAGGATTTTTAGTCTCTCATTATAATTATTGTTTTGACGATCATTTTACCTAATATTTGGGGCTTGCCGTGTCACAGCATTGTTTGAAATGTATCCAAGCCATACAAAACTTATTTGTCTCACAGATCTCATAACAATGCTGGATTATTTACTCTTCACAGATAGAAAGGGGAAAATAAAATAGTTAATATAAGAATAACATGAAAGAGAACTTCTGCTCACAGTGTATAAGCCTTTCTAGGCTTCCATTGCTCATAAACTCATAAATCAAAATACGTTGTCCTTTATCTACACAATATCCTAACAAATTTACAAGATTCCGATGATGCAGTCTTCCGAGCAAAAGTACCTGCAATAACATCTCACTGGATCATGAAAAGTCCAACCAGCCTAATTTGTGACCAATTACAATTCAGACATTCTTGAGATGCTGAAACGAAAACTAACTTCGCCAGTCCTAACAAATTAAAATGAAGCAACAGTGACCTCTAATGATAATTAAGGAAGTCTCTTCCAACACCATACAAATCAGCACAGACAAAAAGAGAAGAAACATTAATGTCAAGAAGCTTTTGTTCATACCTCTGTTTGGAATTCTTTCTCCCCTTGTTTGGAATCAGAACTGAGCACCTTCACAGCTACCATCTCACCAGTAGGCATTGTTGCTTTATGAACTGTTCCAAATGATCCTTGTCCCAAGATAGTTGTGAAATTTTGTGTTGCCTTCTGAATATCTCTGGAAGGGGAAAGTTTACTTTTAAATATACCATTACAAAAAAAAAAAAACAAAAAAATTGTCCACTGTTGATAACTTCTTGCCCTACTTTCTCTTTATACATACATATATATATTTGAAAAAACTAATTTGCAATGTAAACGAATATAGAAAAGCAGGTTATGCCCTAAGATATTAGGAAGCTTAGTTATGAAGACAACACTGACTTATCAATTCCACGTAAAAATATTCTATATATTTTGATATTATTAATTATATATTTTTCTCTTTATACATCAGCAATGTGATCAACATTCACTAGTGTAAAAAGTTAATTTGGCATCAGTTAAAATTACATTTTCGCCACAGTATTTAGGGTGTAGCGGAATTAGCCGTAGAAAAATATATATTATGGCGTCACTTGCTTAAAATATGTCGCTGTAAATGAATATATTATGGAGTCAGTTGCTTAAGATATAACGCCGTAAGTGAATATATTACGGCTTCGCATTGTAACTAAACTGACGCCATAATAGATGTGTGACAAATGAATTTTCAAATCTAATGGATATTTTTTTATTTTAAAATTTTCAAATACCACATGTCACGTCCGTAGGAGGCCACCTCATCGTTGGTTCAACCACGTGTCTCCTCCTCACGCTACCACGTGTCACCTCCTACTGCTGCCCCACATGTCCACCCTCCTTGCAATGCACCACGTGTCCCTCCTGAAAGTTCGCCAAGTGTCACCTTCGAGAGCTGCCACGTGTCCACCCTCCTTGCAGTGCGCCAAGTGTCACCTCCAAGAGCTGCCACGTGTCTGCGCCTCTTAAATCTTGAAAATGCCTCCCTTCCTGTTCGAACCCGCGATCTCATACTCCTAGTGCCTTCACGCTCCAGCCTTTGCCAATTGCGCCAAGATGAACCCGCGTTATTTTATTACATAATGTTATATATATAATATTATCATAATATAAAATTAATAATATATATAATATTATTAAAAATAAAGTAAAATAAATAAAAATTCCAAAAAAATATTTATATATTTATGATTAATTAATTTCAAATTCAATAAATTTAAAATATTTAATAAATATTTTTATAACTATATTTTAATCAATTTTCTAAATTTAAATATATTTTTAATTTAAATTAATTAATAACAAATAATTTAATATTATAAATATTATTTTTAATATAAAATGATAAATATAATATTAATAACTAATAATTTATTTTTAAATAAAATTAAATAATAACTAATATAATAATATTAAAAATATTATTTTAGTCAAAAATTTTAAATATAGTATCAATAAATAATAATAAAATATTCATTAATAATAATATTTTATTTTTAATTAAAATTATTTAATAATTAATTTTATAATATTATTTTTAATATAAAATTTTGCGACGGAATGTGCCACGGAAAAGTTCCATGGAACCGTGGCAAAAATTTTTTTCGCAAAATTTGTGACGTAATTCTGTGGCTAATTTAGCCATATTTATAATATTATTTTTTTTTATAAATTTTATACATTTTAAAATTTTACAACGGAATGTGCCACAGAAAAGTTCCATGGCACCGTGGCAAAAAATTTTTTCGCAAAATTTGCGACGTAATTCCGTGGCTAATTTAGCCATAGAATTTTTTTGTGGTTAATTCCGTGGCAAATTTAGCTACGGAAAAATTCCGTCAAAAAAATTTCCAATGGAATTCTGACGGATTTCCCACAGAATTTGCCACGGAAAAAATTCTGTAGCAAATTCTGTCAAAAATTGAGTGTTTTTTATAGTGCTTTATCTGGAAGCTGCTATGTCAATAGTGATGAAGGGAAGTTGCGAAGTTCGCAGAGCTAGAGCGAAATTCATAAAGAAGCCGTGAAGTTAGCAGAGTAGTGGAGGTTTTTGTTGAAGGCATTAGGGCGTCAGGTGGAGTGGGAATCGACGCAATATTTCCTTTTCTTTAGAAAAAACATAGTTAATATATTTTTAAGACTTCCTTAGAGCTATATGGGTTATAATTAAGGACTTGATTTCCTATAGGATCCGATGCTATAAGTAAGCTCGATAAATAAATTATAAATTATGGGTTAAGTTCCACCCATAAATTGATCATCCATTTTTTTAATAATTAACTATGTATAGTTAAGTAGTTAAAAGAAGTTCACTAATCTCTATCAGATGGTCCTGAGCTATAAATAACCCACTTAAAAAAAGTTATTTAAAATATAACTATAATATAATTATATTTTGGGAAAAAATATTTTTTAAAATTTATTTACAATATTTAATTATGGTTATGACATGTTATATTTCAAATTTATCTATTTCACAATTAAATTCCAAAACTTTATATGAATTATGGCTTCTGATGCTTACTAAACTGATTCCATAATTATTATTGTTATAGCATCTTAATTACGGCATCAGTTGAATATACAACCGATGCCATATTGTACATTACTGCGTCTGTTACACTTCAAACAGAAGCAAACTTATGTCACATGAATTATCACTTCCGTTCTTTAAGTAACTGATGTCATATTGTACCTTATAGCGTCAATTACATGTAAAACAGAAGCGAAATTATGTTATATGAATTATCACTTCTATTCTTCAAGTAACTAATACAAAATCGTGTAGTTAAATTAGTATTTTGTACTAGTGAATATAATTATATTTTGGAAAAAATTATTTATAGTATTTAATTACAATTATGACATGTTATATTTTAAATTTATTTATTTCACAAGTAAATTCCAAAACTTTATATTAATTATGGCTTATGGTGCTCAATAAACTGATCCCATAATTATTATTATTATAGCATCTTAATTACAACATCAGTTGACTATACAACGTAACTGATGTCATATTGTATATTACAGCGTCAGTTACACTTAAAACAGAGGCGAATGTATGTCACATGAATTATCACTTCTGTTCTTCAAGTAACTGATGCCATATTGTACATTACGGCGTCAGTTACATGTAAAACAGAAGCAAAATTATGTCACATGAATTATCACTTCGGTTCTTTAAGTAACTGATGTAAAATCATGTAGCTAAATTAGTATTTTGCACTCTATCAAAAAAAAAAAAAAATTAGTATTTTGCACTAGTGATTTTTAACACATCTACATATCAACAGATAGAGGGATTAAATTTGGTGCTCATAAACAAAATATACATACTTGAGTGAGTATCTAAGAGTGCCTGATGAGGATGCAAATTGATCTTTCTTTGGACGTTTCCACCAAGAGAAATGGGAATCTTTATGAAGATTTTCTGACATTGAAGCAGCTATGGAGCTTGTAAGAGAAGCACTAAACTCAGTGCTTGTTTCTAATCCATTTGTGCGTATTGGAAGTGTTGTTACACCACGCTCATTTTCCCAACGCCTAAGATGAGCGCGCTTCTTATGCCACTTTATGACCAAAAATACGAGACAAACTATCAAAATTCCAAAGGCCAAACCAGCAGAGACCCCAAAGGCAACTAAATCAGTTCCACGAACCATTATTTGATCTCTCTTGACATTCAAACAATGAAATAATCTAGCAGGAGACTCATGCTAGAGTGGTTCGCTGTCAAAAAGTTGGCACGAAGTTAATCCAATACTTCAACCAGCTAGTACTGGCAAAATTGCACACTCAAGACAGTAAGTGATAACAGCTGTTTCAATTATTCTTTTCTAGTACTTTTTTGGAAGGAAGAGAAATGTATTATTTGTAGATGACCCGAAACGATCTGATAAAGAGTAATGTCATCACAAAGCATGCAAATATTTTGTTGGATGATCATTCGTTGCAAATGCAACATGATTTTCTTTAAGGCTAATTGCAGATTCAAAAGTTACATGGTTGCCACAGTGTTTTACACAACCAGAAAACTTAAGAGAAACAATGGTGTTCATCCTTATTATATCGTCTAGTGCACTTTTTGAAGCATAAAAAACGAAGGCATGACATGAAGACAGATATTTTAAAAAATAAAAAGAACATAGAACTGTATAATAAACTCGAGACCAAAAATATGCACATTAGCCATTGAGCATCGTACATATATGCAGCTAGTGTTTCCGGTTATCTCCAAACGCAGTCAAATATCTCTATTCTTTTTTTTATTTTTTTATTTTTTATGATTTACATAAGAAATTACTGCAGCAGTCTTTGGAAGATAATTTACAGCTTGAAAATTTGTCAATACAAACTGAAATATTGCGGTCATTTTGTTATCACTTTGTAATTTATCCATTTGTTATTCAGTTATTCACATACCAAAAGGACTTCAAACTGCCAACATGGATTAGCTTAAACCATCACCATGGAGATATTCTAGGACCTAGAGATTAGTTGAATAGGCCTATGAAGGAGGAGATAATTCTCTACATCAAGGTATACCATATTGTACAACAAAACCGAAAAAGGTGTCTTCATTGAATTTGATTCACCCTATCAGTCACTTCTCTACAATCAACAAAGCAAACAAGACAAGCAAGGTCCCCAAATCAAACCCATCATCCACACCGAGTGAAATCAAAATCAAAATAAACAAAATTAAGAACCAGTAATATCCATCAAACCCACAAACAAAAGCATACGGAGAACAACAAACGTTGCAGAAAAAACCCCATACATTGTCTTAATTTGAAGACAAGGATAGAAATGGAAAGGAGGGGATTATTGATTTAAAAAGTTAACTTAATTTGCTGGCAAAAATAGTTAATCTTAAATTTAAATCTCGTATAATCTCTTAATAGAAATATGAGTGAAATATATGAATTGTTTAATTTTGTTGAAAACTAAATGAATGCTTTTTATTTTCAAAATGAATATAAACATGTCTTAAATTTTCTTAACATTTTATACATTTTTTCTTTTATTTTTGAATCACATAATTTCTTAAGCAAAAATAAATTATACTAATTTCCTTTAAACTTTGTCCAAGCTATTAAGGCTATGTTTGGTAAGAAGCACTAGGGGGTAGAGACTGAGATTGGGTCAAATTATATTGTTTGGTATGAGGGACTGAGAATAACCTAGGGTTTGGAGTACCATGAAAGTGGGATTGCAGTAAAGCCACCCCCCTGGTATTGCATTTTTAATCCTGGGACTGCAAATTTGAGAGACAAAATATCCTTGTTTATAATATTTTTCGGACAAAAATAACCCTCACATTTTATCCTAGAACTTATCCTATCGCACAATTGCTCTCCATTAACACACCAACACTGCTCAATCTGTCAAACGTGTTTTTAACTACCACCAATCAATAATTAATAAACAACTGAGATGAAGATGTTGACCCACTAGCTCATGGGGGTGCTGGGGCATTGGCAAAATTGAACAAATCAAAGCGACGCTGAGAAAAAACGAAGGTGGGGATATGTTTGACCCACTAGCCCATGGATGTATGTTTCCAATAGGACAGAAGCAAAATAACAAGGACATTCAGACAAACAAAATCAAAAGGCAAAACCAAGGACCATTGATGAAGGAGTTCTGAATTAGATCTGAGAGACGTTGACAAAGACAAGAATTGTCGTCGCCGCTGGTGGAGATTCATTGCCGATTATGGTGGTAGAGGATTGTTGCTACCGCCAATGGGGTAGTGAATGGTCAGCAAGAGCGTTGAGGAAGAAACGATGAAGCGGAAGATCGGGGAAGAAGATTACAGTTGGAGAAGCCAAAATAAATTTTGTTATAATATTTTTTTATTTATGATTAGGGGTATTATAGTCTTCCTACAGTTTATGCATAATTATGAAATAAAATTATTTTAAGTTGCCCCTCCCAATATTACTCTACACCAAACATAATTAAAAAACCTAGCTTAATCTCATTCCCAATACCAGCCCCTGTCTTAGTCCCAATCCATCAAACTTCAATGCTTCTACCAAACATAGCCTAAGATTCCTCTTTGTTTGCCAAATATACACAATCATTTTATGAAGTTTTAAGAGAAGTCTTTTTAATTCTAGTAAAACTCAAACCAAACATCAGTGTTATCTACACTCTATGTTTTTTTGTAACTTTTTGTTTATACTAGTAACCTTTTTTACAAAACAAAATAGAAATACTTATATTGGGAGAGGCAGTCACTAATAAGGGTGAGCAAAAGCAAACCGAAACCGAACACCGAACCGAACTGTAATAAATTCAGTTTTTTCGGTTAGTCGGTTTTTAGCGGTTCATTTTTTCGGCTATTTCGGTTGTTCGGTTATCGGTGCGGTTTTCAAAAAAAAAAATTTAGTTAAAACCGAATAACCGAAGTTTGTGACAAATTATTATTTTTTGCCTAACTATATAAAAACTAAAAGACATAAGGCAAGCACAGGTTAAAGCCCATTCCACTATAAATTCGATCCAACTTATTTCTAAGTTCTAGTCAATTTGAGTCCAATAGTCCATTGCCCATATTCTAAATTTCAGATCCATAATTGAGTAATTTTTAAACCAAAATAAGAAAAAATTAAACAATTTGTAATTCATAATTCCTTAAAAATCTTTCATGACTCATCCTCATCATTCAATCCCATTACTTCATATTTGAGATCTGTCTGAGTTCTTCTTACTTATGAGTTCTGACCGTCTCTTTCTCTCTTCTCCACTGCCAGACTTGCAATTCTGGAGAGTTCGACATTTCGACTTCTCTGTCCTAAGTCCTAACGAGTGAAGTCCTCCATTCCTCCTCTCATCTCAAGTCCAAACTCTCGATCTTGATGGTCGAGGGTGGAGCACGCAGATCCTCAACCTCCCTTTGCCCTAACGGCGTCAAGATCGTCGAGATCTGCAGATCCTCAACGGCGTCGCCTCAATGTCCATGGAAGATTGTCGTCAGTTGAGCAGCCTCCCGTCCTCCCTTTGCCCTAGAAACGACATCATCACCTTGCCTTCCGTTTGTGGAAGTATCGCCGTCAGTTGAGCAGCTTGCCATGGTCCTCCCTTCATCTTCAACCCTTAAGCTATAGTTTATAGTAAGCTTGTTGTGTTAATCATCTTCTATATTCCACTATTTGTTCATTTCTGTCTTAAATTTTTTCTTCATTTGATCGTTTCTATCTATGGTAGTATACTACAATGATGAAAGTTTGTTACTTTTTTTTGAATAAAAAAGGTACCTTTCGGGAAGGAGGTACCTTTTTCACTTTTTGTGTTTGTTTATGTGAATTCTGTGTGGAATGAAGAAATTTTTTTAATTTTTTTTGAATAAAAAGGTACCTTTAGGGGGAAAATTTTAGACTTGAAAAAAAATTCTATGTTCACTCTACTATATCCACTGCACATGATGAAAAGTTGAACTGAAGTATGTAATTTTAAACTTGAAAAAAATTCTATGTTCACTCCACTGTTTGTTCTCGTCTAGGAACAGCTGAATTGAAGCCTGTAATATTAGACTTGAAAAAAATTCCATGTTCACTCCACTAGTCCACTGTAGTTGATTGGTTTTTTTTTGATTTGTTGTCTTTCTTTCAGTTGTAGGTGCCATTCGGACCTTCAAGAGGCATTCAGGAGCAAGGCAGAGTATGATACATATCAACTTTTTTGATGTTTAATATGCTAGTTGTATTTTGATATAAAGATAATTAGCCAATATTATAAGTGATTTTGCTTGTATTTTTTTTTTTTTGATTGACATTTTGCTTGTATTTTGAAGTTAGCCAATATAAGGTAGTAGGCACTAAGCACTCAAGCAGACCTCAAGTTTAGTAATTCTTTTGATTATAAAGGCCAAAGGTGTGACCTCCAGTAATGCTCCAGACCTCTAGTCTGGTATTTTTTTGGCAGACCTCCAGTGGGGGTCCTCCACTAAATCACTAATACTCAAGACCTCCATTCAACTAATTGTAAATTATGTTACATTATTTACTATTTTCAAATGATATTGAAATGCTTTGATACATAGTTTGATTAGGTAATTAAATGTTTGTGGCTTAAATTTGAAAATATTTGGTTTTCTTAATTTTTTTTTGGTTTGTACAAATTATTTTTTCTGTTAGAATTATCACTTGGGTTTGTAGTCTTGCAGTTTGGTTGCATGGATAGGCTTGTAGAAAAAAAGCCCAAAAACCGAAGTACACCTAAAACCGAATTGAAATTAGTTAGTCATTTCGGTTTTGGTTATTTTACCATTTCGGTTTCGGTCACTAAAATGTCTTCATTTTGGTTGTTCGGTTTTTTTTGTTTTCCCAGAAAACCGAACCAAACACCGATTGCTCACCCCTAGTCACGAACCTCGAACCAGATACCTGTGATAATATCAAAAAAATAATGAAAAATAAAGTAAAGGACCATTGGGCGGGGGGAGGATAGAGGCTCATATATTTCGTTTTTCGTTTTTTTAATTGGTAGCTGGCTATATTGGGGTTCAATTAATTCAAGTTATAAATGACTGTGAGACTCTCTTGATATTAATTTTAATAGTTTAATTTTAACAATTAAAAAAATTTTAATATGTTTAAATCTGTCCGGTCGAAAAATATATTTAAATTTGTGTAAAAAAATAGACCTTATCTAGTTGCTTGATAAGAGAGAGGAAGTAACCTGGGGGGGAGAGGAAGTAACTATGTTTGGGAAAAATGAATAATTAAAGATAGGATTGGGGTTTGCTCAAAAAATAAATAAAGGTATTGGGGACAGATAAGCTGATGGGAGTGTGGGACCATCCAAGAATTTTTATTTTTTCCCCACTTAAGAGGCCAAAGATGGCACCATCCAATTGCAATTAGCAATTGTCCATGTTTAGCATGATCCTCGGACGAGTCACGTGAAGAGGGCCTTTCGGCACGTGACGGTGATTAGAGAGGGGGGCCTACTTTGTCTTATGTATTAGTGTTGGGGGACTGGTCGGGTGGGTGGGTTATGCAGATTATAAACATCATTAAGGAAAAGGGGTTTTTGAATTTGATGATTCTTCTTTATCCTCATCTTTTATCAGAAAAAGCAACTTTTCCAATGGATAACAGATGTTTACCATTACAACTCTTGTGACTTTTTTTTAACAAAAAGGTCATAAAAAGAAAATATTCTTGTCATTTATAATTTTTTTAAATTTATTTGTTGTATATGGCTATCTGAGTAAATTCGATTTTAACATTATAGGTTCAAATGGAGATATGTCTCTGAAAGATGTTTTCTAAATTTATTTTTATATATTAAATTTTTTGAATTTAATTTTTAGAAAAAATCACTGTTCATAGTGTTTTTCGCAATATCTTTTGGAGGGACTAAATATTATTCATGAAATATAAAACATTTATATAATTTGAAACAATATTGGCCATCAACCTAAAATTAATTTTTCTTGATAATTTGATGGAAAGCATTATTGAAAAATTACAAAATTTATTTATTTGAGATTCAATGAAAAAATAACTATATATAAAAACTTAAAACTAATGTATTCTTCCGTTGAGTTATGTATATATAAAACGTGTTTTAGAATCTGTTCTTAATTTGGTCACTTTTATTAGTCACAAGCTATTATCCCCATTCATTTTGAACTCCCAATTCTTTTTATTATTTTTTCTATAAGTTGTGAACCTAAGTTACCAATATTTGTGTTCTGAATGGGAAAGAGGCAGGGTAACAGTCAGTGGG
Organism: Inga oerstediana; assembly: GCA_963210345.1. NCBI lineage: Eukaryota > Viridiplantae > Streptophyta > Magnoliopsida > Fabales > Fabaceae > Inga > Inga oerstediana. The sequence continues at coordinate 69,489,170 of OY723401.1, forward strand.
CAGAAGTTAGGACTAGCCTGCAGAATTATATATGAAATTTATTGCTTACCAATAGCGGGAATTAGGTTCGAAAAATTATTAAATTAGTATGAAAGTGATATTTAAAAAACTTTATAATGTCTAAAATAATGAATTTTTTTTTTTTGCCAGCACTAAAATAATGCTGGAAGGTAACAAAATTAATAACATGGACTTGGGGAATGATGGAGAAACTAATGTCACAGGTTTGATGGATAATGTTGTGTAGAAGGATGATGAAATAAAGGTCACAGATTCACTTGAAAATGAAGCAAAGTCAGATAATAAGCTTAAGGCCATGGAATCATCAGAAAAGGAAGAGGCGTCATCAACAGGAGGCCAATCTCAATTTAATGTATTTAAATCACATTTAAAAAATATCATTTCATTAGCACCAATGAAACCTAAAGAACAAGAGAAGCCTCGTAATATTGACAACAATGTTTGGTAAGATCTGGTTCAAGTATCACTATAGGAGACCAGGATCTTAACCAACACAAGGAATGTAAGTAGGAAAATAGTTATTTTGAGAGTTATAGAGACTAGAGGGAAAAGAATGTAACCCAATCTATGTCAAAGACTGAGAATGAGTGAATGACCAACAGTTCAGTCCCAAGAGTAGGCAATAACAGAAGAAGATGAACCTAATTGGCGGCAATTTTTTATGGATGGAATGAAGGATACGGAGAAACTTATCCTAATAACAAAGTATCAACTATTCTTAGGAACTACAAAGATGTGAAAAAGACTCTCAGTGAATTAGAGAAGAAAAATGAAGTGCTCTTTGATACATCCTTGAAGTTGAAAGAACTAAAATCTTCAAGTGCCTTGAAAGATGAAGAGATTACACTCTTAGGTTAGAAGGTAGCCCTCTTGGAGAGATGTTTGGAAGGAAACGAGGACTTAAAAGAGTTAAGAGCAATATAAGAGCATGTAAAGAAAGAAGATGATGACGATGAAATATTGAAAGTTCACTAGCCTGATTCTACTTCAGCTATGGAAGAGAAGTTCAGTAGGAGCATTGATGAAATTCTGGAGAACTTGGGTTTTTTTCGTTTGATGTTAAGAACTACTTTAACTGAGATACAGAGATTTCAAATCTCAATAAAAGATTACCAATATGATATACCAAAACTTGAGGAAAAGGGGAAATCAGAGAGCATCAAACATTCTATGAAACTAGAAGCACATCCAATTTTCAAGCATCTCGTAGAGATCTAAACTGAATTATCAATTTGGTTTGTGAAGGGTGCATTACTTAAAGAAGAACTTCAACATAGATCCTCATCTTTGTGTGAAATTCAAGAAGAGATGCCTTGAAAGCCAATGCAGAAGACTACGACTTCAAATTTACCAGTTTCCAAGTTCCAAGGTGAAGTTTTGAACATGAAACAAGAGAACAACAAGGTTGCTGATTAACTCCAAGCAGGCCTAGATCATATCAGCTCGGCAATATGAAGTTGAGAAGGTTCTTGCAAAGATGAGTGGGCAATAGAGCTTCTTAAATTCAAAGAAACAACGAAACAGAGAGATAAGACATTCATATAGTAATAATGGTGGCAATCGTTCCCAGGTTTCTTTTGGAGAATTTATCTTTGGGGTTAAAACGAAGAAACATAAACATTCAGTCTTCTCTGGCATTAGCTCTATACCGTGCAGCCATCAAAGGACAATATTTGTAAATATCTTGCTACACCTCTTCAATTTTTGGTGAAGTGCCTTGGATTGTTTTTAATAGAAAAGAGTCAATTTTATTAATTTTCAAAAAATTATTGCACTCACTAATCCATCAAAAGAAAATAAAGAAATTAAAACAAACAACCTATACAAATCAACCTACAACCAAAATAAAGAAACAAAACTATAAGCCTAAATATAACCTAGAAAACAAACCAATAAAACTTAGCCAATACCCAAACACATTGAGACTACCCTTGTGTTAGCAAGGTTCCCCCATTCTTCCACCAACTAAGTCAGTCACAAGAACCACACATATGACAGTCGGTATTGTAACACCTTAATTTCCAAGAATTTTAGATGAGCTTAAACAGATAATGGCTTCAAACCAGAGACTAATACTCATTCAACACAGTTGAAGTCCCAACATCAATACAAAACTTGAACCTGCACTTGAGTGGGATTTTCAAAAACTTTACAAAATTCTTTAAGCGTAGTCTCAAAGTAGTTTGCGATATCATTACAACTCATCAGTTCTCGATTCCATTATTAATATCAGAGTGAGCATTAAAGTGTTCTCTGCTGAAAACCTACGTTGCGTTTGTTAATTAATTGGCACCAAGCTTACTGTTATCCAATTCTAGTTCATTTATTGTGTTTACGTACTAGTGTTCGAGTTTACAGCTAGTGGATGCACTATACTACGAGTATTAGTCTTACTGTTATAGTGTACTTATACCTATTATTTACAGAACATTAATATCTAGATAACCAACAGAAAATAAACTTTAAATCTTCAACTCTTTGTCCATAGCTACCTTCTTCCTGTGTGAGCTACTTGCCCGCACTGCAGATTAGTTATCGAAAAGGGATGAGATTCAAAAGAATCCCAGTAGTAACAGTTAACACTCATATAAAATGCATACAGAGAAATATGCCATATCAACCACCACATACCAGACAATTCAATATTCATTCAACATTCAGAGATGTGCTTATGCAGCAAACAATTCTATTCAAGGACTCACCGTCCCTTCCCACAGTGCTAGGTGTTCTACTGGGCTAAAACCTTCTCATTTGAATGCTTAACAGGCAATTTTGCTTCATTCATGTTCATAGTTTAAGTATTTATAATGGCAATAATATACATGAAACATGAAACATAGAATATGAGGAAAAAATTACTACTTTAGCCTTTCCGATCTCATACTTGTCCTGGTTCTAGCCCTCAAGTCAGATATCGAATCCTATAATTAGAATTTACAAACGACGAGTTATTACTTAGTCCAATTCTTTCATAATTCAAACACCCAAGTTGGTTATCATTAGGGCTAATACACTAAGTCAAAGGAAGAGTCAATGTGGTCAAACTATCCCAAAGTGATTAATTTTACCCTTGGAGTTCAAGGCTTACATTATGCCATTACCTTTTATTTTTGCACATTTACTAAAAGCTGGTAGAATTTTCAACCAACTTTGAAAATTTATATCGTTTTGTACAAATGTCTAATTGTAGTGATTCTAAAGGCTATGTGACCCTTATTAAGTATATTTTCAAGGAAAAATATTTCCCTTAGCCAACTGGACGCAAAGTATTCTAGAATTACCATTCATTGGACATTGTTATAGAAATATACCAATTGACTAACTTCAAAAATACCTAACTCGTAGTGTACATATCTAAATGACATGAATGACTTATCAAATTAAAGCTTGATTAGTATACTTTTATTTTGGAAAAGCTATTAATCATTTGACATTGTTCACTTACTCAAAAATACAATGCAAACAAACTGCCACACAGGAAACACTAAATGGCAGCAAATGTGCAATTTTACAAATTGTGTTCCAACGTTCCAGAATTTGTAACCGGATGCTATTCCCACAAAGTTTTTTGTACAGAATATAATGGTAACATTAAATTGATCAAATTCTCATTCCTTCTTGATGTCTTGCGCAAACCAGAAATTAGGGAACAAAGCAACAATTTACCAATTCACAATTTATTCATCAAACTAGGTTCATATGCTTCCCAAACATTATATAATCACATGTATATGACCAAAGCATGATGAAACCCTAAAAACCCTAAAAGACTGAAAATGGGGCAGAAAGAACAAACCCCAAAAACTCAACTAAACAAGATGACATATCTGTCAAAATGATGCTCCTGCTCACCTCTTACTCTTTCTTAAGCTCTTTTCTTGATTCTCTAAATTTGGTTCTTACTAGAATACTCAAACCATAGAAATGAAGTTCTCATCAAGGGGAACAATGTTTATGAAAAGTATTTGAGCCATAGAAGTGATTTACAAGATCAAAATCCAAAGAGAAGCTATTACCTTAAACTTGTTCTTCTTTTCTCTTTCCTTCTCTTTCTCTCTTTTTATTTGCCTTGTCCATCCAAATAAGTGTGTGAGGATGATAAATGAATTGATTAAATATCATTCTCACCTCTTTAGTGTGTTGGTCGAAAGTCTTAAGTGAGTTGGGAGAAAAGGATGAGGTGTCACATAATTGTGGCTTCTTGAAAAAGTTGCCAAGTTAACTAACCTAAGTTGGTTAATTGAAGTTTCATCCTTTATGTGCTCTTTAGTTCTTTTCTTTCTCTTTATTACTTCTTTCTAGACACCATCCCCATTTTCCTTTGGATCCGGGTTAGGTTTTATGTCATTCTGACACATCCTAAAGGAATTGGGTACTTTCTTTCGATTAATTCACACCGAAATTCATATTCTATTCTGAGTGTGATTTCTAAAAAGGTCATTCTATTTCTTAAGCATTCCTAGGACTCTTACTAAACTAGACTTAATAGCCTACTTTATTCAGGCTTATTCCCTAGCATCTAGTCCCAAAATTTGGGGTATTACAAGTACCGTCTCCAACTACCCATTGGGCTCCACCTCTCTACTTTCCACAGCTGCAAACAAGAAAAAAAAAATCTGCAACACTATTACCTTGGTGTGCTACCAAGGAAAACTCCACACCTAGCCTCTTCTCAATTAGCTGAAGAATTTCATAAAGGACCTTCACACTTTGCCATTCCACCTCCATAAAGGACCTTCACACTTTGCCACTTCACTTTCCACTATAAAAAAACATGTTATTACCGATGGAATTACCCATGGAATTATTTCCATCGGTAATTTCCAACGGTTTACCGACGGAAAAAAATTCCATGGGTAATTACCATCGGATTAAAGATGGAAAAAATTCTGTCGGTAAATACTAAGGGTGAGCATGGTGCCCAGTGGCCTGGTGTGCCCACCCTGGCCCGGAAAAAAATTGCCCATCCCAGCCCTAAAAAAGTGACCCGAAAAAATTTTGGGCAGCTTTGGGTAGGCTAATAACCGGGCAAGGCCGGGTATTGGGCAATGGGTGCTGCCCTGCCCATTTGGTCTTGCCTGAAAAATTATTTTTATTTATTTAAAATATAAAATTTTATATCAATTAAACATTATTTCATATATATATTTTTATTTAAAATATATATTGTCTATTGTATAATACTCTTCTAGTCCTCTCTTTTTTGCCCTAGCCACTAAACGCTATTTACAAGTATATTTCTTCCTTTCTTCTTTACTTTGTGATGTATTAAATTATAGCTGCTTTTTTTTCCAGATGCTTCATTATTTGATCAACTTTTAGGACATTGAATTGATGCAAACTACTTTGACTTCTCGGCTTTAATTACAATTGTTTTGTTTCCTTATTTATAATGAATTATGGATGTTGTTTAATTTTTAAAGTATGGATATTTGTTAAAACATATGGTAGTTTTTAAATTTCAAGACTCAAGTTGCAGACTTATTTTGAAATATTCCAATATGTAGAATCATTGAATGTATTTGAAGTTTATATTACTTAGGGTGAAGTTAAGACATATGGTATTGGTAACTATAGGAATGTTCATGAAATTTACACGGAATTATTTTTTTTCATATGTGGACAAGACAAGGTGTTATCACTTCGATAGGGAAACCAACCCTGCCCATCCCACCCTTGTCCAGCCCAAAATGGTTAGGGCTTTTAGCGGGCAGGGCTGGGCATTGGGCTGTAAAATGCAGCCCATTCATCCTACGGGCAGGCATCGGGCAAGGGTTTCGCCCTACCCATGCCCACCCCTAGTAAATACTGACGGATTACCCACGGAATGTTTTCCGTCGGTAATTACACACGCCTTACCTACGGAATTCCGTGGGTAATTTGAATGAGAAATTATCGACGGAATTCAGTGGATAAAGCGTCTCTAATTACTTATGGAAAAAATTTTGTCGGTAAATACTAATGAATTACCCACAGAATTTTTTCTGTCGCTATTTACCCACGGAATTCCGTGGGTAATTTTAAGGAGAAATTATCGATGGAATTCCATGGGTAATCTTTTGGTAAAACTAATACTTTTTTTATTATCTTTTAATAATTTATATAAAATAATAAAAATAAAAATAATCTATAACAAATAAAAATTTAAATATCATAAAATTAATATTTAATATAATATATTAAATATATATAATATTAATAATAAAAATTTTAAATGAAATAAAAAATTAAAAAATTTTAAATTTATATTATAAAAAACGAAATATATAAATATTTATAAATATGTATGCAATATTATATATATTTATATTAATATTAAATATTTAAAAAAAATCAGAAATTTAAAAAATTTTATATTTTTTATTATAAAAAATAAAAAATATAATTATATATAAATATATATTTAATTATATAAATATATATATATATATATATTTATCTTAATATTAAATTTTTTTTAATTATTACATTATATATATTATTACGTGAATAAATAACGTAAGGTTAAAGCAGCTCAACTGGTAAAGGCATCAGAACACATACCAAAGGTCCAAGGTTCGAATCTCACCTTAGTTACAAAATGCAACAATTATCTCACAGAGACATATGGCGCAAGTGTAACACCCTAATTTTTGATTAAGGGATAATAATAATTATTGAGGATAATTGTCGAGTGAAAGTGGAATAATTATGTGTTTTGGTGGCAATATTAATTAATATGCCATAATTAGTGGAAATTGAAAGAATGAAATTGTTAGGCAATAAATTAATGATTCATGGAGAAATTAATTACTAGCTAAGAGGAAAATGAGAAGTGTAGTTAAAATGGTTAATGGAGGGATTAAAGTGGCTAATTGGTGGCTTAATTTGTGGAGAGCCAATAGAAATGTGACATGTGGAAAAAGTGGGTATGATGAGTGAAGGGAAGAAAAGTCAAATGGGAGAGTATTTTATGCATTTTCTCTCTCTTCCTCTCCCTTATTTTCTCTGGACAACATGGAGGGAGTATAATCATCATCATTTCTCATCTCTCTCATCTCTCCTTCTTTCTCTCTCTTGTGCGCCCTTGTAGACCAAGGAAGGGAAGAAGAAAAGCTGTGATTTGGATACACTACTACAAAAAGGTTGAAAGGTGGCGCACATATTGTGGCCCTTCCTTAATAAAGCGCCACAGCTGCTCATTTATTATTTTTGTTATATTTTTTGTTTTTTTTTACCAGCTGTGGCGCCTGAAAGGGTAGGCGCCACAGCTGGTATGGTTAAGTGTGGCGCCTGAGCAAACAGGCGCCACACTTAACTTGCTAGTAACAGCTGTGGCGCCTGACACGCCAGGCGCCACACTAGGTTGTGGGTCAGGGGTGGCGCCTAACTAGGCAGGCGCCACCCCTGACCCTTTTTTTTTTAAAAAAAAAATTGGTTAAGGGTGGCGCCTGCCTGGTCAGGCGCCACCCTTTTTTTAGTCAGGGGTGGCGCCTGCGTGGTCAGGCGCCACCCCTGACCCTTTTTTAAAAAAAAAAAAAAAATTTTTTTTTATCAGGGGTGGCGCCTGCCTGGTCAGGCGCCACCCCTGATCCTTTTTTTTTAAAAAAAAAAATTCTGATTTTCTATCCCTTCCCCACCAATCAGAACCCACCCTGCCCCACCCCCTTATCCTCTTTCATTTCCCGCCTACCTCCCCCCAATCTCTTTTATTTCCCGCGTGCACTCCCCCCTTCTCTTTCTTTACCTTTTTCACTATCTTTAATCATTCCCTCTCTCATTTTCATCTCAGTATCTGCGTGCTCTCCCCTCCTTCCATTTTCTTATCTTCACTTCTTAAAACGACACTCACACGAGCACACGTCTTTGTTTTTTCCCAACTGCCAACCCCACTTCTGTCCCTATTATTCCCTTTTCTTTGTATTGTCTACAAGTTTTTGGTCCCTACTCCATTTGGTAGCTCAAATTTCTTCCTTTCCTCACTGAAGATTGCATCACCAACGGTAATTACGTGGTCCCCCACTCCACTGCATTGATCAACCTGTAAGTTAAAGTTGCGTTTTGTTTTTATTAATTTTTTTTTTCAAGTTGTTCTGCTGTTTTTTTTTATGTCATGCTTGCTATGGTTTTTTTTTCCCTGTTATGACATGCATGTTTGTATATTTATATATCATATATAGTCATCTTCTTCATGGATGGTGTTATTATACTAGTACATAAACCAATTTAGAAATAGACATGTACATATATAGTATGTAATTTCATCCGATCAACACAGGAAAAAAATATAGAATGTAACTAAAATTATTGATGAGAAGACAAAAAATAAAAAATGGCCATGCGCTCTCTCTCTCTCTGTCGGCAGATTTGTTTTGCTGTGGGACCATCTCTAGTTTTGTTTCTTTGCTCTTTACATGTACAACACCTATATATATTTTAAATTAAAATTGGTAAGAGAATATAAAAGTAATTAGTAAATGCAATAGTTATACAACTAACCACGTAATTTTTAAAAAAAATAGATTGAAGGCCATAGATGGATCGTAAATGGATGTCATCTAATCGATGTTCAAGGGAATATATAGATGGGGTGAAGGATTTTATTACATTTGCAACTGAGCACACAAAAGATCCTGGCAAAATCTTATGTCCTTGCTTATCCTATTGTTTTGGAAAGCGGATTAGTCAACTTGATTTGCTAGATCATCTAGTGTGTTATGGTATTGATCAAACATATATACGATGGACAAGGCATGGTGAGACCAACAATTCATATAGTGATCGGGTGCATACCACGGGTGGTGCCTCGGATGAATTTGATCAAAGCATGTTTGATGAAGATGATGGTCTTGAAGAAATGGTAAATATGGTTGAAGGGGTGCTTCATAACTGCCCTAACGAATATGAGAAGTTGAAAGGTGATGCAGAGAAACCATTATATGTCGGAAGTACTAAATACACAAGATTTCTAGCAGTGTTGAAGTTGTACAACTTTAAAGCTCGCTACGGATTGAGTGATTCGGGTTTTACCGCATTGCTTGAACTGTTGCAAGATATGCTTCCAGAAGAAAATGTACTTCCTACCAAGACATACGAGGCAAAGCGAATTCTTTGCTCTACAACCGGTATGGGATATGAGAAGATACATGCATGTTCTAACGATTGCGTATTATTTCGAAATCAGTATGCAACGTTGGAGAATGCGGGGTAAGTTATGCAACGTTGGAGAATGCGACAGCAAATACATTATTTTTAGTGCCGTATAATGCGGGGTAAGTTATTATTGGTACAATTTTTCTTTTTATTGTTTAACTTCTATCATAACATGATTGTTCAAAAAATATTTTTAAAATATATTTTAGGCGCCATTGGATATTGATCGTTATCAATCCAGCGGAACCTTCAGGCCCTCGCATTTATTATGTGGATCCTCTGAAAAATGGTCTTCCACAAGACCGTTTTGATATGTTGCTATTGATCAGTAGGTAAGTATACGTGCCTATAAATAAATATTTGCGAACATGATTGAATAACCAAAAGTAATCACTTTCTGTTTCTTTTATTAGCGCATTGACTGCGTATAGGTCGTCTGTCGGGTTAAACTATTCTAAAGCTACTGACCCCCGCCTTAGCTATCCTTGGAAGAAGATACAGGTATTGATATTTGACTTTAATTTACTTAGACTTTGTTAGTAAACACTTTTTATTCATGAACAGAGTTAAATATTGCATTTAATTATTGCAGTGCCCTTTCCAACCTAATGACAATGATTGTGGGTACTATATCATGAAATTTATGAAGGATGTTATTATGCATGATCAACCATTTATTCCTCAAAAAGTAAGTCATTTAGTTGCACTTCATATTGTGTTGTAATGAAATTGAATTAGTGCCTGACAGTTATGTTTTACTGATTTTAATTCGTTCTAACTTGTGTCTGATTGTATATATCTGTAGTATTATAAAGATCAACGTTGTGACGCTTTGACAGACCATCAGGTTAATGAAGTGATCGAGGAATGGTGTGAATATGTTTTTAGGCAAATCCCTAGGTAGCTATATTTACTATTAAATTCACTAGCTGGTTTTTTTAGTGTTGTTTCTAATTGCCAATATAATTGTTGTGTCATGCATGTTTGTTCAGGTTGAATTTGTTGTATTATATTTCATTCAGCTAGGTTTACAGTATATTGTATTTAACAATTTTCATTACTACTATACTTTAGCTAATCAATCATTTGTTGGTATCATTTTAAAGTTATCTAGTATTGTTCTTATTAAACCTTGCAGACTATAATTATATATGCATGAGGAAAAAATATGCTAAAAAAAGAAACCAATACGAAAAACCCAAAAAAATATGAGGAAAAAATATGCTAAATAAACCAGAACGAAAAATTAAAAAAAAAAAAGACCTACTGTTGCGCCTGGCCAGCCAGGCGCCACAGGAGGTAGAACGAAAAAAAAAAAAAGAGCTACTGTGGCGCCTGGCCAGCTAGGCGCCACAGGAGGTATAGGCCTTCTGTGGCGCCTGACCGGCCAGGCGCCACAGGAAGTAAGCTTCCTGTGGCGCCTGGCAGGTCAGGCGCCACAGGAAGTTATTTTTAAAAAAAAAAAAATTAAAAATCTGTGGCGCTTCCAAGCGCCACAGCTTTTTTTAGTAGCGTTAAGATAGGTGGCATTTCGCAAGCGCCACAGCTAATACAATTATAAGCGCCACAAATTTGGTTTTTTGTAGTAGTGATAAGTAAATGGCCTCTAATGCTTAAGTTCTCTTCCTTAATGTTGTTCCTTGGAGTGAGAGCTTCAATTTGATGGTTGTAGCTTCTCCATTGGTGGTGATTTGAGAAATCACGAAAATCTGAAGTTTGGAGAATTAAAAAGTTTCTTTGAGAAAGTTGTTAAGGTAAGTGAATCCAATCTTTCTATATATGTTTCTTGCGATTGTATGAAGTTTGGAATTTTTGGTAATTATGGCCTTAAATTCAAAAATAAGTATCATTGGGTATTTGGTATGGTATTGGTAGGAAAATAGTATTTTGTGGTGAGTTTGGGATAGATAGATTGATTTGGGGATTGAAATGTTTTGTTTGGATGATTTTGGAAATTTGATGATTATGTTGCCCAAAACCAAAGCATGATAATGGAATAGGATTTTTGTATTTCTATTGATTCCATTGAATTCCTTGGGTGTTTTTGTGAGGGAGTAGCTTTGGTAGAAGTTTTGGGTCCATTGGGATTAATTAAGCAAAGGTTAGGATGAATGGTTAGTTTTGCAGCATTTCTTGGTTCTGATAGAATCACTCGAGTGATTTGGGATTCACTCGAGTGTGTGAGGAACATTACTCGGGTGAAGTTGAGTTTTACTCGAGTGCTGCGGGTATATTCGTTGTTTCCTTTAGTTTTTCTGTTGTCCTTTCTGGAAAATCTCAAGAGATTATAGTCTCATTTGCGAGTGTTGATCTATCACTCGAGTACAATGTCCTGTGCTCGAGTGCTCCTCTTCATTGAAAACTTTGGTGCTCTCGGGTTCTCACTTTCTGGACTTCACTCTCTAGTGCTCGGGTGAGGCATTTGGCTATTACTCGAGTGATGTCTAGTGTGCTCGAGTGTTGTAGTCTCTGAAAAGTCCTTGTGCTCTCGGATTTTCACTCGTTATCATTCACTCTCTAGTACTCGAGTGCAGACTGTATCGTCACTCGAGTGAGGCCTTCTTTACTTGAGTGTCTGTATAATCTCACTCAAGTGAGGTCATCTTCACTCGAGTTTCGAAGTGAAAAATGTCAGTTTGGAGCTTCCAAAAGGCGATCTTTGGGGATGGTCTTCCAACCCCTTAGAGCTATGGATAGAGATGTTCATGGGTATTTAAAGAGTAATAATGATAACCAAATTAAGTATTGAGAAGTCATTGAGAATTGGAATAGAGATTTGATACTTCGTCACTCATTATGAATTATAGGATACGATATTTGCCCTACTTAGGAGGGACTAGTGCCAAAGCGTGCACGGAAGGAACGAGCAGGTAGTGATTTCTCTCTCATATTGTGTATGATGTCTGGTATGCATGATTTATCATAGTATTTTGTGAAATGCAAATTTGTGCTTAGTGAAATGTGAAGGAAAATGTTCCATGGTCTATTACAGCGTGAGCACTTCAGCGGGAGCCATCGTAGGGGGTTGATCCTTATCACACCTACCCCGGCCCTTGAACTACCGTTGAAATCGACATGGATCTATTGTGAACTGTAAACTGGCCAGTATGGCTGTGCATTGTGAACTGTTATATGAAACCCAGCTGTAGTGAAATATATACATTGTTGTGAACTGTGATGTGTGTAATACAGCGTGAGCAATTTAGCGTGAGCAAATGTAAGGGTGGCGTTCGTCATACCTACCTTTGCTGCTATAACTGCCGTTATAATGCGATGTGTGTGATATGATTGCTTTCATGCCTTATTGTTGTGCACATTATTAGTGATTTGACACTACAGAGATTTTTTAGAATCTCACTCCCAAAAACTAAATTTTTAGATAGGGCTGAAGGATCGAAAGGAAAGCGGGTGACGAAGAGCAGTTGAGCTCCAGATCAGGAGTTTCATTTTGGGAATATTTGGTTATCATAGTTGTAATTTTTGAATATATTCTTGGGATATGAATGTATATATAGTTGTGGTATAGTTGTTGTAATCCCCAAGAAAAAGGGAAAGAGATTATGGCATTTATGCCTTGTGTAAACCCTTGCTTAATTAATAGAACCTGAGTGTGTCAGGAATTTATGCTATACTTTGATATGTAAGAATGAAATCAACTTGTATAGGCCATTTATGTATTGAAATGTGATTAGGAGACCAATGTTGAATAAGTTTTGTAAAAGTTTTTGAAAACCCTGCTTTGGGCAAAAGCTATTTTAATAAGTCCTAAATCAGTTAAGGTCTCTAATTTCACTTAATTACTTGATTATAAACGTAATTTTGGCTTATAGTTGGAATGGGGTTAGAGGGACACGTGGCCCTTGCTCGAGGGCCACCGGGGCCAGATGCTAGGGCGGGCGGTGGAGGGCTTTCAGTGATGTCCATGTGGCCTCTTTTAAGGTTGCCACATGGATTTTTTAAAAAATAATATTCAATTACCGATGGATTTTCTCTGGGTAATCATCGATGTAATTTTTTCTGTGGGTAATCCATCAGTAATTTCCGACGGAATAAAAAATCCGTTGGTAAATCAATTTGCCACGGATTTTTTAGAGACGAAAAAAATTCCGTCGGTGATCCGTCGGTAATTCCGTTTCCGTCCCTAATCCATGGGTAATTTGATTTCAGAGACAGAATTCCGTGGGTAATATGCTGTTTTTTTTTGTAGTGTTCCTATTGATATAGCAAGTATACATCTAAACAATTCCTCACAATCAACTTCAATATATACTTTTTTTTATAAGTGAACCTATCACTTATCAATGAGGCTTCCCTTAAGGCTAGGCATTCAATTTGAAATATAGAACATGCTTTGACTTGGAACGACTTCTCTTAATTACCATATAATTAATTTCCAAACCAAGTAAATCATTAAGTATTACACAATACAATATATTATATGGCTTCGCCCACAGTACAAATCGCAGTATGTAGCGGAGTATTTAACATATGCAACGTATACCAAAAAGGCCCTTAAGTTTGGCAATATACATTATGCTCATGTAACTATACAAGACATACAATTGATATCAAATCAAGTATCGTTCACCTTCCTCTCGGTAGCACCACCTGAACTCTCTCTTGAAAAATTATAAATATCGACGGGGTAAGTCACATAGACTCAGCAACCACAATTCCATTTTAACAAGTATGCAGGGCATGATTACAAGACAGTTAAGCGGGAAAAATATATGTTTATATAACATAAAGTCTATTCTTCCAAAAACATTAGTATTTCAAGAGAACAATTTAATATGCATAAAACTCCCTCAACCATCCTTATAACCTCCTTAACCGCTGACAGAACTCATGAGCTATAATATATAATAGGATTAATCTCTTTGACAAGACTGCACCAAGCCCTCCAATAATGAAATATAGCCTGGCCAAAGGCTACAGAACTCATATAAGATCATGGGTTCCCTTTCCGTCAAAAATGTAAAGGTGTCACCTATCCCTTGAGTTGACCCTTAACCCGACCAGGAAAGGGTGATACCAAAGGTCCTGAGAATGTCAAAGCCATCCATTGTGCACATAGTGGAGGCTATACCATGTGGTATAAAAGAATCAAACATCTCCTCAATCACAACTCACCGCATTTTACATCTTAACGTACATCACAAAATTTCAATATCAATAATTTACTCATATATTTTATATTCAATGCTATGTATCATCAATAATTCAAATAAATCATTCAGGCCCTCTTAACTAACATGTTTACTAAAAATATAATTCATACTGTCATTGTATATTTTTCATAGATAAAATAGTATAATATATTTATAGCAATTAAAAATACCAATATAGACCTATAATCATCTCAACAAGCATACAAGATAAATTGGAAAGTGGTTACCTCAAGTTCTTGACACAAATAAACTTGAGAGAATTTAACTCCAACAAACCAAATTCAAATTTACTCTACAATAAATATATATTTGCATATTAATATAATTTATAATAATTTTTAAATAATAAAAAATAGCAAATAATAACTCCCATAATCGGGTCAATTTTCTTTAAAAACAACAATTTATCTATTCTTCAAATTTCTTTCAAATCAAAATTCCTAAAATTTTCTTAACTCTATTTCACTCAATAAAATATTTAATAACCATAATTCTCTAACTCTAATATTAAATCATAACTTTTAATGTCACATAACTCAAAATCTATAAAACTAAATGGATTAAAATTTCAATAATACTTTCAATAACCTAAATAAATTGTTTAATCAAAATTTAATCGGTACAAAAAGTCCCTAAAGTATAATTTATGATTTGTTTAAGAAGAAATTAATTACAAAATCATAAAATAACCGAATGATAAATCTAAACTGATTAAAATCAACTATTATTTATTCTCTACATATCTATAGCCATCTTTCATTAAAACTCAAAATTCTCCCAAAATTCTAACCCCAAAATTTTCGCTAATCAGTATAATATTACCCTCATTAAAAAGAGAAAAATACGTGCAATAACTTTTATGAAGAAAATTTATTGAAAAGAAGTGATTTTGATTACCTAAATTATCCTAAAAACTTGTACTTGGATTGAAAATATGAATATTGTCCTCATCTTTGTCGATCACTCTCTCTCTCTCTCTCTCTCTCTCTCTCTCTCTCTCTCTCTCTCTCTCTCTCTCTCTCTCTCTCTCTCTCTCTCTCTCTCTCGCATGACGAAGGAAATGAAGTTAGGGGTATATTTAGTACCCCCACTTCTGATAGTTAAGGGGCCACGTGCCCCTTTACTCTTTTTTTTTGTGTCGACAGTTTGCCCCCTCCCCCTTTTACTTTATATTTTGTTTTAGAACTCTACCCACCTAAATAGAATTTTGTCCCAAAAATTCACAACAACCAATAAAAACAATTCAAAACATAAGATTATTACACAACATATAAGCCTACCTAAACAAACAAATTAGGGAAATCACGCTGAATCGCTCTTCAGTTAACCATGTAGCAGCATCGGAAGACATACCCTTCTAGAAAACTTCACTACTATAGAAAATACCTATTACTACCTTAAAGGACATCCTGTTTTTAAAGAGGGATGCCTAAAACATAGGCGGTGGTCTAAAAATTCAAATTTTGCACCAAAACAATTGCTCTGGGGGTGGGAACGGACCTTTAGGAGTCCCCAGTTTGACTGAAGACGCCTAAAGTAATGTTTAGGTGTCCCTAGTTTAAAACAAACATAAGTCATCCCCAAAACTAGTGGGGACACCTGAACAATTTGTTTTATTAACATTTTGGTTTAGGTGTCCCCACCCAAGTTGGGGACGCCTAAATGTTCACATGTATTGGTCTGACAAGACCAGTGCATGTGAATCTATCAGGTTCCCAAGGTGTTTAGGCGTCCCTAGTCAAAATGGGGACGCCTAAACTATACTTTAGGCATCCCCAGTCAAAATAGTTAGACTGGGGATGCCTATACTCTAGCTATATCGTTTCCTAAACCACCAATGCCCCCTCTTCCAACTGAAACTCGTTCAACTGGAGCAATTACAGCTTCCTCTAGCTCTTATATTCTCTGTTTTCCTACCTGGTATGAGCTCCTAACTCGTTCACTTGCGTTCTGCTTTTCTCACTATCATCTTAGCTATTGTGTGTGTGAGTACTAATAACTACATTGACAAGGTCCACTCATTCTCCTCACTCTTCGCTGTACATCTACTACTCTCTACCCCTGCCTTCGATGGTGTACACTCCTCCTAAGGCACCCTACCACTATGATTCTCCTCCTCCACCTCCGGTTCATCATTACGCTCTCCATAATTTCATTTCCTTTCTCCGTCTCTGCCTCACTCTGCCTCACCTTTCAGCTCCTTTCTCCGTCTCTGCCTCACTTTGCTTCATTTTCTTATTTCTCCAAAAGGTCGATACCTCCTCTCTTCTTGCTCCTCCATCCTCTCTTTTTGGTCCTCCATCCTCTACATGTTTTCTTCCTATGATTTTGTATCTCTCACACCAACCACACTCATGTTTGGTTATAAATGCAGTCTTTTAGATTTTCTTGTTAGTTGTGATAGTAACAATTGCATGAAACTTTTTGACCTTTTGTTAGGTGATGGAATTTGTGATTGCATCTGGGACATGGTTTTTTTTATCATGCATGATTTTATTGATGATATAAATATATTTGATGCCATATTTCAATCATTACCTTTCCATTTCATAAGGGAAAGATTATCTAACTATTTGCTGCATAAAAAATGGTTGGAAAATGTGATATGAAAAGGGGAATAGGAATTATGTGAGAATTCCTCCTTTAACATGCTAGATTAACTACTTGTCTTTGAAGCATTTTCATGGTCAATTAATATAAGAGTGTAAAATTTGCTAAACCTGGCAATCATGATTGAAACTTTTGGTTCTATTTTTTTTAATTTCATAGAAATGGATTTTGCTTTAAAGTCAATTGTCTTGGTCAATCAATGACTACCTCAACTATTTTGCTTACTTGATTCAGCAATAACCATGGGATAGATAATTAAGTCCCTAAGTGTTTGAACTTTGAAGGAATTTTGAGCTTTCATAACTTTTTTTGTTACTTTGGTTTGAACTCTAATCAACCAAATCCTATTATTGAAATATTGGCAATATTGTTAAATAGTTGAGAATAACAATCCCAAGGTGTAAGTATGAATTTACTTTTTTATATTACTTTGGTTTCAACTCCCATTCGCCAATTAATTATCTTGTTGTGACGAAAATAATTGTTCCTTTTGTTTTATTTTCTTGTGAGTATGAAATTTACTTTAGTTCTATATCATTGCATTGTTGAAATAATTTTTTGTTATGAATTTCAGTGAACTTGTTTAAATGAAGGTAATGTGTGCAATTTAGCTTCAATTTATGCATCAAAAATTATTTATAGAGTATGGATTCACAAAATTATATTAAGTTATGAAGTTGACTTGAGTACTTTCTATGTTGAGTATGTTATGTGATTAATTATTGACATTTTTATATTTTTCCTTTTGTCTTTCTCTACCATTTTATCATATTTAAATTATTGAGTTAAAGTTGTTAATTTTTCATGTGATTGAACATAAAATGGTTCAACAATTCAATTTCTCATATAGCCTTCAAATCATGTACCGTGACTAAATACGGCTTTTACTAACAATATATGATTTATCAATCGGTATAGTTTTAGACCATTCATGGTACAAATGTTTTCAAAATTAGTGCTCCTCCGGTCTTTAATATAAGACATGTTTTGGGAGTTGATCTCGATCTAAAATATAAGACATAATTTACATGTTTGTCAATTTTATCCTGATTTACCCCTTATTGAAGCTTTCTTAAACTTTAAAATTGTGCTTGTTATAAGGAAATTGTTGCCTATTACTATCCTATCCCCTTGATATTTTCTTGTACATGATAATTTTGCAGATGATGTGAGACGGGCAGCTGAATTTCCTCCCAACAATCGCAGAAGAGACTATTTAAACCAAACAATTTCTAATTCTGATCCACACATAGGGTTTGAAGGCAGTGCTAGTTCTCAGGTATGAGAATATTTTGAATTATGTCAGACTTCATTTCCATCCTATGAATGTTTTTTCTTAATTTAGTATTTTTTTTGATTTATTGATGAGTTACAATATAATTGAGCTTGTTAACCTGTATTGTTATTATTGTTGTTGTGATTGGTAATTGGATGTGCTTTATCCTGCAAGACATTAGAAGTTATGTGTATAAAGGCTTAAACTACTTTGTAGAAACATGAAAAGAGAAGCAAGGTGTTACAAACCTAAGTCCAAAAAGAAAGCTCAATCGTCTAAAAATACTAGTTTATTGAGTAGAAGAGCTCCTTGAACTCTTAAATTTCATTTTCATGTAAAGCTCTCCAATGTGAGATTCATAATACTAAGTCATTGATGAAGAAAAATTTTTTAGGGAAATTAAGGATGGCATTTATACCAACATAATATGTAGAGGTTAAAGAGGACATTTATACCATAGTGGTGTTCTTTTTAGGAAAATTAGAGGCTAGGGGTTATTCCCTCGTATTGATAAAAATTTGACTTAGGGAGAAAATAAACATAAATTGACAAAATTGGCCTCTTTCTTGTATGTACCAATTAACATATTTTTCCTCTTTTGATAAGTTAGTGGTATAAGCTTTTTCATGTCTAGAGGCTATAGTAATTTTTTAGAAGACATAAACATAATTACAAATTGAAGTTGTTATTTGTTTAATTATTCTTGTTTAATTTTTTCTATTTAGTTTAAAATGAAAAGCATGTATTTAATTTGACTTCAAAGTTTCATTGGTTTAACGAATTTGTTGGATTTAAGGTGCTGACATTATCCTGAATATGAACTACCTTAATTAGTTTAGTTTCGTTTAAATTAAGCTGAGATGGTTTGTTATTTTGATTTTGGGATATCTCACATTTAAGGGGAAATGCTGCCAAAATTTTGAAAAACAAAATAGTAAAAGGCAATCGCAGTGTTGACAATTATTCTAAACTTGAGTTTTAATGGGAATGGCGTAGGTGGTAATAAAATGGATCATAGTTGGATGAATACTTTGAGAACAAGTGAAGAATATGAGAATGGGGTTGAAGAGTTTATTGAATTTGCTAGAAGGAACGCTCCAGGAAATGAGAGAAGATGGGATGTTAAAGTTATAAGGGATCACCTACTTTGCAATGGAATAAATCTTCGATACACAAGGTGGATATGGCATGGTGAGGAAGTAACTGATTGTCTGTCGCACAAGAAAGAAGATGTGGACATCATATATGAAGATAGAATGGAGAGAATGATTCACGATGTTGAGGTAGAATCCTTTACGCAGTCCTATGAATATGACAGTTTGCGGAGTGATGTAGAGACACCGTTGTACCCTGGGAGTAAGTACACATGGCTGACAGGAACATTACATTTGGTTGACTTAAAAGCAACTTGTGGGTGGACTGATAGTAGTTTCATATTGCTGTTTAAACTGTTGTGTAATATGTTTCCAGATGATAATGTACTTCTAAATCGTATGTATAAGGCCAAGAAAATCCTATCTATGATGGGTATGGAGTATAAAAAGATACATGCTTGCCCTAATGACTGCATACTGTACAGAAAAGAGTATGAAGGTTTGAGTGAGTGCCCTAAGTATCAAATTGCATGATACAAAGTGAAGAAAGATAGTGGTTGTAGCGATGGGACAACTACTAAAAGGCAAACTTTAAAGGTTTTATGGTATCTTCCAATAATACTGTGTTTTAAGCGTTTGTTTGGGACTGCAAAAAAAGCGAAGAAGTTAAGATGGCATTCGAATGAGAGAATATCCGACAGAAAATATTTTCGAAACTCGGCTGACTCTCCACAATAGAAGAAAATAGATGAAATGTTCCTTGAATTTGGCAGCGAGCCGAGAAACCTTTGGCTTGGGATTTGTACGGATGGAATCAATCTGTATGGAACTCTTAATAGCATACATAGTGCGTGGCCGGTACTCCTTGTAATACACAACTTGCCTCCCTGGCCTTGTATGAAACGCAAGTATGTGATGCTTTTTATGATGATTTCTGGACCAAAACATCCAGGGAACGATATCAATGTCTACTTGGCGCCTTTGGTTGAGGACTTGAAGAAGTTGTGGGAGGAAGGCGTAGATGTGTTTGATGCATATAAGAAGGAGTCCTTCAAGCTACATGCAATAATTTTCACTATAATAAATGACTTCCTTGCATATGGAAACTTGTCAAGGTACAGCGTGAAGGGGTATAAAGCATGTCCGATATGTGAAGCAGACACTTGCTTCCACCAACTTAAGCATGGAAGAAAAATAGTCTACTTTGGTCACATGAGGTTCCTTCATAGGTTCCACCCATATCGTAGGTTAAGAAAGCATTTTAACGGCTTGTCGGAGCATGGAATGGCTCCAAAGGCATTAACCAGAGAGGAAGTTTACAGTCGGGTCGAATGTATCAATGTCTTATTCGGTAAGAATCAGAAGACTGCAGGTGAGAAGAACATATGGAAGAAGAGATCAATTTTCTTTGATCTTCCATATTGGCGTACTTTTTGATGTGAGACACAGTATTGATGTGATGCATGTGGAGAAAAATGTTTATGATAGCCTTATCAGTACGCTTTTGCACATACCAGGGAAGACTAAGGATGTGATTAGTGTGAGACTAGACCTTGTTGATATGGGAATAAGAGAACGATTGCATCCATAACTAAGAGATGATGGTAGGAGGGCATACATGGAGCCAGTAGAGCATACACTATCAAAAGCGGAGAAAAGAAGTTTGTGTGGGTGTTTGTATGAAATTAAGGTGGCACAAAGGTATTCTTCGAATATGAGAAGGTGTGTGTCAATGGACGATTTGAAGTTAGTGGGAATAAAGTCCTATGATTATCATATGTTGATGTAACAACTATTACCATTAGCTATTAGAGGCATTATGAAAGATGAAGTTTGAACCACTGTAACAAGATTGTGTGTTTTCTTTAATGCTATATATAACAAAGTCATTGACACTGAAAAGTTGGATGAACTGGAAGCTGAGGGTTATATTATATTGTCCCAATTAGAGATACACTTTCCTCCTTCATTTTTTGATATAATGGTGCATTTGATAGTTCATTTGGTAAGAGAGGTAAGGCTCTGCAGTCTAGTTTACCTGAGGTGGATGTACCCTTTCAAGCGATACATGACGATCTTAAAAGGGTATTCTAAAAATCCCTATCGACCAAGAGCCTTAATAGTTGAAAGATATGTAGTTGAAGAGGCTATGGACTTCTGCAGTGATTATCTATCAGGGAAGAAGGAACAATCTTGGCATGAAGAGGGGAGAAGAATAGGAACAAGAGGACTAAAAGTGAAGACTATGCCTTGTGAAGAGGTATTGCAAGCATACTTGTATATCCTGAATAATATGGAAGAAGTTCAACCGTACATAGATGAACACAGAAAGAGGTTGAAGAATATGAATCCAAGGAAGAATGACATGTAGATTGCTATTGAGCAAAACAAGACATTCATAGAGTAGTTTTAGGAAAAGGTTTTGCATGAGACTGGTGTATCTGAGACAATAGAGTGGCTAGCTTAAGGGCCTTTGTTTCATATCATTACTTGGATCAGTTATGATATAAACACGTATTCTTTCTACACAAAAGACCAAGATGACAGAAGTATCATGCAAAATAGTGGGGTGATGGGTAAGCTGAAGCCATGCACTTTTCCAGTTCGGAAGACAAAAACCCAATATTAGTATCCATGGCCTATTATGGAGTGATAGAAGAAATATGGGAAATTACTTACAACAAGTTCAAAGTTGCTTTATTCAAATGTAAGTGGGTTAGCAATAATGCTGTGGTAATAGATCAACAATTTGGATTTGTCTCAGTTGGTCTTGAAAGAGTAGGTTATAGGGATGATCCCTTTATTCTAGTAAGCCAGGCGAAACAAGTTTTTTATGTCACAGATCCTTCAAATAAAAAAAATTTCCTTTGTACTTCAAAGTAAAAAATAGAAGCATGGTGATCCAACTTTCAACCTTGATGAAACACCACCTTTCACAATTAATCCACCTACAACAAGTGAAGTAGAATTGATAGATAATGAAGAGTATGCTGTAAGAAATGATCATGGTGAAGGAATACGGGAAACAATATAAAGTAAGAGTTTAACTTAGAAAATATAACTGTGTGTTTTTTATTTTACTCCTGCTAAGAGTAGGTTATTTTTATTGCAATTTATGTGCTTATCTGATAATGATTTTTATTTTTGTGCTTACAGGAATATAGACAATTCTACTGACTCAGAAAGTGATAGGGACAATGAAATGGATAGACCTGAACCCATTGCGAGAAGAAGGACTAAAGGCAGCGCAAAAATGGGAGCATTGGTTACACGTCATCAACATTAACATGAGAGGCTACATATTGACTTTGATGACAATACACAACCAATTGGTCTGGAGAAAGACCATTTTATTAGCTATTTAGGTTATGTGGGGTGAAGTAAAGTTCACATTATCTATGGCAATTGGAAGTTGGTTCCGTAAAAAATGAAAGACATGATTTGGCAATAACTTTTGGTATATAAGTTTCGATACATCTGCATTTATAGCTTTATTCCTATTGCTTCAAATATAATTATCTTATGTTTTTACCTTGTAGCAAACCTATGATGTCCTTGACACTGCGGTACTGTACAAGGAGGGGATAAGGGAGGTTCGTCTACAATGGAAAGATTTCAAGAACAAGCTTATAGCAAAGTACGTTCGAGGGGACTTGAGGGGTGAGGATCCATGTCAGCATTATTCAGATTTGTCTCCAGATGACTGGAAGTTGTTTATGGCATGACGAGAAGATCCTAACTTTTTGGTAAAATTTTTTTTATCATAGTGTTTTATTTGAACATAGTTGACATTATTGATTAGGTTTTCATTGTTTTCCTTTCACAAGCATTAAGTGCAGCAAATGTAGAGAGGCAAGCGGCTAATAAGTATTAGCATTACATGTCTCGTGGTGGTTATCGGAAGCTTGAGCGAAGGATGATGGCAGAAGAGTTGGAGAAAATTAAGGAAGTAGCCATATCAGATCCTAGAGTTGTGGTTCAGGCCCTACCACTTCCTCCACATCATAAAAAATGGAAAGCAGGGAGGATTAAGGATGGGAAGTACATAAATTTGATTATTGCTGCGGTTTCCACAAGGATTGTAAGTAGTTAGAGCATAAGTACAAAGCTTTTTTCATATTGGGAGTGCTTAATTTTCATTTACGATAACTTTTATGTTGCAGGATGAATTGAAAGATCATAGTAGTCAAGGTTTGTTCACTCCAAGTGGACGAATGGACATCTTGTCAACGGTGATTGGGAAGGCAGATCACCTCAGTCATGTTAGAGGGGATGCAAGGGGAGTTTGTGTCATGAAGTATATTGGCCGAGCCTCACATTCTTATTCGTCACAAGCTAAACCCAGTAGGGAGCTTGTAGCTAAGATTCGCTAGGAAGTCTCACAAGAGCTCGAGGCCAACCTTCACGACAAGCTCTAACAAGAGCTATTGTTAGAGCTACGTCTTGAGCTATTGCCTCAGCTACGAGATGAAATGATGAAGATGTTTGAATCGTAGATGGCAACTTCCAAGCATAGAACACATTCATCCTTAGCCTTCCACAGCACCAAAGGAAGTTACAACCCGGTGGAGGAACCACTTGGCGACCTTTCTCATACTCCAGCACCAGGAGAACCTTCCATCCTCTATTTGGATGCATTACTGTGGCATCCCATTGCAGGTGCTCTCGTTCACAAACAAGCTACCACCCATCATCATCAGCAAATTCCACAGCATTTACGTAGGGTGACTGTGATGTGTGTTCGAGAGGGGGAAAAGGTATAGACATCCTTATTCCTGATAACAAGGTTGCCACGATAGTTCAGGAGAGAGGATATTTCATCCTTTAGCCTATAAATCTTATTGCCTCAACGGCAACACCTCCAATGGTAGGAACTACCACTTTTACTTGAGATCTGTTGTCATCCTACTAACAATATGTTTTTTTTATGTTCTAAAAGAACAAGCAGGAAGCAAGCAAATGACCCTTCTTAGCATGACTGCAGTAGATCTATAAAGGCATTAAGCATATTACTTTGCATATGCCTACAGGGATTGTGGGCCAGGAATTAGAGTATCCCTTCACAATTGATAAAGAAGACCTTAAACAATTTATTAATTTGGAGGAGATAGATGTAAGATGGGTCACTTTTGCAATCCTGTAAGTTTTTTATTTCCCATTTTTTTCTTCATTTAGTGAAGTGGTTTTTTGGTTTCATATACTCACTAGCTAATACATTCATCATTTTAGTTATATTATAGTTCCTTCTGTCATATATGCATTGACATGCAAAGAATTGATTTATATGGATTCTTGTGTCCTGTATGGGCTTCACTGTAATATCCTAAATTGTAATTAAGGGCTAATAACTTCAAAGTGATGTAATTAATGTTAATTAAGCATTTTTGAAGGATATGATGTGAATTGTGATGTAAAATGTGCTTGATGAAGGTATCATATATGTTATGACAAATAAAGGCAAAATGGTAAATTCACCGACCAATTAGACAGTTACCGAAGAGGAAACTCATTGGTAATTGATATCAATGGCTACGATTGGATAAGCAAGCGAATGGGATTGTGTGTGCATGTGCTTATGTGAGTGCTTAGAAGGAGGAACAAGATGTTGACACATGTCAACACAAGAACCATGGATTGAGATCAAAGAGTCAACAATTGCAACTCTCTCTTCCCTCCTCTATTTCAAGTCGGCCAAGGGCCTTATTGCACCCCAAAAATCTGATTTCTCTATCATCTTCTCACCTCTCTCTTCTCCTCCATTGTCACCAAGATAAAGCAAGAAAGAGAAAGAAGAAGCTTGAGTTTTAGGTAAGGTTTTGTCCCTAAATGCTCAACTCACCTTTATTAATATTGTTCAAGGGGTTGAGAGCTTTATTCCTATGGTTTCAGATTTTTGATTAGTGGAGTTTGAGAACTTGTGGGGATTTGAAAGTAGGGGAATCAAAGAAATAGCTTTGGGAAGAAGTTGATGTGAGTATTTGATATATTTTGGTATAATTGTTGTGGTCATTGGTTTGGTTTTAAGAATTATGAATTTTTGCCCTAATTTTTGGTCTAATTTGAATGCTTGAATTGGTTAGTGTGTTGTGTAGAATGTGGTGTTAAATTGTGTCTTTGTGCCATTGGAGTTGATTGGGAATTTTGGAAGGGAAGGAATTGCATTGTGGTGTAATGTTGTAATTTAAATTGTGATTTGTGTAACATGTTGTGGTAACATGTTAGTAGGATGTGAATTTGGTTAATTTGGTACTTCCAATGGATTCCTTGTGCAAATTTGTGTGGTAATGGTATTTGATATGAATTTGGGAACCATTGGTATAAAACTGAAATGCTGTCCATTGAGAGTCTATTCTGGGCAGTCTGTTTGTATTGGCGTTTTGAATACCCTAATGATGTCAGAAAATTCTGAAATTTTCTATTCTTAAATTTCACATCCCAAGCTTCAAAATGGACATATAATTTATATCAATTCATTTTGTGTACTGTGAGTTATGGTTGTCCAAAGTTTGGGATGAAAACTGGACTCTGTTTTGGAGCAGTGTTGCGTTTTGTATAATTCTGGAATTGTGTGGTGATTTTAGTAATTGCCAATATTTTTCCTATTAAGAGAACTTAAATATATTTCATTTCGTTTTGGAATCACCTCATTTTGATTTTTCTGGTATTAGTTATGATTTTTAGAAGTTCAGCCAAGAAACAGAATTTTCTTGGCTGCGGCCTGAGGTTATGGACGGCGGCCCATAACTTTCTGTGCATCCATTGGCTGCGGCCCACTGGCCGCCACCAACACCCAAAAATCAGAATTTTTCATATTTAAAAGGTGGTTTTTGGTATAGTTGCTCCCAACCCTTTAGGCATAGGTCTAGGCTTCTAGTATATGTATGAAACCTGGGGTTTGTCAGGATTCTGTTGTACATTCTGATATATGAATGTGATATAATTGCACAGGTAATTATATTCAATATTTGAATGTGAGACCAGGATAGAGAAGAAGTTTTGAAAAAAAACAAACTTGAGAAAACTTCTACCACAATGTAGGAGTTTAAAATGAATTCTAAACTATCCATTGGTCTCTAATCTATTTAATCACGTATTATCGAATCATAATTATGTTTATTAGGATAGGGGGTTACATTCACAATAGGAAAGAACAACTATCGTTGTTATCTAGCACCGATTGTTCAAGGGTACGCATTTTAATTTTGTCTATTTAAGATTTTTAATAAATAATTACCTTGCCATCTAACTTCATTTTAATCTATATATGTTGTTATATTTACCACTGGAGTTTGTGTGTTCTTTGTCCTCGGTTCAACGTAGTTACTGGTTTGATTCCTTGCGTAAAAGGTCAGACAAAGAAACAAAAAATGTCTTCAGCATGCAAGTTATTTTGTTTGTATTTCATTGATTCTTGATTCTTGACTTAAATGAATTGTTCTAATTTCTGTTGATTTTTATTTTAATGATAGGGCAACCAAGACATATCGAATCCTTGGTGGGCCCCACGATCGTAAAGGTGGAAAAGTCCCAAAATGGCTGTATCCAAAGGTATGTAGTTTCAAATCAAGTTCTTTTGATTGATAGTTGTTTTAGATATGCCTTTATTGATTTTAACCAATTGCTTTTGATTTATAGTGCCATCAACAACCTGGCGGCTAGGAATGTGGATACTCTGTCTTACTTTATATGTTTAACATCATTCATAGTGGTATTACGACAGATTTTGAATAAGTAATCGCTTCTTCATTCTCAAAGGATAATGTTTTTGGTGTTGTAATTCAATTGCAAATTTATTCACTCACGTGATTCATTGGTGCGAACCCACAAGGGAATATCCCATGAACCCACAACCAATTCTGAAATATACACACCCCAAGAAAGCTAAACACAGATCGACGATCCACTTGAACCCTTGAACACGAAAGAATAAGGACCCGAAGTGTTGGGAAACGCCACAAGGTTGATCAAGCTTTGATAAGTTTATTAGTTCTAAAAAGAACCCTAGAGAGAATCCACTCTCAAGAAACAAAGTACAGAAGTGCAACTTTCATTTATCATTCAAATCTGAATTGTGTGTTACAAATGAAGAAGCACCAAGTATTTATAGGAAAATATGACCTAATTGCAATAACTGCAATTTTGAAAACAACCAATACAAATTGTAAAACCATATGTTAGGAAACCTAAAAGTCTAATACAATAAACACAAAAGTTTAATACAATCTAGAAGAAAGTTGAAAAATCTAATACAACATGCTAAATAAAACAAAAGTCAAATCTGCCACCAACTCCTTGTTGATTTTCGCACACCTAACTTCAAGAAAATGTAGTCATCAAATTAAGGCTCAAAATGTGCTTATTTAGGCCCAAATGAGTCCTCCTATGTGTAGTACTAGGTCCAGGCTCTTTGTTTTGAAGTTTCTAAGCGCAAAACTAGATTAACAACTCCATATTTAACATAAATGAACTTAGTGACGTTTTCAGCATCTTTGTTTTGTAAATCAGATTTATTGATCCAATTGCCATTTGATTTACAACAACTTCTTCAATCAGCCCAATCAATGCTTCCTTGAATATTTTAGCTTGTGCTCTCATGATTTGTTCAGCTGGAATTTGAAAATGTTCATTTGAAACTGAAGAGTTGTCACTTGAATTTGAAGGGACAACTTGTTGATTCTAGATCGCATCATTCCCTCTCTCCTCAAAAGGATTCATCCTTAAATCTTGACTTGAATTTGGAGAGACAATTTGCTGATTCTGGGTCGCATCATTCCTTCTCTCTTTAGAAGGATTCGTCCTCGAATTTCCACCTGGATCAAATGGACATATATCAGCCACATTAAAAATAACAATAACAATATACTCACAAGCTAGATCAATCTTGTAAGCATCAGCAAGTTCAAAAAGAACACAGCTTCTTTGTTTGTTGGCTTTGGATGCATAATGATCAATTTCACAGGGAAGGAACAATTCAGCAAAGCCAATATCATTTGCATACATTTCCTCAGCATATTCAAATCCAAGCAATCTGGTATTTAGAGAAGAAAGAGCACTATACCTCTAGACAATACTTCAACAACAACATTCTCTTTACCTTTCTTATATATGATGACATATGGAAATGTCTCAATAAATTTCAGCCAGCATGTATGCCTTTTGTTAAGCTTACCTTGACCAAGCAAATACACATAACAAAGGAAATCAATGTTTTCCATGCAACAATAAGAATTTTCTAGAATTGAAAACAATTGTTCCTTTCTCAAAAGTTCAAGCACACATAGCAAATGATTCACATGCTCATCATGTTTGTTGCTATAAATAAGAGTATCATCAAAACAAGCTGCAACATGCATAAAAGAACACCTACAAACTACAAAATCCATGGGACAATGAAAATTCAAAGTGTTGAGTTCAAGGCATCTTAAGGGCAGCAAGTTATCAACAATATCAAACTTTAGAGAACTAGAATATTTTTCAATGTCACTTGAAGGAAATGAAAGTTCAATGCTTCTTGAAGACAAGAATCCATCGGGTGGCTTCTTAGGAATTAAGTCCAAGAACACCTGCAACACATCAAAATCACAAGGAAAATAATGATTAAGATCATTAGTAACCAAAACAATATCCTTGCAATCACTCTTAACCTCACTTTTCTCACAACTCTTTTCATCTTTATTTTCACTGACTTCTTCACTCTCATTTTTACTCTCTTTATTTTGATAGCACTATATGCTCTCAATATCTTGTTCTCTCTCAAACTGATTTTCTCTCTTTAGAACATCTTCACTAAAATCACTCTCACTCATATTTTCACTTTTCATTTCATGATTGAGAGAAACTTCTTCAATCACAAGATTTCTATTTGGAATAAGAAGGTCTTCTTCCACACAATGGTCAGCAAGACTTTCAGCATTCACTACTTCTTCCTCCGTAGTTAGCACTTGCTCATCAGTAGAAACTGTAACAATGAAGCTTTCAATCTCCTTTACATTAGAGCTACTTTCTGAACAGCTTTGATGCTTCATATTTTGCTCATGCTTAGCAACAAAATGAACCAAAAGATCAATGTCCAAGAAGGTAAGGGTTTTTGCAAAACAAGCTAATTCAGGATTTAGCCCATTCACAAAATGATCCTTAGTGGCTTTTGAAGTTTCTTTCACTCTAGCTCTAGTCATAGCTAATTCCAACTCTTGAAAATATTCATCAACAGTCATGGAACCTTGTTTCAACTCCTGCAACTTTCTTTGTAATTCTCTTTTTGATTTGGAGTTGTGACTAGACATCCATTGCTCTGCTTCATCATTAAACCTTTGGAGTCCTTTCAGTAAGGAGTTAAAATATGTTTGAAGTTCTTTTTCATCATGCATATTGATGATACCTGAAAAGTTAGATTTAGAGATAAAGGGACCTCACCACTCTACTCTCGTATTTCACTCGAACAATTTTGTGACACTCGTGTTTCACTTAAATTTGGCTTTTAAATTGACGTATTTCACTCTTGCCTTTTTCCACTCTTAGATTCCTCTTGAGACACTTTAAAGAACTAAGCAATTTATAATCAAGCAATCACAATTTGTAGAATCAACACAACACTTTAGCATATGGAATATCAAAGTGAGTATTGGAAAAGGAAATTCAGGGAAATCAAGAGTTTAAATGACATAGACTTCATAAATTCTATGTATGACAATAGATATTACTTAAAACACTTCCAGTACAATACTTTTTTTTTTTCCAGTATTTTTTTTTCCTTTTCTTATCAAATATTTTCTTTTTCTTTTTCTATTTCTGATGCTCTTGTCTTTTTTTTCGTTTTTCTCCTCTACTAAAATTTAAAAAGAATGCAGAATCTATCACAAACAACAAAACTCAAGAAATCTGAACCTAGAAATTCCAGAAAAGTGTCTATTTTAGAAAGACTATAACTCACAGTGGAAATTTTGGATTGAGATGATACTAAAATGAATAGAAAGATGAGATTCTAAACTATAAAAATGATATATTGAATGATGTAAAACACAAAGGAAAAGAGGTCAAACAAGGATAGAATATTTCAGGACGTTCTGGAAAAACGAAGATGAACAAACCTAGAAATTTTCCAGAAAACACAACTAGATTAAAATAGATAGAACTCAAATGACAAATTGGATTAAAACAATTCCAAACCGAGATGAAAGAAGAGATTCTAAACTATGAATTTGACATACTAAATAATGGGAAACACAAAGAAAAACTTGACGAACAGAAGTAACAAATCTGGACACGCACAGACACAAGAACAAAGCACAAAACTTGAAACGAAAATGAAAACAAAGAACAGATAGATATGACCTGAATTTAGATCCGAAGCTCTGATACCAAGATGGTGCTAACCCACAAGGGAATATCCCACGAACCCACAACTAATTTTGAAATATACACACCCCAAGAAAGCTAAACACAGATCGACGATCCACTTGAACCCTTGAACACGAAAGAACAAGGACCCGAAGTGTTGGAAAACGCCACAAGGTTGATCAAGCCTTGATAAGTTTGTTAGTTCTAAAAGAACCCTAGAGAGAATCCACTCTCAAGAAACAAAGTGTAGAAGTGAAACTTTCATTTATCATTCAAATCTGAATTGTGTGTTACAAATGAAGAAGCACCAAGTATTTATAGGAAAATATGACCTAATTGCAATAAGTGCAATTTTGAAAACAACCAATACAAATTGTAAAACCATGTGTTAGGAAACCTAAAAGTCTAATACAATAAACACAAAAGTTTAATACAATCTAGAAGAAAGTTGAAAAATCTAATACAACATGCTAAATAAAACAAAAGTCAAATCTGCCACCAACTCCTTGTTGATTTTCGCACACCTAACTTCAAGAAAATGTATTTAGAAAATTAAGGCTCAAAATGTGCTTATTTAGGCCCAAATGAGTCCTCCTATGTGTAGTACTACGTCCAAGCTCTTTATTTTGAAGTTTCCAAGCCCAAAACTTGATTAACAACTCCATATTTAGCATAAATGAACTCAGTGACGTTTTCAGCATCTTTGTTTTGTAAATCAGATTTATTGATCCAATTGCCATTTGATTTACAACAACTTCTTCAATCAGCCCAATCAATGCTTCCTTGAATATTTTAGCTTGTGCTCTCATGATTTGTTCAGCTGGAATTTGAAAATGTTCATTTGAAATTGAAGAGTTGTCACTTGAATTTGAAGGGACAACTTGTTGATTATGGATCGCATCATTCATTATTTCATCTAAGCTTATTTTCTGATTTACAGATTTTTGATAATGAAGATGCCTACTTATATGAAAACATTAATTTGATTAGAGACTTTTTGGATGGACATCTTCTTCAATGTACACCAGAGTAAAGTGTTTATTTATATTAGTTAATTAATTAGTAGTTTGTGTATGACACACTTTGTGGTGGCTGAACTGCTGTTGTACATATGTTGTCTGCCTATCTCTGTCATGGTAAAAATCAACTTTTTTGAAAAATGAACTTTTTTGAAAAAAATTCTAAATTGGTTATGGTAAGAATCAACATTATAAGGTCATTTTATCTCTGTCATGCCAAATAGCTAAACTTAGAAGGTCATTTTTAGTTCATTTGTTTTACTGATATAAATTAATGACATAAATACCATTTAAATTACAAAAACACCAAAATGTCTACTGAATTAGTAAAAGGATAAATATGTGATCTGGTAGGAATATGAGATTTTAAAGTTTGAGTGTTGGCAACTTAAGTGCAGGCAATGATAACTTAAAAATAGTAATTAGCAATTTTGACATACACACTGACAACCTTGAGAGCACAAGTTGTCAATCTCTACTCCCAAATTGTTAATTCCTATATTCAAATTGTCAACACTCAAACTTCAAAATCCTATATTCCTACCATATCATCTATTTATTCTTTTACTAATTTAGTAGACATTTTGAGGTTTTTGTAATGCAAATGGTATTATTATGTCATTTTCTTAAGAAAAAACTAACTCCGCTCTTATATACTACCCTCCCTACTAGTGGACCTCTATGATCAATAAAGAATGTTGTCCAACCTGGAGTAATAAATGCAAAGTATAAATAAGGGAAAATCCCATTTAAATACCATTTGAATTCTCAAAACCCCAAAAGGTCTATTAAGAAATTGAAATGACATGGAGGTGAATGGGAGGAATCTGGGATTTGGAAGTTTAATTGTTTTTACCAAAACACCCCATCCTCTTTCTCTCTCCTCTCTTCCTCTTCATCTCTTCAAAATTGTCAACAAATGTGTCAGAGTGTGGGCCCAAAATTGTCAGTGCTAACCCCTTTTGGGCCTACACTTTGACACATTTATTGATGTCCTTTGTGATGTTGTCTTTTGGCATTCACATTATCCAATTTATTAAAATCATTACTGAATTTGTTGATACCATTGCAACATTTGTCAGTTCTCCCTTCTTGGCCAACAACACACTGAGGATGTCATGCATTATTTATCATTCCCATTAGCCTTTTTGTCAAAATCAAGTAAGACTTTTTGAACACCATTGACGACTTTGTCAATCCCATTATCCTTTTTGTCAAAACGAATAATGAGTTTGTGAAAACCACATGAATTTGTCAATCTCATTATCCTTTTTGTTAAAACCATTACAGAATTTGTCAATCTCATTATCCTTTTTGTCAAAATATATTATAAGTTTGTGAAACCACTGATGAATTTGTCAGTCCCATTATTCTTTTTGTCAAAACCATTAATAAATTTGTTAAAACCATTACTGAAATTGTCAATCACATTATCCTTTTTGTGAAAACCAATTGAGTTTGTGAAACCACTGATGAATTTATCAGTCCCATTATCCTCTTTTTCAAAACCATTAACGACTTTGTTAAAACCATTACTGAAATTATCAATCACATTATCCTTTTTGTCAAAACTAATTGAGTTTGTGAAACCACTGATGAATTTATCAATTCTATTATCCTTTTTTTAAAACCATTAACGAATTTGTTAAAACCATTACAGAATTTGTCAATCCCATTATCCTTTGTGTCAAAACCAATTATGAGTAAACTATTCTATTACCAGGTTGAGTAAATGCATTGACTAATTTTGTTAATGGTATTGACAACTTTAGTAATTTTATATTGACAACTTTAGTAATGGTAATGACAAGTGTAGTGACAGAGTTGACAAAAAAACCAGAAATGTTCATGACAACAACTTCTTCAACTTGGTAATGCTAGATCTGCAATCCAATCTTAGAAATGAAAGCCTCATCACATTTATTTATCACCCAATCACCCTCAGAAAAACCATTTTTGCCATCATCACTACTACAAAACAGATCAACAAAGGCATTGCAGCAGGGGAGGGAACACTTGTGGTGAACAAAACTACTGGATTCGGGATTAATAGGGAGAGGTCGAGGAGTTGGGATTTGAGATCTGAATTGGGGAAGGAGATTACGAGAAGAGGAAGAGAGAGAAGAGGAAGAGGGGGCGAGTTTTGATTTAAGGGGCCTTTTGGTCATTTGGTACAAACATGAAAAACCCAGATTCCCCCTCAATCACCTCATTATCATTTGTAAGTGTTAATAGACTTTTTTAGGTTTTGACAATTCACATGATATTTATGTGTCTTTTTCCCTATAAATAATGTGATTTAAGGACTTTTTTCCATATAAATAGTACTCTATGATTTACTGTTTCTTTTACAAATTTTATTAATTATTCTTAAAGTTAAAGGTAGAGATTGACAGCTAAACTTAGTGGTTGGAAGAGATTTGCCTGTTTAAAGCTTGTTTGAGTTGACGTTGGAGAAGAACGTTTATGTAAGTTGAGGTAAAACTCCTCTCACATACTTACCTCGTACATAATTAATCACATCAAAAAAGTAACTTCTACACCAACCAAGAGAAGTACTTAATTAACTTCAAAGTTCAGATCTCATCTGATCACTATGGTAAAAGGGGAAAAAAGAAGAAAAGTACCAAATGTTCTCTGCCCCAAAAAGGAAAAAATTGTGAGACGATTCCCACAACCCCCACCCGTTGATGGAACCACCAGGTTAACTAAAGACGCCATCGTTGCTGCCCTATCCGACAACTAGAAAACAATCCTTTTATGAAAATATTGTACGCCTTCTCCAAGCAAAACGGTGGTCTCTTCTGATGAATGGAAATATCAAAATCTTCTGAGGTGGCTGCCGCTTCTGTTAAAAGCCGAGAAACCATCACCACCATCAAGGATGCCAATATTGGTGAGTTGATAATTGGCAACGTCCTCGTGGCACAGAGAATCCACTCTCAATGGCGCCGCGCATGGGTATTGTATCTCCCCTCTCGACTTGGCTTGTTGAACGTCATAGTCTGTCGGAAACTAACTCATTTTTCAATACATAAGGAAATAATAAAAGATGACAATGTTCTATAACATTACCATAACTTTCTAAATTCAAAGCTACTACAAATCTGTCTCTACGAATACCAACTTACACATTGCCTGAAAAATGTGATGCAGTCTCACTGGTGGCAACCTTATAAGCAACGTTGATTCTTGAAGTATATAGAAAAAATTGTGTAGAGCCAAAACTTGAAGAAATTATATGAAAATTTCTTCAAATTTGAAATATTTCATTCTTAAGCTTTGTTAGTCTCAAGTTGCTTCCTCTGTCTAGGCCTAGCTAGCTAGCTATGTTCATGGTTGATCTCATTAAAAATGTCATGTTGTGTGTATAATTATGGCCGTGTAATTCACCTCAATGAAATTTAAGATTTGGGTATATGAAACTGATTGTTTATCACATAACATACCAGATAACTTAAGGTTGACCCATGTGAAGGCTTCTCTTCTCACCATTCCATCTTAAGTACTTTACTGCCTCCTCAAAACCTCTTGGTATTTTCTCACTCAACGCATTAGCCTCAAATGATTTCATATTAGGAGATAGTTTCTTATAGGACATGTACTTACAGATAGGATGCCGGGTGAATTCTCTCTTGCCCTATCTTAAGGAAATTGGCTAGTGTAAGTCTTCGAAACTTGCCTCTGGTTTAGATTCCTGGGTCTAGTTTAGATTCTTGGGTCTACTTGGAATTTTTTGGTCACTATGTTCACTCATATGCTATTTAGTGCCCTTATTTCACTTGGTTCGTGATTGATCCTCCTGTATAGTGTCCTTATTTTACCTGGTCTGTTATTGATTCTCATGCATAGGCGTGTAAAGTTCAAATAATGCAAATTAAGTATTGTTTATATTTGTTATTGTGATAGCGTAGGCATCCGTTCTCCTAATATTCCTTTTGATTGTTGGTGCAAAAAATCCTTTTTCACAAGCAAAAAAACTTCTATTGTTACCCCTTACAAATAAATTTTCTTCCCCCTCCATGAAGCAAGAAGGGGTAAAGCACGTAGTTGATCTAAAATAAGAACATTTTTATTCTTAGGGTGAAAAACACTTCCGATGAAGCAGCTTCTTAGTTTCATAGTGTGCTCAACCAACCTGTGCTAAACCATTTTTTTGATATGCTGGTGGAAGAACTTTTGAAACAAGTATATTTTATTTTTTATTCTAAAATTGATTATTGAATCTTATCAATTATATAGGCCAATTGATATGACATCCATTTTCAACAATGTTGATTTTATGAGAACCTAGTCCAATTGTCTTGTAGTTATCCATTTTAAAGGCCAGTAGTCTTATCTTCCTTTCTTTATTCCTTGTCAGATGCATCTTTTGGGTTTCTTGTAATAATCCTAATTTTTCTGACAGAACTTCAAATCCAACATACCAAACACTGCCTATATAGCATGTATATATGCAATAAGCCTTTCTTCTTGGCACAAATATTATTCTCAGGTAAATTCATTGCGTCATAAAAAGTAAAAATGATCAACACTAGCTTACGCTCTAACTTAGGTGACACAAAAAACCATTTTCTCAACTGCTACATGAGTAGTAAAGATTTGAGAAACTTCAACTCTAACGAAATATAATAATGATTATCAATAATTTTGTTAGAATATTCGGAAATAAATTAGGATCTCATAATTTTAGTATCCTATCATATCCCTTGATTATAGCCACTCTAGTTTATGAAGGATCTTGATATTATATTGAGTGATTGTAATCTTTTTTTTAAATTCCTTTATTTTCTCTCTGTATGAGGACTTTCCTTTAGAGCCTATAAATTGTATTCTGTACTCATTGGAATAACAAATCATTTGAGAGCATTATGTCTCTGATTTTAAATATGGTATCAGAGCTTAAATTGCAGAATCGGAGACTGGAACAACGAGCCACAAAAAGAGAGATACGAGCACGGAGAGGGAGAGAGGGAGAGCACTGTCATGCAACCCAGATCTGGTGAAAGGCGGTATATGTGAGCACACCACTACCACAAGTAGAACTGGCAGCAGCCGATTGACAGAACCCAGAGAGATTACTGTGATCGGAGCAGCTCGTGGCCCCTACATGCAATGACAGCACCACCGGTGCATGACCAATACCATAAGATTCCCTTCCTTAGAGATTGTGACAGTCCCAGAAGAATCAATCAGCGACAGGTTTCCATTAGCCACCCAGGTGATGTTAGATTCAGAAAGATGACAAATTGTACATAGTGGTTTGTGGACTTTTGTGGTGTAAAGAATCCAAGCTTGAAGTCACTGCTATATGAACTTAATATTTCATTGTCTCTGATAAATTGAACTGAGGTTATCGTGTCCAATGCATAACTCAAACCCAAATGGAAATTTAAAAGTAGGAGTAAAAGATTTCTCAAGTTGAGACTTTTGATTCTGAATCCCATATCTCGAGTGAAAAAGAAGACATACCTTTTCTTTGGTTGTGTTCTTTGATAAATCTGGAATTCTCATTTATTGAAATGTACAACTACAATTTATA
This sequence comes from Inga oerstediana, assembly GCA_963210345.1. Taxonomy (NCBI): domain Eukaryota; kingdom Viridiplantae; phylum Streptophyta; class Magnoliopsida; order Fabales; family Fabaceae; genus Inga; species Inga oerstediana. The sequence goes on from OY723401.1 coordinate 69,526,372, forward strand.
TACAATAAACACAATCTGAAACCATCCCTAATCCTGTACATTTTCATCACAATCTTCTTCGGCAGCGGACGGTATTATTGACTTCTAACACTCCCCCTCAAGTTGGAGCATATATATTTATTATGCCCAACTTGTTACAAAGATATTTAACCCATGTCCCATTTAAGGCTTTTGTCAGAAGATCTGCCAGTTGGTCGTCGGACCGTATGTGCCCTGTAGATACAATATTTTCTTTGATCTTGTCATGAATAAAATGGCAATCAATTTCAATATGTTTAGTACGTTCATAGAACACCGAGTTCGATGCTATATGAAGTGCTCCTTTATTGTCACACCATAGTTTTGCAGGTAATGTTGTGATGATGCCAATTTCCTTCAAAAGCTGAAGTACCCACACAATTTCTTGTACTGACTGTGACATGGCTCTGATTCTGCTTCTGCACTTGATATTGACACAACCCCTTGCTTCTTATTTCTCCAAGATATCAAATTTCCACCAACAAACACATAGTAACTCGTAGTGGATCGCCTTGTGGCCTTTGATCCTGCATGATCCGCATCACAAAAGCACTCAACTTTAGTGTGCCCATAATCTGTATAAAGAATACCAAGACCTGGAGAGCCTTTCAAATAATGCAAGATATGTTCTAAAGCTTCCCATTGTGCCACTGTTGGTGATGCCACGAATTGGCTGAGCCTACTGATTGAGAAGGTTATATTAGGACAAGTTACTGTTAGATAATTTAGCTTCCCAATGAGTCTTCTATATCTCTCAGGAAATGGAAATGGCTTTAATTTCTCTGGATCAATCCTCTTCTTCAAATCATCAGGAAGCGCATCAAACATACTAGCATCAAGATCCAGAAAGGGATTTGGAATCATGGGGATGCTGCTTGGTGCAACTCCAAGTTTTCCAGTCTCCTTTAAGAGATCAAGAACATACTTTCTCTGAGTCAAAAGAATACCTTTCTTGCTTCTCAAAACCTCAATACCAAAGAAGTACTTTAATGTACCCAAATCTTTTGTCTGGAAGTGAGAGTTCAGGAAGATTTTAAGTTCTGAGATTCCATAACAGTTACTTCCTGTAATCACAATATCATCAACATATACTACTAAAAGAATCATGCCTGCATCAGATTGTTGGTAGAATATAGAGTGATCACACTTGCTTTGACGTAACCCAAACTTCTTGACCACATCCAAACTAGGCTCGAGGACTTTGCTTTAGACCATATAGTGACTTATGAAGGTAACACACTTTCCTATTCTCCCCCTGAGCAATAAACCTAGGTGGTTGCTCAATATAAACTTCTTCAAGAAGGTTGCCATTCAAAAACGCATTCTTAACATCTAATTGATGTAAATCACAATGATATGTGGCCGCCAAAGAAACAAGAAGACGAACTGAAGTGAGTTTCGCCACAGGAGAGAAAGTCTCGGAATAATTAAGACCATATGTTTGGGCATATCCTTTGGCAACAAGGCGAGCTTTTAGGCATTCTAAGGAACCATCAGCTTTAGTCTTAACAACAAAGACCCATTTACATCCAATGGCTTTCTTGCCAGGAGGGAGATAAATAAGAGTCCAGGTACTAGCTGTTTCTAGTGCCAAGAGTTCTTCTTCCTTTGCGGCATGCCAACCAGGGTGAGCTAGGGCTTGGTGAAGGTTAGTAGGTGTAGGGATGGATACAAGAGTGGCCACAAGAGAAGATGAAACAGGAGACAAAGACCGATAGGACACAAAAGATGAGATAGGATAGGTACAGTCAGCATAGCGTTTAGGAGGACAATGAGGACGGGTACCTTTACGAAGTGTAATGGGCAGGTTATCAGAAGTATCACCAAGAGAAGTAGGAATAAGTGGTTCAGCAACAGCAAGAAGAGAATCAGCAGAAATAGAAGCAGGATCTAAGGAGCCATCAACAGAATCATTAGGCAAAGCAGGAGCGGGCAGAGGTGAATCATTGGCAACATCAATATCATCGATGATATCAGGATCTGGAACAGTAGCCTGTACTGGTGAAACAAAGACAGGATATACTAAGAGATCATCCAAATTATCCATGAAGAAGAAGACTCAGAGACGGGCAAAGTCTTGAAGAAAGAAGAGGACTCATGAAACATAACATCAGTGGAGACAAGGTAACGACAGAGATCAGGAGAATAACACCGATAACCTTTCTAAACTAGAGAATAGCCAAGAAAAACACATCTTAGGGACTTGGGATCAAGTTTGCTAACAATAGGACGGACATCGTGAACAAAACAGACACAACCAAAGATTTTAGGATCAACTGGAAACAATTTAGTTGTAGGAAATAGAGTGGAATACGGAATATCCCCACCAAGAACAGCCGAAGGCATGCGATTGATGAGAAAACAAGCAATAGATACAGCATCAGCCCAAAAACTTTTAAGTACAAAGGAATGAAACATGAGAGCTCAGGCAGTTTCTAAGAGATGACGGTTCTTTCTTTCAGCAACACCATTTTGAGCAGGGGTATCAACACAAGAGGATTGGTAAAGAATACCATGACTTTGCATGTAATCGGTGAATGGTGCGGAAAAATATTCTTTTGCATTATCACTTCGTAAGATTTTCACAGGGATGTTAAACTGGGTTTGAATTTCAGCACAAAAATTATGAAAATGAGTAAACAATTCAGAACGCTGTTTCATTAAGTAAAGCCAGGTGGTTCAGGAAAAATCATCAACAAAAGTGACAAAATAACGATAACCGGTCTAAGACAGAACTGAACAAGGACCCCAAACATCAAAATATACTAACTCAAAAGGGGACGCAGCCCGTTTATTGATGCAGGGTGCCAAATGAACACAATGGTATTTTGCAAACCGACATGACTCACAATCTAAAGTAGACACAGAAGAAAACTGTGGATACAATTTTCAGAGAGAGGACAACGACATATGACCGAGACGACAATGCACTTCAAAGGAAGATGACCCACCAGAACAAGTAATAGAACATGGCACCTGATCATCAAGTATGTAATGCCCACCAGATTCATAGCCTCTACCAATAATCTGCTTTGTCGTTAGATCCTGAATTAAACAATAGTCAGGGAAGAGTGAGATAAAATAATTTAAATGACGAGTGAGTTTACTTGGAGATAAAAGGTTAAAGATGAGATCAGGAATGTTAAGAACAGAAGATAATGAGAGGGATGCAGTTGGTTTAACAGTGCCTGAGCCAGTAACACGGACAGGAAAACCATTGGTGACACATATGGATGACGGGTTGTCATAGGAATCATATGAATAGAATAAGTGATGATTACCTGTCATGTGATTGGTGGCACCAGAATCAATGACCCACTTAGTTGAAGCAGTAGTAAGACTAGAGGACAGAGTACCTATGGCTAGGGCCCCTGCAGAAGACGATCCAGATCCAGATCCAGAATCAGAGGTACCAGGTGTCTGGGCAATATGAGCAAGGCCACGTTGTTGATCACGCTGCTATTTATTTTGCAATATTCGACAACTTTTCTTAATGTGTCCAGGTTCCTTGCAATAATTGCAGATAATACTGCCAGAAGTCATTATAGGAGGATTGTTATTTTGTTTGTACCCATAATTTCTGTTCTCAAAGGGACCACGCCCAGCTAGAGCACTTGCGGTTGGATTAACAGAAGAGTGAATCAAGCTATCAGCACGAAGAACTCAGGAGAAAACATCTTCAAGAGAAGGAAGCTCTTGACTAGACAGAATCTGAGAACGAATAGTCTTATAAGATAGATTGAGAGCTTCAAGGAAACTTATGATAGCCTGAAGTTCCAAGTTCTTGATACGAGCTGAGACACTACTACAAAAAACCAAATCTGTGGTGCTTATAATTGCATTAGCTGTGGCGCTTGCGAAATGCCACCTATCTTAACGCTACTAAAAAAAGCTGTGGCGCTTGGAAGCGCCACAGCTATTTAAATTTTTTTTTTAAATAGCCTCCTGTGGCGCCTGACCAACCAGGCGCCACAGGAGGCTACCTTCCTGTGGCGCCTGGTTAGCCAGGCGCCACAGGAGGCCTTTTTTTTTTTTTTTTTTTTTTGCGTTTTCTTTTTCTTTTCTTTCCTGTGGCCCTTTTTTTTGCTTCCTGATTGTGAAGCTTTATTTTATAATGAGTTGCTTTCATGTTTATCATCTCTCAAATTTTCAATCTTTCTATTTTATATTTCAACCTATTATATATATATAATTTTCACATTTAAAATTCAAGTTCCCCAACAATAATTTTCTTACACAACAATATATTTATTGTCATTTCCTCAACAATAATGTTCTTACATTAATACTCTCCAAACCTAACATAAAAAATATCACAATACAAGAACTTGATATGTGAACACAGTACATCAACAACTGATTAAGTAAATTAAAAGATTACTAAAAAAATTTAAACAAAGCAAGCTAGAATGAAACAATCTTCTTCTTACGTTGGTGACGCTAGCTTGAGTGACGAGGATGAGCAAATGTGAGCTGTGGAGTGGAGTAGGGATCAACTGTAGTGGGGTTCAAAAGAGGAAGAGAGACAGAGAGTATGAAGAAAAGGGAACAACTAGGAACAAAAGTGGGGACAGACGAAACAAAATGGAAAAAGGGACAAGAGAATTTAATGAAGAAGACGAGTGTGTGTTTTTGTTGTGCAAGAGAAAGTGATATCTTTTACGGGGGGAGAGGCGTCAACATGAGCTAAGGAAGAGGGAATAAAAAGGAAAAAGGGAGGGAAAAGATAAAAAGTAAAGTTAAAGGAGGGAAATCTGATTGGCGGGAGAGTTGAAAAAATTCATTATTCAGCCAATTGTGGCACTTCTTTAAAGAAGTGTCACAGCTGCCCCTTTTTTTTCTATTTAATTTTTTTTTAGGACCCAATTGTGGCGCCTGGCAAGGCAGGCGCCACCTTTGGGTATGACCAGCTGTGGCGCCTGGTCCACCAGGCGCCACAGCTGGCCAATTGTGGCGCCTGCCTTGCCAGGCGCCACAATTGTCCCCACCAGCTGTGGCGCCTGGTCCACCAGGCGCCACAGCTGGTCCCATAAATTAAAAAAAAAATTAAATAAAAAAAAGGGGAAGCTGTGGTACTTCTTTAAAGAAGTGCCACAAAATGTGCGCCACCTTTCAATCTTTTTGTAGTAGTGAGAGATCTGCTTGCGGAGACATGACTACCTTCATTTCTTCATACATCCTCTTGAAATCCAAGAAGAAATCTTTCAATGAACGGTCTTGCTGTTGGGAACGATAATAACCTTTACAGACTTCATGAACCCGAGTAATATTTCCTTTGCCAGAAAACATAAATTCAAGATAACACATAATTTCTTTGACAGTGTTACAATGGCTAACAGAAGATAGAATCCGTGGTTCAATGGAATTTCGAATCTGAAACAGAAGTCGAGCATCTGCTTTTTTCCAAGACAAAAGTTTGGTTTCATCACCAGAAGAAGGATCCTCAGTTAAATGGGTCTCCATCTCAATCCCCAAAATATAAACTCTAACGGTTTTGTTCCAATCACTATAGTTGGTCCAGTTCAATTGTGAAGCAGTGATCTTAGCAGACATAGGCAACATATCAGAGTGCTTAGATTCAGCCATGTAGACTAATAGCAAAGAGGCGAGAGTCACAAATTATATTACGGGAATAAAATGTCCAAGAAAAATGGAACCAAACAATTCTTAAATTAATATAAAGTTTAAGAATTATAAGAACAACCAATCAGGACCAAGCCACAAGAAGACGAAATTAAGCACACCACCGTAGATAGAAGACAAAGCAATAATTGCCTTAATATGAGATTTACTCAACCAAAGTAGCTCAAAGTGTAATAAACAAGGAGCTCAAAGTATATCATAACCAAAGCAAATAGTGAGAGATACTCGACACACCAAGTGTAGAACTGAAGGATACCGCCACCGGGAATGGAACGGGCTCGAGAAATTGATCAGAAAGCACTTAAAACTTGTCGGAAAAGGTGGTCGGAGAGATGACCACGCGCCGGCGCGTGGTGGAGACGATGAGGCTTCTGGAGGCGCGTGAGAGCTCACGCTACGTCGTTTCAGGACGTCGTTTCAGGGTATGACCGATCTGAGGCTGGGGAAGGTTTTGGGCAGGCGTGTGTCTCTCAAATATACACCGACGAACAGGGATCTGAACTGGAACTAAGAGATCAAAACAAGAACTTTGCCAGAAATAGAAGGGAACTGAAAACAGAGGAGAACAGAAGTAATAGGCTCTGGTACCATGTTCTTTGATAAATATGGAATTCTCATTTATTGAAATGTACAACTACATATTTATATAGAATAAACACAATCTGAAACCATCCCTAATCCTGTACATTTTCATCACAATCTTCTTCGGCGGTGGACGGTATTACTGACTTCTAACAGGTTGCAATGGAATTGAATTTTTCTGATCTGTGTGCCTAAGTCGTGGAGTAACTTTGTAATGTTCAGCATGGGAGAGGCCTATGAATTATAAATTTGAAAGTACTCACTTCATAGTCAATTGCTTAAGAAATTATTAGAAGAAGCCAAAGTTGAATTACAAGCTTAACTGCTAAAGCTTTAATTTGCTCACTTATTGGGTGATTATTTTATATGGTAATGGAGAGATTAACCTATCACATCATCAAATATTATTTTTCTTCACTGGATTTGAAAACTAAACATGGGTTTGGTTTCTGGAAATGATCATGTTCAAATTTTCTGATACACAAGTAGATCTTACTTTGTAATAACAAAATGGGAGAATTGCCCATAAATACTTCATTGGAAACTTATTTGCTAAATGAGACATGAATGAAGATCTTTTGCACACAAGGGAAGATCTTTTGCACCTAAAGGTTCTATTTAGTAAATAAGTTTCTAACTAGGTATTTATGGATAATTTTCTCTAAGAAAATTCCCCTTTTTTCAGTAAATATATATGCATTTTATGTGAATTTTGGCCCAAAAAAAACAGAATTCATATTAAATTATTCTAAATTTTTTAATTATAACTCTGAAACAACTATTTTTAAATACAAAATCCCCCTTCTCACTAACCCCTGACCTCTTTCCTCAACTGACAACCCCTCTTTCTCCTATGGCCTTCTCACTCCTTTGCCATCCTCAGAGTGTCAACCAGTCGTTGGCAAGGAGTGGATTTGGGGAAAAAAGAGTTGGCTTTGAAAGAAAAGTAAGGAGAAATATGGTCATTTAACAAGATTTTGAAATTACTAACTAGCTAGTCCTCTTATCTTAATTAGGAATTTGTTTGTTAAGGCCTGACTTTTGATTTTCATATTTCAGTTGGATTTAATTGGCATTTTCACTTTCAATTTTATTATTTTTGACAGTAGAATTTTATATTGAAAAATTCCTTAAAAATAATTGTATACTTAATAATAAAATCTTCCATTTATTTAAAAATCATAAAAAAATTTCAAAAATAAAAATTTTATATTGATAAATAATAAATATTTTTTAGGTATCAATTTATTTTTTGTAATTTTTTTCATTATAATTTTTTAATTTTTATTTTTCTTTGTCATCACTCCAAGCCATTCTTTTTTTCCCATTTTTCACAATAGAATTTTTCATAAAATTTCTTAAATATAATTACATATTTAAATTTTTTATAAGATATTAATAAATAATAAAACAATTTGTAAGATTTTATTTTTTAAACAAAATTTTGTAAATCGTGATTAACAATTTAAAAATAATTTTTTCTGTTTTAAAAATTAATTTTAAAATTTTCAGTCATTTTATTTTGTTATTTTTTTATTTCTACAGGTCATCTTTATTTTTCTTTTTATTTCCCTCCAAAAAAGAGAATGTGCTTCGAAGTCTATAAAAACTCATATACACAACCATTTGTGTGAGTCAATTGGTAGGAAGTTCGAGAATTCTACTTTCAAGCTGCATATTCCCTATATATGAATGGTAAAATAAGTATTAAACTACATGAGGTAAGCCGTTTGAATCATGCCTTACATGGAAGAGATTTATAATATATAGATCTAAAATTGCACTTCTTACGAACATGAGGTAAGCCGTATGTTCCTCTGGCTAGTTGCCCGAGGAAGACTCCTTACGAACGTGTCCAGATGTAACAGAGGGTTGAGTATGGAACCTTGTTGCCCACTATGCTTTGATGCACCAGAAGAATTATTACACATGCTCCGGGACTGCCCCCACGTTGAAGGCATATGGAAAGAGATGGTGCACCCAGGAGAGTGGCGAAAGTTCAAAGGAATGGAGTTAACACGATGGTTGCATTGGAATGTAGCACAGCATAGTGAAGCGCAGGAAAGCTGGGCTATGCGTTTCAGCGTCACTTGTTGGTGGATTTGGAAGCGAAGGAATTTGCTGGTGTTCGAACAAAAGCATGTACTCAACTCGGCACTGGTTGGGAGTGTAAATGCACTTTGCGCAAGCACCCAGGAAGCAACATTGAAACTAGCTAAGGCGACGAAGCAGGCCAGTATCAGCACCCTCGACAGGACAAAATGGAAGCCTCTTGAGAGAAATCAAGTTAAAGTCAATGTTGATGGCGCCTATTCATTCACCACAAATAGTAGCGCATGTGGAGGCCTATTACATGATGAACAGGGGAGATGGATCTGTGGATTTATATGCCGAAATGAGAAAGGGGATTCCTTGACTGCTGAACTGTGGGGGTGCCTACATGGGCTCAGGGTTGCATGGGATGCTGGGCGCCGAAATGTTATACTGGAATCGGACTCTGTGGAGGCAGTGGGATTAATCTTGAGGGAAGGACATGAGGTGCACTCAGACAGGGGAATTATAGAAGGGATACAAGACATGCTGCGGAGGGCTTGGCACGTCGAAGTTCGGCACATTAGCAGACACGCAAACAGGGTGGCAGACCACCTAGCTAAGGCTAGCCTCTCTATTATGCTTGGGTTTATGATGATGCATGCTGCTCCTCCAGGTGTGAGTTGGCTTATTGAGCAGGATCAAGGCTAACGGTTTATTCTTCGTTGTTATCAAAAAAAAAAAAAAAGCTCGTGTGGCCTTTTGAGGCAAAATTTCCAAGTCACATGATTGTTTCAAAAATATTTTCACATGATATGAAGTTAGAAGTACTCCTTTGGTTTGTAAGACTGATCTTCATTCTAAATGTAATACTTATTTTTAATGTTTGACAATCTTTTTTTAATTTAGACTTATTGATGCTCATTCAATAATAATCAAGTAAGAGAAAGATGAAGGGAATTAAGGAAGATGATTAAGGTGTTTTAGAAAAAAGCATATGTCATATTAACTAAAATAACTTACTGAATTTAATCAAATTAGGTAAATAGGTCTTACATTAATGACTAAAAGAGAGTATTAATTAAGACATGAGATGAGTTTTATGACAAGATCAACCCATGGATCCTGAAAAGCAGTAGAAAAATGGATGTCTTTAGTGGTTATAACAACGGCCTTCTGATGACTTCACATATGTATACGTTGAGTCTTAATATACGAAGTGAATATATAAGAATATAAAATTGAATTAAAAATAAAAAATTTGACAAGAGACTTCAGCAAAATAAAAATAATTTCCCTTCCATCTAACATGTGAAAGAAATGTAACTTCCTCTGTTGTGAGTAATAAGAATGGGGATCCGGCTGCCATCCTTTTCCTTCCCATCCGCTTCTTATCATTTTCTCAATTTGAGCCGTTGGATTAAGATCTCAACGGTTCAGATTTTTCCTTTATTATAAAAATAATATTTTCATAATATATTAAATCTGGATAGATCTTAATCCAACGGCCCAGATTGAAAAAATGATTGGAAGTGAATGGAAAGAAAAGGATGGAAGCCGGATCAAAATAATGGAGGAGATGACACTATTAACCAAATTCTCACCGAATGGGAACTCTGAGTGACGATTCTTCTGTGATTGACTTTAGTTATTTCTCATAATAGCAAGTAAGAATCATTTCTCCAGATAAATAAATAAACAAATTATTCCTATGATCATCAGTGAAATAAAAATGTGTTGTTAAAATTTCTGCAGAAACAAGAGTCATGTATTGTATCGATGATATTTTGAATGCATATCTTCCAGATATCTCACTTTATACAACAAAATTATCAATTTTTGAACAATATTTTTAATAAACACTGCAACTTAAAAAGGGCTTTTTAACATTGGTTATAGGAGGGACGTAAAATCGAGTGACTGAGTTTGAGTTCAAAACGCACGTCGGTTAAATAAGCACATTAAAAAGGCTTTCAACATCGGTTAAATTTAATTTAACGGATGTCGAATGTTTTTTTTTTTTTGAGAAAAAAAGAGACACAAGTTTCCAGTGTCATATTCCATTTTTAACAAAAGGAACAAAAATAACTAGGATGATCATTAGAATCATATAAGCATCCTGTAAAAAAGTAAAAAAAGATATAAAATGTAACAATACAATCAAATTTGAAGTGGTTTCGGTGATTTAAGGTGCGACCCTTCAAAAACGTTTCCGACAAAGAAGATGAAGATCAAGGAGTGTCAAATCTCAGATTCAATCAGATCTAAAAAAGAAATCCATGATGCAACTAGAAATGTCCGATAAGGAGATCTAAATGTGAGAGTGTCGAACCTCGTATTTGAACCAAAAGTGTCGAACCTTTTATCTAAATTACGTTCATCAAACTTCAAGAGCAACCGAGGCCGATGTCGATGCCGATGTGAGCAAGAAAGGCTAGGGCGTGAGTCGGGATTGGTGGAGCATGTGGCAATAGTGTGGGCTAAGAGAATGAAGAAGAAAAGCATACAAGAAGGGAAATTAAGTAAATGAACCGTTGGATTAAAAATAACCAAGGGTCATGGTAGTGATCTGTACGCTCTAATAGTTTTTTTTTTTAAAAAAATAAACCTTTTTAGAGAGTTACTTCGTCCGTTATTTTTATAACTGACATAAAATTTGATTGATTGTGGGGAGTGAGGAACCATTTGAAAGTGGAGATCCTGGAGAGAATCGTGGAAAGCAACAACATGATGTTATTTATTTTATTTTATTTTGGGAATATAATGATAACTAACTCAATATAAGCAAATTGATATATTAGAAAATAAATACATAACAAAATAAATAATAAAAAAATGGAATATAATAATTTTAAAATGCATTTTTCCCAAAAATACGTCGGCTATAAACCTAACCAACATGAAAACTCTATTTGATTTTCAAAAATTTGTTTTAAATTTTTTTAATACACATGAGTTTTTGTGCCGAAGTAGACTTTTGACGTCAATTACATCTTAACCGACATAAAAAATGCTTAATTTATTACAAAAATTCAACACCATTTCCAACATCGTTTTGCCTATATTAATCAACGTAAAAGAACGGCGAAAAAAAGTATATTTTGTATTAGTAAAAATAAATTAAAAAAAAAAAACTACTTGCACTACATTCTTTATTGTCATCAATTATATATAGGTGTTGCGGTCTAGCTAGATGATCAAATTTTGACTTTTATGAATTTCCTAGTGTTGTGATTCCTCTCATATATTTCAATTCATATAATAGAATGTGAAATGAATTAAACTTTATTGTATCCATATAATAGTCCAAGAAAATAATATAAGTTAATTCATATATATTTTAATTATTTATTCTCATCTGGCAACAAAGAGAAGCTTGTAGCCAAGTGACTCTAAACACTGTTGAAAAAGGAGAATTTCAGAGTCAAGGTGCAAATTTACTCATAAGTATTATGTCATATGAATATGACAATATAGAGTTTCTTTATGTACAAAAGCACACATAAAGTTTTTAAAATTGTACAAAAATGTCATGGTTATTAAATAAACTAATGTTGACCATTTAGCAAACATGTCATTCAAGAAAATGGGATAAAAATACACATGAATTTTTAAAAATGGTGCAAAAATGTGATGACCATTAAGTCAATCAATGTTAGCCATTTAACAAACAGTCTCCACATGCGTTGCTTAGCATTTTCAGTACTCCTAGCGGTTTTATCCACCTTTACAAGATCTTCATGACACAATGGCTTCACCTCCTCAATGCAAAAGCAACCACTACTACAAAAAGGTTGAAAGGTGGCGCATATTTTATGGTCCTTTTTTAAAGAAGTGCCACAACTGCCTTTTTTTTTCTTTTTCTATATATATAATTTTTTTTAAATTTTGGGTACCAGCTGTGGCGCCTAGTAGGATAGGGGCCACAGTTGGGATGGCCACAAATGCAGCTGTGGCGCCTGGCGGAGACAGGCGCCACACTTGCCTATTAATTTAAATAAATATTTTTTTTTCAATAAAGTAGGATAGTGTAATCCTCCCAGCCAATAGGAACTCCCCCCGCCCCATCCTTATCTTCTAATTTCAATTCCCGCGTCCTTCCTCATTATTTCTTCTCTTTTGACTACATTATTATTCAACAACTCTCTTTCCCTTTCTCATCTTCATCCGTCGCCCCCTCCCTCAATTTCCTATCTTCACACTAAAAAACACACCCACACGCTCACACGTCTTCATCAGCGAATCTATACTTTGTTTTAATTTGTTCCAACTGCCATCCATCCCCACTCCTGTCCCTTCCCTTGGCTTTGTACTGTCTTCCATCCACTTTTGGTCCCCACTCCATCCACTTGGTTCCTGCTGCTCAAATTTCCTCCTCCTCCTCACTCAAGATTGCGTCACCAACGGGCAACGTGGTCCCCCACTGCACTGCACTAATCAATTAAGCTGTAAGTTCAACGTGCTTCCTTTTTTTTTTTCAGATTGTTTTGCTTATTTTTGTTATCACACGCACGTGTGTATATATACATATGTTGATTATATATTAAAATAAAAACTACTAATGTTTAGCTATCCACCACACATCTCTTTAATTTGTTTGATTCAATTCCTATATAGTCCTCTCCGCATTTTTTTTGCCAACCTCTCCGCATATACTATACATAATCGTTTTTTTTATTTTTTCATCTATATCTGCATCTATCTATATATATATAGTTAGAGGAGCATATAGACAATTATATCTCATATGCTAAAGTGGAAAAAAAATGTTATTCCTGTCCACTCATGTCTCTAAGTGCTGCTGACTACATGCTTGCTATGAAAATTGTTGGTGGGCCTATATAAGAGCGCCACACGTGATTATATATATATATATATATAGTATATTATTGTCGATTAGTGTTTTCTAATGATTATATATTATTGTCGATTAATGTTTAACTAATCCATAACACGTGATTATATATATATATATATATATAGCATAAACAATTCCTATTTGTTTGATTTAATTAATTAGTTGATCAATCGGTCTTTTTTTATTTTTTGGTGATAATTAATCTATCATTTATAGTCAACAAAACATGATAAATTAATAGAATTTTTTTAATTGAATTTGTAGAAATAACTTTCTTAAACTTCACATTCTATTAATAAATTTACCTGTTAATTAATGATGGTATATCGGATGCATGATTGTCCGGACAAATTTATTTTCTTGGGATTATTACCAAATTTTGATAGACAGGAAATTTTTTCTATATAATTCAAGTTCAAAAAGTAGCTGAAATTTAATGGCATATTTATTTATAGAATTTGTTATTGGTTTGTTTATGCTTTCATTGAGGGGTGAGGACCTACAGGAAAACATATGACTATCTTGCTACTTTAATTTGTTTTGCCATTGCTTCTTCTCTATTTATTTTTATTTGTTACTTATGTTTTGGCAAAAAAAAATTTGTTACTTATGTGTTTGGAATAATTCAGAAATACAATTGATGTCTAAATTTATTTTAAATTTTTTAACGTACCCTTAATTTAATTAATTAAAGTTCACTGATTAGTGTCTCTTTTTTTTTAAGTAAGCTAGTAAAAAATAATTTTTTTTTTATATTCTCAACATTTATATATGCTTTCCTTTTTGTTTTATTTTATTTTCTTCCTTTTTTTTTGAATCATATTTTTTGATTTAAGCTAATTAATCATATTTTATTTTATTATATATTGATGTTTTGTACACATTATTATTAATAAAAAAATTTACAACCACTAATATTTTATTGACTTTTTTTATGTGTAATTTGTGTTTGTAGTTTCAGCTCATCAGTCTATTGAAGCTTCTATTTAAGGTATGTTTTTGAAATTTTGAGCTTACAAATGTGATTTTAGTTGAATTTAATAATAGTACTAGTTAGTTATAATTTGTAGGTGTTCTAATGATTGTTATGGATTAGTTGCATAAGTAAAATAATTATTTATATAATCTTAACGCTTGTATTTTATTTGTTGACTTGTAATGTTTTCTAATTTACCTATGATATGTTGCGGCAAATATGGTTTCTTTCGTTATGTTGAAGATTTCATGTTGGGAATTTATTTTAAAATTGGTAAGAGAATATAAAAGTAATTAGTAAATGCAATAGTCATACAACTAACCACGTACTTTTTTTAAAAATAGATTCAAGGCATAGATGGATCGTAAATGGATGTCATCTAATCGGTGATCAAGGGAATATATAGATGGGGTGAAAGATTTTATTACATTTGCAATTGAGCACACAAAAGATCCTGACAAAATCTTGTGTCCTTGCTTATCTTGTTGTTTTGGAAAGCGGATTAGTCCACTTGATTTACTAGATCATTTAGTGTGTTACGATATTGATCAAACATATATACGATGGACAAGGCATGGTGAGATGAACGATGCATGTAGTGATCAGGTGCATACCACGAGTGGTGCTTCGGATGAATTTGATCAAATCATGTTTGATGAAGATGATGGTCTTAAAGAAATGCTAAATGTGGTTGAAGGGGTGCATCATAGCTGCCCCAACGAATTTGAGAAGTTGAAAGGTGATGCAGAGAAACCATTATATGCCGGTAGTATTAGATACATAAGATTGCTAGCAGTGTTGAAGTTGTACAACTTTAAAGCTCGCTACAGATTGAGTGATTCGGGTTTCACCGCACTGCTTGAACTGTTGCAAGATATGCTTCCAGAAGAAAATGTACTTCCTACCAAGACATACGAGGCAAAGTGAATTCTTTGCTCTACAACTGGTATGGGATATGAGAAGATACATGCATGTCCTAACGATTGCGTATTATTTCAAAATCAGTATGCAACGTTAGAGAAGTGTCCTAAATGTAATGCATCTCGCTATAGGAAGAAGAAAGGAGTCCTTTGAAGGTCCTATGGTATTTTCCCATTATTCCGAGATTCAAGCGACTATACAGTAATGCAGAGATTGCTAAGAAGTTGACATGGCATACAGATGAAAGGATTAAAGACACGAAGCTTAGGCACCCTGTAGATGCTCCTCAATGGAAAAAAATTGATCATGAGTACCCTGACTTTGCAGATGAAGCAAGGAACCTTCACCTTGCACTGTCAACTGATGGAATTAACCCGCACGGTGTTCAGAGTAGTACACATAGCACGTGGCCAGTGATATTGATGATTTATAACCTTCCTCCACACTTGATCATGAAACGTAAGTTTATGATGTTGTCCATGTTAATTTCTGGGCCAAGGCAACCTGGGAATGATATAGATGTATACTTGGCTCCTTTAGTTGATGACTTGAAGCTGTTTTGGGAAGAAGGCATCAATGTGTATGATGGGTACAGGGAAGAAAGTTTCACTTTGAAAGCCATGTTGTTTGGCACAATTAATGATTTCCTTGCTTATGATAATTTGTCGGTATACAGCGTCAAAGGATATGGTGCATGCCCTATATGTGAAGATGACACTCATTTAGTGCGACTTCATCATTGTAAGAAAAATATTTACATGGGGCATCGAAGATTCTTACCATCACAACATCGTTGGAGGAAGTGGAAAAATCCTTTCAATGGTGACTCAGAAGAAGGTAGCCCACCAAAGATGTTGACCGGTGCCCAAGTGTATTCAAAGGTAAAAGACTTGGATAACAATTTTGGCAAGCCTTTTGCAAAACAAATCGAGACAAGTGGTTGGAAGAAAAAGTCTATTTTCTTTGAACTTCCATATTGGAAGTCTTTATATGTGAGAGATTTTCTTGATGTGATGCAAATAGAAAAAATTATTTGTGATAGTCTAATTGGCACGTTGCTCAATATCCAAGGAAAAAGCAAGGATAGTGTCAATTCGAGGTTGGATTTGGTAAACTTGGGAATTAGAGAAGAGTTGGCACCGATTGATCAAGGGCATCGTACCTACCTACCACCAGCGGCATACACTCTGTCGAGGAAAGAGAAGAAATTGTTTTGTGAGTTTTTGCAAGGAATTAAAGTTCCTGAAGGCTACTCTTCAGATATAAAGAACCTTGTATCAGTGAAAGAGTTGAAGTTAAAGAACCTCAAGTCTCATGATTGTCATGTGCTCATGCAGAATTTCCTACTGGTTGGTATACGATCCATTTTACCCAAAAATTTAAGAAACACCATCACTAAACTTTACGTGTTTTTCAAGTTGATCTGCAGTAAAGTGGTAGATTCAACTAAGTTACAAGATTTGCAAAGGCTGATTGTATGTACTCTGTGTGAACTTGAAATGTATTTTCCACCTTCTTTTTTTGACATTATGGTACATCTAACCGTACACTTGGTCAAAGAGATTCAATTGTGCAGTCCAGTATACTTGAGATGGATATACCCAAATGAGCGATTCATGAAAGGGTACGTGAAAAATAGATATCGCCCAAAGGGTTGTATCTCTGAAAGGTATATAGTTGAAGAAGCAAGTGACTTCTGTGCTGATTTTCTATCAAATGTTGACCCTGTAGGTATCCCCAAGTCCTGTCAAGATGGGCAAAGATCAGGGAAAGGAACAATTGGGAGGGATGTAATAATGATATCGGCGATTGAACGGGAGCAAGCCCACTTGTATGTGCTACATAACACTGATGAGGTCGAACCGTATGTAGAAGAACACAAGGATGCTCTTCGATTGGTACATGGTGATAGGAATGAAAATTTGTTAACAAAAGAACACAATAAAAAATTTTCAGGTTGGTTGAAAAATCGCATTAATGATGAGATGGAGCATAATCCTGCTTCAGTTTCTGAAAAATTAAAGTGGTTGTCGAAGGGACTGAGCTTAAATGTATTATCTTACAATGGTTATGTAATCAATGGTTACACATTTTATACACAAGATCATGATACACAGAGCACGATGCATAATAGTGGGGTAACACTTGTTGCTGATTCTTGGCATAGATCCAGTGCTAAAGACATACACCCTATCTATGCATCAATGTCATACTTTGGTGTCATTGAACGCATATGGGAGTTAGATTACTCTATGTTCAGGGTCCCTGTCTTCAAATGTAAGTGGGTTAAGAACAAAAGTGGATTGAGGATAGATGACTTAGGCTTTGTTCAAGTGGATCTTTCTAAAGTTTGGTATGAAGATGATCCTTTTATTTAAGCAGCACAAGCAGAACAAGCGTTTTTCATTCCGGATCCTGCTAGAAAGAATTGGTCTATTGTACTCCCACCCAATAAGAATCGTCAAGAACAAGTTGATCTTGAAAGTAATGAAAATTTGAACATCAATGATGACGATCCGTCATTTGAAAATTTGTGGTCAGTAGAGATTGATATAGATGGAGATGCAAATGAAGATGAAGATGGAGATGAAGATGGACCCGTATAAGTGAGACATGATCATGAAGAGGGAACTTGGGTCAAGAGAAACACAATTCTCAATCCAACACGAATTCTGAAGAATAAAATTTTAAATCAAACCAAAAAAAGGAAAAGATAATAAGTGCCTTGACTTGTTTACTTGTACGTACATTTTTATAAATTTCAAAATAATTTGCTTTCGTTGATATGGTTGACATTATACACTGATGTTTTATTTTGGTGTATTTCACTTTCAGGAGTATGGACTCACCACACGATGAAACTGCTGATGATGTTCCTCAGCATATTGGTAGACAAAGATTTAAGGCGAACGTACGATGTGGCAGGACAGTTATGGCGAGATTGATCAAATTGAGAAGTAATGGAATCAAGTTACGTCTGGAGTGGAGAACGGTAAGTCATTAAATAACTTGATTGGGACTATAGTTCGAGACAGAGTCCCTATTACAGTTCAAAACTGGAAAATGGTCAAAAAAAATTATGAGGATGACATATGGGGTGAAGTTCAGGTAACATATTAATTATATTATTGTTCGGTTTGCTATGTTTCACTTAATTTCAATCTTACATATTATATATGTTTTTTTGTTACAGAGCATTTTTATTATTGATGATGATCGGAAGAACTTCGTGCTAAGAAAAGTCGAAAAACTTATGAGAAAATTTTGATATGATCTTGTCAAATACTACTTGAGGGATGATGATGACAATATCATTGATACACCGCCTTATCCATTGTACGAAGGAATCATCACTCAAGAAATGTGGGATGAGTTTATCAAAACACATACAACTCAGGAATTTCTGGTAATATAATTTGTTTTACTTTCCCTATTACTTGCAATGTACATATTTGTAATTAACATTTGTACATTGATATGAATCATTTTGATCTAAACAGGAGTTGAACGAGAAAAATCATGCTAACGTGCTCAATATGCCATATCGGTACACACAAGGACCTGTTTCATATGCACAGTTAGAAAGAAAACTGGTACAAACTAATTATTATTTTATTTGTAGATAAATTGTTTGAATATCATTTAACTTTAACTAAATTTGCCATGCAGATAGAAGAATCAGGTTCAGGTATTACACAGGTTCCACGACATGATTTGTGGATAGCCGGTGTCACAAATAAGAAAGGTGAAATGCATAGTGAGGAAGCAAGAAGAGTAGCTGAATATTGTGTAAGTATTGGATTATGTGTACAATAAATAATTGGCTTTACTTAAATGAACTTGATTTATAATAACTAATATTGTTGTAATTCTTTTTGTGATAGCGACAAGTGTCACATGAGGATCCTGCGTTGGTGAGCTGTGTTGGTCGGGACGATTTGTTGAGCAGAGCTATGGGAGTACCCGAGTATGATGGTCGTGTTCGAGGTACTGGTTTTGCTGTCACCCCATCAGCATACTTCGGACGTCAGAAGCGCCATAGTAGAGGTGACGTTTCCCAGCTGCATGACGAGATGACTAGTTTTAAGAGTCAAATTCAAGAACTTCAAGAACAAATATGCCATAAGGAACAACGAGAAGAACAATTCTTAGAACAAATGCGTTTGTTGCAAGAACAAAATGTGTTGTTAACAACACAAATACAACAGTTTGTGCAATGTAGGCCAACATAAAATGTTCCTTTCTGTGATAGTCTAAGTGTTAGAGATAGTTGCACTTCCATACCTAAAGTCCCTTTTCCTTTGGTAATTAATTTCTTCTATACTTACTTTATGTTATATTATAATTTAGTGAACTATGATATATTAAGTCTATTTTCTATAGGGTGAATTCCAATGTAAGCTATATGTCGAGCAAGCTTCCAAGCACGCGGTTGTAGTAGGTGTTGCTTATGAAAGAGGCAAGCTTCACCCAAGAGGGGGGTGAATTGGGTGACGTTATAAATTTTTTGCTTGATGTGGTGATATGAAAAATAGAGTAGATAGAGTAGAGTTGAGAAGATTAGAACACAGAGAGTTATACTGGTTCGGCCTAACAACCAGGCCTACGTCCAGTCCTCAGAGATCAAGACCTACTGAGATTTTCAATATTCTTCCAAGATTCAATGGGCTCTCAGAACGCCACAAAACAACAATTGTCCTTGAAAGGACTACGAGCAAAAATATTCTCTCACTAAGAAATTTCTCTCCCCCTTACGACAAGTCTTACGTGCAGAAAAACAACCTATGACCTTTCCCACTTGCTTATGTATACAAGACTTATGAGCAGCAACGTTCTCTCCTGCTTACACCACTGTAAGTCTTACGAGTAGCAACGTTCTCTACTGCTTGTATCTTATAAGTCTTATGAGTGGAAGGTTTAACTAGGAATTCTCTCAACTGCTTCTCTCGTAAGGAAATCTACCTTCTCAAGGTCCCAATACCTTGAGATCAAATGAAAGTAGAATTTGAATTGTATGAGGGCTCTCTTACAGAGCAAATAAATGAATAGTGAAGGTTAATAAGTATACAGAGAAAATTATGAATAGCAGAGACTCGTATATATGCTTGTGAATTCTTGTGCTTCATTGTACTTGACGATCTCTGAATCTCTGTATTTATAGATGTTCAGTTTTTGCCCGTTTGAGTAATGATCGTTGAGGAGTGGGGCTTGCTACTGTATAATGACATGCGTAGATTTGAATATTCTGAATGTGGTAGGTACGTACATGCTATGTACTTGTAATGATGTTGTCTGCCGTTTTTGACTTTCTTCGTGTCAGTTTATTTCAAACGTTCATCCTCCTGTATCACACTTATAATACATTCAAAATGATGTTAAATAATGATAATAAGTAATGATAAGATAAATAAATAACATTAAACCATATTCGGATTGATCGTTGTGAGACTTGGTGTATTTGGTGATCTGGCAGAGTATCACTCGAGCATGGATGGACTCACTTGAGTGATATTGCAATTTTACTCCTTGATCTTCAGTTTTAAGTGTGTGCTCGCATAGGATTTCAAAGAGACAAAATTCTCACTCGCGAGTGATGTGGGGCCTCACTCGAGCACAACTCCTTCTGCTCGAGTGGCCTTGCATTTTGCACTGGGAGTTTCTTCTTTGGTCAGCACTCACATATCATTTTAGCAAGAGTGAGATTTTGTACTCACAGGTGATGTGGGCCCTTACTCGAGCACACATACTCCTGCTTGAGTGAGAAGAATATTCTCAAGTAATATACCCTTAATACCAACACTCGCATCAGAATTTGAGAGGGATAGATTTTTCACTCGCAAGTGCTGATGTGTCACTCGAGCATATGAAGCTATGCTCGAGCATACTTGTGCTTTTCTGATCTTCATGACTCTCGGCCAAGTACTCGCATACCTTCACTCGCTAATGCTCGAGTACAGGACACTCATGCTCGAGCATTGATTTCTCTGCTCGAGTGCACCAAGGAAGAATGACAAAACTTGCTCTCGGCCAAGCACTCGCAGACTCTCACTCGCATGTGCTCGAGTGAGAAAGGCTCCTCTGCTCGAGTGCTATCTCCAGTGCTCGAGTAAATCAGTAAAAATGACAGTAGCATGCTTCTCGGGCAAACACTTTCTGGCTATCACTCGCACCTGCTCGAGCACAGAAGGGTTCCATGCTCGAGTGCTAGACTCATGCTCGAGCATACCAGTTCATTTTGACAGCAGACACCATAAAACATTGCTATATGCATTTGGTAACTTTGTAAACATTTCTTAAACTTATAAAAACATGATTTGTACATAATTGACTTTTTTTATCATCAAAACTTGGGATCTAATAGCCTACAACACTAATAAAGACATACTACACAATTCACCGCTGCCTGACAACACACTCCGAGTGAGGGTTGATGTCTGCATGAATGAAGACGCCCTCTTACCGATCCTGTCTCGGGATGAGCAAATAATGGTCAAAGGTGTTGTATGTGGCTATGTTGCTTGGCTAATAGGTCTTATAGAGCCATATGAAAAGGTCACTCATTTACAATTCCTTGCATTTTTCCTTCGTACTTCCATATAAAACTGTGATTTAATTTTTTTATTTTCGCAGGGCAAGATGTCAAAGTGTTCGACAACACAACCCAAGTCTAAAGCTTCAGCTAGCTAACAGAGCAGAAGGAGACCGACCTCATATCGTGATCAATTAGTATCGATTATACCACAATTGATTGGTGCTGGAGGACGGGAAATACGTCTTGAAAGACATATCTACAATGTTGGCGGTCTAGTTGATTATGTTACTGCCGAGGTCGTGCACGACATATGTACTCGTGATTGGGTTAGTGCTTCAGCTATCAACTTCTTGATAAGGTACTTGACCATTATCGTTTATTATTGTTATTAATATTTCTTGTTCTATTTCTTTTGTTTTTCATGACATTGTTTGTTTTATACCAGGCATTTATGCAATGACTGCTTAATGGATACAAATAGGGTCCAATTCGTATTTGTCAACCCTTATCTCGTTGGCTACCATGGGGGTAAAGTAGATATACATGCGCAGTCTAATGATCTAAAAGATTACTTTAGAAAGAGAGCGACACCGACTACACTATTTTTAGTGCCATACAATGCAGGGTAAGTTATTAGTGGTACAATTTTTCTTTTTATTGTTTAACTTTTATCATACCATGATTGTTGAAACTAATTTTTTAAAATATTTTAGGCGCCATTAGATATTGATAGTTATCAATCCAGCGGAACCTTCAGGCCCTCGCATTTACTATATGGATCCTCTAAAAGATGGTCTTCCACAAAACCGTTCTGATATGTTACTATTGTTCAATGGGTAAGCGTACGTGCATATGTGTAAATATTTGCATGTGATTGAATAATCAAAAGTCATCAGTTTCTATTTGTTTTGTTAGTGCATTGACTGCGTATCGGTCCTCTGTCTCATTAAGCTACTCTAAAGCTGCTGACCTTGGAAGAAGATACTGGTATTGATATATGAATTTATTCAAATTTTGTTAGTAAAGAATTTTTATTCATAAACAGAGTTAAATATTGCATTATATTTTTGTAGTGCCCTTTCCAACCCAATGATAATGATTGTGGGTATTATGTCATGAAATTTGTGAAGGATGTAATTACGCATGATCAGGCATTCATTCCTCAAAAAGTAAGTCATTCAGTTGCACTCCATATTGAGGTTTAATTAAATTTAATTAGTTCCTGATAATTATGTTTTGCTAATTTTAATTCGTTTTAATTTGTGGCTGATTGTATATATGTGTAGTATTATGAAGATCAACGTTGTGACACTTTGACTGACCATCAGCTTGATGAAGTGATCGAGGAATAGTGTGAATATGTTTTTAGGCAAATCTCTGGGTAGCTATATTATTTAATTCATCACTAGCTGCTAGCCTTTGTTGTGTTGTTTCTTGGCAATTGTTGTGTCATTCATGCATGTAATCAAGTTGAATTTGTTATATAATTCATTCACGTATAATATATTGTATAATTATTTTATGTTCTCCTTTAACTAATTAATCATTTGTTTGTATCATTTTGAAGTTATCTATTATTATTGTTTGCTTTTCTTCATTCTGTAGTATTGTGGATATAGATACAAAATGTTTATTAAATCATGCAATGTGAAATATTGTACAATTATGGGAGATATGATCGAACAAAAAATAAAAAATACCCTCCTGTGGCACTTGCCCCACCAAGCGCCACAGGAGGGTATTTTTTTCTCATTTTTTCTTTTTTTGGGCTCTTCCTGTAGCCCTTATTTAAAAATGCGCCACAAAAAAAAGGGATTTCGTAGCGGTGCATTTGTAAGTGCATTTGTAGCTGTTACACTTAACCGCAACAAATATTTGCTACAAATATTGACATTTGTAGCAGTTATCACATAAACCGCTACAAATTTGTAGCGGTAAGCTATGCACCAAGTGGTGCTACTGATTGACAACATTATTTGTAGAGGTTAAAAGGATAAAACCGCTACAAATATAGAGCGAGATTCTCGCCAAAATTTGTTGGGATAACTTGTAGCGGTTACAACATATAAATTGCTACAAAGTTTGCGCCACTTGGTGCCACCAAGCCCTGCCAATAGTGTAGTGGTTTTTTATAGCAGTTACTACTAATTGAACCGCTACAAAACGCCAAAGGTCACCTATTTGTAGTGGTTTGGTTTTTATAACCGCTACATAACTTCAAAGCTGGTCAGCACATTTGTAGTGATTTGGTTACCATAACCGCTACAGAAATTCAAAAGTCCCACATTTATAGCGGTTCTTTTATAACCACTACAAAGTTTTTGCCGCCCTAGCTTTTTTGTAGTGGTTTATGTAGCATTTTTTTCAAAAACCGCTACAAAATCCACAACTATAAATAGCCAATGCCCCTTCTATTTACTAATTTAGCCATTTTGTTTTCTGACGTTTCTTTGAGAGTTTTTCTTCAAATCTGAGCGTTTTGAAATCTGTCGGAGAGTTTTTGTTACAACATTTCTCATTATTCCCACTTGAGGTATGAACAATAAATATTTTCTTTTTATTATTATTATAATTTTACATATAAATGTGACTAATTGTTTTTTTTTTTTTTGAATTTTTGCAGTTGATATGGCTTCAGGGAGGGATAAGGGGAAGGAGCCTGAGGTCCCCAGACCGATTCTGCGGGGTAGTAGCAACAGAGAAGGGGGAAGTGGGAGGGGGTGGCTGCACCATTTCAACCCATCTCCCCACATAACCACAGGAGTCGACCCTACTACAGCCACAGTAGACGGTCCCATAGGAGGCGACCCCACCATAAGTGCCTAATCTGGGAGAGGGAGAGATCAGTGTCAGTGACTATGAGGCGAATGAGGATTTCGAGACCCCGATTCCAATCAAAGAGATGGAGCGGTTCCTGGATAAGGAGGACGCGTGGGACCAGAACAACCTATGACAGTCGTCTTCTCGTTCTACTAGGCTTGAGGTGTATGTCTAAGGTAAATATATATTTTTATTTAATAAATTAAATATTTAAATTCCAAATTTTAAATTTGAATTTCAATTTATCTAACGTGCGATAAATTGTGCAGATGAGCAGGTGAGCGTGTCCACGAGGAGGCTGGACGTGGCCAGTCTGAACAACTTGGACTGGACACTACGAGTTGTAGTTCCGTGGAATGAGGTCACGGACTAGCCCATCGATAATGGGGGTCACTTGTTCAACCACTTCCTAAACGAGTTGAGCTCGAATTGGATGCGATTCCCCCTTCACTTCAAGGCATGGAGGAACATTCCGTAGGGGCTGAAGGACTTAGCGAGGGATGAGGTGGTACAGGTAATTAATAGTATTTAATTATATTATATTTTTTGTAATTAATTAAATTTAATTAATATTTTTTAATTATCTTATTTGTAATTAGTCATATTTAAATATATTTTTTTCAATAGTGTTACAACTTAGGTTTGCCGTTCGGGAAAACCAGAAGGGGTACACGCTAATGAAGATGAGCGAGGACTGGAGGAACATGAGGAATCATCTCTTCCACAGTATGCATAAGGATGGGATGATTCCTCTGCAGCTGCTAATCGAGAACATCCTAGACGGTGTCCGACCGAACGACTGGATGAGTTTTGTCCAGTTCAGGGGAGCGCAGAGGGGCAGGTAATGTATTTATTAGATTATTTCAATTATTAGATTTAGATTAGATTATATAAAAAATTAATATTAATAAATATTAATATGAATTATAAAACATTAATTAATTATATATAATTTTTTAATTTATAATTACTAAATTATAATTTAAATTTAAATTTAATAAATTTTATGTTTTTATTAATTATAAGTGTTTTATATTGTTTTAATACTTTTAATATTTTTTCTTTCCAAGACGCTTTCTCAGAGGAATACGAGGTGTCGAGGGCAGCAGACGATCGACAACATAGCAGGATCGAAGACCTTTGCTGTCACTTACAACGAGCTGGTAACTTTTCACATTATCAATTACTTTTAGTTGGTTGTTTGATATTATAAATTTAGTATATTGTTGTTCATAATAGTAATTTAATTTTGTAATTGTTTTAGGAGAGGAAGGCACAGCAGGAGAACTGTCAGACAGACTACAGGGAGTTTTAGGACACGTGTGAGGGATAGGTGCCAGACCTAGCATAGTCTACGGCAGGAGCAGCGCTTCTGAGGGAGAGAAATTCAAGCACAGATGTCCAGGGTCAGACGTTTGAGGGATTAGTCCATTGAGGAGCTGCGCTCAGATTTAGCCAGCACCCAGGTTGCAGTGGCTTAGTAGCAGCAGCAGATGCAGTAGCAGGCCAATTACTACTATACTCAGCATTCGTAGTGGCGCGATATCATGAACTTTATGCTCGAGCGGTTGTGGAGTCACTTGTTCCTCGACGAGGAGCATCTACAGGTTTCCGCTGTTCCTCGGTTTGTCATCCAGCCTACTCCTCTGCTGATGATGGTGGTGCTGTTACCTCTACTTAGCGCCCCTATACAATTGCACCTGAGGGAGCCCCACTGAGGGAGGACCAGAGGGAGCCCCACCTCTGGGTAGTTAGTTTAGGACAATTATATATTTTTTGAAACATTTGTAAATAAACTTGGATATTTTATTTTCAAAATTTAAATTCTTGTTACATTTACAAAGTTATATTTATACTTTCAGAGCCATGCTAAATTTTTGTTGTGTTTACGACAATTTTATTTATATTTCTAAAACTAACCACAAAAAAAAAATATTTGTAGCGGTTTTATTGTAAAACCGCTACAAATATTAAAAAAATAAATTTTAAAATATTTGTAGCAGTTATATATATTAAAAACCACTACAAATATCGTATTCAATTTGTAGCGGTTATAAGGATAAACCGCTACAAATGTAGAGCACCGAAGGAGAGAAATTCAAAAATCAAATGTTGACTTTTTGTAGCGGTTACTGTGATAACTGCTACAAATATTCAACATTTGAATATTGAATCCCCCCCCCGTGTTCTATATTTGTAGCAGTTTACCCTCATAACCGCTACAAAGTGAAAGCCAAATTTTTTTAAAATTGTCCAATGGTCACGAACATTTGTAGCGGTTTTTTCTTATAACCGCTAGAAAGTGAAAAAAAATTTGAATTTTGAATTTCTTCTACCGCCAGGACTTTGTAGCGGTTAATAATATAGAACCACTACAAATATATATTAGTAGCGGTTATATTATAAAATTGCTACAAGTTTAAAATAAAATTTTCTAATTTCTTCCAACTGGCAGAAACTCTGTAGCGGTTTTACTCATTAAACGTTGGGAAATCACAATATAAGCTTCCAGGAATTTGTAATTCTCTATTCACTCATCTTTTTCACTATACTTTTTTCTCTCTCACTAGTAGCTATCAATAAGTCATGGATCAGGTTGCCATGCAATTCTCCAGAATATTTGAATGGATTAAACAATTTATTGGATTTCGCATTCACTCACGTTGGCTATAATGGCAAAATCGTCTGTCC
This sequence comes from Inga oerstediana, assembly GCA_963210345.1. Lineage (NCBI taxonomy): Eukaryota > Viridiplantae > Streptophyta > Magnoliopsida > Fabales > Fabaceae > Inga > Inga oerstediana. The sequence continues at coordinate 69,553,444 of OY723401.1, forward strand.
ATGTAGGAGATGCAAGTTCAAGAAGTGGTATGCACGACAAGTTGTTAAGGAACATTTGCTTATGAAGCCTTTCCCGGAAGACTATACATTCTGGGTAGTTCATGGTGAGAAGTTTGGTATGAGATATGATGATGCTCTTCCTTAAAGCTCACAAGTAGGAGTTCAACTAGATGAAGATGATCCAGTTAATGATGTTGTGCATGATGTATTTGGTTTTCATGACAACAACTTCAATGACGAAGTGCAAGGCTCAGAGCTGGTGATCATGAGGAATGAAGCCGCTAGGGATTTTTTTAGCTTGATGGATGAAGCAGATCATCCTTGATGTCAAGGTTGTCGAAAATACTCTAAATTATCTTTCTTAATCAATTAGTATCATATCAAGTGCTTGTGTGGAATCACATATAAGGGAATGTCTATTTTGCTAGAATTATTATAAGATGTGTTCCCTGACGCGGAGATTCCCACAATATTCTACTAGGCCAAGAAGATTATTAACAGATTGGGCTTGAACTACCAAAAAATTGATGCATGCCACAATGATTGTATACTATATTGGGTAGATGATGACAGCAGGGAGACTTATAAGCGATGTCACACATCGAGGTACAAGACAATTCGGAAGGGGAAAAAGCAGAAGAAGAAACCTGCAAAGATTCTTAGATACTTCCCTTTGAAGCTGGCTTACAAAGATTGTTTCTTTCATCTAAAACGGCGGAACACATGAGGTGACATGAGGTTGATAAGAATGAAGATGGTAAATTAAGACATCATTGGGATGCATACGCCTGAAAAATGTTCGCCAAAGACTTTCCATCTTTTGCTGCTGACCCCAGAAATGTTAGGCTTGCTTTGGTGACCGACGGTTTCAATCCATTTTGGAATCTTAGCACAAGTTACAGTATTTGGTCGGTAGTCTTAGTTCCCTATAATTTACCCTTAGATATGTATGAAACAAAGCTCCTTCATTTTGTCTATGATTATTCCATGCAAAACGGCATCAGGTAATGACATCAATGTGTATCTCCAACCGCTTATTGTGGAATTGCTTGACCTGTGGAATGTCAGCATCAAGACATATGACGCCTACGGGAATATATTATTTAATTGTGTGCAGCCTTGACGTGGATGATTAGTGACTTTCCTGGCCTTGGAACATTATCCGGGTGGAATGTGCATATTGGCTCGGCGTGTTCAGCTTGCAATTTTGACTTTGACGTAGTGCGCCTTCCCTATAGTCAGAAGTGGTGCTTTATGGGGCATCAGAGGTTTCTCAATGGAAGCACAAGTTTAGATTGCAATGTAATCGCTTCAATGGGAAACCAGAAACAAGAGGCCCACCTCCGACTTTATCCGGCGCAGATATCTTACAGCGGCTTGAGGATGTTGACTTCGAGTTCGAAAAAAGTGACGATGCAGCAAAAGCTGGGAAAAAGACAGGTAGGACTTCTACACCTCAGCAATGGAGGAAGATAAGCATTTTCTTTACTCTTCCATATTAGAATTCTAATTTACTTTGCCACAGTCTTGATGTCATGCACATTGAAAAAAATGTATACGACAATGTGCTACATACGTGCTTAAAGAACTGGGAAAGTCAAAAGATCATCTTCAAGCGAGGAAAGATTTATGTGCCATGGGAGTTCGTGAAGATGTGTGGCCAGATGAGCATGACAAATTTCAGCTGGCAAAGTTCACCCTCACAAAACCAAACAAGGAAGTCTTCCTCGTGACGTTGAAGAAAATAAAAGTTCCACATGGGTATTCAAGCAATATTTCACAATGTATTGACATGCAGGCTCGAAAGGTTACTGGCCTGAAGAGTCATGTCTCACATGTGCTTATGCAACAGTTACTTCTGCTGGCTATAAAGAATGCACTTCCTCTCGATGTGTCAATCATTTTTGTGGAGCTTTGTTCTTTCTTTCAGAAGTTGTGTTCCAAGGTTTTGATCGTTGAGGAGCTTGATCAGCTGCAGTCCAAAATCATTCTTATGCTTTTTCATTTAGGGATTATCTTTCCTCCATCCTTTTTCACTGTGATAGTTTACCTTACAATCCACCTTGTTCATCAAACAAGGCTCGCTAGCCCAGTTCAATATCGATGGATGTATCCTATTGAGAGGTACTCATTTTATATATGTGTGTCATTATTAGTTCTTATGTTTGTTAGTTGCCCTTTTGAGCATTACGTATTATTTTTCCCTTCTTCACTTTGTAGGTTTCTTGGGAAAATGAAATCTTACGTAAGGAATAAGGCATGGCCAGAAGGTTCTATAGCTGAGGTCTTGTATTTCTATTCAAGGTACTTTGATGACATTGAGACGGCCTTCAATCTACGGCCTCGTGTAGACGATTATCTTGAACTTACGCCAATATAAGGAGAATTTATCCCTCGTGTTGGTAAACCAGTTGGAGGAACTGAGAACTTCAAACTAACTGCAACTGAGAAGTTGCAAGCACAAAGACATGTCTTGATTAACTGCACTCAAGTTGAACCCTTTCTTCAATAAGAATTGTATACTCATATGTTATTCTATATCTTTTGTAACATTTTGTACTTATATTTTATGATCGGCGGCTTCCCATGATTAATATATTGCAGGGAATTCAGAAGTCATGTGAAAATTCAACTTAGGATTCCCAAGCTGGTTTGCGCATAGAATACTAAATAATCACAACCAACACTCACCAGATTTCAGAGCTCTTGCAATTGGCCCTCTTGACCATGCAAAAAGGTTTACAGCATACAATGTCAATGGTTTGAAGTTTTGCATGGTTTTACGAGATCAAGGATTGCAAACTCAAAATTCGGGTGTTTATGGCACCTTTGGGACAAGGAGTTATGCAAGCAACAGTGACGCCAACATGTAGTTCGGAGGTGTCCCTTACTATGGAAAGCTTCTTGATGTCATGAAGCTTAATTACCAAGGCCATTTCACCGTTACGCTATTCAAGTGTTTGTGGGTAAATACCACTACTTCTTAGGGACTCACAACTGACGACTTAGGCATCACATCGATAAATTTCTCACGGAAAATTCACATCGGTCATTCTCAAGATGATGAGTCGTATATTCTTGCCTTAGAGGCACACTAGGTTTATTGTTGAGGGTGAGAGACATAGGAATTGGCACATGGTTGTTCATTTAAAGCCTTAAGACCTTTACGACATGAGTGATGGTGATAACATCGCCTACAAAAGTGAGCTGTTTCAACCCGCCAATTTTGAAAAATTCTTCCCTGAAGATGATCACAATTTAGTTCGGTGCATTTTTTAAGTTCACATAATTTTAATTAAATTTTTTTAACAGAATAATACATGGCTAACAATTTTTCTTCACAATTTCTGTAGGGATGAGAGGATAATTGATCAAACAAATTATGTTTTTGTTTTAAGAAAAAATATATATATTTTTAAAAAAATTTAATAAAATATTTGTAGCGGTTCCAAAACCGCTACAAAAACAAAAAATAACTGCTACAAATAAAACCACTACTAAATCTGTTACACTAATTGCTACAAGTTTCAAGCAGATTTCTATAAATACCCCCACCATATCTTATTTCAAACACTCCCCCATTTTTTCCCACCTTACCCCTCTTTCATTTTCTCTTATTTTCGCATTTTTTTCTACGAGCCAAGGAGCTGAATAAGGTGATCAAATATGGTAATAAGTTTTTAAATTTTTTATTTCAATACTTTTTTCCTTCGCATAATATTTATTCTCTATTTTTTTACAAATATTTAAGAACATTTTCTCATTGTTTCCTATTTTCCTTACATAAAAATAATCACATTGTAGCAGACAACATAATAGTTCCTTATTACCTACGTATCCCCAATAATATTATCAATACAATCTTCATACTTATCTAACTTAATTAAGTAATTCCTTTTAAATTATAAATGACCTAAACTAATGAATAATAAACTAATTAAATTAGCTAAACTACTAGAATAATAAACTATTTAATTTAATATTAAAAAAACAGAAACAAATAATTGTATATTTTTTTTTTCAATTTCACAAACATTTGTAGCGGTCTATAACCGCTACTAATATAATGCGACATTTTAAAACAAAATTTAAATTTTTAGCACAAAATTTGAATTTCCTTTGAAATTAGAAGCGGTTATATAACCACTACTAATTTTTTCCGTCCTTTTACAATTCAATTTAAACTGCTACAAAAAGCAAACCAATTTTTCATTTTTCATTTCCGGCCATCCAAAATTCATGGTTTGACATTTGTAGCGGTTATATAACTGCTACAAAGCTCCCACAAAACGATTGTCCCTTTTGAGAATGTTGTAGGGGCTAATGAACCGCTAGAAATATAGTAGCGCAGCGGTTTTTGTGCTTGAGTAGCAGTTAAAAATAACTGCCACAAATCCTCTTGTAACAGTGGATTACGCAGCGGTTTTATGAACCACTACTAATTATATTTGTAGTGGTTAATACACCTTTTTAACCACAACAAAACCACCATTTTTTTGTAGTGTCATACTCTCAACATCTAATTAAACCCTAATTTTTCCTTATTCCATATTCCCCCAGTAATGAATGCTAGCACCTAGCTATGACTTATGTGGGTGTGATTTGTCTTTCATCTCAATGATGTTAGCATATTAAAATAAGACATTATACTAAAAATTTTGTTGGAATTGCTAGTCAAGAGACGGATAATAAGAATCTGGTTGAAAGGGTTATTAAAAAAAAAGTTTAGACTTGAAGGTTATTTTTACGATCATTGACTGTTGTTAATTATAATCGTTAAATAATTATCTGAATGATTTGATGGTTATTAAAATATTAAAACTGACACATTTCTTGTAGAAAATTTGTTTCGGAACTATATAATTTATTTCAGAAGTTTATTCAACGTATTAATTAGTTATACTCCTTTTTTCTTAAAGGAGACAACTGATGAGTCAAACACAATTCAGATAACCAACAAACACAGTTGTAATGCATAAAATGTAAGAAAAAATAAAAATATCTTGAAGATATATAAAATCTAAGTACTTCATATACTAATATACCAATCATATCATCACCATTTTAAAATATTACATATGTTTCATAGACAAAATAAAACAAAATATAAAAGAGACGGTAGCTAAAATGTGCATATAAAATTACTAAACTAGTGGTGCATCTAACATTTCGCATAAATACGACCTTATTTTTTTCAATGACACCAAAGCATCAGTCATCATAATTCGTGCTTCAGGTAATTCAGCGCAACAACTTAATGCCAACTCAACAATTAATGATATATGTGGTAATATGTTGTTGATATTGGGATTCTCTTTGTGCAGCAAATTGGCATCCAGAATATCGATAATTGAATGTGGTGTTGATTTGCTAACCCAATCTTTCAGACCTAGACCTTCAACAAACATTTCATCGGTTGGCTTTTTCCTTGTAAGCATTTCCATCAACAAGATACCATAGCAATATACATCTCCTTTGACGGAAATTGCCCCATTTGATCCATACTCTATGTCAAAAGAGAATAAAAGGTTTGCGGTTAAAATTTTCTTTTATATCACTACTACAAATATTCACATATAGAAATGGAAAATACATGTTCCTGATTTAATAATATAAAATTTACATGGAATAAATAAAAAAAAAAACAAAAATGATTGAAATGAAATATCATTATTAAATTATTACCTGGTGCGATATAGCCAATGGTAGCCAACGTTTTTGTACAAGTTTCCAATTGTCCTTCACCATATAGTTTAGCTATACCAAAATCACTAAGATGAGCCACCATATCTTCATCCAACAAAACATTGCTTGGTTTTATGTCACAGTGAACAACCGGAGTAGAAGCATCATGATGAAGGTACTCCAACGCAGCTGCCACATCAACCATTATATTCAACCTCTGTATAATATCTAAACAATAGTTATGAGAGTACAACCATCTGTCAAGACTTCCATTTGACATGAATTCCATGATTATGGACTTGAAATAATCATTTGAGCAACTACTAATAACCTTGATGAGATTGCGATGGCGTAAGTTGCACAAGGCAGTGCATTCATTATCAAAACTCCTTAGGGCCTCTTCAAAGTCCAAATTAAATACTTTAACGGCAACTACTTTTTGATTTGAAAGAGTTGCTTTGTATACTGACCCAAAACTGCCAAATCCAAGAATATTACTCTCATCAAATCCATTTGTTCCCTGTAGAAGCTCATAATATGATATCCTAACTGGTGTATCCAAATTTACTAAATCCTTGTTGGTTGAATGTTTAACATGATGCCTCTTCTTCTTTACGAAGATAATGCATGAAACAACCAAAATGACCACCATAATAGGCATTAATGAGCATGCTATCAACATCATCACTTTATTTGACATGTGCTTCATTTCTTCCCTACATGGGGGGACTTGTAGTTTGGACTTGCCACAAAGATCTTTATTCATCATAAAAGATTTGGCGGAAAAATTTTGAAAGGGCCCACCATTTGGAATTTCTCCATGCAATAAATTGTAGGAAAGATTTATATATTTGAGATTGACTAATGACTCCAATGACTTTGGAATCACACCGGATAAATGATTATAGGAAAGATCCATGGACTCCATACTGATCATGCCACCAAGTGATTCAGGAAGAGACCCTTGTAATTTGTTTTGAGCCAAGGAGAGGGTTTGCAAAGTTTGCAAGCCACCCATAGTTGAAGGGATACTTCCTGAAATTTGGTTTCCTGACAAGTTCAATAGTATAATTGCTCTCAAGTTTGATACCTCTGGTGAAATTATTCCACTCAATGCATTGGAGGATAAGTCTAAAACCAAGATATCTTTGAGAGTCCAAAGGGAAGAGGGTATATGAGAAATCACCTTGTTAGAGCTAAAATCTAAGCTATGCAAAGAAGTATTCCCAAGACATCCTGGAACCATTCCCGAAAACATGTTGTTGGCAAGATACAACTCACTTAGACTTTTGAGTTGGCAAAGTTCATTTATAATGGACCCTTGCAATCGGTTGTTGCTGAGACTTAAATATTGAAGGCTATGTAATTTGTTAACTGTATTTGGAATCAACCCAGTCAAATCATTCCTTTCCAAACTTAATGCTATCAAGTTTGTTAAATTTCCCAGTACATTAGGTATAGCTCCGCTGAATTTATTTGACAACAGATCTAATATAATGAGCTTAGAAGCATTGGATATGCTATTTGGAATTTGTCCAATTAGTTCATTTTCCTCTAACCATAAATGCTCCAAGTTGGGAAGGCCAATTCCTAAATATGATGGGAGAAGGCCAGAGAGAGAATTCCCACCAAGGTGCAAGAATGTCAATGTTGAAATGTTGAATATATTGGAAGGAACAGGTCCTTCCAAATAATTGTAGCTCAAGTCCAAGGCATTAAGTTTATCAAGTTTGCCTATGCCTTCCGCTATAAATCCTAAAAGAGAAAGAAAAATTGATGGGAATCATGATTTTTTATATAGCTCAGATAAGAAGTTATATGAATAAATTTATTTTTATTATGTTTGTAAGTATTTGTAAAATTTTTAATGTAAGAAATTAGGGAAATCATAGACTATCGTAGAGATGTCATAGTTATAGAAAATTTGTTTAAAAATTAGTTTTTTATGTAGTAATTGTTTAATAGCAAACTAATAAATTTGTGAAAGGAAAATAAAAAATTGACAAAAATTGATAAAATAAAATTAAACTGGGAAAGGACGGAGGAGAAAAGAAAACAGTTTAACTTAATGGGGGAGAAGCATCTGTGATAGCATATGGGCACATTTTATATGACATTGAGCATTTTTATTGAACACAGTGAAATGATCTAAAAGGTAGAAAAGAAGAAAATCATAGACTACCATTAATCCATGATTTGATCGTTTTACATTTTGGGATTGTAAATTAGTAGCTATATTCAAGCCCCCACTACGACTTTGCACAATATTAATGAAGTAAGGAAAAAGAAATCTCATTTTAAATTTATCTTATTCAAGAAAATACTATAAAAAATAAAAATAAAATAATCTCATGCATATAAAGAAGGTTGCATACAAATATAATTGATTAGCATCAAGTGCTTGTAAAAGATTGAATGAACTTCTAAGATGAAAATTAAACCAGGTCATATTATTTGCATATGACATACATACACACATATTGTTACAAAAAACCTACACGTGTCTTACTTGTACCAAGAACTTGAATATTTGATTGGGAGAAAGCAAATTTCTTTGTTTTGGTATAGTTGAGCTCAAATATTGCTGAAGTAGCATTTTTTTTTAGTTAAATATAAAAAGAGTGCGCGGGCGCATGTTAGAACAAGCTTCAAACTACATGCAATGATGTCTAGAACACAAATCTATCGTAGTTTCCTTCATTTTTTAAACAATTTTCAATTTGATTATGAACGAAAGTCTGGTTCTAATGCCTGGACCAAGCGGTTTTGATGCGTTGAAATTGAACACACTTAGTAATTAGCATTCAATTGTAGAGTCTTTATTTAAATTTGTTGAGTCAACATTTTTTGTTAATGAGATTAACAGTGTTAATATTAAATGACTGAAAGCACACTTTATAAATATAAGGGACCAAACTATAATTTGATGTAAATTTAGAAGAACAAGCATATACTTTACTCTTTTAAGTTTAATTAAATGATAGAGTTGTTTACAATACAGACAGACACACAAAAGAAAAAAACACAACTCTAAACTTGTTTGTATTTTAATATTAAATTTACTCCATTATAAAAAAGAGTAAATACTCTAACCACTCTTTATTTTATCTAAATTACATAAACCTCCTATTTATTTTAAAAAAGTATATAAACCTCTCTTAAAATTAAAATATATGATTCATGAACCACTCTTGTATATTTGAAACTCTCTTTCTCTTTCGACCATCCACCCACTAGTCAGTTGACTGTCAAATTTCACTTTCAAACTTTTATTTTGACTCAAAGACGTTTATTTAATATAATATTTATTTAAATATTTGTATTTACAAAAAATACTTCTTTATGCAATCAAAAACAAAGTATAACACATATGTTTTATAAATTTATAATATATTATGAAAAACGTTTACTGTACATATTTTAAAAGTTTTTATCACGTTATACTTTTCAACTTATGTAAATTTACTTTAGTAATTTTTAAGAATTTAAACACATAAGTTGGCTAAAATAATATTTTAAAAAATAGATCTATAAAAACTCAATGAATTAAGATTTTAACATAATAATGAAAAATTATTAATTATAATTTATGCTTATTTTACTTTATTTTTTTAGTTTTAATATATTGTCATTTGAATCATGTATTAAAATATTGTCAATGTTTTTTAAAGTTTTCATATTGGAGAGAGGGTATATATACAATTAAGTTATAAGGGCAAATTGGTATGTTTAAATATTTTAACATGTTGATAATTAATAAAATTAATTATTTTTTAGGGTTAAACATAATGTTTTCTCAAAATTGGACTTGGCAACATAAAATTTTCTTGGGTACAAAAATATGCATGAATTTTTTAAAACAAGGTAAAAGTGACAAAATTGTTGATTTGGGCAAACGGTCTATTACTTTATGTTTGTGAGGCCAAATTAACATACCTTTCCTAAAATTAATGGTTTTGTCATTTTTGCTTCATTTTAAGAAGTTCATGTACATTATTGCACCTAATAAAACTTTGTGGTGTCAAATGCAATTTTGGAAAAATATTATGGGTAGATTTGCACCATTACCCTATTTTATAATAGTTAACGGAATATTCTTAATGGTGTTAAAATTTGACTAAAGAGTAGATTTTGAAACTAAGGGGAGGTCTGTGTAATTTAATTTTGACAAATTTGAAGTGAGGCCATTGTATTTTACTCTAAAAAATTATCAAATATTATTAACTATGGTATGCTTAAGAATAATTCTAAAACTTAAGTTAAATATATTAAAAAGAATTCAAGTTATACTCATTTTAACTCAAAAAAATAAAATATGCAAGGAAATTACTTTTTATGTTTTCAAGTTTTTGTAAAAATTCTGAAATAAAAAGATTAAGAAAATTATAAATTACACTTAACCTGAAATTGCTAGTATATATATATTTTTAAAAACATTATTACTGTAATTATTGAATAAACATTTAATTTGAAATTATTGAATTTTGAAAATAAAAAATTAAAATGAAGTTAAACAGATGAAAACGTAAATTATTAGGAGAATAAAATCTTCAAAAAAATAGTGGCATAAAAATTATGTGTGCTCTTTAATTATATTCTACAAATATTATGTTGTTGAGGATTGTAATCACGCGCTACACATAAGCCCCATTGTATGTGTATGAATGAACAATAGGAATGAAATGATAAAAAAACAAAATCTCATTTTAGAAAATAATTAAAAAGAAAAGAAAGCATAAAAGTGAGTGCAGCATACCTGTAAATGAGTTAACACCCAAATATATTGTTTTCAAAGATGTGCAGTTACTTATTGATGATGGAATGCTTCCTTTTAATTGATTACTACCAACATCGAAGACTTCAAGTAAAGGGAGTTGATAACACATTTCTTCTGACAAATTACCCTTTAAATGATTGCTGCCAAAGTCGACTATTCTCAAGGAAGGCGTGTTCCAAATAAATGAAGGAATTTCACCTTTAAATAAATACAAAATGATATTTGTTAATCAGTTGATAATATGACTAGGATTTTTTTGAATTCTCAAACAATCATATATATAAAGTATGTACATGGAATTTTGTTAAGTAGAGGCTTAAAATTAATTGAAAATAGTTTTAATTTGGCAGAATTACATTCAGGTTCCGCACAAGAAGAAAAATGAAGAAATGATCTAATTGACAAGTTCAGATCCATCATTGATAATTTCAGAGGGCAATTTCTTCATTTTTTTCTTTTATACGGGATCTAAATATAATTCTCCCTTTTAATTTTGTTGGAAATCAGTTTAAAAGGGACTCTTCTTTTAACAATGACCAAATGGACATTAAAATTTCTTTTAAAAAATAAATGCTAAAGAGAGAGACACTATAGAATTAGTTTCACCAACTTATATTCAACAGCCAAATTATTTATATTTTGCATTGAAGTTATTTAATATTCGCAATGCACTAACTATTAAAATCTGACGATGAATATTGGCCAAAATGCTGAAATTTAAGTTTTTAGTTATGGAACTAAAATTCTTTTACCTACACGTTTTGAAGATAACATAAAATAGCGGATAATAAATGAAATTTTGCAAAAAGCCGAGTGCAACAACCGTAACTTTTCCCAGAATAAAATTTCAAAGTTATTGGTTTAGAAAAATGGATTGCGCTAAACATATTAAGTACTCCCTCCGGTCCTAATTATAGGACAACATTTGAGAGTTGAACTTGGTTCTAATTATAGGACAAAGTTCTAATTTTTGTCAATTTCTTCCCAAAATACCCCTTATTGATACTTTCTCAATAATAATTAAATACAATAATAATTTAATAAGAGTATATCGGAAGTTGTTGAGAAAGATTGACGATGTCGGATTGTGTGAGAGCTTGGAGAAGTCGTGTGTGAAGCAGGAGAGGTACAAGAAAAAACAAAGAAGTAACGTAATTGGATGCCATTTTAAATTTTAAATGAGGGCATTTTAGGAAAATAAATATGATTAACTAATTTAACCACTATCGTTAATTTCTTCAAAGTTAGATAAATATGTCCTATAATTAGGACAGGAGGGAGTATATTAGAATTTTTAAAGCAATTGAAGCTAAAGATTTTGCAAGCAATAATATATAATAAGCATAAGTAATAAATGAAAAGTTTGTTAAAGCATATAATTAAGGGATAGGTAGATTGGGTATACCTGTAAAGGAGTTGTATACCAGGTATAATTCTTCCAACAATGTCCCGTTGCCAGCTAATATTGGAAGACTACCATGCAAATTATTTTGCCCTAAATTTAATATTCTTAAAGTAGAAATGTTGAAGAGAGATGATGGAATTTCACCTATTTCAATTTAAAAGTGAACAAGGTATGAGTTCTCTATATCAACGAAAGCCAATAATTAAAAGGTTTTAACAGTGATATTTAATCGTAAACTAATATAGGTGCACGAAAATAATGAGAAAAAGATATAATAATAAAATAGAACAAGAAAACTCTTTGAAACCATATTGATCGTGATCTTCTAGATGTACCATACATATGTTAATTTGTGCACTTATATTTATAATTTATAATATTAGTAAATAATAATTATCTACATTTTTATGATACATTTCTTTCACACGTGCCATAAGCTAATAGGTACAAGATACAAGTAATATATTTTTTAGTGACTAAAAGAGGGGAAATAAAATATCGTTTCAAATTTAATTTTATTGCAAAGAGTTAAAAAGGAAATCAGTCGGACACACCTGCCCATCCAACACACATTTTTATACCACGTCAAACTCAGATTTTGAAAAATATCCCATTTTTTTGAACACACGTTCACTTTGAGATTAAAACAAAGCATCAAATTTCCATGTCTTTGAAAAGTAATTTAGTAAAATCATTATGAAATATAGTTAAAGACAATCATATAATTAAAACTATTACCTTGCAAGTTGTTGTTGTCAAAATATAGCAACTTGAGTTTGGTCAAATTTCCAATATCATTTGGTATGCTTCCTCCACTGAATTGGTTGTCACTTAATGATAACCACGCTAATTCTTTGCATTGATGCCAAATGGAGGGCATTTGACCAGACAAATCATTTCCATACACATGAAATGATTCAAGTTTTGGAAGCCCAAAACACACATTTGTTGGGAGAGTACCAGATAATTGATTTATTCCGAGGTCAATGTCTTGTAGCACTGAATTGTTAAATAATGAGGATGGTATTAAACCAGCAAGTTGATTCCTTCCAAGATACAATATCTTTAGCTTTGAAAGATTGCCAATCTCTTTCGGGATGCCTCCTTCAAATGTTTGGGGTAGAAAGGAAAGTAATGTCTATCAATTAATAACAATTCTTTACCTACCACAAGCTATTATGTACATGAGATAATTAACATTTTTAAAAACTCATGTAATATGACTTGCGAATTTTTAAGAAATATCACAAATATATTCATAAATGATATATAAAACACAACAACATTTGAATGAAAAATGGTTTTGCCCCTTTGAAAAAAGAATAGAAATATGCTTAGAAAAAATAAGAAAATTCATTAAAATACAAAAAATAAATAAATGAAAAACAATCGAGACAATCCCTGTTTCTCGAGGATATAAGATCTATACTAACCAAATATACTAGTTTAGATAAAAGACAAATATAAATATCGAAAATAATTTAAAACATACCTGACAAACTGTTATCAGACAAACTCAATAACTCAAGGGAAGATAAATTGGAAATTGCTTGGGGAATGATTCCTGAAAATTTATTGCTACCAAGTTTTAAAATCTTCAGTCGCTCAAGTCTGCCCACCTCAAGTGGAATGGTCCCTTCAATTAAATTATACTTCAAATTTAAAGTCTTCAACCTTGACAGATTGAATAGAGAGAGTGGAATAAATCCATTAAAACTATTATTTTGAAGAGTTAGTTCCTCAAGTGAAGATAAATCTCCTATCCATACTGGAACTTGCCCATGAATATCATTGTAGCTCAAGTTGAATAGTTTCAATCTATGCAATCCAACCAACTCTTTTGGTATTTGACCATAAAATTTATTGTCGCTAAGATCAAGTTCAACAAGAAATGAGAGATTTCCGAGTTGTGGAGATATGTTGCCCTTAAGATCCATGCCACCAAGATTCAAGGAATGGACCCTTCCACGATGAGCATTGCATGTGACACCAACCCAATTACACGGAGAAGATGAAACAGACCAATTAGCTAAAAAATCATATGGATCTGAGGTGATAAAGGATTTAAGCGCAAGAAGTGCAGATTTGTCATTAGTAACGTTTGTATCAATCAAAGCTAAGGTGACAGTGAAGCAATGAAGTAAGAAGAGAAAGACAAAGAAGGAAGGTTTTCCCATATTTATCATATCAAACTTATCGAATCTTGCACATCTAGCATTTCACACACACATGAATTTATACTTCTTTGACTCCGAATCACGACAAGTTGTAATAACAAAATGCGTAGTTGAAAAATTAAGGGCCATCTTTTGTGATGAGTTTTGAAGAAATTCAATTAAAAAATTAATTCGCATTCTGGGCGTATTATGTTTGTTTTTACTTGAATTTGAAGATTCTTTTTTGTCTGCATTATGCTATTTTATTTGTCGTAAGTCTGGTGGGCTATAAAAATAACCCAAAATGTCTGTTTCTGAGAAGAAGCTTCATCCCTTAATCTCATGGTGTGTTGAACAATTTCACTACTTCTGGAACTAGATTTTCATTGTATTATTTTATTTATGGTCTGATCTGGCCGGCTATAAAGAGTAGCCCCACAAGAACATTATTTTTTTCCGGTCAACAAGCACATTATAGAAAACAAGCTTTTGTGGATACATTGTTCCCTCCTTCAATCATGCATTTCGATTTTCCATTTTTTTTAAATTTTTGGGAGAGAACAGTTATTCCTTTTTTCATTTTGGACATTTACAGTTGTATGCATGGATATAGAAATTCAAATTCTACCATCTATAAAACGCTTCGCTATAATTTACTTGTATTGAAATCAATAACATGTTTAATTTTAGGCTAAATTATACAAAATTCCCCCTTAACTTTGGTTCAGTTGCATATAATTTCCTAACATTTCAGTGTTTAAATTTAATCCCCCAACATTTTATTTTTTAACTATTAACTTCCCGCTGTTAAGTGATCGTTAACTTTTTAACAGAAAATGTCACATTAGATTATGATATGACACGTGGCATTCTATGTACATTACCAATTTCACAAAACTCCTGTAAATTTTCAGCAGTTGTAGATAACCTCGTGAACTTTGATTAGTTACAAATAACGTCTATGACATTTCAAAATTTAAATTGAACTCCATTGAAATTTTGATTTATAATATTAAACCTCATGTTGTTACTTTTTTCATTTTAATAAATTTATTAATTTTTTTACTATCATTTGTCAATTAAAATAGTTTGCTTGTATGGCAAAAACGAGAAGAATAATATTTAAAAAATATAAAAATAAAAATGTCATCATTACATAACATTTACTTGTTTTCTTGGGAAAATTGAGTATTAATAGTATAGGGTTAAATATATTCTTAGGATGATTAAGCATTAATAGTTTAAATATTATATTTGTGTTAGAGGATACTTGTTGCCCTCATTAATTTTTTATGAGTAATGGATATTTTTTCTTGAATTAGAGGTTCAACATATATTTTTATACTTTTCTAAATATTATTCTTCTAGTTTTTTACATACAGAAGAATCATTTTAATTAACAAATGATAATAAAAATCTTAATAGATTTATTAAAATGATAAAAGTAACTACATGTGGTTTAATATTATAAATCTAAATTTTAATCTAGTTAATTTAAATTTTGAAATGTCAGGGGGTTCTCTGCAACTTATCAAAGCTTAGGGGATTCTCTGTAACTGTTCAAAGTTCAGAGGGTTTTATGAAATTTGCAATTTGCAAAGGATACCACGTAGGATGCCATGTGTCATTTTATAATATGATGTGGCATTTTCAGTAAAAAGATAACGACCACTTAACGGCAAGAGGTTAATAGTTAAAAACTGAAAGATCAGGGGGTTAAATTGAAACTTTGAATTATCAGGGGGGTTATATGCAACTGACCCAAAATTTAGGGGCATTTTGTATAATTTAGCCTTAGTTTTATAAGCTAGATTTGAGCCAATTCAAAGCACTGACTTTATAATTATTTAGTACATATGAACTTAAAGCGTTAAATTTTTCCATCGAGTATCTTTAAAAATCGTAAAACTTCCAAACTGATTAACTAAAAAATCGTATGGATCTGAGGTGATAAAGGATTTAAGCGCAAGAAGTGCAGATTTGTCATTAGTAATGTTTGTATCAATGTATGCTAAGGTGACAGTGAAGCAATGAAGTAAGAAGAGAAAGACAAAGAAGGAAGGTTTTCCCATATTTATCATATCAAACTTATCGAACCTTGCACATCTAGCAATTCACACACGCATGAATTTATACTTCTTTGACTCCGAATCACGACAAGTTGTAATAACAAAATGCGGAGTTGAAAAATTAAGGGCCATCTTTAGTGATGGGTTTTGAAGAAATTCAATTAAAAAATTAATTCGCATTCTGGGCGTATTATGTTTGTTTTTACTTGAATTTGAAGATACTTTTTTGGCTGCATTATACTATTTTATTTGTCGTAAGTCTGGTGGACAATAAAAATAACCCAAAATGTCTGTTTCTGAGAAGAAACTTCATCCCTTAATCTCATGGCGTGTTGGACAATTTCACTACTTCTGGAACCAGATTTTCATTGTATTATTTTATTTATGGTCTGATCTGGCCGGCTATAAAGAGTAGCCCCACAAGAACATTATTTTTTTCCGGTCAACAAGCACATTATAGAAAACAAGCTTTTGTGGATACATTGTTCCCTCCTTCAATCATGCATTTCGATTTTCCATTTTTTTTAAATTTTTGGGAGAGAGTTATTCCTTTTTTCATTTTGGACATTTACAGTTTTATGCATGGATATAGAAATTCAAACTCTACCATCTATAAGACGCTTGCTATAATTTGCTTGTATTGAAATCAATAACATGTTTAATTTTAGGCTAAATTATACAAAATCCCCCTTAACTTTGGTTTAGTTGCATATAACCCCCTAACATTTCAGTGTTTAAATTTAACCCCCCAACCTTTAATGGAGTTAATTTAATTTTTGAAATGTCAGGGGGTTCTCTGCAACTGATCAAAGTTTAGGGGATTTTCTGTAACTATTCAAAGTTTAGGAGGTTTTATGAAATTTGTAATTTGCATAGGATTCCACGTAGGATGCCATGTGTCATTTTATAATCTGATGTGGCATTTTCCGTAAAAAGATAACAGCCACTTAACAGCAAGGGGTTAATAGTTAAAAATTGAAAGATCAGGGGGTTAAATTGAAACTTTGAATTGTCAGTGGGGTTATATGCAACTGACCCAAAATTTAGGGGTAGTTTGTATAATTTAGCCTTAATTTTATAAGCTAGATTTGAGCCAATTCAAAGTACTGACTCTATAATTATCAAGGAACGAAAAACCGGACCGGGCAATGAACCGGTCACAACACAGGTTCAAGGGTTAATGGGTCAACCGGGGTCTAACCGGTAGTTAAACCGGTAGTGAACCGGTCATATTAAAATATTATAATTTATTAGTAGCAATATATTTTAATACATTTTTAAATTTCTATAGATAAAAATGAAGATTTTTAAGAAAAAAATACTTAAAATCTATTAGTATGAGTTATAATGCCTATACTTATGCAATGATATCTCCTTTTCTATAATTATTATATCTTTTTAAACAATTTTTTTCATTATCTTCTTCATTTTTTTAGATTTGTTCTTTCTTTACCTATTTTTCTCTACATTTTGGTCTTCAACTTCCAATTTTCCCCTAAAAAAAAAAGCAAAAACAGAAAAATAAAAAAAATAAAAAAATGAAACCGGTTCAACCGGTTGAATCACTGGTTTTACCGGTTTTAACCGGTTCTGACCGGTTAGACTGGTTTCAGACCCTCATTGAACTGGTGGGGCAGTCCCTCATTGAAACTGGTGGGACAATAGACAGCCAACCATCGTGCACCAATGGAGGCTATACCACGTGGTAAAATAATATACGCCATCTTATCCCAAACCCATTATCACAATAATTTATCAATAATTATTTCAATGGGATTTTCCTGAATATATACATATTTTTCTCATTTCAAATCATAAAATTCCACAAAGCTAGTTTATATCAAAATACTTCACAATATAATGATAACTTTCTCAATCACGATAAACCTTTACTCATTGGAGTAAATATCAACATATCATTTCCAAACTTAAATTATTTTACAAAATACTCACAAACAGCATACCAACACAAATAATAAGTGGAAAGTGGTTATCTTTCGTCAAAGCAAAATTATAATCACAAGCTCCTAATCCAAGAGCTCAAATATATGCCAAAAATCAATCTACAATAATCAATTTATAAAATGGCTAAATTATAAATCATCATCCTAAAAAAAATCTAAACCAATTAAAACCTCAAGAATACCTCTAATAATCCAAATAAATTATTTAACCAAAATTTAATCGGTTAAGAAGCCTAATATAGAATTATACATATATTAGTTATATAAAGATTTCATTATAAAATTACATGCTAACTAAGTAACAAAAGTAACTTGATTAAAATTAACTATTAATTATCCTCTACATTCCTATAGCCTTCTATTAACAAAACTCACATTTTTTTAAAAAAAAATATATATTATTTTATTTTTTATAATATTTATTTTTTATTATTATTTTTAATATATATATATTTATAGTTATTAATTTTTAATATATATATATATATATATTATTTTTTAAAAACATATTTTAACTAAAACCCTCTTTTCTTTTTACCCAAAAACTACTATTAATTGCATAATTATCCTTAAATTATAATTATAATTACCCAAAATCAGAATGTTACAATTAGATGTAAGATCCTCTCCTTAATTTTATAATATTAACTTATCTTTAAGAATTACTCATTTCAATTTGTTTTAAAGAAAGATTACCATGGTAGAAAAGAGTTCAAGTAACAATTTGAAAACTCTACCATAGTAATAAAGGATTTAAGTCTCTACAGAGAAAATATTACAATCCAACTTTTAAATATTAATCCTACAGTTATCATATAAAAAATTTCCATTTCAAAACCAAAGTTACCCAACTTTATATGATAAACAAAGTATGTAGACAAATTTAGAGTTTACAAAATATGGTCCCTAATAAGTGGCAATACATTCATTCAACACATAATAAACTACAAGAGGCTATATAGATATATATATAGAAATATATCTATGCCTCAAGAAGCTTCTCCCGACATTCCAGCAAGAGAATTATCACCTGAAAAATGTTAAATTAACGGGGTGAGACAAAAGCCTCAGTAACTAGCTATCCAACTCATTACACATGCTAACATGTGTTCATCAGGTGCTAAGTTGAACAATTTATATATCAAATTATAATTGATAAAAATTCAATATCACGATTTTATACATAAATTACTTATTACAATTCCCACTGCCTCCCATCAATCCAACCGAACCGCTTTATTTCCGCCAACTAGACCCATGGGCTAAGTTACTAACCATGTGACTGGCCACTCAAAAAGCTCACCGATCATGTGATGAGGATCGGCCAAACCCTCAGAGCACGTGCCCTGGACCATGGGTCTTTCCCCTCATTGAATTGGTGGGGTGTCGCAGCCTCTCATTGAACTGGTGGGGCAGTCCCTCATTGAAATTGGTGGGACAATAGACAGCCAACCATCGTGCACCAATGGAGGCTATACCACGTGGAAAAATAATATACTCCATCTTATCCCAAACCCATTATCATAATAATTTATCAATAATTATTTCAATGGGATTTTCCTGAATATATACATATTTTTCTCATTTCAAATCATAAAATTCCACAAAGCTAGTTTATATCAAAATATTTCACAATATAATGATAACTTTCTCAATCACGATAAACCTTTACTCATTGGACTAAATATCAACATATCATTTCCAAACTTAAATCATTTTACAAAATACTCACAAACAGCATACCAACACAAATAATAAGTGGAAAGTGGTTACTTTTCGTCAAAGCAAAATTATAATCATAAGCTCCTAATCCAAGAGCTCAAATATACGCCAAAAATCAATCTACAATAATCAATTTATAAAATGGCTAAATTATAAATCATCATCCTAAAAAAAATATAAACCAATTAAAACCTCAAGAATACCTCTAATAATCCAAATAAATTATTTAACGTAAATTTAATCGGTTAAGAAGCCTAATATAGAATTATTCTTAGATTAGTTATATAAAAATTTTATTATAAAATTATATGCTAACTAAGCAACAAAAGTAACTTGATTAAAATTAACTATTAATTATCCTCTACATTCCTATAGCCTTATATTAACAAAACTCAAATTTATCCAAAATCATAAATCTTAAAATTTTCTCTAATCATCATAAAATTATTATCATAAGAAAGAGAAAATTATTTAGAACATTTCCATAAAAAAATTCTGAGATGAGAAGTAATAATGAATACCTTATCGATCTTCAAAGATATGAAAATACTCCTACTAGTGCTTTACTCGGCACCTTTCTTCACACTTGAGTTGTGTAAAGTGAGGACGGGGGAGAGGGGGTATTTATAATACTCCCCTCCTCTTGAAAACGGTGGGCGGCACAAAGTGCCTCCCCCTGTTTTGTTTTAAGATTGTGGGCGCTTGCCCACAATCTAAATTGAAAATGGTGGGAAGCCTTTTTGTGCCTCCCCCAGTTTTCTAAGCTGGAGCCCACACACATTTTTTTTAAAAAAATATATGTATATATTATTTTATTTTTTATAATATTTATTTATTATTATTATTTTTAATATATATATTTATAGTTATTAATTTTTAATATATATATATATATTTATTATTTTTTTAAAACATATTTTAACTAAATCCCTCTTTTCTTTTTACCCAAAAATTACTATTAATTTGATAATTATCTCTAAATTATAATTATATTCTAAAAATAAAAATTAGGATGTTACAATTCTCCCCACCTAAATAGAATTTTGTCCCCAAAATTCAATTTAAATAATGTACAAAAATACAATCAGAATACAATCATATAATCACAACTTTAAGCAAACAAGTTAGGAAAATCACGACGCATTCTTTCTTTAGTCTCCCAAGTCACATCTCCAGGTGTCATACCCTTCCAAAAGACTTTCACCAATCGGATGGTCTTTTTCCGCAGTTGTTTGTTTTGGACATCTAAAATCCTCTCTGGTTCTGCTATATAAGTTAAGTTTTCTCTCAACTCAACTTCCTTAGGCTTAATGACATGAGATGGATCTGGATGATACTTCTTCAATTGTGATACATGAAATACATTGTGCACATTAGACAAGTGCGGAGGCAAAGCGATTCGATAAGCTACTGACCTAATCCGCTCCAAAATCTCGTATGGTCCAATGAATCGGGGAGTCAACTTCTTTACTTTAATAGACCTTTCAATGCCCGTTATAGGTGAAACCTTTAGGAAAACATGATCTCCTTCATTAAATTCCAAAGGTCTCCATCGACGATCCGCATAACTCTTCTGTCGGCTCTGAGCTGTCAACAATTTCTACCGTATCATTTCAATTTTTCGTGATGTTTGGTCCACCAAATATGGTCCAACAATGGTTCTCTCACTCAATTCGGTCCAACACAATGGCGATCTACATCTTCGACCATATAAAGCCTCAAAAGGTTCCATTTGAATACTGGAATGGTAGCTATTATTATATGCAAATTTTGCCAATGGCAAGTGCTTGTCCCAACTATCTGGGAGCTCGATGGCGCATGCTCTCAACAGTTTGAGGTAGATCTTCGAAAGAAGCTAAGAGAAGAGGGGAGTATTCCAAAGCCAAAAGATCATGAGGCTCCTGAGCCCAGTATAGAAGTATCACAGAAAAATGAGCAAGTCGGCTCAACTAATTATGAAGGCACTGGGAAGAATATTGGGGGTGAGGGATCATCACAACCCAATCCTGAAGAATTAGCTATTAATAAGGTATGGAAAGATGTTCATCATCATGATCTTGAAAAGTTTCATGGAGATTTAGATCCACTGAAGGCTGAAGCCTGGATCAAGAGTTTGGAGACTATCTTTAGAGCTGTTGTTTGTAATGAATATCGAAAGGCCAGAGTAGCCATTATTCTGTTAAGGGATCGTGCTCAAAGATGGTGGCAAAGCACGGGTGGTTTAGATGACTCAAGGACAACTTGGACGGAGTTCAGAACTAAGTTCTTCAATCATTACTTTCCTCCAGCATTAAGGCATGATAAGGAGACATCATTCTATGCCCTTCGACAGGATGACATGCACGAGGATGAGTTTATTATGGCTTTCATCGACTTATCCAGATATGTGACCTACTTATAAGAAAAAGATGACCCGGACTGGAAATCACGTCAACTGATTACTAGGGCCAGGCCAGAGTTAAAACCTTTTGTGCCAAAGCGTGATATAAAGAGTTTTAAGGAAACTTGCACCAACTTGAGGATAGCTGCACGTATGAAGCGTGAAATTGAGGCTGCCAAACTCTAATATAATCAGGGAAAGTTCTCCATTTTTAGACCGGTGGGTGGAGAAAACAAGCCATTTGGATTTCATCCTGGGAGTACAAGGAATTTTGGTAGAAAGAGTCAAGGGCAAAGGAGTGGATCTCGATCGAGTAATTTCCAGAGTAACTTCCAAAGGAAACAGGGTCAGAGGAGCTATGCTGGAGTAAGCCAACAACCTCATCGTGAAATGGCAATGTCAGCCCCAAGCGTTAACGATCCTTGCCCAAAATGTGGGAAGACTCATACTGGCCAATGTTGGCAATATTTTCAGTGTCATAAGTTTGGCCATACCATGCGATATTGTCCAGAGGGGCAGCAGCAGCAACAGACCAACCAAAGTGGCCATCCCACTATTCCTGGCAGAGTATATGCCATGACTCTAGAAGAAGCAGGAGTATCCCCTAATGTTATTAGAGGTACTATTTCTCTTCATGGTCACAACATTATTGCAAAGTTTGACTCAAGTTCTACGCATTCTTTCATATCTTTTGATTGTGCTAAGAAGTATGATTTCCCTATATCTGTTCTACCATATGACTTGAAAATTTCTACCCCTGCTGGGGCTGTTGTGATGATCGCACATGCTTGTGTGGGTATTACCCTTTGGTTTGAAAACCGAGATTCTATAGTGGATTTAGTGTGTCTGCCACTAAAAGGCATGGATGCTATTATGGTATAGATTGGCTAGTGGACAATGATGCCATACTTCATTATAAGAAGAAGGTGGCCACTTACGCCATGAATACCATATTCGTAGAAGCCCCTATAGTCCCGATGTTATTGTCAACAGCTCGAGTGGATAAGTGTATCATAAAGGGTTGTCAAGCCTATATAGTTTTCTTCTCTATCAATGTGGATAGAGAAGTTGGGATCGATCATATCAATCTAGTAAAAGAATATCTTGAGGTATTTTCAGAAGAGATATCAGGACTGCCTCCGGAGTGGGAGGTCGAGTTCACCATCGATTTGGTGCCAAGTACAACCCCAATTTCTAAGGCCCCTTATCAGATGTCACCATCAGAGTTAGTAGAATTGAAGAAAAAACTAGAAGAGTTGCTCGAGAAAGGCTTCATTTAACCAAGTGTCTCTCCCTGGGGTTCACCAGTGTTGTTTGTCAAAAAGAAGGATGGAAGTATGACGCTGTGCATTGACTATAGACAGCTGAATAAGGTCACAATTAAGAATAACTATCCATTACCTAGGATTGATGATTTACTAGATCAGCTCAAGGGAGCTGCAGTGTTCTCTAAGATTGACTTAAGATCGGGTTACCACTAGCTTAGAGTTAGGGCTGAGGACATCTCGAAGACTGCTTTCTGGACTCGCTATGGGCATTATGAGTTTTTGGTTATGCCTTTCGGGTTAACCAATGCTCCAGCCGTCTTCATGGATTATATGAACCGGATTTTTATGCCATACTTAGATCGATTCATTATTGTCTTTATTGATGATATTCTCATTTATTCTAAGAATGAGGAGGAGCATCGAGAGCATTTACACATTGCATTGCGTATATTAAGGGATCACCAGTTGTACGCTAAGTTGAGTAAGTGTGAGTTTTGGCTTAAGGAAGTGAATTTCCTTGGCCACGTGGTGTCAGCTGAAGGGGTAGCTGTTGATCCTAGTAAAGTAGATGCCGTGTTGAAATGGGAAGCCCCAAAGTCGGTGACTGAAGTAAGAAGCTTTTTAGGATTGGCAGGATACTATAGGAGATTTATTAAAGGATTTTCTCAAATTGCCATGCCTCTTACCAAGTTGGCCAAGAAAGATCGATCGTATATATGGACTGACAATTGTGAAGCTGCTTTTCAAGAGTTGAAGGTGAAGTTGACTACAGCCCCTGTGCTTACCCTTCCTGATCCTTGTTGTCCATACATAGTGTACATAAACGCTTCCTTCAAGGGTCTGGGTTGTGTGTTGATGCAAGAAGGCAAAGTTGTTGCATATGCTTCTAGACAATTGAGACCTCATGAGGAGAATTATCCAACTCATGACTTGGAATTGGCAGCTGTGGTGTTTGCTCTGAAGATTTGGAGGCATTATTTGTATGAATCTCAATTTGAAGTATTCAGTGGCCATAAGAGTTGAAGTATGTTGTTGATAAGAAGGAGTTGAAAAACAGACAACGTCGATGGATGGAATTCCTGAAGGATTATGACTTCGAATTGAAGTATCATCCTGGCAAGGCTAACATGGTTGCAGACGCTTTAAGTTGAAAGTCAATACACTTGTTTCAAATGAGCTTAGAAGAACAGAGTTGGCTAAATGGATTAAGAGATCTCCATGTAGTCCTAGATCAAAGAAGGGCTACTTTAAATGCAGTCCTTAGTGAATATGGGTTTTATCAGGACCTGAGAGACGCCCAGATGAAAGATGATCAGCTAAAAGGAATTTGAGAGGAACTAGAACATGATAATGTTTCAAATTATGACATTGGGAATACGAATATCTTGAGATACAAGAAGAAAATTTGTGTTCCTAACAATGATGAAATCAAGAAAACCATTTTGGAAGAAGCTCATCGGAGCAAGTACACTATGCATCCGGGAATCACTAAGATGTATAATGATTTAAAGCAACAGTATTGGTGGCCAAAGATAAAGAGAGATGTGACCGACTTTGTCTTGAAGTGTTTGACGTGTCAGAAAGTCAAGATCGAGCACCAGAAACCCCCAGGACTACTCCAGAACCTGGATATCCCTAAATGGAAATGGGATAGCATTTCTATGGACTTTATTACAGGTTTACCACAAATTCGGAACACTTACAATGCTATTTAAGTGATCGTAGACCTATTAACCAAGTCAGCATAATTTTTACCGATAAGAGTGGACTACTCGTTAGAGAAATTGTCTGAGTTGTATATTAAAGAGATTGTTCGTATGCATGGAGTGCCAGAAAAATAACATATCGGATCGTGATCCACGGTTCACTTCAAACTTTTGGAAATCCCTGCTAGAGGCCATGGGTACAAAGTTAAAGTATAGTACTGCTTATCATCCTCAGACAGATGGGTAAACCGAGAGGACTATTCAGACACTCGAAGACATGTGTTGAGAGCATACACCATAGAGCTCCCAGGTAGTTGGGAGAAGCACTTGCCATTGGCAGAATTTGCATACAATAATAGCTACCACTCCAGTATTCAAATGGCACCTTTTGAGGCTTTATATGGTCGAAGGTGTAGATTGCCATTGTGTTGGACCGAATTGAGTAAAGGAATCATTATTGGACCAGATTTGGTGGACCAAACATCACGAAAGATTGAAATGATACGGCAGAAATTGTTGACAGCTCAGAGCCGACAGAAGAGTTATACGGATTGTCGAAGGAGGCCTTTGGAATTTAATGAAGGAGATCATGTTTTCCTAAAGGTTTCACCCATAACGGGCATTGGAAGGTCTATTAAAGCAAAGAAGTTGACTCCTCGATTCATTGGACTATACGAGATTTTGGAGCGGATTGGGTCAGTAGCTTATCGAATCGCTTTGCCTCCGCACTTGTCTAATGTGCACAACGTATTTCATGTATCACAATTGAAGAAGTATCATCCAGATCCGTCTCATGTCATTAAGCCTGAGGAAGTTGAGTTGAGAGAAAACTTATATAGCATAACCAGAGAGGATTTTAGATGTCCAAAACAAACAACTGCGGAAAAAGACCATCCGATTGGTGAAAGTCTTTTAGAAGGGTATGACACCTGGAGATGTGACTTGGGAGACTAAAGAAAGAATGCGTCGTGATTTTTCTAACTTGTTTGCTTAAAGTTGCGATTATGCTTGTTTATTTTGAATTATTGTATTCTGATTGTATTTTTGTACATTATTTAAATCAAATTTTGGGGACAAAATTCTATTTAGGTAGGGAGAATGGTAACATCCTGATTTTTATTTTTAGAATATAATTATAATTTAGAGATAATTATGAAATTAATAGTAATTTTTGGGTAAAAAGAAAAGATGGATTTAGTTAAATTATGTTTTAAAAAAATAATAAATATATATATATATTAAAAATTAATAAGTATAAATATATATATATTAAAAATAATAATAATAAATAAATATTATAAAAAATAAAATAAAATATACATATATATATACATATATTTTTTTTTTTTTAAAAATGTGTGTCGGCGCCCACAGCGTAGAAAACTGGGGGAGGCACAAAAAGGCTTCCCACCATTTTCAATTTAGATTGTGGGCTAAAGCAAAACAAGGGGAGGCACTTAGTGCCTCCCACCATTTTCAAGAGGAGGGGAGTATTATAAATACCCCCTCTCTTCCGTCCTCACTACACACAACTCAAGTGTGAAGAAAGGTGTAGAGTGAAGCACTAGTAGGAGTATTTTCATATCATTGGAGATCGATAAGGTACTCAATATTACTTCTCATCTCACAATTGTTTTTTATGGAAACGTTCTAAATAATTTTCTCTTTCTTATGATAATAATTTTATGATGATTAGAAAAAAATTTAAGATTATGATTTTGGATAAATTTGAGTTTTGTTAATATAAGGCTATAGGAATGTAGATGATAATTAATAGTTAATTTTAATCAAGTTACTTTTGTTACTTAGTTAGCATATAATTTTATAATGAAATCCTTATATAACTAATCTATGAATAATTCTATATTAGGCTTCTTAACCGATTAAATTTTGGTTAAATAATTTATTTGGATTATTAGAGGTATTCTTGAGGTTTTAATTGGTTTAGATTTTTTTTTAGGATGATGATTTATAATTTAGCCATTTTATAAATTGATTATTGTAGATTGGTTTTTGGCGTATATTCGAGCTCTTGGATTTGGAGCTTGTGATTATAATTTTGCTTTGGCGAAAGGAAACCACTTTCCACTTATTATTTGTGTTGGTATGCTATTTGTGAATATTTTGTAAAATGATTTAAGTTTGGAAATGATATGTTGATATTTACTCCAATGAGTAAAGGTTTATTGTGATTGAGAAAATTATCATTATATTGTGAAGTATTTTGATATAAACTAGCTTTGTGGAATTTTATGATTTGAAATGAGAAAAATATGTATATATTCAGGAAAATCCCATTGAAATAATTATTGATAAATTATTGTGATAATGGTTTTAGGATTAGATGGGGTATATTATTTTACCACGTGGTATAGCCTCCATTGGTGCACGATGGTTGGCTGTCTATTGTCCCACCAGTTTCAATGAGGGACTGCCCCACCAGTTCAATGAGGGGCTGCGACACCCCACCAGTTCAATGAGGGGAAAGACCCATGGTCCGGGGCACGTGCTCTAAGGGTTTGGTTGATCCTCATCACGTGACCGGTGAGCTTTTTGAGTGGCCAGTCACATGGTTAATAACTTAGCCCATGGGTCTAGTCGGCGGAAATAAGACGGTTTGGTTGGATTGATGGGAGATAATGGGAATTGTAATAAGAAATTTATGTATAAAACTGTGATATTGAATTTTTATCATTTATAATTTGTTATATAAATTGTTCCACTTAGCACCTCATGAACACATGTTAGCATGTGTAATGAGTTGGATATCTGGTTACTGAGGCTTTTGTCTCACCCCGTTAATTTAACATTTTTCAGGTGATAATTCTCTTGCTGGAATGTCGGGAGGAGCTCCTGAGGCATAGATATATTTCTATATATATCTGTATAGCCTCTTGTAGTTTATTATGTGTTGAATGAATGTATATTGCCACTTATTAGGGACCATATTTTGTAAACTCTAAATTCATCTATATACTTTGTTTATCATATAAAGTTGGGTGACTTTGGTTTTGAAATGGAAATTTTTGATATAATAACTGTAGGATTAATTTTTAAATGATGGATTGTAATATTTTCTTTGTAGGAACTTAAATCCTTTATTACCATGGTAGAGTTTTCAAATAGTTATTTGAACTCTTTTCTACCATGGTAATCTTTCTTTAAAAAAAATTGAAATGAGTAATTCTTAAAGATAAGTTAATATTATAAAATTAAGGAGAGGATCTTACATGATGCATATGGTTGTGCACATACTCCTCAACTTCCTCGGAGTTGTGCAGCATATATAGGTGTACTTGTTCTAACTGTTGGTCTTAGATAGTCACAACTTTCCTGCCCATGATCCTTTCCCCACCAATCCTTCCCCTTATGCCAAGACACGAGATGCATAATATCGCTTGAATTTTTTAAGTATGTGGCATAAAATTTAGTGGCTTTTTCACAGATATATTGTCCCATAATGCAACCCTCCGGATGACTTTGATTTTTCACACACCCTTCCATTATCTACATGAAACATTCAACTGGGTACATCCACCTTAAATAGGCTAGACCATAAAGTTTTACCTCTCTAACCAGGTGAGTTGTTAGGTGGACCATGATGTTAAAGAAAACTAAAGGAAATATATCTCAAACTCATATAATGTAGTTACAACTCGTTTTTGCAACCTCATCAATTTTTGAGATTCTATCACTTCACTACAACAGTGACTCAAAGAAAAAAGCATAACTTGGTGATTGTAGCTCACACCTCATAAGGTTAGATACCCCATATAGCCACCAAAATAAAGTTCTCCATCAAGACATAGAAGTCATAAGATCTTAATCCTATCAATTTGAAGTCCTTTACTGACATAAGTCTTTGAATGTTTGAAGAGTAACCCTCTAGAACCTTGACTGAAGCAAGGAAATGACAAAAGCTAGTTTTTTCTGCATTTGATAGTGTGTGAGCCACGAGACAAAGAAATGTATGGGCTTCCCTTTCTTCTTGTGCTAATTCTTCCCTTATTACCATCTCAACATGTTTACCTTAATATTTATGCCATCTTTGGTCTTTCCTGGAATATGGAGTAACATGCCAACAATAATTTTACACACATTTTTCTCAATGTGGATAAAGTAAAAAAAAAAGTCTTATATCAAGGGTCCTTCAATAAGGTAAGTAAAAGAAAATGGACCTAACGGTTTGCCAAATAGACATTTTATATCTTTCATCTTTTCATATACCTTTTCACTAGTCAAAGGTTCAGGTGCCCTACCCTCTTGTGATTTCTTATTGAAATATTTTTTTAAATGCCGATAACGATGTTCCCAATACAACCATCTTTGATGTCCCATGTAGGAATTCTTCATGCCATGCTTCATTCTAATTGAATGTGTACCCTCTTCTCAAATTGGACATCAAGGTTGGCCTTTAATGTTGTATCTTGAGAAATTAACATATGTAAGAAAATCATTGATAATGCCAAAGAGCATGGCTCTCAAGTTGAACGTTTCTTCCTTGTGAGCATCATACTCCATGACCCTATCATCCCACAAACACTTCAAGTCTTCAATTAGTGGAGCCAGGTAGACATCTATGTCATTCTTGGGTTGTTTGGGCCCCAAGATTAGAATGTACAACATGTAGTACTTGTGCTTCATGCAGAGCCGTGGAGGAAGGTCATATATCAAAAATATTACTGACCATGTACTATGGGTATTGCTTTGCATCCCAAATGGGTTCATCCCTTTAGTTGTCAGTGCAAGACATATGTTCCTATCATCTTGAGCGAATTCATTGTGGTTCAGATCAAAATTCTTCCATTGCGAAGAATTAGCAAGATGTCAAAACATGCTTTCATTAATTTGATTATCTACATGCCACCTTAAATTTTTGGCATATTCAAGATTGCTATATAGGCATTTAAATTTAGATATAATGGGAAAATACTGTTACGCCTTATTTGGCCTCTTCCCATTTTATTGGTAGTGTGATTCCTCACACATGGGACAATGAGTTAGTGAGGTATATTCATTTCTGAATAAGGCACGATCATTGGGGCAAGCATGTATCTTCTTGTAGCTAAGGTTGATGGAGCGCAACATCATCTTTGTGGCATATGTTTTGGGTAGAACCACGCTTTTTGTCTATAGTATTAGATTCAAAGTCTTGAGCAATTTTGTGAAGCTTGTATCAGACCACCCATTTCTTGCCTTCAAGTTGTACAATATCTACACAACACTCAATAAGGTTAAGACAATGCACCCCTCATACAATGCTTCATCGTGCCACCCTTCAAAGTTTCTATCATTTTAGGACAATCCCGAAGGTCATCATCTTCTAACGCCTTGGCCATATCATCAAGACAGTTGGCATCAAATGCTCTTATGTCGAAATCACCTAATGATGCATAATTTTCCATTTGTTCAACCACCCCACTGCTTATCTCCCCTTGCCTTATCCAATATGTATAAGTATAATCAATTCTACTAATCAATAAGTGTAATGACAAGTTTCTCAATCACACTACTGTACATTGCCATACTCTACACATAGGCAAAGAATCAAAATATCGTTTAGCGGATTATGTTCAAATGCAAACTCAAGGAAATATGTTACCTAACCCCAGTTGTAATGCCCCAAATTTTGATTAAGGGCTAATGACTTCAAATGAGATTGTAAAAAATGTTTCATGAATGTTTTTTTGTGAAATAAAGTATGGGTTATGACTGAATTTGCAGTAGAAAATGCCCAAACCCTGTATTTAAGTTTAATTATTTAGAAAAGTCTTTATTGAATTTAAATGAGAGGGAATGGCATATGAAAGAAGGGAAAAGAAGGTAAATCAAGTGTCAAGTGGCAATTCAAGTGAATATGCCATAGTTAGGGTCAAAACAAGAAGAATAAAATTTACCAGCCAATTAGTCAATAATTGATGAAGAAATTAATTTCTAGCTAAAAGAAATGAGGAGTGTGACTAAATGGCTAATGGAGTAGTTAGTGTAACCATGTAGTTACTTACTTTATGAGAACCAATAGGATTTGGACAAGTAGCATCTTGTGGATGAAGAGATGTTATTGGAAATGTCAAATAATCATTTTTTTTATCAATTTCTCTTCCCTCTCTCCTTGTATTTTCGATCAAAGGCATGGGAAGGAGGGAAATATCATCATTCACATCATCTTCTTCTCTCTCTTATGTTAGAACTGGCTGATACCTAAGAGGGGGTGAATTAGGTGTAAGATAAAAACTTAATAACTTTAAAAAAATTTTCGCATCTTATGAAATCAATAAGTATGGAAGCATAAGACCATAAGTATCTAAAACATATATGCTGGAAATATAAGAGTTTAGGGAAGAGAAGATGCAAACTGTGATATATTCTGGTTTGGCCTAATCCACGATGACCTACATCCAGTCCCCAGGCTCCTCCTGAGATTTTCAATCCATTATCTTCCTTAAGCTTAACCGGGTATTTGAGAACTATTACAATCTCACAAGTTTAATTCGGGTACTTATGAAACCTTTACAATTCTCATACTGAGTTACTCCCCCTTACACACACCATAAGGTTATAACCGAGTTGCTCCCCCTTACACACCGTAAGGATACAACTTTGATGATGAAATATTACAATCAATTTTCTCTCTCATAAGTGAATAAGATGAACACTGAAGTACAATACAAATAATAGCTTTCTCAAATATACATGATATAGAAAATAGATAAGAACAGAGAGTAGTTGGGTTGGAGTAGGTGATTCATGATCTTTTCATGTTTCTCGTTAGTGTTGCTCTTCGTTGAATGTTCCCATATTTATAGATGAGTTATGATAGCCGTTGGAAGCATTTCAACCTATTTGTTAGAGTGGTGTAGCTTTGTTTAATCGTTCTTCGATTTTGAAAACTAGCTGTTGTGGTTGGTGAACGTTCCGCTTCCATAAAGTCAACTTTTGTCTCTTCTCATCATCTCTTCATTGTATTCCTCGATAAATGCATTAAAAACTTATATAATGAAGTGTTAGAGTGATTAGAAATAAGGAGAGTGAGTTTCATAATCATTCCTATGATTTTTGAAAGCTCTAATAGGTTGTTCTATTCTCTTAAGAAGCATTACTCGAGTGGTCACTCAAGTAAGCCTGGGTCATTACTCGAGTGATCCCTCAAGTAATCACATTCAAAATCTAGCCGAGAGCATTTCCAACTTCATTACTCAAGTAATCCCTCAAGTAATTATTTCTTTTCATTTCATGTTACTCGAGTGCTCCCTTGAGAAATGTCACTCAAATGTTTGCCGAGAGCAACTAGATAATTTCTTCTTTGATTACTCAAATGGCCCCTTGAGTAATGTCTCAAATAACTTTGCAGATTACTCGAGTGATCCCTTTGAGTAATCCCATGCAATTCTTGACAGAGAGCTTACTGGAACAATTTCTCACACATTACTTGAGTGGTTCCTCGATTAAAGTTTCAAATAACTTTGCATATTACTCGAGTAGCCCCTTCAAGTGATCTCTTCATTTTGATTCAAAACATGGAAAATTATATATCATTGGAAAGCTCTCTTCATCTACATTCTAATGTAATAAGAATCATCTCCAAACTCATTGAATATAGAAAGTTATGATCTAAAGAGTATCTATTGTTCTTAGACAATCTCTGAAATCACGAGCAGCAAATTCCAGAAGACATAATTCTTAGCATATAGCTTCAATGTGACAAATTATATATCCATGGAAATCTCTTTAAGTCTACTTTCATATAGCACTAGTTTTATCACAATCCGATGTGTAGTTTGAGAGTTATGTCCAAAATACCAAAGCTGTCCAGGAATATGACGGTGATTCATGTGTCAACTTCAACAGATCATATCTCTCTCATATGAACTCCTTTTAATGTAATCTTGGTGTCCATAGTGTTAGGAATCTAGTTTCATATGCCACTAGGTTTAGCTCAATCCAACTTGTGGTTAGAGAGATATGACTGAAATATCGAACCTCTGTCCTGTCATGCGAAAACATAGCATAATAAAAATATACGACACTTGAGTGGTTACTCGAGTAATCATGCCCATTACTCGAGTAACCACTTGAGTAATGTCCTTTTAAACATGGCAGAGAGCCAAAACTCAAGGGAACACCTTGAGGAAGTTCCATAAATTCCATATAAGTTATCTTGGCTTCAAATTGACCTATTCTGACCTCTATATGATCATAGAAACCTCCGTATCACTTTTAAGATCTTAAGTCTTGATATTCACATTAGATCTTGCATATTATTCTTTCTTCAATCTCTTGCTTCTTGTTTTTCCTCTTGATGATCATTCTTCATCACCCAACTAGATATCTTCTTGTATATATTCAATCTTCTTCATTCTTCATTCTTTCTTCAATCTCTTTCATCTTGTTTTTCTTCTTGAGGATCATTCTCCATTTATGAGGCATTATAACCAAAATAACATCAACCCACTATCAAGTTTGTGACTAATCTACAAGATATACAATATCAAATATAGTAGTTAGTCAATGTAGAAGATAAGTATATTATACAAACTTTTTGCTCTTAATACTTGACATCTATATTTGACATCATCAAAACTATTCATATCTAACATCTTGCTCTCTCCATTTTTGGCTGACACATGGAAGAAGGAAAGAGAAAGAACTCAAGGTAAATCCAACTCTTCTTCTTGAGATTTGACCTAAAAGATGACTTCTATAGCTCAAATCATGTTCTTTAATCTTGCTCCTCTTGTTGAGAGCTTCAATTCTATGTTTTCATATTTTCAAGTGGTGGTGTTTGGTAAAATCAAGAAAACTAGAGGTTGGTGATGTAAGGAACACGTTAGAGAAAGTGATAGAGGTGAGCAAGATCAATCTTTTGACATGTATATTGTGGCCATTGGTTAAGACTTTAATTTTTGGAATTTTGCCCTATTTTTCATGTATTAAGGCCTTAGAAAGTTTGGTACGTTGTGATCATGGAAATGGTGCTTTGTATTGAGTTTGGATAAATAGAATTGAATTGAAGCTTAAATATAAAGTTTGACAATTTTGGGTTTTGTGTTGAATTATTGCCTAAAATAGAGCATGATAATAGAATGAGAATTTGGTTATTTTGATGTTTCTATTGGATTCCATACTACAAATTGTGGGGAAGTAGTGTTGGTTATAGATTTTGGACCATTGGAAACATATGTGTGAAAATTGGAAAATTCTGTCAAGTCAAACTTTGTGCAGGTAGTCACTTTCCATGGTAGTTTTGAATGAGCAAATGGTGTTTAAAAATTCTGAAACTTCTTATTCTAATAGTAGACATGCCAAGCTTTAAATTGATACATTATGGCTGTCATTTTGATTTGTATGCTGGGAATTATGTATTTCCAAAGTTCGAGGTTGAAACTGGACTTAATTCTTGAGCAGTATGGACATTTGTTGAATTCTGTATGTTTGTGGTGATAGATGCTAGTGATTCATATTTTTCCTATAAAAAGGACTTCAAAATATTAAAATATGACTTGGGATCACTCCATTTTGATTTTTCTAGATTTAGTTATGATTTTTAGAAATTCAGTTAAGAAGCAGGAATTTTCCTGGCCGCAGCCAGAAAGTGTTGAACATGCTTTTAGCCGTAGCTAAAAACTTTCTGACCTCTTTTTTGGTCCCAGCCAGAAGACTCTTGGCCACAGTAAAAAACCCTCTTAGCTATTTTTGTCCAGAACCAAAGAATTTCTTGGCCACGGCCAACGCCTAAAAATCAGCATTTTACACTTCTAAAAGCTGGTCTTTGTTATAATTCTTTCCAACTCTTTAGGCTTTTTGTTTGAGCTTCTCATAGCCACCTAAAGGACCCAAATAATAACCAACCCTAAGTGTCTTGGAGTCATTTAAGAAGTTGAAATAGGCAATAACTCATCATTATTGATTATGGTGTGTAGGATTTGACATTTGTCCTGCACGTGATAAACCGGTGCCAGAGCGTGAGAGGAAAGAACAAGGTAGTGACACTTTCTCCTATATCATGTTTAATGCATTGTATGTTTGTACTTATCATTGAATGAATGATTGAGTCGTGACGAATGTGGCGGCTTTGAATGTGACAAATGTCATGGAAGCGCTGTTAGTGATTGTTATGCGTATCACATAAGTGATTGTTGCCATGATTAAATGTTGCTGTTAGTGATTGTCATGCTTATCATGCTTGTGATCAAATCATGATTGAATGCTGATGTAAGTACTATGATGATTGAATGTTGTTGTTACTGAATATCATGCTTATCACATTTGTGATCAAAGACATGATTGAATGCTGCTGTGATTGTGGTGCTGATTGAATGCTGTTGTGATGCTGTATTGTCACTACTATAGAATATAGATTCTGCTACCCTAAAGGACGTCCCTTTTTAAAATAAGGATGTCTAAAATATAGGTAGTGACATTTTTGTAATTTTGTGTGGGAACTAGGTAGCTTTAGACGTCCCAAATGGAATTTGGGACGTCTAAAGTTATAAAAAAATCACTTTAGACATCCCAGATTGAATTTGTGATGTCTAAAGGAAAAAAATTAATTTTTTTAACACTTTAGACGTTCCAAATTCCATTTGGGACATCTAAAGTGGGACTTTAGATGTCCCTTTTTCAATTTGGGACGTCTAAAGTAATTTAAAAATTTCCTTACAAGCTGCATTGAATATAAGGGACACTTGTCCCTTATATTAAATAAAAGGATGCTTTCCTTCCTCTCTCTCTCTCACTCCCACAACATTTTTCAATTTCTCTGAGAGGAGTTGTAGAGAGAGACCCACATTCTATAGATTCAAATGGCTTTTACCTTTTATGTTCCGCCATCCTCCTCTCATCATGCCCTTCGGTGCCCTTATTTGCGATGGTACTTTTTCTTTATCCTTTCTCAAATCTTACATGCTTGTCTGTTTGTTATTATTATTATATAAGTTCCTCTCTTTTTTCACAATCAGATCTGGTACAGTGTATCTGGGTAAAAAATGGATTTTTGAATTTTAAAGTTTGACTAAAAGAAGTTTGAATAAAGCTAGCAAAGTGGTGGAAGTGTGGTGATGCCAAAAAAAGGAAATTCCGGAGCCAAAAAGAGAATGGAGAAAGCTAGCATTTGTGTTCTACAAAACTATTGCAGAGGATTCTCATCTAGAACTTGTGTTTGCTTGCGTAATTGATGACCTCAGCATCTATAGGAAATTTAAAATTCAAATGACTTTAGACATCCCTTTTTAAAAAAAGGGACATCTAAAGTGGAGACTTTAGACGTCCTTATTTCAAAGTTGGGATGTCTAAAGTCCCACTTTAGACGTCCCTTTTTTTACGGACGTCTGAAGTCCCAATTTACTACGTTGCTCACATTGATGTCCCCCTATGTTTAGACGTTAAAAGTGCCAAAATAGGGATGTTAAAACCCTATTTTGTAGTAGTGTGTGATAATTGCTTACATACTTTATTAAATTATGCATCATATACGTGAAATGTTACTACTGAGATTCTTTTGAATCTCACTCTTTCCAATGAGAAATTTTTTATCCAGCGCAAGTGGATCAAGGGACAAGACAAGAAGTCTATAAGGGCGGCTAGGATTGCTGGTGATAGTCTTTAGTTTTGGTTTTTGGTTATCAATTTTGGACAAATGTATATATTGATCACAGAATAGTGTTGGTATGTAATCCCCGACAAGGGAAAACTGAGATGGGTAGTGATGCCCTATGAAACCTTATTCGATAATGAATACATCCCAGGTAAATGTCGGAAATTTTTGCTAAGCGCTCTGATATTGTTGTATGTAACAAAACTGAATAGTCCAAATGGTTTAAAAGTGAATAGAGATCATATTGTACATGTTCTGGAAAAAGTTTCATTTGTTCACGGTCTCTTATTTAAGTTATGACACTGTTAAAACCCTTTTTACGGTCAATTTAAGTACGGGGGTTAAATTTGTGGTATCAGAGCAATAGTTCCTGACAAGGGTAGGTTTTGCTAGGATAGTTACAGTAGTTATTGCTTTAGTAAGGGTTGTTAGCCTATGATTGTTTGTTCTATATATACACATGGATGTTCTTGTTATTGTTGGTATATGAGTTTAAGGAGTATGTGTATACATTTATTATGATAATGACATGGTGAATCATTTGTAGGGTAAAAAGGAACAATAGTTTGCCCAAGGGTTCGACGAGTAGAACCAGAGGTAGAGGAAATAAATGACAATCCACCTAATCCTATGCAAGTGACGATGGGTATGCTTACGGAGCAGCAAGATATGATAAATAATCTACGAGAAGAGCTCAGAGAGGAAAAAGCGAAAGTAATGAAGATCGGCTCTAGTCTACCTGAGAAGAAACAACTCAAGAGGAAATAGTTGAAGGAAATAGTTGAGAAGAACCAAGAATCCCATGAGGTACCAATTCAAAAATGGAAGAGATCTCCAATTCTGGGTCTCTAAATTCTACAAGCATATGCCTCTTGTGTTCAGGGGAAGATTTGACCCCCAAGCAGCTAAGGATTGGCTATTGTGACTAGAGAAAATTTTTGAAGTACTCAATTGCCCATCTAAGGTGAAGGCAAGATTGGCCATCTACAAACTAGAGGGGGATGCCGATCGATGGTGGAGGAACATTGCTATAACCCTACGGACCCGAAATGTTCCAGTGACTTGGGAGTTATTCCAGGAGCAGTTTAATGATAAATACTTCCTAAAGTCTATGAGGATAGAGAAGGAGTAAGAATTTCTATCCATTAAGCAGGGAGAAGTAGAGACATTTGATGGCTACCTATCCAGGTTCATCCGACTAGCTCGAGACTCCTCTTACCTTCACCATATGGATGATGAGGAGTAAAGCTCTGATATGCTGATCCATCGCTTGAGATGTAAGTTAAAGAAAAGGTTAGCCACGCGATAACTTACCAAGTTCAACAAAGCTGTTGAGGAATGTCAAATCATTGAGAATAATCTGAGGGATTTAAACACAACTAAGGGCGGTGGTCATGGCAAGCCCAGTAAGGGAAACTCCTTTCAGAAACGTAAGAGCCAAGGGTCTTTATCTAAAGGCGGCAGTAAGAAGCTATTTCAGCCTGGGGATCGTGAGAATCAGAAACCCCCAGTGTAGTGGAAGTTACCGTTGTGGCAGAGTGTATCCTGGAAGCACATGTACCGGGCAATTAGTATGTTACAATTACAAGAAGCCAGGACATTTTGCTAATGAATGCAGGTGGCAACTGACTGAGCCAAGGCCTAAGAATTAGGGAAGGGTGTTTGCTATGACCCATGAAGAAGTACGGAAGTCTCTTGACCTGATTCAAGGTAAAATTCTTCTAAATGGTAGTTTGCTATAAGCTTTATTTGATTCAGGTGCTAGTCATTCTTTCATAGCCTATGACTGTGAAAAGTGCCTAGGATTACATGTTCATAAACCATCTATTGATAGGGTTGTGTTGATGCCGATGGGTGTCAAGATTGTGACTGCTGAGGCTTATTTGAATTATGTGATAACTGTCGAGGGGTATGAGTCTACAATTGATTTGATTTGTTTGCCACTCCATCAACTAGAAGTTATTCTGGGTATAGATTGGTTGATGATGAATAATGTGCTGCTGGATTGTGGGAATAAGAAAATAGTCTATCTTGCTCCGTAGAGGGATGATAATGTTAATGCTAGTCTAAATTTCCTCTTAATGGCTAAAGCCGAGGAATGCTTGACAAAGGGGTGCGAAGGGTATATGGTATTCTTTTTCATACAAGGAGAGACAGATGACGCTCTGAACAGTATACTCGTGGTGAAAGAGTTCCCTAAGGTGTTTTCAGATGATCTTAGCGGATTACTGATGAACCCATGTCATGTGAGTTCTCAAAATAAAACTAGGTTTGAAACTGTAGCGTAGTAGCTCAACCTAGGTCGTTCTTGTAAGGAGATTATTTTTCAAGTTTCTAAGTAGTAAAGTGGTATATACCTTAAAGTTGTGAGTAATCATGTTGAGAATTTGATTTTAAAACTATGAAGTAAACTAAGCTAAAACAATATTTTTGTATTTTTTGGTTTTTAAAATAAGAAGCAAACGGAATTGAAATTAACACTAATAACAAGATAAATTCAATTAACTAGTGTAATGATAAAATAGGATTCCCTTGAGTTGAGGTTTTGGTCTTCCTTGCTTGCTAATGATATAATTCCACAATATGAGTTAAGAGGATGGAACTAAGTTACCACTAGCTCTGTACTTGCAATAATCATTTAATTTATTACACCGAAGCAATTAAATGAATACCACCAAATAATTCAGACTCAAGGAGATGAATAATCAACTTCCAATTCTAGCTTGTAATTACCATTACAAAAGTTCAAAGCATTCAGTTTAATCATTTAAATCCACTCAACCGGGTCGGAATAAACAATTTAACCTACTCCTAATATGAATCATACAAAGCTTAATTAATCAAATCCTAGCTCAACCACCAAGTTTATTCACTTAGCATAGAATAATCTAGATCACAATTACATACTTAACTAAGCCATACAATTATGAACTAGAAAGAGAGCTTAAGGAATTCCATTTAAGTTTAGAAGTTTAAACCATTACCCAACTCAAGGAAATCACCAAAGTTTAGCTACTCATGGAAGAGGAGGAAGATGAAGCTTGATGGAAGAGGGAATAATTGGCCATAGATGCAGCACCAATGTCTTCCTTTTTTTTTCTTGTTCACATTCAGTGCTTGATTGTTGTTTTCACACAGCCGCCAAGCCTTCTAAATTGATGCTCTTTTTTATCGTATAGCCTCTTTCCCTTCATTCGGTCAACTCCCCTTTCCCTTATTCTTCCATTTCTTTTTGGTGTTGTTTCCCTCCTCTTCACAGCTGCCAAGCCTTCCTCTCTTTTCTTTATTACATTCTATCGTGAGTCCCCCAGACACAGCTGCCTTCTCCTTTTATTATTCCATCATGTCTCTTCTTTTTTTTGGTCCAGCTGTTGCCCTCTTTTTCCATTCATTTCGGTCTATGGGTTCATTCAATTTGGTTAAGCTTTTCTCAAGTCATTCCTTTAATTTTAGCTGCCACTTGCTTTCTCATTTCATATGGTCCCCCTCATTCTAATTTCTTCAATTGTCTTTAGGTTATAATGAGTTGTACCTTGTTTGGATAAGAAGTAAAAATCTATTTTGACATTAGGCATAAAATTGTAACTACTAAATAAGGCCCTTACTCATTTAACCCCCCTCTTAGAAAAAATATGAAAATAAATTCTGTACTTGTGATGTTCCACTCTTATCCTTCATTAAGCTCTAAAATAACATCTTTGACCTTGACTACTCAAGTTGTGCCATATCATCACCTATAAAATTAGATTCACAAAGGTAATATCTTTTACTCAGAATTAAGGAATAATGGGAATAACAAATTAATAAAAAATATAACAATTTAACTAATATAATTCCCAAATTATCCTTTCACTAAAATCTCACTTTAACACTTGATTATGCTCAAAATATTCAATTAAGTCCCACAAAAGCCCAAGATTAATTACTAAAAATATATAAATATTAAGCTCTATCAATTACCTCCAGAAAGGGAAGTAGAGTTCTCGATTGAAATTGTGCCTGGAGCTGGTTCCATATCCAAGGCCCTATATCGAATGGCCCTAAATAAAATGGTAGAGTTAAAGAAGCAAATTGAAGACTTACTTGAAAAAGGGTTCATTTGACCCAGTGTTTTGTTGTGGGGAGCTCCAGTGTTATTCGTCAAAAAGAACGAAGGGAGTTTGAGGCTTTGTGTGGATTACAGAGAACTTAACAAGATAATTGTTAAAAACAAGTATCCACTCCCGAGAATTGATGACCTTCTAGATCAATTGTCCGGTTCTTGTGTATTCTTGAAGATTGATCTAAAGCCAGGTTATCATCAGCTGTGAGTGAAAGAAGAAGATGTATCGAAGACTGCTTTCAGAATGAGGTATGGGCACTATGAGTTTCTTATAATGCCCTTTAGATTGATTAATGCATCAGCTATATTCATGGATTATATGAATCGCATATTCCGACAGTATCTTAATTAGTTTGTGGTAGTGTTCATCGATGACATTCTGATATACTCCAAGAGTAATGAAAAGCATGAACAATATTTCAGAATAATGTTAAAAATCATATGAGAGAAGCAGCTCTATGGCAAACAGAGTAAGTGTGAGTTTTGGCTTACGAAAGTAAAATTTCTAGGCCATGTTATCTCATAAGAAGGGGTAGCGGTGGATCCCAATAAGTGGAAGTAGTACTTGACTGGAAAAAGCCAGAAAATTTTACTGAAATACTCAGTTTTATGGATCTTACTGGCTACTACCAGAGGTTCATTCGGAATTTTTCCCAGATTGACTTGCTGATGACCAAGCTCACGTGAAAGGATCAACCATTTAGGTGAGATGAACGTTGTGAAAAGAGTTTCACTGAGCTGAAGGAGAGGTTGACCACAGCAATGATATTGATTATACCCGATCCCAGCTTGACTTATGTTATGTACAGTGATGTGAGTAAGCAGGGGTTGGGGTGTGTCCTTATACAGCAGGGATGAGTGGTGGCCTATGCCTCCCTATAGTTGAAGCCTCATGAAATGAGTTATCCTACTCATAATCTGGAGCTTGCGGCGATTGTGTTTGCATGGAAGATATGGCGACATTACCTGTATGGCATAATGGTCGAACTGTACTGCGACTACAAGAGTCTTAAGTATTTGTATGACAAAAAGGAACTGAATTTGGTACACCACCGGTGGATGGAGTTGCTAAAGGATTACAACTTAGAGATCAAATATCATCTGGGTAAAGCTAATGTCATTGCGGATGCTCTTAGTCAAAAGACGTTGCTTGTTGCAGTAATGATGATACAAGAGAAGAAGTTGATAGAAGATTTTTGGGACTTGAACTTGTCAAACCATATTGACTGTGCTAATTACAATGTTTCCCAAGGGGAAAGTGATCTGAGAGCTGAAATTGAAGAAGCTCAGAAGCAAGATGATCAGGTACAGTCCATACAGGCTATGATCGAATAAGGAGAAATATGAGACCATGACTTGTCGCCTAGTGGATTGGTGCGTTACAAACAGAGAATCTGTGTTATACTAAATGCTGACTTGAGCAGAAAATCCTGGATGAGGCATGCTAGAGTTGGTATACTCTTCACCCAGGAATAACCAAGATGTACCACAATCTGAAGTCTACGTACTGGTGGCTAAGGTTGAAGAGTGATGTGACTAAGTATGTGGCATGGTGTCTTACCTATCAGAAGGTAAAGATTGAATTCCAGAGACTACTTAGATTGCTACAGAGTCCAAAAATTCCAGAATGGAAGTGGGAAAGTATGACCATGGATCTTGAGGTAGGATTACCCAGAATTAGAAAACTGTGATGCAATTTGGGTGATTTAGATCGACTCATGAAGTCAGCACTTTTCCTACTAATCAATACCAGTTACTCTCTTAATAAACTGGCTGAAATTTATATCAAAGAGATAGTGAGACTCCATGGTACACTGAAGAACATTATCTCCGACAGAGATCCTCGTTTTACTTCAAGATTCAGGAGGGCACTACATAAAGCTCTAAGTACAAAGCTGAGGTTTAGTATACCTATCATCCTCAAATAGACGGACAGTCCAAGAGAACCATTAGACACTGGAGGATACGTTGAGAGCATGTGTTCTAGACTTTAAAGGAAATTGGGACTACTTTCTTCTATTAGCTGAATTCGCTTACAACAATAGCTATCATTTGAGCATCCATATGTCTCCATATGAATCATTGTATGGGAGGAAGAGCTAATCACCGTTATATTGGTTAGAGCTGTCTGAGAGAAGGTTGTATTGGCCGGATCTTGTTGATCAGACCAAAGAGTAGATTAGAATTATTTGAAAGAGGTTCCTTGTAGCACAGAGTTGACATAAGAGTTATGTTGATAAGAGTATAAGACCTCTAGAGTTTAAAGTAGGGGATAATGTATTCTTGAGATTGTCACCAGTCACAGGCATTGGGAGAGCAATTAAGCGGAAGAAGCTGAGTCTGTGGTATATTGTTCTATGCGAAATTCTTGCAAGAATTAGACCTATGGCATATTGGATAGCCCTAACCCCAAACTTGAGTAGCCTTCATGATGCGTTCCATGTTTCCCAACTGAAAAGTACCAACCAGATCTTGACACTACTACAGAATTAGGATATAACCACCCCAAATGATGTCCCAAATTTAAAATTGGGTGGTTAAAGAGGAAGTCGGTGGAATTTTCGTAATTATATGTATGTAGGGAAACCTTTAGACGTCCCAAATTTGAAATTGGGATGCCTATAGTTCTTCTCGGCGAACAATCTAAATGTTGTAAAATTTTTTTAGCACCAGAAGCTGGGTTTAGATGTCCCAAAATAATTTTGGGACGTCTAAACCCATACTTTAGACGTCCCACATTTTTTTGGGACACCTAAAGTCTTGGTTAAGGCGTCCCAAAATCATTTGGGACATCTAAACCAAGACTTTGGGCATCCTAAAAACATTTGGGAGGCCTAAAGTTATACTTTAGGCGTCCCAAATGGCATTTGGGACACTTTAGGTGTCCCAAATGGCATTTGGGACGCTTAAAGGTGTCCCTATATATGTCAGATACTTGTCTGACATGCGTCTTTACCACCCACCTTCCCTCCTTTTTAACCAAACAACTCCCTCTTTCATTCATTATTCTTGACTGGCGTTAATCAACTTTACTCTTCCTCCTCCATTCTTCTTCCATTGTAGGCCATCAACGCACACCCCTCCCCCACACCTTCTTGGTTTTTTCCTCTACCTCCTTTCCATTGACGATGACGCATGCACCACCCCCTCCTCCACAGTGTCTTGTTTTTACTCTCCTCCACCTCCTTCTTTCCATTGTTGTCCACAGCTCCTCCACACACCGTGGTCTTCTTGCTTTCTCCACCCTCCAACGCATCTCCTCCACCTTGTATACACCTCTCCAATGTCTTCTTACTACCTCTCCACCATAGATAGCCGTCGGCTCCCCCCTTCATCAGGTTAGTTTATTTTCTTTTTGAAATATAAATTTACTTGAAGAAATCAAATTAAAACTTGCAATATGAAACAGGGCGTTAAATTTCTTGTTGAAATATAAATTCTAGCTCACATAGAGATGAGTTTGTTAATTGTGCTTATATATTGGCGAAACAGAACATTAATTTTTTTAGTGAAAATAATTGAAATGTATGGCCAATGGGAAATACCACGTTAATATGAATGCCTTTATTCTATCTGGGAGATGATTGAGAACAAAATCATCACTTGAAAACAAAAATATTCTATCTGGGAGATGATTTTGTTTTTTGGCCAGAATCACGAAATCATTGTTTGCTAGTAGTTATGTAATATATTGTTTGTTTGATATGTTTGGAGCTTGGAAATGTTTGTTTTATATGTTTGGAGGTTGGGAATTGAGAGGGAAAATATGTATATATATTATTATAAATAAATGGAGCTTTTGAATGATTTTGATGAAATGAACAACAATTAAACAGAGTAATTTTTGTTTCTTTAATATGATTGATTTTATTTTTTTTAGATTAGATTAGTAAGATTATTAATGTAGTTTCGTTAATATTAT
The DNA here is from genome assembly GCA_963210345.1 of Inga oerstediana. Taxonomy (NCBI): domain Eukaryota; kingdom Viridiplantae; phylum Streptophyta; class Magnoliopsida; order Fabales; family Fabaceae; genus Inga; species Inga oerstediana. The sequence continues at coordinate 69,598,193 of OY723401.1, forward strand.
ATAGTAAGTAGTATGATTATTATTCGTGTAGTAGAGAGATAGGGTTGCTTGAAATTTTGGGATGTCTTACTTTTAAGGGGAAATGATGTCGAAGTTTTTGTTGAAAAAAGTGAGAAAAGGCAATCACATCATATATCGTTGACAATTGTACTAAATGTGTGAGTGTTATTGGGAATGGCTTAGGTGGTAACAAAATGGATCATAATTGGATGGATGCTTTAAGAACTAGTGAAGAATATGAGAAAGGGGTGGAAGAATTTATTGAATTTGCTAGAAAGAATGCTCTAGCGAAAAAATGGGAAGTATTTTTGTCCTTGTGTCAATTGTTTAAATGAGAGTCAACGGGATGTTGATGTCATAAAGAATCACCTCCTTTATGATGGGATAAATCTATGATACACAAGGTGGATATGGCATAGTGAGGAATTCGAACGAGAGCTCTAGACCAAACTTCATGACAAGCTCCGACAAGAGCTGTTGCCAGAGCTTTAAATTGAAATGCTAAAGATGTTCCAACCTTAGCCTTCCCTAGAACTAAAGGAAGTTACAACCCTTTGGAGGAACTACTTGGCGACCCTTCTCCCACTCTAGCGTCGAGAGACCTTTCCACCCTCTATTTGGATGATCCACTATTGCATGTTGTTGCTGATGCTCTCATTCACACAAGTACTACTACCCACCATCATCAGCAAATTCTGCAGGATTTTCATAGGGTGAATGTGACGAGTGTTAGAGAGGGGGAGAAGGTACATCCATCCCTATTCCTGATCTAGAGGTTCACACGTTAGGTCAGGCGATAGGATCTTTCATCCTTTGGCCTCATAATCTTATTGGTTCAGGGGCAACACCTCCAATGGTAGGCATTACCTTACTATTACTGAAGATCTGTTAACATCCTAATAATAATTTTTTTTTGATGTTCTAAAAGGATGACGATGATGCGAGGAAATGGCCCTACTTAACATGGCTACAACAGATCTATAAAGGCATTAAACAGGTTGACTTGAAGATGCCTCAAGGGATTATGGGCCTTATATTGGAATATCCCTACACGATTAACAATACAGATCTCAAGTAGTTATCAGGTTGGAGGAGATAGATGTAGGATGGTGAAACTTGCAATCTGGTAAGTTTTTTTTTTTCAATTTTTTTGTACAATTCATGTAGTGGTTTTTCGATTTCATACATTCAATAATTCATTCCTTATTTTAATTATATTATAGCATCTTCTACCGCCTCCTTTACACAACCATGGAAAAACCTAATTTGTATGGATTCTTATGTCCTGCAAACACGACAGGGGATACCAATACTGTGGTGGCAAGGACTCACTATGTAGGTTATGAATGGGAGAGATCAAACTTCATTGTTATTTAGCACCCATTGTTCAACGGTTCATATTTTCATTTTGTCTATTTAAGATGTTTAATAAATAATTCCCTTGTCATCTAACTTCATTTTAATCTATACATGTTGTTATAGTTACCATTGGAGTTTGTGTATTATATATCCCCGCCGCAACGTAATCTATTGGTTTGATCCCTTGCATAAAAGGCCAGACAAAGATACAAAATCTGTTAGAGCAAGCGTTTCACCCAAGAGGGGGGTGAATTGGGTGATACTAAAATTTCGTTGCAAATATAAAAACTTGACGGTGAATATAAAGCAATAAAAAGTAAGGAGAAATATCACCGAAGTGTACACCGAGAGTTATACTGGTTCGGCCACAACCACTTTGACCTATGTCCAGTCCTCAGAGCTTCTCTGAGAGTTTCACTATAACTTCCAAGATTCAGTGGGTTCTTGGCACCTCAGTACAAGCAAGTTCCTTTGCCTGGACACTCGCTCCCCCTTACAAGTTGTAATCCAATCCTAACTCAAGGTTCCACAACTTTAAGTTACCTCAATAACAAATATTGAGTTTGAATTAAATATCTCTCTCACAGAGTGAATAAGAATCACTGAAGCATAGAATTACAAGTATAATGTAAGATAGAGTAATGAGCTTGATAATGCGTTCGTGTGTGTTCTTGTTATTTCTCTGTTTGGATGTTCCCATATATATAGGTGTGTTGGTAATGACCGTTGGAACATTTTCTTCTCGTCCATCAGAGTGTACGTAGCCACTGTTGACTTTTCTAGTATTTGAAAAATATCCGTTTGCGATAGGTGGCGGTAGGTGACATTTGAACGTTGCATTTGACTTTCCTTATTTGGTAAGATCTCTTCCTTGTTTATCTGTGGATATGCTAAGAATACTAATACAATGAAAGGTTAATCATATAGGAAACAAATCAATGAATGTTGGAATGAATTCTCAAAATCTGGACTTGCATACTCGAGTATTCATTTAAGTTTACTCGAGTACATACTCGACTATCATCGAGAAAACTTTGATAAGCTGCAAGTCAATAAGCAAACATAACATTACTCGGGTAGTGCATGAAGTAAACAAAATTTCAAACCTTTGGAAATACCTGTTTACTCTGGTACTTACTCGGGTATGGCACATTTTTCTTCATAGGTTACTCGAGTAGCAACTCGAGTAATCTTTCAAATAAACTTATGGTTACTCAATGCTTTACCCCAGTAACGTTGGAAGGATTTCAAGGCCGAGAGCACTTCAAGTTTGATTACCTTGTTACTCGAATGCTTACTCGAGTAGTACATAAATTTTCTGCATAGCTTACTTGGGTAATGACTTGAAGTTCTCTTCCAACTAACTCTGCATACTCGAGTAGTGACTTGAAGTTTTTCTTCTAAATAACTCTGCATACTCGAGTAGTGACTTGAAGTAAAGTGTGAGAAAAGCATTTTATGTTATTCGAGTAATACCTTTAGGTTTTGACTTACCACAGTGAGTTACATGAGTAGTTCCTCGAGTAACATTAGCAGGGTTGAAAATGCCGAGAACAACACATTTCTTGAAATAGAGTAACTCGAGTACATACTCGAGTATCATTGGCAGGGTTGAAAATGCCGAGAGTAACTGGAAGTCTTTGACATGGTTACTCGAGTAACGTTGGCAGGCCGAGAGCAACTGCCAATGATTTACCTGGTTACTCGAGTAGCTACTCGAGTAATATTGGCAGGCTGAGAGCAACTTGGAGTCATTTACCTTCTTACTCGAGTACTTACTCGAGTAACGTTGGCAAGTTACTTGAAGGTCGACTCTGGTTACTTCAAGTTTCAGTCTATTACTCGAGTACCTACTCGAGTAACCCTTTAGAAAACTTTCCAGTGATGAAGTTTCTCAGCTTTTTGTCTTGGCCTTTCTTCATTACTCCAATGCTTACTTCAAGTGATGATTTTGCCCTGTTATTGCTTTGTTTAAACTAATTTTTTTATCAAATCTCTTTCATACCACTCTTTGTTATCATCAAAACATGAGATCTAACATTCTCCCCCTTTTTGATGATGACAAAACTAGGTGATTTTGAACAAGGTTTTTGAAATTGAGTTCTCAAATAAACACTTCTTGAACTCAATGATTATTTTGAAAAACTTTGTTAAGTGTAAATTCAAAGTATTTTTGAAATCATAACATACACCTTGCGTACATCACAAACTCATTAGTCCCACAATGTATTGTAATTAAAAAGCTTAAAAGAACTTGAAATGAAATCATAACTTAAAGAAACTTGCATTAAGCTTAAACATTACATTACAAGATGAAGAATAAGTTGAAAAGCTCCCTAACTCCCATGTACACCTATATACCCAAAATGACTCAGAAACTTCCACAAAATCACTCTCAAGCTCTTCTCCCCCTTTTTGTCTTCATCAATCAAGTGGAGGACTAGAAGGCTTAACCATAGAGATAGGTTTAATAGGAAGAACCAAAGGGCCATCTAAACTTAGAGAATCAAAAGAAGAACTTGAAGATTCTGGTTCAGGAAGATTAAGTGGAGGGATATGGATGTCTTCTCTTGGAGGAATAGGAGAAGGCTGGTAGACGATCATAGTGGTGGTCTCAATCTCTGGAGTTTGATGATCAGAGGAAGAGGGAGAGATTTCCTCTATATGGGTAGGAGATGGAATAGGTTTAGGAGAGGGTTCAGGAGGAGGTTTAGGTGGTGAATCCTTAATAATGATATGGATGGTCTCATTTATTTCAGGGTTATCCACTGAGCATAGGATATCTTCGGGTCTTGGCTCAGGTGGACTAGAGACTAGAAGGATAATTGGCTCAACCTCAGTATGATGAAAGTCAGATGGGATGTTCTCTGGAGGTAGTGGTATATGCTCTGGAGATGGGATATACTCTGGAGATGAAAATGGCTCTGGTGCAGATGATGATGGACCAGTAGAAGGTCCTGGACCGAAAGAGTCCAATCTCGCTAAGATCAACTGCAAAGTCTCACCCTGGGCACGTTGCTCAGCTAGCAACTCTTCGTGCCTCTTATCCATCTTCTTAACCAACTCAACCATCTTGCCATTCATATGAGTTATCAGCTCAGCATTGGTGTTGGCGATGTCTACATGGAATCCCTTGAGCATATTCTCCATAAAGTATTGGAGAGTGGCATTGAGGAAAGAGGGTGAAGAGGTAGTGGCAGCTAGAGCCGAAGACTAAATGTCATCCATCTTACTTGTCTCAGTCTCAGTCTTTTTCTTCTTCTTAGACCCAGACTCCAGAGGACCCTTGAGAGAAATATCAATGTTGAGCTTGCCAATTTGATTTCTCCCAACCGGGGTCAATCTCTCAATATGCTCTTTGCTCTCCAAGTACCATATCTTATTTTCCTTTAGAATGAGTGAAACAATCTGAGGATATGGCATAGGCGTAGTAGCTTTCCCATATACTCTGTATCTCTTCATCTCAGAAAATATGTATTCCCCCAAATCCTTTTGTTCCTTCAGGAGTAAGGAAGCAAACCATCTATAGTCCCTATCAGAAAAGTGGGTATAATTATTGGCCTTGTTCATAAGGGATCTAGAGTAGATATACCATAGAACCCTGTGATAATCACACATGTCACTAGGTTTGAAATTCAAAGGGCCCACAAGCTCACCAGGTTTAAGAACAGAGAAAATTTGGTTTGAATCAAGTTTGGAGTAAATGTCATCTGGTGGGTTCTCTATTCCTAACTACAGATTAATTCTAGAAGGTGAGATAAGTATCTTTTGGCCTCTAACAGTGGTACTCATCTCTTCCTCTGCAAAATTTCTATTGGGCTCATCAAGAATTTCAAGATTGCAGTAAAAGTGTGTGACTACTTTGGTACAAAAAGGAAGTCTAATAGATAGCCAAGGCATAAATGGTTCTAGAATGGGACTAAGATCATGCTTCAATACCTCCTGAAGTACTTTGAGGTCCACATAGTGAGTCTTGCATACTTTTCTCCTTGAGAACTGAGTGAGATACTTCTGGGACTCTTCTAGCTTGTTGACATTAAACCCTTTTGGAGGTTTAGTGATCTCCTCTTCTAGCAATACAGATTTCTTTGAAGACTACCCTTCTCAAGCTGATATAGAATGCCAGCCATTGCCTTAGCCACATTCACATCATATTTGGGCTTTTTGGCAGGTTTTGGTGTGAAAGAGGGAGTTGAGGAATCAGAAATTGGAGGAGAAGGAGATTTGGCACTTTTGCCTCTCCCAGTAGAGGTGCTCTTCTTGGATTGAGCCCTTGTAACTACTAGCTCTTTGATAACAACACCTTTTGGTTTTGGTTGAGGTTGAGGTTTGTGTTGGATTTTTGCTTTTGACCTAGGTGTGAGTTTTCTTCTCTTTCTAGGAGGAGAAGAAAGTGGATCAGTGAGTTGTGGAGATCTAGAATAGTCTGTAGGAGTGAAGTTTTTTGTTCTAACTATTTTGAATCAAAGAAAGCTTGAAATTTCAGAAAACAAAGGGATAAGCCGCGAGTTAGGGCTGGAAGAATTTGAACAAAATAGGAAGTTTTTGGAGCTGAAATTTGATGGGTTTTGACGAAAATCAAGTAAGAAAGAGATTGTGAAAAGTTTTTCAGAGAGGACTGGGTGATTTACTTGAGGAAATTTTATGGAAATGACCGAGTTTGCGACAGATAAAGACCTAGAACTCAACGTTACTCGAGGCCTTACTCGAGTAAATATCATGTTTACTCGAGTGATCATACAGAAAATTTTTAAAATAATTCATTTAAATTGCGTACCTGGCATGAATAATATTGTAATTATCCATGTATGTTCCCTCGATCATTTTGTAGCCAATTTAGAGCAGATTTGAGTCGTTTCTCATTAAATTAGTGATATGGACTTGCAGTTACTCGAGTCCTTACTCGAGTAAGCTTCAAGCTTACTCGAGGCTCGCCTTAGGTAACCTTTCATTTCCAGTTTGGACCGTTCAGTTCTCACCAATAAACCATTTGATTCAAATTCCAAGAAACTTGATACGTTACTTCCAGTTTTGGAAGACCATTACTCGAGTAGTTACTCGAGTAAAGTGCTCTTTTACTTCAATTTGTTCCTCGGGTAATGCTTTACTGTTAGTCATTACTTGAAGTTGGTACTCCAGTAAAGGTGTCCTCTGATAACCTCTATTTTTATTTCTCAGAACAGGGTTTCAATCTTCCTGCAAAACAAGTTTCTACATACTCCGATGCTTAAATTAGTAATCATCAAAACATTATCAAATATCTTTATCTAACATTATAAGAGACTGAAATAACTTACAATTCATTGGGATTTACCATTCCCAATTCTCTTCTAATGTATAGAAATTGATCTTTTGCAAGGGGTTTAGTGAAGATATCAGCTAGTTGAAGATGAGTAGGAATGAATATTACTTTCACATCTTTCTTTTGGACATGATCTCTGATGAAGTGATGTCTAACATCGATATGCTTGGTTCTAGAATGTTGAACTGGATTTTTCGCCAAACTTATCGTACCGGTATTGTCACAATAGATTGGTATTTCTTTGGTATTTCTTTGAGATAAATACCAAGATCTTGTAGTTGTTGTTTTAACCTATCACTTGTGCACAACAACTTGAGACTACAACATATTCGGCTTCCGTTGACGAAAGAGACACTGTATTTTGTTTCTTGCTGAACCATGAGACAAGAGAACCTCCAAGAGTAACACTGTAGCATGCAATTCATAGCGCATGTGTAGAAGAACTGCAAATGGGAAGCAATTGAATAGATCCCTACTTCATTGTTGTGTGAGTCCCGGAAAGGTTAATCCATTCAAGATGTCCTTTGACTTTGACAATATCATGGAGATATGTTTTAATGTCTGCTACTTTAACATTTTTCCTGTGATCATAATTGATACAATCTAAAGGCATTATGTTAGAAAAGCAGTTGATTCATATTGAAATGATATATGGGCGAGAGGAAGAATACCAGAATATACACATTTATGCTTGTGTCTGAGACTAGTCCCTTAGGATGTTACTTGGGTAATTTCATAAGTGTAGACATTATGCATATGAATAAGGCAATCTGAGGTTTATCTTGACTCAAGAAGGATTAGGTTAGGCATGAAGAAAGTGTATATATGTTAAAATCTAGGACTTCAGAGAAATTATATTAATATGATCAAGTTGCACTATAGGGTTGTTTTGTGCTGGTCTCTATGAAAGGGATTCTTAGTACAGGACACCTAAACAGAGACATTATGCCCATGCGGTTACAGGAGAGTACCTATTATGACAGAAGGATGGAAGAGAAAGAGATTTGACCTATAACATCTAATCCACCAAGTGTGAGTAGGAGATGTAGGAATATGCACAATCTACCCTTAATGGATTAAGGCCCAAGTCCAATACAAATGGGAGCTATTATGTAATTATAGAGCAATATGAGTCCAAATATGAAGTTTTATCTTTGTGGTTCAAATTTCAAATAAAAGTAACTACCTATACGTGTTATAAGGAAATATATGGGTTTGTGGGTATAAGTTGAAACACATAGAAAACTTCCATAAAAACTTCTCTATCTATTCCTCTTCTCTTCTAATGGTGAATCTGCCGTATAAAAGTGATCGGAGTCCATATCTGTGCTCCTATCTCATGTGGGTACTCAGCGAGTCAACGGATTCCAAGTACGCCCAAAAACCCTTCATTATTAATAGGGGAAATTCCATTTAAATACCATATGAACTTGCACAACCCACAAAAGTCTCTTAATACTTGAAGACGACATAAAGGTGACAGGTATAAAATTAGAATTTTAAAGTGTTAATGCTTTTACCATTTTGCCTCTCAATTTAAAAAAAGAAAAAGTGCCTCTTGCTAGAGCACCACCACCGGCCGGTAGTAACACCCTAGTTACGTTATCGTTCTGACAAGTCTTTCGTAGTGAATTTGAACCACTAAGTGATATTTCTAGGTAAATAATTTCAAATCCCAACTTCAATACAGGATTTGAACCTACACTTGAAGGGAGTTTTCTGAATAACTTAAAACTTTTCAAATATTATTTACTGTGGTTACCTACTCATTATGACTCATCTTTCCTTCATTTTCTTTATTATCTTAATCAGAGTGATTCTTTACTCATTTTTATGTACGGAAGCTTTCTTAACTAATGGGGTCGTACCGACCGATTACCCATTCCTAATTCAATTATCACGCTTGGATAATTAATTCATTCTTCATGCGAGTTATACAGTTAACCGTTACAAATATATTAATTTACATAACAGACTAGTGCGTGAATAATTCTTCTCTTCTTCATTGCAACTTCTTTCTTGGTATATCGTCTTGTACTCCTGTTCTGTGCTCAGCTGCCTATATGGTTGGTGGGGGAGGGTGAGATTCGAGGCAGTCTCAGTGGCAAATATTACAGACAATACATGTAAAATGAATGCTAGTACATAATATGCTTGCCTTACATAGGCTCATGTTTACATAATGATATTCTGCATACTCGATGTTCCGTACAACATACTTATAGCCACAACAAAAACAGAAACAGAGCTTCATTCATTTATACATGCTTCACATAATTAGGTAAAACAATATAGCAAATCAATACATAGCATAAACATCACATACATGCAAGTAAGTTCACTACCTTTTGTCTTCGAGTTTCCTTTTTGGTGCCTTTTCTTCCAAGCCCTGAAGTTGCTTCCATTCTTCCTTCTTTATCATCTTATGGCCTAAGATAAATAGCCATATTATTAGAGCTATGACAAATAAATGTCCAATGGGTTAATTTAGCCTCTAGGGCTTGTCTTCATTCTTTGGGCCTATACTTGTCCCAAATTTTAATAACTCAAGACACCTTCGTTGGTTAACCTTAAAGTTAACACATTAGGCCTAATGGGTATTTAATGGGCCCACTCTAACTTTATAGGCTTGACTTAACCATTGAAGTTCAAATTAATTACCAAATGCCATAACCTTTTTATTTTCGCACAATTTCCAAAAGTTGGAAGAATTTTCAAGAAACTTTGAAAATTCATAACTTTTTCTACTAATATCCAAATTATGTGGTTCAAAATTCTATGTGTCACTTGTTAAGTCTATTTTAAGAGAAAAATGCTTCCTGCTACCACCTGTCCATGCACCATTCCAAGTTTCCAATTTTACCCTTACTGCCAACAAATCTTTCCAGTTTTAATGGTCTGACTTCTAAAATTCATAACTTAATCTCTAGAACTTCAAATAGGTTGGTTCTAGGTTCTATAAAACACTATTTAAGTCCTCTTTTAATGAAAAATATTATAGAGTCCCAATTATAACCAAACAATTCCCAAAAATTCATCAACTCAGACTATTACAAATTTCATTCAGATTCACGGTCAAACTTTGAAAAATCATAACTAAATCTAGAAAAATCCAATTGTAGTGGTTCAAAGTCCTATATGACCCTCATTAAGTCTACATTGATGGAAAATAATTTTCCACTACCAATTAGAGAGATAAATTTCCAAGCATCTTTGAACAACACAACTGGTCCAGAAAACGTTCCAGATTTAATGCCTAATTTCAAAAATTCATATCTCACAATCTACAAACCCAAATAACACTCATTATATATCAAATTAAAGCTTATCATATCTATTTTAATTCTGGAAATTTTCATGCCCATTGGATAACATTTGGTCAATTAAAAACTCACCACAAACCATCTGCCTCCAAAAAACGAAATCTGCAACACCTATACAAAAAACCCCAACTTTTGGGGCCTCTTTGGTTCAAAGAAGAAGTAGGAATGAAAAGGAAAAGACAAAAAAAGAATTGAAAGGAAGGGAAAATATTTTGCCACTAACTCATTTGGATCGCATTGGAAAAGAAAATAGTTTGATAGGAACATTTTTATTGGATAGGAAAATGGGCAAAAGACCATTTTGCCCTTATTATTATTATTATTAATTTCATCAATCCCATCCTCATCAGTTGACATCATCACCACTATCAATTTCTTCTTCCTCATCCGTCAGATCGTCACCCTCCCCACAGCATCACCATCATTGACCTCTTCCTCCTCGGCACTTATGGATTTGCACTGACGCTAGCATAGAGCCCACCGTCGGCTTCTTCTTCCTCCTCCTTCAACCTCTCCGCATCATCACCACTGTTGACTGTTAGGATCGGCAGGCACAGCGGAAGAATTTTTAAAAATTTTTACCGACCCTAATCGAGGATCTATCAATGGCATTTAAATCGAGTTAAAAGGATTCATACCTTTTGATGATTAAAAGTTTTCACGATCACTAGGAGCTAACACGTCAGGTCCGCTCCCTCTACCAGTATCCACACGAATGCTCTCCCACCGAGACTGCGTGCTAGCACCTCTAATGTCTCCTAGGGTTTTCCCTTATGGCTCTCAATTCTCACGTGCATATCAATATATCTGCTCTATCAAGTTTATAACTTATGAGGGCTATTTTCAAATTTCAAAATTAATCATCAATAATTTCGAAATTAATTAACTATTAATTATCTTGATGAGCTAATTAAATAAATTCAGTTTAAATTAAATTTGTCCAACAGTTTTAATTTAATCTATTTATTTAATCCAAATAAAGAGCCATTAGATTTAATTTATCTTCATAGATTAAATCTGAGATACTATATCTCTATCATGTTATTAAATTTAATATATCTTAATAAATTAAATTTAAAGCTAACACAATATAATAATATCATATAATATATATATACATATATATATATATATAAGATATATATATTTCGAAAATATATATCTATATAAGATTATTAATGAATTTTATATTATATATATATAATTCGTCCACCCTAAATTAAACAGTATCTCATGCTGGGCCATTCATGTGTGCGACCCTGTAGGCCCATATAAAGTTGGCAGTGGGCCAATAACTATACTAACCCAAAAGTCATAAGCGGCCTCTAGCAAGACATTACGACTACCCAATTCATATGAGGATCGTTATCACGATGCAACCTGTCATACAACCATGTCACGTCCCTTTTGTCACATGATATATCGATCAAGGATAAGGCATGGATAATGTCATCCTCTTGTACCTGACCATTACTTAATCGATTCCTGAGTAGCCTGATAATAGAGACAGAAACTCCTTTCCATCATAGTATGGCCATACATTTCTCAGACTCACTCATAGAGGGGCCCAGTAATATCTCTCTACTAATGTGAGGGACAAATTCCATCTTGATCATTCATATTCCTCTAAATGAAAAACCACCAAGCCCGATCGTAGCCTTTATCATCACCCGGTCAAAAGTGACTTTTGACTAGTTCAAAGCTTAGCAACTTTCATATAGGAATCCATGATGACCTCAGGTCAAAGGGCATTGTGACGTGGTTATACATGAGAAAAGCTTATGACTTGATCCATGTAGCTTTCTCATAGTGGGTCGGTCCAGCACCTTGTACTCTTACAAGTGTCTAAGACTTTGATTCGTATCTCCATATCTTATCAAAGTCATACTGATCTTGTTTCATCTCTGCTCCCGTATAAATGACTGACCAGGGACATTTTAGGACAATCTTTATGAATTATCTAAGGATACAATTATCACAGTTAACATGCAAATAATATGATAACAGAATGGAGAAATTTCATTAAAATAATAATGTTAAAAGTACAATGATTAGCCCTTAGGGCACAATTTCCAATATTGACCTCTTCTTTCTCCTTTGTACTGATGGATCTACAGCGATAACGACTTCGTCAACCTCTCCGCATCATCACCACCATCGAAGAGGGGTAAGTTGGTCTTCTTCCATTTTGTAAGCTAGCCTGAAAATGGGTTCCCACCATTTTTTGTGCGAACTGATTTTTTCATGAATAAGGGAAGATGCCTCACCGCTGGAAAACATTTTTTGTAGAAAAGGGGAACCAAACAAGGGCCGCCGAATGCAAAATGGCTATTTTCCTTTCCCTTCCCTCTATTTGTGTAGAACCAAACGGGCCCTTGGTTTTTCATTCCGATTCATCTAAGACTATAACCGGGGGCTATTCGCACACCATTTCTCATGTAAAATCCATTAAAGACCTTAAAAACTCCTTCTTGGACAAAATTTTAAGCCTTCAAAGAATATACTAAACTTGACAAAATCATAACTTAATCAGTTCAAAGCGAAGCCTACGCTTACCTCTTCGTGTTTCTACAATAGGTTCAGTATTCCAGCGATATTCCAGCTAACTAAATAACATAAAACACCTCCAATCAGAAAACTGAAACCATAGAAATGAAGCTCTCAATGAGTAAAAGATGTTTCTTAAAGGACTTACCAGATGATAATGATGTTTTGGGGTCATAATCGGCTCCAGAACTCTAGGATTTTTACTATTCACACTCCTCTTTTTGAAGCTAGACAAAATGCTCATAAAGGGAAAGGGAGGTGCTTGATTTATGCCATTTGTCCCCTTCTTTAATTTAATTGTGTCTTATTGTGCCAAGTGTCCAAGTTGCATAATCTTTTCTCTTTCTCTTTCATCCTAGGTGGCACCAAAATGATCAAGCGAAGGAAGGGGCTTGACAATTTCCCTAGACTCTAGGCTTGGTATTCGAGAAAGTCAAGTATTTGACGGGACTGAGGACTGGTGGATTCCCCAGACTCAAGTGCTAGGTGGCAAGCTCTGTGGATGCCAACACAAAAGGCATAAAGCAAGTGCATTATGAGGGACACGTGTCACTTTCCTATCAAGCCAATACAAAAGTGGCTTTGTCCTTTGTCATGATTAAGGGACATATGTCATGCTCTTATTTAGCTAACCAAAAAGGTGTGCTATCGTGAATTTTCATTGCTTACTTTGTTAAAGTTACTTTATCGATGTTTACTTAAGTTTCACTCTAGACTTATTCAGGATTGGTTCACATATACTGAAGCCTGCCAAAAGATGTCAGGTCAGACTATATGTGTGGGCCCTATATGGCTCTACATACCGGTGTCTTCTTCCTAAAATGTAGGGTATACATGTGTGCCTAGAAAATGCCATGTACGGACATATACCGGCATATTTTGCTTGACCAATTAGTCTCATACCTTATGACATAGCTGGGTGGCATCTTTCAACTAACCCAATGGCACCGAATATGTGTCCTATGCACATTTGTACCGATACTTGGATCCTACTGCCTATGCATACTAGGCCCTCTACCCAGTAGGGCCGGATCATATAGTCCCATACAGTCTTTTTATCTCTTGACATTTCTGGGACTCTTCTCGAACTGGGCTTTGTAGTCTGCCTGATATAGGCTTATTCTCAAAGTCCTAGGGCCAAAATTCAGAATACTACAATTCTCCCTCTGTTCAATAAATTTCATACTCAAAATTTGCTATAGATGTTATTCATAATAATACTTCAAAGGACTATTGTAACGAGGGTTTCTTTTCTTTACTTCTACTCTTTTCTGACACCTCAAATTCTAAAGGTCTATCGATACTTCAAATTCTAGAGATCATCTTAAATTCTAGAGGACACTCTAAATTCCTAATACCTCAAATTCTAGAGGTTTTCTTATTCAATTCTATTTCTATTTATATTATATTCTAATAGGCCTTGCCCGTCCATCCTACGTCTGAGCTTCTTCAATTCAAGTTCTCAAACTTCTTTTCTCATGTCTAGCACTGTAGCTAGCAAGCACCATCTGACTTTACAAGTTTAGATTTTTAAGCCCTTCTATCAATTTCTACTCCTATTTCACCATGACCATTACTTGCACTGTTTTTCAATTCGAAACATCAGTAACGACATTCAAGTTACTGATTTCCATTCATCTATGCTATCTCATATTATACTTTTCTTCTTTCCAAATACTCAAAATTCTTGTGGTCGCAGTACATTTTCATAATTATACCATACAAAAATAGTGCTTTCACATTTTTAAAGTAAACATAATCGCTACCAACTCAAATTCATGAATGGGATAATTCATCTAGTGAGGTTTCAACTGTTGAGGGCACATGTCACCATTCTGTCCTGCTTTACTAGGACGTTTCCCAATCCTTTCTTTCTTTCTCATTCTATTGCAGACCATACTAGTCGCTTCACTGCAAACCATACGGGCCATAATTCTTTGTAAATCATATAGGTTGTCTTATTCATTCTTTGCAAACCACACAAGGTTCACATTCTAGGATCCGGAATATTCAATACTGGTGTAAGTTTCAACCTTTCCTCCAGTCATATGAAATCCTCTCGTAGACATCATCCTACTTAAGAAATTCTTTCTATAATTCTTTCTTTCATTTCTTCATTGAGTTCTTTCTTTCAATTCTTTCTTTCAAGTGAGCTTTATCAATGGCAAAGTGATTCAAGAAAAATTATGAATTCATCTGGCAAGACCTAGCAAACAGAGTATTTCTATAATAGTTTCTGGCCTCTTACAGTTCTGTTATGCTCCCACTATTATGGGTTTCTTTGAGGATCCCTTCTTTTGAGACAATAAAGTTCAAAAATGACCAGTACAAACTGGTTAAAAATTATGTTCAGTAATTCTATTTAAAATTTCAATTCATGAAAAAATATTCTGTTCACTATTCAGTTCATACAATTTTTGAAAATAGCAAGTGTATTGGTTAGTTCAAAAATTCAATTTTCCCAACTACATAGGAACTAGACAATTATTCTAGAAGGTCTTCGATTCTAAATTTCATTCCAGGCTCCAACCCTTACTACTCAAGCCATACATATTCATATGTAATGTTCACGAAGCACGCAAAAAAACCCTCCATTCTCAAGCATTTATATTCATTCATAGGACTTGTAGTCTATTGCGAAATTCTCAAGACACAATCCCTTCTATTCCAGCCTTCACGCTATTATTCTAACCTTACAGCCATTTCTAAAACAATGCCCATAATTCTTAGGATTTGCAATCTCTTTGGGACACTGCTCTGTAATTCTTGATCTTACGACCATGTGCTTCTTCCCTTCTAGTTCTAAATGCTTTTCGAGTCTTACTGCCTAAGGACACGCTGGCCTGATAGGTCTAACTGCCCACCATATGTTCATGAAACAAATATACCCGACGATATATACATCCATGCAAAATCATTATATAAGATACGAGAGCAAGAGTTCACTTAACTTGTTTTATTGAACTTGTTATTTCTTAATTCCCTTTCTCAACTTCCTATCACGTTGTTCCATCAGGGAACAAACTTTCATTCATTCTTTCTAAGGGAATATTCTATGATCAAGATCTTTCCCTATACTAGATTAGCAACCAACAACCTCAAAACACCTCAATTCATTCAAGTCATTCTAGTACCTCAATTCATTCAATTCAATTCAATTACCTAGGGAGTCAATTCAATTGTCATTTGATCTTAGGTTACAATTTCACTAGGGTATATGGTCAGGCATCTATCACATTCTGCTGCCTCAAATTCAATTTGTCTTACAAAGGCTTCTAGATTCTAGCATATTCTTTAAATCATTCTCTTAATATCTCGAATCACCTCAAGTCATTATTCAGATTACTAAAACATCATTCCAGGTAAAGAACCAATATATAACATTCTTTCATTGCTTCTTAACCTCAAGGTCATGCCTAGTCATCAATTGAGCATCCTTAACTATATTCTATGCCTCAAACAACTCTAAGCCATTTCAGTGTTCTTAAGAACCTAAGGCTCAAAATAGATTCTTGATCACAATCCAATTCTTAACTTCATACTAAATTGATAACCTCAATATTAATTGAGTCCTCAATTATACCCAACATGCATGCTACAAATCGTCATGATTCATAGCTCTAATTCTATTCATTACAATATTCAAGTATTAACCTCAAGCTTTACTGAAGATTCAACCTTAATCCTGAAGTTTAAAGTTCTCATTCTATATGCTTTAAAATACAGTTCATCTACCTAAGATGATCTATAGTTATGGAGAAATCTTAAGACTATCACTATTCCTCAAGTCTCCATAACCCTACCAACTTAACTTCTCAGGGGGCTCACCCATCTTAGGATTACTCTGGCCTGAGCATACTTAATGATAGAATTCCACTGGAATTTAGGTCACAGACCGGCTCGACATCAAATTCTTCAGAGCTCATACCCTTCTATACTAGGTATACATCATTATTGCTCCGTTTCATTCTCTATATATAGCTCTAACCTTTCTCTAAATCAGTTTGCCACTTAGTGGTCGGGGAAAATTCTATTTCTCTGGGTTCAGCTATCACCCATACTTCTTAATCCTAGTATCACTCAGGATTATCCAAGTACCAGCAAGGATACTAATCACATCAATAGAGCATACTAGCAAAATGCCAAAATCTATGCTCTGTTACCACCAAATGTAATACCCTAGTTATGTTATCATTCTGATGAGTCTTTCGTAGTGAATCTGAACCACTAAGTAATATTTATTGGTAAATAATTTCAAATCCCAACTTCAATATAGGATTCGAACTTGCACTTGAATTACTTAAAACTTTTCAAAGATTATTCACCGTGGTTACCCACTTACTGTGACTCATCTTTCCTTCATTCTCTTTATTATCTAAATCAGAGTGATTCTTTGTTCATTTTTATGTGAGGAAGGTTTCTTAACTAATGGGCTCATATTGAGCGATTACCCCTTCCTAATTCAATTATCACGCTTAGATAATTAATTAATTCGTTATGCGAATTATACAGTTAACCATTGCATATATATTAATTTACATAACGGACTAGTATATGAATAATTCTTCTCTTCTTCATTGCAACTTCTTTTCTGGTACAGTGTCCTACACTCCTCTTCTATGCTCAGCTGCCTATATGGTTAGTAGCAAACATTACAAACAATACATGTAAAATGAATGCTAGTGCATGATATGCTTGCCTTACATAGACTCATGTTCACATAATGATATTCTGCATGCTCAATGTTTCGTGCAGCATACTTATGGCCACAACAAAAATAGAAATAGAGCTTCATTTAATCATACATGCTTCACATAATCAAGTAAAGCAATATAGCAAATCAATACACAGCATAAACATCACATACATTCAAGTAAGTAAGTTCACTACCTTTTTGTCTTCAAGTTCCTTTTTTGGTAACTTTTCTTCCAACCCCTGAAATTGCTTCCATTCTCTCTTCTTTATCATCTCATAGCCCTCGATAAATAGCCATATTATTAGAGCCATGACAAATAATGGTTCAATGGGCTACTTTAACCTCTAGTATTTGTCTTTATTCTTTGGGCCCATACTTGTCCCAAATTTTAATAACCCAAGACACCTTGGTTGGTTAACCTTAAAGTTAACACATTAGGCTTAATGGGTATTTAATGGGCCCACCCTAACTTTATGGGCTTTTCTTAACCATTGAAGTCCAAATTAATTACCAAATGTCATAATCTTTTTATTTTCGTATAATTTTCAAAAGTTGGCAGAATTTTCAAGAAACTTTGAAAATTCATATCTTTTTCTACAAATATCCAAATTAGGTGGTTCAAAATTCTATGTGTCACTTATTAAGTCTATTTTAAGAGAAAAATGCTTCCCACTCCACCTATCCACGCACCATTCCCAATTTTGAATTTTACCCTAACTGCCAGAAAATCTTTCTAGTTTTAATGGTCTGACTTCTAAAATTCATAACTTAATCTCTACAACTCCAAATGGGTTGGTTTCAAGTTTTATAAAAAGATATTTAAGTCAACTTAGACTATTACAGATTTCATTCTAGATTATTACAGATTTCATTCTAGATTCAGGGTCAAAGTTTTAAAAATCATAACTAAAACTAGAAAAATCTAATTTCAATGGTTCAAAGTCCTATGTGACCCTCATTAAGTCTACTTTGATAGAAAATTATTATCCATTACCAATTACAGGGATAAATTTCCAAGCATCTTCAAACAACACAACCAGTCCAGAAAACGTTCTTGATTCAATGGCTAACTTCAAAAATTCATATCTCACAAGCTTCAAACCCAAATAACACCCATTAGTATCAAATTAAAGCTTAACATGTGTATTTTAATTATGGAAATTTTCATGCCCATTGGATAACATTTGGTAAATTAAAAACTCATCAAAAACCAACTGCCTCCAGAAAACAAAATTTGGCAGCACCTATACAAATCCCAACTTTTGGTTTTTCATTCTGATTCTTTTAAGACTATAACCGGGGGCTATTCCCACACCATTTTTTATGTAGAATCCATTAAAGGCCTTAAAAACACCCTCTTTGTCAAAATTTTAGGCCTTCCAACAATCCAAAAAACTTGACAAAATCACAACTTAAATGATTCAAAGCTAAGCCTACACTTAGCTCTTCGTGTTTCTACAACCAGTTCGGTATTTCAGCGGTACTCCGGCTAACTAAATGACACAAAACACCTCCAATCAGAAAATTGAGACCATAGAAATGAAGCTCTCAGTGAGTAGAAGATGTTTCCTAAAGAACTTACCGGATGATAACGATGATTCAGGATCGAAATCGTCTCCAAAACTCTGAGATTTTTACTATTCACACTCCTTCTCTCCTCTTCTAATTTCTTGTGCTTTTTGGCTATTTTTCCCTTCTCTTTCTTTAGCAAGATGAAATGCTCATGAAGGGAGAGGGAGGTGCTTGATTTATGTTATGTGTCCCCTTCTTTAATCCAATTATGTCTTATTGTGCCAAGTGTGCAAGTTGCATAATCTTTTCTCTTTCCCTTTCATACTAGGTGGCACCAAAATGGTCAAGGGAAGGAAGGGGCCTAACAATTTCCCCAGACTCCTGGCTCAGTGTTCAAGAAAGTCAAGTACATGACCGAATCAGGGACCGGCGGATTCCCCAGACTCAGGCGCTAGGTGGCATGCTCCAGGGATGCTAACACAAAAGGTATAAAGAAAGTGTCATCATGAGGGACACGTGTCACTTTCCTATCAAGCCAACACAAAAGTGGCTTTATCCTTTGTCATGATTAAGAGACACATGTCATACTCTTATTTAGCCAACCAAAAAGGTATGCCATCATGAGTCATCATTGCTTACTTTATTAAAGTTACTTTATTGGTGTCTACTCGAGTTTCATCTACTTGGGATTGCTTCACGTATATCGAGGCCCGCCAAAAGATGTCAGGTCAGAGTATATGTGTGGGCCCCACATGGCTCCACATACTGGTGTCTTCTTCCAAAAGCGAAGGGTACACATGTTTGTCCAGAAAATGCCATGTGCAGACCTATATCGGCATATTTCGCTCGACCAATTAGTCCCATACATCATGACATTGCTAGGTGGCATCTTTCAACCAACCCAATGGCACCAAATATGTGTCCTGTGCACATTTACACCGACACTTGGATCCTACTGCCTACGCATACTGGGCCATCTGCCCAGTAGGCCCGGATCATATAGTTCCCTAAAGTCTTTTTTTTCTCTGACATTCCTGGGACTCTTCTTAAACTGGGCTTAGTAGTTTACCTGATATAGGCTTATTCTCAAATTCCTAGTCCCAAAATTCTAGATATTACACCGGCCGCCTGATCTGAGCTCGTTTAGTAATGGGATTAACAAAATGTGTATGGCGTAATGGTATTAATGTATATATATTACTCGTTTAGTCAATACCATTACACATTTTGTTATTTCCATTATTGATTTTGTTAAAGTCATTATGCCTTTATTTATATTATACATTTAAATATATATAAATAAAGGTATAATGGTTTTAAAAAAATCATTCATGGAAATAAATGTGTGTGTGTGTACATATTACTTGTTTAGCCAATACTATTACATATTTTGTTATTTTCATTGCTGATTTTGATAAAGCCATTATACCTTTATTTATATTATACATATATATATATTAATGTTAATATATTATTCGTTTAGTCAATACAATTACTCATTTTGTTATTTCCATTACCGATTTTTATAAAGTCATTATGCTTTTATTTATATTATACATACATATATATATATATGTTGTTAGATCCCATATGTTTTGATGATAACAAAGATTGGATCAATGATATAAAAGGATTTGATAACAAACAAATGAATTTGAACAAAGTGGTAAAGCATTACTTGAAGTAAGTACTAGAGTAATGAGCAAATTCTGTGATGGCTTACTCGAGTAGCCACTCGAGTAAAGGAAGCTGTTACTCGAGTGAGCAATCGAGTAATCGTGAAAAATTTCATCCAGAGAATCATTGCCAAAATTTTGAAGAAGTTATTGGAGGGACCACTGGAGTAATTTGCAAATTTATATAGACTATTACTCGAGTAGCCACTCGAGTATCATCATTTGCAAAGGCATCACTCGAGTAGCCACTCGAGTAACCAGGTCAAAAATCTGACAGTAGCCTCGGCCAAGGAATGCAATAATTTACTCGAGTACTTACTAGAGAAACCAGGTGAGAAAAAAAGCATTACTCGAGGGACTACTCAAGTAATCTGCAGAGTTATTTGAAGCATTACTCGAGGGGTCACTTGAGTAATAAGAAAGCAAACTCTCAGCCAAGAATTTGATGTAATTACTTGAGGGAGTAATCGAGTAATCTGCCGAGTTATTTGAAATTTACTCGAGGGCTCACTCGAGTAACATGTGAAGAAAAGCGAAGGCCACTCGAATAACCACTCGAGTAATCAAATTACCAGAGTCAGCACCCGAGTAACTTGTGAAGTAAAGACATGGCCACTCAAGTAGCCACTCGAGTAATCAGGTATTTCTAAGGTTTGTGATATATCTCACTCCATGTCTTACCCGAGTAATATCTTATGTAAAATGTTGAATTACTCATTGCCATATTTTTGATAAGTTTACTCGAGGGACTACTCGTATAACAAACATGTTCACTCAAGTAGCCACTCGAGTAATGAAGTCCAGAAATCATGTTTTTGATTGAATGTTTGTTAAATTGTTTTCTATATGATTAACTCTTCATTGCATTAGTATCCTAAGTACATTTGCAGAGAGACAATGAAGAGATCATACAAGAAGAGCAAAGTCAAATAAAGTTTTCGAGATCTCACCTACCGCTACCTACCACAAACGGATAGTTTTCAAATTCGAAGAATAGTCAACCGTTGTTGCGCGACTCTAACGGACATGTTTGAATTGCTTCCAACAGACACTACAAATCATCTATATATGGAGCATTCAAAGAGCAGAACACAAGAACTGAGAATACACAAACATATACTGATCAACACACTCTTAGTGCTTTGTTTTCTTATACTTATTCATTGTACTTCAGTGATTATATATTTGCTCTGTGAGAGAGTTTTTTTATTTCAAACTCAATATTTGTTATTGAGACAACTTAAGATTGTGAAACCTTGAATTGGGGATTTGATTATAACATGTAAAGGGGGCGAGTGTCTAGGTGAAGGAACTTACTATGTACTGAGGTGCCAAGAATCGACTGAATCTTAGAGAATATAGTGAAACTCTCAGGGACGCTCTGAGGATTAGACGTAGGTCAAAGTGGTTGCGGCCGAACCAGTATAACTCCCGGTGTATACTTCGATGATATTTCTCTTTGCTCTCAAATGCTTTAAATATTTAGTTAATTTTCTTATACACAACGAAATTTCTGGTATCACCCAATTCACTTCCCCTCTTAGGTGAAACACTTGCACTAACATGTGTGTGTGTGTGTGTGTGTGTGTGTGTGTGTGTGTGTGTGTGTGTGTCTGTGTGTGTAGATATATAGATGTATAGATATATCAAAGGAGCTTGATGGTCCAATGGCCACCAAGGCCCTTTGCAAACCCCTTAGCCCCTTTAGAATTTTTTTTTTTAAAAATTGCCCCCAACCAGAAAGGACCCCGATGCTAGAGCTCCGACACCCGGCTAGCTGTGGTGCTCCTGCAAGGGGCACCTTTTCTTTTTTCTTTTTAAATTGAGGCGCAAAATGGTAAAAGTATCAACATTTTTAAATCTCCATTTGTTACCTATGACCTCTATATCATTTTCAAGTGTTAATATACTTTTGTGAGTTTTGCAAGTTCATGTGATATTTAAATGAAATTTTCCCTTATTAATAAGAAAGTATGAACAATTATTAAGAAGTGAATTTATGGGAATAAGAGTAGGAGCAAATGAAAATACAAAAATAGATAAGGCTATTATGAAATTACATCAAATAGAAATATGTTCATTAGGAAATACAAAAATTCTATATGGAATTGTTTTATAGAAAATTACCAAAATTAATCGTAGAAACTATAATAGAAGACTATAATAAAGCATTTGGACAAAATAGAATTAATGTCATTTATAGACACTATGGGAAGAAGAGAAGATTATTTAAGAGAATATTTATTAGAAAAATGTAAACAAGCATGGAGAAATATAAAATATTATAAAACAAATAAAACAATATTAAAATGTGGAGAACTAGAAACACCACATAGATTGGGATGTAAAAATGAAAAAATAAGGAAAAAAAGAAAAGGAAAGACAAAATATAAATTTAAGAGATATCCTAAGAATAAATTTTATCAGAAATATAAACTAGAAAATATCTTAAGAAAGGAAAGAAGAAGAAAAAAATTATAATAAGAAACCTAAAAAATATAAATGTTATAATTGTGATAAAATAAGACATATATCCACTAATTGTCTAGAACCATTAAGAAAGAAAGTTATGAATATTTGCTCTATATTATTTTTGGATAATTTCTTTTAGCTTATCTTTATCTTTTTGATTCATCTTATCAATTCTGGCTATTATATATTTTATGAGATTTCTATCTGCACTTGGTATAATTGTTGTCTGATTATTTATTCTATAATAATTAGTCATGATTATCCTATTTCTATTCATGGTAGTATTCATTTAACTTTTGGAATTATTATTGTTTGATAGTTTATGTTAATTATTATTCTATCTTCTTGTATTCTATAAGGCTTTACTTGTCTTAAGAAATCTTTTGCTAATATTATTTATATTCATTATCATCATTTTCTTTTATCCATAATTTAATATCTATTATATCCTTTTTATTAAATCTTAATATAGATTTTGTTTTAATTTCCTCTTATGCCACTTCTAAATTATTTTTAGTATAGTTTAAGTAAATATAACTTTTTTCCACTTCTTCATTAATAATGCTAATATTTCTATCCATATAGCATCCTTTTTAATTTCTAATTTTAAATAATTATTAGATTGAGTTAAATCTAATTGTCATGTTATATGCCTTATTTGTGTTAAATTTGAACTTATAGGTATTTTTGCTAACGAGCATGTGCTACCCATGCATTGCACAAAAAGCTTGTTCTTATTTATATCATTTTTCTTTATTTGATACTTTGAAAGTCCTATTATTTTTTATATGCAAAAAATTTAATCTAATAAAATATTATTTAAATCATAAATAACTACATGATAAATTTTTCTTTATAGAAATTTTAAATTGATAAACTTAGTTTAATAATGCACCACGATTCCTAAATATCTCAAGCGAGGAGCTTGTAAATCAAAATACATTTTAATTAAAACCATCTAATATAACTTTAAGAATGGTATCACTCAATAAGAATATGCATCAAAATTTCTAGATTCCCCACTATGGAAAACATTTTTTATTCTGCTCTAGCACCCACACGCACTTTCATTGACAACAATTATCAAACATTTAACTATTTTTTATACTAAGGTTCAAACAAATAGGCTATAATGGCATTTTCTTTTAATCAGAATAACTTCGCCAACCCTTAAAACAAATTCACCAGAATAAAATAATGACCTATTTCATTATATACCCTGCTCTGACCCTCTTTTTCTTCCCAACTTCTCAACATCTTTTCTTTGATGATCTGGCTTAGTCATTACAATTTGCCTCTTCATATTCATAGAAATGATATGATAAAATAAAGCATAACCTCGTCTTATTCACACAGTTGATCTTAAGAACAGATAAACATAAGCAAGTAGTGCATGGAAGAGTTTCATTCATAATAATAGAGTAACATCTACCAACTAAAATTATAATCAAGTTGTATTCGATTTGAATGAGAGCCTGCACTAATAGAACGCCGTTTAACTATATTCAATCTGATGAGGATGACGACATGGACCATTTGCTTTGTAAATTCCCCCTAGTGACATCTTGTTGACATTGGACCACATTCAGCATTGCAAACTGCAAAGTTTATTTTCCTCTCCTTTTGAGGACCTCACCTTTTGAGGAAAGGATGATAACCAACATTCAAGGCATCACCAAAGCCATCCCATTACTTTAATTCATGCAAATGGCATTGTGTAAGAATTGGGTTTTGAAAGCTGTCAAAGGATACACCAAAACATAATTAAATGAACCAAATACCACTGTCAAATACAGACAAAAACGAAAGATCTATCTAAAATATATTAATGCAAACCTTCAAACACTTAAACAAAGTGAAACACAGGAGAAGATAATGACAGACATAGAAAACCATCTATATCTTATAAGCAACATAGAAAGCAATTATGACATTACTCTAGCGAAGGTAGTCAAGCAATCCAACTACATGCATCAGAGAGATACCCAACATAGCCAAGCACAAGATCAGCCCAATCATAACTCAACCGCCACCTAATTCAAATTAATATGATGAGGACAACCATATCAGAAATGGAAACAGTCCAAATTTCTAGATTATGAACTGCAAGATATCTAATAACATTAATTAGTGCCTATTCACATTCTTAAGCATTTCCATGTCTTCAACAGTTCTACCATGTAATCATCATATAGTGTTTATAGTTGCAAGTATCGTTGAATCTAAATTCAACATGATAAAGATGAATCACCAGAGAAAAATAAGCCCCCCAAAGAAAGGTTAATTGTAAAGAACAACTCTGATTGCACAATTACATTTATATTCGATCTCTAATAAAATATCCACCGTAGAATCATGCTATGTAACAAATTCGAAGCCATTGGAGGAACACGTAACATTGATCAAGGGGCACAAGCACCGTTCTATAAGATTTTAATATACTATGGCAAAAGCAAGTTGAAGCTGCTACTCTTGCAAAAAATAATAAGGAAGAGCTAAATTATTAGAGATATTTAATCAGGAAGAGGTAAATTATTAAAGATATTTAATCTTAAAAATTAAAAATATAGTAAGAGAGGATAAGAATAACATATGAAGATGAGGTTGAATAGTTGATGCATATATGGAGAATGTGGCACATCACATTAAAAATGATTTGCTTCTTCATGCACATAAATTGCACTACAAAAAAATGTATTTTCAGCGATGACTTTCAGTGGCGACAATGAAAGTCGCCGTTAAAAGTCACACTTTTGGTTAGTATCTACAGCGACACTATAATGTCGCCACAGAAGGGTACCTTTTCAGCGGTGACAATTTATATCGCCAATGAAAGTGTAGATTATCAGCGGTGACTAATAATGTCGCCGCTAAATTTATCACTTTCAGCGGTGACAACTGTATGTCGCCGCTGAAAGTTAGAGTTTTCAGTGGCGACCCACGTTCGCCTCCGCCAAAAAGGTTTCAGCAACGGCATTTGTGTCTCCTTTAAAAGTCTTTTTTTTTTTGCAATTTTTCAAAATTTTAGTTTTCTTAAACAAATTATAATTTTTATACAATAAATATGTTTATTGATGTAATTTCTTATGAATAAATAAAGTAATTCCTTGGATTAATGTAAGATAAAGAGACTTTGAGAGATAATGTGTTGTGTATGAGAGAGTGAGAGTAAGGAAGTGGGAAGAGAGTGGTATATTGTCTATTTAAAAGAGATTATAGTTATGTTTGTACTGGTGTGTGTGTGTGTGTGTGTGTGTGTGTGTGTGTGTGTGTGTGTGTGTGTGTGTGTGTGTGTGTGTGTGATGGAAAATTAAAGATACAATATGTGTGAGGAAGGAAGTGTAAGCATGGGAGAGGGGATAGTTTGTAAGATAGGGAGAGAGGGGAAGTGAGAGATGGAGTGTGTGAGAGGGAGTGGGGGATAATATAATTGAGAGGAGTATACAATGCAAATTAACTTTTGGAATAATACAATTGTATTAGAATTAAATTTATGTAAGTATAGTTGTTTTTTATAAGTAGTATACTTAAATGAAATGATAATATTATATAATGAAAGTTTGCAATAGAGAGAGTGAAAAGTAATATAATTTTTCTTCTAACTGTGAAAAATAATATAATTAATTAGGTCGCTAATAATTAATTAAGGTATGTGAGAAAAATATAATTAAATTAAGTTTATTTATATATTTTGTAATTACTTAAAATTTATAGGGAGAATTACAATAAGGTCCTAACACTACTACAAAATATTGCTTTTACGACCCTAAAGGACGTCCCTTTTAAAAAAAGGGACGTAAAAAATAAAGGCGGTGGTATTTTTGTAATTCTGAGTGAGATTTGAATAGTTTTAGACGTCCCCAATTCAAAAAGGGACATCTAAAGTGTCCCCAAAGTCACTTTAGACGTCCCCAATTTAATTGGGGACGTCTAAAGTTTTTTTTTTTTTTTTAAATCAGGAACGTCCATGGTCACTTTAGACGTCCCCATTTTAATTGGGGACGTCTAAAGTAAATTTTTTTTTTAATCAGGGACGCCTTTTAACATCCCTAATATATATTAGGGACGCCAAAAGACGTCCCTTAAATATCAGGGACGCCACTTTTGGCGTCCCTAATGTTATCAGGGACGCCTAAAGTGGCGTCCCTGGTATAATGTGAGGGACGCCACTTTAGGCGTCCCTAATATGAGGGACGCCTAAAGTGGCGTCCCTCATATAGTATCAGGGACGCCTGTGGCGTCCCTAATAAAGGCGTCCCTAATTATTAAAAAAAAATAACTTTAGACGTCCCTAATTAAATTGGGTCGTAAAGTCCCACAGTGGCACTTTAGACGTCCCCACTTTAAAGTGGGGACTTCTAAAGTGGGACTTTAGATGTCCTTTTATCTACGGACGTTATTGCCATTTTTTACTACGTCGCTCACATAGACGTCCCCTTGTTTTCAGACGTTAAAAGGCCTAAAAAAGGGACGTTAAAAATGTTTTTTGTAGTAGTGTAAGGAAAGAAAAAATAAAAAAATGGTCCCTGTAGATTGCAAAATGAAAAAATGGTCCCATTAACAACTCCAGGAGCCTGTATTGACAACTCGTTAACAACTCCAGGAGCCTGTATTAACAACTCCATGGGACCATTTTTTCATTTTGCAATCTATTTGGAGCATTTTTTCATTTCTCTTCTTCCTTGGGACCTTAGTATAATTCTCCCAAATTTATATGTTTGTTATTTTTATTATTTGTTTTCAAAATTCATCAATTAGATGCTTTGGACAAAGTGCTGTGATTGCTTAAGTAGATTAAGCGAGCCTGAGTTCAATTCCCCCTATTGCCATTCTACTTCTTTTTTGTGATGCTAATTGTTAAAAAATTATAAAGACATTAACATCCAGGGCATCAGTCAAGTTGCTTCAATTAGAACACTCACACGAATTGAGCTAATGGGGAACTAATACAATTATTTAAATATGTATTATTTATATAATATTTAGTATTATAAAAATCCAAAAATCCAATAATCCCGTAGGGTGTTCATGTTATTTTTTTTAATGATAAATATAATTCTGTGGGAGTGTAAGGGCTGGCCTTTTTCTCTTTTTATAAATTTTATTTTGAACACGCAATGTCCCAAGCATGCAGATAACCCAAAAAAAAAAGGAAAATCACTCATAAATCCCAAGTAAATAAGATATTATTAAAAAGATCCATGGAGGTTGTAAAACATGCTCAACAAATTATGAATACACGTTTTTAGGATTGTAATCAGGAACCTTTCTGATAATATCTTACTTATTTGCAACTTAGAAGTGATTTTCCCAAACAAAAAAGCACCCAAAATTGATTTAAAACAAAAAGGTACCCAAAATCGATCCCCGCCCAAATTTAACCTAGCATTCTCCTTTTCTTCTCGGCTTCTCCCTTTGCTCGGCACTTGAGCACTTTGGCTCACCTTCCCATCTTGCTCGTTGTTAGCTCGGCGTCCCATCTGGCTCACCGTCACCTTGCCGTTGTCCCTGTGAGCCTGTGAAGATCGACTTCAACTTGGCTTCCAAAAGAAAACTCTTCTTGCTCGGTTCTGTCTTCCCCAAAGGTAAGGTCTTTACATTTGCAGCTATTACGTTTATATATTTCAACAACTTTAGCTATTAGGTGTTATCACCATCCCATCCTTTTTTCTTTTTCTTTTTTTTTCCAAAAGAATTGTTAGAAACATAGAAAGTCCGAAGCAATTCGGTAGCATGATTTTGTTGACTTTAGTTTCTCTGTCTCACCGATAATCACTCTTCCTCTGTCTTCATTTTCTGTGTATATATAACTTGTAATCCTCTCTTTTCAATATATGAATGAAATATAGTTTCAAGTTTATTTCAACTTCACATGGTACCAGAGCCAGTGTGATTTCAGTGTTATTTTATGTCGAGAACTCTATTTTTTCCGGCAAAGCTTGCTTAAGTTCAGTCATAGATCTTCCTTCGCAGGAGCCTCCTCTGACCCCACGTGCCCTTCATCCTTCTTCTCCGGCCTAAGATCGGCAAAACCCAGTTGGTGGCGTCAAGTTCTGACAACACATCTCCTTCACGTGCTACCGTTTCCTCTGCCATCCATACCATGCGCCGGCGTGTGGAGCAAGTTCCGGCGACCGTTTCAAACAAGTTCTAGGTGCGCTTTGATCAACTCTTCGAGCCTGTTCATCCTTAGGGGTTGTGTGATCTAGTTTTAAAGTTGGCTTTTCGGGTACCTATTATATTAGTTTCCATTTTGATATTTTTGAGCCTCTTTTGATTGATATTATTGCTTCTAGTTCTTATGAGCTGTTTTGTCCGCAAGCTTCTGTCGTCATTTTGGAGACTTATTTGTCATTCTGCAAATTCGTAAGACTATTTTGTCATTTTACAAATTCAGAGGACCTATCTGTTATTCTGCAAATTCGTAAGACCAAATTGTCATTTTAAAATTTTGAAGGTCTAAACTGGTATTTTTTGCAATTTGAAGAACCAACTTGCCATTTGCAAATTCGAAGGTACTGTTCATTTGACGGCTACTGTTCATCGTTTGGGATATTTCTGGTAAATCTCTATTTGGTCACTAGTGTGATTTTTGCTGTTATGGTTAGAGGACCTTGAAGCCTCATTTGGGATATTTCATATTGTTGCTACAATTTATGATTATGTGATTCTCTTATTCTTGCTCAGAGAATTTGTTGTAGTTGCATCTTTGCTTACTTGCTGTTTGGTACATCTTCTCATTGACGATGGTTGAATCTAAATCCAAACCTTCATATGCTCTTGCTACAAGTAACATTACTTCTAGTCTTGCCACTTGTTCCTCAAAGTGGATTATCGATTCCAGTGTCACTGATCATATGACAAGTAACAAGAATTTGTTCTCCTCATATGCACCTTATGCCAATCCCTCTGGTATAACCATTGCCAATGGTTCTTATTCTCATGTTCTTGGATCTGGCACTATTAGACCTACCCCGTCTGTTCCTTTATCCTCTGTCCTTTATGTTCCTGACCTTGCTTTTAATCTTTTGTCTACTAGCAAACTTACTCGACAATTAAATTGTTTTATCACACTCTTTCCTGACCATTGTTTGATTCAGGATCTCAAGACGAAGCAAGTTATTAGTAAAGGCTATGAATCTGGTGGCCATTACATCCTTGATGATCAGGTGCCATGTTCTGTTACTTGTTCTGGTGGGTCATCTATATTTGAAGTTCATTGTCGTCTGGGTCATATGTCTCTGTCATCTCTCCAAAAATTGTATCCTCAGTTCTCTTCTGTGTCTATTTTAAATTGTGAGTCATATCAGTTTGCTAAACACTATCGTGTACATTTGTCACCTCGAGTCAATAAACAAACTGTGTCCCCCTTTGAGTTAGTACATTCTGATGTTTGCGATCCTTGTCAAATCCTGTCTCAAACTGGTTATCGTTATTTTGTTACTTTTGTTGATGATTTTTCTCGAACCACTTGGCTTTATTTAATGAAACAGCGTTTTAAATTATTTACTCACTTTCATAATTTCTATGCTGAGATTCAAACCCATTTTAATACTCCTGTGAAAATCTTATGAAGTGATAATGCAAAAGAATATTTTTCCGCCCCATTCACCGAGTACTTGCAAAGTCATGGTATTCTTCATCAATCCTCTTGTGTTGATACACCTGCTCAAAACGGTGTTACTGAAAGAAAAAACTGACATCTTTTAGAAACTGCCAGAGCTCTCATATTTTATTCCTCTGTCCCTAAAAGTTTTTGGGCTGATGTTGTGTCTACTGCTTGTTTTCTCATCAATCGCACGCCTTCGGCTGTTCTTGGTGGGGATATTCCGTATTCCATTCTGTTTCCCACCACTAAGTTGTTCCCTATTGATCCTAAAATCTTTGGTTGTGTTTGTTTTATTCGAGATGTCTGTCCTAGTATTAGTAAACTCAATCCCAAGTCCTTAAAATATGTTTTTCTTGGATATTCTAGAATTCTAAAAGGTTATCGATGTTACTCTCCTGATCTTCATCGTTACTTTGTGTCCACTGATGTAACTTTTCATAAGTCCTCTCCTTTCTTCAAGACTTTGACCGTCTCTGAGTCTCCCTCTATCATGGATGAATCTGATGGTATCCTGATTTATCCTATCTCTCTCTCACCAGTACAGGCTGCTGTTCCGGAACCTGATATCACCAATGATGCTGATATTGCCAATGATTCACCTTCGCCAGCTCCTGCTTCGCCGATTGATTTTGTTGATACCTCCTTAGTTCCTACTCCTGTTTCCACCGATTCTCCTCTTGTTGCTACTGAATCACTTAGTCCTGATTCTCCTATTGATACTTCTAATGACCTGCCCATTGCCCTTCGAAAAGGTACTCGTCCTCATTATCCTTCCAAAAGATATGCTAACTGTACCTATCTTATCTCATCTTTTGTATCCTATAACTCTTTATCCTTTGTCTCCTCTTCTCTTGTGGCCACCCTTGATTCCATCTCCACCCTTACTACCCTTCATCAAGCCCTGACTCACCCTAGTTGGCGTGCCGCAATGGATGAAGAACTCTCAGCACTAGAAACAGCTGGTACTTGGACTCTTGTTGATCTCCCTCCTGGAAAGAAGGCCATTGAATGTAAATGGGTATTTGTTGTTAAGACTAAGGCTGATGGTTCCTTGGAATGGCTAAAAGCTCAACTTGTTGCCAAAGGGTATACCCAAACTTATGGTATTGATTATTTCGAGACTTTCTCTCCTATGGCCAAACTCACCTCAGTTCGTCTTCTTGTTTCTTTGGCGGCCACACATCATTGGGATTTGCATCAATTAGATGTTAAGAATGCCTTCTTGAATGGCAACCTTCTTGAAGAAGTTTATATGGAGCAACCACCTAGGTTCGTTGATCAAGGGGTAAATACGAAAGTATGCTACCTCCGGAAGTCACTGTATGGTCTAAAGCAAAGTCCTCGAGCTTGGTTTGATAGATTCTATGCTGTAGTAAAGAAGTTTGGGTTAAGTCAAAGCAAGTGTGATCACTCTGTGTTCTACCAGCAATCTGATGCTGTCATGATTCTTCTAGTAGTATATGTTGATGATATTGTGATTACAGGGAGTAATATTTCTGGAATCTCGGAACTTAAAATCTTTTTGAACTCTCACTTCCAGACAAAAGATTTGGGATCATTAAGGTACTTCCTTGGTATTGAGGTTTTGAGAAGCAAGAAAGGCATTCTTTTGACTCAGAGGAAGTATGTTCTCGATCTCTTAAAGGAGACTGGAAAGCTTGGAGCTACACCAAGCAGCATCCCCATGATTCTGAATCCTTTCCTAGATCTTGATGCTAGTATGTTTGATGAGCTTCTTGATGACTTGAAGAAGAAGATTGATCCAGAGAAACTGAAGTTGTTTGCATTTCTTGAAAGATATAGAAGACTCATTGGGAAGTTGAATTATCTGACAGTAACTCGTCCTGATATAACATTCTCAATCAGTAGGCTCAGCCAATTGATGGCATCACCAATGGTGGCATAATGGGAAGCTTTAGAATATATCTTGTATTATTTGAAAGGTTCTCCAGGTCTTGGTATTCTTTATACAGATTATGGGCACACTAAAGTCGAGTGTTTCTGTGATGCAGATCATGTAGGATCTAAAGCCACAAGATGATCCACTACGGGTTATTGTGTGTTTGTTGGTGGAAATTTGATATCTTGGAGAAGTAAGAAGCAACGAGTTGTGTCAAAAACAAGTGCAGAAGCGGAATATAGACCCATGTCACAGTCAGTACAAGAAATTGTATAGGTATTTCAACTCTTGAAGGAAATTGGTATCACCACGACATTGCCTGCAAAGCTATGGTGTGATAATAAAGCAGCACTTCATATAGCATTGAACTCTGTATTCCATGAACGTACCAAACATATTGACATCGATTGTCATTTTATACGTGATAAGATTAAAGAAAATGTTGTATCTACAGGGCTTGTGCAATCAAACGACCAACTGGCAGATCTTCTGATGAAAGCCTTACATGGGACACGGGTTAAGTATCTTTGTAACAAGTTGGGCATGATAAATATCTATGCTCCAACTTGAGGGGGGAGTGTTAGAAACATAGAAAGTCAGAACCAATTCGGTAGTATGATTTTGTTGACTTTAGTTTCTCTGTCTCACCGATAATCACTCTTCCTCTGTCTTCATTTTCTGTGTATATATAACTTGTAATCCTCTCTTTTCGATATATGAATGAAATATAGTTTCAAGTTTATTTCAACTTCACAAGAACCAAGTTTTAAGTAGTGTTATCGATTATTATTACATTTAGATATCCTTGAGTTGAATTTGAACCAGCCGACTATGTGTTAGTCAAAAGAGCCCATTAATTTCAATTTCAAAGTCAATTTCCAGATTGGGTTTACACAGAACGAGGCCACTAGCTTCTAGCTAGTCAAGAGGTTGATTATATATGGATAATAAAGACTTTGGATTCGTAATACACCATTGTTACCATTCTCAATATTTCCTTTATAACTAGCAAACTCAATAGCTAGCTTATTAATTTTTGTTTCCGGTAACATTTTCACCTGTCAATATTTGCTTGGTAACTCATATTTTGTTGCTTTATGTAACATTGTTGATTTGTTGTTCTTATTTAATTTCTGGACTTCATGCACTTTGAATTTAATGTTATTATAATGTGTTTTTACTTTAAGATGGGTATATTCATCCAGAAAACCTTTGTGAATGTGTTTTTACTTTAAAACTTTCAAGTTCGTTGTATGGTTACTTTAGATGAAACAGTTCTGACTCCTATAGTCCTATGACCTATGCTGTTTTTTTATACAATTAACTATGTCTTTGTTGTTCCACAATTAGCCATTGGATAGTATACTCTTGTAAAACCACTGCTTTTCTGAACATTCCCCCACATTCAATTCCACAGATTGACATTCACTTGCTATCATTAACTGACTTGTCCTTGTGAGTAAAATTAAAAAATATATATCAAAATGAATTGCCAGCTTGCCTGAAACTCAATTTTTGGGAATTTGAATCATTGTGAGTATATTGCCATTAATCAATTCCTTAGAAGAGCGTTGTCCAGTATGATAGCTCACTTTCCCTTGGATGCATATGAATTCTCCATTACTGTAAATGTTACTGATAAACTTGATGGCAAGTTGAAAAAAAAAATCTTTTTCTTCAAGTGTTTGGTGTAGATTTGAGTGGATGGGATAGCTTGGTGTTTGTATTTTTAAATTGCAAAAGGTGGGTTGAACTAAGCTTGTGCATACACTTGTTTCCTAATAGTTACTGTTACTACCTGATTTAGCCTAAGAACTGGAAGTTTTGGGGGTAAATTCAGCATTTGATGAATCTGTTGGTAAGAAAAAAAAAACAAAAGAAAATAAATCAGTTTATCAAAAAAATTTTATTCTTCTGGGCTGACTACTACACTGCATTCAAACCGGTAAAAAGGAAAACAAAATGTATATATATATTTTGCTCTTATTTGTGCATCCAAATGTATATATACACTTGTTTAATGTTTTGTTTTTGTCATTTTTTCCTTACGTGAACCAATCCATGCTCATCACGCAGGAAGTGGTATATTCATATGGCTTTGGCAATCTATTTGAATAAAAAGAAAAATTATCTATTTTTTGTTGTGCCATTAAAAAATGATCTATTCTGGACAAAGCTTTTATTCTTCTCGAGTTATTGGAAAATTTGAAGTAGGTACTTGAAATTTTATAACAATGGAATTTATCCTGCTATCATTGACAAAGTTTTTATTCTTTATAAGTTGTTTCCACTTGAAGTAGCTTTGTTTTTTTGCATAATTTCTGTTGCTGAACTATTATTGCTTTTTGGCAGAATTTCACCTTAAGCAATAGAAGGAATGCTTGCATCAGAAGAGAAAAAACAACTGAATTGAGTAGAGAGGGACTCACAAACCAAGTATCGCAGTAGAAAGAGAAGTATGTCTTGTCTGAAAATTTAGTTTTACATCTACCTTGTTCAACACACACAGACATATTTGTTGGCTGTCTCACATGAACACGCAGAGGAAATGGTGACACAAGTAGTGGAGGTGCTTGCTCTCCACCAGAAACAAAGCAGACACAATATACTAATTCACATCGACCACTACAATTACAGCTTGAGGAACAACACATCAATTCTCCTCCAACCCAAAATAGTAGTGCAGGTAAATGTCCTTTGACTTTATATGATGCAAATAACTTTTTTGCCAATTATATAATGAAAAAAACTAATTGATTTCACATGTAACATTCATTATCATAATTATTTTATATGAATAATAGGATCTTCCCGTACAATCAAGAAGGCTAAAGGAGTTTACAAGTCCCATAAAGTGATGTTGAGAACCAGATTTTCAAAGATTAAAGTTCAACTTTCGGATGACATGACAAGAGCAATAGGACCAAAAGCAAGGAACCTAGCTAACTAATGTGGCTTGATTGTTAGGAAAACAGTATCTTTGCAGAATTTTGTTGATTGGAAGGCTGTTAGAAAAGTATGGTAATGAGATGAAAATGCAAGTCAAGATATCATTGATGTCAAATAATATGTATCTTACTTTGTTTATGTTTCCATCACAAGTACTTATGTTTTTGTTTGTTTTAGGACAAATTTGAACTTGATGGTGTGGTAGATGAAGAAAAGTTTGATCAAGTTTTAACACTTGCTTTCCAAAATGCCTTAAGAAATTGGAAGACCAACTTGCATAAGCATTACCAGAAATATGACACTGATGAAGAAAGGCTTGTCGATCCACCTCCAAATGTAAGTTCTAAAGATTGGGAGTGGTTATTGGCATACTTTAAGTCTAAAAATTTCAAGGTACCTTACTAACCTGTCAAATGGGTGTTATTATTTCATTCAATAAATCATTTATTGACCCAATTGTTTGGTAGAAAAAAAGTACGAGAAATAAACAAAACCGAGGGAAACAGGTAACAAAACATACTTGTGGTCCTTTGTCATTTGCTGAAATGGATCACTCTACTGTAAGTGCCAAGGAACAAAAAATCGGACCATGCAATGAAGCAGTCACATCACAGGTTCAAAGGTTAATGGGTCAATCGGGGTCTAACCAGTAGTTGAACCGGTTATATTAAAATATTATAATTTATTAGTGGCAATATATATTAATATATTTTTAAACTTCTATAGATAAAAATGAAGATTTTTAGAAAAAAAATGCTTAAAATCTATTAATATTAGTTATAATGCCTATACTTATGCAATGATATCTTCTTTTCTATAATTATTATGTCTTTTGAAATAATTTTTTTCATTATCTTTTTCATTTTTTTAAAATTAGTTCTTTTTTTTACTTACTTTTCTCTTCATTTTGATCTTCAACTTTCCATTTTCCCTTAAAAAATCATAAAATAAAAATTTGAAAAATAAAAAAAAGAAACCGGTTGAACTACCGGTTTTACCAGTTTTAACCGGTTTTGACCAATCCAACCGGTTTCTGACCGGTTCAAGGGTTTAATGCTTAAACCAGACCGAACCACTGACCAGTTCCCGATTCAACCAGTTGAACCGGCTGGTCCAGTCCGATTTTTGTTCTATGGTAAGTGCAATTTCTCCCCTTCACATTAATTTATACTTTGCTTCATTAGTTATCTTTCGATATGCTATTATATGTATTTTGTACGTTCTGCTTTGTAGAAAGACCCCATAACTGGACAGCCTGCACTGCCTGATCTGGTGTGGCAGAAACACATACCAGAAGAAGGATGCAGATGGACAGTCAGTGTGGGCAGATTCACATTTAGAGCAGATTTACGTACGCTTTATATTCTTATCTTTCTTATTTAGTTAATTAATTTTATTATGTTATTACTTTTTATACTTTAATTGTAGGTTCGTCTCAAGGAACTCCGTGAACAGCAGGAATTAGAGAGTAATGCTCGTATGACCTCTGATGAGAAATTAACAACTGTTCTTGGTGAGAGGTCAGGATATGTCAGAGCGAAAGGGTACGGAGCACCGCTACCAAGGAAGAGAGCTCACACTCAATCTAGTTAAAGTTCACTTGAGCATGTCCGCACTAAATTCCGACAATAGTTTGATAGAAGAATTCAAGAGGAGCAAGAAAAGATGGAAGCAAATATTGCATTTGAGCGTGCAAAGATGGAAGAAGAACGTGCATAATTTGAGCGAAGAATGCAAGCTCAACTCAATGCCTTTATGCAAATGATCCAATCAAATGCTCCTATATCTACATCTACTCCTGCTCTTGGTGTCCCGCAGACTGGTCCTTCAAGGTAATTTGCTTGTCCTATTATAAAAGTGGATAATGTTAAATAGTTTTTGAGAGATTGAACTTAAGACTTAAAGATGTTGTGGATTTTATTACTTAGTTAATGTATTATGGTTCCATTTTATTTTCTTTTTTCAGTATTTTATTATTATGTGCACCAGGAATAAAAGCTTTAATTTAATAAAATAAATAATAAATTGAAAAAAAAAAATTTGGCCTTCATGTCGCCGCAAAAAGCATAATAGGGTATCAGAAATGACAATAAAGTCACTGCAGAAAATGAGAATCGGCCGTGACAATTTTTGTTGCCGCCTCAAGTATCTTTAGTGGTGATAGAGGTGTTAGCGGCGACATTGTACATCCAGCGGTGACAAAAGTTGCCACCAAATACCTATCTTTAGTGGCGACTTTTGTTTTCATGAATTTCCTCATACTTTCTATAGCGACAAAATGTCACCGTTAAAAGATCATTTTCAGTGGCGACTAGGAAAAATCACTGCCTATACTTTCAACCACGGTTGCAACACCAATGACGTGGCAGCGACAAAAAGTTGCTGCTGAAAACTTTCAGCGGCGACTTTTCTACTTTCAATAGCAATTTTTATCGTGGCTAAAAGTCTTATGTTTTATAGTGTTGGTAGCATATCTGCCACAACAATTTTACACAAGAGAAGCAATATATCACCGTTTCCTTTCTTTAGGAAAGGAAAGATTATAAAGCATTCTAGAAAAGCAACGTAACACAAATCATTTGTGCTATACCTCGTTTCAAGAAGTTCAGCAAGCATGTTGCAGTGGCATCAGACACCTTAAAAATCTAAGAGAGTGTTATTTTAGAAAATAAAAGCAAAAGGCAATGAGAACACCCTATTAAGAAAAAAGGTAATGAGAAAAAAGAACAACCTATAGCTGAAGATTTTTTGCCTGAGCAAAAGGTTCCATTCGTACTTATTGTAAATGTTCAATAGTCAAATTAAAAATCACTATATGCAAACATCTTCCTTGGACTGTCCGCTTCTCCCATCTTTATTTGCTGTGCAAACTTGTCAGAACCTAAGACCGTATGTGCCCAGCTCTCTATGTGACCTTTATCTGCTCATTTAATTGGATAGGAAGTCAGAACCTCGGACTGTATGCTCAACTCTCTCTGTGACTTTTATCTGCTCATTCAATTGGATAGGAAGTTTACACAAAAGGAGTATATTACTTTTCTTATTGACAAAGGGTACCAGCTCCTTGTAATAAACTGACCATGTACTTGTTTGACCACCAAATTGGATATTCTCTTTGAAATACGTGTATGCCTATCAAATATATTAATTGACATCAATTTCCAATATCCTCAAGATCTAGAAAATACTTTTACTGGTCATGGCCCATTGTATGCCTACTAAACATTTTACGTGTAGGATTGAAAAAGTTACTCCATCTTGTTGAATCAACAAATCCACACATGCCTGTAAAATTAATTACTCTCACAAATTAGCAGACTGCATAGTGCCAGAAAAATTTATACTCCTTTAGCCTGCATCGGAGATGAATATTTAGTTCAGATCATTCTATTTATAAACTTAGGATCAAGTTAAAAGAAAAGCTTCATATAATTTTTCTGATTTTATCTCTTCTTTCTCTTGGCTTATACACACACACACACACACACACATCTTCTCAAATGTCTAATTTCTAATTAAAAGTTAAAAGTTATGTCTTGGTCTAGGATATCTATTATGATAGCCACAATATAAATTTCAAGTTTCTTTGTCTATTATATCGGGTATAATCATTTTGTAAGGAATGTCCTCTTTAATTGATACTTCCAAATGGAGAGATATATAAGACAAATGGTTTTATATCACCAGTTAATCTTCAGAACTTTAAAATTGCATCACCTGTTCTTGGTTTTTCCCCTCATGAAATTGCCAAATTACATAACATTGAAGGTTCCAATATGAAATATTGTAGATATGGTAAAGTGTTATTTTTCCCATGTTTAAAGAGCCCTTTTCAGAAGTTCTTTGTGTCTCTCCTTCAGCTGTCTTTTTCTTCAAAGTGTGAGATGAAGGATAGCTTTATATACAGTCATAACTTCATAGCCAAGTAAATGATACTTTCTCATCTCACAGTTATTTTTAAACATTTGTTAATAAATAATGTGTAGACATCTGATGTAAAGTTGTCCATATCACCAAAGTAGCTAAAGCTATTGTCACAAACTTATATATCCTTCATCTTTCTTGTTAGATATCAAGTCACAATCTTCTTTTCATTCTTTATCTGTAAATTTAGATAGTTTATAAAATATCAAGAGGCATAAAAGAAGGGAATGAGTGATATAGCAATGATTATAATTAGTGAGTAATGAGTAATCATAAGAAACAATACTATGATAATCAAACGTCAAACATTTCAAACATATTAAGCTTATTGAAACCATTAAAATTTTTATATTTGATATCTCTAATCTTTAATCTATAATATATAGAAATAATAAGAACAAAATCATAAATCTTCAACACAACCGAAAGCAACAAATGGGAAATCTGAATCAAAAAACAAGATGGAGATCAAGAAATTTCCTGCTTTCAGTTTCTCTCATATGTCCTCATAGGTAAAAAAAACCTGAAGATTCCTGAAAAAATTAATCCACTAACCTCTTGTATGTATCCCCTTGCTTTACCTTCACGACCTCTGAGAATTAAATCTGCAATGGCAGCGATATCCTCTTGATCTCATGACTTCCAACATTATCCTCCACTGCGATGTTCCAATGCTGTCCTCTCAATCTCTGAGTATCCTCCACATCATGATATGTACCCCCTCATAGCCATCCACAATGTTCCATTTGAAGATGCCAAGAAACGGGCATACCTATGGATTCCAAGGAAGCAAGAAATTTTTGAAACAAATTAATACATACAGGATAGAGACAGACCACACTGTCATGGAAATAAAAGGAAATAAGAAGTGAAAACCATTATTGTGTTGATTACATAAAGTATAACACTCATCCACCATGCCTCTTCTAATCGAACTACAAACACCATTTACCATGTCCATGATTCTCCAACAGTGAAGTGGAGATGATTTGCTGGAGAGAGAGATGAGTCCAAATGGAGGAATAGCGGAGCGGGAAAATAAGAAAACAGAGGCAGAAGAAGACATGCTGAGAAGGAGAGGGTTTCGAGGAAGAGGAAAGAAGGGAGGATCGAGAGAAGGAAAATATGTGGAAGGTGAGAGTGATTCGAGAATATAAATATACCATCAAACAATTTGGTGGGATGTTTGAATTTGAATTATCCGTTCAAACGCTTAAGCGCAAAATTCCAATTTTTGAAATTTGAAAAAAGGACAAAAGCAGCTGCAGAATTGTGGAAGGAGTCGATGGCACATAACCCAATAGTAGAGTTGGCTTGTGAACAGTAACTTACAACTCTGCCCAAGGGAAAAGTATTTGTTTATTTATTGATAGATCTCTTTAATAATTATCATCTATATTTTCTCTTAAACTTGTAGTTCTAACCAATCCTCTTCTAGTTATTGGTCTTGGATAATCTAAGCTTAATCTTTGTGGGTTTGTATTTATATTTAAATTTGATGTAGATGGTGTATTTATTCTTAATAGTCTTTGTCCAATGTTGTCATTCATTTCAATTCTTCTTGGATTATTTATTTGATAATTTATAGTCTTGTCTAGTTCTATTTGCAATTGTCTTGGGATAGTTATATTAATTAGATCTATAGGAATTTCTTGTAATACAGGTATAAATTATTTTTCTATACTTATTATTCCTTGTGATTTATTATATATCTTATGTTCATTTGTAAATACTAGTCCTACCATTGTTGTTATACTTATGTTCTAACTCCTGGTAATAATTTTATTCCTCCTAATTTGTGATATATTATTATAGATTGATTCATATGTTCATCATTTCTAGATATTGCAAAATTTGTATTTAATGTAAATTTTAATTTTTGGTATATTAAGTTTCTTGTTAATACTCCTAATATACTGTCTTCTACACTACTTATTATTATTTCATCTGTTATTAATAATTCTATTGATAAATCTATTCCTTCTTTTAAAATAAGCTTTAACTAATATTTGTACTCCTGCAATATATATTTCAGTTACTTCATCTTTAAATGGTAATTTAGACATTTCATTTTTTATTAATGCTTTATTTATTAGAGGTATTTTTAATACTCCTTTTGTTAATGTTGATTAGATGGGATGTTTCTTTTCTAAGACTACACAATGGCTCTTTCTAGTTTTCTTTGATTTTAATATTTTACTTACTTTATTCATGAAATCTTCATTTTTTTAATTATTCTAGTT
Source organism: Inga oerstediana (assembly GCA_963210345.1). Taxonomy (NCBI): domain Eukaryota; kingdom Viridiplantae; phylum Streptophyta; class Magnoliopsida; order Fabales; family Fabaceae; genus Inga; species Inga oerstediana. The sequence continues at coordinate 69,639,705 of OY723401.1, forward strand.
TCATATCTAGTTTTCCTTCCTTTATCTTATCATATTGTTTTTTATTAAAAATTATTCCTCTTTCTACTGATCCTTCTGAAATATTTCTATATTCTTCAAATTCTTCATATTCGTTATTACTAGTCCCTTCTCCATCATTTACTATATTCATCATCTATTGATGAATAATTAGACTCATTGTCTGATAAATCGCTTATATTTTTTAATTTATATATTTCTATTTATGGATTATCTATATCACTATAAATTGCTTCATGTAATATGCTGAATTTTGGGATTGGAGGCTTTGGAATAAGCCTAAATTAAGCATACTGATAAGTAAAATATTTGCATATTTATTTTTCCTTATATGATGATTTTATGGACGATATTTGCGTTTAATATAATAAATTTGGGTGTGATTGATAAATAAATATTGTTTTGGAATAAACAGCATTTAAAAAAATAATAATAAAAAAGTAAAAATAAAAAATAAAAGCACTATAGCAGGTCAACGGGCACTGTAGCAGACGCCGGCACTGTAGCAGCCGCCAGATCACTGTAGCAGTACTGTAGCACACGTTTTTTTCCCCTATAAATAGAGATCAATGCCAAGCTCAAAGGGAAAGAGAGGAAGAGAATCAGAGGTCATTTTCTGACAATTAGAGGCCCTTCTCTGACAAGGAGAGATCCTTTCTCTGACAGTTCTGAGAAAAAGTGTGTTACTTTCTAGATTTAATTTCATACATTGTATCAATTCTTGCATGCCTCTATCTTGGAAGGCTTAGGATTTTATTACTTTTTGCATGCCTCCATCTTGGAAGGCTTAGGATTTTATTACATTTTGCATACCGCCTACATGGAAGGTTTTACCTCCTAAATGGACGGATAGATTTCTTAATGCCTCTATCTTGGAAGGCTTAGGATTTTATTTTGCATACCGCCTACATGGAAGGTTTTACCTCCTAAATGGACGGATAGATTTCTTCATGCCTCTATCTTGGAAGGCTTAGGATTTTATTTTGCATACCGCCTACATGGAAGGTTTTACCTCCTAAATAGACGGCTAGATTTCTTCATCTTTCATTCATCTTTTGGTTGTATATTTATGTTTGAGATTTTAATATTCAAGTTTATGCAGTATTTCTGAGGCTTTCATTCTAGCTTTATATAATGTCAATTTATTTTGGTTTTGTTTTTAATTTCATCATGTGCTAAACTTTCATTTTCCTAGGGAGATGACGTAGCTTACTAATGACGGATTGAATCTTAACTTATTAAATCTAGTTTGAATTTGTCCTCCATGATTGAGTTTTAATTATTATTCTTAATGCTTTTGATTGACTGGCCATCTTTTAAATGATTTCAATATACATGTTGAGACCGGAAGGAGATACATGTGTGTTGACCCTATAATTAAAACCATGACTTGCATATGAAATAGGAATATATTCATATGAGTTGTGTAGTCTTACTGAGTTTCATAAATCTTAATGCATGATTAATTGCTTAAATTCATATAGGAATATATTGGATTAGCAATTGATTATAGAATTGCTTGACCTTGGAAGAGGCTAGTAATTAAATTAGGGAAACTCGACTATTAATCATGTGGAATAAATTGGGCTAGAATAGATAAGTGATTCAATCCGGAATTTGTGAAGTGAAATCTAATCCCTAGGGCTTTTTCTCATATTTGCTTTCATATCATCTGCAATCATATTTAATTGTCTTTCTTTTATTTTGTACTCTCAATCACCAACTAATCGATCGACTAAATAGAGTTAAAATTGCTCATTTTGGTACTTAGTGATCAATCCTCGTGGGAACGATACTCTACTCACTTCTATATTACTTGATTACGACAGTGTACACTTGCACTATTTAATTGATCATCTGAACTCGTATCAAGTTTTTGGCGCCGTTGCCGGGGATTGTTGTCACTAATATCAATACCAAGTAATTTTAATACTAATTTGGTCTTCATATTACATTTGTTTTTCTTCTTGGTGTCTTATGTTTCTTTTCAAGTTTTTGCTTAGTGTATGACCAGATCGAAGGAGACTGAACTATTGCCTTTTGATTCGGAGATCGAAAGAACTTGTCAAAGAAATCGAAGAGTTCGGAAGCAGTCTACTTCAATCCTAAGCAATCCGATGGCAAATCCAGGGGAGGAACAACAGATACCAAAACACTCCGTGACTATGCAACACCAACTGTCATGGGGACAAATTCTGGAATCACGAGACCACCAGTAGCAGCTAACAACTTTGAAATCAAGCCAGCAATTATCCAGATGATGCAAGCAAACCAGTTCGGTGGTTCACCAATAGAAGATCCTAATGCACACATAGCCAACTTCCTAGAAATCTGCGACACATTCAAGCATAATGGTGTTACTGACAATGCCATTAGACTTAGACTTTTCCCTTTCTCACTCAGGGATAAGGCTAAGAATTGGCTACAATCATTACCAGTGGGAAGCATAACTACATGGGAGATCATGGCGCAGAAATGTTTAGAGAAATACTTTCCTTCAGCAAAAACTGCTAAATTGAGGAATGAAATTGCCTCGTTTACCCAGCATGAACAAGAAAGCCTCTATGAAGCATGGGAAAGATACAAGGAGTTGCTACGGAGATGTCCTCATCATGGGTTACCAGATTGGTGGCAACTGCAAACTTTCTATAGTGGGATGACGCACATCTCCAGAATTCTTGTAGATGCTGCAGCTGGAGGATCTTTAATGGGAAAAAATAAAGATGAAGCTTACAATCTACTTGAGGAGATGGCAGCCAATGCATATCAATGGCCTTGTGAACGTAGTAATTCAAAGAAAGTACTTGGAGTACATGAGCTGGATGTCCTTACAACTTTGTCTTCTCAAGTTGCATCTATATCCAAGCAAGTAGGATCATTGACAACCCAATCAAATGTAATCAACACTCCTACGGAAGCTTGTGATCAATATGAAGGACCTCATGTGAGTACGCAATGTCAAGAAGGACACTCATTCATGCCGGAGCAAGCTCAGTTCATCAGAAATCAAAGGAATGACCCATTTTCAAACACCTATAATCCAGGTTGGTGAAATCATCCAAACTTTAGTTGGAGGAATAATCAAAATGTATTCAAGCCACAAGGGAACTACCAGCAGCAAGCTTTTCAACAACCAAATCCACCACAACAGAAAGTGAATTTGGAGGATGCACTGGCTCAACTAACCATGAATACATCTCAATTCATGGCTAGGACTGATGCAACAATCAAAAGCCAAGATGCCTGAATAAAGAACTTGGAGATCCAGATGGGCCAAATTGCAAATAAGCTGAATTCCAGGCAACCAGGAACTCTACCAAGTGACACTGAAAGAAACCCAAAAGAACATGTGAAGGCCGTTGCACTAAGAAGTGGGAAAGAATTGAAAGATCCTTTAATTAAAAAGAAGGATGATGGAGAAGAGAAAGAAGGTGGAGAAGAACAAAAGGAGGAAGTACAACAACAGAAGGAGGATGATCTGATACTAGGAAGAATCAGCTTTCCAGACAGTCCTCCTCCATATGTACCACCAGTTCTATACCCTCAGAGACTCGCGAAGGCAAAGCTAGACAAGCAATTTGCAAAGTTTCTAGAGGTTTTCAAGAAGTTGCACATCAACATTCCTTTTGTAGACGCTCTTGCCCAAATGCCCAGTTATGTAAAATTCATGAAGGACATTCTTTCAAATAAGCGTAAGCTTGAGGAATTTGAAACAGTTGCACTTACTGAGGAGTGCAGCGCTATTCTCCAAAAGAAATTACCTCCAAAGCTGAAAGATCCAGGAAGCTTTTGCATACCTTGCACCATAGGTTAATGTCACTTTGAAAGAGCACTTTGTGATCTTGGAGCAAGTGTAAACCTCATGCCTCTATCTGTCTACAACAAACTTGGTCTTGGAGAGGTGAAACCAACCACAGTTTCATTACTTCTGGCAGACCAATCAATAAAGCATCTGAGGGGTGTCTTAGAAGATGTTCTGGTGAAAGTGGACAAACTCATATTCCCAGCTGATTTCATAATACTCGATATGGAAGAAGACCAAGAAATTCCTATCATTCTTGGGAGGCCATTCCTAGCAACTGGGAGAACGTTAATAGATGTACAACAGGGGAAGTTAACCTTGCGAGTTCAAGATAATCAAGTATCCTTCAACATTTTCAAGGCTTTATCCTTCCCAGATGAAGGTGACACTTGCTACAGAGTTGATACATTATCCAGTTGCATAAAAGACGTGGTGAATGAAATCTGCATGGATAAACCATTAGCAATAGGAATGGTAGATGTATCAAAATCTACTAATCCTGAAGTCTTGGAGTAGATTAAGTACCTGGAAGCAAATTCCCCGATTTTTATCAAGAAACCATTTGAAGATCTGGGGGAAAGGCCGAGTAAGCCGGTACCATCAACGGAGAAACCATCAGTACTGGAGTTGAAAGTACTGCCATCCCACTTGAAGTATGCTTATCTGGGAGAAAATTCAACATTACCAGTAATCGTCTCAGCAGCTCTTACTCTCGATGAAGAAGAAAAGTTATTACGAGTTCTAAGGGAGTATAAAGCAGCATTTGGATGGTCAATAGCTGATATAAGAGGGATTAGTCCTTCAATTTGTATGCATAAGATCTTGATGGAGGACAACTACAAGCCAACAGTTGAGCACCAGAGAAGACTCAATCCGAATATGAAGGAAGTGGTAAGAAAGGAGGTAATAAAGTGGCTAGATGTTGGCATAATCTACCCAATTTCTGACAGTCAATGGGTAAGTCCAGTTCAAGTTGTGCCAAAGAAAGGTGGAATGATAGTAGTGCCCAACGAGAAAAATGAACTGATTCCACAACGCACGCTAACTGGATGGAGAGTATGCATCGACTACAGAAAGCTCAACAAAGCCACCAGAAAAGATCACTTTCCTCTGCCATTTATAGATCAGATGCTTGACAGACTTGCTGGAAAAGCCTATTATTGTTTCTTAGATGGGTACACAGGATATAATCAAATTACAATTGCACCGGAGGATCAAGAGAAAACAACTTTTACATGTCCATATAGTACCTTTGTCTTCAGAAAGATGCCATTTGGTCTATGTAATGCACCAGCAACATTTCAAAGGAGTATGATGGCAATCTTCTCAGACATGGTGGAAAGGTTCATTGAGGTGTTCATGGATGATTTTTCAGTTTTTGGAGAACCATTTGATCATTGTCTTTCAAATCTGGCAAAAGTCTTACAACATTGTGTGGAGACAAACTTGGTTCTAAATGGGGAGAAATGCCATTTTATGGTGAAAGAAGGAATTGTGCTGGGCCATAAGGTATCTGATCGAGGTATTGAAGTGGACCGAGCTAAGATTGAAACAATTCAAAAGCTACCACCTCCTTCTTCAATCAAAGGCATTCGGAGTTTTTTAGGACATGCTGGTTTCTATAGAAGATTCATCAAGGACTTCTCAAAAATCACAAAGCCACTTTGCATGCTGTTGGAGAAAAACACTCCCTTTGTGTTTAATAAGGAGTGCTTATCAGCCTTCCAAACTCTAAAAAGTGCCTTAACTACTGCACCAGTTATCATAGCTCCAGATTGGAATCTTCCATTCGAGATGATGTGTGATGCGAGTGATTATGCAGTTGGATCTGTTTTAGGCCAAAGAAGAGATAAGATCTTTCATGCTATCTATTATGCTAGCAGAACACTCTCAGAAGCACAGCTGAATTATGCAACAACGGAAAAAGAGCTCCTAGCAGTAGTATTTGCATTTGACAAATTCAGAGCATACTTGATCGGGTCAAAGGTCATTGTCTGGACGGACCACTCAGCAATCAAATACCTGATTGAGAAGAAAGATGCTAAGCCCAGACTGATCAGATGGGTGCTTCTATTGCAAGAATTTGACTTGGAGATCAAAGACAAAAAAGGGACCGAGAATCTCATTGCAGATCATCTTTCTCGGTTAGAACCACCTGAACAGAAGAGTGAATCACCAATCCAGGAGAATTTTCCAGATGAGCAACTTTTTATCATGCAGTCACAACCTACTCCGTGGTATGCTGATCTTGTGAATTATTTGGCAAGCAGAGTAATGCCTTATGAACTTTCTAAAGTACAAAAGAAGAAGTTTCTGGCTGATGTAAGGCATTACTTTTGGGAGGATCCGTTCTTATACAAACAATGCCCAAATCGAATTATCAGGCGATGTGTTCCTGAAGAAGAAATGGTCAGCATCTTAAATCACTGCCATTCATCCTCATATGGTGGTCATTTTGGAGCAAATAGAACAGCTACTAAAGTCCTTCAAACAGGATTTTACTGACCTACACTCTTCAAAGATGCTCACAAAATTGTGGCAACTTGTGACAGATGTCAAAGAACGGGAAATATCTCAAGGAGACATGAAGCCCCTTTAACTAACATCTTAGAAGTTGAGCTTTTTGATGTATGGGGGATTGATTTTATGGGGCCTTTTCCATCCTCATTTAGCAATCAGTTCATTTTAGTAGCTGTTGATTATGTCTCCAAGTGGGTTGAAGCAGCTGCCTTTCCTACAAATGATTCTCGTGTAGTTGTGAAGTTCTTGAGGAAGAATATTTTTACAAGATTTGGAGTGCCTAGAGCTATTATCAGTGATGGAGGAAGGCATTTTTGCAATCAGCAGCTTCAGTCGATATTGGCTAAATATGGAGTAACTCACAAGGTTGCAACTCCATATCATCCACAAACTAGTGGGCAGGTGGAAATCTCAAATAGAGAACTAAAGTGGATCTTAGAGAAGACAGTGAATTCCAACCGGAAGGATTGGGCTCAAAAGTTAGATGATGCACTCTGGGCTTATAGAACTGCCTTCAAGACACCAATTGGTACATCCCCGTATCAATTGGTCTATGGAAAAGCATGCCATCTTCTAGTAGAAATGGAGCACAAAGCATATTGGGCGGTAAAAGCATTAAATTTTGACTTAAAGGTAGCTGGTGAGAAAAGGCTTCTCCAACTCAATGAGCTTGAAGAATTCAGACAACAAGCTTATGAAAATGCAAAGTTATACAAGGAGAAAACAAAAATGTGGCATGACAAAAGAATTTTGAGGAGAGAGTTTTCACCAGGACAAAAGGTGCTTTTATACAACTCAAGGTTAAAGCTCTTTCCAGGAAAGCTGAGATCAAGATGGTCAGGTCCTTTTACTGTGATTCAAGTATGGCCATATGGAACTATGGAGATTCAAGATGGTGATCGAAAATTCAAAGTGAATGGACAAAGGCTCAAAGAATACAATGAAGGTGCACTCAACACTTTGAAATCTGTCATCACGTTTGAAGAACCAACAGGTAAGTCCTCAATCTAGTAATATTTTTTAAAAAAAGAAAAAGAAAAAAGGAAAAAAATAATAATTTTGGTTTAATCTTTGTCTAGCTCAAGATATTAAAGAAGGGCGGCTTTTTGGGAGGCAACCCAAAACTTCTTTCTTACTCTCTCAATTTTCTTTCCTACTCACTTATTTCTTTCTTACTCTCGCAAAACTTCTTTCCCACTCTCTCAATTTTCTTTCCTGCTCACTCATGTCTTTCCTACTCTCATTGTTCTTTCCTACTCACCAAAACACACTACACTGCATTGAGCATTTTAGTTTTCATCATTTTCATTTTAAGTTACCATGGAGGAATTTCTTGCAAAGCTTAAGAATAGGTTCCCCACTCTTCCCAAAGATGTGCTCAGGAAGATCTATAGCTGTCGACTTGAAAGGATGAAAGTATTCAATCGTTTGGGCCTTCCTATGGATATACATTGGATCATTGAAGCTAAGGTACGTTTAGCATGTGAGATTCATAATTCATTTGTTAAACCTTTGCTAGGAATGGGAAGAAGTTCTTACTCCAAAAAGAGAAGAGCTAAAAGAATGAAGGTCTGCCATAAATGTGCAAGGTGGAATTGTGATCAGCGCTGTAGGAGTAAAGGTATGGTTTCTATAAATCGAGAAGATAAAGTCAAATTTATAAAGGATGGACTGAGTAAGAAGTCACTGGATGATATCATTCAAACTTTGAGACGTATCCAAGTGGTGATGTTCATCGTATTCTTCTCGATTTAGCAGCCATATTCAACAGAGAAAAAGAGCGTTATTGTCTTGGGAATCTGACGTTAAAAGACCCTGTTTGCCCGTTTATAAGAAAACTGGATGGGAAGCAAATCCTCGATTCATAAAAAGCGTTTAAGCTGTTTCTGGACGTAAAACCAGAGGAAGATGTGAGCCAAAATCACAACTACTGTACATAATCATGCGTGTGTTTAATTTGTTTTGTCTTTTTCGTAGCTTTTGTTTAATCTTTCTTATCCTTTCGGCATCTTTTTCCTACTCTACTGTATCTTTTGACTTTCTTTCTTCTTTTTGTTTAATTTCTTCACGCAGTGGCCCACCAGTCATTTGTGTCAGAAATTTTCTTTCAAACTTCTTTGAAAAATGTGTGATTTGTGTCGTTGTTTTAATATTATATATATGTACTCTTTCATTTGTAAATATGCATACTTCCATTTGTAAAAATGAATTCTTTCTCTTGTAAGCGTACATGGTCCGAGAAAAACAAAGAAAAAAAGGTTATCACACAAAAATGTAGATTTACATCTATTTGTATTTTTGGTGAAACTGATTTGGGCAAGAAAGGAGAGTTTATAACAGCAGTAAACGAACTTGGAATTGCATTAGCTGCCAGAAAAATCAACGTTGTGTACGGGGGAGGCATCCACGGCCTAAAGGGAAGTGTGGTCGTTTCTGCATCCATGAATGGAAGCAAGGGTTTAAATGTAAGGGTGAAGGAGTTGCAAGATCATGCTTTTTCCTTAGGACAAGAGTTACAGGTTTCAAGCTTGCCTGAAAAGATGGGAGTAATGTTCCACCATGCTCAAGCTTTTATTGCTCTACCCGGTGGTTTGGAGACATTGGATGGCATTTCTAGTGTTGCTTATTGGGCTAAGTTAAACTATCACAAAAAACCATTAGGATTGTTAAATGTTAATGGTTTTTATGATAATCTGTTGTCTTTTCTTGATCATGCTGTGGAAACAGGATTCATACCCCAAGCGACTCGCCACTCCATAATTGCTGCACCAACTGCTGATCAGCTGCTCGATCAAATGCAAACCTATGAACCTAAACCAGATCTACTCGTCAAGCAAATAGGTGGGCCATCTACAGATAGCAGTCAGAAGCAGAACCCAGATACCACTCTTAGGTTGTAACTTTCCTTAATCTCTTGGTTTTACTTTATTGTGTGTTTATGTTAAAAAAAACACCTATTCTAAGCTCTAGAAGACATTGGGGACAATGTCTGATTTAGGTTGGGGGAGGAGAAAAAAAAAATTTTGTTTTTCTTTTATTAGTTAGTAAAACCATTAGATGAATGGGGTATGGAAAAAGATGGCAGAGTAAGGAGTTATTCTTAACTCCTGAGACGCATTTCATTAGTTGCATTTTATTAGTTGCATGAATTTTTTTTTATCTTTTTCAAAAAAAAAAACTTTTTCAAGTGCTTTGTAATGATCTTAAGAAGTATATAAGTTTTAAGTATGGATCAATTGAATTTAGAGATTTTATAGCATGAATGAACAACTGATTGTTGAAATTGGTGATGAATTTTGAGATTGAATGAACTGAGTTTAAAAATTCCTAGCCGTGAGCTTCTGAGCCTATAATGATTATTTCTCTTGTGTGTGATATTCACCTATTAAGTTGTCACTCTAGAACTTGCTTTAAATCTGGTTGAAATTACATCTCACATGCTCATTCAAAAATGATAAAGGCATTCATTTTCTTTAGCCAGAGCCAAATAGCCAACCTTGCAATTATACCGTTGATAAGCCCCTTTGAGCCTAATTGACTATTTCTTTGTTTTCAACCCATTAACATATGCTTTAATGATATATCAAGTGCTTTTACCTTATTCGAAAGATTAGTGGAGCATTTGAAATTTTTGTGAAATGGGCTTTTGACAAAGTGTGGGGGTGTATCTATCATCAACTTTATAATTGCAATTCAAAAAAAAAAAAGAAAAAAAATGGAAAAAAGAAAAAATAATAAAAAGAGAAGAAAAAAAAATTATGAAAAAAAAAGAAAAAAAATGTTAAGTGTTTGAATTATGGGTTGTTGTGATGAGATAAATTTATAAGTAGCCCATTTTTCAATTGCTCTATTTCTTTAGCCTTTCATATCATACTTTACATTCCTTTACCTTAACCCCATTACAACCCTTAATAAGTCCTTTTGATTTGAATTATGCATGTGAATTAGGTAGTGGAGATTGATATTTTTAGCAAGCCTATGGTAGTGCAATTTTTTCGGTTGAATTTGAGCGAAACACTTACCCTTGAACACTTGAGAGATTGAGAGAATGAGTTACAAGTACGAACTCAGTTTATTCATTTTCAATTAAAGTTATTAGTTTATATTTTCATTGATTCATTAATACTATGATCTCTTTATTTTTCAATTGTGTTCTTACTTATGACCTGACACTTCTGATTTTGTTGGAAGCACTTATTATTTACTTCTTGTCCGAGGACGTCCAAGAGTTAAGTGTGGGGGAATTTGATGAGTAAAATATTTGCATATTTATTTTCCCTTATATGATGATTTTATGGACGATATTTGCGTTTAATATAATAAATTTGGGTGTGATTGATAAATAAATATTGTTTTTGGAATAAACAGCATTTAAAAAAATAATAATAATAATAAAAAAGTAAAAATAAAAAATAAAAATAAAAGCACTGTAGCAGGTCAACGGGCACTGTAGCAGACGCCAGGGGGTACTGTAGCAACCGCCAGATCACTGTAGCAGTACTGTAGCACACGTTTTTTCCCCTATAAATAGAGATCAATGCCAAGCTCAAAGGGAAAGAGAGGAAGAGAATCAGAGGTCCTTTTTTGACAATTAGAGACCCTTCTCTGACAAGGAGAGATCCTTTCTCTGACAGTTCTGAGAAAAAGTGTGTTACTTTCTAGATTTAATTTCATACATTGTATCAATTCTTGCATGCCTCTATCTTGGAAGGCTTAGGATTTTATTACTTTTTGCATGCCTCCATCTTAGAAGGCTTAGGATTTTATTACATTTTGCATACCGCCTATATGGAAGGTTTTACCTCCTAAATGGACGGATAGATTTCTTCATGCCTCTATCTTGGAAGGCTTAGGATTTTATTTTGCATACCGCCTACATGGAAGGTTTTACCTCCTAAATGGACGGATAGATTTCTTCATGCCTCTATCTTGGAAGGCTTAGGATTTTATTTTGCATACCTCCTACATGGAAGGTTTTACCTCCTAAATAGACGGCTAGATTTCTTCATCTTTCATTCATCTTTTGGTTGTATATTTATGTTTGAGAATTTAATATTCAAGTTTATGCAGTATTTCTGAGGCTTTCATTCTAGCTTTATATAATGTCAATTTATTTTGGTTTTGTTTTTAATTTCATCATGTGCTAAACTTTCATTTTCCTAGGGAGATGACGTAGCTTACTAATAACGGATTGAATCTTAACTTATTAAATCTAGTTTGAATTTGTCCTCCATGATTGAGTTTTAATTATTATTCTTAATGCTTTTGATTGACTGGCCATCTTTTAAATGATTTCAATATACATGTTGAGACCGGAAGGAGATACATGTATGTTGACCCTATAATTAAAACCATGACTTGCATATGAAATAGGAATATATTCATATGAGTTGTGTAGTCTTACTGAGTTTCATAAATCTTAATGCATGATTAATTGCTTAAATTCATATAGGAATATATTGGATTAGCAATTGATTATAGAATTGCTTGACCTTGGAAGAGGCTAGTAATTAAATTAGGGAAACTCGACTATTAATCATGTGGAATAAATTGGGCTAGAATAGATAAGTGATTCAATCCGGAATTTGTGAAGTGAAATCTAATCCCTAGGGCTTTTTCTCATATTTTCTTTCATATCATCTGCAATCATATTTAATTGTCTTTCTTTTATTTTGTACTCTCAATCACCAACTAATCGATCGACTAAATAGAGTTAAAATTGCTCATTTTGGTACTTAGTGATCAATCCTCGTGGGAACGATACTCTACTCACTTCTATATTACTTGATTACGACAGTGTACACTTGCATTATTTAATTGATCATCTGAACTCGTATCACATACTGCTGAGCCTTGATTTAGTAGATGTCCCAAATCTATTCTCTAATATTCCTTATATCTTTGGGGCATTAAAGAAAATAAAATGGTGAATTTTGAAGAAAGCGATTATGCTTCCAGTGAAATTTCCTACGAAGAAGTAATCTTGTCATGAGGTTTTAGAAGATCAAATGATGAGAAAAAATTATGAAATTTTGCAAGGTGAAATTAGACATCCTAAGATTGAATTTGATAGTTCATATGGCTCAATTAGATCTATATACAAAAAGTTATGGATTTTTGAAGTTTACCTAGCAAAATTGATTATTTTATGAGACAACATGCAAAGATTGAAATTCTGGGAATTGTGTGCTTCCAATTGGCCAAAGTCTTTTTTTTTTTTTAAACTAGACTCAATCAGGGTTCTATAGCCTTTAGAATAACTCCAATTCAAGTTTTCTAGAATTAGTTATGATTTTTCAAAGTTTAGGAAGAAAATCTGCCCAATTGCCAATTGTTGCAATTTTTGAGAAAATAAGAAATTATGACATAAGCAAGTATCTTTCTCCTTCATATTTCCCTCTAAACCGATGCAAGTTTCAGTACAAAGAGAGAGAGAGAGAGAGAGGTTTGAGAGCATTTAGAGAGAGAAAGAGAAGAAAACTCGCAAGGTAGGTCGATTTCTTCGATGAATTCGTACCTAATGCTTATAATACTGCTCCTAAGCTATTCTTCCATGTATTTTAAAGGTTGTGAGGCACAAATTTAGTTGTGGAAGGGCTTAGGGTTTCAGTCAAGTAAAGAAGAGCTAGAAAGAAATGAAAGGTAACTTTCAAATCTTCGTATATTAATTATTATGGCTGCTGTGAGCAATTTAATCGGTGAAATTTCACCGGATTGATATTGGTTTTAAATTTTGGAAATGTGTGTGCCTAGGGGTTATGCTGCCGAAATTAGGTCTAAATGGTAGTTGTAACCTAATGTAATAGTCAATAAAGTGATTAGGAATAGAAAGAAACACGTCTGCGGAGGCAGAATGGAAAAACCCCAATTTTTCCTAGAGAATGTGATAATTTCGGTAAGGTCTAGAAATGGGCCATGGAGTTGGATTTTCAATGATTTGATGATTTCATTGAGTTTATGAGGAAAAATCAGGTGAGGTTACAGTTGGTCACTTTTTTCGAAAAAGCCTAAAAAAGCATAATTACAAAAAATGCCCCTGAAACCCTTAAATCGAGGCTCTCAATGGTATTTTGTAATTTGAAAATGAATTTGGTAATTCTGAGTCTGGAAATGGGTTCCTTGGGTGAAAATAAGTCAGAATAGCCCATGTCAAAATTTCAGAAAAAATACAGTCAGACCGGTATAGTGGGACCGGGCCAGGCCGGGTTCCTCAAGGGTATTTTAGTAATTTTTCAATGTAGACTCATATAACCCCAGAAACACTATGGAAGTGTCTAAACGGTATATTTGGCATTGTATGATCGAATATGGAGTTCGAGTTATTTGCACGTAGATCGAGTAGAAAAGACTGGAGGTAGAGGACTTACCTTATTTATATGTATTTGATATCTCTGCTTGTGCAGTAATGTATATAATTGCTTTACTTGATTGTGTAGAGTATATTTGAATAAATGAAGCTCTGTTTCTATTTTCGCTGTAGCGGCCATAGTTTTGTTACATGAAACATTAAGCATGCATAAATGTCATCATACCTTAATTGTTGTTCTTGAAGAGTGTGACTTATTTTTTTTAAAAACAATACTAGTTCTGGCAGTTGATTAATTTGGGAGACTAAGGAAGTTAAATAAATTACTTTAATATATTTATATTTATCACTTTTTTAAACTAATTTGCTTAACTTATAAACTAATATATAATTAAGTAATTTATTTAGCTTTTTTAATCTCTCCAAATAACTCAACCAAGTCTTATATCAAGGAAGGGAGACATTGCAGGAGAGGATCATAGTTTTTTTTTTAAAAGATATCCTATTAAAAAATATGATGACTGATGTGGACAAAAAAAGTGAGGTGGAAGCCATATAGACATGTCATATGTGCATATTTGATCAACAAATGTTGACCGTTAGGGCTGGTTAATGGAGGGGCAAAATTGCCTCGTTTTTGTAACTTCCAGGGCATATTGCCCCCTCAAAAACTTCAAGGTGCTCAATGCCTATACACGAAAACTTATAGGGCATTTAAGCCTTTTCATCCTAAAAAAGATATATGTTTAGCATAGATCAAGCATATGAAAACAATGTAGCAACTTCAAAAAAAGTGTCAGTGTTTGAGTGCCATATTAGTTAGTTGAGAGGAATAGTTTCCTTCCATATGGTTATACGTTTGAATGACATTTCCTGTGTCATAGGAGGAATTCTTTCTTTCAAATGATAACGAGCATGTGCTACCCGTGCATTGCACAGAGAGCTTTTACATACTGATACATTTTCTTTTTATTTCATACTTAATTAGTTATACAATTTTATTTGAAGCATAATTAATTACAGTTACATCATATTGACTAAAAAGGGGAAAATAACTTAGAATTAATTGACATGGAGAGTCAATTGTCAACACCCGTTTCCATTTCGATACGCACAGCGTGATAAAGATATGGTTCTACAAGTATACAGAAATAGAACAAATATACTGATATTAAGTACATTTTTACATATAGGATTTATCCTCGCAGTGTTTGATAATATTTACAATTGATCCAAAAATGTCCAAAACAATGGCCACATATAATCACTAGTCAAATTCTCGGGTTATGCACCCTCATTCGCCTGTATTGTCTACCTTTCCCTTGGAGCTGCTAGTTCCTACTAGAATTTTGTTATTATGAAAAAGGGTGAGATTCCAAGGAATCCTAGTAGCAACATTCTATCGTTCATAAAAAAATATAATAAATAAATATGTCAATACCAGATAATGCAATATCATACTAACACATAACTCAGTTCAATCAAAAATGTGTTCAGAGCCAACCAAAGTTGCAACCCCTACACATTCTGTACCTCAGTCCATGATTGGGTATATCAGTGTACATGTAGGCACTATTCATTAGTGTGTACTGTGTATCATACATATTACAGAAGATGGCATATACAAAGCATATAAACATTGTTATAGTGTATGAAGGATAGAGTTACTACCCTAAACCTTTTTCAACTCGTAAAGCGTTCCTCAAAATTCGTGCTAACTGTTCAACTCTTAATTTGGTCTTAAAAGTCCAAATGTACAAGAATTAGGTTGATACACGTCCATGTACTATTTCAAACTCATTACATTGGTTCTATTTTGGGCTATTTAGATGGCCATTGGAAGCTCAAACAAGTGCCCCTGGGATTGGAGAAGTTAAACAAATCAAAAAGGTGAAAATGCTGAAACAGGGGTCTTGGCTATGGCCAAAGGTAGGTCAAAAGGTTTTGGGCTGTGGCCAAAAATAGCTCAGAAGGTTTGTGGATGCGGCTAAGAAGTTGTCCTGTTTCTTGACTGAACTTCCAAAAATCATAACTAATTCCATAAAAATTGAAATGTGGTGATTCCATGTTCTATGGAAATATCTTTAAGTCCTCTACATAGAAAAAATATAAACACCATCATCTACAGCAACAAAATTCCAGAATTTCACAATTTCCCTTGCTATTCCAGAATTAAGTCCAGAAACAAGGCATAACTTTGAAAATTCATAACTTTCAATCCACAAGTTTAAATTGCTTATAATACCTATAAAATTGAAGCCCATGATGCCTACTTTAATCTTGGAAAGTTTCATTACATTTGAACTTGGTTTGACCAATAAAATGCATGGCACAATAACAATGCCTCACAAGAGAATAGCAAACAACATGCACTTGCAACTTCAATAATTTCTATACTTGTATACAAATCTCCAAAAATCATGAACACCTATATTCTCACACAATTTTTCCTTCTAAATCCAATGGAACCATCAGAATTTCCAAATTCCAGCTCTATCTTACATGAACAGTAGCTGGACGAAATTAGGATTTAAAAGAGAAAAATGTGTTTCCTTGATTTCACTTGTTCAATCACTTCCTTTCCACTTCTAATCACATGATTAGCTATTTAAACACTAAATGAACATGATTTGTAGAAATTTGGGCAGTATAACCTTTCTAGAGTTCATCATCCCAAAATCACAAAACAAGTCAAATCAAAGCAAACTCAATAACAAGAATCACAACAACACAATATAACTCAAGAGAATCCAAGTTTTAGAGCGTACCTTTAGCTTCTCTTTCTTTCTCTCTCTAGAAGTTATTGTTCACTCTCTCTTCAACCTTGAATATTTTCTTGCTAAACAACAAGTTCCATGAAGAAGAAGAATTTAGAGGAAGATCTATAAAAGTTAGAAAGCCAAATCATAAGGAATAACAAACTTACCTTAAGATTTTCCCTTCTTGTCTCTTCCTCCTCTCTAAGTTTTCTCTTATGCTCTCTCTCTCTCTCTCTCTCTCTCTCTCTCTCTCTCTTCTTTTTGTTTTGGGATGGAAATGATCAAGAAAGATGAAGGGAAAAGTTTTATAAAATATCTTGGTATTTTTCCTTAATTATCTTAATTCCAAAAATAGATTTTATGACACCTATTTGTTCTTGACTTTATCTACATCCAATTGGTGTCATCAGCTTCAATTAGCATTGAACCAAATATTTCCCTCTAGTTGGCCCATAAATTGATGCCTAGGAGCCCTCTTCCAACACCAAGTTGGGCTTCAATCCCTTTAATCAAACCATTTGTACATTTAATGATATTTTGCTCCAATTCCACATGTGCTTATTGTAATGTCCCAAATTTTGATTAAGGGCTAATGATAATTATTGAGAATGATTTAGTGAATTAAAGTGGATTTGAGATCCGAATTAGTTATTGGAAATACCCAACATCCTGTATTTTAGCATGATTATTTAACAAAGTAATTTAAGGGAAAAAATTAGAGGGAATTTTGATTAAGGGCTAATGATAATTATTGAGAATGATTTAGTGAATTAAAGTGGATTTGAGATCCGAATTAGTTATTGGAAATACCTAACATCCTATATTTTAGCATGATTATTTAACAAAGTAATTTAAGGGCTAAAATTAGAGGGAATAGCGCATGGATAGAGAGGAAAAGAATTTAATTATGTGTTATGTGACAATTTAAGTAAATGTGCCATAATCAATAGGGAAATTGGAAGAATGGAAATTATCAGTCAATTAGTTAGTGATTAATGGAGAAATTAATTACTAACTAAGAGAAATGAGGAGTGTAACTATATGGTTAATGGAATTGGTTAGTGTAACTAAATGGAGGAATTACATGTGGTGATATTAATAAGATTGTTACGTGTGGCACATGTGGATCAAGCATGGAGAGTTGGTGGGAGAAAAGTCAACAAATCATTTTAAATTCTCTTTTTATCTTCCCTCTCTCTTGCCTATGCGTATGGGACATGGAGTGGCAGAATTTATGCCTCCATCTTCATCATTTCACACTCTCATCTGTCTCTTCCTTCTCTCTAAGTTCGTGCAGCCATGGGAGCAAAAGAAGGGAGGAAAAGCTTGTGAAAAAGGTGAGATGTTGACCATCCAAATGACCTTCTATGCAAAAACTCTCTTCAATAAAGTTGTTCCTTGTGTTGAGAGCTTCAATTTCATGGTTTAGATTTTCCATTGGGTGGTGTTTGGGCATGAAAGGAAATCTAAAAGTTGGAGAATCAATGAACTCCTTTGGGAAAAGTTGTAGAGGTGAGTAAGATAAACCTTTCTCTATAGGTTTTGTAGCCATTGATTGAGTTTGGAATTTCTGGAATTTTTGGCTTGATTTTCAACAATGAGGGTCATGGTGTGTATGGCATGTTGTTGACATGGATATAGTGTCTTGAGTATGTGTTTTAGATAGATAGAATTTGCTTGAAGCTTAAATGTCAAGTTTGGCAATTTTGGGATTTTGCTGGATATATGCCAAAAACAGAGCATGATAATGGAATCAGAATTTGGTTATTTTTATGTTTCCATTGGTTTTCTTGTGAAAAATTTTGTGGGAGTAGTGTTGGATATGAATTTTGAACCATTGGAAACTTAGGTTTAAAAGTTGCAAGTTTTGGTTAGTGAAAAACTCTGTGCTGGCAGTTGTCTTTCATGGACTTTTTGAAATAGCAAATGGTGATGAAAAATTCTGAAACTTTTCAATTTTAAAGATCACATGTCAAGGTTCAAATTGGACAAATAATTCATGTCATTTCGATTTGTGAGCTAGGAATTATGGTTGTCCAAAGTTTGATGTTAAATCTGGGATCAAATCTGGAATAGTATGAACATTTGTGGAATTCTGGATTTTTGTGGTTATAGACAACCTTGATCCATATTTTTCCAATAAAGAGAACTTAAATACCTTTCATTAGGCTTTGGTATCACCTTATTTTGATTTGTCTAGAATTAGTTGTACTTTTTGGAAGTTCAGCCCAGAAACTAAAATTTTCTTGGCCGCAGCCCAAAAGCTTCTGACCTGCTTTTGGGCACAGCCAGGAGACTATTGGCCGCAGCCAAAAACTCTCTGACCTGATTTTGGCCTTAGCCAAAAGTACTTAGCCACAGCCCAAAAGTTTCTGACTTATTTTATGCCGCAGCCAAAGATCCTTAGCTGCGGCCAACATACAAAAATCAGAACTTTTCACTATTGTAAGGTGGTCTTTGAGATAGTACTTTCCAACCCTTTAGGGCTATTTTTAGGGCCTTTTATAGGTACTTAAGGGACTTTAATGATAACTAAATCTAAGTGTTTTGAAGTCATTTGAGTATTGAAATAAGTGATAACTTGTCATCCTTAATACTATTATAGGATTTGACAATTGACCGGGGCGTAGAAAGCTTACGCCTGAACAAGAACGGAAAGAGCAAGGTAGTGACACTTTATCCTATATCATGTTTAATGCATTGCTCGTACGTATTTATCATTGAATGATGCTGATTGGGTCCGTGGTGAGTAGCCCAGCCTTGAATGTTATTGCTTGGGTTTGTGGTTGTTAGCCCAACCTTGAATGATGCTAATTGGGTTCGTGGCGAGTAGCCTGGCCTTGAATGTTGCTACTTGGGTTTGTGGCGGTTAACCCAACCTTTACTATTGCCGATTAGGTCTATGGTGTGTAGCCTGGCCTTAAATGAATGATTGAGTCGCAGCGGGTAGCCTGGCTTTGAATCCTGTGTAGCTGAATTGTGATATATACTTACATGCTTTATTTAATTATATATCATATATGTAAACTGTTATTACTGGGATTCTTTTGAATCTCACTCTTTCCAATTAAATATTTTTAGATAGAGCTAGTGGTTCTAAGGAGAAGTAGATGACGAAGGGCGGATAGAGCTTCGAGCTTGGAGTTTAATTATTATGGTTTTTGGTTATCATTATGGATAAATGTATATATTGAAGATATTGGATAGTTTTGTGTAATTCCCTAGAATGGGAAGTTGATTATGGGCATTTGTGCCCTGCAAACCCGAGTGTGTCAGAAATTTACTATGTAATATGATATTGATGAATTGAATCAATTTGTATAGGCCATTTGTATACTGAAATGTGAATATGAGACCGTTATTGAACAGACTTTTGAAAATTTTTTGTAATCCCTGTTTTTGGGATATTTAATTTTAAATAAGTCTCAAATCATCTTATGGTCTCTAATTCAACATGATTATGTTTATTAAACACTAATATTGGCCTTGATCGTGAAAGGGGTTACACTCATATTCTAACAATTAGAATTTAATCTCTTGCCTTAAGATGTTGACACCTGGCATAATTTAGAATTCAATTAATTGTTTCCCTCCTATTTCCTTTATTTGGACGAAAATTATGAAGGAAAAAAGGGAAATACTAATTGTTCCAACATTTTTCCAAATTCTCCTTTCTTTGGCCAAAATTCACCATTCTATTTCTTTGAATATTTTCAATAATTACAATGCATTTTGATGGATTAAATTTGGGATGTTACATCAATAGCAAGGAACAAAAAATCAGACCAGGCAATGAACAGGTCACAGTACAAGTTCAAGGGTTAATGGGTCAACCGGGGATTAACCGGTGGTCAGACTGACCATATTAAAATATTATAATTTATTAGTGGCAATATATATAACTATATTTTTAAACTTATATAGATAAAAATGAAGATCTTTAGAAAAAAAATGCTTAAAATATATTAGTATTAGTTATAATATTTATACTTATGCAATGATATCTCCTTTCTTTAATTATTATATTTTTTTAAATAATTGTTTTCATTATCTTCTTCTTTTTTTTAGATTTGTTCTTTCTTTTCCTACTTTCCCTTTATCTTGGTCTTTAACATTTCATTTTCCCCTAAAAATGTCACAAAATAATAATTAGAAAAATAAAAAAATGAAACTAGTCCAACCAGTTGAACCACTGGTTTTTCCAGTTCTAACCGGTTCAAACCGGTCCCGGTTTCATATCGGTTCACGGTCCACTAGGTGAACCAGACTGGACCACTGATTGGTTCCAGTTCAACCTGTTGAACCGGTCGGTCCGGTCTGATTGTTTGTTCACTGGTCAATAGAGCTATATAATATAATCTATATAGATTCTATCTGTGAAGCGAACATGTGAACAAAATGTGTAAATTAATTCTAATTGTTCGATTATAATTTTTTGAAGCACTTTTCAAAAAAGCACTTTTTGAGCCATAAACTATGATTTTACCAAAAGGTATTCAAACATTCTAAATTATTACAGAAACACTTTTTTTCTTCAAACCATAGTTTAGGAAGTTGAAACAATGATTTTTGAGAAGCCAAATTTCTTTCTTTTTCAGAAACTATTTTTCAAAATCTATTCTCCAAAAACTAATCCAAACATACTTTAATTTCAACTTTTCTTGGTGCATACATTAATATAATTTGACTTCCATTCTAGAACTTCACTTCCTCTAAACTAAATCTTAACTACATGTGAATGCATATCAATCCGACCTCTTATCGTTAAAGTGTGTTTGGCTAAATCATACTTAGGAAATTAATATACGCCTCTTATCAATATAGTTGGGTTTCAACTTTATGTTTGCTTGAGCAGTTTTATCTTTTTATTATATAATAACATCAAAACCAGGTTCATTGGGACAATTATACATTGTGTTAGTAACAAATGATTTTGCAACAAATTTGGTATACCAATCATACATGGATACAAATTAGACATCATAACAACTTGATCTCATGCTTTGTCAAGATGCTAAGTTTTGGATTGGGTGAATCAACAAAAATGAAGTTCTTTTTTTTTTAATAGGTAATGGTATCTATTAACTCAAAACAGTTGTAACTGAAATAGATTATAAATTGTGTTGATCTCACGGTCTCCCAAGTAATTCAATGAGTACATCAAATATTTGAAGCCATAATGGAATTAAAACACTTTTACATAAAACCAAATGACCAAATAATTCAAGCCACCAACAAATACAAAAGAGGCAGAATAATTTTAGAGCAAAGCTAGACTCTATGACATCTCGCCCTCCTTTTGCAGAAAGAGGGTCCTATGCTCTATCGTTGTCTCTTTCTTCATTTCCCCTATATAACATCTCGTCCCCTGTTACAGAAAAATTAGTAAGGTGTCATTTTCTCTAAATATGGGACTGACGCAGTGCTTTGGCTCTTTTTTGACCAACTAACTTTCTTATTCTTTTGATCTTGTCTATGTCTCAAGTCTTAAGTAGCAATGCTACACCTTCAACGCCTAATGTGTAGCAAACATTTCAGCTCAAAGAGGAGGCTAGGCTCACAATGTCAAGATTTATCTTTCCAATAGGGAATAAAGATAGCCTATTAAAAGATAAGAAAGTTAATATAAGAAGCTATAGAAATATAAACACGGTAGAGCTTTTTGACCTTCACGCATCTACCCTTAAATAATACTATCACAATTTATTATATCAAATAATTAGAGTAAAAAGTAGGATCAGAGTAAAGTGGGACCCTCATATAAAAACTTGGTAAATTTACCATAAGCAAAAAAATCCCAGCTCCAAGTCAGGTTGGTCAATGACCCACTAAAGTACAAAGCAATGCCTTTCTTATTGGAAAGTACATAACAAATGTAAAAAATTGTCAAAATAACAAATATAAAAAATTGTAAGAAAACAATATAAACCATAGCAATTTATATGGTTTAAATTTCATAAATCTAGCGGGTATCGATTTTATATTTTTCTTTATTTTTCATATAGTCACCATTTTTAAAAAAGTTTAGATCTATAATATTTTTAACGTACAAAATATTTCTTTTTAACTTAAAGAACATTAACATTAATTTCCTACTTTACAACTCATGTTAAAGCTTGGAGTCATGATGTTTTTGGTCATCTTGGTCGTCGTCGACGTCACCTGTTGAATAGATTGGAGGATTTGAATAGGACTCCTCGTAATTGCTTAAACAAGCACTCTCTTGATTCGTTGATTCAACATCTCTGGAGAGAACTTGAGGAGGTTTTAATTCAGGAAGATCTGTTATGGGTTCAAAAGGCCAAATGTAACTGGTATATGTTGGGTGATCGCAATTCTAAATATTTCCATGCCAAAGCAAATGCGAGAAGGAAAAGGAACAAAATTGACGCTTTGCTGGATGATAATAATACCTGGCATTATGACAAAGAAGGTATTAAGAATATTGCACTGGATTATTATACTAATCTTTTTTCTAATGCTGAACCCAGGTTGCCTATGATGAACTGGAAATTCTCTTACCCTATAATTGATGATGATCTGTTAGGATTTATGTCTCGAGAAGTCACTCAAGAAGAAATCAAACAGACTATATTTAGCATGGGTGCTCTTAAATCTCCGGGACCTGATGGACTGAATGCTCTCTTTTTTCAGAGCCAATGGAACCATGTTGGTAAATCTGTGAGTAATTTTATTCAGCAAGCTTTTAGGGAACCATCCATTATTGATGATATTAATGGGACTCTTCTTGTTCTTATTCCCAAGAAAGATCATCCTGAACGCATTCAAGATTTTCGCCCTATTAGCTTATGTAATGTTGTGTATAAGACTATTACAAAAATAATTGCGAACAGGATAAAAGGTATTCTTCCTGAATTGATCTCTCCTAACCAATGTGGATTTGTGCCTGGTAGACTGGGATCGGATAATATAATTATTGCTCAGGAGGTTATTCATTCAATGCGGAATATGAAGAAAAAGAAGGGCTTTATGGCGATCAAAATAGATCTTGAGAAAGCATATGATCGACTCAATTGGGGATTTATTCTTGATTGTCTTGTAGAGATGAGATTGCCTCCTTACCTTCTCAATGTGGTTCGACGTTGTATATCAAATGTGACTATGCAGATCCTTTGGGAAGGTAGTAAAACTCAAGAGTTTTTTCCGTCACGTGGGGTTAGGCAAGGTGATCCCATCTCTCCCTATCTTTTTATTATTTGTATTGAGAAATTGGCTCACTTGATTCAGGAGGAACTCTATAGTGGAAAATGGAAACCTATTCGTCTTAGGAAAGATGGGCCCCCCTTTCTCATCTTTTCTTTGCTGATGATCTTGTCTTATTTGCTGAGGCATCTATGGAACAAGTTGAGGTAGTGAAAGGTTGTCTTGATAAATTTTGCAGTCTTTCGGGTCAGAAAGTAAGTTTGACTAAAACTCGAGTTTTCTTTTCCAAGAACGTGAGTCATAATAGGAGGACGCAACTCAGTACTAGTTTGGGTTTTACCACTACACCGGATCTTGGGAAATATTTGGGAACTCCTTTGCATCATGATAGAGTTAAGAGTGATACTTATCAGTATGTTGAGTTTTCTTTTCCAAGAACGTGAGTCATAATAGGAGGACGCAACTCAGTACTAGTTTGGGTTTTACCACTACACCGGATCTTGGGAAATATTTGGGAACTCCTTTGCATCATGATAGAGTTAAGAGTGATACTTATCAGTATGTTGTTGACAAGGTGAAATCAAGGCTAAACAATTGGAAGGCTCATACTATTTCTTTGGCAGGACGTCATACTCTTATCTCTTCAGTGTTGCAATCTATCCCTTTATACCAGATGCAAACTTGTCCGCTCCCTATTGCTGTGTGTGAGGAAATTGATAAAAAGGCCCGTGGGTTTCTCTGGGGATCGACCTGTGAGCAAAGGAAGGTGCATCTAGTTGCTTGGGACAATGTATGTCAAGAAAAGCGACGAGGGGGACTTGGATTACGTCATTCTTGACTCCAAAATAAAGCCTTCATGATTAAAGTAGGGTGGGGTCTTTTAAAGAATCCAAGATCTCTTTGGGCTCGTGTCGTACGTAACAAATATCATTGTGGAAATGATCTTTTTCCTAGTATTAATGCTAGACGCCCAGGTTCTCGGCTGTGGGTGGGTATCCGTGATAACTGGGGAAAGGTATTGGAAGGGACAGAATGTATACGGCGGCCCCGTGGTGAAGAAATTGTGAAATGGAAGTTAGAGAAGCATGGTAATTTTTCTATTAAATCTGCTTATAACATGTTGTAGGGAAATGGTCCTATAGAAACTCAAATATGGAGTAGAATTTGGAAGTTGGCCGTCCCACAACGGTGTAGGACTTTTATGTGGTTGCTTCTTCAAAATAAGCTCCTAACAAATGATGAACTGGTAAGGAGGGGCATGTCTATTGTTGCTTCATGTGTTTGGTGCAACCAAAATTCTGAGTCTTGTCTGCATGTGTTAAGGGATTGTCCGGCAATCAGTTGCATGTGGCAGAGTATTCTAAAACCAAGTTGTAATCAACAGTTCTTTCACTGTAATCTTTGGGAATGGTGTAATATGAATCTTTCAAAGAATATGGGACTTGGTAAGGAATCTTGGAAGGAATTTTTTGTGCTAATTTGTTGGCTCATATGGAAGCGTCGTAATGACTGTATTTTTAATCATACTGTGTCCACACCTGATAGTGTTGTTGGTAAAGCCAGGGTCACTCTTCTGAGTTATATGTCAGCCAAGATTAAGTTGTAGAATACGCAGATTCGAGGTAACCAAATAGCATCACCATCCTCTCTTGATTTAATGGAGGAGGGCTTTGTTTGTGTTTTAGTGGATGGAGCATATTCCTACACTAGCATGTTGGCAGCCTGTGGAGGGATTATCAAGGATCATGAGGGTAGGCAAATTGAGTCTTTCATGTTCCATATGGGACGAGGAGATCCATTGTCTGCGGAATTGTGGGCGTGCCTTCTGGGATTACGGAGAGCTTGGGATCGGGGATACAGGAAGATTATTATTAAAAGTGATTGTGCTCAACTGATTGAGCTGATACATCAAGGTTCTTCTGAGCTCCATGCCAACGAGAATATTATTGTTGAAATTACTAGTATGTTACAGCGTCAATGGACCGTGCGGATTATTACATGTAGTCGATTGGTTACCCAGGAGGCTGATGAGCTTGCGAAAAGGGCTCTTGCATGCTCCCCTGGGCTTCACTTTACGTCCCCTCTTGACGGTTCTTCTATGGTTGTCCAGTAGAGTAGTGGTTTTATTTCCATTGTATCAAAAAAAAAAATACATACACGTGCATGCTAACGGTCCTAATCCGCCGCTTTTATATTTAGTCTGGTTAGAAATGCAAAAGCATAAATTACTATGTTATTTCTTCGTCTTGGAACATAGAGACATCACAACTTAAAGATTGAACTGACTTCAACTTCAATCTTTAAAAGAAAACAGGGAGGGAAGTTTGTGCTAAGCAGTAAAAAAAATAATCAGGGAATGTATTCAATTATATTAGATAATTACATATTTTTAGTGTTGGAGTGGAAGAATGGATCCACTGGAACTCTGGAAGACGCGATCATCAGGGAATGCATTCAATTATAATGCATAAGTTTGTGCAAAGCAGTACAAAAATAATCAGGGAGACACGATCCACCGGAACTCTGGAAGAATTGGAAGAATTTACGAGAAAAAAGGGGCTTTTAGTGTGGGTAGTCTTGGAATATCAAAAAATTGGCATGGGTAATTTAGTCACAAAAGAATACAAATTTTCCCTCCCCTAAAAAAACCACCAAATTTGGAGGGTTGAGAAAAGAGGGGAGGTGAGCACTACATTACAATTTTTTCCCACTCCTCACCTCCTCTCCTTCCGACCAAACCCATATTTTTTATCTTCAACCCTCCCTACCCTCACCTAACCTCCAACCAAATAAAGCCTTAAGAATCGGAAAAAATATCAAAAAAGTATTGGTGTAGATTCCTATATAAAAAAAGTCCCAGTGTAAAATTTTTTATCAAAAAAATCCCTAAAGACCTCAGTGAAATAAGTTCCAAAGGTGAACTTACCTTATTGATAAATGTATGTGACTATATTGATAAATGATAGAGTGCCCATTGACAAGTTTATATAGGTCAACTAAAGCAGCTTCCCGTTGACAAGTGTATGTGATTATATTAATAAGTCAAAGAGTGGCCATTAACAAGCCCATCTATATTAACTAAATTAGCTCCCGTTGAGAAGTGTATGTCACTATTGACAAGTCATAAAGTGATTATTGACAAGCCCACCTATGTTAACTAAACAGCTTCCTTTGATAATTGCATGTGGCTATATATATTGATAAGTCATAAAGTGACTTTTGACAAGTCCATCTATATCACTAAAGTCCCTAGGGACTTTTTTTAATAGAGAATTATACACTAAGACTTTTTTTTTTAGAGAAATCTACACTAAGATTTTTTTAATATTTTTTCTGGTCCTTAGAACCTGAATAAGATTTTCCTAAATTAAAATTACCTACTATTCCAGGTTCTTATGGTCCAACTGATTAAGAATAGTGGTCGAATTGGTGACATACTGGTTAAATAAACATTTTAATAAAAAACAATTATACACATATATATATATATATATGAAATAAATTCCTAGTAAGCCTAATTATTAACATAATAACATGGCAACATATGAAATTTTCAATAAAATAACATCAAATGGCTACAAAATGATCAAAACAATATGTTACACTTTTTGAGATGGTCAATTTTGTATTTTAAAATTTTTAGCTTTTTTCATCCTTGTTTCGGTGTAATTTTGGGTTTCAGCTCAATGGCGGCCCAAGTCTGTCCAATCTGACTAACCATAAAGGCGATTTTCTAATCCACACAAAGGGCCTGTCTGAGAAAACGTTGATTCGGGAAAAAGCCACGTTGAACCGGGAAAAGTCACATTGAAGCTCCACCGTAGTGTTCGGATTGGCAATGGGCCAGATGTGCTTCAAATTGAAAAGCTATTGTGGATGAGAAGTTGGAATTTGTAGCCTTTACATTTGCGCCGTGGAGGAAGAAAAAGTAACACATTCGAGGGAGGAAAGTGACGCGTAGCAGGAAAGGAAAAAAGATAATAACCTTATGCACCACCGTGGATTCCATCTTCAATTCTTCATTTAACAGAAAAAAAGATAAAATTATTTTAAAAGACCAATAACCTTATAGAAGAAAAGATAAGGTTATTCCAATAAACTCAATAATTGATATTTATAAATGTATCCAAAAGAGAATATTCTATTATTAAAAATTTAATGGGTAAGAATGATCTCACAATTTTTTATACACAAAGAATACCGATATTCTATAAATTCATGTATTTTTTCAATCATTTTACATCTAAACTTGTTTTTTTAATTAATTATGCAAACAAGTTTTGATTTTAAAAGTAGTTAGTGTCATTCTAGAGAAAATTTTATATAATTTTCATCCATTAAATATATTTAATTAAATATTTTTGTGTTTTTAAGTTTTTTCAATAATAAAGTATTTTTTATTTTACATAATTTTAATTTTAAGTTTTCTCTTAGATTATCAAAATATATACATATGATATATATGTATTATTTAATAAGATTCATGTTTTTTCCGGTAATTTTTCTGCTAAACTTGCTTTTTCAAATTATCATTTAAATAAGTTTTAGTTTAAGGGTGTGTTTGGTTTAAGGGGAGGGGAGGGAAGGAGAGTGGGGTTAAATTACCTTTTTGGGTTGAAGGTATTTAAATTTTGGGCGGGAATCCAAAATTTAAAAGAATGATAGAGTAAATTTTGGGTTTCTTAAACCCAAAATTGTAATTTTCACCTCCTGCCCTCCCCTCCCCTTCAAACCAAACACATCCTAAAAAACGTTACTTCTACCACCGCTAATCCAAATATAAATTACATTACACTAAGTAACTTTTACCCTAACTTTTTAAAAGTCAGAATGAGAAAGTTATATCTACAACCGCTAATCTAAACATGCACTAAAATTATTGAATTTTTTTTTTTTCAAGGGAGAACGTTAATATGAGGTCGGTTTTGTTGTATTTGATCATATACACACCTCGTTCCAAGCTTGGTCTTATTGTCGATGCTTCTTGTGGGGTTTTTTAGGGGGGGGGGGGGGACATCATCCCTAATGGGAACCACCCAAGAAATAGGTGGCATATGGGGTGTCAGGAGAAGAAGGGTGTCTTCATTGATTTTCTCTTCATTGAATGTATCTATCATTAGATTAACTTTCAATAATTGAGATCTAATAATATGTAAAAAGATATTATTATAGTAAGAATCTATCATGATAAATTTTAACCATTAAAAGTTGATCTAATGATAGATACATGAGAGAGATCAATAAAGACGCCCTTCTCTCAATGGGTGTCCCAATGCCATGCCCACATACACCATCCTCATATATGTGATTTTTGTAACTCTGTTGCTCTGTTTTATTGAATAATGCAGAACGTTGGTCACTAGTTGGGCCTTTTCTTGTTGGCCTTTCACGAAGCTGAAGATTGGTTGTTTCATTGGAGATCAGCATGACAATCCTATGGGATTGCTTATGTTCTGCTCTCTGCTTACATTTCCTTATAATCACTTAATCAGTGTCAACGGCCACATCATCGTTCTTGGAGGCACGGTGGCACACTTCCTCGCTTAATTATAGGACATATGCTAATGACATGAGGTTATAAGCAGGATAGAACTATTAAATTTTTTCCAGATTTTTTGCTCATGAGATATCAAACTACCATTAATTTTTATGTAGAATCTAATAATGTATAGAAACAAGCAACCAAAAAACAACAAAGAAAACACATTTGCGAAGTTGGGGCATTTGAAAGGGCATTAGGCAAACTTACCCCGTCATATAGTATAATTTACCACAAAATTTATATTTTACATTGGGTTATATTTGACTAGTGGGCCATGGTGGCCATCCTACTTAACTCAACCTGTTGATCCTCAATTCGGCTCACAGCTCTGGAAAAACTAGAGCCAGTAAAAGACATGGTGTTTTCTTTTAAAAGGCGTCTCTGTCTGATGCTGGACACAGCTTGTGAAACCTCACCAATTGAAGGACGTTTCTTGGGTGATTTGTGTAAGCACTTGTGTCCAATCTTAGCAAGCTTCCTCACTTCTTCAATGTTGCATTTTCCCACCAGTTTCTTGTCAAGTATTCCATCTACACCATCATGATCCATTGCAGCCTTCAAATAAAACCCAAAAAAAAAGAAAAAAGAACAGAGTGAATATAGGGTTTGCTTATTTCATTCTTGAGTGTTCTGTTTGTAGAAACCCCTGATTTGATTCCCTTATAATTAGGTGCATTTTCCATCTTGCCTCCCATATCTGAATCATTATAGTAAAGTTCTTTCAATATTGATACACTGTCGTATTTCTATCCAAAAATTTATACTCTCTCTGGTCTCTAATATTAGTAGATAAGGGATTTACTTTGATCCTAAATATAAGGCATCAATTCACTTTGTCTCCAAAATTTATAATTTTACCCCAAAATACCCCTATTGATTGCACATATTAAGGAAGCTTTCATACTTGGATCCAATGCATATGATTAAAGAGGGTATTTTAGTGAAACAAACACCCTTTATTACAAATAACTCAATTTATTTTCTTAATATCTGCAAATTAGTTATCTAACTCTTATATTAAGGACAATAGGTAGTACCAAACTAGGTTAGAGAGTCCCAATGCTTACTAGGAGTTTCAGGAATAAAAAAAACAGTTTCCCCCGAAACAAAGAGACCATCAGAAGAAAGCATAAGGTGGAAAGGGTGTAGAACAAAGAAAGTGCCATAATGAACCTTGAAAATTTTCCAAAGGAGGGTAGCTTACAAGGTTAACGTATTCCATCAAATTCTGTTGGGGGTGAATGGCACTGATGAGCTCGAAAATGATGATGCCGAAACTGTAAATGTCACTTTTCATTGTGAACTTGGAAGTGGAGATGTATGATGGGTCCATGTAGCCATATGTACCTTTCAAGCCAGATTTTCGCCCATCAAAGATTTCCTCCTTTGAGAGCCCAAAATCAGCCACCTGAATAATGAAATATCAGCAATTAGAAGATAATTGACATGTGAACTCATCTAAAAATTAGAAAATAGATGTGCTTGAACTCGCTAAAGAGATAAAAATGCATTTTGAATACCTTAATATATATATAATTCATTCTAAACAAGCTATGACCAATACGTACTCAAAGCATCTCAGAAAGTTAGCAAAGAAAAATTGAGTGAAAACTGCAAGGATTGTTAATACAAGACCAGCATGTAGTCTCATGTAACATACATAAAAGCATAAAGGACTTCAATGCTCAAAGATTATAACAATTTTACAATGTTATCATCAATTACTGAATAATGTCAAATGCCGGAAAATAATTGCCATTGC
Organism: Inga oerstediana; assembly: GCA_963210345.1. Classification (NCBI taxonomy): domain Eukaryota; kingdom Viridiplantae; phylum Streptophyta; class Magnoliopsida; order Fabales; family Fabaceae; genus Inga; species Inga oerstediana. The sequence continues at coordinate 69,670,578 of OY723401.1, forward strand.
ATGCAGCGCATGTATACTAATTAATTAATTGATATTGGAAAAGAATTTGTCTATGATAAAATCTACAAAAAAGCAAGGCATTGTGAAGTTTCTTAAGATACAGATAGATTTAATAATGCTAGGGGATGGATTTTTTGCTCGAGTTAATCTCATACACTAATTTAAGAATAAATTGCAATTTGTAGTATCAGAAATAACAGGCTTACCTTAGCTCGCATTGAGTGATCTAACAATATATTGGCAGATTTCAAATCACGGTGTATGACAGGTGGGACCGCCTGTTCCATGCATTTTCATATTAACCAAATGCATTTTCAAATACTACCATAACATAACAGAGAGCAGTGAACATACTCCTTCATGAAGGTATTCAATTCCATGTGAAATATCAACAGAAATTTGCAGCCTTTCATCCCAACTTAACACCTTTTCTTCACCTAGACGCATGCAGAGTATGAAATTTTCACCTTAGAGACAATTTAGCATCGGTAAAAAAACAAATCAGAGAAAAATTCTACTCTTGTATGTCTCAGAAAGAGGAAAGGGAGGAAAATCAATTATATACCTAATAATCATTGCCTGTAACTGTTTTGTTTAAAAAAATCTACCACATAAAAAATGTTAAAATATATTTTTCAAGTTGTTCATGTAAAGCAAAAAAGAGGGAAAGAACTTCCTATCTATTAACTCATCAATTCAGGATTTTTAGTCTCTCATTATAATTATTGTTTTGCTGATCATTTTACCTAATATTTGGGGCTTGCCGTGTCACAGCATTGTTTGAAATGTATCCAAGCCATACAAAACTTATTTGTCTCACAGATCTCATAACAATGCTGGATTATTTACTCTTCACAGATAGAAAGGGGAAAATAAAATAGTTAATATAAGAATAACATGAAAGAGAACTTCTGCTCACCGTGTATAAGCCTTTCTAGACTTCCATTGCTCATAAACTCATAAATCAAAATACGTTGTCCTTTATCTACACAATATCCTAACAAATTTACAAGATTCCGATGATGCAGTCTTCCGAGCAAAAGTACCTGCAATAACATCTCACTGGATCATGAAAAGTCCAACCAGCCTAATTTGTGACCAATTACAATTCAGACATTCTTGAGATGCTGAAATGAAAACTAACTTCGCCAGTCCTAACAAAATGAAGCAACAGTGACCTCTAATGATAATTAAGGAAGTCTCTTCCAACACCATACAAATCAGTACAGACAAAAAGAGAAGAAACATTAATGTCAAGAAGCTTTTGTTCATACCTCTGTTTGGAATTCTTTCTCCCCTTGTTTGGAATCAGAACTGAGCACCTTCACAGCTACCATCTCACCAGTAGGCATTGTTGCTTTATGAACTGTTCCAAATGATCCTTGTCCCAAGATAGTTGTGAAATTTTGTGTTGCCTTCTGAATATCTCTGGAAGGGGAAAGTTTACTTTTAAATATACCATTACAAAAAACAAAACAAAAAAATTGTCCACTGTTGATAACTTCTTGCCCTACTTTCTCTTTATACATACATATATATATTTGAAAAAACTAATTTGCAATGTAAACCAATATAGAGAAGCAGGTTATGCCCTAAGATATTAGGAAGCTTAGTTATGAAGACAACACTGACTTATCAATTCCACGTAAAAATATTCTATATATTTTGATATTATTAATTATATATTTTTCTCTTTATACATCAGCAATGTGATCAACATTTTTAACACATCTACATATCAACAGATAGAGGGATTAAATTTGGTGCTCATAAACAAAATATACATACTTGAATGAGTATCTAAGAGTGCCTGACGAGGATGCAAATTGACCTTTCTTTGCACGTTTCCACCAAGAGAAATGGGAATCTTTATGAAGATTTTCTGACATTGAAGCAGCTATGGAGCTTGTAAGAGAAGCACTAAATTCAGTGCTTGTTTCTAATCCATTTGTGCGTATTGGAAGTGTTGTTACACTACGCTCATTTTCCCAACGTCTATGATGAGCGCGCTTCTTATGCCACTTTATGACCAAAAATACGAGACAAGCTATCAAAATTCCGAAGGCCAAACCAGCAGAGACCCCAAAGGCAACAAAATCAGTTCCACGAACCATTTTTTGATCTCTCTTGACATTCAAACAATGAAATAATCTAGCAGGAGACTCATGCTAGAGTGGTTCGCTGTCAAAAAGTGGGCACGAAGTTAATCCAATACTTCAACCAGCTAGTACTGGCAAAATTGCACACTCAAGACAGTAAGTGATAACAGCTGTTTCACTTATTCTTTTCTAGTACTTTTGGAAGGAAGAGAAAGATATTATTTGTAGATGACCAGAGACGATCTGATAAAGAGTAATGTCATCACAAAGCATGCAAATATTTTGTGGGATGATCATTCGTTGCAAATGCAACATGATTTTCTTTAAGGCTAATTGCAGATTCAAAAGTTACATGGTTGCCACAGTGTTTCACACAACCAGAAAACTTAAGAGAAACAATGGTGTTCATCCTTATTATATCGTCTAGTGCACTCTTTGAAGCATAAAAAACGAAGGCATGACATGAAGACAGATATTTTAAAAAGGAAAAAGAACATAGACATGTATAATAAACTCGAGACCAACGATATGCACATGAGCCATTGACCATTATACATATATGCATCTAGTGTTTCCGGTTATCTCCAAACACAGTCAAATATCTCTATTCTTTTCTTTTTCTTTCTTCTTTTTATGATTTACATAAGAAATTACAGCAGCAGTCTTTGGAAGATAATTTAAAGCTTCAAAATTTTTCAATACAAACTGAAATATTGCGGTCATTTTGTTATCACTTTGTAATTTATCCATTTGTTATTCAGTTATTCACATACCAAAAGGACTTTAAACTGCCAACATGGATTAGCTCAAACCATCACCATGGAGATATTCTAGGACCTAAGGATTAGTTGAATAGGCCTATGAAGGAGGAGATAATTCTCTACATCAAGGTATACCATATTGTACAACAAAACCGAAAAAGGTGTCTTCATTGAATTTTATTCACCCTATCAGTCATTTCTCTACAATCAACAAAGCAAACAAGACAAGCAAGGTCCCCAAAACAAACCCATCATCCACACCGAGTGAAATCAAAAGCAAACTAAACAAAATTAAGAACCAGTAATATCCATCAAACCCACAAACAAAACCATACGGAGAACAACAAACGTTGGAGAAAAAACCCCATACCTTATCACAGGTCATCGGCGTAAGAACACCTTCATAGTAATCACATTTTCTGGAGCCCCCGGCTCTGATATGAACCATCGTATGGTTCGCCGTACTACTACTACTCAGTCAACGCTTAAAACAACGACCCAGTTTAAGAAGAAAAAGACAGTACCGGCACCCAAGACTGACTCAGAGAAGGAGGCTCTTGGAGCGGAAAGTAAAAAATAGGTGACAAATTCTCAGTCGGATTTAGTGGGAATTTTGTGGGTTTATACTTTATACCTGATCAAAAGTGCTGGCTTTGGCCAAAAAGAAGAAATCAAAAGTGCTGGCCAACCAAAAAAAAAAAAAAAGTGTTAAATTAAGTCCTTGTGTGGAAACCCAAAAACATAATTTTTTAAATATTTTTTTTATAAGTTGAGATAAAATTTTTATCATATACTTATTTTAAAAGTTATAAAAATAATTATAGAAATTAAAACAAATTCACGTTAAGTATTAAATAAATTAACACGCAGCTGGTAAAGGAACAATGCAATGCTTATGATAGAAGAAGGCAAGAGTTTATTATTGGTTTCGTATAATCTTTTTCTTATTATTTTAATCTTGAAATATTTATTTTTAAATGACATTTATTGTGTTAATCATTATTTTAAAAAAAATCAATTTAATACATAAATATTTTAAGAATATTTTTTAAATACTAAAAATTTTAATTTCAGCATTTTTTGATAAAAATTAATAATGTTAGACTTAAATGACTAAAATTTATTTGATATTTAATTTATTTTTCTAGTTTGAAATTTAAAATTTTCATTGGTAATCGTTTAAATTTTAAAATTTAGTTTTTAAAATCTATAATTACTTATACTTATTTTCAGCAATTAATTTAATTTTTATAATTATATATTTTATTGTACCTATGAGTTAATTCACCTTGGAAAAATTTCATAAGTACTTTTTTCAAAAATTAATTATCCGATGCTTCATGAGTTTAATATTATACGTTTTCATACATAAAAAGTACCATTAAAGGATCTCATGCCTTTTTCAAATTTCCGGGAGCATCAAGTAATTAATTATTCAAACAGATATTAATGGGCAATTTTCCCATTTAAGTATTTAACATTGATATTTACAATTTCTCTTTTACCATAAACAGTGTATAAGAGAGAGGGAGAAGAGAGGACACAGGGTGAAGAGAGTGGGGGAAGAGAGAGGGGGTGTTTTCTTTTAAAATAATCATTTAAAAAATAATAAGGGAAAAAAATATTTAAATGCCACTTGAATTTCAAAATTCCAAATCAGTGATTTCCCAAAAATCTGAGTTATCAATTGCTATACTTTTTTTGTTAATCTCATTGCTCTTATTATCAATAAAACCAATTTTGAGATTTTGAAATTCAAGTGGTGTTTAAGTGTCTTTTTCCTAAATAATAGTGTGAGGCCCCACTAACAAAAACTAATGGTGTTAGTCAACTTTAATGGATATGACTTTTTTGCACCCAAGTAAAGTTTATGATGCTGGATTCATTTTTGGAAAAAGTATACAAATATTTTTACACCTTAACCCTTTGGAAAATAAATAATACAATACAAAATCAAAGTAAAAAACTTTTACTTTTAAAAGATCAGATTTTTTATAAAACAAAACAAGTCTTTCTTTTTCAGGATTTTTAAGCCGCGACTTATTTGAGTTTACGATGATAGGATTCTGTTTCTTTGCATATGCATGTAATTGGGTAAGAAATGTGTATAATCATGGAAAAAAAAATTGTTCTAAAATATGTTCGGTTGTTTCCAAAATAAGACCTAAATCACAATCAAGCCCATCACAGACTCACCTATTTTTTTCCTTTAGTTTTGTAACCATGAGAAAGAAAAAAAAATGCAAGACCGAGAAACTCGAAAGTATTCTAAAATCATATTGAATTGGTGTAAAGGCATTATTGGAAATGAATTAGTAAGACAACATCAAAAGGCTTGCTACATGCCTACACCAACTTTGCTTTGTTGTAGCAATAGAGTAGCGGAAACAACTCCTTCAGAGTCCTCTCTAAACTTCAACCAAAACCCTTCCTCCACAGCACCATTTCCACTTTGCTGACTCTTCCCTTTGTTTTTTTGCTACCCACTCCTACCCTTCGAAATATTTTAGGTGATTATGCAACTACCCACTTCTACTCATTTAAACATTTCAAGGTGATTCTACAAATTTTTGAGTTTTGATTTCAATTTTTTAATCCGACTTCTCAGCTTCATAATCGGCGGTGATTGGGGGCTCAGGTCTAATATAGGTTAAAGGAAATGGGGTGTGTCTCTACTACTAGTTTAAGCTTTTAGCACGATCTTTGGCACTTCGCAGCACAACTTGTGCTGGCTTTGATACCAAACATGTGCAAGCTTTGATACCAAACCTTAAGTACAACATGTCAACCATTGTGCTAAAAGATAAGCTATTAGTAGAGGGGCACTCTAATTTCTTTAACTTAGATCAAACATAGGTCCACCACCAGTCTTCTAGGATTTTATGGGCCTAGTATCAGAACTTGTCCTGTCTCCGATACCAAACTTTAGGAACAAAGTAGCAATCATCGTGCTAAAAGCTTAAGCTGAAAGCAAAGGCTTAATCATATTTATTGTTCATGGTACAAAGGCTTCAGATGATAGGGAGAAGTCATTTCTTCATTGTAAAGAATTTAACAATAAGAACCTTACAATGCTAATACACATATTACTAGCTGAAGCTTATCGTGGGCAACAAGACTTTGAAAGTATGCATATATATATATATATATATGTATGTATATATTTAAATATTCTATCTTTTAATTAATATTTTGAAAGCAAGATTCTAAAGCTAATAGTTGTTTCTTTCTCATGTCATAGGAGCTTCAATTCATGGAGCAAAATTGCTTAGTTATTGTGAAGAAAATGGTGACAGTGACAAGAAACTTGTTGAAGAGGTACAATGGATAATGACTTCAGTATATTATTCAATAGGTGTTAATTCCATGAATAATAAACAATTTAAAAGTGAGAATTTTAATGCTAATAATTATTTTGGTAGAAATTTATTTATTGCTAATGTATTAATCACGTTTTTTTCATGGTACTGATGCTTTAGATGATAGGGAGAATGCCTTCATGTGTTGTGAAAATTGGTGCGATAAGATTCTTATAATATGCATACGTTGGTTATTAGCTGAAGCGTATCTTTAACAACATGATTTTGAAAGTATATATAGTTATAATCAATTCTTTTTAAAACTTATCATATAATTATTTTAATGAATGTTTTACCTTTAATAATGCATGTGCTTTAAAGCAGTTTGATAGTGATAAAGATATGTTGTCACATGGGCCTAATCATAGAAATTACATAGTTTTATGGGCATGTCTCTGCTACCAGCTTAAGCTTTTAGTACGATTGAAGGCAATTTGTTCCTAAAGTTTAGTATCAGAGAATACACGAGTTTGGTATCAGAGCTTGCATGGTATTAGAACTAGTGCTGGCTCTGATACCAAATATTAGGAACGGATCTCCAACTTTCATGCTAAAAGCCTAAGAGTATCAAGCATGCACTATATTGGAACTCTTGTTAGCTCTAATACCAAACTTTAGGAGAGAAGTGTTAGAACAAGCGTTTCACCCAAGAGGGGGTTGAATTGGGTGACCTTAAAATTTCGTCGGAAATATAAAACTTTAATAGTAGAATTAAAACAGGAAAGAGTAAGGAGAAATATCACCGAAATGTACACCAGGATTTATACTGGTTCGGCCACAACCACTTTGACCTACGTCCAGTCCTCAGAGCTTCTCTGAGAGTTTCACTATAACTTCCAAGATTCAGTGGGTTCTTGGCACCTCAGTACAAGCAAGTTCCTACACCTGGACACTCGCTCCCCCTTACAAGTTGTAATTCAATCCCAACTCAAGGTTCCACAACCTTAAGTTACCTCAATAACAAATATTGAGTTTGAATGAAATATCTCTCTCACAGAGTAAATAAGAATCACTGAAGCATAGAATCACAAGTACAATGAAAAACAGAGTAATGAACTTGATGATACGTTCGTAAGTGTGTTCTTATGTATCTCTCTGTTCAGATGTTCCCATATATATAGATACTTTGGTAATGATTGCTGGAACATATTTCTTCATGTCCGTTGGAGCGTGCGCAGCCATTATTGACTTTTCCAGTTTTTGAAAAACATACGTTATGGTAGGTAATGGTCGGTGACATTTGAGCGTTGCTTTTGACTTTCCTTATTTGGTAAGATCTCTTCATTGTTTATCTGTTGAAATGCTAAGTACACTAATATAATGAAAAGTTAATCAAATAGGAAACAGAACAATGACCGTTGGAATGATTTCAAACTTTCTGGGTTTGCTTACTCGAGTATCACATGAATGTTACTCGAGTACTTACTCGAGTATCATCGAGAAATCTTTGATCAACTGCAAGTCAATGAATAAATACAAGATTACTCGAGTAGTGTATGGAATAACCAATTTTCAAACCTTTGGAAATATATGTTTACTCGGGTACCTACTCGAGTAAAGCACTCACAACTTTATGAGTTACTCGGGTACCAACTCGAGTAAACCTTCAAATAAACTTTTGGTTACTCGATGCTTTACTCCAGTAATGGTGGCAGGATTTTAAGGCCGAGAGCACTTACCTTGTTACTCGGGTATGGACTCGAGTAATGCATTCATTTGTGCATAGGTTACTCGGGTACAACCTCGAGTAAATGTACTTTTTGTGCATGACTTACCCTGGTAATGACTGGAAGTTTACCTTGAAAATATTTCTGCATACTCGGGTACTTACTCGAGGAATCCACTTAAAATACAACATTAGATACTTGCATAAGGAGTCGAGGAAAATGAGATAAAAAGAAATCAAGTTAATCGGGTACCACCTTCAAGTTTTAACTTACCTTAGTGCGTTACTCGAGTAGCTCCTCGAGTAACATTAGCAGTAGTACTAAGTGCCGAGAGCTCCACATTTTCAGAAATAGAGTTACTCGAGTAGCTCCTCGAGTATCATTGGCAACTTGAAAGCAACTGGAAGTTTTTCACATGGTTACTCGAGTACCGCCTCGAGTAACATTGGCAGGCCGAGAGCAACTCCAAGTTTTTACCTAGTTACTCGAGTCTCTCCTCGAGTATCATTGGCAGGCCGAGAGCACCTTGACAATACTTACACTATTACTCGAGTACTTACTCGAGTAACGTTGGGAGTTTACTGGAAGTTGTCTCTAGTTACTTCAAGTTTTGTCTCATTACTCGAGTAGCTCCTCGAGTAATGCCTTAGAAAAACTTGCTTCTGATTAAGTTCCTCAGCATTTTCTCTTGATCTTTCTTCATTACTCCAATGCTTACTTCAAGTGATGCTTGTTCCTGTCATTACTTTGTTCAAACTTGTTTATTAATCATTTCCTTTTTAAACCATTCTTTTGTTATCATCAAAACATGAGATCTAACAAGAAGCGTCAACTATTATGCTAAAAACTTAAGTTGGTAGTAGAGGCACACCTTGATTCCTTTACCCAAATATTACATAGGTCCACCAATCTCCTATAACTTTATAGGCTTGGTATTTGAGTTTACATAGTATCAGAACTCATGCTAACTTTGATACCAAATCTTAGGAAGAAACGCCAGTCATTGTGCTAAAACATATTTTAAAAATGGGAAAGAGGATGACAAAAAAAATAGTTTATCAAGTTAAAAAGGTTGATAAATTGATAGATGAGTGTGACAAACATTATGTTGGTACAAATGAAAATATTTATTTTTAATTTTCAATATTTGATATGACATGTAATTTTGAGGGTGGTAACAAACTTATTTTGCAGAGAATCTTCCTCAAATACTAAAGGAAATAGGAAAAACATATATTGAGAAAGAATATGGAATTGCAACTACTTAAAAGAAAGATAAAAAGAAAATTGAAGAATAAAAAAAAATTGAAGAACAAAACTTAAGTGACACAGATAATTGTACATTACATTAGTTATAAATTTGAGTGACTTTTCATAAACAAATATTTGTTTAGTAATTGTTTCTATATTCTATTGTTACAGAGAGAAATAAAAAAAAACAAGCTTGTGGGGATATGAGTGAGTTTAATATTAAGCACATAATAAAGGAGTGTTTTAAAGTTCAACATGTGGAGAGAACTTCCTACATAGTTTCCTTGGTGTGCATTTGTTACCAGTTTAAACTTTTAGCACAATTGTAGGCGCTTTGTTCTTAAGGTTTGGTATCAGAGCATGCATGGTGTCATAATTAGTACTCACTCTGATACTAAACCTTAGGAACAAATCGCCAACCATTGTGCTAAAAACTTAAGTTAGTAACAAAGGTGCAGCTCAATTCCTTTAATCCAAATTAGACCTAGGTCCCATAATCTCTCACGACTTCTTAGACTTGGTATCAGAGTTTGCACAACTATCAAACCCAGAGTTTGTACTAGCTTTGATACCAAACTTTATAAGCATAGCATCAACTATCAAGCTAAGAGCTAAAGCTGGTAGTAAAAGTACACCCTAATTTCTTTAACCCAGATCAGACACAGATCCAACAATCTCCTACTACTGTTTAAGCTTGGTATCAGATTCTGCACAGTATCAAAACTCGTGCTAACTCTGATAACAAACTTTAGAAGCGAAGTGTAACCCCCTACCGTAATAGCCTTTAATAAGGTTCGAAAACGTGTCATAAAATAAACAGGAGACCAACGGTTAATTTAAAATTCATTAGAAGTCCTAACTTTAAGACATGAATCGGACCTGTGCTAAAGTGGGTCTTTCAAAACTTTTCACAATCTATTTAATACGGTCTCACTTCCACTTTTCGAATCTATTGGGCCTAATTAGTTTTGTTCTATTCATAATATCAGAGTGCATATCAAAATTTCCCGGTGGATTCCCGGGTTTCATTCATTCTCTAATAGGGGTTTACAAGGAATGATCGCCCATTCTCAGTTTCCCATACTGAGGATTACATACAACTATACAATTCTACAGTAGATACACCCACTATCACTACATAGGACTTATAACTACAATACATACATTTATCCAAAAGTATGATAACCAACTAACAAAACTCTAATCTCCCGGTCTAGAGCACTAGCTGCCCTTGTTAACCTGCTTCTCCTTTGCTCCGCTTGCCTTGGCTGTAGGTTAGTTATTAGAAAGAATAAGATTTATAGGAATCTTAGTAGTAATGTTTTTACTCATATGAAATATAATAAACAAAGCATGTATGCAATTATCACAAAGCAGCAACACAACAGCAATTACATTCGTGACTTTTGTCACATAAACGATAACTCTTACGGTTGTATTCACAATAATGACAGCTTTCACAGCTGTATACGCATTCGTCCCACCACGTGGCCTTTATGACAGCTTTCGCTGTATTCACAATAACTACAGCTTTCGCTATATACACAATACAACAGCTTTTATTGTATTCACAATCATGGCAGCTTTTGCTGTATTCACAGCAGCCTTCACATTCATCACAATTCAATGATAAGTACAAACATACAAGCATTATACATGATATAAGAGAAAGAGTCACTACCGTATTCTTTCCGTTCTTGATCTTACACAGATTTCTTATGCTCAGGGCAGATATTGAATCCTATAATTAGAATTATGGATGATAGGTTATTACTTAATCCAATTCTTCTTTAATTCAAACACTCAAGTTGGTTATCATTAGAGACATTTAATCAAGTTGACTAAGGAACTAAAGTGGTCAATTAACCTAAAAGAACAATTTTCTAACCTTAGAGTTGATAGTTATTACCATGTGGAATTACTTTTGAATTTTCGCACACTTGAATCAAATCTGTCAGAATTTTTCATCAAATTTGAAAAATCATATCTTTATGTGCAAAAATCGAATTGCAGTGATTCTAAAGGCTATGTGACCTTATGTAGTCTATTTTCAAGAAAAAGTTGAAAATATCACCCACAACTAGTTGGACGCACAGCATTCCCAAAATTGTCATTTATTACACACTGAGAATTAAACCTAGTTTTCATGACCTAAATTCAAAAATTCATAACTCCCAGTGTATAAATCAAAATGACGTAAATGACCTATCACATTAAAGCTTGATATGTCTACTTGTATTCTAAAAAGTTTCACATTCATTGAATATCATTTGGTTATCAAAAAATGCTACACAGTTAGGGTACCTCGCTAGAATTCTGTTCGGCAGAAAATCCAGTTTTGCATTTTGAGTTTCAATAACCCAAAATTCACAACCTGGGGCTATTCCTACACCTTTTTTTCATGTAGAATGTAATGGTAACATTAAAATTACCAAATTCCCACTCATTCCTTACACCTTGTTTTGGCAGAAAAATCAAAATAAATTCCAACAATTACCAAACTTCCAATTTCAGCATAAAACTTGTGTCATATGGTTTCTAATCATCATAAAACACCAAATACATAACCAAAACACCATGACTTTTCCAAATCCTAGTTTGGCTGAAATCAGGGCAATTTACATATACCAAAATGCTCATTCAACCAATACAACCAATAGCTCAAATTGAAGCTAATACTCACCTCTTGCTCCTCCTTAGGTTCTTTCTTTAGTTCTACAACTTTTGCTCTTACAAGATGGCTCAAAACACCTCTTCTTGAAATTATAAAACCATAGAAATGAAGCTCTCATCAAGAAGAACAATATTTATGAAGGGTATTTGAGCCATAGATGAGGTTAAGGAGGTGAAAATCACACAAAATCACCTTACTCACTTTCTCTTTCCTTACTTCCTTTAGCCTACTTTGTGGCAATGTGAGGATGTGTGAGAGTTTTTTAATTAAATATCTACTCCCACTCTCTTGCTCTTAGATGCTTAGTCGACCTTCCTATTAGAAAAGTGAGGAAATATTTTCATCTAAATATCCAATTCTCTTTCTTTGATTTGGTGTCTTGACCGACTTTGTAGATTAATAAGAGGATGAGAGAATTCAATTAATCAAACCTCCTCTCTTTTCTTATAACATAGCTGAAATAATTGACTTGAGGGGAGGGAGTTGTGTTAAGAAGTCTCTTCCTTTCTCTTGATATGCTTTTGACCCTGTTGACCCACTTTTCTTGAGGAAAAGGTGAATAATGGTATTAATTAAACTCTCCCTCCCTCTTTCCCTTATGATTTGGACGAAAAGAATATTGAAATTGAAAGAGGAAAGCTCTTGAAATATCCTCTTTATCTCTCTTAAATTACCATATTTTATTATTAACTTTCCATGTGATTTTATCTTTATGAACTCTTCTTTAATTACTTGGCCCAAATTAATTCCACATGGCATCATCTTCTTCCAAGTATTTCTTTTTCTCAAATATTTCCCTTGTTGACCGAAATCATCATGAGAAAAGGGAAATAAAGTTGTTTCTTGAATTATCATATTTTCCTCCTTACTTTAGTTACAATTGTTGACCAAGTCTTCATCTTTTGCTAACTTAGTCAAATTATCTCCATATGTTATATTTAGTAGCCAATATGTATTTTCTCTTACTTTTTCCTCTTGTCATACATAAATCATGGCCCTTTGAAGGAGATGATGATCTTGTAAAATGTCATCTTGCAATATAATATTTAATTGCCAATTTTGCATGTGAAAATTGACTTTTCTTATTCTTTTTCCATATGGAATCTAAAGCTTCTACATGGCACGATTTATGGCCAAGTGAATATTTCCTTTAAAATAAGGAATTTTGGTGACTAAAATTTGTGATATTACATTTCTCCCCCTGTCAATAAAATTTCATCCTCGAAATTTGTTACCTAACTTATGGCACAAACTCTGGATAATGTTTCTTCATGTCTTCCTCAGCTTCCCAGGTTGCCTCCCTCGGAAATAGATCCTTCTAGACCACATTCATAAATGGTATACTTTGGTGTCTAAGCCGTCTTTCTTGTCGTTCAATAATTCGTTATACCGATTCCCTTGACCAGAGACACTCTCAAGGACATGTGATCTCCTACTTTAAACTCTGGAGGCCTTCTCCACGTTTGATCGTGGTTCGGATGGACTGCACTTATTCATCCCGGTCTTGAGCCTCTTCAATCTTGGGCATCAAATCCCCCTTCCCTTGGATAATACCAGAGCTTATACATAAGATCTGGTTTGAGAGATTGAGATCCCAAAAACCTTTTATCAATTTCCCTTCTTGTATCATTATTGGTACAACTAGCACTGCCTTTCGATTGAGCACATCCGTGATGACACTAGCTTTACCCATATGATATTTGATCTCCAGGTTGTAGCCTTTCAGCAACTCCATCCACTGGTGCTGTCTCATATTTAATTCTTTCTGATCATACAAATACTTGGGACTCTTGTGGTCACAGTACAGTTCTACAATCATACCATATAGGTAATGTCATCATATCTTTAACACAAACACAATCGCCACAAGCTCCAGATCATGGGTAGGATAGTTCATTTCATGAGGCTTTAGCTATCAGGAGGCATAAGCCACCACTCTAGTCATATGATTAGCCCCTCCAGGAACAACTCAAGGTGCCGCATACTTAAGTTTTATGTACCGCCTCTCTACTTAGGGTTATTGCCGGTGCAACCAGCCTGGTGGTTACCCACATTGGCCATGTTGGGGAAAGCCAAGACTTCGTTCCTCACATCATCCACTGAGAACCCCTGATCGTGTAGTCGAATTCACCATCAGCTTAACTAGCTCTGCGTTGGTACATAGAACACACCTCAATCCTTGCTTATTCGCATAACAATACACAACATAATTCAAGCTGGGATCGGGTATACACAACACTGGTGCTGTCAACAATCTCACTTTCAGTTTCATGAGTTATTCTCACATCGATCATCCCACCTAAATAGTTGATCCTTATGTGTGAACTTGGTCATCGGCAAGACAATCTGGGAGAAGTTCTGGATAGACATTCGGTAATAACCAGTAAGACTCAGAAAACTGCATATCTCAACCATAGTTTTTGGCCTCTTCCAATCCCGTACTACTTCCACTTTACTGGAATCCATTGAGACCCTTTATAATGAGATAAGATGACTCAGAAATTTACTTCTGAAAACCAAAACTAGCATTTGCTCAATTGGCATAGAGTTGCTTTATATGCAAGATTTCTAGCACTATTCTCTTGTTCCTGCAATCCAACAACACATGATTCACTGTCAACCAATCAAAACCCAAGATGGCTTCTAATTGATAAAGCGACAATCAAAACAATCAACCGTGGACTCATGCCCCTCAACAATTATCACACAATTTAAGTAAGCATCAGCAGTCATAATCTTGACACCCGTCGGCTTCGACACAACTAAGTCAAATGGCAGTTTATGACCATACAAATCCTAGGCGCTTACACAATCATAAGTAATAAAGAAATGACCGGCACGCAAATCAAATAAAGCTTGTAGTAAACTAGTATTGAGAAGGATTTTGCTTTGAATCAGGTCAGGAGAATTCCGTGCTTCTTCACGTGTCATAGCACACACCCTGCCCTAATTCCTAGGCCTTTTCTCTAATGGCTGCTGCTTGCACTCACTAGCAATGTGTCCTACATGCTTGCAGTTAAAGCAAATTGCTTGCCTCAAACACGTTCTACCACTATGCGCCCTGCCACAATGAGGACATGACCATGTTATTAGAGGACTCTGGTACTCACGATCCTTAAGTTGGTAGGGTTTCTTATTACAACCCTTAGATGAGGATTCTTGCCCCTTTCGCTTTTGAGAAGAATTTCCCTTACTACGCTTAACACAGCTACTACTACCCTTAGTTGGGTACATACCCCTTAGATTGTTTTCTATGATTCTACACTCCTCCACAGCTTTGTTGAATACTATAAACTGTCGACTGGCTAACCTTTTTCTCAACTCACACCTCAAGCCTCGGATCAACATGTCAGAACTTCACTCCTCATTATCCATGCGTCACATATAAGAGGAGTATTTGGCCAGTCGGATGACTCGAAATAGGTAATCATCAAAGGTCTTCTCATCACCCTGCTTTATAGACAAGAATCCTGATTCTTTCTCAATCCTCATAGATCTCAGAAAATATTTGACATTGAATTTCTCCTGGAACAGCTCCCAGGTCAAAGGCTCATTTCGAGTCCGTAATGTCATGGCAATGTTCTGCCACCACCTGTTAGGGCCTCCCTCTAGCTTGTAGATGGCCAACTGTTCCCTTACCTTGGTCAGGAAATCTAATAGTTCAAAAATTTTCTCAAGCCGGACCAGCCAATCTTCCGCTGCTTGGGGATCAAATCTTCCTTTGAACACTGGAGGTAGATGCTTGCAGAATTTGGAGACCTAGAACTGTAGATCTCTATAATTTTGGGCTAGCACCCCATAGGATTCTTGGTTTGGCTCGGTGTGCGGTGGTGACTCTAGTGGTCGAGTTGACCCTTCTACCATTTCTTCGTGAGCCGTCTCTCCTTGTGTTGACTGAACTCTATCTGCATTCTGTTTCGCTTTCACCTCACGGAGTTCGTCCCTTAATTCATAGATCATATCCTGTTGTTCAAATAGCATGCCCATCATCTATTATATAGGATCAGGTGGGTTGCCATGTATCTCTTCCACCTCTGGTTCTACATGTCTAATCTTTAGGTGAACCATTGTGTCTTTTCACTCTCTATATAAATGATTTACAACATCAATACCACATTGAATGTATACACCTATTCCTTAAAACTCACATACCAGTAGATAATAAGAACATTTATGTGTATACAACAGACAATCATGGGTTAACTATTATCACTAAGATAAGGAACTATGGCAACTATCCTAGCAAAATCTTCCCTTGCAGGACTTCAGCCCTATGCCAAAAATGCAACCCCCTACCTTGATAGCCATTAATAAGGTTTGAAAACGTGTCATAAAATAAACAGGAGACCAAACGGTTAATTTAAAACTCATTAGAAGTCCTAGGTTCAAGACAGGATTCAAACATATGATAAAGTAGGTTTTTCAAAACCTTTCACAATCTATTTAATACGATCTCACTTCCACTTTTCGAATCTGTTGGGCCTGATTGGTTCTATTCTATTCATAATATCAGAGTGCATATCAAAATTTCCTGGTGGATTCCCGGGTTTTATTCATTCTCTAATAGGGGTTTACAGGGCATGATCGCCCATTCTCAATTTCCCATACCGGGGATTACATATAACTATACAATTCTACGGTAGATACATCCACTATCACTATATAGGACTTATAACTACAATACATACATTTATCCAAAAGTATGATAACTAACTAACAAAACTCTAATCTCCCAACCAGGAGCACTAGCTGCCCTTGTTCACCAGCTTTTCCTTTGCTCTGCTTGCCCTGGCTGTAGGTTAGTCATTGGAAAGAATGAGATTCATAAGAATTTCTTTAGTAACGTTTTTACTCATATGATATATAATAAACAAAGCATGCATGCAATTATCACAAAGCTGCAACACAACAGCATCCACAACAGCAATCGCATTCATGACTTTTGTTGTATTCACAATAACGACAGCTTTCACTGTATATAAAATACGACAGCTTTTGCTGTATACACAATCACGATAGCTTTCGCGGTATTTACAATCATGACAGTTTTTGTTGTATTCAAGGTAGCCTTTACATTTCGTCACAATTCAATGATAAGCACAAACATACAAGCATTATACATGATATAAGAGAAAGAGTCACTACCTTGTTCTTTCTGTTCTTGCTCTTGCATAGATTTCTTGTGCTCAAGGCAGATATCGAATCCTATAATTAGAATTACAGACGACATGTTATTACTTAATCCAATTCTTCTTTAATTCAAACACTCAAGTTGGTTATCATTAGGAAAATTTATTCAAGTCAACTAAGGAACTAAAGTGGTCAATTAACATAAAAGAAGAATTTTTTAACCTTAGAGTTGATGGTTATTACCATGTGCCATCACCTTTGAATTTTCGCACACTTGAACCAAATCTGTCAGAACTTTTCATCAACTTTGAAAAATCATATCTTTATGTACAAAAATTGAATTACAGTGATTCCAAAGGCTATATGACTTTTATTTAGTCTATTTTTAAGGAAAAATATCACCGACAGCCAGTTGGACGACTTTCAAGGAAAAATCGAATTACAGTGATTCCAAAATTGACTTTTCTTCTACTTTTTCCATATGGCATCTAAAGCTTCCACATGGCATGATTTATGGCCAAGTGAATATTCTCCTTTTAATATAAGGAATTTTGGTGACTAAAATTTGGGATATTACATGAAATGCCAACCTAAGAGCTAAAGCTAGTAGCAGAGACACACCCCAATTTCTTTAATCTAGATCAGACATAAGTCCCCAAATCTCCTACGACTTTGTGGGCTTAGTATTAGTGTTTGCACAGTATCAAAACTAGTGTTGGCTATAATATCAAGCCTTAAGAGTGAATCGCCAAACATCGTACGAAACGTTTAAGCTAGTAATAGAGGCACACCACAATTCCTTTAACCCAAATATTACACAAGTCCCCCAATCTCCCACGCCTTTGTAGGCCTAGTATCAGAGCTTGCATGGTATAAGAACTTGTGTTGGCTCTGATGCCAAACTTAGGAAAAAACGCTAGTCATTGTTCGAACACATAGTTTAAAAATGCGAAAGAGGATGCCGGAAAAATAAATTAGTTGATCTAGTTAAGAAGGCTAATAAATTGATATATGAGTGTGACAAACTTTATAATGATATAATGAAAAAAAATTCTTTTTTAAGTTTCAATATTCGATATGACATGTAATTTTGAGGATGGTAACAAACTTATTTTGCAAGGATTCTTGCTCAAATACTAAAGAAACTTGGAGAAACAGTTATTGGGAAAGAAAATGGAATTGCAACTACTAAAAGGATAGATAAAAAGAAAATTGAAGAATTAAACTTAAGCGAAAAATTTGAAGAACAAAACTTAAGCGACGAAGGTGATTGTACATTACATTAGTTTTAAACTTGAGTGACTATTCCATAAAAAAACATTAGTTTATTAATTGTTTCTATATTATATTGCCATAAAGAGAAATGAAAAAGAAGCTTTTGAGGATGGAAGTGAGTTTAATATTAAGCGTATAACAAAAGAGTGTTTTGAAGCTCAAAATGCGGAGAGAACTTCCTATTTTGAGGTCAGATATTTAAGGATTCTTATCTCAAAATATGAAGTTTTCTCTGCATCTTGAGCCTCAAAAGGCTGCATTGTTATATCCTTAATATTAAACTCAGTTCCATTACCACAAGCTTCTTTTTTATCTGTGTCTACGACAATAGAATAAAGCAACAGTTACTAAACTAAACACACCTTAAGGATGCCAAAACAAGTCTTTAAAAGCTCTTAATGTTACCGAGCACTGGCCACTTCTAACACACTACATATACTATCGAGCATAAAAAACCCGTCAGTGCTTTACCAGTCCTCTAAAGGAGTGGGCCGCCCATTTTCACACTCCAAAGAGGCCCATCTTCATGAAATCCAAATAGTTGCTTCTATGTAGTTAACCGTAATGAGAAAATTCAACAAATAATAGTAACGTGTTAATATGAAACTAATAAAAATTAATAAATCTAAAAAATTAGAAGTCAATTATAAAATTTTTGAAAAACTATAATATAAAATTCAAGAAACAAAATTGAAAATTAAATATAACTTCAAATTAGAACCATGCTGTTTTTATGTATAAAAAAAAGAACCATGTTTAATTTTTTGAAAAAAATATATATACACAAAGAGTTGCATAAATGGAGACAAATAAATCGACCTTCCGATCATTTTTTTCCAGAAAAAGCCGAATATAAAATCCTTAGGCATTCTTAAATATCACGTTGAAGATATCTGCCGAATCTCAAGAGACAAAAGTTAAGAGTCCAAATACGATGTTCCGTTATCTTCATAAATAAAAGTGAAACTTAGAGGATGCATTTGAAGTTGAAATGGGAAGGAAAAGTCAATGGCTGTCCCAATAGCAACGGTTCTTGTCACATTTGGATAAGGTTTCACTTTCGAGCCTGACATTAACATGTATCTATATGGGTGTATGTTTAGTTGTATTAAATTAAAAAAAATGAAATTGGAAGGAAAAAGTAACATAGTAGTAATCCCCTTGTCGAGTTAGATCTATATTAGAAAGAATGACTATAAGGTCCCAAAAACCAAGGTTATTAAGTTGAAGCTACCATGGAGCCAAACCGGTGAGAAAGTGAACTTGAATGAAGGCAAAATGAGGTAGTTGCTTCTCAATTGTAACCATTATTCATGAACCCAGACTGGCCGGTCTAGCCCGGAAACCGGCGAACCGGCCGGTAAACTAGTCGGATCCGACATCTGGGCCGGTTCACTATTTTTTTAAAAACATTTTCTTTAAGATTTCATCTTTGTAACTCTGAAATCTTTAATTTCTCATTGGTTTGGCCACGGGTTAGCTCCGGTTTAGCCTTGATCTGATCCACTGACCCTTAACCTAGTACCCCGATCGGTTTAGTTCCTGGTCCGGGTTTATGAACCTTGATTGTAACAACCCGAATTTTAATATTAAGGTTTAGAGTTAAGTAAAATTTAATTATTGATGAGATTAGGGTATAAAGAGGTGGAATTTGAATATTTGAGGCTTAGAAACACTAAGGACAATGATTGGAAATTATATCTCTAGGCTTTTTGAAGTTCAAATGATAATATTCTTGAATGATTCTTTTTGCATTAGAAATTAGACATCCCAAGCTTTCCATAAAGTCTTTACTTGTCATTTTTGGAAATATGTAGAATGAGATATGAATTTTTGAAAATTTGAAAATCTGAATAAGCATCAAATCGATAGGATTAGACCGGTTAGATGACCGATTCGCCAGTTTCATGGTTGAATCAGTTAGACCGATCTGGTTTTCATAACTATGCCAATAAGGGAATGTAATCTCAAAAAGTGTCACAATAAGTGAGTGGTAGGTAATAACAAGTTTAAGTGCATGAAATGACAACAAATCTGTGATACTCACTTATTATTGAGATTCTTTTTTTTTTTTATAATTACATTATTTCTTTCTTGAGACATGATAATGATTCTCCCTTTATATGATCACTCCTTTCCCCTCCCCCACCCAAAAAATTAGAAAACATAATTTGAGACTTCCATCCTTTTCTATTAATTATAGATTTCAAGTGTTTATTGTAACCCCCTGCCGTAATTAATATCCGGATTATGCAATTAACATGAAATAGAGACCAATAAGTCAAAACAACAATTATAAACCCATCAACCAGACGGGGTTTTCACAATCACGTTTCGAAATCATTTAAAACACGGTCTCATATTTACACTCCGATTATAATTACTATGCGAAGATAAATTACATTTATACAATTATCAGAGTACGCAATATAAATTCCCGACAATTCCGGGTCTCATATCTTCGCTCAATAATCATAGGGCACATTAGCCCCTACAACTCAACTAACAGGGATTACACAAATCTCTATCGAATACATTCTCAAATACTGATCCATATACAGATACATAATCCCAATAACGCAATGATAACCAACTAATAAGCTCTCACCCAAAACGAGTCCTCTTCGTCCTTGGATGCTTGCTTCATCCTCAATCTTCCTTCCCTGTCTAAAATGTTGATAGGGGAGGGTGAGATTCTGGGGAATCTCAGTAGGAAACAGGTACCAGTATGCATGCAAGATAAGTATTTAATGCATGACATGCTTGCATCACAATAACACATGTTCACATAATGATATATCCGCATGCTCAATGTTCACACAACATACTCATGGCCATAGTAAAAATAGAACAGAGCTACAATCATTCTCATATGTTTCACATAATTCAAGCAAGGCAATAACATGCATCAATACACAAATACAATTATCAATACATGCAGGAGAGGTAAGTTCCCTACCCTCTTTCCACGTAAGCTCCATCTCCGGCTGCTCACGATCAGGGTGATCATCAAATCCTATCACCAAAACCAAGGATATAGGATTAATCCCTTTTCCAATTCCTTTACTTTTAGACACTCAAGTTGGTTATCATTATTGCCCTTTAAGTGCCCTCAAACACCTCAATCCATAGCTCTAAAGGGTTGGAAGACTATCCCCAAAGATCCCCTTTTGAACACTCAAACTTGATATTTTTCACTGCCTCACTCGAGCACAAGTACGGACGTCACTCGAGCACAAGAGAAAGTGAGACCGCGAGCACTTGCCCGAGAGCACAAACCCACTCCAGAAGCACAAGCTCACTCGAAGCACAAGAGGCTCACTCGAGCACGCTGCCCATACCCACGAGCACAAGAGAAAGTGAGACCGCGAGTGAGCACCCGAGAGCACCCAACGCTCTCCAAGCACTGGATCACTCGAGCACACCACCTGTAATATCCCGAATTCTGAGACTTGAGGCTAGAGAATAAGCCTGAGATTAGTGGACTGCTAAGCCCTGGTTTAGCAGGATCCCAAATTGTGATTAAGGGTTAATGACTCCAAAAGTGGATGTCAATAGTGATGAATGAACCCTTTTGGAGATTATGGTGTAAGTTGGCACCCGATGTGATTCGTATGTGTTCTGAGCAGCGCCGAAATCCTGTATTTAAGTTCAATTATGGATTAACATCTAAATTGACTTAAAATAGAGGGGAGGGCGCATTGTGGAAGAAAAGGAATGATATGGTGTGTTTGGTGGTGATTCAAGAGGAATTGCCGTAATCAGGGGCAAAACGGTAAAGTTACCGACCAATTGGTCAGTTACCGAAGAGGAAACTCATTGGTAACTTCAAGATCAATGGTTGAGATTGATTTGTGTAGAGATCAAGGGGGGTGGAATCACATGTATGTGAGCTTATGTGAGCTCATGTGAGGTTTGTCAAGATGGTGACACTTGGCACAATTTGGACCCTTGGATCTTGGTCAAAAGTTCAACACTCTTTTTCTCTTCTCTCTCCCTTATTTGGTCGTCCATGTGTGTTTTTTTTGGGGCCAAAATCTGATCATCATCTTCATCATTTTCATCTCTCTCTTGTTCTCCATTTTCGCCAAGAGCAAGCTAAGGAAAGAGAAAGGGAAAAGCTTGAGTTTTGGTAAGTTAATGCCTTCATATGCTCAAGTGTCTTTCATTAATGTTGTTCATGAGGTTGAGGGCTATATTCCTATGGTTTTAGATTCTTGATTGGTGAAGTTTGATGGCTTGAGGAAATTTGGAAAGATGGAGAATCAAAGAATTGGTTTGGGAAAGAGGAAGAGGTGAGTATTTGAAGCCTTTTGATCTAAGTTTTGTGATTTATGGTTGAGTATTGTGAATTTCGAATTTTGCCCTGAATTTGTGTGATTTTGGATTTGAGGAATTGCCTTGTGTATTGTGGTGAAATTGGTATTATGTTGTGGTATTTGGCCATTGGAATTGGTTTGAGAATTTGGAATGAAAAGAGTGACAATGTGTGATTATGTTGTGGTTTGAATTGTGATTTGTGTGACATGTTGTGGTAACATGTCAATATGATTTGAATTTGGTTGATTTGGTGTTTCCAATGGATTCCTTGTGCAAATTTGTATGGGAATGGTGTTTGATATGAAAATTGGACCATTGGAAGCCAATTGTACAAATTTGGAATTCTGTCCAGTGGAAAGTCTGTTTGGGCAGTTCTGTTTGTGTTGCCGTTTTGAATGGGCAAATGATGTTAGAAAATTCTGAAACTTTCCAGTCTTGAAGTTCACATCTTAAGCTTCAAAATGGACATATGATATGTGTCATTTCGTTTTGTGAACTGGGAGTTTGAACTGTCCAAAGTTTGGGGACGAAACTGGACCCTGTTTTGGTACAATGTTGGATTTTGTGTAACTCTGGATTTGTGTGGTGATTTCTGGTAATGAGCCATATTTTTCCTATGAAGAGGACTTACAAATCTTTCATTTGGCTTTGGGATCACCTCATTTCGATTTTTGTGGAATTAGTTATGAATTTTCAAATTTGCCTTGGCTGCAGCAGAAAATTCTGGCTCCAGCGCAAAACTTTCTGTGTGTGTCCTGGCCGCAGCCAGAAATTCTTGGCTGCAGCCAAAATGTTTCTGTGACGTTTTTAGCCATTTTTGGCTGCAGCCAGAGAATTCTTGGCTGCAGCCAGAACCCAATTTTCAGCATTTTGAGATTTTGAAAGGTGATTTCCAACCTAGTACGTCCCAATCCTTTAGGCTTTCGTTGAGCTTATTTTAGCCACCTAAAGGGTGTGAATGGTAACCAACCTTAAGTGATATGAAATTAAGGATTTGGAATAGAGAATAACCCTATGTCCTTGCTTTGATTATAGGGTTGATGTTCGCCCTGAACGTGGTTTGGTATTCGTTCTGATCGCGAGTAAGCGGAGCTGGAGCTTACGTGGAAAGAGAGTAGGGAACTTACCTCTTTTGCATGCTTTGATATTTGTGTTTGTGTTTTGATGTATGTATTGCTTTGCTTGATTATGTGAAACATGTATGAATGATTGTAGCTCTGTTTCTAGTTATGCTATGGCCATGAGTATGTTGTTGAAACATTGAGCACGCAGATATGTCATTATGTGAACATGAGATATGTATTGCAAGCATGTCATGCATTAAACACATATCATACATGCATTTAGGTATTTGTTTCCTACTGAGATTCTCTCGAATCTCACCCTCCCCTACTAACCTTTCAGACAGGGTAGTAGATCGATGATGGAGTAAGCAGACAAGGGCGATGAGGACTCCTTCGGGTTGTCAATTTGATAGTTGGTTATCATTATGGTTGGGATTATGTATATTTGGATATTGTACATGTTTCGAATGTATATTTGGTTAATTGGGATGAGGATTTGCTATGTATTTGAGAAGACTTTGTGTAATCCCCATATGAGGGCTTGTAGGGGCGAATATGCCCTATAAGGCTTTGAGTTAATGTATGGAACCCGGGATTGCCGGGATTATTTTTGTGTACTCTGATTTGTTATGAATGTGATATTCCGCATAGTAATTGTATTCGAAAAGTGATTATGAGACCAAGTTTATTTGTGATTTTGAAAGGTAATTGTGAAAACCCCGTCTGGTAGATGGGTTTGTAAATTGTTATTTGTTTCTTATTGGTCTCTATTTCACTTTAATTGCGTATTTCGGATATAATTACGGCAGGGGGTTACATTTTGGTATCAGAGCTACAGTTCCTGGCAAGTAAAGGATTTGCTAGGATAATGGCAGTAGTTGCTGCCTTAAGTCATAGAGAATGGCTTTGTTTGTTGTGGTATACACATCATGGTCCCTATTGTTTGTGGATATATGAGTTTAAGGGATGTGTGTATACATTATCTGTGATGTGGATGTGGTGAGTCAGTATGATTCGCCCGAGAATTTGAGGTGTAAATCAGACTTATCATCTTATTTGAAAACCAAAGAAAATGATTTCCCAGGAATGTGATATTGAGCTTCTAGGTGTTATGTCTAACCTAGATGTTGGGTAAGAAACCCTAGGTGGTATGATGTTACATGTAGTGATATCATACTGAGCTTGTGTGTATAAAGGCCTTAAGACCTAGGGGACCGGTGTGCCTTAGGCTAGCAGAGATATTTGAGTTCATGTTGGAGTGGATGATGCTCCTTGGAAATGAGGGAAGTAATTTCCCAGTTCAACTAAGGTTGAGGTTTGGATAGATGAGATGTGATCTAAGGATTAGACTCAATAGCTGGGTTGATTCTTAGGAATTGGATTTGACCTCAGTGGTCTGTGGTACCAAGGTATGGTACAGGAAGTGAATTGAGATGTGTATCAGTTATTCTGAGAGTGTTGGTTATTAATCCAACACAGGGAGAAAGCTATCTACGGAGGATTCGGATCGGAGAACGCTATCTACGGGGACTTTTGATCGGAAAGGGCTACCTACGGTGAGATCCGATCGGAAAGGGCTACCTACGGTGAGATCTGATTGGAAAGGGCTACCTACGGAAAACTCTGACCGGAGGGGCTGACCAGTCAGTGGACTGAGTGAAGCACCGAGTGCAGTAGCGTAGAGTGGAGCCACCATGACGATGAACCCTAGAGTGGAGCCACTGTGACGATGAACCCTAGAGTGCAGCCGCCTTGATAATGAACCGTGGAGAGCAGTTGCCGTGAAGTTGAATCGTAGAGTAGAACTATGAGGACGTTAGGAGTATGGACTCTTAACGATGTGTTGATTATGGCTTTCAATGATTCAAGTTGAATCAGGCCAAGATTTGGTATAGATTGTGAACGTTGTCAGTTGTGGTAGGAGATTCCTATGGGACTCCTATTGAGTCACCCTGACATTATGAAGGCACAGATGAGGAGAAAGACCTCAGAGTGCGCAGTGGAATCGTGATGAATGTATTATGTTTGAGAATTGTGTTGAGCGGAAGCTCGAGTAGCTGTGAGAATGATATGATAGCTATGGCTTCGGGAGGTAAAGCTTCGGGGTCAAGTTGTATTGTGTAAAGAGAGGTCTTGAAGGATCTCAGTATGTGAAAAGAATTCGAGATGTTGAAGTGAAGTGGTTGAAATGCCTGGTTCCAGCTTGTTACAATTGTGCACTGTGAGTCCTGGGTCGACGTAGTGTACCCAGCCTCTCCGCACCCGATTGGTGGGAGAGGGCACCAACCGTTGTGGCCCGGTGGGGTGAGACGGCGGTGGGGTGTGACGGTTATTTGTGAGTCTCTTACCTGCGGCCGCATGGGGTGATTCCTATGGCGGAGGACCGTGCCTTCGGGGCGGTAGTTTACGGGGGACAGGCTATTTGTGAGGCCGACGGGCCATTTGTGAAAGCCAGATAGCTGTATGAGCTATAGGGCTATGTGTATGCACTGCCACGCCAATAGTCCCTGAGTAGCTAACAACGGTTCGGGTTAAGACTGTGTGTCTTCCCGGTGGAGAAAGGGGATGAGGGTGGAGTGTCATGTGGAAGCCGAAAGGCTATGTGTGAGCACCGCTACGCCAATAGTCCCTGAGTAGCTAACAACGGTTCGGGTAAAGACTGTGTGTCTTCCTGGCGGAGAAAGGGGATGAGGGTAGGGTGTGATTGCGAATCTATTATTTGTGAGCCTGAATGGCTATGTGTGCACTGCCACGTCGATAGTTCCTGAGTAGCTAACAACGGTTCAGGTTAAGACTGTGTGTCTTCCTGGCGGAGAAAGGGGATGAGAGTGGAGTGTGATTTGTGTACTTTGTGACAACTGTGATTAAGCTGGGATTGAGGTGTGTTGTAGCAGAGCAGAGCTAGTTCAGCTGATGGCTAATTCGACTACATGTTTGGGGATTTTATTGTGAGGGCAATTACCCCGGCATGGCCAGCCTGGCTAGCCACCACGTTGGTTGCACCGGTGTTGACCCAAGGCCGAAAGGCGGTGCGTAAAATTAGAGTCTGCAATGCGGGTTGTGGTGAATGTGACCTGTGTGAATTGTGTTAAGGTGCAATGCAGCGTGTGCAGGTCA
Source organism: Inga oerstediana (assembly GCA_963210345.1). Classification (NCBI taxonomy): domain Eukaryota; kingdom Viridiplantae; phylum Streptophyta; class Magnoliopsida; order Fabales; family Fabaceae; genus Inga; species Inga oerstediana. The sequence goes on from OY723401.1 coordinate 69,697,295, forward strand.
GCGTGAGCCGTTTAGGGTTTGACGCTGGTCATCTCTAGCTCGGCCGTTGAACTGCCGTTGTAGTTGCTTTGTGTGGTGCAAGAGCATGAAAGTGGTGTTGGGAGATTGAGACTCTCAACCGGTCGCCTGGATAGAAGAGACTGAGATTCTAGGTGGACCATTACTGTCAGGTACTTTGGATAGAAGAGATTGAGATTCTGGAGTGACCTGAATCTGTGATATGTGTTGTGATGAAAATGCCGGAAGGGCAATGTGTATTTGTGAGACAGCGGGAAGTTGTCGTATTTGTGCAAGTGGCGAAAGCTACGTATGACTGTGTATACAGCTGTGGGTGCTGTCGTTTTGTGACAATCATCACGCATCAATGTGAACTTGTCAAGAACATTGTGATTGAGACCCAAAAGTCCCGGATGGGTGAAGGTGATGCCGTGGAATTTGATACGGCAATGCGATTGTTGTGAATATCCAAAAGTCTCGGTTACCACTAGTGGAGTTACTGGTGGGTGTACTGGTGAGGGTAAAGCTGTGAAAGTGGATATGGCAGAAGCTGAATGTTTGTGTATACAGCTGAGGCTGTTGTTTGATGTATTGAGGTTGTGATGGTTACTCCTGGAAGGGGTAACCAGATTGAGTTAAGCAGAGTGGTGGCCTATGCTGCCTAACTGCCAAAATCTTATGATATGGCTCATGATTTAGAGCCTCCGACCTTATGGTTATGTGATGGTGGTTTTGTGGCAATCGTATGTGGAGGCGATTGCATTTGTTGGCAAATGTATGGTGATTGTGTTTGTGCGGCAATCGTGAAATGGGCCGATTGCAGTTTGTGGCAACTAAGTTGCATTCATTGTTTGAGATTCTTGCGAGAATCAAATTTGTGGAGTACCGTTTGTAGGGGTGGTCTAGAAGGGACCATCCAATGTGAAATGAATTGTGAAACAGAAGCTGTCGTGAAGAAGCATCTGTAGCTTATGGTTTAAGGGGTGCGACAAATTTCGAGGACGAAATTTATTGAACGGGGGGAGAAATGTAATATCCCGAATTCTGAGACTTGAGGCTAGAGAATAAGCCTGAGATTAGTGGACTGCTAAGCCCTGGTTTAGCAGGATCCCAAATTGTGATTAAGGGTTAATGACTCCAAAAGTGGATGTCAATAGTGATGAATGAACCCTTTTGGAGATTATGGTGTAAGTTGGCACCCGATGTGATTCGTATGTGTTCTGAGCAGCGCCGAAATCCTGTATTTAAGTTCAATTATGGATTAACATCTAAATTGACTTAAAATAGAGGGGAGGGCGCATTGTGGAAGAAAAGGAATGATATGGTGTGTTTGGTGGTGATTCAAGAGGAATTGCCGTAATCAGGGGCAAAATGGTAAAGTTACCGACCAATTGGTCAGTTACCGAAGAGGAAACTCATTGGTAACTTCAAGATCAATGGTTGAGATTGATTTGTGTAGAGATCAAGGGGGGTGGAATCACATGTATGTGAGCTTATGTGAGCTCATGTGAGGTTTGTCAAGATGGTGACACTTGGCACAATTTGGACCCTTGGATCTTGGTCAAAAGTTCAACACTCTTTTTCTCTTCTCTCTCCCTTATTTGGTCGTCCATGTGTGTTTTTTTTGGGGCCAAAATCTGATCATCATCTTCATCATTTTCATCTCTCTCTTGTTCTCCATTTTCGCCAAGAGCAAGCTAAGGAAAGAGAAAGGGAAAAGCTTGAGTTTTGGTAAGTTAATGCCTTCATATGCTCAAGTGTCTTTCATTAATGTTGTTCATGAGGTTGAGGGCTATATTCCTATGGTTTTAGATTCTTGATTGGTGAAGTTTGATGGCTTGAGGAAATTTGGAAAGATGGAGAATCAAAGAATTGGTTTGGGAAAGAGGAAGAGGTGAGTATTTGAAGCCTTTTGATCTAAGTTTTGTGATTTATGGTTGAGTATTGTGAATTTCGAATTTTGCCCTGAATTTGTGTGATTTTGGATTTGAGGAATTGCCTTGTGTATTGTGGTGAAATTGGTATTATGTTGTGGTATTTGGCCATTGGAATTGGTTTGAGAATTTGGAATGAAAAGAGTGACAATGTGTGATTATGTTGTGGTTTGAATTGTGATTTGTGTGACATGTTGTGGTAACATGTCAATATGATTTGAATTTGGTTGATTTGGTGTTTCCAATGGATTCCTTGTGCAAATTTGTATGGGAATGGTGTTTGATATGAAAATTGGACCATTGGAAGCCAATTGTACAAATTTGGAATTCTGTCCAGTGGAAAGTCTGTTTGGGCAGTTCTGTTTGTGTTGCCGTTTTGAATGGGCAAATGATGTTAGAAAATTCTGAAACTTTCCAGTCTTGAAGTTCACATCTTAAGCTTCAAAATGGACATATGATATGTGTCATTTCGTTTTGTGAACTGGGAGTTTGAACTGTCCAAAGTTTGGGGACGAAACTGGACCCTGTTTTGGTACAATGTTGGATTTTGTGTAACTCTGGATTTGTGTGGTGATTTCTGGTAATGAGCCATATTTTTCCTATGAAGAGGACTTACAAATCTTTCATTTGGCTTTGGGATCACCTCATTTCGATTTTTGTGGAATTAGTTATGAATTTTCAAATTTGCCTTGGCTGCAGCAGAAAATTCTGGCTCCAGCGCAAAACTTTCTGTGTGTGTCCTGGCCGCAGCCAGAAATTCTTGGCTGCAGCCAAAATGTTTCTGTGACGTTTTTAGCCATTTTTGGCTGCAGCCAGAGAATTCTTGGCTGCAGCCAGAACCCAATTTTCAGCATTTTGAGATTTTGAAAGGTGATTTCCAACCTAGTACGTCCCAATCCTTTAGGCTTTCGTTGAGCTTATTTTAGCCACCTAAAGGGTGTGAATGGTAACCAACCTTAAGTGATATGAAATTAAGGATTTGGAATAGAGAATAACCCTATGTCCTTGCTTTGATTATAGGGTTGATGTTCGCCCTGAACGTGGTTTGGTATTCGTTCTGATCGCGAGTAAGCGGAGCTGGAGCTTACGTGGAAAGAGAGTAGGGAACTTACCTCTTTTGCATGCTTTGATATTTGTGTTTGTGTTTTGATGTATGTATTGCTTTGCTTGATTATGTGAAACATGTATGAATGATTGTAGCTCTGTTTCTAGTTATGCTATGGCCATGAGTATGTTGTTGAAACATTGAGCACGCAGATATGTCATTATGTGAACATGAGATATGTATTGCAAGCATGTCATGCATTAAACACATATCATACATGCATTTAGGTATTTGTTTCCTACTGAGATTCTCTCGAATCTCACCCTCCCCTACTAACCTTTCAGACAGGGTAGTAGATCGATGATGGAGTAAGCAGACAAGGGCGATGAGGACTCCTTCGGGTTGTCAATTTGATAGTTGGTTATCATTATGGTTGGGATTATGTATATTTGGATATTGTACATGTTTCGAATGTATATTTGGTTAATTGGGATGAGGATTTGCTATGTATTTGAGAAGACTTTGTGTAATCCCCATATGAGGGCTTGTAGGGGCGAATATGCCCTATAAGGCTTTGAGTTAATGTATGGAACCCGGGATTGCCGGGATTATTTTTGTGTACTCTGATTTGTTATGAATGTGATATTCCGCATAGTAATTGTATTCGAAAAGTGATTATGAGACCAAGTTTATTTGTGATTTTGAAAGGTAATTGTGAAAACCCCGTCTAGTAGATGGGTTTGTAAATTGTTATTTGTTTCTTATTGGTCTCTATTTCACTTTAATTGCGTATTTCGGATATAATTACGGCAGGGGGTTACACCACCCTCACCCGAGAGCACACACCTCTCACCCGCGAGCACATACGGCTCACTCGAGCAGATGCCCACCACCCGCGAGTGAGAAGGCACACTTCTTGCACCTTGCTCGCGAGTGAAGACCAGAAAGCAACCCTTCACTCTGGACTCTCACTATCACTCGAGCAGGTCATGCTCTCTCTCGAGCATGTTCTTCGCTCACTCGAGCACAAAGCGATGTGCTCGAGCATTGCTCATAAATCCCAGGCGCACTCGAAGCAAAACAAGGGAAAACTCACCCATCACTCGAGCAGGTTCTTCCTCTGCTCGAGCAACATTCATCCCTCACTCGAGCACACCCCTGTCTGCTCGAGTGAATCTATCAGATTCCAGAAAACGCAGCAAACTTACCACATTTTCCTAACTCTTGCCCAATTGATCCAAATGGACCAAGAACCTCTACCAAAGCCACTCCCACACAAAATCACTCATTGAATTCAATGGAATCAACAGAATTACCAAAATTCTATTCCATTAACAAGCTTTGGTCTAGGGCATCATAATCATCAATTCTCTAAATCAACAACCTCACACATTTCATTCCCAAATCCATTCTATCTATTCAAAACTCATACCAATATACCATTTCCAATGCCATATCATGCCAAACTACCCATTACCCATATTTTCGAAATTAGGGCAATAATTCCAGAAATTCCAAACATAATCATTTGGCAATAAAACATAGATAGAAGGATTGGTTTCACATACCTTATCCACTTTCTCAAAGACACACTTTGATTCTCCAAACTTCACATTTTCGTGATTCTTCAAATCACCACCAATGGAGAAGCTACAACCATCAAATTGAAGCTCTCAACTCAATGATCAACATTTATGAAAAGGATTTGAGCAAAGGAAGCCATTTACTCACCTTTTCCCAAGCTTTTCTTCTTCCTCTTCTTGCCTCAAGGTCGCCGGAAATGGAGAGGAAGAGAAGAGAGAGAAACCGAGAGAGGGAAGAGAGGAGATGGAGATGATGGTGATGTGTCATCACTTATGCCTCATCCAAGGGTCCACACTTTGCCACTTGTCACCATCTCACTTCAACTCTCATGGGCTCACATGCACACACATACACATGATTATGCCTCATGCTCCACCACACAATCAATCCTAGCCATTGATCTTGAAGCTACCAATGAGTTTCCTCCTCGGTAACCGATCAACTGGTCGGTAACTTCACCGCTTTGCCCCTGATTATGGAAATTCACTTGGAATTACCATCAACTCATTTTCATATTTCATAATCACAATTTGGACTCTTGCTAAACCAGGCTTAGCAGTCCACTTAATTAGATAATTATTCTCAATAATTATCATTAGCCCTTAATCAGAAATTGGGATGTTACATTTATAGCTAGCCTATATGTTAAAAAAGCAAAGAGAATCTACTTTTTTTTTAATTCTCTCTTTCAATACACACACACATGTTGGCAGCAATCTTACACCGTACAAATCGTTGGTAGCAGCACCTATAGAAACAATAAACATATGGTTTGATTCACGTATGAGAACATTGTCCTTAGAAGATATTCTACAACCCCTGATAAATTAGTAAGCAGCACGTCTCGAGATTAATCATGCTGAAAAAGCAAGGTGACAGAATAGCAGATAACAGTGTAACTAAGAAGAAGAGGGATGATGAGTGCTTGGGCATAGAGCTAAGTGCACTTGACCTCGATACACTGACCTTCGATGCTCACAAACTATACATGCACCAAACATTACCTTTTATAGGTAACAAACATGTGACCGTTGGGTTGCCATAATAGTAATCAAAGGTGATTTAATGATTTCACCCAAAAAAACAGACGGCTTAATGAAGAGTAGTTACAAAACAAATATTAATGAATGGTTAAATTAATAAAACCATTTAAATGTTATTAAATCCTATCAATTAAAACACATAAAAATTCTAACAGTTATCTTCAATAGTCATTTTAAAGACTCCCCTTTTTAACCTTTTTACTAGCTCAAACTCACGTTTTATTATATATTAGGGCATTTAAATCTTGAACAATATGATATTTCTTCCTTAGCTTAAGGTGCTAAAATAACTTTCAACTTCTATAAAAAGTGCAACAGTAACTATAAACTATTTTTTGGAGTAAAAATAAACATGAACTTTCAAAATTGGGGCAAAACCATTAAACCAACTAACTTCCATATATTATAAAGGGGAAAATTAATCTTTTGGCCTATAAAATTTTGAATTACTTATAACTCAGTCCCTGATGTTTCTGAGTCATCCTATGTGACAAAAAAAATATTAAAATACCATTAAAAATTGTTTAGGTGGATTTTACATAAATAAAAAAATAAAAAATAGCATCCATGTCCCCATAATCTCACATCCCCCTCTGCCTCTATTTTAAAGAAATTCACTGGGTGACAAATCCCTATTTTGTTATATATTTTCAAACTTTATTTGGGGATTTTTTTCGATAATTATTGAGTTTTAAATATCTTTCTTTAAAAAACACTAAACAACGGAGTTATTCAAATTAAGAATTGTTCGCAGTAGCGAAATATCATCCAATTTTAAAAGTTTGACTCACATGTCTATCTGAATTTAAGAACAATATTCATGATAAAGGTATTTTTGAGTCAACACTAAAATGTGCAATTCCATATTTTTTTGCTCTACCAGGGAAAGGGGTCGAACATTGCTAAAAATTTCACCAATAAAAAAAAATTACACCAACAGCGAGGTTTCTAGAAAACAGAGGTGGAGGGCAATGTGAGTTCGTAGGGACGGGAACGCTGTTTTTTATATTTTAACTTATGAAAAATCCAACTAAGCAATTTTTTATGGTATTTTAACATTTTTTACCACATAGGATGATTAAGAAACATTAGGGACTGATTTGCAAACGAATCAAAAGTTTAGGGACTAAGTTATAAGTGAGTCAAAATTTTAAGGGATAAAAGGTTAATTTTCTCCATTGTAATAGATGGAAGTTAGTTGGGTTTCACGGTTTTATCCCAAATTTGAAAGTTTAAGGTTGTTTTTGCTCCAAAAAATAGTTTATGGTTATTGTCACTATTAGAAAAATGCTTTTAACATCCCTTTTTTGGGCCTTTTAACTTTTGAAAATAGGGAGATGTCTATCTGAGGGACATAGAAAAAACGTCAATAACGTCTGTAAAGTAAGGGATATGGATACGGGGACTTTAGATGTCCCCACTTCAGACTGGGGATGTCTAAAGTCTGCACTTTAGATGTCCTTAGTCCAAAATAGGGACGTCTAAAGGTACACTTTAGACGTCCCCACTACGTACTGGGGACGTCTAAAGGTGTTTTAGACGTCCCCAGCTTACTGTGGGGATGTCTAAACTAACGACTAAATCATTTCTACGTCCCTTTTTATTTTAAGAACATTAAAATTTTTTTTTAAATGGCCTTTTTTAATATATATATTTCACTGTCTGGAAATTTTAAACTATAGAAATAAGATGGAAACAACAGAATAAAACAACAGCAGTTCAGTAGAATGGAAACAACAACTTGAAACACAGTGATCAACCCCAAGGCTCTACATGCAATAACTTTAAGGAGTAGCAAATTAATTAACTAACAAACCACATAAATTACACAACAATCTATATCCAACAACAACAATGCTAATTATATGTACAATATAGAGAACCACCACAAAAGTATGTCCTACACAAACTATTAAAGACTTTACTCTGGTATACGTTGAAGAAGATGTCTAGTCAAAAAGTCTTTGATCATATTTATGTCTTCATATAAGTAGGCATCTTCATTGTCAAAAATTTGCAAATTAGAAAATAAGCTTAGATGAAATAATGAATTAAGTGAATGAATTGCCATTGAATTACAACACCAAAAATATTATCCTCTGAGAATGAAGAAGCGATTACTTGTTCAAAATCTGTTGTAATGCCACTCTTAATGATTCTATACATATAAAGTAAGACAAAGTATCCACATTCCTAGCCGCCAGGTTGTTGAGGGCACTATAAATCAAAAAGCAAATGGTTAAAATCAATAAAGGCATATCTAAAACGATCGTCAATCAAAAGAATTTGATTTGAAACTACGTACCTTTGGAAACAACCATTTCGGGTCTTTTCCACCTTTACGTTTGCGTGGCCCGCCAATTATTCAATATGTCTGGCATGCCCTATCATTAAAATGAAAATTAACAGAAATTAGAATAAGTCATTTAAGTCAAGAATCAAGAAGCAATGAAATACAAAAACATGACATACGTGTTGAAGACATTTTTCGTTTCTTTGTCTGGCCTTTTACGCAAGGAATCAAATCAGTAAACTACGTAGAACCGAGGACAGAGAACACACAAACTCCAGTGGTAACTATAACAACATATACAGATTAAAATGAAGTTAGATGGCAAGGCAATTATTTATTAAAAATCTCAAATAGACAATTAAAATGCGTACCCTTGAACAATCGGTACTAGATAACAACGATAGTCGTTCTCTCCCATTGTGAAGCCCACATAGTGAGTCCTTTTTTGTAATGTATTCCTATCCCTTGTCATATTTGCAGGAAACAAGAATCCATATAAATCAACTCTTTGCATGTCATCACATATACAACGGAAGGAGCTATAATAGAATTAAAATGATGAATGCATTAGCTAGTGAATATATGAAACCAAAAAACCACTTCACTTAATGAAGAAAAAAATGGGAAATTTCAAACTTGTAGGATTGTAAATTTGCCCTAACTTACATCTAGCTCCTCCAACTTAATGAACTGTTTAAGGTCATCTTTATCAATTGTGAAAGGATACTCTAATTTCTGGCCCACAATCCCTAGAGGCATATACAAATCAATATGTCAAATGCCTTTATAGATCTACTGCAGTCGTGCTAAGAAGGGCCATTTTCCTGCTTCCTGCTCATTCTTTTAGAATATAAAAAAACACATTGTTAGTAGAATACTAACAGATCTCAAGTAAAAGTGAGGTAGTTCCATACCATTGGAGGTGTTGCCGCTAAGTCAATAAGATGTATAGGCCAAAGGATGAAAGATCCCCTCACCTGAGTTATCGTGGCAACCTCGTTATCAGGAATAGGGATGGCTGTACCTTCTTCCCCCTCTCGAACACATGTTACAGTCACCCTATGTAAATGCTATGGAATTTACTGATGATGGTGGGTGGTAGCTTGTGTGTGAACGAGAGCATCTGCAACTACACGCAGCAGTGGGGCATCTAAAGAGAGGATAGCAGGTTCTCCTCGTACTAGAGTGGGAGAAGGGTTGCCAAGTGGTTCCTCCACCAGGTTGTAACTTCCTTTGGTGTTGTGGAAGGCCGGGGATAAATGGGTTTTATGCTCGGAAGTTGGCATCTACGATTCAAACATCTTCATCATTCTAGTTCGTAGCTCAGGCATTAGCTCAAGATGTAGCTCTGGCAACAGCTCTTGTCTGAGCTTGTCACGAAGGTTGGCCTCGAGCTCTTGTAAGACTTCCTAGCGAATCTTGGCCACAAGCTCCCTACTAGGTTCAGGTTGTGACAAATAAGAATGTGAGGCTCGACCAAAATACTTCACGACACGAACTTCCCCTTCCTCCCCTCGAACATGACCGGGGTGATCTGCCTTCCTAATCGCTGTTGACAAGATGTCTATCCGTCCACTTGGAGTGAATGAACCTTGGCTACTATGATCTTCCAGTTTATCCTGCGGCCTAAAAGTTATCGTAAATGAAAATTAAGCACTCCCATTATGAAAAAAAACTTTGTACTTATCCTCTAACTACATACAATCCACGCGGCAACCTCAGTAACAGTCGGATTTACGTACTTCCCACCCCTAATCCTCCCTGCTTTCTATTTTTTGTGATATGGAGGAGGTAGCGGGGCCTGAACTATAACGCTAGGATCTAATGTAGCTGCTTCCTTCAATTTCTCCAGTTCTTCTACCATTATCCTTTGCTCAAGCTTCCAATAACCACCATGAGACATGTAATGTTGATACTTATTAACTGCTTGCCTCTCTGCATATGCTGCACTTAATGCCTGTGAAAGGAAAACAATGAACTTCAAATCAATAATGTCAACTATATTCAAATAAAACACTGATGACAAAAATATTACCAAAAAGTTTGGATCTTCTTGTGATTCCATAACAACCTCCAGTCCTCTGGAGACAAATACTTATACTCCTGACATGGATCGTTACCACTCAGGTCCCCTCGAATGTAATCTCGTGTAAGCCTATTCTTGAAATCTTTCCATTGTAGATGAACCTCCCTATCCACTCCTTGTACATCACCGCGGTGTTAGGGACATCATAAGTTTGCTGCAAGGTAAAAACATAAGTTAATTATATTTGAAACAATAGGAATAAAGATATATAATGCGAACTTTGCTTCGACCTAAATAACCTAAGTAGCTAATGAAATGGTCTTCCTCCGGACCAATTGGTTTCATATTGTCATCAAAGTCAATATGCAACCTCTCCTGTTGATAGTGATTACGTGCTACTAATGTAGGCAATTTTGTACTGCCTCTAACCCTTCTTCTAGCAGCGGGTTCAGGCCTATTCATTTCATTGTCCTTATCACGTTGTGAGTTACTAGAATTGTCCATATTCCTGTAAGTACAAAAATCATTGTCAGATAGGTGAATAAATTGTAATTAAATGAATAAACTAACTAGATATAAAAAAAACAGCACACATTACTATTTTCTAAGTTAAGCTCGTACTCTATATTGTTTCCCATATTCCTTCACCATGATCATTTCTTACAGCATATTCTTTATCATCTACCAATTCTACATCACTTGTTGTAGGTGGATTAATTGTGAAAGGTGGTGTGTCATCAAGGTTGAAGGTCGGATCACCATGCTTCTATTTTTTACTTTGAAGTACAATGAAACTTTTTTTTATTTGCAGGATCTGTGACATAAAACACTTGTTTCGCCTGGCTTGCTAGAATAAAGGGCTCATCCCTATAACCCACTCTTTCAAGATCAACTGCGACAAATCCAAATTGTTGATCTATTACCACAACATTATTGCTAACCCACTTACATTTGAATAAAGCAACTTTGAACTTGTAAGTAATTTCCCGTATTTCTTCTATCACTCTATAATAGGCCATGGATGCTAATATGGGGTTTTTGTCTTTCGAACTGGAAAAGTGCATGGCTTCAGCTTCTACCATCACCCCACTATTGTGCATGATACTTCTGTCATCTTGGTCTTTTGTATAGAAAGAATACCCGTTTATATCATAACCGCTCCAAGTAATGATCTGAAACGAAGGCCCCCAGGTTAGCCACCCTATTGTCTCAGACACACCGGTATCATGCAAAACCTTTTCCTGAAACCACTCTATGAATGTCTTGTTTTGCTCAATAGCAATCTGTATGTCATTCTTCCTTGGATTCATGTTCTTCAATCTCTTTCTGTGTTCATCTATGTATGGTTGAACTTCTGCCATGTTATTTAGGATATAAAGGTGTGCTTGCAACACCTCTTCATGAGGCATAGTCTTTACTTTGGGTCCTCATGTTCCCTTGCTTTTCCCCTCTTTATGCCAAGATTGTTCCTTCTTCCTTGATAGATAATCACTGTAGAAGTCCATAGCCTCTTCAACTACATATCTTTCTTCACTTTGTATCATGCAGTTTGACACTTAGGGCACTCACTCAGACCTTTATACTCATTTCTATACAATACGCAGTCATTGGGGAAAGCGTGTATCTTTTTATACTTCATACCCATCATAGATAGGATTTTCTTGGCCTCATATATACGATTTGGAAGTACATTATTGTCTAGAAACATATCACACAACAGTTCAAGCAGCAATGTGAAACTACTATCGGTTTACCCACAAGTTGCTTTTAAGTTAACCAAATGTAATGTTCCTGTCAGCCGTGTGTACTTACTCCCGGGAACAACGGTGTCTCTGCATCACTCCACAGGTTGTCATATTCATGTGATTGCGCAAAGGATTCTACCTCAACATCGTGAATCATTCTCTCCATTTTATCTTCATCTATGACATCCACATCTTCCTTCTTATGTGACGGACAATCAGTTACTTCCTCACCATACCATATCCACTTTGTGTATTAAAGATTTATTCCATCATAAAGTAGGTGATCCCTTATAACTTCAACATCCCGTCTTCTCTCATTTAAACAATTGACACAAGGACAAAAATACATCTCATGTTTGGCTGCAGCGTTCCTTCTAGCATATTCAATAAACTCTTCAACCCCATTCTCATATTATTCACTTATTCTCAAAGCATTCATCCAACTATGATTCATTTTATTACCACCTACGCCATTCCCATTAACACTCAAGTTAAGAATAATTGTCAACACTGGGATTACCTTTTACTATTTTTTTTTCAAAATTTTGGCAACATTTCCTCTTAAAAGTGAGACATCCCAAAATCAAAATAACAAACCCTCTCAGCTTAAATTAAATGAAACTAAACTAATTAAGGCAGTTCATATTCAGAACAATATCATATTAAATACATGCTTTTCATTTGAAACTACAAAGAAATAATGAAAATAGGTGGGTAAAGGTGTTCAGGCTGAAAAACAAAGTTAAAGGCATATTAAAGGTTTGCATGGCCACTCAAGCTAATTCATTTATTATTTGAAAGATCATAAGAAACTAAGAAAATTGGTAAGTGAAAGCGAAATGGGTTTGTTGAGAGGTACGACCTTGTCATTTCTAATTAGTTCTTTTTTTTTTTCAATTTAATACGATGCAATCAAAATAGGTGGGTAGACCTTGGAGCATCTACCATTGAGTTTCTTCCATATGTCCATTTTAATAATATTTCTGCAATCTATAGGAGGAATATCAACCACGTATAACAAAGTTTATGTTAATATTATGAGCATACTCTAATTCAATAATTAAGGCATAATGTAAGAAATTTTTTATTTACCTTTAATAATAACTAGAACTTTCTCCCGTGCGTTGCCCGGGTTGACATATATATTTTTGATCATATTCCATTAAAACACAAATTGTGTGTAAAAAATAAAAGATTACACATATATTTTATTAGTTTATTATTAGTTAAGTTAGTTATCTTTTAAGGACAAAGTGAACACTGTTTAAAATATATATTAGTTAGTTACAACTTACAACAAAGATGTATCAACGAATTGTATTTATTAGCTATGAAACTATATCATGAGAAATTATATCATAATTAAACCCAATGTATAGTATGAATACATTGTCTTATCATAGAAATTATGTACATTGGCCATGACAAATACAACTTGACAGAAAAAAGAAAGATACAGAATACGAAATTGTGTTTGAAAAAAAGTTGGATACATCAACCAAATAATAATGAATTAAATACAATCTACTTATTACAAACATGATACAAAATGAAGAAAAAAGATGATAGTCACGATCGCTACTGCGTATATGCACTATATGTGTATTGGGAAGGCCTCCCTTGTTTTAGTAATAGAAAAACAAAGCAAATTTTAGGGATGAATCTGCATGTAATGAAACAAATGGAAAATGACTGTAGTTATTGCTTTTCAAATTTCTACATAGAGGAGACCTACAAATTGAAGGTGGGCTAATCTTTATTAGAATTAATTTCCAGAAGCAAAGATCAAAATATCAGATTGAGAAAGGCTAGTTGAACTATATTTGCTGCCATATATAATGTAATTTCCCATTATCCTTAATTTCTTCAGCATTTCATCTCACGGTGTGTCCAAAGTTGTGGGAGTGTGAGACTAACCTGTGGACAACGGAGATGGAGATGACTCATGATGCCACCAGCTGGCAAGAGGATGGTTGTGAGAGGGAGAGACAAACATCTATGATGGTGCTCTTGTCAAAAAAGATAGAGGGAAAAACACAAATATTATTATGAACTGAAGTGGGAGCAACTAACTGAGAAAGAGGAAGGAAGATGGGGAAGCTCAAAGATGAGGAAGGAAGACGGGGAAGCACAAGAAAAGGGAAAGAGGAAAACAGGGAACACTCATGGGAAAGGGAAAAGAGGGAAGACGAATAAAGCTCAAGGATAGGGAAGGTAAAGCTGCGGCCTGCTACATGATGTGATGGATGGCAGATGTTTTTTACATCCTCGGTCAAAATGGGGACGCCTAAAGCTCACTTTAGGCATCCTCGGTCAAAATGGGGACGCCTAAAGTAAGCTTTAGACGAACCCAGTCTTAATGGGGATGCCTAAAGATCACTTTAGGTGTCCCCAATTATTCTAAGGATGCCTAAAGTGCACACTTTAGGCGTCCCCAAAGACTCTGTAGATGCCTAAAGTGGTGCAATTGTTTTTAAGAAAATTCAACCAGCGCCAATGGTTCGCGCCAAATATTAAACTTTGGGCATCCCTAATTTAAAAAGGGACGTCCTTTAGGGTCTTTAAATGTCTAGTTTGTAGTAATATGTTGCACTTTTGATAAAAGTCGAACGTCATTTTAACACTTTAATCCTTCTTCCTTTAACGCACACGAGATTATCCTTCCCGTGCGTTGTACAGAGAGCTTGTGCATATGGAAGCATTTTTTTCCATTTTATTTTTTTCCACTTCTTTTTATTTCATACTTTTTCAATCATACTTAAAAATTGGAATTTCAAATATATGAAGTTGTGTCTTCATATTGCTCCTCCTTTTGCCTTTTGCATTGGTTTTTTTTTGCCAAAAGTCAATTGTATTAATATAAAAAAAACTATTACAAACACCAATAGCCAAAGCCAATTAAAAATCTCAAAAAACCCTATTAATACAACCTAACTCTGAGTCAAAATCAGAAAAAAAAAATTGCACATATATCAAGTTCTTACTATATATTTAACTACCTTTTATATTTTCAAAAGCTTCCCTTTTAGCCAATCTCACACCTATCAAACCTTCCATCCTCAGATCCCAACTTCTCACCCTTCTTCCTTTTTCCCTGTAGTAGTATTCTCTGCCTCAACATTCTCCCAACTTCTGATATCATTAGCCAAAATCTTGGCCAAATGAAGTGATGGCGTCTCTACCTACCCAACTGGGTTCACTCCCTTTCAACGATTCATAGCAATCCAGTCTGCTGCTTCATTCCCATTTCTTGAAACCAGGGTAACGTCCACATCCTTTAATTCATCCAGCTGTAATGTGATGTGCAATTAGGCAAATCTAGCTTGTCATTAATAGTGTGTCCTTCCCCCTACAAAATATTCATTTTACTCAGTTTCAAACTTGTTTTCTAACCTTTTCAGAAGGAATCAAACGAAAAGAAAGGGAAGGCATAATAACAAAACAAAAATGGCAAGGCAAAAGTTTATCAGTCAGATTATTAGTTGTGAGGAGAATGAAATTTCGTACAACATTTCTACAAGCAAGAAGGCCTATGTGTTATAAAATGATTACTCAAATGTACTACAACACATGTAACTAGAGTACTAAAAGTCTAGTACTTGGCTTGTTTCCCACTAAACAGACCTCAAATATTAAAAAAATGCCCATTTTTTTGAGAAAATTAAAATATAAAATATTCAAATGATATACTATGCTACAATAAATATTATTCAAATGGATAAAATGAGTTGCCTTGCACTCAAAGCGAACCCAAGTATAATAAAAAAGACTGCAAAATGAAAAAAGCTTTCACTAGTATAAATAGAAATATATATATATATATATATACACAGAAAGAGAAGAATGAAAACACAAGATAATAAAAAAAATGAAAACAAAGAAGATTTATGTTAACTCATAGAAATTAAGAGTATTCTAGCACATTTTCTTCTCTTTTCACTTATTTTTGGGTTTAAATTGTGCATATAAAGAGATTATATAAGAAAATGTGATAGGATAAAGCTAAATCAAAATTTTGTTGAATCATGAGTTAAATGCACATAGTTTTAATTATTTGTGAAAGTTAAAAGGGCTCATGAATCCCTCCTTCTTGTAGGTGGAGAATGACAAGTTGTAGAAGCTCACAAAGATCATGGGAAGATGTAAAAGGAAGGGAAGAATGCAAGAGGAAGATGAAAAAGGAAGGAAGAATGCAAGAGGAAGATGAAAAAGGATACTATGAAGGAGAAGCTTGCATCTGTTGTGGAAGAGCTGTAGCCAAGCCATTGCAAAACCACCTCAGAAGATGACCTTTCTATCTGCCGTTTGGCCGTGAAATCCGTTGTAGCCAATGCCATAGTGAAACCACCTAAAAAAGCCTTACTTCTGTCTGATGACAATTCGCTATGGCGTTTGCTATAGCAAACCCACGACAAACGCGCGAAACTGATACTGTGCGTTTTGCAAAAGTGACATTGCTGATGCTATTTTAACCTAATGGGGGCACCGAAATTGACACATTCTGCACAGGGGAATGGTCAAGAACACAAGGAGGCTACTTGGGAGAGAGCTCTTGGTGATCTTGGAGCTTTGGGAAGAGATTTGTGAAGAATTTCAAGGGTTTTCTTTCCCTTTTCTAGTTTTTCCCTCTTTTCCTTCTATTTTGCTGATATGATTATGATTCTTGAACTTAGTTGTTGGTTTGTATTGATCATGAGTAGCTAGAACTCCTAATTAAGATTACTTTTACCCATTGTATGGATTGAAACTATTGGATTATCTTGCTTTTGTTGGTTAATGATTATATGTGCTGGTTTTTCTCTATCCTTAATGCTATCTTGTGCTTGATCACCACATGATTAGAGTTGTTCGATTGGAAGATGCTTGAGAGAGCTATTTTGATTGTAGAACTTGAGAAAAACCATGCTAGACTTGAAGTTTAGGGATTAAATGGATGGTTTGTTGTTAGAATAGAGATATATCTAACAACCTAGCATAGTCAAGAGAAGGCTTACTTTGGAAAGATGATTTTCATTAATTGTAAACAGGAGATTGAATATTTTTAATGAGGATTAAAAATCAATCTTGACTTAAGAGAGCTTGATTGATGATTGTAGGACCTTTGACTAGCATATAGACTCATTTAATCAACATAAGTGGATAATTGCTTAGTTTTATGAAATACAATGGGGAAGAAGTAATCCTAAGTTAATATCTCTTGAAGTTAGACCCAATTTCCCAATTTTCACTGTTTTCCTTTGTTATTTTCATCAAACTTCTTTATTTAACTTGATTAATTTCAAATGATTCCATTCAACCTAATTAAGAACATGGTTAAATTAGTTAACTCGCTTTTGTCATAGTCCTCGTGGGAACGATCTTGACTTATCACTTTATTACTTGCGACCCGTACGCTTGCGGAAGCTAAACGGCGAACAAGTTTTTGGCGCCGTTGCCGGGGACTATTGACTAAAGTCTCTTAAGTTAATTAGTGTAATTGTGTGCTTGATTACACTTGAATCCTTCTCTTCTTCTTATTTTACTTTCTTAATTTGCTTTGTTTTTAAGTATAGTTATAACTATAGCTCTTTTTCTTGTTTTTAATTATTTTAGTCTTATTTGTTGATAAGTTTGATACTCGTTTTGGGATTTTTGACTTGTAGGTATTTGAACTCCGTATGCAAATTGATTTGGAGATCGTTCTTGACGGTGTTGTCGAAGAATATTTTTATGAAGACTTTGAAACTGAACCGGAGACTCCACCTCAAGTACAACCTATCCAAGGACCTGAACCTTTACCGGCACCAGAGCAACCGAGACCACCGCCTCTTCCTCATCCGTATTACAATATGGCCAATCCTAATGATGATGACTTGGAGCGCACTTTGGATGAGTACATGGAGCACAAAACTCCACCTATCAATTTAGCATCCATTTTCCTACTATTCAAGCTCAAAATTTTGAGTTGAAGCCAATCATGCTTCAAATGCTCTAAATGATTGGCTTGTTCTCAGGAACTCAGAATGAAGATCCTACTGACCATTTGATACTCTTTGTACAAGTGTGTGAGAACTTCAAGTTTCATGGAGTAACTACGGATGCACTTAGATTGCGACTCTTCCCCCTATCACTTGACAAGAAGGCAAGAGCTTGGCTTACCGCTCTACCTCCTAACTCCATCACTACTTGGGATGAAATGGCATCTAAGTTCAAGGCAAGGTTCATTCCAAGGGGTAAACGGGCAGTTCAAAGAGCTAAACTCTTGGGTTTTCAACAACAGCCTGGAGAACTTTTTCATGAAGTATGGGAGAGATTCAAGGAGCTATGGCGTAGTTGTCCTAACCATGAACAAAAGACCTATGTTTTGCTTGAAGCCTTTACAGCCAGATGGGATGTGCCCACTTCCAATATGCTCAATAATGCCTTTAATAGTGGAATTGGCAAGATGAGAGTTTGTGACATCTCACAGTTGTATGAGGACATCGCTTCTAGTTCCTTGCAACAATCAGAAAAATCACGTTCTAGATATAGAACCTACAAGGAACCGAGTCCTTCGAGTAGTTCAAACGTGTCTAAGGAAATTGTTGCTCAACTTGAAGCAATGGCGAAGAGATTTGATCAACTTGAATTGAAGATAGAGAGAAATTCATCCAAGAATGTGAATGCTATCCAAGCTCCAAGTCTTTCTTGTGAAATATGTGGAGAAGCCCACTCCTATGAAGAATGTTATCATACTATAGAGTTGGTGAGTTATTTGAACAATAATCAAAGGTATCCACGTGGTAACCCTTACTCTAATACCTACAACAAGGGTATGAGGGATTATCCTAACTTCTCTTGGAGGAATGGACCTAGTGAGAATCCAATTAATCATTATGCTTCTTCTAGTAAGCCAATGCGTCCACCGGGTTTTGAGCAACCACAAAAGCTACAAGAGGGTGATTCCAAGTCAAATAAACTCTTGAGGCAACTTCTCAAGGGTCAAGAAGGCTTAGTTGGCACAGTTTCTCTTCATGACACGGCAATTAAAAATCTTGAGATACAAATGGGCCAAATTGCTTCACACTTGAGTGCTCAACCAAGAAATGGCCTTCCAAGTGATACTATTCCCAATCCTAAGCGAGAAGGTAAAGAAGAATGCAAGGCTCTTACTCTTCAAAGCTGAAAGACTTTACCCGATGTTCCAAGTATGGGTAAGGCTACAATAAAGACAAAAGACCATGTTGTGGAAGATCTTAACCTTAATGAAGAGGTTGCTGAAGACATTATGGTAGAAGAAGAGGACAACAAGAAGAGGAAGCAAACTGAAGTGAATCTAGATGATATTATGCAAGGCAAGACCATTGCTCCTGAAACTATGGAAGAGAAGAAGAGGAAGACCAATACTTTGCCTCCAAGATATGTCCCACCACCTCCTTTTCCACAAAGGCTGAAGAAACCTCAAGAAGATGGGCATTTCAAGAAGTTTATTAAGATGTTCAAGCAGTTGCATATCAATATTCCCTTTACGGAAGCCTTAGAGCAAATGCCCAAATATGCCAAGTTCATGACAGATGTCCTCTAAAAAAAAGAAGGTTTAATGAATTTGAGATGGTGGCCGTCACTAAAAGCTTCACTGATATTATCAAGCAACTTCCACCTAAGTTGAAGGATCCTGGGAGCTTCTTTATACCTTGTCATGTTGGAGGTAAATTCTTAGGGAATGGTCTATGTGATCTTGGCTCTAGTATCAATCTTATGCCTTTGTTTGTGTTTAACAAATTGGGATTAGGTGATGCTAGACCTACCACCGTTACCTTGTAATTGGCTAATAGAAGCTTGTCTTTTCCTAAAGGGATTATTGAAGGTGTCTTAGTCAAGGTTGATAAGTTCATATTTCTGGCTGATTTTATTGTACTTGACTTTGATCCGGATAGAGAAATACCTTTGCTGCTAGGAAGGCCATTTTTAGCTACGACTAGAACTTTGATAGATGTGGAAAAAGGTGAGTTGACTTTGAGGGTAGCCGATGAGCAAGTTACCTTTAACATGAATTAATTGATGAAAACCCCTCATGTGCATGAAGATTGTTTCTTTCTTGATATGATTGGTTTTGTCACACAAGAAGAATTTGAGACTCTATGATTAAAGATCCACTTGAAGCCGCTCTTCTTGATATTGATTCTGAGGGTTTGGATATAGTGGAATGCAAGGCTATCATGGATACAACAACTCCTTATCCTAAAAGGAGGATACCATTTGAGTCACTTGATTTGGGTTCTACTGATCGACTAAAGTTAAAAATCTTCTTTAGAGGAACCACTTCACTCGAGCTGAAGGCATTGCCATCTCATCTACAATATACTTATTTGGGTTCCAACAATACTCTTCCGATGATTATTGCCTCGGATCTCACTATTTAACAAGAGGAGAAATTAGTTGAAGTCTTAAAAATGCATAACAGGGCTATTGGATGGAAAATTGCTGATATCAACGGCATTAGTCCCTCTATGTGCATGCACAAGATCTTTTTGGACGAGAATCATAAGCCTTCTATTGAACATCAAAGAAGACTCAACCCCATTATGAAGGAAGTAGTGAAGAAGGAGCTTCTTAAATGGCTCGATGCTGGTATTGTATATCCTATTTCTGATAGTTCTTGGGTGAGCCCAGTCCAATGCATCCCCAAAAAGGGCAGTATGACTGTAGTGGCTAACACCCACAATGAACTTATTCCTACTCACACTGTGACCGGGTGGAGAGTTTGCATGGACTACCATAAGCTCAATACGGCTACACGTAAGGATCACTTCCCATTGCCTTTCATTGATCAAATGTTGGACAAACTAGCTGGAAGGGAATTCTTTTGTTTTCTTGATGGTTATTCAGGGTACAACCAAATAGCAATTGCTCTGGAAGACCAAGAGAAGACTAAATTTATATGCCCATATAGCACCTTTGCTTTCAAGTGCATGCCCTTTGGCCTTTCCAATGCACCGGCTACATTCCAACGGTGTATGATGTCTATTTTTGCTGACATGATAGAGCACACCATGGAAGTGTTCAAGAACAAATTCACTGTATTTGGTGATTCATATGAAGAGTGCTTAGCCAACTTAGCTTGAGTCTTGAAGCGGTGTGAAGACACTAATCTTGTGCTTAATTGGGAGAAATGCCATTTTATGGTGAAGGAAGGCATTGTGTTAGGCCATCGTAACTCCAAAAACGGTTTAGAAGTTGACCGAGCAAAGATAGAGGTGATTGAACAACTTCCTCCACCTACCAATGTTAAAGGTGTGATAAGCTTTTTGGGCCATGCTGGGTTCTATCGAAGGTTCATAAAGGATTTTACCAAAATCACTAAGCCGCTCTGTGCTTTACTTGAGAAGGATGTTGACTTCAAGTTCGATGATGCATGTTTGAAAGCATTTGAAGAGTTGAAAAGAAGATTTGTAACCGCTCCTATCATTACGGCTCTGGATTGGAGTTTTCCCTTTATAGTAATGTGTGATGCTAGCGATTATGCTGTGGGAGCTGTACTTGGGTAGAAAAAGGATAAAGTCTTCCATCCTATTTATTATGCCAGCAAGACACTCGATGATGCACAAGAAAACTACAATACCACGGAGAAAGAGCTTTTGGCCGTAGTGTATGCATTTGCCAAGTTCCGGCCTTACTTGATTGGTGCCAAAGTGGTTGTCCATACTGATCATTCCGCACTAAGGTACCTCTTTAGTAAGAAGGACTCTAAAGCACGGTTGATTCGATGGGTTTTGCTCTTACAAGAATTTGATCTTGAGATTGTGGATAGAAAAGGTTCCAAAAATCAAGTTGCCGACCACTTGTCTAGGTTGAGTACTGAAGCTCAACATGATGGAGATCTTCCCATTCATGAAACTTTTCCAGACAAACAACTCTTTTTACTGAGTCATTCTAAAACTCCTTGGTATGCCGACATAGTAAATTACCTTGTGAGTGGAATCATTTCTGAGGACTTGAGCTATCACCAACGGAAGAAGTTCTTACATGATGTCAAGTTCTATCATTTGGAAGAACCCTTCTTATTTCATTATTGTGCTGATCAGTTGATTAGAAGATGTGTTCCAGAAGGTGAGCAAAGAGATGTATTGAAGTGTTGCCATTCCTCTGAATATGGAGGCCACTTTGGAGGTAACAAGACGGCTGCAAAAGTCTTACAATCTGGGTTTTTCTGACCATCCTTGTTCAAGGATGCTTATGAATTTGCTCTAGCTTGTGACCGGTGTCAAAGGGTTAGTAATATCTCTAGGAGGAATGAAATGCCACTCAACAACATGTTAGAAGTGGAATTATTTGATGTATGGGGGATTGACTTCATGGGACCATTTCCCAAGTCCTTCAACAATCAATACATACTTGTAGCGGTGGATTATGTGTCTAAATAGGTTGAGGCCATTACTTCTCCAACGAATGATGCTAAAGTAGTGGTCAAATTCATGAAAAAGCATATCTTCACTCGTTTCGGTGCCCCAAGGGCTGTTATTAGTGATGGAGGCACCCACTTTTGCAACTATCAATTTAAATCTCTTTTGAAGAAGTATGGAGTGAAGCACAAAGTGTCGTTAGCCTACCATCCTCAAACAAATGGTCAAGCTGAGATTTCCAATAGAGAAATCAAGAAAATCCTTGAGAAAACTGTGGGCATCACTTGAAAGGATTGGTCTATAAAGTTAGTTGATGCATTATGGGCCTATTGCACCACTTATAAGACACCTATCGGTATGTCTCCTTACCGGTTGGTATTTGGGAAAGCTTGTCATCTCCCTATGGAATTGGAACACAATGCCTATTGGGCTATCAAATAGTTGAATTTTGATGAGAAAGAAGTGGGTAAAAAGATACTCTTACAACTCAATGAGCTTGAAGAATTTCGTTTTCATGCTTATGAGAGTTCAAAGCTTTACAAGGAGAAAACCAAGCGGTGGCATGACGAGAAGATTTTCCTTAAGTCTTTTGAGCCGGGTCAACGAGTGCTACTCTACAATTCTAAGTTGAAGATTTTTCTGGGAAAATTGAAGTCTAGATGGTCTGGACCTTTCACTATAGTTCAAGTCTTTAACAAGGGTGTTGTGGAGCTGGAAGGCCAAGATAGTGACCTATTCAAAGTCAATGGTCAACGGTTGAAGCATTATTGGGGAGGAGATGTGGATAGGCTTGTATCCACTATCCACCTATCTAATAAAGAGTGACCAACATGAAGAGTCAGGCTAAAGACTATAAACTAAGCGCTTCTTGGGAGGCAACTCAAGTTCTTAACTCAATCTTTTTCATTTTTGTGTTTTTGTTTTGATTTGGTAGATTTATGTTTGATCTTTGTGTTTTGTAGGTGAGAAAAGTTTGCCTCATGAACTTTAAAGTGCACTTTGGGAGATGGAGATGGAAGAATGACTTAGATGCCAAGAAGGGAACTACAAAGGGGAGTATGCCTTTAATATCTATTGCATGTGGTTTGGATCTTAGAATGTGGCATTGAGTATTGTGAAAAATATTCTTGGATTATCATATTGCTTTTAGGTTGTGGATGAATGAATCCTAAGCGTATTGTGGCATGGATTAGTGTTCAATGTGCTTGGAATATTTGAAGTTGGATTTTGAGTAAAGTTGGATGATTTTGCTACTATCATTTTGACATGCTCTCTGACCTATTGTTTGCTGTCAGGATTCACTGTGGCAAATTCCATAGCGAATTGGGTCATTTTGGCATGCTCTCAGACCTATGGTTGGCTGTTAGGTGTCACTGTAGTGAAGGCCACAGCAAACCGGGTCATTTTGGCATGCTCTCTGACCTATTGTTTGCTGTCAGGATTCACTGTGGCTAATTCCATAGTGAATTGGGTCATTTTGGCATGCTCTCTGACCTATTATTCGTTGTCAAGACTCGCTGTAGCGAAGGCTATAGCGAATTGGGTCATTTTGGCATGCTCTCTGACTTATAATTAGCTGTCAGAACTCGCTGTAGCGAAGGCTATAGCGAATTAAGTGAATTTGAGTGTTCTTAACCTATAAAAAGTTTATTTTAAGGTATATAAATAGATAAAATAAAATAATAATAATAATATAAACAATACATATACATTTTTCAATAATTTTTTTATATTCATATATTTCTAAAAAAATAATAGAAAAAAAAAGAAAAGAAAAGAAGGAAATATTCAGAATTTTTTTAAAAAAAATTTATATATATATACATATACTAATTTTCGTTTTTTTTTTTCAGAAAATTATAAAAATATAGACACACATTAGTTTTCCTTCTTTGCCCTTTTTTCTCTCAATTCATTCCTACATTATCCAGTTGAACCTGAACCAACTTTCAAGTCACATTCATTCTCAATTTCAAAATCCCTAATAACCAAGTGTAAATTCGCTGTAACCCTAATTCACCTCCACCTCCGATTATCACTTCCTCTCTGCTCAGAATCACCTTCTTCATCTCTTCCTTTTCAGCACTCACGCCCTCACCTCCATTTACAATCTCTTTCGACCTCTACCATCACACACAGCCGCTCCACCGTCGCCTACCCACTGTCTCCGACACCGCCAGCCTTCCTTGCCTCTCATTCCCGTCGCCCCTTCCCTCAACCCTACCTCTAGATCCGTCGCCCTTTCCTCCATCTTTCTCTCATCTTTCACACATTTCACCTCATCGTCCACCATTTTTCTCAGCTCGCCGAAGCTCACCGTCAGCATTTGGATCCCTCTCCCACCATCATCTCCATGATCCTGATCCACAGCCCACCGTCGGCCCAATCGCACTTACTCTAGGCCTCCACCGCAAACACCCACTCCGACTCTCCTCCTCCTCACCGAAGCTGTGTTTTCACCACTCGTTCGTTGCTCACTCTCGCTCACTATCCTTTTCTGGCAAACACCTACTTCATCATCATACACCTGTTAGATCTCATGTTTTGATGATAACAAATAATGGTATGAAAAAGATTTGATAAAAAAATAAGTTTGAACAAAGTAATAACAGGGAAAAATCATCACTTGAAGTAAGCATTGGAGTAATGAAGAAAGACTAAGAGAAAAAGCTAAGAAACTTCATCAGTGGCAAGTTTTCTAAAGCGTTACTCGAGTAAGTACTCAAGTAATGAGACAAAAACTTGAAGTAACCAGGTCAACCTTCAAGTAACCTGCCAACGTTACTCGAGTAAGTACTCGAGTAACTACTCGAGTAAGAAGGTAAATCACTGGCAGTTGCTCTCGGCCTGCCAACGTTACTCGAGTAACTACTCGAGTAACCAAGTAAATCACTGGCAGTTGCTCTCGGCCTGCCAACGTTACTTGAGTAAGTACTCGAGTAACCATGTCAAAGACTTCCAGTTGCTCTCGGTATTTTCAACCCTGCCAATGATACTCGAGTCTGTACTCGAGTTACTCTATTTCAAGAAATGTGTTGCTCTCGGCATTTTCAACCCTGCTAATGTTACTCGAGGAGCTACTCGAGTAACTTACTGTGCTAAGCAAAACCTGAAGGTATTACTCGAATAACATAAAATGCTTTTCTCACACTTCACTTCAAGTCACTACTCGAGTATGCACAGTTATTAAGAAGAAAAACTTCAAGTGACTACTTGAGTATGCAGAGTTAGTTGGAAGAAAACTTCAAGTATTACCCGAGTAAGCTATGCAGAAAATATATGTTTACTCGAGTAAGCACTCGAGTACCAAGGTAATTAAACTTGATGTGCTCTCGGCCTTGAAATCCTGCCAACATTATTGGGGTAAAGCATCGAGTAACCTAAAGTTTATTTGAAAGATTACTCGAGTTGCTACTCGAGTAACTTATGAAGAAAAGGGTTCCATACTCGAGTAAGTACCCAAGTAAACAGGTATTTCCAAAGGTTTGAAATTTTGTTTACTTCATGCACTACCCGAGTAATGTTATATTTGTTTATTGACTTGCAGTTTATCAAAGTTTTCCCGATGATACTCGAGTATGTACTCGAGTAAACTTTAATGAATACTTGAGTATCTACTTGAGTATGCAAGTTCAGATTTTGAGAATTTATTCCAACGTTCATTGATTTGTTTCCTATATGAATAACCTTTCATTGTTTTAGTATTCTTAGCATATCCACAGATAAACAATAAATAGATCTTACCAAATAAGGAAAGTCAAATGCAACGTTCAAATGCCACCTACCGCCACCTACCACAAACGGATATTTTTCAAATACTGGAAAAGTCAACAGTGGCTGCGTACACTCTAACGAACGAGAAGAAAATGTTCCAACTATCACTACCAACACATCTATATATATGGGAACATCCAAACAGAAAAAAAACAAGAACACACACGAACGCATTATCAAGCTCATTACTCTATTTTACATTATACTTGTAATTCTATGCTTCAGTAATTCTTATTCACTCTGTGAGAGAGATATTTCATTCAAACTCAATATTTGTTATTGAGATAACTTAAGGTTGTGGAACCTTGAGTTGGGATTGGATTACAACTTGTAAGGGGCAGCGAGAGTCCAGGCGAAGGAACTTGCTTGTACTGAGGTGCCAAGAACCCACTGAATCTTGGAAGTTATAGTGAAACTCTCAGAGAAGCTCTGAGGACTGGACGTAGGTCAAAGTGGTTGTGGCCGAACCAGTATAACTCTCGGTGTACACTTCGGTGATATTTCTCCTTACTCTTTATTACTTTATATTCACCATCAAGTTTTTATATTTGCAACGAAATTTTAGTATCACCCAATTCAACCCCCCTTTTAGGTGAAACGCTTGCTCTAACATTTGGTATCAAAGCGTAGGTCTTCTTGTTAAGGTATAACAACCTAAGAAGGATCCAATAGCAAGCATGGGTGAAGGAATTCTTCCCGACGGAGCATCCATTACGAGACCTCCAGGTTTTAGTGGTGAACACTTTTCCTTTTGGAAAGCAAAGTTCAAAGTATTCGTGATGGCTACTGAATATGGGCTATGGGATGTAATTGAGAGTGAAAACTATCAACCTACAAAGACTGTAGATTCTCAGAAAATTCCAAAGATGCCAGTGAAATATGATGAGAATAACAAGAAACTTATCACTCTCAACAGCAAGGCAATTCTGATGTTACAAAGTGCCTTGAGTCAAAGTGAATATTTCAGAATTTGCATACTTCCAACAGCAAAGGAAATGTGGGAAGCTCTGGAAATAGCTCATGAAGGAACTTCGGGAATAAAGGAGAATCAGATCAACACCTTGGTCACTGAATTCGATCTACTTCGAATGAAATCAGGTGAATCAATATCTGAATTTGAACTTAGATATACTCATCTTGTTAATTAACTTGCAGCACTTGGGAAAGTTTATGATAAGCATACCCAAGTACGAAAGATTTTGAATATTCTTTCTAAAGAGTGGGAGGCCAAAGTCACTGCGATAGAAGAAGCAAAAAAAGAATCAATGAGATCAGTTGCTTCTCTATTTGGAAGTCTTTTTGAATATGAAAGCAAACTAAAGTTCAAACGGGAACTAGATGACATTGGTGACAAGAAAAAGAAAGGTCTAGCACTAAAAGCAAAAGAAGAGAATCAAGATGAGGATGAGGAATTTGACAATGATAAAATGGGCCTAATCATAAAACGATTTAGAAAGTTTTACAAGAAAGGTCAAGGATTCAAACACTTTTAGAAAGGAGGAACTAGTAGCAAAGATCATATCATTTGCTACGAATGTGGAAAACCAGGACATATCAAATCAGAATGTCCAGAGCTAAACCAAAAGAGTAAAGAAAAGAGAAAAGGAAAATTCTTCAACAAAAAGAAGGCCTTCGTATCTGCTATATGGGGTGATAGCTCCTCTGACGAAGAAAGTGATGAGGAAGAAGTAGCCAATATATGTCTTGTTGCTCAAGAAGAAACAGAAGAAGAGGTAAATGATTCTGATCCTACCTATGATGAATTACTCTCTGAATATAATGCTTTACATTCTGAATTCATCAAAGTAGTTAAAGAATTAATTATTTTCAAAAAGAAAAATAAAGCTCTTGAAATTGAACTTAAAGAAAGTTCAGAAAAGCATTATGAAAATTGTTCTTCTTTGAAAAAGAAAAACACTGATCTTACAAAAACTCTTGAAAAATTTACACAAGGAAGTGAGATGCTAAATGTTATTTTAAAAGCTCAACGATTTGTAAATGACCGATCTGGAATTGGATATGATCCAAAATTAGATAAAAGGAAAGGTAGAAAGATAGCAGGAGGTAAATCATATTTGAATTATTTTCAGCATTTTGTGCATACATCGAATCCTTTTGCATTTTGTAATTACTGTAATAGAAAAGGCCATTATACCTCTTCATTCATTCATAAGAAGAAAGGAAACATAGGAACCTACAAATGGGACCTAAAGGCTCATATGTTCAAAAAATTATTTGTACTAACCCAAAAGGACCCAAAAAGATGTGGGTACCTAAGACTTAGTCATTTGATTGCAGATATGTCTTAAAGCATCCAAAAATAACAAGTGGTACATAGACAGTGGATGCTCTAGACATATGACCGGAGATTTCAAAAGTTTTACCATGTTACAACCTAAGGAAGGTGGAAAGGTAAAATTTGGAGGAAATCAATCCGGAAAGATAGCAGGAATTAGGGAAATCAAAAATGACAAAGGAATACAAGTCAAAGATGTATATTACATTGAAGGCTTGTGTCATAATTTGCTGAGCGTAAGTCAAAGTGCAGATAAAGACAACTGGATAATATTTGATTCAGAGGAATGTCTGATTGTCAACAAGAAAGACTTACTACTTGATAAGAAGAATATCAAGGCTAAGCTCAGAGCAAAAAGGGAAGGTAAATGCTATACTTTAGATATTAGTAGAAATGAATCTGAAAACTATTTTCTAAGTAATGCCGATGAAAGTTGGCTATGGCATAAGAGATTGGCTCATGTCAACATGCATCAACTGGGCAAATTACTAAAAAAGGATTTAGTTCTTGGATTACCCAAAGTAAATTTAAAAAACAATTTGATTTGTGACGCACGTCAAAAGGGTAAATAAACTAAATCATCTTTCAAATTGAAAAATGAGATTTCAACAAATAGACCACTACAATTATTGCATATGGATCTAGTTGGCCCAGTAAGAGTAAAGAGTCTTGGTGGCAACTTATATTCATTGGTCATTGTTGATGATTTTTCCATATTTACATGGGTTATTTTTCTATCATCAAAGGATGAAACCTTTGAAGAATTTATTGTTTTTGCCAAGAAAGTGCAAAATGAGAAAGGTATGTCCATTACAGGTATTAGGACTGATCATGGTGGAGAATTTGAAAATCAAGCCTTTGAAGAATATTGTGATACTAATGCATTAATCACAATTTCTTTGCTCCAAGGACGCCTCAACAAAATGGAGTTGTGGAACGTAAGAATAGAGTACTTACTGAAATGGCTAGAGCAATGTTAAATGAAAAGAACGCATCTCAAGTTTTCTGGGCCGATGCTATGAGTACATCATGCTATATTTCAAATAGAGCATATATTAGAACAAAACTTGGAAAGACACCATACGAGCTGTACAAAGGAAGGAAGCCAAATATTGCTCATCTACACATCTTCGGTTGTAAGTGTTTCATTCATAATAATGGTAAAGATAACTTAGGAAAATTTGATTCTAAAACAGATGAAGGAATTTTCCTAGGATATTCTAACCGAAGTAAAGCATATAGAGTTTTTAACAAAAGAACATGTGTTGTTGAAGAATCAATTCATATTGTATTTGATGAATTTGAATCCTCTGACAAAACCATTGATGAAGAACAGGAAATTGTTTTAAATCAAGAAAATGGTCAATCTATTTCTAAGTCTCTTATTCCAGAAGTTGATGAAACCAAGGAAGAAGAGCAATCACTAGGACAACCTAAAGCATGGAAATACAATAAAAGTCATCCCTTAGATCAAGTCATAAGAGATGTGAATGAAGGGATCAAAACTAGAAATAGAATTTTCAATGAAGTAAGTTTTTCTGCATTCATTTCTGAGATTGAACCTTCTAACATTGATGAAGCCCTATCAGACAATGATTGGGTTATAGCAATGCAAGAAGAACTAAATCAATTTGAAAGAAATCAAGTTTGGGATTTGGTACCCCGACCCAAAGATCATCCGATCATTGGAACTAAATGGGTATTCAAGAACAAACTCGATGAATATGCAATTATTGTCAGAAACAAGGCAAGATTGGTGGCCAAAGGCTATAATCAGGAAGAGGGGATTGATTATGAGGAAACGTATGCTTCAGTGGCTAGATTGGAAGCTATACGTGTACTCTTAGCCTTTGCATGCATCAAAGGATTCAAACTCTATCAAATGGATGTAAAGAGTGCATTTCTAAATGGTTACATCATATAAGAAGTATACGTAGAGCAACCTTCAGGTTTTGAAGATGTAACTAAACCTGATCATGTTTTCAAACTCAAAAAGGCTTTATATGGTTTAAAACAAGCTCCTAGAGCATGGTACGAAAGGCTCAGTAAATTTCTTATTGATCAAGGTTTTGTACGAGGAAAAGTTGATACAACACTTTTTATAAAACGAAAACGTGATGATATTTTAATTGTTCAAATATATGTTGATGATATTGTTTTCGGTGCTACTAATGAATCTCTATGTAAGGAATTTTCTGAGATAATGCAGGGAGAGTTTGAGATGTCAATGATGGGAGAATTGAATTTCTTTCTTAGTTTACAAATCAAACAAAGAAAGAATGGAATCTTCATGTCTCAAACAAAGTACTTGAGAGAGCTATTAAAGAAGTATGGAATGGATGAAGCAAATGGAACGGACATACCTATGAGCTCAACTACGTTACTAGATGCTGATGTCAAAGGGAAAGACTACAACATCACAAAATATAGAGGAATGATTGGATCATTACTCTATCTCACAGCAAGCAGACCGGACATTCAATTTAGTGTTGGCATATGTGCAAGATATCAATCAGCACTAAAGGAATCACATGACAAAACTGTCAAACGAATCTTTAGATACCTTGCTGACACACCAGGATTGGGTCTGTGGTATCCCAAAGGAAGGAATGAATATCTAGTTGCATATTCAGATTCAGATCATGGAGGATACAAAATAGACAGAAAGAGCACCAGGGGACAAGGACAATTTCTTAGAGGATCTCTTGTATCATGGTTCAGCAAGAAACAAAATACAGTGTCTCTTTCGTCAACGGAAGCCGAATATGTTACAGTTTCAAGTTGTTGTGCACAAGTGATTTGGTTAAAACAACAACTACAAGATCTTGGTATTTATCTCAAAGAAATACCAATCTATTGTGACAATACTAGTACTATAAGCTTGGCAAAGAATCCAGTTCAACACTCTAGAACCAAGCATATCGATGTTAGACATCATTTCATCAGAGATCATGTCCAAAAGAAAGATGTGAAAGTAATATTCATTCCTACTCATCTTCAACTAGCTGATATCTTTACCAAACCTCTTGCAAAAGATCAATTTCTATACATTAGAAGAGAATTGGGAATGGTAAATCCCAATGAATTGTGAGTTATTTCAGTTTCTCATAATGTTAGATTAAAGTATTTGATAATGTTTTGATGATTACTAATTTAAGCATCGGAGTATGTAGAAACTTGTTTTGCAGGAAGATTAAAACTCTGTTCTGAGAAATAAAAACAGAGGTTATCAGAGGACATCATTACTGGAGTACCAACTTCAAGTAATGACTGACAGTGAAGCATTACCCGAGGAACAACTTGAAGTAAAAGAGCACTTTACTCGAGTATGTACTCGAGTAATGTCTTCCAAAACTGGAAGTAACGTATCAAGTTACCTGAATTTTAAATCAAACGGTTCATTTGGTGAGAAATAAACAGTCCAAACCATAAATGACAGGTTACCCAAGGAGAGCCTTGAGTAAACTTGAAGGTTACTCAAGTAAGGCCTCGAGTAACTGCAGGTCCAGATCACAAATTTGATGAGAATCGACTCAAATCTGCTCTAAAATGGATATAAAATGATCGAGGGAACATACATGGATAATTACAATATTATTCATGCCAGGTACGCAATTTAAATGAATTATTTTTGAAATTTTCTGTATAATCACTCGAGTAAGGACTCGAGTAAACATGATATTTACTCGAGTAAGGCCTAGAGTAACGTCGGGTTCTAGGTCTTTATCTGTCGCAAACTCGGTCATTTCCATAAAATCTCCTCGAGTAAATCACCCAGTCCTCTCACAAAAACTTTTCACAATCTCTTTCTTACTTCATTTTCGTCAAAACCCATTGATTTTCAACTCTAAAAACCACCTATTCTATTCAGATTCTTCCTGACCTAACTCGCGACTTCCACTCTGTTTTTTGGTTTTTTTTCAAAGTCTTTCACTAATTCAAAATGGTTAAAATAAAAAACCTTACTCCCACAGATTCCTCTGGATCCCCACAACTCTCTGACCCTCTTTCTTCTCCTCCCAGAAAGAGAAGAAAACTCACACCTAGATCCAAAGCTAAAGTCCAACCCAAACCTCAATCGAAACCAAAAGGTGTTGTGATTAAAGAGCCAGTGGTTACAAGGGCTCAATCCAAGAAGAGCACCTCTACTGGGAGAGGCAAAAGTGCCAAGTCTCCTTCTCGTCCACCTTCGGATTCATCCACTCCCTCTTTCACTCCAAAACCATCCAAAAAGCCCAAATATGATGTGAATGTGGCTAAGGCAATGGCTGGCATTCTAGATCAGCTTGAGAAGGGGCAGTCTTCAAAGAAATCTGTATTGCTAGAAGAGGAGATCACTAAACCTCCAAAGGGGTTTAATGTCAACAAGCTAGAAGAGTCCCAGAAGTATCTCACTCAGTTCTCAAGGAGAAAAGTATGCAAGACTCACTATGTGGACCTCAAAGTACTTCAGGAGGTATTGAAGCATGATCTTAGTCCCTTTCTAGAACCATTTATGCCTTGGCTATCTATTAGACTTCCTTTTTGCACCAAAGTAGTCACACACTTTTACTGTAATTTTGAAATTCTTGATGAGCCCAATAGAAATTCTGTAGAGGAAGAGATGACTACCACTGTTAGAGGCCAAAAGATACTTATCTCACCTTCTAGGATCAATCTGTGATTAGGAATAGAGAACCCACCAGATAACATTTACTCCAAACTTGATTCAAACCAAATTTTCTCTGTTCTTAAACCTAGTGAGCTAGTAGGCCCTTTGAACTTCAAACCTAGTGACATGTGCGATCATCACAGGGTTCTATGGTATATATACTCTAGATCCCTTATGAACAAGGCCAACAATTATACCCACTTTTCTGATAGGGACTTTAGATGGTTTGCTTCCTTACTCCTGAAGGAACAAAAAGATTTAGGGGAGTACATATTTTCTAAGATGAAGAGATACAGAGTAGATAGGAAAGCTACTACACCTATGCCATATCCTCAGATTGTTTCACTCATTCTGAAGGAAAATAAGATTTAGTACTTGGAGAACAAAGAGCATATTGAGAGAGTGACTCCGGTTGGGAGAAATCAAATTGGCAAGCTCAACATTGATATTCCTCTCAAGGGTCCACTGGAGTCTGGGTCTAAGAAGAAGAAGAAGACCGAGACTGAGACGAGTAAGATGGATGACACTCAGTCTTTGGCTCCAGTTGCCACTACCTCTACACCCTCATTCCTCAATGCCACACTCCAACACTTTATGGAGAATATGCTCAAGGGATTCCATGTGGACATTGCCAACACCAATGCTGAGTTGATAACTCACAAGAATCACAAGATAGGTGAGCTGGTTGAAAGGATAGATAAGAGGCACGAAGAATTACTAGCTGAGCAATGTGCCCAGGTTGAGACCTTGAAGTTGATTCTGGCACGATTGGACTCTTTGGGTCCTGGACCTTTTACCGGTCCATCATCTTCTGCATATGAGACATTTTCATCTCCAGAGCATATACCATCCCCAGAGCATATACCACCACCTCCAGAGAACATCCCATCTGACCTTCATCACACTGAGGTTGAGCCACTTATTCCTACAGTCTCTAGTCCACCTGAGCCAAGACCCAAAGATATCCTATGTTCAGTGGATAACCCTGAAACCAATAAGACCATCCATATCATTATTGAGGTGTCTCTCTTTCTTTCTCAGTCTTGCTTCATCACCGTCGTGCCTTAGCCACCATCACTTATTCCTCTTCTTTGCTCGACGATGGATTCCTCACCAGAATTTCTCCTGTCGTTCTCTCTCTCTCACTCTGTCAATGTTTGCCCTCACTCTCCCAATCAAATCAAACAAAAGTAAGAGAGGGAGTGCTCGATTTTGTTCATCATTGCGAAGGTAGCTCTCCTGTAATTATCTTTTGTTATTTTGGATTTCAGTGGCTGAATAGGGAGATTTTGATTAGGGTCACCATAAGCAGGGTGTCTGGTTCTGATTATGTCTTGAAGATTGATGAATTATGATTAAGCAGATATAATTTGATTTATGGATTGGTCCATTGCTCTATTTACTTTGTCAAGTTTTGAGCTGAGCAAAATTGTGGTGAATACTTCCCTAGCTAAATCTGTTTATTACTTATGGGGAGTTAAGCTTGAATCTGAAATGAGTGGGTGAAGGAGTAGAAAAACACCAATATGTTTTGTCAAGCTTGTTTTGAATTGAGTGGGTGATTTCAGTTCTATGATTTTTTGGAATTAGATTCTTTCACATTTCACATAGCTTAAAGAAACGATGTTGAGGTCCTGAAATGCTCTTGTTCATGCTGGGGTTTTAAAGGATTGGTTTTTCTACCTTGAACAGAATCTTTTGATCTATGGAAGGAGTGTTAAGTCTGGCCTTTGCTTTGGTGTGTTTAACGGCCTGAAATACCCCTTGTTTTGAACCAAGTCCATTTTGAAATTATTATTCCCTACATGTATAAGTGCATTTGTGGACTGCAAAAATGTTTTAAGATGTAATGTGAAGTTTCGGATTTCCATTTACTATTGATGTGACAATAGGCTTGAGGTCTTTGTTTTACAAGTCCTATTGGGGCTTAATTTTCACAAATTTCCCAATTCCAATTAAAAGAATCTTTAATCTCGTGTGGCCTTTTTGTCCATTGGGAGTCATTTTCATCACTATTCTTCATGTATTTGTTATGTGAAACACTTTCTAATTTTCAAAATCAGAACTGAATAGCTATATGCTTTATGATTTGAAGACTAGCTGATTGAAATTACTGATGGTTTCTGGTATAAAATAGATT
Source organism: Inga oerstediana (assembly GCA_963210345.1). Lineage (NCBI taxonomy): Eukaryota > Viridiplantae > Streptophyta > Magnoliopsida > Fabales > Fabaceae > Inga > Inga oerstediana. Next base: position 69,732,184 of record OY723401.1, read on the forward strand.
CTGAAGTAGATGGGTCATTTTTGGTACATTTGCAGTACTGTTCGGTGCATAATCTGTTAATTAAGCACTATCTCATACCTCTAAATGGTGATGTTCTGAAATCTCTAGGTATTTGAACTTAATTTTAACCAGCAAAATGCTCCTTTACATACTGATGTGTAAATGGCTTTGCATTTTGTTCCGAAAGCCCAATTTATGTACAATTCCAAGAGATTTCATAATAACTCCGCGAATTGCATGATTCAGCAAGCTATTGCAAGGTTGTGAAATAGTGCTTGGTCAATCTGTTTTTGCACCCTTAGCTTGTATTCAAATCCCTTCATTGTGGGAAACCAAAATTCTATTCATCAAGTCCAAGGAACATTGTGAATCACTCTGAAATTATTTTGTTTCCTGCAATTACTGATGATTGCATTTGTTGAACCTATTTTCTACCTTAGCTCATTTGATTTTGACTTGGCAATGTTTAAATGAAATCGGTTTCTTTGGTTTGCCACAATGAACAGGGATTGGATGAGCTAGGTCTTTCTTGTTGGCAAAGTACCATTTGGGGAATAAATAGATTTTGAAGGCAGTGAGGATAGGCTTAAGTTTGGAATTCTATTTTGAGAAGTTTTGGAACTAGCTAGACTTTAAGTTTGGGGGAAATTTTTCTCTAGATTAGTTTCTTTTCTTTTCTTTTGTAGGATTGTCTTGTGGTTCTTCATTGTTTGTTTGTGTTTTCTCTTCCTATCCTTGACTGTGCTAATCGCTTGTGCTCTCTATTCGTATAAGGCTACTGATGGTCTCTCTCTTGCTCTTGGACTTCTTGTTTTGGATATGAGCTACTGAGGGCTCATTGCATAATGAATATTCTGATTTTGACATAGGTCCTAATGGCCATATTCTGATTGTATTTCATCATTGTGGCTAATGTGATTATTGATATATGCTGTGTGTTTGGTCTTATGTTTGCTGTGTATGGCACTAGCTACTGATGGCTAGTCACATTGATTCCAAGCTTTATTTGGGCCATTGAAGGTATTGTTCCCTGTGAATTCTTGATCTTTGTGAATATTATGGATATGGGCTATATATTGTATAGGAACTGTTCAGTTTCAATCCCTTCCTTTTGGGGTTAACAATGAGGACATTGTTAATCTTAAGTTTGGGGGTGAGATTGCATCACAATTTTCAAAATTTTGAAAGAAAAACAAAGTTTGGAAGATAATGAGTGCACAGAAGAAAATTTTTGAACATGTTTTGTCAGAAAATGGTTGGAATATGTGAGATTTCGCATACTTGAGTTTTTGCTTGTGAAAAATTGTTCAAAATGATCTGTTAGTTTCAGTTATTTGTCAAATATTGTTTAGATGATCCTATGATATAAATTACTGCTCTATATGTAATATTAGATAGGAAATTTTTATTAATGTGCATGGATGAGTGCATTGTAGTGATAAAACATGTTGTTCAAGAATTTTTAAGTAATTTATGCACTATTGGAGTTAAATGTATTGTAGATGTACTTGATGAAGGGCTTAGTAGCAAATTAGGTTATATACCTGTGCTTAAATTTTTGATTTTAGAATCCCCTTTGGAATTCTTCAAAACTTTTAATTCAATTCATAAGATTTGAAAAAATGATTAAGGCAGTTCATAAAATGCGGTTGAGCCTTTCAAACTTACCTAATTGATATGATTTCCCTTTGAACCCTTATTTTGAGCCTATGTGAAAAACCAATTAAAGATTCTTATTGAAAAACCTAACACCTACCTATCCTAGCCAATGTGTAAAACCATGATTCCCTTGCTTTGAGATAGATGATAAGTGATTGGGTGGTGGAATGTGGTGCTGTCATGCAAAGTTACAAAATATTTGGGAAAGGGGTGTAGAACGCAAAAGGGTTCACATTGTGGGGGGGGGAAATCAAGCCAAAACAGAAGTTTAAAAGAAGAAGAAGAAGAAATATGCTTACAAAGAAGGCTTGATATGAAAAGATCAATTTGGTTCAAGTTTGGGGGAGTATGTTTCATGAGAAAAGAAAGAAAACCCTTGAATAGTATCATCTATCTTAAGGTATTTGATTGATTATCCTTTTCGTTTTCTTTTGAAAACCTCAACCCCTGGCCCTATTACAAGCTAAGAAAAGTCCTTTTGATTTTTAAGTCAAGTGGAGTGAATTAGAAGAAAAGAGGAAGGAATTAGGGGATGCTAAAGTTGTTTGTTTGAATATAGGTATATGATTCGAAGTGTTACTTTTAACTTTAGCTTGTGCAAAAGGAATATATATTGACTCCATACACACACTCACACTTAAGAACTCTCGAAAAACATGTTTAAACATATGAGGCATTCACCCTTGTATATTGTCTTCATTTCTTGTTTAATATAATCTATTGAGCAGCTGATGAGGATCAATTCATTCATACATAAATGATGAGTAATTGATTCATTCAGTGAGAATAGATTTCTTTGCTTGAGGACAAGCAAAAGCTTAAGTTTGGGGGTGTGTTAACTAATAGAAATCAAGAGTATTCTAGCACATTTTCTTCTCTTTTCATTTATTTTTGGGTTTAAATTGTGCATATAAAGAGATTATAGAAGAAAATGTGATAAGACAAAGCTAAATCAAAATTTTGTTGAATCATGAGTTAAATGTACATAGTTTTGATTATTTGTAAAAGTTAAAAGGGCTCATGAATCCCTCCTCCTTGTAGGTGGAGAATGACAAGTTGTAGAAGCTCACAAAGATCATGGGAAGATGTGAAAGGAAGGAAAGAATGCAAGAGGAAGATGAAAAAGGAAGGAAGAATGCAAGAGGAAGATGAAAAAAGACACTATGAAGGAGAAGCTTGCATTTGCTGTGGAAGAGCTGTAGCCAAGCCATTGCAAAACCACCTCAGAAGATGACCTTTCTGTCTGCCCTTTGGCTGTGAAATCCGCTGTAGCCAATGCCATAGTGAAACTACCTAAAAAAGCCTTACTTCTGTTTGATGACAATTCGCTATGGCGTTTGCTATAGCAAACCCACGGCGAACGCGCGAAACTGATACTGTGCGTTTTGCAAAAGTGATGTTGCTGATGCTATTTTAACCTAATGGGGGCACCGAAATTGACACATTCTGTATAAGGGAAAGGTCAAGAACACAAGGAGGCTACTTGGGAGAGAGCTCTTGGTGATCTTGGAGCTTTGGGAAGAGATTTGTGAAGAATTTCAAGGGTTTTCTTTCCCTTTTCTGGTTTTTCCCTCTTTTCTTCCTATTTTGCTAATATGGTTATGATTCTTGAACTTAGTTGTTGGTTTGTATTGATCATGAGTAGCTAGAACTCCTAATTAGGATTACTTTTATCCATTGTATGAATTGAAACTATTGGATTATCTTACTTTTGTTGGTTAATGATTATATGTGCTGGTTTTTCTCTATCCTTAATGCTATCTTGTGCTTGATCACCACATGATTAGAGTTGTTCAATTGGAAGATGCTTCAGAGAGCTATTTTGATTGTAGAACTTGAGAAAAATCATGCTAGACTTGAAGTTTAGGGATTAAATGGATGGTTTGTTGTTAGAATAGAGATATATCTAACAACCTAGCATAGTCAAGAGAAGGCTTGCTTTGGAAAGTTGATTTTCATTAATTGTAAACAAGAGATTGAATATTTTTAATGAGGATTAAAAATCAATCTTGACTTGAGAGAGCTTGATTGATGATTTTAGAACCTTTGACTAGCATATAGACTTATTTAATCAACATAAGTGGATAATTGCTTAGTTTCATGAAATACAATGGGGAAGAAGTAATCCTAAGTTAATATCTCTTGAAGTTAGACCCAATTTCCCAATTTTCACTGTTTTCCTTTGTTATTTTCATCAAACTTCTTTATTTAACTTGATCAATTTCAAATGATTCCATTCAACCTAATTAAGAACATGGTTAAATTAGTTAACTCGCTTTTGTCATAGTCCTCATGGGAACGATCTTGACTTATCACTTTATTACTTGCGACCCGTACGCTTGCGGAAGCTAAACGGCGAACAATTTCCTCACCTGATGTTGTTTTCGATGACTCAAGAAACTCTACATCTGGCTTGGTGATGGAGAAGACAATGGCTCCTTGAATGTTAAGAAATTCCATTTCATAGAATTTCTTTTTCTTTTTGTTCACATTTGAACAAAAGGAAAGAGAAATTTTACTACTTGATTCCTACACTTAGTGACTCCATTACTATTTATTGCCTTCACAGTTGCCTCTTTCATGTTAAACTCCCACTTTGCTTTTCTCTGACCTCTAAACATCTTTCATGAAAATGAAATTTCTTTTGGAATGGAGGATACGTGCAAGGCATCCCATATGCCTCAGCCCGTAAGCATTTGTTGAAGCCATTTTTTCATTTAAATTAAATTTGAGGGAGAAAAAAAAAAGAAAACAGAGACATCCTATTAAAGGACAAAGAAAGCTACACCTCACACTACCCCATGACTTTACAATGTCCAACCCCATCTTTGCTGCCAACATTTCAGCTTTAAAAGCATTTAGTATGTGGCTTTTTCAAGACATTATGTTCAAAGACAAAGAAAGCTAATTTATATATATATATATATATATATATGTTAGAGCTCTCTAACCTTCACATAGTCACCCCTGACTCACCAAACATGTACAAAAATATCTAGGCATTGAAAGGTTGCAAACATTTGTTGAGAAGAAGGCAATGGTGAGAGAATTTAAAAAAAATGCAGGCAAGGGAATTTAGTATAAACTTCCTCTCAGCAAAACATAAGTCATAGTAGGAATAGACATATAAGGAGTTTGTGACATGTAGAGAAGAAAAAGGTGAATACGTGAAGAAGGAATTCAAAAATTCATTTACACCCATTTATTTATAGCAAATTTCAAAAATGTTTTCTCTGTTGATCTTGACCCATTTGTTTTCTTATATTTGGCACTGTATGTTTTCAAGGACAATAAAAAATGTAGGCAAGAACTGAGAAGGAATGGGCATAAAAATAAAATGAGTCAAAGACAAAGAAAACATAAGTTACAATCAAAACATATAAACTAATTGTACAAACTAAATACAGAAGATTGACTGGCAATACATGAATCTGCACGTATTCTCTATATGTGCAAAAGTGTGGGGATAGAAAAAAGTATCATGTCTTGTGAATAAGATAATTTAGTAATTAGTAATGAAGAGCCTTTGGTTCATGTCTTATAAACAAAGAAAAAAGATAAACAGCAACTAAAGCATGTCTTTAGTAATGAATCATATCTTACAATGAGGCAGCAACAAATGCTTAAAAGAAATCTTCAAGTTCTATCTCCTCTCTTTTCCACACGTAGCAACTACCATGAAAAGGGGCAAAAAGGATGTTTGCACTATTTCTCATGATTTATTACCAAGCTGAGTTTGAGAAAATACAAAACAAAATCCAAACTTTGAATGAAGACTCCACCAGGATTAGAACTGTACACATTAGTTTTATCCCAACAATTATCAAAAGATTAAACCTTCATTTATTCAATGAAAAGCTTTGGGACAAAAATTGAATTGGTATTCATAACACTTGTTGCACAATAAATTAGTCAGGCCAGAAAATAAAATAGGACTTCAAGGTTCCAGTCACAATGTAAGAATAAGATGCCTCAAGTTCTCTGTCTAATTTCTGTAGGTAATCCTCTATATGTGTCCCACTCTATCAAGCAAAGGAAAGAAATAATAGTTTATCATTATGATATAAAAGATTGATTATGGCAGGATCTGATCCTATACTGGTGTTGGCAAGGGCATTGATTATGGCAGGATCTGATCCATACAACTGGACCTTCTCTATGAATGTGGATTGAAGAAGCCTGGCGGTGGCTGATGTTGGGGGAAGATTGTCGGCGACTTAAGCATAGTTGACACCAATAAAAGATTGGCAATATGCAAAGAAGACAAATGTAGTTGTTCGTGTAAAAAAGAGAGAGAAAACGACTATCAAAATCAAAGACAGAATCTTTAGAAAAATATTCGATGGGCAGAAGCATGAGAAGGAAGAAATGAATGTTGGGAACAAAATTTTGAAAAATAAATTCAATGATGATAGAAAACTTTCATGATATGTACACTAACCTCTTGATATGTATCCCCTTGCTTTACCTTTATGACCTCCGAGAATTAAATATGCAATGGCAGCTATATCCTCTTGATCTCATAACTTCCAACATTATCCTCCATTGCTATGTTCCAAAGATGTCCTCTCAATCTCTGAGTGTCCTCCACATCATTATATGTACCCCTTCATAGTCATCTACAATGCTCCATTTGAAGATGCCAAGAAACGGGCACACCTATGGATATTGAGGAAGCATGAAATTTTCAAAACAAATTAATACATATAAGATAGAGACAGACCACATTGTCATGGAAATAAAAAGAAATAAGAAGTGAAAACCATCATAGTGTTGATTACATAAAGTACAACTCTCATCCACCATGTCTCTTTCGATCGAACTACAAACGCCATTTACCATTTCCATGATTCTCTAACAGTGAAGTGTAGATGATTTGCTGGAGAGAGAGATGAGTTCAAACAGAGGAATAGTAGAGCGGGCAAACAAGAAAATAGAGGTAGAAGAAAACCTGCTGAGAAGGAGAGGGTTTTGGGGAAAAGAAACGAAGAAGGGAGCATCAAGAGAAGGAAAGTATGTGGAGGGTGAGAGTGATTCGAGAATATAAATATATCATCAAACAATTTGGTAGGATGTTTGAATTTGAATTACCCGCTCAAATGCTTATTGGGATTCAAATACTTGAGTGCAAAATTCCAATTTTTGAAATTTGAAAAAAAAGATGAATGCAGCTACAAAATTATAGAAGGAGCCGATCGCGGCACACAACCCAATAGTAGAGTTGGCTTGTGAATAGTAACTTGCAACTTTGCTAAAGGGAAGAGTATTTGTTTATATATTGATGATGATTATACTGACATTCGCATATTATTTACAACAACATTAAGTATGTATTCGGCTACTCTCTTAAAACCATAGGTTTCAATCAAAACCATGGTTTGATTGCTAAATACCCAAAATTTTCTCAAAACCATGGTTTTGGGAAAATCCTTTTTTTTTCTTTCTTCCTTATGTGGGCCCCACCCCATCTCTTTCATTGGTCCTTTTTAATTATGTGGGCCCTACCCCCTCTCTCATTAGTCCTTTCTCATTATGTGGGCCCTACACTATTAAAAAAGCTATTCTAACAACAATGGCCAAACAGTCTCATTTTATCAAAATCATTTTTTTTCTCATAATCTATTCTGCTTAGAATCTATTTTTTACCTTTTCTCTAGAAGCTATTCTCTACTTTTTCTCCAGAAGCTATTCTCCAAAAGTTAATCCGAACACATCTTAATAAAAGGTACAATCCTGAAAAAATGAATCTGACAGTTAAATAATAGGGTTCAAATTAAAAGATCATTAGACAAATCACTCTGCATTATGTAATTTGGTAATGATGATTATGGTCAAACCCATAAGTTGACACAAAATTTAGTCATGGGTTTTACTCCCTCCATTTCTATTTAGAAGTAACTTTTTTGTGTCTCAAAATTTAAACTACTTTTTTCTTTTTCACCCCTATTAAATATATATCTTTATATTAATGAACCACTAGTCCTCTTTCATTTAATCCACTACTACATATTCAGGCATATATAACATTCAATAAATAACAATTACAACTAATAAACATCATGTATGTTGAGACGTATGTTGCACAAGAATATATAATGCTAAAACATAGTGGTTAAATATGCTCATCATCATGTATTGAAAGACAAAATTCACGGAAACACAAAAATAATTGTTGTAATTAATAACCGTTATTTATTTACTGACAAATATGATAGTTTTTATGAAACAACAATCATGTAACACTTATAAATGATTCGTCTTTTAACATTATATTAGTTAAAACAAACACATAATGGTTATAATAATTAACCGTAAAATATGAATATAAATATGAGATATTATTATATATTATATCTAATAATATCTCAGATTTATACTTTTAAGATAAATATAATATGTTAAGATATTAATCAAACAAATAATATCTATTAATATCTTAAAGAGGCCGGAAATGAAGGATTTTGAAAAAATTTTGCTAGACAATACTTGACAGTTTTTCATAAAGAACCGTTATGCATTTTTTTAATAATACTTAATAGTTATCAATGAAAATCATCATATATAAGAAAGCGGGATTCTAAAAAAATTTATTTCATAAAACTTGATAGAAGAACCGTTTCTTTAAGATTACTTAATGGTTAAAAATGATAACTGTCATATATAATAAGGCGGGATTCTAAAATTTGTCAAATATAAGGAGGCATGATTCTATAAAAAAGTTATTTGACAATATATTATAGTTCTTCACAAAAAAACCATTAAGTATTATATAGGGTTAATGTGCAAATTTGTCTCAAAAATTTTCGTTGGGAGCAATGTTACTTCGGAATTTTTTTAGGTTCGATGTTGCCCGAGAAGTGTTAAGATGGAGTAATGTTGCCCCTTATTGTGAAAAAGTTAATGGTTAATGTGACTTTTTTTAACGGTTAACATTAGTTTTTAAACTGTGTGGGGCAACATTGCTATATTTTGAAACTCCTGGAACAATATTGAACTTAAAAAAACTTTCAGGCAATATTGTTCCTCAACAAAAAATTTCAGGGCAAATTTGTACGTTAACCCTATTATTTAATATAAAAAGGTGTGATTGTGAAAAACAAAATTATTTGACAATATATTATGGTTCTTATAAAGAACTGTTAAGTATCCTGTAATATAAAAAAAGTATTTGACAATATATTACGGTTATTCACAAAGAACCATTAAATAATCTAACAATGTATTAATATAGTCTTTATTGACATATTAATTAATATAATGGACAATACATTATGGTTCTTCACAAAGAATTGTTAAATATCCCTTCATATGAAAATGTGGGATTATGAAAAATATCAAATATAAAGAAGCAGGATTATAAAATAAATTTTGTTTGGAATAACTCTTCCAACTCCTTCTTAAACATTTTTGAACGTCCCTAGTGGCCAGGGTCCCATACTCTTCATTCCATTGACTTTGCTTTGCTGTCACGAGTTTCGTCCTCCACCACTAACATGGATCTTCACTCTGCATCTTGTTCCTCAGATAAGCTTTAATTTTTTTCAATTAACGTTTATAGTTTCATTTTATTTTTTTTATATAATGAGAGCTCACTAATTGAGGTTCAATGTTGTTGGATTATCTAGGAAAAAGAATCGTAGGTAAAAACAATATCTAATTTCTGATGATGGCTACTGGTTTGAAGATAACAACAACAAAAAAACATCGAAGAAAAGTAGAGAGCACGAAAAAATGATGAGGGAAAATGCAGAATTTTTTATTATTGTTTTATTGTAGTGAAAATAATTCTGATTATACTAGATTATATATATTAAAATCAATATAATTTTTTCTTCTAATTTTTAGAAGTTTGTTGAATCACGATCTACTTGAACATTCACCCTCTCAAATTCCTAAACTTTAGCAAGTATTTTGAAATCAAATTTGTTGAATAGGTATGAGATTTGCTCAAGTTTTAATATTTGCCAATTTTTACTATATATATTCTGGTTTTTATATTTATATTATCCCTTTGCAGTTATTGAACTCTGGAGTACTGATATGTGATCAACAATCTATAACAAAGGTGTTGGAGTATATTGTAGAATTTTCTTAATAGAATACAAAAATTATAAGATAATGTTCTAGAGTGTTTATGTTATTAATTTCTTTTAAATTATATGACGTTTATATATAATGTATTGAATTTTTTGATAATGTATTCAATTTTGAATAATAAAAATAATTTTTTTATTTAATATTATTATCTTGTTATTATCAATAATTATATTTTGTTTTATATATTAAATATTAACAATAAAACTACACAAAAATAAATAATAAAAAAAACTATATATAATAAGAAAATAAGGCCAATACATTACTATTATTAACAAATAACCATTATATATGTCCTCAGTATATTACGGTTCAGAATCGTTATATATCTTGCACTGAGCATATATAATAATGCCCACATATATGACAATTTGGAATTGTAATTTATGGCTGATAATAACCCATATATATCAACAATTTTATAGTAGTGAATAATAGTGATAATTTATTATACATTTTCTTTCATATTTTATACTCATTCTCTCACATACTTTTTCTTTACTTATTCTCTCCCCTGTACTCTTTTCATTAATAGAGGCATATTTAGAAAAGACATGATATTTTTAATACATTTATTCTTTTTAACAAATCTTAATTAATCTCCATTTCATTTTGTGTAACCAGAAAAAAGTTGTTTATAAAAAAACATGATGGAGTAACTTCTAGCATTAAAGTGTAAAAAAACTCAGGGCAGAGGTCGCGTTCGCATTGCCATCCCTGATGAGTGTCTGGCTCCTATTCCTTACTTTCCTATCCCTTTCCTATCCTTTACTCAAAATTACACCATTTTGGGTGTAAAAAAAAGGGAGGTTGGGCCCATTTTTTTTTCAAAAATAATATTCAACACCTTGAAATATTTTTTTAGTGACACTTAGTATCCTAAAATAATGTTTTGTGCATCCAGTGCCTTTTAATATTTTTCTAATTGCAACGAGCAGTCTAAGTTTAAGATGCAGGACGTTGATGAAAAAAATATTTTAGGGGATTAGATGAAAAAAATTATGTTACGATATTAGGTGTTATTGAAAAAATTATTTAAGGTGACAAGTGAGCTAAAAATTAATTTATGATATTGAGTGTTATTAAAAAAATACTTTGGAGTGCAGTTTGCTAGACAATGGTTACTACTAAAAAAAATATTTGAGAGTGATCAGCGCATCAAAAATTATTTTAGGGTATTGGGTCTAACTAAAAAAAATTGGCCAACCTCCTTTTTTAACACTCAAGACGGTATAGTTTTGGGTAAAGAGGAGGAAAGGGACGGAAAAGTGAAGGAGAGAGCCAAACTCGTCCTGATAGGCATTGAGTGCTGAATAGGAAAACGCACCATTCGGACTAGTATATGGATCGGACTATAGAATAATCTTAGATTTTTTTATTTAAGTATTTCTATCTTTTATTTTCAAAACTAGGATTTTTTATGGTCAGTTCAAAGCTATGATATTTACCACAACAAGCATTAACTCCCCTGTGTGATGCGCGTGATACATATACTCAATGTATTAGTTATTATCCCACCTACTAACACTTTGATTTGCTATTGTCACAATTTCTGAAAGCAAAAAATGCTATATGATTTAAATATGAGAGAGTTGTCATTACATCAATATCTTTCAACATATCTTTGAACTAAAAAATGTGAGTGGTATATTTTTCAAAAAATAATCATAACTTTGCCTTACATATATGTAATGCATTGAATGTGACAATTTTAACATGGGCTGCCAACAATAAATGTAGCTTTTACTCTCCAAGCATTAAATTAGATGAAAATAATTCAAAAATTTTAACATTATAAGAAATTAAATTAATCATGTATAAAAATCTTACAACATAACTTGTCATCAATGAAGATAGTGATGCAATTTAAATTATATTAATGATCTAAAAATCTTAGCAATAATGAAAATATTAAAATAAATCAAATTCACAATATTCAAAGTTAGACATTTTTAACTTAACTTTTTCATATTATTCTTCTTTCGCTAAGGGTCATATGACCTAAGAATCTCTATTAAAAGAATTTACACTATTGCTTGAAGAAAAATGCAATAATAAATGGCCAGACCACACAGAAGTTTATATCAAGTTAATCAGTACCACAACAATCAAATGAATGGTCATTCTCTCTCCCATGCTTCTGAGTTTTCTTTTTGGCACATACTAATATGAAAAATTTATACTAACACATGCAGCAAAAGAATTCCCTTCATTGGAATCAATAGGTCTAATTGCTTGTAATCTCCAACATTCCAAAACAACAACATAATGTCGGTACATTTAGAAATAAACAAAATAATGTGATGGTGATGACTCATTCAAAAGTTGCCTCGCTGTAACTTCCTTCATGGAATTAACCACATCATCTTACATTTGAAGAACTTTGATGCAAGAAGTATTTAGCTGCAAAAAATACTCACTGCAATAAAAATGGTCCCATGTATCAATTAATTTCCCTCAAGGACACCAGTATTGACATAATCTTTTCTTTCTCTCAAATATGCATTTAGCTTGACAATGCTTTCGCATGATTCAACAATTTCCAATTGTGGTGCATATTCATTATAGTATAAACCTATAGATAGTGGCAATGAGATTCTTGACAAACTTTCTATTGTTTCAGAGACAATGTCCTTTCAATTGTGGTTCAATGAAAAGGTTGTAAAAAAAGTAAAGGTACAATTTATATCCCCTCATCAAGTCATGCAATTTTCTTAAAAAACCAAGTATATTTTAGCCAATGAAATATTTAATAATCTATTAAATTGTATATACGTCAATGTTTGTATAATATAAGAATAATATATTTATTTATTTTTTTTGTGAATAGAAATTTCCCTCCATTCCTCCCCATTGTTCTCTTGCCAAAAAGACTTTAAGGCTCCTACTAAATTAATTTACAGAGTAATTATAAAACTGTGCTTACTTTATCAAAATAAATATATATCTCAGAAAGTAAGTATTCTAAATTGAAATTACTATTATTCATGTTGGGTAGATAGTCTTTAAATATATCTATTTTTTAAATATCCAAATAAATCTATTTTTTAAAAGAAACTATTCTAAACTGAAATATTTTACCTCGTTACACTACTCCTCTTTTTCTACACCGTTCAATATTCACCTTTTTTTTCTCTAATGTTTGGATCCTTCACATATAAGTTTTAACATCATTAATCCCTATTTAACAGTTTTAATGTATAAAAAAATATCGAAAAAGGAGGCACAAATTGCATGTCCTACTTTTGACAATATCACATATAGCACGTTGAAAGTATTGGCAACACATCAAAGACAAAGAAAAGTAAATGTTGATTGGGTCTAGTTTCTATTGTCATCCTTTTCTGCTTTCCTAGAAACGTGAAGAATTTTGAATGCGAACCAGTTGTCACAGCAGCAATGCTTCCATTTTTGGGGACATAAACACAATAATTCCATCATCATCCCTTCTTGCCCAATGTCATCCCCATCATCACAATTCTTCCTTCCTTCGGATCTCTACCTTCGCTGGAGCTGAAGTCACTGGAGAGGAAGCTTAAACCGCCATTCACTCCATCCTGAAATACCATACTGCTGATGAGTGAGAATGAAGATACTGTGGTGAAGATGACTGAGGTCAAGTGGCTTTGGCAGTGGAAGAAATTGGTGGAAGGCAAAGAAGAGGTTGAAGGTTGAATAAGTAAGAAGCAGAGGAATTGAATGGGGGTGTCAGTGGTTTATGGCAGTGAAGAAAAAGAAATAGAAGCGGAGATGGTAACTGTGGTGTTAGACAGTGGTGAGAGAAAGAGAAGGAGGAAATGGTGGAGAGAAAGAAAGAGCTGCCGGAATCTGGGAATGAGCCACCGAAATTTGGAAATGTCAATGGGGAATTACATGAACATTACTAGAAAACACAGAAAAGGTCGAATGGTGTTCTGGTTGATGAAGGTGGTTGTGTGGAAGTGCAGCTCCGACGGTGAGGATGATTCTGGTGTGATGAACAAGGATGGTTGTCTCGTCTTCTCGTCTGTTCTGATTTATTGCAGACGGTGAAGGTGATCTGTGGTGGTGAGAGGGAAGTGACCGAAGGTTTAGAGCTCCTCTCCCTCTTCGTGTCGCCTCTCCCCCGAGCTTCTCATAGTTCTCAACTCTCTCAAGACTCTGTCCGCAACTCACCACTGCAACTCTGTCTGGCATCGATGGTATTGAGGGTGAATGCCGACAGCTATAGTGAAGTAGAGGAAGGTGAAGATGATCAAAATCCCAGGTTCAAGCTTGCTGCCCCCTCTTACTCTTAGCTCAAGCTCCCTCTCTATTCTTTTTCTTCATCTTCCGCTTCTAAGTCTTCCCTCGATATCAAGATGGACTATAAAGCCATCGCCGACATCGCCGTTTCGCGGTTCAAGAAGGTTATGTCTCTTCTGGGTCAAAGCAAAATCGGTCATGCTCGATTCGGAAGAGCCCCTCTACGGCAACCTCCACCTCATCCTCCTCCTGCCGTTAATCAAAACGCCTAGCCTCAACCTTCGGAGCCCAAAGTTAATTTAGTATCGCCGTTGCAACAGATCCTGCTGGCCCTTCTTCAGCACCAATCTCTCGGTGAATAACATCCCCTGATCCCTAAAATGTGGTTATTGAGAGGAAGGACTCATTTAGAGCCAATAATTTAATTTGTCGTATTCCTCTGCTACGACTTCGTTTATGTTGTCTCTTATACTGGCGATACTGATAGTAAACACCCCTCCCCATCATCGCCCGCGACCGCTTTCAGATCTAGAATCTATCTCAGGGATCCTCATGGAGAAAGCCTCCTCTTTTCTTCTTCGCTGAAGAGAAAGTATAGCTCCAAGATCTGTCAGCCATATTCACTCACTAGCTGCCACCGATATAAAATCACTTGCTCTCTGCCACTAATTCAACGAATCTCATTTTTGTAATGACTCTCTCACCAGATCTGCTGGCCATCCCTCCTTATAGAGTAAGCTCTGCGACTGAAATGAGTAAAGAAAGCTTAAGGGCCATTTTGGTTGGAGGGGAGGGGATAAAAATGAGCCGCTCCCCTTGTTTGGTTTGAATTTTTGGATAGGAGGGGAACCAAAATTTGGCCCTCTCTCACCTTCCTTCTCCTTATTTTGGTCCCCTCCAAATTGGGGTTTTTTGGAGGGGAGCAAAATATCTTGACTAATTTGCCGCCATAATATTTTTTATATCCCACCAATGCCCATGCTCAAAAGCTCTCACGTCATCCGTCCACAACTCCCTCTGCTTTCTGCCATGAACGCTGTTGCAACTTACTTGAAGAAATGAAGTCACGCCTGAAGATGCGTAGAGGATGAAGCTGATTGGATTTCAACTCTTCAACACACTTATCAATTAGTTCGTTCTTTTCCTTGCCATACGTTCTTTCTCTTCCTTTTTTTTGGATGAAGTTTTTTTTCCCGATGGAGTATGTTCTTCCTTTCTCATATGCTATGTTGTTTTTTTTTCCTTTGCCCAGGTTTTCCATATGGTATCTAACACCATATACTAGATCACTTTTGTATATTTTTTTATCTTCATAATAAAATTGTTAATTTAATTTTTAAAATATATTATTTTTCTAATTAAAAATATCATTATAGTAGTATTTTTATATCCCCTGTTAAAATATAAACATATTTTTACCAACAAGTATAAATAAAGATATAAAATTAAGATGAAGGGTAAAATGGTAATTTGATTAATATCACCCCTCCCTTCCCCTGTTAAACCAAACAAGGAATCATTAAAAACTCATTTCATCCCCTTCCTTTCAACCAAATCAAACAAGATAACATCTTATCTTTTCCTTCCATCCCCTCCCCTCCATCCCTTCCGCCTCCATCCGCTCCCTTCAAACCAAACACATCCTAAAGGTGTGGGGTGGGCGGGAGAGAAGAGAGAGTAAAAACTGCAGAGGAGAACCAGTTAATTTTAGAATATAAAATTCCTAGCACGATGATATAAATGAAGAGAGAGAATAGGAGATGAATGTGAATTTTGAAATTTGAAAAGCCTTCAAATTTGAATTTCAAATCCCCCCTCCCAGAGGCCAAAAATGAAAGGAGGGAGAATTCCAGCAGGAGGGAATAATATATTGTGTGTGACTGTAGCCGTTCATTTTCACGTGCATGGCATGAAGCCAAATGTTAGTTGACACTGTTCATATGAACAGTGATTTAAGATAGAAGCTAGAAGAAAACGTGGCTCGGCTAGGCTAATGAAACATACATATTTATATTATTAAAGGGATATGCTTGAATCATAAAGTACATGATACAATTTTATTTTCAATAAATCTGTTTACTTTTATTTTTTTATAGATGAAAGTTTAAGTGAATTGTGTTATGGGAGTTCACCAGATCATGGTATGTCTTCATATTCAAAAGGTACTTATAGAAATAGTTACATATTTCCCACCAACAAATTTATATTTTAAAATCAATGTATTTAAATTTGCGAGTTTGCTTAACACACTGTTGAATATTTTGAAAGGTCTTCAAAATAAACTCATTCATCTTCTCCTATAAATTGATCAAACCCATTCCCTATTTTGATAAGGCATTGGTGGTCATTTGACGACGCAGTGCAACCTACATTTTTTTAAAAATTATAAGACAAAATGCTATATTAAAAGTAAAATAAGAGCTCTCCAAGGAAGAGAAAGAAATAAAATAAGGATTCAATTCAGTAAGACAAAAGAAAAGGGGATTTTTTGCTAAACGCAAAGAGAACTTGAGAAAGCCTTCAGTATGGAAGAAATGTCAAACCAAACAGCATTCCTATAGCAGCAGCTTCGGAACTGGTATGATTTAAGAACAGTAGGTGTCGCTTGTAAAAGAAAGAAACCCAGAATTGTGAATATTGAAAAAAGGGCTGATAGGAAGCATTGAATTATTGAGAGATTTGAATACGCATTTTGCTTTTTTAGAAGAATTGCCGTAATGGTGAACTACACGCATGCAAACAACTAACTGACAGTAGAAATTTCTATCATGTTTCTTTTTTTTTTTTTTAAATAAAAATTTCTATCATGTTTCTTCTTATATAAGATGATAGACCAACCATCAAGTGATGATACTTGAGAAACAGTAGTACTTCTTCCGGTCTTAATTATAAGACAAAATTGATTTTTTTAGAAAAATTAAGGAAACTAATTAAATTATTTTAGAGTATTTTTATTTATATTTTTTTCTTCAAACTAATTAGTTTGACTAATAAATTAATATATAATCTACGGATATATAACATATGATATGATTAAGTAACTTATTTAGCTTCATTAATTTCTCCAAAAAAAAGTTAACTTGTTTTATAATTAGAATCGAAGGTAGTACTAGATGAAGTTGGAGTCAACCTTTTGATCTTATGATTATAGTTTGAGAAAGCTGAGGTCGAGGGAGACAATGGCCCCAATATTTCTTGAATTACTGGGAGAGGGAAGCCAAACCTTACCATGATGAAATGACATGGACGGGGTGTTTGATGTGCGCCCCTGCTGCCCCCAAAGAATGGAGGGCTTCCGAAATGTTTCTTTTTTTTTTTTTTTCTATTTATAGTTAGATTCTATATAAGATAAGTGATATTTTGATATCTTATAGATAATGTTGTTTTCAATTTTTTATTATTTTTCAAAGATTTAATGCTATAAAATTGTATAGTTTCTCTTTCATTTAAAATATTAAATTTATCAATGAGTTTTGATTTTAAAATAATTTAAAATGTTTAATAAAAATTATGGTAATTTTATTATTAGGAAAACCTATTTGTCGGTACCCATACTTTTACTCAATTTTAATTTGGTTCTTGTTCTTTTTTTTCTCTTAATAAAATCATTAATTTTACTCTATTAACATCGCTAGCTTCTATAATTTTTTTTTTTTGGGTAAAATTTTACTCTATTGGTATTGTTAATCCTTGTAACAGTATTGACAGAGTAAAATTAAAGCATTTAATTAAGAAAAAAAACACATAGGTATTAAATTTAAAATTGAAGAAAAGTATGAACACCTATAAATGAGTTCTCGTCCTTTTATCATTTACTCTCTTTTTTTTTTTTTTTTTTCACAAAACCGTAAGCATAAGTAGATAACCACAAGTGCCAAATTGGTAACTGTTGACTTTTGACCTAACTCCTTGAATGCATGAATAAGTGGGTAGAGTTACCGCAGCGGTTCACGGGCCAATTTACTATTTCTGATCTTTTTTTAATTAAAATCAAAAGGATATTAATAACAATAAGATATTACATAATAGAAGACACATATAGAAAGGATATACGTAAAGGTTTATAAGATTGTGAAATGGGGCTGTAAAAGCAGTGGTTAAGAATACCTACATACTTTAGAGTACCACATCATCTTAATTCTGTCTAATGAAAACAGAATGACTTATTTTATTTTAATTTTAGTTGGCTAATAACTCATACGAAAAGATTTAAATTTTATTTTGTTTGGAAGAAAAATATTGGTTAATCATTTTGTTTTATCTGTTTACCAAATTAGATATTTTTTCTTAAAAACAAGAAAAAAATTTGAATTTTTCCAATGAGTCGTCAACCAACTAAGATTAAAATAATCTGAAATGTTCTATTTTTATTGGATATAATTCAGATAACGTGGTATTCCTAGAGTATGTAAATATTTTTCATGATTTGGGAGAACTTTCTCAGGCAATTGATCGCCAACTGGTAACGCAAGATTGATGTTTTTCTTGTTGATACAGATAATCACTAATGACTCCTTATATGAACCATTGACTCATTGTTGTTCCTGATGATAATAAGGCAGCATATATGGGGCAGCGCCCGCAGCGGGTAAAAAACTATTTCTTTTTAGGAGGGAGTGAACTCCAAAATTAATGACTATTCATACATTTTAATTTTCTTAAATGAAAAATTTATTGTGGCAAAAAAAAATTCATTAAATATTATTAAAATAAGATAGAAATAAACATAGGTGGAAATAAATGTAAATTTTATTGGTATTTGTATCCCTCCTTTCTCCCATAATTGGATTCTCTCAACGCGATCCCCTTCCTTTTCACTTCCCGATCTTAACGGTTAGATAAAAAGTTGAGCAATTCAAATGTATTGTTTTATAAAATAATTTTATAATTCACATATGTATTCTATAAAGTAAGTAATACTTGTAACTCATTAATGTCATGTACACCTCAATTCTACTGTTTCTTTTATTTTTTTAAATAAAATAATTTTTATTAAAGCGCTATGCTGCTTTAGCAAAAATATATTCACTTGCATAAGTTGTACGGCTCAAAATTCGTCAGTGATTTAGAAATTGGGGTCGCCTTTAATGATAAAGGTTCATTCATTATAAAGTGTACTCTTCTCTATTTTCTAATTCATTATAAAGTGTTAGTATTTAATTAATAAATTGGAATTATGGTTTAAAGAAAACAAATTGAGGACAAACGTTTCTATAATCCGTTGGACCCAATCGGAGATCGAATTCAATTGACTCCCTGTCGCAGGCGGAGTAGTAGCTATCACCAATCCCGCTACTCTAGTGTGTATGATTTCCTTTCATACGTATGCGCTACGGAGTGTTCGTGCTGATTCGTCGAGCTTTAGGCTTCTATCTCCCCTAAATTAATAAGGGTATTTTTGAAAAATAAAAAAGATTAACTAATTTAAATACTATTCTTAATTTCTCCAAAGTTAGGTAAATATGTTCTATAATTAGGACCAGAGGGAGTATCTATTTATTACAATTATAAACTGTACTAAGTACTAGCTAAAATTTAGTAGTTTGATATATATATATATATTTATTTATTTATTTGTTAATAATTTAATAATTTTATAAAATTCTCTATCTAGATCATTCAAAATTTCAACGTATGGTGGTTCAAATAGGAAATGGAGGGGAAGCGAAGGGGAGAAAATCCAAACCCCTGATTTCCTTTTTTCTTGGAAAATTACATTGAATGATCAGTACTTATTAAAGAACGGGATCTATTAGTTAATAATATATCTAAAGAGCCCATTTTTGATAGAGTATATATAATAACGTCGATCCAGTTTTTTCCTCCCCACTTAGTGGGATAAGACTTAGTTATTGTTATTGATAAGTAATCGCTACTAACATCTAATTGTATTAGCAATAAAAATTAAGGAGAATTACATTTAGGTCCCATTGAAAAAAAAAACAAGAAGAAATGATCCCTGTAGATTGCAAAATAAAAAAATGGTCACATTAACAACTTCATGAGCCTATATTGACAACTTATTAACAACTCCAAGAACCTGTATTGACAACTCCATGGGACCATTTTTTCATTTTGCAATCTATAGGGACCATTTCTTCATTTCTCCTCTTTCTTAGAACCTGAATATAATTCTCCCTAAAAATAATAAGACGGAACTATACACAACTTTCTTAATTTTATGTCTTATACAGAACATTTTCCTAACGAAGCTCGCTTCCCGAGATTACTCCGTTACAGTCATAGAGATCAGGGCGAGCTTCACACATTTCTCTCATATCTCAATATCTCAACTCAGAGTGATCTCTTTCTCTAGAGGCTGGATCTGATACCACATGTTATTGTTCATGCTAGAAGGAACAACATAACAATGACATACATTATTAATTAAACACAAAGTACAAATCATATTGTCCACAAAACATAAAACCACATACATACTAACATACCATTATTGATCTGATAGATACAACACTGAACATAAAAAAATGTAATTTTGAAATATCAAATTGGCGGTCAGGGATTGCACCTCCTATCTCTATTATAAATGTTACAACGTGGGAGCCTGGGATTAAATTGTTGCTGCTGAAGGCAGCTGGTGTATCTTCTCCTTGGAGGGCATTGAACTGCTGCTCTATATCTATTTTGGGTAGGCAATACTCTGCTTTTGAAATCCAAACTAAGTGACACTACCACAGGATCACCCAAGAAACTGGTCATCTCCATATGATCTTCCACCACAACAAAGCTGTCGTTGTTGTTGAGGGAGGGCTTGGCCTGGTGATTCGCATTTTGCCATGAATATGCAAAAACAATCTTTTTCTCTGAAATGGTCATCGTTGTTATCAGCAGAATGAGAAGCACTTTGGAGATGCAATTCTTCATTTTCTTCATCCTGATGATGACTTCAACTCTCTCTCTCTGTGGCTATCCACTTTCTTTCGACTCTCTGATGTCCCTGTGTGGCTATTCTATTCACTCTGGTCTGCTCTTATAAAGACAGACCATTCATTCACTTTTGACCTAACTCATTCAATGCATGGTGAAGTTGGTTGGTTAGTTGAGAATTTAAGATTCTTGTTGTAAGGAGTAACTATTGTTTGAAATGATATTTTGGACTGTGTTGTCTCCGTGCCCTTTTTATAGGTTTCTTATTATTTTATTTATATGGCATTTTATTAAAGTTTTCATATGAATATATATATTTTTTCTTTCATTTATTATTGTGTCAACTTCATTCTCATAAGGTATAATGTATACTCCCTCCGGTTATATTTATAAGTAACTTTTTCTTTGGTTGCGTAAAACGAACTGGTAGTTAAAAACAATAAATGTGTTAAAAATGTCATATTTTTTTTTCCATATATACCCCTATTTATGAAAAGAGTATAAGAGAGAGAATAGATAAAAAGTATGAGAGATAATGAGTATAAGATATGAGAGAAAATGAACATTTAATAGAGGTAAAATAGGAAAAAGAAACTTACATTTTCAGACAAAAAGTGAAAGTTGCTTATAAAAGGGATCAATCCTATTAGAGAGAAAATTGTTTATAAATAGGACCGAAGGGAGTATTACATATGGATAAAATTGAAAAGTTGTTGAATTTTATGGTGGAATTAATTAAGTTTAAAGCTTTTCTTGGCCTATATGAAATGTATTGGAATTGCCTTATAAATAGAATTAGGAGAGTATGTGTATAAAGTAGAGTTTGATATTTACGTTGTTTTTTCTACTTTTTATTTTACTTATAACAAATTTATTTCTGTAAGGATATAATTTTCCCTTAAACAATAGCATTGTGGTTTGAAATGAATACAACGAAACAGTAGCGTGGTTTCAGGAGGCGGGGGACGCAGAAATATTTTTGGTGTTGCGTTGGGAGCAATAATCCCTTGATTATTAGGTTGAAGTGTAAAAGCACCCATATATAATTTTTAAAAGTACATCTGACATTATATATTTTTTTAGTTAAAAAATACCCACATAGTAAGTGAGTGTTTGGGAAGATCCCAAACCTATGTTTACGCAACCCGAGACAAAACTCCTCTAACATACTTACCTCATAAATCGTAAAAGCATTTTTCAAAAACTAATTCAAACACATACTAAGACTATTCAAAAGGTAGAAAAACCCAAATTTTTAAATTCGGACTAGAAATTGGTGAACTGGACTGATTTGGAAACTTGTCCAGTTTGTTTTTTTTAAATCAATTTTTTTTATTTTTTTTATAATTTTATAATAATAATTTTAAAACCTTCAATTTTTTATCGATTTGGCTCTAGGTTACCTTTTGGTTGATTCCAATATGACTCATTAACTTAGTACTCCTACTTATTCATTTCAATAGAAAAAAAAAATGCTAAAATCCGTTAAGTGGTTAAACCGTGGTTAGTTTTTGTTTTTGTGGGGCCCACACTTATGTTAGTTCCTTCTTCCTAACGTCGGGAAAACGGGTCGAGCCCGTCAAGCCGGCCCTTTTAAGTCCTGGTCCTTCAAGGGTCGGGTTTGTAAATTGTAGCTTTAAAAGGAAGTCGGGCCTAAAAAGACCGATCCTGTAGGGCCTCAGGCTTAAAAGGGCCAGCCCTGACTCCCAATTCTACTTCTTCCTCATCCTTGTTCTCTCATCAATGTATCTCTCCTCTCACGGTCTCACCCACTCTCGCCACCAGCCTCAGCTTGAGATGGATAGTTCAGAATGATCAAAGTAACCAACTAGTCAAAGCATCAGACACTTCACAAGCTTAGAAAATCTAAACATGCTTTGCGAACTCAGTAGAAGCTATCAGTCCTTCTGTTGGATAAGACGAGGCCATTTCAATCTCCGGTGAGACCGTGAGAGAGAGAGAGAGAGAGGAGAGATAATTAATGTGGATGAGAGAACATAGAGGAAGAAGGGATAAGAAGTGTAGGGCCCACAAAAACAAAAAGTAATCACCGTTTAACCTCTTGGCGGATTTTAGCATTTTTACTCTATTTAGAAAAAATCTGCCGACGTTTTTACACCAATATATATATATATATATATATCGTATCAGATGTATTTTTGGAAAAAGATATAAGTATTTGTGCACCTTAACCTTCTATTATTTGATTTTTATTGTTGGTAGGACCGACTTTCTTGAGGAGTCCGACAAGAAGAGATATAAAAGATAAAGAAAAAAAAAAAAGTAGTGTACAATATTTTTAAGGGGTGAGTAACATTTTTCTTTGGGTTTAATTTATCCTCATACTTATCTTATATGATGTGATTTGGATTAACAGACAAATTTTAATACCTATAGAATACATTGAAGACCTTTAAATATGGATTGCACTCCAATACTCAAGTTAAGATAACAATTACTTTTACAAAGTGATAATTTGACTCTAATTTGTGTGAA
Source organism: Inga oerstediana (assembly GCA_963210345.1). Taxonomy (NCBI): domain Eukaryota; kingdom Viridiplantae; phylum Streptophyta; class Magnoliopsida; order Fabales; family Fabaceae; genus Inga; species Inga oerstediana. The sequence continues at coordinate 69,755,548 of OY723401.1, forward strand.
TTTAACAACAAAAGTGATTAATTTGATCTCTTATTATGTGGTGTGATATTTGATGTCTGAATGGATGGATGGTAATGAGTATTTATAGATCATGAAGTAATGCTTTGCAATGATATTTCTTAAAGCAACATTTCTTTAATTAAAAGTTATAATAATTTATTATATTTATAAATCTCATATGTTGATTAGTATGAACAACCATATGAAGAGTTATACCTTTTTATTATATAGAGTTTTCTATAAATATAATACAACCTTTCATCAAGTGATAATGGTTACCACACATTTAGTTGTAACTTTTCACTTGTATCTTTAGGAACTAAAGAAACATAACCTTAGTGACTTATATAGTGGTGTAACTTCTTAGACGATTATTCATATAAATTATTTAATTTATAAAAATATGACTTTACAAAAAGCACATTTTTTTATTTTTTTTTTGTCGAAAAAAAAAATACCTTTATTTTAAAATATTCTATAACATTCATATATAGCATGAACAATATAACACAATGGTATTAAAATTTAAATGTATAAATTTATTATTTTCTTTTAGTTTTTATATTTTTGAGGAAGAGCCTTTTTGCAGCAATTAAGATGTTGTCGGGAGGCCTCGTGATCACATCCACGTTCACATTATGAAAACGACGTCTAGCATGAATATGTGCCATAGACTGAGTGTCGGTTTGATTTTATTTGATCTTTTTTTTGCCAGATATTTGATTTTTTTTTTTGGATTGTAGTACGATGTTATCGATATTTTTTTTTTAGTACAAAATATTTTTTAAAAAATTTTTTGGTACAATTTTTTTATTTATTTTTTGGTGTTTTTGTTGTAGTACCATGATGTTATAAATACGTTGTATCGTCAGATTCAATCATTGCCTACAACCACAGGTCCATTTTTAAAAAAAACAGAGAAAAAAGAAAATCACATCCACAAGTGTTGACGTCGTCACTTTTGATCGAAGCGCCTAACTGATATTGAATGCATGATGTATTATTAGTCGGCGAATTTATTATTTTTGTGAAAAGACATGCTCCTTTTTCTTTTTTTTTTTGGTCGTTTAGATATTTATTTATTTATTTTTATTTTTTACCCTATTATCATATAAGTGAGAAAGCACACACCTATGTTTCTCACAACTCTGCCTCCACTAGAACTGGTAAAACGGATTGGGCCCCAATCAAATTTGGCGGGTTAGGGCTGGTTAAATGCCAGCCCGTCCACCCCATTTAACTTGCGGGTTAAGCAAGCTAGCCTGCGGGCTGGCCTGTTAGCCCACTTATTTTTATATTTTTTTTATTTTTCTTATCAAATAAATTTAAATATTCTAATTACCTTTTTTTTGATGTTGTGTTCAATTATTTCCTCATATTTTTATTTGACACTTTTATTTTTATGTTATATTTATTTATTCTACAATTATTAAATTTAAAAGAAATGTATTTATATGATGTGAGTAGACGAAAAAAAGGAAAGTAAGAATGAAATTGACTTCCTAATACAAATATATAAAAGAAAAGAAGTATGATATGAGTAGGTGAAAGAGAAAGAAAGTGAGAATTTTATAAAAAAACCACCAGCCCACGAAGGGGCGGACTGGCCGTTCACGTCCGCTGCCCCTCCACGATCCACACCACAGTTTTAAATCATTCCAATCAAATTTATCTAATTATATATTTTTAATAAACTATCAAATTTGAACTATCACTAGGAAAAGAGAGTTTTTTTTTTTAAACAATAGTTATAATATTTTTGGTCAGTCATAAAATTTTGATATAGATAAAACAACGAGTATAAATAAATTCTTAGTTTATAATTAAAAATTTAGACTGATTGGTTAAGGAACTGATCTTTAAACTAGAAACGTTTGTAGTTGGATTGCTTAACCAAAAGTTCATAAAATAAATTTTTAAATAAAATATATTTTTCAATTTCTATATTTATAATAAAAAAATCTAGAAAGTCGAAATATTTTTTTAAAGAAATTATACTGCTATGGCCGGAGTTTATAGCTGGAGTTCCTCTTCTCTCGTGCTTGTGGTTGTGGGTTCAGTCAATTGGTTTGGAGCTCATGTGTTGTCTCATTCACTGTTTGAAGCTGATAGAGTTAATGGGTTGCTAGGCTGTGTAACTCCCTGCCTTGATTAGCGTAATTATGATTCAATCACGGATAATTAAAATGGATTAGAGACTGTCGGATAATTCCAAACTCATTTAAAACTCCCTCCATGTAGTAGGGACTTCACAAAATTTTCAAAACTTCTTTCCAATCCTGGTCTCAAATTCAAACATCAAATATAATTATCTATGCAGTTATATCACATTTAACATATCAGAGTGTATAACTTAATCCCCAGCAACCCCCGGGTTTCATCTATATATAGAACTATAGGGTTTCAGTTCCTAATTAGGGGATTACACCACCATGTATTCAAAAACCATTTATAACTCAAAAAATGTTATACAGTAATTCCTTATCCAAAATGAATAACCATGTATTCTAACCGCTCTGGGTCGTTCGCTTTTCCTTGGAGCCACTTGCCCTGTCTGAAATGTTAGTCAAAGGAAAGAATGAGATTCAAGAGAATCCCAGTAGTAACAAATCATTCATACCACACATAAGCACACAGCATGTAAGCAAATCATCATACAGCAGCAGAAGCACAAATCACACTCCACCCTCATCCCCTTTTACCGCTGGGAAGGCACATCGTCCTAACCCGAACCGTTGTTAGCGACTCAGTGACTATTGGCATGGCAGTGCATACACATAGCCTTATGGCTCGTATACCCATTCGACTTTCACAAATGACCCGTCGGCCTTCTTTCAGCTTTCACATAATCACAAATTTCACACCCCATCCTCATCCCCTTTTACTGTCGAGAAGGTACACAACCCTAACCCAAACCGTTGCTAGCGACTCAGGGACTATTGGTATAGCGGTGCTTACACATATCCACAATCATTGTAGCATTCGAATCCATCACAAATCAATGATATAACACACATACAATGCATCACGTATGGTATAAAAGAAAGAGTCACTACCTTGTTCCTTCCTGACTGGCTCTAGCACGATTCGTTAACGCCCAGGGTAAATGTCGAAGCCTATAACCAAAATTAAGGACAATCAATCAATCAATCTCTTTCCAAACTCTTTAATTTCCTAACTCTTAAGTTGATTATCATTCAAACTCTTTAGGTGGCTAAAAGACGCCTAAACATATGCCTAAAGGGTTGGGAGAAACCACCTCGAAGATGCCTTTTTGGAAGCAAAAGCACTGATTTTTGGTTGGTTCACTCGAGTGGAGATGATCTCACTCGAGTGATGACCCCTAAATTCACTCGAGTCTCCAAAAGTGCCACACTGGAAGTGTTTGCCCGAGAGCAAACCTCAATATGTCTTACACCCTCACTCGAGCATAGGAAACTGCACTAGAGTGATGACCTCAAATGCACTCGAGCACCAAAAAGTGAGACACAGCGAGTGACTACCCAAGAGCAACCATAAATCCCAAAAGCTTAAACTTACTCTCTCACTCGAGTGATGACCTATATTACTCGCGGGAACGAAAGTGCACTCTTGAGCTTTGCCTAAGAATCCAAGCGAAACTGAAGGGAAAAAGGGAAAATATCTTGCAGTACTTGAGTGAACCCTCCCTCACTCGAGTGTTATTCATCAGAAGCCAAAAATCGTAGCAACTGATATATGTTCCCATATTTACCTATTTCACTACCAATGGTCCTAAAACTTGTGCCAAAGCTCATTCTCACTCATTTTGACACAAGGAACCTCTTGGTAACTACAAAACAACCCAATTTCCACTCAATCAACACATTCTCAACTCTAGTTCACAAGGCCACACAAAACCACAATTTGCCAAACTTCCTCATTCAATTCCTAAATCAAAACTAATGACATTATAACACATCCTAACAACATCTTCTACACAAGACCATTTCAAACTCTTTCATTATCCAATTCTCATAAAATTAGGGGAAAAATTCCAGAATTTACAAAGCTTAACCAAAAATCACCATAAATATACCAAAATGCATCAAATGCTTACCTTTTAACCTTGACAAGATCAAATCTTTGTTTTCCCAACTTTTAAATTTGTGCAAACACCAAATCACCACTTTTCAAAATTCTGAAAACATAGCAAAGAAGCTCTCAACCTCTTGAACAAGTTTAATAAAGAGGCTTTAAGCTTATGGAGACAATTACCTACTCAAAATCAAGCTTTTCTCTTTCTCTTTCTTGCTTGAACTTCAGCGAAAATAGAGAACGATGAGAGAGAAATGAGATGAAAAGATGATAATCTAATTCCTTCCCTTTTCCCATGCACAAACCGACTTGGAGGGAGAGAAGAGAGTGTTTTTGAAACTTTGACCAATCCTATGGCCATCATAATGACACTTGGCAAGATCTCATGCCTTCCTTCATGAATCCATATAACCCATGCACAATTGATTCCACCTTTTTCTTAACAAATTCTAGCCATTGATCTCAAGTTACCTATGAGTTTCCTCTTTGGTAACTGACTAATCGGTTGGTAAATTTACCGTTTTACCCCTGATTGTCATGACACATATATCATCATCATCAAACACATTTTACATCACAATTCACATTATTTACTTCAAAAGTGTTTAATTAACATTAATTACATCACTTTGAAGTTATTAGCCCTTAATCACAATTCAGGATATTACAGGCTGTCTCATTAATATATGTGTGCGCGTGTGTATATATATATATTTGCCAACAATATATGTGCGAATATATATCAACATATGTTAGTTAGTGTTAGTAAAAGAGGTTTTAGGTATTTAAGCACTGAGGTCTCGAGTGAATATGTAAATAATACCTTGAAATTTATTTAAATTGAGTCCGATAATTATCAAATCTGACTCAATCAATTATATAAAAGAAAAATGTGTGTAAATACAGTAAGATAAATCCATAATGACAGTGACTTTGAAAATTCTTTGGATCCGTTCCTATCTTGTATATACTGTACATTTTTAATAATCATAAATATGTCCTCTCTGTAGGTTATTAATATAAGTTCCTCTTGATTAATTTGTAGAATACAAAAAATTGGATTGATTATAACTAATATGTACACAATTAGTTACACTTTTCAAAAAATATTATATTTTTTTTAATATTGATAGAGTATGTTCATAGTTGTAAATTTGCAAGTTGACTCTCTGAGTTTATCATTTTTACGTTTCTAACTTATAAAATTGTTTTGAATCACTAGTAAACTCGTGTCAGTTGTAAACTCAGTTAAACTCGTGAGTTTACATATTGAGTTTACCGTTTTAACATTTCTAGATTACAAAATCTTATCAACTCATTCTTAAGGTTAACTTTCACTACTGCAAAAAATACGAGCTATGGCCCTTAATTTAGAGAACATTATGGCGCTTGGGAAGCGACATAGCTTCCAGTGCCATTAAAACAAGCTACGACGCTTCTTGAATATGCAGAAGTGCCATAGCTTGAGTATTTCATTTTTTAATATAAAGTTATGACGCTTATCCAGAGAAGCGCCATAGGAAGTCAACAGTGGTGGCAAAAGTTTACTACCTCCAACGGCGCTTCCCTTGGGAAGCGCCGTTGGAGGTATTGTTTTTTAAATCCACCTATATGTATTTAATCCACATCAATTTACATTTTACAAATCCACAGCAGCAAAGACTTAGGCCAGAATCACACCGAATCAGAATGAAATAACTCGAATTAAAATAATTTATTCATAAAACTAGTATGTTGTATTGTTGGAAATGGTGATTTGTTGTGTTATTTGAGCAATAGAAATAGTTTGGATTTTGGAATTTGGAATGTGACGATTGGTCAAGTTGGGTATGTTGTTGCATTGTGGTCAAAACAGAACTTATAGATGGAATGTGATTTTGAGTGTTTTGATATTGACATTGGATTCCTTGTGGAAAATTATGTGAAAATAGGTTTGGTTGTGCATTTCTGGAACCATTGGACACTCTGGTGAAAAACTGGAATTTTTGGAAAATTGTTAAGTGTAAAATTCTGTGCAAGTGACCAACTTTGTATAGGGCTTTGAAATATAAAATGATGTCAAAATGTTGTGAAAATTTTTAGTCTTGTAGTTCACATTGCAAACTTTCTAATGGTATAAAGTTTGGATCATTTTGATGTCTGTGTAGAAAGATATGGTCGTTTGAAAATCAACCAGGAAATAGGTCAATTGCTGGCTGTGGCTAGGCATGTTGTGCCTCGGCCCACTAGTATCTGACTTGTTCTTGGCCACAGCCCTAGGATGTTGGCTACTATCCAAATGTTTCTGGCATGATTTTGGCCATGGCCAGTGGATCTTGGCTGTAGCCCATAACTTTCTGACCATCCGTGGGCCGCAGCCAGTGGATGGCTTGGTGGCGGCTAGCCCCTTGAAAACTGCATTTTCAACTTTCAAAAGGGGGTCTTTGGTCAAGTCTTTCCAAACCCTTTAGGCTTCTGTTTGGGCTTCTAGTAGGTACCTAAAGGTCTTAAATGATAACCAATTTTAAGTGTTGTGGAGTTGAGCATTGGATTAGAGAATAACTCTTCATCCTTAATTATAGTTTATAGGATTTGATATATTCCCTACACACAATAGACCGGTGCCAGAGCACGAGTGGAACGAATAAGGTAGTGACCCTTTCTCTTATATTGTGTATGATACATTGCATGCATGTCTTATCATTGAATATGTCATTGTGGAATATGAAACATGCCGTTGTGTGTGCAATGAATGCTGTTATGAAATATGCCGTTGTGAAATAATGCCGTTGTGAAGCAATGCCGTTGTGAAACATTGCCGTTGTAAAACATGTTGATGTGGAATATGCCATTGTGAAATGTCGTTGTTGTACTGTTGTATTGTGATTTGCTTACATGCTATGTGATTGTACATGTTATAAGTGAATTATTACTACTGATATTCTCTTGAATCTCATTCTTTCTATCAACAAACCTACAGCTAGGGCAAGCGGTTCTAAGAAGAAGCAGGTGACGAAGGGCGGTTAGAGCTCCTAGCTAGGAGTTTTAGTTTTGGGTAGTTGGTTATTATGTTATAGATTATTAGATATTTTGTTGGGAATTAGTTGTACATGTTGTATAAATTGAATAGTGCTGTGTAATCCTCTGTATAGGAAACTGTAAATGGGAAAATGTGCCCTATGTGAACCTTAGATAAATGAATGAAACCTGAGTGTTGTCGGGAATTTTTGTTACACTCTGATATGTATAAATGAAATCAAACTACGCAGGCCAATACATTCGAAATGTGTATGTGAGACCATATTGAACAGGTTTTTAAAAAAGTTTTCAAAAACCCTATCTTGAAGATGGGATTTTTAACAAGTTTCAAACTATCCTTTGGTCTCTAATTCAACTTAATGTACATTTTGAAGCTATAATTTCGGATATTAAGGTAGGGGGTTACATATAGATTGGGTGTACGTCTTTGGCATTGGATTTTTGCCATGAATCAGCAACAAGTGTTACCCCTTTATTTTGCATTGTGCTCCTTGTATCATGTTCTTGTGTGTAGAATGTGTAACTGTTGATTGCATAACCATTGTAAGACAATACATTTAAGCTTGGTTCATTCGATAGCCATCTTAAGTTTTCAAAAACGAAATCAGGATTCCTTTTTACCTCATCATTAATGCACCTTTTTAACCAAGTTTGAAAATGTCAGTTGTACTCTTTTATTATCAAATTTTCATTTCTCTCACCATGTACTAATCGAAGAGCATCCTTATATTTTTCAACATATGGTTCAACTTCATCAGTGTTATATAGCACATACAAGTGAGCTTACTCCCATTCAGTCACTAATATCCTGATTACATCATTCCTATTCATTCCTTTCCCTTATTTTTGCCCATCATGACGAGACTTCAGGATTCCTATAGGGTCAATATTTGATAAAAAATCAGTATAGAAGTCACTTGCTTCTTCAACCAGTAACGCTCAACTATACACCCCTCTGGTTGATATCTATTTTTCATACCCTTTTAAAATTTTCATAAATCGCTCATTTGGGTACATCCATCTCAGGTACACTGGACCGTACAATTGAACCTCTTTTACTAAGTGAACGGTTATATAGACCATAACCTCAAAAAATAAAAGTGGAAAATACATTTCAAGTTCATAAAGAGTACAAACAATCAGCCTTTACAAATCTTGTAACTTTGTTGAATCAACCACTTTACTGCAAATCAACTTGAAGAACAAGTATAGTTTAGTTATGGAATTCCTTACCTTTTTATGTAAGTTGACCGTATCCCAACCGGTACAAAATTATGCATAAGCACATGACAATCATGAGATTTAAGGTTCTTTAGCTTCAATTCTTTCACTGATACAAGATTCTTTATATTTGAAGAATAGCCCTCTGAAACTTTGATTCCTTCGAGAAACTGACAAAATAGCTTCTCTCTTTCCTCGACAGAGTATAAGCCGTGAAGGTAGATAAGTACGGTGCCCTTACTCAACTAGAGCCAACTCTTTTCTGATTCCCAGGTTAACCAAATCCAACCTAGCATTCACACTGTCCTTTCTTTTCTCTTGCATATTGAGCAACGTGCTAATTAGACTATCACAGACATTTTTTCTATGTGCATCACATCAAGAAAATGTCTCACATATAAGGATTTCCAATATGGAAGTTCAAAAAAATAGACTTCTTCTTCCATCCCCTTGTCTAGTTTGTTTTGCAAAAGGCTTGCCAAAATTGTTATCCAAATGTTTGGCCTTCTCAAAAACCTGACCACCAGTCAACATCTTCAATGGGCTACCTTCTTCTGATTCACCATTGAAAGCCTTTTTCCGATTCCTCCAACGATGTTTCGATGGTAAGAATCTTTGATGTCCTATGTAGACATTTTTCTTACAATGATCTAGTCATATTGAATGAGTGTCATTTTCACATATAGGGCATGCACAATATCCTTTGACGCTATATCCAGACAAATTACCATAAACAAGGAAATCATTTATTGTGCCATACAACATGGCTTTCAAAGTGAAACTTTCTTCCTTGTACCCATCATACACATTGATGCCTTTTTCCCAAAGCAACTTCAAGTCATCAATTAAAGGAACCAAGTATACATCTATTTCATTCACAGGTTGCCTTTGCTTATAAATTAACATAGGCAACATCATAAACTTATATTTCATGATCAAGTGCGGGGGAATGTTATAAATCATCAATATCACTAGCGATGTACTGTGTGTACTACTTTGAACCTTATGGGGATTGATTCCATTAGTTGATAGTGCAAGGTGTAGGTTCTTTACTTCATTCGAGGAGTCATGGTGGTCATGATCAATTTTTTCCCGTTGAGGGGCATCGGCAGGGTACCTCAGGTTTATGTCTTCAACCCTTTTATCTGTATGCCACGTCAACAGCTTAGCAATCTCCATATTACTGTATAGTCACTTGAATCTCGAAATAATAGGAAAATACCATACAACTTTCAATGGACTTTTTCCTTTCTTCTCAGCTTGGAATCAGGGCCGGCCCTTGACGGGCCAGGGCCTAACAGGGCCGGCCCTAAAGGGCTTGGGGTCAGGAAAATTGCAGTTTTTCAAGGCCCGACCCGAGAGTATCAGGGCCAGGGCCAGGGCCGGCCCGCAGGGTCAGGAATTCCTTTTCACAATATTTAACTATTTTTCCTGCGTATTTTCCCTAGAGAGATATAATTAGTAAATAACAACGATTAAAGTTCCAATTTAATACATAAATATTGTCAACATTAAGGTTTAAATAACACGTCTCTTGTAACAAACAAACACAGTTACTAATGTATAATCAAAGGTAAAATCATGTCTATAAATAACTCACACAAAGGCCAAAGTATAAGAAGGCAAGAAGCTAAATACTCTAACCTCTAAACAACATGAATATGACGATTATCATTTTCACCTTCTTCGCCATTATCATCAATTTCAAGGACATTTGATTGTGTTTCACTTTAAGCAGTAGGTTCAAGTAGTCAAATAATCATAACCTCCATCAAATATCATACTCTAGTAGGAAAAATAGTATATAATATGATTTTAGTCTAAATAGGCAGAACAATATACTTAAAAATCATACTAAAAAATCACAATATGATTCAATTAGACAAAACAATATACTCAAAAATCATACTCTATACAATATGAGGACAGAGTGACATATAGATTCAATAAGGTAATTAAAAAATGTAACATGGTTCCTTTCCAAGTAGAAAAAATAAAAAATAAACGGGCCTAAAGGGCCAGCCCGAGGCCCTCCAGGGTCGGCCCTTTTAAGCCCGAGGCCCTACAGGGTCGGCCCTTTTAGGCCCGACTTCCTTTTAAGGCTACAATTTACAAGCCCGGCCCTTAAAGGGCCAGGGCCGGCCCTACGGGCTTGGCCCATTTTCCCGGCTCTACTTCTACCCATATCGAGATGCGTTGCATTTAGGGAACTTCTCTAACGTTGCATACTGATTCTTAAATAATATGCAATCGTTAGGGCATGCATGCATCTTCTCATAACCTATGCCATTTGTAGAGCAAAGTATTCACTTTGCCTCATATGTCTTTGTAGGAAGTACATTTTCTTCTGGGAGCATATCTTGTATAAGTTCAAGCAGTGTAGTGAAACTTGAATCACTCAATCCATATCACGCTTTAAAGTTGTACAATTTCAACACTGCTAGCAATCTTGTGTATTTAGTACTACCCACATATAATGGTTTCTTAGCATCACCTTTCAACTTCTCAAATTCTTCAAGAAAGTTATGAAGCACCCTTTTGACTGCATTTAGCATTTCTTGAAGACCATCGTCCTCGTCATTGCATATGCTTGGGTCAAACTCATTAGAAGGATCGATCATGGTATGCACTCAATCAATATGTGCATCATCCATCTCACCGTGCCTTGTCCATCGTGTATATGATTGATCAATTCCATAACACACTAAATAATCTAGCAAATCAAGTGGACTAATCTACTTTCTATAACAACAAGATAAGCAAGAACACAAGATTTTGTTAGGATCATTTGTATGTTAGCTTGCAAATCTAATAAACTCCCATCGTTATATTCCCCTAAGCATCGATCAGATAACATCTATTTTGGATCCATCTTTACCCTAAACATATTTTTAAAAGTAGTTAGTTGCTTGCCTCTTACAGTTACTAATTACTTTTATCTTCTGCCAATTATTTTTAAAAAAAATCAGTAGGATAATGTCATCAAATTTGAAGTTTTTAAAGTATTAAACGCTATTAAAGTCACAAATAATCAACCAATTAATTCTCACAATATGAACATACTAATTTTTCACAACTCATAATATAAATAAATAAAAAGAATATTACATAATTCAATGATATTTAATGCTTTGAATAGCTAGTTCAATACTTTTTTAATTTAATGATTCGCAGGACATATAAGAAATCTCTGGTAATCAACTATTCTAAATCGATGACAAATCTTTAGGTACCCAAATTTAAAAAAGTGCATGAAAATGTACGATTTACAGTTCTGTACAAAATATATACCTAAAGACTTACAAGCTAGCAAAAACTTCTATAAGAGGCTGAGACAGAGGAAAAAAACAACCGGGAGACCAAGCTTTAAGAAGACGGCTGAAACTTCAAATAAATACCTGAAAAAAAAAACTCATGAGCGCACACATAATATTCAAGACAGATTTTACCAAAACAAATGAAGAAGAAAACAAAAACGTACCTAAAGAAAACTTAGGAGCTGGGAAACTTCTTGTACGATTCTGAGACAAAGTAAAGAATATGGGGGTAACCAAGCTTTGTACTGTAATGGAAGTGCGGTGACCAAAATTTTTTGAAGAAATGTGCACACGGAGACAAGAAAAAACAAAAAATGGGACCAACGAAGCTTTCAATAGTAGTCGTCAAAGAGAGGAGGGCGTGGAGACAATGGATAAGGAAAGGTAGAGTGGGGACCAATTAGATCTAGAAAATGGAGTGCAGGAGGACGCACAAGAAAGATGATGTGGGGACCAATTAGATATGAAAAATGGAGTGCGGGAGGATGCGTGAGAAAGATGATGATAATGGCGGGAGTGACAAATTTGTACACCTTGTATGGCGTTTTTACCTTAAGCGGCATAGGAGGTGTATAAAAGCTACGACGCTTGGTGTCCAAGCGCCATAACATCCTTTCAGTATATAAAATAAATAAATAAATAAATTAATTAATTAAATGGTGAAGGGAGCTATGGCGCTAGCTGTACAAGCGCCATTGCATCCTAAATATTTGCTTTAATCTACCTTAGATGCCTTATTATTATTAGCCTTCAAGCGTAACCTTAATTGATATAAAGTAAGACAAATTAATAGTGATTACCATTACCATTATTATTATTATTATTATTATTATTATTATTATTATTATTATTATTAAGTCAGACAAATGAAAAGTAAGACTAGAAAGTACAATATATATTATTGTTTCTATTATTCACGTGAACGCTAAGTTAAGAAATGAATGGTGACAGTGAAACCACCAACTTCTTAGCTTATAATTAAATGAAATAAAGTTAGATAAGTTAAAATACAAAAAAATATAATCTAAATTCCCCCTATTGAAATAATTCTAAGACAAATTAAAATATTGGCAACATTAAATGGAAGTAAAGATACTAAGACAATTAATGCCATAACCATATAAATTAAATAATTAAGGAAACAAGGATACTTGAAAATAAATAAATAAATAAATAAATAAATAAATAAGCTAGGAAAGAAGGTGCTTAAGCTTACCTTAATTAACGAGGTGCCTTAGCTAATAATCAGCTTCCATGTGATCCTTAGCATATGAAGGATGAATGAAGGTGATGATCAAAGCTCGATCGCCTTCTGTGATCTCTCCGCTATGGTGGTAGTAGCTCTTAACTCTCACTCTCAGTCTCTATGCCCGCGGTGTCTAATCTCTTGCTCTCTCCATAGTCTAGATAATATATAGAGAATCAAGAGAACTTTTGTGAATGCAAGCTAGGCCACTTGCATGCTTGCCAAGGCTGCAGCGTCGTCAAGGGTCTTGGCCAGCGCTTGCTTGAAACCTTGGCCGGTGCTTGCTCAAGCAAGCGGTGGCACTGGCATTTACGAGGTCATAGTGGCCTTAATGCCAAGGCTCGTGTGGCCATGTGCCTGGCAAGGCCACTGTGGCCTTGGCAGGCATGCTAATGGGGAAATAACGTATGCAAAATGAAGTGACATTCCATTAGTTCGTGAAGCAATCAAGCAACGTAAGAAACATACCTAAAGTAGAGATTAGGCATGTGTTATAGGAGAAGAATTTAGTGGGGAAAACGTGAGGACACAATGAGATATTCAGTAATAAACCATATGGAAAAAGGATGGACAAAGAACTATATGTTCTCTATCGATCGAGAAGGAATTTATGGAGCCAATAGCCTGTGGCTCCAAAAATAAAAATAAAAATTTCTAAAAATAACCCAGCTATGGTGCTTTCTTAAGAAAGCATTATAGCTGAGACTTTCATTTTTCTTTTTTCTTTATGAATGTTGTGTGGCGCTTCTTAAGGAGAGTGCCACACAAGCGTGATACAAGCTATGTCACTTATTATAGGAAGCATTGTAGCTTCTTAACTTAGTTTTTTTGTTAAACAATTATCTATAGTTTTTTTGTTAAACAATTATCTATGACGCTTCTTTAAAGAAGGTTATAGGAGGTGCGCCACTAAATCGTTATTTTGTAGTAGTGTTTTTTGATTTAATCATTCTACATGACTTTATATGAGTTTTATACACTACTACAAAAAACATTTTTAACGTCCCTTTTTTAAGCCTTTTAACATTTGAAAACAAGGGGACGTCTATGTGAGCGACGTAGTAAAAAATGGCAATAACGTTCGTAGATAAAAGGACGTCTAAAGTCTGGACTTTAGACATCCCCACTTTAAATTGGGGACGTCTAAAGTCCCACTTTAGAAGTCCCCACTTTAAAGTGGGGACGTCTAAAGTGCTTTTTTTTTAAAAAAAAAAATTCATTTATATTACAGATATGGACTAAACAGTATTTAAAATTAGAAATTACATATCATCGTCAATAAAATTACAGATCTAGTATCTGAACTCCAAATCCAAAATCTACACAATAATAACTTTAGAGCTGAAATCTCATAAACAGAAGATGATAACAATAAGATGAATCAGTTGCGAAAAACTTATCTCCTTCTATTATTAAAATTCATTTTCTCGTAATAATGAATAGAGAAGAGCAACAGGGAGAGATGTATCTCATTTTCTCAGTGGGAACGTGGCCATGAAGTATGTTTTGGAGTCTTGATCTACAAACCATAACAACACTAGTTAGGAGATAAAATAGAAGGGAAATCCAAAGAAAAAAGAGAAAGAAGATAAAATAGTAAGAAACATAATAGATCTGGTGAAAAATAGAAAGAGCAAAGAAGAAGCAAGTTTAAAAATAGTATATAAAGAAGAAGAAGCAAGAGTTAAATGCGTGGTGGTAAGCATTACAGATCTGGTGAAAAAAAAGAGAGAGAACAGAAGAAACAAGTTTAAAAATAGCATATAAAGAAGAAGAAGTAAAAGTTAAATGTGTGGTGGTAGTGGTTGCGTTGATGAGAAAGAAGAGTGTGGATCTATAAAACTGACAAATAAAGACTGTCAGTACAGATTTGAATTGTTTTTGGTGTCCCCAATTTAATTTAGGGACGCCTAAAGTTGTTTAGTTAATTTATTTTTATTTTTTTTAACTTTAAACATCCCCAATTCAAAAAGGAACGTCTAAAGTCACACTTTAGACGTCCCCAATTTAATTGGGGACGTCTAAAGTTATTATTATTTTTTTTAATAATCAGAGACGCCTTTAGGCGTCCCTAATATTAGGGACGCCTAAAGTGGCGTCCCTGATATTATATCAAGGACGCCACTTTAGGCGTCCCTGATAACATTAGGGACGCCAAAAGTGGCGTCCCTGATATTTAAGGGACGCCTTTTGGCGTCCCTAATATATATTAGGGATGCCAAAAGGCGTCCCTGATTAAAAAAAAAAAATTTACTTTAGACGTCCCCAATTAAATTGGGGACGTCTAAAGTGACCAAAAGGCGTTCCTGATTTTAAAAAAAAAAAATTTAACTTTAAACGTCCCCAATTGAATTGGGGACGTCTAAAACTATTCAAATCTCACTCAGAATTACAAAAATGTCACCGCCTTTATTTTTTACATCCCTTTTTTTAAAAAGGGACGTCCTTTAGGGTCGTAAAAGCAATATTTTGTAGTAGTGATAGAAATTCATTTGTCAAGTATGATAAATTATGAATGTTTATATATTTAATTTCAATTATTTGGATTTAAAATATATTGAAATCAAATTTTTGTCAATTTTTTTATCCAAAAACATTTGTTGTCATTTTTTAAATTTAAAGTATTTAATTATACAATATTAATATATATATTTAATGCTAAAAAATTTTATGAGTTTACTATTCAACTTCACGATATGAGTTTACGTCACTGTCACGAATTTATTTAAATTAAACTTACGAATTTGACAACATTGAGTATGTTATGTTTAAACACGTGACATGTGCAAAATATTTTTCATCCTTCACCAACACGACACTAGAACATTAACTTCAAACAAAATTCTTTGATCAAATTCTAAGGCACTGATGTACAAAATGTCCAAATAAATAATAATATATGAAATAAAAAATTTAAATAAAAACAATAAAATGAGAAATTATGCTTATCATGACCAAACTAAAGTAATTAAATTGGTACTACTATTAGTTCTTAATATAAGAGTTAGTTGGGATTCGATTTGATCCTAAATATGAGTCCACTTTATCTATCAAATTAATAATTTCCCCCTCAAAGTATTCCTATTAAATTTCAACCGTCCGAATTGATCTAACGATGTAAATAAAGAAGTAGAAGAATTTGGACAAATGGAGATGTTCCTTGTTAATACATAGCTACCTAACTAATCATTGGCAAATGTTACGAGAACAATAATGTAAATTGGGGTGGAGCCCACTTATGTATAAAGAATTGACTTATAACTTATAAAGTCATAAGTTCAAATAAATTCCACTGATGTGAGAACTTGTTTGTCAGTACTTTTTATGCTCCAAAACATGCCTTGACTTAGCTTAGGCAAAAACATAAAATTTATAAAAACAAACGAAAAGGAAAAACAGTGACATGATTTTTGGTTATTGTTTAAAATTTGTTACATACATAATATGAACAAAGGTTAAAACAAAGACTAGCTTGATCAAGTAAATGTATAATTTTTAAAAATAATACTACATTCAATCTTTAATATAAGTCTCACTTTAACAAAATAATTGAATTATAAAGTGAATCTTACGTTAAGGGCTAAAGGGAGTATAAATGTATGATGAGGTAAAGAAACATGCATAAACATTAAGAAGTAAATAATTAAATAAATTTGTTGGGTCTAAAGATGGGATGAAATGTGTGTGCTTGCGTGTGGTTTTGGGGGGGGGGGGGGTGTAAGTTAATAAATATGATAATGGGGCAGTATATGAAATAATTAAGAATAGAGCAAGTATAATAAAAAGATATAATGTTATATATATATATATATATATAAATATTTTTTTGCCTTCAAGGTATGATGTTATATTTAATTATAGCACATCCCCAAACCAACAAAATGTGTTTAAGAGCATTGTCTATGTGAGTGCTTAATACTTAAGAGTACGTAAAATATGTCAACCTCCTCCTATCTATTTATTCTAAATTATTACATACACCCTCCTTCTAATTTCGAAATTTATATAGATGTCCTTTAAAATTAAAGGGTTAAGGTGCTTACATAACCTTCAACTTTTCTAAAAAGTGTAAAAGTAATCATAAAATATTTTTTGAAATAAAAACAACCATAAACATTATAAAAGAAGGCAAAAATAATTATGACGTTAACGCCTGTGAATGTCCATTAATGTGAGCTTTTTAATGAAATGTTAAGGTGATAAAATAACCGTTAACTTATGCTAAAATTGTAAAATTGATCATAAACTTTTTTTGAATTCAAAAGTAAAAAAAAAATGTGACTTTTTGAATATTAATTCATAAGTTTTTCTTTGGCTTTTGTATCATGAGTGTTTTATCAATTTAGGGATTAATATGACAAAATTAATAAACTCACATTTTATTAAAAAACCCCTAACTCAAAAAAAAAAAAAAAAAAAAAAAAAAGCCTGCCTCAGGACGTCCATATTCATCTTCTGTTCATCAGCAAATCTCCAACCTTGAACCAATATGCTCTAGGCTGGACCGTGGCGTTTCACTTTCGCCTCTTGAATCGCCTTTTGGGCTTTATTGCCCAGCGGAGGATTTCAAGAGTTCGAACAAGGCAACTTCAAATACAACAAACAACAAAATCTCCAATCTTTTCCTGCAATAATTTTCTTAATTCTCTTGGGAAGTTTCCGAAGTTGTCTCACCACAGGCTTTGCACCTGAGAAAAATTCTTCGACACTGCTTGCAATGACTTCTGGCTGTTGAAAGAGCTGAGAGCTCCTATCTCCACAGTTGGCATAAAAGGCAACTTTGAAAAATTAACAATGCTGAACGAGTGGAGAAGCAGAGGCGATGGGGTGGAGGTTCGCCACCTTCTCTTCTCCTCCACTCTCTCAATCTTGCCGCCTCCAAAAGGGCGTCACCATCCTTCTCTCATCAAGATGCGACAATGTTGTTAGTGCTGAACGACGACACCTCCGCCAGGAGCTGAGACGAAATGGGGTAGTCGAAGAAGGGAGGACGGGATAGTTTGAGGGGAGGGGAAGAGGGGTAGTATAGGAAATTAAGAAAATTAGGGTTTTTATTTTTTAAATAGTGTGGGGCCCACACAAATAATAACAAACTTTTTCTTATTTTACAGGTAATATCACTTTTGCACTCTTTTCTCACTTTTTATATATAAATTTATACTAAAAAAAATTTAGGTATGAGTACATTTTGGTGAGAAGTTTATGGATATTTTTTTTTCATATTCTTTAAACTTTTTGTCACATAGTTAAATTAATTTTAAAATTATAAAGTTAATTAATTTTATAATTATAATTTTTTATTTTTTAATAAATTAAATTTACATGTCTAGTTTATTTATTACAACTTTCTTATGATGTGATCTTTTAAATATATATGTTGGATAAAATGTTTTTGCAATCATGTGCATACGTGCACATTTTAATTAAATTATAAACTGATATAATTTTGAGAACGTTATATTATTATATTATTATTCAAAATTTTTAAAAATGTTTGCTTAAACATATGCTTCTTAAAAAATTACCTAAATTAATTTTCGATGAAGTTGTTAATATTTTTCAAATAAAAAAGTATATAATTTTAAAATTTAGTAAAAATATTAAATAGGTTATTAACACATGTAAATGTTAAAAGATAAGTTAAGGATTTGGTATAATCAATGGTAAATTAGTAAAAAATATTTATTCTAATATGGTTTTTAATTAAAAAAGTATACTTGAAGAATTTTTTTAGAAAATTCTGTAACAGTGTTATTGGATTGAACTAAAATGTATATTTTCAAATTAGAGAAGAGATAAAAAATTCTGTAACAGTGTTATTGGATTGAACTAAAATGTGTATTTTTAAAATAGAGAAGAGATATTTGTAATTAAGGCAAAATAAAAAGGTGATTAGAGGATCTTATTCTAATATTTAATTAATCATAGTCTTCTTGTATTATTATTCTTTTTTCAAGTGGTAATTGTAACAATGGCTCATGTGGTTCTTTAATTTTGACTTAGGGTTATAGCTTTTGATGGCAACCCTGTTTGGTTTGAGGGTTATTTTGGTTGGGCCTTTGGCTTTTTTGTTTGATATGTTTAGTTTTGGACCTTCTTTCCTTCGATTTTTAGTTTATTTTAATAACATTCTATTTCTAGACAAAAAATAAAAAAGACACAAAATAGTGTTGATGACTTGTTTGGACAGTGTAATCACTTATCATCAATGGATATCAATAGCGAAACTTGTGCTCTGTGCGCGCGTGCAATTATATACACCGTGATATAATTATGGATAACTTCAAGCAGCTAAATTTAACTTAACAGATACAATTAATGATACAAACACTATGAAACATCTGCTTAAAAGGGATTCCAAACTTAATTACATAGTGCTGCGAAATCTTAAAAGAAAGAAAGAAAGAGACATAATTAATGCACTCGATTGAACACGTACGTACAAGAAACCAATTAAGCGGAAAATGGTTATATATATAACTAAGGTTGCTAGCAGCTGGAATCCTTGTTATACATGTTACAATTTCTTTTGTTGAATCAACTTTCTGGTCACGAAGGCAGCTAGTGTATTGTTTGTTTGGTACTATTACAGAATATACCTATTACTACTTTAAAGGACGTCCCTTTTTTAAAAAGGGACACCAAAAACAGTAAAACTTTAAATTTCGTTCTAAGACATTTGATTTTTGCTCCAGAAGGAAGCTTTAGACTGGGGACGCCTAAAGCCAATACTGTGTGTGTTTAGGCGTCCCCAGTCAAAATGGGGATGCCTAAACAGAGGCTTTAGACATCCCGAGTCAAAATAGGGATGTCTAATGCTCCGTATATTAGATAACACAAAAAGGAAAAACAAAATAGAAAACCTTTAGGCATCCCCAGCTGTGATGGTTCACATGCACTGGTTAATGGACCAGTGCATAACTTTAGACGTCCCCAGATGGTTTGGGGACGTCTAAAGTGACCTTTAGACGTTCGCAGCACCACTTTAGCTGGGGATGTCTAAAGCTTGGTCACATGCACTGGTCGAGATGACCAGTGTAGGTGAAGGTGTCAGAAATATGCTTTAGGGTCCCCAATTTGGGCTGGGGACGCCTAAAGGCTACTCTGCCTTGTCCCATCACCTCTGTTTCCTCCCATTTCACTTCCCCATCTTCATTCTCTCTATCTTTGTCTGTCATCTATTGCTCTCCTCTCCCCTTTTTGTTTTTCTTCTTTCTCCAAAAAGTCTATACCTTATCTCTTCTTGATCCTCCATCTTACCCTCTCTTTCATCCATAGTGTGCCTTCTCGTCACTATCTTTGCTCTGGGTTTGTACTGTTTTCTCTCATTCTCACCACCGTCGTCCTCCCTCTTATCACCATGGGTCGTCTCCCTCTAAAGTTTTAACTACAGGTTAGCTAACAAACTTTCTTTAATATATGATAATTAGGTAGATTGAACTTATAAAAATGACTATAGTGGTATTGCACACTGAACTTGTGTTAAAAACATTAAGTTGAAGTCGTTAACTGATTTAAGGCTTAGATGATAAATAAGGGAAACTAGAATATTGCATGGTTTGTGAGCTATTATGTGCTTTTGTTCTATCAGCATTCATGTGCCTTCCATCATTTGTGGATGGTGTTTATGGGATTATATATATGTGTGTATTTTTCCCATATGATGGTGCATTTAAAATAGGATAGAGTTAGACTATGTTCTAGTTGACATATAGAAGGAAAATGAGCTAATGTAGTTGGGTATTATAGAGTATTTCTTGTTAATGCCATAAGAAGAATGAGATGGAATGAGTCTGTTTTCATTGTGATTATAAATTAAAGGGTTAAGGTGCAAATTTACTAATGAAGTTTTGTCTGAGGAGCGTTTGGCACAAATATCTTTTAGAAGGGGCAAAAATACCAATGAACAATTAAAAAGGGGTATCCACCATAAAAACTGTTAAATCCTACTAACGCCGTTAGGGGTTTTCTTCTCTAATAATTTAACGCCGTTAGTACGGATTAATGGTTTTTGTGGTGGATGCCCCTTTTTAATTGTTCATAGGTATTTTTGCCCCTTCTAAAAGATATTTGTGCCAGACGCTCCTCGGACAAAACTTCATTGGTAAATTTATACCTTAACCCTAAATTAAAATCTATTAAGGATTAGAGTTTAGGATTTCTTGTGATTTGGTGAGACTAGTTGGATACTTGAAAGTCTTATGGTTGATTATTTATGAACTATGGTGCTTGTTATGTGTTTTGATTGTAAGATGCATATAAAGTGTTTGATAAAATGCTGGAAAAAAAAAAGAGTTATATGTGAGTTGAAAGATCGTTATGATAAAGATTGTATTTGTTGGATTTGAAAGCATGCGAGTGTTGAATGAAATAAAGTGGTTGAGATGAGTTATTTTCACTTGTACGTTAAGTTCATTAATAATTAATCAAGCTTTAGTGTTAATGAAAAACAAAATAGTAAAAGGCAATCCCAGTATTGACAATTATTCTTAACTTGAGTGTTAATAGGAATGGCGTAGGTGGTAATAAAATGGATCACAGTTGGATGAATGCTTTGAGAACAAGTGAAGAATATGATAATGGGGTTGAAGAGTTTATTGAATTTTCTAGAAGGAACACTCCAGCCAAAAATGGGATGTATTTTTGTCCTTGTGTTAATTGTTTAAATGAGAGAAGACGTGATGTTGAAGTTATAAGGGATCACTTTCTTTGTGATGGAATAAATCTTTGATACACAAGGTGGATATGGCATGATGAGGAAGTAACCAATTGTCTGTTGCACAAGAAGGAAGTTGTTGATATCATAGATGAAGATAGAATGGAGAGAATGATTCACGATGTTGAGGTAGAATCCTTTGCACAGTCGCATGAATATGACAGCTTGCTGAGTGATACAGTGACACCGTTGTACCCTGGGAGTAAGTACACACGGCTGACAGAAACATTACATTTGGTTACTTAAAAGCAACTTGTGGGTGGACCGATAGTAGTTTCACAATACTGCTTGAATTGTTGTGTGATATGTTTTCAGACGATAATATACTTCCAAATCGTATGTATGAGGCCAATAAAATCATATCTACTATAGGTATGGAGTATAAAAAGATACACGCTTGCCCTAATGACTACGTACTCTACAGAAAGAAGTATGAAGGTCTGAGTGAGTGCCCTAAGTGTTAAACTGCATGATACAAAGTGAAGAAATTTGATGGTTGTGGTGATGGGACAACTAAAAGTCAACCTCTAAAGGTTTTGTGGTATCTTCCAATAATACCGCGTTTTAAGCGTTTGTTTGGGACTGCAAAAAAAGTGAAGAAGTTGACATGGCATTCAGATGAGAGAATATCTGACGGAAAATATCTTTGGCACCCGGCTGACTCTCCACAGTAGAAGAAAATAGATGAAATGTTCCCTGAATTTGGCAACGAGCTGAGAAACCTTCGGCTTGAGCTTTGTACAGATGGTATCGATCCGTATGGAACTCTTAATAGCATATACAGTGTATGGCTGGTACTCCTTGTAATATACAACTTGCCTCCCTGGCTTTGTATGAAACACAAGTATGTGATGCTTTTATGATGATTTCTGGACCAAAACAGCCAGGGAATGATATCAATGTCCACTTGGTGCCTTTGATTGAGGACTTGAAGAAGTTGTGGGAGGTAGGCGTAGATGTGTTTGATGCATATAAAAAGGAGTCCTTTAAGCTACATGTAATGATTTTCACCATATTAAATGACTTCCCTACGTTCGGAAACTTGTCAGGGTACAATGTGAAGGGGCATAAAGCATGTTCGATCTGTGAAGTAGACACTCACTTCCATCAACTTAAGCATGAAAGAAAAACAATCTACCTTGTCATAGGAGGTTCCTTCATAGGTTTCACCTGTATCATAGGTTAAGAAAGTGTTTTAATGGCTTACCGGAGCATGGAATGGCTCCAATGGCATTAACCAGAGAGGAAGTTTACAGTTGGGTCAAACGTATTAATGTCTTATTTGGTAAGAATCAGAAGAATGTGGGTGAGAAGAACATATGAAAGAAGAGATCAATTTTCTTTGATATTCCATATTGGTGTAGTCTTGACGTGAGACACAGTATTGATATGATGCACGTGGAGAAAAACATTTGTGATAGCCTTGTAAGTACGCTTTTGCATATACCAGGGAAGACTAAGGATGGGATTAGTATGAGACTAGACCTTATTGATATGGGAATAAGAGAATGATTACATCTACAGCTAAGAGATAATAGTAGGAGGGCATACATAGACCCTACAGCACATACGCTAGCAAAAGCAGAGAAAAGAAGTTTGTGTGGGTGTTTACATGAAATTAAGGTGCCATAAGGGTATTCTTTAAATGTGAGAAGGTGCGTGTCAATGTACAATTTGAAGTTAGTGGGAATGAAGTCCCATAATTATCATGTGTTGATGCAACAACTATTATTAGTGGCTATTAGAGGCATTATGAAAGATGAAGTTTAAACCACTATAACAAGATTGTGTGTTTTCTTTAATGCAATCTGTAACAAATTCATTGCCACTAAAAAGTTGGATGAACTGGAAGCTGAGGGTTATATTATATTATCCCAATTAGAGATAAACTTTCCTCCTTCATTTTTTTGATATAATGGTGCATTTGATAGTTCATTTGGTAAGGGAGGTAAGGCTCTGCGGTCTAGTTTACCTGAGGTGGATGTACCCTTTCAAGCGATATATAAAGATCTTAAAAGGGTATTCTAAAAATCCCTATCGACCAGAAGCCTCAATAGTCGAAAGATATGCAGTTAGAGAGGCTATGGACTTTTGTAGCGATTATCTATCAAGAAAGACAGAACAATCTCAGCATGAAGAGGGGAGAAGCAAGGGAACACAAGGAGTGAAAGTGAAGAATATGCCTCATGAAGAGGTGTTACACGCACACTTGTATATCCTGAATAACATGGAAGAAGTTCAATCGTACATAGATGAACACAAAAATAGATTGAAGAACATGAATCCAAGGAAGAATGACATGCAGATTGCTATTGAGCAAAACAAGATATTCATAGAGTGGTTTGAGGTCAAGGTTTCGCATGAGACCGGTGTATCTGAGGCAATAGAGTGGGTAGCTTGGGGGCCTTTGTTTCAAATAATTACTTGGACCGGTTATGATATAAATGGGTATTCTTTCTACATAAAAGACCAGATGACAGAAGTACCATGCAAAATAGTGAGGTGATGGTAGAAGCTGAAGCCATGCACTTTTCCAGTTCGAAAGACAAAAACCCTATATTAGTATCCATGGCCTATTATGAAGTGATAGAAGAAATATTGGAAATTACTTACAATAAGTTCAAAGTTGCTTTATTCAAATGCAAGTGGGTTAGCAATAATGCTATGGTAATAGATCAACAATTTGGATTTGTCTCAGTTCATCTTTAAAGAGTAGGTTATAGGGATAGGCCCTTCATTTTAGCAAGCCAGACAAAACAAGTGTTTTATGTCACAGATCCTACAAATAAAAAAAGTTCCATTGTACTTCAAAGTAAAAAACAAAAGCATGGTGATCTGACCTTCAACCTTGATGACACACCACCTTTCACAATTAATCCACCTAGAACAAGTGAAGTAGAATTGGTAGATGATGAAGAATATGATGTAAGAAATGATCATGGTGAAGGAATATGGAAAACAATATAGAGTAAGATCTTAACTTAGAAAATATAACTGTGTGCTTTTTATTTTACTCCTGCTAAGAGTAGGTTATTTTTATTATAATTTATTTACCTATTTGATAATGATTTTTGTGCTTACAAGAATATGGGCAATTCTACTGACTCACAAAGTGATAGGGAAATAAAATGGATAGACCTCAACCCGTTGCGAGAAGAAGGGTTAGAGGCAGTACAAAAATGGGAGCATTGGTTGCACGTCATGAACATTAACAAGAGAGGCTGCATATTGAGTTTGATCACAATATGAAACCAATTGGTCCGGAGGAAGACCATTTCATTAGCTATTTAGGTTATTTGGGTCGAAGCAAAGTTTGCATTATCTATGATAATTGGAAGTTGGTTCCACAAAAAATGAAACACATGATTTGGCAACAACTTTTGGTATATAAGTTTCGATACATATACATTTATAGCTTTATTCCTATTGTTTCAAATATAATTATTCTATGTTGCAGCAAACCTTCGATGTACCTGACACCGCAGTGATGTACAAGGAGTGGATAAGAGAAGTTCATCTATGATAGAAAGATTTCAAAAACAAGTTTACACGAAAGTACATTTGAGGGGACCTGAGGGGTGAGGATCCATGTCAGAAGTATTCATATTTGTCTCCAGAGGAATGGAGGTAGGGGTGGAAACAGGCCAAGTCAGGCTAGGTTTATGCCTTAACAGGCCAGGCCTGTTAAGGCATAAATAAGCCTAAGCCTGGCCTGTGGCCTATTGGAGGCCAATTTTTAGGCTGAAGCCGGGCCTATACACAGGCCTGGCTTGGCCTAAAGCTTGTTAAGGAGGCTTGAATTTTTAAAATATTTTAAGCAAATCGACAGTCTTATAGGCCATAATACAAAATAGGCCAGCAGGCCATAGGCCAAAAACAGGCCTCCTTAAACAGGCAAAAAACGGGCCAACATTTACATAAATTACTACCAATGATTCAAAATACAAGAGAATAAGTGAGGAACACGCTTCATTTAGAACTATGTGAAAAAGGTTTCATCTCAACCTATATGAACAAACTTATCATAAGCAAATTCAAGCAAAACCCTAAAAGATAAAAGCCGACTTCCGTTGTAGCTAAATTTTCAAGCTAAAATCTTACTGTCATGCTTAAATAAAAAGCTAAGATTATTTATTTTATAGATATACGAGGTAGGAATTTTCTTGTCTTTTATAAAATTGATGTGAAACTTTGAAAATTTAGTTTGACATGTAACGAACGAAAGTCTGAATGATTAGTGGAAAGATGTGAAGACAAATATTACCTCCACTGGTTTTTGACAGATTTAAGGATTAATCGCTTTCTGCTGAGTAAAAACTAAAATGGCAGAATATATTATCAATATCCAAATATATTTCACGTTGATGCAAATGAAAAGTAGGACTGACAGTTCCTTAACAATTAAAGAATAGATGAATCAATAAATTAACACCAAAAGAGGAATTTCAAAAAGAAATATTCAGAAAGAAGGTTCATATGCTTCTACTAGCAAGTGAGGAAAAAATTAGAAATCTACCTTAAAAAAATTAGAAATATGTATACTTACTTGACGAATTAGGATAGTAGAAGTGACGGAGAGATGATAGAGAGATGAGGGATGACGGAGAGATGATGGAGAGACAGAACGGCTGTGGGAAGGATCGAGGTCGACTGACGAGTGACGACTGTGGATGACAGACGGAGTCGAGGAGCGGAGAGTTGTGCCGTGAGCCTGTGCGAGATGCAATGCCGGAAGGAGGAGAGTTGTGGTACCGTCGCCCGCTGGAGCCACTATGGAGCTGAGGAGTGAGGAGGAGGAATGAATGAAAATGAAGAAATGAAGATGAAGAATAGGGTTAGGGTCTTAGGGATTGCAGAAGAAATGACGATAAAGAATTGAAGATGAGGAAGTAAGGAAAAAAATTATGATTTCGAAAATAGAATTGAAGAAATGTAATTACCCCACCCTTATGTGATTTTTTAAAATTATTTTTATAGGCTCAGGCTGGCTTGACAGGCCTAATAGGCCTATCAATAAGCCTTGGCCTGGCCTATTAAGCAAAACATACTTTTATTTTGGCCTTGGCCTGGCCTTTTAGCTTGATAGGCCAGGCCTCAATAGGCCTATCATTGGCCAGGCCACAGGTCCCTGACAGGCCGCCTGGCCTATTTCCACCCCCTAACTGGAGGTTGTTTATGGCATCATGAGAAGATCCTAACTTTTTGGTAAAATTTCTTTCATCATAGTGTTTTATTTGAATATAGTTGACATTATTGATTTGGTATTCATTGTTTTTATTTCATAGGAATTAAGTGCAGCAAATACAGAGAGACAAGAAGCTAATAAGTATCATCATTGCATGTCTGGTGATGGTTATCGGAAGCTTGAGTGAAGGATGATGGCAAAAGAGTTGGAGAAAATGAAGGAAACAACCATTTCAGATCCTAGCGTTGTGGTCCAGGCCCCTCCACCGCCTCCACGTCATAAAAAATGGAAAACAGGGAGGATTAAGTGTAGGAAGTATGTTAATCTAGTGTTGCTCAGGTTGCCGTGAGGATTGTAAGTAGTTAAAGCATAAGTACAAAGTTTTTTTTCATATTAGGAGTGCTTAATTTTCATTTACGATAACTTTTATGCTGTAGGATGAATTGGAAGATCATAGTAGCTAAGGTTCGTTTACTCCAAGTGGACGGATAGATATGTTGTCAACGGCAATTGGGAAGGTAGATCACCCCGGTCATATTCGAGGGGAGGCAGGGGGAGTTCGTGTCGTAAAGTATTTTGGCCGAGCCTCAGATTCTTATTCGTCATAAGCTGAACCCAGTAGGGAGCTTGTGGCCAAGATTCACCTGGAAGTCTCACAAGAGCTCAAGGCCAACCTTTGCGATAAGTGCCAACAAGAGCTGTTACCAGAGCTACATCTTAAGCCATTGCCTGAGCTGCGAGTTGA
Organism: Inga oerstediana; assembly: GCA_963210345.1. Classification (NCBI taxonomy): domain Eukaryota; kingdom Viridiplantae; phylum Streptophyta; class Magnoliopsida; order Fabales; family Fabaceae; genus Inga; species Inga oerstediana. Next base: position 69,783,052 of record OY723401.1, read on the forward strand.
AATGACATGGATGCTTGAATCGCAGATGGAAACTTTCGAGCGTAGAACCCATTCATCCCCAGCCTTCCACAATACCAAAGGAAGTTACAACCCGCTGGAGGAACCACTTGGCGACCCTTCTTCCACTCTAGCACTGGGAGAACCTTCCATCCTCTATTTGGAAGCCCCACTGTTGCGTCCCGTTGCAAATGCTCTTGTTCGTACACAAGCTACCACCCACCATCATTAGCAAATTCCACAACATTTACGTAGGGTGACTGTGATGTGTGTTCGAGAGGGGGAATAAGGTACAACCATCCCTATTCTTGATGACGAGGTTGCCATGATAGCTTAGGCGAGATGATCTTTTATCCTTTGGCCTATAAATCTTATTGGCTCAGCGGCAACACCTCCAATGGTAGGAACTACCTCACTTTTACTTGAGATTTATTGGCATCCTACTAACAATATGTTTTTTTATGTTCTAAGAGAATGACCAGGAAGCAGGAAAATTTCCCTTCTTAGCACGACTGCAGTAGATCTATAAAGGTAATAAGCATATTGATTTGCATATGCCTACAGGGATTGTGGGCTTGAAATTAGAGTATCCCTTCACAATTGATAAAGAAGACCTTAAACAGTTCATTAAGTTGCAGGAGATAGATGTAGGATGGCTCAAATTTGCAATCCTGTTTTTTATTTCCTATTTTTTCCTTCATTTAGTGAAGTGGTTTTACAGTTTCATATGTTCACTAGCTAATACATTCATCATTTTAATTCTATTATAGCTCCTTCCATCGCGTATGCATTGACATGCAAAGACATGATTTATATGGATTCTTATGTGCTACAAATACGACAAGGGATAAGAATACAGTGGAAGAAAGGACTCACTATGCGGGCTTCACAATGGGAGAGAACAAATATCGTTGTTATCTAGCACTGATTGTTCAAGGGTATGTATTTTAATTTTGTCTATTTAAGATTTTTAATGAATAATTGACTTGCCATCTAACTTCATTTTAATCTGTATATGTTGTTATAGTTACTACTGGACTTTGTGTGTTCTCTGTCCTCGGTTCAACATTATTTACTTGTTTGATTCCTTTCGTAAAAGGCCAGAAAAATAAACAAAAAACATCTTCAACACGTAAGTTTTTTTGTTTGTATTTCATTGATTATTGATTGTTGACTTAAATGAATTATTCTAATTTCTGTTGATTTTCATTTTAATGATAGGGCAACTCAGACATATCGAATCCTTGGCGGGCCATGCGATCGTAAAGGTGGCAAAGACCCAAAATGGTTGTATCCAAAGGTACGTAGTTTCAAATCAAGTTCTTTTGACTGGCGGTCGTTTTAGATATGCCTTTATTGATTTTAACCATTTCTCTTGATTTATAGTGCCCTCAACAACCTGGCGGCTGAGAATATGGATACTATGTCTTACTTTATATATATAACATCATTCAGAGTGGCATTACGAAAGATTTTGAATAAGTAATTGATTCTTCATTCTTAAAGAATATTTTTGGTGTTGTAATTCAATTGCAAATTAATTCATTCACTTGATTCATTATTTCATCTAAGCTTATTTTCTAATTTACAAATTTTTGACAATGAAAATACCTACTTATATGAAGACATTAATTTTATCAAAGGCTTTTTGGCTGGACATCTTCAACGTATACCAGAGTAAAGTCTTTATTTATATTAGTTAATTAATTGGTAGTTTATGTATGACACATTTTGTGGTGGCTGAACTGTTGTTGTACATATGTGTTGTCTGCCTATCTCTTTTTTTATTTGATTGGTTTGAATCCTGACTTAATTATTCTAAAACAAAAAGGTTCTGTTATCCGGTTAGTTGTTAAAGGGGATTCAAAAGTTTCTATATTCCAAAGTACGAATTAGAGCTGTTATTGTACGTAGTATTGAACTGCTATTGTTTTGTATTCTGGTTTATGCAATATTTCTTCTATCTAATTTCTGCAGTTTAAATTTGCCAGACAGTAAAGAAAATATATAAAAGGCCATAAAAAATGTCCCCAATTTGTAGTGGGGACATCTAAAGTCTGACCTATAGATGTCCCCACTCCAAACTGGGGACGTCTAAGGTCTTTCTGACCCACTTTACACGTCCCTAGTTTGGAGTGGGGACGTCGAAGGTCTGACCTTTAGACATCGCCACTCTAAACTGGGGATGTCTAAGGTCTTTCCGACCTACTTTAGATGTCCCCAGTTTGGAGTGGGGATATCTAAGGTCTGACCTTTAGACGTCTCCAGTTTGGAGCGGGGACGTCAAAAGTCTGACGTTAGATGTCCCCGCTCCAAATTGGGGATGTCTAAAGTGTCCCTAAAACTTTAGACATACCCAGTTTGTAGTGGGGACGTCTAAAGTCGAGACTACAGATGTCCCTTATTTTATGGACGTTATTGACAATTTTTTCTACGTCGCTCTGATAGACGTCCCCCTGTTTTCAGACATTAAAAGGCCCAAAAAAGGGACGTTAAAAGTGTTTTTTGTAGTAGTGTAGAGGGCATTGATCATTGGGTTTGTTTCCATCCTTGGTCATGAAAACCTTACCGACGTAACCTGAAAGTGAGACATCTATGAGAGGATCATCAACAAAGAAACTGGTCTCATCCACAACATGATCTTTGAATAGACTGATGTTGTTGTTGTTCATGTTGGTGTCAACACCTAAATTCACATATGATCCAGTAAATCTACCAACTGCAGCTAGTGCTATGTAGATCTTATCAGTAGTAACACCTACAAAGAAAATGAATAATTCGAGTCACGTCCAAGGACACTATCTTTAAGAGATAATCCGCAACCACCGGCTAAGAGGAAGCAACACTTCCCAGGATAAAACGGATCCTTCTTGAAAGAATAGGGTGAACAGAATAGCGAAATATAATAGAACTCAGCAGGTAAAAATCAAAGGAGAAAAGAAGCACTTGAAAGTTCAAGTGAAGTACACTTGACCCTCTTGCAGATACATCCTTTCATTGGCTTCAAGTACATGAACATTTGGGTATCCAATTAAAAGACCATAAAATGTCAGTTAAAGCCATAAAAATTTGAACGTTGAGAGGCATAAAGAGTGATTAAATGGAGTCAAATTGCACGTTAGGAATATGGAAAGTTAAGAGCCATTAAATGTACTCAACGGCATCAATAATTTATTTATTAAAAATTTTTTCTGATTTAAATTATGCTAACGTTCCATTCTCAATGATAAGACTAAAATAATAGCATGCTCTAGTAAAATTTTTTATTCTAGACTAACATTTGAATTTTAAAAAATCTCAATAAAAGGTGCCCAATTCGCTTTTAACTCGCACGCAGGGGAAATTGCAGGATTTTCATGTGGGTTATTGTCATGCGAGTTCATTCCTTCTTTTAGCCCTAGAATACTTATTACTTGGACCCCCACAATCCCAGACAAACTAAGATTCGTTCCTGATGATACACTGACTGATTATTTCTAACAATTCCCCACATGTCTCAAAAGAAACACCTTTAGCTGAGGTGCACATATGGATATAATCATTATATCTGGTGGTCTTAAGAACCAAAAATCAAACCTAGACTAATAATACTTAATAAACAGAGATGTTGGTAGTCCTATGAACTTAAAACCGCTCATCTCTTGGGCGTATACTAGAGGTATTAAGAGTTATATTATACCCCCACATTTCGCTGTTGATGCGGTTTTACACGTTAAGAAGGTCATGTGTGAGCCTGGTGCATAACGGATGCTCTAGAGATTTTGCCACGATCTTATAGAAGCGGCCCACTCCACATTTGTAGAGGTGATTTCATGAAATATAGCATGCAATGAGTACACTATCCCATAGGATTATGAAATCATTAAAAGCTTTGGCTTAGCCTCACTAAAATGTATTCTATCACTTTCTCATGCCATAGGAAGGGACCGGTAATTTATTTTATTGCTAGTATAACTCAAAAATAACTTGTTTTTACCCATTGAACTTCCTTCATGGGATCACCAATCACAAAGGTTGGATTGCCATAGCTGTTAATTTCATATTGGCTTTAGTTCCATTCCCCTCGGCTAATTTAATTCTTCTTGGGGTTTGTTAACGGATCCACAAGTCAACTTTTTGACCTCAAAAAATTGATTGAGATTACTCTACAATTTTTTAGCTAGCTTATTCACATAATATCTCAAATGATTTTCACTTACACCATTGCTCTTTCTACAATGGCTATTGCTATTGAGCAATTCAAATTCATTGACATAAAATATCGGGTTTGCACCCAAAATTGTTGCTAAGAGGTTTTCAATAACTTAGCCTCCAATTTTAGCCAATTCCAGAGTAACATATTCTGACTCACAAAATAATTTATTTTGGCTACTAGTGGATTTTCTCATACACAACTGAAATTCAGTTTAACATTCATGTATTTCAATACAACGGGAGTGCACTATACATGATACCAACATTTATGGTACCCCTCAAATATTTTATTTCCTCAAAACTATATATATGCCTAATCTCCATATAGCATAAGCTATATCACAAAGATTATAAATGTCTATCAATTAATGCAATAAATTTTCACAAAAATTTGTGCATATCCAGATTGAGCTGCAAAACCACTTCAAACTGTGTTAGAATCTTAATTCACACATATATTCTTAAATCAAGATAATTATATAACCTCAAATTATGAAAATCTCACATTTATCTATTATAGATAAATGTTTAAATTTTCATACCACATAATGCTTGTTTCAAGCAAAACATTTGATAATTTATAAAATTTGCTCTCAGCAACAAATAACAAAGGCTCTACTTATCACAACTTGACATTTATCAAATTATGAGGCTAGTAACATTTGATGCTTATTAATTATGCAACGTGCCCATACTAAAGCATGACAAGAGTCAAGGTGCCACCACATTTTTAATCATAATGCATTGTTAGAAATTGTGCCATAAGGGCCAATCATTGTACTTTGAACATTATTATTTTAATGAAATTTCTCCATTCCGTGGTTATTCATGCAGAGGAATATGAATGATTAAGATCGAATTTGTCACTCACATTAGTAGAGAGATATTACTGGGCCCCTCGATGAGTGAGTCTGAGAAATATATGGCCATACTATGACGAAAGGAGTTTCCGTCTCTATTATCAGGTTACTCAGGAATCGAGAAAGTAATGGTCAGGAACAAGAGGATGACATTATCCATGCCTTATCCTTGATCGATATATCGTGTGACAAAAGGGACGTGACATGGTTGTATGACAGGTTGCATCGTGATAACGCTCCCCATATGAATTGGGTAGTCGTAATATCTTGCTAGAGGCTGCTTGCGACTTTTGGGTTAGTATAGTTATTGGCCCACTGCCAACTTCATATGGGCCTACAGGGTCGCACATAAGAATGGCTCAATACGAGATAATATTTAATTTAGGGTGGACGAATTATATATATATATATAAAATATAAAATTCATTAATAATATTATATAGATATATATTTTTGAAATATATATATATATATATGTATATGTATATGTATATTATATGATATTATTATATTGTGTTAGTTTTAAATTTAATAACTAACATGATAGAGATATAGTACCTCAGATTTAATTTATGAAGACAAATTAAATCTAATGGCTATTTATTTGGATTAAATAAATAGGTTAAATTAAAACTGTTGGACAGATTTAATTTAAACTGAATTTATTTAATTAGCTCATCAAGATAATTAATAGTTAATTAATTTCAAAATTAATGATGATTAATTTTGAAATTTGAAAATAGCCCTTATAGATTATAAACTTGATAGAGTATATATATTGAGACACACATGAGAATTGAGAGCAGCAAGGAAACCCTAGGAGACATTAGAGGCGCTAGCACGCAGTCTCGGTAGGAGAGCATTCGTGTGAATACCGGTAGAGGGAGCGGACCTGAAGTGTTGGCTCCTAGAGATCGTGAAAACCCTGTATCATAAAAGGTATAAATCCTTCCAACTTGGTTTAAACGCCGTTGATAGATCCTCGATTAGAATTGGTAAAATTTTAAAATTCTTCCGTTGTGCCTGCCGATCCTAACATGCATATCATCATGATATGCATGACTGGCTGTTATACCTCAGCCATAAAAATCTCCATAAAATCGTATTATATCCTTATAATTTTTCTCTTTTTTCAAATTAAATTAATGCATACACATAATATGGGTAACCCCCAATATCAATAATCAAGGCTTTATAATATACTCATTACTAACTGAAATTTAATAATAAGTTACTCATCCCAAACATTATTGCTTCTACAGAACTGTCTCACCCCACTTGTTTTCCCAAGGTTCCTCCATTAATAATATATGAAGTATTATTAACACCCATAAAGACTCAAACAGATGGCATTTATGTTGTGGAAAAATGAAGGCACAAGTCATAACAATAGAAACCAATGAGGAGCATGCATAGCTAGAGATAATATTGGTTTCAACCACGAACCATGCTTTTAATATTACTATAAAACCATGTTTTTTGTGTAAATTGATATTCTAAGCAGAATTTTTTTAAATTTTGATTATTATTTTTCTACAGAAATGACAAACTAATATATTTAATATTTAAAATCTCATATATGTGGTAAAGATAATTCTAGACCACTACAATCACAATATTCATTTAGTTATCCTCTGCTAAGAGACTCCACAATATCCATGATAATACTAATCATGGTAAGGATCTGATAACATTAAAATGTTAAGATAGATACACACCTGTAAGTTGATTGGCCGTCAATCTCTTAAAAATGGTCTAAAAATTCTCAATGGCAAAATGTGAATAACCAAATGAGTCCAGTTGGAAGAGATTAGACACTTGTCCATGACAATAATGATCATGGCTTGCCTTGAGCATAAGCTCATCTAAATGAGCATGCTTTCACCAAATATAGCAAGATCCACACCTCACTCCATTCTCCATTTTCATTGGACCAATATATTTCCTTTGTGTTTACACCCATCACGACCCAGCATCCACATATTGCCCATGTGTTCCTTTCCCCCTTTCAAGCACCCTTGTATGTAGGAACTTGCAAGCCATATTGCTCAATAAATTCCATAATAACTTCTATAAACAAGAGTAAGCAATAACCACTAGTACAAAATAGGTGTTTTAGATTGGCACATTTAGACTGATTATAGGGGATAAGGTCTAAAAGGTAAGAGCGGTGGCAATTTTATAATTATAAAGAATATCTGAGACCAGTTCAACTAATATAAGGTCTAAAATATATCATTTAGATCGTATTTGTGAAGAACCGGTCTAAAGAGATATATTTTCTAGACTGGTTCTCTATGTACCAGGTTTAACTAAAATTTCAGCATTAAAAGTAATTTTTTTTAAAAAAACTTCAGTACCTTTTAGTTCGGTTATCCCTTGTAATCGGTCTAAAAAATGTAACTTTTTAGACCGGTTATCGATAGGAACCGATCTAAACGATTAATTTAAGACCAGTTATTTTGTATAACCAGTCTTAAATATGTTTTAGCCTTATTTACTTCTGAATCTATTTTGCTTTTGAATTCCGCCTTTCTTCGTGCTTAGAGCTCTGTATCTTAAAGTCTTCAAGCTCGATTACTCTGAGCTTCGGTGGGTTTTCTTCTCAACTCCGCCATCCCTCTTTTTCTCTAAATTTGAAGCTCCTTACTTCCTCTGTCGAACGTAGCTCCTTCATCATTACCAATGTCGGTCCTCTCTTCCTCTATTACTCGTTGCTCCTCTCTTCTCTGTGAGTTTTGGTGGGTCTTATTCTCAACTCTGCCATCCTTCCTTCTCTTTGAATGTGAAGCTCCTCTCTTCCTCTATCGAACATAGCTCCTTCATCATTGCCAACATTGCTCCTCTCTTGCTTTATCGCTCGTCGCTCCTCCATAGTCACTACAAAGAAGGTAATGTTACATTACTGAATAATGTACTGGTACATGTTTTATTCTTTGATACCTCTAAAATTTGACTATTGTATCATGCTCTGGTCTATCATTTGGTTGTGAATCAGATCTAGGATTAATTTATGGACTTGCATGTTATGTTTAATTGGTTGTGTTCGAGGCCTCATAGGAAGGTTTTGTGGCTGCAGCTTAACCACCCTAACCACCCTAACCACCACCACACATTGGGACTGCAATAATAAATTCTTCTTATTTTCGGCATTTGGCATTTGTGTATAATAGTTTTCACTTAGCCTGGTGAAAAAAGCAAAGTATGCTGATTCATTTGCTTGTAAAAAGAAAATTTAGCAGATGCAATTCATAGCAGTTGATCAAATAAAGCCAATATTACCATGGACAACTAATAGAGCTAAATATTCATATATCTTTTAGTGATTAACCTTAGGCTTTTGTGGGATTTGATTAACTATTTTTGGGCATAATTAGGTATTAATGTGAGATTTGAGTGCAAAGATGATTTGGGAATTAAAGTGACTAAATTGATATATTTTAAGTAATATTTGTTATTTCCATTATTCTTTAATTGTGAACCTATGATATTACCTTTTTGTATCTCATTTATGTAGGTGATGACATGGTACATTAAAGCTTAATAGAGGACAAAGATGGAATTAAAGGAGAGCACATGTGCAAATTTTATTTCCCAATTTCCTGACTTTAATTGGCTTAAGAAAGGAGTTAGGCATTGTTTGGTGGCTTGAATTAATGACCTATTCTTGGCCTTAAGATCCCTTACATTATTATCAGTTTCCAAACACGTCCTTGGACTAGAAATGGAGATCCAAAATTGTGATAGCTTTTTGGAGGGAAGCAGATCACGTTTTGATCATTGGTTTATCTCATGTTGAAGGGGGCTTTCTTCGTGTCACTCTCATTTTGTCTATTCCGTTCTATCCACTCCCATTGACCACTGCCTCTCCTTTTCCTTCCACTTTCCATCGATTAATTCCTTGTTTTCTCTATTTTCTCACATCTGCAACAAACATGACAGTCCAAAGGAGCTGATTTTCGAATCATGAACAGCTAGACTCTTTCGTCCGATGGTGATGGTATAGCTAACTTGAGTCCTTGAGCAACTAAGGGAGTTCTTTGTATTATAATTTGATCTTCTACTCTATGTATATGCAGATTATGATTTTAGGTTGCTAGTGTTTGTGATTTGTGTATATGTATAAGGATTTAATCGGTTGATGTAATATGGATGGTTATACTTGTGTTAGATTTGTACTCATGGATTCATTGCAGCTAAATCTTGGATACTACCTGAAATTACTATTGTCCTGTTTCACATTTGCATCAAGTCTGAATTTTGGGTCTCCTGAATAAGAAATTACAGTCCCATTACTGAAAATCTGACCTTGTAGTTGCAAGGCATTGGGTTAGCTTTTTTTTTTTTTTTTCAGCTACTGACAAGTTGTTGTTATATGCCATTTGTATGTGTCTTTCCATGTGCTAATCTCATTAGTAAAAGTAAACTGAATTTTCTCTGCTTTGACTTGCATCACATGTGCATATAAACCTGATTTGAATTTACACTTTTTATACCATGAAGTAACAAGTTGAAGCATGGAGGGATTCTTTTTTTATTGTTAATACTTTAATAATTGCAATGTTATTAAGTGATAAGTAAAATATTTACATATTTATTTTCCCTCATATAATGATTTTATGGACAATATTTGAGCTTAATATAATAAATGTGGGTGTAATTGTAAATAAATAATGTTTTTTGGAATAAACAGTATTTTAAAAATAATAATAAAAAAATAAATAATAAAAATTTTAAAACAATTTTGGAAGTTACTGTAGCAGACGGAAGTGACTGCAACAACGGAAGCACTATAGCAAAGGCGCTCTTGACTTATGATGTGCCTCTTCGCAAAATGAAAGAAGAGAAGAGAGGGAAGAGATGTAGAGGCTTGATTCTCTGACAATTAGAGGTTATTCTCCGACAGTTCTATAAAAATTGTGTTATTTTCTAGATTGAATTTCATGCATTGTATTACTTTTTGCATGCCTCCTATATGGAAGGCTTAGGATTGTATTACTTTTTGCATGCCACCTACATGGAAAGTTTTACCTCCTAAATGGATGGCTAGATTTCTCCATTTTTCATACATCTTTTGGTTGTATATTTATGTTTGAGAATTTAATATTATAGTTTTATGCAGTATTTATAAGGATTTCATTCTAGTTTTATGTAATGTTAATTTATTTTTATTTTTTTTAATTTCATCATGTGCTAAAACTTCTATTTTCCTAGGGTGATGACATAGCTTACTAATGATGGATTGAATCTTAACTTATTAAATCTAGTTTTAATTTCTCCTTCATGATTAAGTTTTAACTTTTAATTATTGTTCTTAATGCTTTCATTTGATTGGCTATCTTTTGAATGATTTCAATATGTTTGTTGAGACCGGAAGGAGATGCATGTGTATAGACCCTATAATTAAAACCATAATTTGCATATGGAATAGGAATATATTCATATCAGTTGTGTAGTCTTAATGAGTTCCATCAATCTTAATGAATAATTAATTGCTTAAATTTATATAGGAATATATTTGATTAGCAATTAATTATAGAATTGCTTGACCTTGGAAGAGGCTAGTAATTAAATGAGGGAAACTTGACTATCAATCATGTGGAATAAATTGGGCTAGAATAGATAAGTGATTCAATCCAAAATTTGTTAAGTGAAATCTGACCCCTAGAACTTTTTCTTGTAGTTGTTTTCATATTATTTGTACTCATATTTAATCATTTTCTATTTTGTACTTTCCATCATCAACTAATTAATCGACTAAATAGAATTAAAATTACTCGTTTTGGTACTTAGTGATCAATCCTCGTGGGAATGATATTCTACTTACTTATGTATTACTTGATTATGACAGTGTACACTTGCACTCTTTAATAGACAGATGGTTGCTATATTGCAATGACACTAACTGAGATTAGAAGACATACATGCTCTTGTGTATTTCTTCAGCAAAGACATGTAACTTAATTGTTGGCCTAAAAAATTAAGATATGTAACTATCATTTAATTACATAATATAAGGAAAAATTTAGCATGTCTGTTGTAAAATTCAAATAGAATACATAGTGGTTATTCGAATTCAGAAGTACTAATTTACCAACTTATCTAAAATTGAGTTAGGTTTGATCATATAAATGTAATGTAAAGCCTTCTAAGTAACAATTTCCTTCTAAAAGTTTTTGCATAGGAGCTATGGGTATTCAAGAGTCTTTTTCGGATCCATATCACAGCAAAAGTGCTAAAAAGGGAGCAATGTCGTCTATGGCTTTTAAAAATATAGTTTTTTTAACTCTTAGAGTAACTTTGCTCCTTTTTTAGCACATTTTGAGTCGATATTGATTCAAAAAAACTTCTAGATGCCCATGCCTCATACATAAAAAGGGTACCTTTTAGACCGGTTTTAAAAGCAAAAGTGTTTTTAGATTGGTTGTATCAAGACAAATCTAGAACTGGTCTAGAAAGTCATTTTTAACTGGTCTAAAAAGTCTTTTTTTCACTGGTGAACAATGACAAGGGGTTAACAAAGGCATATACCTTCTCTCTCTTGCTCCACAAAATGTTCGTTTTCCAAAAAGCCAATAATCTATCTCAATGATGCCTATGCAATTCATAAATTATGATATAGCACACCATCATATGCACTCAAAAGATCAGCAGGAAATAAAAATTATAATTAACTTAGAATCTCACCACAGTTCATGTTGTGCGATGGCTTGGTCTGGTCATTAATGTTCTTCTGCCATGAGTATGCAAAAACCTTAAATTGTAATATGGCCATGTTTATGATCATCAAAAACAGAAGCAATTTGGAACTGAAGCTTTTCTTCATTCTCCTTGATTGATGATAATCGATGAACTCTCACTGAAATGATAAATTAGTTAGCCACTTGCAAGTTAGCTTTTTGTGATAGACATACCACTTTATGTACGCCCAAACCCAAATGATAAAAAGCTGGAATTGTGAATGCTATTTTTGAGGTGGTGATGAATCGTCTAATTAAGATGGATATGATAGAAAATTGGGGAATTATTATGAGTGCGTTATAGCTCATTGATCATTGAGCGCCCTTGTGCAGACGGTCTCAAAAAAGTAATTTAATTGCTAAAATGTCCTAATTATAATTGAAGTTTGTGACTTCTTAGATTGTAACTTGTTATGGCATGTTCCTCGGTTGTCGTTAGAATTTCTTGATAATTAAGTCCATTCCTAGGACATCATAGTAATTCTCCCTACAAAAATATACATTTGATCAAGTGATCCCTTTCTTAACCAACATCAAATGACAAATGTACCCAGTGCAGTAGTGTTCAAGTGAATATATATATATATATATATTCACTCTTGTAAAATGTAAATAATGTAGGAGCTACTTGAGGAATTTGTTTTAGTGTTAAATGTATATAAAACCTCAACCTACTTAGTCTATCAAATTTATAATTTTTTCCTAATAATTCTTGCACATATTAAAGGGATTTTCATTGACGAGGATATTTTCTGATACAAATGATTAGATGAAGTATTTGAGGAAACTACAATACATTTATTATAAATAACTAACTTCATTAATATATGTAAATTAATATTATTTAGAGAAAATTATTGTTAAGTCCAAGAATAAATGCAATTACTAAAAAGTATGCCTCACATTAATTGAGCAGTATTCCTTTTATCATTTTCTATACCCAAATTTGTCATGCAATGTTACTTAAAAAAATTAATTGTTAGGACAATATAGCCTAAAAATATTTTCAAAAAAACAATTGTCACTTCATGGCAGTTAATCAACAACCATTACTAATTCAAGGAATGTTCACAATTATTAGTAAATAACTGTTACTTATGTTGGGCATGGCAATTTATAAGGGCATATTCGGCTCTATAGTGTAACCCTTTACATTCCAAAGAACACAAGTTAGTTAAAGCTGAGTAAATTTTCTCTTTCTTGAAACTCGCGCCACAGTAAATTTACAATGGAAGAATCGGCTGTTTGCAAGGTGCCCCCAGATAGGCCAAAGGAGGACCAGGCAGTGAGTAAAGCGTCCAAAAAATCCAGGAAAGAAATCAAAGAGGACGAAATAATGTCCAATTTGATGCTGGATGCAGAGAATACTAAAACTGAACTTGAAGAGCAGTTACATGTGCCAAAGTCAAAGGCATTCTCCTATAGGGATTCGCTCATGGGGTTGAAGGGTGATGATTTTAATGGAGTTTTATATAGTGCTTCTGGTATGGATGACGACCCATTGCTCTCTGATATTTTAGATCAACAATAGAAATTGCCTGAGCTGTCAGAGGAGCTAAATAAGCTTATGGAAATATATCCTACTATGCCGTTGACTGAGGAAGAATACAACGAGAGCTGCCAATAATGGAACAATGCCCTCATTATCACTGTGTTAGGAGCCAGAATAAACCTTCGCAAACTTAAAGAACTTATGTGCGATACTTGGAAGTTTAATGAGTATGATTTGGTGGATCTGCCAAATAACTATTATGTTGTGAGGTTCACAAATACTGAACACTGGGGCGCACAATATAAAAGGATCCTCTTTGAAGGACCTTGGGTGTTGGCTCACCACAATGTGCTAGTACAAAGATGGTCTCCCCATTTTGATCCCTTCCATAACTCACAGGGACATATAGCTACTTGGGTGAGAATTCCAAACATTCCTCTTCAATGGTATTCTAAAAATTATATATCGAGGGTAGGAGATATGATAGGGAAAACTTTGAAAGTGGATCTATTTACGCTATCAAGAGAAGAAGGGGAGAGAGAGCCAAGGTAGAGCGGGGAAGGTATGCCCGAATTTGTGTGGAGATCGACTTACAGAAGAGGCTGATTCCCAGAGTGATCATAGCTCAGGCCATCTTCAACGTTGAATATGATGGGCTGGATAAAATTTGCTTTAGTTGTGGACGATATAGACACAAAAAAGAGAGTTTCCCTTGGAAACCCAGTAGCAACGAGCCCTCTGGTAATCAACTGCCACTTGCAAAGCCTATGGTACCGAGCATGTCTCTAGAAAATTCTTTGCCAGTTGAGGGGGATGAGTTTGGACCATGGATACTTGTCTGCAGGCCATTCAAATCACGCACATCGAGGGGAGAAGGTAACAGGGGAATTGGGAAAAAAGGAAGTCAAAGCACAAAGTTTGAACAGAAAATAGAAAGAAAATCTCAAACGTCTAGATTCGCCGCTCTTACAGACTGGGAAGATAGTATGGGAATGTCAGAGAAAAGAAAAGATGAATACAGAAGTGAGAAATAATTAATGCATGATGTGAAGGGGGGGTTAGATGATTGTTTATGTGGAGAAAGATAAAGGGCAAAGAAAGAAAAATATTGGTATGGGCCAGAAGGCTGGGCAAATGAAAAAGGCCCAAGTAGTTACAAAGAATTCGCATGTAATAAGAGGGAAGGAGATCTTAAAGCCTATTTTGGGTGAGAACTAAACCAGAAATCCATTGGGTCAGGGGAGTCACAATGTTAAGTTGGGTAGGAGTAAATCTCCAAAGAAAAATAAAGTGTCAACAGGCATGGGGCATAGAATTCACTGTGTAGTGAGTGGTAGTCTAGAGAATAAAGAAAACACAGTACTCCACTAGGAAAATCACGTGAGAGGAGACTCGGTGCAGGTGGACTCGGGCGAGATGGCAAACTTGGTCCAGAATCATATTGGGTGAACTGACTGTAGTATTGAGGGTTAGGAGCTCGGCTTACATCTTCAAGAAGCGGCTCACTCGATAATCGCTGCGGACACCAATCCAAAAGGGGCAAGCCATAATGGGCCCATAGGGAAACCCAGATAGGAAGCTGAGTTTGCTCCACAAAACATGTGAGTTTTCATTTCTTCAGCTTTTTCTTAAGTTGTTTTTCATGATTATCGCAACCTGGAATTGCCGTGGGGCTGGCAGTAAGGCTTTCCCATGCATCTTGAAATATATTGTAAGAAAATACAAAATAAATGTCTTGGGGTTGCTAGAAACTAGAATGAGTGGAAATAGAGCCGATGGGGTGATGCCAAAACTGGGTTTTAATAACTGGCTGAAGGTGAAGGCCATAGGCTATTCTGGGGGGTTATGGCTTCTCTGGAATGAATGGGAAGTGGATGTAACTTATCTGTTCTCTACTACTTAGTTGCTTCATTGTCAGATAGTTGATAAAGCTACAGGCGAGGAAGTTTTAGTTACTCTGGTATATGGGAATCCCAGGATGATATTTAGACAACAACTTTGGTCTGACTTAAAAACGTTGGATGATGATTCGCTTGATGCCTGGTTAATTTTAGGGGATTTTAATGCCTATTTGGGGCAGCAGGATAATTATGGAGGTGTTGCTCCTAATGCCCGTGCTATGTCTCAATTCAACGATTGTATGAGCTACTATGAGTTGCTGGAAGTCCTAGTGGTTGGTGATAAATTTGCATGCAAAAAACAAAATGTAAAAGAACGTCTTGACTAGGTTTTCTATAATCTTGAGTGGGAAATGGCTCATGTTGATTATAAAGAGTTCCATAGTCTTCGTTTTAAATCTGATCACAGGGTGATAGTGGTTGCTCGCGGGGAACCGAATCACAGGAATCAGGATAGCCCAAAATTCAATTACCAGACTGTTTAGTACCTGGAAGAGAGCTTCAAGGAAGTGGTCCACATGGCATGGCAAAATGAATCATGGGAAGAAGGCTGCAAAAATTTTGAGAACTTGGCTTCTGAATGGAATCAACGAGTTGTGGGGAGTATTTTGAAAAAGAAGTGAATCTTGTTGAAGAGGCTAGAAGGAATTGATCGACCCTTACAAATTTAGAATCATGCTGGTTTAAATAAGCTGGAACAGAAGCTTTGGCAAGAGTATGTGAGAATAGTCAACCAAGAAGAGCTACTATGGTTCCAGAAATCGAGATGCAAGTGGCTTCAATATGGAGACAAAAACACAAAGTTCTTTCACTCTTCGACAATTGTGAAGAAGAGAAACAGTGTGGATAGTCTAAAGAATGAACATGGTGAGTGGATTATCGACCAAGAGATTCTCAAGAACATGGCTTTTGAGCATTTTAGAAAGTTATACTTGAAGGAACCTGGAGTATTATCTATCCAAGATTGGCTGACTAATTTCCCGAGATTATCTGATGTGCAACTCATAGCAATACAAAAGGATATCTCAGTCATTGAATAAAAAATGTGGCATTTGAAATGGGGGCATTTAAAGCTCTTGGCCTAGATAGACTTCAACCTCATTTCTTTCAGACACAATGGGAGATAGTAGGGGACAAAGTTTGTGCTTTAATAAAGGATATGGTAGCGGACCCGAAGAGGATTGAAAGTATTAATCAAAGAAACATATGCTTGATTCCAAAGATAGAGAATACTTAATCCCAAAGATGGAGAATACTTAATTACTAAAGGATTTTTGGCCTATCTCGTTGTGTAATGTAAGCTTCAAAATACTGAGCAAGGTGATAGCTAACAGATTGAAGAGTGTGATGGATCAATTGATACTCCTGAACCAGTGCAGTTTCATCTCAGGCAGGCAGAGTTGTGATAACATTATTCTTGCACAAGAAGTGATACATAACATGAGATTGAAAAAAGGAGGCAAAGGGTATATTGCTATAAAAGTGGATATAGAGAAAGCCTATGACAGACTGGATTGGGACTTCATTCGGTTTAATCTTCAAAGTCGTGGTCTAAATAGAGGCTTCACTCTCCTAATAATGCAATATGTATCCATGACGTCCATGAGAGTTTGTTGGAATGGTAGCATGACAGAATATTTCCTTCCAACCAGAGGTGTCTGACAAGGTGATCCTATTAGCCTGTATTTTTTTATCTTATGTATAGAGCGCCTCTGTCAATTAATTAAACTTGAAGTTGATGAAGGTAGATGGAAACCGCTCAGGTTCAGTACTAGAGGTCCAAATCTGTCTCATCTATTCTTCGCGGATGATCTTGTTTTATTCTGTGAAGTGTCAGTGGATTAGGTGACTAGACTCAGGGATATTATGCAGTACTTTTATAGAGTTTCAGGACACAAAATCAATCTTCTGAAGTCAAAGGTATATACTTCCAAAAATGTGCAGTTTAATAGAGCTAGTGAATATAGTCAGATTTTGGGTGTAGGACTTACTCTGGATTTGGGGAAATACCTGGGTGTGCCACTATTACACAAACGGGCTGTCAAAGTTACATTTGCCCCTTTGTTGTTAAAGGTAGGTAATATATTGTCTAGCTGGAAAGGGCGATTGCTAAGCATGGTTGGGAAAGCTGTTCTAATTAAATCTATTATGTCTACAATCCCATATTATCAAATGCATTCCTTACTCATTCCAAAAGGGGTTCTTGATGCTATCGAGAAGCATTGTAGGAGTTTCCTGTGGAACCAACGTTCAGAGGGTAAGAAGCTACATCTGATAGCATGGGAAAAAATTCAAAAAGAGAAGTCCCCGGGAGGATTGGGTTTTAAGGATCTGGCTCGTCAGAATGAAGCTTTTATCATGAAGTTGTGTTGGGGGTTGCTTACTAAACCATAGGCTCTATGGGTTAAGTGCTTACGTACCAAGTATGGTTGCATTGAGGAAAAATTTCCATAGGTGCAGAAGAAGAGGAATCAGTCAGAGGTATGGAAGGCAATAGTGAGGGTATGGGACACTTTTCGGAAGGGTGTGGGGAGTAAGTTGGGTAATGGTCGGCAACAAATGCTTGATGGGAGTTATGGCTCCAATTAGACTACCCCCTTATGAATTATGTGGTGCGGAATCAGCACTTAATAGATCCAAATGCTACACTTGATCATTTCTTGACACCAAGTGGAACCTGGGATATAGCAAAATGGCAACTTTTCTTGCCAAATTGGGTGATCAGGAAAATTGAACAAGTGAAACCCCCTGTAGAGTCAAGGGAAGACCACTTTTGGTGGAGAAAATCGTCCGATGGAAACTTCAATGTGAAATCAGCATATAAGCTAATTATGAACCAGGATGAACCGAGTAGGGAACATATATGGAAAGATCTCTGGCAGTGGCCGATTCTAGAAAAAGTGAAGTTTTTCTTTTGGCAAGTGTTTCATGAGAAATTGCCTACCAATTTACTCATAGCAAAACGTAGGCTTACTGCATCTCCTGTGTGTCCTTGTAAGGAATCTGTGCTTCATATTTTGAGAGACTGTGAGATTGCAAATAGTGTAAGGTTTTCTGTCATTAACCCTTTACATTACTCTGTTTTCTTTAATGGAAATTTGCAGGACTGGCTTAGGAGGAATGTCAAGACCACTCCAAGAAACCGATACTTCAGCAGATGGCCGTGGCTATGAGTTTTTAGGTTACTATGCTGGTCCATATGGAAGAACAGATGCAAGCAAGCTTTTGAAGGCCGGAGTGAAGCCCACGGGAACATTATCCATCAGTGTAGGCATCTACTTCATGAAGGTATCGAAGAGGGGAAGTTTAAACATTTGATCTTCTAGGTGTTGGACAGAGAAACCACCCTATGGTTTCCACCTCCTGAACAGTATGTGTGAGTAGATGTGGATGGCTCAGTCAATCAGCTTCAACGAGCTGCTTTTGGAGGCATAATCCATGACAGTCATAGGAATTGGATATGCGGGTTTCAACAGAAGCTAGTAGCTAGGCTTTCATCAATGGAGGCCAAACTACATGCTATCAAAGCAGGGCTATTAGTATGTAAGAACCAAGGTTTTGGTAAGATAAGAATGTTTTCAGATTTATTGGAAGCCATATAATTATTGTTAATGGGCTATGGTCAATATCATCCACTAGCTGATGATATTGTAGAGATTAAAGCACTGATATATTCAGATTGGGATATCCAGATCTCTCATTCACACAGGGAAGCATTGCGGTGTGCTAATATGTTAGCTAAAGTTGCTCAAGATGCAAACAATGATCTGAGGATGATACAACTTCCTCCAGTTTTTTGTCTTGATCAAATGGTAGAAGATATAGGCTGACATTTGTATTTTAGCCTTTGATTCGGGGTTT
This sequence comes from Inga oerstediana, assembly GCA_963210345.1. Taxonomy (NCBI): domain Eukaryota; kingdom Viridiplantae; phylum Streptophyta; class Magnoliopsida; order Fabales; family Fabaceae; genus Inga; species Inga oerstediana. The sequence goes on from OY723401.1 coordinate 69,802,094, forward strand.
AAATAACCCTTAGTTCTTGTATTCAAGCTTAAGCTTGTCCTTGTTATCCAAAAAAAAAAGAACACGTTCTACTAGATAACCTGTAAAACCCTTTCCATTCCAGTTTTATTTAATTAATAAGAAATTATCTTTAATATAATACTAAAGGATGCGTTCGACAGTAAGATATTCCACAGAACCTTTTCTGTTTAAATGTTCAAAAAATTTGAATATGATGACACATCATATCCTTCTTCCTCATAACTTTTTATTTTTTTGTTTATTCAAACTCTCGTTTTCTTTTTTTATTTTGTTTAAGTAATATATAAGGTTGAATAGTCAGCTTCAACAATTATTAAAATAAGTCAAATAAATAACGGTTGTTATGTAAAACCCGTCACTTTTTAGAATATACCTTGTCTGATACCTAATGGTTATTAAGAAAAAGCCATTATCATTTATAAAACCTAATGATTGTGATGTAAAATTGTGAACTTTCATTCATATATTCATTACGGTTGTAAATTAAGAACCGTAAGAAAATGCCACATTTTATAATGGTTCTAAACTTATAACCATAAGTAGGTTTCATCAAGTCTTGTAAAGCACCCACTATCCCGCGCTTCTTCAACATTATCAAGTTATTACCACTACTACAAAAAACTAAAGCTGTGGCGCTTATAATTGTATTAACTGTGGCGCTAGAGAAGTGCCACATATCTTGACGCTACTAAAAATAGCTCCACAGCTATTTAAATTTTTTTTTAAATAGCCTCCTGTGGCGCCTGACCAACCAGGCGCCACAGGAGGCCTTTTTTTTTTTTGCGTTTTCTTTTTCTTTTTCTTTTCTTTCCTGTGGCCCTTTCTTTTGCTTCCTGATTGTGAAGCTTTATTTTATAATGAGTTGCTTTCATGTTTATCATCTCTCAAATTTTCAATCTTTCTATTTTATATTTCAACCTATTATATATATATATATATATATATATATAATTTTCACATTTAAAATTCAAGTTCCCCAACAATAATTTTCTTACACAACAATATATTTATTGTCATTTCCTCAACAATAATGTTCTTACATTAATACTCTCCAAAGCTAACATAAAAAATATCACAATACAAGAACTTGATATGTGAACACAGTACATCAACAACTGATTAAGTAAATTAAAAGATTACTAAAAAAATTTAAACAAAGCAAGCTAGAATGAAACAATCTTCTTCTTACGTTGGTGACGCTAGCTTGAGTGACGAGGATGAGCAAATGTGAGCTGTGGAGTGGAGTAGGGATCAACTGGAGTGGGGTTCAAAAGAGGAAGAGAGACAGAGAGTATGAAGAAAAGGGAACAACTAGGAACAAAAGTGGGGACAGACGAAACAAAATGGAAAAAGGGACAAGAGAATTTAATGAAGAAGACGAGTGTGTGTTTTTGTTGTGCAAGAGAAAGTGATATCTTTTACGGGGGAGAGGCGTCAACGTGAGCTAAGGAAGAGGGAATAAAGAGGAAAAAGGGAGGGAAAAGATAAAAAGTAAAGTTAAAGGAGGGAAATCTGATTGGCGGGAGAGTTGAAAATTCATATTCAGCCAATTGTGGCACTTCTTTAAAGAAGTGCCACAGCTGCCCCTTTTTTTTCTATTTAATTTTTTTTTAGGACCCAATTGTGGCGCTTGGCAAGGCAGGCGCCACCCTTGGGTATGACCAGCTGTGGCGCCTGGTCCACCAGGCGCCACAGCTGGCCAATTGTAGAGCCTGCCTTGGCAGGCGCCACAATTATCCCCACCAGCTGTGGCGCCTGGTGGACCAGGCGCCACAGCTGGTCCCAAAAATTAAAAAAAAAAATTAAATAAAAAAAAAGGGGCAGCTGTGGCACTTCTTTAAAGAAGTGCCACAAAATGTGCGCCACCTTTCAATCTTTTTGTAGTAGTGTACACTTTACATATTTGTCTTTAGTCAAACGTTATCTACCATCCTCGAAACCCCACAACTCCGGTTGGCATTTCCAGCCGTCGACAATCACTTTCAGGCATACCACATCCTCCACCGCTTTCTCCTAGCTTGAATCCGATAGCTGCATGAGTTGCTTTGATTGCCTTTGCTCGCTTTTTCATTTCGGAGCCCAAGCTAGGTCACATTCCTCTACATGCTTTGTTCTCCTTATTTTAATGTATGATTTCTCTTTTGTATTTTGCATTCTCTATTTTGCATTCTCTTTAGGGCCCGTTTGGTACGCTGAAATTGATTTTGATGGAAATGGAAATGGATATGAATATGTAAATGGAAATGGAATTGAGGTTTAAAAGTGTGTTTGGTATGAGTATGGAAATCTAATATAATTTTTCATTAAAATATATATTAAAATGTGTAAATACAAAAATACCCTTGACATTAAAAAAACACCACCAGATGCATATGCAAAAAGGCTGTGAGGAATGGAATGGTAAGAAGGTAACCATGAACCAAGGAAGAACAAATAGCATAAGATCATATAATGATTAAAGCTATAATCTGTCTAACCAAAAGCAAATAGACCCATGAAGAAATCTCAAACTCACGGCAAATGAAAAAAACCCAAATGGAAAAAAATCAACTCATTGTTCCAGAAATTGCAGACCACAGACCACCTTTGAATGATTGATTAAAGACTACCTAAAATAAAAATAAAAATCACAGGATGCCATTTTTTATAATTTCATATTGAAGGCAAGAAAAGAAGGCCAAAAATTGCATTTTAGAAACCACCATCAAAATCGTTGTCATTGCAGACCTTGGTTCCAATTCTCCATCATGTCACTATCATAGGCCTAGATCTGGAAGAATAGAATAGAAATGAAGTTTTCTCCTTGATGGTTTCTCAGTGGGTGATAGAACTAGAAGAATAAGGTGGTTTGTCATTAGCGATGGAGTCATGGGAAGTGGATGATAGAGGTGGTCACTTGAAGCATCATTCATATTAGTCGTATCATCCACTGAGCTATCCCCTACCGTTTTCCTCACACGGCATCTCATCCTCTTATGTCGATCACAGTTTTAGATTCGGTTAGGGTTTCAATTTGGGTAAAGTGTCCAGAAATTTCACAAGTAAGGACATTTTAGTCCAAAAATATGGCCTCCTGGAACCTATCTCATTTCCATGGGTCTTGACATAGAGCCCAATTTAACCCATTTTGATGGAATTGATTTGAACATGGAAATCAATTCATGCAAACCAAACAAACATTTATCATGGATTTCAATTCCATTTCATTTCCATCTCTCTAATTCCGGTGTACAAAGTAGGGCATTATTTTTTACTTCGTCTTGCTTAGCTAAGTTTTGACCTTAGTTATGCATCATATTTTTTGGGAAAACCCATTGCTCTATTTTCTGTGATTGACTAAATGAGTTTTCTTTTAGTTCCTCCGACACTGATGTTGCCCTTAGTACTAGTGTTTCCCCTGATACTGATGTTGCCCTTGTTCAAACCAAAAACTTGACCCAGGAACAAGTGTTAGAAGAAGTGCGTGATATTGTAAGGAAGGGCCATTGCGCCTTGATTTTTTTGAACGAAGCAAAATCTTTGGGGAGAAAATTTGATGTGACTTGAAATAATGATAGTCAAGCTCTTGAGTCATCACACTTTGTCAGCTACTTTAGCTTAATGACAAGAATCAACATTCCTATCATAGCGGGTAACTGGCATTGGGTATAGAAAAAGTACTCAGACGTTATTTAGGACAATATCAAGGTAAGGTATATATACCTGCTAATTACTTGTTATGTACTTATAAAAAATGTTAACTTGAATTGTGTGTTTTACAATCTGTAAATAATATAGATGGAACTTCCAAAATTTTTGTGCTCAATAAGGCTAGGCAATCACTATGCATATTCCATCATGCATTGATGAAGGAGTATTTGTAGACTCCTGAAGAGGCTAATGAGATAGAAGTTCATCAAGATCTTTGGTCCACCATTAGACCGGATGAGTGGAGAGAATTTGTCATCTCATGTTGTGCCCCATCATTCCATGTAATTGTTATACGCAATTCATAAGACTAGCATGTATTTGTTTAATATTAACTGGAATGTTGTGCATTTTCATAGGAATTAAGCAGGTAAATAGTGAGAGGGTGAAAAGCAATAAGTATCCATATAAGGCAAGGTGAACGAGTTATGCTTGCATTGCTCAAAAGTTGTATGCTAAGAGTGGGGACAGTAGTAGACCTCCCTATTAGGAACTTTGGTCAATGGCGAGGCAAATTAAAGATGGCTCTTATCATGATCTTTGGTGAAGGAGGTCGTCAATAAAGTCTTAAGTATTAATATTAGTCCTCAATTTATGAAAGTAATGTCTTTGATTAACTATCAATATTAACATTATTTTTTCTGAGGACCTGAACAAGGAGATGGCAAGTACAAGCTTTGTCAACTTCTTTTTGAAGTATTTCTTCAACTATGATTAAATAGTTGGCTGCTTAGAAATTTAATTACATTTTGATATGTAGGTTTTGGTATTTTAGTCACTTGTACCATACTTACATCCTCCCCTGCGGCCTCTAGGATAAGATCAAGTTCATTCGCCCTGACAATCTCAATAACCAGGGTGAGAGCATAGAGGAAGATGTCAAACAATATCACACAAGGTTTCTGGGGGTTGAATTCTTTAGAAGGGTGCTAGACAAAAGTGACGCTTGCTTCTTTGTGCCTTACATTCAAGGGTGCATGGGAACATTATTAACTCTGCTAAATTAGTTTTTATTTATTTTGTAATTGTTCTAATGGTGTGATCTATTATTGTACTTAGAAACCACTGGATACTCATAGTGGTAAATCAAATGAGCAATAAGATTTGGTACTATGATTCTATGAGCGATGTTCCAGACAGGAGACCATACATGCAAGAGATACTCAACTAGTAAGTTATCCATTCATTATCTCTTATAATTTAATTCATCTTACATGTTCATATATATATATATATATATAATTTTTTATTTTATCTTCTCATAGCAGTGTACAATTACCGCACCCAAAATGGTCTCGAGTGCACTAAAATCAACCTCACTTATGGCTGCTACAGATGTGCCTTCCAATGGCTTTGTCTGAAGGTATATGTATTATTCAACAATGACTATAATATTAATTGTAGCACACATATAGTTTATATACTTGATTGAGTGACAAATTTTTCTTTTCATTTCTTTATAGTACCAAATGCAACCGGACATGAGCAATGATTGTGGTTACCGGGTGATGCAGTATATGAAGGACATAATCACACATGGTTGTGAAAATATTGATACAAATAAAGTATATTATATATTCAACTCATTCAATACTTTAATGCCTCCTACACGATGTTTATTAGCAAGTCACAAATGGAAGAAGTGGCTGAAGAGTTGGCGATATCTCTACAACATCAGTAGGAGTAAATAAATAGAATGACTATAAATTTTTAAATACTAATGATTTGTTTGTTTTAAAGTTTTGGTTTTAGTAGTGTATACATATACATGAATAACTATAAATATATTCTGATTTATTGTATTATTTTGTATATGAATGAATGTAAATATATATTGTGATTTGTTTTATACAAATGTATATGTAGGGGATATCAAAAGCAAAAACACCCCCCATTTTTTTAAAAAAAATTAGCTTTGATAAATCACGGTTGTTACAATTGTTACTTAATAACCGTTATTTATGTCAACTATATATAATGGTTGTTTAAATAAATCCGTTAGCATTACTCTCAATTTATAACGGTTGTTTTGAAAGAATCGTTATGTGTGTATAACATATATAACAGCTATTAAAGAGGAACCATTATATATTATGCAAGCATTACTATATTTTATGATGGTTGTTTTCGAGTGTCCGTTAATTATTATCACAGTAATGTGCATATTATAGTCTCACTAAGCTTCAATACATAACGAGTATTATATTATAACTATTATAAAAGGTTTAGAATAAATAACAGTTTGGAACCGTAAATTATCTGCATGGAGCATATATAGTGCTAGGATATATGATGGTTTGAAACTATTATATATGCCAGATAATAATCGACATAAAAGGTATTTTTTGTTGTAATGATGTAACTTAAAAGGCCTAATAGTTCAATATTTTTATAGTAATTTTATGGGTATAGTTTTTCCCTTTGAGTTTTAATTTTATATTCATTTACTTAGGGTATGTAAGATTATTTTCTTACTAGTAAATATTAGTGTTTCATATATCTATCAGAATATTATTTCATCTTAAGTTCATTTTCATTGTAGATTTGAAATTCTTTCAAATTTGAAGGTAAAAAAACATTTTAAAATTAAGTCTTTATACAAAAATTGACATAAAACATACCACGAAAATAAAAGAAATGTAAGGAAAGAAAAAAAGAAAAAAAGAAGCGTATCTCATTACTAACTTTATCCATTTTCTTCTGAGGACTGAAAAGGCCATGGGGTCAACTTTTAAGTCAATGTCTTCTTGTGTCACGTTCTGTTGACGTATTTATCAATATTCTGTTTAGTTATTTTCACATTGTCTTAGTTTTGTTAAATTATATTGACAAATTTTCTTATTTTTAAATTAAAGGACATATAAACATCAAATAAAAATAAAGGAAATATCCCTATAATCATGAATAGAATGTGTATATTCTTTCATTTTCAAGAAATTTGAGAAATATCCATATAATTTAATTTTATTCTTAATAAAAGACACACACACACACACATATATTCTTTTTCTTGCAATCCGTATGAATAAAAAGTTGACAAGTCTTAAATTGGTTCACGGGCCAATTCACTATTTTATCGGGAGTCAATGTTCTGCGTGGACTTTGTCCAAAATGCTCATGCATGTTTCAACTTTTAACTAAGGTAATTAAGCTCGGACCGACCACTGAACTGGTCGGAGTATTAGGTCAAGAGTCAGTGAGCTAGACTGGAGTCAAACTGGAGCTAAACTGAGGCCAAATCGATGAGGAAGTGAACTTTAACGATAATATTGTTTGTAATAGTTTTAAAATTTGATAATTTTTTAAGACCAAATGATAATATTATTGAGTGATTCTTTTTTTATTAGAAAGTAGACATCTCAAGCTTTTCATAGAATCCTAATTTGTAATTTTTAAAAATATGTAAAATTAAATATAAATTTTTAAAATTAGAAAACTCTTAATAAATATTAAACCGGTCGGACTGGACTGGTTAGATGACTGATTCGATAGTTCCCATGATTGAACCGGCCGGTTCAGTTTTAATTACATTGCTTTTAAAGCAATCTCCTTCACCAATATTTTTTCATTTCATTTGCTTTATGTTTCACTGATATTACGTGTCGGCACGATTTTCTTAGATTCTTTTAGGAGAACATAAATGTCTTTTTATTGTATCAAAAAAAAAAACATAAATGTCTTTTTATATAACTCTCATTTTACCCTTTAACCCTTAATAGTTTAATTAGTGGGACATATATGCATGCTCTACATCCTCTTTAATACTATTCTTATCTTTAATATAAGACATATTTATTTAATTTAAAAAAATTAATTAAGAAAGCTAAATAAATTACTTGATGATAACATATGTAGCATGGCCTCTCTAAAATGTTTAGTGTGATTATATATCAATTTATAAATTAAATAAAGTGTTTGAAGAAAGATGTTAAATGTAAAAGATAAAATAAACGAGGTATTATATTTAATACCACAATTTACCCACAAATTTGGTCTTACATATAGGACCCGAAGGGTAATTTACACATTCAAAAATGTTTTCGATTAATATCATCCAAGCGTTTTTGCTTCTTGTAACTTAATGGACCAGTTAATAGTTTGGGTGCTTAAACCTATATGTGATGGATTCAAATGGTTAACTAGCACAAAGACCCTCTTCCTCTTTGTTGTCATCATCGCCTCACACTGTACAAATTGTTAGCCGCAACACCTGTTGAAACTCAACGAATAAATAGTTCGAGTCACGTCCAAGGACGCTGTCCTTAAGAGATATTCCGCAACCCCCTAGTAGATTAGGAAGCGGCACTCCCCAGGATAAAACGAACCCTTCCTGCAGAAAGCTGGGTGATAGAATTGCAGAAAGATATCAGTGTAACTCAGAAGAATGCAAAAATGAGAGGAGCTCGGGGACCTCAGTGTCACAAGACCTCGGTGCTCTCACCTCGGTACTCTTGAACTTACTCCGTACATTGCCTTTTATAGGCAGCAATCATGTGACCATTAAGGAGTTATAATGACAATTAAAACGACAGTTACAAAATAGGTGTTAATAACAATTTAATGTAATAAAACCTTTTAAATGTCATTAAAACCGGTCAATTAAAATTCCAACGGTAATCTCTAATGGTTAGTTCAAAGACTCTTCTTATTAGCCTTTTTAATAACTCAAGCTCATATTTAATTGTATACTAGGGTGTTCCCAATCTTGAGTTATATGAGACTTCTTCCTTTGTATGTCACACTCACACACAATATTTACAACAATCCCCCACATGTGTCTAAGGAAGCTCATAGTCCCATTAGCTGAGTTACACACACGGATATAACCATTATATCTGGTGGTCCTTTGGACTATGAACTAGACCTAGACAAATAACACTTAGTACACAGAAATGCTAGTGGTCCTATGGACTATGAACTAGCACCTCTTAGGCGTATACTAAAGGCATTAAGAGTCAGATTATACCCCCACATTTCCCACTGTTAACGCGGTTTTGCACGTTAAAACGGCCATGCGCGTGTCCTGGTATTTAACAAATGCTCTAGAGATTTTGCCATAATCTCATAGGAGCAGCCCCACTCCTCATTCGTATAGGTGATTTCATGAAATGAACCTGCAATGAGCATATCATCCCATAGGATTATTAAATCATTAAGATCTTTCGCTCAGCCTCACCAAAATGCATCCTAGCACTTTCTCTTGCCTTAGGAAGGGACTGGTTATTTAGTTTAGTGCTAACAGAACTAACAAACGACTTGTTTTTATCCATTGAACCTCGTTTATGGGATCACCAATCACAGAGGTTAGGTAGCCATCACTGTTAATTTCGTATTGACTTTAGTCCCATTCCCCTCGGCTAATTTATTTCTTCCCGGGGTTTGTTAACGAATCCGTGGGTCAACTCTTTGACCTCACAAAATCGATTGAGATAATTCCACAAATTTTAAGCTAGCTTATTCACATAATATCTCAAATAATTTTTACTTACACCATTGCTCTTTCTACAATGGCTATTTCTATTTAGCAATCATAACTCGTCGACATAAGATGTTGGTTTTACACCCAATTTTTTTTTTTTTTTTTTTGCTAAGAGGTTTTCAACAACTCAGCCTTCAATTGCAACTAACTTCAGAGTAATAAGCTCTGGTTCGCACAATATTTTAATTGTTGTTACTAGTGGATTTTCTCATATAAAACTGAAATTCAGTTAGCATCCGTGTATCTAATAAAACAGGAATCCACCAAATACAATACCAACCTTTATGATACCTCTCAAATATTTCATTTCCCTCATAGGGTTGCATATTTATATATATGCTCAATCATCATGTAACATAAGCTATACCACACAGATTAATATTCATGCAACAAATTCTCAACAATTTGTGCATACTTCGCATAAGTTGCAAAATCACTTCAAATAACGTGTTAATGTCATAAGAAATATTCACATATATATCCTTACACCAAGATAATTATACAGCCTCAAATTATGAAAATTACATTTATCTATCATAGATAAATGATCAAAATTTTCATGCCACATAATGTTCTTTTAAAGAAAAATATTTGGTAATCCACAAAATTTGCTCGCATTAGTAAATATAGCAAAGCCTCTACTCAATCAATTATTTGCAGCACACATCTTGTATTTATAAAATGAGGCTGCAATATATAATTATGTAAAACATATTATAAAACATATGTCATCTACATTAAAAAATTCAATATTCACAGCAGTCATGTATATTTATACCACTATAAATATACATTCTCAAATCATGAAATTTAAATACATTTATCTTTATACTAGATAAATGATTAAATTTCCATGCCACACGAATAATTCACAAAATTTGTTCTCTGCAGCAAATAACAATTCTTCCACATAATTAATTTTAAACCACAACTTGGTTTTATCAAATGAGGCTATAACGAATTTGCAACTTTACAAATTTATCAGGTATCCTCACATATTAGGCACCCCCACACTTTTAAATTTATCAAAAATGTTTTCACATTTTATAAATAATAATTCTAATTTAATTAGAATCTCACTATATAATCTCCTTCCATTCTAATTAAATTAGAATCTTATCAAATTTATCATTCTAATTTAACCAGAATCTCACACCAGAATCTCCTATTAAGTGAGAATTAGTCCAACAGATGGTAAGTCCACCGAATAGACTATATATTAAATTTTATTGCCAATCACAATTTGCAAAGACAATAAATTGTTATTATAACAAATAGATATGCAGTTAGAGAAAATATGTTCGCATTCTCATTTCAAACCGCATCAAGGCCTTGACCTAGTCAACAATAATCTCACGATCACCAAGGCTTAATTTCCAGAACCAAAACTCAACTTTAATTTGGTTCCTTACAAGTATATATTAAACCAATTTAATTTCATTCATTTATTCACAAATCAAAACCAATAAATTATGGTGAGACTGTAAGACCACACCACCAAGATGACCATACAATTGTGCCGTTAAACAGTTACGGATAATTAATGGCCAATAACAAGTACAGTGTAATGGTAATTACTATTTTACTTCCATGATATGTTACCACGAAGTAATTGTCTCTTCCACTATTTCACGTAATATATGAACCGTCATACAATAAAAATATTATATTATTGCAAAACTGAATTAAAAGCCTAGATAGAACCAAGATTAAATATGAATCCCACACATACAATGCCACATGAAAATAGTAAATTAATGCACCTAATATTAAAACTCAAACTCATGGGATATTACTGTTGGCACACTAACAAAAAAGATGCTTTAAGAGTAGGGAACATTTATAGCAAGGAAGGTAATAAAACTAATTTAATGTACCCATTAACCAGGCACAATAAACTTTCCCAATCGGTAATGCAACACAATAAAACCGATTTCTGACTTGTATATTCAAAAGATATTGGATCCACCAACGGAAAGAAATTGAATTACTAATATAACGATCTATTAAAACATTTTACAACAACAAAGCATGGAAAATCAACACAATAACGGCACAGCTGATTTGAATTCTCACGTTAACATCGTTGGCAATGCGTCTACTCAACTAATGGCATTTTCAACTTATAATATCAGTAATGAAGAGATAATTATATTACTGCACTCCAATCGAAAATCATGTTCTCGTTTAAGATCTAGAATTGGCATCTGCGTACCTGAAAGGGATTACCAAGATGCATATTAAAATAACCTCTCCACGTCATAATCTCTTAGTTCCCAATTCATGGTAAAGATAATGCCACCACTTCTCATTGAGACATTATTGCAAAGCGACAACTCAATTTTTCTGCAACTTCTTAACACATAATCTATAAGTAATATATTACAATTCTAGACGCCTTACTGAATTTTTCAAATGCAAATAACTATGATGATGAACCAAATTCAACATAAGGAAATATTCAATATATGAACTTATCTCATTTTCTTTATGATCAACCAAATGAGTATTTCAAAAGTTTAAACTGGAAACTCTATAATACATATGTCTGATTTCATCTTCAAGACTTTTTATAAAGTTCAATTTCTGCCTTGACATGAAATAAGAACACACATAAAAGAAATAGAGAATGCCTATCAAAACTTTACACATCAGAATAGGTATTCAACGAGATGAGAAAACTATCACTATACATAATAGTAATCATAACATATAAAAGTAAATATTTATAGACTTATCTCAATCAAACGAATAGAGGAAACCCGTCTTGGACCCATAAGATGAGCAAGGAATATCTCCTAAGATTGTTGTCATCATCACCTCACACTGTACAAATTGTTAGTCGCAGCACTTGTTGAAACTCAACGAATAAATAGTTCGAGTCACGTCCAAGGACGCTGTCCTTAGGAGATATTCCGCAAACCCTAGTAGATTAGGAAGCGGCACTCCCCAGGATAAAACGAACCCTTCCAGCAGAAAGCAGGGTGACAAAACTGCAGAAAGATATCAGTATAACTCAGAAGAATGCAAAGATGAGAGGAGCTCGGGGACCTCGGTGTCACTATACCTCGGTGCTCTCACCTCAGTACTCTTGAACTTCTTACATTGCCTTTTATAGGCAGAAATCATGTCACCATTAAGGAGTTATAATGACAATTAAAACAACAGTTACAAAATAGGTGTTAATGACAATTTAATGTAATAAAACCTTTTAAATGTCATTAAAACCGGTCAATTAAAATTCCAATGGTCATCTCTAATGGTAAGTTCAAAGACTCCTATTATCAGCCTTTTTAATAACTCAAGCTCATATTTAATTGTACACTAGGGTGTTCCCAATCTTGATTTATATGAGACTTCTTCCTTTGACACACTCACACACACAATATTTACAACACTCTTCCTCATTTTCGCTCTTCTAGTCCTAGAACAAATTGTAGAAGATGACAATCCAACCACGAATTAAAGTGCTCCTCTGGAAGATTATTTAAAATAAACGATCTCACTATCTTTAACATAATTGAGGTATATATGTTCCTTTTTGAGGAGAGAGGCCTCTCCATTTTCCTTACCGTCCACTTCCTTTCACTTCTTTATTTTCACTATTAAATTAACTTTGAACAGTTGAGATTTAATATCCTATAAAAAGTAAATATATATATATATAATACTTTAATAAGAATATAAAGATATGAACTAGTTCTATCAAATTTTAATGATGTAAATTTATTTATATACAATTTTTGTTATTTAATATTATAATAATATTTTTACAGAATGTTAAATCTCAACCATTCAGAATTAATCTAACGGTGAGAATAAAAAAATATACGGAAGTTGACAGTAAAGAAAATGGAGAGGCCCTTTCTCCCACCTTTTTGTAGTGCAAAACCCAGAATCTTTGCAACATCTATTTTTCACTTGTCCATTTTTTAGAGCGGGCTTGTTGGTTTGCTTCTTTATTGGACTGCAGATTGGATATGGCCATCATAAATATTGCTCCCTCCTATCTTTAATATAAGTTCCACTTTAACAAAAAAATTGAATTACAAAGTAGATTTTATATTAAAGACTAAATGGAGTATTTCACCATAGAGTTCCAATTTTAACCTGGAAAACAGCAAAAGTGAGCTAGCTGGGCACTTACCATTTTACCAATTAGATTACTTTGTGGTTTTCTCCTATTCAAATTTGTTTTGCAAAGAAAAATTTAGAGAGAATTACTGTGAGGTTTTAAAGAAGGGACTTAATCACTAAAAAATTATAATGACAAGTGAGCAGCATAAAGTTGTTGTCATTTCCTGTACCTGAATTTATCATTGCGTGCTCTTTAGCTGTTGTTGGACTTTTGGGTGATTAAATCCCTTCCTTATTAGGACTACATGATGTAATTGTCATCACAGCCACTTTATCAAATATAGCCTAGCAAGAGAAGAAATTGAGTTAATATAATTGTTGGTCCTTATTATTTGATCAAATTTTGGTGTTGGTGGTTATAGTGTTATAAGGATTTGGTTTCAGTTTAACGGCTGGTCTCTATACTTTTAACAAGTTTTAATTTTTGTCCTTATACTTCAACTCAAATCAAATCCTTATGAAACTAGAGAGACCAAAATTAACGATTTGAAACTTCATTGATCAAAACTAAAATTCGATTAAATTGCAAGCACTAACAATCATATTAACCTGGAAATAATTTTTTTGCTGACATTTGATGGAGGAATCAATAGCCATAATCACATCCAATCCATATTCAGCGACCATCTCGTCTCTCAAAATAACAACGCAAACAAATTAGACAGGATTCACGTACCCATCCAATGGAACTGTCAATGTTTTCGCCAATGCAGCTACGTACAATGAATCACTGAAGATGGAACAGCTCACACTTCAACTTTTGGCCATTCGTTAGGCTCTGTTTTTTTCTTACGAAGCAACAAATTCTTCACATTATTTACGGCCCTCTTTAAGTTTTGAATTAGCATATAAGGGGCTGTCTGATTCCATTTTTCAAAAACAGTAGAACTCATTTGAAAAACTGTTTTTGATAAGTTGTTTTTAGAAAAAAAATAATAATAAAAAATTTGTTTTTTAACAAACTCAAAACTCAAAATAGTTTTTAGGTTTTTTCTTATTTTTATTTTTCTATTTCTTATTTTTTTAGGCCATCACTTATCCACTATATACCCCACGATCAATGTTGACCACCAGGTCACCGTTGGCAACAGCTGCCACCATTCATGGTTTTGTCAAACCCTACAGGAAGACATCAAAAGCATTCTCTTATAGCTTTATAACTTTGTTTATCGTATATTAGTAATAGTTGTTGTTGGCAACAGCTGCCACCATTCATGGTTTTGTCAAACCCTACAGGAAGACATCAAAAGCATTCTCTTATAGCTTTATAACTTTGTTTATCGTATATTAGTAATAGTTGTTTTCTTATTAGAAAAAACTTAATGGACCAATTCACACAGAACAAGAGGGATATTTTGGGACAGACTGTGGTCCTGTTACTTTCGCACCCCACACCACACTACGATTTATTTAGAACATATGACTAAGTTATAGTATATAATGTTGATGAAAATTTTCTGTTATATCTGGATAGCTCCTTTAATGTTTAAAATTTTACAATATATTTTATAGATTTTCATATTTATATAGGTTAATACTCTCCTACCATTAGTTTTATTCATTGTGCTCATAGTTTAAAATTTAACGGGATTATCTGTATATAACTCAAAGTTAGGGATTACATACAAACAAAAATAAATTTTAAGGAATATAATTATGGGAAAATAACAGAAAAAGAACCTGAAATTGGAAAATCTCAAATCAAGTTTGTTGCTTAGAATTGATAAGGTAATGACTACACTTAATAAGCAATTCACAACTTATTTTGTGGGAGATATCTGATTTGATATTTTCTAATTTCCAGGTTTGTAATTTTCCCGATAATTACTGGTTTTTAATTTTTTTTTTATCAGGTACTTCTCCTATACATTTTTGTAAAACGAGTATTACCTCTATACATGTTTGACTCAGTCAACTTGATGTAAAAAGTCAGCAAGTTTACCGAGTTTGATCAAGTCACTCTTAAATTCAACCAAATTTTTTAGTTGACGCAAATTTATTTTAAGTTGAAAACATAAAAACAGTAAATTCAGTCAATTGGATATTTTGACAACAATGATATTACTACAAAAAAAAAAAAAAAAGACTTTCGGTGAGGCTAAAAGTCGTCACTGAAGGTTTTCAGCAATGACAAAAAAGTCGCCGCCTATACGACTGTCACTAAAAGTTTTAATTGTCACCGCTGAAAGTAACTTCAGCCGCAACTTTTATGTTGCCGCTGAAAGTGTAATTTTTTTTAAATTACAAATTCTGTCAGAATTTTTTTAAAAAGAATTTACAAATTTCATGTGTCTCTCTCCTCCACTCGTTGCCACGTGTCAGCTTCTCGTGCCTCTACGTGTCGAGGTCATATAATTCCTGAAAGTGCCTCTCCTCTAGCTCGAACCCGCGACCTCATGGTAATGAGGCCTTCACGTGTGTGCGTTTGCCAGTTGTGCTGAAATGAACCTGTGTTAAATTATTACATATTGTTATATATATAATATTATCATACACACACACACACATAATTAATTAATTAATCAATTATATATATATATATATGATAATTAATTATTAATTATATATAATATTATTAAAAATAATGATAAATTAAATAAAAATGTAAAAAAGTATTTATATATTTAATTAACCAATTTTTTAAATTAAAATTACTTAATAAATAATAATTTAATATTATAAATATTATTTTTAATATAAAATGATACATATAATATTACTAACATATAGTTTATTTTTAAATAAAATAAAATAATAACTATTATAATAATATCATAAATATTATTTTAGTAAAAAAAATTAAATATAATATTAATAAATAATAATATAATTATAATAATTAAGATTAAATATAATTATTTAGTAATTAATATTTTAATATTATAAATATCATTTTAAAAATAAAATTAATAAATTTTAATATTTGCCACAAAATTTCCAACAGAAAAATTCAGTCCTAGCAAAAAAATTTGAATCTAATTGCTTTTCATCCATTCATCTTAATATTTGCAAGAGAAGAAAACTTGTATAGAGAGATCCCATACACAAGCAAATATATAATTAGCTTATTTTTCTTTATAATAAATAATATATTTAGTTTCCTCAAATATTAAATATCAAATTTAAACAAAAAAATATAAAAAAATTAACATTTGTTGGTGATAAAAAAATCTATAAAAAAAAAGATGAAATTGACTTTCAGTGGCGACAATTGAAGTCGTCGCTGAAAGTATGGTTTCAGCGGTGACTTTTGATAGTCACCACTGAAAGTGTCATTTTCAGTGGCGACTATCAAATGTCGCTACTGAAAGTGTTATTTTTAGCGGCTACTTTTGAAACCATACTTTCAACGGCGACTTTTAGAGTCGCCGCTGAAAGTGATCGCTGAAACTCAATTTTTTTGTAGTATATGTAGTCCATAATTAAGATTGGAAAATACACACACATACATATTGTAGGATCTAGAATTGTTACAAAGTCAATCCTTATTAATAGGCATGTAGAATTCGCGAATGATTCACTTGTGAATCTCAAGCCAGTTCCTCATCTTCCATCACTCTCTTCAACAATGTCTCTTCTTCTTCTTCCTCCTCCTCTTTTTGGGTCCCACTAATCTCATCCATCATTGGGTCCTTCGTGCTCTCTTCTTGCAGTTTTATCGCAAACTCTAAACCCCACACCACATCATTCATCGATGGTCGTTCATTAGCATCATCAGCCAAACAACTCAACGCCATGTCACTGAACGCTTTCAAGGACTCTGGTGTTATACTTTCTATCACTAATGGATCCACTATCTCATGAATCACTCCTTCATTATGGCATCGTCTGAACCAGTCCACTAAATTTGCCCTGTGCTTCTCCACCATACGCACTAAAGGCTGCCTTCCATACAATACTTCCAGCAGCACTACTTTAAACGAGTACATGTCAGACTTTAGAGTCAACCTTTGACGATTGTAGTATTCTAGGTCCAAGTACCCCACACTTCCTTTCACAACCGTGCTTATGTGCAATGTTTTAAAAGCCGGACCGGATATCGAGCCAGAAAGGTCAGCGGGTCAAGGTTCAACCAGTTGAAACGGTTGGGTCATTTAGCCGGACTGTTGATGTAATAATTAAATTTAAAAATATTATATATATATATATATATTACAATAATTAGTCATTTGTCTAATTTCATATGAAGTTAGTAAAGTCACAAAACACCATTTAAAAACCTCATCAATTGTCACTCATCAGGATAAGTGCTTAAAATATCCACCACTCAAGGGTTATACAAATCTGATCATATTGATATGTTCTTCTGGTATAAAATTATTAAAATAAAATAACTCAATTGACAAGCTAAGTTTAAAATAAAATAACTCAATTGATATGTTCTTCTTTTTTCAAACAATTCTAAACTTGTACATCTAACTCTAAGACGAATTTGAAGCACTTATCCTGCTTCCCAGTATATATATATATATATATATGAAATATATTAACCTTTTTAAAATAACAAATAAGAGAATGTAGATTTATGAGCCATTTGAGAAGAATGAGAACATATATGCCATTTGAGAATAAAAAGATGCACATAATACAGATATGAGATTAAACAATATAAACCTATGTTTTTCCATATTGAGCCATTTCATGATTTATGAGCCATTTGAGAACATTAAGAACATATAAACCTGGATAAGGATTTGTTTGTTCGTATATAGTGAAAGTCAGAAAGTGGATCCACTTTTTGGCCGTTTTGTTCTTTTCTTTACTTTAGAGTTTAAGCTTTTTTTTTCTTCGCAGACTTTCCAGTTTCTAGCATCAAAACTAGAAAAAAAAATTCTGGGTTTTTTTGTAAAGTAAGTTATTGCGCTGGTCGGTTCTTAAAAACCTGTTATGGGTTTAGGCCCAAACGTAGATCAAAAATGGTCCCCTAGCGAAAACGGCCCAATGCAATAAACCGACCCGCTCTCTTGATCGGCCGATGGTCAGTCGGACCATCTGGTCCAGTTCTTAAACCCATGCTTATGTGAGATCGAGACGCTTTATGGGTCCCACTTTGGATAGTCCAAAATCAGAAACCTTGGCCACCCATTTCTCATCTAATAAAATGTTAGTGCTTTTCACGTCTCGGTGAATGATGTTGTGGCTAGGTCCTGTGTGAAGGTAGTGCAGTGCACGCGCTATCCCAACGCTTATCTCCAACCTTTGCTTCCATGAAAGTGGTTATTTACAACGAGAGCCATAAAGATGGTTAGCAAGAGTCCCATGAGCCATGAACTCATAAACAAGGATCATCTCATCACCGTCGTTGCAATTTGTTAATATAGATAATTGAGCTGTTAATAACCTTCATTGAAGCTCCTGTGGCTAATATCTTTTTTTGAATTTTTCATACTAAAGTTGTTAACATAAATACTTGAGTTGTTAATAGTGATATTATAGTTGTTATTATAGATACTTGAGTTGTTAATAATATTCACCGGAGTTTTCCCTGTCGGTCCACTACTATAAAAGAGGGATTTAACGGTGCCTCTTTTTTGGCGTTTCTTCAAAGAAGCGCAGTAGATAATAGTTTTTTTATAAAAAAAATTAGAAGCTATGATGCTTCCTAATATAAGTTCCAGATAAGGCCTGTGTAGCACTTTCCTAGACAAGCGCCATACAAAACATTTATTTAAAAAGAAAACTGAAAGCCCAAGCTACGATACTTCTCAAAAAGCGCCATAGTTGGGTTAATTTTTTAGCATTTTTTTTATTTGAAAAAACTTATCCGGCGCTTAAAAATAAAGTGCCGGATAAGGATGATAGTAAATGAAAAAGATATTATTATTCAGAATCTCATGTTGTAGTAAGTCAAAAAAGAAATCACCTACTTCGTTCTTAAATTCCCAAAAACAAAAGTTGGCCCTTAGCCAGCGCTTGATTATAAAGTGCCAGCCAAAGTTGGTCTTAACCGGCCCTTGATTATCAAGTGCCAGCTAAAGTTAGAGAGGCCGATTAAGGTAAATAGAGGCCTTAGCCAGTGCTCTATAATAGAGCACCGAGTAAGGCAAATATGGGGCCTTAGCCGACGCTCTATAATAGTGTCGGTTAAGGCCAATTATTCAAAGGTCGCCTTGAATGTGAATATATAAGGCACCAGGTGCCTTGGATATTCAAGGCACCAAGTGGGTGCCTTGAATATTCAAGGCACCCACGTGGTGCTTTGGATATTTTAAGGCACCCACGTGGTGCGTTGGATATTTTAACGTTTTTTAAGGTGTTTTTTTTTTAAATTAGGAAGCTACGACATTTTGATAAAAAATGCTATAGCTTCTATACAATCTGTTATTTAAAATTTACCCCGCTATTTTCATTTTCATTTTCATCTTCCCGCGTTCTCTTTATAGCTCCTCCATTTTTCACAACTCTGTTGCAGTACAAAGCTTCTTCTCCTACATTTTTTTCTTGTCTCAGCCTCTTTTAGAATCTTCCTAGCGTGTAAGTGTTTTTTCCTTTAGTTTAGTTTTTCTTAGTTAAAATCTATTATGATCATATATGTGTGCTCATAATTTTTTTTAGGTATTTATTTGAAGTGTCAACTCTGTCTTCTTGAACTTTCTATATATTGTAAGTTTTCTAATTTTTGAGCTTACAAATATAATAATACTTAGTTTAATCCTCTGTAGAAGTAATATGTATGGCTCAAGTTTAAGCAACTTAAATGCTGGAGTTCTTTAATGCTTGATACATAAAGATGCAATATTGCAAAAAATACGTGCTATATTTTTTTATTTTGCTGTGGATTGTATTGTAAATTGTAATGACCCAATTTGAGATTTAGGGCTAATGACTCTGATATTGATTGTAATTATTGTAATTAAACACTTTTGGAGAAATGTGATGTAAATTTGACATAAGTGTATTTGGAGATTAAAGATCAATGGTTGAGATTTATTGACTATGGGTCGGAATCCTATGCTTTGCAATTGTGTGAACTCGTGGAGGGAGTGAGTAAGATCATAACATGTGGCATTATGTGGACCAATGTATATGGCACAAAGGACAAAAACCTACTTTTTCTCTCTTCTCTCTCTCCTATGCGGTTTGTGTTGGTGAGGGGGAAAAGAAACACATCATCATCATCATTTCCATCTCTCATCATCTCTCTCTTTCTCTATTATTTCCGACAACCAAGAAGAAAAGGAAGAAGAAATGTGAGATTTTGATGTGTTAGTTGATCTCTAATGCCCTAAACCTCTGCTCTAATGTTGTACACCTCATTGAGAGCTCCATTGTAGTGATTTCAGAATTTTGAAAGGTGGTGATTTGAGTGTTAGAGAAATTTGAAAGTTGGAGAATCAAGATTCTGACTTTGGCAAGTTGAAGAGGTAAGCATTTGGTGCTTTTTGATATATATGTTATGATTTTTGAATAAGTTTGAGAAATTCTGGAAATTGCCCTGATTTATGCCCATTTTGAGATGTATGAATTTCATAGTGATTGATGTTGGAAATAGTTCATTGTGGAGTTATTTGAATATTGGTTATAGATTTGAAGTTGGAAGGTGTGTTGATTGGAATTAGGTATTGTGTGTCATAGAGACCCAAGGGTATATATTGTGTTTAAAATGGTATTTTGGTGTTTTGGAGGTTACCAATGGTTCCCTATGTCATTTTGAGTGAGTATGAGCTTTGTGTGGAGTTTGGGAACCATTGGGTGTGATTTTGGTCAAGCTGGGAATTTCTATCAGTTGCTACTATCTGGCAATTTGATAGCATCACTTGAGTAAGGGAGGAACCCACTCGAGTGCTACCTTGTGTTTTGTCTTTCTGCTTTGTGTTTTGCTTGGGTTTTTATGAGTAAAGCGCGAGCGCACTTCCTTTACCGCGAGTGATGTTGGTGATCACTCGAGTAATGGTGATAATTCTTGGTTAGGGTTGCTCTCGGGTTGTCACTCGTTGGTTGATGTTGTATGTGCTCTCGGGTTCTCACTTTCTGTGTTGCACTTTCGAGGACTCGAGTGTATTTGGAGTCATCACCCGAGTGCAAAACCTTATGCTCGAGTGTGGTGAGCACTTTTTGGTCATGGTTGTTGCTCACTGTCAAACACTCACAAGTAAGAGCTAGTCACACTCAAGTGCAAGTCTCTCATCACTCGAGTGAGTCAGCCAAAAATCAATGTTTTGACTTTCGAAAAAGGGGTCTTCAGGGTAGTTTCTCCTAACCCTTTAGGCATATGTTTAGGCCTCTATTAGTCACCTAAAGAGTCATAAATGATAACCAACTTAAGTATTATGGAAATAAGTATTTGGGAAAGAGATTAATCAATTGTCCCTAAATTGGTATAGGATTTGATATATGTCAGACACGTGAGCCCACTATGCCAAAGAACGTCAAGAAAGATACAGGTAGTGACTTCTCTCTTAGATTTTGTGTAAATGTATTGTATGTTTGCCTATCATGCATTATGTGTTGCTGCTGCTGCTTTGAGATGCATTGAGATACCTTGTAGAGCTTTGTGCCTTGTGATACATTACGCCTTGAGATACTTTGTGCCTTGTGATGCTGCTGCATAGTGATTATTGCGTAAGCGGGCATTGAGATTACAGCGAGAGCTAGAATAGTGATTACAGCGAGAGCTGGCATGGTGATTACCGTGGAAGCGAGCATAGTGCATTGTCATACAGCCATGAGTGCTGTCGTCTATGGCACAAGCCATGGATCATTGTGTTGCTGATGATACTGGTGAACATGATAACATTACATGCTTTGTGTTTATATATTGTATGAGTGATTTGTTACTATTGGGATTCTTTAGGATCTCACTCTTTCCAATGACTAACATTTTCAGACAGGGCAAGTGGCTCGAAAGGGAAGCGACCAACTAAGAGTGGTTTGGGCTAGTAGGGACATATTAGATTTTGGATTGTTGGTTATCTGTTTTAAACTTTGGGTTTTTGGGATTACTGTATGTATATGAGTTGTAGATAATATTTTTGGATATGTAATCCCCATATTTAGGAAACTTTAAACCCATTGTATATATATACAAGTACCCCAGGGTTGCCGGGATTTTGGTTACGCACTCTGATATTTATTATGTGATATAACTGCACAGGTAATTGTATTCGAAAGTGAATGTGAGACCAGATGAATTCTATTTTTAAACGTTTTTTTTGGATACCCCATCTCTTAGAGATGAGTGATTATAAATGTGATTTTTGTCTTATTGGTCTCTATCTCACTTAAATTTCATAATCCAGATATAATTACCATGAGGGGGGTTACATAAATTGCTTTGGATTGTAGATTTTGGATTATAAATGAAGGTTTTTATCAGGAAAATAAAATAATTATGAAAAAATTTTATTTTTTTTAAAAACATAAAAGACTTCCTACAACGCTTCTCCAGGGAAGGGCCGTAGGAAATCATAATTTTTTTTAACATAAAAGATTTCCTATGGCGCTTCTCAAGGGAAGGGCCGTAGGAAGTTATATAATTTTTTTTAAATAAAAGACTTCCTACGGCGCTTTCCTGGAAAAGGGCCATAGGAAGTGATTTTTTTATAAAAAATAATAATCAAGCTACGGCGCTTCCATATATTCAAGAAGCGTCGTCTCTTGTTTTAACGGCTCTGGAAGCTACGATGCTTCCCAAGCGCCATATTATTCTTTAAATTAAGCGTTGCAGCTTGTGTTTTTTGTAGTAGTGGTCACTGACAATGTCACTGGAGCTTCAGTGATGGCTGCCTCCACCGGGCACCGGCAAGTGGTTGAGGATTTTTTATTTACAAACAAACTAAGGTAGTTAGATAATTTCTTAAATTTTGCATCATTTCAAAATTATAAATCAGTCCCTTTAGAATTATTGAAATTCAACATACTAATTTGTCTTTTACTAGTTTTGATGATATTTTTCTGTCCTTTTCCCTAAGAAAAAACTTATATTTTTTGTAATTTTAATACTAAATTGATTTAAAACTCAAAAATAATTCTTAGTGGACAAAGTCTTCTTATATGACTCTCAAAAGGGCAACACCTTTTTGGCGGCCTAGCCGCATGAGCTCGGCTTGTGGCTCACCCAATAGATAAAGGAAATCCTAATGTATAACTTTTAAATGTTTTTAGTCACACCTTTTTAAATTAGATATAATAATAATAATAATAATATAAGCTATAAACAAATGAGTAATTTCAGTATATTTAAAAGATAATTGATTTCTTCTTTTCAATATATGTGTAAAGGATTCAATCATTGGCCATGTGTGTAAAAAACGGACCTTTATAGAAGAGGTAAAACTCACTTCTATGGTCTCAATGCAAGGGTCTGCATGCCTTCCTCAACACATCTATGAGTAGGGCATGCTCATCCCTCAAAACTATGTTTTGGGGGTGAGGGACCCATTTTTATTTTTATATTTTATATATATTCTTATTTATTTGGATTTAATTGTATGTTGTATCCTGTAATGTTTTTGGTACCTAATATTTTAAATTAATAAATTTTTAGTATATCTAACATCTATAAATGTTTTTTCAATACTTGTATCCTAAAATATTTAATCAAGAGCATCCAATATCCTAAGATAGTTTTCAATATAATCTAGTATATCAAATTAATTAATTTTTAGTGAATCTAACACCAATGAATATTTTTTTAGTAGCACTTACTACCTAAAAAAAATACGATATGATGCCGATGCACTAAAAATTAATTAATTTGAGATATTATGTGTTACTTAATAAAATATTTAGACGGTTAAATACAAATTAACTCAAACAAATAAAAAAATTAATGAAATTTGTTTTTTGATAAAAAACCTCATTTTGGGATGAGAATTCCCTGCCCATCTTTTGGATGAGCAGGGAAAGTGGATTCCTCAAGTCATCGAAATGCATTAGTCTTATTACCACCGAGAATTGGTGTTCCTATATTTGAAAATATACAAGTCTTTATTTGTTTCAAAAAATATATATTTATTTTATGATTTTTTGACTTGAGAGATGATAGTAAATCGTGATGTCGGGGTGTGGCCCGGGAACGCTCATCCCCCAAACGGCAGCATTTGGG
The DNA here is from genome assembly GCA_963210345.1 of Inga oerstediana. Taxonomy (NCBI): domain Eukaryota; kingdom Viridiplantae; phylum Streptophyta; class Magnoliopsida; order Fabales; family Fabaceae; genus Inga; species Inga oerstediana. The sequence continues at coordinate 69,826,465 of OY723401.1, forward strand.
GATGAGAAACCCATGATTTTTTTTTATTTTTATTACTTTTTTATTTGTTTTAAGTTGCATTTAACAATTTGAAGTATTTTTTCCATAGCACCTAATTTAATTTAGCACTTTGAAGTACTTTTTCAATAACACCCAATATCCTAAATTAATTTAGGACTCTAAAATATTTTTTTAGAAGCATCATTATTTTTTCAGTAGCAACCAGTATCCTAATTTGTTTTTATGATACTGAGTGCTACTAAAAAAAGTACTTCAAGGTGTTAGGTGTGCTCAAAATTAATTAATTTAGGATATTGGGTGCTATTGCAAAAATATTTTAGGATGTTAGATACACTAAAAATAAATTAATTTAGGATACTAAAAAAGAATGTACTTCAATTGTTGAGTGCAATAAAAATTAATGAATTTAGGATATTGGATTATACTAAAAAAATATTTCAGGATACTGGATATACTAAAAAGTAATTAATTTAAGATACTGAATGCTATTGTAAAAATATTTTAGGGTGCGAAATACAACTTAATGCAAATAAATAAAAAATAAAAATCAATAAAAAAAAAAGGGAGGCCCGTCATCCCCAAATGCCGTCGTTTTGGGACGAGCATGCCAACAAATGAAAAGGGTGACTAAGTTGGGGGTTTAGCCAAATTGAGCTTCGAATTCCAGGAGAAGTGGATGAGTTTCGAACTAGGTTCCTGCATGTGTCAAAGTTTTTATTTTTTCAGGCATAGATGTCCCCTATTGAAGACAATATTATTCGAAACATTGTTGAGTACTAAACGTGGATACCACTCCCAACAAGAATTCGCACATGCGAAAGTTTTAATTGAAAGGGATAAGTGAGCTGACACAGGATTGGGCCACGGAAGGTTTGAGAATAAAATAGGATAAGGTTTCTTTATTTTTGCTGAATCTATGGGTTCGAACCCTCATTTGCAACCAAAACAATCGTGCCCATTTATGTCATCATCATCTAGGTAAGTTAGATCCTAAAGCTCAACTTAGACATGCATTTTGACTTAAAGAACACTTACAGAAATATTTATAGATCGCCCACCAATAAGATACTCACATCAACGGGATCTAAACTCACAATCTTATAATTATGAGCTAATCACTTTCTGAAAGGACCAACTTTATTAGCTATTTTATTATTATTAATTTTTTTTTCTTGACTTGACTTGGTGATTGAATCTAATGCCCATCTTATTATAAAGCCCACATGGAAAGTTTAAAGAACGAAAAGAAATATCAAACTATCAGGAGCATAATAAAAGAAGATGGGCATCATTATTTTGCTGGTGATGATCTTGTCACTCGACCACATATTCACGGCAGACGGCAATAACTCCACCTATGCATATAAAACCATAGAAAACATCTTTTGTTAAGTATTAGTTAATATGTAAAGTATTAGTTATTCTTGTAACAAATTATTTGATATGTAACTTACTTAGTTAGTGCCAGCTGTGATGTACATACTCTGATTCTTTTGTATATAAACATACACAATAATGTGAATAAGATAATTCACTTTTCCAGAGATCAATATCTGTTACATTGTATCATTTTTTTCTCTCTCTTTTCCCTCGGGTTCTCCGCTTCTCGGGCTCTCCACTTGCTTTTCCCCTTTCCTTTTCTCTTCTCTCTTCTAGCCTTCTTCCACTAAGATCTGCGATTCAAAACTTTCATGGCTTCCTTTGATATGTTTCTTGATAAACACAGTCCTTATTTCATTCATCCCAACGAGAATCCCGCCCTTGTTCTCGTCGCTCCTCCTCTCGATGGCTCCAATTACCATAGTTGGGCGTGTGCTATGCGTTTAGTTCTTGTCTCCAAGAACAAATTGAAATTCATCGACGAATCGATTTCTCCGCCGCAGGCTGATACTCCTATGTTTCCGCTTTGGGAACGTTGCAACAATTTGGTTCACGATTGGCTCACCAAATCTCTTTCTCCAACTATTACTCACAGCACGTTGTGGTTTGATTTGGCTTCGGATATCTGGCTTGATCTCAAATCTCTCTATTCTCAGTTTGATACGTTTCAGATCGCTGATCTGCAATAGGAGATCTATGGCATGAAATAAGGTAGTCTCTCTGTTAGCGAATTTTATACTCGTTTGAAGATTTTATGGGATGAGTTGTCTAGCATTTAGCCTGTGAAACCGTGTACTTGTGGTTCTCTTTCTAATGCTGTTACTTATCGTGAGGAAGATCACATTATTCGGTTTTTGAAAGGCTTGAATGAATAGTATGCCTCTATGAAGTCCCAAATTTTGTTACTCGAGCCTCTTCCACGATATCCAAGCTGTTTTCTTTGGTTCTTTAACAGGAATGTGAGCTCAATGTTCCTTCTGAGTCTACGGTTCTCATGGTTAAAGGCTCTCATCCTTCTACGTCTGCTCCTGGTTCAAAGAATGGCAAACTTTGTACCTATTGTGGTAGCCACGCCACACCGAAGACACCTTCTATCGAAAACACGGTTTCCCCCTGGTTTCAAGTTTCGGTATGCTTCTTCTGGCTCTTCCTCATCGGTTAACAGCATTGTTTCTCCTGATTATGGTTCAAGTCTTGCAGCCTCCTCTATCATGCCCTCCTCTTCCACAACGAACTTATGTGCTTCCTCAACTGACCAATGCTCAGTTTCAGCATCTTTTACACCTTCTCAATTCACCTCCTCCGTCCACTATAAATCATCTTTCCACTTCTTCTCTTCCAGTCACAGGTATGCGTCACTTGCTTTCTTCTAATTCTAGTGCCTGGATCATAGATTCTGGTGCAACTAATAATATCTGTTGTTCTTTGGATTTTGCTTACTTCATATAATGCCATTTCTCCCATTTTAGTTAGTCTTCATACTGGTGCGCATACTCCTGCTACTATCTCTGGCATTGTGGTTTTATCTCCTCATTCGCTCTTACACAATGTTTTGTACCTTCCTACTTTCTCTTTTAATATCTTTTTTTGTTTCTCGTTTAACATCTTCTTTAGATTGCTCTCTCACTTTTACATCCACTTTGTGCCATATCTGCTTAAACCAACATTCGATGATGATTGGTGCAGCTGGTTTGCTTGAAGGGCTTGACCTCTTGAATGCAGATAAGGTGGCTCCTCTTCCTTCCTCTCAAGTTTTTTCAACCTCAACTAAACTAGACTCTGCTTCTCTACTTTGGCATCTACGTTTAGGCCATTTATCCAACAATACTCTTTCTGTTTTGAATAAAACTACTTCTGATATTGTTTGTACTTCCCTTTCCCTTCTATGTGATACATGTCATTTTGCCAAACAAAAGCGGCTTTGTTTTCCTATAAGCACAAGTTCTACTAATAACATCTTTGATTTGATACATTGTGATATTTGGGGTCCCTACCCTGTTATTTCTGCTCAGGGTCATCATTTTTTCTTAACCATAATTGATGATTATTCCCGTTTAACATGGATATTTCCGATGCAGCATAAATCAGAAACCCGCACACTCATTCCCAATTTTTTAGCATTAGTTGAAAATCAATTTCATACTACTGTCAAGATTTTATGTTCAGACAATGGTTCTAAATTTCTCATGTCTCTCTTTTTTGCTTCTAAAGGAATTATTCATCAAAAATCTTGTGTCGCTACTCCTCAACAAAATGGTTTGGTTGAGCGCAAACACCAACACATTTTAAATGTTGCTCGAGCCTTACTTTTTCAATCCAAACTTCCTATTGCATATTGGAATTTTGTTGTTTCCCATGCGGTTTACATTATCAATCACTTACCAACTCCACTTTTACACAACTCCACACCTTTTTCTCGTCTTTATCATCTTGTTCCTTCCTATGATGATTTTAAAGTGTTTGGGTCTCTTTGTTATGCTTCTACACTATCCCACAATCGCACTAAATTTGACCCCCGAGCAAGGAAATGTGTTTTTTTGGGATTCCCTAATGGTTCTAAAGCATATATTTTACTTGACATTTCTTTAAATCAGATTTTTTTATCACGAGATGTTTTTTTTCATGAACTTGTGTTTCCCTTTACTCCTTCTTCCCTTCCTTCTCTTTTACCACCTCTGCCTTCTGATTCCACCATTCAGACCTTTCCCTCTCTTTTTGATGACCCTTTACCTATTTCTCCTAATGATTATTCCCCTGCATCAGTTGATGTCTCCTCCTCTTTACTGGTTTCTGTTTCTTCATATTCCACTTCACCACCTCCTACCCTACACCATTCTACTCGTTCACACCACCCTCCATCTTATCTGCAGGAATATCACTGTGCCCTTCTTCATTCCACTGCCTCATCATCTCTAGGTCTTCTTAGGTATCCTCTCTCTACTGTTTTGTCTTACTCTTCTTTATCTCCATCTCATCAGCACTTTGCATTAGCTATCAGTTCGGTCTCTGACCCTCACACCTATGCATAAGCTATTAAACATTCTCATTGGTAAGAGGCCATGCATGCAGAAATTAAGGCTCTTGAATTGAATCAGACCTGGGAACTTACTGAATTACCTCCTGGGAAGAAACCCATTAGATGTAAATGGGTTTTTAAAAGCAAGTTTAAGGCAAATGGTGAGATTGAGCGCCATAAAGCACGTCTTGTGGCCAAAGGATACACCCAAACTGAGGGTGTGAATTATTTTGATACCTTCTCTCCCGTAGCTAAGATGACTACCTTACGCATTTTACTTTCTGTTGCTGTAGCTAAACTTTGGCACTTACAACAATTAGATGTTAATAATGCCTTTCTCCATGGTGACCTACATGAAGAAGTCTATATGACTCTCCCTTAGGGTTTTTTAGCTCCTAAGTCCAATCTTGTTTGTAAGTTGAAGAAGTCTCTCTATGGCCTTAAGAAGGCTAGCCACCAATGGTATTCCAAATTATCTGCTGCTTTATTGTCATATGGTTATGTTCAGTCTGCTTCTGACCATTCTTTGTTTTACAAGGCTACTTCTACTTCCTTTACTGCTGTATTGGTATATGTCGATGACTTGGTTTTGGCTGGAAATGATTTTTCTGAAATTTCTTCCCTTAAAAATCGATTGCATGCTTCTTTTACAATTAAAGATTTTCATGATTTAAAGTATTTTCTTGGTTTGGAATTAGCTCATTCCAAGGCTGGTATATTTCTTTCTCAGCACAAATTTGCTTTGGAACTGCTGGAGGATTCTGGTTTTTTAGCTTGTAAACCTGCTTCTACTCCCATGGATACTCATCTAAAGCTTTCCAAGCTTAAGGGAACTCCTCTTGCTGACCCTCAGCCCTATCGGAGGTTAATTGGCCGGCTGCAATACTTGACAACCACACTGCCAGACTTGAGCTTTGCAACACAGTAGCTTAGTCAGTTTATGTCTCAGCCCCTTGATGCTCATCTTCAGGCAGCACACAGGATTCTTAGGTATATTAAGTCCTCCCCTGGTACTGGTTTGTTTTTATCTTCTAATTCTGATTTAAAAATTTGAGCTTTTAGTGATTCTGATTGAGCTAGTTGTGTGGATACTCACGTTCTGTCACTGGGTTTGCTATTTTCCTTGGTTCTTCTTTGGTTTCCTAGAAAGCCAAGAAGCAACCAAACACATCGAGTTGGACTGCCATATCGTTAGAGAGAAAGTTCAGGCTAAGCTCATTCATCTTATGCCAGTTCGTTCCTGTGATCAATTGGCTGATGTGTTCACTAAGCCCCTGCATCCTGCCCGATTTCTTGATTTGATCTCCAAGCTTGGCATGAAGAATATACATGCTCCAGCTTGTGGGGCGTGTTAAGTATTAATTAATATGAAAAGTATTAGTTATTCTTGTAACAAATTATTTGATATGTAACTTAGTTAGTGCCATCTGTGATATACATACTCTGATTCTTTTGTATATAAACATACACAGTAATGTGAATAAGATCATTCACTTTTCCAGAGATCAATATCTGTTACATCTTTGTTAACTGTGGCTTCTCTACCTCTGTTCAAGTCAGTAATCGGATGGTGAGTCCTGATAATATCAACTCTTCACAATTTTCTCTTATTCAAAGTCCTCTCTCATCCTCAATTAGCACCAACACATCTTCACTCAACATCATTTCAATAGTAAACTACGCCCTCTACACCACCACATGCCTTTCTCACTCTGAATTCACTTACTCATTTCTGGTCACTAAAGGCCCCAAGTTTGTTCACCTTCACTTTTACCCATCTTCTTACTTAAACTTTAATCGCTATTCCTCACCCTTCTCTGTTAAATAAGGTCCCTTCACCCTTCTTCAAGACTTTAACGCTTCATTCATTACAGACAACGATCATGATTCCAGAATGATTGTGTCTGAGAATTCTGTGTCAACGTCCAACCTAGTGAGCAGAGGCTGAATGTTACCTTTATACCCAACACCACCACGAATATGGATGCTTACGCTTTTATTAACGCGATCGAGGTTGTTTTTATGCCACTTTATCTTATTACACTAAACCAAGTGACCTAGGTTTTGAACTTATTGGTCATAGCTCTTTCTACCAAATTTAAAGCAACATGGCACTGGAGATGATGTACAGAATCAATGTTGGGGTGAGTCAAATCCCTCTTGATCAAGACACAGGAATGTTCCGTAATTGGGACGATGACAAGCAGTACTTGACACAATCTCCAATAATTCGCCTTCCACCTTGTCGGTGAAGAACTTAAATACACAAAAAATCCCAATTACACTGCACCAGACGATGTATATCTAACTTGTCGTATTGACCATGATGCGAATGAGACTTTGGTAATGTATAACGTGACATGGGAGTTTGAAGTGGACTTGGAGTTCTTGTACACGGTAAGGCTCCACTTTTGTGAGATTTATCCATATATTCAACAGATTAGCCAAATTGTTTTTGAGATCTTCATTGCTGATGAATTGGTTGAGAATCACGCTGATGTGTTATTGTGGGCTACAGATAATCTAACTCCTTACTATAAGGACTACGTAGTGTGGATGTTGAGCAATGATCAAAAGTTGAAGAAACTCAATCTTTCCATTAAGTTACAGCCATATGCTGATGGACATATAAGCCAATACAGAGACGTGATATTGAACGGAATTGAGATATTCAAAATAAGTGATGCCAATTCCAATCTCAGGGGTCCCAATCCTGACCCACGTCTAAAGCCATACTTACCACTCTTCAACTCCCAGAACCCTACAAGCTCGAACAAAACAACAATGATTTTAATCATTGTTGGAACGATTTTAGGACTCATTATGCTATCTCTCATTTTTCTCATCATCAGGAAACTCAGAACCAGGATACAGTACTCTACAGCTATGTCAGAAAGATCTAAGAGTAAACACGGCTTGTCATCACTACCATCCGATTTGTGTCGATACTTTTCAATCACTGAGCTCAAAGTAGCCACAAATGATTTTGACGATGTCTTCATAATAGGTGTGGGAGGTTTTGGTAATGTGTATAAAGGTTACATTGACAACAATACAGTACAAGTTGCAATCAAACGACTCAAACTGGGTTCGCAACAAGGGGCTCAGAAATTCATAACTGAGATTATGATGCCCTCTCAACTTCGTCACGTTCATTTGGTATCCCTCATTAGATATTGCAATGATGAAAATGAGATGATCCTTGTTTACGAGTTAATGGCGCGAGGGACTCTTATTGACCATCTCGATGGCTCTCATTATAAAGAACCACTTTCTTGGAAACGAAGATTGGCGATAAGCCTTGGGGCAGCACGCGAACTGCACTACCTTCACACACGACTAGCCATAATATCATTCATCGACACGCGAAGAGTACGAACATCCTGGTGGATGAGAAACGGGTTGCAAAGATTTCTGATTTCGGACTGTCTAAAGTGGGACCTACTGGAGTGTCTCGAACTCACATAAGCACAGTTGTGAAAGGGAGTGTAGGGTACTTGGACCCAGAATACAAAAAGCGTCAACGCTTGACTTTAAAGTCTGACATGTACTCATCTGGAGTGGTGCTCTTGGAAGTATTATGTGGAAGGCGGCCTTTGGTATGTATGGTAGAGAAGGAGAAACCAAATTTAGTGGACTCGTTTAGAAGATGCCATCATGAAGGAGTGATTCATGAGGTAGTGGACCCGTTTATGATAGAAAGTATATCACCAGAGTGCTTGAAAGTGTTTAGTGAGATGACTTTAAGTGGTTTGGCTGATAATGGCAATGAACGAGCATAAATGAATGATGTGGTGTGTGGTTTAGAGTTTGCGATTGTTAGAAGTCAAAGTATATCCCTTATTGTCAGGCGTATCTCCTACTGAAGTCAAAGTGTATTCCTTACCATCAAGCGTATCTCCCACCGTTAGGAAAGTCATAATGTTAGGAAATGAATGTCGGGTTCAAATTGAATTTTTCAAATGTATTTTCTTATATATATACCCATATTTAATATTACATTAATGAGAACTTAAATTTACTTCAGTTCATGGTATCAGAGCCTTACCTCTGTATTCATTTCCTTCTCCAGCGAGACTCCATAGTTTCCGGCGACAGTCTTCTTCAAGCTTTCTATGGTTCTCAGATCTCCGTTACCGGCACCTTTTCTGCCCACTCGCACCACAACACTGTCACCACCATTCCTAGATCGGCCAACCATTGAAGTTTCACTAGCTTTCAAGGTCGCATGACGTGACACGCGCTGGCAGCTACTCCGCTGTCCAGATTCACGTGCCACGTGTGTGAGCAGTTCCGATGGCCTTTCATAATGGCATTCTAGCATAGAGGTAGTCTTGACTTCCCCAACCTCTCCCTAGAATCTGGTGGTCATCCGACCACGTTTGCATATTATCAGGCTTTGGTCTTTGCTCTTGTTTTCGAAGTTCTCCAATTGAAAACATTGTCATTGTGTTTTTACTGATCCAGAGATAAGTATATTTGCTTTTGAATTTTTTTCTTTGTCTTACATATGGTGCTACATATCTCTGGAGTATTACTTTACTTGGTGTTCCAGATTTTTGTTGGGTACTTCTTTGTCAGTTTGTGGCTTAGTTCTTTATGATAATTTTTGAGGTGTGATGTTTGGCTTAAAAAAATTGTGGAACTTGTACTTCAGCACACTACTAGTAGGCATTATTCCTTCATGATACTTTGTGACTTTCGCAAATTGTTTGTTATCATGGTTAGTTATTCTATATGGAGGACTCTAAGAACTCTGATATTTTGCCCATGTCTGCTAAGATTACTGCTTCATAATTGAACTAGACTAATTATAATGATTGGAACAAAACTGTTAGAGTTTATATTCTGAGGATTGAGATGGAGGCCCATTTAACTGTGGATCCTCCTTCTGGTGATGAGATAGAACTTTTGACTTGGCAATGAGTGGATGCTCGGCTTCTATTTAAAATTCAAAATTCTATTGAACCATGGATTCTATCTTCTGTTAGCCATTGTAACATTGTCAAAGAAATCATGAATTATCTTGAATTTTTGTTTTCCGAAAAAGGAAATATTACTCAGGTTCATGAAATCTGTAAAAATTTTTATCGTTCTCAACAGCAAGGTCGTCCATTGAAAGATTTCTTCTTGGACTTCAAGAAGATATATGAGGAAATGAAAGTACTTATGTCTCCGCAAGCAGATCTGTCGACTCGTATCAAGAATTTGGAACTTCAAACTATTATAAGTTTCCTTGAAGCTCTCGACCCGTCTTATGAAACTATTCGTTCTCAAATTTTGTCAAGTCAAGAGCTTCCTTCTCTTGAAGATGTTTTCTCCCAGGTTCTTCATGTTGATAGCTTACTCTTCTCTTGATCCAACTACAAGTGCTCTAGCTGGGCGTGGCCCCTTTGAGAATAAGAATTATGGGTATAGACAAAATAACAATCCTCCGACAATGACTTATAGCAGTATCATCTGTAATAATTGCAAGGAACTTAGACAAATTAAGAAAAATTGTCAAAAATTGTAAAATAAACAGCAGCATGATCAACAGCGTGGCCTTGCTCATATTGCCTAGACACTTGGTCCCTATGATTTTGGATCTGGATCTTCTTTTGTAGGGGCCCTAGCCACAGGTACTCTATCCTCTGGTCGTACTACTACTTCAACTAAGTGGGTCATTGATTCTGGTGCCACCGACCACATAACAGGTAATCATCACTTATTCTCTTCATATGCCCCTTATGCCAACCTATCATCCATATTTGTTGCCAATGGTTCTCCTATCCTTGTTACTGGCTCAGACACTGTTCAACCAATTGCATCTCTCTCATTATCCTTTGTTCTTAACATTCCTGATCTCACCTTTAACCTTTTATCTCCAAGTAAACTCACCGTAATTTAAATTGCTTTATCTCACTCGTCTCTAACTATTGTTTAATTCAGGATCTATCGACGAAGCAGATTATTGGTAGAGGCTATGAATCTGCTGGGCATTACATTCTTGATTATTAGGTTCTACATTTTGTTGCTTGTTCTGATGGTTCAACTCCATTTGAAGTTCATTGTCGTCTAGGTCATATGTCTCTATCATCTCTCCAAAAAATTGTATCCTTAGTTTTGATCTGTGCTTGCTTTAGATTGTGAGTAATATCAGTTTGCCAAACACCATCATGTTCATTTAACACCTCACATCAATAAACGGGCTGCGTCCCCTTTTGAGTTAGTACATTCTGATGTTTGGGATCCTTGTTTAGTTCTGTCTCAGACCGGTTATTGTTATTTTGTCACTTTTGTTGATGATTTTTCTCGAACCACCTGCTTTACTTAATGAAACAACGTTCTAAATTGTTTACTCATTTTCATAATTTTTGTGCTAAAATTCAAACCCAATTTAACACTCCTGTGAAAATCTTACGAAGTGATAATGCAAAAGAATATTTTTCCACACCATTCACCAATTACATGCAAAGTTATGGCATTCTTTACAAATCCTCTTATGTTGATACCCCTGCTCAAAATTGTGTTGCTAAAAGAAAGAACCGACATCTTTTAGAAACTGCCTGAGCTCTCATGTTTCATTCCTTTGTCCCTAAAAGTTTTTGGGTTGATGTTGTATCTACTGCCTGTTTTCTCTATTGCCTGTTTTCTCATCAATCGTATGCCTTCGGCTGTTCTTAGTGGGAATATTCCGTATTCCGTTCTATTTCCCACTACTAAGTTGTTTCCTGTTGATCCTAAAATCTTTGGTTGTGTCTATTTTGTTCGGGATGTCCATCCTAGTGTTAGCAAACTTGATCCCAAATCCCTTATATGTGTTTTTCTTGGCTATTCTCGAGTTCAGAAAGGTTATTGGTGTTACTCTCCTGATCTCTATCATTATCTTATGTCCACTTATGTGACCTTTCATGAGTCTTCTCCTTTCCTCGCATCTTTGACCTCCTATGAGTCTCCATCTGTCTTTGCTAACTCTGATGATGTCCTGGTTTATCATGCCCCTCTCTTACCAGTACAGGTTGCTGTTCCAGAACCTGATATCATCAATGATGCTGATGCTACCAATGTTTTGCCGTCACCAGTCACTGCTTCGCCAACAGATTCTGGTCATGACTCCTTGGTTTCTATTCTTGATTCCCCATATACTCCCATTGCTGTCCCTGACCCAGTTGCCTCTGATTTTGCTGTTGATCCGTCTCCTGACCTACCTATTGCACTCCGAAGAGGTACCCGTCCTCGTTGTCCTCCTAGACGATATGCTAACTGTACCTATCCTATATCCTCATTTATGTCTTACCAGAATTTGTCCCCTACTTCCTCTTCACTTGTGGCTTCCCTTGATTTTATCTCTACCCCTACTACCCTTCATCAAGCCTTGACTCATCCTGGTTGGCGTACAGCAATGGAAGAAGAACTTTTGGCCCTTGAAAAAGCTGGTACCTAGACTCTTGTTGATCTACCTCCTGGGAAGAAGGCTATTAGATGTAAATGGGTGTTTATTGTTAAAACTAAGGCTGATAGTTCTTTTGAACGGTTAAAAGCTCGGCTAGTTGCCAAAGGGTATGTACAAACTTATGGTATTGATTATTCTGAGACTTTCTCTCCTGTGGCTAAGCTTACCTCCGTTCACTACAAAAAAACATCCAATTTCCGACGGAATTTTTGACGGAATTTGCCACAGAATCAGCTTTTCTGACGAACCGTGTTTCCGACGGGATCCGTTCCATCACTAATAGGTCCGTTTCAAACGAATTTGCGACGGAATTTCTATTCCATTGGAAATTTCCAATGGAATTTCAGACTGAATCCGTTCCGCCTGAAATTTCGACGTAAACCAATTACGTTGGGAATTTCTGAAAAAATCCATTCAGAATTTCGAACGGAATTTTTCTGACGCAAATTCCGTCGCAAATTTTTTTTAAAAAAATAAAAAATTATTTTTTCAAAAAAAAAATTTAAAAATTTAAATTTTTTTTTTAATTTACAAATGCCACGTGTTTGCTCCACAAAGCGCCACATGTCCCTCTCCCCTAGCTGCCACGTGTCTTCTCCTCATGCTGCCATATGTCGGCACCTCATAATTCCTCCAAGTGCATCTCCTCAAGTTCGAACCCGCGACCTCAGGCTGCCTACGCCTTCACATGCGAGTCTTTGCTTGTTGCGCTGAAATGAACCTGTCATATTATTACATACTATTATATATATAATATTATCATATATATATATATATATATATAAACATACATACATATAATTAAATAATTATATACATATAATTAAATATATAATTAAAAATAATAAAAAATTTAATAAAAAAGAGTACAATATTTATATATTTAAATTAAATAATTTTTTAATTAAAATTACTTAATAAATAATAATTTAATATTATAAATATTATTTTTAATATAAAATTATAAATATAATATTAATAACATATATATTAATAAATAATAATATAATTTTAATAATTAAGGCTAAATAGAATTATTTAATAATTAATATTTTAATTTTATAAATATTATTTTTTTAAAAATTAATAAATTTTAATTTTTCACACTAAATTTCCAACAGAAATTTCTGTATGAAGTTTCCTCGGATAAAATTCAGTCAGAAAAATTTCTGACGGAAATTTCTGTCGGAAAACTTTTCCAACTAAAATTTCCGTCCAAAATTCCATGGCTAAATTTGCCACAAAAAATTCTGTCAGAAATTATGTCGTAAAAATTTTCAACGGAATTTCTGTCAGAATTTTCCATGGAAACAGTTCCGTCGAAAATTCCGTCACAAATTGGGTGTTTTTTTTGTAGTGGTTCATCTTCTTATCTCCTTAGCTGCCACATATCATTGGGATTTACATCAGTTGGATGTTAAGAATGCATTTTTGAATGGTGATCTCCTTAAAGAAGTTTACATGGAGCAACTACCTAGGTTCGTTGCTCAGGGGGAGAATAGGAAAGTGTGTTACCTTCGGATGTCATTGTATGGTCTAAAGCAAAGCCCTCATGCCTGGTTTGATATATTCTGTGATGTAGTCAAGAAGTTTGGATTAAGTAAAAGCAAGTGTGATCACTTTGTGTTCTACCAGCAATCTGATGCTGGCATGATTCTTTTAGTAGTATATGTTAATGATATTGTGATTACAGGAAGTAACATTTATGGAATCTCAGAACTTAAAGTCTTCTTGAATTCTCATTTCCAGACAAAATTTTTGGGGTCATTAAAGTACTTTCTTGGTATTGAAGTTTTGAGAAGCAAGAAACACTACTACAGAATATATATTTTACGTCCCTAAAGGACGTCCCTTTTTAAAAAATGGAAGTAAAAAATAAAGACGGTGTCATTTTTTTTAATTATGAGTGAGAACTGAATAGCTTTAGACGTCCCCAATTTAAATAGGGACGTCTAAAGTGTGACTTTACAGACTTTAGACGTCCCTATTTGAATTAGGGACATCTAAAGTAAAAAAAAAAAAATACTTTAGACGTCCCCAATTTCAATTGGGGATGTCTAAAGTCACACTTTAGACGTCCCCATATACATTGGAGACGTCTAAAGCTTTAAAATTTTTTTTTTTTAAATGAGGGACACCCTTTAGCATCCCTCATTTATATAGGGACGCCATTTTGGCGTCCCTAATAATAGTATTAAGGTGTCCTTATATATAAAAAAAAAAAATTTTATATCATCAGGGATGCCATTTGGCGTCCCTATATAAATGAGGGACCCCAAAGGGTGTCCCTCATTTAAAGAAAAAAAAAATTTTAAAGCTTTAGACGTCCCCAATATATATGGGGACGTCTAAAGTGTGACTTTAGATTTCCCTAATTTGAATTGGGGACGTCTAAAGTAAAAAAAATTAAAAAAAAAATAACTGAACAACTTTAGACGTCCCTCAATTAAATCGGGGACGTAAAAAACAATTCAAATTTTTTCTAACAGTCTTTATTTGTCAGTTTTATATTACTTTTACACTCATCTTTCCCTTCCCATCGCCGCAAACACAATAAGAGACACTACCACCACGCCTTGAGCTCTTGCTTCTTCTTCTTTATATGCTCCTTTTACTCTTGCTTCTTCCTTTATCTCTCTTTTTTTCACCTCCAGATCTGTAATGCTTTCTTACCTTTTTTTATTATTTTATCCTCTTTCTCTTTTTTCTTTGGGTTTTCCTTTTATTTTATCTTCTAACTTGTGTTGTTATGGTTTGTAGATCAGGATTCTAAAACATGCTTCATGGCTACGTTCCCGCTGAGAAAACGAGGTTCATCTCTCCCTGTCGCTCTTCTCTATTCATTATTACGAGAAAATGAATTTCAATAATAGAAGGAGATAAGTTTTTTGCAACTAATTCCTCTTATTGTTTTCATCTTCTCCCTATGAGATTTCAGCTTTGGAGTTATTATTGTGTAGATTTGGATTATAGATACTAGATCTGTAGTTTTATTGACGAAGATCTGTAATTTCTGGGTTTAAATACTGTTTAGTTCAGATCTATAATATAAACGATTTTTTTTTTTAAAAAAAAGCACTTTAGATGGGGATTTAGACGTCCCCAATTTAAAATGGGGACGTCTAAAGTCTAGACTTTAGACGTCTTTTTATCTACGGACGTTATTGTCATTTTTTACTACGTCTCTCACATAGACCTTCCCTTATTTTCAGACGTTAAAAGGCCTAAAAAAGGGACGTTAAAAATGTTTTTTGTAGTAGTGAAAGGTATTCTTTTGACTTAAAGGAAGTATATTCTGGATCTCTTAAAAGAGACTGGAAAGCTTGGAGCAGCACCAAGCAACATTCCCATGATTTTGAATCCCTTCCTAGATCTTGATGCTAGTGTGTTTGATGAGCTTCCTGATGATTTGAAGAAGAAGATTAATCCAGAGAAATTGAAGCCGTTTCCATTTCCTGAGAGATATAGAAGACTTATTGGGAAGCTGAATTATCTAACATTAACTCATCTTGATATAACCTTCTCAGTCAGTAGGCTCAGCCAATTCATGGCATCACCAACGGTGGCACAATGGGAAGCTTTAGAACATATCTTGCATTATTTGAAATGTTCTCCAGGTCTTGGTATTCTATATACAAATTATGGGCACACTAAAGTCGAGTGTTTCTGTGATGCGGATCATGCAGGATCTAAGGCCACAAGACGATCCACTATGGGTTACTGTGTGTTTGTTGATGGAAATCTGATATCTTGGAGAAGTAAGAAGCAAGGAGTTGTGTCAAAATCAAGTGCAGAAGCGAAATACAAAGCCATGTCACAATCAGTATAAGAAATTGTGTGGGTATTTCAACTCTTGAAGGAAATTGGCATCACCACGACATTGCCTGTAAAACTATGGTGTGACGATAAAACAACACTTCATATAGCATCGAACTCTGTGTTCCATGAATGAACAAAATATATTGAGATTGACTGTCATTTTATTCGTGATAAGATCAAAGAAAATATTATATTTACAGGGCACATACGATCTGACAACCAACTGGCAGATCTTCTGACAAAAGCCTTACATGGGACACGGGTTAAATATCTTTGTAATAAGTTGGGCATGATCAATATATATGCGCTTCAACTTGAGGGAGAGTGTTAGAAGTCAAAGCATATCCCTTACCGTCAGGCGTATCTCCCACTGTTAGGAAAGTCATAATGTTAGGAAACAAATGTCGGGTTCAAATTGAATTTTTCAAATGTATTTACTTGTATATATACCCATATGTAATATATTACATTAATGAGAACTTACATTTACTTCACTTCAACGATGAAGCTGCAAGAGGAGAGCATGGAGTGACCAATTATGGATGAGATTAGTGGGACCCAAAAAGAGGAAGAAGAAGAAGAAGAGATATTGATGAACATGGGCGTGGAAGATAAGGAACTGACACGAGATTCACAGGTCAATAATTAAGATTCGCTTCTCAACATGAATCCTACATGCCTATTAATAGGGATAGATTTTATTCCTAAATCCTACACGTGTATGTGTGTGTATTATTTTTAGGCTTAAGGTGCAAATTTACCAATGAAGTTTTGTTCGAAGAGCGTCTGGCACAAATATCTTTTAGAAGGGGCAAAAATACCAATGAACAATTAAAAAGGGGTATCCACCACAAAAACCGTTAATCCGTACTAACGACGTTAAGTTATAAGAGAAGAAAACCCCTAACGGCGTTAGTACAGATTTAACGGTTTTTGTGGTGGATACCCCTTTTCAATTGTTCATTGGTATTTTTACCCCTTATTAATTGTTTATTGGTATTTTTACCCCTTATTAATTGTTCATTGGTATTTTTGCCCTTTCTAAAAGATATTTGTGATAGACGCTCCTCGGACAAAACTTCATTGATAAATTTGCACCTTAACCCTTTTTTTTATATGTGTGTATATATTTCAATCTTAAGTCTTGTGTTTGCATGGAGTCAATACATACACTACCTTTGTCATGAATTTAAGAGGAGAATAACTAATTTTTGGCTATTAAAAATATTAGTTTAGTTATTAGTAATAAATAATGTTTGTTTTCTCTAAAATGTCATCTTCAATCATGGTCATTATAATTACTCCTTGATAGAATATACTCTTTAATATATATATAATCATTAGAGATATTTTTGAGAAAAATTATAAATTTAAAAAATAAAGTGAATTAAAATCTTATATTCAAATGAAAAATATACTTTGAAAAGGGATCGAAGATGGGGAATTGAAATGAGAATCACATGTCAATCTTTAAATATTCGCTTCTTAGCACGAATCCCAAGTGCTTATAGGAAAAACACTATAAGTTTTCAAGAAAAAAATGTAATTAGTTAAAATCTCCACAAGTAACAAGTAAACAATATAAACTTATTGTCATTTTCTACACCAAAGCACATCATTGCATGCTGCTTATTTGTTATCACTTTTTAGTCATTACTTTTATTCATTGAAATCTCATAGTGATTTTCCTAGCTACTAATAAAAATCAAATGAGTTACGCACAATCCTTAATCCTATAAGTATATATGGGTGTGTATCAATCCTAATGCTTGATTATATATGCACTCAATACACATATTCTAAGAAAACATATTTATTATTTCTTATAATCGTTATTGATAGATATATCTATCAACAGCTAGATTGCAAAGTTATTGCACCTTAGGCAATTAGTTCAACTAAATGATGCTACAAGAAGATGATGTTTACGCGTTTTTGCCTTTCTAAATCAGGGCTTGCTCCTTTCTGTATTTCTTTTCTCAATACTTTCCTCACCATTACCATCTCCTTATGAAGTCATCAATCACGAAAGCGACTGGACTCCCACTCAATTATTTCGAAATGAAATTTTCATATGCATGCATTTGTATATGCATTTGAATTAGCGAATCAAAAAATAAAAAAATAAAGAAAAAACGCAATGTGACTATACGTGTGGAGTCCACATGTTTCTCACCATTGCTCTCTTTTTTATCCATTTCTTTCTGAGAAGAAAAGAAAAAGCAATAAAGGCAATAATAACAGAAATATTTTAGAGAATCTACAATCATTTTCATTGAATTGATTTTGGTATAGCACTGGCTATATATAGACAACTGCAAATTATCTAGGCCATACACGTGTGCAAAAGAAAGATGATTCTAGATTCTTATCCTTTGAGCATTTGATGAGCTGTCATCCTGTGATATTATGCTGATTATTAGCCCCTACGAGTCAAACTGGATGGGATGGATAATGAGACTCGTACAAAACCTGGTAAATTGGGAAGGAGACTGAGGCTTTGTAAAGATATTAGCAATTTGATCACAAGCTAAGATATGAGAAATTCGAAGCAACTTAGCATCTAAGCGTTCGCTAACAAAATGATAATCAAGAGCAATGTGTTTGGCTCTTGAATGAAAAACAGGATTTGCAGCTAGATAAGTAGCACCCAAATTATCACAGCACAACAATGGTGGAACTGACAGAGAAAGGCCATGATATAATTGGGTCGTGGTTGTAATGTTTTTTTATCAGTAATAATAATATTGAGAATTGAGGAATTTGGGTCTCTTGGTTTAACACTATCACTAGAAAAAGAGAGGTTTTTCTAACATTAGTAATATTTTAGGTCAGCCATAAAAAAATATTTAGAAAAAAATAACGCGTGTGGATAAATTCTTCATTTATAATTAAAACTTTAGACTGATTGGTAAAGGAGCTGATCTAGAAACTAGAACGTTTCTAGTTTGGTTTCTTAACCAAAAGTTCGTAAAAAAAAAAGAAGAAAATCTATTTTTCAATTTCTGGATTTAATGTTTGATAGAAAATCTAGAAAGTCGAAACATATTTTTTTTAAAAAAAAAAATGCTACTTAGGTTTTTAGAATTTAGTCAATGTCAACTCGTCGGACTTCCTCTTCCCTCACTGGTTTAATGGAGCTCATGTGTGGTCTCGTTCACTGTGAGTTTGTGGATTGCTGGGTACGTTATCTGATTAATACACACACTAATGAACAATGCTCCCTCCGTTTTCATCTTAAGCAATAAATAACCGAATTACTCTATTTGAAATCTCAGTTAAAATTCGTTGAACCTAATTAACAAATACTCCTTTCGTCGTATAAAATAGGGTAGATAGAGACAATTTTTTTTAGTCCTATATATAAGAAGACCCCTTGATAAATTTTTCATGTAAATAGAGAGGTGTAGGATAAATTTATTCTAGCGTTGTCTTTGAAAATTCCTGCAATGGATAGCTAGCTTGTCAATGACAAGTGAAAGAGCTACAATTGATAAGTTATGAGACTTTTCTGATATTATTTTCTTTAATTGGGATCTTGATGTGATTTTTTTTGAAAAAGTTTGGTTCAAAATATAAATCACTTGTAGGATAACTAATGATTTTTTCTCAATTTTATCCCTATTTAATTTCTTTTGGAAAGAGAGAAAAGAGGAGAGAAATGTGTGAAAATAATTTGTAAAGTAAAGAGATATATACAAAAAAAATTAATAAGGGAAAATGTGGAAAATTTCATCAAGTTAATGCATTTTTTGGTTTGGAAAATGAGGTACAAGAATGACATATTTTCACACAAGGTAGAATGGTATTTAACTATTTATATTGTTTTTATAGCATGAAAAATATAACACAATGGTATTAAAAGTATACATTTATATTGTAAATGATAATTGTTTTCTTTTAGGTTTCATATTTTAGATGAAGAGCCTTTGTGCAGCAATTAAGATGTTGTATGGTAGCGTTGTCGAGGTCACATGCACGTTCATATCATGAAAATAACCTCTAGCATAAATATTTGCCATAGATTAAGTGTCGGTATGATTTTATTTGATTTTTTGTTGAAAAGATGCAAATGTACTTTTTGCATGATTTTTCATTCTCTTAATTTTCATTTTTAATGTTTAATAATATGAAAAGTCACTTGATAGCAGAAAATTTACAACGATTTATTAAAAATTAAAAATATTTAGCTTATATACCAATCTTTAAAAAATTTCAAAAAAACTTTATAAAGATTTTGGAAAATAGTGATGATGAAGGTTTTAAGAACGTACATTCTTGTCTCTTATGCGGGGTAATTGGAATGAAAAACTAAAATAAATTTATATATTTCAAGATTTACAAAAAATAAATAAATAATATATCTCTCAATTCAATAAATAATTATAGACTTATTTTTAACTATGCATAGCCTTTTTTAAAAGAAATTGCATATATAAACCTTGTATGAATGAAGGAGTCTCGGTTTAATTTCAATAAATTAAAAAAGGAACAGAAAAAACCCACAGCCACAAGTGTTAGCCTCATCGCTGTTGAGCGGGCAGGGTCTGGCAGCTGCGCCCTCATTTTGAGGAACTTCCTAAATATATTTTTTATGGCTTTTTAAATCAATAGATTTTATACGAAATGAGTGACATTTTGATATATTATAAGCAAAAAATAGAAATATTTTCAATTTTTTATAATTTTTCAAACACACATGAGACTTCAAGGGATCAGAAGTGGCATGAATCTAGTTGGATTTAACAGCAGTTTTAACCGTAGGGCGCTAGATGTCAAAATATGAAAGTTGAGAATGTGATTTCTAAATTTATAAAGGTGGGGGGTTATATGCAACCGAGTTAAAATTAGGGAGTTTATAAGTAATTTAGCCATATGTTTAAAACAAAGACTCATGACTTGATCATGTAAATGTATAACTTAATAATGTTATGAGATAATAAAGAAACATGTATTAACATCCATTGAAGTAAATAATTAAATAGATTTTTATCTGTCTAATAATACTATGGGATGGAATAATATAGTATATGAGTATGATAAATTAATAAAAATAATAATGAAGCAGTGGATGAAATAACTCAATAAGGATAGAGGAAGTATAATAAAAAATAAAGTCATACTTACTTTCAGTCATCCAACCAATAAAATAATACTTAACTTCAAGCAGCTAAATTTGACAGATACAATTAATGATACAGACACTAAGAAGCATCATCTGCTTAAAAGGAATTTCAAACAGTGGTGCAATATCTTAAAAGAAAGAAAGAAAGAGACATAATGCCCTCAAAAACGTACGAGGAACAAATTAAGATACACACATACTCTACTTCTTCCTGTCAATAATATAAGAAGTTAAATTTAACAGATACAATTAATCATACAAGCACAATGAAACATCTTCTGCTTACAAGGGATTCCAAACTTAATTACATAGTGCGTGCGAAATCTTAAAAGAAAGAAAGCAAGAGACATAATAAATGCACTCGAACGCGTCCGTACGAGAAACAAATTAAGAGAAACAAAGAGACATATATGTATAACTAAGGTTGCTAGCAGCTGGAATCCTTGTTATACGAGTTACAATTTTCTTTTGTTCGAGCAACTTTCTGTCCACGAAGGCAGCTAGTGTATCGCCTGTCTCGAGGGCATTGAACACCAGGTTTGCTTCCATCCTTGGTCATGAAAACCTTAGCGGCGTAACCTGAAAGTGAGACGTCTATGAGAGGATCATCATCAACAAAGAAACTGGTCTCATCCACAACATGATCTTCGACTAAACTGATGTTGTTCTTGTTGTGCGACGGCATGGTCTGGTGAGTAATATTTTTCCATGAATATGCAGAAACCTTGATCTGTAATGTGGTCGTCATCGTCATGATGATGACCATCAGAAACAGAGGCAATTTTTTGGAACTGATGCTTTTCTTCATTGTGATCTCCTTGCTGCTGATTGATGATGATCGATGAACTCTCTCACTCAAATAATGATTAGTTAGCTCGCTTGATAGAAGACTGTTAGGTACCCTAATGTTACTCCCCATTTTACATATAAGATAAAGTTGACTCTTTTAGTGAAATTAAGGAAGTTAATTAAATTAATTTAGAATATTTTATTTTTATTTTTTTTCTCCAAATTAATTAGTTTGACTAATAAAATAATATATAATATAAGATTATACAATATATGACATAATTAAATAACTTATATAACTTCCTTAATCTTTCCAAAAAAAAATATATTTAAGACTGAGAGTAAAAAGTTGGAATTGTGATGGGAAAATCCCTATAAAATACCCTTGTAATAGGGAAATCCTTAATCAGTACATTGAAATCAAAAAATCCAGACCAGTCACATGTCAGTATGGATGAACAGTGCGGGTGGCACCAAAAGACGATTTTGCCCTTCAGCCCTCATTCTCGTCACTTAAAAAATAACAACACGTGGTTCTTAATTAACAACTCCGTATTCTTGTTTAATAACTCCAATTTCATCTTTTTACTTCACAATAACAACACCGGTCTTATTATTAGCAACTCCGAATTCTTAATTAACAACTCCGCTTTATTCTTCCACATATTCGCATCTCAAAAATATATTGTTGTTAATGTAAAATACGATGTTGTTAATAAAGAAAGAGGTATTGTTATTGGCCCTAAAACTTAAAATACGAAGTTGTGAAATAAGAAATGTGAGTTGTTAATGTAGAATATGGTATTGTTAATAACAACACCGGTGTTGTTATTGTGAAAGTAAAAAGATAAAATGAAGTTGTTAATCAATAATACGAAGTTGTTAATTAAGAGGGCATGTTGTTAATAAAAAAAAGAGGTGTTGTTATTGGTCTTGAAACTTAAATGAGGAAGTTGTGAAACAAGAATACGGAGTTGTTAATCAAGAATCCGGAATTGTTAATTAAGAACCGCGTGTTGTTATTTTTGAAGTGGCAAGAATGAGGGCCGAAGGGCAAAATCGTCTTTTGGCACCGCTCGCACTGTTTATCCGTACTGACATGTGACTGATCCGGATTTTTTGATTTCAATGTACTGATTAGGGATTTTCCTATTTCAAGGATATTTTATAAGAATTTTCCCAATTTTGATTGCGACTTGTGTGGTGGGCTGGTGGTGATGAAATATCTTCATGTGGTCCCTCTTATGTTAACCACCTAACCAACATCAAATGGCCAAATTTACCTAGCACCGTACTCCCTTATATTCTATTTATCAGAGTCCGATAAGCAGTTTAAAAAAGCATTGAAAATTAGTTAAAAATAATAGGTATGTTTGAAATAAACTTTTTTTTAAGTATATATACTCTTATTTATGAGGGCAAGTAAGAGAGAGAAATATAGTAAATATAAGTATTACCAATATTTTGACTAGTACAATATATATAATACATGAGGGGCAAAAATGAAAAAGAGAAAAAACTCATTAAATGTTTAAATAACTCTTATTGAGCTCTTATAAGAATTTACTAAAGTAATTCAAACTTTAGGCTATTATAAAAAGAACGCGAGGAAGTAGTGTTCAAATGGCAAATATGTACTCAATTACTCACTTCCGTACAATATGGAGGGGAATATCTCCCCCTAACGTCCCTCTCCATCACTAAATTAATGTTTCTACTATTATATTAACTTAATTTCAATGGTTGAGGTCTAACATTATGTAAAAATATTATTATAATATTAAATATAATAAAAATCTATAATTGTAAACTATTTACATCAAATTTTAATGATATAAATTTATTTATCTATTTTTTATTATATTTAATATTTAATGTTATAATAATATTCTTACAAATAAATTTTAATCATTAAAATTTGATCTAATGATACAGACACTAGTGGAAAGAAAAGTTAGTGGAGAGTGACATTTCTCTCCTCTATAATGTAGGAGCTAGTTGAAGAATTTGTTTAATTTCAGTCTTAGATGTAAGACCATAAGCCACTTAGTCTTTTGAATTTGTAATTTTTTTCACAAACAATCATTGCACATATCAAGGAGATTTTTTATCGATGAGGGTAAATTCTTGTACAAATGATTCAATGAAGTATTTTAGGAAAACTAATATACATTTGTTACAAATAACTAACTTAACTAATTTTATTAATATATATAAATTAGTTAGGACTAGAGGGAGTATTATTGTTTAGGCAAATTCACTATAAGGTCCATATGAAGAAATGTTATCATAAAAAATTTCTGTGTTTCATGAACGAACAAAGCATATTAAGATAGATTGTCACTTTGTCTGGGAAAAGGTGCAAGCCAATTTAATGTGCTTGAAACATATGAGTTCGTCAGACCAACAAGCTGATATGTTGACGAAAACAGTGAACAAGGACAATTTAAATAGGTTTTTAAGCAAGCTTGGTGCATTGGATTTGTTTTGCCCCAAGCTTGAAGAGGAGTGTAGAAATTAGGGGTTATTGGGCCGGATTATTGGGCCTACTCTTATGCTTAGTCGTGTATATTTTGGTCTTGGTTTTGGTTTTGTACTAGAAATATAGGACAATAAGACTCTTTTAGTTTGGCTGCTAAATATACAGATTGTAGACACACTTTGGTAATCAATAACGGTTAACAGGTTCTTTTCTCTCCTGGGTAAGTTTACAGTTTCTTTTTGTAGTGCAAAACCCAGAATCTTTGCAACATCTATTTTTCACTTGTCCATTTTCTTGAGCGAGCTTGTTGGACTTCAGATTGGATA
This sequence comes from Inga oerstediana, assembly GCA_963210345.1. Lineage (NCBI taxonomy): Eukaryota > Viridiplantae > Streptophyta > Magnoliopsida > Fabales > Fabaceae > Inga > Inga oerstediana. The sequence goes on from OY723401.1 coordinate 69,850,837, forward strand.
TGTCCATCATAAATATTGCTCCCTCCTATCTTTAATATAACACTAGTACAAAATTGCCTTTTTAGACCGTCACATTTAAACCGGTTATAACGGATAAGGTCTAAAAACGATGGGCGGTGGCAGTTTTGTAATTATAAAGAATCTGTAAGACCGGTTCTTAAGATATACGGTCTAAAATAAATCATTTAGACCGATTATTAAAATAACCGGTCTAAAAAGATAAAAAATTTTAAAAATAAAAAAAATTTGTAAGTTTTTAGACCGGTTATTCAGACAATCGGCCTAAAAAGATTTTTAAAAAAATCTAAAATTTTTTAGACCGGTTTTCACTAATAACCGCTCTTAAAGATGAAATATTTTAGATCGGTTGTATTTTAAACCGGTCTAAAATATTTTTGTTAATTTTAAGACCGATTATGATTCACAACCGGTCTAAAAGGTTTCCCAAATCTACCACCACCCGTGCTAAAATGATTGAATCCCACCCTAGCGATATGAACCTTGAACCTTGCTTCTCTTCTTGTTGCGATTTCTCACTTGAACTCCTCCTCGCCCCTCTCTCCGCCGCCGCTCCCACTCCTCCTACTTCCTCCGATCTCCTCTGTTCCTCATGCACCCGCACCAAAAATGACCGCATGAACCCCAAAAACCACATTGAGTGTTACCATCTTCTTGCGGCTGTAGAGATTTCTGGGCAGTGCGGGAGATGCATTTGGTTGAGGTTAGTTTGTCTCTTAGATGATTTATTTTTTCTTCTTCCAAATCTTACTAGAATCTAGGCTATATGATCTACTTTTGGAATTTGAATAATCATTTCGTGAGGAATCAAATGCATTTAATCTTTCTTTTTCTCATTTTCAATTCTCTGTTATGCTTCAGCTGAGCCTATCCTTTCTGTTTTCTTTTCCCGTTTCTTTTACTTTAGGTTGTTGGTGATACCTGGAAAAGAACAGAATGAGAGATCTTATAAATCAACGCAAGATCTGGAAATTTGTGGGAGGTGTGTCAGCCATAAATGGCCTGATTTGCTTTCGTCTAAGCTCCACCGCCGACATGACATTTGTGAAGTTGGATTTTTTCGGCCACCTCATTTTTTTTTATTGGTGGGTTTAATCTTGTGGTACCTCATCGTGGAGGCCAAGAGAATTCCAGTTTCATCCGGTTCCATCACTCCGAATGTCTATGATCTCGTTGTTACAAGTATGCTTTGCTTACATTTCTTATTATCATCTACTTGCAGCTTCGTTCTTTCGTCTAAGCGGAGCAACTACCACGCCAGATTGTGTTGAAGAAGGTGCTTCTCTTTCGAACTTCAAGTTTTGATCTCCGTTTTGAAGTTTTGAATCTGTTAAGATATTCTAGACCGGTTTTATGACTTGATGTTTTTGTTTTTTCAGTTGTTACCTTTGTTAGCTTCCGCTCTTGAATTTGGTTCAGTCGTGGCCCCTGCTTTGATAGCATTGTTGAAAATGGGTTCCTGGCTTTCATTTGAGGAGTTCAGTGTCAAGGTAAGCAACTTGAAATTCAAGCTCTTGGTATCTGTCTTAGGTTTCTTGAAAACCCTCGGTTTTCTGATAGTGTGCGGAAGTAAGATAATATTATATTGAGCATCAACTAACTTTTCTTAGTGTAGCCATTTGTCTATTAATATGGCATTCTTCATCAGTTGCCTTGCATTCTTTGAGATACTAATATCTTGTTTGTCTATACATATTTTTTTGCAATTGTTTTACAGTACTGCTGCAGCTACCTTCAGGCAAGTTGTGGCCTTAATTATTGTCAATTTTTTATCTTATAAGTTGTTGTTTTTCATCATTTAATTACGGTTGTCATAACTTATTTAAAATTATATTATAGTAAAAAAATAGGGCACTTTTTTTTGGATTGGGATGATTTTAAAATCCTTCCAATCCAAAAAAATACCCTATTTATTTTTTTTTTAAAATGTCACTTTTAAGACCGGTTCTTAAAATAACCGGTCTTAAAAGTACTTTTAAGACCGGTTGTTATAAAAACCGGTCTTAAAATTACTTTTAAAACCGGTTATTTTAACAACCGGTCTAAAAAGTATGAACTTTTAAGATTCGGTCTTCGAGAAACCGGTGTAAAAAAGTGATTTTTAATACCGGTTTCTTAACCGGTCTAAAAAGTAGCAGACTTTTAAGACCGGATGTATCAAGACCGGATCTGGAACCGATCTGAAATGTCGTTTTTAACCGGTCTTAAAACTGATTTTTCCACTAGTGTAAGTTCCACTTCAACAAAGAAATTGAATTATAAAGTGGATTTTATATTAAGAACCAAATGGAGTATTTCACCATGGATTTCCAATTTTAACTTGGAAAACAGCAATAGCGATCTAACTGGGCACTTACCAATTTACCTGTTAGATTACTTTGTGGTTTTCTCCGAATTAATTTTTTTTTTTTTTGCAAAGAAAAATATAGAGAGAATTACTATGAGGTTATAAAGAAGGAATTTAATCACTAAAAAATCATAATGACACAAGCGAGTAGCATAAAGTTGTTGTCATTTCCGATATCTGAATTTGTCATTGCATGCTCTTTAATTGTTATTGGACTTTTATGTGATTAAATCTCTTCTTTGGGACCATATAATTGTCATCACAGCTACTATATCAACTATAGCTTAGCCAGAGAAGAAATTGAGTTAATATAATTGTTGGACTTTATTATTTGATCAAATTTTGACATTGTTCCTTATAATGTTATAAGAATTTGGTTTCAATTTAACGGCTGGTCTTTATATTTATAATAAATTTTGGTTTTGGTCCTTATGCTTCAACTCAAATCAAGTTTTTATGAAACTAGAGAGATCAAAATTAACGTTTTGAAACTATATCGACTAAAGCTAAAACTCGATCAAATTGTAAGCACTAACAATCATATTAACCTGAAAAAAAAAAAAAATTTGGTGACATTTGATGGAGGAATCAATAGCCATAATCACATCCAATAGCGACCATCTCGTGTCTCAAAAGAACAACGAAAACAAATTGGACAGGACTCACGTATCCATCCAATGGAACTGTCGATGTTTTCGCCAATGGAGTTACGTACAATCAATCAGTGAAGATCGATGGACCAGCTCACACTTCAACTTTTGGCCACTCGTTAGGCTCTGTTTTTTTCTTACGAAGCAATATACTTCCTCCGGTCCTAATTATAAAACAAAGTTGATTTTTTTGGAGAAATTAAGGAAGTCAATTAAATTATTTTAGAGTGTTTATATTTTTAGTATCCTTAGATTATATATTAGTTTATTAATCAAATTAATTAGTTTGGAGAAAAAAATAAAAATAAAAATACTCTAAAATAATTTAATTGGCTTCCTTAATTTCTCCAAAAAAGTCAACTTTGTCTTATAATTAGGATCGGAGGGAGTAAGATAAAGTTGACTTTGTTTGGAGAAATTAAGGAAGCTAAATAAGTTACTTAATTATATCATATATTATATATATTCTTAGATTATATATTAATTTATTAGTCAAACTAATTAGTTTGAAGAAAAAAATAAAAATATAAATACTCTAAAGTACTTTAATTAGCTTCCTTAATTTTTCAAAAAAAGTCAAATTTGTCTTATAATTAGAACCGAAAGGAGTAATATTTACAGCCTTCTTAAAGTTTTGAATTAGCATATAAGGGGCTGTCTGATTCCATTTTCCAAAAAACAGTTTTTTTAAAAATACAAAAACCAATAAAACTCGTTTGAAAAAATGTTTTTGATAAGTTGTTTTTAGAAAAAAAAAAAAAAGTAAAAAAGTTGTTTTTTAAAACCAAAAACTCAAAATAGTTTTTAGGTATCTTCTTATTTTTATTTTTTAGACCATCACTTATCCATTATATACCACACCATCAGTGTTGGGCACCACGTCACCGTTGGCGACAGCCGTGAGCACTCCTGATTTTGTCAAACACTACAGGAAGACATCAAAAGCATTCTTTGATAGCTTTGTAACTTTGTTTATCGTATATTAATAATAGTTGTTTTCTTATTAGGAAAAACTTAACGGACCAATTTTCACAGTACAAGAGGGATGTTTTGGGACGGACTGTGGTCCTGTTATTTTCGCACACTACACTATGATTTATTTAGAACATATGACTAAATTATAGTATATAATGTTGATGAAAATTTTCTGTTATATCTGGATAACTTCTTTAATGCTTAAAATTTTACAATATATTTTCTAAATTTTTATATTTATATAGGTTAATACACTCCTACCATTAGTTTTATTCATTACTTATGTGAGCATAGTTTAAAATTTAAGGGGATTATCTGCATATGACCCAAAGTTAGGGATTATATACAAACAAAAATAAAGTTTAAGGAATATAATTATGGGAAAATAACGGAAAAAGAACTTGAAAATTGGAAAATCCTAAATCATATTTGTTGCTTAGAATTGATAAGGTAATGACTACACTTCTAAGCAATTCATAACTTATTTTATAGGAGATATCTGATTTGGGATTTTCTAATTTCCAGGTTTTCTGTAATTTTCCCTATAATTACTGGTTTTTAATTTTTCTTTGGACCAGGTCCTCTCCTATACATTTTGTAAAGAGAGTTTTACCTCTATACATGTTTGACTCGCTCAACTTGATGTAAAAAGGCAGCAAGTTTACCGAGTTTGATCAAGTCACTCTTAAATTCAACCAAATTTTTTAGTTGCGCAAATTTATTACAAGTTGAAAACACAAAAACAGTAAATTCAGTCAATTAGATATTTTGACAACAATGATAAATAGTCCATAATTATGATTGGAAAATGCACACACATACATATTGTAGGATCTAGAATTGTTACAAAGGCAATCCTTATTAATAGGCATGTAGAATTCGCGAATGATTCACTTGTGAATCTCAAGCCAGTTCCTCATCTTCCATCACTCTCTTCAACGATTTATCTTCTTCTTCCTCCTCCTCCTCTTTTTGTGTCCCACTAGTCTCATCCATCACTGGGTCCTTCGTGTTCTCTTCTTGCAGCTGTAGCGCAAACTCTAAACCCCACACCACATCATTTATCGATGGTCGTTCATTAGCATCATCAGCCAAACAACTCAACGCCATGTCACTGAACGCTTTCAAGCACTCTGGTGTTATACTTTCTATCACTAATGGGTCCACTATCTCATGAATCACTCCTTCATTATGGCATCTTCTGAACCAGTCCACTAAATTTGCCTTGTGCTTCTCCACCGTACGTACCAAAGGCTGCTTTCCACACAATACTTCCAGTAACACTACTCCAAACGAGTACACGTCAGACTTTAGAGTCAACCTTTGACGCTTGTAGTATTCTGGGTCCAAGTACCCCACACTTCCTTTCACAACCGTGCTTATGTGAGACCGAGACGCTCCTGTGGGTCCCACTTTGGACAGTCCAAAATCAGAAACCTTGGCCACCCATTTCTCATCTAATAAAATGTTAGTGCTTTTCACGTCTCGATGAATGATGTTGTGTCTAGCTCCTGTGTGAAGGTAGTGCAGCCCATGCGCCGCCCCTAGGCTTATTTCCAACCTTTGCTTCCATGAAAGTGGTTCTTTACAACCAGAGCCATAAAGATGGTCAGCAAGAGTCCCACGAGCCATGAACTCGTAAACAAGGATCATCTCATCACCGTCATTGCAATATCCGATGAGGGACACCAAATGAACGTGCCGGAGTTGAGAGAGCATGTCAATCTCCGTGAGGAACTCCTGGGCCCCTTGTTGCGAACCCGGTCTGAGCCTTTTGATAGCGACCGGAACCGTATTGTTGTCGATGTAGCCTTTATACACGTTACCAAAACCTCCCAAACCTATTATCAAGACATCATCAAAATTATTTGTGGCTACTTTGATCTTAGCGATTGGAAAATATCGACACAAATTGGATGGTAGTGATGATGAGCCATGTGTACTCTTTCTTCTTGTTGACGTGTTTTTGGAGTGCTGCATCATAGTTCTAAGCTTCCAGATGACAAGAAAAATGATAAATTGAAGAACGAGTCCTGAAGTTGTTCCAGTAACAACGAAAATTTTTCTCCTTTTGTTTGAGCTTTTAGCCTTTTGGGAGTTGATGTGTGGTGAGTATGGCTTTAGATGTGCGATGGAATTGGGAACCCCGAGATTGGAATTGACATCGCTTATTTTGAAAATCTCAATTCCGTTCAACATCACATCGCCGGAGAAGCTTAATATCCCGTCATCATATACTTGCAACTCAATAGAAAGATTGAGTTTCTTCAACTTTTGATCATTGCTCAACATCCACACTACGTAGTCCTTATAGTAAGGTAGACTCTCTTGAGCGAACGATAACACATTAACGCAACGATCAGCCAATTCATCAGCAATGATGATCTGAAAAACTACTTGGCCAGTGCTCAAATTCTCAGAGTAGGAGGAAGTCGTATCAATAAAGTGGAGCCTTACCATGTATAAGAACCCCGAGTCCACTTCAAACTCCCAAGAATTCTCGCTCTCACGACTTCTACGGCCAGACAGATATACCTCATCCGGTGCAGTGTAGTTGGAACTTATTGTGTTTTTAACATTTTGAGGGCGGAAATTATAATCTCGAAGACGACGACCTTGATGAGACTGTATAAAGCATTGCTCATCATCATCCCAATTACGAAACATTCCTGTGTCTTGATCAGGAGGGATTTGAATCCCATCAACATTGATTCTGTACATTGTCTCCAGTGCCATGTTGCTTTTGATTTGGTAGAAAGAGCTATGACCCACAAGGCTGAAACCTATGTCACTTGGTTTAGTGTAATAAAGATATTGGGGCATGGAAACAACCTCGATCGCGTTAATAAAAGCGTAGGCGTACGGGCTGGTGGTCTTGTTGGGTATGAAGGTAACATTTAGCCACTGCTCACCAGGTTGGACTTTGATACAGAATTCTCGAAACACAATCAAACTCGAAGAATCATGATCGTTGTCTGCAGCCAGTGAAGCGTTAAAGTCTTTAAGAAGGGTGAAGGGACCTGATTTAACAGAGAAGAGAGAGGAATAAGGATCAAAGTTGGAGTAAGAAGATGGATAAAAGTGAAGACGAAGGAACTTGGGGCCTTCCGTGACCGGAAATGGGTATGTGAATTCAGAGCGAGAAAGGCGTGCGGTGGTGTAAAGGGCATAATTAATTGTGTAAGGTATGTTGAGTGGAGATGTATTGTTGGACATTGAAGACGAGAGGGGATTTTCGATTACCGAGGTGAGAGAATCCCCACTCGCCATCCGATTACCGAGTCGAACAGAGGTGGAGGAGCCACAGTTAAGAAAGATATTTTCTATGGCTTCGTATGGGTAGCATGTGTAACCGGCGTCGACTGTGACCATGCGTTGAAGAGATAGCAACATCGCGACCAAAATAATGATGCCCATCATCTTCGTCGTGCTACTGGTTTAATCTGATTCTTTTTGGTTTTTAAATTTGCCATGAAATGTTTGGATGCTTTTATAATAGGGCGAAGGTGTAAAAATACCCATCTATATATGTCGTATGTGCGTCTGGCACCATATATAATCCTTGGGTGCAAAAATACCCATCATCTTTACAAAAAGGGGCAAAAATACCAGCTCCGTCAATTAAGGCAAATGACCGTTAAGTTTTTTTGTGGGCCCCACTTTAATATTTTTTAATAAATTATTTTAAGGGCAAAGGTGCAAAATTACCTATCTATATATCCTTCGGGTGCAAAAATACCTATGATCATTAAAAAAGTAGACAAAAATGCCAGCTTCATTAACGAAGGCAAACTCCTGTTAATTTCTGATTTTATGAGCCCACTTTAATCATTTTTAAATAATTATTTAAAAAACTCTCACCTTCTCTCTCTCTCTCTTCCTGCACCCTTTTCCCTCTCACCCTCCTTTCTCTCTCCCCGTCCAAACTAGGGCCCCACCTTCGCACCAGTGATAACTCTATCCGGCCACCCACATGTTTACCGCCTTTATACTACCCACTCCCTCCAAATGCTCTTCCGTAGTTCATCATCGAAACTTTTTCCTTTATTAACGAAACTAGAAATTAACGAACATATGTCTTTATTAATGGAGATGTCATTTTGTCCCCTTTTTAATGATCATAGGTACTAATTAAAAGCTATGATCATTAAAAAAAGTGAACAAAAAGATAATATGTATTAACTAAAAGCAACATTTTGTCCACTTTTTTTAATCATCATATGTATTAATTAAAAGCTTAAAATACCTCTCTACAATAAGTTTTTAATTATTACCTATAATCATTAAAAATGAGGACAAAATTCCAGTTCCATTAATGAAGGCAAATATTCATTAATTTCTGGCTTTGTTAATAAGGGGAAAAGTTTCGATGATGAACTATGAAAGGGCATTTGGAGGGAGCGGGTAGTATAAAGGCGATGACCATGTGGGTGGCCTTAGAGAGTTATTGCCGGTGTGAAGTTTGGGCTCTAGTTTGGACGAGGAGAGAGAAAGGAGGGTGAGAGGGAAAGGGGTGCAAGAAGAAAGAGAGAGGGTGAGAGTTTTTTAAATAATTATTTAAAAATGATTAAAGTGGGCTCACAAAATCAGAAATTAACAGTCGTTTGCCTTTATTAACGAAGCTGGCATTTTTGTCTACTTTTTTAATGATCATAGGTATTTTTTCACCCGAAGGATATGTAGAGGTAATTTTACACCTTAGCCCTTAAAATAATTAATTAAAAAATATTAAAGTGGGGCCCACAAAAAAAACTTAACGATCGTTTGCCTTAATTGACGGAGCTGATATTTTTGCCCCTTTTTGTAAAGATCATGGGTATTTTTGCACCCAAGGATTGTATATGGTGCCAGACGCACATACGGCATATGTAGATAGGTATTTTTGCACCTTTACCCTTTATAATAAGATGGTCCACATTACAATTTACTCACCATCTCAAATAGTGCAATATATATATATATATATATATTAAAAAACAGCGCCAACATCATTTTAAAAAAAAAAATCCCAGAAAAATATCACAACATTTTTAAAATGACAAATCAGACAATTCAATATCGAAAAGAGAAATACTTACATACTCCAGGTTGTTTTTTAAAAAAATCCCAGAAAAATATTCTAACATTTTAAAAACATAAACTTTATAATTTAGAAAAACAAAAGACGTAATTTCCTCCCATGAGTTGTTGTTTTTTTTTTAAATCATAAAATTTGAATTTTTTCAAATAACTCATATGTCATATGGAATTAAAATAAGATGAGTTATTATATTTTAATTAGTCAGAGTATAGATAATGTGACACTCCTAAAATATATAAGTATTTCTCTTTAAAAAACACTATAAATCAGTCTAATTGTATTAATTTGAAATTTTGAAATATTGCAAAAAGATGTCACTGCCTCATGCCCTCACTTTTTTGAGGGGATAGCATCTTCTTTCTTCTCCCCCACCATCTTTTATTTTTATAACTATTAGATTAACATTTGAATGGTTCGGATTTGATCTTTTATAAAGTTATCATCAAAATGTTAAACCATAAAAAAATAATTAAATTTAAATTGCTAAATTTTGATATGAAGAATTTAACACTACAATAAATTATAATATTTTATGTAAAAATAAATCTTACCATTCAATGTCGATCTTATAAGGTTTAGAAAGTAAAAACGAAGGAACGGGAGGGAAAGGTAGGGACTTCCAGTCAACAAAACCGGTGGCAACTATTGGCCGCTGAGGATAGAGTAGTCAACACGCAAGAAACAAAAAAGACGTGAACATACATGGATATCTGACCAAGTCCCCGACGTATTGTTTCCATTTTGGAAAATAACGTCGGACCTCTGCCTCCTTTTACGACTAATCTGAGAACATTACTATGTTGAATGATGACTAAGAACTACTCCCTCCTAACCTTATTAATTATAAGATATATTTATCTAATTTGATTAAATTAAAGAAGTTAATTAAATTAGTTAATATGATATTTATTTTCTAAAATACCCTAATAATCTTCATTAACTATCTCTTTTCCTTAATTATTATTGAGAGAACATCAATAGGGGTAAATTAGGTAAAGATTGATAAATATAAAAATTATGTCTTATACTATATATATATATATATATCATAAAAGTGAGTTTTACCTCTAAGAAGGTTTTTCTTACACGCATGGCGAATAATTAAACACTTGATAACTTACTGAAAAGAAGAAACCAATTATTAGTCAACTGGGTTGAACTTTTTTATTTGTTCATTGCTTATATTATTATTATAAATTATATATATGTCTATTTAATTTTAAAAGTTGTTACTAAACATATTAAAATAATTTATATTAGGTTCTCCTTTATTTATTGGTCTCTCATGCAATAGAATGGATTTATTTGTTATTCAATGAGAATAACTTAGGTTTTTTTAATAATAAATTGATAAAATGATTCTAAGGGGACTTCCTCGTGTGATTCTTGGAAAAGTTCCCTCTTGTAAAAGTCCTCAAAAGGCCAATAATTTTATGGCCTAATGGCATGACATACACTATTCCTTAATTAGGACTCTGGCAAGATAGAATTAAATTTTTTTTTTCCCATTCATTATGCGGGCATTAAGTCAATACGTGCAGATGCCAAAGGAGTCCCATATGAAAGCTACTCTAAGATTGGTGAGATATCTGAAAAATTGCCTGGGTCGTAAGATCTCCTTATCTTCTAGAAGTCCAATAAGCATGGAGTGTTACTGTGATTCAAACCCATGCCGATTGTGCTGATACTAGGAGATCAGTTATTGGGTTCCTGGTTAGATTGGGCGGTTAATTCCTTAACTGGATGGAAGTCCAAGAAGCAAAATGTCGTCTCCATCTAATAACTTGTGGGGGGAGGTCTTACTGTCTGCATGTGAGTTCTGCTGCACCTAATAACTTGTGGGGGGAAGTCTTACTGTCTGCATGTTTCTTACAAAATAAAATACCCCATAGGAAACACAAAGAAGACAACATATGAGTTGTGGAAAGGTTTTACCTTAGCAAATTTGAAATATTTGAAAGTGTAGGGGTGTCTAGCAAAAGTGTTATTGCTTGATCCTATAACAAAAAAGATAGGTTCTAAAACTATTGATTGCATGTTTATTGGTTATGCTCAATAGAGTCCTGCATATCGTTTTCTAGTTTTGAAAAGTGATAGTTTAGAACACAATACGATTATTGAAACTAAACATGCATAATTTTTTAAAAGTATTTTTCATTTAAAAGTGAGCATATTCCTAGAAGAGTTGAACAATTTTCGAAACAAAATTCAAATGAAGATGTGGTTGAAAATTTAAGGAGAAGTAAAAGATAAAGAAAAGAAATATCTTTTGTAGATGATTTTTATACATATTTAGTACAAGACGAACCCAAGAATTTTTATGAAGTTGTTTCTTCTCTAGATGCAAAGTTTTGGAAAGAGGCTATTAAAGCTGAGATAGACTCTTTGAATCAAAACAAAGCTTGGGTTTTAGTAGACTTGCCACTAGGAGCAAAAACTATTGGGTGCAAATGGGTGTTTAGGAAAAAAATACTTTCTTGATGGGTCTATAGATAAATATGAAGCTAGATTAGTTGCCAAAGCCTTTACCTAGAAAGAAAACATCGATTATTTTGATACCTTTTCGCCTTTAACCAGGATTTCCTCTATTAGAGTCATAATTGCCTTAGCATCAATTCATAATCTTGTTATTCACCAAATGGATGTCAAAATAGCATTTCGAAATGGTGACTTAGAAGAGAAAATTTATATGATTCAACCTGAAGGATGTATTGCTCTTGGGCAAGAAAACAAAGTTTGCAAATTAGTTAAGTCATTATATGGTTTGAAACAAGCACCAAAACACTGGCATGAGAAATTAGATCAAGTTTTGATAAGTGCTTTCTCTACTATTGAAGTAGAAAGATGTGTTTTTATAAAAGTTGTGAATAATGATTTGTGATTATTTGCTTATATATGGATGATATGCATATCTTTGGTACTAGTTTAAATGTTGTGCTTGAGACAAAAAGTTTATTTACTTCAAACTTTGATATGAAAGATCTTGGAGAAGCAAAGGTAATCTTGGGTGTAAAAATCATAAAGAATGAACATGGTATTCAACTTTCTCAAGAACATTATGTTGAGAAGATTATGAGAAGGTTTGAACAATTTGATGAAGATCCTTTAGGTACTCCTTATGATGATAGTGTACATTTGACAAAACACGAAGGAGATCCAATAGCTCAATCTAAATATGCACAAATCATTAGGAGTTTATTGCATTTGATGAATTATACTAGGCCAGACATAGCATATGATATGTGTAGATTGAGTAGATATATTCACTGCCTAGGCAGTAAACATTGGGAGACTCTCATAAGATTATTACGATACTTTAGAGGTACCATGAATTATGGTATACAATATATCAGATTTCCCACTGTATTAGAAGGGTACAGTGATGCTAACTGGATCTCAAATTCAGATGAAACAAAATCCACTAGTGGTTATGTGTTTATTCTTAGAGGTAGTGTGGCACAAGGAAATCAGCCAAGCAAAACATTATAACACCATCTTCGAGGGACTCTGACTTTGTTGCTATGGAGTTGGTTGGAACTGAGGCTGAGTGGTCGAAAAACTTCCTAGCAAATATACCACTGGGTGGCAAACCAATACCATCAGTGTCGTTGCACTGTGATAATAAAGCAGTGATAGCCACAACTAAGAACAAAACCTTTAATGGTAAAAGTAGACATATATGATTGAGACATAATATTATAAAGCAGCTGCTAAAGGATGGTGTTATCTCAATTGATTACGTAAAGTCAGAAATGAACTTAGCGGATCCATTAACAAAACCCCTTGGGAGGAAAATGATTGTTGAAATGTCAAGAGGAATGGGACTAAAGCCAACTACTAATTGACAGCGATGGCAACCCAACTTTTATGATTGGTAATCTCACGAAGAAGGTTCAATAGGCAAAAACAAGTAGTTTATCAGTTCTGACTAGCACAAATATATTTTACATTCCTTTCTATGACACTTTGAATATGCTAGACTGTATTATTGTAGGTTAAACAAAGCTCTTAATGATTTCATAGTTCAACGAGACAGTGTGCATATTGCATGCACATTTACATGAAATCACCTTTATGAATGTAGAGTGTGGCCGATCCTATGAGATTGTGGCAAAATCTCTAGAGCATTCATTACGCACTTGGCATGTGCATGGCCGACATAATGCGTAAAACCGGCATTAACAGTGGAAATGTTAAGATATAATCTGACCCTTAATGCCTCTGGCACACACTAAGATTTTTTGGTTCATAGAAGCAGGCTTCATTGACATTTCTGTGTATCAAGTGTTATTGGACTAGGTCTGGTTCATAGTTCTAAAGACCACCAGATACAATGATTATATCCTGTGGGTAACACAACGAGTTTCTTTGACACATGTGGGGGATTGTTATAAATATATGCATGTGTGTAGGTGTGTCAAAGAAACTTGTCCCATATTGCTTAGGAATAAGAGAGTATAAGCCTATATATATCATCATATTATCTTAGGCTTGTAAAGAGGCCTAAAGGAGTGGTGGGCTCGCGCGCACAACAACAGGGAATCGAAAGGGAAACACACTGGAAATCCAATGATTCTCCCTTGAGCGTGAGTAAATGATCCATGAGATGGGGATGCTTTGTAATGAACTAATGGACGTATGAACAGAAAGGCGGTAAAACCTTCCAAGATCAGTTCATAAGATATGTCTCCCTAGTTCATCAGAGGAGGGAAGGATATGATGCAAAGAAAAGTAAAGAAAACTGAATAATTTTATTGAAAGTAAAACATAAGCACTTACGAGTGAAAGGAGAAGAGAAGGAGGAAGTAGAAGGCTAACTCGCCGGAGGGAGAAGACTCGTCCGAGCTCAAACTTCTTAGTTATAAAACTTTATTTTATAATTATAAGAATAATTATAAAATAGAATTTTAGATATTATTAGAGTTATAATTATTTTTTTACTAGAAATTATAGTTATAATCATGGAATATATATTATTCTATAATTAATATGATAATTATAATTATATATAATTCAATTTTATTAAAATATTTTACAAAATCTTAAAAAAATGTGTGTGTGTGTATTTGTATTAAATGTTATTTATAATTTAGAGCGTACAAATGTTTTTTATAATTAAACTTGGAAAAAATTACTTATAACATAAGGCTAAAGTTGTCAAAATGAAAATAATTTCTCTCCCCTCCCCTTCCTTCTGATCAATCCAAACAAGGTAATATTAAAATCCCTCCCCTCTCCTCCGTCAAACCAAACAGACCATTAGTCTAATCATTTGGATCAATTTGGAGTTTTGATCTTTTATAAAGTTATTATCAAAATTTTAAATTATAAAAAAAAATAATTAATTAAATTTAAATTGCTAAATTTTAATATGAATAATTTAACACCACAATAAAAAAAATATTTTATATAAAAATAAATCCGGAGCATTCAAATATTGATGTTATATGGGTTAGAGAATAAAAAAGAAGGGGAGATGGAAGGGAAAAGAAGGGGAATTCTAGTCGACCCCCCGGGAGCAGCTATTCGGCCGCTGAGATTTGACACCAATATTTTCTTTCTCATTCTAAACTTTACCTCTTCAATCTTCATATCCATTTGGTTGAGGATAGAGTAGTCAACACGCAAGAAAAAGAGCAGATGTTAACGTACATATCTGACTAAGTTCCCGACATATTGTTTCCATTTTGGAAAATAACGTTGGACCTCTGCCTCCTTTTATGACTAATCTGAGAGCATTATTATGTTGAATGACTAAGAAGTACTCCCTCCTATCCTCAACGAATACAAAAGATATTTATCATATTTTATTATATCAATAAAGTTAGTTAAATTAATTAAATGTTATATATTTTTTAAAATATCTTAGTCATCTTTCTTAATTTCTTTTTCTCTTTGATTATTGTTGAGAGAGCATCAGTATGAGTAAATTATAAAAAGATTAATAAATATGAAAATCATGTCTTATATTTAGGATCAAGATCAACTCTCAAAATATATTTTATTGAAGGCACAAATATTTTCTTATTAAAATCAATTCTATTCAAGGTATTATTGAAAATTAAATGTGGGCACCTCTTTCAATAAGAATTCACATATAAGGTGAGCTGACACAGGATTGGGCCACGGAAGGTTTGAGAATAAAAAAAAGATAAGGTTTCTTTATTTTTGCTGAATCTATGGGTTCGAACCCTCACTTGTAACCAAAACAATCGTGCCCATCTATATTTTCATCGTCATCTAGGTAAGTTAGATCTTGAGGCTCATCAAGGCTCGTCTCTAGACTTAAAGAGTACTTGTAAAAGTATTTACAGATCGTCTATTAATAAGGCTCTCATATCGATAGGATTTGAATTGACAATCTTATGGGTATGAGCCAATCCTTTTATTATTTGGTTGAGGATAGAGTAGTCAACACGCAAGAAAAAGAGCAGATGTTAACGTACATATCTGACTAAGTTCCCGACATATTGTTTCCATTTTGGAAAATAACGTTGGACCTCTGCCTCCTTTTATGACTAATCTGAGAGCATTATTATGTTGAATGACTAAGAAGTACTCCCTCCTATCCTCAACTAATACAAAAGATATTTATCATATTTTATTATATCAATAAAGTTAGTTAAATTAATTAAATGTTATATATTTTTTAAAATATCTTAGTCATCTTTCTTAATTTCTTTTTCTTTTTGATTATTGTTGAGAGAGTATCAGTATGAGTAAATTATAAAAAGATTAATAAATATGAAAATCATGTCTTATATTTAGGATCAAGATCAACTTTCAAAATATATTTTATTGAAGGCACAAATATTTTCTTATTAAAATCAATTCTATTCAAGGTATTATTGAAAATTAAATGTGGGCACCTCTTTCAATAAGAATTCACATATAAGGTGAGCTGACACAGGATTGGGCCACGGTAGGTTTGAGAATAAAAAAAAAGATAAGGTTTCTTTATTTTTGCTGAATCTATGGGTTCGAACCCTCACTTGTAACCAAAACAATCGTGCCCATCTATATTTTCATCGTCATCTAGGTAAGTTAGATCTTGAGGCTCATCAAGGCTCGCCTCTAGACTTAAAGAGTACTTGTAAAAGTATTTACAGATCGTCTACTAATAAGGCTCTCATATCGATAGAATTTGAATTGATAATTTTATGGGTATGAGCCAATCCCTTTACCAAAAAGACCAACCTTATTAGCTATTATATATATATGTATATATATTCTGGCTTTACTTGGTGATGGAATCTAAAGCCCATATTATTATAAAGCCCCTATGGAAAGTTCAAAGAACGAAAAGAAATATAAAACTATCAGGATCACAATAAAAGAAGATGGGCATCATTATTTTGCTGGTGATGATCTTGTCACTCCACCGCCTATTCACGGTGGACGGCAATAACTCCACCTATGCATATAAAGCCATAGAAGACATCTTTGTTAACTGTGGCTCCTCTAACTCTGTTCAAGTCGGGAATCGGATGGTGAGTCCTGATAAAATCAACTCATCACAATTTTCTCTTATTCAAAATCCTCTCTCGTCCTCAATTCAGGCCAACATATCTTCACTCACCATCTTTTCAATAGTAAACTACGTCCTTTACACCACCGCACACCTTTCTCACTCTGAATTCACTTACTCATTTCTGGTCACTGAAGGTCCCAAGTTTGTTCGTCTTTACTTTTACCCATCTTCATACTCCAAATTTGATCGGTATTCCTCACTCTTCTCCGTTAAAATCAGGTCCCTTCACCCTTCTTTAAGACGTTAACGCTTCATTCATTGCAGACAACGATCATGATTCCAGAATGATTGTGTTTTGCGAATTCTGTGTCAACATCCAACCTGGTAAGCAGAGGCTGAATGTTACCTTCATACCCAATACCACCACAAGTACAGACACTTACGCTTTTATTAATGCGATCGAGGTTGTTTCTACGCCACTTTATCTTTATTACACTAAACCAAGTGACCGAGGTTTTGAACTTATTAATCATAGCTCTTTCTAACAAATTCAAAGCAACATGGCACTGAAGATGATGTACAGAATCAATGCTGGTGTTGGTTGAACCACAATAATAATTCGAGAGAAAAAATATATCTCTTCTATTGCATAAGCAATAATCTGTACATATATGGATCATAGAGTGATCCCTACTACTTATCCTACTCTAAACACAATAAACCTAAAGACTGTACTAAAGACATTCAGGCTATTGGGCTTCTCAAAGCCCAGCCATGCAACCTAGTACATAATACAATACAACCTGTAGGGCCTAATTCTAAACTCCCCCTCAAGTTGGGGAGTGAAGATATCAACAGTTCCCAACTTGCCTAACAATCGGACTAAAACATCTTTGGTTACAGCTTTCATTATCAAATCAGCCTACTGATTACAAGATTCTACATGACACAGATCAATAAGTTTCTCTTGTAGCTTGTTACGTAGGAAATGATAATCAATCTCGATATGTTTCGTACGTTCATGAAAGACTGGATTATTAGCTATTTGTATGGCAGCTCTGCTATCACAATGTACAGACATCGGACTATCGGGAGGATGACCTTGTTCTTTCATCAACCCCGCCATCCAAACAATTTTTGAAACTGCTGAAGCTAAGGCTCTATATTTTGCTTCAGCAGAAAAGCGCAATATGGAACTGGATGAGAGAATCCCCCAACTTTAACAAGTAGCCTATCTAAATGCCTTGTTGTGCCACACAAACCCCATCCCAATTAGAGTCACAATAGCACCTAAGTGTAAGTGTCAAGTTCCTATCAGAGCTAACAAGGATTCCTCTCCCTGGAGTTTGCTTGAGGTATTGAACAACGTTCAATGTCGCTACCCAATGTTCCTTGATAGGAGACTGCATGAATTGACTTAAAGTCTGCACAGAAAAGGAGATGTCAGGGCATGTATTAGTCAAATGTATTAAGCGACATATTAACCTTTGGTATTTCTTAGGATCCCTTAACAAATCATAGTCCTCATTTTTGCCCTTTTCATTGGCCAAAAGCTTCAAATTCTACGCCTTTGGCATGTTAAGTGGCTTACATCCACTCATGCCTAAATCTGCCAACAAATCCAGTACATACTTACATTGAGATAATATGATACCTTTCTTTAATTTTGAAATGGCTATGAAGGTAATCCTTTACCTCTTGAATCTTATCATTAGAACTCCCTGTAATCAGCAAGTCATCAACATAGACTAGTACAATTACTACATCATCATCAAAATGTTTAAAGAAAAGAGAGTAATTATATTTGCTTTGAATGAACCCTCCTTGCACCAAGGCAGCAGTGAGCTTACAATTCCATTGCCTTGTTGCTTATTTGAGCCATAAAAAGATTTGTTTAGTTTGCAAACCATATTACACTCCCCCTGGCGCTCAAACAAAGGAGGGATGGTCTTGTATACCTCCTTATGTAAATCACCCTGCAAGAAGGCATTATGGTCATCCATATGAAATAAATTCCAATAACAAGCAGTAGTTATTTTAAGAATTGTCCTAACAGTGATCATTTTAACCATGGAAGAGAAGGTTTCCTGGTAATCAAGGCCTTTCTTTTAGGTATATCCTTTAGCCACTAGTCTAGCCTTATACATTTCTGTTTCACCATTTGATTTATACTTGATCTTATATATCCACTTGCAACCTATAGGTTTCTTGTTTATCGGGAGAGGTACAATTTCCCAGGTCGTATTGCGTTCTAGGGCCTTTATCTCATCATTTATGGCTTTAATCCACACATCAGATTTAATAGCCTCAGTATAAGTAGATGGTTCAGTATTAGAGTCCAAGTGACACAAAAAGCATGTGTGAGATGCGAAGAGATTGTCATAAGAGAGATAATCATCATTATGCATGGAAATTAAATTGCACACATAATCTTGGGCCCAAAAGGGGGCCTATGGTCCCTATAAGATCTAGTAGGAGGCTACTGATTGGTAGAAGAAGTATAAGGCAGATTTGTAGAGAAATTACTTGCACTTACCACATTATTATCACTGGATGGTGGCATGGCTTAAGTTTTATTACCTGAAGATGGAATAGGAGAGATGTCATCAAACAGAAACTTGTCCCTTATGTCTTGAGTAGCTCCCCCTTGATGAATATCCTTCGTATTATGAAAAGGGAAGTGAAATTCCTGGAAAGTGACATGTCTACTAACTAGGATTGTATTAGTTCTTAAGTCTAGTAGGATATGATAAATCACAATTTTAATATATTTTATCCCACCTTATTCATTTATTTTGGAGATTATTTTAGGCTAATTTAGATTTATTAGATAATATTTGGATTATTAGCCAATTATAGGAAATAATATAAATTTGAATGGATTATGATATTATTGGACTTAAATTGATAATATTTTAATTGTTATATTATGATTGGAAAATATTTCCAATTATATGATAAATCATGATTTTATTAGATTCTTGCAGAATAAGGAAAAGTAGATTGAAAGATCCTATGGTGCAGAAATTTTCTGGAAAGCTAAAAGAATATCCAACGGTTGAATTTTATTTGGGCTTCTTAAATTTTAATGGGCTCAAGTTGGTGCCCAAAAAAAACCCTCTTCTCCTCCCTTTTAATTACCTTAGCTGTCACAGCATGGAGGAGAATACGCAGAGAGACACGGACTGACGCTGGAGAGAGGCTGAGACGCACTCGCAGAGAAGGGACGGAGGTACTGAGGGACGCACTAACAGACGCGGGACGAGACTTTTCGGAGTTCTTGGTTTGCATATCACACTGAGACACACTAGGAAAGCTTGCTTGATTCAATTACTATTATTTCTCCAATCACGGGCCCCACCTCCAATTGCATGAAACAATTCCATTCTCCCTTTCCTTCCGCACATATACACACAGCATCATTCATTAATTATTCATCCACAACCACCTTTCCAATGGCCATAAATCACTGCTGGAGGCGTGAAGGGGGAAGGATTTTCATGGCAGCTTAAACTCTTTAGGGAGGCAACTTGGGAGGAGCATGGAGGAAGCTAGAGCCTAGGAGCTTACACTTGAAGACTATAAGGGAGTGTCCTTCTTTTTATCTTTTTGATTCAAGACTTGAGATTGTTTAGTTTTAAATGATTTTGGGTTGTATTAATTGAGAACGATCTAGTTTTAGATTGTAGACTTATTATTAATTTGGATTGAATTGATATTTTAGATTTGATTTGTTCTTAATTGATTATTGGGATTTTTGTTTGCAAACCCTTGATTGTCAATTAGATTATTAATTGAGTTTTCATTATTAATTTAATTTTCAATTTGGGTTTAATCTCTTGATTGTTTAATTAGGTGATTAATTGTCAAATTGTTTAATTAGGCAATTGTGAACATAATTTCCAAAACTATCTTAAACAATTGTGATTGGTTTTTAATGGATTTAATTAACCACCACTTTTTCCATTATGAGTTTTCTAGTGGATTAGGTGTTATTGAGCTTGAGGGTTTCCCATGTTTCAATGAGGTGATTAAGTTTATTAATTCCAATTTTTCATCAACCTCCCCTTGGTCTAATAAATTGAATGGCTAAGAAAGCTAAATCCATGTGAATCATAAGTTGTCCCCTTCACCATCATAACTGAACTAACCTTTGTTGATTTTCTTAGATATTAGTTTATTTCTTTTCCTTAGGATTTTAATTTCCCTCTCATAAGAAAAACCCCAAAAATTGCATGTTCATTATTTAGGTTAGTTTCATTCTCATATAGGTTTTAGAGTCTTTTACATTTTGCATTTAGGTAGTGGAGTCTTGCATTTTAGTTTAGGTTCATTCCATTACATTTTTTATCACCTAAATTCAATTATAGAGAAAACCCACATATTGCTCCTTGGGAGAATGACCTAGGTTGCCACTATATTGCATTAGTAGGTTGTCCTAGTTATTAATTGATTGCTTTAGCGACAGAAGCACGCATCAATTTTGGCGCCGTTGCCGGGGAGCAATGATTAGTCTCTAGATTTGAGTCTTTAGGTGATTTCTTAGGTAGTTGTTATTTGCATTACTTGATTTTTAAAAAAAAAAGAAAAAATGAAAAAAAAATTGAATTGATCCTATTATGGCTTGGAATGCTTCACCTTATGGAAATTTTTCTTACACTCCTATGCCTTATCATTATGACTATGATGTTGAGCAGATATATGATGCATATTCAAATGTCAATAATCTGGGATGTCATGATTACTCAAATCATGGATATGTCAATCAAGCTTTACTAAGTCAAGAAGAGGAGTCAAGATTAGAAAGCAAGATGGATGCTATGATGGAAATCTTGATGCAACAACAACAAGAAATTCAAACTCTACAAACTCAGATTGAGCAATCATCCAATGCAATTAACAATCTGAAGAGAAAAGAATTGGAAGTTCGGAGTAAATTTCCATGTGGTAATATACTTTTACCTTCTAATGATGTACTCCATTTTTCTTCTACCACTTCAAATGATGGGATAATTGATACATTAACTGAATATCCATGCACTAATGTGGTTTCTGAATTGACTTGTTCCATTGATTTAAATCATGTTGAATCTTGTGACTCATGCATTAATGCTTATTCCCATGCCTCTAGTTCTATGAATTCTATTGATTCTGATAATGAGGTTGATGAAGAGATTATTGTTGAACCCTTTGACACTATTGATTTTAAAGATACCCTACTTGACACTAATCATGATGATGCTTTAAATGATGAAAATAATATCCCTATTGATGCTATTGATACTAATAAAGCTCTTGACATGACTATAGTTAATGGGGATACTATTAAGGATAAGTGTGGGGGAAGCCTTGATTTGGATGTGCATTTAGATAGTAAGAGCATAATGCATCATGATGTTTCACATGTGGAATTTGTCTTGAGTGATGATTTGAACAATTATGGTGAGACCATTTTGAGTGATCACTTGATTCATCCCTTAGAGAACTTGACTCTTACTGAGGAGTGTCATATTGATTTTGTGGGTTGTTCAAAATATTTGGAAGTTCCACCACTTTCTGTTGATAAATTTCTCATGGGATCTTCCCTGATTCTTGATAAGTTCCTTTTTATTAAGCATATCCATATGGGACAAGGTACTGCTTGGTGGTATGATTTTGTGCAGGTACATGGATTGCTTCCTCCCATCCAGACACCTTCTATGCTTGAGTTGAAGTGTTATATGAGGATCTTAAAGAAGGAGATATTTGCTGAACATCGGAAGCGAACACCACTAGTGCTTTCATGTGACTTACAACCAGACAAAGGAGAGGAGCCATATATGCTACTTCAATTAGGTCTTCAATCTTTTGATAGTCCGGTCATACTCCTTCCTTACTCTTTTACTTGCATTACTTGTTTTTGTTTGTTATATCTATCTTTTGCATTGAGGACAATGCAAGATTTAAGTGTGGGGGAGGGATTTTGCTCCTACTCTTGGTTCTTTTTCTTTGTTTTTAAAATGAGAAAAAGAAAAATATTTTGGACTTTACTTTGGTTTTTGTTCCTTGTTTTCAAGAAAAGAAAGAAAAAATTTTTGAGAAAAAATTGCAAGTTTTAAGTAACTTCAGTATTATGCATTCTTGATTTGAAAAGTAATTGATCATGCTTTGAGTTAATCGACTAAGTGGCAAGGGATTTGACTTAGTTGAATTTAGGCTAGCAATCATATAGACCTAGTGAGATTTTGAGCCTAATGCATTTTTTTTCAGTGTGTACCCCCTATCTCTTTACTTGATCTAGAACTTGACTTGAATCTTATTTGAGGCCACATTTTATGCATGTGTATTCATGAAAATGATAAAGGCATTTATTTCATTTTAGCCAGATAAGCCAAACAGCCTATCCTTTCCATACATATACCCTTTGTTTAGCCCCTTTGAGCCTATATTTTATTTTTTTTTCTCACCCCATAACAAAAAAAAACCACCCTTTTGAATGTCCTAGGAGTTTAAGAGCATTGCATTGTATCTATTTTGGATGGAAGAACGTGTATAAAATTAGGAATTGGGTCATTGTGAAAAGTTTGATATGTTATCTTGGAAAAAAAAAGAAGGCAATAAGATTCCGCTCCGCTGGTTTAAGCTGTGCTTAGTAACCAGGGGTCTTCATCACCAATGTTGATCTTCGCGTCAAACGGCCAGTAAGAGATATGAGCGTGCTAGTAGCATCTTGGTGCTATTGAGTTGTAAATGTTTGAGTAACCGGGCCTTTGTATCACCAATATACAGGTTCGCGTCAAAAGAACATATATATAACAGCCCAAGAGAATTGCTAAAAATAAAAAAAATAAAAAATAAAAAAAAAGAGAAAAAAAAGAGAAAGGAAAAGTAATGACCCAGTTCAAGTGTGATTTGGTTTCTTTCATCCTGTTTCATCCTATTGCATCATTCTCTTCATCTTCTAGGATATTCAACTTTGTTTCTCCACACTACTACAGAATTGAGATATAACCACCCCCAAGGACGTCCCAAATTGAAAATTGGGTGGTTAAAAAGGGAGGCGGTGGCATTTTTGTAATTATATATATATATGCAGGGGAACCTTTAGGCGTCCCAAATTTGAATTTGGGACGTCTAAAGTGCTTTCAAGCGCGAAATATAAATTTCGTAAATTTTTTTTAGCGCCTGGAGCTGGGATTAGACGTCCCAAAATAATTTTGGGACGCCTAAACCCAGACTTTAGGTGTCCCAAATCCATTTGGGACGCCTAAAGGCAGACTTTAGGCATCCCAAATGGCATTTGGGCGTCCCCCAGGCACATGTCACACACTTGTCTGACATGCGTCTTCTCAATAACCCTTCTTCACATGTCTCATTCCCTCCTCCCTCCTTTTTTGACCCAACTTTACTCTTCTTCCTCCTCCCCCACCCACCGTCGGCACTCTTCAACTCCTCCCTTCTTCCTCTTTGTTTCTTCAACTCCTCCCTCCTCCCTTCTTCCTCTTTGTTTCTTCAACTCCTTTGTTTCTTTGTTTCTTCAATGCACGCAACCAGTCGACCCTTCTGCAACTTCACCTCCTCCACAGTGTGTAGATTTTTGCTCTCCTCTACCTCCTTCCTTCCATTGTCGTGCACACTACCGTGGTTGTTTGCTTTATCTACCTCCCTACCGTGCATACACCTCTGATCTCCAACGTCTTCTCTACCTCTCCAGCATACTAGTGGGCGCCCCCTGATCAGGTTAGTTTATTTTCTTCTTGTTTTTTTTTGTAACAGAATGGTATATTTTCTTTTTGAAATATAAATTTACTTGAAATGGTTGAGATTGTGCTTATATATTGCTTATATTGAGATGGTTGAGATTAGCCTGGTGTGTTTGGTGTGCTTATATTGCTTAAATTGCATGTATTCAGGAACTCCAGTGCAATGGTTTATTTTCTTGTTTAAATATAAATTTACTTGTGTATATTACCATTAATTAGTATATATAATAAAATAAAATATGATTTGTTTAAATTAAAGAAATTCTTATATTCCAAACGAATTATGAAGAATAATTCAAGCCAAAACTAAAAAGAAAACCATAACCCCAATATTCATTAAATGATTTTTATCTAAATATTTTCAATAAAACAATTTTATTTTTGGAAGAACTCAACTTAAAATTGTTTTGTTAATATGAAACTCATTTTTTTTAAATTCCATTAATGAAAATCTTTGATATATATAATATCACAGGAGTCAGACTTATTGTGATCAACAAAGTTTAATTTTCTTCTCATAAAAAAAATTCAGGTAGAAATTAAAATTTTGTATTGTCAATATTCAACTAAAAATCATCTAATTGTAATTGGGGTTTTGCTTTCTTTCTTTCTTTTTTCTTTTGGCTTGCATTATTCTAGAGTATCCTTCCAAACCTCAAAAAAATTCTTTAATTTAATCTTATTATATTTATTTTATTATACATTAATGTTTATATACATATACTTA
The DNA here is from genome assembly GCA_963210345.1 of Inga oerstediana. Lineage (NCBI taxonomy): Eukaryota > Viridiplantae > Streptophyta > Magnoliopsida > Fabales > Fabaceae > Inga > Inga oerstediana. The sequence continues at coordinate 69,875,847 of OY723401.1, forward strand.
TTAAAAAATAAGTTACATAGCACTGAAACCCTTTTAAGAGGAGAGAGGAGGCTAGGAGGGGGCAATAAAGTTATTAAGCCCATATTTTAAAATCCTAAATTATGTTGATAACTTAATTAGGCAATCCCATCATATGTCGTTGACAATTGTACTAAACGTGTGAATGTTATTGGGAATGCCTTAGGTGGTAACAAAATGGATCATAGTTGGATGAATGCTTTGAGAACTAGTGAAGAATATGAGAAAGGGGTGGAAGAATTTATTGAATTCGCTAAAAAGAATGCTTCTGCAAAAAATGGGAAGTATTTTTGTCCTTGTGTCAATTGTTTGAATGAGAGTTGACGGGATGTTGATGTCATAAAGGATCACCTACTTTGTGATGGAATAAATCTGCGATACACAAGGTGGATATGGCATGGTGAGGAAGTAACGGATTGTCCGTCTCACAAGAAGGAAGATGTGGATATCATAGGTGAAGATAGAATGGAGAAAATGATTAACGATGTTGAGGCAGAATCCTTTGCGCAGTTGCAGGAGTATGACAGCCTGCAAGTGATGCAGAGACACCATTGTACAGTGGGAGTAAGTACACGCGGCTGACGGGAACATTACATTTGGTTAACTTAAAGGCAACTTATGGGTGGACCGATAGTAGTTTCACATTGCTGCTTGAACTATTGTGTGATATGTTTCTAGAGGATAATGTACTTCCAAATCGTATATATGAGGCCAAGAAAATCCTGTCTACGATGGGTATGGAGTATAAAAAGATACATGCTTGCCCTAATGACTGCGTACTGTACAGAAATGAGTATGGAGGTCTTAGTGAGTGTCCTAAGTGTAAAACTGCATGATACAAAGTGAAAAAAGATGGTGGTTGTGCTGATGTGATAAGTAAAAGGCAACCTTTAAAGGTTATGTGGTATCTTCCAATAATACCACGTTTTAAACGTTTGTTTGCGACTACAACAAAAGCGAAGAAGTTGAGATGGCACTCTGATGAGAGAATATCTGATGGGAAATATCTTCGGCACCCAGCTGACTCTCCACAATGGAAAAAAATAGATGAAATGTTCCCTTAATTTGGCAGCGAGCCGAGAAACCTACGGCTTGGGCTTTGTACAGACGGCATCAATCCGTATGGAACTCTTACTAGCACACATAGTGCGTGGCCGGTTCTCTTTGTAATATACAACTTGCCTCCCTGGCTATATATGAAACGTAAGTATATGATGCTATCTATGATGATTTCTGGACCAAAACAGCCAGGGAACGATATTGATGTCTATTTGGCGCCTTTGATTGAGGACTTAAAGAAGTTGTGGGAGGAAGGCGTAGATGTGTTTGATACTTATAAGAAGGAGTCTTTCAAGCTACGTGCAATGATTTTCACAACGATAAACGACTTCCCTGCGTACGGAAACTTGTCAGGGTACAGCGTGAAGGGTCACAAAGCATGCCCAATATGTGAAGCAGACACACACTTCCAACAACTAAAGCATGGAAGAAAAACTGTCTACCTTGGCCACAGGAGGTTTCTTCATCGGTTCCACCCGTATCATAGGCTAAGAAAGCATTTTAACGGCTTACCGGAGCATGGAATGGCTCCAAAGTCAATAACCGGAGAGGAAGTTTACAGTCGAGTGGAACGTATCAATGTCACTTTTGGTAAGAATCAGAGGGTTGCGGGTGAGAAGAACATATGAAAGAAGAGATCCATTTTCTTTTATCTTCCATATTGGCATTCGCTTGACGTGAGACACAGTATTGATGTGATGCATGTGGAGAAGAATGTTTGTGATAGCCTTATCAGTACGCTTTTGCACATACCAGGGAAGACTAAGGATGGGATTAATGCGAGATTAGACCTTGTTGATATGGGAATAAGAGAACAGTTACATCCACAACTAAGAGATGATGGTAGGAGGGCATACATGGAGCCAGTAGCGTATACATGGAGCCAGCAACGTATACACTATCAAAAGCAGAGAAAAGAAGTTTGTGTGGGTGTTTGCATGAAATTAAGGTGCCGCAAGGGTATTCCTCGAATGTGAGAAGATGTGTCTCAATGGACGATTTGAAGTTAGTGGGAATGAAGTCCCATGATTATCATGTGTTGATGCAACAACTATTACCGGTAGCTATTAGAGGCATAATGAAAGATGAAGTACGAACCACCATGACAAGATTGTGCGTTTTCTTCAATGCTATCTGTAACAAAGTCATTGACACTGAAAAGTTGGATGAACTGGAAAATGAGGGTTACATTATTTTGTCACAACTAGAGATGCATTTTCCTCCTTCATTTTTTGATATAACGGTGCATTTGGTAGTTCATTTGGTAAGGGAGGTAAGGCTCTGCGGTCCAGTTTACCTGAGGTGGATGTACCCTTTCGAGCGATACATGGAGATCTTAAAAGGGTATTCTAAAAATCCTTATCGACCAGAAGCCTCAATAGTAGAAAGATATGTAGTTAAGGAGGCTATGGAGTTTTGCAAAGATTATATGTCAGGGAAGAAGGAACAATCTAGGCATGAAGAGGGGAGAAGCAAGGGAACACGAGGACTGAAAGTGAAGAATGTTCCTCGTGAAGAGGTGTTGCAAGCCCACTTGTATATCCTGAATAATATTGAAGAAGTTCAACCTTACATAGATGAACACAGAAAGACTTTGAAGAACAAGAATCCAAGGAAGAATGACATGCAGATTGCTATTGAGCAAAACAAGACATTCATGCAGTGGTTCAAGGAAAAGGTTTTGCACGAGACCGGTGTGTCTGAGACAATCGAGTGGCTAGCTTGGGGGCCTTCGTTTCAGGTCATTACTTGGACCAGTTATGATATAAATGGCTATTCTTTCTATACGAAAGAGCAAGATGACAGAAGTACCATGCAAAATAGTGGGGTCATGGTAAAAGCTGAATCTATGCACTTTTCTAGTTCGAGAGACAAAAACCCCATATTAGCGTCTATGGCCTATGGAGTTATAGAAGAAATATGGGAGATGACATACAACAAGTTCAAAGTTGCTTTATTCAAATGTAAGTGGGTTAGCAATAATGCCGTGGTAATAGATAAACAATTTGGATTTGTCTCAGTCGATCTTCGAAGAGTTGGCTATAGAGACGAGCCCTTCATTTTAGCAAGCTAGGCGAAACAAGTGTTTTATGTCACCGATCCTGCGAGCAAAAACATGTCCATTATCCTTAAAAGTAAAAAACAGAAGTATGGTGATCCGACCTTCAACCTTGATGACACACCACCTTTCACGACAACTCCACCTCGAACAAATGAAGTAGAATTGGTAGATGATGACGAATATGCTGTAAGAAATGACCATGGTGAAGGACTATAGGAAACAATATAGAGTAAGACCTTAATTTATAAACAAGAACTGTGTGGTTTTTCTGTTTTACTTCCCGCTTAGTTTATTTCGGTTTTATTGCAATTTATTTACGTTTCTGATGATGCTTTTTGTGTTAACAGGAATATGGACAACTCTAGTGATGCCGAGAGGCGTAGAGATGACGAAATCTCTAGCAATGACGAAAGGCCTAGAGATGAACCCCCTGCAAAAAGGAGGGTTAGAGGCTGTACAAAGATGGGAGCATTGGTTGCACGTCATGAACATCAACAGGAGAGGCAGCATATAGACTTCGATGACAATCTGAATCCAGTTGGTACTGAGGAAGACCACTTCATTAGCTACGTAGGGTTTTTGGGTCGAAGCAAAGTACACATTACCTACGATAATTGGAGATTGGTTCCCCCAAAAATGAAAGACATGATTTGGCAGCAACTTTTGGTATATAAGTTTTGATGCATTGTAGCTTTGTTCTTATTGTTTCAAATATAATAATCTTATGTTTTACCTTGCAGCAAACATACGATGTCCCATACACCAGGGAGATGTATAAGCACTGGATGGATGAGGTTCGTGTACGATAGAAAGGTTTCAAGAACAAGCTAACAGCACGGTACATTCGAGGGGCCCTTAGGGGTAAGGATCTATGTGCACAGTATACATATTTGTCTCCAGAGGACTGGAGGTTGTTTGCGGCATCATGAGCAGATCCTGAGTTTTTGGTAAGATTTCTGTCATCATGATATAGAACTTTTAATTTTCATATACTTGATATCGTTGATTTATTTTTTGTTGTTTTTCATTCATAGAAATTAAGTGCAGCAAATGCACAGAGGCAATCAGAAAATAAATATCAACATTACATGTCTCGCGGTGGATATCGGAAGCTTGAGTGGAAATTGATGCAAGAAGAGTTAGAGAAAATGAAGGAAGCAGCAGAATCTGATCCTAGTGTTGTTATCCAGTCACCGGCACCTCCTCTACGTCACAAAAAATGGAAAGCAGGGAGAATTAAGGCTGGGAAGTACATAAATCCGACTGTTGCTGAGGTTGCTGCGAGGATTGTAAGTAGTTATACCATAAGTACCTAATTTTTTACATATCGCGAGTGGTTTCGATACATTTATGATAAACTGTATGCTACAGGATGAACTGGACAAGTAGAGTAGCCAAGGTTCATTCAATCCAAGTAGACGGATGGACATCTTGTCAACGGCTATTGGGAAGGCAGACGACCTTGGTCGTGTTCGAGGAGAGACACGGGGAGTTAGTGCCGCGAGGTATTTTGGACGAGACCCATGTTATTCGTCACAAGCTGGACCTAGTAAGGACGTTGTGGCCAAGATTCGAGAGGACCTCAAACAAGAGATCGAGGCCAACCTTCGCGACAAGCTCCGACAAGAGCTGTTGCCAGAGCTTCAACTTGAAATGGCAAAGATGTTCGAAGCGCAAAGGGCAAGGGACGAGCATAGAACTCAGGAATCCCCGGCCTTCAATAGCACCAGAGGAAGTTACAACCCTCTGGAGGAACCACTTGGCGACCCTTCTCCCACTCCAGTGTCAGGAGACCCTTGCACCCTCTATTTGGATGATCCACTGTTGCGTGTTGTTGCTGATGCTCTCGTTCACACACGTGCTACCACCCACCATCATCAGCAAATTCCGGAGGATTTTCGTAGGGTGAATGTGATGAGTGTTAGAAAGGGGGAAGAAGGTACAGCCATCCCTGTTCCTGATCCAGAGGTTGGCACGTTAGGTCAAGCGATATGATCTTTCATCTTTTGGCCTCACAATCTTATTGGTTCAGATGCAACACCTCCAATGGTAGGAATTACCTTACTATTACTGAAAATCTGTTGGCATCTTAATAACAATTTGTTTTTTGATATTCTAAAAGGATGACGAAGCTGCGAGGAAATGGCCCTACTTAGCACAGCTGCAGCAGATCACAAGGGCATTAAACAGATTGACTTGAAGATGCCTCCAGGGATTGTGGGCCCTACATTGGAGTATCCCTACACGATTGACAATACAGATCTCAAGCAGTTTATCAGGTTGGAGGAGATAGATGCAGGCTGGGTGAAATTTGCAATCATGTAAGTTCTTTTTTCAATTTTCCCATAGAATTCATTTAGTGGTTTTTTGATTTCATACATTCAATAATTCATTCCTTATTTTAATTTTATTATAGCACCTTCCACGGTCTCTGCACAAACATGGAAAGACGTGATTGGTATGGATTCTTATGTCCAGCGAATACGACAGGGGATACTTGTACTGTGGCGCATAGGACTTACTATGTCGGCTACGCAATGGGACAGACCAAACTTCGTTGTTATCTAGCACCCATTGTTCAACGGTTCGTATTTACATTTTGTCAATTTAAGAAGTTTAATAAATAATTGTCTTCTTATCTAACTTCATTTTAATGTGTACATGTTGTTAAAGTTACCTCTGGAGTTTGTGTGTTATATGTCCCCGCCGCAACGTAGTCTATTGGTTTGATCCCTTGAGTAAAAATCTAGACAAAGATACAAAATCTGTCTTTGACACGTAAGTTATTCTGTTTGTATTTCATTGACTCTTAAAAAAAAATGAATGGTTCTAATTTCTGTTCATTTTGCTTTTCATGATAGTGCTTGTCAAACATATAGAGTCCTAGGTGGGTCACACGACGGTACAGTTGTTAAAAAGCCAAAGTGGTTTTATCCGATAGTAAGTACATTCGATCCTACCTAATTGTTTCATTGACGGTCCTTTTAGACATACCTTTATTGATTTTAACAACCAATTGCATCCCTTTGATTTAAAGTGCCCTCGGCAACCTGGCAACACTGAATGCGGATATTATGTTATACTTTATATGTATAACATAACTCAAAGTGAAATTACTAGCGATTTTGAAAAGGTAATCGCTTCTTCATTCTCAAATGATAATATTTTTGGTGTTCTAATCGAAATGCTAATTAATTCATTTGCTTGAGATTCATTTCATCAAAGCTTACTTTCTAATTTTCAGATTTTTGATAATGAAGATGCCTACCTACGTGAAGACCTTGATTTGATCAGAGATCTTTTGGCTGGACATCTTCTTCAACATATAGGGCAGTAAACTTTTTATTTTATATCAGTTTGTAGTTGTGTGATGACAGCGTTTTGACACTTTCTGGTTGTTATTGTTGATATATATAGTAGTAGGTTGTATGAAAGGTTATTGTATGTATATATAGTAAAGATTATAGTGCTGGATGTCCGTACTAGTTTGTAACGGACAGTGTGGTTTATGAATCCATCTTCTATTCTGTTTCTGCAGTTTGAATTCGCTGGGTAATACAGAATGTAAATTATGGTATAAAAAAAAACCTAACCTTTAGACGTCCTAAATTAAGAATTGGGAGGTCTAAAGTCCCCTGACTTTAGACGTCCCAAATGACAATTTGGGACGTCTAAAGTCTCACTTTAGATGTCCCAAATAAAAGGGATGTCTTTGCTTACAACTTACTATGCCCCCAGCATATACGTCCCCCCGTTTTGGGACGTTAAAGGTCCCAAATTTGGGACGTTATAGCCCCTTTTTGTAGTAGTGCCAAACACTATATCCTTTCTTTCTTAGCCTTAGCCCTATTACAACCTAATAAAAGTCCTTTGGATTTATGTTTGCATTTGCTTTGCTAGTGGTGGAGAACTTAGATCCTTGTCAAGCCTATGGAAAGAGTACTGGATAAGGTGGATTTGAGTGTAAACACAAGCCTATACACTTGTGAGTGATGAGAGACATACACATATCCTTGGTGAGGGATTTCTAGCTTAGATATTCCTTTGTCAAGTAAAGTGCCATGAAGTTTGTTTTCTTGAGTCATGAGAAAATCACTTGGATAAAAGAGGTGTTGAAATGCTTTTGTTTACTTTTTACTTGTGATTGGAACATTCACTTTTAAAGTTTTGTTTTATTTTGTCTTGTTATACTCCCTTGGTCTTGATTTGTTTTGCCCAGGAGTGCAAATGATAAGTGTGGGGTAGTTGATAAATCACAAATTTAATATATTTTATCCCACCTTATTCATTTATTTTGGAGATTATTTTAGGCTAATTTAGATTTATTAGATAATATTTGGATTATTAGCCAATTATAGGAAATAATATAAATTTGAATGGATTATGATATTATTGGACTTAAATTGATAATATTTTAATTGTTATATTATGATTGGAAAATATTTCCAATTATATGATAAATCACGATTTTATTATATTCTTGCAGGATAAGGAAAAGCAGATTGAAAGATCCTACGGTGCAGAAATTTTCTGGAAAGCTAAAAGAATATCCAACGGTTGAATTTTATTTGGGCTTCTTAAATTTTAATGTGCTCAAGTTGGTGCCCAAAAAAAACCCTCTTCTCCTCCCTTTTAATTACCCTAGCCGTCACAGCATGGAGGAGAATACGCAGAGAGACACGGACTGACGCTGGAGAGAGGCTGAGACGCACTCGCAGAGAAGGGACGGAGGTACTGAGGGACGCACTAACAGACGCGGGACGAGACTTTTCGGAGTTCCTGGTTTTCATATCACACTGAGACACACCAGGAAAGCTTGCTTGATTCAATTACTATTATTTCTCCAATCACGGCCCCCACCTCCAATTGCATGAAACAATTCCATTCTCCCTTTCCTTCCGCACATATACACACAGCATCATTCATTAATTATTCATCCACAACCACCTTTCCAATGGCCATAAATCACTACTGGAGGCCTGAAGGGGGAAGGATTTTCATGGTAGATTAAACTCTTTAGGGAGGCAACTTGGGAGGAGCATGGAGGAAGCTAGAGCCTAGGAGCTTACACTTGAAGACTATAAGGGAGTGTCCTTCTTTTTATCTTTTTGATTCAAGACTTGAGATTGTTTAGTTTTAAATGATTTTGGGTTGTATTAATTGAGAACGATCTAGTTTTAGATTGTAGACTTATTATTAATTTGGATTGAATTGATATTTTAGATTTGATTTGTTCTTAATTGATTATTGGGATTTTTGTTTGCAAACCCTTGATTGTCAATTAGATTATTAATTGAGTTTTCATTATTAATTTAATTTTCAATTTGGGTTTAATCTCTTGATTGTTTAATTAGGTGATTAATTGTCAAATTGTTTAATTAGGCAATTGTGAACATAATTTCCAAAACTATCTTAAACAATTGTGATTGGTTTTTAATGGATTTAATTAACCACCACTTTTTCCATTATGAGTTTTCTAGTGGATTAGGTGTTATTGAGCTTGAGGGTTTCCCATGTTTCAATGAGGTGATTAAGTTTATTAATTCCAATTTTTCATCAACCTCCCCTTGGTCTAATAAATTGAATGGCTAAGAAAGCTAAATCCATGTGAATCATAAGTTGTCCCCTTCACCATCATAACTGAACTAACCTTTGTTGATTTTCTTAGATATTAGTTTATTTCTTTTCCTTAGGATTTTAATTTCCCTCTCATAAGAAAAACCTCAAAAATTGCATGTTCATTATTTAGGTTAGTTTCATTCTCATATAGGTTTTAGAGTCTTTTACATTTTGCATTTAGGTAGTGGAGTCTTGCATTTTAGTTTAGGTTCATTCCATTACATTTTTTATCACCTAAATTCAATTATAGAGAAAACCCATATATTGCTCCTTGGGAGAATAACCTAGGTTGCCACTATATTGCATTAGTAGGTTGTCCTAGTTATTAATTGATTGCTTTAGCGACAGAAGCACGCATCAGGATATATCCCTTTTTATGGTTGGGAAAACCTAAGAAGACACAAGGAATAGTTCTAATAGGTAGTAACTTATCTGTTTGGACTAAGTTGGTTGCATAGGCTGGGGAGCCAAAGGTTTATAGAGTGGTGTAATCCAGTAGTTTCCCATAAACTCTCTCATAGGGTGTTTAGTAAGCTAAAATCTTATAGGGAATTTGATTGATTAAATGGGCAGCCATTTTTACCCACTCTCCCCAGAACCGAGTAGGGATCCCTGATTGTATCATAAAGCTCCTAGAAACTTGAATTAGGGTTCTATGTTTGTGCTCTACTATTCCATTTTATTCCGGTGTATAGGGATATGTGGTTTCATTGATAATGCCCTTTTCCCTCAGAAAATTTCTAAGTTCATGATTAACGAACTCTGTACCATTATCGCTCCATAAACACTTCACATGAATGGAAACTTGAGTAAGAACATAAGCAATAAAATTTTTGATACAAGCGGTAGTTTCGGATTTATATTTAAGTAAAAATATCCAACCAGCATGAGAATAATAGGCGCATGTCCTAATCTCATATGCAACAATTGTAAATCCACAGATTTCAAAGATTTATCATTGATGACATTCAAAGCAGCAGTGTGTCTAAAGGTATCTAACACATATAAACCATCTTCTAATCTACCAATTGCCTTCTTCCTTCCATCTCGAAGGTCTTGCACTAAACACTTATCAAGAAAAAATGCAATAATGCAGTGGTGCTCTCTAGTGAGCCTAGCGATAGAAATTAAATTAAATTTTAACTCAGATGCATATAACGCATTGTTTAAAGTGATATCATCAGTGTGGTAGTGCCTATATGTGTAATAGTAACTCTTTGACCATTGGGAATTTTAATTGTTTTAATCATGCTATCATTTACTTTATAGTTGTCCAAAAGGGTCAAGTTTCCTACCATATGTGTTGTTGCACCAGAGTCTAATTGTAATATCCTAAATTGTAATTAAGGGCTAATAACTTCAAAGTAATGTAATTAATGTTAATCAAGTACTTTTGAAGTATTTGATGTGAATTGTGATGCAAATGTGTTGGATAGTGGTTTAGTATATGTTATGATAATCAAGGGCGAAATGGTAAATTTACCGACCAACTGGTCAGTTGCCGAAGAGGAAACTCATAGGTAATTGGAGATCAATCGCTAGGATTGAAAGAGCAAGAGGCGGAATCCTATGCGTGTAAGATCCTATGAATCCTTGGTAGGGAAAATGAGATGGAGACACATGGCACTATATAGACCATGGGATCAAGTCAAAAAGGTCAAAAAGTTTTCCCTCTCTCCTCTCCTCTTTCAGGTCGGCTAGGAACTTGAGAAAAAGGAAAATATGTGATCATCTTCTTCATCATCATCATCTTCTCTCTCCTCTCCTCCATTTTTGCTAAAACTAGGCAAGAAAGAGAAAAACAAAGGTGAGTGTTTGACCTTGGAAATGATCTCTTTGGCCCAAATGCTATTCTCTAAAGTTCATGATAGTAAGAGCTTCATTCCTATGGTTTCAGATTTTTGATTAGTGGTGTTTGAGAATTGGTGAGAACTTAGAAGTTGAAAAACTAAGAAACCAACTTTGAGAAGAGGAGGAGGTGGGTATTTAATGTATTTTGGTGTAATTGTTGTGGTTATTGAATGAGTTTTGAGAAGCTTAGATTTTTGCCCTGATTTCTGGTGATTTTGAAAGATATGAATTGGTTAGTGTTTAGTGGTAGAAATGGTACTAAACTATGACCTTGGGCCATTAGAAGTGATTGGGAAATTGTGGGAGTGAGATTGGTTATTAGTAGTTTTGGGTTGCATTTTAGGTAAAAAAGGGTATGTGTTGATTTGGAAGGAATTTAGGTGTTTTGAGTTCACCCATATGTTCCTTATGACATTTTGTGTGGGAATGAACTTTGGTATAAGTTTTGGAACCATTGGAGCCAGTTTAGGTAAACTGGAAAACCATATCAGTTGCTGCGATCTGGCTTCTGACAAGCCTCACTCGAGTGAGGTAGGGTCTCACTCGAGTGCAGTATGATGTTCTCAGTGTTTTGGTTAAGTCCTCAGGCAGAGATCGTGAGTGAACTTCTTCATCTTCGGGTGACTTATATTATCACTCTGTGCATATGGTGTCACTCGAGTGCATGTGCATGTAGCACTATGAGCGTGCGTCTAGGGTTAGCACTTGCAGGCGTGGTGTCAAGAGTGTGCGTGGGCACTCGCAAGCATTAGGAAGTCACTCGAGTGGTAGGGCTAGTACTCCAGTGCACTTGTTGCGTTGGAGCCTTTGTTGCTCTCGAGTCGTCATTTCCAGCACCCCACTCGTTGGGACTCGGATGACTTGGTGTCATCACTAGAGTGCCCAAGAGAGTGCTCGAGTGCACTGGCCACTCCAGGAGGTGTTGGTGCTCTCGGATACACACTTTCTGTGTTTCACTCCCTCGAACTTGAGTGCGATTGGGGGGCAACACTCGAGTGAGGCCTTCTTCACTCGAGTGAGTCAGCCCAAAATCATTGTTCTTCTTTTGATAAAGGGATCTTCGGGGTAGTTTCTCCCAGCCCTTTAGGCATATATTTAGGCCTATAATAGCCACCTAAAGAGTTTAAATGATAACCAACTTAAAGTACTATAGAATTAAGAACTTGGAACAAGAAATTGACGAGTGTCCTTAATTTGGTTTATAGGATTTGACATTTGCCACCTTCGTGAGCCTACTGTGCTGAGGAACGTCAGGAAAGAACAAGGTAGTGACTCTTTCTCTTATACTGTGTATGAAGCGTTATATGTATGTTTGTCATGCATTGAGATACTTTGTGATATATTGAGATACTTTGAGATCACAGCGAAAGCTGACACATATAGTTCACAGTGAAAGCTGACGCATAGTGTTTACAGCCATGAGTGCTGTCGTTTGTGGCGTAAGCCATGATACATTATGATGCTGCTTAACATGATCATATATTCTATGTGTTTGTGCACTGTATGAGTGATTTGTTACTACTGGAATTCTCTTGAATCTCATTCTTTCCAATGACTAACATTTCAGATAGGGCTAGTGGCTCAAAAGGGAAGCGGACAACCTGGAATAGTTAGGATCTCTTGGGGACGTTTTAATTTGGATGGTTGGTTATCTGTTTTGATTTGGGATTACTCTATGTATATGGGATGTAAATATGATTTTTGGATATGTAATCCCTATTTTGGGAAACTATACACCCAATATATATATACATATGTCCTGGGATTTGTCGGGATTTTAGTTGTGCACTTTGATATGTATCAATGTGATTTGATTTCTTAAGTAATTATATTTGAATGTGAATGTGAGACCAAATTAGTGATATTTTGAGCTGTTTTCTGAACACCCCATCTTGAAGGTGAGGGATTATAAATATTGATTTTGTTTTATTGGTCTCTATTTCACTTAAATTTCATAAACCAGATATAATTACAGTGAGGGGGTTACACTAATACCTATTTAGTATGTGTGTGTGAGTGATTAGGGTGAGGCAAACCTGAACCAGTATCAGTGAGTGCATGTACAGTGGCCTCAAAGTCTTTCTTGGGTAGTTCAAGAAGTCTTTCATACTACTCCATAGTAAAGGTTGTGGATGTGGTGCTAGTTCCTTGCACTACTCCTTCATGCCCTGCTTCAACACCTAGCTGATTCGTAGTGGCTTCTTGGGGTTGTTTCACCCTTTTTCCTCTAGAGCTAGCTGGGTATCGCACTAATTCCCAGCATGTATCTCAAGAGTGCCCTCTTTTTGAGCAGTGATTGCACTCTTGGAGAAGACCTCCACGTCCTCTTCCTCTTCACTTGCCCCTTCCACATACAGCCATAGCTATGCCTTCCATTAGGGAGATTTTGGAGGAAGTAGCAATTGATTTTTGGGCTTCATCTTCCGTAATCATCTTGAAGGCCTGGTTAACTATTGGTAGTGGATTCATTAACAAAATTTGACTTCAGGCAGCACCAAAACATTCATTTAAACCCATTAAAAATTGAAGAAGCTTTTGTCATTGAAACATGTCGGCATAGGCCTTGGATGTGGTGCATGTACATGATGGTATGGGAAAGAGAGATGATTCTTTTTCCCACAATTCCTTCAGTTTGGAGTAATAGGTAGAGACAAATGACTAATATTGACAAAGGGAATGAAATTCACGGTGCAATGAAAATATTCTAGACCCAGTAACCTTATCAAATCATTCTTGAAGATCAAGCCATACCTGATGAGCATCATGGTAGAAGATGATGCTATTGGCAAGTTCTTTAGAGATTGAATTCAAATTCCAAGACAATACGACCACGTTGCACCTTTCCCATTGTTCTCGTATTCTGGTGCTTGTGAGTCGGGTTTACAAGAGTCGTTAATAAAGCCAAGTTTTCTCTTTCCATGCAAAGCAATCCTCATTGATCTGATCTAGATTGTATAATTTTCAGAACCGGTCAAGATATGTTGAATAATGGTGGTTCCCTGAGTTTCAGATGGGTAGAGATAAAGAGGATGATTGAAACTCGAGTTATCAAAACATCGAAGGAGGAGGACTTGTCGGTAGCTATGATTGCAGAAGATCAAGAAATAATTTGACTAGGCATCGCAGCTGGTGGTACCAGGAACAAGGACAGCAATCGTGACAAAGAGAAAAAGTATAGACAAATACCGGGATCTATGTTTGGTATCAGAGGCAATTTCCATTGATGGATGAGACTTGTCACCCTCTGCAGATCGGTGAACAAGCCAGAATATCATGGGAGTTGGGCCTTAAGCATCTCAGTGCTAGAAGTGATTTCTGCTGGCGAAGAAGTCTGGTAGCCTTCTGCAGATCAGTGAACAAGATAGAGTGTTGTGGGAGTCGGATCTTGAGTATTCCGGTGGCTCGATTGTGCATGGGACTTTGGCTGTAGGAGATGGGTTTAGTGATGTGGCTAATCAAGATTAAGGAGGGAGTTAGCAGTTGGATCTATCTGACGATGTAATATCAAGATTCACAAGCCTTCAAGTCAAGAAGTCTCAAAATGTAGAAAAAATATTTTTTGGCCTGGTACCCAAGCTAATGGCCTGCTCTGATGCCATGTTGGTTGAACCATAGAAATAATTCAAGAGAAAAAATACATCTCTTTTATTAGATAAGCAATGATCTGTACATATATGGATCATAGAGTGATCCCTACTACTTATCCTACTCTAAACACAATAAACCTAAAGACTGTACTAAAGACATTAGTACATAATACAATACAGCCTGTAGGGCCTAATTCTAACCGTTGGGGGCGTCAAATCCCTCCTGATCAAGACACAGGAATGTTCCGTAATTCGGATGATGACAAGCAGTTCTTGACATAATCTCCAACAAGTCGTCTTCCAGTTTATCTTGTCAGTGGAGAACTTAAATACACAAAAATTCCAAATTACACTACACCAGATGAGGTATATCAAACTGGTCGTATTAGCCATGATGCGAACGAGACTTTGGTAAAGTATAACGTCGTGACATGGGAGTTTGAAGTGGACTTGGAGTTCTTGTACATGGTAAGGCTCCACTTTTGTGAGATTTATCGAATTATTCAGCAGACTAGCCAAATTGTTTTTTAGATCTTCATTGCTGATGAATTGGCTGAGCATCACGCTGATGTGTTATTGTGGGCAACAGATAATCTAACTCCTTGCTATAAGGACTATACAGTGTGGATGTTGAGCAATGATCAAAACTTGAAGAAACTCAATCTTTCCATTAAGATACAACCATATGCTGATGGACATATAAGCCAATACAGTGACGTGATATTGAACGGAATTGAGATATTCAAAATAAGTGATGCCAATTCCAATCTCGGAGGTCCCAATCCTGACCCACGTCTAAAGCCATACTCACCATACATCAACTCCCAAAACCCTAGAAGCTCAAACAAAACAACAATGATTTTAATCGTTGTTGGAACGACTTCAGGACTCATTATGCTCTCTATCATTTTTCTCATCATCAGGAAGCTCAGAAGCAGGATACATCTCTCCACAGCCACGTCGGAAAGATCTAAGAGTAAACACGGCTTGCCATCACTACCATCCGATTTGTGTCGATTCTTTTCAATCGCTGAGATCAAAGCAGCCACAAATAATTTTGACGATATCTTCATAATAGGAGTTGGAGGTTTTGGTAATGTGTATAAAGGCTACGTTGACAACAATACAGTACAAGTCGCAATCAAACGGCTCAAATCGGGTTCGCAACAAGGGGCTCAGGAGTTCATAACCAAGATTGTGATGCTCTCTCAACTTCGTCATGTTCATTTGGTGTCCCTTATCGGATATTACAATGATGAAAATGAGATGATCCTTGTTTACGAGTTCATGGCGCGTGGGACGCTTAGCGACCAGCTCTATAGCTCTCATTGTAAAGAACCACTTTCATAGAAGCAAAGATTGGATATAAGCCTTGGGGCAGCTCGTGGGCTGCACTACCTTCACACAGGAGCCAACCATAATAGCATTCATCGAGACGTGAAGAGCACGAACATCTTGGTGGATGTGAAATGGGTAGCAAAGGTTTCTGATTTCGGACTATGCAAAGTGGGACCCACCGGGGTGTCTCGGTCTCACATAAGCACAATTGTGAAAGGGAGTGTTGGGTACTTGGACCTAGAATACTACAAACGTCAATGGTTGACTCTAAAGTCTGATGTGTACTCATTTGGAGTGGTGCTCTTGGAAGGATTGTGTGGAAGGCGGCCTTTGGTACGTACGGTGGAGTAGCAGAAAGCAAATTTAGTGGACTGGTTTAGAAGATGCCATCATGAAGGAGTGATTCATGAGGTGATGGACCCGTTTCTGATAGAAAGTGTAACACCAGAGTGCTTGAAAGCGTTCAGTAAGATGACTTTAAGTTGTTTAGCTGATGATGGCAATTAACGACCATCAATGAATGATGTGGTGTGGGGTTTAGAGTTTGCGATGAAGCTGCAAGAGGAGAGCATGGAGGGACCAATTATGGATGAGATTAGTGGGACCCAAAACGAGGAGGAAGAAGAAGAGATATGGATGAACATGGGGGTGGAAGATGAGGAACTGATACGAGATTCACAGGTCAATAATTGAGATTCGCTTCTCAACACGAATTCTACATGCCTATTAATAGGGATAGACTCTATTCCTAAATCCTACACGTGTATGTGTGTGTATTTTTTTTATATGTGTGTATATATTTCAATCTTTAAGTCTTGTGCTACATGGAGTCAATACATACACTACCTTTGTCATTAATTTAAGAGGTGAACAACTAATTTTTGGTTATTAAAAATATCAGTTTATTTATTAGTAATAAATAATGTTTGTTTTTCTCTAAAATGTCATCTTCAATCATGGTCATTATAATTACTCCTTGATGGAATATACTCTTTAATATGTATAATCATTAGAGATATTTTTGAGAAAAATTATAAATTTAAAAAATAAAGTGAATTGAAATCTTATATTTAAATGAAAAATACACTTTGAAAAGGGATCGAAGATGGGGAATTGAAATGAGAATCACATGTCAATCTTTAAAGATTTGCTTCTTAGCACGAATCCCAAGTGCTTATGGGAAAATCACTATAAGTTTTCAAGAAAGAAATGTAATTAGTTAAAAACTCCACAAGTAACAAGTAAACAATATAAATTTATTGTCATTTTCTATACCAAAGCACATCATTACATGCTGCTTATTTGTTATCATTTTTTAGTCATTACTTTTATTCATTGAAATATCATTTCCTATCTACTAATAAAAATCAACTCAGTTACGTACAATCCTTAATTCTATAAGTATATGTGTGTGTATCAATCCTAATTCTTGATTATATATGCACTCAATACACATATTATAAGAAAACATTTATATTATTTCTTATAATCGTTATTGATAGATATATCTATCAACAACTAGATTGCGAAGTTATTGCACCTTAGGCAATTAGTTCAACTAAATGATGCTACAAGAAGATGATGTTTACGCGTTTTTGCCTTTCTAAATCAGGAGTTGCTCCTTTCTGTATTTCTTTTCTCAATACTTTCCTCACGATTACCATCTCCTTATGAGGTCATCAATCACGAAAGCGACTGGACTCCCACTCAATTATTTCGAAATGAAATTTTCATATGCATGCATTTGTATATGCATTTGAATTAGCGAATCAAAAAATAAATAAAGAAAGAAAAAACGAAATGTGACTATACGTGTGGAGTCCACATGTTTCTCACTATTGCTCTCTTCTTTATCCATTTCTTTCTAAGAAGAAAAGTAAAAGCAATAAAGGCAATAATAACAGAAAGATTTTAGAGAATCTACAATCATTTTCATTGAATTGATTTTGGTCTAGCAGTGGCTATATATAGACAAATGCAAATTATCTA
Source organism: Inga oerstediana (assembly GCA_963210345.1). Lineage (NCBI taxonomy): Eukaryota > Viridiplantae > Streptophyta > Magnoliopsida > Fabales > Fabaceae > Inga > Inga oerstediana. The sequence goes on from OY723401.1 coordinate 69,893,370, forward strand.
GGCCATACACGTTTGCAAAAGAAAGATTATTCTAGATTCTTATCCTTTGAGCATTTGATGAGCTGTCATCTTGTGCCCTGTTTAGGCGACTGAAATATTATGCTGATTATTAGTCCCTACGAGTCTAACTGGACAAGATGGATAGTGAGACTCGTACAAAACCTGATAAATTGGAAAGGAGACTGAGGTTTTGTAAAATTATTAGCAATTTGATTACAAGCTAAGATATGAGAAATTCGAAGCAACTTAGCATCTAAGTGTTCGCGAACAAAATGATAATCAAGAGCAATGTGTTTGGCTCTTGAATGAAAAACAGGATTTGTAGCTAGATAAGTAGCACCCGAATTATCATAGCACAACAATGGTGGAACTGACAGAGAAAGGCCATGATATAATTGGGTCGTGGTTGTAATTTTTTTTTATCAGTAATAATAATAATATTGAGAATTGAGGAATTTGGGTCTCTTGGTTTAACACTATCACTAGAAAAAGAGAGGTTTTTCTAACATTAGTAATATTTTAGGTCAGCTATAAAAAATTATTTAGAAAAAAATAACGAGTGTGAATAAATTCTTTATTTATAATTAAAACTTTAGACTGATTGGTAAAGGAGCTGATCTAGAAACTAGAACGTTTCTAGTTTGGTTGCTTAACCAAAAGTTCATAAAAAATAAAAAAGAAGAAAATCTATTTTTCAATTTCTAATATTTAATCACTAGTACAGAAAAGGGTTTTTAGACCAGCACATTTAGATCGGTTATATCGGATAAGGTCTTAAAAATATGACAGGTTATATTTTTATACTCATAATCAACTTTTAAGACCGGTTATATTGAAATAAGATCTTAAAAATACTTTTTAGATCAGTTCCAAAAAAAAAAAACTGGTCTTAAAATATAAATATATGTAATATATTGGGTTAAGGTGCAAAAATACCCATGAACTTTTCTCAAAAGTGCACCCAACACCATAAACTTTTTTTAGGTGCAAAAATACCCATGAACTTCTCAAAATGGGGCAAAAATGTCAAACCGTTAATTGGTACAAACGTCCGTTTTATGGGACCCACAATTTTATTTTTTGAGGTGCAAAAATATACATGACTTTTTCTAAAAAGTGCACCAAACACCATAAATTTTTGATTGGGACTATAGTTCGAGAGAGAGTCCCTATTACAGTTCAAAACTGGAAAATGGCAAAAAAAGATTATAAGGATGACATATGGGATGAAGTTCAAGTAACACATTAATTATATTATTGTTCGGTTTACTATGTTTCACTTAATTTCAATCTTACATATTATATATGTTTTTTTTATTGTTACAGAGCATTTTTATTATTAATGATGATCGGAAGAACTTCGTGCTAAGAAAAGCCGGAAAACTTATGAGAAAGTTTCTTTTTGATCTTGTCAAATACTACTTGAGGGATGATGATGACAATATCATTGATACACCGCCTTATCCATTGTACGAAGGAATCATCACTCAAGAAATGTGGGATGAGTTTATCAGAACACATACAACTCAGGAATTTCTGGTAATATAATTTGTTTTACTTTCTCTATTACTTATAATGTACGTATTTGTAATTAACATTTATATATTGATATGAATCATTTTGATCTAAATAGGAGTTGAACGAGAAAAATCACGCTAACACGCTCAATATGCCATACTGGTACACACAAGGACCTGTTTCATATGCACAGTTAGAAAGAAAAATGGTACAAACTAATTATTATTTCATTTATAGATAAATTGTATGAATATCATTCAATTAAATTTGCCGTGCAGATAGAAGAATCAAGTTCAGGTATTACACAGGTTCCACGACATGATCTGTGGATAGCCGGTGTCACAAATAAGAAAGGTGAAATTCATAGTGAGGAAGCAAGAAGAGTAGCTGAATATTGTGTAAGTATTGGATTATACGTACAATAAATAATTGGCTTTACTTAAATGAACTTGATTTATAATAACTAATATTGTTGTAATTTTTTTTGTGATAGCAACAAGTGTCACAGGAGGATCCTGCGTTGGCGAGCTATGTTGGTCAGGACGATTTGTTGAGCAGAGCGCTTGGAGTACCCGAGTATGATGGTCGTGTTCGAGGTACTGGTTTTGCTGTCACCCCATCAGCATACTTCGGACGTCAGAAGCACCGTAGTAGAGGTGACGTTTCCCAGCTGTGTGACGAGATGACTAGTTTCAAGCATCAAATTCAAGAACTTCAAGAACAAATGCGCTATAAGGAACAATGAGAAGAGCAATTCTTAGAACAAATGCGTTTGTTGCAAGAACAGAATGTGTTGTTAACAACACAAATACAATAGTTTGTGAACAACACAAATACAATAGCTTGTGCAGTGCAGGCCAACACAAAATGTTCCCCTCTGTGATAGTCTAAGTGTCAGAGATAGTTGCACTTCCATGCCTAAAGTCCTTTTTCCTTTGGTAATTAATTTCTTCTCAACTTAACTTTATGTTACATTATAATTTAGCGAACTATGACATATTAAGTCTATTTTCTATAGGGTGAATTCCAATGTAAGTTATATGACGAGCAAGCTTCCAAGCACGTGGTTGCAGTAGGTGCTGCCTACAACACTGAAAGGACACACTACACAATTCACCGCTGCCTAACAACACACTCCGAGTGAGGGTTGACGTCTGCATGAATGAAGACACCCTCTTACCGATCCCGTCTTAGGATAAGCAAATAATGGTGAAAGATGTTGTAGGTGGCTATGTTGCTTGGCTAATAGGTCTTATAGAGCCATATGAAAAGGTTGTTCATTTACAATTCCCTGTATTTTTCCTTCGTACTTCCATATAAAATTGTGATTTAATTTTTTTATTTTCTCAGGGCAAGATGTCAAAGTGTTTGACATCACAACCCAAGTCTAAAGCTTCGGCTAGCCAACAGAGCAGAAGGAGACCGACCTCATATCGTGATCAATTAGTATCGATTACACCATAATTGATCGGTGCAGGAGGATAGGAAATACGTCTTGAAAGACATATCTACAATGGTGGCGGTCTAGTTGATTATGTTACTGCCGAGGTCGTGCATGACATATTTACTCGTGATTGGGTTAGTGCTTCAACTATCAACTTCTGGATAAGGAACTTGACCATTATCGTTTATCACTGTTATTAATATTTCTTGTTCCATTTCTTTTGTTTTTCATGACACTGTTTGTTTTATACCAGGCATTTATGCAATGACTGCTTAATGGATACAAATAGGGACCAATTTGTATTTGTCAACCCTTATCTCGTTGGCTACCATGGGGGTAAAGTAGATATACATGCACAGTCTAATGATCTAAAAGATTACTTTAGAAAGAGAGTGACACTGACTACGCTATTTTTAGTGCCATACAATGCAGGGTAAGTTATTAGTGGTACAATTTTTTTATTGTTTAACTTTTATCATACCATGATTGTTGAAACTAATTTTTTAAAATATTTTAGGCGCCATTGGATATTGATAGTTATCAATCTAGTGGAACCTTCAGGCCCTCGCATTTACTATATGGATCCTCTAAAAGATGGTCTTCCACAAAACCGTTCTGATATGTTACTATTGTTCAATAGGTAAGCGTACGTGCGTAAGTGTAAATATTTGCATATGTGATTGAATAATTAAAAGTCATCAGTTTCTATTTGTTTTGTTAGCGCATTGACTGCGTATCGGGCCTCTGTCTCGTTAAGCTACTCTAAAGTTGCTGACCCTCACTTTAGCTATCCTTGGAAGAAGATACTGGTATTGATATATGAATTCACTCAAATTTTGTTAGTAAACAATTTTTATTCATAAACAGAGTTAAATATTGCATTATATTTTTGCAGTGCCCTTTCCAACTCAATGACAATGATTGTGGGTATTACATCATGAAATTTATGAAGGATGTAATTACGCATGATAAGCCATTTATTCCTCAAAAAGTAAGTCATTTAGTTGCACTCCATATTGTGTTTTAATTAAATTTAATTAGTTCCTGATAATTACATTTTGCTGATTTTAATTCGTTTTAATTTGTGGCAGATTGTATATTTGTGTAGTATTATGAAGATCAACATTGTGACATTTTGACTGACCATCAGCTTGATGAAGTGATCGAGGAATGGTGTGAATATGTTTTTAGGCAAATCTCTGGTAGCTATACTATTTAATTCATCACTAGCTGCTAGCCTTTGTTGTGTTGTTTCTTGGCAATTGTTGTGTCATGCATGCATGTAATCAAGTTGAATTTGTTATATAATTCATTCATGTACAATATATTGTATAATTATTTTATGTTCTACTTTAACTAATTAATCATCTGTTTGTATCATTTTGAAGTTATCTATTATTGTTGTTTGCTTTTCTTCTTTCTGCAATACTGTTGATATAGATACAAAATGTTTATTAGACTATGCAGTGTGAAATATTGTACAATTATGGGAGATATGATCGAACAAAAAATAAAAAAAATAAAAAAGAGTTTCTGTGGCACTTTTTTAATAAGGGCCATAGGAAGATCCCAAAAAAAGGAACAAAAGAGAAAAGAAAAGAAAAAAAAAGAACCTCCTGTGGCACTTGTTGGAGCAAGTGCCACAGGAGGGGGGTCTCCTGTGGCGTTTGATGACGCAAGCGCCACAGGAGACTCCCCCTCCTATGGCACTTGCTCCAACAAGCGCCACAGGAAGGTATTTTTTTTAAAAAAATTATAATGTTGTGGCGTTTACCAGCGCCACAGCTTCTTTTAGTGGCGTCCAGGTATGTAGCACTTCTCTAACGCCATAGTTAATCAATTATAAGTGCCACAACTTTGCTTTTTTGTTGTAGTGGAGGAATGACATCCTGACTGTAGCTACAGGAAAACATGAGCATCCCGGTTGTGTCAGGGGGGTTGGAGAAGGGGTAGGCATAAGGGATTACATTGGAGTAGCCCCCCGCCATTCCTCAAGTGCGGTGACTAGGGAGTAGATGGACTATATGTTGGCCATTGTGAGGGCGGAAGTAAAAGCCGAGGCAGAAGCATCATTTGATGCATGATTTGAAGAAAGGTTCAACAAGATAAAGGAGGAATGGATTATCATGGTGAGCACAAGACAAGATACCAGTGCTCCCTAGGCACATTCTTTAAACCCTAAACAGAGCATTAAAGGGAGTTGTATTGGTCAGTCATCAGAGGGTCCTGGAGAAGAAATTGGTGAGCCTTGTGACCTGCTTATGGAGGATCATCTGAGATGACTAGTTACACGGGGGAGTGTACACAACTTGGGATCAACTGTCTACCACCAATAAATACAAGATGATCAAGTCAGAGTGGTAGTTGAAAAGGTGATCGTTGCAGATGCACCTCTCCCTATCGCTGCTGATGACTTCAAGATTGTGAGCGATGTCCTCAGCTTTTTCATCTTGTGGCCAAAGTTTTTTTTTCTGATCGAGCTGAGGAAGCCCCAATCACAGCCCTGCCACCTGCACCTCTCTCCACTCAAGAAGCTTTACAGCCTCCATTGAATGTCATGCAGCAAGTGATTATGATGGCATATGATACGTCCTTTCACACAAGAGATTGGCCTACTGATTCAGTTGTTGGCAAGTTATGGGTGCAATGCTATCTTGAGAGGGATATTTTAATGTCCCTGGTAGCTCCTCGAAAACAGCTTACGTATTTGATTGTCCAACTATTTTTAATGTAAGTATCTTCTTCAATTGGAAGTAAATATTTTACCAATTACACTGTAATTAAACTTTGATTTGTGTGCTTGCATTATTGTAGGTACATGAATCATAGGTTGGTTTCCTCTGGCAAAAGCAATAAATTTGGATTCCTATGCCCAGTTCAACTCCACGACAGAGGGACTACTGCTGCTATCAAACATACGTACTTATCGAAGAGGCTCAGTGAAACCCCAATTAAATGTTTCTTGGCTCCATATGTGCAGGGGTAAGAAACAAATATATATTTCATAATATATATAATGTTTTATATTTTCTTAATATATAGTCATCCTTTTTTTTCAGGGATCAGTGGCAATTGGTTCTTCTATGCAAGAAGAGTTATACAGTCATCCTCTTGTGCTCCCTCCACCTCAAACTAGGGAATGAATTGAAGAAGACCTTTAACTCGTAAGTTTTCTTGCATTGCCTATTATTGGCAATTCATGGAATTTGTGTAAAATAAGTAACCTTCGTGATTTTGATGATGATAGGGCTATGAGGACATTCCTATATGCTGGTCGTGGTAAGCATGTTTATGACTTAAAAGACACTACATGGATTATCCCAAATGTTAGTACATAGTGGTTTAATTTGTTTTAAGAATGTATTCAATAAGGCATGCTTTTATACTTGTTTAAATAATATCATGTTAGTTTTTAGACCAGTAGGCAACCACCGGGGTCTAACTTATATGGGTTGTATGTTTCGAGACACATTTATAACATTATCACTCTAGGCATGATAGACTTTACTCAAAAGGTAAATGTATATTTAAAAAATTTTGTATTATATTCTTTTATTCTTTTTTAAGTTAGCAAGTTAATGTTTTGTCTGGCTTTGGTGTTACAAATGTTTGATCTTGCTAACCCCTTTCCAAATGAAGATATTGATTTCATCTGCAATTGCTGTGCAGAATTCATTTATGAGCTTTTACAATAATAGTGAGTTTTTGTAAAACTGAGGAATTTTCTGTATATACTGAGAAATTTTTCTTCCCACGGCTTTTCTACAAAACTTGTTGGTTGCATGAATTGACATGTTTTTTGTTTTTGTGATTATGTGACATCATGCATTTTTCTATGTGAACTTGGTTGAGACATCCATTAGCCTATGTTATGTTACATTTTGTGATTATGTGACATCATGCATTTATTCATGTGAACTTGGTTAAGAAATTCATTAGCCTATGTTATGTTACAAGTTCCCAATGAGAAAGCTAAAGAAAAAGGAAATGGTAAGTGGAAGGAAAATGAACACACCTTATGACAACATTTATTTTGTTACAAGTTAGTTGTTGATTGCATAACAAATTCCATATATATATGGCATGTATAAATTGAATATAGGGACTTATCACTTAAATCTCAACTTTGCACTTAATAAGTATGGCCTTGGAAGTAGCTTCAGGATATGTGTTCTAGTATACAAACATAATCAAAGACAACAGAAAAAAAATCATAAAGCAAACTTTTAAGACCAATTGTATAAATAATCAGTCTTAAATATATTTTTAAGACTGGTTTTATATTCAATTGGTCTTAAAAATGAAACTTTTAAGATCAGGTTTAAGGACAACCAATCTTAAAAATGTTACTGTAGCTCTTAAAATGAGGTATTTTAAGACCAGTGCTTATGGCAACCAGTCTTAAAAAAATGTATTTTTAAGACCGGTTTATATTACAACCGGTCTTAAAACATTTTCTTTAAGACCGGTTTCTTAACCGGTTTAAAATGTATCAGACTTTTAAGACCGGCTGTATCAAGACCTCATCCTGAACCGGTCTAAAAGGTCATTTTGAACTAGTCTTAAAAGTCATTTTTGTACTAGTGAATGCTTGATAGAAAATCTAGAAAGTTGAAACATTTTGTTTTTAAAAAGAAATGCTACTTAGGTTTTTAGAATTTAGTCACTGTCAACTCGTCGGACTTCCTCTTCCCTCACTGGTTTAATGGAGGTCATGGGTGGTCTCCACTACTACAAAAGAGGAATTTAAAGGTGCTCCTTTTTCAACGCTTCTTTGAATAAGCGCCGTAGCTAACAGTTTATTTTTAAAAAAAAAGTTCAGAAGCTACAGCGCTTCTTAATATAAGCGCCAAAGGTTAGTATTAGGCTTGTAGAACAGTTACTTAAACAAAACGCCGTATAAAACATTTAGTTAAAAAAATGAAAAGCCAAAGCTATGGTGCTTCTGAAGATAGCACCATAGCTAGGATCATTTTTTAGCATTTTTTATATTTTAAAAAAATGTTATTCGGCTTTTAAAAATAAAGTGTTGGATAAGGTTGGGAGAATGTAAGTCAAAAGAGATCAAGTTTCAAGACATCATTATATTGAACTCAAAATATGAACAAAAGATAGAAAGAGAAGGTAGGATTTTTAGGTCAAATACAATAACTAATTAGTTAATCTTAATTTGAACCTTATTAGAGTGTAATATTTTATTTACTGACATGATTATTAATGTAATATTAAACTAGAAGATCTAGTAATAAAAACTAAAAGACTAAATGATAAAGTCCATGAATTAAAAGCTCCTAATATCTAAGTTAAAAAAAAATAAGCATATGCTTCGTTCTTGAGTTAAAAAAACATTAAAAATTTTACAAAAAAAAAGTTAAAAAAAAATCATCTGCTTCATTCAAGCCTTGGAAGGATTGAGAGCGCCGGTCAAGCCCGGCCTTGGCCGATACTCTCTTAGAGAGCACTAGCCAAGCCTTGGAAAGGCTTAACCTAGGCGTCGGTCAAGCCCGGCCTTGGCTGGCGGTTTCCTTTATAGGCGCCGGCCAATAGGCTTGCCTACTCCCCTAGCCTTTTCTCACGATTTGACAAGTCTAAGTCTAAGGACTTGTCATTTTCCAATTCTCTTCCTGCGTCACTCTGAGTGAAAGTATAATGAAAGGAAAGAAAGTAGGCTGCAAGACCACTGTTAGCATTCATACCCAATACTGATTGGTCATTTTTGAGTAATGTCTTGCCTTGGATATTATATATCCATAGAGAGTTTAGATCGAGCTGAGCAAGAATAGAGCGAGAGATTAGACTGAGTCAATTGAGAGAGAAAAGAAGGCGAGCTTTATCATCTGCATTCCTCTTTTATATGCTAAGCACATGCATCCAAGGTTTAAGCTCCACCGATACTTTGAAGTTATTAATTAAGGCAAGCTTCATCACCTTGCTTCCTCAGTTAATTTATATATATATATATTTTTGGCATTGTCTTAGTTTATTTTCTTCCATTTAATTTGCCAATGCTTTCCCTTAGAAATATTTCATTATTGGGGTTATATATATTTTTTGTATTTAACTTATTTTCTTTTTTTTAATAACAAAAAGTCAATTAAGAACTTGGTAATTAATTTTACTATTTGGTTATGTATGTGTATATATATATCACGCTTCATTTAAACACTTTCATGTGAATAATTCATTTCTTCAATTTCAATTCATCACTTTCAATTCACGTGAATAATCTTACTTTATCACTATTCATTATATTTGTCTTACATTATCATGATAATAATAGTAATAATTAATATCACTATTCATTTATCTTATTTTATATCAATATATTTTGGTCAAACTTACTTTGATTACACATTTGGATTTTTTTTTGAGGATGCAACGGCGCTTCATGTGCAAGTGCCTTAGCTTTGTATATATATATTTTTTATAGTTGATAGATTCTACGATGCTTTTTAACAAAGTGTCGTAGGAAGGAGATACCTTAGCTAGTGCTTTTATTTTAAGCGTTGTATAAGGTAATACTTTAACCAACACTTTTAAAGAAAGCGTCGTACAATGTGATATAAATTTTTACATCCAGCCATTTTTCCCGCATTACCGTCTTTCTCGCACGTCTTAAGCTCTCCAGCCATTTTCAGAACTAATTGGTCCACCACATTATCTCTATTCGGTTCCTACTCTACCTTTCATTATCCATTGTCCCCACTCACTCCTTTCTTCGATGGTAGGAATAAGAAGCTTCGTTGGTCCCCACTATTTGATATTCTTGTCTTCTCATGTGCATTTCTTCAGATCTTTTTTGGTCACCGCACTTTCATTATAGTACAAAGCTTGGTCACCCATGTGTTGTTTGCTTTATCTGAACCTCCTGCAAGAAGTTTCGCTCACTCATAAGTATTTTTTAGATAAAAGTTTAAGAGCATATGTTTTCTTTTATTTTTTTTCAAATCTATCATAATTTTTTTCTTATGTTTGCTCATGATTTTTTTTTCAGGTTTTTATATGAAGTTTCAACTGTCTTCTTAAAACTTGGTCTCCTGTCTTTGTTTGTTCCCTGTCTCAACCTATAGAAGTTTATAGCTTGTAAGTCTTTATGTTTTTTTATTGTTCATGTGGCAATTGTTGCTAAAATTGTGCAATTTATCCACAGTTTCACATGCTGCTTTGCCATTATTCTATTCTCTTAGATTTTGTGTATTCAATTAAGGACGTTCGTTATGCTACCGATTTTTTGTAAAAAATAAATGGCAGAACATAAAAGTAATTAGTAACTGCAAGAGGCAAGTAACTATTGTCAAAATTGTTGATGCGGAAATTATGTTTTTTTTATTCTTGATGTGGAAATTATTGTCAAAATTGTTGCCAAAATTGTGCAATTTATCCACAGTTTCACATGTTGCATTGCCATTATTCTATTCTCTTTGATTTTGTCTATTCTTTACACACAAGAACATGATACAAAGAGCATGATGCAGAATAGTAGGGTAACACTTGTTACTGATCATTCTTGGCACAGATCCAATGCCAAAGACGTACACCCTATCTATACAAAAATATCATACTTTGGTGTCATTGAACAAAAATGGGAGTTAGATTACACTATGTTGAGGGTCTTTTTCTTCAGATATAAGTGGGTTAACAACAACAGTGGATTGCGGAGATATGAGTTAGGGTTTGTTCAAGTGGATCTTTCTAAAATTTGGTATAAAGATAATCCTTTCATTTTAGCATCACAAGCAACGCAAGTGTTTTTCATTCCAGATCCTGCTAAGAAGAACTGGTCCATTGTATTTCTATCAAATAAGAATCATCAAGAACAAGTTGATACTAAAAGTAATGAGTGTTTGAATCTTCCTGACGATGATCTTTCCTTTGACATGTTGTGGTCAAAATATATTGATATAGATGAAGATGAAAATGAAGATGAACCCTTCTATATGAGATATGATCATCGAGAGGGGATTTGGTTTTTAAATCAAACAAGAAAGAGGAAAAGATGATAATGAGTACCTTGATTTTTTACCTTGTATGTTTTATTATACGTATTCATATATTTTAACTTAATTTACTTTTATTTCCATGTTTGTCATTGTGCGTTGATGTTTTGTTTGGTTTTTTAACTTGTAGGAAAATGGATCCACATAATGGAGATGAAGTTCCCTAGCTTGAAAATAATAGCCAGCCAATATTTGAGGCCCATGTAGCTCGAGCTAGGACCGTAACATCCAAATTGATCAAAATAAGGAGTAAAGGCATTAGGTTAGAGTTGCAATAGAATGGAAAAGGAATTCCAATCGGACCGAATGCTAGCACATTCATTAATTACCTTGGGAATGTTGTCAGAGAAAAAGTCCCCATTATAGTTTCATATTAGAGACGGGGAAAACATTATTCTGATATCTGCTTAGGTTCCGATAAGGTTAAAGATTATTCTAATATCTGCTTGGGTTCCGAGAAGGTTAAACATTATTTATTGTATTATTCTGGTTGTTTTGTTTCATGAAATTACAATCTAACATGTGTGCTTTTTTATCTACAGTCTTGTTTCTTGATCGATGGAGATAAAGACAACTTTGTGTTGTGAAAATGTGGAAAACTTTTGAGAGAATTTCGTTCCATTCTTGTCAAAGTCTACTTGTAGGACAACAATGATAATATCAATCATTCACTACCACAGATATACAATAGAATAATAACTTAAGAGCAATGGGATGAGTTTGTGAGCACACATACTACTGTGGAATTTGAGGTAATATATTATTATCCTTTATGAAGTACATGTAATGTATTTGTAATTAATATTTACTAATGTAAATCATTTGGATGTAAACAGGAAAGAAGTAAGCAAAATCGTGCAAATGCGTCCAACATGCAATACCGGTATATTAAAGGACCGGTATCATATGTAATGTTGGAGCAACAATTAGTAAGAACTAATCACTATTTCATATGACTATAAGTTCTATGACTAATTTTTAACTATAACTAACTTTGATTTATAGATAGAAGACTCACATTCTGATGTCACACATATACCACGACATGATTTGTGGCTAGCCGGCTGCACAAATAAAAAGGGTGGCATCCCCAGCGAACAAGCCAGAAAAGTAGTGGAATATTGTGTTAGTCGTTGATTATACATATTATAAAGATTTACCTTTACTTAAATTATTCTTTTTTATAATAACTATTATTGTTGCAATTGTTTTTGTGATAGCGCACAATGACTCAAGAGCAGCCATAGTTGCTGGATTACATTGGTCGTGACGATTTGCTCAGCAAAGCTCTTAGAGCTTATGAGTATACTGGTCATATTCGGGGCCCTAGTTTTACAGTAACCCAAACTTCTTACTTTGGATCCTAAAAGTGACCCACAAAAAATGACTTCTTGTAACTAAAGGAGAAGGTTGCTGGCTATAAGCAGGAGATGAGTGCACACACGCGTTTGCTGGAAGAGTAAAATGTGTTATTAAAGGCTCAACTTGATGCCTTACTACAATCTAGGACAGCACCTAGTCTAATGTGTGCTAGCACAAGTGCAAAGGATAGTTTCCCGTCCACCCTAAAAGTCCCCATTCCTTTGGTAAATAATTTCCCTTATAGTTAACTTTTTCTTATGTTATACATTAGTGTACCTGAATATATTAATTATTCGTTTTATTGGGCGAGTCAAATTGTAGGCTACATGTCGATGAGTCTTTTAGGCATGTCGTTACTATTGGTGTGGCCTATAACACCAACAACGATATACCTCATAATTCACGATTGTCCCTAAACACACTCCGAGTAAGGGTTGATGTATGCACAAACGATGACGCCCTCCTACCAATCCCTTCTCAGGATGAATATACAATGACCAATGAAGTTGTCGGTGGTTATGATGCATGGCCTATAGGTCTGGTTGAGCCATATCAAAATGCAGTTAATTACAATTCTTTCTACTTTTTATGCACTTCTATCTACAATTACATGATTTAATTTCATGATTAATTTTATAGGTTGCTGGTCGTCATAAAGGTAAAAGAATTGAAGGGCTTGGGAAAAACTCTAACTATTTAGCAACCCAACAGAAGTACCAGCCCTCAACCAGCAACAGAAGTAATAGACACATGGGCTTATTTCACCAACAATTGGCATTGTTGGCACTACATTTAAGTAGACAAGGAGGTCAGAAAATACCTATCGATGGGGAAATCTATCACACAGAGATAAATGATCATGTCGATGGTAATATACTGAATGACGTTATTGGTCATGGATGGGTTAGTGCGACGGCCATCATCATGTGGATTAGGTACTTTATCATTATCGTCTATCAATCTTGTTATTATTCATCACTTAATTTTATTTTTGGTTTTAATGACACTGTTTGTTTTCATAAAGGCACTTGTACCAGGATTTATTAGTGGGAACATCAGTCGTGAATAGATTTGTATTTGTCAACCCACACCTCTTTGGCTAGCAAAGGGGGAGTGATTTGGAAGGACAATCTAACAATCTTAAGGACATCTTCATGTGAAGATCAACCCCAAATATGTTCTTTATTTTGCCATACAATCGGGGTAAATTATTTGTGACAATATTTTAATAATGTATGGTTTTTTATTCTTTCACTTTTACCATAACATTATTGATGAAGTAAAATTTTTAAAATATTTTAGGTTACATTGGATTTTTCTTGTTATCCATCCTGCATTCACTAAAGGCCCTCGTATTTACTATGTGGACTCTCTAGTGGCTGGTTATCCAGAGAACCAGCCTAATATGATTTTTATATTCAATAAGTAAGTGTATGGGTGTGTGTGTAAATATTTGCATGTGTGATTATTGAATAACCAAAATTAATTAGTCACTACTTGTTTTTGTAAGTGCATTGACCGCTTACCGAAATAACATTGGATTTAGCTATTCTACACATAGAGACCTAGTAAAAGGCTATATTTGGAAGAAGATTGCGGTGCTTATATATGAATTTACTCAAATTTGTCATTCAAAATTTTTTCTTCAAAAATTGACTTTGCTATTTCTTTGTGTTGTTGCAGTGCCCATTCCAACCAAAGAACAATGATTGCGGTTATTACATTATGAAATTTATGAAAGATGTTATTACTCATCATGATCTAAATTATATCCCTGAGAAAGTAAGTTCAATTCTTTGAATTATAGTTCATACTGTGTATTAAATTTAATTGACAAGTGTCTAAGTTAATTGATTTTTAATGATTTTAATTCATTCTGTGTAACCCTGCCTTGACAAACATAATTATCATTCGAAAATGTTTATTTAAAATGAACTAGAGACCAATAGATAATTAAACTCATTTCAGTCCCTTCTTGACGGTAGGGTTTTCACAAATTTTTCAAAACTTCATCCCGTCCCTGGTCTCAATTTTCAAGTTTCGAATATAATTACCTGACCAGTTAGTCGCATTTAAATATATCAGGATGTATAATAAAGTCCCAGCAACTCTCGGGATTCATTCACTAAGGGTTTAAAGTTTCTCATATAGGGGATTACAATACCGTTCCAAAATATTATTTACATCCCCAAAATAATATACAGTAATCCTAGATCCAAATGGATAACCAACAACAAAAATAATATACCTATGAGGTCCTAGCTGCTCCTAAGCATCTGTTTCTCCTTGGAGCCACTTGCCTTGTCTGTAAGGTTAGTCACTGAAAAGAATGAGATTCAAAAGAATCTCAATAGTAACAAATCGCTCATCCCACATATATCACAAAGCATGCAAGTAAATCATCACACAGCAGCAGCACCAAAATACAGGATACAAGCTGTCACATATACATGTTGCCTCACTGGCATACACATATCGCATTGCCTCTCTGACAAAGCACACAGCCACTCTGGCTTTCATATTGCCTCTCTGGCATTCACATAGCACATTGCCTCTCTGGCGACCACATAGCCACTTTGGCTTTCACATTTGAATCATCATACAATGCATTATATACAGTATAAGAGTAGGAGTCACTACCTTGTTCTTTCCTGACGTCCTTTGGCATAGTGGGCTCACGAGCGCGGCAAATGTCAAATCCTATATCCAAGATCAAGGACGACGGATCAATCGCTTTTTCAAGTTCTTAATTCCATAACACTTAGAGGTTGTTATCATTCAAACTCTTTAGGTGCCCATTAGGAGCCTAGACATATACTCAAAGGGTTGGAGTACTACCCTTAAAGATCTCTCTTTCATAAGAAAAGCACTGATTTTTGGCCAACTCACTCAAGTGAAGAAGGCCTCACTTGAGTGATACCCCCATTCGTACTTGAGTCCTAACAAGTGAGACGCATAAAGTGTGAACCCGAGAGCACCAACACACCTTGGAGTGGCCATTTCACTCGAGCATTATCTTAGCACCCTAGTGACAACACACATTCACCCGTGTCCCATCGAGTGAAGTGCAGGAAGTGACTAACCGAGGGTAACTCTAAGGTGAAACCTACTCCCGTACTCAAGTGAGACTGAGTTCACTTGAGTGATGACTCATATCACTCACTGGCAAGGAAGTGCACCCTTGCACTTTGCCTAGGAATTCTACTGAAACACCGAGAGAAAGGGAAATATCATGCTACACTCGAGTGATACCCTACCTCACTCGAGTGAGGCTTATCATAAGCCAAAACACAGCAACTGATATAACTTTCCAGATTTGCTCAATTTGCTTCCAGTGGTTCCAAAACCTATACTAAAGCTAATTCCCATATAAAATTCCATAAGGAAACCATTGGACACACTAAAACAACCAAAATCACTCCATAACCACAATTTGGTCTTGGATCAACACACTACACTCAAATCACCTGATGACCAAAACTTTCACTTCCCATTTCAAAATCAATTCTAATAGCTCAAAGATAACTATGCTACCAATTCTACCATAAAACCCTAACCAATTCTCCTATTTCAATTCACATGAGAATCAGGGCATAATTCCACAAATATCAAAACTTAATAAAAAATCACAACTTATATATCAAAATACCACAAATGCTCACCGCTTCAAGTTGCTAAGACCAAATCATTGATTCTCCAACTTTCAAATTTTTTCCAACACTATAACACCTCCTTTCAAAAATCTGGAATCATGGTAATAAAGCTCTTGTGACCATGAACAAAATTAAAGAAGAACACTTGAGCATTAAAAGGCATCTAGCAAGTCAAAATCTCACTTTTACACTTTCTCTTTCCTTCCCTTGCTCAACAAAAATGGAAGTTAGATGAGAGAGAATATGAGAAAGATGAAGATGAAGATTTTCCCTTTTTCTATACACACAAACTGACTTGGAAGGAGAGAGGAGAGTGAAATGAGTGGTTTGAAACGTTGACCAATACTATGGCTCTCAACTTGCCACACGTCATGATCCTATGCTTTCTTCCATGATCTCACATACTCACATACACACCTAATCCCGCCCATTAATCATTCAAGAGCTAATCCTAGCCATTGATTCTTAAGTTACCAATGAGTCTTCTTTGGTAATTGACCAACTGATCGGTAACTTTACCATTTGCCCCTGATTATCACAACATATGCTAAATCATTATCAAGCACATTTATATGATTCCATCATCACAACCATACGCCCTCCCCTATATTTTAACATAATTTTGACATTAATCCATACTTAGGCACAAATATAGGGCCTCAGCTTTGATTGAAACATATTCCCGTTGAATTCAACCATAATTACATCACTGTTGACATAACTAGCTCTTAATCCTAAGTTGGTTTATTACAATTCTCCCCAAAAAAAATAAATTTCGCCCTCAAAATTTGCTACACGACTTAAGCCATAAACTCTGGGTATCGTCTACACATGTCATCTTTCGCTTCCCAAGTTGCTACTCTCTGCATCATTCCTTTCCAGATCACCTTCACATATAGAATGCTCCAATGTCTGAGTCGTCGCTCCTGTCGATGAATGATATGCTCTGGCTCTACTGCATAGGTGAAATTGTCTTGTAGTTCAACTTCCTCATACTCAACAATGTGAGATGGATCCGGTTGGTACTTCTTTAATTGAGAAACATGAAACACATCATGGAGCCTGCTCAAGTTTGGGGGCAGGGCTACTCGATACGCAACAGGCCCAATTCTTGCAAGAATTTCAAAAGGATCTATATACCTCAGGCTCAGCTTCTTTCTCTTGATAGCTCTCTTGATACCAGTAACTGGGGATACTCTCATAAACACATGATCACCAACCTCAAACTCAAGAGGTCGTCTCCTCTTGTCAGCGTAGCTTTTCTGCTGACTCTGCACTGTAAGGAGTCTCTTTTGAATAATATGAATCTGTACTGAGGTTTGATCAACAAGTTCTGGCCCATAAAGCTTCCTTTTAGATAACTCATTCTAGCATAAAGGTGATTGGCACTTCCTTCCATACAACGCTTCATACGATGCCATCTGAATGCTCGCATGATAGCTATTGTTGTACACGAACTCAACAAGTAGAAGAAAGCAATCCCAATTCCCTTTGAAATCGATGACACAAGCTCATAACATATCCTCCAGCATCTGAATAGTCCTCTCTGACTGTCTATCTGCCTAAGGATGATGGGCCGTGCTGAATCTCAATTAAGTTCCTAGGGCTTCATGCAATACCCTCCAAAATTTAGAAGTCAACCAGGAATCTCGATCGGAAATGATGTTCTTTGGTGTGCCATGAAGCTTCACAATCTCACGAAGGTAAATCTCTGCTAGTTTGTCCTAAGAGTAACTAGTATTGATTAGTATGAAGTGTGTCGACTTCGTTAACCGGTCTACAATCACCCAAATTGCATTGTAATTCTTGATCTTAGGAAATCCCATAACAAGGTCCATGGTCACACTTTCCCATTTCCATTCCGGAATCTCAGGACTTTATAGCAAACCCGGCGGTTTTTGGTGCTAAGTCTTCACCCTCTTGTTAGATTCCAAGTTTTGATGATAACAAAAGATCACTTTATGTTATAGTAAGAAACTCATACTTTACAATGGTTAAAAATATTACCAAATGCATTTCACAAAGTTTAGGGGTGTTTACTATCAGTTTAATTGATACACTAGAGTGATGGAGCAAGCACTCAAGCATTCAGCACTTTTGCACTCGAGCACAAGAAAGTGTTGCACAGCAAGTGTTTGACAGAAGTAGATTCAAGCTGAAAATACCAGGAAAACTCGAGTGATGGTGTGATCTGTACTCGAACATGAAGTCACACTCATGCAAGTATTTGACAAAGAGGAAAGTAAGAGATAGGATACCATCACCCAACTCGAGCACAGACTCTGTACTCGAGTGATAACCTCTTGTGCACCTGAGTCCTTACAAGTGTGGCACAGGGAGTGCTTACCAGAGAGCAAGATAACCAGACAGTGTTAATTGCACTCGAGTCCAAGTGATTGAGAGACAACAAGTGTTTGATTGAAAGTAACCAATTGCATGGAAGAGAAAGTATGCTCGAGTGGAGGATACTACACCCGAGTGATACCTGAGCACCTGCGAGTGAGAATTCTAACTTTCTCTATTACTGATGCAAGTGCTAAAGATAAAGAGTATCTTATAGAAGAATATATTGTCAACTCGAGTGAGGCTATGTATGCTCGAGTGAGGGCCCACACATGACCTGCAAGTGCAAAACCACACTCTTGATAAAATGGGATGCGAGTGTTAACCAGAGATATGGCTCATAGTGTAAATTATATGTACACTCAGTGAGAGGATTGAACTTGAGTGAGGACCCACATAACTCGCAAGTGTGAAAATGCACTCTCTCAAAATCACATGGAAGTGCAAGTATAAAACTGAAGCAAAAAGAGAAAATATGGTATTGCACTCGAGTGATCCCTCTTTCACTCGAGTGATGCTCTGTCAGAAGCTAAAACGCACCAGTATTACAACAATCAATCCGAATATGGTTTAATATTATTTAATCATCCTATTTCCACTTGTTATTATTATTTAACATCATTTAACATATATTACAAGTGTGATACAGGTGATTGATCGTTTGAATTAGAAAAGACAGAGGAAGTCAAACAACGACAGACAGAATCATTACGACCAACCAAGCACGTACTTACCACGTTTAAAGATTTCAAACGAACACATACAGTTCCACAGTAAAATGCTCCGCTCCACAATGATTATTATTCTATGGGCAAAATCAACTGGCTATAAATGTAGAGCTTTAGAGACCATCAAAGATAACCAAGAACAAAAATTCACGGAAGCAAATTCACGAGTCTCTGTTATTCATATTTTCTCTATATTCATATCGTTCTTCAGTGTTTATCATATTTGCTCTGTAAGAGAGTCTGTATACACTTCATATTCTATTTTCTATTTGATCTCAAGGTACTGGGACCTTGAGAGGGTAGATATCCTTAGGAGAGAAGCAGTTGAGAAAATTCCTAGTAGAACTTTATGATCATAAGACTTACAAGGTACAAGTAGTAGAGAACATTGCTGCTCATAAGACTTACAGTGGTGTAAGCAAGAGAGAACATTGCTACTCATAAGACTTGTATACGTAAGGGAGAGAGAAAGGTCATAGGTTTTTTTTTTGTGCACATAAGACTTGTCGTAAGGGAGAGAGAAATTTCTAGTGTCAGAATATTTCTGCTCGTAGTCCATTCAAGGATGAATGTTGTTTTACGGCATTTTC
Source organism: Inga oerstediana (assembly GCA_963210345.1). Classification (NCBI taxonomy): domain Eukaryota; kingdom Viridiplantae; phylum Streptophyta; class Magnoliopsida; order Fabales; family Fabaceae; genus Inga; species Inga oerstediana. Next base: position 69,913,005 of record OY723401.1, read on the forward strand.
GAGAGCCCACTGAATCTTAGAAGAATAGTGAAAATCTCAGTAGGTGTTGATCTCTAAGGACTGGACGTAGGTTTGGGTTTTGTGCCGAACCAGTATAACTCTTTGTGTGCTTATCTTCTCCACTCTACTCTATCTACAGCTATTACCATATCACCGCATCAACCGAAAAATTTATCATATCACCCAATTCACCCCCTCTTGGGTGAAGCTTACCTCTTTCATTTGGCATCAGAGTAAGGTCTTCTCTGAAGAGCCTAACAGCTTGAGAATGATCTGGTAAATGGCAACAATGGGTGAGAACATCCTTCCAGATGGAGCCTTTATCTCTAGACCTCCTGGTTTTGCTGGAGACCATTTTTCATTCTGGAAAGCTAAGTTCAAAGTGTTCGTGATGGCTAATGAATACGGTTTATGGAATGTGATACAAGACAGTGACTATGTTCCAGTGAAGAAAATCGAAGATAGAGTCATTAAAAAGAGCCCAAAGGATTTTGACGAAGATGACAAGAGGTTAGTAATGTTAAATAGTAAAGCTATTTTAATGATACAAAGTTCCCTCAGTCAAAAGGAATATTTCTGAATCTGCACTCTACCAACAGCCAAAGATATGTGGGATGCTCTTGAAATCGCTTACGAAGGCACATCCAGAATCAAAGAAAATAGAGTCAATACTCTAATTACAAAGTATGATCTATTTCATATGAAACCTGGAGAAAAAATCTTAGAATTCGAACTCAGTTATACTCAACTTGTTAATCAACTATCTGCACTTGGGAAATCATTTGACCAAAATTCCCAGGTAAGAAAGATTCTTAATATTCTTACGAAAGAATGGGAAGTAAAGGTGACAGCTATCAAAGAAGCTAAAGGAGAGTCAATGAGATCCGTAGTGGCTCTCTTTGGTAGCCTTTATGAGTATGAAGGGAAGTTGAGATTCAAGAAGGAACTAGAAGATTTTGATGATAAAAAGAAAAGAGGAGTTGTACTTAAAGCTATCAAGGAAGAATAGTCTTCCGAAAATGAAGATGTTCCTGATGATGATGACATGGGAATGATCGTGAGAAAATTCAAGAAGTTCTATAGAAGAGGCCAAAAGAACTTCAAAAATTATCAAGGTGGACCAAGCAAGAAAGAAAACAAGTAACAACAGATAGTATGCTATGAATGTGGGAAGCCTGGACACATCAAATTCGAATGCTTCAGAAACAAAGACAAGAAGAAGCAAAAGAAGAAAGCATACATATCATCTATATGGGGTGATAGCTCATCAGATGAAGAAAGCGACAACGATGAAGTTGCAAATCTATGCTTGGTAGCCAAAGAAAAAGAATCGGATTCTGAGGTATGTGACTCTGAAGCTAATTATGATAAGTTATTATCTGAATATAATGTATTGCATACTGAATTCTTCAAGGTAGCTAAATAAATGGTTAGTTATAGAGGAAAGTAAAAGAATTAGAAAATACTGTCATATCATCATGTGCATTATGTGAAGAAAAAGATAAGAAAATAAGTGATTTAACTAAAACTATGGAAAGATTTACTAAAGGAAGTGAAACCCTTAAATTTATTCTAAAATCTTAAAGAGTTTCCTTTGATAAATCTGGAATTGGATATAAATCTGATCAGGATAAAAACAGAGGAAATAAGAAATATGGCAGTAGAACTTATCTCAAATATTTTAAGAATTCTACGCATACATCAAATCTATTTGCATTATGTAGTTATTGTAATAGGAAAGGACATTATACTTGATCATGTTATTTTAGAAAAGGACAAGTCATTGGCACGTATAAATGGGTTTCAAAAGGAACAGATGTACCAAAAGTGATACATACTAACCACAAAAGGACCCAAGAAAGTGTGGGTACCTAAAATTTGATCACCTTACTCTAGGTATGTCTCAAAGCAACTTTTGGAGGTAACCAATCTGGACGTATTGCTGGAATTAGTGAAGTGGGAAAATCTGATGTTATTTAAATCAATGATGTATATTACATTGAATGATTATGCCACAACCTTTTGAGTGTGAGTCAAAGCATTGACAGAGATAACTGGGTGATCTTTGATTCAGAAGAATGCTTAATAGTAAACAAGAAGGATTTACTGCTTAACAAAGAATCCATCAAGGTAAAGATCCGAGCTCAAAGGGACGGTAATTGTTATACTATTGATTTAAATTCAAATTCTTTTGAAAACTGTTTTCTTAGCAAATCAGAGGAGAGTTGGTTATGGCATAAGCGTGTGGCTCATGTTAATATGAATCAACTCGACAAATTGATTACAAAAGATTTTGTTGTTGGTCTTCCTAAACTTAAATTTAAAGATGACATGATTTGTGAGGCATGTCAAAAAGGCAAACAAACTAAATCTTCATTCAAAACAAAGTATGAGATTTCTACTTCCAAGCCCTTACAATTACTACATATGAATTTGGTAGGTCCAGTGAGAGTAAAAAGTTTTGGAGGAAATCTATATGCTTTAGTAATTGTCGATGATTTTACAAGATTTATATGGACTATATTTATTACTTCAAAAGATGAAATGTTTGTTGAATTTATTATGTTTGCTAAGAAGGTCCAAAATGAGAAAGTCATTTCCATTGTCTCTATCAGGAAAGACCATGAAGGAGAATTTGATAATCAACTCTTTTAAGATTTATGCAACAACTAAGGAATAGGTCACAACTTCTCCGCACTTAGAACGCTTTAGCAGAATAGAGTAGTAGAAAGGAAGAATAGAGTCCTTATAGAAATGGCAAGGGCAATGCTCAATGAAAAAGAAATGTCACAAGTATTATGGGTAGATACAATGAGTACCGCATGCTATATTTCAAATAGAACATATATTCGCAAGTCACTTGGAAAGACATCATGTGAACTCTACAAGGGAAGAAAGCCAACTTTTGCTCATCTACACATATTCGGATGTAGGTGCTTCATTCACACCAATGGTAAAGAAAACTTGGATAAATTTGATTCAAAGTCTGATAAAGGTTTATTTTTAGGATATTCTAATAGAAGTAAAGCATATAGAGTATTTAATAAAAGAACATGTACTGTTGAAGAATCCATTCATATTGTGTTTGATTAACTTGATTCTCAGACAAAGCATTTTGATGAAGAAGAAATGGATTTGATAAAGAAAAACAAAATTATTTCAAATCAGAATGATTTTGAAACAAATGATTTTCAAAACAAAGAAGATGTCGATGATCATGCTCAACCAAAAGCATGGAGACATATTTAAGATCATCCAATTGATCAAGTAATTGGAGATATTCACGAAGGTGTCAAAACCAAAAATAGAATTCTTAATGAGGTAACTTTTTTTGCTTTTATTTCTGAGATTGAACCTTCTAATATGGAAGAAGCTTTATCTGACAATGATTGGGTGATTGCTATGCAAGAAGAATTAAATCAATTCCAAAGAAATCAAGTTTGGGATTTGGTACCTCGACCTAAAGATCACTCGGTTATAGGAACCAAATGGGTTTTCAAAAACAAACTTGATGAATCAGCAATCATTGTGAGAAACAAAGCAAGATTAGTAGCCAAAGGCTATAATCAAGAAGAAGGTATTGATTATGAGGAAACATATGCTCCAGTGGCAAGATTGGAAGCAATACTAGTACTCTTAGCCTTTGCTTGCATTAAAGGTTTTAAACTTTATAAAATGGATGTGAAAAGTGCTTTTTTAAATAGTTATATTATGGAGGAAGTATATGTAGAACAACCTCATAGTTTTAAAGATGAAACAAAGCCTGATCATGTGTTTAAACTTAAGAAAGCTTTATATGGTTTGAAACAAGCACCCAGAGCTTGGTATGAAAGGCTAAGCAAATTTCTTCTTGATCAAAACTTCGTCAGAGGAAAAGTAGATACAACTCTTTTCATCAAACATGACAAAAATGATCTTCTAATTGCTCAAATTTATGTTGATGATATTATTTTCAGTGCTACTAAAGAATCTCTTTGTCAAGAATTTTCCAAGATTATGCAAGGAGAGTTTGAGATGTCCATGATGGGAGAATTAAACTTCTTTCTTGGACTTTAAATCAAGTAAAGGAAGAATGGGATATTTTTATCTCAAACAAAATATTTGAATGAGTTGTTGAAGAAGTTTAGATTTGGACAATGCTAATGGAGCTGATACTCCAATGAGCTCTACAACATTGTTGGATTTTGACATAAAAGGCCCTAACTACAACATCACTAAATATAGAGGAATGATTGGTTGATTACTTTATCCAACTACAAGCAGGCCGGATATACAATTCAGTGTTGGAATGTGCGCAAGGTATCAATATGCTCCTAAGGTATCACATGCAGAGACTGTGAAAAGAATCTTCAAATATCTAGGAGATATTGCAGAACTTGGCCTATGGTATCCAAAAAGAGGAAACAAATATTTAATGGCCTATTTAGATTCAGATCATGGAGGATATAAAACTGATAGAAAAGGTACCAATGGTCAATGTCAATTCCTTAGAGGCTCTCTGGTATCATGGTTCAACAAAAAGCAGAACATAGTGTCATTATCTTCCACTGAAGTTAAATATATAGCTGCAACAAGCTATTACTGTGGTTGAAGCAACAACTTCAGGATTTGGGGATATACTTAAAGGAGATACCAATTTATTGTGACAACACTAGCACCATTAGCTTGGCCAAGAATCCTGTGCAACATTCAAGGACCAAGCACATAGATATTTGACATCATTTCATTCGAGATCACATGCAAAAGAAGGATGTCAAAATAGAATTCATACCGACACATCTTCAACTTGCTGACATATTCACAAAGCCGATAGCTAAAGATCAATTCTTATATATTCGAAGAGAATTGGGAATAGTTAATCCCAATGAGTTGTAAGTTTTCCTTATTAATTATTATGTTTAATAAAAGTTTTGATGATAACCATACTGACTTAGGCATCGGAGTATGTTGAAATTGTTTTCATAGGCTTGTCACTCGAGCACTGGAGTGTCACTCGAGTGCCAAGGACATTATCCCTTAAGTAAGAGATCAATGCTTGAGAAAAGAACTATAGCATATACTCTGCTTTTATGCTTGCAAAACAGGGGTTAACAGAGGAGATAAAAGTGCCAAGAGGTTACTCAAGTATAATGGGTAGGATCGCTCTCACTCGAGTGAAGGTTCTGGTTACTCGAGTAGAGTATGAACATACCTGAAGTGAAGCAAGAACACTCAAGCAGAAGAGAAAGAAATATACAAATACTAATCCAAGGCATGGTTACTCAAATGATCTTGGAGGATTTGAGTATAAAGATGAAAAATGCAACAAGTTACACTTAAATCAGGAATGCTTTTACATGTATTATCATTTCTTTAAAAGTCACTCGAGTACAAAATTTTGTTACTCGATCACTATATGAACAACACTTGAGCACTAGGGTTGTCACTTGAGTGTTGGCACTTATATCAGTTATGCGATAGCTCTGACCATGGCACTTCCTCTTCTCACTCGAAGCGTCGCATCACTCAGAAGACATACCTCTTCACTTCTGACCGTTACCCATCGATTAAATGCCTCAGATTGCTTCACATTTTTGTTACACCTCTTCAATCATCTTCATAAGGTTAGATTTATCATTTGAGTTTCTCACTTCTTGCCTTAACCGAAGAGATTTACTGGAAATTCTTCTTCAAGCGCTTACCAGCTCTTTGATTCTCATCTCGTTTTTAATGGCTAGAACTAAGATGCCTGCTGTTCCCCAAAGATCTCATTCACCTTCACTAACTTAATCTGTTGCTAGTGCTTCAGAGACTCCAGTAGCAACACCTTCATCTCCAACACCTTCTCTATCTTCTATTCCAACACCTCCTCCTAAACCTAAAACCACCAAGAAAAGAACTCCAGCCAAGAAATCTCATCCTAAGCCTAAGGTGGCTAAGAAGGATCAACCTCCACAAAAGAAACCGAAAGGAGTGGTTTTCAAGGAACCAGTTATTACTCGATCTCAATCGAAAGAAGTTAAAGGAAGGGGAAAGAAGAAGGACACAGAGCAACCGCAACAATCTTCTTCCTCCGATGACTCATTCAATATGCAACTCCGGGAAGCAATGGAGAAGTCGAAGCTTGATGCATTGGTTGGCAAGATTGCCTCCCAAGCCAGTGCCTCAAGTTCACATCATGTTGGCCAGTCCAGTACAGCTGCTTCAGGGGTTCCTTCTACTTCACAGGCTCCAGAGGAAGAACAAGTCACAAGTCCTCTAGAAGGATTCAATGTTAAGGAGTTGAAGGCACTTATTCAAAAGGTATATGACTCTGAGTTTACTCATAGACATTTCTGCCCCATAGTTTATGTGGACTTAGATTATTTGAAGAAAAGCTGTGGTTTGGATTTTCATCATTTTCTTGGATTTTATGATCCATGGTGAGTGTTCATATCCCTTATTCACCCTCTGTTGTGAGAACCTTTTATTGTAACATGAAAGTCCATAACATACACTCTAGGGCCGGAGAGTTGATAGAGGAAGCAGTATCTACCATTGTTAGAGATCAACTTATTATGGTATCTTCTACTATCGTTAGTGACATTCTCGGCTATGTTGCACCACCTTCTGATCCACCCATACTTATTGCCAATGAAGCTTTTCGGAATTTAAGGCCAAATAACCCTATAGGCTCTCTTGGCTTTAACCCTATTGACATGCCTGATTCTATTCGAGCCCTTCATTACATATACTCTCATAGCATTGTTAACAAATCCAAGAATTATACCCATTTTGCTTAGAGAGATTATTATTTGTTGGCTTCCTTCCTAGCCAGGCAACGAAGAAATGTAGGAGAGCTTATTTTTAGCGAGATGAGAAGATTTTGATTTTCTTCATCAAGATCCACCACAATACCATATCCATAACTTGTGTCTCTCATCCTAAAGCATAACAAAGTGTGGTATTTGGAGGGAACTGAAAGGGTCACCATTCCAAGGTTCGGTAAGACTTAATTGACACATATGGGTATTAATCTTCCAGTGAGCCAAACCAGGGTTATATCTCAGAGAGAAGTCTCTCCTTCTAGAGGTGATGAGGCTCAGTCTTCTGTGTTAGATATGATTAGTTTTGATGATGTCAAATATAGATGTTAAATATTGAGAGCAAAAAGTTTACATAATGTATTTATCTTCTACATTGGCTAACTACTGTGCTTAATGTGAAATATCTTGTAGATTAGTCAAGCAATGAATGAAGATATCAAGTTGGGTTGAAAAGATTCATGTGATTTAATATTGTAGATTATTCAAATAGTCAAATTGTTATTCGAATAGTAAAACTTGTTTTTGGTTAAGATCTATTCGAATAACTCTAAATTTTTCCGAATAAGCAAAGTATTATTCGAATAGAGAAGAACTGTTAAAAGTTGAAATTATTCGGATAGGCATATTAGTATTTGAATAGCATGCCTAACAAATTTATCTGAAAATAATTCAAGTGAAAAAGTATTCGAATAATCAAGGCACTATCCGAACAGTCATTATGATTTCAAACTCTGTTTCTAAATATGTTATCTAGATAGTAGGATAACTATTCGAATAGTAAGGGCACTATTCGAATAGTGTGATGATTATCTGAATAAGTTTTTGATGAATTTCAGCATCCAATACTACAAGACTATCAGAATAGTAAGGTTACTATCAGAATAGTAAGGTTACTATCAGGATAGTAAGGAGACTATAAGAATAGTATCTGACATATTTCAAAGAGGACTATCTGAATAGTAATGGAACTATCAGAATAGTCTCATTGCAAATTATCAAATACTATTCGAATAGTGAAATGACTATTCGAATCTACAAGACTGCCAGGATAGTAATGAAACTATCAGAATAGTCTCAGTGCAAAATATCAAATACTATTCGAATAGTCTATAACTGAAAAAGGGTGAATTTATTTGAATAGATTCAGTGTTATTCGAATAACAGCAGCAGACTCTGTTTCTTTCAGTATGGGCGATGTTCAGTAATTTGATCATATATCCCAAACCATAACTCGGATTGAGATGAAACTAGTAATATATGAAACTAAACTTCCAATGCATCATTTTGACACCAAGATCAAGTAAAAAGGAGCACATATGAGAGAGCTATGAGCTGTTGAAGTTGACAAATGAATCAGCGTCTTTTACTAGAACAAGGTTTGGTATTTTGGACATAACTCTCAAAATACATATCGGATTGCGATGAAACTAGTGCCATATGAAAGTAAACTTAAAGAGCTTTCTATGGATATATAATTTGTCACATTTCAAGGTATGTAATAAGATCTATACCTTCTGGAAGTTACTGCTCGTGATTTCAGAGATTGTCTAAGTATAGTAGACAATCCTTGGATCATAAATTTCTGTATAGAACAAGCTTGAAGCTAATTCTTGTTGCATTGGAATCTAGATGATGAGAGCTTTCTGATGATATATAATTTTCTATGTTTCAAATCAAAATCAAGAATTCACTTGAAGGGCTTACTCGAGTAATAAGAGCAGAAATCATCCAGTAGCTCTCAGCCAAGAAACGACTGACATTACTTACTCGAGGGATTACTGAGTAACCAGATATGAAAAATATAGTGGTTGTAGGAATATGAAGATTCATTATCAAAGTGCATTATTCAAATACAACAAGTTGTATTCAAATAGTATATCATATCTTGTGTAGAAAGGCTATCGAATAAGGGTTGATCTATTCGAATATGAAAGTTCATTATAAGAGAATATTATTCGAATACAAATGACGCTGTTCGAATAAAATCATTTATTTTATAAGGCAGCTATTTGAATACATTTCAAATTCTAAAAGTTTATTTGAATAGAGGATAAAGTATTCAAATAATGATTATTCATTATCAAAGAAGGCTATTCGAATACAACAGATGTTATCTGAATAACTAATTTTCCAGAAAACAAAGTATTACCTTGAGACTTCTGAAAATCATTGAAATTTTGTTTGACTTGTTCTTATTGATTCTAATTACTCTAACATTTCATTATATTAGTGATTAAGCATTTTTCAGGTTATCAAATAAGGATTAACACACAAGACGGAGAAAGCACTTTTATGTCAGAAGTTTCTAACGTCTAGTTCAACTGTAATATTTTAAGCCTCAACGGGAAGAAGAAAAGCTAAAACAGTCAAATTCTCTTCATCAACTATAAAAGGAGATTCATTCAAAATGAACATGATGAGAGCCCATGCTTGAAATGCTAATATGCTGTTACTTTGAATCTTACCTGACTAAAGCTATAAATCATACTCCCATTATGTACTTCAGTGTTAATCATTATCTACTTCATATAGAGAGAAGTAATCTTTCATTGTAATCATTCTATATTTGTGAGAGTTACTCAAGATTAGGGAATCTTGAGTGGGAAACAAATTGTATCCTTGCAATGTGTAAGGGGGAGCTCTTATCTCAGTGAGAGAATTGTAAAGGCTTCACAAGTGCTTGGATCAAACTTGTGAGATTGTAGCGGTTCTCAAGTACCCTGTTAAACTTGAGGGAGATAGTGGATTGAAATCTCAGGAGGAGCCTGGGGACTGGACGTAGGTTATCATGGATTGGACCGAACCAGGATAAATCACAGTTTGTATCTTCTCTTCCTAAGACACTTATATTTCCAGTATATATGATTTCAATAACTGATTATGGTTTTATATTTCATTACTTACATACGTATTGATTTCATAAGATGCGAAAAGAATTTCATTGTTAAGTTTTTATAATACACCCAATTCACCCCCCTTTTGGGTGTCAGCCTATTCTAACATTCTACTTAAGGTCCGACTCCACCTCCATCTTTCCTGAATGCATCACTATCAACCCACCTGGCCGAAGTGATCAATCAAGCTATGTCTGGCATAAAAAAGGAATTATTAACCAAATACAAAAAATTGGTAGACAAGCTGGAATCTGAATTCTCAAGATTGGTTGGGCAAGGCTAATGCCAATTTTGAAATGATGTTCAAGGCACAGGCAGATCAGTCTCGAAGAATATCTGATATGGAGATATACTTGCTTACTCATCTTCTGACTGCTTCTATTGAGGTGCCTCCTGAGTCTACTCCTACCACAGCCTTACCTTCTTAGACTCAGACTCATGTTCTCTTCACAGACCCAGATTCCAATGTTGATGTCACTTATGACCGGCCGCTTTCACCACCACTTACAGCCTCTTTTCCTCAGCCTTTATCTCCACTTTTTGTGACTACCATGGTGATCTATACTCCACCATCTGATCTCACTTTCCCTCAACCCCCTTCTGATGCTGACAAAACTGGGGAGAAGGATCTGTGATGGTTTCTGAGCTGATGGTCTAATACGGGGAGTATTGGGGGTAGCTTTTCTGTATTGGGGTAGGATTATTGTGTTATTTAAGGCTTTTCTGGTTTATTTTTTCTAATATGGTTGTATATGGGGATTCATGTGTAGATGTTGATTCAAGTTTAATATTGTACTTTATAAGTTCATTAATGGTCATTTTCAAGTTTGCTAAGTTTTTTGTTCAGACTTAATGATTTCTATGCAAATATAATGGTATTATGACATATCTTGGCTTTAAGTGTCCATTGAAAGTATTACAGGAAACATATGAGACTAAGTGTAAAATTTTGAAAATGAGTCTAAACTTTGGTGAGATATGCATTTGGAAATTCTGAAAATATTTTCAAAAATTTTCACTTCAATCAAGAATTCATCACAAAGGTTTTGTCATCATCAAAAAGGGAGAGAATGTTAGATTCCAAGTTTTGATGATAACAAAAGATCACTTTATGTTATAGTAAGAAACTCATACTTTGCAATGGTTAAAAATGTTACCAAATGCATTTGACAAAGTTTAGGGGTGTTTGCTGTTAGTTTAACTGATACACTTGAGTGACGGAGCAAGCACTCGAGCACAAGAGAGTGTTGCATAGCAAGTGTTTGACAGAAGCATATTCAAGCTGAAAATACCAGGACAACTCGAGTAATGGGCACAGAACTTGAGTAACGGTGTGATCTATACTCGAGCATGAAGTCATACTCGTCCAAGTGTTTGAAAGAGAGGAATGTAAGAGAAAGGATACCATCACCTCACTCGAGCACAGATTCTATACTCAAGTGATAGCCTCTTGTGTACCCGAGTCCTTGCAAGTGTGGCACAGGGAGTGCTTACCTGAGAGCAAGATAACCAGAGAGTGTCAATTGTACTCGAGTCCAAGCGAGTGAGGGACAGTAAGTGTTTGCCCAAGAGTAACGAAGTGCATGGAAGAGAAAATATGCTCGAGTGGAGGATACTGCACCCGAGTGATACCTCAGCACCTGCGAGTGAGAATTCTAACTCTCTCCATTACTGATGCAAGTGCTGAAGATAAAAAGTATCTTATAGAAGAATATACTGTCCACTCGAGTGAGGCTATGTATGCTCGAGTGAGGGCCCATATAACCTGCAAGTGTAAAATCACGCTCTTGATAAAATGGGATGCGAGTGTTAACCAGAGACGTGGCTAATAGTGTAAAATATAAGTACACTCGAGTGAGAGGATTTGAACATGAGTGAGGACCCACATCGCTCGCAAGTGTGAAAATGCACTCTCTCAAAATCACATGGAAGTGCAAGTATAAAGCTGAAGCAAAAAGAGAAAATATGGTATTGCACTCGAGTGATCCCTCTTTCACTCGAGTGATGCTCTGTCAGAAGCTAAAACGCACCAGTATTACAACAATCAATCCGAATATGGTTTAATATTATTTAATCATCCTATTTCCACTTGTTATTATTATTTAACATCATTTAACATATATTACAAGTGTGATACAGGTGGTTGATCGTTTGAATTAGAAAAGACAGAGGAAGTCAAACAATGGCAGACAGAATCATTACGACCAACCAATCACGTACTTACCACGTTCAAAGATTTCAAACGAACACATACAGTTCCACAGTAAAATGCTCCGCTCCACAATGATTATTATTCTATGTGCAAAATCAACTGGCTATAAATGTAGAGCTTTAGAGACCATCAAAGATAACCAAGAACAAAAATTCACAGAAGCAAATTCATGAGTCTCTGTTATTCATATTTTCTCTGTATTCATATCGTTCTTCAGTGTTTATCATATTTGCTCTGTAAAAGAGTCTGTATACACTTCATATTCTATTTTCTATTTGATCTCAAGGTACTGGGACCTTGAAAGGGTAGATATCCTTACGAGAGAAGCAGTTGAGAAAATTCCTAGTAGAACTTTCTGATCATAGGACTTACAAGGTACAAACAGTAGAGAACGTTGCTGCTCATAGGACTTACAGTGGTGTAAGTAGGAGAGAACATTGCTACTCATAAGACTTGTATACGTAAGGGAGAGAGAAAGGTCATAGGTTTGTTTTTGTGCACATAAGACTTGTCGTAAGGGAGAGAGAAATTTCTAGTGTTAGAATATTTCTGCTCGTAGTGCATTCAAGGACGATTGTTGTTTTACGGCATTTTTGAGAGCCCACTGAATCTTGGAAGAATAATGAAAATCTCAATAAGTCTTGATCTCTGAGGACTGGATGTAGGTCTGGGTTTTGGGCCAAACCAATATAACTCTCTGTTTGCTTATCTTCTCAACTCTACTCTATCTACAACTATTACTATATCACCGTCAACTGAAAAATTTATCATATCACCCAATTCACCCCCTCTTAGGTGAAGCTTGCCTCTTTCACCTCTGGCATGTAAGTCACCATGCCACATACTTCGTTACATCACTCTTTAATCTCGACCACCAATACACAGATTTCAAATTATGGTATATTTTGGTCATACCAGGATAAAGAGTATATTGACTCTTATTTGCCTCATCCATAATCTTCTGTCTCAACTCCGCCTTAAGTGGAACACATATTCTCTTCTGATAACAAACTAATCCATTAGGTGACAAGTCATAGCCCTAAGCTCTCCCCGTTCAATTCTAGCCAGATTACCCTGTATCCAACCATCTTGCCTTTGAGCTTCTTCAATCTCAGCTTTCAAATCACTTTCCACTTGGGAAATAGTGTAATTGGCACAGACAATCTAGTTAGACAGATTCAAATCTAAAAAATCTTCAATCAATTTCCCTTCTTGAATCATCATTGCTGCTACCAGCACTGTCTTTCGACTAAAGGCATCCACGACTACATTTGCTTTACCCGGATGATATTTAATTTCTAAGTTGTAGTCCTTAAACAACTCCATCCAACGACGTTGTCTCATATTCAATTCTTTTTTATCATATAGATACTTGAAACTCTTGTGGTCGCAGTACAGTTCTACAGTTACACCATACAAATAGTGCCGCTAAATTTTCAAAGTAAACACAATGGCCGCAAGCTCTAGATCATGGGTGGGATAATTCATTTCATGAGGTTTGAGCTTTCAAGAGGCATAAGCCACCGTACGTCCCTGCTGCATAAGGACACACCCTAACCCCTGCTTACTCGTATCACTGTATACAACATAAGTCAAGCTGGGATCAGGTATAATCAACATAGGTGCCATAGTCAACCTCTCTTTCAACTCCACAAAGCAATTTTCTCATTTCTCATCCCGCATAAACGACTGATCCTTCCTTGTGAGCTTGGTCATTGGCAAGGCAATATGAGAGAAATTCTGGATGAATCTCCGGTAGTAACCAGCAACACCCAGAAAACTGCGCACCTCAGCAACAATTTCTAGCCTCTTCCAGTCTATTACTGCTTCCACCTTACTAGGATCCACAGAGACCCCTTCTCGCAAGATAACATGGCCCAAGAATTTCACTTCTGAAAGCCAAAACTCGTATGTACTCAACCTAGCATAAAGTTGCTTTTCACGCAATATGTTCAATACAATCCTCAAATGTTGCTCATGCTGCTCCTTATTCTTGGAGTATATCAGTATGTCATCAATAAACATAACAATAAACTGATCCAAATACTGCCGAAAGACATGGTTCATGTAATTCATGAATACCACAGGTGTGTTAGTTAGCCCAAATGGCATCACCAAAAATTTATAATGACTATACCTGGTTCGGAAAGCAGTCTTCAGAACATCTTTTGCTTTCACTCGCAGCTGATGATTCCCTAACCTTAGATCAATCTTCAAAAATATACACGAGCCTGATAGTTGATCTAGAAGGTCATTGATTCTTGAGAGAGGGTATTTTTTTTCATAGTAATTTTGTTCAACTCTCTATAGTCAATACACAAACGTAAACTCCCATCTTTCTTTTTAATGAACAATACCCAGAACAACTCTCTAATAAACCCTTTTTCAAGTAAATCTTCAATCTGTTTCTTTAACTCTGCCATTTCATTTGGGGCCATACGATATGGGGCCTTTAAAATAGAACTAGCTCCGGTACAATTTCAATCGGAAATTAAGCTTCCCTTTCAGAAGGCAATCCACTAAGATCATTCAGAAACACCTCAGGGAATTCATTTACCACAGGTATACTATTCAAAGTTTCACTAGTTTCTCCTTACACCGAGAAGAATATCATATACCCCTAGCAACCCTTTACCAGACACTTTTCAGCCCTAGCTGTAGAAAGGAAATTTAGGTTGCTATTCACATCATCCTCACTCTGAGGTGCAAATTATATAATCCTTTTATTCCCACAATCGAGCAACACACTATTTGCCGTTAACCAATCAAGACCCAAAATGACTTCTATTTGATAAAGCGGCAGACAAATCAGATCAACTATGGATTCGTGACCCTCCACAGGCTTCCGTAGTCACGATTTTGACACCCATTGGCGTCGACACAACTAAATTGAATGGAAACTTATGTACATGCATACCCGGGCGCTTCACACAATCATAGGCAATAAATGAATGACTTGCACCCGAATCAAATGACACTTGTAGCCAATTACCATTTAAAAGAATTTTACCATGGATGAGATTAGGGGACTTCTGGGCTTCCTTATGTGTCATGGCAAATACTCTGCCTTGAGTCCTCAGTCTCTGTTCTGCCTGTGGCAATTTACATTCAGTAGAAAAATGCTCTAGTTGCTTACAATTGAAGCATATTACTACTCCCTGATAGGTTCTACCATAATGTGGCTTATTACAATGAGGGCATAACCACAATGTAGAAGTTCTTTGCTATTCACGATTTCCCGGCTAATAGGGGTTTTTATCACTACCCTTGGATGAAGAAGAGAATCCCTGACCCTTCCGCTTTTGGGAAGTATTAACCTTACTAGGTTTACTGTGATTGCTAGTAACTTTGGCAGGATACAAATCTAGCAGGTTGTTCTCAGTGATTCTACATTCCTCCACTGCTTTATTAAACTCAGTAAACTGGTGGGTGGCTAACCTCTTTCTCAGCTCTCGCCGTAACCCATAGATGAGCATATCTAAACTTACTCCTCATCATCCATTTTTCATAGATATGAGGTGTATCTGGATAGCCGGATGATAGGAGACAAGTAGTCATCAAAAGATTCTGAGTCACCCTACTTAAGGGACAGAAATTCAGTCTCCTTTTCCATTCGCACTGACTTGGGAAATTATTTCTCATTGAATTATTGTTGGAATACTTCCCAGGTTAGCGGCACATTTTTGCTCCTCAATGTTAGGGTGATGTTTTGCCACCAACGATCTGCATCACCCTCGAGCTTATAAACTACTAGGCATGCCATCACCTCATCCGGGTACTCAAAGACCTTAAATGTCTTCTCCAGCCGGTTCAGCCAGTCTTCGGCTGCTTGGGGATCAAATCTACCTTTGAACACTGGAGGTAGGTGCTTGTAGAATTTTGATACCCAAAATTGGAGATCCCTTACTTCTCTAGCTAGGACCCCATGTGACTCTTGGTTTGGTCCAGCATGAGGAGGTGACTCTAGTGGTCGTGCCGAACCTTCAGCAGTTTCTTCTCTATGGGTCCCCTCCTAGGTGGACGGACCCTGACCCTCATTTCTTTTAGTCTTCTCTTCTCTAAGCTCCTTCTCAGCTCAGCAATCATGTCCCTTTGATCTTTAATCAGACCCATCAATTCTTGCATAGAGTCCGGTAGGTTATCATTGGCCACCTCCACCTCAGGGTCTACCTGCTGTATTCTGGGATGACCCTTTGTCTTTTTCATTCTACAAATCATTTACTACTTCAGTTCCATAGATAATGTATACACATAGTTCACAAATCTTATATATATCCACAACACAAAACATATATGTGTATATACCACAAACACTAGAAACCAATAGGATTCATCTTCTACCACTATAGCCCAAACTAAGGGAACTATCCTAGCAAACTCTACCCTTGCCAGGAACTACAGCTCTGATACCAAAATGTAACATGTTGCCTTGACAAACATAATTATCATTCAAAAATGTTTATTTAAAATGAACAAGAGACCAATGGATAATTAAACTCGTTTCAATCCCTTCTTAAGGGTAGGGTTTTCACAAATTTTTCAAAACTTCATCCCTTCCCTAGTCTCAGTTTTAAAGTTTTGAATATAATTACTTGAGTAATTAGTCGCATTCAAATATATCAGAATGTATAACAAAGCCCCGGTAACTCTCGGGATTCATTCAATAAGGGTTTAAAGTTTCCCGTTAGGGGATTACAATACCGTTCCAAAATATTATTTACATCCCCAAAATAATATACAGTATTCCCAGATCCAAATGGATAACCAACAATAAAAATAATTACCCTACGAGGTCCTAGCCGCTCCTTGTAATATCCTAAACTGTAATTAAGGGCTAATAACTTCAAAGTGATGCAATTAATGTTAATTAAGCACTTTTGAAGTATATAATGTGAATTGTGACGTAAAATATGTTTGGGATGGTTTAGTAAGCATTGTGATAATCAAGGGCAAAATGGTAAATCTACCAACCAGTGGTCAATTACCGAAGAAAAACCTCATAGGTAACTCGAGATCAAAGGCTAGGATTGATTCTTGAGTGATTAATGGGGTGGAATCAAGTGTGTATGTGAAGATATGAAATCATGGAAGGAAGCTCAAGATGTTGACAAGTGCCAAAAGATGGACCATGGGATAAGGGTCAAACTTTCAAACTCAATTTCTCCTCCCTCTCCTCTTCTAAGTCGGTTGAAGCATGGGAAATGGAGAAAAAATATGTCATCATCATTCTCTCTCATCATTCTCAATTTTTACTTAAACAAGGCAAGAAAGAGAAAGAGAAAGGTGAGTGTTTGACCTTGAAAATGATCTCTTTCGCCCAAATGCTATTCTATAAAGTTGTTTATGGTGTTGAGAGCTTCCTTGCTATGGTTTCAGAATTTTGAGAAGAGGTGATTTGGTGTTTGCACAAATTTGAAAGTTGGGGAAACAGAGATTTGATCTTACCAAGTTGAAGAGGTAAGAATTTGATGCATTTTAGTATATTTATGGTGATTTTTGGTTGAGCTTTGTAAATTCTGGAATTTTTGCCCTGATTTCATGAGAATTGAATAATGAAATAGTTTGGAATGGTATGGTTTAGAAAATGATGTTAGGATGTGTTATAATGTCATTAAGTTTGATTTGAATTTGAATGAGGAAGTTTGGCAAATTGTGGTTTTGGTTGATCTTGTGATCTAGAGTTGAGAATGTGTTGATTGAGTGGGAATTGGGTTGTTTTGTAGTTACCAAGGGGTTCCTTGTGTCACAATAAGTGAGAATGAGTTTTAGTACAAGTTTTAGGACCATTGGTAGTGAAATGGGTAAATCTGGGAACATATATCAGTTGCTGTGATTTTTGGCTTCTGATGAATAACACTCGAGTGAGGGAGGATTCACTCAAGTGCTGTGAGATATTTTCCCTTTTTCCCTTCGATTTCGCTTGGATTCTCAGGAAAAACTCAAGAGTGATCTTGGTTTCACTCGAGTGAGGGAGTAAGTTTAAGCTTTTGGGATTTATGGTTGCTCTCAGGAGTATCGATGCTCTCTGGTACACACTTTTTGTGTCTTACTCGCTGGGACTCGAGTACGGGTGAAGGCAAGACTTGAGTGAGACCTTCTTCACTCGAGTGAGTCAGCTCAAAATTAGTGTTCTTTATCCTAAAAAGGTATCTTCAGTTTAGTTTCTCCCAACCCTTTGGTGATATGTTTAGGCCTATAATAGCCACCTAAAGAGTTAAAATGATAACCAACATAAAGTACTATGAAATTGAAAACTTAGAAAAGAGATTGACGGGTTATCCTTGATTTGGTTTATAGGATTTGATATTTGCCGCCCTCGAGAGCCCACAGTGCCGAAGAACGTCAGGAAGGAACAAGGTAGTGACTCTTTCTCTTATACTGTGTGTGAAACATTGTATGTATGTTTGTCATGCATTGAGAATACAATGTGAATATATTGTGATGCCTTGAGATCGCAGCAAAAGCTGATGCTTAGTGATGCATTATGATACTTTGTGAATACATAGAGATCGCAGCGAAAGCTACGCGTAGGGTTTACAGCCATGAGTGCTGTCGTTTGTGGTGTGAGCCATGATACATTGTGATGCTGCTTAACATGATCATATATGCTATGTGTTTGTGCACTGTATGAGTGATTTGTTACTACTGGGATTCTCTTGAATCTCATTCTTTCCAATGACTAATATTTCAGACAAGGCTAGTGGCGCTAAAGAGAAGCGGGCAACCCGGAGTGATTAGGAGCCCTCTAGGGTATATTTGATTTTGGAATGTTAGTTATCTACTTTTAAACTTGGGATTACTCTATATTTTGAGATATAAATATTACATTTGATTTTGGTTATGTAATCCCCAAGTGGAGACTAATAAACCTTCAGATTATATATGTATAGAACTCGAGAGTTGCTGGGGATTTGTTTATATACTCTGATATGTGTGAATGTAAATTAAATGCACAGGTAATTATATTCAAGTTTTGAAATTGAGACCAGGATAGGGAAGAATTTTTGAAAAACTTTATGAAAATCCTAGTGTAAAGTAGGAAGTTGAAATGAGTTTTAAATTATTCGATGGTCTCTAATTCAATTTAATTATACGATATCAAATCATAATTACGCTAATCAAGGTAGGGGGTTACATTTTTGCTATCAGAGCTGTAGTTCCTGCAAGGTTAGATTTCGCTAGGATAGATCCCTTAGTTGACTTTTGGGTTAGAAGATCATCTGTGAATAATTGTTGTGTATGCACATGTATGTTCTATTGATATGGATATGTATGAAACTTGTGAATATGTGTGCATACTATCTTAATAGGGCGAGTTGTTTGTAGAATGAAGAAAACTAGAGGACGCCCCAATGTTCCGCGTGTAGACCCAGAGGGGGAGGTAGTCCATGACAATCCACCAGATCCAATGCAAGAGCTGATAGGTCTAATCCGGGATCAAAGAGATATGATTGCTGAGTTAAGAGAAGAGCTCAGAGTATTACTGAACAAAGAGGACCTTCAATCCACTCTAGTGGAAACTCAAGGAGAAACCCATTATGAGGATATTGCTGAAGGGTCTGCACGACCGCTGGAGTCCCCACCTCACACTGTTCCAAACCAAGAGTCTTATAGGGTACCAACAAGAGAGGAAAGGGACCTTCAGTTTTGGGTTACCAGATTTTGCAAATATCTGCCTCCGGGGTTCAAAGGGAGGTTTGATCCTTAAGCGGCTGAAAATTGGTTGAATCACCTTGAGAAGATCTTCGAGGTCCTAGGATGCCCGTCTGAGGTGAAGGCACGCCTGTTAGTCTGCAAGTTAGAAGGCAATACAGATCACTAGTGGAGGAATATCTCTCTCACTCTGTGCAGTAGAAATGTACCGTTGACTTAGGAATTGTTCCAGCAAGAATTCAATAAGAAATATTTTCCTAAATCAGTACGGCTCAAGAAGGAAACAGAATTCCTGAATATTATACAAGGGGACACGGAGAGCTTTGATGACTACTTGTCACGTTTTGTCCGATTGTCCCAGTATTCCTCCGATCTCCGGTATAAGGATGATGAAGAATATAGCTCGGATATGCTCATTCGCGGCCTGAGGCGAGAGTTAAGGAAACGGTTAGTCACTCACCAATTCACCAAGTTCAACAAGGTGGTGGAACAATGTAGGATTACAGAGAATAATTTAAGAGAAATGTATCCTGCTAAAGCTACTAGCCACCGTAGTGAACCCAGTAAGGGTGGTGCCTCACAGAAGCGAAAGGGACAAGGATCTTCATCTGGGGGTGGTAAAAAGCCCTATCAGTCCGGGAACCGTGATCAGCAGAGAACTTCTTTTACACCGTGGATTTGTCCTTGATGCGTGCTTCTATCGCTGAAGCAATCAATTAATAACTAGGACAACCTACTAATGCAATATAGTGGCAACCTAGGTCATTCTCCCAAGGAGCAATATGTGGGTTCTCTCTAGAATTGAATTTAGGTGATAAAAATGTAATGGAATGAACCTAAACTAAAATGCAAGACTCCACTACCTAAATGTAAAATGTAAAAGACTCAAAAAAAACTATATGAGAATGAAACTAACCTAAATGAGTTGGAATGCAATCTTTGGGGTTTTTCTTATGAGAGGGAAATTAAAATCCTAAGGAAAAGAAATAAACTAATATCTAAGAAAATCAACAAAGGTTTAATTCAATTATGATGGTGAAGGGGACAACTCAGGATTCACATGGATTCAGCTTTCTTAGCCATTCAATTTATTAGATCAAAGGGAGGTTCATGAAAAATTGGAATTAATAAATTTAATCACCTAATTAAGACATGGGAAACCCTCAAGCTTAATAACACCTAATCCACTAGAAAACTCATAATGGAAAAAATGGTGGTTAATTAAATCCATTAAAAACCAATCACAATTGCTTAAGATATTTTGGAAATTATGTTTACAATTGCCTAATTAAACAATTCGACAATTAATCACCTAATTAAACAATCAAGAGATTAAACCCAAATTGACAATTAAATTAATAATGAAAACTCGATTAATAATCTAATTGACAATCAAAGGTTTGCAAACAAAAATCCCAATAATCATTTAAGAACAAAGCAAATCCAAAATATCAATTCAATCCAAATGAAAATAAGTTTACAATCTAAAACTAGATTGTTCTCAATTAACACAACCCAAAATCATTTAAAACTAAATAATCTTAAGTCTTGAATCAAAAAGATAAAAGAAAGACACTCCCTTATGGTCTTCAAGTGTAAGCTCCTAGGCTCTAGCTTCCTCCATGCTCCTCCCAAATTGTCTCCTAAAATAGCTTAAGCTGCCATGGATTTTTCCTCTCCAAGCTGCACCTTACCCAGCATGAACATGGTTGGATAGAGATGAATTAGGTGAATGGCGAATGAAAGGAATTGGATGATGTGGTGGGTCCCGTGAACAAGGAATAAATCTGGATGTGCGCGTGAGTGGAGAAGAGGAAATAGATGTGATTAGTGTGGACTCTTATGCGAGAGAGAGAGAAAGAGAGGATGCTCATGTCATGAATGAGCTCGCGCCGAATTGGAAGGCAATCCCTCTGTACCTCGTCTCTGCCTCCAGCCTCAGTCCGTGTCAGCCTCTTCAATCCCGTGGCTCTTAGGTTAATTAAAAGGGAGTAGAAGAGAGTCTTTTGGGTATTAATTTGGGCCTATTAAAATTCCAAAAACCCAATAAAATTCCACCATTGGATTCTTTTTGAGTTTCTAAGAAAAGTTCTGCATCGTAGGATCTTTTAATCTCCTTTTCCTTATCCTGCAAGAATATAATAAAATCGTGATTTATCATATAATTGGAAATATTTTTCAGTCACAATATATCAATCAAAATATTAACAATTTAAGCCCAATAATCTCATAATTGATTCAGATTTATATTATTTCCTAAAATTGGCTAGCTTTCCAAATATTATCTAATAAATCCAATTTAGCCTAAAATAATTCCCAAAATAAATGAATAAGGTGGGATAAAATATAATAAATTTGGGATTTATCAGTCCTCACTGTAATCAGTCACATCATGGTAGAACTTGTGAGGGTCAGATTATATGCTTCAACTATAAGCATGTAGGGCATACTGCTATTGAATACAAAGAACCATGACCAGACCAGAGATCAAAAACTCAGGGCCGAGTATTCGCTATAACCCACGATGAGGTCCGCAAATCTCCCGAGTTGATACAAGGTAAAATTTCTCTTAATGGCTGTCTATTGCAAGTTCTGTTTGACACGGGTGAAAGTCACTCCTTCATTGCCTATGTTTACATGAAGTGCCTGGGATTGCATGTACATAAATTACCATTTGATCTGATAGTGTCAACTCTGATGGGTGTTAAGGCCTTGACCATAGAAGCTTGCTTGAATTGTGTTATAACTGTGGAAGGGCACCAATCTATTGTGGATTTGATTTGTCTGCAGCTTTACCAATTGGAAGTCATTCTGGGTTTTGATTGGTTGACGGCAAATAATGTGCTATTAGATTGTGGGAATAAAAGGATAGTATATCCTGCTTCTTAGAGGGTCAAAGTTGTAAATGCCAGTATGAATTTCCTTTCTACGGCTAAAGCTAAAAATATATATTGAAAAGGGTTGCCAGGGATATATGGTATTTTTCTCTGTACAAGGGGAAACCAATGAAACTTTGAGTAATATACCTGTGGTAAATGAATTCCCTGAGGTATTTCCAGATGATCTTAGCGGATTGCCTCCTAAGAGGGAAGTTCAGTTCCCAATTGACATTGTGCCTGGAGCTGGTTCTATATATAAGGCCCCATACCGTATGGCCCCAAACGAAATTGAGGAGTTAAATAAATAAATAGAAGATTTGCTTGAGAAAGGGTTTATTAGACCCAGTATGTCGCCTTGGGGAGCTCCAGTGTTGTTTGTTAAGAAAAAAGATGGGAGTCTTTGATTGTGTATTGACTACAGAGAACTGAATAAGGTTACTATCAAGAACAAGTACCCTCTTCCCCGAATCGATGACCTTTTAGATCAACTATCCGGTTCATGTGTATTTTCGAAGATTGATTTAAAGTCAGGGTATCATTAGCTACGAGTGAAAGCAGAAGATGTTCTAAAGACTGCTTTCCGAACTAGGTATGGTCACTATGAGTTCTTGGTGATGCCATTTGGGCTAACCAATGCACCTGTAGTATTCATGGATTACATGAACCATATCTTTCGACAATATCTGGATCAGTTCGTAGTAGTGTTCATTGATGATATTCTGATATACTCTAAGAGTAGAGAATAACATGAGCATCATTTGAGAATCATATTGAATACATTGCGTGAGAAGCAGCTCTATGCCAAATTGAGTAAATGTGAGTTTTGGCTATCAGAAGTAAAATTCTTAGGCCATGTTATCTCGCGAGAAGGGGTCTCTGTGCATCCCAGTAAAGTGGAAGCAGTATTGGATTGGAAAAGGCCAGAATCTGTAGCAGAGGTACACAATTTTTTGGGTCTTGCTGGTTCCTACCGGAGATTCATTCAAAATTTCTCACGTATTGCTTTGCCGATGACCAAGCTCATGAGGAAGGATCAGCCTTTTGTGTAGGATGAACATTGTGAAAAATGCTTTGTGGCGTTGAAGGAGAGGTTGACTACGGCACCTATATTGATTATACCTAATCCCAGCTTGACCTATGTTGTGTATAGTTATGCGAGTAAGCAGGGATTAGGGTGTGTCTTTATGCAGCAAAGACGTGTGGTGGCCTACGTCTCTTGACAGCTCAAACCTCATGAAATGAATTATCCTACACATGATCTGGAGCTTGCAGCCATTGTGTTTGCCTTGAAAATTTGGAGGCATTATTTGTATGGTGTAACGGTAGAACTGTACTGCGACTATAAGAGTCTCAAGTATCTGTATGATAGAAAAGAATTGAATATGAGACAGCGTCGCTGGATGGAGTTGCTTAAAGACTACAACCTGGAAATTAAATATCATCTGGGTAAGGCAAATATAGTCGCTGATGCTCTTAGTCCAAAGACTGTGCTTGTGGTAGCTATGATGATACAATAGGGGAAATTGATTAAAGATTTTCGTGATTTGAATTTGTCGAATCAGATTATCTGTGCCAACTACACTGTTTCCCAAGGGAAAAGTAATTCGAGAGCTAAAATTGAAAAAGCTCAGAGGCAAGATAGTTAGATACATCGAAATCTGGCCAGGATTGAACAAGGAAAAGCCCAGGGTTACGATCTATCACCCAGTAGATTGGTTTACTATCAAAAGAGAATCTGTGTTCCACTTAAGGCGGAGTTGAGATAGAAGATTCTGAATGAGGTGCATAAAAGCCGATATACTCTTCATCCTGGTAAGACCAAGATGTACCATAATTTGAAATCTATGTATTGGTAGCCGGGTTTGAAGAGTGATGTGATGAAACACGTGGCACGGTGTCTTACTTGCCAGAAGGTAAAGATCGAGCTCCAGAAACCACTCGGTTTATTGCAGAGTCCTAAGTTTCCGGAATGGAAATGGGAAAGTGTGACCATAGACCTTGTGGTGGGATTGCCCAGGAGCAGAAATTACGATGCGATCTAGGTGATTATGGACCGGTTAATGAAGACAGCACACTTCATACCGATTAATGCTGGTTATTCTCTGGACAAGTTAGTAGGATTTATATCAGGGAGATTGTGAGACTCCATGGTGTACTAAAGAATATCATTTCTGACTGAGACCCTCGATTCACTTCAAGATTCTGGAAGGCGTTGCATGAGGACCTGGGTACTCAATTGAGATTTAGCACGGTTTATCATCTTCAAACGGATGGACAGTCAGAGAAGACAATCCAGACGTTGGAAGATATGTTACGGGCATGTGTTCTTGACTTTAAAGGAAGTTGGGATCGCTTTCTTCCACTGCTGAGTTCACCTACAACAATAGCTATCATGCGAGCATCCAGATGGCTCCATATGAAGCGTTATACAGAAGGAGGTGCCAATCACTTTTGTGCAAGAATGAGTTATCAGAAAGGAAGTTGTATGGATCGGATCTTGTTGATCAAACCTCAGAACAGATTCAGATAATTCGAAAGAGGTTGCCTGCAATGCAGAGTCGACAGAAAAGCTACGCTGACAAAAAGAGGCGACCTTTAGAGTTTGAAGTTGGTGACCATGTGTTTCTGAGGGTATCTCCTATCACCGGCGTTGGGCGAGCAATCAAGCGAAAGAAGTTGAGCTCGAGATATATAGGTCCTTTTGAGAATCTTGCGAGAATTAGACCTGTTACCTATCGAGTATACCTACCCATGAACTTAAGCTGACTCCATGATGTGTTTCGCGTTTCCCAATTGAAGAAGTACCAACTGGATCCCTCTCACATCATTGAGTATGAAGAAGTCGAGCTACAAGACAACTTCACGCATACAGTGGAACCAGAGCAGATCATTGACCAAGAGGAATGACGGATCAGACATCGGAGTATTCCGTATGTGAAGGTGATCTGGAAGGGAATGACTCAAAGAGAGACGACTTGGGAAGCGGAAGAAGATATGCGAAGACGGTATCCAGAGTTTGTGGCTCAAGTTGTGTAACAATTTCGAGGATGAAATTTAATTTTTGGGGGAAGAATTGTAATATCCTAAACTGTAATTAAGGGCTAATAACTTCAAAGTGATGTAATTAATGTTAATTAAGCACTTTTGAAGTATATGATGTGAATTGTGACATAAAATGTGTTAGGGATGGTTTAGTAAGCATTGTGATAATCGGAGGCAAAATGGTAAATTTACCAACCAGTGGTCAATTACCGAAGAGAAACCTCATAGGTAACTCGAGATCAGAGGCTAGGATTGATTCTTGAGTGATCAATGGGGTGTGATCAAGTTTGTATGTGAAGATATGAAATCATGGAAGGAAGTACAAGATGTTGACAAGTGCCAAAAGATGGACCATGGGATAAGGGTCAAACTTTCAAACTCAATTTTCTCTTCCCTCTCCTCTTCCAAGTCGGTTAAAGCATGGGAAATAGGGGAAAAAATCTGTCATCATCATTCTCATCTCATTCTCTCTCATCATTCTCTATTTTCGCTGAAACAAGGCAAGAAAGAGAAAGAGAAAGGTGAGTGTTTGACCTTGAAAATGATCTCTTTCGCCCAAATGCTATTCTATAAAGTTGTTTATGGTGTTGAGAGCTTCCTTGCTATGGTTTCAGAATTTTGAGAAGAGGTGAGTTGGTGTTTGTACAAACTTAAAAGTTGGGGAAACAGAGATTTGATCTTACCAAGTTGAAGAGGTAAGAATTTGATGCATTTTAGTATATTTATGGTGATTTTTGGTTGAGCTTTGTAAATTCTGGAATTTTTGCCCTGATTTCATGAGAATTGAATAATGAAAGAGTTTGGAATGGTATGGTGTAGAAAATGATGTTAGGATGTGTTATAATGTCATTAAGTTTGATTTGAATTTGAATGAGGAAGTTTGGCAAATTGTGGTTTTGGGCGATCTTATGATCTAGAGTTGAGAATGTATTGATTGAGTGGGAATTGGGTTGTTTTGTAGTTACCAAGGGGTTCCTTGTGTCAAAATAAGTGAGAATGAGTTTTAGTATAAGTTTTAGGACCATTGGTAATGAAATGGGTAAATCTGGGAACATATATCAGTTGCTGTGATTTTTGGCTTCTGATGAATAAAACTCGAGTGAGGGAGGATTCAGTTGAGTGCTGTGAGATATTTTCCCTTTTTCCCTTCAGTTTCACTTGGATTCTCAGGAAAAACTCAAGAGTGTACTTTCATTTCCGGGAGTGATATAGGTCATCACTTGAGTGATATTAATTTCACTCGTGTGAGGGAGTAAGTTTAAGCTTTTGGGATTTATGGTTGCTCTCAGGTAGTCACTCGCTGTGTCTTACTTTTTAGTGCTCGAGTTCATTTGAGGTTATCACTCGAGTGCAGCTTCCCGTGCTCGAGTGAGTATATGAGATATATTGAGGTTTGCTCTTGGGCAAACACTTCTAGTGTGTCACTTTTAGGGACTCGGGTGACTAAAGAGCCATCACTCGAGTGCTTGTGTCTGTGCTCGAGTAAACTGACCACTCTTAGGAGTGTCAATGCTCTCAGGTACACACTTTCTATGTCTCACTCGCTGGGACTCGAGTGTGGGTGAGGGCAACACTCGAGTGAGTCAGCCCAAAATTCGTGTTCTTTATCCGAAAAAGGTATCTTCAGGGTAGTTTCTCACAATCTTTTGGGGATATGTTTAGGCCTATAATAGCCACCTAAAGAGTTTAAATGATAACCAATATAAAGTACTACGAAATGGGAAAACTTGGAAAAGAGATTGACGGGTTGTACCTGATTTGGTTTATAGGATTTGATATTTGCCGCTCTTGAGAGCCCACGATGCCGAAGAACATCAGAAAGGAACAAAGTAGTGACTCTTTCTCTTATACTATGTGTGAAACATTATATGTATGTTTGTCATACATTGAGAATACATTGTGAATACATTGTGATGCCTTGAGATTGCAGCAAAAGTTGACGCTTAGTGATGAATTGTGATACTTTGTGAATACATAGAGATCGCAGCGAAAGCTGACGAGTAGAGTTTACAGTCATGAGTGCTATAGTTTGTGGCATGAGCCATGATACATTGCGATGTTGCTTAACATAATCATATATGCTATGTGTTTGTACACTTATGAGTGATTTGTTACTACTGGGATTCCCTTGAATCTCATTCTTTCCAATGACTAACATTTCAGACAGGGCTAGTGGCGCTAAAGAGAAGTGGGCAACCCGGAGTGATAAGGACCCCTCTGGGGTATATTTGATTTTAGAATGTTGGTTATCTACTTTTGAACTTGGGATTATTGTATATTTTGAGATGTAAATATTATATTTGATTTTGGTTATGTAATCCCCTAGTGGAGGCTTATAAATCATCAGATTATATATGTATAGAACCTGGGAGTTACTGGGGATTTGGTTGTACACTTTGATATATGTGAATGTAAATTAACTGCACAGGTAATTATATTCAAGTTTTGAAATTGAGACCACGATAGGGAAGAATTTTTGAAAACTTTGTGAAAACCCTACAGTAAAGTAGGAAGTTGAAATGAGTTTTAAATTATCTGACGGTCTCTAATTCAATTTAATTATGTGATATCGAATCATAATTACGATAATCAAGGCAGGGGGTTACACTCCTGGTCGTCCATTTCTCCTTGGAGCCACTTGCCCTGTTTGTAAGGTTAGTCACTGGAAAGAATGAAATTCAAAAGAATCCCAGTAGTAACAAATCACTCATCCCACATATAATCACAAAGCATGCAAGTAAATCATCACACAGCAGCAGAACCGAAACACAGTGTTGGACTTCGGGTCCAAGTCCGCCCTTGATGGGCCGGACTATTTGATTAGGATATAAGTAGCCTAATCAAATAGAATAAAATCAGCATTAATTGCAGATTGGGGAATAATTCAGCAATAATTATGGATTTGTTAAATAAGGAACAAATCACCATAATTAGGGAATTAATTGAAAATCAATTAATTGTTGTCTTGGAGGACAAGAAGGAGTGCACATGTTTCCTAATTAGTGGCCTCCATAAACCACTATAAATAGGG
The DNA here is from genome assembly GCA_963210345.1 of Inga oerstediana. Taxonomy (NCBI): domain Eukaryota; kingdom Viridiplantae; phylum Streptophyta; class Magnoliopsida; order Fabales; family Fabaceae; genus Inga; species Inga oerstediana. Next base: position 69,941,501 of record OY723401.1, read on the forward strand.
TGTGCCTCCTCAATTGCAACGCACCCCGCCATTTAGTTTTCTGGCAATTCTCTTCTCTCCTACCATCTTTCTGGTTCTGGTAATCTGCTGTGCAAATCACAATTAGGCTCTAGTAGACTAATAATTGGGTGGGCACAAGTACGCCAAATCTCCCTTTAGTTATATTTTTCTTACATTGGCATCAGAGCCATCTGATCCTTGAGCCTGTGATTATTCTATGTGAATAAACTATATGATATAATTTATTTTATATCTCCATCATATTCCGCTATGCTACTATAAATATATATGAATGTATATAAATTTATATTGATTCATCACATATTTAATTCTTCTCTGTGGTTCATATGAATGAAGTATGATCACTGTCTCTTAGCATGAACATATATGTTGTTAATTCATGCCGCAAGAATGCATTTTTTCTTTTTGTGTATTGATGCTTCTACCTCTGCCTCCGCCTCCATATGAATATAAACTGTGTTATTGAACGATATATGCGTGTCTGTGCATCGGATTCTTCCTTCCAGATTTGATATTCGACCATGAAGCTCAATATGCACACATATAAAATACTAGGTTCCTGCTTGTTTCCTCCTCCAATTATTATATATGTATTTACACGCATATATATATATATAACTCAGACACGATTTCCTTCTTCTGTTCATCACTTCTTCGATTTCTTAAAGTTGAATTTTTGAAACCTATGTGGATTCAAAAACGAAAAGCCTTAACTCCTCAAAGGTTAGAATAGCCTTTGAAACCCAGAGGACACACATCCACGTCGGACTACGCAATGCCGTCAATGTTGAGAAAAAATTGGGTGTTTGAAACTAAGTTTTTTTGCCCAAAGTAAGGCCATGGATGTGTAAATATCAAAGAGACGATTCCAACGATACTTAGAACGCGTCAAATAGAGTTCGGATGAGGGAGAAACAAAGGAAAGAAGTTCGCGGGTCGTTAGTCGTCGCCGCCACTTCACTCACAATTTGATCAATAAAAAGTAGGCTTTAAGATCAAATAAATGCCATGGATTTGTAGTTCGCTGAACTATGATTCCAACGACACCAAGAACACGAAAAACGGAGCTAAAACGAGGGAGATATAGCCTCCCGAAGTTTGCGGGTCGCGATGACTAGCCGGACCTCCAACCGGGTCGGGTGGACCAGGCTAGAGGTTGAAGATGATGACTGCCACGTCATCGATCAGAGTACGCCACGTCAATGTTAAAGACACATTATCGCCACCTCACGCTACCTCAGCCTGGCCCTGGTCAACCATTGACTAGTCAAAGTCAACAGTCATCCATTAACTGTTGGCCCAAAAAAAAAGACATATGGTACGTGGGGCCCACTGGGGACTCCCTTTGACAAGTGGCAAGCATCGCCGGTGCCTGTCACCAGCTGACGGACGCAAGGCGGCGCGTGGAGGTCACACGCCACCGACGAGAGTGGCATTCATTGGAATTTTCTAATTTTTCAGGATTTTTCCATCAAGACACCTTCTAGGGGCACGTGAGAGCGCATAGGACCTCCGATTGAGACGTGATTTGTTCATAAAAATCCCTAAATTCGAGAGCTTCAATTTGATATATAATTTGCATATATTTGAAGCACGTCTGGATGTGATTTGAGTCAAAAAATATGCTTATGTGTTTTTAGAGGTTCCCAAAAATTGTTGGAATTGAATCAATGTTGGTTCTATTATTTTTTTAGGATAGGTTGGCTTATTTTTTTAAGAGTATTTTCAGTTGCAACATAAGGTTAAATACTGAAAGATTCTTTAAAAGTAAGGGATTATTCAAATAAGTTTTTTGAATATAAAATCTTATCCAACCTTGACTCAAACTCTTAGAAATAAAAACCTGAAAAATTGCAGCAACTTAAAATTATTCAATAATTATTGAAAAATAATAAGTCTTCCCATGCTTCTAACCACATTGATCCACTTGGATTGAAGCAATGACTTCTAAAAGTCAATCCTTCATCACAAATGTTATGACAAATGATAAGACAAATAATGTTAGAATCATCTCATCAAGTGGGAGGTATACTGCAATTATATCCAAGTAAGTAGATGTCAACATGGCAAAGAGGAGCTGGACATTGTAGCTAGACGCTACATGAGTTAATCTGGTCAAAAGGGCCTAAGAGAAGGAGAAACTAGTTAAGAGACAACAAAATGAGGGAAAAAGTTTTATTGAATGTTCTTTTCATTGAATTTATGATTAAATTCTTTGGTTTTAGAATTGAATTCAGTATATTCTCTTCTTGTTTTCTTGAACATTCATGCTAGTTAGATGATATTGTGTTATTATCTTGTTGATATAATGTCTTTAATTGAGTGGGAGTTTTCTAGAATGCGTCTGGAAATCCAAAGGGGAAAGTGTTCAAGGAAGACTATGGTTAAAAGGGTGATGAGCTAACTAGCATGATTGGGATGGGAGTCAACATAGTTGTCTCCTGAACATGAAACTAGTGAACTTATTATCTACTTATCCTTTGTCTAACTTGAACAGATATGATTTGTATACCATAATCATCTAAGTGACCAATTATGACTAAGTCTATTTGACTGAAGTTATGAAGACAAGCTCAATAGAGATATCTGTGGAGTTAAAAACTCTCAAATCTCTTTCATTCAAGAAGAATGAGATGTCAGGGACATCCTACCAACTAGTCTTCAGGATTTAAAGGTTGAAGCAACTGAAGGATATAAAAGCTTTATGCTATCAAGTATAGAAAGAACAACATTGCTTAAACTTGTGTTGGTATGAGCAATGTAACCTTATCCAAGCCGTGTGGATAGTATTGGAAGATAGTGAAATAGGTGATCTTCTTCCATAAAGTTAAAACTAAGTTAAGTTTTAACATAGTGTACTAAGTCCTAACATGTTGTTTAGGCAACACTTGAGGCAGATGTCAAACTAAGAAGTTGAGACAAACTAAATGCCAAGTTCTTTCTAACAAACAACAAGTATATGTTGTGATAAGACATCTCCCAGTGAGTGGGAGGAAGCTATGTCTCCCAATGAGTGGGAGTGAGCTATGTCTTCTAGTGAGTAGGTGTATACAAAAGTAAAGATTGCCTCTGATATGCATATTGTAACCTTCAGCAATGTGATTCGCCACATTGAACTTGAGTGTGAAAGACTGAAGGATTCAAGATCCATCAGTCAGACGAATTTAGCTAAGGAGTGGGAGGATTCATCCTCTAAGCCCAAGGGCAAGAAACCTATGAGGTAAACTTAATCTAGATGAGGTCAAATGGTTTCTACAAAGATGAAAAGCTACATTCATAATCCTTAAGGGTTATAAAAGTAGCAATCCACATGAGTTGTGGATATTTCAGAGAAGCATATGGCTTCATGTCAAATGCAAAGTAACAAAGAGATAGAATCAAGGGATTGGAACTTGCACATTAACTCTGCACTGATAAACCACCCTGATTCACTCCATGCAATTGCAACTAGAAAATCACATCTTTGCTATCTCTTTAGTTAAGGATCGATGGGACTATGATTCTTAAATCCTTTGTTGGATTTTAATGTTTCTTTTCTAGGGATAAAAGATTCCATTTCTTGCCACATGTACACCTTGATCAAAGGGAATGATCAAACTAGCAAAAGAGTATTTGCTTAACAACGTGTGCTAAAGGGTTAATACCCTTATGAATAAGTTGAAAACTTATTCTACCTAGCAAGAAAGAAAAAGAAACATTTTTGAGAAAATCCACTACAATTGGCAAAATATGACGTTAGTGAACCAGTGAACGTGAGGGCAAGACACAAAGCTTGGTGTTTCATTAACGTTGTGGACGTTTACTCGAAATACAGTAATGTTTACTTGATTTTTGGCAATTGTAAAGCTGTTAGATAATGGCTGAACTAGTTAGGAATTAGTAAACTAAAAGAATAAGACCTTTAGAACTAATAAGGGTTTAAGACACCCATGTGATTAGTTCAAACAGTTTTGTGTACAAGAAAGGTATTGTTAGGCAACTATCAATACCTAAAAGCCTTTAACATAATAGAGTTGTTGAAATGGGGAGATAGACCTCTCCTTGATTTGGTTAAGAACATAATGGCATCAATGAGGCTATCAGCCATATGTTGGTAGGTGGACTCATAGCTATTATATTCACACTTAACCAAATGCCCTCTATATCAGTCATGACCTTACCCTATGAATCATGGATGGGCCTTAGCCAAGGCCAAGCTCGTTAAGACTATAAGGGTCATCAACTTTATATCCATAATTCTTTCTATAAGTAAGGAAGATTAGGGCCAAGGTATATAAGGTATCTCTTTATGAGATGACATGAGAATTTGAGATGACACGTCTTCATTAGTGAAAATGATGGTGGTTCAGTGACTGATAGAAAATCGTGGGACACAACGTTTATAAAACCCAGATTTCCTAGCAGGAAATAAGCATTAATCACAATAAATCTCTTTAAGAGGTTCACAAGTGATAAGGAATAATCAAGTGTTCCTAAGTTCACTGATCTGAGTGGGAGGATTGAGACCATTTTCACAACGGAAGAGATAAGAGGTAAGTTACGAGAGAATTACTTCACTCATACATAGGAAAAGAATTCTATGAAATCCACCTCGAGCAAATTGACATCTAGCGAATGACTATAAGGGATATATTCCCTAATGGATTGAATGCTCTCTTCATCATTTAGAAGGAGACGATAACTACCTATAAGTGTCTGAAAGACACTAGAAGGACCTGCTAAGATGAATTGCAAAGTGTCATGCAGGAGGATTTGGGTAATTTGTCACCTAGCCAAGAGGCGATTGGGAACAAGTAGGTTCTCAAATCTGTTGGGGGCATATAGAACCTAAAACACTTAGTGGCTAAGGGGTAATACAATGGAAGGTTGTTCGTTGTGCGTCTTAACTCTGAACTTTGGCTATGATAACAAGCTTAGTCTTGAAATTGCATCAAGATGATGTACAGACCACCTTCCAATTTTGAATTTTGGAAATTGGATGATGAACTCTACATGAAGCAGCTTAAGGGCTTCATAGAAATAATCACCCAAATAGTAGTATTGAGGTTTTCACAAGGTGAAAGCCTCACCAACTTCGAAATAATCGAAGAATACTACATAAGTCCCAAACGGTCTAGTGATGATTCTTTGTGAAGTCATCCTTTGTCAAATGACATATGAAACAAGTGTCAAGTGAGTCAAAGGAATAAAGGATAAGAGAATCCTTAAATTCTGAGTTGAGAAAGTCATGGGTTGAACAAATATCTTGAATGACAAGATAAACGGAGATTGCACAAGAAAGATACAATCTTTTCCACCTAAGACATGTACAAGTGTAATCCTTAGACATCTTAGGATGTCAAACTGTAAACTCATAGACACCCCTGAAGTCAAGGGCATAAACCTAAAGAGGTTACATGTCCTATGAGGAATCCAACATAAGAAAGATGGATAGAATCCCATGTGAGACTATAGTTGGTAATATGAATGTACACATCGATGTACATAAGACCAAATGTTTTTTTGTGAGACTTGGAAGTTGTTTTTGGTCCTGCTGTGAAATGGGTTATGAGAATAACTATGGATTAAGTTGTCATGACAACAACTTTCCTTTTTGAAAGGATACTCCAATACAAGACCTAGGCAAATGGTGATGGAGTAAGAAAACATACAAAGTGTTTTTTCCTGTTATCCATGGAAATCGAACACAGGGCGTGTTCTGCCATCATTCAAAGTCCCATATGGCTAAAGTAATTCCTATGAGAGATTGGGAATGAATGGTGGATGGAAGGATCCAAGCGATAACATCTTATGATGAGGATCGTAAGTATCACAGCAAGGCGAAACATACTTTTTGATATATCTCTATAAGAGATATGCTTTCAAAGAGGGAAAGTGACAGTTCAATGACCTTTTACTGACAGAATGTTGGTAGATCCCCTTACTGAGCCCATAGCTTGATTTTCATTGAGTTAGTGAAAATCTTGGGGTGCGAATAAAATGTAAGGTCGTGAACTTCTTTTATATGAAGATAAAAGAAATAGTATGTATGTTATGAGTAAATACATATAAGGTATACAAGTTTGTATGTCGTAAAGGTCAGAAAAGGTTGGTTCACTTACATGAACAACCATCTTCCCATGTTTTACGGGGGCATGGGAGGGTAAGACGAGCAAATGATCACCATGAGATGGTTAAGAAGAATCTTTGCGTTTGAGTCACCTCGGTTAGACTGAGATGAGATCTACATGTGTGCATATACACAAAAAATGGATCGAAGCATGAATATAGACCTGTAGACAAGCAAAGAACTCTTTTTCACAAATGAGATTGTAAAAGAGATATTGTGAAAAAGAAAGTTCTAGGTTCGAATGTTGAGTACAGTTTGGAACTAATTTCTGTACGATGAAAGATAAAGATATCGACGTACACCTCACCGTAGCATGCAATTCATACTGCATGTGCTTAAGAGTTAAACTGCAACACGGGATGTAGGTGAAAGATCCCTAGTTCACTACAGTGTGAGTCCCAGGAAGGAAAAATCCTTCCGCGATGCCCTTAAGACTTAGACAGCGTCATGAAAGCTTGTTTTGGTGACAGCTACTTTAGCTAAAGCTCCATGATCACACTCGATTCGGTCAGACGATTGAAAACTAGGAAAGCGACCAAGTCAAGATGGACTGATGTTTAGTCAAAAAGGAAGATTTACTCCTAGATACATAAGATGTGCTAGTATCTGTGGTCGACCCCTTACTAGCTCTATGTGTAGCTAGTAAGTGCGAATACTATTTGCATGGAAGGCAATATGAGTTAATCAACATATTAACTCGAGAGGGATTAGATATGCCATGAGTAATATGTATGGGAGAATCTGGGGCATATGAGGCAATGAACATATAGCTTACAGTTATATATAAAGGGTGTCCTTGGATGCTGATTCGATATAAGGGATTTCTAGTATCACAAGCATCAAATCTTGAAGACGTTTTTGCCTACGCAGTCATGGCAGACGCCAAGTATGAAACAAGAAAGAGTAACGCACACATGATGGGAGGCCCATCAAGTGCGAGTGGGAGATGTTGGACTTCGGGTCCAAGTCCGCCCTTGATGGGCTGGACTATTTGATTAGGATATAAGTAGCCTAATCAAATAAGAATAAAATCAACATTAATTACAGATTGGGGAATAATTCAACAATAATTATGGATTTGTTAAATGAGGAACAAATCACCATAATTAGGGAATTAATTGAGAATTAATTAATTGTTGTCTTGGAGGACAAGAAGGAGTGCACACGTTTCCTAATTAGTGGCCTCTATAAACCACTATAAATAGGGCATTCCTCCTCAATTGCAATTCACCCCGCCATTGAGTTTTCTGGCAATTCTCTTCTCTCCTACCATCTTTCTGGTTTTGGTGATCTGCTGTGCAAATCACAATTAGGCTCTAGTAGTCTAATAATTGTATGGGCACAAATATGGATCATTGGAGCTTTGACTCGGATCCGAACATGGATTCGCCTCGGTATGCCAAATCTCCCTTTAGTTATATTTTTCTTACACACAGCATACAATCTGTCACATATACATGTTGCCTCATTGGCATACACATATCGCATTGCCTCTCTGACAATGCACATAGCCACTCTGGCTTTCATATTGCCTCTCTGGCATTCATATAGCACATTGCCTCTCTGGAAACTACATAGCCACTCTAGCTTTCACATTCGAATCATTATACAATAATGACAAAACAGACATATAATGCATCATATATAGTATAAGAGTAGGAGTCACTACCTTGTTCTTTCCTAACATCCTTTGGCACAGTGGTCTCACAAGCGCGGCAAATGTCAAATCCTATATCTAAGATCAAGGACGATGGATCAATCTCTTTTTCAAGTTCTTAATTCCATAACACTTAGAGTTGGTTATCATTCAAACTCTTTGCGTGCCCACTAGGAGCCTAGACATATTCTCAAAGGGTTGGATTACTACCCTTAAAGATCTCTCTTTCCTAAGAAAAACATTGATTTTTTGCCAACTCACTCGAGTGAAGAAGGCTTCACTCGAGTGATACCCCCATTCGTACTCGAGTCCCAACAAGTGAGACGTAGAAAGTGTGAACCCGAGAGCACCAACATACCTTGGAGTGGCCAGTTTACTCGAGCACTATCCTCAGCACCCGAGAGACAACACACATTCACCCGAGTCCCATCGAGTGAAGTGCAGGAAGTGACTACCCAAGTGTAACTCTAAGGTGAAACCTACTCCAGTACTCGAGTGAGAACGAGTTCACTCGAGTGATGACTCATATCACTTGCAGGCAAGGAAGTGCACCTTTGCACTTTGCCTGGGAATTCTACTGAAATGTCGAAGAGAAAGAAGGGAAATATCATGCTGGACTCGAGTGAGGCTTATCAGAAGCCAAAACCTAGCAACTGATATAACTTTCCAGATTTGCCCAATTTGCTTCCAATGGTTCCAAAACCTATACCAAAGCTCATTCCCATCTAAAATTCCATAAGGAAACCATTGGACACACTAAAACAACCAAAATCACTTCATAACCTCAATTTGGTCTTGGATCAACACACTACACTTAAATCACCCGATGACCAAAACTTCCACTTCCCACTTCCAACTAGGGGATTACATAACCAACATCAACATAATATCTACATTTCAAAAATAAACAGTAATCCCAAGTCCAAAATAGATAACCAACAACCTAACAACACATCTCTACAACATCCTAGCCACTCCTAGTGGTTCGTTTCTCCTTGGAGCCACTTGCCCTGTCTGAATTGTTAGTCAATGGAAAGAATGAGATTCAAAAGAATCTCTGTAGTTAAAAATCACTCATACAGTGTATAAACGCATAGCATATATGATCATGTTAAGCAGCATCACAATGATATATGGCTCACGCCACATACGACAGCACTTATGGCTGTAAATACTATGCATCAGCTTTCACTGCGATCTCAATGCAACAGCTTACGATGTATCACTATGCGTCAGCTTTCGCTGTGATCTTAAAGCATCACAATGTATCACAATGCATGACAAACATACATACAATACTTTACACATAGCATAAGAGAAGAGTCACTACCTGATTCTTTCCGAACGTGCTCTAGCACAGGTCGTTCATGATCAGGGCAAATGTCGAATCCTACAATTCTAAATGCACCATTCAGACACTTTTATAGTGTTTCTGAGGGTTATATGAGTCTATAAAGAAAATTTATAAAATTTCCCCCGGGGACCCGACCCGGGCCCGCAGCACCCGGTCCGATTGCACTTTTCCCGAAATTCTAACCTGGGCTATCCTAACATATTTCCACGCAAGGTATCCATTTTCGGACTCAGAATTATCAAATTCAATGTTAAATTACAAATTTACCCTTGGCAGCCCCACTTTAAGGGTTTTAGGTGCGTTTTCGAAATTATGCTTTTTCGGCCTTTTCCGAAAAAGTGACCAACTGTAACCCCATCAAATTTTTGCTCCTGAACTCAATGGAACCATCAAATCATTGAAAATCCAACTCTAAGACCCATTGCTAGAGCTAGCCAAAATTCTCAAGTGTTCTTGGAAAAATTGGGGTTTTTCGGTTTCGGCTCCGTAAACGCGTTCCATTATACTCCTAACCACTTTATTGACTATTCTATTAGGTTAAAACTACCATTTAGTAGCAATTTGGGCAGCATAACAACCCCACACACCCATTTTCCATTTTGAAACCAATGACGATCCGGCGAAATTTCACCGATTAAATTGTCCACAACAGCCAGAACAGTCAATATACAAGAGTTTAGAAGTTACTTCAAGCCCCCACTAGCTTTTCCTTGCCTTGGCTAAAACCCTAGCTGTTATAACACCAAAGGAGGAGCTTCCAAACCTTCAAGAACATAAAGGAGTAGCTTAGGATTGGAGTTATACGCGTTAGGAGCTAGATCATCGGAGAAATCGGCTTACCTTGCGAGTTCTCTTCTCTTTTCTCTCTCTAGAAATCTCAAACGTTTTTCCTCTTCTTCGGCAGAATAAACTAATGGTTTTGAAGCTTGGAGGAAGAAGATGATATGTTATATTATGCTTATGTCATTATTCCCTTATGATGATGTCATAATTCCAAAATTGACATTTTCAGATTTTCTGGCAGATTTTCTGCCCAAACTTTGAAAAATCATAACTAATTCTAGAAAAATCGAAATGAGGTGATTCCAAAGCCAAATGAAAGGCATTTAAGTCCTCTTTATAGGAAAAATATGGGCCATTATCCAAAATTACCACAAAATTCTTGAGTTATATAAAACTCATCGCTGCCCCAAAACAAAGTTCAGTTTCCATCCCAAATTGTGGACGGTCATATCTCCTAGCTCACAAAACGAAATGGCACAAATTATATGTCCATTTTGAAGCTTGGGATGTGAACTTTAAGACTGGAAAGTTTTCGAATTTTTAGACGCCATTTGCCAATTCAAAATATCCATACAAACCGACTGTCCTGCACAGAATTACACTTAACAGTTTTTCAAATTTTCAACCAATGTGTCCAATGGCTCCAAAATCAATAATCAAACCTATTCCCACACAATTTTTCACAAGGAAACCATTGGAATCACTAAAACCACCAAATTCCCATCACACATTCTCCAAAAGTGTTTATTCAACAATAATTATATCCACTTTTAAAGTCATTAACCCTTAATCACTTTTTGGGATATTACACCCATGACCCTTCGCAATCCGTTAGACCTTTATTTAAACTAAATCTTTCATTGTGATTCTAACTACTTTTATTTATCAGCCTCCCGCTCCTCTCCTTTATCATGCTATAAGTTCCCAAGGAACGTTTTTGCCATCGCTACCCCCTCCTCCACTACCTACTCCTCCTCAAGGCTTGTTAGTGGCAACAAATGGCTCAAGTATTGAGGATCCTAACCACATCGACCCCTTTGCCGTCGCCAATGCCTTCGCCCCCTCTACCAATCCATCTATTGTTTTGAATGACAAGATGACACAAGAGAAAAGAGCACTGGGCAAGGGTTTCTTATCATGAAGGAAGTCCAAAAATAAAATTAAGAGAGAGGAGAGGAAACCTATTGTAGATGGAACAAGAAAGGTCAAATTTTGAAATCTGACAAGTTCACAATTTTTAGATTTCACATTTTGTCCTTTTTTGTTCCCCCTTAAAGTAAGTTTCCTCCCCTCTGTCATAATTTGCTTTAGATCTCCTTCATGACAAAAAGACCCTTCCCAGTGCTCTTTTCTCTTATGCCATCTTATCATCTAACTCAAAGATGGATTGGCATAGGGGGAGGAGGTACCGGTGATAGTGGAGGGGGTGACTTGGTTACGTCTTGAGATACATAATGGTTAGTAAGTAAAACCCATCACTTAATATAAGTCATGAAACAACAAACGCTGTGATGGTTTGAAACCTTTCCCCTTCCTTATGCTGATGATAATACTCTGACCCAACCTTCATCTCCCTCTTCCGATGATGAGATGAACTCCCTCCGTCAACAAGCATTGAAAGTCTCATCCATGCAACATATGGGCTCCATCATATGGTCCAGGTTTACCTGTAAGAACAAGGACACATGGACAATTGCTTGAAGGAACTTACCTCTCTCGTTCACTCTTTGAACAGGAAGGTGGACAATTTATTAGAGAATAAAGAATCTGATGATGTATCATATTCTTAAAACATCTCCATGACTTTTTGTTTTTATTTTGTTTATTTAATTTGTCTCTTTTGTTGTTGTTGTTGTAAAATGGTGGTTGCATAATCAACCACTAAAATTTTTAAAAAAAATAAAAAAGGTATATACATTATGGTTATTAAATAACAACCATCACTTATTATAATACCATGCAAATAAATAACAGTTATACTTTGTAACAGTTATAAAGAGCTCAAGAGAATAATGGTTCTTATGATAAAACAATCATGAAACGTTTGATGAACAAACAATCGATTTATTTGCTAACTTTATATTAGAAAAAAATGTAACATTTCTCTTAAATAACCATTAACTAAACGGTCCAAACCTTTCCTCTTCCGCACCCTCATGATGAGAATACCTTGTGCTTCTTTGCTCTTTGATGATTATCACGAGAACCAAGTACCCTTTCATTATCCACTACTACACGTGACTACTCCTCTTAAACTTCCAACATGTGCAGTGATGGTTTTAACCGTCACTTCCAATCAATATAAACTCCCAATTTCCTTATGTTTATCATCCTCCTCTGATCTTTCATTCTCCAAGATGAAATGGCATGCTAAATACTTGCTAGAAATTCCACGGTGTCATCTGTAGGAATTGATAGGCACAGAGGAATAATTTTAAAATTTCACCAATCCCAATCGAGGATCTATCAAAGGCGTTTAAACCGAGTTAGTAAGAATTGTACCTTTCTTTTTGTTCTAAGTTTTTGATCTTCTGGAGCTAACACTTTGATCAACTCCCTCTACCAATGTCCACACAAATGCTACTCCAACACGAACTGCGTGCTAGCTCCTCCAATATCACCTAGGCTTTCCTTGCGGCTCTGAATTCTCATCCGTACATAAATTTTTCTGCTCCATTATTTTTATAACCCATGAGGGCTTTATTTGAATTTCAAAATTAATCTTGATTAATTTTGAAAATAATTAACCCTTAATTATCTTGATGAGCTAATTAAATAAATTCGAATTAAGTAAATCTGTCATACAGTTTTAATTTAACCTATATATTTAATCCGAATAAAGAGCCAATAGATTTAATTTATCCTTATAAATTAAATATGAGATATTATATTTCTATCATGTTAGTTATTAAATTTAATTTATCTAATAAAATTAAATTTGAAACTAACACAATATAATAATATTATCATATATATATATATGTATTTCAAAAATACATATATATAATATTATTAATTTTATTTTCACGAATTTTATATTACATATATAAATATAAAATTTGTCCACCCTTGATTAAACATTGTCTTGTATTGGCCATTCTGTGTGTGCGACCCTGTACGCCCATATGAAGTTGGCAATAGGCCAATAACTATATTAACCCAGAAGTCACAAGCGGCCTCTAACAAGACATTATAACTAGCCAATTCATATGAGGATCGTTAACAAGATGCAACCTGTCATACAACCATGTCACGTCCTTTTGGTCACACGATATTTCGGCCAAGGATGAGGCATGGATAATGTCATCCTCTTATTCCTGACCATTACTTTCCCAATTCCTGAGTAGTCTGATAATAGAAATGGAAACACCTTTCCATCGTAGTATGGCCAAACATTTCTCAGACTCACTCATCGAGGAACCCAGTAATATCTCTCTCTAATGTAAGGGACAAATTCCATTTTTAACATTCATATTTCTCTGCATGAAAAACCACTAAGCCCAATTGTAGCCTTTACCATCACCCGGTCAAAGGTGACTTTTAACTAGTTCAAAGCTTAGCAACTCTCATGTAGGAATCCATGATGACCTCAGGTCGAAAGGCATTATGACATGGTTAAACATGGGAAAATCTTATGACTTGATCCATGAAGCTTTCTCATAGCAGGTAAGTCCAGCACCTTGTACTCTTACAAGTGCCTAAGACTTTGATTCATATATCCATATCTTATCAAAGTCATACTGGTCTTATTTCATCTCTACTCCCACATAGATGACCGACCAAGGACATTTGGGACAATCTTTATGATTTACGTAAGAATACAGTCATCATAGTTAACATGCGAATAATATGATAACATAATGGAGAAAATTCATTAAATTAATAATGTTCAAAATACAATGATTGGCCCATATGGCACAATTTCCAACATCATGCTCCTCCTCCACCTCTTTCCCCTCCTCTACAACGTCCACCACCTCCTTCTCCCCCTTCTCGTCCTCCACAACCTCTACCTTCTTCTCTACCTCAGGTAGAGGCAATGATGTAGCATGCAGACTGCATTAACATGTAGTGAGGAGGCTAGCCAGATATTTGTCAACTATGAATAGAAAGGCCAATCTCATTCTTGACTAGTATGGGATTGGCTACTATAATCCTAACATACTCCCAGATAATTTAGGCTACTTCTTTAGAGATAAGTAGCATGATGATATTAGTTTGCTGTGAATTTATGAAACTTTTGATTCATTCAAATTGAATGAAACAAAATTTCCTATATTTTCAACAAACCTCAAGTCATCTATTAGATAACTAGCCACCAGAAGGTGATATTTGTAATTATCTGAGCACTAATAGCCAACAATTAAAAAAAATATACCTCACGGTTATTAACTAATAACCATGATATATGTATGTGTTAAAATAATAACATAACTCATGGTTGTTAATAAAGAACCATAATAAATATAAACAAATAAATAACATTTTTATCACTACAACTGTTATGTAAATTCTTCGGCACAATAACCCAAAAAACCTAACCCTTCCTCTTTTATTTAGGCATCTAAAATAAAACTCACTTGACACTTAGTCTATTCGAATGAAACCCTCCAACATAAAAACCTTAGTACTTCTATTGTCTTTTTGGGCCGTCGAGAGTCATTTTCAGTCAACCCTCATCATAAAAAGCCTTTGTCTTACTTCTCAGCGACACCTGTGCTAGTCAATACTTTCACACTTGTTTCAGCGACTGCCGAGCGAGTTCCCTAACTCATGTTTTTATCATTTGTGAGCCCTAGCTAGGTCATATTTCTTTGTTGCACTGTCCTCCTTATTCGATAAAGGTGCCTTTGTGAAGTCACAAAACGATAAAGTATTCAAGGTGACAATAACTTGCTTTTCCGAAGTTTTTTTTTTTGGAGAACCTATTATTACTTTGATTGAAGGTTCATTTTGAAACCCCTTGCCTCGAAAATCATAATTATGATTCAAGAATGTGTAGTTAAAATGAATAAGAGACTGGCGGATAATTAAAACTTATTTCATTCCCTTCCTTCAGGTAGGGTTTTCACAAATTCTTTCAAAATTCCTTCCCTATCGTGGTCTCAATTGTAAACTCCGAATATAATTACCCTATGTAGTTAAATCACACTTATACCTATCAGAGTGTACAACAAAAGTTCTGGCAACCCCGGGTTGATATAAATACATACTAAGGATTCAGACATTCCCATTTAGGGGATTACACAACTGTATCCAAAATACTATTTACAAAATATATAGTGATCTTCAATCCAAATATGACAACCAACTAAAATCTATGTTTGAGCTACCCACCCTTGGTTGTCTCCTTTCCCTTGGAGCCACTTGCCCTGTCTTAAGATTAGTCAAAGGAAAGAATGAGATTCAAGAGAATCCCAGTAGTAACAAATCACTCATACCACACATGATCACACAACATGCAAGTAAGTCACTAAACAGCAGTAACAATACAAAATATAGCCCACCCTCATCCCCTTTTACCACCGGGAAGGCACGCAGTCCTTACCCAAACCGTTGTTAGTGACTCAAGGACTATTGGCGTGGCAGTGCATACATATAGCCTTTCGGCTTCACAAATAGCCTTTTAGCTTTCACATATACACAGGCTTTATAGCATTCAAAATCATCACAAACCAATGATATACACACATATAATGCATCACATATAATATGAGAAAAAGAGTCACTACCTTGTTCTTTCCTTATTGGCGTCGGCACAGGCTGCTGCGATCAAGGAAAATATCGAATCTTGTAATTCCAAATGCATCATATAGACACTTCCATAGTGTTTCTGGAGTTATACGAGTCTATAATGAAAATTTAAAAAAAATACCCCCGGGGACCCTGCCCGGGCCTGCCGTACCTGGTCCGGCTGCATCTTTCCTGAAATTCTAACTTGGGCTATTCTAGCATATTTCTACCCAAGGAATCCATTTCAGAACTCAGAATTATCAAATTCAATGTCAAATTACAATTTGTCCTTGGCAGCCCCACTTTAAGGGTTTTAGGGGTGTTTTCGTAATTATGCTTTTTTGGCATTTTTCCAAAAAAGTGACCAACTGTAAACCCACCTAATTTTCCCTCTTGAACTCAATGGAACATCAAATCATTGAAAATCTAACACTAAGACCCATTTATAGAGCTGGCTGAAATTTATGTGTTCTCCGGGGAAAATCGGGCTTTTACAATTTCGGCTTCGTAAACGAGTTCCTTTCTACTCCTAACCACTTTATTAACCATCTAATTGAGTTATTACTACCATTTGAACTGAAATTGGCCAGCATAACCCTTAGGCACGTTTCTAAAGTTTAAAACCAATGGCAATCCGGTGAAATTTTATCGATTAAATTGTCCACAACAGTAAGAATAGTTAATATACGAAGGTTTGGAAGTTACCTCAAGCTCCTACAAGCTTTTCCCAAATATGGCTGAAACCCTAACCTAAATGACAATAGATTTTTGAACCTCCAAACCTTAAAGAACAAAGAAGAGTTGCTTAGGGTCGGAGTTATACGTATTAGGAGCTAAATCATCGGAGAAATCAGCTTACCTTGTGAGATTTCTTCCCTTTCTCTGTCTAAACTCTCTCAACTTTCTCTCTCTTATTTCAACTATTGTGTGCTTCAAAATGAGTTGAAGAGGAAGAAGGAGATGATTAAATATTATGCTTATGTCATCTTTTGTTTTTTTATAATTTTCCAAAATTCCAAAAATCACTTTTTATGTACAATAACTCTATGTACATGTAATCTTGCCATTAAGCCAAACCAATATTTCCTTCATTATGCCACATGTAGGTGACGCTTAGAGGTCCCTCCCTATGGTCTCAATTGGCTTCACAACTTGTCCAAGTTACGTATACATGTAAAGTCCTAATTTTGGTCAAATTTGCTCTTTTTGCTCAAATTTTCCATAAATTCATATTTAATTGACCAAAATACTTTGAATACAATTTTCACATTTATTTTCCTTAAATAATTTAAATTAACTTCAATTAATTGGGAAATAATTAATTTAGCACTTGTTTGGCAAAATTACAAGTTTGCCATTCCATTTTCTTTGCATTTTCGGATTTTTGGCAGATTTTCTGTCCAAACTATGAAAAATCATAACTAATTCTAAAAACATTGAAATGGAGTTATTCTAAAGGCTATAGAACCCATATTGAGTCTAGGTTTAAGGAAAAATATAGCCTTTCAATAGCTGGAAGTATATCATTCCTAGAGTTAATTTCTTTGATTGCTGCTCCAGAAAATAATCAATTTCGCTAGGCAACTTCAAAAATCCATAACTCTTAGCTCAAAAATCGAAATGACACAAATTATATTTCAATTTTAAAGCTTGACATGTGAACTTTAAGACTGGAAAGCTTCATAATTTTTAGACACCATTTGCCTATCCAAATTATCCATACAAACTGACTGCCCTGCACAGAATTACAGTTGACAGTTTTTTCCAATTTTCAACCAATGTGTCCAATGGCTTCAAAATCAACAGTCAAACCTAGTCCAACACAATTTTTCACAAGGAAACCATTGAAATTACTAAAACAACCAAATTCCTATCACACATTCTCCAAAAGTGTTTATTCAATAATAATTGCATCCACTTTTGAAGTTATTAGGCCTCAATCCCATTTTTGGGTCATTACACATTTCCTGTTATAAGAAGTTGTCAACCCATTGCTTTGGCTAAAGGTTTATACTTTATTGATCTTTTTTTAAGTATCTTCTGGACATATGATCCCTAAGGAAACTATATCTCCATTTTTGGAAGTGTCTATTATCCACAAGTTACTTCAAAAAGTTCAATAGGTGTGATGAAGCATTTCACCCAAGAGGGGGGGTGAATTGGGTGATAAAAAAATTTCATTGCATATATAAAAATTGACTGGAAACTTAAAACAATTAAGAGCTAGGAGAAATATCACCAAAGTATACACTGGGAGTTATACTGGTTCAGTCACAACCACTTTGATCTATGTCCAGTCGTCAGAGCTTCTCTGAGAGTTTCACTATATCTTCCAAGATTCAGTGGGTTCTTGGCACCTTAGTACATGGCAAGTTCCTTCACGGAACACTTGCTCCCCCTTACACATTGTAATCAAATCCCCAACTCAAGGTTCTAAAACCTTAAGTTGTCTCAATAACAAATATTGAGTTTGTAATGAAAAAAATCTCTCACAGAGCAAATATATAATCACTAAAGTACAAAGAGTGAGTATACAAAAAAAGAGCACAAATATAATGATAGATGTAAGTTTGCGTGTTTTTAGTTGTTGTGTTCTATTCTTTGAATGCTCCATATATATAGATGATTTGTGGTATATGTTGGAAGCAATTCAAACATGCCTGTTAGAGTCGCGCAGCTACGATTGACCGTTATACAAATTTGAAAATTATCTATTTATGATAGGTAGCGGTAGGTGAGATCTCGGACGCTTTATTTGACTTTTCTTTTATTGCATGATCTCTTCATTGTTTCTCTACAAACATACTTAGAATACTAATACAATGAAGGGTTAATCATATAGATAACAAATCAATAACATCGGATTAAAATCATGCTTTCTGGACTTCTTTACTCGAGTGATCATGTCCATTACTCGAGTAATCCCTCGAGTAATCTTATTAAAAATAAGGCAAAGAGTAAATCAATGTTTCTCACAATGTTACTCAATTAGGACATGGAGTAACTTACTTCACAAAAACTTTTGAATATCTGGTTACTCGAGTGCTCTCCCTAGTAAGCATGCCTTTTCTTAACTAGTTACTCGAGTAATCCCTCGAGTAAACTTCCAAATAAGTTTGCAGATTACTTGAGTGGTCCCTAGAGTAATGAGACTCAAATATTGAGATTACTTGTTCTTTGCTTACTTGATTACTCAAGTGATCGCTTGAGTAATCTTTAAATAATTCTACAGATTACTCGAGTGCTCCCTCGAGTAAGGCCTTTTTCTCACCTAGTTATTCGATTGGTCCCTCGAGTAAATTATGGCATTTCTTGTCTGAGAGCTACTGGATGCTTTCTGCTCTGGTTACTCGAGGGGTTACTCGAGTAATGGTCCATATAACTTTGCAAATTACTCGAGTAGCCCCTCGAGTAACTTCATCCAAAAGTTGGCAATGCTTTTCTGGAAGATTTTCTCCATCATTACTCGAGTGACGCCTCGAGTAATAAGGTTCATTACTCCAGTGATCACTCCAGTAACCTCTTCAAAAAGCTGCCAGTGATGTTTTTCCTGTGCTCTGTCTCTCAGTTCTTCTTCATTACTCCAGTACTTACTTCAAGTAATGCTTTTGTCTGCCATTTAGTTACTTTGTTCAAATTCTTTTGTTTTTCATGAAATCCTTTTGTATTATTGCTCCAATCTTTGTTATCATCAAAACACATGGGATCTAACATTCTCCCCCTTTTTGATGATGACAAAACTTGGTGATTTTGAACAAAGTTTTTGAAATTTAGTTTTCAATCAAATGCTTCTTGAAAAATTTTCATATGAAATATCTTGTTCAATTTAAAATCAAAAACTATTTTGAAGTAATTTTGAAATGATCTTGAAAAATTGAGTTTTGTTCTAATTTACTTGTTCACCTTGCATACACAATCAAAAACTCATTAGTTCACAATGCAATATAACTTCAATGTAATCTTCAATTAAAATTGCATAAGAAGTTCATTACATAATTAAAAACCAAAAAACAATTAAAAACTAGTATAGCTCCCTTAAACCCTATGCACCCAATAGATTTACAAAAACACTTAACAAGCCATAAGCCATTGTTCACAAAATCACTCAAGCTCTTCTCCCCCTTTTTGTCTTCATCACAAGGGTAGTATCAATCAAGATCAGAAAGAGGAATAGATGGCTTAGCTGTAGAGATAGGAGTGACAGGAAGTACCAAAGATTCATGTGAGTCATCTGAACTAGAAGAATCTGAAGATGATGGTTCAGGTTTAGGAAGATTCACTGGGGGTACCTTAGGATCTTCTGGAGGGTTCTGTGGTTGAAATGGAACCAGAGAAGTAATCTCTACCTCCTCTGTAGCAGCAGGTGAAGACACAAGCACTTCCTCAGTGTGTCCAGGTGAGGCAATAGGATTAGGCACTGAGTCAGGCTGAACTGGCTGTGTTGGATCATCAGTGGTGATGTGAATAGGCTCGGATGTATTTGGGTCAGGTACAGAAAATAAAATTTCTTTAAAATAGAGATAGGTAAGGGAGGAAGAGGATGGATAAGGGTCTAGGCTCAAAAGGTATAGACTGAGAAGGTCTAGGCTGAGGAGGTGGTATAGGCTCAGGAATAACAGAAAGACCAGGAATAGAGGAGCCAGATGCCATAGCATCAAGTATGGCAACAATTGATCTCAAAAGCTCACCCTGGGCACGTTATTCTGCTAACATCTCTTTATGCCTCTTATCCATGCTCTCCACAAGTTCTCCCATCTTCACATTCATATGGGTTACCAACTCCGCATTCGTATTGGCAATGTCGATAAGGAAACCCTTGAGAATATTCTCTATAAAATTTTGCAATATGGCACCAAAGAAGGAAGGAGAAGATGTGGAAGCTGGAGTAAAAGACTGTGTGTCATTCATTCTGCTAGTCTCAGTCATAGTCTTCTTCTTCTTCTTAGAACTTACTTCAAGAGGAGTCTTTAGGAGAATATCAATATTCAGCTTTCTAATCTGATTTCGCCTTACTGGAGTTAATCTCTCAATTGGTTCTCTACTCGTCAAGTACCTAATCTTGTTCTTCTTTAAGAATAGAGATATAAGTTGAGGATAAGGCATTGGAGTAGTAGGTTTTCCTTAAAACCTATATCGTTTGATCTCAACAAAGATATATTCTCGCAAGTCCTTTTGTTCTTTGAGAGGTAATGAGGCAATTTTTTTGTAACCCTTCTCAATGAAATTAGTGTAGTTGTTGGATTTGTTGACTATAGCTCTTGAATAGATATACCATAGAACTCGATGAAAATCACACATATCACTCGGGTTGAAATTTAAAGGCCCTACTATCTCACCAGGTCTTAAGATAGAAAACAACTTGTTTGAATCAAGATTAGGGTAATCATCATCAGGAGGGTCCTCTATTCCTAACTAGGTGTTGATTTTAGAGGGTGAGATTAGGATTTCTTTACCTCTAACCTTAGTAACCATTTCTTCTTCTAAGGCATCCTGGAGAGGATCATTTACATGCTCAAGATTACATTAAAATGCCTTACAACTTTGGTGTAAAAGGGGAGTTTAATAGACAGCTAAGGCAAATAGGAATCAAGATATGGACTTAGGTCGAATTTCAATACCTCTTAAAAAACATGGTAGTCAATATAGTGTATCTTGTACACACTTCTCCTTGAAAAGTGATCTAAATACTTTTGAGATTCCTCAAGCTTGTTCACATTGAATCCCTATGGAGGGAATGTGATTTCTTCATCTCTTTCTTCTGGTTGCTTTGAAGATTTCCCTTTCTTTGCTCCCTTAGATTGAATAGTTTCCTCTAGAATATTTGCCATGACCTTTTTAATCTTTTCATCATACTTTGGCCTTTTAGATGATTTGGGAGAAAATATAGGTGTCTCGGATGAGTCAGAAGGAGGAGGAGATGGCTCTTTTGTTTCTTTGCCTCTTCCTGGAGGTGTATTCTTCTTGGTTTGAGCTCTTGTGGTCACCGGTTCCTTGATGACAACCCCTTTCACCTTAGGCTTAGTTTGCGGCTTGGTTTTAACTTTAGGTTTGGGAGATAATTTTCTTTTCTTGGTAGGAGGAGTGGAAAGTGAATTAGAGGGTTGGTATAGTTTAAAAGACTCAAAATGAGTAGTAGGATTAGGAGATTTTGTTCTCACCATTGTGGTTGAGAGAACTGAGATTTTTTGGAAAACTAGAGTCAGAAGTCGTGAGTTAGGGCAATTGATTCTGAGCAATCTGAGTTATTTTTTAAGGTATAAAGCAGTGGGTTTTGACGAAAATGAGAAGACAAAGTGTTTATGAAAAAAATTTTGTAGAGAACTAGGAGAATCACTCGAGGTGATTTTGTGAAAAGTGAACGAGTTGCGACTGATAAAGACCTAAGGCTTGACATTACGCGAGGGCTTACTCGAGTGATCATGAGCTTCACTCGAGTAGCTACTCGAGTGATCATACAAAAAATTTCTTAATGTAGTAAATCCAAGTGCGTACCTGGCATGAATAATATTGTAATTACCCATTTATATTCCCTTGATCATTTGATGGCTCTTTAAGATAAATTTGAGCTGAAACTCAGCAAATTTATGATCTACAACCAAATTTACTCGAGGCCTTACTCGAGTAATCTTGAAGTTTACTTTAGCCCTCCCTCGGGTAATCTGTCTTTTCACATTATGACTATTCATTTCCAACTGTTGTGTCGTTTCATTTGAATTCATTATGAATTAATGCCTCTCTGTCATATTTTCTAGGCCATTACTCGATTATCTACTCGAGTAACCATTCATTTACTTCTAGGTGTTACTCCAGTAATTATGGTTACTTGAAGTTGTCCCTCCAGTAATATTGTCCTTTGTTAACATCTACTTTTCTTACCCTAAAACAGAATATCAGGATCCTGTAAAACAAATTGCTAGAAACTCTGATGCTTAAGTTAGTAATTATCAAAACATCAATACATAACATTATCTAACATTTTATAAACATTAATAACTTATAATTCATTGGGATTTACTATTCCCAATTCTCTTCTAATATATAAGAATTGATCTTTTGCAAGAGGTTTTGTGAAGATATCAGCTAGTTAAAGATGAGTTGGAATAAATATCACTTTGACATCTTTCTTTTGGATACAATCTCTGATGAAGTGATGTTTAACATCAATATGCTTGGTTCTAGAATGTTGAACAGGATTCTTTGCCAAGCTTATCGTGCTAGTATTGTCACAGTATATTGGTATCTCCTTTAGATAAATACCAAGATCTTGGAGTTGTTGCTTAAGCCATAACACTTGTGCACAACAACTTGAAGCTACAACATACTTAGCTTCTGTTGACGAAAGAGACACTGTATTTTGTTTCTTGCTAAACCATGATACAAGTGAGCGTCCATGAATCTGGCTTTGTCCACTGGTACACTTTCTGTCTGTCTTGTATCCTTTATGATCAGAGTCTGAATATGCAACTAGATATTTACTTCTTCCTTTGGGATACTAGAGATCTAATTCTGTCTTGTCAGGAAGATATCGGAAGATACGTTTGATAGTTTCAGCATACGACTCCTTTGGTGCTGATTGATGTCTTACATACACACCCACACTGAATTGAATGTTAGGTCTGCTTGCAGTGAGATAGAGTAATGATCCAATCATTCCTCTATATTTTGTGATGTTGTAATCTTTTCCCTTGACATCAGCATCAAGCAACATAGTTGAGCTCATAGGCGTGTCTATTCCATTTGCCTCATCTATTCCATACTTCTTCAATAGCTCTATAAAATATTTCATTTGAGATATGAAAATTCCATTCTTTCTTTGTTTGATTTGCAAAATAAGAAAGAAATTCAATTCTCCTATCATAGACATCTCAAACTCCCCCTGCATTATCTCAGAAAATTCTTTACACAAGGTTTCATTAATAGCTCCGGAAACTATATCATCAACATATATTTGCACAATTAAAATAGCATGTCGTTTTCGTTTTGTAAAAAGTGTTGTATCAACTTTTCCTCGTATAAAACCTTGATCAATGAGAAAGTTACTAAGCCTTTCATACCATCCTCTAGGAGCTTGTTTTAAACCGTATAAAGCTTTTCTTAGTTTAAAAATATGGTCAGGTTTGGTTACTTCTTCAAAACCTAGAGGTTGATCTACATACACTTATTCCATGATATAGCCATTTAGAAATGCACTTTTTACATCCATTTGATAGAGTTTGAATCCCTTAAAGCATGCAAAGGCTAAGAGTACTCGTATAGCTTCCAATCTAGCCACTAGAGCATGTGTTTTCTCATAATCAATTCCTTCTTTCTGATTATAGCCTTTGGCCACCAATCTTGCCTTGTTTCTAACAATGATTGCGGATTCATCATGTTTTTTCTTGAATACCCATTTAGTGCCAATGATCGGATGATCCTTAGGTCAGGGTACCAAGTCCCAAACTTGATTTCTTTCAAATTGGTTTAGTTCTTCTTGCATTGCTATAATCCAATCATTGTCAATGTTAGAAGGTTCAATCTCAAAAATAAAAGTAGATAAACTAACTTCATTGAAAATTCTATTTCTAGTTTTGACTCCTTCATTCACATCTCCTATAACTTAGTATAGGGGATGACTTTTGTTGGATTTCCAAGCTTTAGGTTGTCCTAGAGACTGAACTTCTTCCTTAGTTTGGTCAACTTTTGGAATAGAAGATTTAGAATTAGGTTGACCATTTTCTTGATTTAAACAAACTTCCTGCTCATCATCAATAGTTTTGTTAAAGGATTCAAATTCATCGAATACAACAAGAATTGATTCTTCAACAACACATGTTAGTTTATTAAAAAATCTGTAAGCTTTGCTTCAGTTAGAATAGCCTAGGAAAATTTATTCATCTGTTTTAGAATAAAATTTTCCTAAGTTATCTTTACCATTATTATGAATGAAACACTTACAACCAAAGATGTACAGATGAGCAAGGTTTGGCTTCCTTCCTTTGTATAGTTCGTATGGTGTCTTCCTAAGTTTTGTTCTGATGTAGGCTCTATTTGAAATGTAGCATGCTGTGCTCATTTCATAGGCCCAGAAAACTTGAGACATATTCTTTTCATTTAGCATTGCTCTAGTCATTTCAGTGAGCACTCTATTCTTTCATTCCATGACTCCATTTTGTTGAGGTGTCCTTGGAGCGGAGAAATTGTGATCATTGCCATTGGGATCACAGTAGTCTCCAAAGGCTTGATTTTCAAATTCTCTACCATGATCTGTCCTAATACCTGCAATGGATATACCTTTCTCATTTTGCACTTTCTTGGCAAAAATAATAAATTTTCCAAAGGTTTCATCCTTTGATGAAAGAAAAATAGTCTATGTAAATCTAGAGAAAATCATCAACAATGACCAATGAATATAAGTTGCCACCAAGACTCTTAACTTTTTATGGTCCAACTAAATCCATGTGTAATAATTGAAGTGGTCTATTGGTTGATATCTCATTTTTCAATTTGAAAGAAGATTTAGTTTGATTACCCTTTTGACATGCATCACAAATCAAATCGTTTTTGAAATTTACTTTGGGTAATCTAATCACTAAATCCTTTTTAATTAACTTGCCTAGTTAGTGCATGTTGACATGAGCTAGCCTCTTATGTCATAACCAACTTTCATCGACATTGCTTAGAAAACAATTTTCAGACTCATTTTTTCTGATATCAAGAGTATAGCAGTTACCTTCCCTTTTTGCTCTAAGCTTTGCTTTAAGGTTCTTCTTATCTAATTGTAAATCTTTCTTGTTTACAATTAGACATTCCTCTGAGTCAAATATTACCCAGTTGTCTTTATCTGCACTTTGGCTCACGCTCAACAAGTTATGACACAAGCCTTCAACATAATAAACATTTTTTACTTCTATGCCTTTATCATTCTTGATTTCACCAATTTCAGCTATCTTTTCGAATTGATTTCCTCCAAATTTTTCCTTTCCACCTTCCTTAGGTTGCAATGGGGTAAAACTTTCAAAATTACCGGTCATATGTCTAGAGCATCCACTGTCTATGTACCATTTGTTGTTTTTAGATGCTTTAGGACATAGATGTAATCAAATACGATTAAGTCTTAAGTATCCACATCTTTTTGGGTCCTTTTGGGTTAGAACAGAATATTTTCTGAACATATGTACCTTTAGGTACCCTTTTGTAGGTTCCTATTTTTCTTCTCTTTTTATGAATGCATGATGAAGTATAATGACCCTTTCTGTTACAGTAATTGCAATATGAAAAAGGATTTAATGTATAAACAGAATGCTGAAAACAATTCAAGTATGACTTACTCCTACTTTCTTTCTTCCTTTCATTCTTTTTAATTTTGGATTATATCCAATTCCAGATTAGTCATTTACAAATCGATGAACTTTTAAAATTACATTTAGCATCTCACTTCCTTTAGTGAATTTTTCAAGAGTTTTCGTAAGATCAGTGTTTCTCTATTTCAAAGAAGAACAGTTTTGACAATCCTTTTCAAAATTCTCTTTAAGTTCTATTTCAGGAGCTTTGTTTCTCTTTTTGAAAACAACTAGTTCTTTAACTACTTTAATGAATTTAGAATATAAAGCATTATATTCATAAAGTAATTCATCATAGGTAGGATTAGTACCAGTTACCTCTTCTTCTGTTTCTTCTTGAGCAATTAGATAGATATTGGCTACTTCCTCATCATCTCTATTTTCATCAGATAAACTATCTCCCCATATCGCATACACAAAGGCTTTCTTCTTGTTGTAGAACTTGCCTTTTCTCTTTTCTTTATTCTTCTGAGCCAATTCTTCACATTCTGATTTGATATATCTTGGCTTTCCACATTCATAGCAGATAATGTGTTCTTTACTGCTTGTTCCTCCTTTCAAAAAGTTTTTGAATCCTTGGCCTTTCTTGTAAAACTTTCTTAATCGTTTTATTATTTGGCCTATTTCATCATCGTCAAGCTCTTCATCTTCATCTTGATCTTCTTCTTTTGCTTTCAGTCGTAGACCTCTCTTATTCTTGTCACCAATATCATCTAGTTCTCATTTGAACTTTAATATACTTTCATATTCAGAAAGGCTTTCGAATAGAGAAGCAACCGATCACATTGATTCACCTTTTACTTCCTCAATTACAGTGACTTTGGCCTCCCAGTCTTTAGAAAGAATATTTAGAATCTTTCGTACTTGGGTATGTTGATCATAGACTTTCCCAAGTGCAGCAAGTTGATTAACAAGATGAGTATATCTAAGTTCGAATTCAGCTATAGATTCACCTAATTTCATTCGATGTAAATCAAACTCAGTAACTAGAGTATTGATCTGGTTTCTTTTATTCCTAAAGTTTCTTTATGTGTTATTTCCAGGGCTTCCCATATTTCTTTATCCGTTGGAAGTGTGCAGATCCTGAAATCCTCATTTTGACTTAAGGCACTTTGAATCATTAGAATTACCTTGCTATTGAGTATGATAAGTTTCTTATCATTCTCATCATATTCTGCTAGTGCCTTAGAAATCCTCTGTGAATCTACAATCTTTTCAGCTTTGTAGTTTCTATTCTCAATCACGTCCCATAGTCCGTATTTTATGGCCATAACGAACACTCTAAACTTGGATTTCTAGAAAGAGAAGTGTTCACCACTGAAACCTGGAGGTCTGGTGATAGAAGCTTCGTCGAGCAGAATTCCTTCACATCCTTCTTAGGTTGTTATACCTGAACAAGAAGACCTACACTCTGACACCAAATGTTAGTGCAAGCGTTTCACCCAAGAGGGGGTGAATTGGGTGATACAAGATATTTTGTTGCATATAAAAAATTGACTAGAAACTTAAAGCAATTAAGAGCTAGGAGAAATATCACCGAAGTGTACACTAGGAGTTATACTGGTTCGGTCACAACCACTTTGACCTATATCCAGTCCTCAGAGTTTCTCTGAGAGTTTCACTATATCTTCCAAGATTCAGTGGGTCCTTGGCACCTCAGTACACAGCAAGTTCCTTCACTGGACACTTAGTCCCCCTTACACGTTGTAATCAAATCCCCAACTCAAGGTTCCATAACCTTAAGTTGTCTTAATAACAAATATTGAGTTTGTAATGAAAAAACTCTCTCACAGAGCAAATGTATAATCACTGAAGTACAAAGAGTAAGTATAAGAAAACAGAGCACAAATATAATGATCGATATAAGTTTGCATGTTTTCAGTTGTTGTGTTTTGTTCTTTGAATGCTCCATATATATAGATGATTTATGGTGTATGTTGGAAGCAATTAAAACATGCTTGTTAGAGTCGTGCAACTACGATTGACCATTATTCGAATTTGAAAATTATCCATTTATGATAGGTAGCGGTAGGTGAGATCTCGGACGCTTTATTTGACTTTTCTTTTATTGCATGATCTCTTCATTGTTTCTCTACAAACATACTTAGAATACTAATACAATGAAGGGTTAATCATATAAATAACAAATCAATAACATCGGATTAAAATCATGCTTTCTGGACTTCCTTACTCAAGTGGCTACTCGAGTAATTATGTCTATTACTCGAGTAGTCCCTCGAGTAATCTTATTAAAAATAAGGCAGAGAGTAAATTAATGTTTTCTCACCACATTACTCAATTAGGACATAGAGTAACTTACTTCATAAAACTTTTAAATACATGGTTACTTGAGTGCTCCCTCTAGTAAGCATGCCTTTTCTTAACTAGTTACTCGAGTGATCCCTCGAGTAAACTTCCAAATAAGTTCGCAGATTGCTTGAGTGGTCCCTAGAGTAATGAGACTTAAATCTTGGCTGAGAGTACTTGCTCTTTGCTTACCTGATTATTCGAGTGATTCGTCGAGTAATCCTTTAAATAATTCTGCAGATTACTCGAGTGCTCCCTCGAGTAAGGCCTTTTTCTCACCTGGTTACTAGAGTGGTCCCTCGAGTAAATTGTGGCATTTCTTGTCCAAGAGCTACTGGATGCTTTCTACTGTAGTTACTCAAGTGGTTACTCAAGTAATGATCCATATAACTTTACAGATTACTCGAGTGGCCCCTGAGTGACTTCATCCAAAAGTTGACAGAACTTCTTTGGAAGATGTTCTCCATCATTACTCGAGTGACGCCTCGAGTAACAAGGTTCATTACTCAAGTGGTCACTCAAGTAACCCCTTCAAAAAGCTACCAGTGATGTTTTTCCTGTGCTCTGTCTCTCAATTCTTCTTCATTACTCCAGTGCTTACTTCAAGAAATGCTTTTATCTGCCATTTAGTTACTTTGTTCAAATTCTTTTATTTGTTATGAAATACTTTTGTATTATCGATCAAATCTTTGTTATCTTCAAAACACATAAGATCTAACACATGTATACCTATGAGAGTCACACATGAACAAGTTAGCTGAATAAAGTAGTTTCGATGTACAAGAGTCATACACATACAAGCTCTATGAATAAACTAGTTCATGTGACATATTGAATTTATTGTTGTGAAGTTATGTATTTTTTTTGGAAATCCCATATTGCTCTGACTGAAAGTTCTTGTCTTATTTTTCTATTGAGCATGTGGCATCAAATTAACGCTATGAAATTCAACATTATGATCACTCATAATCTCTTCAATGTGAGAGTTTCTAAGCTACTTGGTCTCGTCTCTAAATATATAATAGAGTAGTACTTCCCATATTAATTAATGATGCAATTTGGATGGATCAAGATTCTCTAGGCTTTGTGACTAGAATCAATAGCACTTCTGATATATATGTATAATAATGTAAGGGTTCACCAATACCTTGTGTTTCTTGAGCAATTAAGCCTAGAAAGAAAAGGAAGATAAGGTAAACAAAATACCCCTATGAAAAAGGGCACAGGGGTTATGCAAACCCTTGAACTCAAGTGTTTGCATATCCCTTCTACCCTTTTTCATAGGAGTATATGTTTTTTCCTGTTTTCCAGGGTTAATTCTTGTGAAGAGACATAATTATATATAGTTTAACAGCTACATTATAACTTATATATATATATATATCAATAGTTGCCATTGAT
Source organism: Inga oerstediana (assembly GCA_963210345.1). Classification (NCBI taxonomy): domain Eukaryota; kingdom Viridiplantae; phylum Streptophyta; class Magnoliopsida; order Fabales; family Fabaceae; genus Inga; species Inga oerstediana. Next base: position 69,971,185 of record OY723401.1, read on the forward strand.
TCTCCCCACAAAGCCCAGAATGTCGCGATCCAACACAAATTGCATAGCAACTCGATATGGAAGTTACTACTGTTCTATTATATATTTAGAGGACATCAACTATGTCAGAAACTCTCACGTGAAGAGTCTTATATCCATTCATGTCAGTTATTATTTATAGACCGTTATTTAAGTACTAAATGCATAACGGTTTTCTGCTTGAGACTGTTATTTATTTTTATTAAAGGTCATGATTCTTACTTACAAACTGTTATTTATGTTACTGAATAAATAACCTTTGTAAAATAAGAATATTATGTATGATGGAAGCGTTACCATATATTATGACTATTGTTTATGTATGCCCGTTAATTATTATCACAGCAATGGGCAGATCATGGCCTCACCAAACCTCAAACGGTTGTTATATTATAACCATTATAATAGGTTTGGAATAAATAACGGTTCAGAACTATAATGCATATGCGCCAAGCTTTTATAGCACCCACGTATATGACAGTTCATAACCATTATTTATCGGAGTTAATTACCGTCAAATATCATGATTTCTGTAGTAGTGCTATAAGAAAGGACACGATGAGTGGAAGCCCCTTTTATAAGTAAATGGGTTTGGCTTTTATGAGAGGATGTGATGTTCAAAAAAAGAGTATAGAGGAATGAATCTAATTAAAGCTAGAGGAAGAGATCTTGTTATACAATGAACACTACAAAAAAAACATTGAATTTCTGATGAAGTTTGACATGGAATTCAAAGTTTTCGATGGAATTTGCCACAGATTTGAGATGGAAAATGATTTCTAACGGAATGGATTCCCACACTAATAGTAGTGTGACAAACCAATTTCTGACGGAATTAGAATTCCGTCACAAATTTCCAACTAAATTTTTTATGGAATTGGATTGCATCTGAAATTTGTGATAGAATCAAATTCCTTTGAAAAATTTGCAAATTTATTTTTAATTTTTAAAATTTTAAAATGCCACATGGCATGTCTGTACGCTGCCATGTGGCATCTCTAGCAATAGCCACCTCATCGCCGGTGCCTCGCTCCGCCACGTGTCCCCTCCATATTTCCTGAAAAATGCTTCTCCTCTTGGAGGAAGAGGATTCGAACCCATGCCCAGCCTGCACGCGTGCAACGCCTTACCAATTGTGCTGTAATGCTTTAGCGTTATATTATTGCAATACTATATATATAACCTTATTATATATAATCAATTATTTATAAATATATATTTGTTTCTTATACAAAAATATATATTATTATCAAAAACTAAATATAATTTTAATAACACTATCACATAATTTTTATATATTCTTATAACTTTTAATATAGATTAATTTCGAATGAAAGAAAATTTATATCTTAAAAAAATTCCATATAACTATATTTTTGTCTAATTTCTAAAATTAAAATTTATTTTTAGTAATGTTAATTAATAACTAATAATATCATAAATAAATTTTTATATAATCATTTTACTTCTACAGGGACCAAAACTGAAATGAGAAAAAACTTGAGGGATGAAAGATGGTATTAACCTTAATTTTTAAATATTTATATAGCCAATAATATCATAATTTTAATTTTTATGAAGATATTTTTTTAAAATTAAATGTATTTAAAAAATAATAATTTTTTAAAGTTTTTGACAAAATTAGACACATAATTATTCCGTGGCTAATTTTGTGGCAAAATTATTTGTCACGGAATTTCCGTCGGAATTTTCCACGGAATATTTTTCTGTGGCTAATTCCGTGGCAAATTTTGCCATGGAAAATTTCTGATGGAATTTGCCACACAAAAAATTCCGTGGCAAATTCTGTTGAAAATTTAGTATTTTTTTGTAGTGAAATGCAACTTTGGTGTAAAGAATGGATGGGAAAAATAGGAAGTTCTAAAGGTATAGGGTTTTCTATTATTAAATTTAATAAATCTAATGTTATCTTTATTTATCTCAAATTTTAAATTTCAATATACTTTGTGAATCTTTACCTAATAACTAGTTAGGTGATCAATTAAAAGATATCCTAGGTAATCATTTATTAGGGTAAATCAAGTTTAAGAAAAATAACATTTTTAAATATGTTTTCATATATTTATAATTCCTAAAGATATTATGAGGAAAGAAAAATTAATAAAAATATTGGATTTACTAAATTTGGTTAATAATTTTTTTCTTTGTTATTACCCTTTGTGAATAAATTTAAATAACATTGAATATTTTTTTAGATTTGCTGAAATACTAGAAGGATCATATGGGATAAATATTTTTTTTCTTAGAATTACTGAATAGGATTATCTCCAATAGGAGGATACATTTGCTTAGGAAAAAATAAAAAGGGATAAATATTGAGTTTATAAGATAGATTTAAGATTTTCTTTGAATTTCAAAATTTCACATTTTCCTTTTTATAATTTAGCTTTACTTTCTTTCTTCTTTTTAGGTTATTACATGAAGACACCAAAAATATCGTTTGGGAAAGTTACGTTTGTAACACCCTTATCTTATTTTCACTTTTTTCATAGTACTTGCGCGCAGTTCAGTGGGTATACAGAAATAGCATAAAAATACTGATATATAGCACAGGATTACATTGCAGGAATTCCCCATAGGGGTTTGTACATAATATTTACAGACCTTAAAATAATATAAAGCTAGCAGATAACCAACGTTAGCACTTGAACTAAACTAAACCTCTCAATTGCTAGTACTCACATCTTTGCCCTTCGAGCCACTACTTTCTGCCAGAATATTTTTAATTTCGAAAAAAGGGTGAGATTCGAAAGAATCTTAGTAGTTACATACCATCAATCATATAAAATGCAAAATTAAAGATGTCATACTCCATATTATGCAACAAATTAATAACGATACCACGACATGTAGACATGAGTTAAGGGCTCAATCCCCTACTATTCGTACACCTCGGTTGGGTTATTACTCAACAACCAGGTAAAAGTGCTTACTCGCACTAACTACACCTTCTCGGCAGAACCATGTTGATTAATTAAATTATAGAAGATGGTATATACAAATATATAAACATTGGCATAATGTATGAATGATAGAGTTACTACCTTCTGTCCCTTTTTTGCAGCAGAAAACGATTTCCTCAAATTTCGTGTCAACGACTCGGGCTATCAATCCGATCCTAAAATTTTAATGTACAAGAATTATGTTAAAACTCATTCATGTATCACTTTAGACTCTTTCAAAGTGTTTTTATTGGTTATATTAGTCCAATTCTGTAAATTTACCAAAATGCCCTTAGGGACTCGGTCCAAGCCCCTCCATATATGGTCCTACCGTACATTTCCAGAAATTTTGACCCAGGCTATTCTTACATATTTTCACCCAATGAATCCATTTTTTACCTCATTTTTCACAAAATCACCATCAAATGATAGTTTTTCTCTTGACAGCCCCTATTTAGGGTTTTATGGGTATTTTTGTAATTTCACCTTCTAGGGCTTTTCTCACAAAGTGTTCAATATCAACCTTACACAATTTTCCCTCCTGAACATGATGTAACTCTCAGATTCATGAAATTCCAACTCTTACCCATTAGAACAAGTTTGGCCGAAACATGTCAAGGGAAAAGGAAAAAATGCTATTTTGTGTTTCAACACCTAAAGCTTACTCCTTTCCACTTCTAATCCCTTGTTAAACCATTTAAACACATATTAAACAAGATTTGAGGAAATTTGGGTAGCATAACCCCTTAGGGTTTCCATTTCCCAAATTTGCAAAATCAACCAACAAACCACAAATCCAACCAAGAACATCAACAACAACAACATACTTCCACAAAGATTGAAGTTCTTGAAGTTACCTTGGATTTCTTCACTTTCTCTCTCTAAAAACCATCCTCCTTATCTCTCATAAACCTTGAGATTTTGCTTGCTACACCATGTTTCCATGAAGATCAAAAGGTTAGAAGAGTTGATACACAAGTTAGAGGAGTTTAAACACTTGAAATCACAAGTTTTACCTTAGATTTTTGCTTCCTCTTGCTCCTCCTTCTCTCTCTGTTCCTTAAGCTTTCGTTCTTTCTATCTTGGTGAAGTTGGGACGGAAATGGGGTACCAAAAAGATGACCCAAGTTGTCTAATAATATCTCATTTTCCCTTAATTAACTTTATTACAAAAATCCAATTTATGACACTACATGTACTTTGACTTTATCTTCTTCCAACATGTGTCATAACTTCATTTGAAATTGAACCAATTCCCTTTTCTTCCTTTAGCCCATAAAATGATGTCCAAGAGCCCTTGCATAAACCAATTTTGGGCTTCATTACATTAGTTCAATCCACATGTACAATTATATTGTATTTTATGCTTAATTAACATGTGCACCACTTAATCAAGTATTATTTAATTCCCATGCCTTACGATAATGACACTTGGCATACTTATGAGCCAAATAATTATTTTCCCCCTATATTTCTTTATTCCACAATTTACAAAATTGTCACTACATTTTTTTTTCCAATTTCGCAACAGTTGGCAATTTTGGTATATTTCTAACCAAACTTTGAAAAATCATAACTTTTTTTTGTAGAACTTCAATTGGAGTGATTCTAAAGGCTATGTGACCCTTATTGAGTTTAGTTTCAAAAAAAAATATAGCCTTTAGCCAACTGGAAGCTGAAAATTCCTAGAATTTCAATCTTTAGAGGCTGTTCCAAAAAATATACAGTTTCCCTGGGCTAACTTCAAAAATTCATAACTCTTTTTTTACAACTCCAAATAACTCTCATGACCTATCAAATTAAAGCTTAATATGTCTTCTTTCATCCTGTAAACTTTCAAAATTTTTGGACATCATTTGGTCATCCAAAACCACATGACAAACTCACTGCCTCACAGAACATTTCACTGGTGTCACTGTTCACATTCTAATTTTCAGATTTAATTCCTATAATCAAGAATTTATAGCTAGAGGCTATTCAAAGTATATCAGTATTCACTATTTTATTCCCTTAAATATAAGGAATTTTAGTGACACGAACTCGGGATGTTACAACATTCAGGTCCAAGGAAGACAAATTATACTGCAAAGATATCAATTACTTTATTCATAAAAGGTTAAAGCTATTTTGAACAATTGAATACTAAAGGATCCAAATGAAACGAATATATATTCGATACATTTGTTGCAATAATTTATAAGGAAAAAATGAAAAAAATTAATTTACAAATTGCATTATTAAAATTAAATAGTCTGTTGGTCTATTCTTCTCCTTGATTATCTATTACTATGAACATTAAGTAGAGAAAAGAAATGTATGATGTAATCGGTGTGTATATATATATATATATATAGAGAGAGAGAGAGAGAGAGAGAGAGGAAATATAATAGACTACACAAATGCAAGAAACTAAAATTTGTTGTTCATACTCCTTCTGTTCTTAATATAAGACATATTTATCTAATTTGATTAATTAAGAAAGTTAGTTTTCTTATTTGATTTTCTTAGCTATAAGTTTATTTCTTTTCCGTTGGATTTTAATCCCTCTTCATAATCCCCAATTGCATTTAAATTCAAATATATTAGTCTCATTCTCATATAGGTTTGAAAGTCATTTGCATTTTACATTTAATTAGTTTAAAAAAATTTATAATTTTTACAAACTTAAAGAATGTGTAATTTTTTTCATAGATATCTGTTCAAGTGGTGAAAAATAAAAATTGAGAAAACTATTGTGTAATTTAATGAAACTTATAATTTTGTATTAGTTTTAAAAATAGAATGTCAAAGAGAATGTATGAGGGAATGCATAAGATTTTTTAGGGGCATTTTAGTACTTTTAATTTTATATTTTTATATTTGGTCCATCTAAATAATTACAAATTTTATGGTCCTTCCCCATAAATATATTTTCCTCTAGTTTCTTCAATCTAATTTTCCCATTAGTTTATTTCATTTCCGTTAGATTTTAATTCCTCTTTCATAACCCCCAATTGCATTTAAATTCCTATAGATCAGTCTCATTCTCATATAGGTTTTAAAGTCATTGGCATCTTGCATTTAATTATTTTAATTGCATTTGGAAAGGTAGTAATGTCTTGCATTCTAATTTAGGTCCATTATATTGTATCTTTCATCACCTAAATTCAATCCTAAATAAAACCTACAGATTGTTCATTAGGAGAACAACATAGATTGACCTTAAAGTATATAATTATCTGGAACATAGTTTAATTGATTGTTATAGCGACAAAAACAACATCACCCTCCCCACTTGAAAATTGGTTCCCACTATTTTTGGTGGGAATGCATTTTCAATTATACAGCTGAAAATGGGTTCCACAGGAAACCATTTTCTATCTGAAAATGTGAACCAAATGTTGGCAGGAGGCAGGAAAATTTGATTGTCCCTTTCCCGTACCTCATTTTCAACAAACCAAACGGGTCTCAATCAAGAGGCAGAAGGCTTGGAAATTAGGAAATGATTTTGGAACACCTTTCTCTCTCTCTCTCGTTGGCTTTCACTTAACTCTCCCTTTCCCTCTCCAAAGGATATCTTGCTTTTCTGTACTATTGTCCTTTTCTTTATGTAATTTTCCCTTTTGTTTATGGATGTATTCTGATTTCCATTGTGATAAGAATTATATAAATACATAGTAGAACATTGTGAGTGTTATATAATCTTCATATTTTTGTCAGTATCTTACATAAACAGCTTTATTAGAGTCTTAACAAAAGTAGAAGACAACAAGGTTTTGATTATAGGAAATAAATCTCAATACATGTTCAGTTATGAAAGTGCATTGCTTTTGCTTGCATGATGTTTTATTTGAAGAGATTTGATCAAAATCTCATAGCCTATATTTGTTTGGTAAAGATGTGTAACTTGAGTATAGAACTCTGTCGAGATTAGCATTATTTTATCAAGATTTACGCTATAAACTAGATCTTATATTAAAGATTGTAGGCAATATATATTATTTTACTTGATGATTGATGTTCTGCTATGGGGTCAATGTTCGAGTGGCATGTTGATTGGTTGAGAGTATCATATTTTTGTCACCACATGCTCATGGGTTTGAACGACATTGAGAGATAAGAGAGAGATGTTATGTTGTGGGGTTTAGTATACATATTGGTTAATTTTTCTTCTTTCCTTAGCAGTGTTGAGTGCTGAAATGCACTAATCTAATGAGCAAACATTCATACATAGTTTATGGACATACTTTCTATTTCTATCTTTCAATTAATATTCCATGCTTAATTGTAGATATTTTCAAGGCAATCCAGACACTATTCTTGAGAATGAATAGAGGTATGGCTTCTCATGCTAATACAAGAATGCTAATACTGTAATATCCGAAATTTTAAAGCCTGAATTAAGTAGACTGATAAGCCCCAGTTTAGCAAGAGTCCCAGGATTGAGGAATTCCTGCAAGTGTATTTTTCTAGCGTGGTAGTCTTCTTATAGTGAATTTTTAAATAGGCGAATGATGTCCAAATATTGTGAAATTTTATGAGATAAAAGTACACATCCTAAGCTTTAATTTGATATGTAATGGGTAATTTTTGGACTTGTATACTAAGAGATATGATTTTTCAAAGTTAGACCATGTTTATGGAACCAATTTTGGAACATGTAAGGTTTAACGAATTTCTAGGAATTTTAAGCTTCTAGTTGGCTAAAGGCTATATTTTTCCCAAAAACTAGACTCATTAAGGGTTTCATAGCCTTTGGCATCACTCCAATTGAATTTCTATAAATAAATATATGATTTTTCAAATATGTTCAAAAAAGCTACCAAAATTGCCAACTATTGTGAATTTGCAAAAAAAAAAAAAAATGTAATAGTGCAATTGTGTAAATTATGGAATAAAGTAAAAGTCTATATTTTCATTTATTGGTGGATATTTGCTACCAAAATATTAAAGGAGAATAAAAATATTTACTTGGATACAAATTGTGCCAAGTGTCATCATCTTAAGCACATGATTAAGTAAGAATTGACTAAAACATGAGCATGTGGGAATTTCCAATAAAATAATATATTTTGGTCAATTGATTAAGGCAACTAAATGAAGCAAATTTGGATTATGAAGGGCTTTAATTGGCATCATTTTGGGCCAACAAGAGAGGAGAAAAGCTAGTCCAAATTTAATGAAAAGCCTTATGACAATTAGGTAGAGATAAGGCTAATGAAAAATCACATGTCATAAACCAATAAAATAATATTTCTTAAGGGTTATGTAAAGATAATGTTAAAGCTCTTGTCTTCATCTTCTTCCTTCCATTTTCAGGCCAAGCATAAGAAAAGAGAGAGAGATAAGGGCTTGAGAAACTTAGAGAGAAAGAGAGCTCAAGGACGCAAAAATCATAGGTAAGACTTATGTTTCCAAGTGATTTTACTTCCTAACTTGTGTAACAACTTCTCTAAGCTCTTCAACTTCATGGAAATCATGTGTAGCAAGCAAGATTTCAAGAGAAGAGAGAGAGAGGAGGGTGATGCCCTAGAGAAAGAAAGTTGAGAATCAAGAGGTAATCTCAAGAACTTTATTCTTCTTGGTTAATATGTTGTTATGTTGGTAGTTATTGTTGAAATTGGCTTGATTTATGGTTGTTTCTCTTGACTTTGTAAATTTGGGATGATGAAACCTTAAGAGGAGGTGCTGCCCAGATTTGGATTAATCATGTGGAAAGTGTAATTAAGTGGTTAAACAAGTGATTTAGGGTGAATAGAAGGTGTTAAGTTGATTGGAATCAAGAAACTACATTTTCCCTAATTTTCTCTAATTTTTGTCCATACCTGTTTAGGCAGTGTTTGGACTCGATTTTGATGGTTTTGATTATTCCATTGTGTTTAGAAGGGAAAATTGTGTAGGGTTCATGTTGATCATGAAGTGTGAAAGGCCTTGAAATGTGAAATGGCAAAATTACCCCTAAAACCCTAAATAGGGGCTGCCAAGGGCATTTTCATCTTTTGGTAGTGAATTTGGTAATTCTGAGGTCAAAAACCGATTCCTTAGGCAAAATTATGTAGGAATATCCCATGTCATAATTTTTGGAAAAGTACAGTTGGACAAAGAGGCTTTAGAAAGGGTCCCTATGGATATTTTGGTCATTTCGCAGATTTAAGCTAAGATAACAAACAAAATGAGTTTAAAAGAGTTTAGAGTAGTACATGAATATGAATTAACCTAATTCTTGTAAATTTAGAATTTTAGGATCGGACAGTTATGGCCGAGCCAGATCAAGACAGTTAGACGACTAGGCGGGAAAGAGCTATTTTAGGCAATAACTCTATCTTTCATACATTATGCCAATGTTAATATGTTTGTGTATGCCATCTTCTGTGATATACTTAATGAACATGGTTTTTCCAAGGAGGGCATCTTGCATACATGCTGTGATATTGTTGTTAATTTGTTGCATAACTTGGAGTATGACATATTTAACTTTCACAGTCTATATGATCAATTGTATGTTACTACTGAGATTCGAGCATAAATGTCTAAAGTTTGCAGCACTAGGAAATGGCTCAAAGGGCATAATTGTAATTACTGGAAATTGAAGGTTTCGGTCAAGATTGAGTAAAGACGATGGTTATCTGAAGACCTTTTATTATATTAAGGGCTATAATTGCTATTCACACACCCTGTTGGGAATTTCTATAATATAATCAAGACTAATGTATCAATATATCAGTATATTTATGCTATTCCTGTATTGCTCACCGAACTGGTCAAAGGCTACTCTTATTAATATCAATGATAAGTGGTATGTAAGGTGGGGTCTTACAAATACTCTATCCTTTGACCCAAATTTTTTGGTTTTGTAATGATTCTCCATCCTTCCCCTTCTTTTGTCACTCAATTAGTTAGATTGGTTTGTATTGGGAACCCTGTCACTAATAATTTCAGTTCATGCCCCTTAACAAGGGATAATATTGTTATATAATCATAAGAATGACAGTTACAATTGGGATTAGTCATCATTTTTTAGAATTATTTTAGTTAGCCTGAAATTAGGATATAGGTCTTAGAGTTAGTCCTGTTGCTTATATATACAGACCCCTTTGAATTATTTGTAGCTTTTCTGATCAATTGGACTATACAATGAATTGATTAGTTTCTCTCCTTTGTTTTCCCTCTTCTCCATGTTCTTCTCTGTTTCTCTCTATTTTACTCTTTTCTCCCATGTTTCCCTCAAATCCTAAATCCAAGTTTCATACCTTTTATCATAACAATATATCAACTTATATACAAAAACAGAAGCTCCTATAGAGTTGAATATTAGTAATGACCCATCATTGTTATGAACCTTAACATATGCCTTTCAATTACATATTATTCTAAAATAGGATTACTTACAATCTGTACATAATATTCAAACAAAAAGTCAGACCATATAGCAGAGATTTTACCTCAACAACTAGTATATTAGCATGGCTTTTATACTCAAACATATATCATTGCCATGAGTTCTATGCCACCAAATTTAAAGATGCACTTGCAAATTAGTATGAAGATCAAGCTTACAAATCCAATATTGGAGAGATTTGCGTCGACCAAGTGTTATAAATTATTGATCAAAATTTCTTTTTTTCAATAATCTTTGATGCTTCTACATTGTTATACTCGTCATCAGTTTTTATGTCAAAATTTGACTTATGTTTGCTAAATGAAGATGATGACCTTCTATTAAGATAAATGTTCTCATTGAAACTTGCATGCACGTATTCGAAATCATATCAAGATATTTGCACCTGTTATATATATATATAAATATATATATATATATATATTTGTGTGTGAGTGTGAATATTGGACATATATTTGTTTGTCTTCAATAAGAATTATAGAATCGACATGAAATATGTTATAGTTGTACATTACGTGCTTAGATTAATCCATAATACATCTATAAAAAGAAAAACACTTTCATCACATGAAATATATTATACAATGGTGTGACATTCAAAGTTGAACTGCATAATATTTTGCAAACAAGTTTATTTCATCCATTGCCTCATCATAGAAAAGCATACTAAGATTACAAGAGAGATAATAAACCACTTATCTTTTAAGAACAACAACATCCCAAATGCAGATTTGGCCTTGGTTTCTTCTTAGTGGTAGCAACGAGATTGCAATTTATACCACATCCTGTCAATGAATTGGAAATAAGCATACCTCCATGAAACACTGAAGAGAAAAGGACCTACCATACCCAAAATCCCACAATAAATCCAAGTCCCATGCTCACAAAGAACCAATTGATTCCATTCACATGTTCAACTTCTTTGCCTTCTTTGTTGTTGAAGTTGTTTGATGAACAATTATTGAGTGGAGGACCACACAAACCTTTGCCAACATAACTTGATGCTTCAAAACTTTGTAATTGGGTACCAGTGGGAATTTTTCCAATTAAATTATTGTAAGACAAGTTCAACATGTTCAAAAAGCTCAATTTGGACATGCTCGGTGGGATTTCACCTGAAAGATGGTTTCTTGAAAAGTCTATAGACTCTAGCTGTAATATCCCAAAATTCATACATCAAAGATTCAATGTATATTTATTCAATAAATAGAATCAAGGGTGAATTTTGAATAATTTGATTATGCTCCTAGTGAAAATGTTCTGTGAGGAAGTGGGTTTGTCATATGGTTTTGGATGATCAAATGATGTTCCAAAATTGTAAAATTTTTCAAAATGAAAGTAGACATTCCAAACTTTAATTTGACAGGTCATATAAGTTATTTTGACCAATTTTTGAAGTTTATCTAGTGAAATTGGCTATTTTTTGGGACAATGTCTAAAAATTTAAATTCTGGGAATGTTGAGCATTCGGTTGGCTAAAACTATATTTTTTCTTCAAACTAGACTCAATAATGGTTGAGTAGCCTTTAGTATCACTTCAATAGCATGTCTACAAATGAATGTATGAATTTTCAAAGTTTGATGAAAATTCTGCTAGAATTCTTAGCAAAGTGTAAAATTCACAAGATATAAGGGCAATTTTGGAAATTTAAAATGTTTATCTTTCCTTTATCCATTAAAACATCCAGAAGCTTAGAAAAATCATAAAAATATGTAGAAAAATTCAGAAAAATTGAAAGAGGCAAGAAGGTGATGAATAGTAAAAACTCTAGGGAAAATTCGCCTATTTTGCTACCGAATCGTAACTTTCATCTGAAGAGTCCTTCACAAAACTTCTCCTCATCATAAGCTTCAATGCTATGGTTTTAGTTTTTGATTGGTGGAGTTTGGTGCCATCTAGACTAGGTAGGTACTGCCAAAATCAACAACTCATTGCAAAATTGTGCTCGGGTAATCATATGTTGCGATTTGAGCTGAATATTATGATGTTTGAGTAATTATTCATGGAGTTGTGCTACTACCTTGATTTTCTAACACCATGAAAATGAAGTTTAATGGTCTTGTAATCATGAGAAATGGGTTAAAGAAGGTTTAATTATGTTAGATTATAAGTCTTGAAGCTTACACTACTACAAAAATAGGGATTAGTGGTGCACCTTTTGTGGCTCTTCTTTAGCTTCTTTCTAGATTTTAAAAAAAGCACATTATGTGAGGAAGCACCATAGCTACTTGGTGACATTAGGTGGCGCTTCCTTGAAGAAGCGCCACCTAAGGTGTTTTTTTTCTTAAAAAAAAAGTAGCAGCTATAGAGCTTGCTTAAGGAAGTGTCACAACTGCTATGTATTTTGTGTGGCACTTGGCTTAGGAAGCGCCACACAAAGTAATGTTTTTTTAAAAAAAATTCAAATTATTCTCTTTCCTGCAATCTGTTTCTATCACATTTATCCTCTTAGTCTTCAATGCCCATCTAACACGTGCTATCACTCCTTATCCTCTTAGTCCCCACATTTTCTCCTTCTCTTCTTTTTATCATTCATCACTGTCTCCACTCGATCAGCACTTCCTCCTTATTCATTGGTCACTCATCACCTTTGTGAGGATTTTCTTTTGGAAAAATTGTGGTCTGCCAGATTTTTACATCTATAAATAATAGATCTTCAATCGCTTTCCCTTCTCTTAATCATATGAAGATGGTGACACTTCCTTCATTCACACATGCACACTCTCTCTCTCTTTTCACTTGTTTCTTCTTCCATTATTTTTATATTAAGCTTCGGATTTTAGATATGCGTTGTCCATCTTAGCATTAGCAACGAAGTAGTAAGTTTATTTGGTCTAATTGCTATTTTAACTGCATTATATCACATATATAGCTTACCAGTTCATTTTGAATAATAGTTTCTTCCTATTATGTTGCATATGTTTCTACAGGAGAAAAAGTCTTTGGTTTTTTACGATGGAGGGAATGGTATTCATATTGTTTTATCAATTACAGTGTTGGTAAAGAACGATCATCTTTACTTTCAAGTTTCCTGCCTTTAATTGTTCTAATTTTCCTTGATGAAGAATACTTCTGAAATTTCTTTTCTTATTTTATTCCTGAAAAAATTATTCTCGTTTTTATATGCTAAAAAATAAATGAGATAAAATTAAATGTTATTATATATAAGTTGTATTTATTTAGTAGTTATAATTTTTAGTTGTTGTAGTAATTATTAACATTGATGATTTGCATAAGTAAAATAATTATTTATTTTTAACACTTGTATTTTACTTAGTAGTGACTTTGTTAATTAGTTATTTGTTAATTTATATTAATTTGGAGTTATTTGATTGTGGTTTGCTTTTTTTCATTTTGTTGTGGATATGAAAATATGTTTAAAGTGTGTTAATAATTATAGGGTTCTTTTGATAAAAAAAATAATCATAGGGTTCTAAAAGAAAAATATGAAAATAATATTTTTTAAAAAAGTAATACTTTAGGTGGCACTTCCTTGAAGAAGTGCCACAGGAAGTGATTTCTTGTGGCACTTCTTCAAGGAACCGCCACCTAAATAATTATTTTTTTAAAAAATAATTATTGACTTCTTGTGGCACTTCTTTAAAGAAGCGCAACAGGAAGTGGACATTTCCAGTGGCACTTCCTCAAGAAAGCGCCTCAGGAAGTTTTTTTTAAAAATATATATATGTTGTGGCGCTTGAAAGCGCCACAGCTTTTTTTAGTGGCATCTTGATAAATGGTACTTACTAAGCGCCACAGTTTTATTTTTTGTAGTAGTGTTAATTTGCAAAATGGGATTCTTAAGGAAAGGGTTCTATTCATTTCTGTATAAAATCTGGGAAAGAAGTTGGATTTTGATGTTTTTGAGTATTCCATTGGATTCTACAAGAAAAATTATGTGGAATTACATGTGGTTGTGATTTTTGGATGATTCTACATAATTCTAGAATTTTTAGAAAATTGGAGTGGTTGCTGTCTAGATTCATTTCTGGAAATTAGTATTGTTGTGGCGTGTATTTCAAAGCTCAAACCTTATCCAAATGCCTGATATTTGGATAGGTAATTTAAGTCATTTGACCTAGTAGATTGGAAGTTATGCTTTTGCACAGTTTGACCATGTTTCTGGAGTACAATCTGGAATAGCAAGGTTTTAACAAATTTTTGAGAATATTATGGTTGTAATAACTAGACTTAGTTATTTTTCCATGAAAGTACACTTAAAGAGCTTCACTTAGGCTTTGGAATCAGTCAATTTGAAATTTTCTAGGATTAATTATGGTTTTTTCAAAGTTGACTGAAAATCTTTTAGTTTTCTGGAAAATTGTGAAATTGCATTGAATAGAGTTGTATTAAGTGGAAATTGTTAAAGGCAATAATGGTACAAATAATACCCATTTACTTATTACCTTAAATTTAATAGGAATTGGAAATTTTCCAAGCTGAAATCAAAGTTAGGACGGCTGAAATTTGAGAGGAGACATGTAGTAACTCTATCTTTCATAAATTATGTGAATATTTTATATGTTTGTGTATGCCATCTTCTGTGATATATTTGATGAACACTATATTGCCGAGCAGGGAAATTTGTGTAAGTAGGCACTTTTGCCTAGTTGTTGAGTAAGATTCCAACCGAGGTGTACAGATAGTGGGGGATTGAGCCCCTTACTCATTTATACATGCCATGATGATTGTTTGTGTTGTTAATATGTTGCATAACATAGAGCATGACATATTTAATTTTTGCATATTATATGATTGATTGTATGTTACTATTGAGATTCTTTAAATCTCAACCTTTTTCAAAAATTAAAATATTCCAGCTGAAGGTAGCGGTTAGAAGAACAAATCTGTGGCTATCGGTAGGTAGAGTTTCGGTACATATGTAGAGACTGTTGTTGGTTAACTAACTTGTAATTTAGTCCCTTTTGAACACTTTATACATGTATATATATCTATATATTTTAAACCCTACGGGGAATGTTCTGTATTGTAAACAAGTACTTAATGTCAGTATGTTTCCGCTATTTATATATGCCTTACAGAACTGTGCACTTATTACTTTGCGAATATCAAAATGTTAAAGGGATTTGACATTTTTGGTATCTGAGCTTAAAGAGGTTCTGAAATTTCTAGAATGGTATAATGATATGGTCTTGTTTGCTTGATAATAGGAAATACAAAGATGGTATACGGCAGACCATGAGGTAGAGGCCAAGGAAGAGGTAGGGCTAGAGGTCAGTATGGTAATGATGAGGAAGACCAGGGTCCTAGACCAGATCCATTCCATCAACAAAAATTGGGCATATTGAATGAAATTAGAGAGGAGTTGAGGTAAGTACAACTTAGGCAAGATCATCTAGAAGAGGTTGTTAGAGGGAATGGTGTGGAGGGAGTACATGAGGAACCTCCATCAGAGAATGATATACCAGAGAATGTTATAATACAAAATGTTGTACTTGAGCCTAAAGTAGATATCCAAACCTGGCTGAACAGGTTTGGCAAGCAACAACCTCCTGTATTTTGGGTAAAGTTTGATCCATAACTAGCTGAAGATTGGTTGTTACGTCTGGATAAGATCTTCACCATGTTTCAATGCCCATGTGAGGTAAAAGCTCTGTTGGCTATTTACAAGTTAGAAAATGATGTAGATCGTTGATGGAAAAATGAGGGCTCATCTTGAGGGGAAGGAATATTTCCACTACCTGAGGATTATTATAGGAAAAATTTAATGAAAAATATTTTCTGTCATCTGTTAGAAGGGAAAAAGAAAAAGAGTTTTTCAACATTCAATAGTATGATAGTGAAAGTTTTGATGATTATCTGGCCTGGTACACTAAATAGAAGGGAAAAAGAAAAAGCTCAATTTGAACATGCTCGATGGGATTTCACCTAAAAGATGGTTTCTTGAAAAGTCTATAGACTCTAGCTGTAATATCCCAAAATTCATACATCAAAGATACAATGTATATTTATTCAATAAATAGAATCAATAGTGACTTTTGGAGAATTTGATTATGCTCCCAATGAAAATTTTCTATGAGGCAATGAGTTTGTCATGTAGTTTTGGATAACCAAATAATGTTCCAAAATTGTAAAATTTTTCAAAATGAAAGTCGACATTCTAAGCTTTAATTTGATAGTTTATATGATTTATTTTGACCTTTACACTAAGAGTTATGAATTTTTGAATTTTACACAGTGAAACTGGCTACTTTCTAAGACAACATCCAAAGATTTAAATTCTGAAAATGTTGGGCATTCGGTTGGCTAAAGACTATATTTTTTTCTTGAAACTAAACTCAATAAGAGTTGAGTAGCCTTTGGAATCACTTCAATAGCATATATACAAATGAAGGTATGATTTTTCAAAGTTTAATGAAAATTCTACCGGAATTCTCAGCAAAGTGTAAAATTCACAAGATATAAGGGCAATTTTGGAAATTTGAAACGTTTATCTTTCCTTTATCCATTAAAATGTCCAAATGCTTAGAAAAATCATAAGAATCTGCAAAAAAATTCAGAAAAATTGAAAGAGGCAAGAAGGTGATGAATAGTAAAAACTCTGAGGAAAATTCGCTGATTTCACTACCAAATCGTAACTTTCGTCCGAAGAGTCCTTCACAAAACTTCTTCTCCTCATCATAAGCTTCAATGCTATGATTTTAGATTTTTGATTGGTGGATTTTGGTGCCATCTACTCAGGGTAGGTACTGCCGGAATCAAGAACTAGTTGCAGAATCATGCTCAGGTAAGCGTAAGCTTCAATTTGAGCCGAATATTATGATGTTTGAGTAATTATTCATGGAGTTGTGCTACTGTCCTTATTTTCTAACACCATGAAAATGAAGTTTGATGTTCTTGTAATCATGAGAAATGGGTTAAAGAAGGTTTAATGATGTTAGATTATAAGTCTTGAAGCTTAATTTGCAAAATTGGATTATTAAGAAAAGGGTTCTGTTCATTTCTGTATAAAATCTGGGGAAGGAGTTGGATTTTGATGTTTTTGTGTATTCCATTGGATTCTACAAGAAAAAATATGTGGAATTACATGTGGTTGTGATTTTTGGATGATTATACATAATTCTAGAATTTTTAGAAGATTGGAGTTGTTGCTGTCTAGATTCGTTTCTGGAAATCAGTATTGTTGTGGCGTGTATTTTAGTGGCCAAACCTTATCCACCAATGCCTGATATTTTATAGGGTGAAAGTAGACATCATGGGCTTCTATTTGGATAAGTAATTTAAGTCTTTGACCTAGTAGATTTTAAGTTATGATTTTTCAAAGTTTGACTATGTTTCTAGAATACAATCTGGAACAGAAAGGTTTTAGCGAATTTCTAGGAATATTATGGTTGTAATAACTAGACTTAGTTATTTTTCCATGAAAATACACTTAAAGAGCTTTATTCAGGCTTTGGAATCAGTCAATTTGAAATTTTCTAGAATTAATTATGGTTTTTTCAAAGTCGATTGAAAATCTATTAGTTTTATGGAAAACTGTGAAATTGCATTGAGTAGAGTTGTATTAAGCTGAAATTATTGAAACTGTGATGCATACTATGATTTATAGGCAATAATGGTACAAGTAATACCCATTTAGTTGTTACCTTAAATTTAATAGGAATTGAAAATTTTCCGAGCCGAAATCAAAGTTAGGACGACTGAAATTTGAAAAAGGATACAGGTAGTAACTCTATCTTTCATAAATTATGTGAATGTTTTATATTTTTGTGTATGTCATCTTCTGTGATATATTTGATGAACACAATATTGCTGAGCAAGGAAATTTGTTCGAGTAGGAACTTTTACCTGGTTATTGAGTAAGATCCCAACCGAGGTATACGGATAGTTGGGGATTGAGCCCTTAACTCATGTATACATGCCGTGATGATTATTTGTGTTGTTAATATGTTGCATAATATGGAGCTTGACATATTTAATTTTCTTATGCATACTATATGATTGATTGTATGTTACTATTGAGATTCTTTTGAATCTCACCCTTTTTCAAAAATTAAAATATTTCAGCTGAAGGTAGCAGCTCGAAGAACAAATCTGTGGCTACTGGCAAGTAGAGTTCCGGTGCATATGTAGAGACTGTTATTGGTTAACAAGTTTGAAATTTAGTCCCTTTTGAACACTCTGTACATGTATATGTATATATTTCAAACCCTATGGGGAATTTCCTGTATTGTAAACAAGTACTTAATGTCAGTATGTTTCCACTATTTCTGTATGCCTTACGGAACTATGCACTTATTACTCTATGAATATCGAAATGTTAAGGGGGTTTGACACGAGCGATTCCATATTGCTAATACTTTGAGAAATTTTTCCAATACATTGATTGTTTGAAAGGTTCAGATAATGGAGCTCCTTGAGTCTTGTCAGTTTTGTTAGCATCTCTCCAGATAATTTGTTATTTGAGAAGTCGATACTTGTGATGAGGCCAAGGTTTGAGCTGTAATCATAAGCTCTTCCTTTCAACAATAATGCTTCAACTAACAATTAATCATCAGCATAATTACATTTAAAAGAAATGTAAGAATTTAAAGTACTATTTATTCCCAACATGGCACTCATATATTGGACACATTTTGGTATATATCTTGTCAACTCATTGTGAGCAAGGTCCAAGATTTGTAAGACACTCATGTTACAAATTTGATGAGGAATTGGACTAAAGAATTTGTTTAATCTTAGAATAAGAATCTTTAAACTTGAAAACCTTTGTCCAATCCAAGATGGAACCATTTCGAAAAATTGATTCTCTCCTAGATCCAACAAAATCAGGTTGGGTTTGTTTCTCAGAAAGCTAGGAAAATATCCAGAAAAATTATTATTGTGAATGTTCAACATTTGCAACTCCAGCAAGGATGCCATAGAAGTATGTAGATTGCAATGAAATGGTTGTTTTCTAAGTTCATTGTCACAAGATTCGGCCACTTCATCTAACAATCAAGTATTTTACCTGAAAAATTATCTGATGCCAAATTAAGAAACGCTAACCCCTTAGTCTCCTTTTGTTTATGACAAACGAAGTTAGCAATGGATCCTGAAAAGCAGTTGCTTGAAAGGTCTATGTATATCACATTTTGTGATACATAAGGTAATTGGCCATATAACTTATTTGAGCTTAGATCAACAACACCATCGGAAGTAGTGATGTTTATTAGTATATTAGAAAGCTCTCCTTCAATATGATTGTGGGAGAGATTCAAATAATCAAGATTGCCAATTGTGCCCCAAAACAAAGTTGGAATAGAATTAAAAATCTTGGTGTCTGATATGTTCAAATGATAAAGATGCTTTTTGGATTGAATCCATGATGGAAAGTGGGGACCTAAGTTCCAAGAAGCCACACTTAACCACTCCAAAATTTGAAAAGAAGGATTCCAATAAGGGTCTACCTTTAAAGTGAGTTTGTTTTTGTGTGCTGAAAATGTTTGTAGTTGGGTAAAATTAACTAGGTAGGCTTCTTTGAAAACTCCTTGAAAGAGATTATATTCCAAATAAAATATATTCAATTTAGAGAGTGATCCTAGAATTTCAAAAGGATTCCCAACAAGTTGATTTTCAGGGAGATCAAGATGCATCAAAAATGTTAGATTTTCAAATATTTTAGATTTCCCAATGAGCTAGGAAGTGCACCTTGAAGGACATTACCAGATAGATCCAGATATTTTAAGGACTCAAGATTTCCAAATGAGCTATGTATTGGACCTTGAATGGAGTTTCCAGAAAGATCAAGTTCAACAAGATTTTTGAAAACACCAATATGATCAGTGAAATGGCCAGATATATGAGAATCGCTCATATAAAAAATCTCTAGTGCTTGGGGAACACACCCCGCTGAAAGAATTTTTAATATTTTAGAAATTTGTTGGTGGCACTTGTTTGACTTCAGTTGATCCCTAAGACCTATATTAGATGGGACATTGGAAAATTGACTTCTCTTGTTACTCTTGATTTGACTCATAATATTTTAGAAGGGCCGATTCCAATTTCTGTGGGTAATCTTTGCAAATTGAAAGAATTGGCTTTTTCAAACTTAACTTCTCTAGTTACTCTTGATTTGACTTCAGTTAATCCCTAAGAGAAGTCAAATTTTTAATATTTTAGAAATCAGCCCTCCTAATTTTTTCAGTTGAAATATCCAATTAGGGATCAACGAAGTGCCAACATGAGAACCATAAAGATCTAGGAAACTAAGAGAAGAAAAGTTTAAGGTGGATGGTTTATAATAATGGGTGAAATCACATCTGAACAAGTGCAACTCTCTCAAAGAGGGAAGTGAATGTAGAACCTGCAACCCATCAAAGGCATTGGATAGGTTCACATAATTCAGCTCAAGATATTGTAAAGAAGAAAGAGTCAAAACCCCATTGAATATTTTCATGAGCAATTGACAATCCATATCCATCCATGTAATATTGATAATCACCTGCGAGATGAAGATTGATTAGATTTGAGAGGTTTCCAATTCGACGTGGAATGCTTCCTGTGAAACTATTAAATCCAAGGTCAAGATAGTGCAAATTGGAGAGATTTCCTATTTGATGAGGAATGCTTCCTTTCAAATAATTGCCTCCAAGGTCAAGATAGATGAGATTGGAACAATTCCAAAATTGAAGAGGAATGCTTCCACCAAACCGAGCATGAGATAGGTTAAGATATGTCAAGCTTGTCATTAAGCCAAGAAAATCAGGAATTTGCATATCTCCAAAATAATTACAACACAAATCCAAATAATTCAAATGCTTCAAGTCAAGTAAAGAAGGAGGTACCTCACTACAAAACACTGATGTCTCATATATAGTCTTATCTTTGAACTCAGAAGGAGGTGAAGCTGTGAGGTGAAGCTCAAGAACATGGCCTGTGATGTTGTGGCAAACAACTGAAGCCCAGTTGCAGCAATTTGTATAAGGAGACTAAGAGGCAAGTATATTTGAAGGATTGGAGAGATGAAGCTTCATCTTCAGTAAGGCATCTCACTCAATTGGAATGCATTGAACCTGAGAGGATTCTCTGCAAACGTATAAATCAACATTTGATAAGGTAAGTAACCAAACAAAAAGGAACACAACAATATTGCAGGAACCATCCATGACAACGTCAATCAAAGATGTTTCTACTAAGAAATTTTCTGTTTTGGTGATGGACATACAATTCTTGAAAAAAGAGCTGCTATTTATAATGTCACCTTGTGGATCTAAAAATCAAATTTTGAGTTTCAATTTACATTGCAAAAACGAGTATTTTTTCCTCTTTTATTTTCTTTTTGATGCCCAGTAAGTTATATGAATGCAAAAATTATATATGAATATTTTGTTTCACCTTTTTGAATGAAAAAAAATTGTTTTTAACTTCTTTTTTTTCATTATTTAAGAGGAAACTAATCCATGGCATAAAAAAGAAGGGAAAAAAAATCCTCGTTTAAATAATTTTTTAAGTCGTCCTTGTTTGGTAAAGTTTTAAGTCGTTCTTTTATCTGAAGTGTAATTTTTTTGCCCCTAACTTTTTTTTATTTTAATGATATTTTTTTGTTTTTATAAAAGAGTTTCAAATTATATATCATATCATTTTGTTATATATATATATAACAAATTATTAAATTTTAAGACAATTAATGAGATTTGATATTTACTGTTGGCCTTTCTGTACATATTTGTTTGTAAGAAGTTGATTAAGGACTAATTAAAATTCATATAATTAATTATCTTTCCGTCCCAACTTTCAAAATTTCCACGCAAATAGGATTTTCTATGTTTTTTGCCCGGCCACCCAAATAGTTAATGAATGAGCCTATTCATTATTAATGTTGGGTTTTCAAAGTACAGGGAACCTTGGCAAATACTTGGGTGTGACTTTACACCAAGATCGTGTTAATACTGAAACATTCCAGCATCTGGTTGACAAAGTTAAAGATAGGCTAAGCAATTGTCATGTCTCAAGAATTTCTCTTACAGGCCATGACAACTTTGTTAAATCAGTCATAGCTACAATGCCATTTTATAACATGCAAATGACCAACCTACCAGCATCTGTTTGAGAAAGTATTGAAAAGAAGACTAGTAATTTCCTTTGGGGTTCCTCTGATGAACGAAAAAGAATACACCTAGTGTCGTGGGATAAGGTATGTACAAAGAAAACGAAAAGGATCGGAGTCTAGGTATGAAGCATATTAGGCAACAGAACCGAGCTTATATGATGGAGCTTGGGTGTGGGTTGATTAAAGAGTGAGACTCTTAATGGGCTAAAATTATCAGAAGCAAGTATGGTTGTGGTAATGATCTCATGCCTCAAATTAACTCCAGAAAAGCAGGATCCTAACACCTGGAGTGGGATTAAACAAAACCGGCCTAAGGTTCAAGAAGGTATTAAGTTAGTTAGAGACAAAGACGGTATAGAGAGAGCTCATTGGAAATATAAAAAACATGGCTCCTTCATGGTGCGATCAGCATATCGTGTTCTCTCCCATGAAGGTGTCTCTTTAGAAACAAGATGGGGTGATATATGGAAACTCAAGATCCCCTAAAGATGTAAGCTTTTTGTTTGGCTCATGTTACATGGACGGCTTATCACCAATATCTTAAAACACCGTATGTCCCTTCATCCTAACGGACATTGCGACCATTGTCAAGAGTTTATGGAAGATGGAATTCATGCAATTAGAGACTGCAAGGTCATCAGGAGCATCTGGGAGAAAATCACTCACCCCTCAGTCCATGACAGGTTCTTTTCAGGTAATATTCATACCTGGTTTCAGTTGAATGTGAAACATTCTTTTAGGCTGGATACGGAACAATGGAAATGTCTCTTTGTTATAATATATTGGCTCATTTAGAGGGATCATAATGAGAGGATACACTCTTGCCCGAGCTTGAATCTCCATCAAATTAATGCTAAGGCCAGGGTAATCCTAGGAAGCTTTATGGAAGCTACGAATAAGATTAAAAACACTAAGCTTGCCAACAGTCAAGTTCAAAAGGATGGCTCAATTACTATAGAGGTCGATGGACCTTATTCTCAATACTAAGGAAAATGTGCATGCGGAAGAATTATTATAGACTGCAATAGACATATTTTGAAAGGCTTTCATCTAAGACTTGAGACTGAGGATTCTTTTGAAGCATAAATCTAGGGTTGCTTATTGGGCTTGAAGAGAGCATGGGAGGGAGGCCACATACTAGTTCGATTGAAAAATGATTCTCAGGAGGCAATACATCTACTTCTGAATGATATTTCTGACCTTTACAAAGATTGGTCTCTCATCATGGAAGCGAAAGAAATGCTACGACACGATTGGGTTGCGATAATAGAGTATATAGAAAGAAATTCGAATGCTAGAGCTAATTTACTTGCAAAGATAGCTTTGAACTACTACCCTGATTTGACCATTATGGGCCGTAACACACTGGCTGGTGTTATGCCACTTCCTTAGCTTAGAGTTTAATCTTTTGTTTTGTTTTTCTTTCCTTGTGTATAGAAAAGAAAAAGTATGTGTTGTGTTCGACCAAAAAAAAAAAGCCGTATGCGTTGTATTCTGATTTTGAAAAAGAGTATGTGTAGTGGAAAATTCTTTTGTAGTCATCTTCTAACTTTAATTTTTGAAGTCATCCTTAATAGGCTTGTTTCTGTTGCACGTCTCAAAAACGGAAAAGTTGATTATGTCAAAGTAATTATTATGTGTGCGAAATGACTTTCCATCCCCATTATGTATATTATATGCATTTAGGCTATTGCTTTAAAGAGAGAAGAAAGTATTAATGGGGCGTTGTGGAAAATTCTTTTCTGGTCATAATCCAACTTCATAGAATTTTTTTCACAATTGACTTGTATTAATTAAACTTCTATTAAAGTCTTCCACTACTAAATTTTTATTCTCATACATATAGTCATAGAAATGCGTCATAAATTGATAGACATTAACTATAATTTTTTATTCGTAATTCAACTTTTCTAAAAAAATATTTGGTCATTTACTTGATACTCTTGCCCATCAATAGCAATATACATATACATAAATTCAACAAATTTTCTAGGCTAAGATATACAAAACTTCCTTAAACTTTGGGTAAGTTGCACATCATCAACTCCCTAACCTTTAAAATTTTAAATTTAGGACCCTAATGTTTTGTGTTTTAACAATCAACTTCCCCACCAGTAAAATTACAGTTAATGTTACTAGTTTCTGTGATGCTATTTTTTTTTATTATATACCATGTCATTTAGAAAATAACACTTAGCATTTGACTGATATTTTAACCAAATTTTTAATAATATAGTTTAGTATCTTAACTTCCTCCCCAAAACACCTAGAGCCGGGAATTCGGCGGGCCTGGCCCGTTTAGGCCCGAGCCCTTCAAGGGCTGGGCTTATAATTTAGAGGCTAAAAAGAGAAGGGGGCCTAAAAGGGTCGGCCCTATAGGGCCTCAAGACCTGTAGGGCTGGCCCTGCAGCCCTGAGGGCCGGCCCTGCAGCCCTGAGGGCCGGCCCTTTTAGGCCCGTTTAATATTTTTTAAAAATAAATTAATAAATATAATATCATTATATCAAATTATTAATATGAGAGACACCTAAGTACCTAATAGAGTATTAATAACAGGCAAATACTTATGAATTGGTTTGGTTTATTTTATTTTCTACAATGATTTTATTTTATGAGTTTTAAAAATAATGTATCTCAATTTAAAGCAAAATAATAAATAAATTGTAAAACTTGAAAAAGAAATTTTTTTGAAATAAAATGAGTTTAAACCCGTTTAGGCCCGAGCCCGTGAAGGGCCAGCCCTATAGGGCCGAGGGCCTAAAAAATATTGTACTTTTTAGTAAATGGGCCTAAATGAGCCGGCCCGTTTAGGCCTGAGCCCGTGAAGGGCTGGCCCATATTCTCGGCTCTAAAAACACCCATTATTATGCATCGCGGAAAATTCTTTTATTGTCATGATCCAACTTTGTAAAATATTTCAAAATTAACTTCTTGTTGTTATTATTGTTGTTGTGCGTATTTAATAAGACGATGAATATGTGATATGTACAAGTTCCGTTGTGCTTCGCTCTGTGCTGTGTTCGTCTTTCTTCTCTGCACACAGTGACTTCTCAAGCCACCGTTGCCGTGGGTCGCCGCTGGGAAAAGATAAGAAAGGTGCTTCGCTCTGTGCTGTGTTCGTCTTTCTTTTCTGCAGACAGTGACTTCTCAAACCACCGTTGCCGTGGGTCGCCGCTGGGTGTGGTTGCCGTGGGTTGCCAGATCTGCTTCTTCCCTTGGCTTTGTTCATGCAATAAACGGATCAAATGCTCCATAAAGATGGGAATAGTAAAGTAGTGAACGTTATCCTGTCAAAGAAAAAGTGACTTTATGCATCAGATTCTAAATGATTTTGTTGATTTAAAGTTGTGCGATTACGACCCATTAGCTACCTGACGCAGAAAAGCCGTTGTCGCACCATGGTTGCTGTGGGTTGCCAGATCTGCTTCTTCAGTGTTCGTGTTTCTCATATGATCTTCTCTGTTCGACGGATCTACGTTGTTGTTGCTGTGTTACCGATAACCCAAGCCTCTGCCTTACTTTGATGGATCTGTTCATTCCAGTCGACCTACTTCTTTTCCCGCTGAGCAGTTTCCGTTGAGGGGCTGTCGGAGAGAGGTAAGAAAAGGAAAGTTTTGTTTTTGGATTTTTTTTTGTTTTTTTTGTTTTTGTTTTGTTTTTTGTTTTTTTGTTTCTTGTTTGTTTTTTGTTTGTTTGTTTTTTTGTTTTTTTAAGTTTGTGCAAGATTGTACTTTTTCATCATCTGGACGGCTTTGGAGCTGCTAGACATGATTGAACGTGAGAGGGAACGTAGTCCTGAAAGAATGGTTTCGGTGCCGATGATGAAGAAGAGTGATGCCTTGGAGCGTAATTCAAAGAAAATTTGAGATGATAATGAAGAGTTCACAGGTAAGCAATCATTAGCCCCACGGGTTGAGGATTGGATGAGGGATGAGGAGATTGAAGAGGAAACAATTATACCGGAAGCACCAAAAAGATCATACAAGGAGGCATGTGTTGAAGATCAGACAAGGGAGGAATGTTCAGATGAAGAAGAAGAATGGTGGAAAGGGGACGGATGGAAGTCCAGAATTCAGGTGGAGATAACGAAAAAGGGTCCAAATATCATTGTGTCTTCGGAGTTTAGAATGAAGCTAGCACAGAAATGGTCAACGTCGTTGTTCGTTAGATTACTTGGCAGAATGGTGCGGGAGGATCAATTGGGTAAAAAACTGCAACAATTATGGGGACGTAGAGGGCAGGTTGAAACTATTGAGATAGGCTTCAGGTATTTTCTGGTTCGTATAAGCGATAAGGAGGACTATGATTTTGCGTTAACAGGAGGCCCTTGGTTATACATGGATCATTATCTAGCAGTACAGCCATGGAAGTCAGAGTTTGATCCTGATTCTGGTGAGGTTTCCAAAATTACAGTATGGGTAAGAATTCCTAAATTCCCTGTTGATTTCTATGATAAGGGTATTTTATATGTGGTGGGTAACCAAATGGGAAGGGTTCTAAAAATGGATAATAATACCCTTAGGCAAACCAAAGGGCGTTTTGCCTGTATATGTGTTGAGATTGATTTGAATGCACCTTTGCTTCCATCCATGATGATTAATGGGAAAGGAAAGAAGATTGTTTATGAGGGTCTGCATTTGATTTGCTTCTCATATGAGCGGTATGGTCATGATACTGAACATTGCCCAAATAATCAAGTAACAGATACGTCAAAGTCAGCATACATGGATAACACGGCGAATTCTACATCTATAACACCATCGTCCACATCCTCTGAAATAACTGCTAGAATGTATGGGGAGTGGATGGTGGCGCCAAGTCGGAGAAGGAGGCAATGGAACTCGAATGCAAGGAATGACAATTATAGTCGTGAGCCTAGGCGTGATTTACCTTCTAGAAATATGGGAGGAGGATCTCGGTTTGAGGCTCTGAATGTTGAAGACATGACAATTATTGCTGGCGGTTCTAGTGATAACGCATATCAGGGGAAGATTCGTGTTAGTTCAAAGCCAGAAGATAGGTCGCGGGATACGAAAGAAAAAACTGGTCATCTACCTGTTCTAAATAAAGGGAGCAAGGGAAATAATAGATCGGATATTTCAAATATAAGAAAAAAAGGAGATTAGTGGTGATGCTATGAATAATGTTGGGTATTTTAATAAGTTGAATAAATCATGTGGGATCCAAGTAGCTAAGAAGAAAGGGATTAAGGAGGGAGCTTCCCAAGAAATATTGAGTATGGAGAAAACACAAGAAGCTGGAACGTCTTGTAATTTAAGTGGGGAAGTGGGGTTAGAAAGAAAGAAGAATGTTATGAAATTAGATTCCAATTCCCCCGCTATTCGTCTAGAAGCCTCCAATCCTATTGACCCAGGTGCAAAAGGAGGAGAGACCGTTGTACCTCGACTTAGTCCTCTTGGAGGTGTTGATGACGTGGTGATGCATGGGATTGAGGATGTTCAGGAGGGACATTTGTCTCAATAATGCCTAGGTTGTTGGTGTTCTTCTCTTATTTTATTAATTTTTTAATGATTATTATGACTTGGAATACTCGAGGTGCCGGTGGTGCCTCCTTTCGAAGGTTACTTAGTGATGTTGTTGCCAGACATAGAGTTAATTTATTTGCGCTGTTAGAGCCTAGACAGCTAGGGGTTAAAGCTAAGCTCATTGCTAGGAAGTTGGGATGGATGAATATGCACGTGGTGGAAGCTCGTGGTTTTAGTGAAGGTATGTGGTTGTTTTGGGATTCTACTTTAAATTTCTCTGTTACTTCTTCAGGGGATCAATTTGTTCATGGGGTGGTTAATAAAGGTACCAGGGATGAGTGGTCTCTAACTGTGGTGTATGGGCACCCAAATATGGTTATTAGACGTCAACTGTGGCAGACTCTTGAGGGTATTCGGCAATTGACTATGGGAGGCTGGGTTGTGATTGTGATTTTAATGCTGTTTCTCATCCCGAGGAACGCTGGAGTAAGAATCACAGGAAGACTAATGGTATTGATAGGTCTTTTCGGAATTGGCTTCTGTGTAGCGAGCTACTTGATATTGGTTTTAACGGACCTCAATTTACTTGGGGGAATCTGAATAGCCAGAGCAGAATAGACAGAGCCTTGGTTAATAACTGCTGGTTTAAAAATAATCCTAATGCCACAGTGACACATTTGCCAAAATATAAATCCGATCATTGTCCGGTGTTGGTTGATACTGTATCTCATGTTCTTACGGCAAAGAATCGAAGGCCTTTCAGATTTTTCGCTCCCTGGGTTATGCATGATGATTTCAAGAATTTTGTTCATTCAAACTGGGGGGTGGAGGATGATTGGTGCGCATCTATTAAACAATTTACTGAGGATCTGAGGTTATAGAATAAAGAGGTTTTCGGAAATATATCCTATATGAAAGATAGATTATATCGAAGATTAGATGGGATTCATGCAAAGATGGCTTCGGTAGGTATCTCAGAGCACCTTGAAAAGTTACAGGGGAGCTATGGGGAGAGCTTGAAAAGCTTTTGGCACGGGAAGAAGTCATATGGCTTCAATACTCTCGGGCTAATTGGTATGTGGATGGAGATCGTAATACTAGATACTTCTATTCTGTGGCTAATGGCAGAGGAAGAAGGAATAAAATTGAAGCATTAAAGCTTGAATCTGGGGAATGGACATATAATGCAGCGGAAATTATGAGATTGGGAAGCCAATTCTTTGAAACTTTGTATACAAAAACCCATAATTATAATGGATCTTTGGTATTTGGATGCACTTATCCTGAGATTGACGATGTAAATTTGCATATTCTGGGGAGATCGGTTGAAGAGCAAGAGATTAAAAGAGCTTTGTTTGATATGGGGCCGTTGAAAGCACCAGGGCCAGACGGATTCAATCCGCTATTTTACCAAAGCCAATGGGAAACTGTAAGACCGTCAGTGATTGAATTAGTGAAAAGAGTTTTCAATGATCCGATGTGGATACGACAAATCAATAGGACGTAGATTGTTCTTATTCCGAAGGTGGAACATCCAGAGACATTTCATGATTTTCGTCCTATAAGTTTTTGCAATGTTGTTTACAAGATTGTTACGAAGGTTATATCAAACAGACTTAAGGCAATTATGCCTTTGGTGATAGCCCCGAATCAATGCAGTTTTGTTAAACGGCGTCAGAGTTCAGATAATGTTATACTTGTGCAGGAGATCATTCACTCTATGAAGTCATTAAAAAGGAAAAAGGGTTTCATGGCCATTAAGATTGATTTAGAGAAGGCTTATGATCGGGTGAGATGGAATTTTGTCTACGAATGTCTAAAAGAACTCAAGATTCCTGAATATCTTAGTAAAGTTATTCAAGCTTGTATGTCGACGTCTCATTTGCAATTGCTTTGGAATGGAGAGGCTACTAACATGTTTTGCCCTTCCAGAGGGGTTAGACAAGGTGACCCAATATCGCCGTATCTTTTTGTTATCATGATGGAAAGATTGGGGCATCTTATCCAAACGACAGTGGAAGAGGGTGTTTGGCAACCGTTTAGGCTCTCCAAACGAGGTACTCCTGTCTCTCATATTTTTTTTGCTGACGATCTCATTTTGTTTGCAGAGGCAGATCTAGATAACGCAGGGGTTATTAAGGCTATCCTGGATGACTTCTGTGACATTTCGGGACAGAAAGTAAATGCCGGAAAATCAAGAGTTTACTTCTGTAATAATGTAAATCATATAAAATGCAAAGAAATCAGCGAGTTTTTAAATTTTACTCTGACATCGAATCTGGGGAAATATCTGGGTATGCCTATTTTATATGAACGAAGATCAAAGGCTACGTATAGTTTTCTTCTGGATAAGATGGATGCTCGCCTTGCCAATTGGAAGTCTAACATGTTATCGATGGCTGCCAGGCATACTCTTGTGTCGTCTGTTATGTCGGCTATGCCAACTTATGCTATGCAGACAGTGCCTCTTCCTTTGGGGATTTGTGATGAAATTGATAAACGTTGTCGTAACTTCCTCTGGGGTAGTAGCTCAGCTAGCAGAAAACCTCATCTAGTATCTTGGGACCTCGTATGTGCACGTAAGGAGGATGGAGGCCTAGGTCTTAGGTTGGCACGTCAACAGAACCAGGCTTTCATGATGAAACTTGGATGGAATATGATTAATAAAAGAGATTCGATCTGGGTCAAGATTTGTCGAGAAAAATATAAAGCCGGCAATGATATTATTCCTAAAGTTGAGAAGCGCCGGTCAGAGTCTAGTACGTGGAGGGGTATTCGTAACTGTTGGGACAAGATCAAAGATAGCTTAACATGGAGAGTTACCGATAGACAGAACACTTCTTTCTGGAATGACATATGGGTACCGCATTTTGACAAGCTTCAGAGTTTGGTTATCAGAGAACTGCCGAGAGATGTTACTGAATGAAGAGTAGCTGATTGTATCGCTTCATCCGGACAATGGGATATGAGCAAGTTTAATCACCTACTTCCAAGCCAAGTTTGTACAGCTATTGCACGCGTTAATATCAATCAGCTAAATGGGGAGGATTTTTTGGTATGGAAGTGGTCGTCAAATGGAATTTTCACCATCAAATCCGCTTACAAATACCTGGTGGGAACACAACAACCTCTCAGTAATAACTGGAGGAGATGTGTTTGGAAATTGAAAGTTCCTCAAAGGGACCGTATTTTCTTGTGGTTGTGCTTTCATGGTCGACTAATGACAAACATGATGCGTTACCATCGTGGTAGTCATCCGACGGGTATTTGTGATATCTGCCATAACTCACGCGAGTCAGTACTCCACGTTTTGCGGGATTGTCCATTCACTTCTGAATTATGGAAAGGATTCTTACCGCAGGATTGGCGTGATCGATTTTTTGGGATGTTTGGGAGAAATGACTGGCTTACATGGTGTGCAAGGAGAAAAGGCGTAATACAGGGATTCGAGTTTCATCTTTGGTTTACGGTGCTATGCCGGTACATTTGGTTAGCTCGTAATGACAGATGTTTTAATAATAATACTTGGAGTACACAGGCTATTTTAGCTCGTGCTTGTGTCTGCTTAACATGGGGTATTACAAGCTTGCTTCAAAATAGGAGTGCAGAAAGGAATCAACACCAATGGATGCCACCACCGCTTGGGTGGGTGAAGATTAATACCGATGGATCTAGGAATGACAACTTAGGGACTTGCACGTGTGGAGGTGTGTTGAGAGATCACAATGGTGACTTTTTGATGGGGTTTATGTACCAGATTAGGCAAGGAATGATAGTAACTGCGGAAGCTTGGGGTGTTTTGTGGGGACTTAAATTGGCATGGGATAGAGGATACAGACAAATTATGATTGAATCTGATTGTAGTGAAGTAATGGATCTTGTTCAAAGTACGGTATCTCGGGAACACCCTGATTTACAACTTATGATAGAGATTCACACGCTGTTGGATAGAGATTGGGAGGTGGAAATTTCACATTGCACCCAGGATGTTAACACAGTTGCAGATGCTATGGCAAAAGAAGCTTGGAAGATGGCGATTGATCTTCATATCACAGAATCGCCCCCTGATGCTATTACCAACTTTTTAATTAATGATGTAAACAGAGTGAGATTGCATGTTGACTCAGGAGGATAGCTTCTGATGTGTTTGTAGAATATCATTTACTATAAAAAAAAAAATAGGGCGATGTTAATGCGGTTCACTCTATAGGTGTGTATGAAAGTTGATTATATAGACTAATAAATGACTACATGCTTAGTCCCAACGTGTGGAATGGGATTCCAACTTTTTTGTTAATATTTTTGTCCTAACGTTTAAATTTTTCACCTAAGAATAGTTAATAAAAAGGAGACTATTCATTTTTTGGAGAAAAGAAATTGTCAATTTATATATGCACAAAATTATATTTTGAAGTTATAATCTAGCTTTAATTTGTAAAGTCTTTCATAGTAGAAACTCTATGGAAGGCAAAAAAAAGAAACTCTATGAAAAGAAATGTCCATATTTAGTACCTAATCATTTTTTTTAGTGCACCTAGCACTCTTGATATTATTTTCCAATTACATCGAGCACCCTAATCTTATTTATGATATAGGGGGCTAGATGCTATTACATCAGGAATGCCACTTTACCCATAAATATTTACTTAGAGATATGTTTAATTTTGCATAACTCCATTCACCTTGATTTTGATGATTAATGTTGCATTGCCTATTGCATTTATGCTACTCCCTCTTGTCATTAATATAAGACATATTTATCTTATTTGATTAGATTAAGAAAGTTAGTTGAGTTAATTAATATAACATTTATTTTCTAAAGTGTCATAGTCATCTTTCTCAATTCCCACATTCCCTTCCTTAATTGACTGTTGTTAAGAGAGCATCAATAGGGGTAAATTTGAGGGGGGGAAATTTGACAAATGTGAAAACGATGTCTTATGTTTAGAACCAAAATCAACTCCATAAATATGTCTTATATTAAAGACTGGCTGAGTATTCTATAAAATTTACTTTGGATAACTCAATGTAAAAGCAGTTTTTATTTTTTATTTGACTAACACCAAAATTGAGGCAGTGATATGTGACAAAATATGAGACGATTAATTAACTTTTTAATCAATTTCTTAAAACATATGAAATAGTGATGACACAATCACTTTCTATCTCTATCATTGGAGATGGAATCAATGTGTTTTTGCTATTCTTAACTTCTTTTAATATGTTTATAATAAACTTCTTTATTTTGTTTATAAGGAATATTTAAATTACAAAAATATCATTTATTTTGTTACAATCAAAATTATTGCTTTCAACTTTTTCTTGAAGTCTTTCACCATTCAAATTTTCAGTGTTGGGTTATACTATCGATTAGTTTGGTCCCAACATTCAAATTTTCCACACATGAATATTTAAATGAGAGACTATTCATAATTTGGAGAAAATTTGTTAGTTTGCGTGGTGAAAAATTCTTTCGTAGTCATATTCTAACTTTATAAAGTCCTTCACAATTGACTTCTTGTTTCGCTCTATGCGTCTCAAAAACGACGAAGTTAAATTCTTTTTTATTCGTAATTCAACTTTTTTAAAAAAATATTTGGTCATTTACTTGATACTCTTGCCCATCAATAGCAATATACATATACATAAATTCATCAAACTTTCTAGGCTAAAATATAAAACATCCTTAAATTTTGAATAAGTTGCACATCAACTCCCTAACCTTTAAAATTTTAAATTTAGGATCCTAATGTTCTGTGTTTTAACTATAAACTTCCCCACCATTAAAATTACTGTTAATGTTTCCAGTTTCTGTGATGCTATAATTTTTTTTTTATTATATACTATGTCATTTAAAAAATAACACTTAGCATTTGACATATATTTTAACCAAACGTTTTAATAGTATAGTTTAGTATCTTAACTCCCTCCCCAAAACACCCATTATTATGCGTTGCAGAAAATTCTTTCATTGTAATGATCCAACTTTGTAAAATATTTCACAATTGAGTTGTTGTTGTTGTTGTTATTGTTGTGCATATTTATTAGGGCGATGTTAATGTGGGTCATTCTATAGGTGTGTATGAAAATTGATTATATATACTAATAAAAGTCACAACGTGTGGAATGGGATTCCAACTTCTTTGCCACTAGTATTATATTTGTCCCGACTTTTAGATTTTCCTCACAATACCACTTCATGAATGATACTATATTCATTATTTGGATCTATATGTTTGCCGTAGTTGACGGGCATAACAGCTAGAGTCAGAAATACGGGCTGGCCCAGCCCTACAGGGGCAGCCCTTCTCAGGCTCGGGCATAAACGGGCCGGCCCGTTTGCTAAAAAGTACCATATTTTTTAGACCCGCGACCCTATAGGGCTGGCCCTTCACGGGCTCGAGCCTAAACGGGCTTAAATTCATTTTAATTCAAAAAAATTTCTTTTTCAAGTTTTAGAATTTATTTATTATTTTGCTTTAAATTGAGATACATTATTTTTAAAACTCATAAATTTTTAGTTAAACTAATCATCTAATGTCTAAAGCCTTTTTTTTTTAAAGTTTAAATTAATAAACCATTGTAGAAAATAAAATAAATCAAACCAATTAATAAGTGTTTGCCTGTTATTAATACTCTATTAGGTACTTAGGTGTGTCTCATATTGATAATTTGATATAATGATATTATATTTATTAATTTATTTTAAAAAATATTAAACGGGCCTAAAAGGGCCGGCCCCTTTCCTTTTTAGCCTCTAAATCATAAGCCCCGCCCTTAAAGGGCTCGAGCCTAAACAAGCTGGCCCGACGGGCTCAGCCCGAATTCCCGACTCAGCCCGAATTCCCGGCTCTAATAACAGCACTATATTCGTACGTGTTAAATTTGGCAAAGTTATAATCAACATGCTTTGGCTAACCTATATGTTTGATCATATGAAGGGTGTTTACAAACCTCATAATAAAATTTAAAAAGTTATTTTACACTTTATGAGGGGAAGGGAAGGGAAAGTGAGTGGAGAGAGATTTTTTTTGTTTTTAGTTTGATCAAAAATATTGCTAGACTTTATCTTGCTGGCAACAATATCTAGGGTGCCATCCCCAGATCATTGCGAAACCTTACATCTTTATATTGCTTGACCTTTCAAATAATCAATTCAATGGATTTCCTTTTGAAATTCTAGGATCACTTTTTAAATTGCGTTTCCTTTGTATCCAAGATAATCAGTTCAATGAAATTTTAAGAGAGGCCCACCTTATCAATTTCTCCCTCTTATACCTTTTCAATGCATCAAGAAACCAATTCACTTTACAAGTGAGTCCCAATTGGAGTCCTCCTTTTCAAATTTTGGAGTACTTAGGAATGGCTTCTTGGTATCTAGGACCTGACTTTCCATTGTGGATTCAATCACTAAAGCATCTCTGTGATTTGGATATTTCAAACACATAGATATTTGGTCCTATTCCAGCTAGGGTTTGGAGCACACTTGACATTGCTCTTAAATTCATTCTGATAGAAGCCCACCTTCACCACTCCAGACTTATTCAAGAAGAGCCAATGTGCACGAGTAATTGAAGAAGCACTACACTTTAATTTGTCCTTTATTTAATTTTTCTTTTAATTATTTCCTTAGGAACTTCTAATTATTCCCATAAGTGTCGGTCAGTTGCATAACAAGTGGAGCAACACTATCTCCACGTCTTAGTAGTGTTCGTTAGTTTGTTTTATTCATTATGAGAAAAACCCAAAAATTAAGCTCTGTAGATTTTGTATAAATAGGCCCATAGCCCTGATCAATAGAAACAAGAATTACAGAGTGAAATATCTTTCTGAGGAGATTCTCTTGGCTATTAGAAAACTGAAACAAGATACTTGTAGAAGTTTTCCAATAGAATCCTAGTTTCTTAATTTATTCCTAAAGTTTCTGACTTAGGTATTAACAATTTGGTCTAAGAGCCATGGTTGCTACTCGTTCATCTCACGCTACCCAAGATCCTAAAGACAATCCTTTTAGGAAAGATCCTCTAATCACCATCACTTCACACCTTGAATCCATAGATGTATTGAGTGAAAAAGTCACTATGCTAGAGGCTCATTACCACCGAGCAAAAAGAGTCCACAGGTATCATGTAGGGGAGAGTGACGATGAATCTGATAGCCATACTAGTAATGCACGAAAGCCATACACGAAGATTAAGTTCCCAAAATTCAGTGGACGAGACCCACGCGGATGGATACTTAAGGCCGAGGAGTATTTTCGCTATTACGAAACTCCAGAGGATGATAAGGTCAATTTCGCTTTGATGTACTTAGAAGGCGTTGCTCTTGATTTATTGTCAATACCCATTTCCATTTTGATATGTTCAGGGCAATAATGAACAAGTTCCATAGGCAAACAGAAAAGTACAGTTATACTGATAATAAGTATTTGTTTACAGACAGTCATTAACAGAGTAGAAATCGATAATAATGACAAATATGTACAGAATGTCCAAAAACTATTTCACATATAGACTATATACAACCACTGTATTCATCTTGGGAAACGTGCCTGTCAGTTTCCCTTCTCTGTATCCTTGGCTTTCGAGTCATTGGCACCCTTTGAAACATTTGGATTAGAAAAAAGGGGTGAGATTCCAAGGAATCTCAGTAGAAACATACGATCAACATATAAAATGTAAAAATTAAATATTCAATACACCGTATCAAGTAAAATGAAAACTCATATCATCCGTGTGTGTACACAAAATTTAGGGCCAACTAACCCGTTGAAACCCCTACATGTACCTCAGCCAAGTCCTTGACTACAGCTAGGTAAGACTAGTGTACCTCAGCTAGGTCCTAGACCACAGCTAGGTAATGTGCCTCCAGCACGTGTTCAAATCACAAAATACAGTAAAACACATCATCCAAATAGTCACATAGTATATGAGAGATAGTAGTCCCTACCTTAACCTATTTCCTGTCTCAAAGGGTCCACCTCAAAAAACGTGTCAACTATAAGAGTCCAACTTGGTTCTAAAACATCAAATGTACAAGAAATAGGTTATAACCTATCCAAGTATCATTTTAGACACTTCCATTATTTTTCTTGTGGTTATATTAGCCTATGGTGAAAATTTACCAAAATGCCCCCGGCACCCCGGCCCCGCCTCACCGTACCTGGCCCGATGACACGTTTTCCCAAATTTTTTACTAGGGATATCCTAACGTACTTTTGTCCAAGGAATCCATTTCTGGGCTCAAAATTACCAAATTCAATGTCAAATTATGAAATTGCCCTTGGCAGCCCTACTTTTAGGGTTTTAAGGGCGTTTCCGTAATTATGCTTTCTCAGCGTTTTCTGAAAAAGTGCCCAATTGTAACCCCACCTAATTTTCCCTCCTAAACCCAATGGAACCATCAAATCATTGAAAATCCAACTCTAAGGCCCTCTAACAGCCTTGGCCAAAATTATGGTGTTCTTCAAGAAAAATTGGGGTTTTACGATTTCGGCTCTGTAAACGCATTCAGTTCTACTCCTAACCACTTTATTAACCATCTAATTGAGTTATAACTACCATTTGAACTACAATTGGGCAGCATAACCCTTCTAATGTCACATTTCCAAAATTTACAAAAAAAGACAATCCGACGAAATTTCACCGATTAAATTGTCTACAACAACCAGAATAGTCAATATACGAAGGTTTGGAAGTTACCTCAAGCTCCCATAACATTTTCCCAAATATGGCTGAAACCCTAACCTTTAGATAAGAGATTTTTGAGTCTCCAAACCTTAAAGAACAAAGAAGAGTAGCTTAGGAACGGAATTATACGTGTTAGGAACCGATTTACCGAAGAAATCACTTACCTTTGCAAGTTTTTCTTCTCTTTCTCTCTCTAGAACTTCACACTCTCTCACTAGTTCAGATCTGTTAGGGAACAAAAATTAGCTGAGGAAGATGATGGAAAAGTGTTTTTATTATATTATATGATTTTTTAATGATTTATAGATTTTCCAAAAATTTCAAAATCAATTTTATGTACATAAATCCTATGTACATGTAACTAAGCTCATTAAGCCCAACCAATATTTCCTTCCCTTGAAACATGTAAGAGACACCTAGGGGTCCCTCCCTATGGTCTCAATTGGCTTCACAACTTGTTCTGGTTACGTATACACGTAAAGTTCTAATTTTGGTCAAATTTGCATTTTTGCTCAAATTTTTCATAAATTCATATTTAATTGACCAAAATATTATAAATATATTTTTCACCTTTATTTTATTTAATTAATTGAAATTAACATCAATTAATCGGAAAATAATTAATTTTGTGATAATTTGACAAAATTACGATTTTGCCATTGCTTTTCTAATCCAATTTCTTCTCTTATTTTTCTTTGGCCAATTTTCATCTATTTTTGGACCAAATATTTTCTCTAATATTCCTTAATTTTTGAACCTTAATATTGAGCTTTTTAAATTATCCAAATTAATTCCATAATTATTCTGCCCATTTCCTCATGAAAATGAACATTTATAAAATTCATAAATTCCAAATTTATGAATATTCACCATTTTATTGAATTTCCCAAATATTTACAATATTTTTTGTGAATATAAATTTTGGGGTGTTACATTTGTTCTCTTGGATTATGGGGTAGAGACCGTGTAATATCCTGACTTGTGATTTAGGGCTAATTACGATCTTAATGATGTAATTATTGTTAATCTTGTTGTAAACATGTTGTAAGCAAAGTTTAAGTTTATATTGGAGTATAGTGATGAAAAATGTGTTTGATAGATGATGATAGATGTGTCATGACAATCAGGGATAGAATGATAAATTTACTGATGGATTAGTCAGTTGCGGGAGAGGAAACTCCTTAGTAATTAAGATCAATGGCCAGGATTGAAAGAACAAGAGGTGGAATCAAGTGTGTTGGAGAGTATATGAAATCATTGAAGGAAGCAAAAGATAGTGACATGTGGCAAAAGATGGACCATGGGATTGAAGTCAAAGATTCAACTCATTTCTCTTCCCTCCCACTCTCAAAGTCGGCTCTGTGTGTGTGTGTGTGTGGGACAGAGAGAAACTATTTCATTATCATCTCTCATCCCTCTCTTCATTCTTCCTCCATTTCCGGCGAACTAGGCAAGAAAGAGAAAGGAAGGGTTGAAATTTATGAAGGTAAATGACTTCATATGCCTAAACACTCTTCATTGATATTGTTCAAGAAGTTAAGAGCTTGACTTCTATGGTTTCAGAATTTTCATTGGTGGTATTTGAAGGATTGTGAAGTTTGAGAAGTTGAAGAATCAAGGGT
This sequence comes from Inga oerstediana, assembly GCA_963210345.1. Taxonomy (NCBI): domain Eukaryota; kingdom Viridiplantae; phylum Streptophyta; class Magnoliopsida; order Fabales; family Fabaceae; genus Inga; species Inga oerstediana. The sequence continues at coordinate 70,010,394 of OY723401.1, forward strand.
TTGATCTTGGCAAGTTGAAAAGGTGAGCATTGGTGACCTTTTGGTATAAATGTTATGACTTTGGGTTTAGTTTAGCAAATTCTAGATTTTTGCCCTGATTTCTTGTGATTTCAGAAGATATGAATTAAGTGATGTAATGTGGTGAAATAGATGCTAAATAGTGTTTTGGAGTCAATGGTTTTGGTGTGGATTTGAAAAGAGGAAGTTTGATAAATTATGGTTTTGGTGATCTTGTGGTATAGAGATAAGAATGTGTTGCTAGAGTAGGAATTTGGGTTGTTTTGGGTTACCAATGGGTTCTCTGTGTTGAAATAAGTGAGAATGAGTTGTGGTATAAGACTTAGGACCATTGGTAGCAAATTGGTCAATTCTGGAAAACCATATCAGTTGCTGCGATTTGGCATCTGATAGGTATCACTCGAGTGAGGGAAGATCTCACTCGAGCACGATGTGGAATTCTGGAAATTTTGGTTAAGTCTTTAGGCAGAAACCGCGAGCATACTTCCTGACTTATGAGTGAGATATGATCCTGCTCGAGTGCGCATGGGCATGCTCGAGTGAGGTCTTGCCTGGAAGTGGTCTGTGCTCTTGGGCAAACACTCTTAGTGTTGCACTTCCTGGTGCTCGAGTGCACTTAGGGTCATTGCTCGGGTGCAGCCTCTTGTGCTCGAGTGAGTACGAGAGATATTTTGAGGATTTGCTCTCGGGTAAACACTTTATGTGTTCCACTCGTTGGGACTCAAGCACAACTGAGGGCATCACTCAAGTGAGGTGGTTGTCACTCAAGTGAGGCAGCCCAATATTGGTGTTTTGCATCCGAAAAAGGTATCTTCTGGGTAGTTTCTTCCAACCCTTTGGGGATACATTTAGGCTTGTTATAGCCACCTAAGGAGTCTAAATGATAACCAATATAAAGTATTATGAGATTTGGAAACTTGGAAAAGAGATTGACCTATTGTCCCTATTTTAATAGGATTTGATATCTGCCGTCCTCGTGAGCCCACTGTGCCAGTAGACGTCAAGAAGGAACGAGGTAGTAACTTTTCTTTCGTACCATATGTGATGCATTGTATGTGTGTATTATCATTGATTTGTGATAAATTCGTATGCTGCGACATTGTGAATATGTGTAAGCACCATTAATCCAATAGTCCCTAAGTAGCTAACAACAGTTCGGGTAAGGGTTGTGTGCCTTCCCGGAGGAGAAAGGGGATGAGGATGAGGTGTGATACATGTGATTATGTGGGTCGAAAGGCTAATTGTGGGCCAGAAGGCTATTTGTGAAGGCCGACGGGCCATTTGTGAAAGCCGGATAGCTATATGAGCTATAAGGCTATGTGTATGCACTACCATGCCAACAGTCCCTGAGTAGCTAACAATGGTTCGGGTTTGGACGGTGTGCCTTCCCGGTGGAGAAAGGGGATGAGGGTGGAGTGTGATTTGTGCTACTGCTGCTGTATGATGATTTGCTTACATGTTGTGTGCTTATGTATGGTATAAATGTTTTGTTACTACTAGGATTCTCTTGAATCTCATTCTTTCCTTTAACTAACCTTTCAGATAGGGCGAGTGGCTCCAAGGAGAAGCGCACGACTCGGAGTGGTTAGAACCCTGTAGGGACATTTTCTCTTGGATATGTTGGTTAATCATATTGGACAGAGATCTTGTAAATTATTTTTGGGTTGTAATTATTAGTTGAACATAGCTGTGTAATTCCCTTTATGGGAATTATAACCCCTTTCAGTGAATGAATGGAACCCGGGGGTTACCGGGATTTTTGGTTATATATTCTGATATGTATAAATGTAAATTAGCTGCTCAGGTGATTATATTCGATAATTGAACTTAAGACCAGAATGGGAAAGAAGGTTTGAAAAATCTTATAAAGTCCCTACTACTTAGTGGGTGTTTTAATAAGTTTTGAACTATCTGACAGTCTCTAACCCCTTTTTACTATGCGTTATCGAATCTTAATTATGCTTAATAAGGCAGGGGGTTACAAACCTTGGTGTTTTGGGAAGAACTCGTCAAAGTACTTCAAGAGCAGTACGGACCACCGAAATACCAAAACCCAAATGAATGCTAGTGTAGCATCAAACAAACGGGATTAGTGCATGAGTATCGATTGGAATTTGCAAAACGGCAGGCGCATGTAAGGCGTTGGCTAGACCACTACCTCTTGGGTGTATTCATCAACGGCCTAAAAGAAGAGCTCAAATCTGAAGTTCGAATCCATAAACTAAGGTCAATCTTTTGGGCTACTAGTTTAGCACTTGAATATAAGTCCAAACTCAAAGCTGCATCCAAGCCCAAGCCCATCTCATCATATACAACCCAAACCCGGACCAATTATTTAGCACGTACGTGACCCCAAAGGCATTGTGTACACAGCTTCAAACGTAATAGCGTCATCCTCCGGCACCAAACCCGTGACTACCCTCCCATTGTCTGACTACTAGTATAGAAACGACAAAGGCTTGTACTTCCGATACAACCAAACTTTCAGGCCAGGCCACTATTGTTCCAGCTCTCTCAGCCTAATGGAGCTAATTAATGAAGGTGAGGAAGTAATAGCTCTAGTAGGTGAGCACGATAGAGTTGAAGAAGAGGAAGCCACCGCTGAGATCTCTTTTAACACCACAATGGGGAAAGCATCGGCATTTACAATGAAGCTACAGTGGAAGCTACACGATCGCTCCGTCCTTATTTTGGTCTATAATGGATCGACCCACAACTTCATATCGGACAAGTTCGTTGCCGAGCTTCAATTGCCAGAACAGAAGGTTGCCACTTTTGGGGTGTAGATTGGGGATGGAAGATCGATGAAGTGTCATCGGGTTTGTTTGAATGTAGAGGTACAGATTTTTGATTTAATTATCAAACAGGAATTCTTTCCTTTTTCATTAAGTGGTGCCGATCTCATACTAGGCATTAAGTAGCTAGCATCTTTAAACACCATACAAGCTAATTGGAATGAGATGTTTATGTTTTTCTGGCTCTATGGTAAGAAGTACAAGTTACAAAGGGTAAATACCAAATCCAACCCAGCATTCGGCTGCAAATTTATTTCTTTACACAAGTTCCTAAGTATATAGGGGCTTCGGAGTTGAATGTCAAACCATTATGTCATGAATTTGCACACATATTTTCAGAACCTGACAAGTTTCCCCCTTCCCGCTGCCAATATCACTGAATTTAGCTACTGCCTAATGCTACACCACTAAACCTCAAGCCTTATCGATATCCTTACTATCAGAAGGATAAGATTGAGTCTCAGATCCAAGGATTAATGGATTGAGGCTTTATTCGAGCAAGTTCTAGCCCCTTTGCAAGTCCAGTGCTGTTAGCGAGTAAAAAGGATGGTTCCTGGAGACTATGCGTCGACTATCGCAGGCTCAATCGAATCACAATTCCAGATAAGTTCCCTATTCCTAACATTGATGAACTCTTGGATGAATTACATGGTGCGGTTTATTTTTCAAAAATTGACTTACGCTCAGGATACCATCAAATTCAAGTGTTACCTTCTAATGTACATAAAACTGCACTTCGAACACATTCAAGTCACTACGAATTTGTGGTAATGACTTTTAGCCTTACCAATGCCCCAACAACATTTCAATCTGTTATGAATGACTTATTCCATCCCTACCTGAGAAAATTTGCTCTAGTCTTTTTTGATGATATATTGTTATATAGCACTAATGCCTACCAACATCTTGAGCATATGCGAGTGGTTTTTATGATTTTGAAGAAGCATTCCTTTTAGCCAACTCCAAAAAATGTGTACTTGGGCAAACCCATATTGATTATTTGGGGCATATTGTATCCACACACAGAGTACCAGTAATCCCAGAAAAAATCACAGTTGTTATCAATTGGCCACTACCAACTACAGTGAAAGACCTGTATGGATTTTTGGAACTCACTGGTTATTACCGGTGTTTTGTAAGGAATTATAGGGTATTAGCCTGTCCATTAACAAATCTCACTAAACAAGGCACTTTTCATTGGTCGGTTCTAGCTCAAAGGGCTTTTGAAGAACTCAAAACAACATTAACCACCACCCCAGTCCTGCAGCTACCAGATTTCCAACAACCCTTTGTAGTTAAGTGTGATGCTTTTATGGAAGGGGTAGGGGCAATCCTAAGATCACCCTGATAATAAAGATATGGATCATACATTGGATGAATATATGGAACAAGAAAGCATCACTTATCAATCTAGCATTCAATTCCTAGCTATTACTTCTAGAAATTTTGAGGTGAGGCCAATTATGCTGTAGATGCTCCAGATGATTCGCACTTTTACATGAAATCAGAATGAAGATCCAATTGAGCATTTAACAAAATTTGTTCAAATGTGTGAAATTTTCAAACAGCAAGGAGTGCCTTCTGATACACTAAGACTGAGACTCTTCCCCATGTCATTAGATAAAAAGGAAATAGCTTGGCTCACAGCTTTACCTCCCAATTCTATCTCTACATGGGACACCCTAGCTTCTCCATTCAAAGTAAGATTTATTCCAAGGGGTCAACAAGAAGTGCAGAGAGTTGAGTTATTGGGCTTTGCATAATAACCAGGTAAACTCTTTCACAAAGCATGAGAGAGATTCAAAGAAATGTGGTGCAATTGTCCTACTCATGCGTATAAGACTTATGTGTTATTGGAAGCTTTTTGGGCTGGATTGGATGGTCCCACCGTCTCTGTGGTTGAAAATGCTTGCAATGGTGGGATTGGAAAGAAGAAAGTGTCTAAATTACTAAAGTTGTATGATGAAATTGCTTTTAGCACTCTACAAGAATCTGATAAAGCATGATTTGGGTATAAGACTTATAAAGAGTCAAATACTTCCAATGTGTCTAGTTTATCTAAAGACATTGCCACTCAACTTGCGGCTATGGCTAAGAGGTTTAATCAACTTGAAATAAAGATGGAGAGGACATCTTCTAAGGGTATTCACGCTATCTAGTCCTCGAGCCTCTTCTATGAAACTTGTGGTGAAGCACATTCTTATAAGGATTGCCCGCATACTATGGAGACAATCCATTACTTGAACAACAATCAAAGATATCCTCATGGCAATCCCTATTCTAACACTTACAACCAAGGTATGAGGGATCATCTAAATTTCTCTTAGAAGAATGGACCAAGTGAGAATCCACCTAATCACTATGCTTCTACTAGCAAGCCAATGTCACTATCAAGGTTTGAGCAACAACCAAAATCTAGAGAAAGTGATTCAGAGACAAACCAATCCTTGAGGCAGCTTCTCAAGAGCCAAGAAGGTATGATAAACAAGGTTAATCTTCATGATACCGCTAACAATAATCTTGAGATACAAGTAGGCCAAATAGCATTTCAAATGAACACATTCAACAAAAATAGTCTACCCAGTGATATCGTTACTAAACCTAGAAGGGATAGTAAAGAAGATTGCAAAGCAATAACTTTAAGAAGTGGAAAGCAACTAGCTGACATTCCTAATCAATATGGAAAGAAAAAGAGTGCAAGTAATGAGGTTACTAATAGGTAAGAAGATGAAATACATGCAGATATTGATGAGGTGGTTAGGGAGAAATCTATTGATCTTGAGAAAATGGATGAGAATAAGGAGAAAACCTACACGTCCCATTTAAAATATGTGCCTCCACCACCATTCCCTCAGTGACTTAAAAAACATCAAGATGATTCACAGTTCAAGAAGTTGATTCAGATATTCAAGCAACTCCACATCAACATACTATTCGCTGAAGCTTTGGAACATATGCCTAAATATGCCAAGTTTATGAAGGATATTCAATCTAAGAAGCGAAGATTCAGTGAGTTTGAGAAAGTTTCTATGACCAAAAGTTTTACTGATATCATTAAACAGAGGCCTCCAAAGTTAAAAGATCCTGGGAGCTTTTCTGTTTCATGCCATATTGGAGATAATTCTTAGGAAAAGGAATGTGTGGCCTTGGAGCTAATATTAACCTCATGCCTTTGTCTGTCTTCAACCAGTTGGGATTAGGTGAAGCTCGACTAACGACAATTACCCTTTAATTTTCTGATAGAAGTCTATCTCAACCTCGTGGAATCATTGAAGATATATTAGTGAAGGTTGACAAGTTTATCTTTCTAGCAGACTTCATTGTACTAGACTTTAAGGAGAATAAAGAATTACCTTTGCTATTAGGGAGACCATTTTTGGCAATTGCTAGAACACTGATTGATGTAGAGAAAGGTGAGTTAACTCTGAGAGTAGCTTATGAGTAGGTTGCCTTCAATATGAATCAGGTGATTGAATCTCCTAATATTCTAAAGGACTATTTCTTCACTGACATGCTTGATCCTATGGTACAAAAGGAATATGAAAAAGGTATGACTGACGACCCACTTAAAGCTATGATACCGAGGATTGATTCAGAAAATATTATAATAAAGGAATACAAAGCTATCAGGGATGCCTCGATTCCTTACCCTCAAGGACGAATGCAGTTAAAATTACTTGATCTAGGTTCTATTGACAAACTAAAGTTAAAACCTTCCCTAGAGGAACCACCTTCACTTAAGGTAAAAGCTTTGCCATCTCACTAGGAGTATGTCTACTTGGGAGCAAATAATATTTTTCCTGTTATCATTGCTTCTAATCTCACTATACAACAGGAGGAGCGACTGGTTGACGTCTTAAAGGCTCATAAAAGAGCTATTGGTTGGAATATTGCTGATATCAAGGGTATTAGTCCCTCTACTTGTATGCATAAAATCCTCCTTGAAGACAAGCATAAACCATCCATTGAGCATCAAAGGAGGTTGAATCCAATCATGAAGGAAGTTGTGAAAAAGGAAATTCTTAAATGGCTTGACGCAAGCATAATGTATCCTATCTCTGACAATTCTTAGGGTAGGCCAGTCCAATGTGTCCCCAAAAAGGGCAGTATGACTGTAGTGGCTAACACCCACAATGAGCTAATTCGTACTCGCACTGTTACTGGTTGGAGGATTTGCATGGATTATCGTAAGTTGAATGCAACAACTTGAAAGGATCACTTTCCTCTTCTATTCATTGATTAGATACTAGATAAACTTGCTAGCAAGGAATTCTACTATTTTTTGGATGGATATTCTAGGTATAATCAGATTGCCATTGCCCCTGAAGACCAAGAAAGACTACTGTTACTTGTCCATATGGATCCTTCACTTTCAAACTCATGCCTTTTGGGTTATCCAATGCACCAGCTACCTTTCACCGATGCATGATGACCATTTTTGCTGATATGATTGAGTAAACTATGGAAGTTTTCATGGATGACTTCAAAGTTTTTAGAGATTCTTATGATGAATGCTTGTTTAATTTTGCCAATGTGTTGAGACGTTGTGAAGAAACCAACTTAGTGCTTAACTAGGAAAAATGTCATTTTATGGTGAAAGAAGGAATTGTGTTGGGTCATAAAGTCTCAAAGAATGGCTTAGAAGTGGATAGAGAGAAAATTGCAGTGATTCAACAATTTCCTCCACCAGTGAATGTTAAAGGGGTGAGGAGCTTTCTTGACCATGCTGGTTTCTATCATCGCTTCATTAAAAACTTCTCCAACATTACCAAGCTTCTTTGTACTTTGCTTGAGAAAGACGCAGAATTCAAGTTTGATGATACCTGCCTTCGAGCATTTGAAGAACTAAAGACGAAACTGGTGACTGTGCCTATAATGATGGCCCTAGATTGGAGTTTTCCCTTTATAGTAATGTGTGATGCTAGTGACTTTATTGTGGGAGCAGTTCTTGGCTAAAAAAGAGATAAAGCCTTTCACCCGATCTATTATGCCAGTCGTACACTTGATGATGCTCAAGAAAACTATTCAACTACTGAGAAAGAGCTTCTTGCTATGGTATTTGCTTTCAGAAAGTTTCATTCTTATCTGATGGGAGCCATTATATACACAGATCATTCAACTCTTAAATACTTGTTCAGCAAGAAAGATTCAAAGGCAAGATTAATTCGATAGGTGCTTCTCTTACAGGAACTTGATTTTGATATTGTGGATAGCAAGGGATAGAAAATCAAGTTGATAATCATTTATCTAGGTTGAATACTGATGCTCAACTAGAAGCTGACAAAGCCATTCATGAGACCTTCTCGGATGAGCAGCTATTTGCTGTTTAAAGTTAGTCCTTATAAATTAACACAAGATATTGATTAGTTTATTAGGATAAATATTTCGTTTTAACTTGAGAGAGCATTATCGAATGTCGTTGAATCTTAGTCAAATACATATCTTCGTTTTATTGCTTATTGAGGGTAAATTAACTAGTTCATGACATAGAAAATGGATAGATAGTCCTAGGACTTTAATGCTTGTGAAGTTAAATCCATTTTGTTTTCCTTTATTTCCTTTGATCTCTTAAAACTAAAACAAAAATTGCTTAACCTAATTAAGAATATAATTGCTATAACTAGCTCATTTTCTTTTTCCTTAGTCCTCGTGGGAACGATATTCTTATATTACTTGCGACCCGTATGCTTGTGGTAAAGTTAGACGGCTAACACCTATTATTCTATAATTTTGATATAAATATTGCTATTTTTTTAAAATTTTATTGTTATTATGACTTCCAAGAGAGATAAAAGGAAAGGAAAGGAGGTTGAGCTTCCCCCAGATATATTCTATGGGGGAGCAGTACGTAGTAGGGGGCAATGGGAGGGGCAGTAGAGGGCACATAGAGGTAGCTAGACATGTTCCCATGCCATCGCAGGAGGTGACCCCGCCACAGTAGCCATAGCAGAAGGCCCAATAGAAGACAACCCCACCAAAGTTGCCTGTTCAACTAGAGGGGAGTGACCTCAGTGCCATCGATTAACGTGAGAATGAGGAATTTGACTTCAACATTCCAATTCTTAGTGACATGGAGTGGTTCCTTGATGAGGAGAAGGCCCGTGACTAAAATAACCCATGACAGTTGTCTTTGCAGTTGAAGTGGTTTGTGGTGCAAGTTCAAGGTAAATTTAATTATTGTTTTAATAAATTTAATATTGAAATCCTATAGGTTAAACGTGGATTTAAATTTAATTAACATATGTGATAAATTGTGCAAATAAGCAAGGGAACATTTCCACCAGAAGGTTGGACATGGCTAGTCTAAATAGCCTGGATTGGACACTACGTGTGACAGTTTTGTAGAATGAGACCATAGACCAGCCGATTGAGAATGGTGGTCACCTATTCAACCGCCATCTGAACGAGCTGGGCTCAAATTGGATGTGGTTCCCCATCCACTTTAAGACGTGGAAGAATGTTCCCCGGATGCCGAAGGATCTAGCGTGGGGCGATGCTGCAAAGGTAATTAATCGTATTTAATTATATTATATATTTTGTAATTAATTATATTTAATTATTATTTATTAATTTTATCATTTGAAGGTAATTACATTATTTGTAATTAATTGTATTTAATTATTATTTATTCAGTTGTGTTACAGGATACGTTTGCTGTCCGAGATAACATGAAGAGGTACATGCTGATGAAGATGGGGGATGGCTAGAGGAACAGGAGGAATCGTCTTTTCCACAACATGAACAAGGATGAGACGATACCTCTGCAGCAGTTGATTGAGAACGTGTCTGACAATGCTCTACCTAATGATTGGGCGAGTTTTGCCCAGTACAGGAGGAGCCCAGAGGGACAGGTAATAAGGCCTTATCCACTAAGAAGGATGATCCTGAATTCCTTTATGCAAAACAGAATTTCTAGTAGTCCATATTGTACTTTAAATTCTGCAAAAGTTTGAACTTCAATCTTGATGGAAAAACCCCCAAACCAAACTGCACGAGACAAAGGACGTAGCAAGAAAATATGATCCGACCTTTCATCACTGTTACAACCAAATAGACACAATCCCTTAACATTTAAATGATGATTTAGCAGACTATCACATGATGGAATTGCCCTATTTAGAAGTTTCCAAATCATCAATAGGTATTTATGAGGAAGATCAATCGACCAAAGACATTTCCAGAATTGGTCATTGTTGTTTTGATGAGAAGAAACATTTAACATGGAGAAACCATTCTTTGAAGAATAACACCCAGAATGAGTTGCCTAAAATAAATTATTTAACATATTTTAATACATTTTTTATGATTACAAATTTTAAATAGGCGAGTTTGATGTATGAGTTTGAGCAATGTGAAAAATATATTCAACCCGTAAATATAAATTATAAGAGCTGAATATTGAACTTTTATTGAACTAAAATATATATTTAAAGAATTTAAAGGCCGCTTATCTTGTAATTTAAAATGTTTTATTATTATATTTTTTAAGGTTTAAGTTATATATTTTAAACAGTATAAAATTATTTAAATGTTTTTTTGTTCCAAAAAATAATCATTCCATATGAGAGACCAATTGGGAGGGGCAAAATAATCAGTTTTTTTTTTATTACAAAGGGGTATTATGATCTTTTAACAATATTCAAAAATTAATTAGACTTCTTGACTTAATTAAGAATTTGTTGAAAGTGTAGGCTTGAATTTGGATATTAGTATTTCAGTTGGATTTAATTGGGATTTTCCATTATTTAATTGGGAAAATTTCTAAAAAAATACCGCCAAATGAATCATGAAATCTCCAAAATGTCACTTAAACATGAAAAAAGACAAATAAGTGAGAGAATATCAATATGGGATTTTAAAGGGTTAGTGATTTTACAAAATTGTCCCTCAATTTTTTTTTTTTTTTGAAAAACAAAAGTGATTTTGCTGGTGTGCAAGCATAGACACCATCTCCGGATTTGGGTTCTCTCATAATATTTTTTCTCTTTTTTTTTCTTAGAATCTTATCTCCACGTTTATGTTAAAAAAAAATAGATTGTTCAGATTTAATATTTTATAAAACTATTATTTTATACATAAATAAATAAACTTAAACTGTTAAAACATTATCTACACAATTGATAATTGTAATACAAACAAAATTAATTAAAAAATAATTTATAAAACACTATAATCATAGTTTTAGAAAATATTAAATCTGAATTATCCATCTTCTTATCTAAAGGTGGAGAGTGGAGATGAGATTTTGAAAGAAAAAAGAGAAAAATATTAGGAGAATATCTGCTCCCCACCATCTCCATGTGTCGCAACTTTTTTAATTTATTGCTGATATTCATCCCACTAAGTCTGCCAGTCGCACTAGTCATTGCAGCCACTATGGCAATTGCTCTTTCCAAAATATTGTACATCTTCGTTTTATATTCTCATACAAGGTAAAGGAAAAAAAAATGTCGAAGTCGAAGTCAAAGAAAACCAAAACCAGCATACGTCTCCAAGCTAAAACCATTAAGACCAAAGTTTGAACTAATCCTACAAAACTTAAACGAACACCTAAAACACACCATAATACAAACCAAAGCATTAGACATCGATCACTATAAAAATATAAATACCCAATGCTTAGCTATGCGTATATCACAGTCTCAGATCATCCAGCTACCTCAATCTTCTTCTATGGCTCGCTTGCTTCCACTGAACCAGCCCACTTTTGCTTCTTCTTCACAGGTTGGGTTCGCAGTGACGAGTCTTTTCCTCTGTACGTTTGCGTTGATGATGTGCGCTTCTCATTCCATGAAACGACGTCGTCGCCAGAGCTGGAGCAGTTGGTTCTTCGGAGAAGATCCAGAGCCTGTGATAGAGATTCAGAATGAAGCGCCGGTGATAGTGACTGAGACGACGTCGTCAGAGGGAGAGAAGCATGAAGCTTCGATTTGGCAGAAGAACATTCTGATGGGTGGCATCTGTGAGCTCCCTGACTTCTCTGGTGTCATTATCTATGATTCCGAGGGCAATATCGTCACTCCATCCAAAACTGCTCGTCCTTTGTTCCTTACCTGGAAATAATAAGCATGCCCCCGCTAGCTTCATGTTGGGCGTATTTTGATCGGAGTCTTAAGAGTTAAAAGTTTGTTCAATATTTAATGTGCGTGTGTTAGAGAGAGGGTGGGAGAGAGTGGGTGTGGAAAAAAGATAAAAGTACTCCGTTTAGTGTTAATTATAAGATAAAGTTGACTCCAGTCCTAATTATAAGATAAAGTTGACTTTTTTAGAGAAATTAAGGAAGCGAATTAAATTACTTTAGAATATTTACATTTTTTTTTTCTTCAAACTAATTAGTTTGACTAATAAATTAATATATAATCTAAGATTATATAACATATGATATGATTAAGTAACTTATATAACTTCCTTAATTTCTTCAAAAAAAAAATTAATTTTATCTTATAATTATGACCAAACATAATAATTTTCATGTGTATGTACCATTTACCATACGAGAAGGGGAGAAAGAATTTGTATTAAAATAATATTTATTATTCTACCCATATATCAACGAAGATAAGTTTGGACATGAGGGCGGTAGAAGGAGCATACTGGAGGTTGTACCACCCTGCATGCTATATTCAAATCATCAATAATCCTTTCAATCCTATTTATAAAAGTCTAATAATTAAATTACTTAATTTAAAAAATGGTTAAAATTAATTGAAAATAATAAGTGTGTCTGAAATAAATTTTGTTTTTAAGTAAGAGTAAGTATATATACCACTAATTACCCTTTTAATTAAAGCAATAAATATAATGAAATTAATGAGGGGTAAGGATGAAAAAAACTCATTAAATAGTCAAAAAACTCTTGTCAAACTCTTATAAAAGGATTAAGACTATTTAAATTTTGGGCTCTTATAAAAAGGGACAAGAGGAAGTACATTAGAAAGTCATATTGGATTCAGAATATTACTATGTTGCAATTCTTTCTTCTCAGTTTTTGAATTAGAAAGTGTATGCTTGATATTAAAAGTAGAATTGAACCTATGACTTTTTATTTATAGGGGAGCTTTCATATCATTAAGCTACAAAATCATTAGCTGATGGTGCAATTCACCCCAAGTCCAATGCAATTCTTAACACCCACTCCAATAATCTTTTTTTAAATATACAAACTCATTTATTAATAATAAAAAGATTAAAGTACATAGTCATAGTTTAATGTAGGAGAAAACCCGAAAGTAGAGAAAAATAGTTCGTTATGAAAGGCAAAAAGCTCCAACAGCGGAAAAAGACTGAGTGGAAAGGAAATGTTTACTGTAATTGCATTGTTCCATTTGTAAGCATTTCTTGACCACGTAAAACATTCACACCTGAATTGATTTTATGCAAAACAGAGATGATTTATGAGAAAGAATATAGAAACAGAGAGGGGGGAGGGGAAAGATGTGCAAAAAAGGGAAGAATTGGAGGGGGAATGACAAAGCTGAGGGGGAACAGAACATAATAGAACTTGAGGGAGATACAGAACCAAGGGCGAGTAGAGAGATCAAATCACTCAGATATAATTTCATTCATCAAAGCTATCTCCATACAAAGGATAAAAGCTCCTATTTATAGATTAATAAGGAGACAATTTGCTATCCACAAGTAATAGAAAGTACCCACTTGCATGATAGACAACTTGCATTTTAATCTCCCACTTGCTTCTACCTTTTTTTTCCTATTAAGAAAATAAATAACTTGCTTGATAAAATATTAATAAAACATAAACTTGTAGCATACTAACATAGAAATTGATAAAATATATAGAATCATATAGATTTCCTTCTATAGAAGGCTTCTTCAAAATATCTCATGCTTATATATATTCCATCATTTCTCTCCTTCTTGATGAACTCGTCTCCTAATGAGTTAAAATGGAAGCATATATTTAGGGAGGGAATGGCAAAAATCAGTATTGCACTCTGATCAGGAAATCCTTTCTAGCAAATGAGATAGCGAAACAGAAGATTATGAAAGCCTTAAGCAACCTAAACAAACTTCGCTATGGTACTTTGATTTGGAAACCCTCTCCAACATGTGAGGTACAAAAAGAGAGAACCATGGGGGAAATTATTAGCTTGATCAGTAAGAACATCTAGAAAGCCTTTCCAACAAACAAGATACTCATAGAGCTACCCATTAACTAATGGATCAACCTTAGGAGGCACAACTTGTACACAAGGTGGAGCTGCAACATGATTAAGTTGATTCTTTTTTTTGATACAATGATTAAGTTGATTCTTATTTGGTTGCAATTTGAGAAAGAGTTACTTGTACTAGTGTAAAAAGAACAACTTGATCATTACTTGAAGAAACCTTGTGAATGATAAGAGAATTAGAGTTCTCACTTATATGAGTCATAGGAGTGACTCATGGAGCTTGTTGGGGTATTGGTTATGTCGTGGTCATAGCAATGCTTTGAATGGGCTCTATAGAAGATATCACTTCTTCTGGTTGTGGGAAAGGGACTTCTACATCTATTGGCTCACTTGATGTTTTTTCGTCTCTTTGACTAGATCCTTGCTCCATTGTCATTGTATTGCCAATAATCTTCATCGACTGCTGAAGAGCTTTCACTGAAGCATCCCATCGATGTTTCCTTTCATCATCTTCTTGCTTCCATCTTTGTTACATTTGATCTAGCATAGCCATGAATTGTTCTTCCCACAAATAATCTTTGAGAACTTCTTCCTTGTGTGGACAAGATTCAGAATATTTATAATGACGGCGGTCCATATACTCAAAATGTTGATGCTCAATGTACTCAAATCCATTATAATACTCATATGTTCCACAATTAGTAGAGACATTTGAAACTTGCTTTGAATTAAATAGCTTGTCAAACAACTGGCTCTGATAATGAGCTGGGACATACTTCTCCTTTAACTTTTCCTTCATCTTATCCCATCTCACGATTGGAGGTCAATCTAGCCGTTCAAGGTTTCTTTTTACATTATGCCAATACTCTCTTGCAGATCCCATAAGCATCAACTTTGTGAATCGACTCTTTCAACATCATTCATGTCAAACCATTCAAGTAGTCTTTCATGTTAGCCAACCAGTCTAGGAAAGCACTAGGATTTAGTCTCCCGTCAAATTCTGGGACCTTCTTAACTTTCTTGGTGGTAGTACTAGTAGGATTCCTTTTGAAGTTTTCTCGACATTCCTATAAGATGTTTCATGTGATTTATAATGATTCTCTTTTGGGTATTGATCATAGAAAGTGTTACCTACGTCCTCAAACTGATTATGATTGATAAACTCATAAGGAGGTAGTTTACTAGGTCTAAAACCATTGATTCTAAGAGTGTGACCAACTCTAAGAGAGGTACTTCTAGGTTGATCGTAGAAAGTGGCTTTCTATAGTTAACCCTTTGTATTACTTTGTTTTTTTAGTGAAAATTTGCAGGATTGGCTGAAATGGAACATCAAGAATGGACAAGGAAATCGTTATTTCAACAGATGGCCATGGCTGTGAGTGTTCGGTTTATTGTGTTGGCTAGTATGCAAGAATACATGCAAGCAAGTGTTTGAAGGCGCCAGCGACAACCATAGAAACATCTTGCATCGGTGTAGTCAGATGCTTTATGAAGGAGTTCAAGATGGGAGATTCAAACACATGATATTTCAGGTTCTGGATAGAGAGAACGCTCGATGGTTTACTCCTCCAGAAGGTTATGTCAGAGTTGATGTAGATAGCTCGGTCACCCAGTGGAGGCAGGCTGCGTGTGGAGGCATAGTCCGGGATGGTTTAGGAAGTTGGGTATGCGGGTTTCAACAGAATCTTGACAATGGACTGTCATCAATAGCTGCTGAACTTCAAGCTATTAAGGTGGGGTTGATAGTATGTAAGATTAAAGGTTTAAGCAAGATAAAGCTTTTCTCTGATTCATTGGAAGCAATCCAATTACTGTTAATGGATTTTGGCCAGCACCACCCGCTGGCTAAAGAAATTTTAGAGGTTATAGCATTGGTATTTTTGGAATGGGATATTCAGGTCACTCATTCACATAGAGAAGCATTGTGTTGTGCTGACATGCTAGCTAAAGTAGCTCAAGAAGCAAACAAGGAGTTGGTGATTCTTCTAATTCCTCCAGCTTTTTGTTTGAGATAGATGTTAGTTGATTTAGGATGACATTGTGATCTGGTTCTGTTTTGTATGCCTATGGTAATGTTAATCCATTAGTGTCTGTAACCAAAACAAAAAAAACAAAAAAAGATAGGGGATCTCTCATAATAACATGGCTCTATTGCATTCCTAGGACTTTCAGAACTCCTTGTGCCATATTTCCACTTTGTTGACTCTTTAAGCATCATGGCAAAGCTTAAAAAGCAAAAAGATTAAACTATTACCTCAAAAGAAGCCATTAAATGATTATTCTTGCATCTACAGTTGACTAGAATGAAGAAAAACCCTCAAAAAAGCTCAGAAAACATCGGAAAACAGGTTCTAGATGATTATGCATGACGACGCATGGACACAGAGCAACAGCGGGTGGAGAGTGTGAAACCAACGCATACAGAACTCCAGCAGCTCGTGGCAACGCGTTCTATGGCAGAATGAGGTGGGATTTTGGTGTTTGACCAGATTTTGCTTTGCGCACATGATGGTGGTGGTGGTTTGTTGATTGGATATTTGAAATTAGGTGTTTTGGCTCTAGAAATGTGAAATAGAGTATAGGGAGGCTTTCCGGTGAGTGTTTTGCATTTCTCTGGCAACAAAAGCCACTTAAGAGCATAAAAACCTTGCTCTGATACCAAATTGATGTAAAACACTCACATATGAACTGATTTTATGCAAAGTAGAGATGATTTATGAGAGAGAATAAAGAAACAAAGAGAGGGGAGGGGAGCGATGTGCAGAAACAGGGAAGAATTGGAGGGGGAATGACAGAGCTGAGGAGGGAATAGAACAGAACAGAACTTGAGGGAGATGCAGAACCAAGGGGGGGCAGAGAGATCATATCACTCAGGTATAATTTCATTCATCAAAG
This sequence comes from Inga oerstediana, assembly GCA_963210345.1. Lineage (NCBI taxonomy): Eukaryota > Viridiplantae > Streptophyta > Magnoliopsida > Fabales > Fabaceae > Inga > Inga oerstediana. Next base: position 70,027,234 of record OY723401.1, read on the forward strand.
CTATCTCCATACAAAGGATGAAAGCTCCTATATATAGACTAATAAGGAGACAATTTGCAATCCACTAGTAACAGAAAGTACCCACTTACATGATAGACAACTTGCATTTTAACCTTCCATTTGCTTCTACCTTTTTTTTCCTATTAAGAAAATAATCAACTTGCTTGATAACATGAATAAAACATAAACTTGCAGCCTACTAACATAGAAATTGTTAAAATATATAAAAATCATGTAGATTTCCTTCCATAGGAGATTTCTTCAAAACATCATAAGGTTCCCCCCCCCCCCCCCCCAAATATCCCATTCTAATATTCCATCACAATAAGCCTTTTCATTATGCAATGTAACCTCAAAGGCCAAGGAGGAGAGCTCCAATTCTGTTGATAACTAAGAATCACTGCCAATGGACTTATAGCATAGAGGTATGGATGCTATCATATAAGTAGGAGGTCACGGGTTTAATCCACTTATAACTTAGGCTGTTAGTGTTTGCCCTTATAACTTAAAAGGAAAAAAAAAAAAAAATTCCGCCACAGAGGCCAACCAAAAGCAAGACAAGCAGAATTGCAAACTGTCCTCTGTTTGTTTGCTCATTGAGATGAGGTGTCCTTCAGAGTCCAAGAAATCAACTGAACGATCATACAATAGTGAACAATTTTCTTAGATTTGAATTTCCTCATCCAAACAGTCCATCCAAGGAAAGGAAAATCATATTGAAAGGAAGTTTTTATTCTGTATAAAACAATTTAAGTGAGTTGGGTCCTAGAGGCCCTCGCCAGGGCACACCTCCAGACTCAAAGCATATTGAAAGGAAGTTGATAATTGATATAGCTGTAGAAATGTCCAAAGAAGATTCTGAACTCAATGTGCAAACCTGAATCAAAAGAGAACATTGACTTATATTCTCTGACCTGTTTGGATGGGTGAGGGAAGAAGTCATGATAGACAACCATATTCCTTAAAAACCTGATGATGTTTAAAATGGTTATGATTGATTTGATCAGGCCATTATTTTCATCTCCGTGCAGCATGCTGGAAGAGGATAAACTTGAACCACGAATAGATAAGGGAAAACTATTCATGAGACATGTATAGTTTCCTTCATGTTTTGATTTGGTACCTGTGTATGTTTTTTCTCCTCATTAAATCATAAAAGAATGGTTTTCCTGATAGATAAAATTGCAAACCAAATGGATTTGCCATTTGGAGAAGCTGCATTGAGCAAAAATATGATTAAAAAACCTTGTACATTATAGCATTCTTTACTGCATGAAAAAACCTCATGCGAAATACATGAACATTAAGTACCTACTCGATAGTTTTATACAACATGATCAAATGCAAATTCAAAATTGTGATTCCTTCTTGTTTGAGGAACTTCTCCCCCTAAAACCAACAACACTCAGTTTAGAATTCGCTGATTTGCTAGCAATGTCTCTTCTACTTGTCTGCTTCTTCCCTACTGAAGCTTTCTTTGGGCCGCTTACACCGGAAGATCTTACAGATTTTTTAACCTGAATCCCTCCTGCCTTCGCTGATTTTAATGGTTTGGATGCTTTCCTAGAACCAGCATTAACACTGGACGAACTTTTTGATGCTTTTGCTGATTTTATTGCTGATTTTAATGGTTTTGATGCTTTTCTGGAAGTGACACGGACAGTAGAAGTGTTTTTTGCTTTGGAAACCTTTACCAATTTGGTATTCCTTCCCTTCTGCCGAGTTATTTGGGTCCTTGCAATCTCCCTCCTAAGACTTTCTTTACTGATAGACTCCAAGCTCTCATTCTTCCTTATTGCTTCTTCTATTCGAGTGGCCAAGGTTGTGTCTTTTTTTGCCACCAAGCTAGTTACTTTCCCTGCATAGAAAAGAGGATATTTAATTTAATCCACCAAGAAAAGGATTTTTAATTTCTATCTATAATATAAAATCTCCAGGAAGTCATATAATTTAAACACACCGCAAAAAATAGGGTCACAATCTAACCATCAATCATTATTATAATGTTTGTAAGGAGCTACTTAAAATATAAATTTGATAGAAAATCTATGGCTTCTTCATGCAACTGTAAATTTCAAACTCCCACAAAAAAAAATAAAAAATTGAATTATCCATAAAAATGCCAGATTCAATGGACATTTGAAAGCTTAGATAAGGAGCAGCATGGCCTTTGCTTGACAATATTAGTGTAAATTCACGTTATCCAGAATATCTGTAATGAGAACACAATCATTCATGCTGTATTCTGCCCATTTATAAGCAATAACAAGTTTAAAAATAATTTTGTGGTCAAACTATACCTAGATCATTCAGGAAAAGTGAATACGTAAAATCCTTGTTTACCAGTCCTATTTATATTTTAACTTCTTTTAGACTGTAGATAGAACTCAATTTCAGGAAATTCTTAAAACAGATGAAAAGGATGATAAAAATTGGCACCTTTTGCACCCATACGAGCTGTTCTACCGGTGCGGTGGAGGTAGTCAATCTAAAAATATAATGAAGATTAATGCTCAGTGAATGGTACAAAATTGATAAAGGAGAGAAATTTTACTTATTAATTTTTTTTCGGGGTGTTGGGGAGTGGGAGTAGAGCATAAAGAAAATCTTGGTAACCCATATGGTACTTACAGAGTTCAAAGGAAAATCAAACATGATAACATGATCGACATCCAAATCCAGACCCCTAGCAGCCAAGTCTGTGCAAACTAATGTAGGACAATCATCTTCATCACTTTTAAACTTCTGGAGGTTTTCAACCCTGAGTTTCAATAAAGGAACTGTAAGATAAGTCACAAACAGGCAACAAAGTATATAAAAAGATAAGATGATGGAATCTCAATCTCACAATGTTCTTATGCAAGTTGTGTTCAAACTTGGGGTGTGATGTAACCTATTGTGCATGATAAACATTTCCCTTTGACCAAATCATTTTCCTTTGGTATGACCTTGGTGCAAATTCAAATATTTTAATTGCGTGAACTCCTATTAACCCTTATAAGCAAGCAAGACATGCAACACCAGTATTGACATGTGTCTTGAAATTACAAAACAAAGTGGAGTAGTTCATGTCAAGATTATTACAGACATGCACACTCGTATCAGGTCCTTAACCTGAAGGTATGCTTTTACCTATTGAAGATTAATGGAGCAAATGAAAATACCAAGTGTCACAAAAACTAGAAACTAGTCTATTGCCACAAGTAACAATATAAAGAACGTAACAGAACTGGATGCTGACAGTCATATCTGTCAACAAAGCAGTTATTTCCAAAATGACATTACACACCTAATCACTTGAGCAGGGTAACTTCGAAACAGACTGCAACAGAATAATGGAAGGGATAAATAGGGTGAAATTAGTACCAACCTTTGCTCTGCTGGTACCTCTCCATGGTAATTGACAGTAGATATCTGATTTTCACTGAGAAAATGATCCACTGCACGGCTAGAGTCCAATGTATTGCAGAAAACCATCACTCTATTCCCTTTTGCCAGGCTTGGCTCCAGAACCTGTCCTCACACGACCAAACAACAAATGATAAATACTAAATGAATTAAAAATTGTCCAAACCACAGATGATCTTTATCAAGAAAACCATAGGTACCTACATATTACTACTTATGGAGAGCATGAATTGTGGGCATCACAACAAAGAATCATATGTAATTATAGAACAATATGGTGGACATGATGATGAGAAAAAGAAAGGAAGTGGGTACGAGACAGAAATACACAAAAGTGGCATCATTACATCATGACCATAAATTGCACCAAGAAATGGGAAATATCATTCACAGAAAAGTTAAGGATTGGCCAAACAAAACTTGCAATTAGCAGCAACTAAAAAAAATGGAACTTGAAATTTCAATACATACTACAACTTGTTAGCTTTAAACAATATGAAGCATCCCACACTACTCATTTAAGGTCATAACTCCAAACAAAGTCATGAAGTTTTGTGGCATAATGCACCAAAAAGGCACAATCCCCCACCTGTTCTAGAAGATTTCTTTTGTTCTGGCCTTCTGGGATGTAAGTTATAGATGAAGCATAATGAAAATGCACTAATGTATACTTTTTTCCTCTTCAAAACCATGACATCATAAGTGAAGTATTATATAAACAGGGCCTAATAAAAGAAAATGACAGAAACAGCATTTTTGTTGAGAAAATTCCCTATATGACTACATCTCTATAAAAGCCACATAAACCAACCACTTGCTCACATGTACAATGCAAATGGATGGCACTGAAAAAGTATACCTGTAGCAATGCCTCCAGCTTGTTTTCAGAACCCGACAGCTTAATAAAATCATGACGAGAAGAAGCAATCTTTTTATGTAGTGTTGATGTCCGTAGATGCACAATGCCTTGAAACTCCTCATCAACCAGCTTTTGCACTGCCTGCAAGACATGCAAATGTCAATTGTGGAGCTTAACCATCAATACTGATACTAAACGAATTCACTTTTTTCTAGATATAATGGAAATTTCCAAATAGCATACCTTTGTCATGGTTGCGGTAACCAAGATAGTCTGAAAACCTAGGCCATCAGGTTTTAATGCACGATGCTTTAGGGGGTCAATAAACTTGCGTATATCAGGACCAAAACCTCGATCAAACATTGTGTCTGCCTCATCCAATACCTGCAAAACAAATCCACCGTCAGTAAGTGCAATAACATTCTCACAAAGATAAATGAGGACTAAGAAGATGGTTTTCCAAAGAATACTTATTAGAAATACAGCAGATTAAAAAAAATGTAGAACAACAGGATAATTGTGTTTAAAAACAAGAAGAATGTCATATGGTTGGACACCTGCCAAGTATTTGATGTCACCATATACCATGTTGCCTTCCTCAATGTGCTGCAGAATTCTGCCCGGAGTACCAACAACCAAGTCAATGGGGTTATTTAATGAATCCTCCTGAGGCCTGAGACGGCCACCCCCACTCACCATTGTAGACCTTAACCTTGCATGATGGCTAATAGATTTTGCAACTCGAAATACCTATATGTCCAAGCATACAATAATTTAGTTGCGCATCCAGGAAATTCCACGTGACCTCTAAATAATGTATAAATTGCACAAGTACCTGCTCAGACAACTCCCTCGTAGGGCATAGCACAACAGCCCGGGGACGCCGGGGCTTCATAAGTAATCCATTCAATTGTTCATCCTGTCTAAGCAACTATATGAACAAATAAACAGTGTCTATCAGCTTCTATTAATATCAGGAATACAAAATACACTGATCAATAAAAGCACGTCTCACGTATATTGCAATTAAACAGTAGCGTTCCAAATAGTGGAAGTATGACTGAAGTATATACACAAAATTGCAAATTACTCCCATGAAACTAACACCACACCTAAACCGAAGCAAGCCCCCACATCCAGACATTAGGTACCTGAACAAGGGGAAGCATGTAAGCAAGAGTCTTGCCAGAACCAGTATGAGATCCCAAAACGACACTCTTCCCTTCCAATACAGCAGGGATGCCGATACACTGAATCTCAGTCGGAACCTCAATATTCATCTCCCTCACGGCTCCCATTACCTCATCGCCGAGGCCCAACTCCTCAAAACTTCCCACCAACTTCTTCTTCTCTGATTTCTTCCCCTCATTCTCACGACCCCTCTCAGGGATAGCAACTGATTTCGCTGACTTCTTGATTTCTGGAGTTTTAGAAGAGTCTTTAAGGTGCCTGAATCTGAGTCTCTCAAGAAGAATTGAGTGCTTGATTTGGTCAGGAGCAATGAACTCCATTGTATCGGAAACGGTGGCCGTGTGGGTCGAGGTGACGGAGCAGATGGGTCTAAACCCCAGCAACACCCTACTGGGTCTTGCAGATAGTTTGAGAAATGGAATGGCGCGGCCATGAGATAAGCGTGCGAACGCAGAGAGGTTGGAGTTTAGAGACAGTGTAACAAGGGCTCTACCTGTAGCTCCCGCCATTGGAGAGTTGTCGGAGGACCCCTGTTTGAGATTTATATGTTGATATCACGAACATTTTGGATAGTGACAACGGTAAGGAAAAGGGAAAATTGAAGGAAAAAAGTATAGACAGGTCTGGATAAAACAATAAATCACAAACAAACCCCTATATTTAGTTTAGTATTCAAAGACGTCATGGGACTTGAATGTAATTGCAAAATTTTATGAAATGAATCACCAACCCTACCCACCCATTCATACTCGTTGAAGACTCTCACTCATTATCTCTAGAGGTGTTTGAAGTTTTTTCGTCTCAGTCTTCCCATCCTGATACCGAGTAAATTGGGATTGGAAAATATCATCCTTGAAAATTTTGAGACAGGAAATTGGGATTGGGAAAAATATATTCGAGATCGTGATCAGGATCAAGAATGAGATTTCTCGATCCCTAAGTGAAGTGAAACACCAAAAATGGTTAAGACATGAAGTGAAGGTGAAGCCCTAAGAGGCTAAGACCTAAGTGAACCATTGAAGCACTATTGTTGTAGCATAAGGTAATATATATTCTTTTAGTGTATTTAATTGGTTGGTTCATGTTATTCATCTGACATGTTTAAAGATGTTGATTCAGCTGCAAAAAGCATAAGGAAAAGAACAATATTACAATTTTTTAATAAATAATAAATGAAATTTTTAGCTCCCATTACTTGTCTCATTTGTGGTTATTGCTTACAATTTGCTTTTTTTTTCACTTCTATCTTATAAGAATAGACGAACTGGGAATATGTAATAGCAACCTATTTTGTATCTTCTGCAATTGGAGCACATGGGTCTATGGTATATGCTCGAAACTGAGCAGTTTTCTTGCTCACAAAATTTATCATGCAATGGAGGAGTTGTCGACTCTTTTATTATGGCAAAATTGATTAAAGTTTAGAACTTCAGAGCATTATGCCAATTTTCATTTATGCTATCATATATCTTTTCCCCCTTATTTGATATGTGATTGGCTTGTTGACTTGGTATATCTTGTTGGTTGACTTTCCCAACCTAATACTATTCATCTTGACTCTTGAGCTTTTGATTGTTTTTGGCAATGGCAGGACGAAGAGGTTCTATGAAGGGTCCTTCATTTGAAGTTCTATCAAGGTTCTTGTGCACAATAATAACATAAAAGACCATAGGGTCAAGTTAACAGGCACAGGAACATGACCCAAAACTACAGCAAAAAAAAAAAAAAAAAAAAGACTCACAACATTTTTCGGAATTCCTGATCCCGACCCTAGAAATCCTAATCCCAATCGGAATTGGAATTTTTTGATATCAGGAATGATTTCCCTTTCCAAGTCTTCTTTGGGATCAGGATTGGGAATAGGACTTTCCGATCCCGTCTTGTCCCAAGAACACCCCTAATTATCTCAAAGAAGGGGGGTGAGGAAGCTGTAACATCATTTTAAAAAAAGAGCATTGCAGTATTAAAATGGGAAAATCGCTAGTAAATACCGAATAGTGAAGTTAATTGCTATTTGCCACCAACAACCACAAGGTACTGAATTGTCATTAATATTGAACATAAAAAGACCAAAAAGCCCTTAGTTTGACAAGACGATTTTAGGCGGGAGTTTGGAGAAAATGCACTGATGCTTAGCGTTTTGAAACCCTAAAGCTGTGTTGATCCCTATCTTTTCTTTATTTGTTTGGTGAGAAATTTCAAGCAAAACCTTCAACGAATCCCTTCTTCCTCTTCCATTTTCGACATTCTTCAGCGTCTCCTCAACCATCTCGTTGGGCTGTCTCCTTAGCCGGCCGTCAAGCTTGTGTCATTTGGCAGCGTCATCTCTAGCTTCTCCTCCAACAGTCGCCATTGCCGCTGTGTAGTCCTCAAGCGACCGTCGCTTACTCCTCCAACCTTACTGCCTCCCTCATTCAGGTAAGGTTACTTCCTTTTCCGGAGACAGCTTTGATCGATCTTTAATCCAACGTTAGGGATGTGTACTGGAGCAATTAGATAGAGTCTTGAAGCAATTAAAAATACCTGCAACTTCAACATGATTTCTCTAACAATGTCGAAAAGTTCCCTATGGGCAGACCTCAGAATGAGAAAGGTCTAAAGTAGTCAATGACTTGAAAACAAAACCTGAGAATGTGTTGTTTGTTGTTTTGGGGAAAAAAATTTAACAACAATTATTATGTAGGTTTAACACAAAAATAGAAAGATTACAACAGCAAATAAGAGATATGTACTGGAAGTTGTATATAAATTGGAACATATGGTGTGCCTATGAAATAATTTTCATGCACCCCAGAATGAATATTATGCTTAAATAAATTACATCATTAGTGGTTTTGAATAACATCTGTTTGTACCAAGAAACAGTTTACTGAAATAAAGCAATATTCATTAGTTCTCACTTCTCAACCTAAAACTACAAAAGTGCAAAATCACAATTCAGGTGCAATATACAATTTATCTAAAGGATGTCAGCATTGGAATCATCAAATGTTTACTTGAGACTTGTATTATCCCTAATTGCTGAGCTCAATCACTCTACTTTCAAAATAAGAGGATCATACTGATTTTGAATACTAAACATACAAGTTTGGCACTTGAGTTCCACTGGATGGATTGTCTACTTGGGATTTCCTGAAAAAGTTTTGGCACTTCTTCTGTGATTTCTACCCATTCATTGTTGTCTTCATTGTTTCTTTGAGTTTGTAACAATGCTAAACTCTTGACTTGTTTGGAGCTTACTAGTGCATAGCATACTTCTCCAACTTGGTACTTGAACTTGCTTTCTCACATCTATCCAGTGCACTATGTAACACCCCGAATTTTGAGACTCGAGGATAGAGAATAAGCCTGAGATTAGTGGATTGCTAAGCCCTGGTTTAACAAGATCCCAAATTGTGATTAGGGGTTAATGACTACAAAAGTGGACGTGGTTAGTGATTAATGAACCCTTTTAGAGAATATAAAGTGGATTGTAGTCGCGTGTGTTATGAGCAACGCCAAAACCTTGTATTTGAGTTCAATTGTGGATTAACATCCAAATTACATTAGAATAGAGGGAAGAATTAAATGGGGTATTGTGATGGAAATGGTGTCATGTTGTGGTATTTAATCATTGGAATTGATTTAAATTGGATTGGACACATTTGTTGCAAAACTGGAAATGCTGTCCAGTGTGAATTCTGTCTGGGCAGTCTTCTCGTGTGGACGTTTTTACTAGGCGCATGATGTCATAAAATTATGAAACTTTCCAGTCTTATAGTTCACATCTCAAGCTTCGAAATGGACATATAATTTGTGCCATTTCGTTTTGTGAACTAGGAGATATGACTGTCCAAAGTTTGGGATGGAAACTGAACTCTGTTTTGGGGCAGTGATGAGTGTTATGTAATTCTGGAATTGTGGGTGATTTTTAGTAATGGCCAATATTTTTCCTATGAAGAGGACTTAAATATCTTTCATTTGGCTTTGGGATCACCTCATTTCGATTTTTCTAGAATTAGTTATGAGTTTTCAAAGATTGGGCAGAAAATCTGCCAGAAAATCCGAAAATGCCAATTTTGGGAATTATGACATCATCAAAAGGCAAGATGACATAAGCATGGAATTAAAACATCTTCTCATCATCTTCAGCTGCTCATTCACGCACAGCACCTGAACATAGTGTGAGAAAGTTGAGAGAGTTTAGAGAGAGAAAGAGAAGAAAAATCACAAGGTAAGCCGATTTCTCCGACGATTTCGCTCCTAGCGCGTATAACTCCAATCCTAAGCTACTCCTTTATGTTCTTTAAGGTTTGGAAGCTCCTCTTTTGGTGTTTTGAAGTTAGGGTTTTCAGCCACAAGAAGGAAAAGCTAGTGGGAGCTTGAGGTAACTTCCAAACTCTTGTATATTGACTATTCTGGCTGCTGTGGGCAATTTAATCGGTGAAATTTCGCCGGATTGCCATTGGTTGTAAAAATGGAAAATGGGTTGGCCTAGGTGTTATGCTGCCTAAATTGATACTAAATGGTAGTTCTAACCTAATGGAATAGTCAATAAAGTGGTTAGGAGTAGAAAGGAACGCGTTTACGGAGCCGGAACCGAAAAACCCCAATTTTTCCAGGGGAATTGAGAATTTCGGCCAAGCCTGGTTTGGAGGGGTTAGAGATGGATTTTCAATGATTTGATGATTCCATTGAGTTCAGGAGCGAAAATTAGGTGGGGTTACAGTTGGTCACTTTTTCGGAAAAGGCCGAAAAAGCATAATTACGAAAACGCCCCTGAAACCCTTAAAGTGGGGCTGCCAAGGGTAATTTTGTAATTGACATTGAATTTGATAATTCCGAGTCCGAAAATGGATTCCTTGGGCGAAAATATGTTAGAATAGCCCATGTCAATATTTCAAGAAAAGTACAGCCGGACCGGGTACGGCGGGGCCGGGCCGGGTCCCCGGGGGTATTTTAGTAAATTTTCAATATAGCCTCATATAACCCCCAGAAACACTATGGAAGTGTCTAAATAGTACATTTGACATTGTAGGATCGAATGTGAAGCCCCGAGTTGCTGGCACGCAAATCGAGGAGAAAAGACTGGAGGTAGGAAACATATCTCTTCTGCTTGTATTTGATATATGTGTTAGTGTGTTGGTGCATGTCTTAGCTTTGCATAATTATGTGTAATTTGAAGCTATGTTTCAATTTATGCTATGGCCATAGGTATATTGTTCGAAGCATTGAGCTGGCAAATTGTCATTGTGTTATCATGAGTTGTGTGATGCAAGCATGTCATGCATTAAACATTTATCGTACATGCATATTGATATTGTTATCCTACTGAGATTCTCTAGAATCTCACCCTCCCCTACTAACCTTTCAGACAGGGTAGTAGATCGATGATGGAGTAAGCAGCCAAGGGCGATGAGGACTTCCTTTAGTAGTTGTTTTGGTAGTTGGTTATCATCCCAGATGGGAGTATATAGATTTAGATGTGTATATAAGTATGTGGATGAGGATTTGCTATGTATTTGAGAAGACTTTGTGTAATCCCCATATGAGGGCTTGTATGGGCGAATGTGCTCTATAAAGCTTGAGTTAATATATGGAAACCGGGATTGCCGGGATTATTGTTGTGTACTCTGATTTGTTATGAATGTGATATTCCGCGTAGTAATTGTATTCGGAAATGTGATTCTGAGACCAAGTTTATAAATGATTTCGAAAGGTGTTTGTGAAAACCCCGTCTGGTAGATGGGTTTATAATATTAAATTTTGTTCTTATTGGTCTCTATTTCACTTTATTGCGTAATCCGAATATTAATTACGGCAGGGGGTTACACACTACGCTTGTTATTTGTGACTTATAAATCTGATTTTGGTTGCATTCATGCTTTCTACTTCATATATAACTCTCAGATGTTGCAACTAGTCTTGTAAAACTTTAAATTTCTGGAGTAGTCTCAATGATGATTAGGGACTGTAATCACTTTGTTATTATTTTATAATTAGTTCCTAACTGTGTACAACATTTATTTTGAACTTATTAATTAGTTGCTAACTATGCACAACATTTATTTTTGAGGAAATTCTGCTATTTGGGAATTACTGCATATTACACATTCAAATAGATTCATAAGCAAATTTTTAGGTATAGGCAGTTGTTGAGTGCACTTTTAAGTTCATGTGTTTTGATTTACCCCTGTCGTTTTAAAAATCTATATGAAAGCATGGTGAAAATAATAAGGGGGAAAGGAAGAAAGGTAGGGAAAGATGTGAAGCCAAGGTTGAATGGAGCACAAGTGTTTAATTGAGAGTATTGGTCTGATAAAACGAGGAAAGAAAACATAAGACAATGCAAGACACAGATAAAGAAGTAAGGGAGGCATGGAAAAAACTATCAACGGAGGAAAAGAGTAAGTATGCCCAAAAGGCAAAGGAGGATAGAGATCGTATAGGATGTGCCTCTATAATCAAAGAAGGGGAGATGCGGACATGAGCATCACTAAAACAATTTGTGCAATTTGCAAAATTTGTGAGAAGTGATGCAAGGTTGAGGGCTAAGGCTAAAAAAATTGGGTTTGACAATACAAGTCACATGTACACAAATTCCTCATGCACTCTGCGGACAATTGGTTAGAGCAATTGACCCCGCAACTTGTTCAATATGTATTAGAAACCGTAGGAGGCAAATAGTTGCAAAGGATGTACAAGATTTACTTGGCTTGCCTAATGAAGGGAGTGAGATCATGGAGGAAGCTGATAAAACAAGTGAGCAATTTGTCAAGTTGAAGGAAAAATTTGTAAGAAAAAGGTTGCCAAACATAAAGGAAATGATAACTTCAAGGGAAGAAGAAGAAATGTTCAAGCCATTGGTGGTTTTGTTCACGTTAGGGATTTTACTGTCTCCTCCTAAAAATGAAGGTATTAGCAACCGATTGTTGAAAATTATTTCTGCTGATACGAGAAGTTTAGGTGGTTACAATTGGTGTAAGTTTGTTCTCACAGACTTTATGAATGAGGTTAAAGAGTATAAGAATGCATTAAAACATGGGGTAACAAGCAAATGTATTGGAGGTTGCATTTATTTTGTTATGGTAGGTATTATAATGTTTTGACATTGTTTAAAATTGAATACTTATTATGTGGTTGTAAAATGACTGATGTCGCTGCAGACACTATTTCTCCAAGTATTTTTGTTGTTGGTCAAAGACACGCCATTGCCTTAACGTGCATTATAGTTTTGGACTGATGTGAAAATCAAGGAAGTCGTGAAGCGGGAGTATGAGAGTGAGCAAGGGATTCTATTCAAATGTGTGCCACCAATCCCATATGACATAAGATCTACCTCAACTGTTGAGTGCGACGCACTAAAACGTAACAGTAGCTTCACACTTCACCTTCCAAAAGTGACGATATTTAAAGAATCGGTAATCGATCAATTTGTGATTTTGGTAGCATATTTGGCGGTTTTATAGTATACTTGCTTATATGTGTTGCTGTTGCAGAAAACTAGACAAATGTATTGTAGAATTATGGGAAAGGTTGCTCAAACTATTGCATCTGAGTTGTTAGATATGGAAAAAAATTTGAGTAACATATTAGAAGAGATGCCCACGAAGAGGTGAACATTGTTGGGGATGACAAAGAAAGTGATAACCATGTGTAAGTTGAAGATGTTGGTGAGCAAAGAAGGGACAGTGAGGATAAAAGTCAAGGGACCAAAGACAATGCAAGTTGTAGTCATGTCCATGTTGAAGTTGCTGGCCATGAAGTTACCGATGTAGGCTTAGATGATAGGGTGCCTCTGAGAATGTCTCAAAGAATAATCAGACTTGCAATACATTTACCATTCTTGTCAGAAATAGGGAAGGCAGGAAGGCCTAATGAAAAAGAGCGATTGTATGACTATTGCACCTGTAGGACAATCCCACTGGTTGGTCAAGAGATCTATGTAGAAATTAAAGACTTCTTTTTATGAAAATGTGAACTGTATTGCCTTAACACTACTCTAAAGTATAAGGTATGTTGAATTCTACCTAATCACAACATAGAAATGAAAAACAATTACACATCAATTAGAAATACATAATATTTCATATCAAAGCTCATTCAAACTAATTATAAATAAATTATTTACCTCGTAGGACAATCTAAGGTAAGTGAACTTTTTGATTCGACTCGCTCCTTTTCAGCCAGTACTATGAACTTAAGCTTCCTTGATGGACAAGATTTAATAAATTTTACTACATTTTGAATGAGCTCAGTGGACTTGTTCATTTCTTTAAGACCCTCAGAAACAACCAAATTTAATATGTGAGTAGCATACCACATTTGTAAAAACTCTCAATCACATACCAAACCATCCCAACTCTTGAAATACTTTTCAAGATTGCAATTGTAGAATCATTAGCAGAAGCATTGTTAACTGTAATTGTAAACACTTTGTCAATGCCCCACTGAAATAAGCAATCCTCAATTTGTTTGGCAATTGACTCCCCTCTATGATATGTAATCTCATAAAAATTAATAATGCATTTCTGTAAAGTCCAATCCTCATCAATCCAATGTGCAGTCAAACACATATAGTTGTTATTTTGTATTGATGTCCAATAATTAGTAATGGAGGACACATAGACTTTCAAAGTCTTGAAATATTTTCTCAAGATATCTGCTTGTTCTCGATATATGTTGTAGCAATATCTAGTAGCTGTCCACCTTAATGGCATTTAAAATTTAGGTTGAAACTCTTGCAAAAGTTCTACAAAACCCTCCTTTTCCACAGTTCGTAAAAGGCACCTTATCCTTTATTATGTACTTAGCAATAGCCTTTTTGCCTCGCTCTTGACTGAACAAGTGATGAGTCAATGTTTGATTTGTCGTAATCGCAAATAAGTTCTGGCCCTTGCTTGATTTGTTAGGATTCCTTGGACACTTTTCAAAATGTCTCCATAATTGTCTAGTGACATCATTCGAAGGATGACTTGCATAAGTTAATCCACAATAGTTGTACTTGGACCTATGTTTTCCTTTATTTTTTGCTAGTGGTAACCTTGTAAACTGGATCCAGATGTTAGATGAATCCTTTCATCTTTTCTAGGTCATGTTTCTTTTGTTTTCCTCTCATTGTTGGTTTTACTCTCAACATTAGAGGTATCTTGTGTTGTACCTACTATTGTTAGTCTAGTTACAGGTTCATTGTCCACATTTTCTAGTGCAATCAGTAGTTGTGCCATACTATTTGACCTTCTCAAACAAATTAACAATTTGAAGATAAAAAATGAAAACTGAAAACTTCGATAAACTAAAAACTAAAATCTATAAACTGAAAACAAAAAACTAAAAACTACCCAATTTGAATGACTTTGACAAATAATAATCCTAGTGTGGCAAATTGAAAACTAAAAACTAAAAACTAGATATACTTTTAATGATCCTCAATAGAGATAAGAACATTATTTGTCATATATTCATCAACTCAATTACAAGTATGCATCAACTGAAACATGAGAGTCATCAAAGGTTACATAATCAATCTAAATGAACTATCAAAATACATCTTAGGATTCAGCCTGGAGTTAATCATCGAAGATCAAAATAACTTGTTTAACCCGCATGACATTGATTCAACCAAAACATGAGAAGTTAAAATAATGTTTTTTCCAAAGAAAAAAAGAAAAAAAGATTGAAACACAACAGGACAGAAGACATCATGCATTAGCTATAACCTATAGAAGAACATATTAGATAAGTATCATACTGATATTACTCTAACTCTCTAAGTTTAACCCAAGGCCAGGAGCCACAGCCACAGGATAGCTGGACAGGAGACATTAACAAATTCAAAATATACGACTTACCGAAGAAGAATATAAAAAACATAATGCTACCAAAGATGATTGAAACACAATAGATAAAAACCAAAAATTAGAGAGAGAGAGAGAGAGAGAGAGAGAGAGAAGTACAAATCCTACTGAAGCAGCAGATCAAAATGGGCGAGTTACGACTCAAGACCTAAATGTTGAAGTTGAAGTAGAGGAATTTAGAAAGGGAGAGAAATGGGTGAGTAACGACTGTCCACTGTCGGGACTCCTTGGTAGACAGCAGAGAGGAAAAGAAATGTGTGATTGGAGAGAAATAGGATCCTGATGGCACTCCTCAGTTGGAAGTAGGCCTTGACGAATGACGATGGTGAGACCCTACTTAGGTCCACTGTCAGCATCAATATCGATGGGTTGAGCAGCTATCTGCTGAGGATAACTAGCCAAGGAGAGCCATCGGGGTTTGGGGGACTGGCTGAAGAGAGCAATCTGACTGTGACTAAATAGTAAACTGAGAGTATGGACAGTGAGGGTGAGGCACTGGTGAGAACTGAGAAGGATAAAAAACCTAACACATATGAGTTCATTAATGGGTAACAGGTGACTAGTTGTCAACCCATTACCCGCCAGATTTTCAATAAACGGGTACGGATAACTCGTACCTGTTATGAGCCCAATTCTGGTTGGGCCCAAATGGGAAAAAATTGTCAGGTTTGCGTATGGATGGGTGGGTTGCGGATGCTTTGCTCACCCCTAATGGCCATAAATGATTCTTCTTGCATAAACCTAAAGTCAATTAACCATGTGTAGTTTACTTAATTAAGTTAGGATTTTCTCTTTCCTCTTCTCTTCTTACTTGGCCAAAATTCACTCTAAAAAAGAGAGAGGAATTGTTGAGCGATTTAGATTAAAACAAGTTGACTTTTCTTCCTCTTTTCCTTTCTTTGTGTCTTGCCCATAAAAGGTAAGGAATTGTATTAATTGCATCCTCTTCCTTTCTCCTATTATGACTTGGACGAAATGCTCAAGAAATAGGGAAGGGAAATATTGACCAAAAGCCTAAAGGTGTATGTGCTTAAATTTGACTTTGTTTTTCTTCAAAAGTGGATTTGAAACTTTGACCAAACCTTTCTTTCTTTTCCCTATTTGGCTGAATTTTACCCTAACTAAAGGAGGGTTAATTGCTTTTTGATCCTTATAATTACTGTTGCTTTTGAAGATCAAATCTTAGCCTTTCATTTTGTCTTCCAATTTTAACCTTAAGATCCAATGGCAATTGTCTCTTTTGCCCTTGATTATGGCAATATTATTTCTTATGCCATTAATTCTTAGTTCTCTTTATTACTTCTTTCTAGACACCATTTCCTTTTTCCTTTCGATCTGAATTAGGTTTTATATCATTTTGACATATCCTAAAGGAATCGGGTACTTTCTTGCAACTAATTCGCTCTGAATTTCATATTCTATTTCGAGTGTGGTTTCTAAGAGTCATTCTATTTCTCATTTATTTTTGGTACTCTAACTAAAAATGGACTTAGTAATCTACTTTATTTAGGCTTATTCTCTAACCTCTAGTCCTAAAATTTGGATATTACACTCTACTACCAATAGGAGTTTACAAAGGCTTAATAAAACACTATTAGACATGGTTAAATTATGATGACTCATGTTAACCTACCAAATGTGAGTGGGAGAGCATTATCTAGTCCACATTTGGTGGATTAGCACACATCTTTGGTTTTATAAAGTGTATAAGGACTTGAGCTTAACCATGTATCCTCTAAAGTGATCACTACCACACCTTATAAATGTTACACTAAACAAAAGTTAAAATTGAGTTTGTGTAGACCAAAGGGGTTGACTACACATTTCCATTTTGGAATATGAGTTTTTTGTATACCATAAGGGTCTTTTGCAAATTCCCATAGTGGTTGCAAGTAGGAGCTTATTAGGGTTATGTTTCTATTAGGGAAAATGATGATACAAGTGTGACCTAGAAGAATTTAAAGGTGTCACATTTGTTGTAAATTAGTTTCCAAATAAGTGTGAAATTGATCACTTCACTTCTCTTTATGAGACATATGGATAAAGCAATACAGACACATGAGACATATTATTTGTAAATTAGTTTCCAAATAATTGCTTTTGTGCTTAAGTCAAGAAGCTCCAATGAAAAAGGAGTAACTAGAAAAAATGTTCATGGTTATTCTATGGGAGGATGATGAGTTGCATTCTGTACAAAAGTCCTTGTAAAGGAAGAATGGAAGAACACAATGGAAAGGGAAATGGATTATTTGTAATTGAATTTATTTTGGGAGTTAGTTGATCTACCATCATGTCAAAACAGCTATTGAGAACTAGTGAGTTCTTACGTTCAAGAGAAAAGAAGGTGGATCAATTGGCATGCAAGACTTATGTGATTACAGAGGGGTATGCAAAACATCTTTCTTACTTGTTGTGCATTTGAATTAGACATGATATGGTAATAGTTAACTGTTTTGATTTAGATTTACATCAAGTTGATGTAAAACCTACACTTTGAGTGGTGATTTGAATAAAGAAATCTATATACAATGACTATTAGACTTCACTAAAAGTGGTGTTTGAAGTTTCACATAGTGGTGACTTCATATGTTTTTGTGGAAGTCCTTTTGTGGATTGAAGTATTTGTCCAGATAGTAATATGGTTTTCAAATGGTTGAAAGAAAACCATGGTCAAGCGGTTTGTGATATTATTCCTTTAAGTGGATTATATACTATTAGCTATAAATAATTTGAATTTGGTAATGCCTATTAAAGAATGGTACTAATAAAATTTGAACAATAAGTACATGGGTAAAGAGATTGGATTTGACATATAAAAAGATAGCTTAAAAGAAGTCATCTTTTTTTTACAAGACAAATTCCTTAAGAAGTTCAAAATGAGTTAATACAGTACGATAGATACCTTAGTGATTTTAGCAATGTATTCGAGTCTTGATAAGTTTTCATAACTAAATTAATGAAGAAGGAAATAGAAAAGAATTTTCATACAAATACTATTGGGAGTTTGATATATGCAATGATATGCACAAGACCCAATGTCTTGTAAGATGGTACTAGTCCAACCATTATGAAAGACATTATATAGTTTTCACAAAAGGGTCTTGAGATACTTGTAGGGTACATTGATTATGTATTCAAAGTATGTACTGTGGTACTACAAGTGGCTATGTGGCTGATAATGCTCACAGAACATGTTTGATTTGATAGTGAAAATTCAATGTCATTGCTTAAACAAAAGGCCCTAAGCATCATAACAAGGCTAAATGTAAAGATATAATTATACGAGAGATGCTATAGTACATAATGTTGTTTTTTAACAATGAATTCCTAAGCAAATTGTGCCCTAACAAAGCCTAATGTCCAATAACATCTACAAGAAATGTGTTAAGTCCTAATCGTAATGACCAAGGATATGTGTGAGTGTTATGTCCTTTGTCATGCATAGGTATGAAGTAATAGATATTTCATTATGGCTGTAAATGTATAAGCAAGTATACAATGTTTAGTATGTCATATAGGTTGATGAGGTTAGCTTGCTCGCATGAGTGACCCGCTTTGACACTCAGGATGAGTGTGCATAGATGAGACAATTGTTTCACAAGCAAATCAGCGAGAGCATTAATATGGTATAGCATAAACACAAACTATAAGTCACCTCAACTTAAAGTGCAGTAAGTCAAGATGAGATCCATAATTGTAAACATGGATTGAATCATGGAAGCCCACATCCATGATACCTATAGCCATAAAACAACTTTTTCAAAATTGATATCATGTAATGTGGGTGGGGTTGAAGAATTTGGGTTTAGATACTGTGAGTGTTTAGAATTAAGGCTGTATAGTATTAATGATAAAATTAAAGCAATATATGCTCTTATAGTATGAGAGTAACATTATAGCTTGCGATTCATACCGCATGTGCTAAATAACTGCAAATAGGAAGCAAGAGAATGGATCCTTGCTCCGTAGCTTTAAGAGTCCCAGAAAGGTTAACACTTTCAATGATGTTCTTTGACTTTAACATGATCATGGAGATATGTTTCAATATCTGCTATTTTATCATTTTGTCCAATGACCAAGATTGATGTGATATAAAGGTATTATGTTAGGAAAGCAGTTGATACATATCAAAGTGATATATGGGCAAAAGGAAGATTGCCTAGAATATAGACATCTATGCTGGTGTCTCAGATCGGTCCCTTATGATATCCTTATGTAATTTCAAAAGTTTGGACACTATGCATATGTGAAAGGCATAATCAGAGTTTTATACTGACTTAAGAGTGGTTAGATTGACCATGAGAAAAGCTTGTTTTTGTAAATCTAAGACATTTGAGGCGCTCTATCAATATCGAGTTGCACTATAGGGTTGTCTTGTGCTAATATCTAAAGAAAGTGATTTCTAGTGCAAGCGCCCAAATGGAGACGTCATGCCTATATGGTTACCGCAAAGCTCCTAATATGAGACATGGAAGAGAAACATATTGAACTCATAATATCCAATCCACCATGTGTGAGTGGGAGATGTTAAAATATACCTAGTCCACCTTTAGTAGATTAAGGCCCAAACCCAATAGCATTGGGATCAAAGTATAAATAATAGAAAAACTTAAGTGGATGTATGTGATATTCCCCAATCATTCTAATTTGAATGATTAAGTTGATAGAATATATCCCCTAATAAAGAAGGCATACATCAATTGAGGAAGAGGCATGAGGAGCCCTATATGTATAAGAGTTCATTCGGGTTCAAGGGTGACATGGGATAATACACATAGAATATATGTCTATTTACTTCCTTTAAAGATTATTCTCTCCTTCCATTTATGGTGTATTTTTTGTGTAATGTTATTGGAGTCCACATCAGTGCTCTGATCTTATGTGGGTACTTCAATGAGTTAGTTGGATTCCAAGTACACCTAAAATTCTTACAGGAAGAAGTGCTAAATTTGACACTTTAGGCGTATTTATAAAGAGTTCATATTGTAGGTTTTGTTTAAGATAGTGACAAATTCTGAAATATTAGTCAGTGGGAGTCCATACAGTGGAAGGGGCTTTGATGCTTTGACAATAAGCCTCAAGCTCAAGTCCCAGTAAATATTAACAATGTCTTTGGGAGAGCTACCACCAATTCGGCTTGACAATGCTCAAATCTAATGAAAGAGCCATATAATTTTTTTTTTGTAATATAAATATTATTATTTGATAAAATATAATTGTAATTGTATATATTTACCAATATAAATTTTTAGACATATATGCTTTAGATCTTTTTTTTGGTGGGGACAAATGTATTTTTTAAGGAGTTATGTGCAATTTTTCTTATCAAAGTTATCTATATGTTAAATTTTATTTTGTTAGTGGCGAGAAGAGCTCATCATCCCATTTAGGTTATACATGTAGAAACCATCCCAGGTTTTCAGACATTGTTTTACCAAAAGAAATTGTGATACCTTGTTCATAAACAACGAACAACGTAATTCTCTGTATATTTTATATTAATTTTAATTTGAGCTTTTCAAAGTCATGCGTTTCTAGGACTAACAAAGTCGTGCTATTAAATCTTCATAATTTCTTAAAAGATATGTTGTAAATGAAAGGGCCAATATATTGACACTTTCGAGGGACACCGACACAAAGAAAATATGTTCTATTATTTTATTGAATGCATGCATATTGTAATATCCATGCTTAACAAAGCACAAATACATGGATTTTGAGGGCAGCGCCAGATCACTTCTGTCCCAATACATAATAAAGAAAAACAAATATTTGAAGATGAAGCCAATACTGTAATAGAATGAGAATAAACAAATTTAAGCAATGCATTTATTATTTTAAAAATTGTACATAAAACGTAGAAATGTTCTCCTCTTTTCCTTTTTGCTGTATTATAAAGTGCCTCGTTCCATCCATCGCGATCTCTATTTGCTCACTTTACAAGATCCTGTTAACACATTATACAAATCATCAGTTCACGTCATTATATTGTACCACCCAGCTGATATAATCACAACAATCGAAATATACATATGAGAGGAACAGCACCAGTTTCAATCGTTAAATTATTAGGAGGAGCGTGTTTATAACAAATAAAATATACTTGCTATTTGAGAAGTCAACGATAATGAAAATTTCTCCATGATATAATCATTACTTAAAGATGAATACCATATTGTTGATTCTAACTATGTAGAAAAAAATACATCTCTTTTTTCATTTCATAAAACGAACAATGTGGACAAAGATCGAAGGGAAAGGTAAATTTACCATGGGATGGCAGAAATTGAGAAGCATTTTCTAGTAGTGGTGAGGAGGGGGTGGGGAAGCATAGGCGTAGGGCTTGTGAACTTGAGGAGGAGGAGAAGAGTGGTAAACTGGCTTTGGGTGTGGATGAGGCTGTGAGTGATGGTGATGGTGTGGATGGGGCTTAGGGTAGACGTGGACCGGTGGTGGAGGAGAATGGTGGACCGGGTGAGGAGCGTAGTGGTGAGCCGGAGGAGGAGGAGATGGGTATTTGTATGGCTTCTTTGGTGGTGAAGAAGAATGGTAGACCGGGTGAGGAGTAGTGTAGTGGTGAACCGGAGGAGGTGGAGATGGATACTTGTAAGGTTTCTTGGCTGGTGGTGGAGAGTGATAGACCGGATGGGGAGCGTAATGATAAACTGGAGGTGGAGGAGGAGAAGCGTAGTGGTAGGGTGCCTTAGGAGGAGTGTGCACCACCGGAGGCGGGGTTGAAGAGTGGTAGATGTACGGCGGAGAGTGAGGAGGATGAGCCGAGGAGTCAACGTAGTTATTGGCACTCACACACACAATAGCTAAGAAGAGAGTGAGTGTAGCAGAGGCCATTTTGGATCCCATCTTCTTTCCAAATTCGGACTTCTTTTTGCTCTTCTCTGCAACCTCATACCTCCCTTTATATAGTTTCTTTCTTACCCAGCTACCACTGCACCTACCTCTCACCTTTGGTAATTTTAATTTCTATCATCTCCGAGCACTTGGAAGCATTTAAATGATTATTTATTATGTGTCTTTTAAGCAACGTGACACAAGTGGGCTTGGATTCAATGGACGCTGCTTCCTATGCTAGTTCAGAAGCAAATAAAATAGAGCGTATATTGCGGTAGGGCTGGTGGTTTGAAGAAAATCCAAGTGGAGTTTGTTTTTGCACAATGTCCTGTATATAGAAATTTTATACTGTATATTAAATAATGTCAAATTGTCGGTGCTATAATTTTATACTGTATATTAAATAATGTCAAATTGTCGGTGCTATTCCTGGGCAAACTTGTATCCTATTCCCTCCCTCCCTGTATATAAGAGTCTTTCAACTGATTTACGATATTCTTAAAAAAGTTAAAAGTAGTTAAACGTAACAATTATGCAGGAAATTTAATTTTCTTTCGAAAATGCACCTATTTATGAATATATAGGTAAGAGGGAGAGTAATAATGAGAATAGGATGAAAGGGAATGTATGTAGTATAATAATTAATTGAGGGCAAAATAGAAAAGAAAAAAGAGTGTATTTATTATAAAGACAAACTCAACAAAAAAATATTATATTTAGGGATAAGTTCATTCTAAAAAAAAAGTCTCATATATAAGGATCGAGAAAGTACTATAAACTCTTTAAAAATTTAAATAAAAGGCAATTAAAGAGACGATAAATTTTTTGCCCAAAGCCACACATGAGATTAGTCAACATTGTCTATTGGAGTTTTTATATATGTTTTTGTAAATCAATATATGGATATATATTTATTATTTGTAATTAGTAAGTCATTTAATCCTTAGTTTTTTTAGAAAAAAAATCTTGTTAAGAATCAGCTCTTTCATGATTGTTCATCTTTGATAATTATAAGCAAACTTAGAAAACAAGTAGTTATTGGTTGAGATAATAAGTGACTCTACTGTTGAAAAGAGGACAATACAAGTTCATGTCTAAAAAAACATACATGTAGAGAAATTTAAAAACTCTTTGTGCTCTAAATCTTGAAAGGAATTAATCTCAAGCTTAACATGACTTAGGGATACCCTTGATCAATAAATAAAAGAGTATAAAATACTCTAATTACCCTTCTATTTTATCCTAATTACATGGACCTCTCCTCTCTTTGGAAAATATACAATTAGGTCGAAGCCGTTAACTTTATAAAGAATATTCTAAAAGGATTCTAGAAGATATTTGTTATTTAAAATTTATATTAAAATAAATTTTATTTACTAATTTTCGCTCTATCATATCAAATCTTTAATGTATTTTTGAACGTTTACAATTTTTAGGGAAATAAATCAATGGCTATTGAGGAATTATTTTTAGAATATCTTGAACTTATATTATTTATACTCTATGATAACAAAATCATGTGTTTGAAATATTTTTTTACCAATTTTAAAAATCCTAAACAATCATGTTCCAATAAATATGTTGAGAAAATGAAATTATAAAATTTTATAATATAATCAAAATTAATAAATTTTATAACATATAAGAATTTTGAAAATATATATTAGAATTATTCTTTGGTTGTATACTTTTTTGATAAATATAAATGTTTAAATAAATCTTATGTGAAAGAGGGTTATTTTAGTAAAAAAAGGTTTGAGAGTCAAACTTAATGATCCACTGCTGGTTGGATGGGTAGAAAAGGAATCTTAAAAATACAAGGGAAGTTTGTAACATATATTTTAATTTTCATAGGGGTTTATATGAGTTTTTAAAATAAAAGAGAGGTTTGTATAATTAAGGTTCAATAGATGAGTGGTTGAGTATTTGTCTCGAATAAAAAGTGAGCATGGCATGGTGACATTGAATTCTACAAGAAACGTTACAAGTAGTAGTTAAAAACTGGTACAAAGTAATGAAAATTCAAGGAGAGGGTAATCATGAGAATTGTAATTTTGGACTCAAATTTTTTTTATCAAAATTAAATTTAACATTAAATCTATTTATAAACCAATTTAGATTGAGATAGAATGACAAAACTCGTTCATCCAATTTCTTTAACGAAGTGTATATAATAGCATGGCATAGTCGATATCTGGACCAGACTCATCAATCACGATAGATCAGCTCAAATTTTTATAATCAAAGTCACGGAAAATCACAATAATGAAGGAGAAGGCAATTTCTAGGGAAATGAATATCTACCAAACTTGTTATCGTGTTCAAAGAGTAGCATTATTTATTCATCAAAACAATAAAATATAAAACGCGCGCATATGTGTGTATATGATGGGCTTCCTCGGCCTGTCTTGTTTGACCTCAACAATAATAAAGATGCCAGAACCGAAAGCAATTGTAGAAAATAAGTTTTTGATCAATAAATGGACAAAAATAAAAAAGAATAATGAAAATTAAAATATGAGTCTTTTAAGGATACAACAACAGCATCAACATCAACAAAGACAACAAACCTTGTTCCATTATATTGGGTTAATTATATGTGTACGGATCATATAATGTTGTTGTGTTTTATCAACAATCAATTCTTTAGATAAATTATTAATTAAAAGGTCTTATTCACTTAATAACATCAATAACATCAATGAGTACATACTGTTCTTCTTTGTATTCCTCTGTTGTTTTTTTTGGCCTCACATTATATATATGATTTACCTTTCTTCCTTATGCCTATAGGCGGAAATGACCTTTTTAATACATGCCCATGCAACCCTAAACAATTCTTTTCCTCTTTAATAGAAGGACGATATATATTAATTATTTGTTACAATTATATATTTGATAATGATTGTATCTTTTTACTTTTTTTAATAACAAATCGGTGATGTACACAAATTATTTTATTCGTAGGGATAAATTTCCATTACCGCAAATATGTGCCATACCAAGTAATAAAGCAGTGCGTAAAAGTATCACCCCACAACGGATTCAATAAGATGACCTGATTGCATATCAATGCCATGCATTTCACTGAGTTTGAAAAAAACAAAAGGCAAATAATTGGAATGAAAATATTACATCCGTCATTTTGATGCTTCTTTTATACATTCTGAAGTGCTATATATACGGTTCATTAAAACTTTTTGGTCCAACTTTATCAGATGTCATCATATTTAAAAAATGAAAAATAAAACTGAACTATAATATGTCATACGTATCATTCACTACAAAAAAAAAAAAAAACATTAAATTAGTGTCAGAATTTAATAGAGCTTGTTTTTTGCAAAATGTCCTCTATATAGCAATTTTATACTGTATACTAAATAATGTCGAATTTTCGGTGCTATTCCTGGGCAAATTTATATTCTACTCCCTCCCTCCTTATATACAATTCAAATGAATAGCGAAATTCTAAAAAAACAGTTAAACGTAGTTAAATGTTGTGGGAAATTTATTTTTCCCCTAAAAATGTCTTATTTATGAATGGGTGTGAGAGAGAGTAATAATGAGAGAAGGAAGACAGGGAATGTATATAGTATAATAATTAATTGATGGCAAAATGGAAAAAGTGCATTTACTATTGAGACAAACTCAAAAAAAAAAAAAAGGTATAATCACATTAAAGAAAAACAAGGGTCTTATATATAGAGACGGAGGGAGTACTATAAAGTCCTTAAAAATTAAAATAAATGGCAATTAAAGAGACGATAAATTTCTTTTGGCTAGAGCCACATATGAGATTAGTCAACAATGTCTATTGGAGTTTTTATGTTTTTGTACATCAATATATGGATATATATTTATTATTTGTAATTAGTAAGTCATTTAATCCTTAGTTTTTTAGGAAAAAATTCTTGTTGTTAAGAATCAGCTCTTTCATGGCTGTTCATCTTTGATAATTATAAGCAAACTTAGTAAACAAGTAGTTGTTGATTGAGGTGGTAAGTGATCTTACTGTTGGAAAGGGGATAATACAAGTTCATGTCTAGAAAAACATACTTGATGAGAAAGTTGAAAACTTTTTGTATTCCAAGTTTTGAAAGGGATTAATCTCAAGCTTAACATGACTTAGGGATACCCTTGATCAATAAATAAAGGAGTAAAATAACTCTAAACACCCTTTTGTTTTATCCTAATTACATGGACCTCCCCTTTTTTTGGACAATAAACACCTAGGTCGAAACTGTTAACTTCATTAAGAATATTCTAAAAAGATTCTAAAAAATAATTTTTATTTAAAATTATTAAAATAAATTTTATTTACTAATTTTCCCCCTATCATCATATGAAATCTTTAACATATTTTTGAACGTTTACAAATTTTAGGGAAAGGATCAATGGCCAGGGAGGAATTATTTATATCATATCTTGAACTTATATTATTTATACTATATATGATAACAAAAACAGGTGTTTGAAATATGTGTTTACCAATTTAAAAGACCCAAAACAATCACGTTCCAATAAATATGATGAGAAATTGAAATTATAAAATTTTATAATATAATCAAAATTAATAAATTTTATAATATATAAGAAATTTTGAAAATATGTATTAGAATTATTTTTTGGTTGTATAATTTTTTGATAAATATAAATGTTTAAATAAATCTTATGTGAAAGAAGGTTATTTTAGTAAAAAAAGTGTTTGAGAGTCAAACTTAACAGTCCACTACTAGTTGGATAGGTAGAAAATGAATCTTAAAAATATAAGGAAGGTTTGTGCAACATATATTTTAATTTCAGTAGAGGTTTATAAGAGTTTTTAAAATAAAGTGGAGGTCTGTATAATTAAGATAAAATAGATGAGTGGTTGAGTATTTTTCTCGAATAAAAAGTGAGCATGACATGGTGACATTGAATTCTCCAAGAAACGTTACAAGTATTAGTTAAAAACTGGTACAAATTAAAGAGAGTGTATCATGAGAAATGTAATTTTGGACTCACTAAATTTGTTTAATCAAAATTTAACATTAAATCTATTTATAATCCAATTTAGCTTCATATAGAGTGACAAAACTCGTTCATCCAATTTCTTTAACGAAGTGTATATAATAGCATGGTATATAGTCGATATCTGGACAAGACACATCAATCACGATAGATCAGCTCAAATTTTTATAATCACCGTCACGGAAAATCACAATAATGAAGGAGGAGGCAATTTCTAGTGAAATGAATATCCACCAAACTTGTTATCGTGTTCAAGTAGTAGCATTATTTATATATTCACCAAAACAATAAAATATAAAACGCGCGCATATGCTTCCTCGGCCTGTCTTGTTTGACCTCAACGATAATAGAGATGCCAGAACCGAAAGCAATTGTAGAAAATAAGTTTTTGATCAATAAAAAACAAAAAATAATAAAGAATAACGAAAAATAAAATATGAGTCTTATAAGGACACAACAACAATAGCAACAAGGACAACAAACCTTTTTCCACTATATTGCGTCTATTATATATATGTATATCAATCATACAATGTCATCGTATGTCATTGTGTTTTATCAACAATAAGTTCTTTAGATAAATTATTAATTAAAAGGTCTCATTCACTTAATAACGTCAATGAGTATGTGCTGTTCTCTTTTGTATTCCTCTGCTCGTGTTTTTTATTTTTTTGACTCCAATTGTATGATTGACCTTTCTTCCTTATGCCTATAGGCAAGAACGACCTTTTTTATACAGGCCCATGGAACTCTAAACAATTCTTTTCCTCTTTAATTGAAGGACAATATGTATTAATTATTTGTTACAATTATATATTTGATAATGGTTGTATCTTATTACTATTTTTAATAACAAATCGGTGATGTATACAAATTATTTTATTCGTAGGGATAAATTTCCAATACCGCAAATATGTGTCATACCAAGTAATAAAGCATTGAGTAAAAGTATCACCCACCAGGATTCAATAAGATGACCTGATTGCATATCAATGCCATGCATTCACTGAATTTGAAAAAAGAAAGGCAAATAATTGGAATGAAAATATTACATCCGTCATTTTGACGCTTCTATTATACATTCTGAAGTGCTATATATGGTTCATTCAAAATTTTTTGTCCAACTTTATAAGGTGTCGCCATGCTTAAAAAATAAAAAGTAAAACTGAACTATAATATGGTATACGTATCACCATTCACTTCAAAAAGCATCAAATTAGTGATGACAATTAGTTACAAAACCAGACAAGCAATGGCATTTGTTCCATCGGTGAAAATACCATTACTAATTGATTAGAGATGGAATTTTGAATTCCATTGCTAATTTACGATGCATTACCTAGTGATGGAAATTTTCCATCCCTAATTAGCAATGAAAAATTAATTCGGGATGAAAAATTTCCATCACTAATCTGTCACAAAGTTTGAATAGGCTATCTCTAAAATTAGCAACGGATTAGTGATAAAAAAATTTTAACGGATTAGTGATAAAAAATTTTTCTCGCTAATTAGGGACAGAAACTTCCTTCAATAATCAGTCACAAAATTGGAATTGGCTATCCCCTAAATTAGTTATCAATTAGAGATGGAATTTTTCATCACTAATTAGCGACAGAATTTCAGTCCCTAATCCATCACAAATTAATTTTTTCTATAATTTAAATTCCCACATGTCCTTACCACAAGCTTCCACATGTCCCTCTGTAAGACCTCATCTTACATACCTTTTAATGTTGCGAAATTAACCAGAGTAGCAAAACATGACTCAACGAGCACACAAGGAAAACATAAATATACTGATATTAATGATACGATGTACTTGATTATATACAGGAATTCCTATACAGGGTGTTGTACAATAAATAACATACCTTAAACTTACTAAAAAGCCTTCAGATAACCAATGTCCTCTTTTGATCTTGACTGGAACCTTCAATTGCTGGTAATTATGATTTTGCCCTCATAACCATTTTCCGCTGCTGCAAACTTTGTACATTTATGGGAAGGGTGAGATTCAAAAGAATCTCAGTAGTAGCATGCAACCAGTCATATAAAATGCAAGAATTAAATATACCCTACACCATGTAATGCAATGTAACACAAACAATTCGTAGCTGGGTCCCCACTAGGCCGAATGGTACATACCCCTTCCCATCGGGCAGTACATATACACTTCTCATACCACAGTTAGAATACGGCATGTGCACATGAGTCAGAGCTAGTTCCCCTATACCCATAAACATCTCAGTTGGGTTTCTTGCTTACAACCAGGTAAGTGTGCCTCCTCACACAATTGCCCTACTCGGCTAAATAGTGTTCATATCACAAAAGATGGCTACACAAAGCATATAGACAATTACATAGTATATGAAAGAAAGTTCTATTACTTTATGTCCAATTAAGTCCTTAATTCGATCCAGCTTGGGCTCAACAGCCTAATCCTAAAATTCCAAGTTTACAAGAATTAGGTTTATACCTATTCATGTACTACTCTAAATTCTTTTTAACTTATTTTGTTGGTTATATTAGCTTAAAATTATGAAATGACCAAAATACCCCTAGGGACCCGGGCTAAGCCCCTTTATACTCGGTCCAATTATACTTTTGTAAAAATTATGATCCAAGCTATTCCTACATAATTTCGCCCAATGAATCCATTTTTGACCTCAGAATGACTAAATTCACTGTCAAAAGATGTAAATGCCCTTGGCAGCCCCTAACTTAGGGTTTTAGGGGTAATTTTTTACCATTTGACCTTCTAAGGCTTTTCACACTTCAAGATCAACATGAACCCTACACAATTTTTCCTTCTAAACACAATGGAATCATCAAATTGATGAAATTCCAACTAATTCCCCCTATTTTCAGGTCTGGATGAAAATCACATGAGAGTGTGAAAAGTATAGTTTTCATGATTTAACCCTTAAAGCTCCTTCCTTTTCACTCCTAATTACTTGTTGATCCTTTTAAACACTTATTAAACATGATTTGGGGAAATTTAGGCAGCATAACCCCTTATGGTTTTATCATCCCAAATTTACAAAAATAACCAAAACAACCACAAATCAAGCCAATAATCACAACAACAATATCATATCATCAAGAGAATCAAAGTTCTTGAGGTTACCTTTGATTTCTCAAGTTTCTCTCTCTAGAATGTCCTCCCTCCCTCCCTCTCTCTCTCTTCCCTTGAAGTCTTGCTTGCTTCACATGATTTTCATGAAGAACAAGAGCTTAAAAGAAGAACTACACAAGATAGAAGGCATAATCACTTGAAAACACAAGTGCTTACCTTGGATTTTTCTTCCTTTAGCTCTCTTTCTCTAAGTTCTTCAAGCTCTCTTCTATGACTCTTTCTCTCTCTATTTCTCTTGAGCTAGGCATGAAATGAAGAAGGAAAGATGAAGAGGAAGCTTTTTAAAATATCTCTCCATCTCTCTTTTTTTAAAAAATATATTAATTTATGACACATGTTTCATTTAATCTTATCCTTTCTTAATTTGTTTCATAAATTTCCATTGCTTTTGGACCAATTTCCTTCCCCCTTCTTGGCCAAAAAACACGCCATATAGGGTTGGAGTGAAACCAATTTGGTTTTCTCCAATTATCCCAACTAATTGCACAAGATATATTATTTTATTGAAATTTCTCATGTGCTCATATCTAAATAATTTCTTATTTATTCCTTTGACTTGAGATAATGACACTTGGCATGATTATTGTCCAAGAAATTATTTTCCGTCCCATTTCCTTCATTTAGACGAAAATAATAAGGAAAAAGGGAAATAATATTTATTTCATGTAATTCCCATAATCTCTCTCATCAACTAATTAATTTATGTACAAGTTCTCCTTTGACTTTTCAAACTTTGATTCATTTTGACCAAGAATGTTCCAATTATACATTTAACACCCCAAATTTTATTCACCAATATGCCTTGTACTTATTTGTGAAATTTAATAAAATGAAATGGTGAATATTCATGATCATAAGAATTAAACAATGAAAATTTGAAATGTGAACAGTGCTACCAGTGAAATTTCCTATGAGACAATGAGTTTTTCATGTGGTTTTGGATGACCGAACGATGACCAAAAATTGTAACATTTTAAAGGATGAAAGTAGACATCCTAAGCTTTAATTGGAATTGTATACTAAAATATATGGATTTTTGAAATTAGCTAAGTGAAACTAGCTAGCATCCATGGCAACGTCCAAAAACAACAATTCTTGGAAGTTTGAGCTTCCATTTGGCTAAAGGTTATATTTGTCCTTGAAACTAGACTCAATAAGGGTTTCATATTTTTCCTTGGAATCACTCCAATTGAATTTCTACAAATAAATATATGAATTTTTAAAGTTTGATGAGAATTCTGCCCAGTCTTCTAGAAAGTGTGAAAATGGAAATAAATATAAGGGCAAAATGGTCATTTGACTAATAAAGCAAGCAGCCATTTATTTTATCCTTTAATTGGGATAAATTTTGGGTGTGGTAGGGAGCAAGAAAAGAAAATACTTTACTTGGCTAGGATTAATTCAAAGAAAATTTGTGGCCAAGTAAATTAAGCACATGGTGGAATTTCCATAAAATATTATATTTGTGTAAATAGTTGGGGTAATTGGAGCAAACTAAATTGGGTGTATTAAGGGACCCTTGGGACGTCATTTATGGGCCAAGGAAGTGAAGGAAATTTGATTCAATTGTAATGGAAGGGATTATGACACACTTAGTAGAAGATAAGCCCAAAGGACAAGTGATGTCATAAATTGGATTTATTAAGGAAAATGAGAGAGATATTTTAAAACACTTGGTTCTTCTTTCTCTTTCTCATTTCCATCCAAGCCTCACAGAGAGAGAGAGAGAGAGGGAGGGAGGGAGGGAGGGAGGGAGGGAGGGAGGGAGAGTGTTAAGGCTTCTAACTTGTGTAATCTCTTCTCTAATCTCTTCTTCTTCATGGAAGACCTTGTGTAGCAAACAAAATATCAAGGTTGAGGAGAAAGAGTGAGACGTTCAGAGAGCAAAAGTCCAAGAAATCAAAGGTAACCTCAAGAACTTCAAATCTTTTGGTATATTGTAGTTTTTGTTGGGGTTCTTGGCTTGGTTTGTGGATTGTTTGTTGATTTTGTAAATTTAGAAAGTGAAAACCCTAAGGAGTTATGTTGCCCAAATTTCCTCAATTCATGGTTAATTAGTGTTTAAATGGTTAAACAAGTGATTAGAAGTGAAAAGGAGCAAGCATTAACACTATAAAAAAAACATAAAATTTCATACATAATTTTTTCCATGGCAAAATTAGCCATGAATAGTATTATGTGGTAAATTTTGTAACACCTCAAATTTTATTCAGTAAGAATGCATTGTAATTATTTCATATATTCAATAAAATGGTAAATATTTATTGCGAAAGGAATTAAATTTTGGAAATTGAAAGTGAACAGTGTTTTCAATGAAATCGCATGTGAGGCAGTGAGTTTGTCGTGTGGTTTTGGATTACCAAATGATGACAAAAATTTATGAAAATTTTCTGAATTAATTAAACATCCTAAGCTTTAATTTGATAGGTCATATGATTCAATTAGAGTTATATACAAAAAGTTATGAATTTTAGAAGTTAGCTCAGAAAAACTGTGAAGTTTCTAAAACAGAATTCAAAGAAATTAATTCTGGAAATTTTGTGCTTCCAACTGGTGAGAGCCTATATTGTTTCCTGAAACTAGACTCAATAAGGGTTTTATATCCTTTATAATCACTCTAATATGATATCTACAAATTTAGTTATGATTTTTCAAAGTTTGGGCAGAAAATCTGCCAGAAATCCGAAAATGAAGGAAAAATGTAATAGCAAACTCGTAATTTTGGCAATTTAGCACAAAATTAATTATTTTTAGATTAATTGAATTTAATTTCAATTAATTAAGGAAAATAAAGGGGGGAAATATATTTTGAATATTTTGGTCAATTAAATATGAATTTATGGAAAATTTGAGCAAAAAGTGCAATTTTGACCAAAATTTAAACTTTACATGTATATGTAACTGGAACAAGTCGTAAACCCAATTGAAACCAAAGGAAAGGATCTTTAGGTTTATCCTACATGTAGTATAAAGAAGAAAATATTGGTGGGACCTAATGAGCATGGTTACATGTACATAAGGGTTTATGTACATAAAATTCAATTTTTGGAATTATGACATAAGCATACTTAAAGATGACATAAGCATGGACTTATAAAATATTTCTCATCTTCATCCTCCTTTCATTTCCGACGTGAAGTGCAGCTGAAAATAGAGAGAGAAATTTGAGAAAATTAAGAGAGAGAAAGAGAAGAAAAAACTTGCAAAGGTAAGTGATTTCTTTGGTAAATTGGTTTTTGACGTGTATAACTCTGTTCCTAAGCTACTCTACTATGTTATTCAAGGTTTGGAAAGCTCAATTTTCATTGTGAAGAGAGCTAGGGTTTCGGCCACTTTGAGAAAATCTAGAGGGAGCTTGAGGTAACTTTCAAATCTCTATATATTGACTGTTTTGGCTACTATAGACAATTTAATCAATGAAATTTTGTCAAATTGTCTATGATTTGAAAATTTGGAAATGTATAGGCCTAGGGGTTATGCTTCTGAAATTTGGTCCAAATGGTAGTTATAACCTAATTAAATGGTTAATAAAGTGATTAGGAGTAGAAATGAACACGCCTGCAGCGTCGAAATCGAAAAACCCCAATTTTCCTCAGAGTTCCTATACGTTTTGGCCAGCTCTAGTTAGGGGGGCTAGGAGTTGTATTTTTAATGATTTGATGATTCCATTGAGTTCAGGATGGAAAATTAGGTGGAGTTACAATTGGTTACTTTTTCAAAAAAGCCGAAAAAGCATAATTACGAAAACGCCCCAAAAAACCTTAAAGCGGGGCTCCAAAAGCAATTTAATTTTTTGGCAGTGAATTTGATAATTCTGAGTCTGAAAATGGATTCTTTGGGCAAAAATATGTTAGAATAGCCCTAGTCAAAATTTCAAGAATAGTATAGTCGGACAAGGTACGGCGGGGTTGGGCGAGGTCCTAGGGGCATTTTGGTAAATTTTCACCATAGGCTACTATTGTAATATCCCAAAAAGTGATTAAGGGCTAATGACTTCAAAAGTGGATGTAATTATTGTTGAATAAACACTTTTGAAGAATGTGTGATGGGAATTTGGATATTTTAATGATTCCAATGGATTCCTTGTGAAAATTTATGTGGGAATGATGTTTGGTATGAAAATGGAACCAATGGAAGCAAAGATGCAAAATCTAAAATTCTGTCCAGTGAAATTCTATTCTGGGCAGTCCGTTTGTGGGAACGTTTTTAATGACCAAATGGTATCTAAAAATTCTGAAATTTTCCAGTCTTATAGTTCACATCTCAAGCTTCAAAATGGACATATAATTTGTTCCATTTCATTTTGTGAACTAGGAGATATAACTGTCCAAAGTTTGGGATAGAAACTGAACTCTGTTTTGGGGCAGTGATGAGTTTTATGTAATTCTGGAATTGTGTGGTGATTTTTAGTAATGGCCAATATTTTTCCTATGAAGAGGACTTAAATATCTTTCATTTGGCTTTGGAATCACCTCATTTTGAGTTTTCTAGAATTAGTTATGATTTTTCAAAGTTTGGGCAGAAAATCTGCCAGAAAATCCGAAAATGGGAATTATGACATCATCTCATTAAAAGATGATGTCAGCATGGATTATTAATCAAATTGCTCATCTTCTTCAGCCATTTCACGCCATTTTCAGCTGAAGTAAGAGGAAAAAACGTGAGAGAGAGCTTGGAGAAAAATAGAGAGAAGGAAGGAGAAATCTCACAAGGTAAGCCGATTTCTCCGACGATCTAGCTCCTAATGTGTATAATCCTCCTCCTAAGCTATTCCTCTATGTGAATTAAGGTTTTGAAGCAAGGAATTTGATGTTCAAGGGGCTAGGGTTTTCAGCCACTCTTGAGAAAAGCTAGAAGGAGCTTGAGGTAACTTCCAAACTCTTGTATATTGCTTATTCTGGCTGCTGTGGGCAATTTAATCGGTGAAATTTCGCCGGATTGCCATTGGTTTTAAATTTTGGAAATTTAGTTTCCTAAGGGTTATGCTGCCCAATTTTGGTTCAAATGGTAGTTATAACCTAATGTAATAGTGAATAAAGTGGTTAGGAGTAGAAAGGAACGCGTTTACGGAGCCGAAATCGTAAAACCCCAATTTTTCCCGGAGAACATGTATATTTCGGCCAAGGCTGTAAATGGGTCTTAGAGTTGGATTTTCAATGATTTGATGATTCCATTGGATTCAGTGGGCAAAAATAGGTGGGGTTACAGTTGGGCACTTTTTCAAAAAAGGCCAAGAAAGCATAATTACGGAAACACCCCTAAAACCCTAAAAGTAGGGCTGCCAAGGGCAATTTCGTAATTTTACATTGAATTTGATAATTCCGAGTCCGGAAATGGATTCCTTGGGCGGAAATATGTTAGGAAAGCCCATATTAGAATTTCGGGAAAAGTGCAACCGGACCGGGTACGGCGGGCCCGGGCCGGGTCCCCAGGGGTATTTTTGTAAATTTTCATTATAGACTCATATAACCCCAAGTAACACTATGGAAGTGTCTAAATGGTGCATTTGGAATTGTAGGATTCGACATTTGCCGTCCTCGTGAGCCGCAGTGCCAAGAAACGTCGGGAAAGGATCAGGTAGTGACTCTCTCTCTTATACTGTGTGTAATGCTCTGTATGTGTGTGTTATCACGGTTCTGTGATGATTTCTTTGATGCTGCTACGGTTACAGCTGGTGATAGCTGTCGTTTACAGCGCAAGCTGTCCTTTACAGCGTAAGCTGTCGTTATTGTGATTACAGCGTAAGCTGTCGTATTTGTGATTACAGCGTGAGCTGTCGTGATGAAAATTACAGCGAGAGCTGTCATATTGTGTATACAGCCGTGAGTGCTGTCGTTTGTGGTGAAAACCATGTATATTTGAGATTGATGCTGCTGTTGATGCTGGTTGTGATTTATGTGCATGCTTGGTATTTATACATTGTATGAGTGGTTTGTTACTACTGGGATTCTCTCGAATCTCATTCTTTCCTATGACTAACATTTCAGACAGGCCATGTGGCTCAAAGGAAAAGCGGCCAACCCGGAGCAATTAGGACCCTTAGGGGTATATGCGATTTTGGAGACGTTGGTTATCCTTTTAAGACTTGGTTATCCATTTAGAACTTGGGATTACTGTATATTTTGAATTAGGAATATTATATTCGATTTTAGTTGTGTAATCCCCTAGTGGATACTTGTAACCTCTAGATTATATATGTATAGAACCCGGGAGTTGCCGGGGATTTGGTTATACACTCTGTCATACGTGAATGTAGATAAACTGCACAGGTAATTATATTCGAATTTTGAAATGGAGACCAGGAACAGGAAGAGATTTTGAATGTTTTGTGAAAACCCTACTACAAAGTAGGAGATTGAAATGAGTTTAAGTTATCCGAAGGTCTCTAATCGTGATTTAATTATCTAATATCAAATTATAATTACGTGATTAAAGTCAGGGTGTTACATTTTGGTATCAGAGCTGTAGTTCCTAGCAAGGGTAGAGTTTGCTAGGATAGCTCCCTTAGTTGATCTTAGTGATAGTAGATGATTGGTGAATGGTTGTGGTATATACACATAGATTCTCTGCTATTGTGGATGCATAGGAGATTGGTGGACTATGTGTATACATTATCTGTGGTATTGACGTGGAGAGGATGGGTTGGTTAAGGACCAGAGGGGTAGGATTAATGAATTAAGAGAGAATGAAGCGGAATAAAGACCAAGCTCAATCCACTCAGGAAGAGACTCGAAATGAAGAGACTGCTGAAGAGTCATGTGGGGTACCAGCTCGAAATGAAGAGACTGCTGAAGAGTCATGTGGGGTACCAGCTAGAAAAGAAAGAGATCTCTAATACTGGGTTTCATTGTTTTGCAAGCACCTACCTCCAGTATTCAGAGGGAGATTTGATCCCCAAGCAACTGAAGACTGACTGAATCGGCTGGAAAAGATATTTGAAGTGCTTAAATGCTCGACGGAGGTAAAATCATAGGTGGCTATGTGTGAGTTAGGGGGGATGCAAATCGATGGTAGCGGAATATCACCCCAACGTTGCGAAGCAAAAATATGCCATTGACTTGGGAATTGTTTCAACAAGAATTCAACGAGAAGTATTTTCCCAAATCAGTGCGACTCGAGAAAGAGACTGAGTTCTTATCAATCAAGCAGGGTGTCACGGAGATCTTTGATGATTGCTAGTCTCATTTTATCCGGCTAGCTAGGTATTCCTTTTATCTACGGCAAAGAGATGATAAGGAATGGAGTTTGGATATGCTAATTTGTGGGTGCGGCGTGAATTGAGGAAGTAGTTAGTCACCTATTAATTCATGGGGTTTAACAAAACGATAGAAGAGTATATAAGCATTGAGAATCATTTAAAAGATTCATATCTTGCCAAGGGTACCAGTAGCCGCAGTGAACCCAGTAAGCGTAATGCTTCTCATAAGTTGAAGAATCAGGGGTTCTCATCCAAAGGTGATGGTATGAAGCCCTATCAGCCTAAGAATCGTGAACCATAGAAAGCCTTCACGGGGTGGATATGTCTTTGTTGCAACCAGGTACATCAAGGCCGAACGTGCGAGGGGCGAGTGATATGTTATAATTGTCAACAACCTGGAAGCATTGCTAGTGAATGCAACCGGTCGCCGGTTGAGCGAAGGTCTAGGACTCAGAGCAGAGTGTTTGCTATGATACACGAAGAAGATCAGAGGTTCCCCAACCAGATCCAAAATAAACTCTTTCTCGATGATAGGTTATTAGAAATTTTGTTTAATTCGGGTACAACTTATTTTTTTTTCATTGTGATGATTGTGTGAAGCGCCCAGAACTGTGTGTATAAACTGCTAGTTGAACTAGTTGTGACGATGTTAATGATTGTTAAGGCTACGATTCCTGATGCTTGTGGGAAGTGTGTGAGAATTATGGAAAGCCATGTGCCTATAGTTGATTTGCTGTGTTTGCGAGGTTACCAATTGGAAGTCCTATGGGATCTTAATTGGTTGACGGCAAGAAATGTACTTGCTATGCATATGAATTCGATAAACCACATCCGCTGACTGTAGTTAGGTTGGTTCATGATGATTTTCGTTGGTGACATTTGGATATACTGTATAAGTAGCCATAGATTGTGGTCTCATGGTTGGGACAGGAAGTAGAATGTATGAGTAGTTTCTAGACTCTCGTTACAACAATATTTCTAATTAGAGATGAGTAATGGAAAGAGCTATCTACGGAGGATTCAGATCGGAAAGGGCTATCTGCGGAAAGTTCTGATAGGAGAGGGCTACCTATGGAGAGTTTGATCGGAGAGGGCTACCTATGGGGAAATCTGATCGCAAAGGGCTACCTATGGAGAGTATAGTACCGTAGTGTGGAGCCACCGTGACGACAAACCCTAGCGTGAAGCCACCGTGACGACAACCCTTGGAGTGCAGTCGCCTTGATGACGAACCGTGGAATGCAGCCGCTGTGATGTTGAATTGTAGATTAGCACTATGGAAGCATTGGTTCTCCATGATGTGGTATTGTAATGACTCCCACAGGGAATGGGTTTTCCTGAGATAAGAAGTCATATGGCTCTGTATGATTCAAGTTGAAACGGGCCAAAGTCAGGCACAGATAAATCTGGATTGTGAGGGATGTCAAGTGTAGTGGGAGGTTCCTGTGGGACTCCTACTAAATTAATCTAACAATGTTAAGGCATAGATGAGGGAAAAGACATCAGAGTGTGCTGCGGAAGCATGGTGAATGTAATGCGCTTGAGAATTATGTTGAGCAGAAGCTTGAACTTGCAGTAAGAATGATGTGTCAATCATGGCTTCAGGAAGTAAAACTTCGATGCCAATTTATCTTGTAAAGGGGTCTTGAAGGATCCTAGTTTGGTGAAAAGAATTTGTGGTGGTTGGAATTATTAAAATGCCTGGTTCCAGCTTGTTGCAATTGTGCATTGTGAGTTTCTCACCTGCGGCCGCATAGGGTGATTCCTATGGCGGAGGACCGTTCCGCTGGGGTGGTAGTTACGGGGGATTGACTATTTGTGAGCCGCGAGGCTATGTATATGTACTGCCACGCCAATAGTCCCTGAGTCGCTAGCAACGGTTCGGGTAAAGACTGTGTGTCTTCCCGGCGGTAAAAGGGGATGAGGGTGGAGTGTGATTGTGAATCTGTGATAGTTGTGAACAAGCTGGGATTAGGGTGTGGTCGTATGGCAGAGCAGAGCTAGTTCAGCTGATGGTGAATTCGACTACATGATCGGGGGTTCTCACTTGTGGGGGCGCTTACCCCGGCATGGCCAGCATGGCTAGCCACCAGGCTGGTTGCACCGGTGTTGACCCTAGGCCGAAAGGCGGTGCGTAAAATTAGAATCTGCGATGCATATTGGATATGGGAGTTGCGTGAATGCTGGAAGGGCCATGTGTATTTGTGCAAGCGACGAGAGCTGAGATATTCTTGTAAACAGTGGTAAGTTGTGTGATTGTGAATCTTGTGATGTTAGTCACGCATCAATGTGAAATCTACTGCGAATGTTGTGGGATACCCAAAAGTCCTGGTTGGATGAGGGTAATGCTGTGAAAGTTAATACAGCAAAAGATGAAGTGTATATGAGTACAGCTAGGGCTGTCGGTTTTGTGTAATGAATTTGTGATGCTTGAGTTATTCCTGCAAGAAGGGTGACTAGATTGGGCAGGGTGGTGGCATATGCCTCCTAACTGCTATGGTTGTATGAGATGTGCTAGTTCACTTATTAACTGAGGGTTTGCAGTAGTTATATTACGTAACGATAATGTTTTGTTGCAATCAACGTGAGGCGATTGCATTTGTTAACCATTGTATGGTGATTATGAGAATTCCGAGTGTTTTTGTGGGAAATTGAGCACTGCACAATAAGTTCGTTTGAGATTCTTGTGAGAATCAAAGTGTGGAGTATTGTTTGTGTGGGTGGTCTAAAAGAGACTGTCCCAATAAGAAATGAATTGTAAAACGAAGCCATCGTGAAGGGGCATCCAAAGTTGTGGTTTAAGTTGTGTAGCAATTTCGAGGATGAAATTTAATTTACGGGGGGAGAAATGTAATATCCCAAAAAGTGATTAAGGGCTAATGACTTCAAAAGTGGATGTAATTATTGTTGAATAAACACTTTTGAA
This sequence comes from Inga oerstediana, assembly GCA_963210345.1. Taxonomy (NCBI): domain Eukaryota; kingdom Viridiplantae; phylum Streptophyta; class Magnoliopsida; order Fabales; family Fabaceae; genus Inga; species Inga oerstediana. Next base: position 70,067,647 of record OY723401.1, read on the forward strand.
GAATGTGTGATGGGAATTTGGATATTTTAATGATTCCAATGGATTCCTTGTGAAAATTTATGTGGGAATGATGTTTGGTATGAAAATGGAACCAATGGAAGCAAAGATGCAAAATCTAAAATTCTGTCCAGTGAAATTCTATTCTGGGCAGTCCGTTTGTGTGAACGTTTTTAATGACCAAATGGTATCTAAAAATTCTGAAATTTTCCAGTCTTATAGTTCACATCTCAAGCTTCAAAATGGACATATAATTTGTTCCATTTCATTTTGTGAACTAGGAGATATAACTGTCCAAAGTTTGGGATAGAAACTGAACTCTGTTTTGGGGCAGTGATGAGTTTTATGTAATTCTGGAATTGTGTGGTGATTTTTAGTAATGGCCAATATTTTTCCTATGAAGAGGACTTAAATATCTTTCATTTGGCTTTGGAATCACCTCATTTTGAGTTTTCTAGAATTAGTTATGATTTTTCAAAGTTTGGGCAGAAAATCTGCCAGAAAATCCGAAAATGGGAATTATGACATCATCTCATTAAAAGATGATGTCAGCATGGATTATTAATCAAATTGCTCATCTTCTTCAGCCATTTCACGCCATTTTCAGCTGAAGTAAGAGGAAAAAACGTGAGAGAGAGCTTGGAGAAAAATAGAGAGAAGGAAGGAGAAATCTCACAAGGTAAGCCGATTTCTCCGACGATCTAGCTCCTAATGTGTATAATCCTCCTCCTAAGCTATTCCTCTATGTGAATTAAGGTTTTGAAGCAAGGAATTTGGTGTTCAAGGGGCTAGGGTTTTCAGCCACTCTTGAGAAAAGCTAGAAGGAGCTTGAGGTAACTTCCAAACTCTTGTATATTGCTTATTCTGGCTGCTGTGGGCAATTTAATCGGTGAAATTTCGCCGGATTGCCATTGGTTTTAAATTTTGGAAATTTAGTTTCCTAAGGGTTATGCTGCCCAATTTTGGTTCAAATGGTAGTTATAACCTAATGTAATAGTGAATAAAGTGGTTAGGAGTAGAAAGGAACGCGTTTACGGAGCCGAAATCGTAAAACCCCAATTTTTCCCGGAGAACATGTATATTTCGGCCAAGGCTGTAAATGGGTCTTAGAGTTGGATTTTCAATGATTTGATGATTCCATTGGATTCAGTGGGCGAAAATAGGTGGGGTTACAGTTGGGCACTTTTTCAAAAAAGGCCAAGAAAGCATAATTACGGAAACACCCCTAAAACCCTAAAAGTAGGGCTGCCAAGGGCAATTTCGTAATTTTACATTGAATTTGATAATTCCGAGTCCGGAAATAGATTCCTTGGGCGGAAATATGTTAGGAAAGCCCATATTAGAATTTCGGGAAAAGTGCAACCGGACCGGGTACGGCGGGCCCGGGCCGGGTCCCCAGGGGTATTTTTGTAAATTTTCATTATAGACTCATATAACCCCAAGTAACACTATGGAAGTGTCTAAATGGTGCATTTGGAATTGTAGGATTCGACATTTGCCTTCCTCGTGAGCCGCAGTGCCAAGAAACGTCGGGAAAGGATCAGGTAGTGACTCTCTCTCTTATACTGTGTGTAATGCTCTGTATGTGTGTGTTATCACGGTTCTGTGATGATTTCTTTGATGCTGCTGCGGTTACAGCTGGTGATAGCTGTCGTTTACAGCGCAAGCTGTCGTTTACAGCGTAAGCTGTCGTTATTGTGATTACAGCGTAAGCTGTCGTATTTGTGATTACAGCGTGAGCTGTCGTGATGAAAATTACAGCGAGAGCTGTCGTATTGTGTATACAGCCGTGAGTGCTGTCGTTTGTGGTGAAAACCATGTATATTTGAGATTGATGCTGCTGTTGATGCTGGTTGTGATTTATGTGCATGCTTGGTATTTATACATTGTATGAGTGGTTTGTTACTACTGGGATTCTCTCGAATCTCATTCTTTCCTATGACTAACATTTCAGACAGGCCATGTGGCTCAAAGGAAAAGCGGCCAACCCGGAGCAATTAGGACCCTTAGGGGTATATGCGATTTTGGAGACGTTGGTTATCCTTTTAAGACTTGGTTATCCATTTAGAACTTGGGATTACTGTATATTTTGAATTAGGAATATTATATTCGATTTTAGTTGTGTAATACCCTAGTGGATACTTGTAACCTCTAGATTATATATGTATAGAACCCGGGAGTTGCCGGGGATTTGGTTATACACTCTGTCATACGTGAATATAGATAAACTGCACAGGTAATTATATTCGAATTTTGAAATGGAGACCAGGAACAGGAAGAGATTTTGAATGTTTTGTGAAAACCCTACTACAAAGTAGGAGATTAAAATGAGTTTAAGTTATCCGAAGGTCTCTAATCGTGATTTAATTATCTAATATCGAATTATAATTACGTGATTAAAGTCAGGGTGTTACAAATATAACCACAATAAACACTATGATAGTACCTAAAATGATACATGAATGAGTTTTGACCTAATTCTTGTACATTTAACATTTTAGGATCGAGTTGGGAGCCTAAGGTTGACACGTTTTATAAGGCATACGATACGGGGTGAAAGAGCTTTGAGGTAGGAACATTATCTTTTATACATCATGCCATAGTTCATATGATTGCTTAGATGCCATTGTTTGTGCTTTAAATCAATATGGTTTGCCTAGACGAGGCAGTTAGTGCCGAAGGTGCACTTACACTTAGAAGTTGGGTAAGAATCCACCTAGTGTACGATTAGTGGGGCAGGAGCCCTACTCATGTATACATGATGATGATGTTTGATGTTTTATATTGTTCATTGGTTGATGCATACATGGTGCATATCATATCTACTTATCGCATTTTATATGAAGATAATATGTTTCTACTAGGATTTCTTAGAATCTCACCCCTTTTTCTAAACAAAACATCTCAGCGAGTGCCAGCAGCTCGAATGGAAAGGACGTAGATATGGAAAACTAACAGGCACATTTCCTAAGATGAAGACCATGATTATATATAGTCTGTAATCGGAATATTTTTGCATAGTTCTGTACATATTTGTCAATATTATCAAATACTGCATGGGTGAATCGGGTCTGTAAACAAATACTTTTATCAATATATTTATACTCTTATGTATGCATGTGGAATATGGTCTCTATTACTCTATATATATCGAAATGGAAATGGGTGTTGACATTTTTGGTATTAGAGCCTAAACGGTTCTAGTAGAGTTAATAAGTAGTTCTGACATTATTAGAATTGTATATTGATACAGTTTTGTTTGCGTAGTGATAGGGACTATAAGCTGTTGGAGTTTAAGCAGTTTGAGAGAGGAACATGAGGAATCACTCTCGTCCGTGAATCAAGGTACCCCGGGCCAGAGTATCTCTGAGGTGCAGTAGTTTGTCGAGATGAGGACACCCAAGGAACAGGTCCAGGTTAGAGTGGTATATGGGCCTTAGCCAAGACCTGAACCACTACCTCGAGAGTGGATGGGAGATTCAGAGTAACAGTTTTCTGATGAGTCTGAGTCTGAGTTCTGCATTACTACTGTATCCAAACCTAGACCAATGCGTGTGACATACGATCTGTGCCAAATCTAAAGTTGTGGAAAGTTGCTCGGCGTGGGTACTTGTGGGCCTTCAAGGAGTCTCGTAATCCTATAGCTTAGTATCTTAAATATATAGATATTATGGATACATTCTGGTTCCACTACTGTTAAAGTATCCAAATTGGGCTTGGATCTGTACGATCATGTACTTTTTCCTAGATACAACATTTTAGGCTAGGAAAAAGAATGATATAGTCGAGTGGGGCCTGAATGATCATTTTGTAGAGTTTAGGGATCATATGAATCGATATATAATGGATTACATGTACATCGGGTGATATAGGACCCAGGTAGTATATCTTGGTGACTAGAAGTGACCGACACGTATTTCGAGGTAAGGGCAGTCAGGTGGAACCAGTGGACGAAAGAAGATGGAGCGACGGTATTTTGGAAGGGTACATAGAAAGTTAAGTGTGCTCGACCTAGGGGCATCCTAGGATAGGTGACACCCTGGGAAGTTGCCTATAACTTAAGTGTTATGTGATATAAAAGGACAAATGTGTCATGTACAATAGTTTATAGATTGTGTGATGTTTCTAGTTTTCTATAACTACTGTAAATAGCTAATATATGTTATAAATGCCATATCTGTGTACGCAAATTATTATGAAATGACAAAAATACCCTTGCATCTATATGGAAATTTATTTTTCCTTATTTTTATTTAGAGAGGTACCAAGATGATGCGTACAAGGGAAGGAGATTATGACCCAAATTAGGAAGATAGCCCTAACTCTATGCAACAAATTTAGACCAGGATGGCACGACAACAACTTATGATAAGTGATCTTAGAGATGAATTGTGCGAGTTACGATAGAGACAGGGAAGATTAGAGTATCTTAAAAGGTAAGAGGTTGAATATAATTCATTTAAGCAACCTCATCAGGAGCCACCACCCATGCTTTTGTATGAAGCAAATGTTTTTCAAATATGGTTGAAATGATTTGAGAAACAACAAACTCCTACTTTCCGAGGGAGATTTGATCCCCTGCAAGTAAAACAATAGTTATTCTCATTGGAGTAAATTTTCATAAGACTAACGTGCTCTAATGATACGAAGGTCAGCTAGCCATTCACAAATTAGACGGAGAGTCGGATATTTGGTGGAGGAGTACAGAGTTGATTTTACATGTATGGAATATTCCAGTAACATGGGAAATGTTCCAAGGGAAATTTAATGAAAGATATTTCTCTCAACTAGACAAGTTAGCAAAAAAAGGGAATTGCTCAACATAAGACAAGATAATGAAGAGAGTTTTGATGAGTACTTGGCACATTATGTCCGATTGTCTCAGTATTCCTCGTACCTAAGACATCAAGATGATGAGGAGTGGAGCTCCGATATATTGATATAAGGGTTAAAGCTAGAATTGAGAAAGAAATTGATTTCTAAATACTTTACAATGTTCGCCAATGCGATTGAAGAGAGTCAACTCGCTGATTATGACATGTTAAGCTTGCACCATGACAGAAATGATGACTATAGGGATGTTTTTTATAGTAGGAGTTCCTCACAAAAATGAAAAGATTAGGATGAATTGTGTAGAGGGAACTATAAATGGATAAAACAAGCTAGGGGCCGCGGAGGTCAAAATTTTGCTAAGGGTAGAAAATGCCAGCGGTGTCACAAGCCATATCATCCTGGTAAACCATGTAGAGATGCGTCAGGAAGATACAGTTCAACTGGACAGGATCCAGCTAGTCAAGTATGTTATTAGTGTCGAGAACCAAAGCATCTTGCAAAGAATTGCCCACATAAGCAATAGCTAGAGGAGACTAGACTAGGAGCTCGTGAAGTACATGTCATGTACATGTAGAGATGCGTCAGAAAAATTACAGTTTTTCAAAACCCGGCCCGCAGGGCCGGGAAGTCCTTTTCACAATATTTAACTATTTTTCCTGCGTATTTTCCCTAGAGAAATATAATTAATAAATAACAACGATTAAAGTTCTAAGTTAATACATAAATGTTGTCAACATTAATGTTTAAATAATACGTCTCTTGCAACAAACAAATACAGTTACTAATGTATAATCAAAGGTAAAATCATGTCCATAAATAACTCACACAAAGGCCAAAGTATAAGAAGGCAAGAAGATCAATACTCTAACCTCTAAACAACATGAGCATGACGACTATCATTTTCACCTTCTTCGCCACTATCATCAATTTCAAGGACATTTAATTGTATTTCACTTTGAGGAGTAGGTTCAAGTAGTCAAATAATCATAACCTCCATAAAAAATCATACTCTTTCAAGCAGTATAGTATATAATATGATTTTATTCTAAATAGGCAGAACAATATATTCAAAAATCATACTCAAAAATCACAATATGATTCAATTAGACAAAACAATATCCTCAAAAATCATACTCTATACAATATGAGGATAGAGTGATATATAGATTCAATAAGGCAATTAAAAAATGTAACATGGTTCCTGTCCAAGCAAAAAAAATAAAAAATAAACGAGCTTAAAGGGCCGACCCGAGGCCCTCCAGGGTCGGCCCTTTTAAGCACGAGGCCCTACAGGGCCGGCCCTTTTAGGCCCGACTTCCTTTTGAGGCTACAATTTGCAAGCTCGGCCCTTGAAGAGTCAGGGCCTAAAAGGGCCGGCCTGACGGGGTCGGCCCGTTTTCCCGGCTCTAACCACTGGAAATGACGAGGCGTCTGTCAGGACATCATGAACCTTTTAGCATCTAAAGTTGGGTACTCTTTGTCTTTTACTCCTCGAAGGGGTAATGCTACGGCTAACCATCTTACAGCTGAAGCTTTTAAGGCGGTGATGCTGCTAAATTTTAAAAATGCATCGTAAGTGTACGGGTTGTTGGAATAGTATAGTAGTAAATCAAGGTCATCCCACAGAGATTTAAGGTAATAGATCATAATTAGGTATTAAAATTCTCATTTTCATTTAAGTTGAGCAAATCAAAGAAAAAGATTGAAAGATAATTTAAACAAATGCAAAAGAAACAATTCTAATGATTTAAATTTTTCAATTGATAAAAACAACATAGAGTAGCTAATCCCTTTTTTAAGTTTTAGAGCATGTATTTACGTAATTAAAAGTACTTAATGCTAAATTGTTAATCTAGAGTTTAAATGAATATAAGTATTTTTCAATCACTTATACTCCTCTCTCAAGTTAAAATTGTTGTTCCTAATTAATTTACTCAAGAGGCAATAAATGTCCAAATTCACTCTAATGTGACCATATGGATCCAATAGGTATATTCCTATCCTATTGGTAAATTAGAATAAATTCTAATTCCACATTACTTAATCTTATGGTCTAATTAAGATTCCTCTCCCGAGGATAATCTGAATTTTCCAAATTCATGCTTAGTGGTGATCAAGCACAAAATAAGATAAAATAAATCAAGATCAAGTAAACAAAATTAACATAAATCACAATTAATTAGTTCATACATGCTTAAATCTTTAAATTAATTCATAACTACTCTAGATTGAAAGGAAGCCTAGCCACACATCACTTTAATCACGTACAAACCAGCACCAGCAGCAAAATTTACAGACAGAACCATACTGAATCAAGCTCAAGAAAGGAAAATAAAGAATGAAGCTTGGCCTTCCCAATCTCAAATGGCGACTCTGAGGGATGCTGCAGTGGCGTTGTGACAGGAGGAAGATGACAATGGTGGTTAGTCAAGCTCTGTGATCTCTGTGACTTCCCATCTCACCGTCAGCTCTCTCTAGCTCTAACTCAGTTGCCGACTCTCAGCTCCTCTGATTCAGCTCTCTGTTCTTTTTTTTTTCCTCCGTTCTAAAACCCGTGGCTGCTCTCAAGTTTTCCAAGTCCAAAGACGAAGCTCCCTCCTCCGCTGATTTCTCTTCTCTGCGGCTGTGCGGCTGCTCCTTTTTTTGTGTCTCCTTTCAATAGATGATGAATAATGTGGATCCCCCAATTCTTGCGGCTGTCTCCCTTTTTCCTTCCTTTCTTTTCTTTTTCTGTAGCCCTCCTTTTTTCTCTGGGTCATCCCTCTTTTTTCTTTTCATAATGGATACTCCTCTTCATATCTTCAATTAGAAATCAAAAGCCCAAAGCCCAAAATCACGTCACCTGCCATTACACAAAGAGGAAACAGCAACAAAATAAAAGGTAAAATAAACAAAACTAATATAAAGTATTTATTATTATTAAATATTTTTATTCTTTTATCTAATATTATCTCATTATATTTAAAATAAAATTATGATATTTTTAATAAAATCCTCTAAATAATGCCTCAACCTTGATTTAATTTTATAATAATAAAATCTTATTGAATTCTTCCAAACTCTCCAATTATATTCAAAATATCCTTTAAATGTACAAAATATGGAGAGTTATCAGGGGGTGTGCCCATTAGGGTGGGTTTCCAAACCATCACTCTCTATATAGTCCTTTCTGACTTCAGATGCTACGAAGGCTTGTGATGATACTGAGGCTAATCCATCTTCAGAGTTGCGAATGGGCATTGGCCAATTTCCAGCTTGCTTTTAGCTCGTTTCATTTGCCTTTTTTGTTTGTTTTCTCTTTACTTCATCATACATTTATGTATGAACTCTGGTTGATTTTTCAATGATAGCCTCTTTTTTTATTAAAAAAAAAATCAACTCAAATTAGTCAACTAACCCTTATATCAAGAGCTATATTATATTTAAGATTGAAAGGGATAGATTGATAAGGAATGAATTGTTATATATATGTAGGGGAGCTGACTATTAGTAGTACACATAGCTACCTAATTAATCACAGGAGAATGTTTTGAGAACAACGTAAATTGAGGTGGATCCCGCTTATGCATAAGGAGTTGAATTATAACTTACAAAGTCATAAATTTAAATTCTACCAATGTGAGAACTTTTATTAGTCAGCAATTTTTGTGTCCAAAAACATGCCGGAATTGGATAAAAGCTATTGTTCAAAAAAAATAAAAGGATTAAAACTTAAAATTTATAAAAACTCATGAAAAGAAAAAACATTGACATAAATTTTGGTTATTGTTTAAATTTGTCACATACATGATATCCTTAAACGTTAAAACAAAGACTGGTTTGAACAAGTAAATTAAATGTATAATTTTATAAAATAATGCTACATTCAATCTTTAATATAAGATTCACTTTAATTAAAAAATTGAACTGCAAGGATCTTACATTAAGGATTGAAGGAATTATTATAAGGTAAAGAAAAATGTATAAACATCTAGAAGTAAATAATTAAATAGCTTTTTTTTTTTTTTTTTTGTCTAATAATACTATAGGATGAAATGTGAAATGCAAGGTCGACGGGGCCTTTTCAACGGTATCATATGCAGTTTGGTATATGGAGGGCTTATTCGAAATTCTGAGGGATTGTGCGTGGCGGGCATCTTGCATCACATGACTCATTATCTGCGGAGCTATGGGCTTTATTTTGGTCTCAAACTTGCATGGCAAACAGAGAAGCGTCAGATTATTCTAGAAACGGACTCGGCGACTGCTGCAATTCTGATTCGACAGGTTTGTGGGGAAGAGCATGAGAACTTGGATGAATCAACAATGAATGGTACAGGTCCAACAAGTAACGACAGATGGTAATGAGGCTGCGGACTTTGTAGAATATTTTGTAATGGTGTTAATGGATTGGACTAAAATGTATATTTTTAAAATAGGGAGGAGGCATATATATTTAACGCAAAATATAAGGGTGATTAGAGTATTTTATTCTAACAATTAATTAATCATAGCCTTGTAGTATTAATCTTTTATTTAAGTCATGTGGTTCTCTAACTTTGACTTAAGGTTAGGGTTTTTGATGATGGCGTTGTTTGGATTTAGAGTTATTTTGGTTGTGCCTTGGCCTTTTTATTTGTTATGTTTTGTTTTTTACCTTCTTTCCCGTGATATCTTTAGTTTATTTTAATAACATTCTATTTCTGGAAAAAAAAGAACAGAATAGCGTTCGACTTTTTCGGACAATGAAATCACTTATCATCAATGGGTTTTGTGTGTATGTGTATATAAAATAATATACACCGTAATGTAATTATGGATAACTTCAAGCAGCTAAATTTAACATCCTTGTAGTAAAATTAATGATACAAACACTATGAAACATCTGCTGCTTAAAAGGGATTCCAAACTTAATTACACAGTGCTGCAAAATGTTATACGAAAGAAAGACACATAATTAATGCACTCGAACAGGGACGTACAAGAAACAAATTAAGTGGAAAGAGTAACTAGTATATATACATGTTACAATTTTCTTTTGTTGAATCAACTTTCTGGTCACGAAGGCTGTATCGTCTGCCTGGAGGCACTGAACACCAGGTTTGCTTCCATCCTTGGTCTTTAAAACCTTACCGACGTAACCTGAAAGCGAGACGTCTGAGAGGATCATCAACAAAGAAACTGGTCTCATCCACAACATGGTCTTCGACTAAACTTATGTTGTTGTTGTTCATGTTGTGCGACAGCTTGGTTTGGTGATTAATATTCTTCTGCCATGAGTATGTAAGAACCTTGAACTGTAACACGGTCATGTTTAACCTTGAACTGTAATTTGGAACTGATGCTTTTCTTCATTCTCCTTGATTGATGATGATCAATTAACTCTCACTCGATAGTTTTCTGTGATAGACATGTTGCTTTATGGACATCTAAGAACCCAAATGATAGTTGGAATCGTGATTGCGACTTTTGAGGTGGTGATGAATCCCATCAAAGATGGATGACAGAAAATACCAGTGTATGCTTAATATAAGAACTTGTTCGTAGTACAAGTTAGACTATGAATGAGATCTTATATTAAGGACCGGAAGTACTATATATATCTTCATCCTATGCTCCCTGTCATGTTAACCAACATTAAATGAGACTGCCCAACAGGGTTGGCTTGTTCCTGAATGCCAGTATTCTGGCGCGATTTATAGTTTGCGATGAAAAAGCAGGAGAGTATATATGAACGATGTCACTCCTCTTCGTGCTCATTCTTTGTTCTTCACTTCTCTCATTTTCACCCTAAAATCGCCTAGTGTTGGTTTATGTGAGGTTTACACATTCTCTTCTCTTCAAAATCAATCATTCTTCACAACCTCCAGCATGTTCACGTCAGTTGTGGTGGTTTGTTCGCTTGCAAATTGTCAGTCATCACTGTAGACCGTCCTTCATCTTTGCCAGATGAAAACTATGAATTTTCAATGGTTCGTTTTCAGTTTTCCTTCTCTTTTTCCTTCTAATTTGTTTTCTCATTTCTGATCGAAGTTTTTTTTTAAAAAAAAAATTCCTTGACTTGCTTGCTTTAGTAGAGTGGATTGAGACTGCACTAATTTTATTTATTTAGTAATTATGTTTTAATCTTTGGATACTTTGTAGCATTTTGTTGGGTTGTTACAAACTGATGCAATACAAAAACAATAAATAATCTCTTTAACTTCAAGTGATTACTCTTCAACATCAAATGAGCTTTTAAAAGTTTCAGCTGGACCAATCACAAGGCACAAGATAAACGATTTAAGGAAGCTAAGATTGTTGCTCATGGATGTTACAAATTGATGCAATGCAGAAGCAACAAGCAGTCTCTTTAATTTCAAGTGATGACTCTTCTACATCAAATGAGCCTTTCCAAATTTCAGCTGTACCAATCACAAAATCACAAGATAAGATTTAAGAAAGCATTGATTAGACTAGTTCAAGAGAGTTTTGCAAAGCAAATGGAAAATTGGTTCAATAAATCTAAATAAAAATGGTGATCAAGCCCTTAATTTCATTTAGGCTGACAATGGAGTTACTGATCAAATTTTGAGTTTGGAGACTTCAAATTAATTAGCTTGGACAAGAACTACACATGGGAGGGGACTCATTTGGGCATAGATTATCACATTTTGAGCTTTAAATGCTAATTATATTTTATGGATTTTATTTTTATGAAAATTGTTGTTAGTTGGCAAATTTGACTTTTGAGTCCCCTAGTTCATTGAATTTAAGTCTTGGTTTTTTCAAGTTAGTATTTAATATTTTGTGCCTCTAAGTTGCATTTAATGTAATTAGGTTTGTGAATATATTCTTTAAATTCATTATAACCTTCATTTTATAATCAAACTTCAAACTAATTTTGAGAATGAAAAGTTGTAATTATGCACTTTTTGAGTTGAGAGTCGATTCTCTCTACGATTCTTCATTAAACTAACAAACTTATAAGAGCTTGATCAACTTTGTGGCATCTTCAACCAATTTGGGTCTTTGTTCTTCCAAGCTCAAGGGGATCACCATAACTTTGTTTAGCTTTTTTGGGGTAAGTATACTTCAAATTGGTTGGGGTTCGTGGGATTTTTCCCTTGTGGGTCCCCACCCACAAAGATAAGACCAGAGTTAATATCCATAGCTCTAATACCAAGATGGCGGCACGAACCCACGAGGAAAAGGTCCCATGAACCCACAACCCAAGAAAGCTAAATAAAGATATGGTGATCCACTTGAACCCTTAAATATTAAAGAGCAAGGACCCAAAGTGTTGGAAGATACTATAAGGTTGATCAAGCCCTCCTAACTCTGTTAGTTCAATGGGAAAAACCATAAAGAAAATCCGCTTTCAACTTAGAAAATGCATAAATGCAATTTTGTCATTCTCAAAATCAAGTCTAAAGTCTAATTATAAATTTAATGTTACAATATATTTGAAGGATACATTCACAAATATGACATAATTGCATTAAATGCAACCTAGAAACTTAAAATATTAAATACTAAACTTTAAAGAAAAACTAAGACTTTAATTCATGAATAAGGAGACTCAATTCAAATATGCCAATTGATAGTCATTTGAAACCCAAAATATGAGTATTTAGGCCCAAATGAGTCCTCAAATTTGTAAATTTGTAGTACTTTGTCCAAACTCTTTAATTTGAAGTTTGCAAGCCCAAAGTTTGATCAACAGCTCTATTTTTAGCCCAAATGAAATTAAGGAAGCGATCAGCATTTTTATTTAGATTTATTGATGCAATTGTCATTTACTTTACAAAAGTCTATTCACTACAAAAAAAGGGCATATCACAGACGGAAATGGCGATGGAACATCGTCCGTGGGCAATTGCAGAGGGAACAGGGACGGACATTCCGTCGGTAAAATTGCCGACGGATTTGCAGATGAAAAGGCGTCACTGATTACCAACGGAAACTTTGCGTCGGCAGTGGCATCAGCGAGTGAACATTACCGACGGAATTCACCGACGAATAAATTCCATCGATAATCTTACACGGAATTCCAACGAAATGCCAACAAAACTCTGTTGAGGAATTTTTCTTTTGATATAATAATAAATCAGAAAAGCTTGGCGACGGAATTGAGTGGGTAGGGTTGTCGGTCACTGATATGCTTTGTCAGATCAGCAAATGCTTCAAGTGCTAAATTTTTCCCTCCTCACCCAAAAAATTTCCCTCCTATGCGATAGCCCTAACCCTTTCTAAGTTCAATTTGGTGCTCCCACAAAGGCCATCGGTGATTTGTACCTCCTTCTACAAGTTCAATCGGCCACTCCCTCAATTCCTCTATGGAGATGGCAAGATTAAGGTTCTGTGAGCCAAGGTGACGCGCGAGACGGGTGTCATCCGAAAGCCCTGCCTTTTTGTGAGTGTCTATGGTTGCTGCCTCCTTACTTTGTCGTCGTCTCCAATATCTCCGTCCTCCCTCCCTCCGTCATTGGTGCTCAATCGGTGAGTCCTTAGTGTATACTCCCTCATCGATTATTACCTTATTCTGCATAGCTGAATGCAATTGTTGGTGGAGTAGATTTTTTTTCATAATAGTGGGTTGGATTCTTTTGTGACTTGTTTCAATGGCTTTGAACATTTTCATGAAATATTTTCTATGGAGGCGTTTTGGTTGCCCTTGGCATTAAATGAGGAGCAGCATCAAGATGATGCTTGAAAGTAGGAATCACGGTTAATGATTGAGCTGTATTGCATGATAACCTCAATTTGGATGTAGAATTGTGTATAATTATTTCTGTAATTTCTGCATTATGGGAGGTAGCTGAGGGCACATGGTTGTTTCCATGTCTGATGAAGGAATATCAATAGACCAGAATCCTTTATTGTTGGGTTCAGTGTCAGATTTGTTGGTCATGTAAAGTCAGTTCTTGTTGCCAATATTGCATAAGTTGGTAAGTTCTTCAAGAACTTGGAATTTGAGGTCAGAACTTGTTAATCATGACATGACGCAGGCTTCTTGTACTTATACAAACTTGAACATGTTTAACAATTATGGTTTCAGGGGTTGTTTGTGATTTTTCTAAAGTAAACCTACATTTGTAGATTTGGCTTTCTTTGTATGTATTAATTTGAAAGGGGATTGGTATATGATGATATATCAATTTTTTGTGCTTCAGAAAATAATTCTCGCTTCTGCTGGTTCTTTGACTATAACTTATTCAATAACTAAATGTCGCTTGCTTTGCTGGTGTAATTTGTCTCAAATTACCTTTGAGTTTTGTGTTTTTTTTCTAACCATCCTTTTTTAGGTTGCATGTGGATTCATGAATTCATTAAGCATTCAGATTTACATTTTTCTTATCATAAAGTCGGATTAGGTAGGGAGTATTCACTTTAGAACATATTATAATCAATTGTTATAGTCTTGGGAAAATCTATGCATAAGTTTTTTCCTCCGCTTTTTAAGTAGAAGTGAAAGTTTATATTAGAGAGGTGTGTTATTCAAAATATGCTACTCATTGACTATGGTTGTAAGCAACAAAGTGATATGCCTTTATTTGCTAAAGTTGATGAAGGCACCTTCTCAGGAAGGAAAATGTTCAAAATCCAACTTTATGCATGCTGCATTTTTTTTATAATTCCTGGGTCTTGCATTATTTATGATCATTAGAAGGCGAAGTTGCTATAGGCAGGTGAGGATGGATACTTTCCTAACAAGAATGTAATCAAAAGTGATTGAGGTTTTGTAGCTGTTTAGGCATGGTCCAAGAAGAGTAATTCCGCTTTTGTTAATTTGAGAACCGAATGTTCTATCATCTAAATGTTGAGTTTTAACTGTGTTGTTGCCTTTATTTGGTTATACAGTATAGTGATGCTTGGTTACAATGTTTCCTTGGTAGAAATTTGGAGGTGCTGATGGCATTTAAATGTTGATTAAGTGAAAAAGTACAAATAAGGCAGAGGACCTAATTGCAGCCTGTTATGATTGGTAGTTTGATGTGCCCTGCTGCTCTGTGTAAATATTTTCACAACTTTTGGCTTCTGGGTTTTTATTTTTAGCTAGTTTAAGGTTTGATTTATGGTTAAGATAATCAATTTGACATTATTTCTGTTTAATCTAGAATATACTGTGCTTATACTTAAGCATGATTGTTATGAAATATTAAAAATTGATATTAAGGAATTGGCATGTCTCTACTAATTTTGTTTAAGGAAAAGCAAATAAGTTTTGATAATTCTTAGGCTAGATTGATACATGATTGATGTTTATTTTTGTACCTATCATCATCCTCCACCTTGCTATTCTGAATTAAGACTTAGTTATAAAATTGGTATATGAATTTTAGAATATAGCAAGCAATTGATAAGATTGGGACTATCTTAGAATTTAACAATTACTGCCAAAATGACTTCTAGCCATTTGGTTTGTGTACTGTGCATTTAACTAAATGGTCAGAGGTTAGAATTGGCAGGAAAGAAGAACATAACAATCAATATTTAAGAACTTTATGCACACGAAGTTCATGAAATGACACACTACTTTAGGACAAAACAAGGCAGATATGTGACAGCAGAATCAAGTATGAGAGTTTCCAACCCTTCATGCTAGATGCCTTGGCAGAGACTGGCTAAATTGAAAGCCAATATACTAATTTCTTATTGTTTGGAGAAAAGTGCTTGATATATTTTTATTTCTGGTGATTAATATTTTGGTCTTAAGTTGATACTTCACCAGTTCAAGAGGTTGGGATTAACTTCATTGATTAATCTCTCATTACTGTTATTTACCAGTAAAATCAATAATGCTACTTATACTAGTGAATAGAATGGTCCATGTTCTTTTTGGTAGATATGTTCTCTTGTGTTTTTCCTCTTGTAGAAAGAACTTTCATTTGTTCTTGGATGGTCCTCTTGTAAATGAATCTGATCGTTTTTTCCCCCCTTAATGCAGATCTTTGCTGTGTTAGTACCAATAGTTGGTCTTGGTGTTTTCCTTTGGTGGGCTGGCCGTGATATAATGCAAGGTAGTGTGAGGCTTCTTTAATTTTTCACTATGGAATTCCTTGATTATTTATATCACCATTTATGGATTAGTTGATAGTAGGACTATTTAACCACATTTTATTATTGTTTTGTTGGTTCGCTGCAGAGCTTCTTACTTCTGCCTAGAGCCATATTTTCAGATTTCCATGTTTTGTTTCAGGATTTGCTGCCTTAGGCTTTAGTTAGTGTGTTCTTTCCTTATGTTTGATATGATTAATTAAATTCTTGGGTTCGAATTTAGTATTAACAAGAATTCTTTTTCTTTCTTTCTAAATTGATTGTATATCGAGGAAAAAAATTTCAAGGGAAAAATACATTTCTTGTTTAAATAAAAATAATACAAAAGTGCCAGGGGGATTGAATAATGTCCTATTTTGAAAAATAAGCTTCACAGTTCATTACTTGTAAATAGTGTGATTTTTGTATAAAAAAAAATACTGAGGTTTTAGAATGTTTATATGATATATAGATTGGTCAGTTGTTTTTTTTTTTTAACTTAGTTTTTGGTTGTTTCTGGATAAAGAGTAAGTGGGTTATATACTTATATATAGACTCATGCTTTTGTATCTCTCTTAAGTGTACTCTCTTTGCTTCAATATATGAGAATCTTTTAGCCACTTCAAAAGAATTGGGGAAGTTAGTTAATTTCGGCAATTATATTAAAGTTGCCAATAATTTCTATGCTTTTTTCAGCATTGACTTAAAAGTATTGAATAATCTGTTTCCTTCTAATTAATGTATTTGTTGGCAAAAAATGTGTTTCTATTTTTCTTTTTTGGATAACTTTTTAAAATTTTATTCTTGAGAGTAAAATACCTTACTCTAATATCAAAATTAATAAATTTTTGACATATTAGAAAGTTAAAAACCGATTAGAATAAAATTTGGTGGTATAAATTTTTTCTTGGCACATATATGTGTGTGTGTTTAAATAATTTTAATATAAAATAGGGGCATTTTGATAAACAAAAGTCTAAAAGTTAAACTTAACGATCAAGTAACGGTTTGTATTATTTTTATTTAGGGAAAAATAGGCTTGTATTTTTTTTTTCATTTTTCAGAAGAATTCAATCCCCTACAGTATGCTAGAATTGTCTTTGTTCTAAGTTTCCTTCTAAATTAAGATTTAAAGAATGCATGCATGACTTGGCATGTGGTGTATGAGGATATTTAATTATTCTTTGCATGCATATAATAGTCTATATTTAGATTGGTAGTTGTTCATAATTTGTTGAGAAATATTTTTCTGATTATCATACTTGCTAATGCCTAGGCTCATAAACTTTCTACATACTTTGTTGATATTTTAATAACTTCTACTTTCTTGGTTACCACTATCCTTTAGGATATGTCTCCCACCATTCAAATTCTGAAATATAATAAAGCTGCGTAACATGGAAAATAGTGAATTTCTTCCCATGAGTTTTGGGCCCTTTTGCTGTCACATTCTCATACTTGTTAGAGCTGAAAGGGTTCTAAATTTTAATTGTCTTTTGTTGTGAAAATACAGCAGTCAAGTACTTTGAACTATGAATATCCTCCAAAAACTTGTACTTCATATGTTCAGCCATGTATTGTTCTGATAAGTTGTTTGTTGATGTTAGGTTGAATTTGAGTGAGTGAACATGGTGGGGACTTAAATTTTAAATCGACAGCGCTGTTGAGGTAGTTCCTTCGCATATGTTATTTAATTCTTAAGTTTCAGAAAATATCAGTGTTATGTAAATGTTTTATCTCTTCTTGATGCTCTCTTGACATTACCTTGTTGATTCAAATAGCTGGTAAATTACTGGTACACCATTTCAGTTGCATACATTATCATGACTTTACATACATATTCCGATAGTTTTCTTTATCACTTTATACTGATAGAAATAGTTTTCATGGCAACATCATATACATGCCTATTGCCATAAAATTGTGAATTAGAATTTAATTTTGTCTGCAATTTTGTCTGCTTCAAATCTTAGTTAGTATTTACTTAGAATTCCTGTTTCTTAGAATGGAAGTCCTAGAACATCGAAGATGGATGTATAACAGAATTAATCAGAGTACTAAATGGGTGACGGTAGAGTTTGAGCAAGGTGTTGATGGTTTTTTGCATATGCATATCAATCACAATATTCTCAAAAATGGGGAGAGCTTAGGTGTTCATGTGTGAAATGTAAATGTAGATATTATCTACCTTTTGATGACGTTAAGGTACACTTATATAGTAGGGGATTCATGCTAGACTATTATGTATGGACTAGTCATGGTGAAACACGAGTAGAAAATCATCTGTCCATGTCGCCAATACCACGTGCCTCACATAGGGCACTTGGAACCCATCCAAGTCCATATGAGACGATAGTGATGGATGCAGCTAGGCCTAGTTTTAGGGATCACTATCATGAAGGTGTTGAAGAGATGCCAAATACTACAGCAAGAGACTTTTATGACATGTTACGTGCTGCACAAAAACCATTGTGGGAAGGTTGTGAACAGTCTCAACTTTCAACAACATTGCAGTTATTAAGTATTAAGGCAACAACAAATATGTCTCAGCATTCCTTTAATTTAGTTTCCCAACTCATGCTAAGGACGCAACCTAAAGACACCCTTATGCTTCCTGACTTGTACCAAACAAAGAAGTTAGTGTCGAAGCTAGGTCTAGATTATAAGAAGATTGATTGTTGTGTGAATGGGTGTATATTGTATTATAAAGATGACGCTAATGCAACAAAATGTAAGTTCTGTTGTGAGGAAAGATATTCCTTTAAGAAGTGTCATAGAAGAAAAAAGAAAGTTGCAAGGAAGCAGTTGTTTTACTTACCTCTCATTCCAAGATTACAAAGACTATTTGCTTCTGAAAAAACGGCAAAGGAAATGAGATGGCACTTTGAGAATCGTCGAGGTTCCAATGTTCTCTCTCACCCTTCTGATGGTGAAGCATGGAAGGTTTTTGATAGAACATATCCAGACTTTGCATATGATCCAAGAAATGTGAGGCTTGGATTGTGTGCGGATGGATTTGCGCCATTTGGCCAATCTGGAAGACAATATTCTTGTTGGCCTGTGATAGTTACTCCCTATAATCTACCACCTGATATATGCATGACAAGAGAATATATGTTCTTGACGTTGATTATCCCTGGTCCTAATAATCCAAAGGGAAAAATAGATGTGTATTTGCAACCACTGATAGATGAATTAAAGTTATTGTGGGGGTGTCAACATATGATGCCTCTTTGCGACAAAACTTTCCTATGAGTGCTACACTATTGTGGACAATAAACGACTTTCCAGCTTATGGTATGTTGTCTGGTTGGATGACTATGGGGAGACTATCATGTCCTATATGTATGGAGAACTCAAAAGCGTTCCAACTGAAGCATGGGCGAAAAACATGTTTCTTTGGCTGCCATCATCAATTCCTTCCCATTGACCACCAATTCAAGAGAAATAAAATATCTTTTTTGAAGAACAGAGTCGAGAAATCAGTGCCTTTGCCTCGGTTTAGTGGAGAGGAAGTTTGGCAAAGAGTTAAAAATCTACCCAAGGTCACTGAGTATGGGGAAAATGTACCAATTGAAGAGTATAATGCCACTCATCATTGGACAAAACAAAGCATATTTTGGGAATTGCCTTATTGGAAAACTAATCTCATTCGACATAATCTTGATGTCATGCACATTGAGAAAAATGTCTTTGATAATGTGTTTCACACTGTTATGGACACAAAGGGGAAAACAAAAGATAATACACAAGCTCGAATGGATCTGAAAGAGTATTGTCGAAGGAAGGACGATAAACTTGTTGAAATCAGAGGGAGAATGGTGAAACCGATCGCAAAATATACCTTGAATTTAGAACAAAAACGACATATTTGTCAATGGGTGAAGAATTTGAAGCTTCCTGATGGATATGCATCTAATCTAAATAGATGTGTGGACATGAAGGAAGCAAAGTTGTATGGAATGAAGAGTCATGATTGCCATGTGTTCATGGAACGCTTGCTTCCCATTGCCTTTGCGACTTTGCCGGAAAATGTCTTGAATCCTATAGTAGAGCTTAGTCAATTCTTTACACAACTTTGTTCCACAACCTTATTGTGAGATCAACTAGAGTTGATAGAGAAAAATATTGTTGTGACATTGTGCAAGTTGGAGAAAGTCTTTCCCCCAGGGTTCTTCGACTCAATGGAGCATTTACCCGTCCATCTTCCATATGAAGCTAAGGTAGGAGGGCCTGTCCAATATAGATGGATGTATCCATTTGAAAGGTACTGAATATTGTTTTATGTGAGTTGACAAAAAATATATGATAATTGTATACAATAATTGAGCAATAGACTTCACTATATATAGGTTCCTTTATACCTTAAAACAGAAGGCGCGGAACAAAGCTAGGGTTGAAGCATCTATATGTGAAGCATATATTGCTGAGGAGACTGCCATGTTTTGCTTGCACTACTTTGAGCCAGGTGTTCCACCAAGAATAACAAGACCTATCAGAAATGACGATGGTGGAGAACCAAATTTGCCAACTATTTCAATTTTTAATCATCGAGGAAGACCTTCTGGGGCTTGTAAATCTCGTTTCTTGGGGGATGAAGACATGAAAGCCGCGACCACATTTATTCTAATGAATTGTGATGAGGTGCAACCATATATGAAGTAAGTGATGTTAAATCCTGATAAAATAAAATTTATACCAAATATATAATGGTTAACACAACTTGCAATGCAGTTTTTTTGTACAGCAATTAAGAAAGCTCACCCTCAAATTACAGATAATGAGATAGAAGCTCATATCAATGATAGATTTGCAGCATGGTTTAAAGATCATGTAAGTACTTAATATTATGAATGAAATACCTAAACAAACTATTTGACATGATTCTTATTATGTCACGTAGGTTGAAAATCCTGCCAACAATATTAAGGATTCATTTTTACATGACATTTCTTGAGGTCCAAAGAGAAGAGCGAGAACATGGCCAATGTACTTTGTGAATGGGTACAAGTTTCATACAGCCGAAGTTGCCCTTAATAAATCAACCAATAATAGTGGTGTATGCATTAAGGGAACTGACTATGCACAAGCAGAATATGACTTCCATGGCATTCTACACGAGATTGTTGAACTTGAATATATGGGTGTCCCTGTGAAGAGAGTGGTATTATTTAAATGTGAGTGGTTTGATCCAACACCGCATCGTGGTACCAAGGTTCATCCGCATTACGGGACTGTTGAAGTTCATGCATCACGGAGGTATAACAAATATGACCCATTTATTTTGGTCCAACAAGCAATGCAAGTCTACTACATGCCTTACCCTTGTTGCCGTCAAAAGGAAAATTGGTTAGCTGTTATTATGATCAAGGCTCGTAGCGTAATTGACTCTCCTGCATCTGAAGTAAATGTGGGGCCATTTCAAGTGGATGACCTTGAAGTCATACTGCCAATAATTGTCGATGATGATGAAATCCCAAGGCCAATAGTTGACACTCTTGCAACTGAAATTCGCTATGAAGATGTAGATATGCCGGTGCCTAACATGGAATATGAAGAAAATGAAGATGAGGAAGAAGATGATGACGATGAAGAAGAAGATACAGATGATGAGGTTGAAGATGTTTATGTGGATGAGGACGAAGACGAAGACGAAGATGAAGACGAAGACGATGATGAGGAAGAAGATTAATGTTTAGACATTTTGTTGTAATGAAGTTTTTGCCTTTACCTTTGCTTGCATTGACTTTTAATCATTTTAGTTTTTATTTTGATTTAATTTTGTCATCATTTATGTATTTTTTATTACTAACTCAAGTCTCACAATGAATATGTAGATGTCAAGCCGTGGTTCAAAGCATGATAATAGCCAATCGAGTACCCCACAATCATTTCTTCCTCACCAACATCCTAAGTTGTCTCTTCCTCAGACAACTACTTCTATTTTGTCTATTCCTAAGGTAGTTAGACCATCGTTGTCATTTGTATCGGCTCCTCAATTGCGTGAACCACTTTTCCAACCCTCATTACAACCTCAAATCCTTTCTCCAATTGTGAGACCCACACTATCTACCCAAATGCATCATGACTCAGGTGAACCCTCACTTCCACAATTGCATGAATCAATCGGTGGACACTCATTATCACCTAGCCCCTCTCCATCTCCAGTCCCATCTCCTCAAATACCATCTCCTGGAACAGAATCTTCGCACCCCCTCTCTCCACAGGTACAACGTGGTAGATTATCACCTTGGGGTCGTGATACCGTTGATGGTCGAATATGGATATATCCTGAAAAAAACACGTAAGTCATTAGCAAGCTTGCTGTAATTTGTATCTTTATTTAGTATATCTTAAAGCCATTCTAATAATGACAATGATATTTTTAAAATTGTTATTAGGTTCAATCCTGTTGTTTGTTCTATACGGCAAATTCTTCCAGTAATTCAAGGAAAATTTGACTATCCGTGTCATAGTTGGAAAGCAACACCGGCCAATTATAGGAAAATATGGTTTGAAGAATGGGCGGTATATGATATCTTCTATCACTATTATGTCTAGTAGTTTCCTCATTATATTTGTATTTTTTATCTCTTTCATTTCTCATTTATACAGAGAAAATATAAATGGTTGCCACAATATGGTGATGAAGTTAAGAGAATATGGAATGCAAAGTGTTCAGAAATCTTGAGAGGTACAATGCATACTATCCGGAAGGAGTTGTTTCACAAGCAAGTTAGACCTAAGTGGATTCCACACGAAGTGATGAATGAGTTAGAGAGAATGTGGACAACACCAGAATATCTGAGCAAGTGTGAGATAGCAAAGACCAATCGAGCATCTAGCAAAGGGGGAACTCAACACAAAGGGGGCAGTATCCCTAATACTGAGCACAAGAGAAGGATGGTAAGAATTTATCTCCAAATGGTTCAATCATTACTTATTTGATGCTTTGTATAATACATCTTTATATATACTTGCAGGTTGCAGATTTGGGAAGAGAGCCTTCTGTGTTTGAATTGTTCAAAAAGACTCATTATAATGAGAAAATTGGCAAATTTGCAGACCATTGTGCAGCTACAACTCATATAAGTATATGGTTGCCCATTCCATATGGATGAACATTATTACATATTGTTGAATTAATAATGATCACTCAGTTCTCTTACCTAATTGTTGGGTCAAAAACTATTTAGATTTTAGAGAATTGAAATGACAACGACTTCCTATTATACATACATATATATATGAGAATGACCCTTTGTTTTACTACAATTTTTGTATATAATGCCAATTTTACTTACCAATAACACCAACAAAATAGTCCCTTTGCTGTCATTTTTTAATAACACCAACGAAAGTAGAGTAGAATGGAATAGACCCTTTTTTGTATATACTATTGCCGAAGAGTTTCATAGGCATTGTACAATTGTGTCTAAATCACACTCAATAGGTGGTGTATATGCTGTTCATTTTGGACTAAATAGTCCCTTTGCTGGATACTTTAACTATATAGGAGTTGGTTTCAAATTTTCACTGAATTTCCCTGTATATCCTCATACTCAATTGCTTAGCCACTTGATTTAATGAATCATTAGCATCAAATTTGTTAATTCATGTGTTGTGCAATCTCATTGTGCATTTAAGTGTACAATAGACTTAATCACTCACTTCCCATGCGACAAGATTGAGTTTTAGAATACCAGTTTTGTTTGCGTCTTGCAATTCCCACAAGTCAAGAGGGTCTGAACCTACTTACCATGAAGGAGGTTGGAATTTTCACGTCCTTGTTTTTCTAAGTTCTTAGCCATCATCACCCTACAGACTTTTTCACTATCTATGTTTAAGCTTATACATATAGCATTTCATTTCTCAAATATTTTTTAAAAGAGAGAATGACAATGCACTACACTAAAATATAGTTTTGCAACATGAGATGGTTGTATAACATCTTGGGAAGCTTCTGGTGCCAATTAAGAAATTGATTTGTTTCCTTTTTCAAACGGTTTCTTAGCTAAAATAGCAAGCTGTAAAGTCATAGCATTGGCACATGTGTTTGTTAAAGTGAAATACTGACCCCAAGCTCTTCTTCCTCAACCAAATCAAGATGTGCGTAAAGGGCATGGTCTGAAAGATCAGGGAAGAACTTGAAGAGTCGGGGAATGAGTTGGGCAGCCAGTTGCTTGGCCTTGACACTTGTCTTAGCTACATCTATTATTCCCTAGTAGTCACTCACATTCTGCAAAATCCTGCACGACAATTAAATCCAACTAAAAACTCTAGGATTGCGCCCTAAAATCCTTTAAGAAAGGCATCCAAATGAGAGGGAAAAAATATAGAACCTAAGACTTATCCTTGGCATTGTTGAGTTGCTCCCCGTATTGATAGATCTTCTCAATATAAGCAGCCTCCTCGGAAGGGTCAGTCATTGTGGCCTCAGCTGAAGCTGATTGAAATTGACCCACAAAACAAAATTAGCATATAGAGAGGGAAAGAAAGTTTTTTTTTTTTTTTTTGCAGAGAGCTTCTACTCTGTTCCAACAGTAGAATTATTCCAACAGTAGCAATCTTAAGTTATGCAGAATTGTTCCAACAGTAACATATTTAAGTTATGATGTAGAATTATAGAATTGTTCCAACAAGCAGAATTATATGATAAATCTGATCTGGAAATAAATATGTTATGATGTACTTATTTTATGTACTTGTTTTTGTAGGATGAATTTTTGAGACTAAAGGCATCTATTAGTTCTGAGACAGGCAGTGTCCAATCTAATCAGGATGAACTTAATCTGTGGTTAGAGGTTACTGGTGGTAAGAACAAGAAGGGTCGAATCTATGGGCTTGGATCTGAAAATCAAAATATTGTTTCTTCTATCTCACCTCCTTCCATCAACTCAACGGGGGATTCTAACGTTCAAGAATTTCACACGAGGATAACACACCTGACACAAGAGATTGAATATCTCAAACAAGAAAATCAACATCTTAAACAAGCAACTGATATGATTATGACTGCATTGCAAGGAATGGGGATTCAATTGCCTAATCTCTCTAACAATGCCAATGCTGCGGGCCCCTCTGCTACCAATGCAAATGAAGAACATGAAAATTAGAGTTGAGAACTTGTTGTAGCTTTCTTATGTTTAGTGTTTCCGTACACTTGTTAATGTTAGGTTCCAGACACACTTTTTTTTTGCTATTTCATGACTTTGCACTTGAGACATATTGCCTTGTTCAATGATCAGGTTACTTTGTATTTCAATGATCAGGTTACTTTGCTGAGCATTTTAAATTTTGTTTTCCAAAAATTAATGTAATGGAAATTATTAAAAAAATGGCGCAGAAATAGATACTGTCAAATTTGTTTGCCAAATCAAATTTACCCACAGACTTCCAGACGCAATTCCGTGGGTAATTAGCCACGGACTTCCGTCTCATATTTCCGTGGGTAATTTCCCACGCACTTCTGTCTCATATTTCCGTGGGTAATTTCCCACGCACTTCCGTCTCTGATTACGCACGGAAATTTCCGTCGGCTTTCCGTGGGTAATTACTGATGGAAATTTCCGTCGGTAAGTCCGTCTCAAATTACCCACGGACTCATTTTCCGTCCCAAGAGACCGTTGCCACGGTTTTTTTGGCCACAGATTTTGATCTGTTGGTAAGTCCGTCGGTAATGATTTACCGACGAAATTCCGTCTTAAATTTCCGTCTGAAATGATTTTACCCACGGAATTCCGTGGGTAATGGGATGTTTTTTTGTAGTGTATTGAACTAGCCCAATCAATTCTTCCTTAAATATTTTAGCTTATGCTCTTTTGATTGATGCAATTGGAATTTAAAGAGGCTTATTCGAAGTTGAAGAGTCATCTCTTGATTTGATTACTAAACCCACCCAAAATGTTGCTAATTTCTCTCCCATTAGCAATAGTTTACCTCTCATCAAGGAGTGGCAAAACTAATCCTGCTTGGCACTTAGGGGTTGTTTGGTACGAGGGGAGGGGAAGGAAGGGAAAGTTTTGAGGGAAAAATTTTGAGCTGAATTTTTTTAAAAAAAAAATTCGGTTCTCTACAACTCTTCCTCTTCCTTGATCTATCTCTTCCTCTTCTTTGATCTTTCATGCAGTGACTCGGACTCCCAGTCCCATCTTCAACTCCTTTTCCTCTTACCTTCTTCAATCTACTCGTGCCCATGTGTCCTTCCTCCTCGACTCTGTCTTATCCGGATTCCCTCTTCTTCTTCTTCTTTTTTTTTTTTTTTTGGTTGATTTTCAAGTGTGAATTCAAAAATAAAAGTGTGTGTGAGTGGGATTGAAGGAGGAGATAGCGTTACAGAGGAGGAGAAGACAAGTAGATAGCGGATGAATTCAAGGTCTGAGTGTTCGCTGACGGCATCTTCTAGATTTGCTAAGCCCAAGATGAAGACCCCCACATCTGTTGAGGGTGAAGATTCACCTTTGTATTATTTATTTATTTATTTATTATTTATTATTTTTTTTATTTTTCGCTTACTTTGTTGGATCTGCATTGTGAAAATATTGTGATATGTTACTATAGAGTGCTTTTGTTGATATGTTGCTATTTTGTTGATTGTTGACACTTCCTTTTACTTCTTCTGTCTCTTAAGCCTTCTCCACTATTGGTTTTGAGATTGGAAGGGGGAAGGAAAATGAAGACAAAGAAGAAGATTGACATGATGATGGGAGCTTTGGTGGGATGCAGATGGTGTTCAAGTGACTTTTAACTTTCTGTTTAAATAACTGATCTGGTTGACCAGTCTTTATGCTTCAAGTGACATTCAACTTTTTGTTTAAATAATTGGTCTGGTAAACCAGTCTTTAACCCGAGGGACCAAACCCGATCTAGTCTACCATCGAGCTTGCCCCAGACTGGACTCGACTTACAGGCAACAAAGTCTAACCCGGGGTGGTTTCAGACCAGATCTCAAGTTAAGGTTGAACCCGGTCTGGTCCGGTCTTTGTGCAGCCTTAGGACTCATAAACTCACTACCTTAAAGTTTTGGATTAATATGTGGTGCCAATCCCACTTATATTTATCATCTTGTTATTGCTTACCCAATTGGATTTCTCTCCCATTTTGGAGAGATTGTTGATCTATCAAGTACGAGTGAACTTGGCTTGCGAGAAATAGTCTCATCAAATAGAGTTGAGTTGAAAAATTGGTAGATAAGTAGAATGACCTAAAACTCATTAGCTTAAAGTTTTAGGTTAAAACGTAGTGTCAAGCAATCCATCTTCTCATCATTGTTGGCCCAATCGGATTCATCTTCCCTTCAAGATGGTTCCAGCCCAACACTAAATATCACGGAACTTTTTTGAGACTCAAGTTAAATATCATCTGGTAAAGCATAGAATAAGGTTAACATGATTGATGTTGTACCAAGATAAAATCCTGTGGAACTTCTAAAGATAGGTCTTACCAGTTAAAATTCATGAACAAACTAAAACAAGTTTGCTCACTCCTTCCAACCTATGCTAGTTGTGTGCACAATGAAGTTTAGATCTTTTCAAAAGAAAGAAAGGTATAAAAGATATTCAAAGCAAGAAATTAATAAAGTGGAGACAGAATATAACACAAAATTCAATTTAAGAACTACAAAGAAAGCGTACCTTGATATCTTTGTGAACACAAGGAAAATGAAACCTTCAATGACAGGAAAAAGGATTGACGAAAATCATCATATATTTCCTTTTTCTCAGCATTGTCTGAATACAGAAAAACAATTTGGGCCAAAAATATTAAAACAGAAACCAATTAATTGAAGGCATTATTATAAATCTAGAGCATTAGTTAAGTTTGAACCCAACTTCCTCAATTATTAATTCAATCATTCTCATGCTTAAAAATATAACACATGTCTAATCAATTTCACTCTTTACTGTTATATTATTATAAAGCTTCAGCAACGCAAGTAATCAGATGACAGAATAACAATCCAATTGTTTTCTCACCTGAATATGTTTCTTTTACGTGGCTACTCCTAAAAGGCTAACAAAAATTAACTCAAGTCCCACAAAATGACAACACATTAGATGATGTAACACTGAGATCTCTTGTGAGACCGTTCGTTGTTGATTTGGTCCCTGGTGAGACCTTTGTTGTTGCTTTGGTCTCTTGTGAGACCTTTTGTTGTTGGTTGGTTCCTTGTGAGACTAGTTTGGTACCCATTGTTGTTCGAGTTCTAGGCTATGGATCATTGTTTTCTTGAAGATCAGTTGCTGCATGTGCAAGCTGCTTCTAGCTTGAGGGGGAGTGTTAAGAATAGATAAAGTTTAGAAATATGAATTAATTATTAGGGATATCATTTAGTATTCATTAAGATTATATATGAATATTATATTTTAAGAATATATTTTTAAGATATTATGATTTTATTTTATTAGATTATATTATGATAGATTTTAGGGTTAGAATTTGTCTATTCTTGCAGTTGTCTATATAAAAGCGTCATTGTACTATCATTTATCTTAAGGATCAATAATATTTAAAGTATTTCTCATGTGCTTCAATGTGATCCATCAATCTCAACAATTCACAAATCAGTAAGTAGTAAGGAGCATTCTATTTGGATCTCTTGATTTTAATTAGGTATAATGCGTGATGTTTTTATATATGTCCCATGCAAAGGAAAACTATTCCCCATAGGCCTGTCAAATTCAACACAAACTGCTTAGATATTTTTTTCAGCTTACTAAACAAAGTGTAGAAACTCACAAACTAGTTCTAGTTCAGCAATAAAAATGTACTCTAAAACTAGATTAGATGATATTTCCTTATATGTCCCTCACTTAGGAATCTATATAACATAGAAACGGAAGTGGTGAACACAGCATAAGCCCTAAAAAGGAGATTTTGAAACTCTTAAAGCTGAAAGGAAACTAGAAACGTTTGTTGGTGGTTGCTGCACTCCACATGCATATTGAACAGATTTCAAATGATTCACACAGACAAAGGGATCTTATTTGAATTTCAAGTCATAAATGACGGGATCAATGTTGAATTTCAGTAGGTAGTAAAAGCCACAAAAAAAAAAAAAAAAAAAAAGGTTCTAAAATCTCGGCGTCATGGGCTCAAAACATGAGATAATCCACATCCCTTATGCCTTTCATATTTGGAACATCCATTAACATCTACTCACAAATGGTTTGAAAGGTCAGCTTATAAACATAAGCTTATAGAACCAAGAATCTTAACTCTTGGTTCTATAGCTTATAGAACATAAGCATGCAGTACCATAATGAACCAAAAGATAGGATATAGCTCACAGAGCTTCGCTCTCCAATAACACACACAAACCCTAAAGAGGAGGATCTGTCTATAGAATGCGTGGAGCAACCTTTGATACAAACAATACATTCATATATAGGATGTTGAAAATTTTATAAATAAAATGCAAGGAGACCAGGTTAGAACAGAAATTTCATATCAAGTAGTCAACTTACATGCCTTTCAAGGATCTACTCATGGAAGGGCAAGTCCATCTCTTATCTGAAGCCAAAAATATTTTGCAGTAAGCAAGCAATTACAAATAAACAGATATAAGTAAATTTATCATGAATAACAACATAAATAAATTAAACAATTGATTCAAAGGAGAGTCAGTCCCATTAGATATATAGGAATGAGGATAAAGAGATTACTAATTTAAACATGTATAAAATCTTCACGCTTTTCCCTAATTAAAATCAAGATATCCAAATATAATGCTCCATGCTACTTACTCATTTGTTAATCCAACAATGGAGAGCCAGTCCTAAAATAGATCAAGAGAGCAGCTGTAAGTCCTGTTTTGATAAGGACATAATGAGAGTATCAATGATGATTGACATAGTTGTCCCTTGCAAAGCAAAAATAGATTCCCCATATGCCTGTTAAATATTTGAACACAAATTGCTTTGATTCTTTTTCCCAGAGTAATAACCAAGGCTAGAAACTCAAACTAGTTATAGTTCAACAGTATTAAAACTTACCCTAAAACAAGATATGATGATATTGCCTTATATGTCCCTCACTTAGAATCTATATATCATAAAAACAGAAGCGGTGAACACACGAAAAGCCCTAAAAAGGAGATTTTGAAAGCCTTGAGGTTTGAAAGGAAACCAGAAACATTTGTTGCCAAAAAAGAAAAACAGAAGGTTTGAAAGCCTAAAAAAGACATTTTGAAAGCCTTGGAGTTTGAATTTAAAGAGGTAGTAAAAGCCGCCAAAAAAACTAAAGGTTCTATAATAACCAGGTTTAATGAACATTACCATTATCACACCCCAAAATCTAGGTGTGACTGGCTCAGAACATGAGACAATCCACATCCCTTATGCCTTTCATATCTAGAACATCCATTAGCATCTGCTCCCAAATGGTTTAAAAGGTCAGCATTTAAACATAAGCATATAGAACCAAGAATCTCATTTGAAAAAATGTTACAGCAGCATAATGGTTCAAACGATAGAGTATAGACTCACAATACCCAAGAGGAGGATCTGCCTATAAAATATGTTAAGCAACCTTTGATATAAAAAATATATATATATAGAATGTTCAAAACTTTATAAGTAAAATGTAAGAACCAATAAGACCAGGTGAAAACAGAAATTTCATATCAAGTTGTCTACATACATGCCTTTCAAGGATCTACTCGAGGAAGGGCAAGTCCTTCTCTAATATCTAAAGCCAAAAATATTTACTGGTAAATCACGTCACCAAAATAAGCAATTATAAGTAAACCCTATAGGTGGGGTCAATTATAAATACATAGATATAAATAAATTTATCATGAACAACAACATAAGTAAATTAAATATATATTTGTAACGAATCTACCTTCATCATCATAAATATTCAAACAGTTGCTTTTTCCATGTATGGAAATATAGAGCAAAGTACTTGTGTAAACACCATTAAAGAAACATGTACCAAAACTTTATTTGTGCATGAATTGCAAATTAAAATCTTCTTGCAATTTGATTCTTTAATGGGACTTAGAGCAACAAGCGTGGGCATATAATCCATGAAGGTAACAAATCAAGCAAACGTGGACAGATAGTCCGCAAGGGTAACTAACCAACCAAGCATGGCTTGAAACCATGAGGACAAGCATGGAAACATAGTCCACAAGGGCAAATAATCAAACGAGCGTGACTTGGGACGAAGAAACAAGCATGAACACACAAATTGACAAGGGTAATTAACAAGCAAGCATGGCTTGACACCATTAGGACAAGCATAGAAACAGATTCCACCAATATAAATAACTAATCATGCATGACTCAAGACGAAGCAACAAGCATGGGGAGACAATCCACGAGAGTAACTAACCAAGCAAGTGTAGGCATATAGTCCATGAGAGTAAGTAACCAAACAAGAGTGGCTTGAAACCATTAGAACAAGTGTGGACATAAAGACCATAAGGGTAACTAACCAACCAACCATTTGAAACCACGTGAACAAGCATGGTGATGACTCCCCATTTTTAATAGAATTTGAGATATATTTTGATATGTTTTGGGAGTCATCAATGCTAAATTAAAGGGATTTATTGACGATTTTGATAAGATATCGATTTGGTACATTATTTAGGGGATTTAAAATAAAATATCATAATTTTAGATTAAATAGAAATATTTAGATTTAGGTAAAAAAATAAATAAATTATAATAGTTTAAAATTTTTGTTAATATATATATATATATATATAAAGAAGCAAGTTTCGGTGGTAGCTATCAAGGTGTGTTATTATTTGGTTTTATTAGAATATTATAATCATTTTTTCTTTCTTTTTCCAAACACAACAGATGCGACACCGTTGGCAGAGAAAGAGGGTAGACCTAATGGAAGGAAGGAACGTGTGAGACCAAGAGGAGGGGCCGCCAGTTCACTGTGAGGCTTCTTCTTCGTCAGGTCGTGAGAGAATCAAAAAAACATAGAGAGAGCAAGGCAGAGAGAGGGGGAGGAGGCGGCCAACCACAGTGCTTGAGTTCCTCCGATATTCATCGTTTTTCTTTCGGGGCCAGATCTGAGCGACAAAAACAGAGAGACAGAAGAAAAAGAAGAGGGAAGCATTGGGCACCTCTGGTTCATCATCATCTGCATAGGGAGGACGAGGGGATTTGTGGAGGTGATTGAATTGAGGACCAGAGGTGCCGTCGTGACTAGTTCTTCTGCATCGACACCGTCCAAACCAGAGAAGAATTAGAGGAGCCAAGCACGTGTCTGCTGCTTTGTTCTTTAAGGAGGCACTGTCATTGCTGCAACTTCTTCTAGCAAGCTCAAAGGAGATTGAAGAGGAGGAAGGAAGCAACGGCGTACAAAATTTATTCGCTACCGCAAGTGCACGGATCGTGTCAAGTAATAAAGTGATAAGTAAGATCGTTCCCTCGAGGATTTGAGTAACAAATTAGTCAATCAATAGGCTTGGTGAATTCAATTAAGTTGAGTCAAAACATGTTGTTGTGTGGAAAAAGAATTTTCAAAAGATATTTTTGTAAAAACTAAGAATTACTAAACGAAAATCTAAGTCTTGTGACTTCAACAATTGTAATAAACCTAGGATTATTCATCCCCTTTGTATTTCATAAACTTAATTCTTTTCCTCTCCAAGAGTACTTCCATGGGATATATATATGTCAGTCTAAGGTTCACAAGCATTTGATTAAGCTCCCTCGAGTCATAACCAAATTTATATCCTCCATTAACATGCACAATCTTTTGCTACAGTTAAGGGAAAATAATCATTAAATAACCATCTTAATTTGACAATGCTAGGTTAGTAACTATATCTCTATGTTACTAACAAACCATCCATTTAGTTCTTCAACTTCAAGTCTAGCATAATTCTGCCAAAGTTCTATAATTAAATAACTCTCTCAAGCTTAATTTAATTGAACAAATTATCTATAGTGATGGCCAGTTACGAATAGCAGCAAAAACAGGGTAAAATCAACATATGTGTGTGTGTGTGTGTGTGCGCGCGCGCGCGCGCGCTCGCGCCATTAGATACTTAGAAAGAGAAGGAATCAAGTTTAATCCATACAAATGTTCAAAAACAATCCTAAAATGAAAATCTTAGCTACCCATGTTCAAAAATAAATCACAAATATACACATTCATTACAGCCATATCAGAAATACTAAGGAGAAAGGGAATAAGTGCCAAAAAACCAAGAGAAATTGAGTTGGAATCTCTTTCAATCTTCAATCCCACTTGATTTTCCTTGAGAAAACTCCACTCCTTTGCTTGCAAAATACTCCTTAGCCGCCT
Source organism: Inga oerstediana (assembly GCA_963210345.1). NCBI lineage: Eukaryota > Viridiplantae > Streptophyta > Magnoliopsida > Fabales > Fabaceae > Inga > Inga oerstediana. The sequence continues at coordinate 70,100,755 of OY723401.1, forward strand.
CACAAAACCTCAGAATGTCGAGCTCCCCTTTCCATTTATGCATTTTGCCTTTTAAATGACCTAAAAAAATGCATAGCTTCTGTTTTCGTGTTCTGGCTGGAGCCAGAAAACGTCTGTCTTGCCTCTGTTGTCGCCTGGCTGCTGCCCGCCATTTTCTTGGCTGAGGTTTTGTGAGATGGCTAAGGAGCATTTTGCAAGCAAAGGAGTGGAGTTTTCTCAAGGAAAATCAAGTGGGATTGAAAATTGAAAGAGATTCCAATTCAATTTCTCTTGGTTTTTCTGCACTCATTCCCTTTCTCCTTTATATTTCTGATATGGTTGTAATGAATGTGTATATCTGTGATTCATTTTTGAACATGGGTAGCTAAGATTTTCATTCTAGGATTGTTTTTGAACCTTTGTATGGATTAAACTTGATTACTTCTCTCTCTAAGTATCTAATGGCATATATATGTTGATTTTACCCTGTTTTTACTGCTATTCGTGACTAGCCATCACTATGGATAATTTGTTCAATTAAATTAAGCTTGAGAGAGTTAATTTAATTATTGAACTTTGGTAAAATTATGCTAGACTTGAAGTTGAAGAACTAAACGGATGGTTTGTTAGTAACATAGAGATATAGTTACTAACCTAGCATTGTCAAATTAAGGTGGTTATTTAATGATTATTTTCCCTTAACTGTATCAAGAGATTGTGCATGTTAATGGAGGATATAAATTTAGTTATGACTCGAGAGAGCTTAATCAAATGCTTGTGAACCTTAGACTGACATATATATATCCCATGGAAGTACTCTTGGAGAGGAAAAGAATTAAGTTTATGAAATACAAAAGGGATGAATAATCCTAGGTTTATTACAATTGTTGAAGTCACAAGATTTAGATTTTCATTCAGTAATTCTTAGTTTTTACAAAAATCTTTTGAAAATTCTTTTTCCACACAGCAACATGTTTTGGCTCAACTTAATTGAATTCACCAAGCCTATTGCTTGACTAATTTGTTACTCAAATCCTCGAGGGAATAATCTTACTTATCACTTTATTACTTGACGTGATCCATGCACTTGAGGTAGCGAACACACGGGCATAAAGTCCACGAGGGTATATAACCATCCAAGCATGACTCAAAACAAAGCAACAAGTGTGAATACATAGTTTGGGTAAGTAACCAATTAAGTAGGAACACACAGTCCACAAGGGTAACTAACTAACCAAACGTAAACATATAGTTCACGAGGGTAAATAACCAAGCAAGCATGTTTTGAAACCATTAGGGCAAGCATAGGGGCACATAGTCCACCAAGGTAAATAACCAATCAAGTGTAACTGAGGACGAAGCATCCAAGTGTAGTCACATAGTCCATGAGTAACTAGCCATGTAAGCATGGACAAATAGTCCACGACGATAAGTAAGCAAGCAAGCGTGGCTTGAAACCATGAGGAAAAACATGGACACAAAGTTCCCCAAGGTAAAGAACCAATCAAGCATGACTCAAAACAAAGCAACAAGCATAGACACACAGTCCACGAGAGTAACTAACCTACCAAAGTGTAAGAAGCCATGAGAACAAGCATGGAGACATAGTGCATGAGGGTAAATAACCAATTAAGCATGACTCAAAACAAAGCAAATAGTGGGACGCATGGACCATGAGTATAACTAACCAAGTATGGACACATAATCCTTGAGGGTGAGTAACCAAGTAAGCATCACTTAAAACCATAAGATCAAGCATGGACACATAGTCTACCAGGGTAAATAACCAATCAAACATGACTCAGGATGAAGCAATCAAGTATGGTCGCATAGTCCACATGTAACTAATGAAGGAAGTATGGACACAAAATCCACAAGGGTAAGTAACCAATCAAGCATGCCTTGAAACCACAAGAACAAGCATCAAGACATAGCCTATCAGGGTAAGTAACCAATCTAGTTTGACTCATCCTCTAAAACAAGCTAGAGAAAATGCCAAAGATGGTACAAAATATGATAGAAGCCCAAAGTCAAGGGATGATTCAATTGTATATTATAATTTGTTCAAGGTATAGACTATAGAGTCATCATAAGGAAAGTAAATCTAGAATTGACATTTTTTAAGCCAAAGATTATAGTGGTATTTAGTTGTACATTAAATATAGAAACAACACCCTCTATAAACCAAGTATAAAAGTGGTATAGCAACCGAACACAAATGTGTTTATTCCAAATCTTTATGCATTACAATGAAAACACACACCTATTTATACTAAAATCACACCCTTGTAAATTCTTTAAAATAATGCAAAATGTCAGAACCGGCAGCCACACCAACCCCTCTGTCGTCGTTCCCTGTTCACAACGTCATATGCATGTACTCTGTTTCAACTCCCTGTTCTGTTTCATTCCCCCGGGGTTGAACAGGACTCATCCTTGAGTCAGAATCAACACCATCAATATACGGAGATAGATCCGCAACATTGAAAGTGGCAGAAACACCGTAGGCACCAGGCAATTCCACTTTGTAAGCATTATTGTTAATTTTCTGTACGATCTTGAATGGTCCATTAGCTCACGGAGATAACTTGGCGTTTGGTTGTTTAGGAAAACGTTCCTTCCTCAAATGTATCCAGACCAAATCCCCCACATTAAAGATTTGATGTTTTCGATACTTGTCTCATTGTGCCTTGAGTTTGAAACTCTGCTTCTGAATCCTATTACAGACCTACTCATGTAATTTCTTAATTTCCTTGGCCCCGCTGGTTCGCATTGACACTATATTGTTGCTTGTCAGAAGATGGTGTCAAATCAAGTGGGCTGAGAGGACGGGTGCCATAAACAACTTCAAATGGACACTTTCCAGTTGCTTGATTGACTGAGTTGTTGTAAGCAAATTCAACTTGAGCAAGAATAAGATCTCACTGCTTCAAGTTCTTTCCAACAAAGCTTCGTAAAAGATTTCCAAGAATTCTGTTAACAGCTTCTGTTTGTCCATCAGTTTGTGGATGGCTAGCACTACTAAACTGAAGTTTTGTTCCCATCTTTTTCCATAAAGTCCTCCAAAAATGGCTTACAAATTTGATGTCTCTATCAGAGGTGACGGTTTTTGGAATTCCATGGAGACGAACAATCTCCTTGAAGTATAAATCTGCAACTTGAACCGCATCATTAGTCTTTTGGCAAGGAATGAAGTGAGCCATTTTTGAAAAATGGTCAACAACCACCATTATAGAGTCCTTTTGTCTTTGGGTCCGAGGTAACCCAAGGACAAAATCCATACTCACATCCTCCCAAGGTGCTTTGGGTACTGGCAATGGCATGTATAACCCAGTATTTTGGCTTTTGGATTTAGCCAGGTGGCATGTTCTGCACCTTTGGATATGCTTGTTGATATCCCATTCAAGTCTTGGCCAATAGAAGTTCTCCTTTACTAAGGCTACAATTTTATCTCTACCAAAATGACCAGCTAATCCTCCATTATGTGCTTCCCAAATTATAGCTTCTCGTAGTGAGCAACGATGAATGCAAAGAGTTTTTCCTTTGAATAAAAATCCTTCTTCCCTGTAATACTGCTGAAATGGTTGAGATTCAGTGGCACTCCAAGCACCCTGGAAATCAGGATCATCTTGATACAACTCTTTTATAGTTTCAAATCCCACTACTTTGGTTTGCATAGTTGTTAACAAAGCATGGCGACGACTAAGCGCATCAGCTACTGAATTTAGGATTCCAGCCTTATGTTTGAGTAAAAATGGATAGGTCTACAACATTTCACTCCAAGCGGCATGCCTTCGATTGATCTTCTGTTGAGAATTCAAATGCTTGAGTGATTCGTGGTCAGAATAGAGAATAAACTCTTTATGCAACAGGTAGTGGCTCCAATGTTGCAAAGCTCGAACAATAGCATAGAATTCTTTATCATAGGTAGAATATTTGAGCTTAGCATCATTAAGTTTCTCGCTGAAGAAAGTAATTGGGTGGCCTTCTTGACTCAGAACAGCACCAATCCCAGTGTTAGAGGCATCACAACTGACCTCAAACACTTGGTCAAAATTAGGAAGAGCTAGCACAGGAGTTTCTGTCAAGTGTTTCTTCAGTTCTTCAAAACTTATTTGAACCTTTTCTATCCATTGGAACTTGTCTCCCTTGATGCAATCCGTGAGGGATGCAGCAACGGAACTAAAATTTTGAATGAACCTCCTATAGAAGGAAGCTAATCCATGGAAGCTCCGAACTTCTTGGATAGATTGCGGAGTTGGCCAACTGTTAATGCCTTCAATTTTGCTTGGGTCAACTTGTACACCTTATGCAATGATAATGTAACCCAGAAAAATGACTTCATTTGTCAAGAAAGTGCATTTCTTCAAATTGGCATAAAGTTTATGTTCACGAAGAGCTTGCAATACTTGACGTAGGTGCTCTAAGTGATCTGTTATGCTCTTACTGTAGATAAGAATGTCGTCAAAGTAGACAACAACAAACTTGCTAATGAAAGGGTGAAGGACCTGGTTCATTAAGCGCATAAACGTGCTAGGAGCATTTGTCAACCCAAATGGCATCACATTCCATTCGTACAACCCATCTCTGGTTTTGAAAGCGGTCTTCCATTTATCTCCGGGTCGAATTCGGATTTGATGATATCCACTACGAAGGTTAATCTTAGAGAAGATGTAGAGCCATATAACTGGTCGAGCATGTCATCAAGCCTGGGTATCGAAAACCGATACTTAATTGTGATCTTGTTGACTGCACGGCAATCTATGCACATTCTCCAGCTTCCATCTTTCTTGGGAACTAGGAGTACAGGTACGGCACAAGGGTTGACACTTTCACGGATCAGCCCATTTTTCAGCAATTCTTCAATTTGGCTTTGAACTTCAGCATATTCTTGATGACTCAGTCTGTAAGCTGGCCTGTTAGGAATTACTGCTCCTGGAATAAAATCCATAGCATGTTGAATGTCTCACATGGGTGGTAATCCCGACGGAATTTCATCTGGAATCACATCAGGAAAATCTTCTAACAATGGCTGCACTTCAGGTGGAATGACAGTTCCGTTATTTGTCTCGAGTAATAGAAGAAAGCCCACTACTTGGCTTTCTGTTTTGGTCACCTTCTCGACTAAAGACACTAATGGTTTGGATTCATTTTTGCCTTTATTGTGTTTATCAGGTGGCAAAGGAGCGAGCTGGATCTTCACACCATCCTTCTGGAAGGAATATGTGTTTGCGTGACTGTCATACATAACATGTCGATCATATTGCCAAGGTCTCCCCAGAAGAATATAACAGGCATCCATGGGAACAACATCACACCAAACTTCATCATGATACCTTTTACCGATAGAAAATGTAATAATGCATCGTTTCGAAACTTTTACCTCGCTTTCCTAGTTAAGCCATTGAAGCTTATAAGGGCATGGATGGTTGTGGGTCGGTAGTTGCAATTTTTCTACCATGTAGTTAGAGACTACATTTTCACAGCTTCCGTTGTCAATAATGACATCACAGACTTTGCCTTGAGTAGTGCAACGAGTATGAAAAATGTTGCGATGTAGCCAACGTTCTTCTTTCACAGTGGCTGTATGCAGACTTCTCCTAATAACAAGTGATTCACCGTGATTTGCAAGAGTAATTTCTTCATCAAATATTGGCTCCTCATCAAATATTGGCTCCGTTTCAGGCATAGGCTCCCTTTCTTCATCAAATACTGTAGAAGCTTCCCCTTCCATAATAGTGACAACTCTGCGGTTAGGACAGTTAGAAGCGATGTGACCGAATCCTTGACATTTGAAGCACTTAGGTGCTTTGGAGTTGAATTCCCTAGTAGCCTTTGGTAGAGGCGCACTTGAAGAGCTAGGATGATGTATTTGTGGCTTACGCACATCAAAAGGAATTCTGGTTGAGGAAGACGGTTGGTATGGACGCCTTCTGGGCAACTGCTTCTCAATACGGATGGCTAAACGGATGATGTCATCCAGAGTCCAGTATTGTTGGAGTTGTATTGAATGGGCGATGTTCGTATTTAACCCTCCAAGATAACGAGCTATTGTTTGCTTCTCCCTTTCTTGTATATCACATTTCATCATAAGTTTCTCAAATTCCCTGGTATATTCCTCTACAAACATAGCCTTTTGGCGGAGATTATGTAACTGAAGGAAATTATCTTGATAATAATTTTCTGGAAGAAACTTACGTGAGAGCTCGCGTCGCATCTTGTCCCACATTCGTATCTTGCTTTTTCCTTCTCTTTCACGCCTTTTCTTGAGATTTTCCCACCATATGGAGGCATGTTTCTTTAATTTGATGGCAACAATTTTGACTTTCTGCTCATCGGGAATCTCTTTATATTCAAAAATTCGTTCGACGGTTTGAAGCCAATCGACAAATTCGTCTGGTTGAAGCCTTCCCTCAAATTCTGGTATATCTACCTTAATGTCATTAAGGCGGAATGACTGTTGTTGAGGACGATGGCGGTAGTCAGTGGACGACGAACTATTGTTATCTGAATCATCCTCTGGATATTCACTGCGAGATTCTAGCATGGCTTGCTGCGTTTGTACAATGGTTTCCAGTTCTTGTATCTGACGTCTCATCTCGTCCATCTCAATCTCGCGTGTGTTTCTGCGTCTTGGAGGCATTTTGGAATTGTTCTTGAGGTTAGGTATAGGGTGGAAAGGTACAAGGATAGGATCGGTTTTTATGGCAAGTAAGAGGTAAACTGGAAATTTTATGGACAATTTGGGTAGAAAGGTAATTTCTTAACTTTCAGGGACGAAAATGTAATTTTGGCATAAATCTGGGGTCAAAATGTAATTTCAGAAAGTTTTGGGGTCTGAAATGTAATTTTGGCAGAAATATAGGGCCAAAATGTAATTTCAGAAAGTTTTGGGGAGAATTGTAATTTTTACCAAATTTAGGGGTCAAATTGCAATTTCTGAAAGTTCAGCTGACTGGGATTGGTGACGTGGCGGTTATGACACGTGGCAGTTAACGAGTGGCTGACCTGTCGCTGACGCAGCAGATCAGGATGACATGGATGATAACATCATCATCTTCAACCTCTGAACTCCGGCGACTGTCTAAAATTCCGGCGACTTTCCGGCGACGTCCATGGAGGCGCGTGGAGGTGTTTCACGGCCGTGATAGAGGCTATTCCTAGGTTTTTCGGCCTTCTGAACACGATGGTGAGGTCGGTTTCTTCAAAAAACGCTCCGAGAGTGAAAATCCGACACCCCCTTTTTCTCACGTTTTTTGTTTCTCACCCACTCCTCAATCTTTAGCTCTTTGGCACTCTAGAATCAGGCTCTGATACCAAAATGGTATAGCAACCGAATTCAAATGTGTTTATTTCAAATCTTTATGCATTACAATGAAAACACACACCTATTTATACTAAAATCACACCCTTGTAAATTCTTTAAAATAATGCAAAAGTCAGAACCGGCAGCCACACCAACCTCTCTGTCGTCGTTCCTTGTTCACAACGTCATTGCATACGTCATATGCATGTCCTCTGTTTCAACTCCCTGTTCTGTTTCAAAAAATTTAGCAGGAGAACATTACAAAATATCAATGACAGAAAATATGATCAGAATTCAAAATGTACAAAGTTCATATCACGTCACAATTATATATGCTTTTAAGTCAGTAGGTAATCTATGCGGCTCTCAAGGGGATTGCTCTTTCACCTTACAAGTTGGTTTTAAGGGCAAGATCGCCCTGTTTTCTTAGGTCAAAGTCAATAAATTTTTTAACACCCAGGAACTTGATGGTGTTGTTCGAAAAACCAATGGTTCAGGACATTCATTCGGCTCAAGAATGTAACTTTGAATGTTTATATATAGTCTTAAAGATCATGGGAAAAATCCTCTCTCTGCAAGTGAAACAATCATATTATATGAATATAATTGAGGATAAAAAGATGACCAATTGAAACAAATATAACATCTTGGAAACAAATCCTATTTTACGTTTTTTTTTTTTTTGGGTTTCCAAACACATCCCAGATGTGCAAGCTCTCTTCAGCAGCAACTCATTGTATACACGAATAACACATTGGATGTATGACGAGTGAATATATTAGCTACATTCAAAAAAGTTGAATACCATCTATACATACTTTCAGTTCACGGTTTTGCAGGAAAATACAACTGCATAAAACCTGAAATCCTAAAAATTTAATTAAGCTGGAAATTCCAGCCCAAGCTTAAGGATTTATTCATGAGCTGATGAAAATATTTTCAATGAAGTTGAGGAATCTAAACAAAGACAACAATTTTGAGAGGGAAAAATAACCCTAATCTTGCATCTCACAAGCAATACCAATGAAATGTAAACCAAAAAGAATATATATTTATTTAACTAAAAGTTGAACTGGTAGAACATCAACGGACCTTTCAAAACGCAGAATACCATGTCATTTAGATGAAAAAATATGGTGCCTCCTCCAAATAGCATCTTTCCTGGAACTACTATGTCTTGCACGTAATAAAGAGGGTCTTCAAGTAACTGCACAGTTCATAAGAGAGAATGAACAAAAGAAACCATGGCAAGTTCAGGAAGGTTAAGAAGAATCTTTGGAAGTGTAATATATTATACATGACAATCAACTTCTTAAAGTCTAAAACACTTTAAACAACGAAGTCGCATCTCCATAACTAAGAATATAAGTGATATAAGATAAAGGATGACCAGTTAATCCTTAACACTTTTCCACATAATTTTATGCGTAGTTACAAAAATTGTCAGAATTGTACACCCATGGCGGATATAACCCTCCAGCTCAACAGGCATACTGGCCAAACATTGGAATATCTGCAAGCACATTTGGCTGCAGGTTAATCAGTTACCAAGGTCAAGACAGTAGAAGATCTTGCTACTATATAAATACTAAACTGTAATAACAATGCTTTAATATACTTGATGACATAGCCTTCTAGGAAAATCCACAGGATTCCAATCATAAAGCTTGAAAGATACTCGACCTGAGGGGCACTACAAGTACCTATTGGATCAGCAAGTATCACTCATCAATTCTCATATGAAATCAAATATTCAAAAGATATGAGGGATAAACGTGAAAAGCTTACCATAGACGAGTAAGCACTATTTTCACAATATGAAGATGAATAAGAAATGTGGCGCTGCAGGGAAATTTCTGTATCGTTTACTTCACTGCTTATATGTCGTTTAAACATCTTGTAACAAAAAAACACACTATTATCCATTTGTATTTTTCAGCAAAACTGTGAGCTGGAAGTATTTATAGATGAAATTTCCAGCTTAAATTTTTAATATTTCAGGTTTTATCCATTTGTATTTTTCTGCAAAACTCTGAACTCAGTATTTAAAGATGACATTCAACTTTTTTAATGTAGCTAATATATTTTATAGAAGCTTATTTTCAAAGTCTGGGTTGATAATCAAGAAAACTGTGCAAAATCAATAATGGAAGAAAGGTCGGAATTTACAGTTAAGCTAGACTAAATAAAATGGTTTTTGTTAATAGAACTTTAATATGATACCTTCCTATCTGTGGTAGAACCCAATGACCGTACATAAGAATCAATAATATTGATTGGTGAAATTAATAATAAATCAAACAATTATCACTCTTTGGTGGTTCCCAAACTAATAATACTGAATTATTGATTATACACTATATTTTTAATTTTGAAAATCATGTTATATTTTTATTGTTGTTAATCAAATTAATGTTGCAGCCCTTGTGTTGTGCTTATTGTGAATTGAGGTGGTGGCCGCAATAAGATTTCCGTGTTGATTGTTACCGATCAATGCTGATAATAATTATGAATCTGAAATAAGGATTTGATTTGATTATTTTTAATCTTTTTTAGCTTTAAAAATTATATTTTATGTTACTGTTTTATATATGAAATTATGTTTTATATAGAGTATATTACTATCATATAGAAATAGAATTATATAATTTTGCGTACTAAAATAATTAGACTAATAGATAACTTCTCTAAACCTTAGACCATATATAAAAAAAAAACGTTGGCAAAAGAAATATAAATAAAAAAACTAATTTGTAGATCTTTATAGCATTATATAATTTTAATTAAATCCCTGAATTTTCTTACATTTTCTTTTTTACCCACAGTCTCACCCATTAAGATCAGAATCTGTCCTCCAAAACTCCCAATCTACCTTCACCACACCAAAACTGTGAACTCAGTATTGCCAGAAGTTACAGCATCAAGCCCTTAGTCAAGGTCGCACAAAGAACAAACTGAGATTAGTCCAATGGTTAATAACAGGAGGCAGTATACACAAAAAAAAAAAACAAAAGGAATAGCAATAAGAAGTACCCAAAAGAAGCCTTCGACTTCCGTCCACAGCATCTTTGAAGCTCCTGGAAGATGGTCATGAATGTCATCAAAGAATGAATGTTTTGTTCAGCAAATTGGCAATGAAGACCAAATGAGCTTTCTCAAAGCTAAAGCTAAGGGTTTTCCATCCTAACTAAAGTTGGGGACCAGTAATTTTTATTTTGTTCTGTCCTTTCGTCATTGTATGAGCAATTTCATTTCTAATCAAAGAGCTTCATTTATTATTTTGTTCTGCCCTTTCCTCCTTGTATGAGCTATTTCGTTTCTAACCAAACAGCTTTATTTTGTATTTCTTTTTTTTGAGTACAAAGGCAAGCAAAGCTTGAAAATGAAGAGAGTGCTAGGAATCTTGCATCAATACACTAATACAAAATGGTTGAAAGGTGGCGCACATTTTGTGGCACTTCCTTAATGAAGTGCCACAGCTGCTCATTTATTATTTTTTTTACATTATATGTTTTTTTTTTTTAACCAGCTGTGGCGCCTGGAAGGGTAGGTGCCACAGCTGGTATGGTCAAGTGTGGCGCCTACCCTAGCCAGGCGCCACACATGACAAGGTGGAGCAGCTGTGCCAGGCGCCACACTAGCTTATGCTAAGCTGTGGCGCCTGGCTGGTCAGGCGCCACCCATGACATTTTAAAGGAAAAAAAAATTTGTTTGTCAGGGGTGGCGCTTGACCAGCCAGGCGCCACCCCTGATCCTTTTTTAAAAAAAAAAAAATTTGGTCAGGAATGGCCTACACCTAACCACTTTTTGAAAAAAACAAAAAAAATTTGTTAGGGGTGGCGCCTGGCCAGGCAGGCGCCACCCATAACATTTTATAAAAAAAAAAAAAAAATTGTTGTCAGAATTGGCGCACCCCTAGGCCCTGACCCTTTTTTTTAAAAAAAAAAAAAAAATTAGTCAGGGGTGGCGCCTACCTGGCCAGGCGCCACCCCTGATATTTTTTTAAAAAAAAAAAATATTTGTGAGGGGTGGCGCCTACCTGGCCAGGCGCCACCCCTGATATTTTTTAAAAAAAAAAAATTTATTTTTTTTGTCAGAATTGCGTTCCCATGACCCTTTTATTTAAAAAAAAAAAAAAAATTGTTAGGGGTGGCGCCTACCTGGCCAGGCGCCACCCCTGATATTTTTAAAAAAAAAAATGTATTTTTTTTGTCAGAATTGGGGCTCCCATGACCCTTTTTTTTAAAAAAAAAAAAAAACAGGGGTGGCGCCTGTCCAGAAAGGTGCCACCCCTAACCTTTTTTAAAAAATAAAAAAAAAAAAATTTGGATATCTTATCCCTTCCCCTCCAATGATATCCCAACCCGCCCCCCCTTATCCCATTTTGTTTTCCCGCCCCCCCCCCCAATCTTTCATTTACCGCGTTTTCACCCCCCTCCATCTCTTTCTCTCTATCTTTAATTATTCCCTCTATCACTTTCCATTTGTTCTGTGCGTGCACCCCGTCCCTCCATTTTCTCATCTTCATATCTTAAAACTACACCCACACGCGCACACGTTATTGTATTTTTCCAACTGCCAACCCCACTTCTTTCCGTATTATTCCGTTGTCTTCAACTCTTTTGGTCCCCACTCCATTTGGTAGCTAGCGCTCAAATTTCTTCCTTCCCTCGTTGAAGATTGCGTCACCAACGGCAATTACGTGGTCCCCCACTCCACTGCACTGATCAACCTGTAAGTTCAACTTGCGTTTTGTTTTTATTAATTTTTTTTTCAGGTTGTTCTGCTGTTTTTTTTATGCCATGCTTGCTATGGTTTTTTTTCCCTGTTATGACACGCATGCCCATGTACATAAACCAATTCAATTTAGAAATAGTATATAGTATGTAATTTCATCCGATATGATCAACACAGGAAAAAAAATAAAGAATATAATGTAACTAAAATGCAAGAGGAGAAGACAATGCCCATGTATATATTATGCGCTCTCTCTCCCTCTGTCGGCAGATTTTTTTTTTTGTGGGACCATCTCTAGTTTTGTTTCTTTGCTCTTTACATGTACAACACCTATATATATATATATATATAATATACAAATGTGTTTGTTGTTTGTAGGCGTGTGTGTACATATATATTCCGTTAATCATTCATTACGCCACTATTCTGTCCAATTGCCCTCTTCCTTTCAATGATGTTAGTCAATGCCTTTGCGTTTTTGAATGATATATAGATAGATAGATAGATAGATAGATATATATATAAGGGTTTATTTTTAAGTTATACAAAAAAATACAAACATAAACTAATTGGCATATACAAAAAAAAAATTATACAAATAATAATTTATAAATTAAAGTTGGAATAAAAGTTAGTGCAATATGATTTTTAAGTTTCAATTTTTTTAAAAAAGATATTTAATAAATTAAAATATTTGATTGTATGATATATACACTTTAAAAATAGATTTAGATGTATAATGTTTGAAAAATATATGATTTTTATGAATTTTTAGAAATAAATATATCAAAATTATATATTAAAAGTAGAAAGGATATTTGAAATATAGGATCGTAAAAAAATTATTTGTGATTACTAAAAAGTATATAAAATTTATAGATTGCATGTGATACATGTAATTAGATCTATATAATAAATAAGTATCACCATAAAAACACTATATATAGTAAATATTTTTGGTGAAAAACCAACTTTTCATTTTAAAAAAATTGATTTACTAACTTTTTTTTTTTTGGCCAGTGATTTACTAACTAAGACTAAAGACTTAAAAAATATGAAAAAAACCTGTCTCATCTTATCATAGCTAGCTAGGACTATCGGGGACTATTACAGGTAGAAATAGATTTGAATATTTGGATTTTGGCCCTTGAAAAGATAAACCCTAAAAAGCCTACATGTGTATGAGTAGGAACTTAAGGGAATAAAACAAATGGGGATGAGGAACGTAACAAGAAGAGTTGTGTGTGCCTGTAGAAATATATAATAACTGTTGAGAGAAATTAGGGATTTACATTGTAGGTACTAAGTGATTATGAAGTTTAGGTTAATTGCAAACAAACCCGTATGTGATGTTCCAAAATTAAAAAATTTAAGATTCTTAGATGTTTTAAGAGAAATTGATAGAAAAATATTGTTAATTAATGTTGGGATTATGCTTTATTTTTCCATTTTATTTTATTTTCTTTATTTTTTTTTCTGAATCATATTTTTTGATTTTATTATATTTTGATGTTTATTACACATATTATTATTTTAAATAATAACTTAGAACCTCAAATATTTTATTGATTTGTTTATATTTAATTTGTGTTTGTAGTTTAAGTTCATCAATCTATTGAAGCTTCTATTTACGGTATGTTTTTTAAATTTTGAGCTTACAAATGTGATTTTAGTTAAATTTTTTTGTTATAATTTGTAGGTGTTCTAATGATTGTTATTTATTAATTGCATAAGCAAAATAATTATTTATATATTTTTAACACTTGTATTTTATTTATTGACTTGTAATGTTTTCTAATTTAACTATGATATATTATTGTGGCAAATATGGTTTCTTTTGTTATGAGTTGTAAAATTTTATTATAATGCCTGGGAATAATTAATGAATTATTTGGCAATTTAAATATTTAGTTTAAGACTTAGAAAGCTTCAATTATGAAGATTCATGTGGTGTATGTTATTTTAAATTAAAATTGGTAAGAGAATATAAAAGTAATTAGTAAATGCAATAGTCATACAACTAACCACGTAATGTTTTTAAAAAATAGATTGAAGCCCATAGATGGATCGTAAATGGATGTCATCTAATCGATGTTCAAGGGAATATATAGATGGGGTGAAGGATTTTATTACATTTGCAACTGAGCACACAAAAGATCCTGGCAAAATCTTATGTCCTTGCTTATCCTGTTGTTTTGGAAAGCGGATTAGTCAACTTGATTTGCTAGATCATCTAGTGTGTTATGGTATTGATCAAACATATATACGATGGACAAGGCATGGTGAGACCAACGAGCCATATAGTGATCGCGTGCATACCACGGGTGGTGCCTCGGATGAATTTGATCAAAGCATGTTTGATGAAGATGATGGTCTTAAAGAAATGGTAAATATGGTTGAAGGGGTGCTTCATAACTGCCCTAACGAATATGAGAAGTTGAAAGGTGATGCAGAGAAACCATTATATGTCGGAAGTACTAAATACACAAGATTGCTAGCAGTGTTGAAGTTGTACAACTTTAAAGCTCGCTACGGATTGAGTGATTCGGGTTTTACCGCATTGCTTGAACTGTTGCAAGATATGCTTCCAGAAGAAAATGTACTTCCAACCAAGACATACGAGGCAAAGCGAATTCTTTGCTCTACAACCGATATGGGATATGAGAAGATACATGCATGTCCTAACGATTGCGTATTATTTCGAAATCAGTATGCAACGTTGGAGAAGTGCCCTAAATGCAACGCATCTCGATATAGGAAGAAGAAAGGAAAAAGTCCTTTGAAGGTGCTATGGTATTTTCCCATTATTCCGAGATTCAGGCGACTGTATAGTAATGCAGAGATTGCTAAGCAGTTGACATAGCATGCAGATGAAAGGATTAAAGACACGAAGCTTAGGCACCCTGCAGACACTCCTCAATGGAAAAAAATTGATCATGAGTACCCTGACTTTGCTGATGAAGTCAGGAACCTTCGCCTTGCACTGTCAACTGATGGAATTAATCCGCACGGTGTTCAGAGTAGCACACATAGCACGTGGCCGGTGATATTGATGATTTATAACCTTCCTCCACACTTAATCATGAAACGCAAGTTTATGATGTTGTCCATGTTAATTTCTGGGCCAAGGCAACCTGGGAATGATATAGATGTATACTTGGCTCCTTTAATTGATGACCTGAAGCTGCTTTGGGATGAAGGCGTTAGTGTGTATGACGGGTAGATGGAAGAAAGTTTCACTTTGAAAGCCATGTTGTTTGGCACAATTAATGATTTCCCTGCTTATGGAAATTTGTCAGGATACAGCGTCAAAGGATATGGTGCATGCCCTATATGTGAAGATGACACTCATTCAATGCGACTTCATCATTGTAAGAAAAATGTTTACATGGGGCATCGAAGATTCTTACCATCACAACATCGTTGGAGGAAGTGGAAAAAGCCTTTCAATGGTGATGCAGAAGAAGGTAGCCCGCCGAAGATGTTGACCGGTTCCCAGGTGTATTCCAAGGTAAAAGACTTGGAGAATAATTTTGGCAAACCTTTTGCAAAACAAATCGAGACAAGCGGTTGGAAGAAAAAGTCTATTTTCTTTGAACTTCCATATTGGAAGTCTTTATATGTGAGGCATTTTCTTGATGTGATGCACATAGAAAAAAATATCTGTGATAGTCTAATTGGCACATTGCTTAATATCCAAGGAAAAAGCAAGGACAATGTCAATTCGAGGTTGGATTTAGTGAACTTGGGAATTAGAGAAGAGTTGGCACCGATTGAGCAAAGTTCTCGTACCTATCTACCGCCAGCGGCATACACTCTGTCGAGGAAAGAGAAGAAATTGTTTTGTGAGTTTTTGCAAGGAATTAAAGTTCCCGAGGGCTACTCTTCAAATATAAAGAACCTTGTATCGGTAAAAGAG
Source organism: Inga oerstediana (assembly GCA_963210345.1). Lineage (NCBI taxonomy): Eukaryota > Viridiplantae > Streptophyta > Magnoliopsida > Fabales > Fabaceae > Inga > Inga oerstediana. Next base: position 70,116,696 of record OY723401.1, read on the forward strand.
TTGAAGTTAAAGAACCTTAAATCTCATGATTGTCATGTGCTTCACTAGCTGGTTTTTTGTGTGTTGTTTCTAATTGCCAATATAATTGTTGTGTCATGCATGTTTGTTCAAGTTGAATTTGTTGTATTATATTTCATTCAGTTAGGTTTACAGTATATTGTATTTAACAATTTTCATTACTACTATACTTTAGCTAATCAATCATTTGTTGGTATCATTTTAAAGTTATCTATTATTGTTCTTATTAAACCTTGCAGACTATAATTATATATGCATGAGGAAAAAATATGCTAAAAAAAAAAACCAACACGAAAAACCCAAAAAATATGAGGAAAAAATATGCTAAATAAACCAGAACGAAAAATTTTAAAAAAAAAAAAAAGACCTACTGTGGCGCCTGGCCAGCCAGGCGCCACAGGAGGTAGAAAGAAAAATTAAAAAAAAAATATCTACTGTGGCGCCTGGCAGGAGTGAAAGACTTTCTGTGGCGCCTGCCTGGCCAGGCGCCACAGAAGGCCACAAAGCTGTGGCGCCTGGCTCACAGGAAGTGCTTTTTAAAAAAAAATTAAAAATCTGTGGCGCTTCCAAGCGCCACAGCTTTTTTTAGTGGCGTTAAGATAGGTGGCATTTCGCAAGCGCCACAGCTAATGCAATTATAAGCGCCACAGATTTGGTTTTTTGTAGTAGTGATAAGTAGTCTTGTGGTATGCCACCACATTCCATGTTGAAAAGGTCATTGCATTCCACAGGTGCTGTGTCTATTGCCAAAAACTCCTGATTGCTCAACTGAGCATTCCTCGCTAGATAGTCAGCGCACTGGATGTTCTCTCTATGAGTATGAGCAATTACCAAGTCCCAATCCCTGTAAATTAGGGACCTAGTAGCTGAGATAACGTCGAACAATGGGTGATCCGTTCCACCGTCTATGAATAGTAGTTGAATAGCCTGTAAGGAATCTGAAAATAGCCTGACCTGTGTGAACCCCAACTGCTTGCATAAGTGTAGTCCGTTGTGGATTGCATGAATTTCCGCAGCAACTGAGTTGTTATGCCCTAGCTTCTGTTGAAATCCACACAACCAGATGCCCTGATGATCCCTAATGACCCTGCCACATGCTCCAAGCCCTCTGCTATCTCTGGAACCATCTACATCTACTCGTACATAGCCCAGATCTGGAGGTTGCCAGTGGTCAAACCCTCTTTCTGGTGCTATGAATAACTGATGGTGAAAGCTCCCATTTTTCACGTCTTCGAAGAGATGATACGAACATTTGTGAACTATCTGTTTTGGATTATCATCTTTCCCTTCCATCGCCCATCTGCATCGATTCTTCCACAAGAGACAGCATATGGTACTGAACACCCTTTGCCATGGCCACCTAGCCATCCTCCTATTCCCTGGGGAGTTATGCATGTTCCATTTAAGCCATTCCTGCAAATTGCCAGAAAAAACATAGGATAATATATGTGGTTAGTTATAGAAAACCATACTTTCTTGGCTTGCTCACAGTCTCTCAGTAGGTGGAGGATGCTCTCTTCACTCTCACACTCAAAGGGACAAGTGTTTAGGGCGTTTGGATTATGCTTAGCTCTCACTTGATTCGTAGGAAGCCTTTCATGGAATACTGCCACATGAAAAATTTGACTCTTTCAGGACTTTTTCCTTGCCATAAATATCGCCAGTGAGTTTGACATGTGGGGTCAGCGCTGTGATGTATTCTGTCATATGCCAACTTCACACTGAAGTTGCCGTCTGAAGTCGATCTCCAGCATACAATATCCTCCTCTGTACCTGTAGGAGGAGAGACCAACATAATCTTCTCCACAACCCAATTAGGGAGGAAAAACTCCCATCTTGTTCTGTCCCAATCACCTTCCTGAGTTACGAATGAACTGACACTGGCATCCATGTCTACCAATTCCTCATTATTCACAATATAATCAATCAGTAGTCTATCCAGCGGAGTCCAATAGTCTAACCATGCCTGAGTAGATCTCCCACTTTTTAATAGTCTACCAAGCCCCTGAATGAATCCATCCCAAACTGCAACTATTCCATTCCACACAGCTGATTGATTACGTCTTCTTCGCACATAAGGAATCGTAGAAATCCCATAAGAGTATTTCAGACGAAGGCACTTTACCCATAGGGCCTCAGGCTTCTTGATCATACCCCAGCATAACTTCATGAGAAAGGCTTTATTTTAGCATTGCAGATCTTTAATCCCCAAACCACCCTCTGTCTTTGCTTTCTTCAAAACATCCCAAGCTATCAGATGGAGTTTCTTGGAATCATCCTACTGGTTCCAAAAGAAATCTCTGCTCAATTTCTCAATGAATGATAGAACCCCCTTAGGGATCAGAGTTTATTACATCTGGTACTGCGGTATAGCTGATAGCATCGATTTGATAAGGACTACTCTCCCTGCCATACTCAGATATCTCCCTTTCCAGTTTGCCAACTTCAATCTGACCTTGTGGATTAAAGGAGCAAAAGTTACCTTAGCCATCCTCTTATGGAGGAGCGGGACCCCCTAGGTATTTTCCCAGGTCAGCTGTCAACCCAATCCCCACCCTTTGGCTCATCTCATATGCCCTATTAAAATGGACATTTATGGATATAAACATTTTTTATTTTTGCAAATTGATCTTGTGTCCAGACACCCTACAAAAAAGTTCCATAACATTCTTTATCATCTCCATTTGTTGAGATGTGGACTCACCAAATAAAATTAGGTCATCTGCAAAGAATAAGTGAGAAATATGCGGTCCAGCTACGGACAGACTCAAGGGTTTCCAATTCCCCAACTGTACTTCTCGGTGGATTAGTTGCCCTAAAAGCTCCATACATAGTACAAATAGATAAGGGCTCAACGGGTCGCCCTGTCTCACCCCCTTGTAGGTTTGAAACTCCCTGAAGCCACTCCATTCCAAACAATGCTCATAGAAGTGGTTGAGACACATTGCATGATCAGATTGACAAAATCATCCCTTAATCCTAAGCTATGGAGGGTAAATTCTAGAAAGCGCCAGTCAAGTCTATCGAAGGCCTTCTCCATATCAATCTTCGCTGCCACAAAACCCTTTTTTCCTCTCTTATTTCATAGTATGAATTGCTTCCTGAGCCACAATCACATTATCCACACCCTGTCTACCAGAGATGAAACTACACTGATTCTCAGCCACAAGATAATTCATGACAATTTTCAGCTTGTTAGCAATCACCTTACTCACAATTTTGAAACTCACATTACATAAAGATATAGGCCTAAAATCCCTCAAGGATGTAGGAACATCAACCTTGGGAATTAGGATTATGTTCGTCTGGTTGATAGCTTGAGCCTCTTCTGGATTTTCAAAGATCCTGGTCACCAAATCGCATATCTTATTGCCAATCAAATTCCATTGAGTTTGGAAGAAGTGGGGGTTAAGGCCATCTGGTCCTGGAGCTTTGAATGCTCCCATTGCAAAAGCAACATTTTTTATCTCAATAGAGGAAACTTGACGTTGAAGACCATCCAGCTGGTCTGATCCCAATATAGGAAAGCTAGCTGGCCAAGGGGAGAAAGGCGTTGATAAGTTCTCAGCTGTGTATAGTTTCTTAAAATAATCAGTAGCAAGTGATTAAGCTCTCTCAAGTCATAACCACATTTATACCCTCTATTAACATACACAATCTCTTGCCATAGTTAATGGAAAATAATCTTTAAATAACCACCTTAATTTTGACAATGCTAGGTTAATAACTATATCTCTATGTTATTAACTAACCATCCATTTAATTCTTAAACTTCAAGTCTAGCATAACTCTCCCCAAGTTCTACAATTAAACTAACTCTCTCGAGCTTAATCTAATTGAACAAATGATCCATTGTGCTGGCCAGTCACAGATATCAGCAAAAACAGGGGAAAATTAACATATATATACCATTGGGTACCAAAAGAAAGAAGGAATTAAGTTCAATCCATACAAAGGTTTAGAACAATCCTAGAATGAAAAACCTAGCTACTCATGTTCAAAAACAAATCACAAATATCAACATTCAGTCCAGCCATATCAGAATTACAATGGAGAAAGGGAATGAGTACAGAAAAACCAAGAGAATCGGAGTTGGAATCTCTTTCAATCTTCAATCCCACTTGATTTCCTTGAGAAAACCCCTCTCCTTTGCTTGAAAATACTCCTTAGCCGCCTCTCTAAAACTTCTGAATGTCGAACTCCCCCTTGGGTTTTTGCCTTTTGCCTTTTAAAATGACCTAGAAACAAAACGCACAGCTGCTGTTTTCGAGTTTTGGTTGCAGCCAGAAATTATTGGCTGCAGCTAGAAAACGCATTTTTGCCTCTGTTTGTTGTCTGGCTGCAGCCAGCCAATTTCTTGGCTGCAGCCAGACATCTGTTTTCAACTTTTTCAGCTTTTCCCAATGACGCAATCATTGCAAGGGGTGTTGTGCTTTCTTCCCAACTTCTTGATCAATGATTTGTACTTCCATTGGCTCTTTGAGTGTCTCAAGTGTGATCCTACATGCACAATGAAGTCTATACAAAACAAAGGGTGATGTATGATAGCAAAATATTCACATTTAATCAAGGAATTATTCCCTTTTTAACCAAACACTCATGGGGCACATTTCCTTCACATTTCAATCCTCATAAACTCATTAATAAATCAGAAATTGTGATAAATTGAGTGTAAATGTGCCATTTTGATATGCATTTCACAAAGCTAACAAACCAATCTTTTCCTTCCCAAGCAAATTGCACAATCTTATTAAAGCCCTCTTCTATACACCAAGCCGCTTGATATTGAAATCTTTTCCCACTGCTTTTGTTTAAACTCTGAGGCCTATCCGCAACTACTATCACACGGTGATCAGACTTGAACCTTAGGTTGTGGTGGGCTATAGCTTGGGGGTTTTTTAATTCCCAATCGAAATTGTTGAAGACCCAGTCCAACCTCTCCTTTACCCCTTTTTTCTCCTAAGTAAAGCGGTCTCCCACATCAGGAACAACATTTAGATTACAAACATCAATGCAGTTACGAAAATCATGCATAGACCTGGGAACGGGAGGAGCTCCTCCTACTTTATCGCTCACATCAAGAAAAGTATTAAAATCGCCCAGGATAAGCCAAGGGATGGGATCGTTATTACTGATAGTATGCAAAGATGACCATAATTCTCTTCTCTTTAGGACACTGGTATCCCCATAAACAAAAGTCACCAACAATGTTTCTTGGCTTTCCTTATTGGTAACATTGTAGTAAAGGAGTTGAGTGCTTGAAGAAACGTAATCAACCTGAACATCCCCACTATTCCATAACACCCATATACCTCCGGCATACCCGGTAGCTTCAACCCTCAACCAATCTGAAAAACCCAGACTTCTCACAACTCTGTCAGCCCTGCTACCACTGACTCTCGGTTCCAATAAACCCATGACATTAATACCATATTTTTTAACCATATCTTTAAAAATACGTGGGAACGCTCTACCGCCCGCTCCCCGACAATTCCAAGATGATATAATCATAAAATAAATAAAAACACTCTTGGAATAAAAGGTACAGAAACTCACCCGTCTGGTGGATCGCTTTCCAGCAGCACTTCTACCACTAGCTGTGACGTTGAGTGAGTCTTCAAGTCCACCTCATGATGATTTTGAATATCCGTCGTATGCTTAGGTGGAATCAACGCCATGTTGATTGGCTCTTTATTCCCTTCAGAGTCGATATGCCCGACCTCCTGAGAAAGGCCCCGTGATTTCTTCTTTTCTCCCTCACCACATGCTTGTGCCTTATCAAAAAGCATCACGGGTTTGCTGACTACTAATGGCCCATTGGAATTGATATTCCCTTTAACCACTTGGTGTTCATGATGGGTCCCACCCTAGCCATTCTTCCTCATTATTAAATTCTCCATGTTATTCTCTTTTCTCAAGCCAAAAACAGAACCGTGGGCCTCTTTCTTTTGGTCAAAAGAAGTGGGCTTTGAATTTCCCTTTACTTTGACCTTAGCCCAATTCTTTCCCTCCCCTAGCGAAGCTTTGTTTTTCTTCATGGACTTCTCTACTACATGGGACAACATCCTTTCCTCACCTGAACGCAACCCTTGAATCCCAGCATCCACACCGCGCCTACATTCAGGATTCAAAATCTTTTCGAAATCTTCGCCCACATCATGCTCTAACTCAGCAAGGGCATCGAAACATGACTGAACTGACGTGTTACCAGCGCTGCTTACAGCCAGATTGGACTGCCCTCTAGCGCCGACACTGCTGCTACTAACCTCCTTCCTCGGAACTCGCACTTTGCCTGGTCTGCTGACAAACATCCATGGCCTAAACAGATCATCCTTTTCCGGAAGAGCTTTTTCCGATTCCACCTTCAATGTCTCTAACTGAACACGGCCTGAATCATCCCCCGAGCTTCTTCCAGCTTGCAAAGCTTTCCACTGACATTTATCTTTCCTGTGCCCATATCTACCGCAGGAAAAGCATATAAGATCAAGGCCCTCATATTCAATATTGAAGAGGGTATCTGCAGAAATAATGCGCGGAATGAGTTTTTTCTGAAGGTCCAACTCAACACAGATCCTTGCATAACGACCTCTGCAGACTGACGCTTCATCCACCTCCGAGCTAGCGACCGAATTCATATCAACTCTAAGAGTCTTCCCTATCATATCACCAAGTCTCCACAAACACTCTTTATTGAAAAACAACAATGGAACATAAGGAATTCTAACCCAAGAAGCGACCTTGCCTAGCGGATTACTTAAGGGGTCGAAGGAGGGTGACCACCTTTGCACCAGAATAGTGTGCTGAGCAACCGTCCAAGGTCCCTGAAATAAGACTTTTCTGTAGTGGATTTCCCAGTTCGCAGGGTCTTTGAATCTTACCACATAATAGTTGTTAGGAAGATCTATCAACTCAAAACAATGAATTTTCCAAATTCTGCATAAGTGCTCTTTCAACCTGTGAAAGTTTAATCTCGTACCCAAAGCAGTGATGACTAGAGAATTGCTCCATGGCTTCACCCAACGGTTATATTCTTCCTGGGACATGCTCAAAGTAGGATATATCTCCATGAGTTGTTTTAATTCCTCTGACGGCTCTGGGATATTCCAGGATTGATCCACCAAAACAGAAATATCTGAATCCTCCTCCACACATGAGTTTCCATAAGCTATACCATTGTACTCTGTTCCCTTAAATCCTAATAGAGTATCCTTGTAGGAGATGACAGAGCCAGCCTTATCCGACGAACTAACCTTCTCCATTTCCACAGCGATCCCATTAAGATCTTTCACAACAAACATATTAGCAGACATTGAGAGGTCCGCACCGATTCCTTTCTTGGATTTCTTCCCACGCCCAGAAGCTATATTAGAATCCAACGTCCTAACCAGCGGAACATACCTGGCACCGGATTCGTCCATCAAAGTCAAACCGGAAAAGTGGCACGTATTCCAAGTCACACACACTCTCTCCTCAACTCACTCGCTTTATTTTGTATTTCGTTTCTAATGGTCTAACCAAAGAGCTATTTCGTGGGCAAAAGAAAAGAAAAACCCAAGAGCTATTTTTTTTTTTGTTCAAAACCCAAGAGCTATTTCACCTACTCCAATTGTCAGAAAGTTGGAAAAGTATGTTAATGGTGACATTGACTATTTTTTTACTCCTATTAGACCATTGAATTTTTTACTTCGATTAGACCATTGAATGGCACAAAGCCAAATGGCAAGAGGTGTTCCCTACTTCTCCTATTATCAGGAAGTTGGAAAAATATGTTAAAGTTGACATTAACTATTTTTTTATTCCTATTAAACTATTGAATTTTTTACTCCTACTAGTGAATGGCACGAAGCCAAATGGCAAGAGGTCGGCTTACAGTGCAAGCCATGACTGTAGTTAGGAACAGTTATGCAAGGAACAAAAGCTGGAGGGAAGCTGTAAATGACTTATTCTCCCATTCCTTTTAAGTATATATTGGATGTGTTTGAATTGGTAATTAAATAAGTGATTTATTTTTATTTTAACTTATGAAATGTTAAGATTAGAAAAAAAATAAGATTGGGTAAAAGAATTAATGTTCGGATTGAAAATTGGATAAGTGTTTTTATAAAAGTGAAAGATGATTGATTTAGCTTTTGTATAAGTGTCTTTTATAATATTTAAGAGAAAAAAATTTAAAAGCTTATGAAAAGTGAAAAAATTAATTTTGAAAATTTGACAATGGTCAAATACATAATAAAATTACAATAAAAATAAGGATAAATTAGAAATTATAGAAATTTAAAGTTTTTAATAAAGTAAAATACAACAAAACTAATTAGATCAAAGGTCCCGTAAAATCTAGTCGAAACTATACTTGCGCATTTTTGGTAATATTTCGAACCTATTTTACCATACCACAAAAGTCATTTCTATTGTGTACATCAAGTTTAAATTTTATAAATTATATCAAACTTTAATTTAAATATTAAATCCTAACTCATATTTTCACATAACTCAAAATCAAACAAAATAAACGGATTAAAATCTCAATAATACCTCTAATAATCCAAATAAATTATTTAAACTAAATTTAATTGGTAAAAACACCATATAGAAACTAATTTATGACATGTTTATAAAAGAAATTGATTGTAAAATTATAAAACAACCAAATAATAAATCTAAATTGATTAAAATTAATTATTAATTATTAACTATTCTCTACATTTTTGCAGTTATATATTTGACAAAACTCAAAACTTGTTTAAACTCTTATCCCAAAGTATTCTCTAACTAGCAGAAGATTACTATCTAAAGAAAGAGAAAATTATTTAGAACATTTTTCATAAAAGAATTTTCGTGATTATAAGTAATTAGAAGTATCTTAGTGATTCCCAAAGATATGAAAATACTCCTATCAATATTATTATATATATTTACATATAAGCCAAATAAATACATAGGTAGTTGGCAAAAAAAAAAATGCATAGGTAACAGTTAAAAGCTAATCGGTGGTTCCAAAAACTACATTTGCAAGCTTAAAAACAAAAGTTGCTTACGAGAATTAGCCAATCAAACAAAATGTTACACCAAACGCCTCAAAACCTCACCCAATCATTATTGTCAGTGAACAGTGGAAATTCTACCCCAAATTGCTCAACTACCTCACTCAATCGTCAAACCAAACACACACATTGATGATTATGTATATGTTTGGAATAGCTTTTTTTGGAAAAATAAGTGCTTCTTACGTAAATCGAGATAAAACTCCTCTCACATACTTATTTTGTATACCATAAATTACGATTTATAAACACTTATAAGTCAAAAATAAAGAATCCCAAACAAAACTGTATCAAATAACTTTTAGCAAATAAATCAATTCTATCATTTCGGAGCCCCCATAAAGGGTGAGCATCATGGTATATTAGGCCAAAAAATTACTGGCGTTTTGAGGACTTTTACAACCGAATCCTTTCCTATTCCTCTTAAATATATATTGATGATTATATCAAACACCATTTAGCAAATAAATCAAATCTATCATTTCGGGGCCCCGATCAAGGGTGAGCATCATGCTATATTAGGCCAAAAAATTACTGGCGTTTTGAGGACTTTTACAACCGAAGCCTTTCCCAAGCATCTCGTAAGGAAGATTTATTATGAGTTTGAATTAGCTTTTTTTAATAGCTTTTACGACTTATGAGGTAAGTGTGTGAGAGGAGTTTTGTCTAGGGTTGCGCAAACCATGGTTTGAAACTATGGTTTGGAAGTTTAGTCCACTTGGAATCATTTTTGAGTTTTAAGTCAATTTATTATAAAAAATAAAAATAAAAAAACCTTTGTTGTTCTCATTTAAAAACAAATAAATCAATTCTATCGTATCAGAGTCCCAATAAATAAAGGAGGAGAGACCCTAATCTATAATTTTTAAATATTTTTAGCAACACCTTTTTAAATTAAATATATAAATATATAGTTTCTAATAATAATAAGAAATTTTAGCACATTTAACAGATAACTTATCATTACTTCTTTTTAGTATGTAGTTATTAAAGATTTTTGTTTTTTGACCAAAATAGCATGTAGTTAATTAAGGATTGGATCATTGGCCATGTGTATTGAAAACCTAAAAAAAAAAAACATTCCTACAAGAGGTAGAACTTCTATGATTTCAATGCCTCGATGAAATTTCGGAAAAAAAAAAAAAGCCTCGATGAAATGAATTAGTCCTTTACCATCGACAAAATAACGTTCACATATTTGAAAATATGTAAAAAAAAATAATCAAGCAGATTTTTTTGTTTCCATTATGTCAAGTTTTTTCTAATCATCCATGGAGATGTGTCATAGCTTCTTACGAATTTATAATTAAATGATAATATTTCAAACAAGACATATGATCACATGTGATTGAGAACTTGACATAATAAATATAACAAGTTCCAAAATATATGTCTTGAGATAATGAATGTAACACTTGACATAATGATAACAGAAGCAACTTAATTTTTAAGTAATATCCAAAATATGTGCATGTTTGGGAGAGCTTATATTTGGGAAATAAGCCCTTATTACGCAAGCCGAGAAAAAACTCCTCTCACATACTTACCTCGTATACCGTGAATCACGAATTATAAGCACTTATTGCCCAAAAATAAGCTCTTCCAAACACACACATATGTCTTGATGTGAGAATTCATTTCAGTAATATGTTTTATGTCAACGTTGGCTGCTCTGCCCTGTTTCATTATTATTATTATTATTATTATGTTACTTGACTTGACTTGGTGAGAAAATCGCAATGTCCATCTTACTATAAAGCCCCAAACATTGCATGGAAATTTAAACAACTAAAAGAAGTATCAAACTATCAGGAGCACAATGAAGATGACGGGCATCATCATTATTTTGGGGGTTATAATGTTATCGCTTCAGCGCATATTCACCGTCCACGTCGATAACTCCCCCTATGCATACAAAGCCATAGAAAATATCTTTGTTAGCTGTGGCTCCTCCACCTCCGTTCAAGTCGGTAATCGGATGGCAATTCCTGATATGAACTCTCCACAGTTTTCTCTTATTCAAAATCCTCTCTCGTCCTCAATTCAAGCCAACACATCTTCAGTCAACATCCTTTCTACGGTGAACTACGTCCTTTACACCACCGCACGCCTTTCTCACTCTGAATTCACTTACTCATTTCTGGTCACTGAAGGCCCCAAGTTTGTTCGCCTTCACTTTTACCCATCTTCTTACTCCAACTATAATCGCTATTCCTCTCTTTTCTCTGTTAAATCAGGTCACTTCACGCTTCTTAAAGACTTTAACGCTTCGATCACTGCAGACAATGATCATGATTTTAGACCAATCGTGTTCCTAGAATATTGTATCAATGTTCAACCTGGTGAACAGAGGCTAAATGTTACCTTCATACCCAACACCACCACCAGTCCGGACGCTTACGCTTTCATTAACGGGATCGAGGTTGTCTCTATGCCACCATATCTTTATTACACTAAACCAAGTGACCCAGGTTTCGATATGGTAGGTCATAGCTCTTTCTACCAAATCAAAAACAACTTGGCACTGGAGACAATGTACAGAATCAATGTTGACGGGACTCAAATCCCTCCTGATCGAGACACAGGAATGTTCCGTAAATGGGACGATGAGAACCAATACTTGACACTGTCTCGTCCAGGGAGTGATCCAGCTTATTTCGGCCCTGACAAACTCAGATACACAAAAATTCCCGACTACACTGCACCAGAGGACGTATATCGGATTGGTCATAGCTATGGTGTGAACGAGAGATCGGTGAATTATAATGTGACGTGGGAGTTTGAAGTGGACTCACAGTTCTTGTACTTGGTGAGGCTCCACTTTTGTGATATCCTGAACAATATTAAAAATGCTGGCCAAGTAGTTTTTCAGATCTTCATTGCTGATAAAGTGGCAGAACGTCACGCCGATGTGGTGCTTTGGGCTGAAGATATTCTAACTCCTTACTTTAAGGACTACGCGGTGTGGATGTTGAGCAATGATCAAAAGTTGAAAAAACTCAATCTTTCAATTAAGTTGCAACCATATGAAGACTGGCAAATAAGCTCATACATGGAAGTGATCTTGAACGGAATTGAGGTATTCAAAATAAGTGATGCAAATTCCAATCTCGGAGGTTCCTATGGCGACCCACGTCTAAAGCCATACTCACAACGGATCAACTTCCAAAAGCCAAGAACCTCAAAAAAAACAACAACGATTTTCGTCGTTGCTGGAGCGACTTCAGGACTCATTCTGCTATCTATCATTTTTCTCATTATCAGGAAACTGATAACTAGGATACAGCTCTCCACAGCCAAGTCGGATAGAGGAAAGAGTAAACACAAATTGTCATCACTGCCATCCAATTTGTGTCGATACTTTTCAATCGCTGAGATAAAAGAAGCCACAAATAATTTTGATGATGTTTTGATAATAGGCGTTGGAGGTTTTGGTAACGTGTACAAAGGTTACATTGACAACAATACAGTACAAGCCGCAATCAAACGGCTCAAACCGGGTTCGCAACAAGGGGCTCAGGAGTTCATAACTGAGATTGTGATGCTCTCTCAACTTCGTCATGTTCATTTGGTGTCCCTCATCGGATATTGCAATGACGAAAATGAGATGATCCTTGTTTACGAGTTCATGGCTCGTGGGACTCTTGATGACCATCTTTATGGCTCTGATTGTAAAGAACCGCTTTCATGGAAGCAAAGGTTGGAGATAAGCCTTGGGGCAGCGCGTGGGCTGCACTACCTTCACACAGGAGCTGGCCACAACATCATTCACAGAGACGTGAAAAGCACTAACATTTTATTAGATGAGAAATGGGTGGCGAAGGTTTCTGATTTTGGACTGTCCAAAGTGGGACCTACAGGAGAGTCTTGGTCTCACATAAGCACGGTTGTGAAAGGGAGTGTGGGGTACTTGGACCCAGAATACTACAAACGTCAACGCTTGACTCTAAAGTCTGACGTGTACTCATTTGGAGTGGTGCTCTTGGAAGTTTTGTGTGGAAGACGACCTCTGGTACGTGCGGTGGAGAAGCAGAAGGCAAATTTAGTGGACTGGTTTAGAAGATGCCATCATGAAGGAGTGATTCATGAGGTGGTAGACCCGTTTCTGATAGAGAGTATAACACCAGAGTGCTTAAAAGCGTTCAGTGAGATGACTTTAAGTTGTTTGGCTGATGATGGCAATGAACGACCATCAATGAATGATGTGGTGTGGGGTTTAGAGTTTGCGTTGAAGCTGCAAGAGGAGAGCATGGAGGGAGTTATGGATGAGATTAGTGTGACCTGAAAAGAGGAAGAAGAAGAGACATTGATAGAGAAAGGGGTGGAAGAAGAGGAACTGATATGAGATTTTTTTTTTTTGGTCGAAAGAACTGATATGAGATTCACAAGTCAATAATTGAGATTCACTTCTCAGGACGAATCCTACATGCCTATTAATAAGAATAGACTCTGTTCTTACAATCCTAAATCCTACATATGTGCATGAATGTGTATATTTCTATTTTAATTCTTGTGTATATACGGTGCGAATAATATACACACTACTTCTATCTTTAATATAATAGTTGAATGATTAATTTTGGATATTAAAATAATTAGTTATTGATAATAAATGAGTGTTTTTTCTTCTAAAATATCATCTTTAATCATGTTCATTAGAATTACTCCTTGAGATAGAAACTCTATAATATATATATATATATATATAATGAGGTAGGAGATTTGTTTAAAAAAATTATAAATTTGAGAGATAAATTGGATTGATGAGATCATACATTTAGATGAAAAAGGTACTTTGATAAACGAAGGGTCCAAGATAAGGAATTGAAATGAGATTCACAAGTCAATCATTAAAGATTCGATTCTTAACACGAATCCTAGGTGCTTATGGGAAAATCAATGAGGTGGGTATCAAAGGTTTCCGATTTCGGACTATCCAAAGTGGGAACCACCGAAGTGTCTCGGTCTCACATAAGCACAGTTGTGAAAGGTAGTGTGGTGTACTTGGACCTAGAATGCTACAAGCGTCAACGCTTGACTCTAAAGTCTGACGTGTACTCATTTGGAGTGGGGCTCTTGGAAGTATTGTGTGGAAGGCGGCCTTTGGTACGTACGATGGAGAAGCAAAAGGCAAATTTAGTGGACTGGTTTAGAAGATGCCATCACCAAGGAGTGATTCATGAGGTGGTGGACCCGTTTCTGATAGAGTATAACATCAGAGTGCTTGAAACACTAGAAGAAAATCTGTCATTTAGACCGGTTCATTTAGACCAGTTATAGAGGGATAAGGTCTAAAATGTATTACTGGTGGCATTTTTGTAATTATAGATAACTTCAGAGACCGGTTTTGAAGATATCAAGTCTTAAAGATATTATTTAGACCCAAGGTATTAAAACCCGGACCGGATATTGAATCGGTCGGAGTATTGGGTTAAAGGTAAGTGGGTCAGATCGGGACCAAACCGGTGAGAAATTGAAGATTTTAGGCTTATAGTATGAAATTCTAAAAGAAAAATTAAAATTTTCTTTTAAATTGTAACCCTGACCGGACCGGTCTACCGGTCGGTTTGCCAGTTTTCGAGCCAGACCGGCCGGTCAGGTCTGGGTTACACAACCCTATTTAGACCTCATTTATGTTTAACCGGTTTTAAAAGGATAAAATAATAAAAAAAATAAATTCACTTTTTAGACCGGTTATTTATATAACCGGTCTAAATAAGCAACCCGTAATTAATTATTTTTTTTAACTTTTAAAACCGGTTTTATTTTATAACTGGTCTAAAAGTTGAAACTTTTTAGACCGGTTATTTTAAAAATTGGTCTAAAAGACTTTTAAAATCTGTTATTCTTAATAACCGGTCTTAAAAATGCGCGCCCTAATTAAAATTTTGCTCTTCTTTTCCTCCCGCCAAATCGTAGCTTGCTCTCTAAACTCACTTTTCCCTGAAATTTCTTCGACGGTGTTCTTGTTCACAACTCCACCATCCTCTTTCTCTCTAAATCTGGAGCAATCTTTCTCTCTAAATATAATATCTTGCAATCTAACCGGCAGTGTTCTTTTTCCTAATCTTATTGGCATCATTAGGCTGGGTCTGTATTAGCAGAGGAAGAGTCACTACTCATATACCTTGCCATTATTCGACCTTCATTATATTTCGCTGTCAATTGATAACATTCCAACTCCAACTCCTCCTCCCTTAAATTGCCATTTGTTCTTCTTCCAAACGGGAGCACAAAGAGTGACTACTCGTGAAACAACTTTCCAGGTTTGTTTTGATTGTTATTAATAATTTGAAGTTGCCCTTTTGATATTGTTTTGGAAAGGTTTAACCATGTCTGGCATCAAATTCTAATATGCTTGAAGTAAGAAATAGAGGTGTTCTGTTTTATGAGTATGGCTTTGTTTGAATATGCCCAATGTTGCTCTCTGTCTTACTCTCGCCATTGAACTCAATGATAACTTTAGATATTAGCTTAATGATCACATTATGATATTTTATTTTCACTTTCTGATCTTGGGTGGCCATTAATGATCACATTATAATATTTGTTATGAGGGTTTGAATTAAATATAAAGTTATGAACAAGAGTTTGATAATGGATAGGATGCTACAAGTTATTTATACTTTCTTATCTTGTTTTTTTGTTTATCGTTTTGCTATTGGATAGGGTGCTACTAGGTGTTGAAATATATGGATCGTAGTTGGATAAAAGCTAAAAAAATAAGTGTTGAATATGATGTTGGGGTGAGGGGTTTTTTAGACTTTACTAGAAGAAATGCCAATGATGATAGTGGGATGTCTTATTACCCTTGTGTAGTATGTTTGAATGAGAAGTGACTAAGTGTTGCAAATATATATACATATTTAATTTGTGAAGGATTTTGTAAGAATTATACAGTATGGGTATAGCATGGTGAAGAATTAGAAACACCAAGTACATCTCAATAGGGGGAGTGGCCTTTGATGATAATGACAAGGATATGGATCATCGGATAGAGGATATTATCTGTGACATAGGAGATAAGGCTTTTGAGCAATCACATGCATATGGTAATATGTGTAGTGATGTTGAGAAGCTATTGTGCCCGGGGTGTAAAAAATACTAATTGTTGAGAGCAGTATGAAATTGGTAAGCTTGAAAACACGGCATGGATGGAGCAACAAGAGCTTTTCAGAAATGATTGAGGATTTTAAGGACATGCTTCTAGATGATAATGTGTTGCCTTATCAATACTATGATGCTAAAAAAATATTGTGTTAACTAAGGATGAATTATAAAAAGATCCATGCATGCCCTAATGATTACATATTGTATAGAAAAGAGCATGAAGAGAAAGAGCAATGTCTGATATGTGAAACTCCGAGGTATAAATCAAATAAGACCCCTGCAAAAGTGTTGTGGTATCTTCCAATCATACCAAAGTTCAAGCGCTTGTTTGCCAATGAAATTGATGCCAACAATTTGAGATGGCATGTGGATGAGAGGATTTCTGATGTAAAGCTTCGACATCTAGCTGATTCTTCTCAATGGAAGAAAATCAATCAATTATTTCTTATCTTTGGTGAAGAACCTAGGAATCTTAGGCTTGGGCTTAGCACAGATGGCATGAATCCTTATGGTAGGCTAAGCAGTATACATAGTTCATGGCCTATTCTGTTATTAATTTATAACTTATCTCATTTGTTGTGCATGAAACGGAAGTACATTATCTTTGTCTATATTGATTTTGGGACCAAAGCAACTCGGAAATGACATATATATTTATCTAGAACCCTTGATCGAAGACTTGAAAGAGTTGTGGGATGAAGGTGTTGATGTTTTTGACGAGAACAAGAAGGAGGTTTTTAAAATATGAGCCATGATCTTTTGTACTATAAATGACTTCCCTGCATATGGAAACTTGTCAGGATATAGTGTTAAAGGGCATAAAGCATGTCTGATTTGTGAAGAAGGCACATGCTTCCATCAACTTCAACATATAAGAAAGACAATTTATCTTGGTCATAGGAGATTCCTTAGACAGGGTCACCCATATCGTAGATTCAAGAAAGCTTTTTTGGGTGGACAAGAGTTTGAAGATGCTCCGAAGGCATTGACTGGGGAGCAAGTTTATGAAAAAGTGAAAAATATCAATGTTATCATTGGTAAGACTAGAAATAGTAGTAATGAAAAAAATAAATTGAAAAAGAGATCTATCTTCTTTGATATTCCATATTGGCTCAATCTTGATATGAGACTTTGTATTGATTTCATGCATGTGGAGAAAAACGTATATGATAGTATTGTTAAGATACTACTTAACATACAAGGTAGTTCTAAGGATGGCGTGAAGACAAGATTAGATTTGCAAGAAATGGGAATACGAGAAGACTTGCATCCAAGGCCATATGGTAAGAGAACTTTTTGTCCTTCAGCTTCTCATACTTTGTCTAAGAATGAGAAAAGAAGTTTTTTTGACTGTTTACATGGCATCAAAGTTCCCTCAGGATATTCTTCAAATTTTAAGAAGCTTGTATCGATGAAATACTTGAAGTTAGTAGGGCTAAAGTCTCATGATTGTTATGCCTTAATGTAACAACTATTCCCAATAGCTATTAGAGGCATTGTCGAATATGATCTTCAACATATTTTGACTAGACTTTGTTTCTTCTTCAATGCTATTTGTAGTAAAGTCATTGAGACTAAGAGATTGGATGAACTAGAAAATTAAGGATATCTAATCTTATACCATCTTGAGAAGCTTTTTCTTTCTACTTTTTTTTATATCATGGTACATCTAATTGTTCATCTAGTAAGGGAGATCAAGTTGTGTAGCCCTATCTATTTATGATGGATGTACCCAATTGAAAGAACTATGAAAATCCTAAAAGGATATGTGAAGAACCCTAACCAGCCTGAAGCATCTATTGTTCAGAAATATGTTTCTGAAGAAGCCATGGAGTTTTATCAAGATTACTTGTCAAATGTAAGACACATTGGACTTCCTGAACATCATGATGAAGAAAGGGCTAGACGCGGGGCTTCAGTAAAGAGTGTGGAACCTGATAAATTGCAACAATTCCACTTGTACACCTTGAATAATGTTGATGAAGTTCAAGATTACATTAATGCTCATAAAAAATTGTACAAAAAGGAAATAGTCGAATGACTAAACAAAGGTTAATTAGGAAGAATAACATAACTTTTGCATATTGGTTCAAACAAAAGGTTGACAGAGAAGAATGTGTTTCTGATACAATTAAATGGTTAGCACGTGGTCCTGAGGTTGATGTCATAAGTTGGACTTCATTTGTGATAATGGTATACGTTTTATATGAAGTCCCTAGATAATAGGTGCACCGTCCAAAATAGTGGTGTTATATTAGTGGTTGAATCTATGCACTTTTCTAGTTCGAAAGATAAGAACCCTAGATTGGCAGCCATACCTTATTATAGGGTTATTGAAGAGATTTGGGTAGTTGATTATGTTAAAATTAAATTTTTCATTTTCAAATGCATGTGGGTTAATGTCAACAATAGTGTGATAATCGATCAATTAGGATTTACATTAGTTGATCTAAATATTAGAAGTTTTGAAGATGAACCTTTTAATATGGCATATCAGTTTAAACAAGTGTTCTACATTACCGATCAGGAAAATAAAATATGGTCTGTAGCTCTCCAAGGAAAAAGGGTCGTTCATATTAATGAGGAAATTTGTTTAATGAATGATCTTCTGGAGACTCCTTCTTTTTCTAGGAGTCTTCCAGAATTAAACGAAGAAGATGAAGCAGATAATGAACACGGCACAAGAAACAACCGTCATGAAGGGATATGGGAGGATATCCCTTTATAAAACTACTTTGAAGGTTAGCTAGCTAAAGTAATTATCATGACTTATATTTGAATTATGTACATAGTTATTTTATATATAAAACTACTTTTTTGTTGTCGTCACAAGAAAATGAAGGATTTGATGTGTCCTAGCTAGTGCAGATGCTCCGGAACCAGCTAGTGATCATCAGGGATGGATTACTGCCTACTGTGTTCTTTCTTAGTAAATATTAATGTGTTGATTTTCAATAATTTATTGTTGTTGCTTCTGTGGAATGTGGGATGTAGGAAGAATGATGTAAGTTACACATGTTGAAATTATGTTTTCGAATACTTGATGAAATGAGAATGTGTAAAAGAAGAATTTATTTTAGGAAGAATGATTTATTGTTGTTGCTTCTGTGGAATGTGAGGTGCAAGAAGAATGATTACTGTCTGTTGTGTTCTTTCTCGATAAATATTCATGTGTTGATTTTCAATGATTTATTGTTGTTGCTTCTGTGGAATGTGGGATGTAGGAAGAATGATGTAAGTTACACATGTTGAAATTGTGTTTTAGAATGCTTGATGAAATGAGAATGTGTAAGAGAAGAATTTATCTTAGGAAGAATGATTTATTGTTGTTGCTTATATGGAATGTGAGGTGCAGGAAGAATGAGTGTTTTTTCACCATCAGGTTTAATGTTGCTAGAATGGTTTGCTAGGTAAAATGTTTTAACAGGGGAAATAGCTTGTTATTGGCTAGCTAAAAGTAATATTTAAAAAAATGGAACTTTTTAAACCAGTGATTTAAAAATCCGGTGATAAGTATATATTTTATAATTAAATAAGTATATATTTTATATATATTCACTGAATTTAGTAATATTTTATGCCTATTTAATTGTAGTTTATATACTTTTCTATCTTTACGTTGATGATATGATAATAAGAATTTTTAATAGAAAATCTATTTATATCCTATCCTATATTGCAGGAGATTAAAAGGAGAATGATATAATATATCTACATTACACACACACGCGCGCGCACACACACACACAGATATATAATATCTAATAAATGGAAGAAGGCAAGAAGCAGATAAAGTAACTCAAAAAACCAAGCCAAAATGTGGACCCCACGTGATAAAACCATCTGAAGGATTTTGGAAGAAAGGAAACAAAATCAATATATAATAAAATACCTTTCCTTCTTACAGAAAGGGGGGATCACTGTTCATAAGCCGTTTAGCCGATGAACAGAGTTCAGATCCACCTTGGGCTTAGTGTCCAATGTTTGGGTTTCAGGACTTAACCTTCCTTCTACCCTCTAGCTCTGTATCCTTCAATATTCTCTTCTTGCTATTCTTTTTCAGGTTCTCTCATCGTGTCCCGTTTATAGAGCCCTGGGGTATTAAAAAAAACTCTCTACATCAAATTCCTTCTCACAAAACCTCGCCGGAGTTCCGATCTCGATAGCATGAAGATGCCACCGACAGGTTCCAGTCGCAAAACTGCGAAGGAGCATCTGCATCAGTCTTCAAAGGTATTTTAAAAGACGGTACATCGGTCATCGTCAAGAGAATCAACACCAAGGAGTTCAAATCGGAAGTCGCTACTATAGCCAACGTCCAGCACGTCAACCTTATGCGATTGATCAAGTATTGCAACTCCAACAAGGACCCAAGATACTTGGTTTATGAGTACATACCAAATAGATCTTTAGATTCTGGAATATTCTCAACTAAACCCACCGAAAATCGCAGAAGATCTCGCCGTGGGTTCTGATTGTTGAGCCTTAGATACAGAGTCACCATTGATGTAGCCTTGAATCCTTTGTAAGTTTTTCTCGGCAGAGATTGAAAATTTTGCTTCTGCAATTAGGTACTCGTCGTGTTCAAGATTTCTTTTTACACGTTTTAGCTAAAGTGTGGTTACTATTTGTTTTGATTAATTTTTCTGCGTTTCTTTTGAATTTTGAACGCGAGATGAAGAAGAAGCATCCAGTTGTGGAGGTGGAGAAGAAGTATCCGATTGGTCCTGAGCATTATAAACTCTACAAGGAAATTGGGCAAGGCGTGAGTGCCACAGTTTACCTTGCTCTTTGTAAACCGTCCAATGAGATTGTTGCCATCAAAATTCTTGATCCCGAACGCGACAATGCTGATTTGGTAACCTGCTTTAGCCCTATTTGGTAACTCATTCCATCATTTTGATGACGTCTTAATTCATTTATTATCTTAAGTTCAAGATAGAGCTTATGATGCCCAATATTGATAATCACACCCGTGCATGATATTCATAATAATTCTTTCACAAAAGGAAGGAAAACTACATCTGCGTTAAATTGTCAGAAAATTTCCTTCTGGGTCCTCTTATAGCTGGGTGGAGAAAGTTGTAATTACCATGTCTAAAGTTATAACTTCAAAAGGACTGCACCAAAAATTTAGCTGATGAGGTCGTTGTTTTCAACTTTTCTCAAGCTTTAGCTTTGATTAAAAATTGTTACCACTTAAACAAAAGCTTAAAGGTTGGCTATTGTTTATTTGTACTCTAGGACTTGGCCATTAGACTTTTCTCTTTCTGCCTTGCATGGCTTTGAATTTCTTACATGTTTATTTGACTACCCTGTAAACTTGTAAATTGTTCAATAACACATGCCTTTATTCATTTTTTCCACTTTCTGCACAACAACATTTTTCGTGAACCATACACATTGAACCTAATTGACCACCCTAATGTCCTTAAATCACACTGCTCATTCGTTAATGGTCATAATCTGTGGTTTGACTTCAAAATCTACCTTGATAAATATGCTTATCATTTTATATGCTTGTAGAGGTGTACGAATTATTTGTCATTTTAATTTAGTTTTCTTTGACTCTTTCTACTTATTATCGTTTGTCTAATTTGTGCGCTATCTAAAGTAGCATATTGATACATTTTTTTATTTGACTTGCAGCATTAATTGGTGATAATCCTGGGAAAACTTGCCATTGTTTGGCAAATATTAATCACTGTTATTAGAGATCTTGAAACCATTCATTGATTGAAGAGTGACAACAAGTCCAGTGAAAATTGTACTTATTATATCAATATTTCAGGTTTGGCTTAATTTCAAATTTCAGGTTCGGCTTAATTTCAAATTTTAGGTTCCTCTGATACTTGAAGCCACCATATTCTCAATAAAGTTGGAAAAATGAAGGTTTTTGGTTTTAGAATGTCTAAATCAAGCTCCTGTTGATGGTTCTAGTAGGGATTCATATGGCACATCTGGTGGTTGTTCTAGGTCAACTAAAGCTGGACTACTGGATTTTTAGATTACACCTCTTTTTAGTTCATTAATGTCTACAAAAGTATTCTAGAAATTGAGGTCTTATTTATTGTATCCTATTCTGGTGTTTACTGGCTATAAATATGATATAAAACTTCTTTCATTATGGTTGCAGGGAGTATTCATGTTGTAGTTCTCCTTTTAAACTTCTCAATTGAAGTTGGCATTAAAACTTCTATGAAGGAGGTTAGACCATTAGAAACGAAACTGTTTTGTTGAACAAAACATTCATTCTTCGACAACATTCATACCCATCTTCGAGTAGCTTCAAAAATTCTGTGGACAGAAGTAGAAGGCTTCTTTTGGGTACTTCTCATTGCTATTCCTTTTGTTTTTTTTTGTGTATACTGCCTCTTGTTATTAACCATTGGACTAATCTCAGTTTGTTGTTTGTGGGTCCTTGACTAAGGGCGTGATGTTGTAACTCCTGACTACACTGAGTTCACAGTTCTGGTGAAGGTCGATCAGCAGTTTTGGATGACAGATTCTGATCTTAATGGGTCAGACTGTGGGTATCCGAGGAAGATCAAGTTGTTCACTTTTGTTTTTGATGATAAGGTAATTTTTATATGAAGGGGGATTGAGGTTACTTTCGTTTATCTTTGTTACCTGATGAAATGGTTATTGTTGTGAGGTTAGGTGATTTACAAGGTTATGTTCCTTGCATGGAATGGTTGGTAGTTATGCAAATGGTCAATGTGTATGAATGAGGTTAAGCAGAATTGAGATATGGTCAAGAAACAATGATGGATTGTCATTGTTTATTCACCATGATGGTAGTTATAATGTTGAAATAAGGCATTTATATGGCAAGGAATTGTTGATAGTTATATGAATTGATGGTTAATGGAATCAATGATTAATGTATTGGCCATTAATATAGATATGCTTTGTGAATTCTAACTTCCATTTAATGGGTCTTCATGTAGGCGCATATGAGCTAAATATACATGGTTCATCTTTTCTCATACTGAGGCAAGGAAATATACATTAAATGAAGGCCAGTTCTTTTTATGAGCTTAACATCACCAACACCAATTAGCAAGGATAAAGTAGATTGAGAAAAGATGAGTTTTTAACACAAGAAGTCTGAGGACTAGGTAATTCTTCATGGTTTAATTGACCAGAAATTTAATGCCTGTCATTCTAGGTATACTGATGAAGATTTTTTCCTTGGTTTGTGTTGAATGCAGCATAAGCTAGACCGTCTTTGACTTTGTTGTACCTTCTCAGAATGATGGCTATGGAAGTAGATTGTTCAAATACTCCATGATGTAGTAGGTTTGAATAGTAACTAGATTTCTTTTTTTACATCAATGGTCATTCATTTCTGAACAATAAAAAGCTCAGGCCACTATCATTCTTCATGGTTTTACTGACCAGAGATTTAATGCCTGTCATTCTAGGTGTACTGATGAAGATTTTTTCCTTGATTTGTGTTGAATGCAACATAAGCTAGACCGTCTTTGACTTTGCTGTACCTTCTCAGAATGATGGCTATGGAAGTAGGTTGTTCAGATACTCCATATGTAGTAGGTTTGAATAGTAACTAGATTTCTTTTTTACATCAATGGTCATTTATTTCTGACCAATAAAAAGCTCAGGCCACTGTTACAATTTAAAATATTAATGATTAATACATTCCTAATGTCTACTGCCTATTGCCTACTGTTTATCAAAGTTTAGTTTAGTTGCTCATTTGGTGGTGGTTGGTTCTGATTTTTACCTTATTACTTTTGTAATATCCTTTGTTCCTTATACAATTATTTTCACTATATTGTATTCTTTTCTCTGTTGATTTAATAACATTATTTATTATGATATGCTGTTTCATTCTCACCTAGGACACTTCATTCATTTGTTAAATATTTTAATCCTCTTAAGGTAGCTCATGACATTCTCACTGCAGGTTTTGTTATTGAAGAGAACAATATAACCCAGATATTTTGTTTGTATAGCCTTATTTAAGAAAATTTTCAAACTCAGGTTATTTTATCGGAAGACAACATTGTGATGGAATAAAATAGAGAATGGTTAGGAATAGGTCTCTACTTTTTGCCAAGTCATAAAAAAAAAGGTAACGATTAGTTTTGTTAGTATTCTCAAGCTACATAAGCTAGGCCCAGCTTGGTTTCATAGTATTGAGTAAGGGGAGTTGTAAACTTCTATTCAGTGATGCAGGAGTTGTGGTTGCTGTAGTGTGATTGTTAGGTAGCCTTGCATGTTTCATGTTTAAGGAAACATATGTATATCAACTTAAAAGTCAATTTGACACATTGTTTTCTTTCATAAATTAGGCATGCTCAATGTTAGTACATGGCCGAGTTGTCAGTTGATCTTTATACCAGTGTGTTATTTTTGCATTTTTCATATGGATAGATTTACTCATATATCAATGATAATGTGACTGACCAAGTAATAGTTGCATTTACTTTTGGTGGCCAATTTTCTGTCAATGATAGTGTGAATGAGCAAGTCACTTTTTTAAAGCTGGGGGTCCATCCTATCATTATGTGTTTTGCTTTTACATCATCTAATGTCTGATATGCCCTTTGCAAGCCCCATGGAACTTCTTGATTATCGAAACTTTAAAATTTCCTTTGCATTTAGTATGAAACTTGATGTTTAATCTATTCCACATTTTCTATCATATTATTGTCACTTTAGGGGAGTATGCAGTCATTTTTTTAGCTATCTATCAATTGATATGTAATGTATTCAACCTTTCCTATCTTATGACAGTCACTATATCCTGACATCACACCATCCTATAAGTCCAAAGGTGTGGTCCTGCACATCAAAGTTGCACGGCTCCTACACCCATCACACCATCATATTGTTCCAGCGGGTTGAATTTCCCATAACTGTGATTTGTCCCCACTTTTTTTTTTCTCCTTCTATGTCCTTTAATGTAGGGAACAACCATTCAAGCAAGTGCCATCATCAAGTCCATGCATTCCACATTATGTGCTTCTATTAAAGAAGGCCAAACTTATTAAATTGCTAACTTTATTGTCCATGCAACCCACAATTACTACATGCTATACTTACGTAACCATTTTCATCTTATGTGTAGTTTAATGCTTTAAATGCACTATTGTAATAACCAATATTATTCAAGATGATGTAACTATCATTATTTAAACACACAATATATTTTTCTAACTGATTAAGTGAAAAATGGAGAGATAATTTATCAATATGTAAAAGCTCTCTGTGCAACGCACGGGTTGCTCCTGCTCGTTAAAGGAATAAAGAAAGCGTAGGTCCCATGCGAGGAAATGAGGAAACGAATATGAGATGCAGATTCTTGATAAAAGATATGATATATCTTTAAGGAATTAGGATAAAAAGGCATGGACCCCGCAAGTAGAAAAAAGCAACCCTCAAATACATTTATAAAAGGAAATCAAAGGCTAAGAGTTGAGACGGAGGCGGACACGCAAAAGAATAGAGAGGAACGTGAGACAGATCTGGAGCTAGACAGAATAGTCAGGCAGAACGAGGAGCAGAGTCTAATTGCAGAATTTCAGTGCCGAATAGCAACGATTGAAGAAATAAAGAAGAACGAGTAGAGGCGGAGAACCAGAGCAGAGGATCAATAGCGAGCACTTGTTCTTTCCTTTTGGCGACAGTAGCTAGATCTGGATTCTGTTCTGTTCTCTTCTCTTTTATTTCCTATATTTGCTGAATCTGAATTTTGCCTTATGGATTTTATTATAGCCATGTGTGGCTAATTCTTTTCTTGGACCTAGAGTAGCTATGAATTGATTCTTGGATTAGAGTTTGTTTGAACTATTTAAATTATGCTTAATATTTTCTTGTTTACTTAATCTTGTTATTTCTTGCCTATTTAGTGCTTGATCACCACTAAGTATGAAATTGGAGAATTTTGATTACACTTGGGAAAGGGATCTTAATTGGACCATAAGATTAAGTAATGTGGGATTGAAATTTATTCTAATTTGCTAATAGGATAGGAATATACTTATTGGACCCATATAGTCATATTAGAGTGAATTAGGATATTTATTGCCTCTTGAATAGATTGTTAGGAATAATAATTCTAATTTGAGAGAGGGATATAAGTGATCGGGAGGTACTTATATCTATTAAAACTCTAGATTAACAAGTTAATATTAAGTGAATTTATTTAGGTAATTACATGCTCTAAAACTTGAAGAAAGGATTAGCCGCTCTAGGTTGTTTTCTTGATTGATATCTTTCAAACACTAGTTATTATTGTTCTTTTCTTATCTTTAAATTTCTCATTAATCTCATTATCTTTGATTTTCTCAACTTAAATGAACATAGGAAATTTAATGCTTAGTCAGTAATTATTTTTGAGTTTCTGTGGGACGACCGTTTACTATTTTACGGCCCGTACACTTGCGGTGCCTACTTAAAATTTGGTAGCATCATCCGGTCTTAAAAATACTTTTTAGACCGGTTCTTTAAAGAACCGGTCTAAAAAGTATGACTGTGTTTTCAGAAGTACCATTAATCTCGTTATGTTTAAACCGAATGTATAAACAATCGGTCTAAAAAAAACTTATTTTTTTTAAAAAGTAACAGATTTTTAAGACCGGCTGTATCAAGACCGCATCCAGAACAGATCTAAAATGTCATTTTTTACTGGTCTAAAAAGTGTTTTTTCCAGTTGTGAAAGCGTTCAGTGAGATGATTTTAAGGCGTTGTTTGGTATGAGGTACTTGGGGGTAGGGACTGGGATTGGATTAGGGATTGGGCCAGAATATATCATTTGGTTTGAGAGACTACGAATAACTAGGGATTGCGAGTACCATGAAAGTGGGATTGCTGCAAAGCCACTTGCCCCCTGGTATTATGCTTTCAATCCTAGGATTGCAAATTTTAGAGACAAAAATAACCCTGTGTATAATATTTTTTTGACAAAAATACCCTCTATCAATTTTGCCCTAAATTATAACTCATCACTTTATTTCATTGCTCATCAATTTTGCCCTAAATTCTCATCTATACCTTCTCAAGAAGTGTATCAGGCTCGGGCACAAAACTTTGAAACTTCTTCTTATTCCTCAGAATAATCCCCAATCTCAGGTATACTATCCCACTCTTGTGTTGACATAGTGTGCAATTTGTGTTTCAAATCCACAAAATGCTCGGTAATTTTAGGGGTGGACGCTTGATACTTCTCAATCTCCTGCTTTAGCCTTGCTTCTCTTCTATGGAGAGGAAGATCCACGAAGAAGCTACAGTTGAAGAAGCCAAAATATATTTTGTTTTAATATTTTTTAATTTTCAGTTAAGCATATTATAGTCTTCCTACAATTTATGCATAATTATAAAATAAAATTATTTTATTTTGTCCCTCCCAGTATTACTCCATACCAAACATAATTAAAAAGTCTTAATCTCAATCCCAATCCCACAAAATTGAATGCTTCATACCAAACAGGGCCTACGTTGTTTGGTTAATGATGGCAATGAACGACCATCAATGAATGATGTGGTGTGGGGCTTAGAGTTTGTGATGAAGTTACAAGAGGAGAGCATGGAGGGACCAATTATGGATGAGATTAGTGGGACCCAAAAAAAGGAAGAAGAAGAGACATTGATGAAGAAGGGGGTGGAAGATGAGGAACTGATACGAAATTCACAGGTCAATAATTGAGATTTGCTTCTCAACACGAATTCTACATGCCTATTAATAAGTATAGACTCTATTCCTAAATCCTACATGTGTATGTGTGTGTGTATTTTTTTTATATGTGTGTATATATTTCAATCTTAATTCTTATGTATACATATAGAGTTGGGAATACGAGCCCAGGGGGCTAGCCAGCACCAACCATTGGGCCAAGCGGTGAGGGCCTATGGGCCCTCACTTTTGCGTGTTGGCAAAATGCCAATCCTAACCCGCAGTATGTGGGTTGCAGGCCAGCCTGCGGGCACGCATATTTTTTTGGAAAAAAATTCCTATTTTTTTAAAAAGGTCGAAAATACGAGACATATATATGAGTTATTAAATTTACCTTCTTTGTAATCATTCCTCTTATAAAAATTTAAAAATATAATCCAAATTTAAGAGATAAAGTTATCAAATTTGTCAAAGTTTATAAATAAAACATATATAAACTCATTCTCAAGCAACCAAGATATAATAATTTTGTTTAAAGAAGAAAGGAAGAGCCTAAGATTTTTTCTCTTTGGATTGGGAGGTACCAAGATAGGAGTGAAAAAATTGTAATTTTTATAAAATCATTATATGTAAAAATAATAATAATAATTTGCGGGCCAACCCGCCAACCCGTGAGGTGGCCCGCATCAACCCTCAAGTTATGAGGTGCGGGCCTTTGAGGCCCGTCTTTTTGCAGGTTGGGATTTTCCCAACCCTAACCTTGTCCCAACCCACAGGCTAGCAGGTTGGACCTGTATTGCCGGCTCTACATACATGGAGTCAATACATACACTACCTGTCAATACATACACTACCTTTGTCCTTAATTTAAGAGGTGAATAACTAATTTTGGATACTAAAATATTTGTTTAGTTATTAGTAATAAATAGTGTTTGTTTTTCTCTAAACTATCATCTTTAATCATGGTCATTGTAATTACTCCTTGATAGAATATACTCTATAAAATGCATAATCAATAGAGATAGTTTTGAGACAAATTATAAATTTGAAAAATAAAGTGAATTGAGATCTTACATTCGGATGAAAAATTACTTTGATAAGGGGTTGAAGATGGGGAAATGAAATCAAAATCACATGTCAATCATTAAAGATTCGCTTCTTAGCACAAATCCTAAGTGCTTATGGGAAAATCACTATAAGCTTTCAAGAAAGAAATGTAATTAGTTAAAAACTCCATTTATATATAGCCCTGGCCGAAATATATGGGTTTTCCTGGAAAAATCGGGGTTTTATGATTTCAGCTCCGTAAACGCGTTCCTTTCTACTCCTAACCACCTTATTAACTATTCCATTAGGTTACAATTACCATTTAGTACCAAATTGGGCAGCATAACCCCTAAGGAAATTCATTTCCAAAAATTACAAACAAAGGTAATCCGGCGAAATTTCACCGATTAAATTATCTATAGCAGTCATAACAATCAAAGATTGATGTTTTGGAAGTTACCTTAAATTTCTTCTTGCTTTTCCTTTAGGTGGCTGAAATCCCTAACCCTTTAATATTGAAATTTGCTTCAATAACACCCTAAATCATGTAGAGAACAAGCTTAGAGGAAGATTTATACAAATTAGGAACTAAATCATTGGAGAAATTAAGTCTGCCTTGCAACTTTGGCTCCTTCTATCTCTAGAATCCCAAAATCACTCTCCCTCTCTCTATGCTTGATGATGGACGGAAATATGGAGGAAGGAGAAAGAGAAAATGTTTTTATAATATTTGCCATTATCCTCTTTAATTGTTTAATTAACCAAAATTCCAAACTTTGACTCTTTGTGTACATAAAGCCCAATTCACATGCAACTAATTCCCTCCCTCTTCTTGGTCCATGAAATCACGCCTAGAGGCCTTTCATCAATCCAAAATAAGTTGATTACAATTTATCTTATAATTACAAGATTGCCACCACTTTTTGTTCCATTTTTGAATTATTTGGAATTTTTGGCAGATTTTTTGCCTAATCTTTGAAAAATCATAAATAATTCTAAAAAAAATAGAATTTGAGTGATTCTAAAAGCTATAGAACCCTTATTGGGTCTAATTTCAAGGAAAAATATAGCCTTTTTGCCAATTTGAAGCACATCATTCCCAAATTTTTAATCTTTACATACTGTTCCAGAAACTTCACAATTTTTCTGTACTGATTTCAAAAATTCATAACTTTTTGTATATGGCTCTAATTGAGTCATATAACCTATCAAATTAAAGCTCAGGATATATACTTTCTCCTTGTAAAATTTCATAATTTTTACTCATCATTTGATCATACAAAATCACATGACAAGCTCACTGCCTCATAGGCGATTTCACCGAAAACATAATTATATTCTCTAAAATTTACCATTTTATTTCATTGACTATTTCCAATAATTATAATATATTTGGTGAATAAAATTTGATGTATTACAGAATCTTTCACAAACCTCTAAGGTAAATGGAGCTGAGTGGAGAGTGTACTACACTATTATGTGCAGGTTACTTTGGCTAAATAGGACTGCAGGTATGTTCCAAGGTAAAGAGCAGGGTATGAGATCAATAATGTCACAAACTTCAGGTATCGTAAAATGGTCGGACGCCCACTGTTTATTCTACACACTGCATAGAGAATAGGACTGTAAATGGGATCCACCTCCTGTAGGGTGGATCAAAATAAATTTGGATGGCGCTAGATCAATACACAGTGGAATCGCAGCTTGCGGAGGTATTGCTAGGAACCATGACAGCGAGGTATTAAATGGATTTTTGTTTAATATTGGGAAAGCATCTTCTTTTCATGCTGAAACATGGGCTGTCCTTTGGGGATTCAAGCAAGCTTGGGACTCAAATTGGATGAAGGTTGTGATAGAAATAGATTGCTGGGATCTAATGCAATCTCTCTTACATGGCTGGAGGGAGGAGCATCCGGAAGACAATTTATTGGAAGAAACTAGAAGATGGTTACATCAAGATTGGGAAGTGTGAGTCAAATGGTGTAATAGAGATGCAAATACAGTTGCAGATAAATTAACAAAAGAAGCTTTGAGTTCTACTACAAGCGTCTCCTTTTTTCAAGGGGTACCTGAGATGGTTGCCCATGAATTATCTTTTGATACCTTGTAATAGGTTTTTTTTGTGCTGTTATTTTCATCAAAAAAAAAAAAAAGGAGCGGATCTAGAAACTAGGACGTTTCTAGTTTGGTTGCTTAACCAAAAGTTCAGAAAAAAATAGAAGAAAATCTATTTTTCAATTTCTAGATTTAATGCTTGATAGAAAATCTAGAAAGTCGAAACATTTTTTTTTTTTAAAAAAAATGCTACTTAGGTGTTTAGAATTTAGTCACTGTCAACTCGTCGAACTTTCTCTTCCCTCACTGGTTTAATGGAGCTCATGTGTGGTCTCGTTCACCATGAGTTTGTGGATTGTTGGCTTGTCTGACTAATACACACACTAATGAGCCATGCTCACTCCGTTTTTCATTTTAAGCAATAAATAACCGAATTACCCTATTTGAAATCTCAGTTAAAATTAGTTGAACATAATTAACATATACTCCTCTTGCAGTATAAAATAGGGTAGATACAGAAAAAAAATTTTAGTTCTATATATAAGGCCCCTTCTTAAATTTTTTATGTAAATAGAGATGTGCTAGGATAAATTTATGCTAACATTGTGTCTGAAATTCCTGCAATGGCTAAAGAATCATAGCTTATCAATAACAAATGAAAGTCCTACTATTGACAAGTTATGAGAC
This sequence comes from Inga oerstediana, assembly GCA_963210345.1. Taxonomy (NCBI): domain Eukaryota; kingdom Viridiplantae; phylum Streptophyta; class Magnoliopsida; order Fabales; family Fabaceae; genus Inga; species Inga oerstediana. The sequence continues at coordinate 70,148,295 of OY723401.1, forward strand.
TTTTTTATATTATTTTTCTTAATTGGGACCTTAGTGTGATTTTCTTGAAAAAGTATGGTTCAAAATATAAGTCACTTGTAGGATAATTAATGATTTTTTTCTCAATTTTATCCCTATTTAATTTCTATTGGAAAGAGAAAAAAGAGGAGAGAAATGTGTGAAAATAATTTGAAGAGAGAGATATATAAAAAAATTTAATAAGGCGAAATGTAGAAAATTTCATCAATTTAATGCATTTTTTTCTTGGAAAATGAGGTACAAGAGTGACATATATTTAGGCATACAGTAGAATGGTATTAAAAGTATACATTTATATTGTAAATGGTAATTGTTTTCTTTTAGTTTTCATATTTTAGATGAAGAGCCTTTGTGTAGCAATTAAGATGTTGTATAGTGGCGTCGTCGAGATCACATGCACGCTCATATCATGAAAATAACCTCTAGCATAAATATTTGCCATAGATTGAGTGTCAGTATGATTTTATTTGATTTTTTGTTGGAAAGATGCAAATGTACTTTTTTGCATGATTTTTCATTCTCTTAATTTTCATTTTTAATGTTTAATAATATGAAAATTCACTTGATAGCAGAAAATTTACAATGATTTATTAAAAATTAAAAATATTTAGCTTATATATCAATCCTTAAAAAATTTCAAAAAAAAAGTTTATAAAGATGTTGGAAAATAGTGAAGATGAAGGTTTTAAGAACGTACATTCATATCTCTTATGCGGGGTAATTGAAATGAAAAACCAAAATAAATATATATTTCAAGATTTACAAAAAAAAAAAAAAAAAAAAAAATTTATCTCGGAATTCAATAAATAATTAACGACTTATTTTTAATTAATTTTTTAAAATAAATTGCTTTTTTTTTTGAACGGCAAAGAAATTGCATATATAAACCTTATATGAATGAAAGAGTCTCGGTGTAATTTCAATAAATTAAAAAAGAAAAAGGCAAAAACCCACATCCACAAGTGTTAACCTCGTCACCTTTGAGCACCTAACTGGTTGAATGCATGATATGTTATTGGTTGGCGAATTTATTATTTTTGTGTGGAGATATATTCTTTTTAATTTTCTGTAAAGACATATATTTTTCCCTATTAATTATCATAAATGAGATAGCACAAACCTATGTTTATCACAACTCCCCAACACCCTCCACACCCTACAGCAGACTTAATTAAGTCATTCCAATTAAATTTATCTAATTATATAAGTTAATTTATATTTTTAATAAACTATCAAATTTTTTTATCGAAATAAACTATCAAATTGAACTATCACTAGAAAAAGAGAGGTTTTTCTAACATTAGTAATATTTTAGGTCAGCTATAAAAAATTATCTAGAAAAAAATAACGAGTGTAATTAAATTCTTCATTTATAATTAAAACTTAGACTGATTGGTAAAGGAACTGATCTAGAAACTAGAACGTTTCTAGTTTGGTTGCTTAACCAAAAGTTCATAAGAAAATAGAAGAAAATCTATTTTTCAATTTCTAGATTTAATGCTTGATAGAAAATCTAGAAATTAGTCACTGTCAACTCGTCGGACTTCCTCTTCCCTCACTGGTTTATTGAGGTCATGTGTGGTCGCATTCACCGTGAGTTTATGGATTGTTGGGTTTGTCTGATTAATACACACACTAATGCACTATACTTCCCTCCGTATTTATTTTAAGCAATAAATAACCGAATTACCTTATTTGAAATCTCAGATAAAATTAGTTGAACATAATTAACATATGCTCCTCTCGTTGTATAAAATAGGGCAGGTAGAGAGAATTTTTTTTAGTCCTATTTATAAGGCCCCTTGTTAAATTTTTCAAGTAAATGTACAATTGTACCCTTAATTTATTATTAGTTGTCTTTGTTTTCATGGGACATTATGTATATTAAATAGGGATAAAATTAAAAATTTGTAAAATTTTGAGATAAAATCAATGAAATTTAAGGTTTTCATTGATCTATATGAAATATGTTGAAAATTGCTTCCTAAATAGAATTAGAGAAGTAAAAAAAAATAATAATTTGTTTGACAAGAATACTCTCACTTACGTGGAAGAAAAATGTGTGGTGGAAATTAAATATGAGTAATATATGTTGTTAAACATAACAGTAAAGTCATTAATATAAAATATAATGTTGTTAATATAGATACATATGTTGTTATTGACCCTTAAAACTTATGCCCTCAAAATTATCTCTGATTTTTTAGATATGAAGTTGTTAAATATGAAAGTAAAGTCGTTAATATAAAATCTGATATTGTTAATATAGATACAGACATATTATTGACCCCTAAAACTTGTGCCTTCAATTCAGAGCATTTTGGTCATTTGGTCAGAATTGAAAATTCCAAATTCCTATTTCAATTTTGATTTGAGATTTGATAAATTTGTATTACCAATTTATCTTTACTTATTTTTAATTATATTTTTCTAGATTTTTCCCAACCACCGTCAGCAGCAGCAACAACTGAGGAGAGTAGGTCGCCCAGGATGAGACTAATCTGCTAGCACAGATCAGGCCTCTTAGTTAAGCTGAAGTAACGGTTTCCGCTAAGATACTCCTCATTTCCAATAGCTTGCCCCGAATGCATAAGATAGAAAAAGGATCCTGTAGCCCAGACCCTATTGAAAAAGGTGAGCAACTTCAGTTAGAAATTCCGCTCGAGTGGAATAGATATTCTTCATTTTTGATATTGATAGGGATCCCCATATTTCTGTCACTACGGATTGATTGTCCCTACCTAACTATTTGGTAGTGGTCTAGATAGGGAGCGCAATTGCTGGCACACGAGAGAATGAAGAGCAATGATTTCAGCAAGAGCAGCCGGACGGACTACTGTAGTGAGTCCAGTGACTACTGAGTAGAGTTGAGGGTATGGGTGGGAGATCTCGGCCCTTTGAAAAACTTGTCCCTCTCTACTCAAATTTTAGATGTTTTTCTTTCTTCTTCTTTTATAATTACTCTTTCTGATCCTAATTATAAGATAAAGTTGACTTTTTTTCAGGAATTAAGGAAGTCAATTAAATTACTTTAGAGTGTTTATATTTTTAGTATCCTTAGATTATATATTAGTTTATTAGTCAAATTAATTATTTTAAAGAAAAAAATAAAAATAAAAATACTCTAAAGTAATTTAATTGGCTTCCTTAATTTCTCCAAAAAAATTAACTTTGTCTTATAATTAGGACCGGAGGGAGTATATCAAATACCTTTTTTTTTTTTGCCAACATATCAAATAACTTTTAGCAAATAAATCAATTCTATCATTTCAGAGCCCCGATAAATGGTGAGCATCATGCTATATTAGGCCAAAAAATTACTGGTTTTGAGGACTTTTACAACCGAACACTTTTCCAAGCATCACGTAAGGAAGACTTAGTTCTCTTGGAATCATTTTTTTTAGTTTTAAGTCAATTTATTATAAAAAGTAAAAAAAAATCTATGTTGTTCTTATTTAAAAACAAATAAATCAATTTTATCGGATCAGAGTCACAATAAATAAAGGAAACGATAATGTATAATTTTTAAATACTTTTAGCAACACCTTTAATTTGTAAATTAAATATATAAATATATAGTTTCTACTTTCAAATAATAATAACAATAATAAGAAATTTTAGCACATTAACAGATAATTGATTATTACTTCTTTTCAGCCTGTAGTTAATTAAGGATTTTGTTTTTACCAAAATAGCATCCTCCATGAAATGAATTAGTCCTTTACCATCGATAAAATAACGTTCACGCATTTGAAAATATATTAAAAAAATACTCAAGCAAATCTCCTCATGTTGATTATGTCAAGTGATTTCTAATCATCCATGGACATATGTCATATTTTCTTCTTACGAGTTTATAATTAAGTGATTATTTTTCATACAAGACACAGAAGTAACATGATGTGATTGAAAACTTCACATAATGAATATAACACGTTTCAAAACACATGTCTTGAGATAATGAATATAACACACTACTACAGAATTGAGATATAACCATCCCCAAGGACGTCCCAAATTGAAAATTGGGTGGTTAAAAAAGGAGGCGGTGGCATTTTCGTAATTATATATATGTAGGGGAACTTTTAGGCGTCCCAAATTTGAATTTGGGACATCTAAAGTGCTTCCTGGCGCGAAATATAAATTTCATAAATTTTTTTTAGCGCCTGGAAATGGGTTTAGGCGTCCCAAATGCCATTTGGGATGCCTAAAGGCGTCCCCTACCCGCATGTCAGACACTTGTCTGACATGCGTCTTCTCATCTATCACACCTCTCCTCACATCCTCTCAACAATAACTTTACTCTTCTTCCTCCTCTCCCCACCCACCGTCGGCCCTCCTCTTTGTTTTTTTCTTCAACTCCTCCCTCCTCCCTTGTTCAAGCTCTTTGTTTCTTCAACTCCTCCCTCCTCCCTTCTTCTTCCTCTTTGTTTCTTTGTTTCTTCAACGCACGCAACCGACCCTGCTGCAACTTCACCTCCTCCACAGTGGGTAGATTTTTGCTCTCTCCTCCACCTCCGTCCTTCCATTGTTGTGCACACCACCGTGGATCTCCAACGTCTTCTCTACCTCTCCAACATACTAGCTAGTGGGCGCCCCTGATCAGGTTGGTTTATTTTGTTCTTGTTTTTTTTTGGTAACAGAATGGTATATTTTGTTTTTGAAATATAAATTTACTTGAAATGGTTGAGATTGTGCTTATATATTGCTTATATTGAGATGGTTGAGATTAACCTGATGTGTTTGGTGTGGTTATATTGCTTAAATTGCATTTATTCGGGAATGGTTTATTTTCTTGTTTAAATATAAATTTACTTGTGTATAATAGAAATCCCTGTTGTTCAGTTTTAGGGAAATCTAGCTTTTATAAGCCAATGGAGATTTATCCATACACACGTAGTGGCACCACCCCATTTCATTGGTCTTGTTCCTGCACCATTAATTAGTATATATAATAAAATAAAATATGATTTATTTAAATTAAAGAAATTCTTGTATTCCAAACGAATTATGAAGAATAATTCAAGCCAAAACTAAAAAAGAAAACCATAACCCCAATATTCATTAAATGGCTTTTATCTAAATATTTTCAATAAAACAATTTTATTTTTGGAAGAACTCAACTTAAAATTGTTTTGTTAATATGAAACTCGTTTTTTTTAATTCTTCCAAACCTCAAAAAAATTCTTTAATTTAATCTTATTGTATTTATTTTATTATACATTAATTTTATATACATATACTTATTAAAAAAATAAGTTACATAGCACTGAAACCCTTTTAAGAGGAGAGAGGAGGCTAGGAGGGGGCAATAAAATTATTAAGCCCATATTTTAAAATCCTAAATTGGGTTGATAACTTAATTAGGCAATCCCATCATATGTCGTTGAGAATTGTACTAAACGTGTGAATGTTATTGGTAATGCCTTAGGTGGTAACAAAATGGATCATAGTTGGATGAATGCTTTGAGAACTAGTGAAGAATATGAGAAAGGGGTGGACGAATTTATTGAATTCGCTAAAAAGAATGCTCCTGCAAGAAATGGGAAGTATTTTTGTCCTTGTGTCAATTGTTTGAATGAGAGTAGACGGGATGTTGATGTCATAAAGGATCACCTACTATGTGATGGAATAAATCTGTGATACACAAGGTGGATATGGCATGGTGAGGAAGTAACTGATTGTCCGTCACACAAGAAGGAAGCTGTGGATGTCATAGATGAAGATAGAATGGAGAGAATGATTAACGATGTTGAGGCAGAATCCTTTGTACAGTCGCAGGAGTATGACAGCCTGCGGAGTGATGCAGAGACACCATTGTACAGTGGTAGTAAGTACACGCGGCTGACAGGAACATTACATTTGGTTAACTTAAAGGCAACTTGTGGGTGGACCGATAGTAGTTTCACATTGCTACTTGAACTATTGTGTGATATGTTTCTGGAGGATAATGTACTTCCAAATCGTATGTATGAGGCCAAAAAAATCCTGTCTACAATAGGTATGGAGTATAAAAAGATACATGATTGCCCTAATGACTGCGTACTATATAGAAATGAGTACGGAGGTCTTAGTGAGTATCCTAAGTGTAAAACTGCACGATACAAAGTGAAAAAAGATGGTGGTTGTGGTGATGTGACAAGTAAAAGGCAACCTTTAAAGGTTATGTGGTATCTTCCAATAATACCACGTTTTAAACGTTTCTTTGCGAGTGCAACAAAAGCGAAGAAGTTGAGATGGCACTCTGATGAGAGAATATCTGATGGGAAATATCTTCGGCACCCAGCTGACTCTCCACAATGGCAAAAAATAGATGAAATGTTCCCTCAATTTGGCAGCGAGCCGAGAAACCTACGGCTTGGGCTTTGTACAAATGGCATCAATCCGTATAGAACTCTTACTAGCACACATAGTGCGTGGCCGGTTCTCCTTGTAATATACAACTTGTCTCCCTGGCTATGTATGAAACGTAAGTATATGATGCTATCTGGACCAAAACAGCCAGGGAACGATATTGATGTCTATTTGGCGCCTTTGATTGAGGACTTGAAGAAGTTGTGGGAGGAAGGCGTAGATGTGTTTGATGCTTATAAGAAGGAGTCTTTCAAGCTACGTGCAATGATTTTCACAACGATAAACGACTTCCCTGCGTACGGAAACTTGTCAGGGTACAGCGTGAAGGGTCACAAAGCATGCCTAATATATGAAGCAGACACACACTTCCAACAACTAAAGCATGGAAGAAAAACTGTCTACCTTGGCCACAGGAGGTTTCTTCATCGGTTCCACCCGTATCGTAGGCTAAGAAAGCGGTTTAACGGCTTACCGGAGCATGGAATGGCTCCAAAGTCATTAACCGGAGAGGAAGTCTACAGTCGAGTAGAACGTATCCATGTCACTTTTGGTAAGAATCAGAGGGTTTCGGGTGAGAAGAACATATGGAAGAAGAGATCCATTTTCTTTGATCTTCCATATTGGCGTTCGCTTGACGTGAGACATAGTATTGATGTGATGCATGTGGAGAAGAATGTTTGTGATAGCCTTATCAGTACGCTTTTGCACATACCAGGGAAGACTAAGGATGGGATTAATGCGAGATTAGACCTTGTCGATATGGGAATAAGAGAACGGTTACATCCACAACTAACAAATGATAGTAGGAGGGCATACATGGAGCTAGCAGCGCATACACTATCAAAAGCAGAGAAAAGAAGTTTGTGTGGGTGTTTGCATGAAATGAAGGTGCTGCAAGGGTATTTCTCGAATGTGAGAAGATGTGTCTCAATGGACGATTTGAAGTTAGTGGGAATGAAGTCCCATGATTATCATGTGTTGATGCAACAACTATTACCAGTAGCTATTAGAGGCATAATGAAAGATGAAGTACGAACCATAGTAACAAGATTGTGCGTTTTCTTCAATGCTATCTGTAACAAAGTCATTGACACTGAAAAGTTGGATGAACTAGAAAATGAGGGTTACATTATTTTGTCACAACTAGAGATGCACTTTCCTCCTTCATTTTTTGATATAATGGTGCATTTGGTAGTTCATTTGGTGAGGGAGGTAAGGCTATGCGGTCCAGTTTACCTGAGGTGGATGTACCCTTTCGAGCGATACATGAAGATCTTAAAAGGGTATTCTAAAAATCCTTATCGACCAGAAGCCTCAATAGTAGAAAGATATGTAGTTGAGGAGGCTATGGAGTTTTGCAAAGATTATATGTCAGGGAAGAAGGAACAATCTCGGCATGAAGAAGGGAGAAGCAAGGGAACACGAGGACTGAAAGTGAAGAATGTTCCTCGTGAAGAGGTGTTGCAAGCCCACTTGTATATCCTGAATAATATGGAAGAAGTTCAACCTTACATAAATGAACACAGAAAGACTTTGAAGAACAAGAATCCAAGGAAGAATGACATGCAGATTGCTATTGAGTAAAACAAGACATTCATGCAGTGGTTCGAGGAAAAGGTTTTGCACGAGATCGGTGTGTCTGAGACAATCGAGTGGCTAGCTTGGGGGCCTTCGTTTCAGGTCATTGCTTGGACCGGTTATGATATAAATGGCTATTCTTTCTATACCAAAGAGCAAGATGACAGAAGTACCATGCAAAATAGTGGGGTCATGGTAGAAGCTGAATCTATGCACTTTTCCAGTTCGAGAGACAAAAACCCCATATTAGAGTCTATGGCCTATTATGGAGTTATAAAAGAAATATGGGAGATGACATACAACAAGTTCAAAGTTGCTTTATTTAAATGTAAGTGGGTTAGCAATAATGCCGTGGTAATAGATAAACAATTTGGATTTGTCTCAGTCGATCTTCGAAAAGTTGGCTATAGAGACAAGCCCTTCATTTTAGCAAGCCAGGCGAAACAAGTGTTTTATGTCACCGATCCTGCCAGCAAAAACATGTCCATTGTCCTTAAAAGTAAAAAACAGAAGTATGGTGATCCGACCTTCAACCTTGATGACACACTACCTTTCACAACAACTACACCTCGAACAAATGAAGTAGAATTGGTAGATGATGACGAATATGCTGTAAGAAATGACCATGGTGAAGGACTATGGGAAACAATATAGAGTAAGACCTTAATTTATAAACAAGAACTGTGTTTTTTCTGTTTTACTTCCCGCTTAGTATATTTCGTTTTCATTGCAATTTATTTACATTTCTGATGTCGCTTTTTGTGTTAACAGGAATATGGACAACTCTAGTGATGATAAGAGGCGTAGAGATGACGAAAGCTCTAGCAATGACGAAAGGCCTAGAGTTGAACCCCCTGCAAGAAGGAGGGTTAGAGGCTGTACAAAGATGGGAGCATTGGTTGCACGTCATGAACATCAACAGGAGAGGCTGCATATAGACTTCGATGACAATATGAATCCAGTTGGTCCTGAGGAAGACCACGTCATTCGTAGGACTTTTGGCTCGAAGCAAAGTGCGCATTACCTATGATAATTGGAGATTGGTTTCCCCAAAAACGAAAAACATGATTTGGCAGCAACTTTTGGTATGTAAGTTTTGATGCATTGTAGCTTTGTTCTTATTGTTTGAAATATAATAATCTTATGTTTTACTTTGCAGCAAACATACGATGTCCCAGACACCACGGAGATGTATAGGCACTGGATGGATGAGGTTCGTGTACGATGGAAAGGTTTCAAGAACAAGCTAACAGCACGGTACATTCGAGGGGCCCTTAGGGGTCAGGATCCATGTGCACAGTATACGTATTTGTCTCCAGAGGACTGGAGGTTGTTTGCGGCATCACGAGCAGATCCTGAGTTTTTGGTAAGATTTCTATCATCATGATATATAACTTGTAATTTTCATATACTTTATATTGTTGATTTATTTTTTGTTGTTTTTCATTCATAGAAATTAAGTGCAGAAAATGCCCAGAGGCAAGCAGAAAATAAAGATCAACATTTCATGTCTCGCGGTGGATATCGGAAGATTGAGCGGCAAATGGTGGCAGAAGAGTTAGAGAAAATGAAGGAAGCAGCGGAATCTGATCCTAACGTTGTTATCCAGCCACCGGCACCTCCTCCACGTCACAAAAAATGGAAAGCAGGGAGGATTATGGCTGGGAAGTACATAAATCCGACTGTTGCTGAGGTTGCTACGAGGATTGTAAGTAGTTATACCATAAGTACCTAATTTTTTACATATCGCGAGTGGTTTCGATACATTTACGATAAACTGCATACTATAGGATGAACTGGACGAGCAGAGTAGCCAAGGTTCATTCAATCCAAGTAGACGGATGGACATCTTGTCAACGGCTATTGGGAAGGTAGATGACCTTAGTCGTGTTCGAGGAGAGACACGGGGAGTTAGTGCTGCGAGGTATTTTGGACGAGACCCACGTTATTCGTCACAAGCTGGACCTAGTAAGGACGTTGCGGCCAAGATTCGAGAGGAGCTCGAACGAGAGATCGAAGCTAACCTTCGCGACAAGCTCCGACAAGAGCTGTTGCCAGAGCTTCAACTTGAAATTGCAAAGATGTTTGAAGCACAAAGGGCAAGGGACGAGCATAGAACTCAGGAATCCCCGGTCTTCAATAGCACCAGAGGAAGTTACAACCCTCTGGAGCAACCACTTGGCGACCCTTCTCCCACTCCAGTGTCGGGAGACCCTTGCACCCTCTATTTGGATGATCCACTGTTGCGTGTTGTTGCTGATGCTCTCGTTCACACTCGTGCTACCACCCACCATAATCAACAAATTCCGGAGGATTTTCGTAGGGTGAATGTGATGAGTGTTAGAAAGGGGGAAAAAGGTACAGCCATTCCTGTTCCTGATCCAGAGGTTGGCACGTTAGGTCAAGCGATAGGATCTTTCATCCTTTGGCCTCGCAATCTTATTGGTTCAGACGCAACACCTCCAATGGTAGGAATTACCTTACTGTTACTGAAAATATGTTGGCATCCTAATAACAATTTGTATTTTGATGTTCTAAAAGGATGACGAAGCTGCGAGCAAATGGCCCTACTTAGCACGGCTGCAACAGATCTACAAGGGCATTAAACAGATTGACTTGAAGATGCCTCCAGGGATTGTGGGCCAAGTGGAGTATCCCTACACGATTGACAATATACAGATCTCAAGTAGTTTATCAGGTTGGAGGAGATAGATGCAGGCTGGGTGAAATTTGCAGTCCGGTAAGTTTTTTTTTCAATTTTCAAATAGAATTCATTTAGTGGTTTTTTGTTTTCATACATTCAATAATTGATTCCTTATTTTAATTCTATTATAGCACCTTCCACGATCTCTGCACAAACATGGAAAGACGTGATTGGTATGGATTCTTATGTCCTGCGAATACGACAGGGGATACTTGTACTATGGCGCATATGACTCACTATGTCGGCTACGCAATGGCACAAACCAAACTTCGTTGTTATCTAGCACCCATTGTCCAACGGTTCGTATTTACATTTTGTCAATTTAAGAAGTTTAATAAATAATTGTCTTCTCACTCATCTAACTTCATTTTAATGTGTACATGTTGTTAAAGTTACCACTAGAGTTTGTGTGTTATATGTCCCCGCCGCAACGTAGTCTATTGGTTTGATCCCTTGAGTAAAAAGCCAGACAGAGATACAAAATCCGTCTTCGACACGTAAGTTATTCTGTTTGTATTTCATTGACAACCAAAAAAAAATGAATGGTTCTAATTTCTGTTCATTTTGCTTTTCATGATAGTGTTTGTCAAACATATAGAGTCCTAGGTGGGTCACGCGAGGGTACAGTTGTTAAAAAGCCAAAATGGTTTTATCCCATAGTAAGTACATTCGATCATACCTAATTGTTTCATTAACGGTCCTTTTAGACATATCTTTATTGATTTTAACAACCAATTGCATCCCTTTGATTTAAAGTGCCCTCGGCAACCTGGCAACACTGAATGCAGATATTATGTTATACTTTATATGTATAGCATAACTCAAAGTGGAATTACTAGCGATTTTGAAAAGGTAATCGCTTCTTCATTCTCAAATGATAATATTTTTTGTGTTTTAATCGAAATGCTAATTAATTCATTTGCTTGAGATTCATTTCATCAAAGCTTACTTTCTAATTTTCAGATTTTTGATAATGAAGATGCCTACCTACGTGAAGACCTTGATTTGATCAGAGATCTTTTGGCTGGACATCTTCTTCAACATATAGAGCAGTAAACTTTTTATTTTATATCAGTTTGTAGTTGTGTGATGACAGCGTTTTGACACTTTCTGGTTGTTTTTTGTTGATATATATAGTAGTAGGTTGTATGAAAGGTTATTGTATGTATATATAGTAAAGATTGTAGTGCTGGATGTCCTTACCAGTTTGTAACGGACAGTGTGGTTTATTAATCCATCTTCTATTCTGTTTCTGCAGTTTGAATTCGTTGGGTAATACAGAATGCAAATTATGGTATAAAAAAAAAAACCTAACTTTTAGACGTCCTAAATTAAGAATTGAGAGGTCTAAATTCCCCCAGGGTGGGACTTTATACGTCCCAAATGACATTTGGGAGGTCTAAAGTCCCACCCTGGGGGGACTTTAGGCGTCCCAAATTAAAGTTTGGGACGCCTAAAGTCCCACCCTGGGGGGACTTTAGACGTCCCAAATTGTAATTTGGGACGCCTAAAGTCCGACTTTACATGTCCCTATCATTTGGGACGTCTTTTGTTACAACTTACTACGCCCCCAGTATATACGTCCCCCCGTTTTGGGATGTTAAAGGTGCCAAATTTGGGAGGTTATAGCCCCTTTTTGTAGTAGTGACACTTGACATAATGATAATATAAGCAACTTGATTTTTAAGTAATATCCGAAATCTATGTATTGAAGTGAAAAGTTTTTGTCTTCTAAAAGGGAAACCCTTGATTAAATTAAAAAATATATATATTTCTCTGTTTTTTTTTAAAAAAAAAATTTATCTATTTTATTATTATTTTTTACTTCTGATAATGACAGTAGTAAATCCTTATGTTGGCATTCTTATTATTATTATTATTATTATTATTATGTTACTAGACTTGACTTGATGAGTACTAAAAGAGCACCAAACTATCAGGAGCACAATGAAGATGATGGGCATCATCATTATTTTGGGGGTTATAATGATATCGCTTCAGCGCATATTCACCGTCAATGACGATAACAGCACCTATGCATACAAAGCCATAGAAAATATCTTGGTTAACTGTGGATCCTCCACCTCCGTTCAAGTCGGTAATCGGATGGCAATTCCTGATATGAACTCTCCACAGTTTTCTCTTATTCAAAATCCTCTCTCGTCCTCAATTCAAGCCAACACATCGTCAGTCAGCATCCTTTCTACAGTGAACTACGTCCTTTACACCACCGCACGCCTTTCTCACTCTGAATGCACTTACTCATTTCTGGTCACTGAAGGCCCCAAGTTTGTTCGCCTTCACTTTTACCCATCTTCTTACTCCAACTATAATCGCCAGTCCTCTCTTTTCTCTGTTAAATCAGGTCCCTTCACCCTTCTTAAAGGCTTTAACGCTTCATTCATTGCAGACAACGATCATGATTCCAGAATGATTGTGTTCCGAGAATTCTGTGTCAACGTCAAACCTGGTGAGCAGAGGCTGAATGTTACCTTCATACCCAACACCACCACGAGTACGGACGCTTACGCTTTTATTAATGCGATCGAGGTTGTTTCTATGCTTCCATTTCTTTATTACACTAAACCAAGTGACCTAGGTTTTAAACTTATTGGTCATAGCTCTTTCTACCAAATTCAAAGCAACATGGCACTGGAGATGATGTACAGAATCAATGTTGGGGGGCGTCAAATCCCTCCTGATCAAGACACAGGAATGTTCCGTAATTGGGACGATGACAAGCAGTACTTGACACAATCTCCCACAAGTCGTCTTCCAGTTTATCTTGTCAGTGAAGAACTTAAATACACAAAAATTCCCAATTATACTGCACCAGACGAGGTATATCTAACTGGGCGTATTAGCCTTGATGCGAACGAGACTTTGGTAATGTATAACGTGACATGGGAGTTTGAAGTGGACTTGGAGTTCTTGTACCTGGTAAGGCTCCAGTTTTGTGAGATTTATGCAACTTTTCAACAGACTAGCCAAATTGTTTTTAAGATCTTCATTGCTGATGAATTGGCTGAGGGTCATGCTGATGTGTTATTGTGGGCTGGAGATAATCTAACTCCTTACTATAAGGACTACGCAGTGTGGATGTTGAGCAATGATCAAAACTTGAAGAAACTCAATCTTTCCATTAAGTTACAACGATATGATGACGGACACATAAGCAACTACATGGACGTGATATTGAACTGAATTGAGATATTCAAAATAAGTGATGCCAATTTCAATCTCGGGGCTCCCAATCCCGACCCATGTCTAAAGCCATACTCACCACAGTTCAATTCCCAAAACCCCATGAGCTTAGACAAAACGACAATGATTTTCATCGTTGTTGGAACGACTTCAGGACTCATTCTGCTATCTGTCATATTTCTCATCATCAGGAGACTCAGAACCAGGATACAGCCCTCCACAGCCACGTCGGAAAGATCTAAGAGTAAACACGGCTTGCCATGACTACCATCCGATTTGTGTTGATGCAAGACACTCTACAAACCTCAACAAACTATGAAAAAGTGTTAAAAACTATGAAGAAAAATGAAAGAAAACCTAATAGGCTCACAGAAGCAAACCCCGATCAATCTAAACCAATTGATACTTAGTAAACCAAAGGAGTCAAAATTGACTCCCTGGCAATGGTGCCATTGATTTTACACAACCTTAGCCACCTCGGAGTCAACTCACAATTTACCATGAATTAAATGTAATATAATGCAAACAACTCAGGATTTTTCTCTTATCAAGGAGCCATTTATTTTGACTTCCCTAAGTAAAACTAAGTGCTATAAACATGGTTAGAAAAAGGGTTTAGAAATTTGTTTTCTTTAAATCAAAATTCATTAAAATAAAGCTATTTCTAATCTTTTTTTTTGTGTGGTATTTTTGAAAATAATGAGAAATGTAAAATTAAAAGTGAAGATATGTATAATATATGCTCTTGGTGATGAAGAAAATGCTTATCCTTGCTCAAAGAGATTATGGGAGTTAAAAAATCATCAAGTCTTAAGAAAAACCTCAAGATAACACTTAAGTCCAATATTCCTAATCAATAGTAGCTCCTACAAACATAACTAACTACTACGTCTTGAGATATTGTTTAAAACCACTTAATGTGCAATTGAAATTGGAATAATGCAACATGAGCCTTCTTGAAATTGAGTGCTAAACAGCCCCTCAAGGGCACAAATAAATCACGTTAACTAGACAATAACATGCTAATTAACATAATCTCATTGCAACCACAAATAAATTCAAACATATATAATTTTCACACTACAAAATCCAATCTCAATTACAAATATCAAACCAATAGAGACAATTAACATCAATCTCAGTTCCAGAATCACATATATAAAAATTCATAAAACTAGGCAATCCAAATATATAATTCTAGACTAATGGAATGATAGCAAAACTCCCCTTTGAAGTTCAATAAGCTCAAGCACAAATCTTCACCGCCAAGAATCAATGAAAATCAGCCTCTCATGATGTTAATTACTCCAATAGCATCTTCAAAGCACTACCATAGAATAGCAAATAGGGAATTACAGAGACCAAATCACAAATATTAGAAAATGGTGCTATCGGTTTTCTTGGGAATGACTGAAGGAAACGGCAGAGCCACAGAGGAATGTTGGAGCTGTGAAGAACCGAAGTTGTGGCTGTGGTTGAAGTTGAGAGAGGAAGGACTGACTGTTTCCGGCGGTGGTGTGGTTAAGCTTAATGGAAGTCTTGGCCCAACGGCCTGTAGTAGTAAAACCGGAGCTAACAGTAGTGAAAAACAGAGCAGAACGACGCTAGTTGAGGTCTGAGATTCTACAACGTCATGCTTGGTCTCTCTCCTTTGGTGGGTTATGACGGAAGTGACGGTGGTGTGTTGCTTGGTCTCTTCCCTTCCTTCTCGTTCCAATTTCTGCAACTTAAGATCAGCACTCTCTTTGCGGCACACCCAGATCTGGTTTAGATCCTCTGGTCCTCTGCTGTGTAACAATGATGGACGGTAGAGGTGATGAATGGTCGTCGGTGATGATGGAGGTGATAGGATCGCCGCCGACTAAGGAGGAAGAAAAGGAAAGTGATTTCGGTGATCAGATGCTTGCCCTTAGTTTGTGCGGCGCCCCTGTATATCACT
The DNA here is from genome assembly GCA_963210345.1 of Inga oerstediana. NCBI lineage: Eukaryota > Viridiplantae > Streptophyta > Magnoliopsida > Fabales > Fabaceae > Inga > Inga oerstediana. Next base: position 70,164,092 of record OY723401.1, read on the forward strand.
CCCAGCTAGCCGTATCATTGTCGGGTTTGCCATGTCCAAATCCCATATCCTTACACTGTCGGGTCTGTGTCTTTACGCTAGAATCAGATTAACTCTTGTCAAAACGCAAGTTTTAACCAGGGACTAAAGTGAGAAGATTAAAAGTTTTTGGAGGGACATAGATTCAGATGTCAAAATGTAATGAGGATTTACTACAATTTGCAATAATTGAGAGTCATTTCTTGTCATTTTACCTAACCCCTTTCCATAAAATTATAATTTTCACAAAGGAAAAATTGTGAAAAAATCCCTCATTGGCAACTTATTTGCCAAATGGGACCTTCGCGTGCAGATTACCTTCCATGTGTGCAGAATATCTTCCCTGGTGTGTAGATGATCTTCCTTATATGCAAATTCTTCCCTATACGTGTGTAAAAATCTTCCCTCCATGTGTAAGATATCTTCCCAGGTCCCATTTAGCAAATAAGTTGTCAATGAGTTCTTTTTTAGCAATTCTCCCTTTCACAAATCATGAGGCCCTTTTTTGTAATTTTTTTTCTAAACCTCAAAATATTAATTTTGACCTTCTAAAATTTCCAATTTCCTTCCACAACACCAACAATGCAAAATTAAGCATAGAATAGCATTAAAAATCCAAGAAACAATTGTACAAAATAATTAACAAATTATGACCATTTTGCCCCTAATTACAATTACTTCAATACAATGTTCCTAACTAAAATTAATGCTTAATCACGCAATAATGTCCAGAAAGTACATTTAAAATACCAAATTAATCATGAAAAATCATGTAAAAATATGATTCAATCAAAATGTGCACACAAACGGGCAATACCATTACAAAGAAATTTAGGAGGATTGTCAAGCATATTCTTGCTTGAATAATAATTGAAAAGATACAAGTCATATGGTACATTACCCAATGTACATCAAGTTTCATGCTTTATATATAGTAAAATGATTAGATTGTTTAGCTTTGTAAGATGAGTTAACTATACGAAAATTAACATCATGATAAATCTTTACACTTATTGAACTAGTTGCATCATGAAGGGGTATAAGATTGCTAAATAGTCATTGATTGCTTAGTTCCACCATAGATCACTTGATTTAGTCATTCTTGGAGGCAAGATACAAGATTGCCAATTAAAGAATTTCATTAAAGGGTTTTTGGAATTATTAAATTAATTCAAACAATTAAGGGTGTTATATGACCATAGAGTTAGGTCATAAACACATAAGGCTTAGATCCTTTAATGAACAACATGCTTTTAGAGAAATCAAAAGGATCAAATATCTCATCAGGGATATATCACATTTAGTGATCTAGATGAGACATTATTTAAGTGATGAAATTTAATTTGAAGTTTGTAGTCTCAATTATTGGTACCTAAATTATGAGATATTAGCAAACATTTAAGTTGGAACCGAATAAACATTCTAGGTTTATTCATTAAGTTTTTGACCCATTAAGTAAGGGTACTACTTGTGACGCATGGAAGGTAATACTCGATCAAAGAGGGCTTACCGTCATAATTCTTGTAGTATTGCTTAAATAAACATTGACTCACTAGATGACATTAGGTTGCGGCCAAATGGGAGACTGTTAGATATTTAATTATTTATAATTACATATTTTATTTAATATAGATTATATCTAAATACTATCTTATCATTGTTTTGAATAAAATATCTCTTGATTGTGGTTTGCACGTGATTTGTATAGATATTTTGTTTAGGGTTACCTGCCTGGTCGGTAAGCTGCTACAAGCCTTGATGGGAGGTTATAAATAGATTAGGCCAGGTCTTAAAGTAGTAACGTGATTTGGATAGATATTTTGTTAAGGGTTCCTTGACGGATGACGGCTATTCCCAGATCATCGTTGTGCCTCATCTTCTTGTTAGAAGAATCTTAAGTTATCTTCTTCTAATCTTCTTTTCTCTTTTCATCTCTCAAGTTATGAGAAGTAGCATGTATAGTTATATGGCTAGAGATACTACTGATAAAGTCTTTTGCTGTTACTCTTAATTTTAAAGTCTATATATTATGTATTTAAGAACTATTTCTGTTTTTATTCTAACAAAGTATCCTAGATGGTAGAAATTTTTTCAAAAAAGATCTACTTGGGGATATTGGAATTGGATCCTCGATTTGAATCTGAGGTGACAATTGGATCACCAACGTTTCTTTGCCTGCACAACCTGAGAATAATGAAGAACTCATTGTGAAATGTGGCAGAGTTAAGGACCTCATTGAAAATGGTGCATGGGACCTCTCTGAGGTTCTACACCTTTTATTAGATGATATAATGCTCATTTGGAACAGCTATTAGAATGCTTAAAAGTAGTTTTTCAACCGTGATTTACGGTATACGAGATAAGTATATGAGAGGAGTTTTGTCTCGATTTACTTGAAAAGCAGCTTATAAGCAATCTTAACGCCATAATAAACATACCCATAATTGCTGCTATTTATGACATTCCCATTCCTACCAATGGTATTGAAGATAAACTGGTTTGGTTCGGTGCAAAGAATGGTGAGTACTCTGTTAAACTTGGGTACTCAAGGGCAAAAGACCTTGAGACCGCCCCCAAGCTAAGGCCAGCTCGTCTTGCTTGGTTCCCTCTGCTGTTTGGAAGATGATTTGGAGAATTAAGACAGTTCCCCATGTTCAACAGTTCATTTGGTGTCTTCTGAATAGAGCAATTGCAACTTGTGAAGCCCTGCATAAGCGACATAGATCCCCAAATAAAATCTGTCCTATTTGTGCTGTAGAGGATGAGACCATAGAGCATCTCTTCTTTTCATGTCCGTGGACACGTTGCATCTGGTTTGGGTCTCCCTTCGGAATCAAAATTACACCTGGTGAGATTCATAATTTTAATGCATGGTGGTTGAGCCTATTTAATGATAACTATGCACTGTCAGATGATGAACTCTCATTGATTTGCTGGCTGTTGTGGAATATTTGGAAACAGTGTAATGATTATGTTTTTTCCATGATCCCTCCCTGTCCCTCGGCTGTAATTGATTTGGCTTAGGCAGCTAATAATGAATTCTGGGCTACCTGTATTGAGCCAAGTGTTCCAACGCGAAATTTGACTGATTCATGGTCTGTTGCCAATAATCCTGATCTTTACCACTGGAAATGACGAGGCGTCTGTCAGGACATCATGAACCTTTTAGCATCTAAAGTTGGGTACTCTTTGTCTTTTACTCCTCGGAGGGGTAATGCTACGGCTAACCATCTTGCAGCTGAAGCTTTTATGGGGGGTGTGCCCATTAGGGTGGGTTTCCTAACCATCACTCTCTATATAGTTCTCTTGCACAACAAAAACACACACTCGTCTTCTTCATTAAATTCTCTTGTCCCTTTTTCCATTTTGTTTCGTCTGTCCCCACTTTTGTTCCTAGTTGTTCCCTTTTCTTCATACTCTCTGTCTCTCTTCCTCTTTTGAACCCCACTACAGTTGATCCCTACTCCACTCCACAGCTCACATTTGCTCATCCTCGTCACTCAAGCTAGCGTCACCAACGTAAGAAGAAGATTGTTTCATTCTAGCTTGCTTTGTTTAAATTTTTTTAGTAATCTTTTAATTTACTTAATCAGTTGTTGATGTACTGTGTTCACATATCAAGTTCTTGTATTGTGATATTTTTTATGTTAGCTTTGGAGAGTATTAATGTAAGAACATTATTGTTGAGGAAATGACAATAAATATATTGTTGTGTAAGAAAATTATTGTTGGGGAACTTAAATTTTAAATGTGAAAATTATATATATATATATATATAATAGGTTGAAATATAAAATAGAAAGATTGAAAATTTGAGAGATGATAAACATGAAAGTAACTCATTATAAAATAAAGCTTCACAATCAGGAAGCAAAAAAAAGGACCACAGGAAAGAAAAGAAAAAGAAAACGCAAAAAAAAAAAAAAGGGCCTTCTGTGGCGCCTGGTCAGCCAGGCGCCACAGGAGGGATGCCTCCTGTGGCGCCTGGTTGGTCAGGCGCCACAGTAGGCTATTTAAAAAAAAAAAATTTAAATAGCTGTGGCGCTTCCAAGCGCCACAGCTTTTTTTAGTAGCGTTAAGATAGGTGGCATTTCGCAAGCGCCACAGCTAATGCAATTATAAGCGCCACAGATTTGATTTTTTGTAGTAGTGATAGCTACCTAATTAATCACAGGCGAATGTTTTGAGAACAACGTAAATTGAGGTGGAGCCCGCTTATGTATCAGGAGTTGAATTATAACTTACAAAGTCATAAATTTAAATTCTACTAATGTGAGAACTTTTATTCGTCAGCAATTTTTGTGTCCAAAAACATGCCAGAATTGGATAAAAACTATTGTTCAAAAAAATAAAAGGATTAAAACTTAAAATTTATAAAAACTAATGAAAAGAAAAAACAGTGACATAAATTTTGGTTATTGTTTAAATTTGTCACATACATGATATCCTTAAACGTTAAAACAAAGACTGGTTTGAACAAGTAAATTAAATGTATAATTTTATAAAATAATGCTACATTCAATCTTTAATATAAGATTCACTTTAATTAAAAAAGTGAACTGCATGGATCTTACATTAAGAACTGAAGGAATTATTATAAGGTAAAGAAACATGTATAAACTGTTAATAAGCTAGCCCAGAATAGGAGAAAAAATATTAATCTCTTCTTGAGATTTATAAGCCACAATAGCATTACAACTATCAACCCTTCTTGGGTGATCATACTATTAACCCTAAACTCTAGGATTAATGAGAGATGAGGACCAAGTTAACCTGTAATATCCCAATTTTTGATTAAGGGATAATCATGATTATTGTGGATAATTATGAATTTAATTGGGATTATTATGTAATTTATGACTACATTAATTAATGTCATAATTAGTGGAAATTGGAAGAAGGGAATTAATGTAATATGATATTGGTGTGCATGTGTGTGGTATTTAAAATCAAGGGTTGAGATTCATTGTGCATGGGTTGGAATCCAGTGTATTTAACTTGGGTGAGCTCATTGTGGGAATGAATGAGATGCTGACAAGTGGCATTGTGAGAGTTGTTGGATGAAGGCCACAAGAGGACAAAAGTTTACTTTTTCCTCTCATATCTCTCTCCCTCCATCTCTCTCTCATTTCTCTCTCTTCCCTTCCTCCATTTCCGGCGGCTGAACTAGGCAAGAAAGAGAAAGAAGAGCTTGTGATTTGAGTAGGTAAATGATCTCCATTGCTCAAGTTCCTTTTTATAAATGTTGATCCTTGAGTCATGGGCTTCATTTTGGTGTGTATAGTTTGGCCATTTGGTGCTGATTTGTGCCACACGAAAATCTGATTGTGGGTGAATCAAGAACTCTCTTTGGAGAAGTTGATAAGGTGAGTAAAACCAATCTATCTATCTATGTTTCATACCATTTGAAGTAGTTTATAAATTCTGGAAATTTTGGCTTGAATCCGAAAATTTAGTGCCACTGTTCATTTGGTATGTTTTTGGCATGAGAATGGTGTTTTGGAATGAGTTTATGATAGATAGATTGATTGGAGGTTGAAATGTTAAGTTTAGTAATTTTGGGAAAATTGATTATTTGTGTTGATTCAACCCAAAACATGATAATAGAGTTGGATTTTGATCATTTTAATGATTCCATTGAATTCCGTGGGTGTTTTTTGTGGGAGTAGCTTTGGGTTGGTATTTGGGTTCATTTGGATCACTTGGAAAAATTTCTGGAAATGCTGTCATACCTTCTCGTTTTCTGGTTTCTGATAATCGTGCTTGAGGTGAGAGGGTGTGTGCTCGAGTGAGGGAATAACATCACTCAAGTGAGGATTTTGTGCTTGAGGTGATTCCATATTTGTGCTCGAGTGAGGATTTTGTGCTCGAGTGATCCTTTTCTGTGAAAGTTCATGTGCTCTCGGGCATGTGCTTTCTGTCTTCACTTCCTTGTGCTTGAGGTGATTTCCGTACTTGTGCTCGAGTGAGGATTTTGTGCTTGAGGTGATTCCATATTTGTGCTCGAGTGAGGATTTTGTGCTTGAGTGATTCTTTTCTGTGAAAGTTCTTGTGCTCTCAGGCATGTGCTTTCTGTCTTCACTTCCTTGTGATTGAAGTGATTTCCGTACTTGTGCTCGAGTGATGATTTTGTGCTTGAGGTGATTCCATATTTGTGCTCGAGTGAGGATTTTGTGTGAAAGTTCTTGTGCTCTCGGGCATGTGCTTTCTGTCTTCACTTCCTTGTGCTTGAGGTGATTTCCGTACTTGTGCTCGAGTGAGGATTTTGTGCTTGAGGTGATGTCCATACTTGTGCTCGAGTGAGACCATTTTCACTCGAGGTGAAGCAGTGAAAAATGAGTTTTTGTGCTTCCAAAAGGGGATCTTTGGGATAGTTCTTCCAACCCTTTAGGAGTTTTGTTAGGGGTATTTAATGACTCTAAAAGAGCAATAATGATAACCAATTAAGCATTATAAAGTGAATTAAGTCTTGGAATAGAGAATAACTCTTCGTCCCTAATTGTGAAAATAGGATTTGATATTTGCCTTCCTCGGGAGAGACCGGCGCTAGGACACGCCCGGAAGAACTCAGGTAGTGGCTTTTCTCTCATATCTTGTATGATGTCTTGGTATGCATATCTTATCATTGAACTTGTGAATTGTGTGCCATGGTCCATTACGGCGTGAGCAGGTCAGCGTGAGCCGTATAGAGAGTGACAGTGGTCATCTCTAGGTCGGCCGTTGGACTGCCGTCGTAATCGACATGGATCTTTGTGAATCCGACCCGTGGGGGCAGCGTTTGTGAAACCAGCCGTGGGCTGTGTGTGTGTATCTTGCCTATGTGGCTTGCGATTATGATATGCTTTATATGGATCCCAGCTGTGGTGAATTATATTGTGTTGATTGTTGTGATGTAATACAATGTGAGCAATCGTCAGGGATGACATATGTCATACTAACCATTGCCGTTGTAATTGCCGTTGTAGTTGCTTGTGTGGATAATGATTTGATTACATGCATTATTGTTGTACATTATATGATTGACTTGTTACTACGGGGATTCTTTAGAATCTCATTCTCCCAAAATTAACCATTTTAGACAGGGCTGAAGGATCGAAAGGCAAGCGGGCGACGAAGAGTAGTTAGAGCTCCTGTTTAGGAGTATATTTTGGAGTTAATGGTTATCATTGTATTTTTTGGAAATTGTATATGGTAGATTTTGTGTAATCCCCAAGAAAAAGGGTATGAATTGTAGGCTTGATGCCTTGTGTAAATCCCTTTTTATTTGTGAATGGAACCCGAGTGAGTCGGGAATTTACTTTGCACTCTGATATTTAAGAATGAAACAACCGATACAGGCCATTTAAGTGTTAAAGATGAATATGAGACTACTATGATAAAGTTTTGTAAAAGTTTTTGAAAACCCTGATTTTGGGAAGATTAATTTGTTTAAGTCCCAAAACTTCTTACAGTCTCTAATTCTACATTAATTACGTTTTTACGAACTAATCTCAGCCTTAATCATGAAGGGGGTTACATAACCTCCCTCAATCTTGGTGAGGATTCTACCATCCTTCACACTCTTAACTTTGGACTAAGACCCTTTATATAGAACTTTTAGGGTCATCTAATAACTAGGTGATTAACACTAATCATCCTAACTAATTCAATATTCCAACACGCCCCCTCAAGTTGATATTTCTTATACTCATGAAAGTGTCAACTTGCCAATACAACAAATAGGGTTTAGTGAAGTGAGATTAAACCAATCATTTTGTTCTTGTGAACAAGACTTTTAGGAAAGACATCTTCCTCTCCATTTTTGGAATATTGTTCCTCAATACTCCATTCTTCAATTATTGTAAGAACATGTCTGACTTTGATGAACCCATAGTTTCTACATTCATCTTTTGACATGACAATATTCCTGACTTAACCATTAATTTTCTCCTTTTTTTTTTCAAGCTTTGAACAAGACAATCCAATAGTTGTACCTATCTGCCTCATTTGACTAGCTCCTCCATCTTTAACTAACTTTTCCAAATTTTGCAGAAGACTCTTCAGGTCTCTCTTGCGAGCATCACCATTAACATTATTTGCTTCTTGCAAGTGCTTCACCATTAATAGAACCCTTGACTTGTCCACCTCCAAAAAGTGACTCTGCATAAAGCTTCACACCATGTTGGGCGTAAACATTGACTCACAAGCACTTTAAAGAGAGTCTAATACAACTCCTTTTATTGTATAGGATAGTAATATATCTCCAACCTTCACATCATCACAAAATCATGATAATTGACCCTGGCTGTGTCACTTGTGCAGACCCCAAAATGCCAAGTATTAGAAAACCTTGGTTAAAATGTAAAAAAAACAATAGCAACGACAGTTGAGCCTTCAACCACAATCACTGATGCAATAATTCTTCTTTTGAATACCTTCTCTCCTACTTATCTCTTCTCAAATTCCTTAAAACACTCATAATATTGTTGGTATTTCATGGATTCTCTTCAACAAATATTTGCATTCTAAGAAAGGAAGCCATTGTTGGAAAGATTTGGATGGAAGGATGACAACAAAGACCTCATCAATGTCACTCAAATCTTCCAAAACAATGTGAACCAATGGTTTCTTTGCAATAGAATCGTCGTGGTAGATTAAGAAACCCTCTGAAATAATCTAGACATACAACCTTGTAGGGGAGACGACTAGACGAGTATACCTTGAAGCAATTGTAGGCAGCCATTATTGATAGGAGATGCTGAATATTCAAATCATAGTAGAGATATCATATCACTGTTTCCTTTCTTCTACAAATTGGAATCGCAAATCACGCCTCAATTCTAGATCACGATTGTCATGGCTTGAGTTTAGCTCACGATTTCTGTGTCTTTCAAATTTCAAGTCGTGTTGCGAGTCACGAGATCGTGTTTTTGTTGCAGCAATGCATCTTGGTGAAATTCTCCTTAAGTCGCGACAGACTGTGAACAGAGCAGAGGATAGCGACAATGGGTTTTCTGAGTTGGGTCTTCATTTTCTCGGTAAATTTCTGGTTTGAGTCACTGTGAACGGAGTGCACCAATTTTCTCAGCAAGGTTCTTTGTTGATGCTGGAATTGGGTGTTTCTGGTTTCACATCGTTCCACCGAGCTCTTCAATGGGAAATTGCAGCAACTCAGGAAATTATGGTGGTGGATCAGACGAAAGTGGACAAATCCCTTTGTCTGTGGTTTCACATCCTTGATTCGATATTTTCATAAGATCTTGCAATTCTGGAAATGTGGTATTCATGAAGAAGGTCCGTCACGTTCGATCGTGTTTTGCTTCTATTGGGTGAGAAAGAAACTGCAGTCGGATTCTGGTCTTCAGGCTTCAATGGGTCGGATCTAGTGGATGTCCAAGATTGTGTCCTCTTTCTTGATTATCCGATTTCACCTAGACTGTTGGATTATTCAATCTTTTGGGTGCACTTGAATTGCAGACAATATCTTGGGCCCTTTTCTTGTTTTTCCGGTCCAACTTCATGGTGGCTATGGATTATCTTGAACCCAACCAGGCTGATGCCATGTTAATAAGCCCAGAATTGGAGAAAAAATATTAATCTCTTCTTGAGATTTATAAGCCACAATAGCATTACAACTATCAACCCTTCTTGGGTGATCATACTATTAACCCTAAACTCTAGGATTAATGAGAGGTGAGGACCAAGTTAACCTCCCTCAATCTTGGTAAGGATTCTATCATCCTTCACACTCTTAACTTTGGACTAAGACCCTTTATATAGAATTTTTAGGGTCATCTAATAACTAGGTGATTAACACTAATCATCCTAACTAATTCAATATTCCAACATAAACATCTAGAAGTAAATAATTAAATAGCTTTTTTTTTTTTTTTGTCTAATAATACTATAGGATGAAATGTGAAATGCAAGGTCGACGGGGCCTTTTCAACGGTATCATATGCAGTTTGGTATATGGAGGGCTTATTAGAAATTCGGAGGGATTGTGCGTGGCGGGCATCTTGCATCACATGACTCATTATCTGCGGAGCTATGGGCTTTGTTATTTTGGTCTCAAACTTGCATGGCAAACAGAGAAGCGTCAGATTATTCTAGAAACGGACTCGGCGACTGCTGCAATTCTGATTCGACAGGTTTGTGGGGGAAGAGCATGAGAACTTGGATGAATCAACAATGAATGATACAGGTCCAACAAGTAAAGACAGATGGTAATGAGGCTGCGGACTTTGTACAATATTTTGTAATGGTGTTAATGGATTGGACTAAAATGTATATTTTTAAAATAGGGAGGAGGTATATATATTTAACGCAAAATATAAGGGTGATGAGAGTATTTTATTCTAACAATTAATTAATCATAGCCTTGTAGTATTAATCTTTTATTTAAGTCATGTGGTTCTCTAACTTTGACTTAAGGTTAGGGTTTTTGATGATGGCGTTGTTTGCATTTAGAGTTATTTTGGTTGTGCCTTGGCGTTTTTATTTGTTATGTTTTGTTTTTGACCTTCTTTCCCGTGATATCTTTAGTTTATTTTAATAACATTCTATTTCTGGAAAAAAAAAAAAACAGAATAGCGTTCGACTTTTTCGGACAACGAAATCACTTATCATCAATGGGTGTTGTGTGTGTGTATATAAAATAATATACACCGTAATATAATTATGGATAACTTCAAGCAGCTAAATTTAACATCCTTGTAGTAAAATTAATGATACAAACACTATGAAACATCTGCTGCTTAAAAGGGATTCCAAACTTAATTACACAGTGCTGCAAAACGTTGTACGAAAGACAGACAGACATAATTAATGCACTCGAACAGGGACGTACAAGAAACAAATTAAGTGGAAATAGTTTTATGTATATATACATGTTACAATTTTCTTTTGTTGAATCAACTTTCTGGTCACGAAGGCTGTATCGTCTGCCTGGAGGCACTGAACACCAGGTTTGCTCCCATCCTTGGTCTTTAAAACCTTACCGACGTAACCTGAAAGCGAGACGTCTATGAGAGGATCATCAACAAAGAAACTGGTCTCATCCACAACATGGTCTTGGACTAAACTTATGTTGTTGTTGTTCATGTTGTGCGACAGCTTGGTTTGGTGATTAATATTCTTCTGCCATGAGTATGTAAGAACCTTAAACTGTAACACGGTCATGTTTAACTTTGAACTGTAATTTGGAAGGGATTGTGGTGCCTAATGTGCACTTCCCTGATGCGCACCTGCTGCGCGGCCTATTTGGGGTCCTTCCCAAATGTATTTTTTATGGTTCTTTAGATCATTATATTCTACATGAAATGGGCTACATTTTGATTTTTTATGGGCAAAAAATGGAGTTGTTTTCAATTTTCTATGATTTTTCAAAGATTCAGTGCATTTTTTTTGAAAAGTGGTACAGTTTTTTTTTCCACTTTGAGCACTGAATCTTTGAAAAATCATAAAAAATTGAAAACAACTCCATTTTTTGCCCATAAAAAATCAAAATGTAGCCCACTTCATGTAGAATATAATGATCCAAAGAACCATAAAAAATACATTTGGGAAGGACCCCAAATAGGCCGCGCAGCAGGTGCGCATCAGGGAAGTGCACATTAGGCACCCCAATCCCAATTTGGGATGGAACTGATGCTTTTCTTCATTCTCCTTGATTGATGATGATCAATTAACTCTCACTCGATAGTTTTCTGTGATAGACATGTTGCTTTATGGACACCTAAGAACCCAAATGATAGTTGGAATCGTGATTGCGACTTTTGAGGTGATGAATCCCGTCAAAGATGGATGACAGAAAATACAGTGTGTGCTTAATATAGAACTTGTTCGTAATACAAGTTAGATTATGAATGAGATCTTATATTAAGGACCGGAAGTACTATATATATCTTCATCCTATGCTCCCTGTCATGTTAACCAACATTAAATGAGACTGCCCAACAGGGTTGGCTTGTTCCTGAATGCCAGTATTCTGGCGCGATTTATAGTTTGCGATGAAAATGCAGGAGAGTATATATGAACGATGTCACTCCTCTTCGTGCTCATTCTTTGTTGTTCACTTCTCTCATTTTTATCCAAAAATCGCCTAGTGTTGGTTTATGTGAGGTTTACACATTCTCTTCTCTTCAAAATCAATCATTCTTCACAACCTCCAGCATGTTCACGTCAGTTGTGGTGGTTTGTTCGCTTGCAAATTGTCAGTCATCACTGTAGACCGTCCTTCATCAATGGTTCGTTTTCAGTTTTCCTTCTCTTTTTCCTTCTAATTTGTTTTCTCATTTCTGATCGAAGTTTTTTTTTTTTTAAAAAAATTTCCTTGACTTGATTGCTTTAGTAGAGTGGATTGAGACTGCACTAATTTTATTTATTTAGTAATTATGTTTTAATCTTTGGATACTTTGTAGCATTTTGTTGGGTTGTTACAAATTGATGCAATACAAAAACAATAAATAATCTCTTTAACTTCAAGTGATTACTCTTCAACATCAAATGAGCTTTTAAAAGTTTCAGCTGGACCAATCACAAGGCACAAGATAAACGATTTAAGGAAGCTAAGATTGTTGCTCATGGATGTTACAAATTGATGCAATGCAGAAGCAACAAGCAGTCTCTTTAATTTCAAGTGATGACTCTTCAACATCAAACGAGCCTTTACAAATTTCAGCTGTACCAATCACAAAATCACAAGATAAGATTTAAGAAAGCATTGATTGGACTAGTTCAAGAGGGTTGTGCAAAGCAAATGGAAAATTGGTTCAATAAATCTAAATAAAAATAGTGGTCAAGCCCCTAATTTCATTTAGGCTGACAATGGAGTTACTAATCAAATTTTGAGTTTGGAGACTTCAAATTAATTAGCTTGGACAAGAACTACACATGGGAGGGAACTCATTTGGGCATAGATAATCATGTTTTGAGCTTTAAATGCTAATTATATTTTATGGATTTTATTTTTATGAAAATTGTTGTTAGTTGGCAAATTTGACTTTTGAGTCCCCTAATTCATTGAATTTAAGTCTTAGTTTTTTCAAGTTAGTATTTAATATTTTGAGCCTCGCATTTAATGTAATTAGGTTTGTGAATATATTCTTTAAATTCATTATAACCCTCATTTTATAATCAAACTTCAAACTTAATTTTGAGAATGAAAAGTTGTATTTATGCACTTTTTGAGTTGAGAGTCGATTCTCTCTACGATTCTTCATTGAACTAACAAACTTATAAGAGCTTGATCAACTTTATGGCATCTTCAACCAATTTGGGTCTTTGTTCTTCCAAGCTCAAGGGGATCACCATATCTTTGTTTAGCTTTTTTGGGGTAAGTATACTTCAAATTGGTTGGGGTTCGTGGAATTTTTCCCTTGTGGGTCCACACCCACAAAGATATCACCGGAGTTAATATCCATAGCTCTAATAGCAAGATGGCGGCACGAACCCACGAGGAAAAGGTCCCATGAACCCACAACCCAAGAAAGCTAAATAAAGATATGGTGATCCACTTGAACCCTTAAACATTAAAGAGCAAGGACCCAAAGTGTTGGAAGATACCATAAGGTTGATCAAGCCCTCCTAAGTATGTTAGTTCAATGGGAAAAACCAAAAAGAGAATCCGCTTTCAACTTAGAAAATGCATAAATGCAATTTTGTCATTCTCAAAATCAAGTCTGAAGTCTAATTATAAACTGAATGTTCAATATATTTGAAGGATACATTCACAAATTTGACATAATTGCATTAAATGCAACCTAGAAACTTAAAATATTAAATACTAAACTTTAAAGAAAAACTAAGACTTTAATTCAATGAATAAGGGGACTCAATTCAAATATGCCAATTGATAGTCATTTTCGTAAAAATAACATCCACAAAATATAATCAACATTTAAAACCCAAAATATAAGTATTTAGGCCCAAATGAGTCCTCAAATTTGTAGTACTTAGTCCAAACTCTTTAAGTTGAAGTTTGCAAGTTCAAAACTTAATCAACAACTCTATTTTTAGCCCAAATGAAATTAAGAAAGTGATCGGCATTTTTATTTAGATTTATTGATCCAATTGTCATTTACTTTGCAAAAGTCTATTGAACTAGCCCAATCAATTCTTCCTTAAATCTTTTAGCTTGTGCTCTTGTGATTGGTGTAGTTGGAATTTGAAAAGGCTTATTCGAAGTTGAAGAGTCATCCCTTGATTTGATTACTAAACCCACCCAAAATGTCGCTAATCTCTCTCCCATTAGCAATAGCTTACCTCTCATCAAGGAGTGGAAAAACTAATCCTGCTTGGCACTTAGGGATTGTTTGGTACGAGGGGAGGGGAAGGGAGGGAAAGTGCGAAGGGAAAAATTTTGAGCTGGATTTTTATAAAAAAAAATTTGGTTCTCTACAATTCTTCTTCTTCCTTGATCTGTCTCTTCCTCTTCTTTTTGATCTTTCATGCAGTGACTCCGCCTCCCAGTCCCACCTTCAACTCCTTTTCCTCTTACCTTCTTCATTCTACTCGTGCCCATGTGTCCTTCCTCCTCGACTCTGTCTTACCCGGGTTCCCTCTTCTCCTTCTTCTTCTTCTTTTTTGGTTGATTTTCAAGTGTGAATTCAAAAATAAAAGTGTGTGTGAGTGGGATTGAAGGAGAAGATAGCATTACAGAGGGGGAGAAGACGAGTAGATAGCGGATGAATTCAAGGTTTGAGTGTTCGCCGACGGCATCTTCTAGATTTTGCGCTTACTTTGTTGGATCTGCATTGTGAAAATATTGTGATATGTTACTATAAAGTGCTTTTGTTGATATGTTGCTATTTTGTTGATCGTTGACACTTCCTTCTACTTCTTCTGTCTCTTAAGCCTTCTTCACTATTGGCTTTGAGATTGGAAGGGGGAAGGAAAATGAAGACAAAGAAGAAGATTGACATGATGATGGGAGCTTTGGTGGGATGCAGATGGTGTTCAAATGACTTTTAACTTTCTGTTTAAATAACTGATCTGGTAGAAGTGACATTCAACTTTTTGTTTAAATAATTGGTCTGGTAAACCAATCTTTAACCCGAGGGACCAAACCCGATCTAGTCTACCATCGAGCTTGCCCCAGACTGAGCTCGACTTACAGGCAACAAAGTCTAACCTGGGGTAGTTTCCCGGGGTAGTTTCAGACCAGATCTCAAGTTAAGGTTGAACCCGGTCTGGTCCGGTCTTTGTGCAGCCTTAGGACTCATAATTTGGATTAATATGTGGTGCCAATCCCACTTATATGTATCATCTTGTTATTGCTTACCCAATTGGATTTCTCTCCCATTTTGGAGAGATTGTTGATCTATCAAGTACGAGTGAACTTGACTTGCGAGAAATAGTCTCATCAAATAGAGTTGCATTGAAAAATTGGTAGATAAGTAGGATGACCTAAAACTCATTAGCTTAAAGTTTTAGGTTAAAACGTAGTGTCAAGCTATCCATCTTCTCATCATTGTTGGCCCAATCAGATTCATCTTCCCTTCAAGATCGTTCCAGCCCAACACTAAATATCACGGAACTTCCTAGAGAGATAAGTTAAATATCATCTGGTGAAGCATAGAATAAGGTTAACATTGATGTTGTGCCACGACAAAATCCTGTGGAACTTCTAAAGATAGTTCTTACCACTTAAAATTCAAGAACAAACTAAAACAAGTTTGCTCACTCCTTCCAACCTAGGCTAGTTGTGTGCACAATGAAGTTTAGATCTTTTCAAAAGAACGAAAGGTATAAAAGATATTTAAAGCAAGAAATTAATAAAGTGAAGACAGAATATAACACAAAATTCAATTTAAGAGCCACAAATAAAGCGTACCTTGATATCTTTGCGAATCTTTGCGAACACAAGGGAAATGAAACCTTCAATGACAGGAAAAAGGATTGACGAAAATCATCATATATTTCCTTTTTCTCAGCATTGTCTGAATACAGAAAAACAATTTGGGCAAAATATATTAAAACAGAAACTAATTAATTGAAGGCATTATTATAAATCTAGAGCATTAGTTAAGTTTGAACCCAACTTCCTCAATTATTAATTTTTTTTTTTTGACCGAAAGAATATGATTTTATTGATAACCAAAGAAATCGTACAAGAAAGTTTATAATAGAAACATATAACCATCAACAAAACAACAACAACAAAGAACTACAGAAAGCTAAAGACTATTCAAAAAACAAACACAATACAAATCATCACAGTCAATATTAGCCAATTCCTTCCCGCACAGCATGTTGCCCTCTAGAGTCAATACCAGCCCCAAGATCTTGAGCATCCCTTGCATCCTGAAATAGCACATCTGTCAGAAGAGATGATGGTGTGACCACCCACCCCATAGGGCACATCCCTTTTCTAGTTTCATTAGCAACCACATCAGCTGCTTTATTTCCTTCTCTTGAAGAGTAGGAAAGAGACCAATTTACCTTGGACACAAGAAGATTCCCCACATCTTGCAATAGTAGACAACATTCCCACTCACCTCCAAACAATTTCCTATTTTTCACACAGTCATATACTTCTTTGTTGTCAACTTCAATGATAGCCCGAGATACCTGCATCTCAACCATTAACATTACAGCTTTCCTTAGAGCAAGAACTTCAGTCATAAAAGCAGAGCATGACTCAACCTTTTCCCCAAAACCCCACAAAAACATGCCTACATGATCTTTACAGACAATACCCACTGCTGCCTCCTTAGAATCAAGTATAAATGACCCAACACAGTTCACTTTAACAAACTCTACAGGAGGGACTTTCCAATGCCTATCCCTTTCAACCAATTTACTACCTGATGTAGAAGGTATTTGAGAATTAGTCAACCAGAAATCTGAAACACATTTCCTAGCCCTTTCAATAATGCCAATTGGATTGGGTTCAACAAGGTTAAAGACAAACTCATTTCTACATTTCCATATCAGCCAGAAAATCCAGAAAATCAGAGAAATATCGCTGTCAGAAATTTTGAACCCAGGATCAAATAAATCAATGCACCATTGTTTAAAGCAAACAATATTAGCATTATCAATCCTAAGAGAAAGGCCACACCCAAACCATACAGCTCTGACCCAGGGGCAAAAGAATAGTATATGTTCCAAAGTCTCCTCCTTCTCACCACAAATCATACATAGAGGGGATTGACCACATTTTCTTCTAAATAAGGATGCTCTAGTAGGCATAATATCATTCAAACAACGCCATACAAAGTGATTAATCCTGGGCAGCACTCTAACTTTCCATATATTCTTCCAAACCAACTGAGGTATAATCACCGATGAGCTAGCTTGGTGAACTAGTTGCTTTTCCTTACTTCTACCAGCCCGGTACCCATCCCTCACACTATACTCCCCATTTCTTGCACCACTCCACATGATTCTGTCACTACTAGTGCTCATCCCTATAGAGATTTTCCCAATAAAATCAAGTATAAAGCCATCCACTTTATTCCTTAATGGTCTTAAATTCCAGCAACCATTTTCAATTAAACATGCTACTTTATCATCGTTACAGTGAATATCACCATATACTTGCTTAAGTGATCTTCCACCTAACCCTTCAATCCACCCATCTTTCCACACCCTAGTATCCATTCCATTCCCAATGACCCATTTAAGATCCTTCATGAGAAAATCTCTTCCTGCCAATATGCTAGACCATACCCAAGAGGCTTTGTAACCCTTGACAGCATCCAAAAAGCAATTATTAGGAAAATAAATGCATTTCAAAACCTTACACCACAAACTATCACCCCTATTCAATAACCTCCATGCAGTCTTAGCCAACAAAGCCATATTCATTGTCTCAAAATCCCTAAAGCCCAGCCCACCCTCATATTTTGCATGTTTGAGCTGCTCCCAAGCCTTCCAATGGATTTTCCCTCCATTTCCTACACCACTCCACCAATAATTTGCCACCATACTATCCATCTGTTTATAAATTTCTTTAGGGAATTTAAAACAGGACATGGGAAATAAAGGGATTGCCTCAACCACAGCTTTAATCAAAACCTCCCTACTAGCAAAGGAAAGGACATTCCTACTCCATCCTTGCACCTTTTTACTCACTCTTTCCCTAACAAAGGCCATAGCTTGCTGTTTTGACTTACCCCAGATACTAGGTATGCCCAAATATCTACCAAAATCCTCCATATCAGATATACCAAGGGACTCACACACTAGTTGTTTCACATTATCAGGTGTATTATTAGAGAAAAAGATACCTGATTTAGCTGGATTTGGCAGCTGTCCAGATGCATCATAGTACAGTTTCAACAATCCAGACAGCTTCCCACAATTCTCAAGACTAGCATTCATGAATATCAAGGTATCATCTGCAAAAAAACTATGAGACAGCACAGGGCAGCTATTAGACAGCTTAATACCTCTCAAATATTTGTTCTCAATACTCTTGTTAAGCAAGGAAGATAGAACATCAGTCACAAGGATAAACAAATAGGGGGATAAAGGATCCCCTTGTCTTAATCCCCTCCTCGGTTTTAAAGAAGCTACTTTTCTTCCAGAAAGACATAAATTCAGATTCACTATAGACACACAATTCATAACCAACTCCACCCATTTCTCACAAAAACCTATTTTTAATAGTACAGCCCTTAGAAAATCCCATTCAATCCTATCGTATGCCTTACTCATATCCATTTTCAGGGCAAATTCATACTTCTTACCACTCTTTTTCCTTCTCAAATAATGGATCACTTCATGGGCTATCATGATATTATCATGTATCAATCTACCCGGAACAAAAGCACCTTGATTTTCCGAAACACAAATGTCCAAATAAGGCCTTAATCTATTAGCAATGACCTTAGAAACTATTTTGTAGGAAAAATTACATAGGCCAATAGGACGAAACTGACTTACCTCATCTGGTTTTTCAGTTTTAGGGATTAACACCACATTTGTCTCATTTAGCTCTACAATACTACACCTTCCTTCAAAAAAATCTTTAACCATCAGCACCATCTTTTCCCCCACTTCTGACCAGGAAGCTTGATAAAACTTGCCATTGAAGCCATCTGGACCAGGCGCCTTCGCCCCCCCAAGCTGGAAAACAGCCTCTTTTACTTCTGAAACTGTTATTGGTGCCATAAGAAGATCATTGACAGAATCATCAATTCTACAATCTACATATTTCAAAACCTCATCAAAGGATCTGCAACCAGAGGCAGTAAACAGGTCAGAAAAATAAGAAGCAAAGCAATTTGCAATATCACCTTCACTTTCCATCCAGGTTCCATCACCCCGTTTCAGCCTTAAAATAGCATGTCGTCTTCTTCTTTTAATAGTAGAAATATGGAAGAATTTAGTGTTCTTATCCCCTGCATGAAGCCAAGAAATTCTGGATCGTTCCCACCAATATCTCTCCTCACGATCCCAAGTCTTCTCAATTTCAGCAATCAAAATTTCCGCTTCCCTCACCTTTTCCTCTGTTAACTCCCCCTCTCTACATCTTTGAAGCTGCCTAGTCAGATTACTAATCAGTTTCAAGCAGTTCGGAAATTCCTTACTGCTCCATTTAACCAAGGCTCTCCTGCAATTATCTAATCTCTCAATAAACTCAGATATCCTGTCATCTATCACCCCCTCTACACTCCCCTAACTTTCCCTTACCACTTTCAAAAAATCAGGATGCTCAACCCAAGTATTTTCAAACCTAAAAGTAAAAGGAGTCTTGTTGCCAGAAAAACACATCTCAATAACCAGTGCATGGTGATCCGAACCCATAGGCTCCTCATGAAAAACTTGTGCTTTAGGGAATGACGTTCTAAAATTCACATTAGCAAGAGCCCTATCAATCCTTTCTTTAATATGTGCATTACCCATCCTCTTATTGCTCCAAGTGTATTTAGCACCTTTAAATCCCAAATCCATAAGCTCACAATCAGAAATGAACTTCTGAAAATTCAATATTTTCCTAACCGACTTTGGATTCCCTCCCCACTTCTCATTTTGAGACACTAGCTCATTAAAATCACCTACACAAAGCCAAGAACCATTTATATGCCTAGAAATATCAGCTACTTTCTCCCAGATTTTATTTCTATCCCTTTCCTTAGGAGGCCCATATAGGAAAGTAATATATTCAGGTAAAGAACAAACACTGGAGGATACTTTAGTGTGTAAAATATTTTTTGATGAAGAAAGAATATCAATAGTCACCTCTTCAACCCACCATAAAGCCAATCCACCACTTAAACCCAATGGCTCAACCACCCACTCTTCCTCAAATCCACAAGCTCTTCTAATTTTTTGTACTTTTTTCAGTTTCTGTTTTGTTTCCATTAAAAAAACAATACAGGGCTTTTTTTTCCTACACAAAACCTTGAGGTTCTTCACTGCCAATGACGCCCCTAATCCCTGGCAGTTCCAAGACATGATACTCATGGCTCCTTGGGGGCTGTTAAAGGCCAGCCACCCATGCCCATCTGTATGTCATTACCACTGCAACCTTGTTCCCCTGCCCGACCCTCCTTGCTACCACTAACCCCACTTCCAATTGATCTATTAACAACTAGCCTTCTTCTTGCCACTCTCTTCACCTTCCTGACACTTTTCTTACTCTCCATAATACCACCCCCAATCAGACCAGACCCCTCCCCCTTCATACACTCCTCATTCACCATCTTCATACGTTTAGCTATTGGAGGAGATTCAGCCTCCTCTGCATTTCTTTTCAACATAATTTTGCTCATCTTTTCAACAATTGTACCTATAGGAGAAGCATGCGAACCAACCACCAAAGCTTTAGAATCGGACCCATCCCTATCTGAACTCTCCTCACAGCCAGTATTTCTAGTAATTTTAATAGGGCTACCACCACTAGGGACCATAGGTCTATGCACTTCTATTCCTGCCAGTACATACTGCACATCTATATATTCTCTATACTGTCTCCAGTTCTTCCTTCTAGCAGGCACAATATTATTGCTAAGAGTATTACTGTCAATATTCTCTTTATCCTCCTCTACATGAATCCCCTTTCCCTTGATACCCCTGTCAACCTCAACCTCATTAGAATCCCCATCAGACATTACAAATTTAGGCTGATCCGGTACTAGAGCAATAACTCTACAGTTTTTATCATCATGAATCTCCAAATTACCACTCCTCAGACTTCTATTATGAAATATTTGTTTTTCAAATGCCTCACCCTCACACCACTTTTCCTTAATCAACACAACAGCATCATCATAGGTTTTAACAGACTGTACACTAAGCCAATTCCCATAAGAGAATCTAACACTATCATCAACATCACGATTTTTACAAATTCGCTGGTCATGCCCCAGGATCCCACATCTAAAGCATATACTAGGTAGACGCTCATACCTGATATCAACAAGTGCATCTTCTTTTCCTAGACGAGGCACAACCAGTTCTGCCATTAGGGGTTCCCGGATGTCAACCAGCACTCTTGCTCTGACGTAACTCCTATCTTTCACACAGTCCGTTTCAGGATCTTCAATCATCACCACTTCCCCCACAGAGCTCCCTAACTTGATCACATTTACCTTACTAAACGCTTCTAGAGGCAATCCATGAAATTGTACCCAAAATGGACACAACGTGAAATCTACCTCACTATAGACCATGAGTTCTTCCCAGCATTGGATATTTAACAGCTGACCTTGAATCGCCCATGGCGGTCCCTTAAAGACACGCAAGTAATCCTCTCTTCTGTCAAAATGAAAGAGGAAGGCGTCTTTGCACTACAAAAAAACAGTCTTTTTCCGACGGATTTTGAGACGGAAAAAAATTCCGTCTCAAATTTCGTCAACTTTCCGTTGGAACTTCCGTCGCAAATTTTCCGACGGAATTTCCGACCGAATTGGAGACAGAAAATTTCCGTCTCAAATTCCGTCGGAAAAATTAATTTGAGACGGAATTTGAGACGGAAAATTTCCGTCTCAAATTTGCGACGGAATTTCCGTCTCAAATTCCGTCGGAAAATATTTCCGACGGAATTTCAGACGGAAATTCCGTCGCAAAATATTACACAATGTTTCCAACGGAATCCGTCTGAAATTCCGTCAAAAAAATTTGCGACGGAAATTTTTCGTCTCAAATTCCGTCGGAAATGTGCTTAATTTTTTTTAATTTTTTTAATATTTTATTTGATTAATAATTTTAAAAAAAAATCCTATTAAAACACAACTGAATTACTAATATTATAAAGTGGGTCACTAAACTAAACAAATTAAGAAGCTTTATATGAGATTTTTCCTTACTAAAATATAAATGTAAATTAATTTTAATATCAAATATATGATATTTATGATTGTCATAAATATTTAAACAAAAAAATTTGTGCCTAATAATATTGGTTAAAAGTTGACAAAAAAAAATAGTTCAAGGAAATGTGGGAGCCCTAGCTAGAAGCACAAAATGGTCTCAGCTAACTGAAGTGGAAGGCAAAGAGCGATCTTCTTCAATTCAACGGGGCTTCTGAATCTCCCATGTCTCTCGCCCTCCTCGTCCACAGCAGGCGACCGGCCAATTTTCGCACCATATCACACTCCGGTTTCTCCCTCTCATCTCGTTAATCGTGGGTTGCGGACTTGTGGCGGAGTGGTCGTGGCTCGCTCTCGTGGTGAACCTATCGTGGCTCACTCTCCTCCTCTACTAGAATCTGAGTGAGGTAAGTCTCCCAAATCTCCTTCAACCTTCAATTTGAATGTGGTGACTTAGGTTCATAGAATACGCTGGTTGTATATCGTTTTTTCCTTTTTTTTTGTTGGTGTTAAATTTCTTGTTTTGTGTGGGATTGTGGCAAAAATCAGAGTTGTGTGTGTTTGGGTAGTTCTCCCTGTGAATACCGAAACTGATTTGCTAACTATGTGTGAATGTTTTTTATTCTTCAATTTGCTCGATTTTATTTCTTTATTAATACATTGGTTTCTCTTTTTGGAGCGAGGTCAGATACTCAGATTCTTCATTTCTCTCTTCTTCGCTGATTTTCTCTTTTTGGAGAAAGTTGAGTGCAAAGACCAATTTTGAAATCCTATCTATCTCTTTCTCACAATTTGATTGATGCCAAAAAAAGAGAAAAGCAATATATAAACAATATATACATATATATAAATTTAAAAAAATAAAAAAAATTAATTAATAAATAATAATAATAAATTTCCCCTTTTACCTATTTTTATCCATTTTATTCTAATTTTATCCTTATGAGTTTGGCCTATCATTGAGTCCACGTTCATCCCAGATTCAAATTCCCAATTTACAAAGGTAATTTCCCTCTGCATCTAAAACCCTAATCCCTTCTTCCTACTCACTCGATCTTCATTCCCTATTTCCTCAACTTCAGATTTTCAGAGCCAGACCTCAACTCCACCGACTCTGAATCAGCCTCCACCATCATCACACTCGCTCTCTCTATGGCCGACAGAGCCCTAGAACCACGACCACCTTCACTTCTCTTCACCCTCGATCTACCTCCATGGCTCACTCGTCGGAGCTAGACGTTGCCACTCTGGCGACTCTCATCGCCGAAACTCCCTCCATCTCCGCCTTACGCTCTATCTCAATCTCTTACCATTCCTATTTTCTTGTTCGTTACTGATATCCACAATCTCCAATTCCTCCCCCATATTCCAGCCCTTCCGAATCATTCCTACCACAGTATTGCGATTCAGATTTCCCTTTATCATTTTCCCGATGAGCGTACCTCCACTCCCTTTCCCCTGTCGACGCCGACTCCAATCCAGCGCTACCGACTTCGACTGGCCAACACCACATCGATTAACAGGGTTCGGCTCCATCCTGACTAAGCAGATCTTAAAGAGGCAAACTCCTCTTATCTCCTCAGCCGCCAAAGATCCGAGCACAAACCAGATCGTAAAAAACTCCGTCAAGAAAAACCCTTCGAACACAAAAACCTCACCTCCTTCTGAGAAACAAATTGATGAATCTCAGAAGCACTCTTTAATCGGATCTCACAGTGGGTGATCTCCATCGAAAATCTCCGTCTCCGGCGGAGTGAAAAACCACCCACGACGATGGTGGAAAAGTCTCGCCCTAGAGGAGAGAGAAGACCTCACCCGACGGAGAGGAGACGATATCTTTGTTATTCTCATGCTTAAAAAAATAACACATGTCTAATCAATTTCACTCTTTACTGTCATATTACTGTAAAGCTTCAGCAACGCAAGTAATCAAATGACAGAATAACAATCCAATTGTTTTCTCACCTGAATATTTTTCTTTTACATGGCTACTCCTAAAAGGCTAACAAAAATTAACTCAAGTCCCACAAAATGACAACACATTACATGATGTAACACTGAGATATCTTGTGAGACCGTTCGTTGTTGGTTTGGTCTCTAGTGAGACCTTCGTTGTTGCTTTGGTCCCTTGTAAGACCGTTTGTTGTTGGTTTGGTTCCTTGTGAGACTAGTTTGGTACCCTTTGTTGTTCGAGTACTAGGCTATGGATCATTGTTTTCTTGAAGATCAATTGCTGTATGCGTAAGCTGCTTTCAACTTGAGGGGGAGTGTTGAGAATATAAAGTTTAAAAATATTAATTAATTATTAGGAATATCATTTAGTATTTATTAGGATTATATATGAATATTAAATTGTAAGAGTATATCTTTAAAATATTATGATTTTATTTTATTTTATTTTATTAGATTAGATTATGATAGATTTTAGGGTTAGAATTAGTCTATTCTTGCAGTTGCCTATATCAAGGTCTCCTTGTATTCTCATTTATCTTAAGGATCAATAATATCTAAAAGTATTTCTCATATGCTTCAATGTGATCCTTCAATCCCAACAATTCACCAATCAGTAAGTAGTAAGGAGCATTCTATTTGGATCTCTTGATTTTAATTAGGTGTAATGCGTGTTGATTTTATATGTCCCATGCAAAGGAAAAATATTCCCCATATGCCTGTCAAATAATTTAACACAAACTGCTTAGATATTTTTTTCAGCTTACTAACCAAAGTTTAGAAACTCATAAAATAGTTCTAGTTCAGCAATAAAAATTTACTCTAAAACTAGATAAAATGATATTGCCTTATATGTCCCTCACTTAGAATCTATACAACATAGAAACAGAAGTGGTGAACACACCATAAGCCCTAAAAAGGAGATTTTGAAACTCTTAAAGCTGAAAGGAAACTAGAAACGTTTGTTGTTGGTTGCTGCACTCCACATGCATATTGAACAGATTTCAAATGATTCACACAGACAAGGGATCTTATTTGAATTTCAAGTCATAAATGACGGGATCAATGTTGAATTTCAAGAGGTAGTAAAAGCCACACACAAAAAAAGGTTCTATATTAACCACCGTCACACCCTAAAATCTAGGCGTCATGGGCTCAAAACATGAGATAATCCACATCCGTTATGCCACAGGTCTGTGTACCTTATGTGTACCTTATATCTGCGTGCTTCAAAAAGACTTGTCGGATGTGTTAAAAAAAACAGAGAGTCTGGCTACGTGTCTGTAAACTAAGTACCTGTATGTGTTTGCTTATGTCTATGTGTCTGTAAAATAGCCATGTGTATTTTGTTCTATTTTGTAAAAGCTTGCTTATAAATACGATGCCTCATCAGTTGTAAGGGGCATTCGGCCTTGAAATAAAAATCTGGTGTGTTCTATAATGCTTCTCTTCTAAACTTTTCTCTTCTTCTTCTATTGAAAACCTGAGTTTTTAACATATCATCTCTATCTCTGTGATAGATTCTAGTATGCTTTGCACTTGCCTCTTTATGAGGAACCTGTGCATCAGAAAGAATATGATCATGATCCTATGAAGAGTACTAGAGAAATAGGAAACTGTTAAGTATCTGAATTTCTGTAAGACCGAGGGTTCTAACGTGTCCTTGAGCAGGTTGAAAGATGTTTTTGGTATGCTATAGTTTGTTATTTCTCAGTCAATTTGTTTCAAATGGGATAGATCTTGGTCCCAATACCTTTGTTGGTGTCTTCATCTTAGATCTTTCGGTCTCATATGAGAAGACACCACACAGACATTGAGATCCGGATACATCCACCACAAAATTAATGGCGTTTTGAGGACTTTTACAACCGAAGCCTTTCCCAAGCCTCACGTAAGGAAGACTTAGTCCACTTGGAATCATTTTAATGTTTTAAGTCAATTTATTATAAAAAAAAATATTTGTTGTTCTCATTTAAAAACAAATAAATCAATTCTATCGTATCAGAGTCCCAATAAATAAAGGAGGAGAGACCCTAATGTATAATTTTTAAATATTTTTAGCAGCACCTTTTTAAATTAAATATAAAAATATATAGTTTCTAATAATAATAAGAAATGTTAGCACATTTAACAGATAATTGATCATTACTTCTTTTTAGTATGTAGTTATTAAGGATTTTTGTTTTTTTGACCAAAATAGCGTGTAGTTAATTAAGGATTGGATCATTGGCCATGAGCATCACGTAAGGAAGACTTAGTTCACTTGGAATCATTTTAATGTTTTAAGTCAATTTATTATAAAAAAAAATATTTGTTGTTCTCATTTAAAAACAAATAAATCAATTCTATCGTATCAGAGTCCCAATAAATAAAGGCGGAGAGACCCTAATGTATAATTTTTAAATATTTTTAGCAGCACCTTTTTAAATTAGATATAAAAATATATAGTTTCTAATAATAATAAGAAATGTTAGCAAATTTAACAGATAATTGATCATTACTTCTTTTTAGTATGTAGTTATTAAGGATTTTTGTTTTTTTGACCAAAATAGCGTGTAGATAATTATGGATTGGATCATTGGCCATGTGTATTAAAAAGATAAAAAAGGACATTCCTACAAGCGGTAGAAATTCTCTGCTCTTAATGCCTCGATGAAATTTCAGTCAAAAAAAAAAAAAAAAGCCTCGATGAAATCAATTAGTACTTTACTATCGATAAAATAACGTTCACGTATTTGAAAATATATAAAAAAAAATACTCAAGCAAATTTTTTTATGTCCATTATATCAAGTGTTTTCTAATTAGCCATGGAGATGTGTCATATTTTCTTCTTACGAGTTTATAATTAAATAATAATATTTCAAATAAGACCCATGACTACATGTGATTGAGAACTTGACATAATAAGTATAGTAGGCTCCAAAATACATGTCTTGAGATAATGAATGTAACACTTGACATAATGATAATATAAGCAACTTAATTTTTAAGTAATATCCAAAATATATTTCTTGAGGTAAGAACTCTTTGTCCTCTAAATCTCAAGAGATAAACCTTTGATCAAATAAAAAAAAAATTTTATGTCTCTGTTTTTTTTTTTTGGGAAATATTTTTATTTTATTATTATTTTTTACATGAGATAGCTAGTGACAGTAGTAAATCCTTATGTTGCCATTATTATTATTATTATTATTATTATTATTATTATTATTATTATTATTATTATGTTACTTGAATTGACTTGGTGAGAAAAATCGCAATGTCCATCTTATTATAAAGCCCCAAACATTGTATGGAAAATTTAAAGAACTAAAAGAAGCATCAAACTATCAGGAGCACAATGAAGATGATGGGCATCATCATTATTTCGGTGGTCATAATGTTATCGCTTCAGCGCATATTCACCGTCCACGCCGTCGATAACTCCACCTATGCATACAAAGCCATAGAAAATATCTTTGTTAACTGTGGCTCCTCCATCTCCGTTCAAGTCGGTAATCGGATGGCAATTCCTGATATGAACTCTCCACAGTTTTCTCTTATTCAAAATCCTCTCTCGCCCTCAATTCAAGCCAACACATCTTCAGTCAACATCCTTTCTACAGTGAACTACGTCCTTTACACCACCGCACGCCTTTCTCACTCTGAATTCACTTACTCATTTCTGGTCACTGAAGGCCCCAAGTTTGTTCGCCTTCACTTTTACCCATCTTCTTACTCCAACTATAATCGCTATTCCTCTCTTTTCTCTGTTAAATCAGGTCTCTTCACCCTTCTTAAAGACTTTAACGCTTCGATCACTGCAGACAATGATCATGATTTTAGACCAATCGTGTTCCGAGAATATTGTGTCAATGTCCAACCTGGTGAGCAGAGGCTAAATGTTACCTTCATACCCAACACCACCACCAGTCCGGACGCTTACGCTTTTATTAACGGGATCGAGGTTGTCTCTATGCCACCTTATCTTTATTACACTGAACCAAGTGACCGAGGTTTCAATATGGTAGGTCATAGCTCTTTCTACCAAATCAAAAACAACTTGGCACTGGAGACAATGTACAGAATCAATGTTGATGGGGCTCAAATCCCTCCTGATCAAGACACAGGAATGTTCCGTAAATGGGACGATGACAAACAATACTTGACACTGTCTCGTCCAAGTAGTGATCCAGTTTATTTCGGCCCTGACAAACTCAGATACACAGAAATTCCCAACTACACTGCACCAGAGGACGTATATCGGACTGGTCAAAGCTATGGTGCGAACGAGAGATCAGTGACTTATAATGTGACTTGGGAGTTTGAAGTGGACTCACAGTTCTTGTACCTGGTAAGGCTCCACTTTTGTGAGATTTATCCAATTATTCAGCGGACTAGCCAAATTGTTTTTAAGATCTTCATTGCTGATGAATTGGCTGAGGGTCACGCTGATGTGTTATTGTGGGCTGGAGATAATCTCACTCCTTACTATAAGGACTACGCGGTGTGGATGTTGAGCAATGATCAAAACTTGAAGAAACTCTATCTTTCCATTAAGTTACAACCATATGATGACGGACACATAAGCAAATACATGGACGTGATATTGAACGGAATTGAGATATTCAAAATAAGTGATGCCAATTCCAATCTCGGAGGTTCCAATCCCGACCCACCTCTGAAGCCATACTCAACACAGATCAACTTCCAAAAGCCAAGAACCTCAAACAAAACAACAACGATTTTCGTCGTTGCTGGAGCGACCTCAGCAGGACTCATTCTACTATTTATCATTTTTCTCATTATCAGGAAACTGATAACTAGGATACAGCTCTCCACAGCCAAGTCGGAAAGAGGAAAGAGTAAACACAACTTGTCATCACTACCATCCAATTTGTGTCGATGCTTTTCAATCGCTGAGATCAAAGCAGCGACAAATAATTTTGATGATGTTCTGATAATAGGTGTGGGAGGTTTTGGTAACGTGTATAAAGGTTACATTGACAACAATGCAGTACAAGTCGCAATCAAACGGCTAAAACCGGGTTCGCAACAAGGGGCTCAGGAGTTCATAACTGAGATTGTGATGCTCTCTCAACTTCGTCATGTTCATTTGGTGTCCCTCATCGGATATTGCAATGATGAAAATGAGATGATCCTTGTTTACGAGTTCATGGCTCGTGGGACTCTTGATGACCATCTATATGGCTCTGATTGTAAAGAACCACTTTCATGGAAGCAAAGGTTGGAGATAAGCCTTGGGGCGGCGCGTGGGCTGCACTACCTTCACACAGGAGCTGGCCACGACATCATTCATAGAGACGTGAAAAGCACTAACATTTTATTAGATGAGAAATGGGTGGCCAAGGTTTCTGATTTTGGACTGTCCAAAGTGGGACCTACAGGAGCTTCTCGGTCTCACATAAGCACGGTTGTGAAAGGGAGTGTGGGGTACTTGGACCCAGAATACTACAAACGTCAACGCTTGACTCTAAAGTCTGACGTGTACTCATTTGGAGTGGTGCTCTTGGAAGTTTTGTGTGGAAGGCGGCCTTTGGTACGTGCGGTGGAGAAGCACAAGGCAAATTTAGTGGACTGGTTTAGAAGATGCCATCATGAAGGAGTGATTCATGAGGTGGTGGACCCGTTTCTGATAGAAAGTATAACACCAGAGTGCTTGAAAGCGTTCAGTGAGATGACTTTAAGTTGTTTGGCTGATGATGGCAATGAACGACCATCAATGAATGATGTGGTGTGGGGCTTAGAGTTTGCGATGAAGTTACAAGAGGAGAGCATGGAGGGACCAATTATGGATTACATTAGTGGGACCCAAAAAGAGGAAGAAGAAGAGACATTGTTGCAGAAGGGGGTGGAAGATGAGGAACTGATACGATATTCACAGGTCAATAATTGACATTCGCTTCTCAACACGAATCCTACATCCCAATTAATAAGTCCAGACTCTATTCCTAAATCCTACATGTGTGTGTGTATTTTTATATGTGTGTATATATTTCAATCTTAATTCTTGTGTATACATGGAGTCAATACATACACTACCTTTGTCCTTAATTTAAGAGGTGAATAACTAATTTTTGGATACTAAAATATTAGTTTAGTTATTAGTAATAAATAGTGTTTGTTTTTCTCTAAAATATCATCTTTAATCATGGTCATTGTAATTACTCCTTGATAGAATATACTCTTTAATATGTCTAATCAATAAAGATATTTTTGAAAAAAATTATAAATTTGAAAAATAAAGTGAATTGAGATCTTACATTCAGATGAAAAATGTACTTTGATAAGGGGTTGAAGATCGAGAAATGAAATGAGAATCACAGGTCAATCATTAAAGATTCCCTTCTTAGCACGAATCCTAAGTGCTTACGGGAAAATCACTATAAATTTTTAAGAAAGAAATGTAATTAGTTAAAAACTCCACAAGTAACAAGTAAACAATATAAACTTATTGTCTTTTCCTACACCAAAATACATCATGGTATACTTCTTACTTGTTCAATAAAAGTGATTACATTTATTCATTAAAATCTCATATGATTTTCCCATCTATTAATAAAAATCAACTCAGTTACGTACAATCCTTAATCCAAGTATATGTGTGTGTGTCTCAATCTTAATTCTTGATTATATATGCAATCAATACACATATTCTAAGAAAACATTTATATTATTTCTTATAATCGTTATTGATAGATATATCTATCAACAACTAGATTGCAAAGTTATGGCACCTTAGGCAATTAATTCAACTAAATGATGCTGCAAAAAGATTATGTTTACGCGTTTTTGCCTTTCAATATCAGGACTTGCTCCTTTCTGTATTTCTTTTCTCAATACTTTCCTCACGATTACCATCTCCTTATGAAGTCATCAATCACGAAAGCGACTGGAAATTTTCATATGCATGCATTTGTATATGCATTTGAATTAGCGAATCAAAAAATAAATAAATAAAGAAAAAACGAAATGTGACTATACGTGTGGAGTCCACATGATTCTTACTATTGCTCTCTTTTTTTTCGATTTCTTTCTAAGAAGAAAAGCGAAAGCTCTAAAGGCAACAATAACATAAAGATTTTAGAGAATCTACAATCATTTTCATTGAATTGATTTTAGCAGTGGCTATATATAGACAACTACAAATCATCTAGGCCATACACGTGTGCAAAAAAAAGATTATTCTAGATTCTTATCCTTTGAACATTTGATGAGCTGTCCTCTTATGCCCTGTTTGTGTAATATCCTAATTTTTTATTAAAGG
The DNA here is from genome assembly GCA_963210345.1 of Inga oerstediana. Classification (NCBI taxonomy): domain Eukaryota; kingdom Viridiplantae; phylum Streptophyta; class Magnoliopsida; order Fabales; family Fabaceae; genus Inga; species Inga oerstediana. Next base: position 70,195,572 of record OY723401.1, read on the forward strand.
CTAATCATGATTATTGTGGATAATTATGAATTTAATTGGAATTATTATGTGTTTTATGACAATATTAATTAATATGTCATAATTGGTGGGAAAAATTGGAAGAATGGAATTTTTGGGCATGAGTTGGTAATTAAGGGAGAAATTAATTACTAGCTAAGAGGAAAATGAGAAGTGTGATTAAAAGGCTAATGGAGGAATTAAATGGCTAATTGGGTGTTTACCTTTATGACAGCCAATGATAGTGTGATATTTGGCAAGCTCACATTTGGAGAGAGTATGGGAAAGTCAAATTGAATTTTTAAATATTTCTCTCTCCTTCCTCTCCCTCTTTTCGGCTGGACATGTATGGGTAGAAGGGAAATGATGATTGCTTCTTCTTTCTCACTCCATCTCTCTTATTTTCTCTCTCCAATTCGTTGCCATTGTTGGACAAGAAAGAGAAAGAAAAAGCTTGTGATTTGGGTAAGTAAATGCCCTCCATTGCTTAAACCTCATTCATTAATGTTGTTCTATGAGTGATAAGCTTCATTTTGATGGTTGTAGCTTGTCCATTAGCTGTGGTTGTGATCACACAAAAATTTGGTTGTTGGAGAATCAAAGAGTGTTTTTGGAAAAGTTGAAGAGGTATGTGAAACCAATATATCTATCTAAGTTTCATGCCATTTGAAGTAGTTTGTGATTTCTGGAAATTTTGGCTTGAATCCGAAAATGAGTGATACTGTTCATTTGGTATGTTTTTGGCATGAGAATGGTATTTTGGAATGAGTTTAGGATAGATAGATAGATTGGTGATTGAAATGTGATTTTTGGATGAGATTGGCATTTTGTTGATTTTGTTGCCCAAAACCTAAAGCATGATATTGGAGTAGGATTTTGATGATTCTGATGATCCCATTGAGTTTATTGGGTGTTTTTCTGTGGGAGTGGTTTTAGGTAAAGTTTTGTGTCTATGGGGATCAATTAGGCAAGTGTTGGGAAAATGCCTCTGTTTTACTGCATTTTCTGGTTCTGATAGAATCACTCAAGTGATTTGGGATTCACTCGAGTGTGGTATGAATATCACTCGGGTGAGGTTGAGTACCACTCGAGTGCTGTGTGTATATTCTGTTTTCTCTTCATTTTTTCTGTTGTGCTTTCTGGAAAATTCAAGAGTGTATAGTCTCACTTGCGAGTGTTGATCTATCACTCAAGTGCAACGTCCTGTGCTCGAGTGCTCCTCTTCGTGGAAAACTCTTGTGCTCTCGGGTTCTCACTTTCTAGACTTCACTCTCACGTGCTCGAGTGAGGCATTTGGCCTTCACTCGGGTGAGGTCCAGTATGCTCGAGAGTTGTAGTCTCTGAAAAGTCCTTGTGCTCTCAAGTGTTCACTCGCTATCCTTCACTCTCTAATACCCGAGTGCAGGCTATACCATCACCCGTGTGAGGCCTTCTTCACTCGAGTGTCCGTACCAACACTCGAGTGAGACCATTTTCACTCGAGGTTCAGCAGTGAAAAATCAGTTTTTGTGCTTCCAAAAAGGGATCTTTAGGATAGTTCTTCCAACCCTTTAGGAGTTTTGTCAGGGGTATTTAATAACTCTAAAAGAGCAGTAATGATAACCAATTAAGTATTAAGAAGTCATTGTGGATTGGAATAGAGAATTGACTTTTCATCCCTAATTATGAATATAGGATTTGACATTTGCCCTATTCGAGAGAAACCGGTGCCAGGACACATCCGGAAGGATCAAGGTAGTGACTTTTCTCTCATGTTGTGTATGATACTTGGTATGCATATTTATCATTGTAAATGTGTTATCGACCATAAGGCATTATAGTGTGAGCCATCGTAGGGGGAAGTCTCATGATACCTACCTCGGCCATTATATCTGCCCTTGTAAGTGCCGAGGCTACGTTATGGAATCGTGGATTCCTGTTTGAGTATCCAGCCTGTGGGGCTGCGTGTTGTGAAATGTTTTATATGGATCCCAGCTATGGTGATATATGTGATATGTTCATGTGGATGTGTAATACAGCAAGTAGTTCAGCGTGAGCCGTAATATGGGGGTGATGCCCATGATACCTACCCCGGCCGTTGCAACTGTTGTTGTGATTGCTGTGTGTTGTATAGATGATTTACTTTCATGCTTTGATGTTGTGCATATTATGAGTGATTTGTTACTATGTTGATTCTTTAGAATCTCACTCTCCCAAAAATATAAATTTTTAGACATGGCTAAAGGATCTAAGGGAAAGCGGGCGATGAAGAGTAGTTAGAGCTCTGGGCAAGGAGTTTTACTTTTGGAATATTTGGTTATCATGTATATATTATTTGGATGTTTTTGGAAACAATTGTGTATATATTGGGATTCGTAGTGTAGTTTTTTGTAATCCCCAAGTAAAAGGGAAAAAGTTATGGGCTTTGTGCCTTTGTAGACCCTTTATTAATTAATGAAACCCGAGTGTGTCGGGAATTTATGCTGTACTCTGATATGTATGAATGAAATCAACCTGTACAGGCTATTTACATATTGAAAGGTGAATATGAAACTTCTGTGAACAGGTTTTGTAAAAGTTTTTGAAAACCCTAATTTTGGGAAGTTTAATTTGAATAAGTCCCAAATCATCTTACGGCCTCTAATTCAAACTTAATTACGTGTTTATAAACGTAAATCTCGACCTTGATCATGAAGGGGGTTACATTTGTGGTATCAGTGCTGTAGTTCCTGGCAAGGTGAGGATTTACTAGGATAGCTCCCTTAGTTGGCCTTATTTCTTTGGCTTAAAGTAGCTTGATAATTGATAATTGTTGGTTGTATACACATGAGTATTTCTATTGTTTGTGGATATATATCTAAGTCTTATGGATTATGTGTATATACTTGCTTTGAAACTGACATGGTGAATCATTGTAGAGTTAAAGGACAAAATGGTTCGCCTTAGAGTCAGACAAGAGGACCCAGAGGTGGAGGAGTTGAATGACAATCCACCTGACCCAATGCGGGAATTGATGGATTTAGTGAGAGAACAACGAGATATGATCCGTGAGATGAGAGAAGAGCTTCAGGAAGAAAAAGCCTAGCGTAATGAGGAAAGGGCCCAGTCAACTCATGAGGAGACTCAAGCAGAAACTCATCAAGAGGAGACAGCTGAGGGGTCCAATCGGTCTCATGAATCCCCACCTCACTTGGTGCCCAATCAAGAATCCTAAGAGGTGCTGGCTCATGAGGAAAGAGACTTGCAATACTAGGTCTCTAAGTTCTGCAAGCATCTACCTCTAGTGTTCAAGTAGAGGTTTGAGCCCCAAGTTGTTGAGGACTAGTTGAATCGTCTAGAGAAGATTTTTGAGGTCCTCGAGTGCTTTACGGAGGTGAAGGCTAAGCTAGCTGTGTATAAGCTAGAAGGGGATGCGGACCGGTGGTGGAGGAACATCGCCATGACACTTCGAAGCTGGAATGTGCCATTAACTTGGGTGGTATTCCAAGAAAAGTTTAATGAGAAATACTTCCCCAAGTCAGTGAGACTTGAAAAAGAATCCGAATTCCTCGCCATCAAATAGGGAGATACAGAGAGTTTTGATAAGTATCTTTCTTGTTTCATCCGGCTATCTCGGTACTCTCACATCTCCAGGATAGGATGATGAGGAGTGGAGCTCCGATATAGTTATCAGGGGCTTGAGGCATGAACTGAAAAAGAGATTAGCCACTCACCTATTTACTGACTTCAACAAGGCGGTAGAGCAGTGTAGGATTGTTGAGAACAATCTGAGGGATTTGTACCCATCTAAGGGTAAAGACGGCCGCAGTGAGCCTAGCAAGGCTAATACTTCCCAAAAGTGGAAGGGGCAAGGATCCTCATATGGGGTGGTAACAAAAAGCCTCATCAATCTGGGGGTCGTGGTGATCAGAGACCTCCAACGAGACCAATGTGTAATCAATGTAGAAAGTACCATCCAGGCAGAACTTGTACTAGGGAGGTGATTTGCTTCAACTACAAGCAAGTGGGTCACATCTCTACTAAGTACCTACGACAACCGGCAGAGCAAAGGCCTAGAAATCCGGGTCGAGTGTTTGCAATGACACATGAGGAGGCCCGAAAGTCGCCTGAACTAATCCAAGATAAAATCCTTCTCGGTGATAATGAATTAAATGCTTTTTTTGATTCGGGTGCAAGTCATTTGTTTATAGCTTATGACTGTGTTAAGCACCTGGAATTGGTTGTGCATAAATTGCCATTTAATTTGGTTGTGTCGATGCCGATGGGTGTCAAGGCTGTGACGGCCAAAGCCTGCTTAAATTGTGTGATAGTTGTTGAGGGTCGGGAGTCTACAGTTGATTTGATCTGTTTGCCACTTCAACAACTAGAAGTTATTCTGGGTTTTGATTGGTTGAGAGCAAATGATGTGCTGCTTGATTGTGGTAATAAGAAGATAGCTTACCGTAGTACACAACGGGGAAACAATATAAATGCTAGTTTGAACTTACTTTCAACGGCTAAAGCAGAAAGATATCTTGAGAAGGGATGCCAATGGTATATGGTGTTCTTCTCTATTCAAGGAGAGTCAAGTGAAGCTTTAGAGAGTATACCTGTGGTAAGAGAATTCCCTGAGGTATTTCAAGAGGATCTTAGCAGATTGCCTCCAGAAAGAGAAGTGCAGTTCCTAATTGAGATTGTGCCTAGAGCTGGTTCGATATCAAAAGCCCCATATCGTATGGCCCCGAATGAAATGGCGGAGTTGAAAAACCAAATTGAAGAGTTGTTTGAAAAAGGGTTCATCTGACCCAGTGTATCGCCATGGGGAGCTCCAGTATTGTTTGTGAAAAAGAAAGATAGAAGCTTAAGGCTTTGTATCGATTACAAAAAACTTAACAAAGTGACTGTTAAGAACAAGTATCCTCTCCCAAGAATTGATGACCTGTTAGATCAATTGTCTGGCTCGTGTGTATTCTCCAAAATTGATCTAAGGTTAGGATATCATCAATTGCATGTGAAGGCAGTGGATGTTCTGAAGACAGCTTTCAGAATGAGGTATGGGCACTATGAGTTCCTTGTGATGCCTTTTGGGTTGATTAATGCACCAGCGGTATTCATGGACTATATGAACCGCATCTTCCGACAATATCTTGACTAGTTTGTGGTAGTGTTTATCGACGACATTCTGATATACTCTAAGAGTAGAGAAGAATATGAGCAGCATCTAAGAATAGTGCTGAGAATCTTGCGGGAAAAGCAACTTTATGCCAAGCTGAGTAAGTGTGCGTTTTGTCTTACGGAAGTGAAGTTCCTTGGCCATGTGATCTCACGAGACGGGGTATCGGTGGATCCCAGTAAGGTGGAAGCAGTACTTGATTGGAAGAGGCTAGAAACTGTTTCTAAGATTCACAGTTTTCTGGGTCTTGCTGATTATTACCGGAGGTTCATTCAAAACTTCTCACATATTGCATTGCCGATGACCAAGCTCACGACGAAGGATCAACTGTTTTTGTGGGATGAACGTTGTGAGCGGAGTTTCACTGAGCTGAAGGAGAGATTGACTACGGCACCAGTGTTGATTATACCTGATCCCAGTGAGGCTTACGTCGTGTACAGTGATACGAGTAAGTAGGGGTTAGGGTATGTCCTGATGCAGCAGGGACGTGTGGTGGCCTATGCCTCTCGACAGCTGAAATAGCATGAGATAAACTACCCTACTCATGATCTGGAGCTTGCAGTAAAAGTATTTGCATTGAAAATTTGGTGTCATTACCTGTACAATGTGACTGTGGAATTATACTGCGACCATAAGAGTCTCAAGTATCTGTATGATCAAAAAGAGTTGAACATGAGACAGCATCGATGGATAGAGTTGCTGAAGGATTATAATCTGGAGATTAAATATCATCCGAGTAAGGCTAATGTCGTTATGGATGCTTTGAGTCGGAAGGCGGTGCTAGTGGCAACGATGATGATCCAAGAGAAGAAATTAATAGAGGATTTTCGGAATTTGAACCTCTCGAATGATATCCTGTGTGCCAGTTATGGTGTTGTCCAAGGGTAGAATGACCTGAGGACTGAAATCGAAGAGGCTCAGATGCATGATGAGCGAGCCCAGTCAATACGAGCTATGATTGAATAAGGAGAAACTTGAGATTATGACTTGTTGCCTAGTGGGCTGGTGCGTTACCAAAAGAGAATCTATGTTCCACTGAGGGTTGACTTGAGACTGAGAATTCTTGATGAGGCTCATAAGAGTTAGTATACTCTTTACCCCGGTATGACCAAGATGTATCACAACTTGAAGTCTATGTATTGGTGGCCAGGGTTGAAGAGTGATGTGACTAAGTACGTAGTGCGGTGTCTTACCTGTCAAAAGGTGAAAATTGAACACCAGAGACCGCCAGGATTGCTTCAGAGTCCAGAGATTCCATAATGGAAGTGGGAGAGTGTGACCATGGATCTAGTAGTGGGTCTGCCCAGGATCAAGAACTATGATGCAATCTGGGTGATTGTTGATCAACTCACGAAGTCAGCGCATTTCATACCTATCAACACTAGCTATTCTCTTGAAGGCTAGCTGAGATATACATCAAAGAGATTGTGAGACTCCATGGTACACCGAAGAACATTATCTCTGATAGAGATCCTCGGTTTACTTCTAGATTCTGGAAGGCTCTACATGAAGCTATAAGTACTCAGTTGAGGTTTAGCACGGCCTACCATCATTAGACAGAATGACAGTCATAAAGGACTATTCAGACATTAGAAGATATGTTGAGAGCGTGTGTCCTAGACTTCAAGGGAAAATAGGATTATTATCTTCCATTAGCTGAGTTTGCTTACAACAACAGCTATTATGCGAGCATTTAGATGGCTTCGTATGAAGCACTATACGAGAGGAAGTGCCAGTCACCGTTGTACTAGACAGAATTGTCTGAGAGGAAGTTGTATGGGCCAGATCTTGTTGAGCAAACTTCTGAGCATACCAGAATCATCAGGAAGAGGCTCCTTGTAGCACAGAGTCGACAGAAGAGTTATGCTGATAAGAGGAGAAGACCTCTCACTACTAGAAAAAAGGGTTTTAACGTCCCTTTTTTTGGCCTTTTAACGTCTGAAAGCAGAGGGACGTCTATGTGAGGGTCATAGAAAAAAACGTCATTAACGTCCGTAAAACAGGGGACGTGGAAGGCAGACTTTAGACGTCCCCAATTCCAACTGGGGACGTCTAAAGTTTGACATTAGACGTCCCCAGTTGGAACTGGGGACGTCTAAGGTCCCACCTTAGACGTCCCCAGTTGACTGGGGACGTCTAAGGTGGGACCTTAGACGTCACCAGAAGAGTTGGGGACGTCTAAGGTCCACTTTAGACGTCCCCAGTTCCAACTGGGGACGTCTAAAGTGTCGCCAGCAGTACTATCCATGTCCCTTTTTTTATTAAGGACGTTGAAAGTTTTTTTTAAATTGACTTTTCATATATATTGCACTGTCTGGAAATGTAAACTACAGAAATAGGATTCCAACAACAGAATAAAAGAACAGCAATTCAGCAGAATGGAAACAACAACAAACACAGTGATCAACCCAAGGCTTCTACATGCCACACAAACTACACAACAATCTATATCCAAGTCTACTACATGCCACACAAACTTTCAAACCATACAAACTACACAACAATCTATATCCAAGTTCCCAGTTTGTACAATAACCAAGACTAAAATCCAATCCATATCCAACAACAATAACGCTAATTATATGTACTACCACAAAAGTATGTCCTACACAAACTACTAAAGACTTTACTCTTCTGGTATACGTTGAAGAAGATGTCCGCCAAAAAGTCTCTGATCATATTTAAGTCTTCATATGAGTAGGCATCTTCATTGTCAAAAATCTGTAAATTAGAAAATAAGCTTAGATGAAATAATGAATGAATTGCCATTGAATCACAACACCAAGAATATAATCCTCTGAGAATGAAGAAGCGATTACTTGTTCAAAATCTGTCGTAATGCCACTCTGAATGATGTTAAACATATAAAGCAAGACATAATGTCCACATTCCTAGCCGCCAGGTTGTCGAGGGCACTATAAATCAAAAGCAAATAGTTAAAATCAATAAAGGCATATCTAAAACGACCGTCAATCAAAAGAACTTGATTTGAAACTACGTACCTTTGGAAACAACCATCTCGGATCTTTGCCACCTCTACGTTCGCGTGGCCCGCCAAGAGCTCGATACGTCGTGCATGCCCTATCATTAAAATGAAAATCAACATAAATTAGAATAATTCATTAAGTCAAGAATCAAGAACCAATGAAATACAAAAAAATAACTTACGTGTTGAAGACGCTTTTAGTTTCTTTGTCTGGTCTTCTATTTAAGGAATCAAACCAGTAAACAACGTGGGACCAAGGACAAACAACACACAAACTCCAATGATAACTATCACAACATACACAGATTAAAAAGAAGTTAGATGGCAAGGCAATTATTTATTAAAAATCTCAAATACACAAAATGAAAATGCGTACCCTTGAACAATCGGTGCTAGATAACAAAGATAGTCATCATTTGCCAATGTGAAGCTCACATAGTTCGTCCTTCTTTTCAATGTATTCCCAACCCTTGTCGTATATGCAGGAGACAAGAATCCATATAAATCAACTTTCTGAGAGTCAACGCATATACGACGGAAAGAGCTATAATAGAATTAAAATGATGAATGTATTAGCTAGTTAAAATCAACTTAACTAAATGAATCAAAAAATGGGAAATAAAAAAATTACAGGATTGCAAATTTGCCCCATCCAACATCTAGCTCCTCGAATTTCATGAACTGTTTAAGATCTTGTTTATCAATTGTGAAGTGATACTCTGTTTCCTGGCCCACAATCCCTGTAGGCATATGCAAATCAATCTGGCGAATGCCTTTATAGATATGCTGCAGTCGTGCTAAGAAGGGCCATTTCTCTGCTTCCTGCTTGTTCTTTTAGAACATAAAAACACATACTGTTAGTAGGATGTCAACACATCTCAAGTAAAAGTGAGGTAGTTCCATACCATTGGAGGTGTTGGTGGTAACAAGCCAATAAGATGTACAGGCCAAAGGATGAAAGATCCTCTCGCCTGAGCTATCGTGGCAACCTCGTCATCAGGAATAGGGATGGTTGTACCTTCTTCCCCCGCTTTAACACACGTCACAGTCACCCTACGCAAATGTTGTGGAATTTGCTGATGATGGTGGGTAGTAGCTTCTGTGTGAACGAGAGCATCTGCAACTACACGCAGCACTGGGGCATCCAAAGAGAGGATGGCAGGTTCTCCCTGCACTGGAGTAGGAGAAGGGTCGCCAAGTGGTTCCTCCGCCGGGTTGTAACTTTCTTTGGTGCTGTGGAAGGCCGGGGATGAATGGGTTCTACGCTCGGTAGTTGCCATCTGCGATTCAAACATCTTCTGCATTTCAGCTTGTAGCTCAGGCATCAGCTCAAGACGTAGCTCTGGCAACAGCTCTTGTCGGAGCTTGTCGCGAAGGTTGGCCTGGAGCTCTTGTGAGACTTCCTGACGAATCTTGGCCACAAGCTCCCTACTTGGTTCAACTTGTGATGAATAAGGATGTGAGGCTCGGCCAAAATACTTCTTGACACGAACTCCCACTGCCTCCCCTCGAACATGACCAGGGTGAATTGGCTTCCCAATCGCCGTTGACAAGATGTCCATCCGTCCACTTGGAGTGAACGAACCTTGGCTACTATGATCTTCCAGTTCATCCTGCAGCATAAAAGTTATCGTAAGCACTCCCAATATGAAAAAATAAGTTTGTACTTATGCTCTAACTACTTACAATTCTTGCGGCAACCTCAGCAACAGTCGGATTTATGTACTTCCCACCCTTAAGCCTCCCTGCTTTCTATTTTTTGTGACGTGGTGGAGGTGGCGGGGGCTGGACCACAATGGTAGGATCTGATGTGGCTACTTCCTTCAATTTCTCTAACTCTTCTGCCATCATCTGTCGCTCAAGCTTCCGATAACCACCACGAGACATGCAATGTTGATAGTTATTAGCTGCTTGCCTCTCTGCATTTGCTGCACTTAATGCCTTTTAAAGGAAAACAATGAACACTGAATCAATAATGTCAACTATATTCAAATAAAACACTATGATTACAGAAATCTTACCAAAAAGTTTAGATCTTCTCGTAATGCCATAAACAACCTCCAGTCCTCTAGAGACAAAAATGGATACTCATGACATGGATCCTGACCCCTCAAGTCCACTCGAATGTAATCTCGTGTGAGCCTATTCTTGAAATCTTTCCATCGTAGACGAACCTCCGTCATCCACTCCTTGTACATCTCCGCGGTGTCAGGGACATCATAGGTTTGCTGCAAGGTAAAAACATACGTTAATTATATTTAAAGATATAATGCAAATGTATTGAAACTTATATACCAAAAGTTGTTGCCAAATCAAGTCTTTGGTTTTTGGTGGAACCAACTTCCAATTAGCATAGGTAATGCGAACTTTGCTTCGAGCCAAAAAACTTACGTAGCTAATGAAATGGTCTTCCTCCGAACCAATTGGATTCATATTTTGATCAAAGTCAATATGCAACCTCTCCTATTGATGGTGATGACGTGCTACCAATGCAGGCATTTTTGTACTGCCTCTAACCCTTCGTCTCGCAACCGGTTCAGGTGTCGCATCACGTTCAGGCCTATTCATTTCACTGTCCCTATCACTTTGAGAGTCACCAGAATTGTCCATATTCCTGTAAGCACAAAAATCATTGTCAGATAGGTGAATAAATTGTAAGTAAATGAATAAACTGAGACGTAATAAAACAAACAGCACACATTACTATTTTCTAAGTTAAGCTCTTACTCTAGATTGTTTCCTATATTCCTTCACCATGATCATTTCTCACAGCATTTTCTTCATCATCTACCAATTCTACTTCACTTGTTGTAGGTGGATTAATTGTGAAAGGTGGTGTGTCGTCAAGGTTGAAGGTCGGATCACCATGATTCTGTTTTTTACTCTGAAGTACAATGGACATTTTTTTATTTGCGGGATCTATGACATAAAACACTTGTTTCGCCTGGCTTGCTAGAATGAAGGGCTCATCCCTATAACCTACTCTTTCAAGATCAACTGAGACAAATCCAAATTGTTGATCTATTACCACAGCATTATTGCTAACCCACTTACATTTGAATAAAGCAACTTTGAACTTGTTGTAAGTGATTTCCCATATTTCTTCTATCACTCCATAATAGGCCATGGATGTTAATATAGGGTTTTTGTCTTTCGAACTAGAAAAGTGCATGGCTTCAGCTTCTACCATCACCCCACTATTTTGCATGATACTCCTGTCATCTTGGTCTTTTGTGTAGAAAGAATATCCGTTTATATCATAACCGCTCCAAGTAATGATCTGAAACGAAGGCCCCCAGGCTAGCCACTCTATTGTCCCAGACATACCGGTCTCATCAAAACCTTTTCCTCAAACCACTGAATAAATGTCTTGTTTTGCTCAATAGTAATCTGCATGTCATTCTTCCTCGGATTCATGTTTTTCGTCAATCTCTTTCTGTGTTCCTCTATGTACAGTTGAACTTCTGCCATGTTATTCAGGATATAAAGGTGTGCTTACAACACCTCTTCACGAGGCATAGTCTTCACTTTTAGTCCTCGTGTTCCCTTGCTCCTCCCCTCTTCATGCCGAGATTGTTCCTTCTTCCCTGATAGATAATCGCTGCAGAAGTCCATAGCCTCTTCAACAACATACCTTTCAACTATTGAGGCTTCTGGTCGATAGGGATTTTTAGAGTACCCTTTTAAGATCTTCATGTATTGCTCGAAAGGGTACATCCACCTCAGGTAAACTGGACCGCAGAGCCTTACCTCCCTTACCAAATGAACTATCAAATGGACCATTATATCAAAAAAAGAAGGAGGAAAGTGCATCTCTAATTGGGACAATATGATATAACCCTCAGCTTCCAGTTCATCCAGCTTTTCAGTGTCAATGACTTTGTTACAGATAGCATTAAAGAAAACACACAATCTTGTCACAGTGCTTCGAACTTCATCTTTCATAATCCCTCTAATAGCTACTGGTAACAGTTGTTGCATCAACACATGATAATCATGGGACTTCATTCCCACTAACTTCAAATTGTCCATTGACACACACCTTCTCACATTCGAAGAATATCCTTATGGTACATTAATTTCATGCAAACACCCATACAAACTTCTTTTCTCCGCTTTTGATAGTGTATGCGCTGCTGGCTCCATGTATGCCCTCCTACCATCATCTCTTAGCTATGGATGTAACCGTTCACTTATTCCCATATCAACAAGGTCTAGTCTCACATTAATCCTATCCTTGGTCTTCCCTGGAATGTGCAAAAGTGTACTGACAAGGCTATCACAAACGTTTTTCTCTACATGCATTACATCAATACTGTGTCTCACGTCAAGACTATGCCAATATGGAAGATCAAAGAAAATTGATCTCTTCTTCCATATGTTCTTCTCACCCGAAGTCTTATGATTCTTACCGAGTAAGACATTGATACGTTCAACCCGACTGTAAACTTCCTCTCCGGTTAATGCCTTTGGAGCCATTCCATGCTCCGGCAAGCCGTTAAAACGCTTTCTTAACCTATGATATGGGTGGAATCTAGGAAGGAACCTCCTGTGACCGAGGTAGACAATTTTTCTTCCATGTTTACGTTGGTGGAAGTGAGTGTCTGCTTCACAGATCGGACATGCTTTATGCCCCTTCACACTGTATCCTGAGAGGTTTCCGTACGCAGGAAAGTCATTTATAGTGGTGAACAGCATTGCACGTAGCTTGAAGGACTCATTCTTATACATCAAACACATCTACGCCTTCCTCCCACAACTTATTCAAGTCCTCAATCAAAGGCGCCAAGTAGACATCGATATCGTTTCCTGGCTGTTTTGGTCCAGAAATCATCATAGAAAGCATCACATACTTGCGTTTCATACAAAGCCAGGGAGGCAAGTTGTATATTACAAGGAGTACTGGCCACGCACTGTGTGTGCTATTAAGAGTTCCATACGGATTGATGCCATCTGTACACAGCCCAAGCCGAAGGTTTCTCGGCTCCCTGCCAAATTTAAGGAACATTTCATCTATTTTCTTCCACTGTGAAGAGTCAGCTGGGTGCCGAAGATATTTTCTGTCGGATATTCTGTCATCTGAATGCCATCTCAACTTCTTCGCCTTTTTTGCAGTGCCAAACAAACGCTTAAAGCGCGGTATTATTGGAAGATACCACAAAACTTTTACAGGTTGCTTTTTAGTCTTCCCATCGCCACAACCACCATCTTTCTTCACTTTGTATCGTGCGGTTTGACACTTAGGGCACTCACTCAGGCCTTCATACTCCTTTCTGTACAGTACACAGTCATTAGGGCAAGCGTGTATCTTTTTATACTTCATACCCATTGTAGATAGGATTTTCTTAGCCTCATACATACGATTTGGAAGTACATTATCGTCTGGAAACATATCACACAACAGTTTCTTAATTCACTAGAGATTATTTTCTTACTATTTAACAACAACATCTACAACAACAATAAGAACAATAATTATAATAATAATAATTTATTTCTTAAGAACTCAATTTACCAATTTCTTAATTAAATATGCTTTATGAAAAATATGAATATCTACTAAGTAAATAAAAAATATGTTTATTCATTATATTCTAATTGAATGATAAGTAAATATGCTTGTTCAATTTTGTCAAATAATGAATATATATATATATATATATTAAATATAATTATATATACACTTCAGCAGCCCCAAATATGCAGGGCAGTATACATTGCCTAGTGTCTGGCCTTGCTTAGTACTTGGCCTAGCTTGAAGATGCCTGAATAATTTATGGGTTGATTTTTTAGTTAATGAGAATTTCATGTTTCTCAAAACAATGGAAAAAAGCAAAAGATTAAAACTTGATGTGGTACGTCTTAAATTCAGCAAAATAGCAAAGATAAAGCTCAAGCACAAACCACACTTAAATTCCAGCACAGAACAAAGGCATTTTCCTAATCATTCACAAATTCATTCAAACCACACTTAAATTCCAGCACAGAACAAAGGCATTTTTCCTAATCATTCACAAATTCATTCAAACCACACTTAAATTCCAGCACAGAACAAAGGCATTTTCCTAATCATTCACAAATTCATTCACAAGTTTAGTTTTAGCTAACCTGAAGCACAGAACTTTAGAGCAGATGACCCACGGTGGTAAGAGGAGGCCGACTGTGGAGAGAATGAGAGAGAACAGTGCAGAACTAGCAGAGCAAAGATGCAACGGTCTGGATGAAATAGAGGCTAAGAAGGAACAAGAAGAAACAGGGGAGAGGAGAAATGGCCTCGCATATTCAGAAGTGATGAAGGTAGGAGAATAAAGCAACAAGCAGGGGAGAGGGGACGGAAGTGAAAGAGTAAAGTAAAAAGAACAAGAAGCAGGGGAGAGGGGACGGAAGTGATGAAGGAGAGGGAGAGTAAAGCGAGTGTACAGAAAAATCTGACACTTCACATGCACTGGTCATGTCGACCAGTGCATTTGCTTGAGCCTAAGACGTCCCCAGCTGGTCTGGGGACGTCTAAAGGCACCTTTAGACGTCCCCAGACCAGCTGGGGACGTCTAATATAAGCTTTAGACGTCCCCAGATGGTCTGGGGACGTCTAATGTTAATCTTTAGACATCCCCAGATGGTCTGGGGACGTCTAATGTTAATCTTTAGACGTCCCCAGATGTTCTGGGGACGTCTATTGTTAAGCTTTAGACGTCCCCAGGCCATCTGGGGACGTCTTAAGTGTGTTATTTTTTCCCCCTACATACGCTTTTCTAGAGTCTTTAGATGTCCCCATGTTTGTTGGGGACATCTAAAACAGTCTTTAGACATCCCCAATGAACATGGGGACGTCTAAAACACATTCAGGCGCGAGATTCAACTTTTTTTACGAGCCAACCTTTTCAACTTTGATCTATAATTACACATATGCCACCGTCCAATATTTTGGGCGTCCCTTTTTCAAAAAGGGATGTCCTTTAGGGACTTTATAAGTATATTCTGTAGTAGTGTCTTGAGTTTAATATGGGGGATCATGTTTTCTTGAGAGTATCTCCTGTCACAGGCATCGGGAGAGCAATCAAGTGAAAGAAGCTGAGTCTGAGGTACATTGGTCCATTTGAGATTATGCCAAGAATCGGGCCGGTGGCATACCAGATAGCACTACCCTCGAGTTTGAGTAGATTGCATGATGTGTTCCATGTGTCGCAGCTCAAGAAGTACCAACCAGACCCTGAGCATATCATTAAGTATGAGGAAATTGAATTACAGGATAACTTCACTTGTGCGGTAGAGCCAAAGCATATCATCGATCGAGAAGAGTGGAGGCTCAGGCAATGAAGCTTACCGTTTGTAAAGGTGGTTTGGAAGGGAATGTCTCCAAGGGAAGCCACTTGGGAAGCGGAAGCAGACATGAGGAAGAGATTTCCAAATTTTATGCCTCATGATGTGTAACAAATTTTGAGGGCAAAATTTATTGAACAGGGGGAGAATTGTAATATCTCAATTTTTGATTAAGGGCTAATCATGATTATTGTGGATAATTATGAATTTAATTGGAATTATTATGTGTTTTATGGCAATATTAATTAATATGTCATAATTGGTGGGAAATATTGGAAAAATGGAATTTTTTGCCATAAGTTGGTAATTAAGGGAGAAATTAATTACTAGCTAAGAGGAAAATGAGAAGTGTGATTAAAAGACTAATGGAGGAATTAAATGGCTAATTGGGTGTTTACCTTTATAAGAGCCAATGATAGTGTGACATTTGGCAAGCTCACATGTGGAGAGAGTCTAGGAAAGTCAAATTGAATTTTTAAATATTTCTTTCTCCTTCCTCTCCCTCTTTTTGGCTGGACATGTATGGGTAGAAGGGAAATGATGATTGCTTCTTCTTCCTCACTCCATCTCTCTCATTTTCTCTCTCTAATTCGTCGCCATTGTTGGGCAAGAAAGAGAAAGAAAAAGCTTGTGATTTGGGTAAGTAAATGCCCTCCATTGCTTAAGCCTCATTCATTAATGTTGTTCTATGAGTGATAAGCTTCATTTTGATGGTTGTAGCTTGTCCATTAGCTATGGTTTGTGATCACACAAAAATTTGGTTGTTGAATAATCAAAGAGTGTTTTTGGAGAAGTTGAAGAGGTATGTGAAACCAATCTATCTATCTAAGTTTCATGTCATTTGAAGTAGTTTGTAATTTCTAGAAATTTTGGCTTGAATCTAAAAATGAGTGATACTGTTCATTTGGTATGTTTTTGGCATAAGAATGGTATTTTGGAATGAGTTTAGGATAGATAGATAGATTGGTGATTGAAATGTGATGTTTGGATGAGATTGGCATTTTGTTGATTTTGTTGCCCAAAACCTAAAGCATGATAATGAAGTAGGATTTTGGTGATTCTGATGATCCCATTCAGTTTGTTGAGTGTTTTTCTGTAGGAGTGGCTTTAGGTAAAGTTTTGTGTCTATGGGAATCAATTGGGCAAGTGTTGGGAAAATGCCTCTGTTTTGCTGGGTTTTCTGGCTCTGATAGAATCACTCGAGTGATTTGGGATTCACTCGAGTATGGGATGAAGATCACTCGAGTGCTATGCGTATATTTTGTTTTCTCTTCAATTTTTCTGTTGTGCTTTCTGGAAAATTCAAGGGTGTATAGTCTCACTTGTGAGTGTTGATCTATCACTCGAGTGCAATGTCCTGTGCTCAAGTGCTCTCGGGTTCTCACTTTCTGGACTTCACTCTTAGGTGCTCGAGTGAGGCATTTGGTCTTCACTTGGGTGAGGTCCAGTATGCTCGAGTGTTGTAGTCTCTAAAAAGTCCTTGTGCTCTTGGGTGTTCACTCGCTATCCTTCACTCTCTAGTACCCGAATGCAGGCTGTACCATCACCCGTGTGAGGCCTTCTTCACTCGATTGTCCGTACCAACACTCGAGTGAGACCATTTTCACTCGAGGTGCAGAGTGAAAAATCAGTTTTTGTGCTTCCAAAAGGGGATCTTTGGGATAGTTCTTCCAACCCTTTAGGAGTTTTGTCAGGGGTATTTAATGACTCTAAAAGAGCAATAATGATAACCAATTAAGTATTAAAAAGTCATTGAGGATTGGAATAGAGAATTGACTCTTCATTCCTAATTATGAATATAGGATTTGACATTTGCACTAGTCAGGAGAAACCAGCTCCAGGACACGTCCGAAAGGATCAATGTAGTGACTTTTCTCTCATGTTAGGTATGATACTTGGTATACATGTTTATCATTGTGAATGTGTTATCGGCCATAGGGCATTACAGCGCGAGCAGTTTAGCGTGAGCCGTCGTAAGGGGGCAATGTTCATGATACCTACCCCCGCCATTCTGCCATTGTAAGTGCCGAGGCTGCATTATGCAATCATGGATTACTGTTTGAGTATCCAGCCTGTGGGGCTGCGTGTTGTGAAATGTTTTATATGGATCCCAGCTGTGGTGATATATGTGATATATTCATGTGGATATGCAATATAGCAAGTAGTTCAGCATGAGCCGTCGTAGGGGGCGATGCCCATGATACCTACCCTGGCCATTGCAACTATTGTTGTGATTGTTGTGTGTTGTATAGATGATTTACTTTCATGCTTTGATGTTACGCATATTATGAGTGCTTTGTTACTACGGGGATTCTTTAGAATCTCACTCTTCCAAAAATATAATTTTTTAGGCATGGCTGAAGAATCCAAGGGAAAGCGGGAGACGAAGAGTAGTTAGAGCTCCGGGCAAGGAGTTTTACTTTTGGAATATATGGTTATCATGTATAAATTATTTGGATGTTTTTGGAAACAATTATGTATATATTGGGATTCGTAGTGTAGTTTTTTGTAATCCCCAAGTAAAAGGGAAAAAGTTATGGGCTTTGTGCCTTTGTAGACCCTTTATTAATTATTGGAACCTTAGTGTGTTGGGAATTTATGTTGTACTCTGATATGTATGAATGAAATCAACCTGTACAGGCCATTTATGTATTGAAAAGTGAATATGAGACTGCTGTGAACAGGTTTTGTAAAAGTTTTTGAAAACCCTAATTTTGGGAAGTTTAATTTGAATAAGTCTCAAATCATCTTACGGTCTCTAATTCAAACTTAATTACATGTTTATAAATGTAAATCTCGGCCTTGATCGTGAAGGGGGTTACAGTTTGAGTGACTGAAATATTATGCTGATTATTAGCCCCTATAAGTTAAACTGGACAGGATGGACAATAAGACTCCTACGAAACTTGGCAAATTGGGAAGGGGACTAAGGTTTTTTAAATAAATCAGCAATTTGATCACGGGCTAAGATATGAGAAATTTGAAGCAACTTAGCATCAAAGTGTTTGCGAACAAAATGATAATCAAGAGCAATGTGTTTGGCTCTTGAATGAAAGACAAGTTTGCAGCTAGATAAGTTGCACCCGAATTATCCTAGCACAACAATGGTGTCACTGACAGAGAAAGGCCATGATATAGCATGTGTTTGTTTCGGCGATTTGGTAAGAAAATCGGACTTGAACAGTGGCCAATTGGACTTGAACAGTGTTTTGATAAAAAATAGGTGTTTGTTTCAACGATTGGTTTTAAGGTAAAAACAGTCATAAGTTGGAAAAGTTATAAGCCTCAAAATGAAGCTTATTGGAGCTTATGTGCCTGTGTGTGCATAAAAAAATATTAATAGGAGTATTTTCATAGTTTTGGGGATCAATGAGGTACTCAAAATCACTTCTAATCACAAAATTTCTTTTATGAAAAATGTTCTAAATAATTTTCTCTTTCTTTAGATAGTAATCTTCTGCTAATTAGATAATACTTTGGGATAAGAGTACTTTAGGTACGTTTTGAGTTTTGTTAATATATGACTGTAGAAATGTAGAGAATAATTAATAATTAATTTTAATCAATATAGATTTATTATTTAGTTTTTTTTATGATTTTAGAATCAATTTTTTTTATAAACATGTCATAAATTAGTTTCTATATAGTATTTTTACCCATTAAATTTAGTTTAAATAATTTATTTGGATTTGGATTATTGGAGGTATTATTGAGATTTTAATCGGTTTATTTTGTTAGATTTTGAGTTATGTGAAAATATGAGTTAGGATTTAATATTTAAATTAGAGTTTGATATAATTTATAAGATTTAAGCTTGATGTGCTCAGTAGAAAAGACTTTTGGAGTGTACCAATTTAAATTAGAGTTTGTTATAATTTTATTAAAATTGTACCATTACCAAATTTTCAAAGTTAATTTTTGAGAAAATTGTGAAAAAATCCCTTCGTGTGTAGATATCTTCCCAGGTCCCGTTGGCATAAGTTGCTAATGAGGACTTTTTTCACAATTATCCCTTCATTTTTTCATTTTTCATAATTTTTCAATTTTTTTCTCTTAATTAATACAAAAGTCACTTATGCAAAAGTCAAACCAAACATCCTAACTTTTACATAAGTTACTTTAAGTTACTTATCCAATCGTTAATCCAAACACTCATCATTTTACCCAATCTAACTTTTTTCCAATCTTAAGATTTCATAAGTTTAAGTAAAAATAAGTTACTTATCCAATCACCAAAACAAACATACCCATAATTAGGGGTGAGCAAAATCAAACCGAACCGAACCAAACTCAATTCGGTTATTTCGGTTATCAGATATTTTTCGGTTTTTTCCTTCTAGAATTTCAGTGTTCGGTCTTCGGTTCGGTGATTGTAAAAAAAATTCAGTTATAACCGAATAACCAAAATAACAAATGCAACATATGGGCTCTATGTATTTTTTTTTTTTATGAATGCCTTATGTATGTTTTGTATGTCTTTTGAATGGCCCAAGCCCAACACTCATTATTTTTCATTTAACACATGTTTTCAGCCCAAGCCCCAAGTCCAACTAACCTCACATCCTAAATGGCGAGCCCTAGAAACTTGAAAGTATTCTCTCTGATGTCACCAGTTCCAATGTTGCTCCAGCATCCACTCAACATCTCCCTTGTCATGACCTTTGCTGGCTCTTGTCGGTCTTCACTCCCTCAAGCAAAACGAAATTGTGAGTAGTGACCCATTCTTTGACATCCCTACTATCTTTCCTCAACCCACTTGAGTTTGTTTGATTTTTGAGTCAAGTATGAGCAGCATCTTCATTAGCTCAGAATTGAAGAGGTTGTCGTCGCCATTAATGTCGAATTTATTGCAGATCCGGTGAGTTTTGTTGTCCACTGGAAGGCAAGAAGACAGAGAAAAAGAGTAGATGCCTTCACCTTCACTTCACACGTCTTCTTCCCTTCACGCCATCTCTTCTCAGTCTTTGTCTTTTGTCTTCCGATCTGGTGATTTTTTTTATTGAGGATTTGATCGCTGTTATTTCCCATTTTTCCCTCAGATTATATACTTATTTTTAGATTTAGTTTGATAGATCTGATTCCCTCAAAAGATTGTTGCTGTTTTGAGAATTGAGGAATTTTGGTCTCTTGGTTTAACACTATTACTAGAAAAGAGAGTTTTTTCTAACAGTAGTAATATTTTAGGTCAGCTATAAAAAATATTTAGAAAAAAAATAACGAGTGTAAATAAATTCTTCATTTATAATTAAAACTTTAGACCGATTGGTAAAGAAGCTGATCTAGAAACTAGAACGTTTCTAGTTTGGTTGCTTAACCAAAAGTTCATAAAAAAATAGAAGCAAATCTATTTTTCAATTTCTAGATTTAATGCTTGATAGAAAGTCGAAACATTTTTTTTAAAAAAAAATGCTACTTAGGTTTTTAGAATTTAGTCACTACAACCCGTCGAATTTAAGTTCACATCATTTAAATTAAATTTTTAAACAAAATAATACATCACTAACAACAATTTTTCTACACAATTTCTATAGGGATGGCGAGGATGAATGATCAAACAAATTATGTTTTTGTCTTAAAAAAATATTTAAAAAAAATGATTTGTAGCGATTTATAAACCGCTACAAAAACAAAAACAACCGCTACTAATAAAAACCACTACAAAACATGCTATACTAACTACTACAAGTGCTACGCAGATCCCTATAAATACCCTCACCACATCTCATTTCAAACACTCCCCCAGATCTTTCCACCTTACCCCTATTTCATTTTCTCTTATTTACAAATTTTTTTTTTTGTATGAGTTGAGGAGCTGAACAAGGTGATCAAATTTGGTAACAAGTTTTTAAATTTTTTATTTCAATATTTTTTTCTTCGCATAAAATTTACTCTCATTATTTTTTTTGCAGATATTTAAGAGCTTTTTCTCATTTTCACATATTTTTCTTACACAATCATAATCACATTATAATAGATAACATAATAGTTCCTTGTTACCTAGGTATCCTCGATAATATTATCAATACAATCTTCATACTTATCCAACTAAATTAAATTATTCCTTTTAAATTATAAATGAGCTAAACTATTGAATAATAAGCTAATTAAATTAGCTAAACTACTAAAAAAATAAATTATTTAATTTAATATCAAAAAAACTGAAACAAATTATTGTATTTTTTTTTAAAATTTTACTTACCTTTGTAACGGTTATAAAACCGCTACTAATTAACACGCTATTTTAAAACAGAAATTAAATTTTTGGCTCAAAATTTGAATTTCAATGAAATTAGTAGCGGTTATATAACCCCTACTAATTAATGACACCATTTTTACAATTCATATTAGTAGCGGTTTATGAATTGCTACAAAATGGGCTCAAGCTTTTATTTTTCATTTTCCGCCTTGCAAATTTTAGGTTTTGAGATTTGTAGCGGTTATATAACCGCTACAAAGTTCCCAGAAAATGATTATTGCTCTTGGCAATGTTTCAGTTGTTGGTTTTAACCGCTACAAATGGAGTAGTGGTCATTGTGCATAAGTAGCGGTTTGAAATAACCGCTACAAATCTGTTTGCAACATAGGATTTAGTAGCGGTTTCATGAACCGTTACTAATGATGTTGGTAGTGGTTAAAACCTCAACGAATATACCTTTTTAACTGCTACTAAATCACATTTTTTTTGTAGTGGTTATTTTAATATTGTTTCTGTATCTCGACTCTCTGGGGACAATGCATCTTTCATATTATTTTATCCTGAAATTTGTCTAATGCAGGAAATATCCAATGGGAGGGCTTTATTGATTGGTAGAATGCATAGTGGTCTATACTTAGTTGCCCACAATAAGACAATGAATAAAGTTCTGAATGCTAATAGCAATCCTTCTTCTTCCTTAAGTCTGGAATTTTGGCATCAACGACTAGGACATCCCTTTATAGACAAACTTAAACATTTGGATTTGCTTAGAGCCAATGTTCCCTATTCTTGTGCAACATTGTGATGTCTGTGCCTGTGATAAACAAACTAGATCGCCTTTCCCTTCTAGTTATTCCAAAACTATATGTTGTTTTGAGCTAATTCATATTGATGTTTGGGGCCCCTATAGAGAACCGACTTATAATGGTCATAGATATTTTTTGACTATTGTTGATGATTTCTCTCGTTGTGTATGGATTTTCTTGATGATTAATAAAAATGAGGTCTCATTACATCTTAAGAATTTCATTTCTTATGTATCTACTCAATTTTTTGTTTTTGTTCAAGCTGTACAAAGTGACAATGGCCTTGAATTCACTAATATTGATCTTAAAACTTATTTTTGTGACAAAGGTATCATACATCAGTTGTCTTGTCCTTATACCCCACAACAAAATGGGGTGGTAGAGTGTAAACACTGACACCTTCTTGAGGTTGCTTGGTGCTTGCTCTACCACTCTAGTGTTCATCTTAAATTTTGGGGTGAAAGTGTCAAGTCAACTGCTTTTTTAATCAATCGTACACCTTCTCGTGTCTTACACAATCGCACCCCTTTTGAAATTCTTTTTGGAAAACTTGATGATCTATCTACTTTATGGGTATTTGGCTGCCTCGCTTTTGCATTACATCTCCGGTTCATGATAAGTTCCACCCTAGAGCTGACCCCTGTGTTTTTCTAGGGTATCCCCCTAACCAAAAAGGCTATCTTCTTTTTAATATTCAAACTAAAACTTTTTGTGTCTCTAGGCATGTTTCTTGTCATGAAACTCGATTTCCTTACTTAGACACATTGGGTATCAATTAAGGGGGTATTCCATTCCTGTAATTGATCCCTTCCAATTTGAGATGAACATTAACAACCCAATTCATGTGAGAACAAAATTTGAACCACTTCCATTTTCTCAACCTAATAGAGAAAATGATACTGATTTAAGTAATAATGACAGCGGAGACATGCACACAGAGCCTACTATGGCTAGACCAGCACGACAGTGAAAAGCTCCCACATGGATGAAAGATTATACTTGTGCTGGAAATCTTGAATATAAAGCCTTGGTAGGTTATGCATGTGCTATTGAAGGCCCTTCTACTGTGAATATAGGTAAGAAAAAGGTAAAGTATCCCATACAATCTCATTTGTCATATTCTAGTATCTCTCATGATTGCAAAGCTATTTTGTCAAGTATTGATGCTAAAGATCCTCATTGTATAGAAGCCATGAAAGCTGAAATACAAGCATTAGAGGAGAACGAAAAATGGAAGCTCGTCAATCTCATGAAAGGTAAAAGGGCCATAGGATGTCGATGGGTCTATAAGATAAAGTATGATGCTAGTGGTAATGTTGATAGATTTAATGCAAGGTTAGTGGCTAAAGGGTATAGTCAATGTGAGGGGATGGATTATTTTGAAACCTTTTCTCTGGTAGTTAAGATGGCTACAATAAGAATAGCACTCACCCTTGCTGCAATGCATAATTGGGAATTATCTCAAATGGATGTATATAATGCCTTCCTTCAAGGAGATTTGATTGAGGAAGTGTACATAAAGGTCCCTCAAGGATTTGGTAATGCAGAAAACAAGGTGTGTAAGCTTACCAAATCATTGTATGGACTTAAACAAGCGTCATGATAATGGAATGCTAAACTTACTCAAGCTCTATTAAAAGGGGGTTTAGACAAAGCAAATATGATTACTCATTGTTTATTAGACAATCTGATTCTGAAACTACTTTGGTATTGGCATATGTGGATGATCTTGTTATCACTGGTAATAAAATTGAAAAGATTAAGGAGGTCAAACAATATCTGCATAATAGGTTCAAAATTAAAGGCTTAGGTTCTCTCAAGTATTTTCTAGGGATAGAAGTAATAAGAAACAAAGAGGGAATAATACTTAATCAAAGAAAGTATGCTCTTGATATTATTTCTGACATGCGTTTGAGTGCAGCAAGACCTCTTGGAGTTCCGGTTGAACCTAATACAAGGTTAAGGGTGGCAACAAAGAATAAGAAGGATGATCCATTGTTGTGGGAATCGATTGTTTCTAGAAGGTTAATAGGTAGGTTGTCATACCTTAAAATAACCAGACCTGATATTAACTTTATTGTGCAGGGATTAAGTCAATTTACGCAACCATCACGAAGGTCTCATATTAATGCAGCACAAAGGGTGGTTAGATACTTAAAGGCAACACCTGGACTTGGGATTTTCCTCTCAGCAACAGGAGAAAAGTAGCTGCAATGTTATGTGGATTCAGATTGGGGCACATGCCCGGACACTAGAAGATTTGTCACAGGTTATATTGTGAAATTTGGAGGTTCCCCAATTTCCTAGAAATCTAAGAAGCAAAATACTATTTCAAAGTCCTCTGCTGAAGAGGAGTATAGGGCAGTTGGAACAGGAGTTTCTGAGGTGGTTTGGGTTACTATAATGTTAAAGGATTTGAGTATACAAGGTTTAGACCCTGTGCAGGTTTTTGTGACAGCAGGGCCGCTATTCACATTGCCAATAATCCAGTTTTCCACGAAAGGATGAAGCACATTGAAATAGATTGCCACTTCATGAGAGAAAAATTGCATAGGGAGTTATTAGCTTAGAACATGTACGGAGCAAGGAACAACAAGCTGATATACTCACAAAGGGGCTTGAGAAAGAAAGTCACTTATGTCCAAGTTAGGCACTATAAATACTTATAGCCCCCAACGTGAGCGGGGTGTTAAGAGAATATATATATATGTATATGTATATAAATATATTGTGTAAGGACAGTAGTAGAGTAATTCTTTAATAAGTCCTAAACGACAGTTATTAGAGTTATGTGAGTCCCCATATATATGTAAAGGGGACAGATTGTAGTTTAAGTTTTCATTATTTAAGAGTGGGCATGACGCTCCTCTTATGCCCTTTGTATTGTTTATGGTTCAGTAAATAAGAATTTGTCATTTACTTCACACATATATTTAGGCATACAGTAGAATGGTATTTAACTATTTATATTGTTTTTAGAGCATGAAAAATATAACCCAGTGGTGTTAAAAGTATACATTTATATTGTAAATGGTAATTGTTTTCTTTTAGTTTTCATATTTTAGATGAAGAGCCTTTGTGCAGCAATTATGGCGTCGTCGAGATCACATGCACGTTCATATCATGAAAATAACCTCTAGCATAAATATTTGCCATATATTGAGTGTCGGTATGATTTTATTTGATTTTTAGTTGGAAAGATGCAAATGTACTTTTTTGCATGACTTTTCATTCTCTTAATTTTCATTTTTAATGTTTAATAATATGAAAATTCACTTGATAGCAGAAAATTTACAACGATTTATTAAAAATTAAAAATATTTAGCTTATACATCAATCCTTAAAAAATTTCAAAAAAGTTTATAAAGATGTTGGAAAATAGTGATGATGAAGGTTTTAAGAACGTACATTCATATCTCTTATGCGGGGTAGTTGGAATGAAAAACTAAAATAAATATATATTTCAAGATTTACAAAAATAAATAAATAATTTATTTCGGAATTCAATACATAATTAACGATTATTTTTAATTATTTATAGCCTTTTTTAAAAGAAATTGCATATATAAACCTTATATGAATGAAGGAGTCTCGGTGTAATTTCAATAAGTTAAAAAAGAAAAAAACAAAAACCCACATCCACAAGTGCTAACCTCGTCCCTTTTGAGCACCTAAGTGGTTGAATATAATGCATGATATATTATTAATTGGTTGGCAAATTTATTATTTTTGTGTGGAGATATATTCTTTTTAATTTTCTGTAAAGGCATATATTTTTTCCTATTCTCATAAATGAGACAGCACAAACCTATGTTTGCCACAACTCTGCCCCAACACCCTCCAACCCTACAGCAGATTTAATTAAGTCATTCCAGTTAAATTTATCTAATCATATAAGTTAATTTATATTTTTAATAAACTATCAAATTTTTTATTGAAATAAACGATCAAATTGAACTATCACTTGAAAAAGAGGGTTTTATCTAACATTAGTAATATTTTAGGTCAGCTATAAAATTTTTGTTGGAGAAAAATAACTGGTGTAAATAAATTCTTCATTTATAATTAAAACTTTAGACTGATTAGTAAAGGAACTGATCTAGAAACTAGCTAGGACGTTTCTAGTTTGGTTGCTTAACCAAAAGTTCATAAGAAAATAGAAGAAGATCTATTTTTCAATTTCTAGATTTAATGCTTGATAGAAAATCTAGAAAGTCGAAACATTTTTTTTTTAAAAAAATGCCACTTAGGTTTTTAGAATTTAGTCACTGTCAACTCGTCGGACTTCCTCTTCCCTCACTGGTTTAATGGAGGTCATGTATGGTCTCATTCACTGTGAGTCTGGGGATTGTTGGGTTGTCTGATTAATACACACACTAATGCACTATATATACTTCCCTCCGTATTTATTTAAGCAATAAATAACCGAATTACCTTATTTGAAATCTCAGTTAAAATTAGTTGAACATATTTAACATATGCTCCTCTCGTTGCATAAAATAGGGCAGGTAGAGAAATTTTGTTTTAGTCCTATTTATAAGACCCCTTGTTAAATTTTTTCATGTAAATGTACAATTGTACCCTTAATTTATTATTGAGCTGACTTTATTTTCATGGGATATTATGTATATTAAATAGGGATAAAATTAAAAATTTGTTAAATTTTGAGATAAAATCAATGAAGTTTAAGGTTTTCATTAATCTATGTGAAACATGTTGAAAGTTGCTTCATAAATAGAACTTGAGAAGTAAAAAAAAGTAATAATTTGTTTGATAATAATACTCTCATTTACGTGGAAGAAAAATGTGTGGTGGAAATTAAATATGAGTAATATATGTTGTTAAACATAACAGTAAAGTCATTAATATAAAATATAATGTTGTTAATATAGATACATATGTTGTTATTGATTCTTAAAACTTATACCCTCAAAATTATCTCTAGTTTTTTAGATATGAAGTTGTTAAACATAAAAGTAAAGTCGTTAATATAAAATCTGATGTTGTTAATATAGATATAGACATGTTATTGACCCCTAAAACTTGTGTCTTCAATTCAGGGTATTTTGGTCATTTAATCAGAATTGGAAATTCCAAATTCCTATTTCAATTTTGATTTAAGATTTGATAAATTTGCAGTACTAATTTATCTTTTTTTATTTTTAATTATATTTTTCTAGAATTTTCCCAACCACCGTTAGCAGCAGCAACAACTGAGGAGAGTAGGTCGCCCAGGATGAGACTAATCTGCTAGCACAGATCAGGCCTCTTAGTTAAGCTGAAGTAACGGTTTCCGCTAAGATACTCCTCATTTCCAATAGCTTGCCCCGAATGCATAAGATAGAAAAAGGACCCGGTAGCCCAGCCCCTATTGAAAAAGGTGAGCAACTTCAGTTAGAAGTTCGGCTCGAGTGGAATAGATATTCTTCATTTTTGATATTGATAGGGATCCCCATATTTCTGTCACTACGGATTGATTGTCCCTACCTAACTATATGGTAGTGGTCTAGGGAGCGCAATTGCTAGCACACGAGAGAATGAAGAGCAATGATTTCAGCAAGAGCAGCCGGACGGACTACTGTAGTGAGTCCAGTGACTACTGAGTACGGGTGGGAGATCTCGGCCCTTTGAAAAATCTGTCCCTCTCTGCTCAAATTTTAGATGTTTTTCTTTCTTCTTCTTTTATAATTATATCAAATACCTTTTTTTTTTTTTGCCAACATATCAAATAACTTTTAGCAAATAAATCAATTCTATCATTTCAGAGCCCCGATAAATGGTGAGCATCAAGCTATATTAGGCCAAAAAATTACTGGTTTTGAGGACTTTTACAACCGAACACTTTCCCAAGCATCACGTAAGGAAGACTTAGTTCACTTGGAATCATTTTTTTTAGTTTTAAGTCAATTTATTATAAAAAGTAAAAAAATTCTATGTTGTTCTTATTTAAAAACAAATAAATCAATTCTATCGGATTAGAGTCCTAATAAATAAAGGAAACGCAAATGTATACTTTTTAAATACTTTTAGCAACACCTTTAGTTTGTAAATTAAATATATAAATATATATTTTCTACTTTCAAATAATAATAACAATAATAAGAAATTTTAGCACATTTAACAGATAATTGATTATTACTTCTTTTCAGCCTGTACGTAGTAAAATAGGGATTTTGTTTTTACCAAAATAGCATGTAGTTAATTAAGGATTGGATCATTGGCCATGTGTATTAAAAAACTAAAAAAGGACATCCCTACAAGAAGTAAAACTTCTATGTTCTCAATGCCTCGATGAAATTTCGGTAAAAAAAAAAAAAAAGCCTCCATGAAATGAATTAGTCCTTTACCATCGATAAAATAACGTTCACGTATTTGAAAATATATTAAAAAAATAGACAAGCAAATCTCCTTATGTTGATTATGTCAAGTGTTTTCTAATTATACATGGACATATGTCATATTTTCTTCTTACGAGTTTATAATTAAGTGATAATTTTTCATACAAGACACAGGAGTAACATGTGATTGAGAACTTCACATAATGAATATAACACGTTTCAAAACATATGTCTTGAGATAATGAATATAACACTTGACATAATGATAATATAAGCTACTTGATTTTTAAGTAATATCCGAAATATGTATTGAAGTGAAAATCCTTTGTCTTCTAAACCTCAAAAGAAAAACCTTGATTAAATTAAAATATATATATTCGTCTGTTTTTTTTTTGTTGAAAAATTTATTTATTTTATTATTATTTTTGACTTCTGATAATGACATTAGTAAATCCTTATGTTGCCATTATTATTATTATTATTATTATTATTATTATTATTATTATGTTACTTGACTTGATTTGGTGAGTAAATCGTGTCCATCCTATTATAAAGCCCCAAATATTGCATGGAAAATTTAAAGAACTAAAAGAAGTATCAAACTATCAGGAGCACAACGAAGATGATGGGCATCATCTTGTAAAGAGAACTAATCCCTGTGTATTCACTAAAATATGAAACACTATCATACATTAACCAATTAGGCCAACCTGACCTTCTTTCAACAACAACATCAATCAAGCCCATATGTGTATATATATAGGCAACCAAATCACTAATTAATCACTAAGTCTACTTTTACCTAACAGTAACTGTCCACAGTAAGAAATACAACATAATAAATAAAATAAATACAACACTCTTAACACCCCCCTCAAGTTGGGGGCTATACACGTTAATAGTTCCTAACTTGCCCATAAGTCGATCATGACTCTCCTTCCCAAGACCCTTAGTAAATATATCTGCTTGCTGTTCTTTACTCCTCACATGCTCTAGAGTGATAAGTCCTTGCTGCAGCTTCTCTCTAGTGAAGTGACAGTCTATTTCGATATGCTTGGTTCTTTCGTGAAATACTGGGTTTGTAGCAATGTGGATGGCCGCTTTGCTATCACAAAAAACTTGTACAGGTTTAAGTTTACTCATGTGCAGATCTGCTATCAGTCTTCTAACCCATATAACTTCTGACACAGCAGCTCCTAGTGCTCGATATTCAGCTTCAGCTGAGGATTTGGAGACTGTATTCTGTTTCTTAGACTTCCAAGAGATAGGGGATCCTCCAAACTTGACTATATACCCGGTTACTGATCTCCTGGTGTCCGGACAAGTTCCCCAATCTGAATCCACATAGCACTGCAGCTGGCTATCTTCGGTTGCTGAAAGCAAGATTCCTAGGCCTGGTGTCATTTTTAAATATCTGACCACTCTTTGTGCAGCTTGAAAGTGTGACCTTCTAGGTGCTTGCAAGTATTGACTCAAGGTCTGCACAATGAAGCATATATCAGGTCTGGTTAATGTTAAATAAGACAACCTACCTATCAATCTCCTATAGATAATTGGCTCGTGTAGTCTTGGATCATCATCCTCCTTTTTAGGATCGACTCTCAACTTGATATTAGGTTCCACTGGTACTGCAAGAGGTTTTGCTGCACTAAAACTCATGTCAGAAATTATGTCAAGTGCATACTTCCTTTGATTGAGGACTATACCTCCATTAGTTTTCACTACTTCTATTCCAAGAAAATATTTAAGTTGACCTAGATCTTTAATTCTAAATTTATTGTGCAAATACTCCTTAACCTCATTGATCCGTTGCACATTGTCTCCTGTGATTACTAAGTCATCCACATATGCTAGAATAAAAGTAGTTTCAGTACTAGATTGTCTAATGAACAAAGAATAATCATATTTGCTTTGCCTAAACCCCCCTCAATTAATGCTTAAGTAAGCTTAGCGTTCCATTGCCGCGATGCTTGCTTGAGCCCGTACAAGGATTTGGTAAGTTTACAAACTTTATTTTCAGGATTACCAAATCCTTGAGGAACTCTCATGTATACATCCTCATTTAAATCACCTTGAAGAAAAGCATTGTACACATCCATTTGAAATAATTCCCAATGATTCTTTGCAGCAATGGTAAGCACTATTCTTACTGTTGCCATTTTTACAACGGGGGAAAATGTCTCAAAATAGTCTATCCCTTCTTGTTGACTATATCCCTTAGCAACTAGCCTCGCCTTATACCTCTCAACATTACCATTAGCGTCATATTTTACCTTATAGACCCACTTACAACCTATGGGTCTTTTACCTTTGGGGAGCTCCACGAGTTTCCATGTTCTGTTTTCTTCTAGGGCTTTAATCTCAGCTTTCATTGCATCAACCCATTTAGGGTCCTTTGCTGCCTCTTCAAAAGTACTTGGTTCAACATTAGTATCAATGCTAGATAGGATAGCTTTATAATCAGATGACATGTTAGTATAAGACAAGTAAGATTGAATAGGGTATTTTACCTTTTGTTTACTTGCCTCTATGACATTACCGCAATCCATGGCACACACATAGCCTACCAATGCCTTGTATGATAGATCACCTCCACATGCATAATCCTTGAGCCATGATGGAGCTTTTCTCTCACGAATAGGTCTAGGTATATTGGGTTCTGTGTGTGCATCGCCAGTGTCATCATTAATGGTATCTAGTGGAGGATTCTCATCTAATGGTGCATGCAAGTCATGGATTTGTGGGATAGGAATAGGGCTGGAAGTTTCTGTTTCATACTTAAAGGGGTCAATCAAAGCATTAGAAGGATCAGTCATAATGTTGGAACCCCCTCTTGATTGATGCCAAGCATGTCTTTAAAAGGAAAACGATGTTCATGAAATGAGACATGTCTAGAGATGCAAAGAGATTTGGTATGAATGTTATAAAGTAAATACCCTTTTTGATTAGGGGGATACCCTAAAAAAATGCATGGTTCAGCCCTAGGTTGAAACTTGTCATGAACCGGTGAAGTGATGGCAAAAGCTAAACAACCAAAAATTTTTAAAAAGGACAAGTCAGCCGAAGAACCAAACAAGATATCAAAAGGAGTCCGATTTTGTAAAACCGAAGAAGGCAAACGATTAATCAAATAGGCAGCAGTTTTCACAGCCTCTCCCCAAAATGGCAATGGCACTCCGGAGTGGAAAAGGAGGCAGCGAGCGACCTCCAATAGGTGGCGATGCTTGCGTTCAACCACTCCATTTTGTTGAGGCATATAAGGACAAGAAAGATGATGAAGAATACCATGAGCATTGAAGAATTGTGTAAGATCAGCATTAGTAAATTCAAGTCCATTATCACTACGCACAGCTTTGACAGAAACAGAAAATTGAGTACGTACATAAGTAATAAAATTTTTAAGATGTTGAGAAGTATCACCTTTATTTATCATCAAAAATATCCAAACACAACGAGAGTAATCATCAACAATGGTGAGAAAAAATCTATGACCTTTATAAGTAGGCCGTCTATAGGGACCCCATATGTCAACATGAACAAGTTCAAAACAGCGTTGGGTTTTTGAATCACTAGAAGGAAAAGGTAAACGTGTTTGCTTAGCGCGAGTGCATACATCACATTTACTAATACTAGAGATAGGGAAATCAACAGTGGGCAATTCTAGATGTCTTAGTTTGTCTAAAGAGGCATGTCCTAGTCGGTAGTGCCAAATATTTTGGACTGTCTCAGTGGATTCATTCTGTTTAGTATTCAAAAGTGTATGTGACTCCTTAGGTGTGTCAACTAAGTACAATCCATTATGCATTCGGCCAATTGACCTAGTCCTCCCATTGGAGATTCCCTGCATGATGCAAACCTTAGGATAAAACAATATGACAGATTGTGTATCGTGAGAGAGTCTAGAGACTGAGATGATATTAAAACAGCAGCCAGGAGCATAAAACACATCAGTCAACATGATATCAGGGGACAGATGAATGGTGCCAGTGTGTGTCACATGCATTAGCTCACCATTAGGCATCTTAATTTTTCTAGTGGGCCCTAAATAATCTTTAACCGAGTCCAACATATGTAAACTACTAGCCATATGGCATGTGGCGCCAGAATCAATTATCCAATATAATGTAGACACAGAAGGAGGTAAAGCCGTAATCTGACCTGAAATGCTCTCCTCAAGGTAATCAACAGCGCCGACAGCTATATCATTATGTTCTTGTTTAAGAATCTGAAGAATTTGGGCATATTGTTCCTTGGTGATGGGAGGTTGATTGGTGGCTGTGTCAGGGGCGGCAGATTGTCGATTTTGAGAAGTGGAGGGCACCGCAGACAGGCTATTAAGTGAAGCGTCCTGTGGGGATTTCCCTCTGAAATTTGGAGGGAAACCAACCAATTGATAGCAGCGTTCTCGTGTATGGCCTCGTCGTTGGCAGTATGTGCACTGATCCTGTGAAGACCTTCCCCGGCCTCTGCCTCTGTTAGTGCGTCCGCCCCTAGCGGCAGTCATAGTAACACCTTCTATTGGACCAGGGGAGTTATAAGAGGCCAATCGCTGGGACTCATCCTGAGATACAATAGAGTATGCCTGATTAAGGGTAGGTAGTGGACTCTGAAGTAAAATTTGCGTCCTGGCATAATGATGGCTGTCATTAAGTCCCATAAGGAACTACAGAAGGCGCTGTTGCTGAATGGCTCTAGTATACTCTTGTGTGCTTGAACACTGACATGAGGGGAATGGGACGAGAGAGTCATACTCATCCCAGAGATCCTTCAGTTTGGTGAAGTATTCAGAGACGTTCATAGCACCTTGAGTTAAACTACCAATTGCCTTATGGAGTGTGAAAATGCGTGTCCCATCTGCCTTATGAAATCGTTCCTTCAGTTCTAACCAAACAGCACGGGCGCTATTAGAGAATACAATTCCTGTGGCAATTTGTTTATCCACCGAATTGATCATCCAGGAGAGAATGACAGAGTTGCACCGATCCCATAGGTCCCGTAGGGGTGCAGGTTGCGATTCCCGGGTACAAGTCCCGTCAATAATGCCCAACTTGTTCTTGGCAGAAAGGGCAATACGCATAGATCTGGACCAAACCTCATAATTTTCACACCCACGCAACACTTGAGAAACCAGAGTCGTGGCTTGTGTATCAGAAGCATGAAGATACAATGGGTGGGAAAAATCAATAGCAGAAGGCACAAAAGAGGAGCTATCGTCGTCTTTCCCCATAAGTGAGCAAAACAGCACAGTGTAGAAGAAGAACGCAAGAACAGGGAAAATGTCTCAAGTGACGAAGGGAAATAATATTACCGATTTTGAGAACAAGGGAAGGGCGGCAGAAGTGGGCTTGAACAACGAAGATCAGGAGGCGTCTTTCAAGAAAAACCGCGCAACGAACGTAGCGGATCTTGAGGATGACAATGGCAACAGCGAGAACGGAGAGGAGAACGATGAGACATGACCGGCAGACACGAACGGCGAAAACGAAGATCGCCGGACAAAGATGTGTGAGGCGGAAATCAAAGGATTGCAGTAATCGGTGAGCGCATTAGGGCTTGAGAAAGGACAGAGCGAGCGAACAAGAACCTGAACATATCGGGCGGGGCAACTGAAGGAAACGGGCGGTCCACCACGGGTAGTCCGCTTGAAGCGCAAATAATCTTGAAAATGCGGTGAAGAAAGCAGCAAGAAGTGGGCCTCTTCACATGTGTTGATGTTGGGCCAGATGGAAAAAAAAAAAAATATTGCCACGAACAGAATCTTGAAAAGCAGATGAAAAAAGGGATTACCAGGGCCGGATTCTTGAAAAATCTGACGACACCGATGGCTCTGATGCCATGTAAAGAGAACTAATCCCTGTGTATTCACTAAAATATGAAACACTATCATACATTAACCAATTAGGCCAACCTGACCTTCTTTCAACAACAACATCAATCAAGCTCATATGTGTATATATATAGGCAACCAAATCACTAATTAATCACTAAGTCTACTTTTACCTAACAGTAACTGTCCACAGTAAGAAATACAACATAATAAATAAAATAAATACAACACTCTTAACATCATCATTATTTGGGTGGTTATAATGATATCGCTTCAGCGTATATTCAACGTCAATGACGATAACAGCACCAATGCATACAAAGCCGTAGAAAATATCTTTGTTAACTGTGGATCTTCTTAAAGGCTTTAACGCTTCATTCATTGCAGACAACGATCATGATTCCAGAATGATTGTGTTCCGAGAATTCTGTGTCAACGTCAAACCTGGTGACCAGAGGCTGAATGTTACATTCATACCCAACACCACCACGAGTACGAACGCTTACGCTTTTATTAATGCGATCGAGGTTGTTTCTATGCCACCATATCTTTATTACACTAAACCAAGTGACCTAGGTTTTAAACTTATTGGTCATAGCACTTTCTGACAAATTCAAAGCAACATGGCACTGGATATGATGTACAGAATCAATGTTGGAGGGCGTCAAATCCCTCCTGATCAAGACACAGGAATGTTCCGTAATTGGGACGATGACAAGCAGTACTTGACACAATCTCCCACAAGTCGTCATCCAGTTTATCTTGTCGGTGAAGAACTTAAATACACAAAAATTCCCAATTACACTGCACCAGACGGGGTATATCTAACTGGGCGTATTAGCCATGATGCGAACGAGACTTTGGTAATGTATAACGTGACATGGGAGTTTGAAGTGGACTTGGAGTTCTTGTACCTGCTAAGGCTCCACTTTTGTGAGATTTATCCAATTATTCAGCGGACTAGCCAAATTGTTTTTAAGATCTTCATTGCTGATGAATTGGCTGAGGGTCACGCTGATGTGTTATTGTGGGCTGGAGATAATCTCACTCCTTACTATAAGGACTACGCAGTGTGGATGTTGAGCAATGATCAAAACTTGAAGAAACGCAATCTTTCCATTAAGTTACAACCATATGATGACGGACACATAAGCAACTACATGGACGTGATATTGAACGGAATTGAGATATTCAAAATAAGTGATGCCAATTCCAATCTCGGGGCTCCCAATCCCAACCCATGTTTAAAGTCATACTCACCACAGTTCAACTCCAAAAACCCCATAAGCTCAAACAAAACGACAATGATTTTCATCGTTGTTGGAACGACTTCAGGACTCATTCTGCTATCTGTCATTTTTCTCATCATCAGGAGACTCAGAACCAGGATACAGCTCTCCACAGCCACGTCGGAAAGATATTAGAGTAAACACGGCTTGCCATTACTACCATCCGATTTGTGTCGATACTTTTCAATCGCTGAGATCAAAGTAACCACAAATAATTTTGACGATCTCTTCATAATAAGAGTTGGAGGTTTTGGTAATGTGTATAAAGGCTACGTTGACAACAATACAGTACAAGTCGCAATCAAACGGCTCAAACCGGGTTCGCAACAAGGGGCTCAGGAGTTCGTAACTGAGATTGTGATGCTCTCTCAACTTCGTCATGTTCATTTGGTATCCCTCATCGGATATTGCAATGATGAAAATGAGATGATCCTTGTTTACGAGTTCATGGCTCGTGGGACTCTTGCTGACCATCTTTATGGCTCTGGTTGTAAAGAACCACTTTCATGGAAGCAAAGGTTGGAGATAAGCCTTGGGGCGGCGCGTGGGCTGCACTACCTTCACACAGGAGCAGGCCACAACATCATTCATAGAGACGTGAAAAGCACTAACATTTTATTAGATTGATACTACAAGCGCCAACGCTTGACTAGCGGGAATCCTAAGTGCTTATGGGATAATCACTATAATTTTTTAAGAAAGAAATATAATTAGTTAAAACTCCACAAGTAACAAGTAAACCATATAAATTTATTGTCATTTTCTATACCAAAGCACATCATTATATGTTGCTTACTTATTATCACTTTTTAGTGATTACATTTATTCATTAAAATCTCACAGTGATTTTCTCATCTATTAATAAAAATAAACTCTGTTACGTACAATCCTTAATCCTATAAGCATATGTGTGTGTATCAATCTTAATTCTTGATTATATATGCATTCAATACACATATTCTAAGAAAAAATTTACATTATTTCTTATAATCGTTATTGATAGATATATCTATCAACAACTAGATTGCAAACTTATTGCACCTTAGGCAATTAATTCAACTAAATGATGCTACAAGAAGATGATGTTTACGCGTTTTTGCCTTTCTAAATCAGGACTTGCTCCTTTCTGTATTTCTTTTCTCAATATTTTCCTCCCGATTACCTTCTCCTTATGAAGTCATCAATCACAAAAGTGACTTTTGGGGGGGGGAATCACAAAAGCGACTGGACTCCAGCTCAATTATTTCGAAATGAAATTTTCATAGGCATGCTTTTGTATATGCATTTGAATTAGCGAATAAAATAAATAAACAAATGAAGAACAAACGAAATGTGACTATTCGTGTGGATTCCACATGTTTCTCATTATTACTATCTTTTTTATCCATTTCTTTCTACGAAGAAAAGCAAAAACAATAAAGGTAATAACTGTTGCAGAAGCGGGATATATAGAGCGTAACCAATTATAATAAAAAATCACAAACTATAAACAAAATCTCTAGATGTAATTGAATAATATAATAAATCACAACTACTATATATAATAACAGCTAATAAATAATAAATAGGACAATAATAAAAGAAATACCAGAATCCAATTTTCACTCTAAATAATTCACAAGTGAAATACTACAAGAGTGGAGAATATACAAATGCCTTAAGAGACAGTTGTTGAGGGATGAAGAGAAAGGGAGGGGGGTTCTCTTTTATACTAAAACTTCTACCCCCTCCCTTACAATTTAAGCGATGTGGGACTAAATTTTCCCACATCCAACAAATCTCCACCTTGAGAAAATTCTTCACATTCCTAATTACAATTTGTACTTACAATTCAACAATCAATGTTCAACAATGTTGATTAAATCCAAACAATGTTGAAATTTGACAGAAGTCACCACCTTTGTTAGCATATCAACAGGATTCTCACTTGTCCATATCTTTTGTATCATGACTCCACCTTCTTCTAAAATTTCTCGTACAAAGTGATATCGAACATCAATGTGCTTCATCCTTGCATGGTAAACTTGGTTCTTTGCTAATTGAATAGCACTTTGGCTGTCACAAAATACTATGATATCTTCTTGATCAATGCCAAGTTCTCCAAGCAATCCTTGAAGCCAAATTGCCTCCTTCACAGCCTCTATTATTGCCATATACTCTGCGTCTGTGGTAGACAAAGCAACTGTTGACTGCAAAGTCGACTTCCAACTAACTGGTGTCTTTGCAAGAGTAAACACATAACTAGTAGTTGATCTTCATTTGTCCAAATCACATGCAAAATCTGAGTCACAATACCCAACTAAAGATCGATCATCTTCCTACTCAAAAACCAAACCAACATCCACAGTATTACATATATACCGTAGAATCCATTTCACAGCTTGCCAATGCTCCTTTCCTGGATCATGCATATACCTACTCACAACTCCAACATCATGTCAAGTCTTGTACAAACCATTGCATACATCAAGCTACTATCAGCATTTACGTATGGTACCCTTGACATATACTCTCGTTCATCTTCATCCTTTGGTGACATATCAGCACTAAGCTTAAAATGAGGAGCAAGTGGAGTGCTAACCGGCTTCGTTCTCTCATCCATACCAAATCGATTTAGCACTCTCTTTAAATACTCCTTTTGAGATAAAAAGAGTTTCTTTGATTGTTTATCTCCTGTTATCTCCATGCCGAGAATCTTCTTTGTCTCTCCTAAGTCCTTCATCTCAAATTCCCCTTTTAGTTGAACCTTCAGCTTCTCAATTTCTACCTGATTTTTCAAAGCTATCAACATATCATCAACATATAAGAGGAGATATATAAAGGATCCATCTTCAAGCTTTCGCAAATAAACACAATGATCGAATCTGCTTCTTTTGTACTTATGCTGCAACATAAACTTGTCAAATCATTTATACCATTGTCTCGAAGATTGTTTCAATCCGTATAACAATTTTTCAAGTTTACACACCATATTCTCCTTTCCAGCAACTTTGAATCCTTCCGGCTGAATCATGTAGATTTCCTCTTCTAAGTCTCCATTTAGAAATGCAGTTTTAACATCCATCTGAACTAATTCCAAATCCAACTGTGCTACCAAAGCCAACAAAATTCTAATGGAGGAATGTTTTACAACTGGAGAAAATACCTCATTGTAATCAATTCCCTCCTTCTAAGCATAGCCTTTAGCTACCAATCTTGCTTTGTAGCATAAATCACCTTGGTTAGGAAATCCTTCTTTCTTTGCATTTACCCATTTGCAACCAATTACCTTCTTACCCTTCGGGAGTTTGGCCAATTTTCACGTATCGTTCTGATAAAGGGACTACATTTCTTCATTCATGGCATTCCTCCACTTATCCTTCTCTGAGCTCTAGATAGCCTACTTGTAAGTTGAAGGAATATCATCAGCTGCAATTGAGGTTACACAAGCCACCATGTCCTCGAAACGAGTAGGCTTTCTTATTGTTCGTTTTGGCCTGCTGGTTGCTATTGATTCACGTTGCTATTGAGGTTCATGAGTTGAAACCTCCCTTTCAACTGGCTCTTCATCTGCTACTGGAAAGTCTTCTTTTGTTTCCCCGTCTACACCATGTACTGGGAAAATCAACTTTCCTTCAAACTCCACCTGCTTTGAAACACCATTACCTTGCTTAGTATCTTCAGCTGCTACCTTTCTTACCGTGGCAGATTCATCAAAAGTAACATCCTTGCTAAATACAATCTTCTTTGTCTCTAGACACCATAAACGATATCCTTTGACTCCATAAGTGTTCCCCAAAAAAATGGCCTTCTTTGCTCTCGGATTCAATTTTGATTCTTTCACATGGTAGTATGCAGATGAGCCAAAACATGTAAAGAATCATAATCAGTAGC
This sequence comes from Inga oerstediana, assembly GCA_963210345.1. NCBI lineage: Eukaryota > Viridiplantae > Streptophyta > Magnoliopsida > Fabales > Fabaceae > Inga > Inga oerstediana. The sequence continues at coordinate 70,235,335 of OY723401.1, forward strand.
AGGTTTTTCATACCACTGTTCCAATGGTGTCTTACCACCAATAGCAGAAGATGGTAGACGATTAATGAGATGGCTCGCATATTGTTAACTTCAGGAAATTCTTATTAGAATTTCATATTTCATCCTATTTTACTTTACTTTGGGTGCATAAGTGGGCATTTGAAAGGGCTAAAGTGATGAATTGTGTTCTTCTCATGCTATGCACAGCAGAATAAAATTGTGGAGGACATTACTCACTAACTGCTATGAATGTTTAACCATGTGTGAAAGTTCTTTGTGTAAACTGATACAAATTCAGTCATAGCTAGCCCAGAGGAAGCTACATACAGTGAGAAGGAGGTAAAGGAAGTTGAAGCTAACAACCATTCGAAGGAAAGGCAAGCTGGGAGGAGAACAGAGAAGAAAAGAAGAGAAGATGACTCTGGCAAAGTCTTGGGCCGCGGCCAACCATCTTATAGGCCGCGGCCCATAAAAGCAACAGCAGCACAGAAAGGCTTGGGCCGCGGCCAACCATCTAATGGGCCGCGGCCCAGGAAATCCACAGCAGCACAGAAAGGTGTGGGCCACGGCCCAGAAGCATCAACTTGAGGTCAGATACTCATGGGATGCGGCCCACGGAGTGGAGGGCCGCGGCCCAACCCCGCAAATGAAGCTGCGCGTTCTGACATTTGAGAAGATATAAAAGGCAAACCCAGGGTTTTGAAAGGGGGTTCCCAATTTGGAAAGATCAACAGAGGCGGCTAGAGAGGTGCTGAGAGCTGGGATCTGCTAGAAATCAAGGACAATCAAGTGGGCTTGAAGATTGGAAGAGATTTCACTCCAGTTTTCTTGATCCTTCTGTATTCATTCCCTTTCTCCACTGTGATTCTGTTATGGCTACATTTAATCCTGTTATTTGTAATCCGTTTTTGAACATGAGTAGCTAGGTTTCTCATTCTAGGATTGTTCTACACTTTTGTATGGATTAAACTCGAATCCTTCTTCCTCTTCGTTAGCTAATGGTATATATGTGTTAATTCTTTCCTGTTTTCACTGATATTCATGAATTGCTAGCATTATGAATAACATGTTCAACTAGATTAAGCTTGAGAGAGTTAATCTAATTGAAGGACGTGGGTAGAGTTATGCTAGACTTGAAGTTTAAAAAGTTAAATGGATGGTTTGTTAATAACATAGAGATATAGTTATTAACCTAGCATTGTCAAAGTAGGAGGTTGTTTAATGATTATTTTCCCTTAAATGCAGCAATAGATTGTGTATCTTAATGGAGAATATAAGTTTGGTTATGACTTGAGAGAGCTTAACCAATGGCTATTGAACCTTAGACTGACATATATATATTCCATAAACAGTAATATCGAAGAGGAAGTAGATTGAGTTTATGATATACAAAGGGAGCGAACAATCCTAGGTTCACTCTACTTGATTGAATTCACAAGAAGCATATTCTGTTCAGTATTTTTCTTAGTTGTTATCAGCATACCTTTTAAATTTGTTATTCTCACACTCAACATTTTGTTTTGATTCAACTTAATCAAACATATCAAGCCCATTGTTTGACTAAATTGTTATTCAAATCCTCGAGGGAACGATCTCACTTATCACTGTATTACTTGACGCGATCCGTGCACTTGCGGTAGCGAACAAGTTTTTGGCGCCGTTGCCGGGGATTGGTGTAACAAATCTTTTAGTTGACCATAGGCTTATGTTAGTAGATTTCGATTGATTCTTTAGTTAGAGTTATAATTTTTCTGTCATTGTTTTCTGCATCCAATTTCACTTGTTTTAGCTTGATACTTGCTGGTTTATTCCTTTTCGCAGGTATCAGTCCAGTTCATGCAATATTTGCAAGGAAACGAATTGATAGTAGTACTTGACGGATTACCGCACATTGAAGAAGAACCAGAATCAGCAGCAGAATCTGATTCTGAAACTGAAACAGAATCTGAATTTGAGTCTAAAACTGAAACTGAAGCTGAAACAATGGCGGATGAATATGATAGAGCAACTGTCAATGACTTCGCCAGCAGGAACATCAGAGGAACTCAATCTTGCATCCGAATGCCTGAGATGCAAGCACACACTTTCAAGATCAAACCGGTGATGATCACGATGTTACAAATGCATGGGTTGTACCATGGCCTTTATAATGAAGACGCCAACAAGCATTTGATGTATTTCTTGGAGGTGTGTGATTCCTTCTAGCAGAATGGTGTCCCTTAAGATGTGATAAGGCTGCGGCTATTCCCTCTCTCTCTACAAGGGAAAGCTAGAGATTGGTTTAACAATCTCCCAGAAGGATCTATAACCTCTTGGGCTGATCTTGAAGCTAAATTTAGAGCTCGATTTTTCTCCGATGATAAATCAGTGGAAGCAAGGGACGAGTTTCTAAGCTTTAGACAATAGCCGGATGAGCATTTGTATGCCGCGTGGGAAAGGTACAAGATGCTAATGAAACAATGCCCCAATCATGGGGTGGACAAGTGGGCAGTGATCCAAATTTTCTGCACACGATTGAATCCTCAATCCAAAGCAATGGTGGACTCTATGACTAATGGAGGGTACCGGAATGTGCCTGTCAATGAAGTTTTCAGACTTTTGGATCAATTATCTGTAAATAACACCCAGGGAAATGATAGGAGAACTCCAACTACCACAGCCCTACTCAACATAAAAGAAGACTCTTCATCACAAATTGCCACAATTTTGTCCGCTTTGAACAAACGCTTTGATGTCTTAGAGTCTCAAATACACAAGGGCAATACTCGTGGTGTGCATTCTGTTCAATCCACTCTGATTGTATGTGAGCAATGCAATGATGTCCACATGCCAGACAATTGCCCTCTCTACATGGGCACTGAATCTGTCAATTATATGGGCAAATTTCAACCTTCTCAAGGTAATCCATACTCACAAACTTACAATCGTGCTTGGAGAGCTCATCCTAATTTCTCTTGAAGCCAAGGTAACACCTTGAACCCTCCTCATGAGTCTACTTCTGGCACCAAGCCGGTCCCTCCACCGGGTTTTCCAATGCAATCAAGGCAAGCTCCTGTGAAAGAAGAAGAATCCAAGACGGACAAAATGTTGTCCCGTATCTTAACCGAAGTGGAATCTTCAAGAGGTGAGAGTAAGGCTACCTTTTCTCTTCATGAATATTCTATTAAGAACCTTGAAGTTCAAGTGGGACAACTAGCTATACAAGTAAATGCCATGTCTCGAAACGGTCTCCCAAGTGATACCATCCCTAATCCAAAGAGGGGTGGAAAAGAAGAATGTAAGGCCATCCATTTGAGAAGTGGCAAGATGCTTCCGAATATGCCTAACTCGAGTACAACGGGACCAAAGCAAGATGATGCAAGTGATTACGCCATTAGTGCTGTTCTTGGGCAAAAGGCAGAAAAACTCTTTCACCCTATATATTATGCGAGTAAAACTCTTGATGGTGCCCAACTTAATTACACCACCACTGAAAAAGAGTTACTTGCCATAGTTTATGCATGTGAGAAGTTCAGACCATACATTGTGGGTACTAAGGTTACTGTGTACACCGATCATTCAGCTCTCAAGTACCTACTCACCAAGAAGGACTCTAAGGCTAGACTCATTCGCTGGGTGCTCCTACTTCAAGAGTTTGACCTGAACATAATTGACAGAAAAGGTACAGAGAATCAAGTAGCTGACCACCTATCAAGGCTGAGCACCGAACCTCAACTTGATGATTCTGACATGATCCAAGCATCATTTCCTGATGAACAGCTGTTCTTTGTTGATCATTCATCTACACCATAGTTTGCTGATTTTATAAATTATTTGGTTTGTGGAGTGCTACCTCCGGAGTTCAATCCTCATCAAAAGCGTAAGTTTTTGCATGAGGTGAAGAAGTACTTTTGGGATGAACCTTACTTATTTAAGCGGTGCCCTAACTAACTCATTCGAAGATGTGTTCCAGAAAATGAACAAGAGTGCATTCTACATTGTTGTCATTCGTCTGAGTATGGTGGTCATTTTGGAGGAGAGAAAACTGCTGTGAAAGTCATTTTGAGTGGGTTTTACTGGCCTTCTCTATTTAAGGATGCTTATGCCTTCGTCCTCCAATGTGATCGGTGCCAGAGAGTGGGGAACATATCTAGGCGGAATGAGATGCTACTGAATAGCATGCTAGAGGTTGAACTCTTTGATGTTTGGGGGATTGATTTCATGGGTCCGTTTCCTAAGTCTTTTAACAATGAATACATTCTAGTTGGAGTGGACTATGTATCAAAATGGGTAGAAGCTATGGCATGTGTGACTAATGATGCCAAAACGGTACTGAAGTTCCTCAAGAAGCACATTTTCACAAGGTTTGTCACACCAAGAGCAATTATCAGTGATGGCGAATCACACTTCTGTAATCATCAATTTCAAGCTTTGATGAAGAAATATGGTGTGAGGCACAAAGTAGCATTGCCCTACCATCCTCAAACAAATGGCCAAGCTGAGATTTCCAACCGGGAAATTAAGAACATTCTTGAGAAGATGGTAAACACTACTAGGAAAGACTGGTCTTCTAAGTTAGATGATGCGTTGTGGGCTTATCGAACAGCTTATAAAACACCTATTGGTATATCTCCATATCGATTAGTGTTTGGAAAAGCATGCCATCTGCCTGTGGAATTGGAACATGGAGCCTATTGGGCTATCAAGAAGCTAAATTTTGATCCGCGAGCTGTGGGAGAAAAGAGGCTACTCCAACTCAATGAGCTGGATGAAATCCGCTTAAACGCTTATGAAAGTTCACGGATTTACAAAGAGAAGACAAAGAGGGATCATGATAGAAAAATCATTCCTAAGAGCTTTGAACCTGGTCAAACTGTTCTTCTTTATAACTCCAAACTGAGGCTCTTCCCTGGAAAGCTTAAATCCCGATGGTCTGGGCCATTCAAGGTGATTCAGGCATCAAAATATGGTGATGTGGAGCTGGAGAATGATAAAGGCGAGAGGTTCAAGGCTAATGGTCAACGGTTGAAGCATTATTGGGGAGGAGATGTGGAGAGGCTGGTATCCACCATCTACTTATCAAATGAAGAGTGACCAAAGTGAAAAATCAGGCTAAGGACTATAAACTAAGCGCTTCTTGGGAGGCAACCCAAGTTCTGAACTTAATCTCTTTAGTTTCTTTGATTTTAGCATAATTTAGTAGGTTTATGTTTGGTCTTTTAACTTTTGTAGGGAGAAAGGGATTTCAAACTGAAAGCTGTCAAGAGCAAGAGAACTGTAAGGTAAGGGTTGGCATCTGGGCTGGACAAGCATATTCCAGGGAAGTTTTTCTATTCTTCTGAATGTTTGTGTATTCTGATGCCTGTGATATGATATGAGAGTTGCAATAAATGTTAGAGAAGCAATGTGCATTATCTTTGGCTTCAATCTGTCAAATTGCTTATCACACCTAGAAAACTCTGTATTAGGAGGACATCTTGATCATAGAAAATGTGTGGACTATGGGTTGTGAAAGTGTGGTATAGTTTTGATAAACTTAATTGAGTTTTCAATGGTTCTGTATACTGTGTTGTCACTGATAAGGCTGGAAATTGCACTCTGGCCGCGGCCAAGAAGATCCTGGGCCGCGGCCCAAAGGGGCTCAGAAAGTCTTGGGCCGCAGCCTGTATTGGTGTGCCGCGGCCCATCAATGCCCAAAACTGAGAGTCAGTGGTCAGAAAGTATTGGGCCGCGGGCCACACTTCTTGGGCCGTGGCCAGAGGTTATCAGAGAGTGGTCAAAGAGTTTTGGGTTGCAGCCCACTGAATTCCAGAAGCTCTTGGGCCGCGGGCTGCACAGCATGGGCCGCGGCCCAAGCACGATAGCAGGGTTTTTAAAAAAACCCTGCCACGCGCTATTCTCTCCTCATCTCTCTCAACCCCAGCAGCCGCCTCCCCTACTTTCTTCCTCCCCCATAGTCGACCCCCCTCCCTCGTCCTCCCCCTCCAATTTTCCCTCATTCTCTTGTTTCCCCTTCCTCCCCTCTTTGTTTCTCCTTTCACATCAGTCTATTGCTATCGCGTGTGGGGCTTGCGAGGAGTCTATTCTTCTCTGCTGCGAAAGAAGCCCTAGGGCACTGCAAGAGGGTCATTCCCCTCTAATTCCTCAGCTCTCTCAACATCTGAGGTAAAACGGTCTCAATCTTGCGCTATTACTCGCATTTGAGGGTAGTTAGGTTAAATTGGATATGGGAATTTAGGCATAGGAGTCGCAAATCTGTTGTAATTGCTGGTTTAGAGGGCAATGTACATGATTTTTAAAGCTTTTCTATCCTTTTGGTGGCGCTTGCTACCTTCATTTCACTCTGAATTGCCTTGTGTGCCATTGCCCTGTGTTTTTTTTGTGTTAGACATTTTGCCTCAGTTTAAGTGCTGCTACACGGTCTCTGTATCCTTTGCACAACCTGTCTAGTATTGGAATTAATGACTTGTCAAGTGATAAGTATTGCTGAGATTCAGGCTTGAAGTAATTTAGGATGTTTTGCGTTGTGAAATGTGAAATATGAGTTCTTCTAATTCTAAATAGTGCTGCATATAACTTTTGCCCTAAAACTGTTGAAAACTGGCTTGTGATGCACTGTAATCTGCACCTGATTGGTTAATTTAAGAATTATGGTGTATAGCTAAGCGGTGAAACTGTTGGTTACAAGGTTAGTATTTATATTGATCTGCTCTGGTATATACTGATTTGTGGCTGGACTTGAGTTCTCTGTTTCGGGATGTCATGTGTTAATTGCATTTCAAAGGTTTCGTGATTCATTTCAAAACCTGAATGACTGTGCAAGGTTGTGTTTGTTCTCTTGATTGGCTAGCCTGTGCTGAGTGCATTAAAATCTTCTGCTGATTCTATAACTGGAATTGTGCATCTCTGGTATGTGCGAATTGTGTTTTGCATGAACAAACCATTCAGCATGTTTTGGATTGTTGCACAGTTTGACTCAATTTTGTAATTTCTAGGCAGTTGATCTAAGTTGAGAAGTTTTGCATTTTTTTCCTTTTGAATGATCATGTAAACCTGGAGGTGCATCTTGTGCTTTTGAACACCATGTTTGGCTTAACCTCCACCACTTGCAAATTGCCTCATTGAATTTCAGAATTTACAATGCTTTTCATACACTTTTAACTGTTATTGAACCTGTGCTGTAGTAGTTAAATTGTGCTGCATGTTTTGGAATGACTCCAATGTGTGAGGAAATTTTGCCAACATTATAGTAACCTAATTCCTTCTTCTGAGTTGATTAAGTGATGAAAGAGGTAGTGAAGAATAGGATGAGGCTTGAAATCTTAATGGACAGATTTGCAACTAATAGGTCATAAGTTTGGGGGGGGTCATTATTGAACTTGCTGATTCCGGTGTACATGTTCAGTACCTGGTTGAGTCTTCATTGGTTTTGGCTGTCTAATGTCTTCTCTCGTAGCTACTATGCCGGCCAAGCGTGTTGCTGATCGCTCGGGTCCCAGGGCCGTTGCTGAGGCCAAGGCCAAGATCGTTACCCGACCCTTGCTGCAAGAACGGGAATTCCCGTTCAATGTCTCGTACGAGTTTTACGATCTCGCCACACGTACATACCACCTGCAGCGGCTTATGGAGCCTAAGGTTGAAGGGAACCTGCAGATTGTCCAGGAATTCTACGTCACTGCTTGTGTGAGACCTATTTGGTGATTTCCTCTGTGCGGAGTCGACGTTGACTTTACGCTGGAGAGTTTTAGGCAGTTTGCAGCACTCCCCGCTGTTGAGGAGTGCAAGTACAAGCAACTATTGGACAGTGACGATGACATCCCTGAGGATGACATTTCGAAGTTGCTAGTGTACAACCACCTAGTGGCGATGACATCCCTGAGGGTGAGATAGAGAGACGGAGGAAGTGTGGAGAATGAAGGGGGTGACGGTGGTAGGGGAGAGCTGCGACGGATCTGGGTGTTCGATGGTGGTCGACGGTGGGGCTGGAGAGAGGGCGACGGACATGGAGCGGCGTCACGGTGGAGGGGAGTTGGGAGTGCGGTGAGCAGCGGAGAGCGGTGGGTGCATCCTCGATGACGAGGAGGAGCATTGGGTCGACGGTGGAGGAGGTAGTCGACGGTGGGAGAGGGTCTCGGTGAGTGATGGGGATTGACGGTGGAATGAGCTCGGTGATGTGAAGATCGGAAGGGGGCTCGGTGGAGGAGCGGGAGTGAGAGACGGTGGAGCTGATTCGGAGTGGTGGTGGTGTGTTGTGGGAAGCGACGGTGGAGGAGCTGGGAACGCGGTGGAGGAGTGGAATTGGGAGTGAGCTGGAGTGAGAGAGCGGGAGTAAGACGGAGGGGAAGAAAGGAAAGAAAGAAACAAAAAATTTTTTTTTTTTTTTTTTTGTTGTTTTTAAAAAAAATTTTTAATGTTTAATTTTTTTTTTTTTTAGGGTGTAGGAACGGAGCGGTGTGTGAGGCATCAGGTTTTTTTTTTTTTAATTTTAATTTTTTTTTTTTTTTTTTTTTTGTAGTCGGGTGCACAGAAAGGCCAAAAAATGGCATATGTTTGCCTCGACCTCGCTATAGCGAAGCGAGGGCGAACACAAGGAAAATTGCACAGAAGGGGCAAAAAATGGCATGAGTTTGCCTTGACCTTGCTATAGCGAAGCGAGAGCGAACCCAAGGAAAATTGCACAGAAGCACTGAAAAATGGGTCGTTTTTGCCTTCAGTATGCCATAGCAAAGCAACAGCAAGCACAGATACACATCACATCACAGAAAAAACCAAACATTTGCTGCAGCTTTGCCACAGCAAAGTAACAGCAAAGGATGACAGCAAACAAACAAAAATTCTGACAGCAAAATGAGATTCTCAAAGCATCCTAATTCACCCAATTTCCACAAATGGTACCTTGATCTTATCACACACCATTCAATCCTATCAAAACATTATGATAACACCACAAAACAATGAAAATGCATAAAATAATTCCCAAATCACCCCAAATTCCACAAATAGCAACCAACTCACTTCACAAACCATTGATCCACATCAAAAGGCATAAGGGCAGCATGATGTACTCAAACATGGTGAAAACAGATTTGTCAATCCTAAAGCTTCATTCACCCCATGCATTTTCCATCTCAAGTTACACTCACCATTTAGATAACCATTAAAGCAACAACAATGATATTCAAGCATGTAGTGTCAAATGCAAAATTTTAGGTGTACTTCCCTTTGTATTTCCAACTCCTTGTATCAACATGCACTTTGTAGCTCCAATGCAATGTAATTCGTTCAGCCATGGGAAAACCTTTCTTACCTACAAAAAGGTAAAACCAAACATAAATCCACTAAAACACACAAAGATCAAAGAAAAATGCAAAGATAAAGTGTTGAGAACTTGGGTTGCCTCCCAAGAAGCGCTTGATTTATAGTCTTCAGCCTGACTCTTCTCTTTGTCAAGTGGAATCAGTGAGCGGTAGAGTGATGGTTTGCCTCTCTACTGTGCCACCCCAATAGTGCTTTAACCGCTGTCCATTGACCTTGAATCTCTCACCATCTTGTCCTTCTAGCTCCACAACACCCTTGTCAAAGACTTGAACCACAGTGAAAGGGCCAGACCATCTAGACTTTAACTTTCCCGGAAAGATTTTCAGCTTAGAGTTATAGAGGAGAACTTGTTGACCCGGCTCAAAAGACTTAGAGACAATCTTTTTGTCATGCCACCGCTTTGTCTTCTCCTTGTAAAGCCTTGAACTCTCATAAGCATGAAAACGAAATTCTTCAAGCTCATTAAGCTGTAAGAGCCTCTTGTCACCAACTTCCTTTTCATCAAAGTTCAACTTCTTAATAGCCTAATAGGCATTATGTTCCAACTCCACAGGAAGATGACAAGCTTTCCCAAAAACAAACCGGTAAGGAGACATACCGATAGGTGTTTTGTACGCGGTGCGATAGGCCCATAATGCATCATCTAACTTCATGGACCAATCCTTTCGAGTGATACCCACAGTTTTCTCAAGGATTTTCTTGATTTCTCTATTGGAAATCTCAGCTTGACCATTTGTTTGAGGATGGTAGGCTAAAGACACCTTGTGCTTCACTCCATACTTCTTCAAAAGGGATTTAAATTGATGGTTGCAAAAGTGGGTGCCTCCATCACTGATAACAGCCCTTGGAGCACCGAAACGAGTGAAAATATGCTTTTTCATGAATTTGACCACTACTTTAGCATCATTTGTTGGAGAAGCAATGGCCTCAACCCATTTAGACACATAATCCACCGCTACAAGAATGTATTGATTGTTGAAGGACTTGGGAAACGGTCCCATGAAGTCAATCCCCCATACATCAAATAATTCTACTTCCAACATGCTGTTGAGTGGCATTTCATTCCTCCTAGAGATATTGCCAACCCTTTGGCACCGATCACAAGATAGAGCGAATTCATACGCATCCTTGAACAAGGATGGCCAGAAAAACCCAGACTGCAGGACTTTTGCAGCCGTCTTGGTACCTCCAAAGTGGCCTCCATATTCAGAGGAATGACAACACTTCAATACATCTTGTTGCTCACCTTCTGGAACACATCTTCGAATCAGCTGATCAGCACAATAGTGAAATAGGAAAGGTTCTTCCCAATGATAGAACTTGACATCATGTAAGAACTTCTTCCGTTGGTGATAACTCAAGTCCTCAGAAATAATTCCACTCACAAGGTAATTAACTATGTCAGCGTACCAAGGAGTTTCAGAATGACACACCAAAAAGAGTTGCTCGTCCGGAAAAGTTTCATGAATAGGAAGATCTCTATCATGTTGAGCTTCAGTACTCAACCTAGACAAGTGGTCGGCAACCTGATTTTCAGAGCCTTTTCTATCCACAATCTCAAGATCAAATTCTTGCAAGAGCAAAACCCATCGAATCAACCTTGCTTTAGAGTCCTTCTTACTAAAGAGGTACCGTAGTGCAGAATGGTCAGTATGAACAACCACTTTGGCACCAATCAAGTAAGGCCGAAATTTAGCAAATGCATACACCACAGCCAAAAGCTCTTTCTCAGTGGTAGTGTAATTTTCTTGAGCATCATCGAGTGTCTTACTTGCATAGTAAATAGGATGGAAGATTTTATCCCTTTTCTGCCCAAGTACAGCGCCCACGGCATAGTCACTAGCATCACACATGACTATAAAGGGTAAACTCCAATCCGGAGCCATAATGACAGGAGCAGTTACAAGTCTTCTCTTCAACTCTTCAAAAGCTTTCAAGCATGCATCATCAAACTTGAACTCGGCATCCTTCTCAAGTAAAGCACAGAGTGGCTTAGTGACTTTGGAGAATTCCTTTATGAACCGTCTATAGAATCCTGCATAGCCCAAAAAGCTTCTCACACCCTTAACATTGATAGGTGGGGGAAGTTGTTCAATCACCTCTAACTTTGCCCGGTCAACTTCTAAACCTTTCTTGGAGACACGATGGCCCAACACAATGCCTTCCTTCACCATAAAATGGCATTTCTCCCAATTAAGCACAAGATTAGTGTCTTCACACCGCTTCAAAACTTGAGCTAAGTTGGCTAAGCACTCTTCATATGAATCACCAAACACAGTGAAGTCGTCCATGAACACTTCCATGGTATGCTCTATCATGTCAGCGAAAATAGCCATCATACACCGTTGGAACGTAGCCGGTGCATTGCAAAGGCCAAAGGGCATGCGCTTGAAAGCAAAGGTGCCATATGGGCATGTAAATGTAGTCTTCTCTTGATCTTCCGGAGCGATTGCTATTTGGTTGTACCCCGAATAACCATCAAGAAAGCAAAAGAATTCCCTTCCAGCTAATTTGTCCAACATTTGATCAATGAAAGGCAACGGGAAGTGGTCCTTACGAGTAGCCGTATTGAGCTTACGGTAATCCATGCAAACCCTCCACCCGGTCACAGTGCGAGTGGGAATGAGTTCATTGCGGGTGTTAGCCACTACAGTCATACCGCCCTTTTTGGGGACGCATTGGACTGGGCTCACCCAAGAACTATCAGAAATAGGATATACAATGCCAGCATCGAGCCATTTAAGAAGCTCCTTCTTCACAACTTCCTTCATAATAGGGTTGAGTCTTCTTTGATGCTCAATGGAAGGCTTGTGATTCTCTTCCAAAAAGATTTTGTGCATGCACATAGAGGGGCTAATACCCTTGATATCAGCAATTGTCCACCCAATAGCCCTTTTGTGAGCTTTTAAGACTTCAACTAATTGCCCTTCTTGCTGAATAGTGAGATCCGAAGCAATAATCACCGGAAGAGTATTGTTGGAACCCAAATAAGCATATTGTAGATGAGATGGCAATGCCTTCAACTCAAGTGAAGGTGGTTCCTCTAAAGAAGATTTTAACTTTGGTCGGTCATTAGAACCCAAATCAAGTGACTCAAAGGGTATCCTCCTTTTATGATAAGGAGTTGTTGCATCCATAATAGCCTTGCATTCCACTACATCAAAACCCTCAGAATCAATATCAAGAAGAGCGGCTTCAAGTGGATCCTCAATCATAGAGGACTCAAATTCATCTTGTGTAACCAGTCCAATCATATCAAGGAAGAAACAGTCTTCATGCATATGAGGGGTTTTCATCAATTGATTCATATTAAAAGTAACTTGCTCATCGGCCACCCTCAAAGTCAACTCACCTTTCTCCACATCTATCAAAGTTCTAGCCGTAGCTAAAAATGGCCTTCCTAGCAGCAAAGGTAGTTCTCTATCCGGATCAAAATCAAGTACAATAAAATCAGCTGGAAATATGAACTTATCAACCTTGACTAAGACATCTTCAATAATCCCTTTAGGATAAGACAAGCTTCTATCGGCCAATTGCAAAGTGACCGTAGTAGGTCTAGCATCACCTAATCCCAACTTATTGAACACAGACAACGGCATAAGATTTACACTAGAGCCAAGATCACACAAGCCATTACCTAAGAATTTACCCCCAACATGACAGGGTATAGAAAAGCTCCCAGGATCCTTCAACTTAGGCGGAAGTTGCTTGATTACATCAGTGAAGCTCTTGGTGACAGCCACCGTTTCGAACTCATTAAATCTTCTTTTCTTTGAGAGGACATCTTTCATGAACTTAGCATATTTAGGCATTTGCTCTAAGGCTTCCGCAAAGGGAATGTTGATATGCAATTGCTTGAACATCTCAATGAACTTCTTGAATTGCCCATCTTCTTGATGTTTCTTAAGCCTTTGTGGAAAAGGGGGTGGTGGGACATATCGTGGAGGAGAAGTATTGGTCTTTCTCTTCTTCTCGTCCATATTGTCAGGAGCAATTGGCTTGCTTGACACCACCTCATCTAGAGTCACTTCAGCTTGCTTCCTCTTCTTGTTTTCCTCTTCTTCGACCACAATCTCTTCAGCAACCTCGTCAATGAGGATAAGATCTTCCACAACATGATCCTTTGGCTTTGTTGTAGCCTTACCCATACTTGGAACATCGGGTAAAGTCTTGCCACTCCGGAGAGTAAGAGCCTTGCATTCTTCTTTACCATCTCGCTTAGGATTGGGAATAGTATCACTTGGAAGACCCTTTCTTGGTTGAGCACTCAAGTGTGAAGCAATTTGGCCCATTTGTATCTCAAGATTTTTTATTGCTGTGTCATGGAGGGAAACTGTGCCAACTAAGCCTTCTTAACTCTTGATAAGTTGCCTCAAGAGTTTATTTGTCTCAGAATCACCCTCTTGTGGCTTTGGTGGTTGCTCAAAACCCGGTGGATGCATTGGCTTACTAGAAGAAGCATAAGGATTAATTGGATTCTCACTAGGTCCATTCCTCCAAGAGAAGTTAGGATGGTCCCTCATACCCTTGTTGTAAGTATTAAAGTAAGGGTTGCCACGTGGATACCTTTGATTATTGTTCAAATAACTCACCGACTCCATAGTATGATAACATTCTTCAGAGGAGTGGGCTTCTCCACATATTTCACATGAAGGACTTGGAGCTTGGATAGCATTCACATTCCTGGACGAATTTCTCTCTATCTTCAATTCAAGTTGATCAAATCTCTTAGCCATTGCTTCAAGTTGAGCAACAATTTCCTTAGACACATTAGAACTACTCGAAGGACTTGGTTCCTTATATGTTCTATAGCTAGAACGTGATTTTTCAGATTGTTGCAAGGAACTAGAGGCGATGTCCTCGTACAACTGTGAGATATCACAAACTCTCATCTTGCCAATTCCACCATTAGAGGCATTGTTGAGCATATTGGAAGTGGGCACATCCAATCCGGATGCAAAGGCTTCAAGCAAAACATAGGTCTTCTGTTCATGGTTAGGACAACTACGCCATAGCTCCTTGAATCTCTCCCATGCTTCATGAAAAAGTTCTCCGGGCTGTTGTTGAAAACCCAAGAGTTCAGCTCTTTGAACAGCCCGTCTACCCCTTGGAATGAACCTTGCTTTGAACTTAGATGCCATTTCATCCCAAGTAGTAATGGAGTTAGGAGGTAGAGCAGTAAGCCAAGCTCTTGCCTTCTTGTCAAGTGATAGAGGAAAGAGGCGCAATCTGAGTGCATCTGCAGTTACTCCTTGAAACTTGAAGTTCTCACACACTTGTACAAAGCGTGTCAAATGGTCAGTAGGGTCTTCATTCTGAGTTCCCGAGAACAAGACAATCATTTGGAGCATTTGAAGCATGATTGGCTTCAACTCAAAATTCCGAGCTTGAATAGCAGGAAATCGGATGCTAAACTGGTAGGTGGAGTTTCCTTGTTCCATGTATTCATCCAAAGTACGCTCCAAGTTATCATCATTAGGATTAGCCATATTGTAAAATGGATGAGGAAGAGGTGGTGGTCTCGGCTGCTCTTGTACGGGCAAAGGTTCAGGTCCTTGAAGAGGTTGCACTTGAGGTTCAGTTTCAAAGTCTTCAGAAAAATATTCTTCAAGAGCACCGTCAAGAACGATCTCCAAATCCGTTTGCATACGGAGCTCAAATACCTACAAGTCAAGAATCCCAAAACGAGTATCAAACTTATCAACTAATAGAACTATACTAAGAAAAACAAGAAAAAGAACTATAGCTATAACTATACTTAAAAACAAAGCAAATTAAGAAAGTCAAACAATAAGAGGAAAATGATTCAAGCGTAACTAAGCACACAATTACACTAATTAACTCGAAAAACTTTAGTCAATAGTCCCCGGCAACGGCGCCAAAAACTTGTTCGCCGTTTAGCTTCCGCAAGCGGACGGGTCGCAAGTAATAAAATGATAAGTAAAGATCGTTCCCACGAGGACTATGACGAAAGTGAGTTAATTATTGTAACTATATTCTTAACTAGGTTGAATGAAATCAATTGAAATTGAGTATGTCAAGTACGGAAATTTGCTAAAAACAATAAGGTAAAACAAAGGTGATTGTAAAATTGATTCTACTTCAAGGGTTAAAGGCTTAGGATTACTTCTTCCTCATTGTATTTCATAAAACTATGCAATTGATTCACTTATGCTAGTTGTGTGAGTCCATATACTAGTCAAAGATACTAAGATCATCAATCAAGCTCTCTCAAGTCAAGATTGATTTTTAATCTTCATTAACAATGTTCAATCTCTTGTCTATCATTAATAAAAATCATCTTTCCCAAATCAATTCTTCATTAGACTATGCTAGGTTATTAGATATATCTCTATTCTAATAACAAACCATCCATTTAATCCCTAAACTTCAAGTCTAACATGATTTTTCTCAAGTTCTACAACCAAAATAGCTCTCTCAAGCATCATTCAATTGAACTAAACTATTCATATAGTGATCAAGCATAAGATAGTAATTAAGCATAGAGAAAAATCAACATATATTCTCAACAACTAGCAAAAGCAAGAAAATATAGTAGTTTTAATCCATACAATGAGTAGAAGTAATCCTAAATGAGAGTTTTAGCCACTCATAATCAATACAAACCAACAACTCAACATAAAACTCAAGGCCATATCAGCAAAATAGAAGAGAAGAGGGGAAAAACCAGAAAAAGAGAGAAAAAATCTTGAATTTCTTTAAGAATCTCCTCCAAGAAGCACCAAAATCCTCCTCAAGCTCTCCAAGAAGCCTCCTTGTAGTCCTTGAACTCTTCCTTGTGCAGAATAGCTTCAATTCGGCGCTCCCATTAGGTTAAAAACTTAGCTGATGCATCAGTTTTTCAAAACGCACAGTTGCAGTATCGCGACTTCGCCCTCGCTTCGCTATAGCGAACCCACAGCGTACGCGGTCAGAAAAGGCCTATTTTTTATGTGACTTCGCCCTCGCTTCGCTATAGCGAACCCACAGCGTACGCGGTCAGAAAGGCCTATTTTTTATGTGATTTCGCTTTTGCTTCGCTGTGGCGTAGCAAAAGCAACCGGGGACACCTTCAAGCTACTTTGATCTTCCCTCTTGGCTTTTGTTCTTCTTTTCTTCACCTCCAAGGATCCATGTAAGCTTTCATTTCTTGTCATCATCCTCCTACAAAGAGAAGGATTTTATGAGCTTCTCAATTCTTCAATTTAATCTAAAACCCTATACATTTAGCTCAAAATTTGCACTTTTTCAAGTATTTTCAACATATCACATTTTTCTTCATATATATATAAAACTTATGCACAATTTAAGTTTAAAACCACAAATATATGAGAAAAATGTGATGAAATACAAGAATTTCCAGAGAATAACAATATGTTACAGCCAGAACTCAAACCCTATATTTAAGTTCAATATCGGATTAATATCTAAATTGAATGAAAATAGAAGGGAGGGCGTGTGAATGGTATAAAGGAAGGAGAAGAATGTGTTTAGTGGTGATTTGATAAGTGTTGTGATACTCAGGGGTAAAATGGTAATTTACCGACCGATTGGACAGTTACCGAAGAGGAAACTCATTGGTAATTGAGATAAATGGCTAGGATTGAAAGAGCAAAGAGGTGGAATCTTGTGCATGCAAATCTATGTGAAGTCATAGTAAGGAGAGCAAGATGTTGACAAGTGTCAATATGTGCACCCTTGATCATGGTCAAAAAGTCCACATGGATTTTTATTCATTTCCCATCCTTCTCTCTCTTTCCATTTCGTTTTATGTGTGTGAGGAGGCAATACAAATCTGCTTCTCATCTTTATCATCATCATCTCATATTTTCTCTCTCTCTCTAAGTCCTTGTGCGCCATTTTTGAAGAGGAAAGAGAAAAGAAAGCCTTGTGATTTAGGTAAGGTTTTGACTTCAAATGCCAAAATCTCCTTCTCTAAAGTTGTTCCTCTTGCTAAGAGCTTTCTTTCTATGGTTTTAGAATCTCAAGGGGAGGTGCTTTTGTGGTTGAGAAAACTTGAAGGTTGAGGAATCAAGAAATTAGTTTGGGAAAGTGAAAAAGGTGAGTAAGAGCTTTCTTTTGACCAAAGTATTGTGACTTTTGGTTGAGTATTGTGGTGAGTGGAATTTGCCCTGATTTTAGTGTAATTTCAAAATGGATGAATTGGATGGTGTTTTGGGTAGCAATTGGTGTCATGTTGTGCCTTTGTGCCATTGGAATAAGTTTGGAATTTGAAATGGAAAGCAATTGCAAGGTGGAGTCTTGTATGTGGCTTTGTGTTGCAATGTGCCCAATAACTAAATATGTGTAAATGTGATGTGAATTTGGTGGTTCTAGTATTTCCAATGGTTTTCTTGTGAAATTTTATGTGGGAATGGTATTTGATGTGAAATTGGAACCATTGGAAGCTATTGTGAAAATCTGGAAAATCTGTCCATTGAGGGTCTGTGCTGGGCAGTCTTTTTGTGTGGGCGTTTTGAATAGGCTAATGATATTAGAAAATTATGAAACTTTCCAGTATTGAATTTAACTTCCCAAGCTTCAAAATGGACATAAATTTTGTATCATTTCGCTTTGTGGGCAGGGAGTTTGAACTGTCCAAAGTTTGGCATCAAAGCTGGACCCTGTTTTGGTACAATATTAGGTTTTTGGTAAATCTGGACTTTTGTGGTGATTTCTAGTTATGGCCAATATTTTTCCTTGAAATAGGACTTAAATAGCTTTCATTTGGCTTTGGAATCACCTTATTTCGATTTTTCCTGAATTAGTTATGATTTTTGGAAGTTCAGCCAAGAAACTGGATTTTCTTGGGCCGCAGCCCAAATGTTTCTGAGCATCTCTGGACAGGTTTGGGCCGCAGCCCAAATGTTTCTGGGCAGTTTTGGGCCGCAGCCCGTGGATTTTTGGGCCGCGGCCCACCCCCAAAAATTTGTGTTTTGCACTTTTGAAAGATGGTTTTTGGTATAGCCTTTCCCAACCCTTTAGGCATATGTTTAGACCTAAAATAGTTACCTAAAGAGTTCAAATGATAACCAACTTAAAGTATCATGGAATTAAGAACTTGGAAAAGAGATTGATTGGTTGTCCCTGATTTGGTTTATAGGGATCGACATTTGCCCTACTCGTGAACCAACGGTACCAGAGAACGTCTGGAAAGAACAAGGTAGTGACACTTCCCTTATACTTTGTGGAAATGTATTGTATGTATGTTGGTCATGTGCTGTGATGAGTTGTGATGAAGTTGTGATGTTGCTGCTTATACAGCTAATGATAGCTGGTGACTATATTATACAGCGAAAGCTGGTGACTTGTGTATACAGTGAAAGCTGGTGACTTCATTATACAGCAAAAGCTGGTGACTATATTATACAGCGAAAGCTGGTGACTTGTGTATACAGCGAAAGCTGGTGACTATATTATACAGCAAAAGCTGGTGACTTGTGTATACAGCGAAAGCTTGTAACTTTATTATACAGCCATGAGTGCTGTCGCTTGTGGTGAAAAGCATGTTCTATTGTTGCTGTTGGCTGTGATTTACTTACCTGCTATATGTTTACATATTGTATGAGTGAATTTGTTACTACTGGGATTCTTTTGAATCTCATTCTTTCTAATGACTAATATTTCAGACAGGGCAAGTGGCTTAAGAGGGAAACGACCAACCAGGAGCGGTTAGGGATTTTGGGAAACATGGAATTGTTGGTTATCTACTTGGATTTTGGATTACTGTATATTATTTTTGGGTTGTAAATAATATACTGATCACGGTTGTGTAATCCCCTAGTAGGGAATTTGGAAACCCTTAGACTATATATATGAACCCGGGGGTTGCCGGGATTTTATTGTACACTCTGATATATGAATGTGATATAACTGCACAGGTGATTATATTCGATAATTGAATTTGAGACCGGAATAGGAAAGTCGTTTTGAAATTTTTTAAAGTCCCTACTATAAAAGGGAGTTTAAATGAGTTTTGAACTATTCGACGGTCTCTAAACCGACTTAATTAAGTGATATCGAATTATAATTACGCTATTTAAGGCAGGGGGTTACATGTCCTATGACAGTGGGGGCACTGTCTCCCTCAAGTTTAGGGGTGCTGATATATTTGCATGCATGTGTTTAAACCTGTTTTACGCCCTACCTTTGAGCTAAATTTCTGGGAATTGTATTTGATAGCTGATGTGAGTAAAAAAAAACTGGATATTCATGACTGCTTGGTTCTCATTTTACACGAGGGTTGAGAATAATTCATGACATGTATGAATTGTTTTCATTGAAAGACCTTGGAAATTGTATTTGAATTTCTGGGAAGAGATTAGTAGT
This sequence comes from Inga oerstediana, assembly GCA_963210345.1. Classification (NCBI taxonomy): domain Eukaryota; kingdom Viridiplantae; phylum Streptophyta; class Magnoliopsida; order Fabales; family Fabaceae; genus Inga; species Inga oerstediana. The sequence continues at coordinate 70,254,961 of OY723401.1, forward strand.
TCACACACTTTGAGAGCATGAGTGATACTATTTTTGAGCTAAAATTTTTTTTTTACGGAACTGTTTATGTTTTTTAGTAAATTGTATGGAAGTGGCTGGTTATGGCGCGTAGAGTTAGCATATGGATCAGTTAAGTTAATGTATTCGAAATAGGTTAAGGTTGAATTAACCTTGGGGGTTGTGCACAAGAGATGAAAACCTCTGTTGGAAGGGTTTTGAGCCTGAGTTTCATTCATTGGAGTGTTTGTGCCATTTATGCTAGTGTACCTCTAGAACTTGTTTAAATTCTTTTTCAAAATCACATATGTATGTGGATTAATGAAAATGATAGGGGCATTCGTTTCTAAACCCATGAACCTAAACACAAACCTTTCACAGTCATCCTTTGATCACCCTCTTTGAGCCATTCATTTTTTTCTTCAAAAATCTGACATTTAACAAGTCATGCATGCTGTTGCTCTGCAATTGAATGATACTTAGAAAAGCAGTGAGTTAGCATTTGATTTACTATTTGTTTCAATAAGTGCTTAGTTACGCAATTTACAAAAGAGAAGAAGGAAGGAGTAAAAGAAAATCAATATGTATATGTTGAAAAAAAAAGAGAGAGAGAAAAGAAAAAGAAAAAGAAAAGAAAAAAGAAAAAGAAGATAGATATGTCATTATATACGCTTCAGCATGCATGGCACTTGTTCCATTAGTCCTTCCCACTAGACCATTTCCAACATTACAACCCTGGTAAAAAGCCCCCTTGATTCATAAATCTAGGTGTACAAGTGGTGGAGAGAGTAGAATTTCTACAAGCCTATGGCAGGACCTGCTATAAGTGGTACTGAGCGAAATTACCCCTAATTGTGAGAATTAAACACGTATATCAGTGAGTGTTTTCTTGTGCACATAACTTTGGTTGATTGAGCTTTAGCCTAATTCCTTTGCATTGCCTCAAACTGAACTTTGTGTTAGCTCCAAGCGAGAACAATGAACAATTCCATGCAACCCTAAAGTTCCTGTGGCATTGAAGGTGTGTGAATTGAGTTTAAGTAAAAGGAAAGAGAATGCAAAGGATTAGGTCTAGATAATGAGACCGAATCATACATGCTAAAATGTTGTTTCTGATCTTAATAAATGCAGGATGATTGTTAGTCAACTCTTGTTGAACATACACTCAGTTGAAAATGACTAGGGAATTAGTTTTTAAACTATGAACCAAGCATGCATGTATATTTGGTAACATGAGTAGCTTAAGAGAAGAAAGGGTCATGCATGAGTACTGTGCCTGCGCTTAATTTAATTTGACTGCTGGTGAATGATTGAGTTTACTCGAGGGCCTTTGAAAGGGTTAAAGTGATGAATTGTGTTCTTCTCATGCTATGCACAGCAGAATGAAATTGTGAAGGACATTACTCACTAACTGCTATGAATGTTTAACCATGTGTGAAAGTTCTTTGTGTAAACTGATACAGATTCAGTCATAGCTAGCCCAGAGGAAGCTACATGCAATGAGAAGGAGGTGAAGGAAGTTGAAGCTAACAACCATTCGAAGGAAAGGCAAGCTGGGAGGAGAACAGAGCAGAAAAGAAGAGAAGATGACTCTAGCAAAGTCTTGGGCCGCAGCCCATAAAAGCAACAGCAGCACAGAAAGGCTTGGGCCGCGGCCAACCATCTAATGGGCCGCGGCCCAGGAAATCCACAGCAGCACAGAAAGGCGTGGGCCACGGCCAACCATCTCATGGGTCGCGGCCCAGAAGCATCAACTTGAGGTCAGATACTCATGGGCCGCGGCCCACGGAGTGGAGGGCCGCGGCCCAACCCCGCAAATGAAGCTGCGCGTTCTGACATCTAAGAAGATATAAAAGGCAAACCCAGGGTTTTGAAAGGGGGTTCCTAATTTGGAAAGACCGACAGAGGCGGCTAGAGAGGTGCTGAGAGCTGGGATCTGCTAGAAATCAAGGACAATCAAGTGGGCTTGAAGATTGGAAGAGATTTCACTCCAGTTTTCTTGATCCTTCTATATTCATTCCCTTTCTCCACTGTGATTCTGTTATGGCTACATTTAATCCTGTTATTTGTAATCCGTTTTTGAACATGAGTAGCTAGGTTTCTCATTCTAGGATTGTTCTACACTTTTGTATGGATTAACCTCGAATCCTTCTTCCTCTTCGTTAGCTAATGGTATATAAGTGTTAATTCTTCCATGTTTTCACTGATATTCATGAATTGCTAGCATTATGAATAACATGTTCAACTAGATTAAGCTTGAGAGAGTTAATCTAATTGAAGAACGTGGGTAGAGTTATGCTAGACTTGAAGTTTAAAGAGTTAAATGGATGGTTTGTTAATAACATAGAGATATAGTTATTAACCTAGCATTGTCAAAGTAGGAGGTTGTTTAATGATTATTTCCCTTAAATGCAGCAAGAGATTGTGTATCTTAATGGAGAATATAAGTTTGGTTATGACTTGAGAGAGCTTAACCAATGGCTATTGAACCTTAGACTGACATATATATATTCCATAAACAGTAATATCGAAAAGGAAGTAGATTGAGTTTATGATATACAAAGGGAGCGAACAATCCTAGGTTCACTCTACTTGATTGAATTCACAAGAAGCATATTCTGTTCAGTATTTTTCTTAGTTGTTATCAGCATACCTTTTAAATTTGTTTTTCTCACACTCAACATTTTGTTTTGATTCAACTTAATCAAACACATCAAGCCCATTGTTTGACTAAATTGTTATTCAAATCCTCGAGGGAACGATCTCACTTATCACTGTATTACTTGACGCGATCCTTGCACTTGCGGTAGCGAACACATATGTAATTGCCTCAGCCCAAAATTCTTTGGCCAAGCCAGCATTGGACAACATACACCGAACCTTCTCCAGCAAAGTCTAGTTCATGCGTTCTGTCACTCCATTCTGTTGTGGTGTATGCCTGACTGTGAAGTATCTGACGATGCCATCTTCCTTACAAATTTTCTGGAGAGGATCATTTCTGTATTCTCCTCCGTTATCTGTACGAAGACATTTGATCCTCCTGCCTATTTATGTTTCTATCATCACCTTCCATTTGAGAAAGATTCCTAACACTTTATCCTTGGTCTTTATTGTATATACCCAGACTCTTCAGGAAAAATCATCAACAAATGTTACAAAATAATGTTTTCCTCCCAATGACGGTGTTTTGGAAGGACCCTAAACATCATAGTGAACATAATCCAAAATACCTTTTGTATTATGGATAGCTGTTTCAAACTTAACCCTTGTCTACTTCCCCTTTACACAGTGCTCACAAAAATCTAAACTGCAATGCTTTAATCCTTTTAACAACCCTTTATCTGATACATTTTTTAAGGATTTACCTCCAGCATGTCCCAAGCGCATGTGCTACAACCTCGTTGCTTCTACTTCCTTCTTATCACTGGATGTCACTGCTGCTGTTCCAATAACCATACTACCTTGATAGTGGTACGTGTTATTTTTCTTTCGTATACCCTTCATTAACACAAGTGCACCAGAAAGTATCTTCATTACTCCACTTTCTATGGTGATTTTGAATCCCTTTGAGTCCAAAGTTCCCACAGAAATGAGATTTTTCTTCAAATCCGGTACATATCGAACATCTGTCAATGTTCTGATCAATCCATCATGGTTCCTCAATTGAATTGAACCAATGCCATATGCGGTAAGTGAAGTATTGTCTGCTGTGTAGACAACTCCACATCCTCCTTCTTGGAAATTAGTTAACCAGTCTCGGTTGGGACATATATGATGGCTGCAAGCTGAGTCTAACAACCATACGCCTGACAATTTTGACGATATCGCTGTAGATAGTGAAAAATCAGAATTTTCATCATCACAGTCAGCTACATTTGAATCCATAGCAGCCTTCCCATTATTGTGTTTGGATTTGTTCTTCAATTTCGGACAATCCTTCTTCCAGTGGCCCTTTTCTCGACAAAAGGCACATTCATCTTTACTAGGTCTGGACCTCTATTTAGATCTCCCTTTCCTTGATCTCGACTGATTTTCAGTACGTCCTCCTGTGACTAGTGCCTCTGCTTCTCCGCCTCTTTGTTTCTCTGTCTTTCATTGTTCATAGCTGTATATCGCAGAACAAACATTTCTAAGAGATACTTCCTCTTTGCCATGAAGTAGAGTAGTCTCCAGGTGCTCATACTCATCAGGAAGTGATCCTAACAACATCAAAGCTAGATCTTTATCTTCAAAGGTCACGTCCAGATTCTGCAAATCTTTTACCATTTCTAAGATCATTCATTGTGGTACCAGGTACATAGGTGAACCGAAACAGTATTTTCTTCATATAAAGTTTATTCTGAGTGCTTTTCTTCAAAAATTTGTCCTCCAATGCCTTCCACAGTCTATATCCAAAAGTTTCCTTTGTGTGTAGATACTTCTGTTCTCATGAATGGAACGATCGAATGGTACCATAAGCAACACGATTGATCATCCTTCAATCTTCCTTCCCCATGCTATCGGGTCTTCTCTCTTCAATAGCAAAGTCTAGTGCTTGTTGCAAAAGGACATCAAAAACTTCACTCTGCTACATCCCAAAATGTCCAGATCATTCAAATATTTCAACTGCAACCTTCGCATTTGACACAATTCTTGTCATAAGTAAAGATGTCAACAACGAGTTGTCAACATTTGATATGGATTCTTCAATCTTCTTGTCCGCCATTTCTACTCCATATACTATTTAATAGCTGTCAATACAAAAGCCCAAAGTAATTCTTTTCTGATATGGAAGTTCAGATTATACTGCAACCACAGAGCATACTCAGACAGAACCTTGGCTATGATACCAATTGTTGCGAAAGCGGGATATATAGAGCATAACCAATTATACTAAAAAATCACAAACTAGAAACAAAGTCTCTAGACGTAATTTAATAATATAATAAATCACAACTACTTTATCTAATAACAGCTAATAAATAGTAAATAGGACAACAATAAAAGAAATACCAGAATCTAATTTTCACTCTAAATAATTCACAAGCGAAATACTACAAGAGAGGATAATATACTGTAAGATCAAGCGTTTCACCCAAGAGGGGGTGAATTGGGTGATACTGAAATTTCTTTCGAAAATATAAAACTTTGACAAAAGAATTAAAACAGTAATGAGTAAGGAGAAATATCACCGAAGTGTACACCGGGAGTTATACTGGTTCGGTCACAACCACTTTGACCTACGTCCAGTCCTCAGAGCTTCTCTGAGAGTTTCACTATAACTTCCAAGATTCAGTGGGTTCTTGGCACCTCAGTACAAGCAAGTTCCTTACACCTGGACACTCGCTCCCCCTTACAGGTCGTAATTCAATCCCAACTCAAGGTTCCATAACCTTAAGTTATCTCAATAACAAATATTGAGTTTGAATGAAATATCTCTCTCAAAGAGTAAGTGATAATCACTGAAGCATATGAATACAATTTCAATGTGAAAATAGAGCAATGAACTTAATGAAACGTTGGTGTGAATGCTTGGTTATCTTTCTCTGTTTGAAGGTTCCCATATATATAGATATGATGGGGATGACCGTTGGAACGTTTTCCTTTCGTCCGTTGGTGAGTGCGCAGCCACTGTTGACTTTTCAAGTTTTTGAAAAATATCCGTTGGCGGTGGTTGGCATTTGAACGTTTGATTTGACTTTCATCTCTTGATATGATTTCTTCATTTTTTCTCTGTAAATATACTAAGAATGCTAATACAATGAAAGGTTAATCATATAGGAAACAAAACAATGAACGTTTGAATGATTTCTAAATTTCTGGGTATGCTTACTCGAGTAACTCCTCGAGTAACACATGAAGTTTACTCGAGTAGCTCCTCGAGTAACATCGTGAAATCACTGTTTGTTTGAAATTTAATGAAGACAAACAAGATTACTCGGGTAGTGCATGGAGTAAGCTAAATTTCAAACCTTTGTGAACAGTTATTTACTCGGGTAGTGCCTCCAGTAATGCTTCTGCAACTTTATGGATTACTGGGGTAACACCTCGAGTAATCCTTTGGAAAACTTATGATTACTCGATGCTCTACTCCAATAACATTGGCAGGATTTCAAGGCCGAGAGCAATTACCTTGTTACTCGAGTAGCTCCTCGAGTAATACATTTATTTTTGCATAAGTTACTCGGGTAGCTCCTCGAGTAACTGAGACTTTTGCATATGATTTATTCTGGTAATGCCTTGAAATTTATCTTTAAAACATTTGCATATACTGGGGTACATACTAGAGGAAGATGATAAATAGAAATCAAGTTAATTGGGTACAAACCTCAAGTTTTCATTTATCTTAGTGCATTACTCGGGTAGCTCCTCGAGTAACATTGGCAGTAGTACAAAGTACCGAGAGCTTCACATTTTCAAATACACAGTTACTCGAGTAGCTCCTCGAGTATCATGGAAAACTTGAAGGCTGACTGGAAGTTTCTGACCTGGTTACTCGAGTAGCTCCTCGAGTAACATTAGCAGTGGTACAAAATGCCGAGAGGTCCACATTTAAGGATACAAAGGTACTCGAGTAGCTCCTCGAGTATCATGGGGAAAACTTGAAGTCAACTGGAAGTTTTCACATGGTTACCCGAGTAGCTCCTCGAGTAACATTGGCAGGCCGAGAGCAACCTTAAAGTTTTACCTGGTTACTCGAGTAACGCCTCGAGTAATGGTGGCAGATAACTGGAAGTTTTGCCTGGTTACTTCAAGTTTTGGCTCATTACTCGAGTAGTGCCTCGAGTAATGCCTTAGAAAATGCACTTCTGATCAAGTTCCTTAGCATCTTCTCTTAGCCAATTTTCACTACTTCCATGCTTTCCTCAAGTAAATCTTATTCCTGTCATTACTTAGTTCAAGCTTGATTATTAAACATTTCCTTTTCAAACCATTCTTTTGTTATCATCAAAACATGAGATCTAACATATACAAATGCCTTAAGAGACAGTTGTTGAGGGGTGAAGAGAAAGGGAGGGGGGCTCCCTTTTATACTAAAACTTCTGCCTCCTCCCTTAAAATTTAAGCGTTGTGGGACTAAATTTTTTCCATATCCAACAATAACAACAGAAAGATTTTAGAGAATCTACAATCATTTTCATTGAATTGATTTTGGTCTAGCAATGGCTATATATAGACAACTACAAATCATCTAGGCCATACACGTGTGTAAAAGAAAGATTATTCTAGATTCTTATCCTTTGAGCATTTGATGAGCTACCATCTTGTACCCTATTTGATGACTAAAATATTATGCTGATTATTATCCCTACAAGTCAAATTGGATAGGATGGACAGTGAGACTCGTACGATACCTGGCAAATTGGGAAGGAGACTGAGGCTTTGTAATTGTAAAGATATAAGCAATTTGATCACGAGCTGAGATTTGAGATATTCGAAGTAACTTAGCATCTAAGCTTTCACAAACAAAATGATAATCAAGAGCAATGTGTTTGGCTCTTGAATGAAAAAGAGGATTTGCAACTCAGCACCTAAATTATCACAGCACAACAGTGGTGGAACTGATAGAGAAAGGCCATGATATAATTAGGTCATGGTTGTAATTTTTTTTATCTATAATAAAAATATTGAAAACTGATGAATTTGGGTCTCTTGGTTTAACACTATCACTAGAAAAAGAGACTTTTTTCTACCATTAGCAATATTTTAGGTCAACTATAAAAAATTATTTAGAAAAAAAAAATAACGAGTGAAAATAAATTCTTCATTTATAGTTAAAACTTTGACTGATTAGTAAAGGAGCTAATATATAAACTAGAACATTTCTAGTTTGGCTGTAATAAATCTGAAATTTTATATGTTTTATTTCACTTTATTCATTTATTTTGGGACCATCTTAGGTTAACCTAGAATTATTAGATAATATTTGGATTGTTAACCAATTTTAAGAGATAATATAAATCTGAATTAAATATGAGATTATTTGGCTTAAAATGTTAATATTTTGATTTTTTATCTTGTAATTGAATAATATTTCCAACTATATGATAGACCACAATTTTATTTAGTTCTTGTATAGCAAGGATAAACATATTAAAAGATTCTACAGTGCAGAATTTTTTCATGGGAGATAAACGAGAATTTAATAGTTAGATTTTATTGGGCTAACTAAATTTTAATTGGCTCAAATTTTGACCTCAAAGCTCCCTCTTTCTTCCTTTTAATTAAGGGAAAATCCCTATAAAATATGCTGGAAATAGAGAATTCCCTATTTGGTACATTGAAAACCCAAATCCCTGATTACTCTTGTTGTATGAATCAGGGATTTTAAGTTTCAGTGCAAATGACACAAATAGCCCTGGAAAAAAGACTGATGAACTGCATGCGCGGGAAAGAAAAGAAGGCAGATGTGGAGTCATAAATGATTTTCCCAAATTTTTGTTCTGAGTAACCTTGAGCATTTCGAGCTTGTGTATTTTGACCGTATGCTAGGGCAGAGTGAAGGGGGTGAAAACACTGAAGGCGGAGGGGACGAGGGAATTTCTGGTCACGGTCGGTGGCGGAGTTCAGTCGCTGACGGTCGGGGGAGAAACGGTAGGGGGTTGTCGGTGAGCGAACGACAGGTTCTTCGGTGGGATTCGGCTGCGGTTTTTGGCGGCATTGTAGGGACTTTGAATAATGGGTTCTTGGGTGAGGTTCTGCGGTGGTTTTTAGAGTTGAGAGTGGTGGGTTCGGTGAGAGGCTTGCGGCGGTGTTGTGCGGAGTTTGAGCGCCATCGCCAGTTGTGGGTGTGCGTAGAGACGGTCGACAGTGGTAAGTTGGCATTTTTTCAAATTTTCACTTCATATAATAATTGGAAGATGCAATGTGAAGACATGTGCTTATTTGCTGTCATGTGTTGCCTTTTACTATTTATGATTATCTCTGGTAGTGCTGGTTGCAATTGGTGAATAATAATGTGATGAACTTATTTCCTGTCGTATATTGCCCTTTTCCTGCATTGAGAACATCCTGTATGTAGTGGGTGAAGGGATTGTAATGACCTGGGTTTTCTATCAAATTATTGATCTGTGTCTTTATCTGATGTGTATATGGAGAGGAAAGTGGGAATGGTAAGTGTTTGACTCTTCGTTTGTTGTACAGTAACTATACCTAGTTAAAAAATAACAACTGTGGCATAATGTTTAACAAGTGTTTTTGAACATTGAGAAAGACATGCCCAGGGGTAGTTGCGAGAGTACGAAGTTGGGGGGCCATTAACAACTAAGGTTTCAACAATAAAAACACCATGTAAGAAAATGACAACTGATCATCCTTGTTTAACAACGACTAATGTGGAAAACGAAAACATGGCCAGTGGAACTTGGGAGACTAACAAGTAGGGGGACGAGCACTAACTTAAGTTTCTACAGTAACATCTACATGTTTAAAAATAACATCCTGTTGTTCATGTTTAACAACTGCTGATGTGAAAAACCAAGGAATGGCAGGGAAACTTCTGACACTCACAAGTTGGGGGGGCCAATTAACAACTTAAGATTCTATAGGTACAACACAACGTTAAGAAATAACACCAATCCATCCTTGTTTAACAACTTATGACTCGAAAAACCAAAACATGGCCAGTAAAACTTATGAGAATAACAAGATGGGGGGAAATAACAAGTTCAGGCTCTATAGTAATGACACAACTGTGAAAAATAACAACTTTTCGTTCTTGTTTAAGCTATGTGACGATGGGTTTCCTACTGTAGTTCCTTCGTTATTTACCATTTTGCTCTACTGTTTTAGAAGTATATTTTTTGGGGGTTTGAGAGTGTTATGATGTTTAAATATAGATTCTTGCTTGAATGATTTGCAAGGCTAGTGGCTCAAACCTCAGAGTCCACTTGAAGGTACTGATATTTGATTGGTCCTTATCTCGTTAACGTTCTTTCAACGAATGTATGTAATTATTGTGGCATATTTATGGAGGGGTAGTTATTTTTTGTCATCCTTGATCAATTCCAGCTTCATATTTTCAAATGATGTGTTTGTATAAATAACACATGGAATGTGTGTCAATTGGTAATAGACACATCATTTTTGAACATTAGTTTCCTGAGAATGGAAGCTATAATGTCTATGATATTAGATAAAAAATGGATATTTTTTTACCAATCAGTTATAGAGCTTGAACTTTGTATAACTCTGTTTTGCAAAAGAAGATAGTGGTTGAACAAGGGTAGGAGGGGGCTAAAGAGGGGCAGAACAAAAGTGAAGAAGGGCATATGGTGGTTAAAGAAGGGTAAAAGGTAGTGGAGGAAGAGCAAAACTTAGACGAATAAGGGAAGAAGGTGTTGCATAAAGGGGATACATGTAAGGCCTTAAGCAATGGGTTTCAGTTGTTTAGAATTGAGTTTTTTAAGAAATTTAAGCCACAGAAATTTGACAAATATGTTGTGCACAATGATGAGGTCCTAAAAGCATGGAGAGCATTGAGTGACCAAGAGAGGAATGAATATTGTGAGAAGTCTAAATACACTGAGAAACCTAAGAAAGAAAGATAAGAGAAGAAGAGTGCAAAGAGGAAAGTAGCTTTTATCACTCGTAGCTCAATTTGGCAATTCAAGCAATTAGTTAACTTCATAAATAGAGATGAAAGTTTAAAGGAAAGGGTGAGGAAATTAGGATTTAGCAAGTTGTTAGAGGTTGGAGGTTGCAAGAAACTGCCAAAAGATCTGATTGTGTCAAAGCTCTGCTCATATGATCCAGCAACATGCCAATTCCAAATCAGGGGCAAGACACGTGAAATTTCTGCATTAGATGTGAAGCAGTTACTTGGGCTTCCCCACTGTGGGGATATGGTGAGGACTAAGGTGGATGATGATGACCCGGTTTATACAAAGTTACAGAGTGAATATTCAAAATGCCTATACAGTAACATAATAGAGGCTATTGTAAACGACAGTGACAATGAAAATTTTGAGTTCCTTTTTATGTTGTATACACTTGAAACCTTTCTAGCTCCCACTGCAAGCCTAAAGGTTAGTGAGTGGTTACTGAAGGTGATGAGTTTGACAATGAAGGGATTTCAGAAATTTGATTGGGCGACCTTTATCATTAAGGACTTGTGGAAAGAGATGGAAGACTATGTAAGGGATGTGAGAAACAATAAGAGGGGCAACTCCAATGTCGGTGGATCCATGTACTTATTATTGGTATGTACTTAAATTTACTTATGTTATGGTACGCTTTAAGTGACAAGTATTTAAGTTATTGTTATGCTATTTGTTTGGTAGATATATTTTGGTGAGCACTTTGCAATGATGCCAACTGAGAAACATGAGTATGTTGATGCTATTAACTACTACACTGAGGATCGATTAAAAACCATGGTTAAGTTAGAGAGGGACAGCAACATGGGCATAATATTTGGAGCAAGGGCATTTAAAGTGAATGTTCCTGCAGAGGAAAACGTTGGAATTGATCATTTGGACAAGGTATTTGTTAATTTGTAAATTTTTGTATGCATTAATACAAATGTGTATGTAACAAGTTTTGATTTAATTTTTTGCTTCAGGACCTGAAGGATATGTATAGACAGTTGATGAGTGTAATTGCAGAGGAGTTGATAAATGTTCAAGTGATGAGAAGGGAACATAAAAAGGTTGGAAGAGAAGGAGTGGACCAACAAGAGGACATTGTCAATGTTGAAGAAGAAGAGAATGATGGAAAAAATGAGCGGCACTCACATGAAAGTTCTAAGGACTCATATAGTCAAGGACAAGGAGCAGACATTGTGGAGAAGGAGGAGGAAGAGGTTACCAAGGATAATGTGTTATGAAGATCAACTAGGTTTAGAAGAGAAAAGAAAATTGAGTCCCCCTTTGTCATGCCTAAACCCATATCGCGAAAGAAGATGATGGTTGATGAGGAAAGATTTTTCACAATAATTTCTCAATATCCTCGACCCATTAATGGCCAAAAGTGAGTGATTTATGTATGTTTCATGATGTACTTGTAAGGAAGAGAACGTGCAAAATTTTTCTTGCAACGTTGTTGTATTGACTATTTATATAAAAAACTATTACAGGGAATTTGTTATATTACAAGATGAATACGTCGATCAGGATGAGTTCTATTCAGGTGGAATCCATAAGGTTAACAATCGGGTCAGTATTACCATGGGTTCAGGACTTTGTATTTTAAGTTTATGGGGATGACTTCATTACGTACTTGTGCATTTCAGGAGGTGTCCGTTGTTTGCAAGGCATTGATGGCAGATTTGAAACTACATGGACCAGTGAAGAGGCACATTTTTTATGCTGACTTTATGGTAAGCTGCAAATAAATTATGGGCATTCATATGTTAGCTTATTGGGTACTGAAATAAATTTTGTTGTAGATGCAAATCGTTGCTAAAGGAAAGAATTGGAGACATTCAGATTACAAGGGGCAATTATTGCCTGATCGATTAGGGTACAATCTTGCAGATTATGATTTGCTGTTAGGGCCTGTACTTATCTGAGAACAATGGTTTTGTGTAGGCCTGGAACCAAAAACACGGAATTTCTATATTCTGGACTCAATGAAACCCATTGTTGACACCACAAAGAAAAGGAAAAAAAATAGCGCCTTAGAATATCCACAATCGTTGGCAGCAGAGAAATGTGTAATGAACTTTATGCTTTAACATCGTCATGAACATTAGCAATTAAATTTCCCCGAATGAACCCAAGTATTTGTGTTTTTTTGTAAAGGGACAGATTTATTGATATAGTGGATTTCGTCAGTAATGATCGACATTGGAAGAAGCAACAGATAGACATCATTCGTGCTCAAGTACCTCAGCAAAATAATCTGTAAGAATTGACTGTTGTATTTTGTGTATATGACTGTTGTATCCATTTCCTTATTTTTTTTGCGTATATGACTATTGTATATGAGTGTACATGCCATGAGACATGTGTAACAACCACTGCTAGGAAGTTCATATTTAACAACTTCAATTTCTTGTTTTACAACTTTATGATCTTGTTTGCCAACTTACGCATCTTAACAAGGAGTGTTTCTATATTATCAATTATATGTAATTTTTTAACAACTAGGTTATCTTGTTTGACAACTTAGGAGATTGAAACACTATACATGTCGCCTGTAACGTGCTGCTCTTTTTGACATCTGACTTGACTTTTTTGACAACTAACCAGATTGAGAACTTCTAACTGATTTATACATCTAAAGACAACTGCGGGTGCCAATAACAACTTGGGCTTCACAATTAATAACTATACCTTTGTATTAACAACTTTCGCTTGTTGTAAACCAACTCAAAAAGTTCAAAAAAGGGCATGTTAAGGGTAGCTTCGAATAGCAAAAAGTGGTGTACCATTAGCAACAGCAGTTTCATCATTAACAAATGCACACACATTTTTTACAACTCTCTTATCTTCTTTGACAACTTTCGTATCTTCTTTAACAACTACACACTCATTTTTCACAACTTTGTTATCCTCTTTGACCTCTGAAAAAAAGGGGAAATAATAACTTTAACTTCACTATTAACAACTACTCTTCCATTATTAACAACTTTCATATCTTGTTAAACAACTTCAAGAGTCCAGAAAAGTACTTGTCGTGGGAGTTCAACAAGTGGGGTACCATTAACGGCAGAAGGTTTATATTTAACAACTACACACTCATTTTTCACAACTTTGTTATCTTCTTTGACCTCTGAAAAAAAGAGATGAAGTAACAACTTCAACTTCACTATTAACAACTACGCTTCCATTATTAACAACTGTCGTATCTTGTTAAACAACTTCAAGAGTTCAGAAAAGTACATGGCGTTGGTAGCGTGGGAGTTCAACAAGTGGGGCACCATTAATGGCAGAAGGTTCATATTTAACAACTTCACTCTCATTTTTCAACACTTTTTTATCTTCTTTGACCTATCAAAAAAAGAGGTGAAATAACAACTTCAACTTTACTATTAACAACTACGCTTCCATTATTAACAATTGTCGTATCGTGTTAAACAACTTCAAAAATTTACAACAATACAGGTCGAGGGTAGCTTGGGAGAGCAACAACTGAGGGACCCTTATCAACAATAGTTTCATAAATAACAATGTTACTCTCTGTTTAAACAACTTTTGTATCTTGTTAGAGAATTTACATGATTCCTTTGAAAACAACAGCGATGCAATAACATCATGACTTTCATTAGTAACAACTTTTGGGTCTTCGTTAACACTATAGCTTTCTTGTTGAACAACTTTAATATTCTTGTTTGCCAACCTACTTTGTGGGAAAACACAGATATGGACAAGGGAAATTCGACCACATTCTGTGTCGCACAACAAAGTGATAACATTAACATAATAGGATTATATGTGGCATAATTACATTAACCTTATATCATAATATCCTACATAATTACATAACTATATAAGGTATACCCTTATAGCTGTGACAGTGGACGTTTGGCACCTGCACATCTGTAATGACAAGGGAACATTAACATTGCAATTCACCCTAATGTTTCCTTGTCATAACCAAAAAATTAAGACATATGTAGAAACCCATTTCCCTAAAAAAGAATTATACATATTACTTCAATAGACTTGCTAACTATGAGCAGGGTAAGTTCAGAAAATTTACATTAGTATCAACATGTTTAATTCAAAATATTGCAGCTCCTTATATATGCAAAATGCTTACTTCAAAAGCTGATTTTTGCCAAATTCAGTTTGGATTTGGATTTGTGCATTTCCATATAGTATGCCCCGCTTCATGGCATCTTGTACAATGGTAAATCTTCTTATTCTAGAATTGTGATTCACGCCTACTGGTTCTTGGCCTTCCAGCAGGTCTAGTTGTCCTAGGTGGCAGCAACAATGTCTGAGCAAACAAATGACCTATCATATAGTTGTTTGGGTCTGGCTTGTCGATTGTCACTACTGGAGTCATGGAACGCTTATAAATCATTTGTTGGGCTGTCATTTTGTAGCATCATTCCACATAGTCATAGACATTACCATGGACATGCTTGATTGATGCACAAGCATAAGCACAAGGGATCCCCGACATTTGCCACACTTTACATGTGCAACTACACAAATGAAGATCAACATTTAAGGATCTATATTTGGTATGGACACAAATCCTACCGCATCCATAATTGACTGGTGACATGTTCAGCATGACAAACATTTTCCTTCATTATGGACTCTATGTTGGGCCCAACACCATTTTTCCATTTCAGCATTGCCATACTCAATGCATACATCTTCTTAGCAACCTTCTCATGATGTTCATGGATAAGTAGTGTGACATTGTGCTTTCTTTCCTTCACCAGCCACGCATTAAATGATTCGGCTATGTTGGTTGTAATCTTATCCCACCTTCATAACGAAAACTTACTCAAGGCCCACTTATCGATATCTCCATGGTGAATCAACCAATCAGCCATCTCTTTATAGGATTTGCACATGTAATCTATTGCCTTCTCAAAATCTGCATCCAACCTTACATATGCAACATTATCAAGCAACCGTAGTGCATCTTCCTTTGAGCAGCCACTTGGCTTCCTCTTGCCTCTATTTAATTTAAGCAATTTTGAACTGAAATTCTCCTTCACATGCCTATAACAATAAGCATGCCGTTTACAACCAAAAATTGTTTGCACTGACCCTTTAATTGCATTGTGACGGTCTGACACTATTGTGAGTTCAATTGACCCAACTATTTGTTTAATCTTCTATAAGAACCATTATCAATCCTCTAATGTCTCCCCCTTTACAATTGCTATTGCAAACGGCAACATTTCATTGTCCGTATCATAACTAGAAGCTGAAAGCATTATTCCCTTATATGGTCCGGACAAGTGGGTTCCATCAATGTATAGCACATGTCTTACACCAGCTATGAATCCGTCAATACAGTACCCATATGCAATAAATACTCTCTCAAACATGTTATTCCTACTTGCTTCCCACTCAGCAACAGTTTTGTCATCTGTTTCCTTCAATCACTCACAAATCCAAGGTATTAACATATAAGATTGTTCTGGTCTACCTTGTACGTTTTCCATCGCTTTGTCCTTCGCCTTGTATGCTTACTTGTATGTAAGGGTGACACCATATTCTGTCTGCAACGTCTTCCTTATTTCATTGGGACGTTTGTCAATGTGATTTCTCAGCTCATCAACTATAATGGAAGATGTCAAATTAGATCTTCCACCATGGGTCGCCTTAAGATTGTCTTGTACACTATGATAATGTTCGTCTTTGAATGTCGTCACACATAGTATTGGAGTTGTCTTTCCGATAGCATTTGCTGGAACCCTCCAAGGACAACCTAAACTCCTACACTTTACTGAAATGCTATGCTTGCTATTTCTCACATATTCAAACTCAAACTTGTGTGCTATGCTGTACTTGTACAGTGCCTGCTTAAAAGCATCAGCGTGTGCAAATGTCTGCATCACTCCTGAAATTATCCCCTTCCATTTTGTGCAGTTCAACTCTGGGCTAGGTGTAGGTGTACTCTCTACTCCACAAAATAGCTTATTAGATCCTCCAGCAATTTCAGCCGTCGTACACGAAGCAACACATTCATAGTACCACGCTTCATCTTGGTTTTCCACACTGGTTTGACAATCAATAGATCTTCCTTGTGAGAGTCCCAAGGAATTTACATACCTGCAGTCAATCACAATAACAACTTTTGTTACTTAATTATCGACAACAGCTTCACAAATAACAACTATCATCCCTACAAAATTTGCACTTACATTTGTGGGTCATCTAATATGTGGCATACATCATCATTTCCTTTTGCTTCTATATACACATGACCACTCCTTTCATTATATTCAAAAAGGTTTTCAACTTCACCATCATCATTTAAATCTATTAGTATGCTTTCATCAAACCTCACTGTATACTTCATCTCACACATGCTGCAATCAATACCAAGCCATGATGATATCATTAACCTCAAATCTCTAAGTGTTATCACTTATCACCTCTTTCAGGCACTTCAACTTTACATAACCACCATTATATTTAATTTTACCTTCATCATTCCACACAAATTTTCCTCCAACATGGAAATATAACAAAATAATTCCTTCACAGATTTTGAGCCTTTGTTGCATGTCATTGTACATGCCTATCTGCAGAAAAAACAAAAAGAGATAATTAATTAAACAAAGCCGCTTATCATTATGTAGTTAAGTAATCTTGTCAGCCATTCTTTATGAAACACAGTAACTGCTCATTTCATCACCAAACAGGGGCAATTAACAATAAACATATATGTTTTAGCATCATCATATTCATCATTAACAACATCGACCACGTATCATCACCCTGTATCTATTAACAGCAACACGTTATATTTTACAGTATGTTTTAACAACTCTGTATTCTCATTTAACATCACAATTTATTTCAACTTCTCCATCTCCATTATTAACAACACACCCTATCATCACCCTCCATGAACTATTAACAACAACACCATTCATTTTAACATCTCCATATTCAGTATTAACAACACCCTTCATAGCATTACCCTCCATGTACCATTAACAATAACACAATATCTTTTCACATCTCCTTCTTCACTGAAAACAACACCATCCCCCAACCAAAATGCCTCAAGTTTATCACCGTTCGCAGTAGCCATTACGGTTTACAACAAAAAACCCACAATCTTCACCATTCCTACAACCAAACACAATGAAATCCACCGCACAACCATCAACAATCTCCCATTACCTTAAAGCTGCAACCTTTCTCCATCTTCAACAAACACCTCCCTTACCCATAAAAGCAAGCATCCAAAACCAGAAATCTATCGCAACTATTCACAATCTCAGAAGACGAAGATGGAAGATTCACAATACAAACATCATTTCTACACTAGAAGAATTGCTTACTGTTGGTTACCTCTGCTTTGTCTTCAGCTTTCAAGCGTTCCGAAACTTACGTCTTTCTCGCGCCACCGTCCTTTCTTTCCTCTCATGCTTTTTTTCCTTCCTTTCTTTCCCACTCTTATGCATTTCGGGCAGCATTTTTTCCAGGGTTAGTTGAGTCTTTTCCACTGAAATTTAAAATCCCTGATTCCTACTACATGAGTGATCAGGGATTTTTGTTTTCAATGTACCAAATAGGGAATTCCCTATTTCCAGTGTATTTTACAGGGATTTTCCCTTTAATTAACTTAGCTGCCACAACCCAATTGTTTCCAACAGCCTACATCTATCTACTATCATTCTTCATGAACTTCGCTACCTTCATTTGTTATTAATATACTCCATGTCCCTTTTCCCATTCCATTCACGCAGGCACACTACCACCAACCCACTACACCAACTCCATTTCCCACTTTATTCATATTTTTATCATTCCACCAACTCCACCAATTATACCCACTCTCATTTCTCTATTTCATGGACCCCACCACTATCATTTCATAGAGTCAACCTTTGACGCTTGTAGTATTCACGTCTCGGTGAATGATGATATGGCCAGCTCCTGTGTGAAGGCAGTGCAGCCCACATGCTGCCCCAAGGCTTATCTCCAACCTTTGCTTCCATGAAAGTGGTTCTTTACAACCAGAGCCATAAAGATGGTCAGCAAAAGTCCCACGAGCCATAAACTGGTAAATAAGGATCATCTCATATGCAATTTGTTAATATAGATAATTGAGCTATTAATAATCTTCTTTAGACCTCTTGTGGTTAATATCTTTTTTTTTTTTTTTGATAGTAGAAAGTTTAAAGTTTAAGTAGGTTCGGCACCAGTCCCCTACCAAGGCCAGGGCACGGCCCCAGGGCTCTTCGAGCGCTTACAAGGGACTTACGAGATCGCCTACCAATGAGGTCTCCCCATCGGTCAGAGGGTTCGAACACACTCCCTTGTGATCGGGGTGGCAAGACCTTAACCAACTGTGCCAAACCTCATTGGTCTTGTGGTTAATATCTTATTTTCAATTTTTTACACTAAAGTTGTTAATATAGATACTTAAGTTGTTAATAGCGATATTAAGAATGATATTATAAATACTTGAGTTGTTAATAATATTTACCGGAGCTTCAGCTGCCGGTAACTGACAAGGTCACTGGAGCTTCAGTGATGGCCGCCGCTGTTAGGCACTGGCAAGTGGTTGAGGATTTTTTATTTAAAAAATAAATTGAGGTAGTTAGGTAATTTCTTAAATTTTACAACATTTCAAAATTATAAATCAGTCCCTTTAAAATTATTGAAACTCAACATACTTATTTGTCTTTTATCAATTTTGATGGTATTTTTCTGTCTTTTTCCTTAAGAACAAACTAATAGTTTTTAAATTTTAATACTAAATTAATTTAAAACTCAAAAATAATTCTTAATGGACTTAGTCTTCTTGTAAAACTCTCAAAAGGGCAATACATTTTCGGCCTAGCCGCATGAGGCTCGTAGCTCACCCAATAAATAAATAAAGGAAATCTCCTAATGTATAACTTTTAAATGTTTTTAGTCACACCTTTTTAAATAATAATAATAATAATAATAATAATAATAATAATAATAATAATAATAATAATAATAATAATAATAATAAGCTATAAACCAATGAGTAATTTTAGCATATTTAAAAGATAATTGATTTTTTCTTTTCAGTATATGTGTAAAGGATTCAATCATTGGCCATGTGCGTAAAAAACGAACCTTCCTAGAAGAGGTAAAACTCACTTCTATGGTCTCAACGCAAGGGTCTGCATGCCTTTCCCAGCACATCTTTAAGTAGGGTATGCTCATTCCTTAAAACTGCAGTGTTGTAGGGGGAGGGACCCATTTTTATTTTATCTTTTATGTATTCTTATTTATTTAGATTTATTTGTGTGTTGTACCTTGAAATATTTTTTACACCTAATATCTTAAATTAATTAATTTTTAGTATATCCAGTATCTATAAATGTTTTTTCAGTACTTGTATCCTGAAATATTTAATCAAGAACATCCAATATCCTAAGATATTTTTCAATACAACCCAGTATATCAAATTAATTAATTTTAATGCATCTAACACCAATGAGTACTTTTTCAATAGCACTCACAACCTAACAAAAAATACTATATGATGCCGGATACACTAAAAATTAATTAATTTGAGATATTATGTGTTACTTAATAAAATATTTAGACGGTTAAATACAACTTAACTCAAACAAATAAAAAAATTTATGATTTTTTTTTTTGAAAAAAAAACCTCATTTTGGGATATTCTCTGCCCATCTTTTGGATGAGCAAAGAAAGTGGATTCCTCAAGTCATCGAAGTGCATTAGTCTTATTACCACCGATAATTGGTGTTCCAATATTTGAAAATATACAAGTCTTTATTTGTTTAAAAAAAATTATTTATTTTATGATTTTTTGACTTGAGAGATGATAGTAAATCATGATGTCGGGGTGTGCCCGGGAACGCTCATCCCCCAAACAGCAGCATTTGGGGACGCGATACCCATGATTTTTTTTTCTTTATTTTTATTAATTTTTTATTTGTTTTAAGTTGCATTTAACAATTTGAAGTATTTTTTCAGTAGCACCCAATATCCTGATTTAATTTAACAATTTGAAGTACTTTTTCAATAGCACCCAATACTCTAAATTAATTTAGCACTCTAAAATATATTTTCAGCTGCAACAGTATTTTTTCAATAGCAATTAGTATCCTAATTTGTTTTTACAATAGTGAGTGCTACTAAAAAAAAGTAGTTCAAGGTGTTAGGTGTGCTCAAAATTAATTAATTTAGGATATTGGGTGTTGCTAAGTAATTATTTCAAGATATTGAGTGCTACTGTAAAAATATTTCAGGATGTAGATATACAAAAAATATATTAATTTAGGAAACTAATTAAACTAAAAAAGTATGTACTTCAAGTGTTGAGTGCAATAAAAATTAATTAATTTAGGATATTGGATTATATATACTAAAAAAATATTTCAAGATACTGGATATACTAAAGCGTAATTAATTTAAGATATTGAGTGCTATCGTAAAAATATTTTAGGGTATGAAATATAATTTAATCTAAATAAATAAAAAATAAAAATGAATAAAAACAAAAAAAGGGAGGCCCGTCATCCCCAAATGCCGTCGTTTTGGGACGAGCATGCCAAGAAATGAAAAGGGTGACTGAGTTGGGGGTTTAGTCAAATTGAGCTTCTAATTCGAGGAGAAGTGGATGAGTTTCGAATTAGGTTCCTGCATGTGTCAAAGTTTTTTTTTTCTTAAAAAGCACAGGTGTCCCCTATTAAAGACAATATTAAATGTGAGTGCCACTACCAAGAATTTGCACATGTGAAAGTTTTATTTGAAAGGGACAAGGTGAGCTGACACAGGATTGGGCCACGGAAGGTTTGAGAATAAAATAAGATAAGGTTTATTTTTGCTGAATCTACGGGTTCGAACCCTCATTTGTAACCAAAACAATCGTGCCCATTTATGCCGTTGTCATCTAGGTATGTTGGATCTTAAGGACTTACTAAATCTCGGACATACCTCCGACTCAAAAATCATTCATAAAAATATTTATAGATCATTTAAATAAGATCTTTATATCGGTGGGATGTAAATTCACAATCTCATATCTACGAGTCAATCTCTTTGCTGAAAGGACCAACTTTATTTGCTGTTATGTTATTATTATTATTTTTCCTTAACTTGGGTTGGTGATTGAATCTGATGCCCATCTTATTATAAAGCCCCCATGGAAAGTTTAAAGACGAAGAGAAATATCAAACTATAAGGAGCACAATAAAAGAAGATGGGCATCATTATTTTGCTGGTGATGATCTTGTCACTCGACCACATATTCACGGCGGACGGCAATAACTCCACCTATGCATATAAAGCCATAGAAAACATCTTTGTTAACTGTGGCTCCTCTACCTCTGTTCAAGTCGGTAATCCGATGGCGAGTCCTGATAATATCAACTCTTCACAATTTTCTCTTATTCAAAGTCCTCTCGTCCTCAGTTGAGGCCAACACATCTTCACTCAACATCATTTCAACAGTAAACTACGTCCTTTACACCACCGCACGCCTTTCTCACTCTGAATTCACTTACTCATTTCTGGTCACTGAAGGCCCCAAGTTTGTTCGCCTTCACTTTTACCCATCTTCTTACTCAAACTTTAATCGCTATTCCTCACTCTTCTCTGTTAAATCAGGTCCCTTCACCCTTCTTCAAGACTTTAACGCTTCATTCATTGCAGACAACGATCATGATTCCAGAATGATTGTGTTCCGAGAATTCTGTGTCAACGTCAAACCTGGTGAGCAGAGGCTGAATGTTACCTTCATACCCAACACCACCACGAATACGGACGCTTACGCTTTTATTAACGCAATCGAGGTTGTTTCTATGCCACTTTATCTTTATTACACTAAACCAAGTGACCTAGGTTTTGAACTTATTGGTCATAGCTCTTTCTATCAAATTCAAAGCAACATGGCACTGGAGATGATGTACAGAATCAATGCTGGTGGGCGTCAAATCCCTCCTGATCAAGACACAGGAATGTTCCGTAATTGGGACGAAGACAATCAGTACTTGACACAATCTCCCACAAGTCGTCTTCCAGTTTATTTTGTCGGTGAAGAACTTAAACACACAAAACTTCCCAATTACACTGCACCAGACGAGGTATATCTAACTGGGCGTATTAGCCATGATCCGAACGAGACTTTGGTAATGTATAACATGACATGGGAGTTTGAAGTGGACTTGGAGTTCTTCTACGTGGTAAGGCTCCACTTTTGTGAGATTTATCCAATTATTCAGCAGGGTAGCCAAATTGTTTTTAAGATCTTCATTGCTGATGAATTGGCTGAGGGTCACGCTGATGTGTTATTGTGGGCTAGAGATAATCTAACTCCTTACTATAAGGACTACGCAGTGTGGATGTTGAGCAATGATCAAAACCTGAAGAAATTCAACCTTTCCATTAAGATACAACCATATGCTGGACAAGAAAGCCAATACAGGGACGTGATATTGAACGGAATTGAGATATTCAAAATAATTGATGCCAATTCCAGTCTCGGGGGTCCCAATCCTGACCCGCGTCTAAAGCCATACTCACCACACATCAACTCCCAAAACCATAGAAGCTCAAACAAAACAACAGTGATTTTAATCGTTGTTGGAACCACTTCAGGACTCATTATGCTATCTATCATTTTTCTCATCATCAGGAAACTCAGAACCAGGATACAGCTCTCCACAGCCACGTCGGAAAGATCTAAGAGTAAACACGGCTTGCCATCACTACCATCCGATTTGTGTCGATACTTTTCAATCGCTGAGATCAAAGCAGCCACAAATAATTTTGACGATCTCTTCATAATAGGAGTTGGAGGTTTTGCTAATGTGTATAAAGGCTACGTTGACAACAATACAGTACAAGTCGCAATCAAACGGCTCAAACCGGTTTCGCAACAAGGGGCTCAGGAGTTCATAACCGAGATTGTGATGCTCTCTCAACTTCGTCATGTTCATTTGGTGTCCCTTATCGGATATTGCAATGATGAAAATGAGATGATCCTTGTTTACGAGTTCATGGCGCGTGGGACACTTAGCGACCAGCTCTATAGCTCTCATTGCAAAGAACCACTTTCATGGAAGCAAAGATTGGAGATAAGCCTTGGGGCATCGCGTGGGCTGCACTACCTTCACACAGGAGCCAGCCATAATATCATTCATCGAGACGTGAAGAGCACGAACATCTTGGTGGATGAGAAATGGGTAGCAAAGGTTTCTGATTTCGGACTATCCAAAGTGGGACCCACCGGGGTGTCTCGGTCTCACATAAGCACAGTTGTGAAAGGAAGTGTGGGGTACTTGGACCCAGAATACTACAAGCGTCAACGCTTGACTCTAAAGTCTGACGTGTACTCATTTGGAGTGGTGCTCTTGGAAGTATTGTGTGGAAGGCGGCCTTTGGTACGTACGGTGGAGAAGCAGAAGGCAAATTTAGTGGACTGGTTTAGAAGATGCCATCATGAAGGAGTGATTCATGAGGTGGTGGACCCGTTTCTGATAGAAAGTATAACACCAGAGCGCTTGAAAGCGTTCAGTGAGATGACTTTAAGTTGTTTGGCTGATGATGGCAATGAACGACCATCAATGAATGATGTGGTGTGGGGCTTAGAGTTTGCGATGAAGCTGCAAGAGGAGAGCATGGAGGGACCAATCATGGATGAGATTATGCATTCAGACGAAAAAGATACTTTGATAAAGGAAGGGGTCGAAGACAAGGAATATTGAAATGAGATTCACAAGTCAATCATTAAGGATTCGCTTCTTAGCACATATCCTAGGTGCTTATGGGAAAATCACTGAGTTTTTGAAAAAGAAATGTAATTACTTAAAAACTCCCACAACGTAACAAGTAAACAATATAATCTTATTGTCATTTCCTACCCGAAGATTACCATTACATGCCGCTCACTTGTGAGCACTTTTTGGTGCTTACTTTCATTCATTGAAATCTCAGTGATTTTCTCATCTATTAATAAAAACCAACTCTGTTACGTACAATTCTTAATCCTACATGTATGTGCGTGTATCAGTCTTAATTCTTGATTACATATGCACTCAATACACATATTCTAAGAAAACATATATATTATTTTTATATATTCGTTATTGATAAATATATATTATTTTTATCTATTAGCGTACTTAGGTTGCAAAGTGATTGCACCTTAGGCAATTGACTCGACTAAATGATGCTACAAGAAGATGATGTTAACGCGCTTTTGCCTTTCTAAATCAGGACTTGCTCCTTTCTGCATTTCTTTTCTCAGTACTTTCCTCATGATCACCATCTCCTTATGAAGTCATCAATCACGGAAGCGACTGGACTCCAACTCAATTATTTCGAAATGAAATTGTCATATGCATGCATTTGAATTAGCGAATCAACAACAACAACAACAACAATAATAATAAAGAAAGAAAGAAAAAACGAAATGTGGCTCTACGTGTGGAGTCCACATGTTTCTCACTATTGCTCACTTTTTTATCGATTTCTTTCCAATGTAGCTATATATTTATGTTGTTTTCCAGTCTAATGCATTTTGTTATTTGTTTTAACCAACTTAACGCATACTTATTCCTCGAGATTATTATGATACATTATATTGAGAAAAATAAAATGATCGATGAACGTAATTTTTCAGCAACAAAAACCTGAAAAATCATTCCCCAAAGCTTTTAATACTTGTTGCTATTTCGAACTCCCTAGTCACGTTATACGTTACCGATGTACATTATATATCGTTCAAGTGATGGCTTTGGCAAGTTGCATAGACTTTGGTGCAGTTTAGTGGGGATTATTTTGTATATTTAATTTTTTTCACCGTCAAAATAAACAATCAAGGCTATATGGGAATGAGCTTGTTTCAATTATTTCTTATAATCCCTATGGCTGTTTGAAAATAAAGAGGAGAGGACGTACCGAGTCTGGTTCTGGGTTAAATCATCTAAGCTCATTGCTAGAGTCTAAATCATGGTGGTACAGTAGATGCACCACTCACAGAAAAAGATAAAAGAGAGATAGCAGGAAAACTTGTATTTAGGACCAAAAAAAAAAAATTCTTCTGCAATTGACTTACTTATATGAATTAATAATATATATATATATATATATATAGGAAATACCAATAAACTATTGGTTGAAGTAGTAAGCGGTCTCACTCTCGCAAAAAAAAAAAAAAAAGAACATAAGTTTGAAATTTGAGAAGCACACTTGATGGGGAGGAAAAAATTTTTTGTTCTCTATTCTTAATCAAATCAATTTAATATAATGGAGTTGGACTTAATTATCTGCAAACTTTAATCGAATTGGATTAATTCTCAATATCATGATTATTTTTCTATTTAGGAAAAGTGAAAACTATTTGCTCTCTGATGTCCTTTGATCAAATCAATTTATTATAATCGAGTTAGACTTAATTATCTGCACAAATAAATCAAATTGGATTAATTCTCATAATCGTGATTATTTTTCTATTTGAAAGAAAACCAATTTATTGACACTCAAACAAATGTCAAGTCCATATAACATATGACTGAAGATTTTGATGATATCAAAAGATTTTTTATAAGGTTGTGTTGTGTAGGAACTAGGACGTAAGAGAGATTTCCCCCATGTTGTAGTGATTGGACTAATTGGGCATAGTCTTGGGCTGAGGTTCAATATATAATGCCCAATTAGACAAATTAATAAAAGACTCAGATACTTAACGATGCAACCTCACATTGCAATGACTAATAGCTAATAATGAAGCTTAAGCTGCAAAATTATCTCAAAAATATAATTGAATAATGCCCTCTCTGATTGATATATCTAAAAAATATAGGGTGGGGGAATGGGCGAAAGATAGCGCGAATTAATTTTTTATTCAGCATTATATTCATTTCAAAACTTTTTTTTTTGTTTGAAAAATACAACACGATATTAATTAAACATTTAAAATATGATTTAGACTATATACACATTATTAAGATAATACAAACTGTGTGTGTTGGGGGGAGGGAACATGTTTGACTATTGATCTAAACAAAAAAAGAACATGTTTGACATAAAAAGCATTATTCAAGCGTAATTACGTGGCGCTGAAAATGTCTATACTATCAAGGTTATTAAACCAAAATCCGTCGAGATATTAAGTTAAGAGTCAGTGGGTAAAACTGTAGTCAAACCGGAACTAAACTGGGACCAAACCAGTGAGAGAGTGAAGATTTCGGGCTTATTAATATGAAATTATAAAGAAATTTAAAAAAAAAGAATTTTTTTCAAAAAAAAAACTGAATCAGACCAGTTCTCTGACCGGATCGCTGGTTCCCAGGTAGGGGTGGAAACAGGCCAGGCGGCCTGTCAGGGGCCTGTGGCCTGGCCTGTGATAGGCCTGTTCAGGCCTGGCCTGTCAGGCTAAAAGGCCAGGCCAAGGCCGAATCCAAAGCCTGTTTTGTTTAACAGGCCAGGCCAAGGCCGAATCCAGAGCCTGTTAGGCCTGTCAGGCCGGCCTGAGCCTGTTAACATATTAAAAAAAAAAAAAAAAAAGATTAGGTGAATGGTGATTGGTGATACTAATTACACGCATGTCTTAGAAATTTTTTTCTCATTTCGTCATCTTCAAATCTTCTTCATTTCTTCTGAAATCCCTAACCCTATTATTCTTCAATCTTCATCTTCATCGTCATCCTCGAATCTCGCCTCGCCTCGCCTCGCAACATTCACTCGTTCCTCCCCCTCAAATCTCAATCCTCAGCTCCACTTTCCAGAATCGCAGATCTCGTCTCTGGCATCGCAGATCTCCTCTTTCCATCATTGTAGCTCGAACAACGGCACAGGCGCACGACCGTTTCTGGTTCGTTCTGGCACAGATCACTCATTCTGTTTCTGGTTTTTCTGGTTTTTCTGGTTCTTCATTTTCGGATTCTGGTTTATTTTCGGATTCTTCACTGTTCTGGTTGGCTTTCTGGTTCAGTTTCTGATTTTCTGTTTCTGGTTCATTGTCATGATTTTCGTCATTGTCCTGTTCTTGTTTAATTTCTGTTTCTGGTTCATAATTTTCGGTCAGGAGGAAGGTCTTAAAGAAAGGTTTATTCTGTTTCTGGTTCATACTTGTCCTGTT
This sequence comes from Inga oerstediana, assembly GCA_963210345.1. Taxonomy (NCBI): domain Eukaryota; kingdom Viridiplantae; phylum Streptophyta; class Magnoliopsida; order Fabales; family Fabaceae; genus Inga; species Inga oerstediana. The sequence goes on from OY723401.1 coordinate 70,282,627, forward strand.
CATATTTTCTGTTTCTGGTTCATTGTTTCTGTTCTTGTTTAATTTCTGTTTCTGGTTCATTCTGTTTCTGGTTCATAATTGTCCTGTTCTTAGTGCTTTTGCCACCCAAGCGCTAGTCTTTTGAGGAGGGTTTATATATATTGATTAATGTACTAATTTGAGGAGGGTACATATATATGGATGTCTATGCACCATTTTTTGATGATCTGAGAATCTGCACATAACCTGTTCAAGTATGGCCCCTTGGCATTAAATAAAGATTGCAAAAAAGTGTGTTCGAATCCAATTTGATTAGAAAATAAATTAAAGTACTATCTAGAGACCAGAATTATTTGAGAAAAGAAGAGATTTGACAAAAGCTTAATTATGCATATCTTGAAGTTTCTTTAAAGCGAGTGTTAGACTTATATTATAGAGATATATAAATCTGAATTAAAGCGTGTGTGTTTGTGCTTGCCTCCTTTTTAGTGTTAGACTTATATTGATCTTGCAATTGTTACTGATTTTGCAGACAGTGAGGGGCAAGTGTTTTGAGAAGTGCATCACAAAACTAGGGTCGAGCTTAAGTGGAGGCGAAAGCAGTTGCATCTCTAGATGTGTGGAACGATATATTGAGGCCACTGACATCATTAGCAAAGCCTTATTTTCTGCATCTTGATAAAACTCTCATATGATTCAAAAAAATTAGAGTTTTCTGAGCATGTGGTTTATAATGTTATCTCATTATAAATGTCTAATCCTTTTCATGATTTATCCCTTCACATTCCAATTATTTGGTTAGATTGAAATTCTTGCGAGATTGTGCTAACAAGAATGTTAGTTTTGCTTTGATGTTGCAATGATCTTGTTTAATCGTTCCTTGATTTTATGATAGACTTTAATTCTCTTGTGTTTTGATGTATTTTGAATCATTGATAGTATTTTATGTAAATTTCGGCCTGTTTTTGGCCTGTTTAAGGAGGCCTGTTAAGGAGGCCTGTTTTCGGCCTGTGGCCTGTTGGCCTGTTTTATAGTGTGGCCTGTAGGCCTGTTGGTTTGCTTAAAAAATTTCAAAAAATCAGGCCTCCTTAACAGGCTTCAGGCCAGGCCAGGCCTGTGTACAGGCCAGGCTCAGGCCTAAAATTTGGCCTTTAACAGGCCACAGGCCAGGCTCAGGCCAGTTTATGCCTTAACAGGCCAGGCCTGTTAAGGCAAAAGCCTGGCCTGGCCTGGCCTGTTTCCACCCCTACTCCCAGGCTGGATTGGCCAGTTCGATCCGGATTTAATAACAATGTATACTATAAAAAAGAATCATGGAACATGTTCATGCGAGAAACAAATTAGGATACACACCCGTATTTCACACACTCACACACTCACACACTCACACACTCACACACTCACACACATACTCTCTCTCTCTCTCTCTCTCTCTCTCTCTCTCTCTCTCTCTCTCTCTCTCTCTCTCTCTCTCTCTCTCTCTCTCTCTCTCTCTCTCTCTCTCTCTCTCTCTCTCTCTCTCTCTCTGTGAGATAATAATATATACATCCTTGCGTATCTATCTGCCTCCCTCTCTCCCCCTCTCTATATATATATATATATTTGTGATTAGGGCCGGCCAGGCAAAGATGCTGTTTGCCCGCGCATAAAAGCAGAAAATAATCTTCGAATTAACTTCAAGCATATAATTAAGTTTTGAAATTTATTTTTGTCCCTAAACAATTCTCACATGAGCATGGGTATCCTAAATTATCAAGTGGTGTAACCTTCAAACTCTAAAAAAAAGAAAACATTGTACATGTGTGTGGATCCCACACCACTTAGTTAACGTAGGTTTGCTCCTTTTTAACGGCAAGAACGACATTGCAACACTTTTTTTTTTAAAAAAAAAATTGAGGGTAACATCGCATAAATTGAAAGTTTAGAAAACCCAATGCTCATGTGAAAATGGTTTAGAGGTAAAACCTCTTGTCCTTCTAAAATTAACGATGATACATATAATGTACAACGACCCCGACTAAATTAAACAAATGTTTTTAAAATCTTTTAATTTCTACACCTGCATGTTTGTACGAAAAAAAAAATAAACAAATAAAACAAAGTTTACAATAATTAACTCCTATAACTGCCTGTGATTCATCAAAACTAAACCAGAAAACCAAGCCTATATTTATTACATATCTAGGTCAAACTCATAGTTACTAGTTTACTTAATAGGGGCAAAACTGTGAGCCTAACTACACACACATATTGATATATATAGCAGGCCATCACTATATTATCACACACGCACGCGCACGCGCACGCGCACACATATATAAATTTGTTCAATTTCTTGGTTCGTTATTGTTGATAGGTGGCTTGCGGTGAGCCATTCCCTTGTAATCCATGTGTATGAAGTCCATAACCTCTTCTTCTTTAGCCTGGAAACTCCTCTTGGCTTTTTCTTCGTCTTTTTGAGTATTAGTTAATTCATGATGTGCTTGATGATCGGGTTGATCTTCAGAGATTTGTGAATAGTTTGAGTTCGTAGTACTCTTGTAGCTCTGATCGTCCTTCTTCTGTTAATGTTTGAAACAAAAAATTAACGATACACATAATTTTAGTGGCTTGCAGACACACATACATGCGCGCGCGCGCACATATGATCACAAGGATTTTTTTTTTTTTTATAATCCTTTAGGCCATTTAGGTGTTCGATGCTTTTTTTAATCATATTATCAAGCATCTGAGTAACCAACTAATTCCGATTGAGGCCTTTCGATCAGGATGTCTCTCCTGAAAGGTCTTTTTGATATATGATCACTAAATACTGATGAAGAAGATTATATTTTTAAAATTTTTCAGAAGATAAAAAAAATAACTAACCTGATCGTTTCCTTCTGGTAAGCGTCCCAAAGACTTGTTCACAGCAACGGTATTCTCAGCTGCAGAATATAGGACCACACAAAGTGATTATTAGCCTTACAATTAAAAAATATAACTAACTCACTAATAATTAATCAATCAGACACAAATAACCATAAAATTTTCAAATCCAAGATGGCATAAGATTTAATAAAATTTTACTTCTCATTCCCGAAAATCAAGAATTTTCTGGTACAAGCATGCAGATACATATATATATATATATAGACACACAAGCATGATATATATAATATTGCAGAACAAGTAGTTTTCATTACTCACAAGGGGTTTCAAAGCTTTTCATCACTCAATTATGTTTGGGTATGTGGTGACTAGGCCCATGATAATCAGCAGTAAAAGCTACAAAACCACCCATATGGAACTTTCTGGTGGATGAAATAGAAGAAGTACTTTTGTTGTGGTCCACTTTACATTTTACATTTATACTTCCCTCCCTTTCAAAGTCACATATTCCATCAGAATAAGTTGCACCTGTAATCTTTATAGTAGTAGTGGTAGTCCTTCTTCTTTCTCTTCCTTCTTCTGAACCATTTTCTTTCACAGAAAAATCCAAATTTGTTTCTTTATTACGAATCACCATTGATTTCTTCCCTCCAAACCCTAGCTTCCTCACATGGTACTGAGCTTCTATTCCTTTAAGTGTTTCCTGTACACAAAAATCATTTTACGCTTCATTAAAAAATAAAATACCATAAACTCACATAAGCTTACGATTGTTAGCTCAGATGATAAAAGCGAGGTGGGATATGTGTAATTTATACCCTTTTAACCTAGCCGAGGAAAAACCATATACTAGATGTTTTAGTGCAATTGATCATTCAAAGGAGTTTGTTTGGTGATGAAATGTTCAATTAAAGTGCTTGGAAGAGAAATAGCTCAAAGAAAGTCTAAGAAGATATTGGTTGTATTGAGAAGGAAAAAAAATTAAATTGCCATTAAACCTACCTTTTCAACGAACGTGGAGCTAATTCTAGAGACCTCAAGCTCCTTTTGGTTCTCTTTCTGACCTGAAGATTTTGAAAATATATATAGAATCATTTAATTAATCTGCAGTTTCATGTTTCATATAATTTGGAAGTAAAAATAAAGAGAAATCGAGGGATCATTACCCAGAATATCTGTTGCAGATGAGTGCCCTAGGCCATTAATAACAAAGAGAAATCCTAGTAATAACCTAACTAACTCAGAGTACTGCTTCTTCATCTTGAATATTTCTTCTTCTTCTTCTGCGTCGTCGTCTTCTTCTTCTTCTTTTGTTAGGGATATGTGTGGCACTTTTTTGCAAAGTGAAAGAGAAAGCTTTAGAAGCTAAACCTGGGGTTTTATAGAAGGGTTACACCAACCCAAGTCAAAGCTAGGGTTCCGACACTTGTTCGTTGAACCATTATATTATTTCCTTGGCATGTGGGAAAAACTTAGGGAAGCTCAAAACCAAATGAATAAATTAATCGAAATGTTATTTTTTAATTAACAACATGAAAACTACAAAAGCATTATATAAAAGGGATTTCCACAACCTCAAGTTTGAATAAAGTTTGATCTGCTTTGAACTGAATCAAAGTGTAGTCATAAAAAGTCATAATTTGGTCTTGATTTGCATATATTGTCTGTTTTCTTCTTGTCTGCTAGGCATATATATTAATATATTAAAGCTGCAGTGACAGCGAATCTGTAAATTATTTTATCAGTCAGTGATCATGTTGCGTTCACCAAGATACCGTTCACGCGATAGCATGATAGAACTAATTTCATTTATTCAGTTATTTTTAAATTTTATTATAAATTAGTTAGAATTAAAATAAATAAATTACTCCCTCATGTCCTTAATATAATACATATTTGGAAGTTGATCTTGGTCTTAAATATAAGATAAAATTTTCATATTTGCCTGTATTTTCCTAATTTACCCCTATTGATGTTTTCTCAACAATAATGAAGGAAAAGAAGGAATGAAGGAATTAAAGAAGGTGTCTAGAGTGTCCTAAAAAATATATATTATATTAACTAATTTAACCAACTTTTTTAATCTAATCAAATTAGATAAATATATCTTATATTAAGGACCAGAGAAGTAAAATTTTCGTATCACTCTCTCTCGTATACACTGATCGATAAATATTTTAGTCCAAACTCATACCGAAGTAACTGCAGCCACGTCCTGTAGTCAACTATATACCAAGTGGCGAGTATGACCACCTTAATTAATGTTTAACGCGATATTTGTGTATACTGAGTTTAATTAAGTGTTTACGTGTCTGTTCCAAAAAGATTGCTTCATAGTAATTATTTGTCCATGTATATATAAGTTGTAGAATAATGAGAAATTCGCTAATATTTTGATACAATATATTACTTGACCATTGTTTCAAAGGGAAAAAATTAAAGCAAACTCTAACATTGCTTTACCTCTTATAAAACATGAATATAATCTTGGGTGATATTAATTAGATGGAATATTTTGTTAGAGATAGATATGTAGTAAAGCTAGGATACTTAGACAAAATGAATCCTCTTATCCCTTAGTTATAAGGGAGAATTTCAGTTAAGCACCATAGGAGCAAGTTTATTCAAATCAACTCCCAAGAAATTCTGAAATTTCATTGAAGGACTAAAATGAAAATAAGCTTTGTGGGAAAAAAGACAATTATGCCCTTGATTTATTTTTGTTTAAAAAAGGTTCAATCATCACCGGAGTTCCGGCAACCGGTCACCTGAAGCCGCTTAGCCGAGAGGCCTCCGGTGGCCGACTATCGAAGCTACAACCGCCATAAGTTGTGTTCCTCATATGCTTATTTCACTTATTCGTAAAAAGTTGCATAATTGTAAATATGACTTGTTCAATTTGTATTATCCATATGTTTATTTCACTTGTTCACAAGGAGTTGAATATTTGCAAATGGGACTTATTCAACTTTTGTTGCTTATAAGTGTATTTCACTTGTTTAGGAAGAGTTAGACACTTGCAAATGGGCTTATTCATGATCCTATATGTTTTCTTATTAACAAATTAATTTGTGTTATTCATAAGTCTATTTCACTTGAGCATGACAAAATTTAACACTTGCAAATGAACAAACCCATTTGCAAATGGCAAACTCCTTATGAACAAGTGAAATAAACATATGAAAAACACAAATTAAAAAAGTCTCATTTTTAATGTGCTACTCTTCATGAACAAATGAAATACTCATATGAACAACACATTAATTTCCGATGACCAAAGCTTCGATCGGCCTTCTGATGCCGTAGCTTTGATGGTTGTCCACTTTAAGCAGCTCAGGCCTGGTGGCTAAGGGGGACTAGTATTCGGAACTCCCACGATGATTGAACTTTTTTTAAAAGTTAAAATAAAGTAAGGGCATTTGTATCTTTTTACCCACAAAACTTATTTTTATTTTGGTCCATGGGATGCAGTGAAATTTCAGATTTTGTTAGGGGTTTTATTGAAATAAAATTGCTCTTGTGGGGGTTAACTGAAATTTTCTGTAGTTATAATATGACGGTTGTACTCCTTGTTCCTTTTTTTTTTTTTGTGGGTAAACTTAGAGTATCCCAAGTCATTTTGAACTTGATATTAATCTCAATCAAGCCAGAAGCATTAAAAGTTAAAGCTCTCCCAACAAATATGCTTCTCATGATACGTTATATATATTATGGGCAAACCGTATGAGAAAGCCAATCTGCGAAATGTTTCTCTAAAACATTCTCGTAAGTAACCTCTTATAATTATTTCACGTCAAGTAGCCCTACCGTTAAATTGAAGACACGGTTATTTCTCCTGTGGATATTCCCAGTATTGTAAAGGACTTCCATAGAAAATGTCCTCTCCTCTCTCTCTATAGTAATTTAATGAGCTTGCATGGCATATATAATAACTAGCATTATTATAGAGTATACGAAATATATTCAAAAAACCAAGAAAAGTAAGTGAATTTTAATGAAGGTTTACTAGCTACGCTATAGTAATTTGTCGAGTAGCAAAAAGAATCGTAAACCGAACTTCCACACCAATCAATCTCAATGTGCGAAAAGATACGAGAACACAAAGCAAAGCAATATCGCGTAATAGGAAATTGATGTGTTGGTCTACACAAGTGTAGGGCATAGTTCCCAAAGAAGGGCATGATGAGAGAGGCATCAAACTAAGAGCCTAAGAGACATGAGCAAGTGATTGTGCATAGAATTACGAAACTACAACACTCTCTTTAACGACCCAACACGTTAAACTAAACTAATATGACCATCTTGATTAATAGATACAACGATGAAATCAAAATTGTCTGCTCCACCTCCTTATCACCGGCACCTCCCACAACCTTCTTTATACGTGTCTGAACCAACTCAAATGTTTTTCTAATAGATACAACGATGAAATCAAATCTTTATTTAACATCCTATTATCACGTCAAAATAGTTGTACCGATTTGGTTTAAAGATCTTCCTCCAACATAAAGTCTGATACAGTTTGGATCAATATCAGGTAATAGTATCAGATAAGCCAACAAAAAGATAAAAGAAATTAATAATTTATTATTTTATTGTAAGAGTTTAAAACACGAGGGCGTGGCCTCCAACTTCATGCAAGTGGTCACCCTCTTGAGAAGAGTGTGCAGTGTGGACCGTGGCTTATAAAGTCGGTTTTCTAAATTAATCAAGTAAATTAATAGTTTTACATTCACCGACATATGTTTACATCTGACTCATTGATTCACTTCATCTTCTATTTGGAAGCTCTTCGCCAAAAGGAAATAAAGCTGTGTACGTGGTTTGGCTTTCCACATGATTTTATTATTGAGTTCAAAGTCATAGTTACGATACTAACTTTTTATTTAGTCCAAAGTATATATTTGGTCTTCTAAGTTTACATCGAGTTTCAATCTGGTCCCTTAATTTTAAAAGTGCAATTTAAGTCCTTTAATCTTAACATTGTTAGTTTTACTTAACAGAAAATGCTGATTCAACAAATTTAAATGGTGATTTTGCAATTAAATGCTAACAAAAAGTGATTAAATTTTATTAATTTATTAAACTGCACGTTAAATCATCATAAAATTAACTTTATCAAACTGAAAGTTCATATTTTTATTTCAGGCAGTGATTTCACTTAAAGCGATTCTTTAATACAATCATCTTTATATTTTAATATTTAAGCATATTTTATCAACATTTAATTGCATAATCGTCATTTAAATTTATTGTGTCAACATTTTTCTTAGTGAAACTACCGGTATTAAGATTAGAGGACTAAAAGTATAATTTTTAAACTTAGAGACCAGACTAATAATTGATACAAACTTAGAGGATCAAACATATACTTTTGCTTTTTATTTATTTATTTAACCCTCATTGTGAAAGTTCTAGATTTCGATTTGATTTCTGTCCTTTTATCTACTTATTGAGATGGTTGATTATATATTCTAACATATTTGTCACGAAATAACTTTTTGTAAAATGAAATCTATGATCATAACCTTGATATATTGTATGTGTGTATAGGGGTAGAAATATGTTAGGCTAGACCTTACTTAAATAAGCCTAGGCTTACAATGGATATTTAAAGCTTGAGTCTAGACTTGAACCTATATATAGGCCTTTTTCAGGCATGGGTCTGGGCTTTCAAAAGACTTGACAAGGCCTGAAACCTGTTTAAAAATCTACTTTTTTTTGTTTACCGAAGTTTAAATGCCTACTTAAAATGTTGGCCTTTAAATAGGCTTTACCTCCAAATTTATATATAACCCTTCAAGTCTATTTACAATCTTACATTATATCCTAAAAGTCTAACATCCATTCTCGACGTAATATAAGGGTTTATTAAGGAAAAAAAAGAATGCCTAGTGATAATAGTTATCCGAGAAAGTAGAAATAAGAAAAACTAATCATCTATTGACTAATGAGTATTTTTTGAAATCGACCAAGTATAATAAGCCACAGGTAAAACTATATTTTACCTTATACTTTTCCCATGTAAATTGAGGACAAACTCCTCCTACTAAGATTATAACATTTCATTTAGTACTAAAATAAACCAAAAGTAATTATTATCCTTTAGTAGACGATGCAAATCAAGCACTACAAAAAAACATGAATTCCGTCGGAAAACTATAGGAAATTCTTTTCCGACGGAATTTTTTTCCACGGAATTAGCCACGGAAAATATTCCATCAAAATTTCTGACTTTTGCCACAGAATTTTCGACGGAGTTGGAAATTGCTAGGGAATTTCTGATTGACTTTAATTCCATCGCAATTTGTGACGGAATATAACCCCGTAGGAAATTCCCTCGCTGAATTCCATCAGAAATTTCATGATAAAATTTAAAAATTATTATTTTTAATTATTTAATATTTTAAAACTAAATTTAATTTTAAAAAAGTATTTTTATAAAATTTATTTTTTTAATTTATTTTTTTAATTTAATTGTAAATTTATTTTTAATTATTATTTTCTAATTTCTAAAATATTTTAAATTTTCAATAATAGGTTTTGGTCCTTATAGGGGCAAAATAATCATATAAAAAATAAAATTTATTATTTATTAATTAATATAAGTAAATAAAATATTAGTTCATAATTATTTATTAGTTATTAATTAATGTTAATAAAATTTTAATTTTAGAAATTAAAAAAAATATAGTCATATGATTATATATATAAAATTGTGTGTAATAATAGAACGCCAAAGCAGTCGAGCTCATCCGGTAAGGCATTGCGCGCGTACGGACGGGGTCGTGGGTTCGAATCAAAGGAGGGGCAAGTTGAGTTGCATTTCCAGGTGAAAGGAGGTTGCGACACATGGCGAAAGCAGGTTGCAACATGTGGCGGAGGGAGGTTGTGACACGTGCACTACTACAGAAGATACTTATAAAGTCCCTAAAGGACGTCCCTTTTTGAAAAAGGGACGCCTAAAATATGGTCAGGTTCAAATTTTATCTTTTGGCGCGTCTGATTACCATTATCCGTCATAAAAAAAAAAAAAAAAAAAAAAAGAAATCCTTTAGACGTCCCCAGCCCTGCTGGGGACGTCTAAAGGTACCTTTAGACGTCCCCAGCCCAGCTGGGGACGTCTAAACACAACCTTTAGACGTCCCCAGCCCTGCTGGGGACGTCTAAACACAAACTTTAGACGTCCCCAGCCCTTCTGGGGACGTCTAAACACTACCTTTAGACGTCCCCAGCTGGGCTGGGGACGTCTAAAGACTCTCTTTAGACGTCCCCAGCTGGTCTGGGGACGTCTAAAGGTACCTTTAGACGTCCCCAGCTGGGCTGGGGACGTCTAAAGGTATGTATAGACGTCCCCAGCTGGGCTGGGGACGTCTAAAACCATCACATGCGCCTGTTATGAAGTGACTTGTGCATGTGATTTATGTCAGAAAGCTCTTCTTCCTCCCATCTATCTCTCCTCCTCCATCCCAACTTTACTCATTCACTCCATCTCCGTTAGACTCCGCGCGCCATTGCTGCAGAAATTTCATTGTTTCTCCTTTCCCATTCCACTCCCCTGCTGCATCTCCTCCCAAATTCATCACTCCATCCCCATTGATCGGTCTCCTCTCCCTTTCTTGGTTTTTTAATTTCTTTCTCCAAAGCTTCCTCAGTTCCGTCACCAGGCCATCTTCTTTGCTCCCCTGCTGCAGTTTTTGAGATTCTTGGTTTGCAGATTCTCCACCACCGTCGGCCTCTCCAAAGCTGTGAGAAATTTTCAGGTTAGCATGCATTTTCGTTTTGAACAAGATGACAGGGCGTTTTATTATTAGTTTTGTATGAATTGAATAAGTGTTTAATTTTTTATATTTTTAGTATTAGTTAGAGGTTTATTTTATTATTCTGTTTATGCATTTTGATTAGGTTGATGATGGTAACTATTAGTTTTGGCACATGATAATTGCTTTTAATTAGTAGGGGAAGGAAAAGAAATGCAGGGCGTTTTATTATTCTTCTTATTATTAGTTTTGTATGATGAATTGAATAAGTGTTTAATTTTTTATATTTTTAGTATAGTATATTTTTAGTATTAGTTAGAGGTTTATTTTATTACTCTGTTTATGCATTTTGATTAGGTTGATGATGGTAACTATTAGTTTTGGCACATGCTTTTAATTAGTAGGGAAAGGAAAAGAAATGAGAAAAGAATAAAGAATAAAAAGAAAGTAAAAAAATACAAAAAAAATTATCTTGTAGACACACAATAATTTTTTTTTTTTCCATAAGACACACGCATTAATATATATATTTAGTGCTAGAATTAGGCAATCTTATTGTAACTTAGTGTACGTAGACATTAATATAAGAAATTCGCGTAGTTGCATTTTTTTTTTTTTACAATTTTTCATTAAATTCGCGTACTTGATTTAATAATTTGGTTGCTAAAATATAAGTGTATTATGTTTGTGCTTGGTGCTAGAAGCTAAAGTTTTGTTTCATTTAAATTAAGCTGAGATGGTTTGTTATTTTGATTTTGGGATGTCTCAATTTTAAGGGGAAATGCTGCCAAAATTTTGAAAAACATGCTTGTAAAAGGCAATTCCCCGTGTTTTCAATTATTCTAAACTTGAGTGTAAATGGAAATGGCATAGGTGGTAATAAAATGGATCATAGTTGGATGAATGCCCTGAGAACAAGTGAAGAATATGAGAATGGGGTTGAAAACTTTATTGCATTTGCTAGGAGAAACGTTCCAGCAAAAAATGGGATGTATTTTTGTCCCTGTGTCAATTGTTTAAATGAGAGAAAACGGGATGTTGAAGTTATAAGGGATCACCTACTTTGTGATGGAATAAATCTTCGGTACACAAGGTGGATATGGCATGGTGAGGAAGTAACTGATTGTCCGTCACACAAGAAGGAAGCTGTGGATGTCATAGATGAAGATACAATGGAGAGAATGATTCACGATGTTGAGGTAGAATCGTTTGCGCAGTCGCATGAATATGACAGCCTGCGGAGTGATGCAGAGACACCGTTGTACCCTGGGAGTAAGTACACACGGCTCACAGGAACATTACATTTGGTTAACTTAAAAGCAACTTGTGGGTGGACCGATAGTAGTTTCACATTGCTGCTTGAACTGTTGTGTGATATGTTTCCAGACGATAATGTACTTCCAAATCGTATGTATGAGGCCAAGAAAATCCTATCGACAATGGGTATGGAGTATAAAAAGATACACGCTTGCCCTAATGACTGTGTACTGTACAGAAAGGAGTATGAAGGCCTGAGTGAGTGCCCTAAGTGTCAAACCGCACGATACAAAGTGAAGAAAGATGGTGGTTGTGGCGATGGGAAGACTAAAAGGCAACCTGTAAAAGTTATGTGGTATCTTCCAATAATACCGCGCTTTAAGCGTTTATTTGGCACTGCAAAAAAGGCGAAGAAGTTGAGATGGCATTCGGATGACAGAATATCCGACGGAAAATATCTTCGGCACCCGGCTGACTCTCCACAGTGGAAGAAAATAGATGAAATGTTCCCTGAATTTGGCAGCGAGCCGAGAAACCTTCGGCTTGGGCTCTGTACAGATGGCATCAATCCGTATGGAACTCTTAATAGCACACATAGTGCGTGGCCAGTACTCCTTGTAATATACAACTTGCCTCCCTGGCTTTGTATGAAACGCAAGTATGTGATGCTTTCTATGATGATTTCTGGACCAAAACAGCCAGGAAACGATATCGATGTCTACCTGGCGCCTTTGATTGAGGACTTGAAGAAGTTGTGGGAGGAAGGCGTAGATGTGTTTGATGCGTATAAGAATGAGTCATTCAAGCTACGTGCAATGCTGTTCACCACCATAAATGACTTCCCTGCCTACGGAAACCTCTCAGGGTACAGTGTGAAGGGGCATAAAGCATGTCCGATCTGTGAAGCAGACACTTACTTCCACCAACTGAAACATGGAAGAAAAACGGTCTACCTAGGTCACAGGAGGTTCCTTCCTAGATTCCACCCGTATCGTAGGTTAAGAAAGCGTTTTAACGGCTTGCCGGAGCATGGAATGGCTCCAAAGGCATTAACCGGAGAGGAAGTTTACAGTCGGGTTGAACGTATCAATGTCTTACTCGGTAAGAATCATAAGACTTCGGGTGAGAAGAACATATGGAAGAAGAGATCAATTTTCTTTGATCTTCCATATTGGCGTAGTCTTGACGTGAGGCACAGTATTGATGTAATGCACGTGGAGAAAAACGTTTGTGATAGCCTTGTCAGTACACTTTTGCACATTCAAGGGAAGACCAAGGATGGGATTAATGCGAGACTAGACCTTGTTGATATGGGAATAAGAGAACGGTTACATCCACAGCTACGAGATGATGGTAGGAGGGCATACATGGAGCCAGCAGCGCATACACTATCAAAAGCGGAGAAAAGAAGTTTGTGTGGGTGTTTGTATGAAATTAAGGTACCACAAGGATATTCTTCGAATGTGAGAAGGTGTGTGTCAATGGACGATTTGAAGTTAGTGGGAATGAAGTCCCATGATTATCATGTGTTGATGCAACAACTGTTACCAGTAGCTATTAGAGGCATTATGAAAGATGAAGTTCGAACCATTGTAACAAGATTGTGTGTTTTCTTTAATGCTATATGTAACAAAGTCATTGACACTGAAAAGCTGGATGAACTGGAAGCTGAGGGTTATATCATATTGTCCCAATTAGAGATGCACTTTCCTCCTTCTTTTTTTGATATAATGGTCCATTTGATAGTTCATTTGGTAAGGGAGGTAAGGCTCTGCGGTCCAGTTTACCTGAGGTGGATGTACCCTTTCGAGCGATACATGAAGATCTTAAAAGGGTACTCTAAAAATCCCTATCGACCAGAAGCCTCAATAGTTGAAAGGTATGTTGTTGAAGAGGCTATGGACTTCTGCAGCGATTATATATCAGGGAAGAAGGAACAATCTCGGCATGAAGAGGGGAGGAGCAAGGGAACACGAGGACTGAAAGTGAAGACTATGCCTCGTGGAGAGGTGTTGCAAGCACACCTTTATATCCTGAATAACATGGCAGAAGTGCAACCGTACATAGAGGAACACAGAAACAGATTGAAGAAAGAGAATCCGAGGAAGAATGACATGCAGATTACTATTGAGCAAAACAAGACATTCATTCAGTGGTTTGAGGAAAAGGTTTTGCATGAGTCCGGTGTGTCTGGGACAATAGAGTGGCTAGCCTGGGGGCCTTCGTTTCAGATCATTACTTGGAGCGGTTATGATATAAACGGGTATTCTTTCTACACAAAAGACCAAGATGACAGGAGTACCATGCAAAATAGTGGGGTGATGGTAGAAGCTGAATCCATGCACTTCTCCAGTTCGAAAGACAAAAACCCCATATTAGCATCCATGGCCTATTATGGAGTGATAGAAGAAATATGGGAAATCACTTACAACAAGTTCAAAGTTGCTTTATTCAAATGTAAGTGGGTTAGCAATAATGCTGTGGTAATAGATCAACAATTTGGATTTGTCTCAGTTGATCTTGAAAGAGTAGGTTATAGGGATGAGCCCTTCATTCTAGCAAGCCAGGCGAAACAAGTGTTCTATGTCACAGATCCCGCAAATAAGAAAATGTCCATTGTACTTCAGAGTAAAAAACAGAAGCATGGTGATCCGACCTTCAACCTTGACGACACACCACCTTTCACAATTAATCCACCTACAACAATTGAAGAAAGAGAATTGGTAGATGATGAAGAATATGCTGTGAGAAATGATCATGGTGAAGGAATATGGGAAACAATCTAGAGTAAGAGCTTAACTTAGAAAATAGTAATGTGTGCTGTTTGTTTTATTACGTCTCAGTTTATTCATTTACTTACAATTTATTCACCTATCTGACAATGATTTTTGTGCTTACAGGACTATGGACGACTCTGGTGACTCTCCAAGTGATAGGGACAATGAAATGAATAGGCCTGAAGGTGATGCGACACGTGAACCGGTTGCGAGACGAAGGGTTAGAGGCAGTACAAAAATGCCTGCATTGGTAGCACGTCATAACCATCAACAGGAGAGGTTGCATATTGACTTTGATCAAGATATGAAACCAATTGGTCCGGAGGAAGACCATTTCATTAGCTACATAGGTTTTTACAGATTTTTGACAATGAAGATGCCTACTCATATGAAGACTTAAATATGATCAGAGACTTTATGGCTGGACATCTTCTTCAACGTGTACCAGAAGAGTAAAGTCTTTAGTAGTTTGTGTAGGACATACTTTTGTGGTAGTACATATAATTAGCGTTATTGTTGTTGGATATGGATTGGATTTTAGTCTTGGTTATTGTACAAACTGGGGACTTGGATATGGATTGCTGTGTAGTTTGTCTGGTTTGAAAGTTTGTGTGGCATGTAGTAGACTTGGATATAGATTGTTGTGTAGTTTGTGTGGTTTGAAAGTTTGTGTGGCATGTAGTAGCCTTGGGTTGATCACTGTGTTTGTTGTTGTTTTCATTCTGCTGAACTGCTGTTGTTGGAATTCTATTTCTGCAGTTTACATATTTTCCAGACAGTGCAATATGTATAAAAGGTCCATTTAAAAAAAAAAAAAAAACTTACAACGTCCTTAATAAAAAAAGGGACGTGGAAAGTACTGCTGGCGACACTTTAGACGTCCCCAGGTTCAACTGGGGACGTCTAAGGTCCACCTTAGACGTCCCCAGAAGACCTGGGGACGTCTAAAGTGGACCTTAGACGTCCCCAGGTCTTCTGGGGACGTCTAAGGTGGACCTTAGACGTCCCCAGGTCTTCTGGGGACGTCTAAGGTGGACCTTAGACGTCCCCAGTTGAACTTGGGGACGTCTAAGGGGGACCTTAGACGTCCCCAATGGACTGGGGACGTCTAAGGTCCAGCTTTAGACGTCCCCAGGGTACTGGGGACGTCTAAAGTCCACCTTAGACGTCCCCAGTTTTACAGACGTTAATGACGTTTTTTTCTACGACCCTCACATAGACGTCCCTCTGTTTTCAGACGTTGAAAGGCCAAAAAAAGGGACGTTAAAACCCTTTTTTCTAGTAGTGGTGGCTGAGGGAGGTTGCACCACGTGGCGGATCTGGGGGCCGGCGATAAGGTGGACACTACCAGAGCTACCATGCGCCGCCGTGCGGCAATAAGGGGGCTGTCATCGGAGTTGCCACGTGGCTTTCTAAAGTTTAAAAAATAAAAAAAATATGTTTGCGACGGAATTTCTAACGGAATTTTCCGTTGGTAGTTGTGAGAGAATTCTCGATGGAATTATTTCTGGTAGAAATTTCTGACGGAATCTGAATTCATCAGAAATTTTTTTGTCATACTATTATTACCGACGGAATCCATTCCGTCAGAAATTCAGTATTTTTTTAGTGAAGGAAGACGGAGTGAATTAGCATTGTCATCTCAAGCAATCAAAGAAAAGATAGGTAGGGTGAATAATTGATGTGAATGCAAGGTTTAAGTTTTTGCGAATGACAATGAGATGTGAAACTTAGGATTAAGGCTGAATTGGTGAATTTATAAAATTATTTAGATGATATTATATATACTTATATAATGGCATAGATTAAAAAAAATTAAATAGGTTAGCACTGTACGCTTGTAGGCTAGGCCTTATGAAAATTGGCTCGATCTGTTTATCTAAATTGGCCTAGGCCTGAGCCTAACCTATTTATTAAATAGGCTAAACAACACTTTATATAGGTTAGGCGTAGAGCCCTGTTAGAGGCCTGACCTATTTTTATCCGTATGTGTGAGAGTGCTATCCAACATGAGTTTTGACACCAAATTCAAATTCTTGTGGCATGAATAAGGTTGCAAACACACACATTGTAATGTGTTAGGAAGCTACTCTTTTCATATTGACTAAATAAATTGTGATGCTTTATGTGAAAAGGAAATGGTCAAATGTGGCTTTTTAGACATTGGGTTGGCCCCTTTAAACACGGGTTAATTTTGACGTAAAATTACATTCTAAGTAGCGCATAATAATTAGAGTAAAATATATTAACTATCCATCTATTTTATCTAAATTATACAAACCTCCTCTCTATTTTGAAAATGTATATAGATCTCCTTTGAAATTAAAATATAAGTTACAGAAACCTCCCTTACGCATTTGATATTTCATTTCCATCCACCCAACTGTTAGTTGACTGTTAAGTTTGACTATTAAACATTTACTTTGACCAAAATACCCCTTTTTCAACAAATGAATAAACATTTATATTTACCTAAAAATAAATTTTTGTATAAAAAAATAATTCTAATACATGCATGTTTAAAAGTTCCAATATATTATAAAAATTTTTAGTTTTAAATTTTTATCATATTTATTGAAACTTATTTATTTAGTATTCTTTTAAATGACTAAAAAATATGTCTTTCACATAAAAGGCAAAAAGAAAAAGAAAGAAATATCTTTTATTCACAATATGTTATTAATAATGTAAATTTGATACAATGACTTATATTAATTTTAAATTTTAATTGTTTAAATTCATTTTTTGCAAAAACATTTATAAACATGTTTATTTTAGTATGCATCTATTAATAGGATTAATCATATGTTTAATTAAGTTTTCTATGTCAACATTAATTAAATTAATTAAGTATTTATCGTAATATGAAAAAAAATTTAACATATAACTATTTACAAAAGTAAAAAATAAGTCAAGAAAAAGAAAAAGAAACTCTTAAATTACTTAAACAATTTTTGTCAAAATTAGAAAATTAGTAACGAAGAAGGATAAATTAGTAAATAAAATTTATTTTAATATAAAATTTAATTAAAAAATAAAAATCTTTAACGGAGTTAACAGTTTGGACTTAAGTATATGTTTTTAAAATATAGGGGAGGTTCGTGTAATTAAGACAAAACGTAAGGGAGGTTAGAGTATTTTACTCTAATAATTAAGAAAATAATTAAGGATATATGTGAGTTCAAGGTATACTTTTTGTTTGATAAGAATTGGACTATATATCTATTACAAATTTATATTATCTCATATAAGATACTATTCAAAATTATGAATAATGCAGATCATTTACACGCCAAATGAGCAATGCTGCTTGTATGACTCAATCCTTTTCTTTATTTTCTTATTATCATTTTTATTTTTATTTATTATATCTTCATTTACCTGAATTAAATTATATTCAAATAAATGTATCGTTCAGCCCAAAGGTTTCTAGCTATTCCATACGTACATTGCAAACAACAACAACAACAACAACAATAATAATAATAAACAAAAATGCATGAGTTGTAACGTATTCGTGAAGTTAAATTAATTGTTCGATTTTCAAAGAAATATTGGAAAACTTGCTTGGCTTTCAAGGACATAAGCACATGCTCTTGTGCTATTATTTGACAACCCTAGGAAAAGATTCCCTTTTAGACTTTCTCGGTATATATATTTTAAATAAAAGTTTCCAAGTTCAAATCGATTGAATGAAAATATCTAAACTCTTATTCGTACCCGATTAAAACAAAAATCTAGCTCATGTTTGAGAGATATAAATTAAAGTGGTGGGGATGAACACATTCTCACACGTTATGTCTAACTAGATCTTGAGCTACATATACTGCTCACGATTTTTGAATAATGCAGCTTTTAGTGAGTTTGTGTGTGTGTGTGTACTGATTTTGTCTTATTATGTTATATTAAAATGGTTTAGGCCTTTGATTCTTGAATATTCATTTATATTATTTGGCAATTTAATTTTTTTTATACTAAGTGTACATGTTTTGATTGATTTTATATGGTTATCTATATATGTATATGTATATATGTATACGTGATTTTGTAGCAGGTTTAACATTATTAAATAGACTTGATTTTAATTTGGAGAATTTGAGTTTCGATGATGATATATTAATTGTGGTGACTCAAATACCTAACATATACAAATTGCGAAACATTATATCAATTTTAAAAATGTTCAGAATAGATTTTCTTCATACATCAATTTAAAAGATTTCCAGAATGCTGGACTCTCCAAAAACTATGGAGGAAGCTATGTTTAAACTTGATATAGAATTGTGAAACACTATATCATGTTAAACAATGTTCAAAAATATGTTTTATACAAGAAAAAAATTGAAACCTTAACATTCACTATTACAAAAAGGTTGAAAGGTTACGCACATTTTGTGGCCCTTTTTTAAAGAAGTGTCATAACTTCCTTTATATATATATATATATATTTATTTAATTTTGGATACCAGCTGTGACGCCTAATAGGTTAGGAACCACAGTTGGCAAGGCTAGGTGTGGCTCCTGCCTAGGCCCCACACAAGCCTGGTTGACGTTGGGGCCATGTGTGGCGCTTGCATAGTGGCCCAATAATATTAGTTATGGTGCCTGGGTTGCCCAGGTGCCACAGCTGGTTCAGCAAGTGTGGCGCCTACCTTTAGGCAGGCGCCACACTTGCCCATTAAATTAAAAAAAAGAATTTCTTTTTTTTTTCAAGTGGATAGTGTAATCCCTCTCCACCAATAGGAATGCCCCACGCCCTAACCCTTATCTCTTATTTCACTTCCCGCGTAGTGGTCCTGCGCCCTCTCCCAATTCCTTCTCTTTTTGACTACTCCATTCAATTATTCCCTCTTCTCTCCTTTATTAAACTACTTTCCCTTTCTCATCATCTTAGTGGATCCGCCACCCCCTCCCTCCATTTCCTGTCATTTTCATACTAAAAAACACACCCACACGCTTACACGTCTTCATCAGCGAATCTACATCTTTATTTTGTTCCAAATGTCATCCCCACTCCTGTCCCTTCCCTTTTCTTTGTATTGTCTTCCACTTTTGGTCTCCACTCCATCCAGTTGGTCCCAACTGCTAAAATTTTCTCCTCCTCCTCACTCAAGATTGCGTCACCAATGGCAATGTGATCCCCCACTGCACTGCACTGATCAATTAAGCTGTAAGTTCAACGTGCTTCCTTTTTTTTCAGGTTGTTCTGCTTATTTTTGTTATCACACGCACGTGTGTGTGTGTGTGTGTGTGTGTGTGTGTGTGTGTGTGTGTGTGTGTGTGTGTGTTGATTATATTCTATGATAAGCTTTTTTTTTTCTTTTTATGACACGTACGTGTATATATATATATGTTATATATATTTGTGTTCCATTTTATAGAGGTAATATAAATACAAAATCATTAACTTAAACTTGCAAGGTTTAAAGAGGTTTGAGGTTTTGTTTTGTTTTTTTCTTTTTCTTTTTTTATGTTCTCTTTTAAAAAGAGATGTTCCTTATGAATACAAAGCCAATTAACAAAATAATTTTTTGTATTATCTTATTAAACTATAATAGAGAAAATCCCATACAAAGCCAATTAAAATAGGAAAAATTGAAATCAATATGATTAAATGAATAATTTGTTAATTGAGTCATTAACTCATTTTAGGATTTTAAAATATGGATAAAATGACTTTAATATATCAATAAATATCAATGTTAATATTTAATCAAATAAAATATAATTTGTTTATATTGTTTAACTTTAAATATATTAACTAGAGCCATAAGGAAAAAAGCCATACAATAAGGAATTCATTTTATTCAATTGAATTTTTTTCCAAAAATTTTATATAATATATATATATATCAATATAAAAATTATTTTTTAATAAATATATTATGTATAAAGTTTACTATATTTGTTTCATATATAAAGTATTCTTAAAGTTCTATATTCCAATATGTAAAGCAAAATTTTAAGCGAACTTAATTCACCTAATAAAAAAAGAAATTTTAAGTATATTTAATATTTTTTTCACTAGCATATTAACAGTGAAAAACATTTTTTTTACAATATGTTTGTCTAGTTCAATTCCCTCTTTATATGTATGCATGCATGCATCATATTTATGACTACCCAAGATTAATTGGCAATATAATTTAATTAATATTGGGATTATATTATGCTTTCCTTTTTGTTTTATTTTATTTTATTTCTTTTTTTTATGAATCATATTTTTTTATTTAAGCAAATTAATCATATTTTATTTTATTATATATTGATGTTTTGTATACAACATTATTATTATTATTATTATTATTAAAAATAATTTACAACCACTAATATTTTATTGAATTTTTTTATGTGTAATTTGTGCTTGTAGTTTCAGCTCATCAGTCTATTGAAGCTTTTATTTAAGGTATGTTTTTTAAATTTTGAGCTTACAAATGTGATTTTAGTTGAATTTAATAATAGTTAGTTATAATTTATAGGTATTCTAACGATTAATGTTATGGATTATTAGTTGCATAAGTAAAATAATTATTTATATATTCTTAACACTTGTATTTTATTTGTTGGCTTGTAATGTTTTCTAATTTACCCATGATATGTTGTGGCAAATATGGTTTCTTTCATTATGAGTTATGAAAAATTATTATAATGCCTGGGAATAATGAATGGATTATTTGTCAATTAAAACATAGGGTTGAAGACTTAGAAAGCTTCAATTTTGAAGATTTCATGTTGGGAATTTATTTTAAAATTAGTAAGAGAATATAAAAGTAATTAGTAAATGCAATAGTCATACAACTAACCACGTACTTTTTTTAAAAATAGATTAAAGGCATAGATGAATCGTAAATGGATGTTATCTAATCGGTGTTCAAGGGAATATATAGATGGGGTAAAAGATTTTATTAGATTTGCAATTGAGCACACAAAAGATCCTGACAAAATCTAGTGTCCTTGCTTATCTTGTTGTTTTGGAAAGCGGATTAGTCCACTTGATTTACTAGATCATTTAGTGTGTTACGGTATTGATCAAACATATATACGATGGACAAGGCATAGTTAGACGAACGATGCATGTAGTGATCGGGTGCATACCACGAGTGGTACTTCGGATGAATTTGATCAAAGCATGTTTGATGAAGATGATGGTCTTGAAGAAATGCTAAACGTGGTTGAAGGGATGCATCATAACTGCCCTAACGAATTTAAGAAGTTGAAAGATGATGCAGAGAAACTAAATACACAAGATTGCTAGCAGTGTTGAAGTTGTATAACTTTAAAGCTCGCTACGGATTGAGTGATTCGGGTTTCACCGCACTGCTTGAACTGTTGCAAGATATGCTTCCAGAAGAAAAATGTACTTCCTACCAAGACATACAAGGCAAAGTGAATTCTTTGCTCTACAACCGGCATGGGATATGAGAAGATACATGTATGTCCTAACGATTGCGTATTATTTCAAAATCAATATGCAATGTTGGAGAAGTGCCCTAAATGAAACGCATCTTGATATAGGAAGAAGAAAGAAAAGAGTCCTTTGAAGGTCTTATGGTATTTTCCCATTATTATGAGATTCAAACGATTGTACAGTAATGTAGAGATTGCTAAGCAGTTGACATGGCATGCAGATGAAAGGATTAAAGACACGAAGCTTAGGGACCTTGCAAATGCTCCTCAATGAAAAAAAAAATTAATCATGAGTACCTTGACTTTGCGGATGAAGCAAGGAACCTTCGCTTTGCACTGTCAACTGATGGAATTAATCCGCACGGTGTTCAGAGTAGTACACATACCACGTGGCCAGTGATCTTGATGATTTATAACCTTCCTCTATACTTGATCATGAAACGTAAGTTTATAATGTTATCCATGTTAATTTTTGGGCCAAGGCAACCTGGGAATGATATAGATGTATACTTGGCTCCTTTAATTGATGACTTGAAGTTGCTTTGGGAGGAAGGCATCAGTGTGTATGATAGGTACATAAAAGAAAGTTTTGCTTTAAAGCCATGTTGTTTGGCACAATTAATGATTTCCCTACTTATGGAAATTTGTCGAGATACAGTGTCAAAGGATATGGTGTATGCCCTATATGTAAAGATGACACTCATTCAGTGCAACTTCATCATTGTAAGAAAAATGTTTACATAGGGCATCGAAGATTCTTACCATCACAACATCATTGGAGGAAGTGGAAAAAGCCTTTCAATGGTGACTCAGAAGAAGGTAGCCCACTGAAGATGTTGACCGGTGCCCAGGTGTATTCAAAGGTAAAAGACTTGGATAACAATTTTGGCAAGCCTTTTGCAAAACAAATCGAGATAAGTGGTTGGAAGAAAAAGTCTATTTTCTTTGAACTCCATATTGGAAGTCTTTATATGTGAGACATTTTCTTGATGTGATGCACATAGAAAAAAATATCTGTGATAGTCTAATTGGCACGTTGCTCAATATCCAAGGAAAAAGCAAGGATAGTGTCAATTCGAGGTTGGCTTTGGTGAACTTGGGAATTAGAGAAGAGTTGGCACCGATTGAGTAAGGGCATCGTATTTACCTACTGCCAGCGGCATACACTCTGTCGAGGAAAGAGAAGAAATTTTTGTGTGAGTTTCTGCAAGGAATTAAAGTTCCCGAGGGCTACTCTTTAAATATAAAGAACCTTGTATCAATGAAAGTGTAACACCCCAATTTTTGATTAAAGGCTAATGGTAATTATTGAGGATACTTATCGAATTAAAGTGGAATAATTATGGGTTTGGTGGCTATATTAATTAATATGCCATAATTGTTGGGAAAATTAAAAGAATGGCTCTAAATTAGTGATTAATGAAAGAGATTAATTACTAATTAAAAGGGTATGAGATGGGAAATTAATTGGCTAATGGAGGGATTAAATTGGCT
The DNA here is from genome assembly GCA_963210345.1 of Inga oerstediana. NCBI lineage: Eukaryota > Viridiplantae > Streptophyta > Magnoliopsida > Fabales > Fabaceae > Inga > Inga oerstediana. Next base: position 70,306,172 of record OY723401.1, read on the forward strand.
AATTGGTGATTTATTGTGTGTGAGCCAATGACCTTGTGACATGTGGCAAGAAGAGATGAAGCATGAGAGTGAGAAAAGTCTAATGTAATATTTTAATAGTCTCTCTCTCTCTCTCTCTTTCTCTCTTTGTTCAGCTGAAATGGAGGGAGTATCATCAACATCTTCACCTCTCTTCCTTCTCTCTCTCACGTTCTCTCTCTTCTCTCTCTTGTGCAGCCATTGTTGGCCAAGAAAGAGAAAATGAAAGCTTGCATTTAAGGTGAGTAAATGACCTCTAATGCCAAAACTTCCTTCTATAAAGTTGTTCCTTGGAGTGAGAGCTTCAATTTGATGGTTGTAGTTTATCCATTGGTGGTGATTTGAGGAATCACAAAAATGTACAAGTTGGAGAATCATGAAGTGCCTTTGGGAAAGTTGTTGAGGTAAGTGAAAGCTTCAATTTCATATAAATTTTGTGGCCATTGGTTAGGCCTTGAATTTCTGGAATTTAATCCCTAATTTTCGTGATTTAGGGTCTTGGGAAGTATGGTATGTTGTTGTTATGGAAATGGTGCCTTGTTTGGTGTTTTGAATTGATAGAATTGCATTGAAGCTTAAATGTGAAGTTTGGCACCTTTTGTGTTGGTTTTATGCTTTGGTCAAAACAGGGCATGTTGATAGGTTGTGATTTTGGTCATTTTGAGGTTACCATTGTGTTCCTTGTGAAAATTTATGTGGGAATAGGCTTGATTGTTAATTTTGGAGCCATGGGACACTTTGGTAGAAAATTGGAAAATTTGTCCCTTGGAACTCTGTTCTGGGCAGTTTATTTGTGTGGACGTTTTGAATAACCAAATGATTTCATAAAATTGTGAAACTTTCCATTCTTAAATTTCACATCCCAAGCTTCAAAATGGACATATATTTTGTGTCATTCCATTTAGTATTCTGTGAGTTATGGTTGTCCAAAGTTTAGGATTGAAACAGAACTCTGTTTTGGGGTAGTGATGCGTTTTGTGTAATTCTGGGATTTGTATTGTGATTTCCAGTAATAGTTCATATTTTTCCTATGAAGAGGACTAAAACAGCTTTCAATGGGCTTTGGGATCACCTTATTTCGATTTTTCTATAATTAGTTATGAATTTCCGAAGTTGCCTTGGCTGCAGCAGAAAAGTCTTGGTTGCAGCACAAAAGTTTCTGTGTGCGTTTTGGCCGCAGCCAGAAATTCTTGGCTGCAACCAGAAACCTTCTGTGCGTGTTTTGGCTGCAGCCAGAGGATTCTTGGCTGCAGCCAACCCCCATTTTCAACATTTTGGGATTTTTAAAGGTGATTTCCAACCTAGTACTTCCCAATCCTTTAGGCTTTCATTGACCTTATTATAGCCACCTAAAGGTCATAAATGGTAACCAACTTTAAGTGTTATGAAAATGAGAATTTGGAAAAGAGAATGATCCTATGTCCTTGATTTGGTTATAGGGTTGGGTATTCGCCCCGATCATGGTTTGATATCCGCTCGGATCATGAGTAGCCGATGCTAGAGCATACGTGGAAAGAAAAATGGTAGGGAACTTACCTTCCTGCATGTATTGATATTTGTGTTTGTGTATTGATGCATGTTATTGCTTTGCTTGATTATGTGAAACATATATGAATGATTAAAGCTCTGTTTCTATTTATGCTATGGCCATGAGTATGTTTTTGAAACATTGAGCATGCAGATATATCATTATGTGAGCACAAGTTATTGTGATGCAAGCATGTCATGCATTAAACACTTATCTTGCATGCATATTGGTATCTGTTTCCTACTGGGATTCTCTAGAATCTCACCCTCCCCTACCAACATTTTAGACAGGACAAGTGGCTTGAGGAAGGAGCAAGCAACTAGGGGTGGCGAGAATCCCTTATGGGCATTTGGATTTGATAGTTGGTTATCGTTATATGCTGGGATAATTATATATATTCGGATGATAGATTAGAATGTATAATTGGATATTGGATGTATATGTGCTTGGATATCTATTGGGTTATGTATTGAAGATGGATTTGTGTAATTCCCGTTGAGGAATTGTAAAGGACGTATTGCCCTATGAATCTTTAGTGAAGGTATGAATCCGGGTTTGCGTATTATTGTGCACTCTGATATTTATATAAATTTGATTTATCTTCACGAAGTAATTGTATTCGAAACATGAATGTGTGACCAAGTTAAAGTGTTTGATAAATGTATTTGTGAAAATCCTATCTTAAGGATGGGAATGTAAATGAATTTTGATTATTATTAGTCTCTATTTCATTTTTAATCATGTGTTTTGGATATAATTACGGAGGGGTTACAGAAAGAGTTGAAGTTAAAGAACCTCAAGTCTCATGATTGTCATGTGCTCATGCAGAATTTCCTATCGGTTGGTATACGATCCATTTTACCCAAAAATTTAAGAAACACCATCACTAAACTTTGCGTGTTTTTCAAGTTAATCTGTAGTAAAGTGGTAGATTCAACTAAGTTACAAGATTTGCAAAGGCTGATTGTGTGTACTCTGTGTGAACTTGAAATGTATTTTCCACATTTTTTGACATTATGGTACATCTAACCGTATACTTGGTCAAAGAGATTCAATTGTACAGTCCAGTATACTTGAGATGGATGTACCCGAATGAGTGATTCATGAAAATATTAAAAGGGTATGTGAAAAATAGATATCACCCAGAGGGTTGTATCGCTGAAAGATATATGGTTGAAGAAGCAAGTGACTTCTGTACTGATTTTCTATCAAATGTTGACCTTGTAGGGATCCCCAAGTCCCGTCATGATGGGCGAATATCAGGGAAAGGAACAACTGGGAGGGATGTAATAACGATATCAGCGACTGAACGGGAGCAAGCCCACTTGTATGTGCTACATAATACTGATAAGGTCGAACCATATGTAGAAGAACACAAGGATACTCTTCGATTGGTACATGGAGATAGGAATGAAAATTTGTTAACAAAAGAACACAATAAACAATTTTCAGGATGGTTGAAAAATCACATTAATGATGAGATGGAGCAGAATCCTGATTCAGTTTCTGAAAAATTGAAGTGGTTGTCGAAGGGAGCGAGCTTAAATGTATTATCTTACAATAATTAGGCAATAAACGGTTACACATTCTATATACAAGACTATGATACACAGAGCACGATGCAGAATAGTGGGGTAACACTTGTTGCTGATTCTTGGCATATATCCAATTCTAAAGACATACACGCTATCTACGTATCGATGTCATACTTGGTATCATTGAACGCATATGGGAGTTAGATTATTCTATGTTCAAGGTCCTTGTCTTCAAATATAAGTGGGTTAACAACAACAGTGGATTGAAGATAGATGACTTAGGCTTTGTTCAAGTGGACCTTTTTAAATTTTGGTATGAAGATTATCCTTTTATTTTAGAAGCACAAGCAGAACAAGTGTTTTTGTTCCGGATCCTGCTAAAAATAATTGGTCTATTGTACTTCTATCCAACAAGAATCGTCAAGAACAAGTTGATTTTGAAAGTAATGAAAATTTGAACATCAATAATGATGATCCTTTGTTTGAGAATTTGTGGTCAGTAGAGATTGATATAGATGGAGATGAAGATGAAGATGAGGATAGAGATGGAGATGGAGATAGACCAGTATACGTGAGACATGATCATGAAGAGGGAACTTGGGTCAAGAGAAATACAATTCTCAATCCAACACGAATTCTGAAGAATAAAATTTTAAATCAAACTAGAAAAAGGAAAAGATAATGAATGTCTTGACTTGTTTACTTGTACGTACGTTTTTATAAATTTCAAAATAATTTGCTTTCGTTGACATGGTTGACATTATACACTGATGTTTTATTTTGGTGTATTTCACTTCCAGGAGAATGGACTCACCACATAATGAAACTGATGATGTTCCTCAGTACATTGGTAGACAAAGATTTGAGGCGAACGTAAGACGTGGTAGGACAGTTATAGCAAGATTAATCAAATTGAAAAGTAAGGGAATGAAGTTATAACTGGAGTGGAATGAAAATGAAAACCCGTTCAGTAAGAACGATACCTCATTAAATAACTTGATTGGGACTACAGTTCGAGACAGAGTCCCTATTACAATTCAAACTGGAAAATGGCAAAAAAAGATTATGAGGATGACATATGAGATGAAGTATAAGTAACACATTAATTATATTATTGTTCGGTTTGCTTTGTTTCACTTAATTTCAATCTTACATATTATATATGTTTTTTTATTGTTACAGAGCATTTTTATTATTGATGATGATTGGAAGAACTTCGTCCTAAGAAAAGCCGGAAAACTTATGAGAAAGTTTCGTTCTGATATTGTCAAATACTACTTAAGGGATGATAATGAGAATACCATTGATACACCACCTTTTCTATTGTACGAAAGAATCATCACTCAAGAAATGTGGGATGAGTTTATCAAAACACATACAACTCAGGAATTCCTAGTAATATAATTTTTTTTACTTTCCCTATTACTTGTAATATACGTATTTGTAATTAACATTTATATATTGATAAGAATCATTTTGATCTAAACAGGAGTTGAGCAAGAAAAATCACACTAACACGATCAACATGGCATACCGGTACACACAAGGACCTGTTTCATACGCACAGTAATAAAGAAAAATGATACGAACTAATGATTATTTCATTTGTAGATAAATTGTATGAATATCAGAAAATTTGTCAACTAAATTTGCCGTGTAGATAGAAGAATCAAGTTCAAATATTACACAGGTTCCATGACATGATTTGTGGGTAGCCGGTGTCACAAATAAGAAAGGTAAAATTCGTAGTGAGGAAGCAAGAAGAGTAGCTAAATATTGTGTAAGTATTGGATTATGCGTACAATAAATAATTGGCTTTATTTAAATGAAATTTATTTATAATAACTAATATTGTTGTAATTCTTTTTGTGATAGCGACAAATGACACAGAAGGATTATGCGTTGGCGAGCTATGTTGGTCGAGACGATTTGTTGAGCAAAGCGCTTAGAGTACATGAGTATGATGGTCGTGTTCGGGGTAGTGGTTTTGTTGTCACCCCATCAGCATACTACGGATGCCAGAAGCCCCTTAGTAGAGGTGATGTTTCTAAGCTGCGTGACGAGATGACAAGTTTCAAGCATCAAATGCAAGAACTTCAAGATCAAATGCGCTATAAGGAACAACGAGAAGAACAATTCTTAGGACAAATGCGTTTGATGCAAGAACATAATGCTTTGTTAACAATGCAAATTCAACAGTTAGTGCAGTGTAGGCTAACACAAAATATTCCCTTTTGTGATAGCCCAAGTGTCAGAGGTAGTTGCACTTCCATGCCTAAAGTCCCTTTTCCTTTGGTAATTAATTTCTTCTCTACTTAACTTTATGTTACATTATAATTTAGCAAACTATAACATATTAACTCTATTTTTTATAGGGCGAAATTCAATGCAAGCTACATGCCGAGCAAGCTTCCAAGCACATGGTTGCAGTGGGTGCAGCCTACAATACTAATAAAGACATACTGCACAATTCACCATTGACCGACAACACACTCTGAGTGAGGATTTACATCTGCACGAATGAAGACGCCCTCTTACCAATCCCGTCTCGGGATGAGCAAATAATGGTGAAAGATGTTGTAGGTGACTATGTTACTTGGCCAATAGGTCTTATCGAGTCATATGAAAAGGTCGTTCATTTACAATTCCCTGCACTTTTCATTCGTACTTCCATCTAAAACTGTGATTTAATTTTTAGATTTTCGCAAGGTGGACAGTTTAGAGAGAAACAAATCCAACCTTATGGTAAGATCTCAAAGTGTTCGACAACACAACCCAAGTTGAAAGCATTGGCTAGCCAACAGAGCAAAAGAAGACCGACCTCATATCACAATTAATTAGTATCAATTACACCATAATTAATCGATGAAGGAGGATTGGCAATACATCTTGAAAGACATATCTACAATGTTGGCAGTCTAGTTGATTATGTTACTGCCGAGGTCGTGCATGATATATGTACTCGTGATTGGGTTAATGTTTCAGCTATCAACATCTGGATAAGGTACTTGACCATTATCGTTTATCACTGTTATTAACGTTTCTCTTTCCTTTTCTTTTGTTTTTCATAATACTGTTTGTTTTATACTAGGCATTTGTCTAATGAGATCTTAATGGATACAAACATGGTTCAATTCGTATTTATCAACCCTTTTCTTGTTGGCTAACATGGGGATAAAGTAGATATAAATGCGCAGGCTAATGATCTAAAATATTACTTTAGAAAGAGAGCGACACCAACTACGCTATTTTTAGTGCTATACAATGCGAGATAAGTTATTAGTAGTACAATTTTTATTTTTATTGTTTAACTTTTATCATACCATGATTGTTGAAACTAATTTTTTAAAATATTTTAGGCGTCATTGGATATTGATAGTTATCAATCCAGCAGAACCTTCAGGCCCTCGCATTTACTATGTGGATCCTCTAAGAGATGGTCTTCCACAAAACCGTTCAGATATGTTATTATTGTTCAATAAGTAAGCGTACGTGCATATGTGTAAATATTTGCATATGTCATTGAATAACTAAAAGTAATCAGCTTCTATTTGTTTTGTTAGTGCATTGACTGCGTATCGAGCCTCTGTCTCCTTAAGCTATTCTAAAGCTGCTGACCCTCAACTTAGCTATCCTTGGAAGAAGATATTGGTACTAATATATGAATTTACTCAAACTTTGTTTTTATTCATAAACAGAGTTAAATATTGCATTATATTTTTATAGTGCCCTTTCCAACCTAATGACAATGATTATGAGTATTACATCATGAAATTTATGAAGGATATAATTACACATGATCAGGCATTTATTCCTCAAAAAGTAAGTCATTTAGTTGCACTTCATATTGTGTTTTAATTAAATTTAATTAGTGCCTAATAATTACATTTTGCTGATTTTAATTCGTTTTAATTTGTGGCTAATTTTGTGTGTGTGTGTGTGTGTAGTATTATGAAGATCAACGTTGTGACATTTTGACTGACCATCAGCTTAATGAAGTAATCGAGGAATGGTGTGAATATGTGTTTAGGCAAAATCTTTGGGTAGCTATACTATTAAATTCATCCTAGCTGCTGGTCTTTGTTGTGTTGTTTCTTGGCAATTGTTGTGTCATGCATGCATGTATTCAAGTTGAATTTGTTGTACAATTCATTCACGTACAATATATTGTATAATTATTTTATGTACTACTTTAACTAATTAATCATCTATTTGTATCATTTTGAAGTTATCTATCATTATTTTTTGCTTTTCTTCATTCTGTTGCACTGTGGATATAGATACAAAATGTTTATTAGACCACGTAGTGTGCAATACTGTACAATTATAGGAGATATGAACAAAAAAATACAAAAAAAAATAATTTTTGTGGCGCTTCTTTAAATAAGGGCCACAGGAAGTACCCAAATAAAAAAAAAAGAAAAAAGAAAAAGGAAAGAGAAAAAAAGGAGGACCCTCCTATGGCACTTGCGTCAAGAGACCCCCCTCCTATGGCACTTCCTCCAACAAGCGCCACAGGAGGGTATTTTTTAAAAAAAAATTAAAATGTTGTGGCGCTTTAGTGGTGTCCAGATATATAACACTTCTCTAGCGCCACAGCTAATCAATTATAAGCGTCATAGCTTTGGTTTGTTGTAGTAGAGATTTACTTATACTCAATCCTAATGACCTTACCGCTCGAGGTAATCTCAAGTAGTTCCTTTAGAATATATTTTGCTTAGTCATATTAGCCATTAATTAGAGAAGACGAACAACATTTGGTGTTCTATTGTAGGATCCGCATTGACGAGGTTAATGAAGCTCTTAAGAAAACGAAAAATCGTAAAGCTATGGTCTACCTTATTGAAGAATTGGGAGTGTTTAATTAGGTAAAGAGGGAGTATTACTTTTTGTAGTGGGTTCCACACTATTTTTTCTATGCATACGTAATAGTGTTAGGTTATATTTAACAACCCTAACATTTTTGCTCACATTTTAAATGTTCTTGAGTATTTTTCACATTTAAAAAGTATATAGTGTTGGATGCACTTTTGGTAAAAGCTCATAAATATTTGTGCACCTTAATTCACCCTAGAATATATATACACAAATGAAACACCTTATTTGGGTAGCTTTGGGTATATGGAAGAATGCAAGGGACCAAAAACACAATTAAAAATAAATTTTATAGGAAGAAGGACCAATATAAACCCTACACATATATGTGTACGTATTGGGGGCTAAGGTACAAATCTACCTATGAAGTATTTAGTAAAAGTATACATAAACTTTTCAAAATTATGACAACCATTAAGTCAATGTTTAACAAACTTGTAGGTCAAGAAAATGATGTAAAAATACACATGAATTAGTTTCCAAAATGGTGCAAAAACACCATAGTTGTTGGAAACTTAATGTGTATCTTTGCACAATACATTTTGAAAACTCGATATGTTTTGGTACCATTTTTTTAGTTGATGTAGGAAAAATAAAGGAGAGAGAATAGACTAGCGTACAAGGGTGAATCCACTTTTCAAATCCGGGTCAAAGCTCCGATACTCCATAACTCGAACATAATAATGGTCACACAATTATTATACTACTAGAGCCTAAAAAGGATTGGCACGGTAGATCAGTAGAACAAGAAAGATGATAGGAGAGAAGAGGGATTGCCAGATACCTTAATTGCAGGGGTGAGGTTCAATTGAGAGAGGTACATCCTATTTATAGAGGTTGAAGGAGACAACTAATTAGGAAGTTATGTGCACCCCTACTTGCCCTCTAAGTAATAATCAGGAAAGTAATTCTTGATTAATTTCCTAATATACAATTATTTATTTCTCAATTAAAAAATCCATAATTAATGCTAATTTGTTTCTTATTTGATAAGGCTATTTGTTTCTTATTTGATAAGGCTATTTGTTTCCTAATCAAATAATCCGGCCCATTAAGGGCAGACCTAGATCCAAATTCCAACATCTCCCACTCGCACTTAATGGCAGGGGTGAGGTTCAATTGAGAGAGGCACATTCTATTTATAGAGGTCTAGGGAGACCACTAATCAGGAAATTATCTACACTCCTACTTGCCCTCTAAGTAATAATCAGGAAATTAATTCTTGATTAATTTCCTAATATACAATTACTTATTTATCAATTAACAAATCCATAATTAATGCTAATTTATTTCTTATTTGATAAGGCTACTTGTTTCCTAATCAAATAGTCCAGCCCATCAAGGGCAGACCTGAACACAAAGCCCAGCATCTCCCACTCACACTTGATGGGCCTCCCATTGTGCATCTATTACTCTTTTCTATTTTATACTTGGCATTTGCAATGACCGTGTGGGTAAAACGTCTTCAAAATGTGATGCTTATGATACTAGAAATCCCTCATATCGGATCAACATCCAAGAACACACTTTATATATTTCAAAGCTACCTATTTGTTACCACAAATGCCCCAGATTCTCCCATTCACATCACTCATGGCATATCTAATCCCTTGAGTTAATATTATGATTAACTCATATTGCCTTCCATGCACATAGCATCCACACTTACAAGCTACACATAGAATTAGTAAGGGATCAACCACAGATACTAGCACATCTTATGTATGTGGGAGTGAATCTTCCTTTTTGACTAAACATTCATCTATCTTGATTAGGTCACTTTCCTAGTTTTGACTCATCTGACTGAATCGTGTGTGGTCATAGAGCTTCAGCTAAAGTAGCCATCACCAAACCAAGCTTTCATTATGCTGCCTAAGTCTTAAGGGCATCGTGAAAGGATTTTTCCTTCCTGGGACTCACACCATAGTGAACCAAGAATCTTTCACCTGCATCCCATAGTGTAGTCTAACTCTCAAGCACATGTAGTATGAATTGCATGCTATGGTGAACGGTTTGTGGTGTACGTTGATTTCTTTATCTTTCACCATAAAAAAATTAGCTCCAAAATGTACTCAACATTCAAACCAAAACTTTCTTTTACACAATATTTCTTTTACAATCTCACTTGTAAAAAGAGTTCTTTGTCTAGCTACAGGTCTGTGTTCATGCTTCAATCCATTTTCTATACACACACACACACACACATATGGATCTCATCTCAATTTAACTGAGCCAATTCAAATGCAAAGATTCTTCTTAACTATCTCATGGTATCATTTGCTCGTCTTACCCTCCCATGCCCCTATAAAACATGGCAAGACAATTGTTTGTGTGAGTGAACCAATCTTTTCTAACCTGTATGACATACAAAATTGTATACCTTACATGTATTTATTCATAATATATATACTATTTCTTTTATCTTCACATAAAAGAAGTTCAAGACCTTATGTTTTATTTGTACCCAAAGATCTCTACTAACTCAATGAATATCAAGCTACGGGCTTAGTAAGTGGATCTACCAACATTCCGTCAGTAGAAGGTCATTGAATTGTTGCTTTCCTTCTTTGAAAGCATATCTCTCACAAAGATATATCTAATATATGTTTTGCCTTACTGTGATACTTAGGATCCACATCATAAGATGTTATCATTTGGATCCTTCTATCCACCATTCATTCCTAGTTACTCATGAGAAATTCTCTAGACATATGGCTCCTTAAATGATGTCAGAACATGATCTGTGTTCTAATTCCATAGATGACATAAATGTACTGTCTATTTCTCTACTTTATTATCATTTTCCTAGGTCTTGTATTGGAGAATATTTTCAAACGTTAGTTGTTGCCTTGACAACTTAATCCATAGTTCCTCTCAATCTTTTCCGTAACTAGACCAAAAAAAATTTTCAAGTTCGACCAAAGACATTTGGTCTTGTACACCAATATATACATGCATGTTATGAACCAAATTCTTGCTGTAGGACTCTATCCACCTTTTCTGTGTTAGATTCCTTGTAGGACATGTAACCTTTCTAAGGTTATGTCCTTATCTTTAAGGGTGTTCATGAGTTTGTAGTTTGGCATATTGATATGCCTAAGAATTACACATGCACATGTTTTAGGTGGAAAAGACCTTACCTTTCTTGTGTATTATTTATTTATCTTGTCATTCAAGATATGTTCTATTCAACCCATGATCTTTCAACTTAGAATTTAAGGATAACTCTTATCCTTTATTCCTTTAACTCCATTGACACTTGTTTCAGGTAAACATATATCATTTGACAAAGGATAACTTCACAAAGAATCATCTCAAGCCTGTTTGGCACTCATGTAGTGTTCTTCGATCATCGTGAAGTTGGTGAGGCTTTCACTTGTGAAACCTTATATACTACCACTTGGATGATTATTTCTATGAAGCCCTTAAGCTGCTACATGTAGAGTTCATCATCCAATTTCCAAGTTTCTTAAATTGGAAAGCGGTCTTCACATCATCTTGATGTAATTTTAAGACTAAGCTTGTTATCATAGCCAAAATTGGTTGTCCAGTTAAAATACACAACAGGCAATCTTCCCATTGTAGTACCCCTTAGCCACTAAGTGTTTTAGGTTTGATATGTCCCTTATGGATTTGATAACCTACTATTTTCCAATCACCTTTAGGATATGTGACAAATTGCCTAAACATTTGCTTAGCTAATTTCAAAAAGAATCCAAATCCTATTTTGCAATTCATCTTAGTAGGTCCTTCTAGTATCTTTTAGAAACTTATAAGTAGTCATCATCACCTTCTAAATGATGAAGAAAACATTCAATGTATTAGAGAATCTACCTTCTTATCATTATTTGTTGAATGACAATTTACTTCGAGGTAGATTTTATATGATTTTCTTCCTATGTATGGGTGAGGTATTCTTCTTGTAACTTGCCTTTGACCTCTTTTATTGTGAAAATGGTCTCAACCCTCTCACTCGAATCAATAAACTTAGGAAAACTTGGTTATTCCTTGTCACTGTTAACCTCTTAAAGAGATTTTGGCATAGTCAATTGCTGATTATCTACTAGGGAGCATGGTTACTATGAACATTGTGTTTCTTAGTTATCTCTTAGTCACTGAGCCATAATCATTTTCACTAATGAAGACATATCATTTCAAATTCTTAGGTCATCTCATGAAGATGTACCCTTTGTGCCTTGCCCCAGTCATCCATACTCATAGGAAGAATTATGGATATTAAGTTGTTGATCCTTATGGTCTTAAAGTGCTTGGGCCTGGTCTAAGGCCTATCCATAATTCACAGGGCAAGGTCGTGATTGACTTAGAAGGCATTTGGTTAAGTATAAAGACAATAGCTGTGAGTTTATATGCAACATATGTGGCTTGAGAGTTTTACTTATGCTATTATTTACTCAACTATGTGAAAGAGAGGTCTATCTCCCTGATAAGTATATATTTTATAATTAAATAAGTGTAGATTTTGAGATACATTTGATTAAATTTATTCATATTTTATACTTATTTAATTATCTTTTATATATTTTTCTATCATTTAATTAATTATAGGTTAAAAGGATATTTTGATATAAAATCTATTCATACCCTAATTTATTTTGTAGGAGATATTATAAGAGTAAAGTGAGAACAAAATACAGCATGGATGAAAATGTGGCATTGAGTTTTTGTTTCTCCTTTCCTTTCTCTTCTTTCTTTTGTCTTTTTATTTTGTCTTTGATTTAGCTATTATTTTGGTCATGACAATGTTCAGTTTATGTAGATAAACCTTGGTTTTAGATTATTTAGTTTGATTATAGATTAGTGGATAATAATTTTTATCGTTAATTGCTTTAATATTATATTTGTGTATTTAATTGTGTGTTTGATTATCATGAAACAATAAATATCTGATTGGGATTATTTTGGTGTTCTAAAGGAGCCCAGACATAGGAAATTTAGACCAAACCTTCAATTGAATAGTGTATGATTAGGTTTTCGGATTTGATTTGCTTGTAGGGTAGACATATACCTACCGACCTTACATAGTCTCATTAGGCTTGCACTTAAATTAATCTAATTAAGTATTAATCACCTAAGACATTAGAGATTAACATAGTTGGAATGCCTTTTAGTGGATCATAAGGCACTCTTAGGTAAATAAGAGACCTAGACTAGCAAATATAACTTTAAACGCAATTAAGTGGATAAATTAGACACTAAGAAGTAATCAAGGCTATAATAATCTAAGTCACTACTTAAGATTTAGAATCACCCTTAGCCTAAAATGTAGTTAGATTTGATTTTCTTTTTTTTAGTTAGTTTTTATTCATATCTTAATTTAAATTGTGTTCACTCAACTTAAGCAAAAGTGAAAAGTCATTGTTCAACTTCATTGTTGGCAACAAGTCCTAGTGGGAACGATATCTTACTCACTCTTTATTACTTGATACAACTCGTGTACTTGCGGAGTCTTAGGCTCTACATTTTGGCCCTATCAAGTTTTTGGCACCATTATTGGGGACTTGTGTACTATCACTATTTGGTTGGAATTGATTGAGCATTAGTAGTTTAAGCTTGAATTTTGTGAATTTTGTTTTTCTTATTTTTGTTCATCTTTTGAAAAAAAAATAAAAAATGGATTATTCACAACATTCATTTGAGTATTCATTTGTTGATAGATTGTCAAACTTTGTTCTTTACTGGTAATGCATGTGGATGAAATGAGGCAAGCAAATATAAATGCTGGTTGGAATGAAAATGTTGATTCTTATCCTTATAATTTTTTTTCTTGTGTTTATTATGGAGACAGTCTTTATACAAGTATTGTCCATATAGTGCAATTAGTCATTATAGGAGATATGATTTCACTAGGAAGCAAACATGTTTTGATAATTCCTTTTATCTTAGTGGAAGTTTAGAGCAATAAGGCCACGTTTGGTATCGTGGAAGTGGGAGGGTAGGAAGTGGAAGCGGATCTTATATTTTGTGTGTTTGGTAGGTTTGAGGTCACTTCTCTAGGGAAGTGACTTCTATCAAAAATGATGAATGATGGAAGTCACTTCCATAAAAAATGATAGAAGTCACTTCCATCAGCCCCCCCAAAGAATTGGTTCCACTTCTATGGAAGTGGAATTTTATTGACCAATTTGCCCCTATGTTTTATCAAATTCCAAACTTTACCCCTCTTACTTCTTCAACCTCTCGAAAACCTTCAAATTGTGCATAGTCTTCTCCACGCAGTCAAACCTGTCGCACTTGCTCACACCACCACCGAGCCTATCGCACATATCCCATACCACCGTCAAGTAGTCGAACTTGTCGTACACCGCCATCGTACCGGTCGCACTCCACCATCGAACTTGTCGCACGCCACCTCGAGCTATCGCACTTGTCCCACGCCGCCGTCAAGCCATCGAGCTTGCCCCACGCTACCGTTGAACTATAAAACTTAACCCACGTCATCGTCTAGCTGCCGAACTAGATCCGTTTGGGATTGTTTTTTTTCAAATCGATTTTTAGATCTTTTTTCTTGATTGGCTTTCTAGGTTGATTGTTATTCTTGATTGTGTTGATTTTGGTTTGTTGTAATCTTCTCCCTTTGATGTCAATGGCTGCATCTCAACCTTTGTTATCTTAGCCCTTCAATCTTTGCTTCTCCCTTTAATCTCATGCTTTGTATCTCATGGATTTGATTTATATACTATTTAGATTGATGATGATGATCATTTGAGTTTGGATGAATTGTTTATTGCCTGATTATTTGTCATTGGAGTGGATATTTTTTTCGGTGAACAATTAAGTAGTTGCGTGGATGGATAGTAATGCCTGGATAGGGGTGGAAACAGGCCAGGCCGCCTGTCAGGGGCCTGTGACCTGGCCTGTGATAGGCCTGTTCAGGCCTGGCCTGTCAGGCTAAAAGGCCAGGCCAAGGCCGAATCTAAAGCCTGTTTTGTTTAACAGGCCAGGCCAAGGCTTATTGATAGGCCTGTCAGGCCGGCCTGAGCCTGTTAACATATTTAAAAAAAAATTGGATGAATGGTGATACTAATTACACACAAGTCTTAGAAATTTTTTTCTCACTTCGTCATCTTCAAATCTTCTTCATTTCTTCTGAAAGCCCTAACCCTATTATTCTTCAATCTTCATCTTCATTCTCGAATCTCGCCTCGCCTCACAATCATTCACTCATTCCTCCCCCTCAAATCTCAATCCTCAGCTCCACTTTCCAGAATCATAGATCTCGTCTCTGGCATCGCAGATCTCCTCTTTCTATCATTGTAGCTCGAACAGCGGCATAGGTGCACGACCGTTTCTGGTTCGTTCTAGCACAGATCACTCATTCTGTTTCTGGTTCATTGTCCTAATTTTCGTCACTGTCCTGTTGGCTGTTCTGGTTTTTCTGGTTCTTCATTTTCGGATTCTAGTTCTGGTTTATTTTCAGATTCTTCACTGTTCTGGTTGGCTTTCTGGTTCAGTTTCTGGTTCATTGTCATGATTTTCGTCATTGTCCTGTTCTTGTTTAATTTCTGTTTCTGGTTCATAATTTTCGGTCAGGAGGAAGGTCTTAAAGAAAGGTTTATTCTGTTTCTGGTTCATAATTATCCTGTTCATGATTTTCTGTTTCTGGTTCATTGTTTCTGTTCTTGTTTAATTTCTGTTTCTGGTTCATGATTGTTTGGATATATGTTTGGGTATGTTTCATGATTCTGTTTCTGGGTATGTTTCTGGTTCATGAGCCAGAGATTTTAAATTAAACATGCTTCACATCAAGAATTAATTGCTTCTAATCACTCTACTATTGTTTTACACGTCCATTTTCAATCCAGCAATGAATACTCAAAGGGACAAATAATAAATAGGAAAAGATTATATTGAAAGTCAAACATGGCCCACGTCAAGTATATGTTGAGCTTCTTGCTACCAAAGTGTGAACTTATTTAATTGAACTTTTGAAGTGTATGCGTAATACATTTTGTATCGTTAGAATCTTTTCATTGGATCCACGGAATCTATGTGCTGTCTGCAAAACATATATATGGTTCATATTTATATTGTTGCATTTCAGAATTCTGGTTGATGAATTAACGAATTAATTCAACGGATATAAATACTGTCTGTCTGTGTGTCTATATATATGTATGTATGTATAACTATATATAACTGGTGGCAAAGTAGGTAACTTTAGGGGTCAGCTTTAATGTGCATGCTTGAGATGTTTGATGATTAGTAGTCTGAGGACAAATTTGGAGTAATATGCATGCTTCAGTTCTGTGGTCCACTTTAATTATATATATATATATATATTTTATATCATATAATAATTATTTTATGTAGACCCTTTCATTAATCAGTTTCTTATATTATATAACAAAAAAATTAGTTTCTTATTATTATTATTTTAATAAAGAAGACTCGTTTTGTTGGGGGAAAAAAACTCCATCGTTTTATTAATTATATATAAATAAGCAATATGAATAATTTAATCAATGATATAAATGTTAGTGCAATTTATAAGAAGGTTCTAAAAATGTTAGTTGATAATTGAGTAAAGCTATGGGCAACAATTTTGTTCAAATATGGTTTGCTTAACTGATATTGATCTTGCAATTGTTACTGATTTTGCAGACAGTGAGGGGCAAGTGTTTTGAGAAGTGCATCATAAAACCAGGGTCGAGCTTAAGTGGAGGCGAAAGTAGTTGCATCTCTAGACGTGTGGAACGATATATTGAGGCCACTGACATCATTAGCAAAGCCTTATTTTCTACATCTTGATAAAACTCTCATATGATTCAAAAAAATGAGAGTTTTCTAAGCATGTGGTTTATAATGTTATCTCATTATAAATGTCTAATCCTTTTCATGATTTATCCCTTCACATTCCAGTTATTTGGTTAGATTGAAATTCTTGTGAGATTGTGCTAACAAAAGAATGTTAGTTTTGCTTTGATGTTGCAATGACCTTGTTTAATCGTTCCTTGATTTTATGATAGACTTTAATTCTCTTGTGTTTTGATGTATTTTGAATCATTGATAGTATTTTATGTAAATTTCAGCCTGTTTTTGGCCTGTTTAAGGAGGCCTGTTAAGGAGGCCTGTTTTCGGCCTATGGCCTGTTGGCCTGTTTTATAGTGTGGCCTGTAGGCCTGTTGGTTTGCTTAAAAAATTTCAAAAAATCAGGCCTCCTTAACAAGCTTCAGGCTAGGCCAGGCCTGTGTACAGGCCAGGCCCAGGCCTAAAATTTAGCCTCCAACAGGCCACAGGCCAGGCTCAGGCCAGTTTATGCCTTAACAGGCCAGGCCTGTTAAGGCAAAAGCCTGGCCTGACCTGGCCTGTTCCACCCCTATGCCTGGAGAAGAGGAGTTTTTTTTGTAGGGGTATTTTGGTATTTTCACATTGTAGATATATATATTTTAATTAAAATTTATATCACACTTCCACTTTCATACTAAACACACTTTAAAACCCCACTTCCAGTTTCATTTCCACTTCCACTTTCACTTCCCTTAAAAACTCTTCCATTGTACCAAAATGAGGCGTAAGAGTCTTTGGATCCATATATCAAGTATTATTCTAATGAGATAACCTCATCATTTCACTCTTATCCATATGTTGAAAGACACACCCATGAGGAATTTGAAGAATCTTGCTTCAAAAGATTAGTTAAGGATTCCCTTCATGAACAAAAGAAGCTTGATATGAGTATTGAGTCAAGTATCCAAAATATTGGAGCTCATATGAGTCAAATGCAAAAAGGCATTGAAGAAATAAAACTACAAAACTCCTTTAATCATATTTCCAATTGGAGCTTTGATGAAAGTGATTATGAGGAAGTTAAAGAGAGGGAATTGCATGAGACTATATATAATGTGGAAATTGAATTTGAGCCTGAAATTAAATTGGGAGAGAATAGTGGGTGTTCAATTGAGGTTCCAATTATGGAGCTTAATTCATGTCATTTTAATATTGAGGTTGCTAAGGAAATCCAAAGAGTTAAAATTCATAATTCTCCTATTGAAGTTTTAACTCTTACTGATTAGAGTCAAGTAGATTTTGTTGGATGCTCTAAATGTTTGAAAGTGCCTTTATATATTTGCAATGATATGCATGTTGTGGTTTTTTTGAATTCAGTGAATGCTTGTATTCTAAGGTTGTCTATGATTGAAGAAGTACTAATAATTAACTTGAATGATCATTTTTTATGTGAGAAACCTGTTGCTTGAAAAAGAATGAAGACAAGGTAATTGTGGTGTCTGATATGTTAGATCTCACATGTTTTGATGATAACAAAGAATGGATGTGAAAAAGATTTGATAAAAAATATAAGTTTGAACAAAGTAATGACAGAGCAAATCATCACTTGAAGTAAGCACTGGAGTAATGAAGAAAAGCCAAGAGAGAAAGCTAAGAAACTTCATCATTGGCAAAGTTTCTAAAGGGTTACTCGAGTAAGAACTCGAGTAATGAGACAGAAACTTGAAGTAACCAGAGCACAAAACCTCAAGTAACTCATGGCCAGATACATCACTCGAGGGACGACTCGAGTAAGATGAAATGAAAAGAAGAGTTACTCGAGTCACCATTCCAGTAACCTGCCATAAGGAAATGCGTTGCTGTCGGCCTGCCAACATTACTCGAGTAAGTACTCAAGTAATCAGGGAAATCACTTCCAGTTGCTCTCAACCTGCCAATATTACTCGAGTCAGTACTCGAGTCCCCTGCTTCAAGAAATATGTTGCTCTCGGCATTCCAATCCTGCCAATGTTACTCGAGGAGCAACTCGAGTAAATCAATGTGGTAAACAAAACTTAAAGGTAATACTTGATTAATCTCAAATATTCTAATCACACTTTACTCGAGGAACCACTCAAGTATGCAGGTATTAAATTGTTCTATATCAAAGATTTGAACTAGATTACTCGAGTCAATAATCGAGTAATCTGCAGAGTTATTTACAATACACTTGAAGTATCCACCCGAGTAAGCTATACAGAAAATTAATGTTTACTTGAGGCGGTACTCGAGTAAACAGGTAAGCAAAACTTGAAATGTTCTCGGCTTAAAACCCTGCCAACATTACTGGAGTAAAGCATCGAGTAACCTGTGAAGAAAATTGTAGTATACTCGAGTAAGTACTCAAGTAAATAGGTATTTCTAAGGTTTGTAAATTTGTTTACTCCATACACTACCCAAGTAATGTAATGTTCATTTATTGACTTGCTCTTTATCAATATTTTCGCGAAGATACTCGAGTAATCAAACCCAAAAATTTAGAAATCATTCCAACATTCATTGATTTGTTTCCTATGTGATTAACCCTTTATTGTATTAGTATTCTTAGCATATTTACAGATAGACAATGAAGAGATCTTACCAAATAAGGAAAGTCAAATGCAATGTTCAAATGCTACCTACCACCACCTACCGCAAACGGATATTTTTCAAAAACTGGAAAAGTCAACAGTGGCTGTGTATACTCTAACGAACAAGAAGAAAATGTTCCAACAGTCATTATCAACACATCTATATATATGGGAATATCCAAACAAAGATGACAACAAGAACACACACGAACGCATTATCAAGTTCACATTCAACACTCTTTTTTTACACATACTTGTAATTCTGTACTTCAGTGATTCTTATTCACTCTGTAAGAGAGATATTTCATTCAAACTCAATATTTGTTATTGAGGTAACTTAAGGTTGTGGAATCTTGAGTTGGGATTGGATTACAACTTGTAAGGGGGAGCGAGTGTCTAGGCGAAGGAACTTGCTTGTACCGAGCTGCCAAGAACCCACTGAATCTTGGAAATTATAGTGAAACTCTCAGAGAAGCTCTGAGGACTAGACATAGGTCAAAGTGGTTGTGACCAAACCAGTATAACTCCTGGTGTACACTTCGGTGACATTTCTCTTTACTCTTTACTGCTTTATATTCACCGTCAAGTTTTATATTTGTAACAAAATTTTTAGTATCACCCAATTCACCCCCCTCTTGGGTGAAACGCTTGCTCTGACATGATACATATGATTAGATAATTGTGTTGAGAAGTCTGACTGAAGGCTTAAAATTTAACGCTTGTTGGGAGGCAACCCAATATAATGAATTATGCTTTCAATTATTTTTCTTTTCTTTTATTTATCTATCTATTTATTTATTTGTTGGCTATCTCTTAGACTCAAATTTTTCACTAACACCCCTCTCAAGTTTCATTAAAGGAATTTAAAGTTCATTGAAGGTGCTAGAGGAAGAACTCTACATCAGACTCAAAAATCTAAACTAGGGGAGTACTAGTTCCCTTCTCTCTTTATTGACTTTTACAACATTGAGGACAATGTTTGATTTAAGCGTGGGGAGGGTATATATAATTTTTTGTGCTTGTCCTTTTATGCAATTGATAAGTTTTTTTTTCAAGATTTTCATAGTTGAAATTTTTGCATTGCTTATGATTGAACTTAAATTTGAGCCTTCCTCATTTTAGAAAATGTTATTGAAAAAAAAATAAAATAGAAAAGAATGTTTCAATTAAGCCTCTAAACTATAATCTTTTGTATAAATCTGGATATGGACTATGAGAATAGGGTTAACTTGTAATATGACCAACATATTATTAGTTTATGAATATTTTGTCACTTAATTTCTTTAGAAGTTTCATGATAACCCTTGTTGGCTAAGAAAAGCTTTTATTTAGGGAAATGACTCGTGGAAAAAAAAGAAAAAAATAAGAGCGAAGAAAAAGACAAAAAAAAAAAGAATAAGAAACACACACTATAAAAAAAACTATAAATTTTTGACGAAATTTTCCATGGAAACAATTTCGGTGGCAAATTTCGATAGAATTCCGTCGGAAAAGTTTCTGACAGAATTTCTGACGGAATTTGTTTTTCCCATGGAATTAGCAACGGAAAATATTCTATGGCAAATTTCGTCGGAAATTCCGTAGCAAATTGTCACGAAAATTTCTGTCGGAAATTCCATGGCAAAATTTAAAAATCATTATTTTTTAATTTAATTAATTTTAAAAATATTTTTATAAAATTTATTATTTATTAATTAATATATTTAATTTAATTTAATTTTTATTTTTTAATTATTATTTTGTAATTTCTAAAATATTTTTAATTTCCAATCATAGGTTTTGGTCCCTGTAGGGGAAAATGATCATATAAAAATTTATTTATAAAAAATAAAATTTATTAGTTATTAATTAATATGAGCAAAAAATATTAGTTAATATTTATTTATTAGTTATTAATTAATTTTATTAAAAAAGTAAATTTAGAAATTAGATAAAAATATAGTCATATAAAATTTATATAAGATGTAAAATTTTTTAATTAAAGTTAATTTATATTAAAAATTATAAGCATATATAAAATTATTTTATATTATTATTACATTTATATATAAGAAACAAATATATATTTATAAATAATTGATTATATATAATAAGATTATATATATTTGTGTAATAATAAAACGCCAAAGTAGTTTAGCCTATTCAGTAAGGCATCGCGCACGTATGTACGAGGTCGTTGGTTTGAGCCAAAGGAGGACAACTTGAGTTGCATTTCTACGAAAAAAGAGGGTGCGACACGTGGCTATGGGAGGTTGAGACATATGGCGGAGCAAGGTTGTGACACGTGGCAGATCTAGATGTTGCCAATAAGGTGGAGGCCACAGGAACTGCCACGCACTACCGCCGGCAACCAGGTGGAGGTCGCTGGAGTTGCCACTTGGCCTTTTAAAATTTAAAAAATAAAAAATAGGTTTGTGACGGAATTGAATTCCATCAGAAGTTTGTGACGGAATATTAATTCCGTCGAAAATTGGTTTGTCACATTATTATTAGCGATGGAATCCATTTCGTCGGAAACTCTGAATTTCGTGGCAAATTCCGTCAGAAAATCAATGTTTTTTTAGTGATAACTCCAATGGCTTCTCTAGAGCTAACTTAATAACTGGGGGCACTTCATACTAATGTTGGCACTCACGTCAAACGGTAAAGTCAAAGAGGGCTATGAGTTAGGCTAAAAGCCTCTTGAGGTATGTGTTGGAGTAACTAAGTAACCGATGCTACATTACCCATGTGCAAAGTTACATCAAAAGAAAACCTATAACAGCCCAATATGAAAAAAATAGTAAAAAATGAAGGAGAAAAAAAAATATAATGAATCAATTTTCTACGTGATGATCCTTATTAAATTAAATGAAAAGATTGGTTAAGTGGAGCATTTGAATTTTTCTGGAGGAGTTGAGTAGCTTAATATTCCTTTACTAATCTTATTGTTGCACTTGTTATTAGCCAATCTTTTTGTCATAATATTAGTAGACTATTACAATTGATTAAGGTTGTTGGCTTAGTGATCCATTCTTATAAGAGATTAAATTGAACAAAATTTGATAGCATGATCTAAGTGTGGTGATGTATTGTTCTTTGTTTAGGAATTTCGTAAGCAATGTTTTTTTTGTTTGGATAATGAATTTTCTTTTTTTTTTCTTTTTTTTTGCTTGAGGACAAGCAAATGTTTCAATGTGCGGGAGTTTGATAAGTATATATTTTATAATTAAATAGGAGTAGATTTGAGATACTTTTGATTAAATTTATTAATATTTTATACTTATTTAATTATCTTTTATATATTTTTATATCATTTAATTAATTATAGGATAAAAGGATATTTTGATATAAAATCTACTCATATCCTAATTTATTTTGTAGGAGATATTATAAGATTCAAGTAAGAACAAAATATCAGTATAATATATCTATAGTATGTGATTATTGATAAAAAAAGAGATACACTAAGATATTGTAATAGAAATGCATGAAGGGAGGCAATATCTATCTATATATATGCTAGGCGTAACAAGAGAGAGGTGTGTTCTATTTTTCTGGTTGGTAATGGTAAGGCAAAAGCTTTAATAGAGGGAGATTAAAGTTTGGAGATGCAAAAGAGTGACAACACGAATAGAAATTCGACATTGAGTTTTTGTTTTTCCTTGCTTTTCCCTTCTTTCTTTTGTCTTTTTATTTTTTCTTTGGTTAGCAATTATTTTGATCATTATAATGTTCAATTTATGTAGCTAAACCTTGGTTTTGGATTATTTAGTTCGATTATGGATTAATGGATGATAATTTTTGTCATTAATTGCTTTAATATTATATTTGTTGATTTAATTGTGTGTTTGATTATCATGAAATAAGAGATATCTTATTGGGATTATTTTGGCATTCTAAAGGAGCCTATCGAAGGAAATTTTGACTACACCTTCAATTGAATCGTGTAGGATTAGGTTTTCGGATTTAATTTGCTTGTAGGGTAGACATATACCTACTGGCCCTGCATGGTCGCATTACGCTTACACTTAAATTAGTCCAATTAAGTATTAATCACCTAAGACATTAGGGATTAACATAGTTGGAATGTCTTTTAGTTGATCGAAAGACACTCTTAGGTAAATAAGAGACCTAGACTAGCAAATATAACTTTAAATGCAATTAAGTGGATAAATTTGATACTAAGAAGTAATCATGGCTGTAATAATCTAAGTTCTCACTTAAGATTTAGAATCACCCTTAGCCTAAAATGTAGTTAGATTTGATTTTCTTTTTTTAGTTAGTTTTTATTCATATATTGATTTAAATTGTGTTCACTCAACTTAAGCAAAAGTGTAAAGTCATTGCTCAACTGCATTGTTGACACCAAGTCCTAGTAGGAACGATATCTTACTCACTCTATTAATTGATATAGCCCATGCACTTGCAGAGTCTTAGGCTCTATATTTTGCCTCTATCACCCTTTATTTGAACAACTCTATTATGTTGAAGGGTTATAGGTATTGATAGTTGCCTAACAATCCCTTTATACACAGAGCATCTTGAATTGATCACATAGGTGTTCTTAACCCTTGTTAGTTCATAAGGTCTTATCTTTTTATTTTAACTAATGCCTAAGTAAATTTGGCCATTATCTAATAGCCTCACAACTGCCTAAAATTAGGTAAACATAATAGCATTTCGTGTAAACATCCATGACGTTAATGAAACACTATGCTATGTGTTTTTCCCTTATGTTCATTGGTTCATAAATGCCATAGTTTGCTAATTGCAGAGGATATTTTCTCAAAGTGTTTCCTTGTCCTTCTTACCAATTAGACTAAGTTCTCAACTACTTATAAGGGTAATAACTATTTAGTATATGTTATTTAGCAAATTCTCTTTTGCTAGTTTGATCATTTTGTTTGATCAATGTGTGTATATGGCAAGAAATGGAATTGTTATCTTTAAAAGGAAACATAAAAAATCCAACAAAGGATTTGCGAGTCACAGTCCCATCGATCTTTAACTAAAGTGATAACAAAGATGTGATTTTGACAGTTGCACATTGCATGGAGTGAATCACGATGGTTTATTTATGTACAGTTAGTGTGCATGTTCCAATCCTTTGATTCTTTCTCTTTCTTGCTTTGTATCCAACACTAAGTCATATGCTTCTGTGAAACATACACTACTCATATGGATTGTTTGTTCTACAACCCTTAAAGGATTATCTATGTAGCATTTCATCTTTATAGAAAGTATTGACCTCCTCTAGATCAAGTTTACCTCAGGTTTTTTGCCCTTGGCCTTAAAGGATGAATATTCCCACTCTTTAGCTAAGTTCTATTGACTTATGGATCTCGGATCCTTCAATCTTTCATACTCAAGTTCAATGTGGTGAATCACATTACGGAAGGTTACAATATACATATCATGAGTAATATTTGCTTTCATATACTCCCACTCGCTAGAAGATAAGGTTTACTCCTACTCATTGAGAGACATAGCTTGCTGCCACTCACTGGAAGACATCTTGTCACAACATACGCTTGCTATTTATTAGAAAGAACTTGTCTTGTTTGTTTCAACTTCTTAGCTTGACATTTGCCTAAAGTGTTGCCTAAACAACATGTTAGGACTTAGTATACTATATTAAAACTTAACTTAGTTTTAACTTTATAGTAGAAGATTGTCAATTTCATCATCTTCCAATGCTATCCACATGTTTGGATAGAGTTATATTGCTCATGCCATCATAAATTTGAGAAATCTTGTTCTTTCTATGCTTGGTCACATAAGCTTTCAATATCCTTTAGTTGCTTTAGTCTTTAAATACTAAAGACTAATTGGTAGGATGTCCCAAACATCTCATTCTCCTAAATGCAAGAGATTTGAGAGTTTCTAACTCTATAAATATCTCTATTAAGCTTGTCTTTATAAGCTCAATTAAATAGATCTGGTCATAATTTGGTCACGTTGATGATTATGGTATACAAATCATATTTATTTGTTCAAATGAGACATAGGATAATTAGATAATAGGCTCACTAGTTTCATGTTCAGGAGACAACTATGTTGACTCCCATTCCAATCAAGCTAGTTACCTCATCACTCTTTTAACCATAGTTTTTATTGAACACTTTCCCCTTTAGATTTTTGAATACATTCCAGCAACTCCCACTCAATCAAAGTAGTTTTAATAATAAGATAATAATATAATATCATCTAAATAACAATATGAATGTTCATGAAATGAAGAGAATATCCTTAATTCAATTCTAAAAGCAAAGAATTTAATCATAAATTCAATGAAGAAAGCACATTCAAAATATGTAAAAATATTTGCCTCATATTGATGTCTCTTAACTAGGTTATCCCTCTTATAGGCCCTTATGATCATATGAACTCATGTAGCGTCTAACTACAATGTCAAGATCCTCTTAGCCATGCTTACATCCACTTACTTGAACATTTTTGCAGCATACCTCCCATTTGATGATATTATTCCTATATCTCTATCTATTTTGTCCTTTATCATAATACTTGTGAAAAAGGATTGACTTAGAAGTCACTGCTTCAATGCTAATTGATTCAATGTGGTTAGAAGCATTTGAGGACTTATTATTATTTAATAATTTCAAGATGCTAAAAGTTTCATGTTTTATCTTCAAGGATTTTGAGTTATGTTGGATAAGATCTCATGTTCAAAAAACTCATTTGAACAATTTCCTAGTTTAAAGGATCATTCAACATTAACCTTATATTGCAGCTAAAATATTCTTAATAAGTAAACCAACTTCTCCCAAAAACAATAGAATCAATATAAACTCAATTTGAACATTTTTGGGAATCCCTAAATGCAAATAAACACCTTTTTTACTCAAATTAGATCTAAAAATTCTTTAAACATATGCAAATTATATATCAAATTGAAGCTCCCAAATTTAAGAATTTTTAGGGACAAACTATGTCTCAATGAAGGTCTTACGCTCCCATAGGCACCCCAAGAAGGTGTTTAGATCAAAAAATCTTGAAAAATTAGAAAAATCCAATGAAGCCACTCTCAGTGGAGGCCTGTGTTGCCCTGCTGCCATCGACCGACGACACACACCATCCTCTCTCCGATGGTGTCAACCACGTGGTAGATAGTGGCCCCCAGGTCCCCACACGCCACTTGTCAATTTCTGGATTTTTTTAATTCAATGGTTAACAATTGACCATTGACTGGTTAATGGTCAATAGTTGGCTGTTGACCGGTTAGCGGTCTACCCTTTTGACCGCGACTGATGATGTGGCATAACGGTATGGCACAAAACGTTGATTTGATACTTGTCAACACTCGTTTCCATTTCAATAATCAAAGAGCAATAAAGACAGAGTTCTGGGGACATACAGAAAAGTATATATATACTGATAAAAGTATTTATTTACAATTCAAAGTCGTCCGTTGACTAAATATAGAATGCTACAGTATTTCCCATATTTACAGGATTTCCTTGAAATAACTTAAACATAAACTAACTATAACCACGATCTTTGCCCTTGCCTCAAGATACATGCCAATCACTTATTAGCATCTACACCTTTGCCTTTCGACCCACTGGCACTAGCTGAGATATTTGTTTTTTTGAAAAAGGAGTGAGATTCCAAGGAATCCCAGTAGAAACATACGATCAACATATAAGATATAAAAATTAAATATGCAATGCACCATATTAGGCAAAAATGAAAGTTCGATTCGATTCACATGTAAGTTCCTCAGTAGAGTCACCAACTATAGCTAGGATTTTCAATAGTATACCTCAATTGAGTCATCGACCACAGTTAGGATTTTTTATATACCTTTGTTGGGCACCAAACCAAAACTAGGTATTGTGCCTCTAGCAGGCAATCATATCACAAATTACAGTAACACATACATACAATTAATCACATAGTATATGAGAGATGGTAGTCCCTACCTCAAAGTTTTATCAACCCCTTTTTATGTGCCTCGTAAAACATGTCGCTTCCAGCTTTCAACTCGATTCTAAAATATTAAATGTGCAAAAAATAGGTCATAACCTATCCAAGTATAATTTTAGACTCTTCTACAGTGTTTCTTGTGGTTACATTAGTCTATAGTGAAAATTTACCAAAATGCCCCCAGGACCCTGGCCCAGCCCGGCCCCGCAGTACTCAGCCCGACAGCATGTTTTCCCAAAATTTTGACCAGAGCTATCCTAATGTATTTTCACCCAAAGAATCCATTTTTAGGCTTAAATTACCAGATTGAGTGTAAAATTATGAAATTACCCTTGACAGCCCCATTTTGGGGTTTTAAGGGCGTTTTCGTAATTATGCATTTTTCACGCTTTTCTGAAAAAGTGATCAACTATAACCCTACCTGTTTTTGCCTCCTGAATCCAATAGAACTATCAAATCATTAAAAATCCCACTCCTTCCCCTAGATCTGGTCTTGGCCGAAACTTTCACCAAGAAAAAGGGAAACTTTGGAGTTTTGTGTTTTAGCTTCCAAAGTTTGTGCCTTTTCACTTCTAATCCCTTATTAAGTCATTTAAACACATTCTAACCATGATTCAAAGAAATTTGGGACAACTTAACTAAATATCACCAAACCCAACCACAAACCTCAACAACAACATCATACTAGTATAGATATAACGTTTGTGAAGTTACCTCTTGAGGTCTTGAGTTCTCTCTCTCTAGGCGTCCTTCTCTCTCTCTCTCTCCTTGAGCTCAAGATGTGTTTTCTAAACCATGATTCCATAGAGAATGAGAGTTTAGAGAAGATTTCCAAGCAAGATCACAAGAAACTCTTAAGAAATCACACTTACCTTAAGCTTCTTCTTCTTCTTTCTCTCTAGAACTTGAGAGCTCTTGAACTCTCTCTTTCTCTTCTTTCTCTTGTGTTGAATAAAAATAAGGAAGGGAAGAGGAAGAAAGAGTTTTTATAAAATATCTCCAATCTCCTTTAATTACTTGATCTCCATCAATGCATCACATGGTGACACTTGGCATTAGCTTCATCTCTTTCCAATTGATGTTATAAGGCTTCAATTAGCCTTGAACTAATTTCCCTCTCCCTTTGGTTAGCTCAAAACTGTCCCCCCCTTATGTCTCCACTAACCAAATAGTTTCTTCCAACTAATCCAACCATGTACTCAATTTTTGTACTCTAATCATGATTACTTTGTAAAAGTAACATTATTTTAACTCAATTAGATATGTGCTCATCTTCATCAATTATAAACTAATCCCTTTACCATAGGATAATGAAACTTAGCATGTTTAATCCCATTAATCATTTTTCCCTTTCACTTTCTTGTGCTAGGCAAAAATTTACAAGAAAAAGAAAATAGGAATTGTTTAAATATTTCCATAATGCCTTTAAATGAATTGTGCACAAGTCCTTCCAATTTCACAACTCTTTATTTATTCTTTGTGGAATATTCCAAATATACATTCTGTAATGCCCCAAATTTTGATTAAGGAATAATGAGGAATATTATGGGAAATTGTGAATTTAAATTGGAATTATTATGTGTTTTGTGGAAATTTTAATAAATGTGTCATAATCAAGAAAAATGAAAGAACGGAAATTGTCAGTTAATTAGTCAGTGATTAATGGAGAAATTAATTACTAACTAATAAGAAATGAGATGTGTGACTATATGACTAATGAAGGGATTAAAGTCATTAATTGGTACATTCTTTATGAAAGCCAATGGCATTGTGACATATAGCAAGATTGTGTGTGTGTGAAGGGAGAAAAGTCAAACACCCACTATTTTATTGTTTTCTCTCTCTCTCTTCCTCCCTCCCTTTTCGCTGGAAGAAGCATGGGTGTGTGAAGCTCATCATTGCTTCATCTCTTTCACTCTTTCATCTCACTCATCTCTCTCATTCCTCTCTCTCTTGTCTGGAGCCATTGATGAAGAAAAGAGAAGGAGAAAAGGCTTGATTTAAGGTATGATAATGACTCCAAATGCCAAAACTCATTTCATTAATATTGTTCTTTGAGTTAAGAGCTTCATTTTGATGGTTCTAGTTTGCTATTTACTATTGATTTGAGCTCTCAAGGAATTTTGAATCGCATCTTCTGACAGTCTCTTGACCAGTTTGTGGTAGTATTTATCGACGACATTTTGATTTACTCCAAGAGTAAGGAGGAACATGAGCAACATCTAAGAATCATGCTGAGAATCTTGTGGGAAAAGCAACTCTATGCCAAGATGAGCAAGTGTGAGTTTTGGCTTACGGAAGTGAAGTTCCTTAGCCATGTGATCTCACAAGATGGGGTATCGGTGGATCCCAGTAAGGTGGAAGTAGTGCTTGATTGGGAAAGGCCAGATACTATTTCTGAGATTCGCAATTTTTAGGGTCTTGCTGGTTACTATCGAAGGTTCATTCAGAACTTCTCGCGTATTGCATTGTCGATGACCAAGCTCACGAGGAAGGATCAACTATTTTTATGGAATGAACGTTGTGAGCGAAGCTTCTCGAAGCTGAAGGAGAGGTTGACTACGACACCAATGTTGATTATACCTGATTCCAATGAGACTTACGTAGTGTACAGTGATGCAAGTAAGCAGGGGTTAGGGTGTGTCCTGGTGCAGCAGGGAAGAATGGTGGCCTATGCTTCTTGACGGTTCAAAACCGCATGAGATGAACTACCCCACTCATGATCTGGAGCTTACGGCAATAGTGTTTGCATTGAAAATTTGGCGTCATTACCTGTATGGTGTGACAGTGGAATTGTACTACGACCACAAAAGTCTTAAATATCTGTATGATCAAAAAGAGTTGAACATGAGACAGTGTCGGTGGATGGAGTTGTTGAAAGATTATAACCTGGAAATCAAATGTCATCCGATTAAGGATAATGTCGTCATGGATGCTTTGAGTCAGAAGGCAGTGCTAGTGGCAACAAAGATGATCCAGGAGAAGAAACTGATAGAGGATTTTCAGTATTTGAATCTCTTGAATGATATCCTGTGTGCCAATTATGGTGTGGTCCAAAGGGAGAATGACTTGAGGACTGAAATTGAAGAGACTCATATGCATGATGAGTGGGCCCAGTCTATCCGAGCTATGATTGAGCAAGGAGGGACTCGGGTTTATGATTTATCACCTAGTGGACTGGTGCATTACCAAAAGATATCTATGTTCCACTGAGGGCTAACTTGAGGCTGAGAATTCTTGATGAGGCTTATAAGAGTCAGTATACTCTGCACCCCGGTATGACCAAGATGTATCACAACTTAAAATCCATGTATTGGTGGCTAGGGTTAAAGAGTGATGTGACTAAGTATGTGGCGCGGTGTCTTACCTGTCAAAAGGTGAAGACTGAACACCAGAGACCGCCAGGATTTCTTTAGAGTCCAGAAATTCCATAATAGAAATGGGAGAGTGTGACCATGGATCTAATGGTGGGTCTGCCCAAAATCAGGAACTATGATGCAATCTGGGTAATTGTTGATTGACTCACAAAGTCAGCGCACTTCATACCTATCAATGCTAGCTACTCTCCTAATAAGCTAGCTAAGATATACATCAAAGAGATAGTGAGACTCCATGGTACACCAAAGAACATTATCTCTGACAGAGATCCTTGGTTTACTTCTAGATTCTGGAGGGCTCTGCATGAAGCTATGGGTACTCTGTTGAGGTTTAGCATGGCCTACCATCCTCAAATAGACAGACAGTCAAAAAAGACTATCCAAATGCTAGAAGATATGCTGAAAGCATGTGTCCTAGACTTCAAAGGAAAATGGCACTATTATCTTCCATTAACTGAGTTTACTTACAATAACAGCTATCATACGAGCATTCAGATGGTTCCGTATGGGGCATTGTATGGAAGGAAATGCTAGTCACCGTTGTGCTGGATAGAGTTGTCTGAGAGGAAGTTGTATGGGCCGAATCTTGTTGAGCAAACTTCTGAGCAGATCAAAACTATCAGGAAGAGGCTCCTTGAAACACAGAGTCGGTAGAAGATCTATGCTGATAAGAGGAGAAGGCCTCTAGAGTTTGAAGTGGGGGATCATGTTTTCTTCAGAGTATCTCCGTTCATAAGCATCGGGAGAACAATCAAGCGGAAGAAGATGAGTCCGAGATATATTGGTCCATTAAGATTCTAGCAAGAATCAGACATGTAGTATACCGAATAGCCCTACCCCCGAGTTTGAGTCGATTGCATGATGTTTCCATGTCTCACAGCTCAAGAAGTATCAACCAGACCCAGAGCATATCATTGAGTATGAAGCGGTTGAGTTACAAGGTAGCTTCACTTATGTGGTGAACCAGAGCGTATCATTGATCGAGAAGAGTGACGGTTCAAACATTAAAGCTTACCGTTTCTGAAGGTGGTCTGGAAGGGAATGTCACCAAGTAAAGCAACTTGGGAAGCAGAAGCGGACATGAAGAAGCGATTTCCTGATTTTATGCCCCATAATGTGTAATAAATTTTGAGGGCGAAATTTATTGAACGGGGGGAGAATTGTAATGCCCCAAATTTTGATTAAGGGCTAATGAGGATTATTATGGGAAATTGTGAATTTAAATTAGAATTATTATGTGTTTTGTGGCAATTTTAATAAATGTGCCATAATCAGGAAAATTTAAAGAATGGAAATTGTCGATTAATTAGTCAGTGATTAATGGCATTGTGACATGTGGCAAGAATGTGTGTGTGTGAAGGGAGAAAAGTCAAATACCCACTATTTTATTGTTTTCTCTCTCTCTTCCTCCTTCCCTTTTCACTGGAAGAAGCATGGGTGTGTGAAGCTTATCATTGCTTCATCTCTTTCACTCTTCCATCTCTCTCATTCCTCTATCTCTTATCTGGAGCCATTGATGAAGAAAAGAGATAGAGAAAAGGCTTGATTTAAGGTATGATAATGACTCCAAATGCCAAAACTCATTTCATTAATGTTGTTCCTTGAGTTAAGAGCTTCATTTTAATGGTTCTAGTTTGCCATTTACTGTTGATTTGAGCTCTCAAGGAATTTTGAACTTTGAGAATCAATAAATCTCTTTGGCAAAGTTATAAAGGCAAGTAAGAGAAACCTTTCTATCTATGTTTTATTCCAAATGAATAAGTTTGGAATTTCTTGAGGTTTTGACCTTATTTTTGAAAATTAGGGTCATTGGTAGTTTAGCATGATATGGTTATGGTAAATGGTATTTTGGTATGTGTTTGAATGGATAGAATTGGTTTGGGTTTAAATTGTGAAGTTCGGATGATTTTGGAATATTGATGTTAATGTTGCCCAAAACCAAAGCATGATAATGGAATAAAAATTTGTTGTTTCTAATAGTTCTATTGAATTCATTGGGTGTTTCTGTGTGGGAGTAGCCTTGGGTGAGAGTTTGGGACCATTAGAATCACTTAGGCAAATGTTAGGAAGTGCTGTCAGTTTTTCTATGTTATGGTTTTTAGTCTGTATCACTCGAGTGGTTAGGGGTCCACTCGAGTACGGCATGAATATCACTCGAGTGGTGATGGGTTCCACTTGAGTGTGGGAGTAGCCTTAGGAGAGAGTTTGGGACCATTAGAATCACTTAGGCAAATGTTAGGAAGTGTTGTCAGTTTTTCTGTGTTCTGGTTTCTGCTCTGTATCACTCGAGTGGTCAGGGGTCCACTCGAGTGCGGCATGAATATCACTCGAGTGGTGATGGGTTCCACTCAAGTGTGGTAGTGTATTTTCCCTTTCTGCTTCCAGTTTCATATTGCACTTCTGTATGTAAAGGGCAAGAGTATTGCCTCACTTGGGTGTGGAGGGTTCCCACTCGAGTGAGCCTCGTCCCACTCGAGTGATAGTGTATTTGACACCATGAACTTTTGTCTTGGGTTATCACCACAACCAACTTCTCAAAAATATGTATTAGCACTTGCAAGTGCTAAGCCATCACTCGAGTGCATTTGTTCATGCTCGAGTGATGTCCTTCTCTGAAAATTTCTTGTGCTCTCAGGTGAGAACTTCCTGAACCTCACTTTGGGGTACTCAGGTGAGCATTAGGCTTCCACTAGAGTGATAGAGGTCATGCTCGGGTGCAGCGAGCAATTCTGGTTGCTGTCATTCCTTTTTGCTCTCAAGTAAGCACTTTCTGCACCGCACTTCTTAGGACTCGAGTAAGGGTGAGGCTAACACTCGAGTGTTGCTTCCATGACTCAAGTGTTCGTACATTATTACTCAAGTGAGGTCATCTTCACTCAAGTGTCTCAGTGAAATATACCAATGTTTGTGTTACCAAAAAGGGGATCTTTAGGATAGTTCTTCCAACCCTTTAGGGCTTGTGTTAGAGGTGTTTATGGGTACTAAAAGAGCAATAATGATAACCAAATTAAGTGTTAAGAAGTCATTAAGAATTGAAATATATAATTGACTCCTCGTCACTCATTGTGAAATATAGGATACGATATTTGCCCTACTCGGGAGAGATTTGCGGCAGAGCACGTACGGAACAAACTAGGTAGTGACTTTTCTCTCATGTTGTGTATGATGCTTGGTATGCATGACTTATCATTGTTTGTTGTATCTTTGGCATAAGGCCATTGTGTTATCTCCCGTAGTGCATTACGGCGTGAGCAGTCGTAGGGGGTGATGGTTATCACACCTACCCCTGTCGTTGTAATTACCAGGGGTGCATTGTGGAATTATGGATTCCTGTTTGAGTATCCGGCCAGTGTGGCTGTGTATGTATGTGAAATATTTTATATGGATCCCAGCTGTGGTGATATATGTGATATGATCATGTGATTATGCAATACAACGTGAGTACTTCAACATGAGCAAACGTAAGGGTGATATGAGTCATACATGCCCTTACCGCTGTAACTGCCGTTGTAGTTGTTGTGTGTTGTGTGATGATTTACTTTCATGCTTTGTTGTTGTGCATATAATGAGTGATTTGACACTACGGGAATTCCTTAGAATCTCACTCTCCCAAAAATAATTTTAGACAGGGCCGAAAGATCAAAGAGGAAGCGGGTGACGAAGAGCGGTTAGAGCTCCTGGAAGGAGTTTCACTTTGGGAATATTTGGTTATCATACTTGTAATTTTTGGATATATTCTTGGGAATCAATTGTATATATTTGGGGTATGATAGAGTTTTGTGTAATCCCCAAGAAAAAGGGAAAGAGATTATGGGCGTTATGCCTTGTATAAACCCTTTATTAATCAATGGAACTCGAGTATGTCGGGAATTTATGCTGTACTATGATATGTATGAATGAAATCAACCTGTACATGTCATTTATGTTTGAAATGTGAGTATCAGAATATTGTGAAATAGGTGTTGTAAAAGTTTTTGAAAACCCTGATTTTTGGGAAATTTTATTTTGTCTAAGTCCCAAATTATATATGGTCTCTAATTCAAACTTAATTATGTTTTTATGAACTAATCTTGGCCTTAATCTTAAAGGGGGTTGCACATTCTCCTTTATTGTCCTTAATTAATTGAATTTAGCGTCAATTAATTGGACAATAATTGATCTTGTGCTAAATTGGCAAAGTTATGATTTTCCCATTTCCTTTGCAATCTAATTTCCTTTCTTGAGTTAATTTGTTTATTTTCTCTTGAATATTCACCATTCTATTAAATTTCTCAAATAATTACAATATATATTCAGTGAATATAAAATTTAGGGTCTTACAACACTCTCTCATTGGTGCCACGTGGTGTTGTTGACTGATGATGTGGTACGTTGACTACCACATCATCATCTTCAACCTCCAACAGGGTTATCTTGACCCGGTTGGAGCTCCGGTGGGTCATCGCGACCTACAAACTTCAGAAGGTCATATCTTCCTCTGTTTAAGCTCTGTTTTTCCCATTTTTGGTGTTGTTGGAATCATCGCTGAACAAACTACAAATCCTTGGCTTTTATTTGATTCAAAAACATCTTTTTCAGAAATTGTGAGTTAATTGGTGGCGGTGACAAGGTGACCTGCGAACTTCTCTCCTTTATTTCTCCCTCATCCGATCTTTGTTTGACATATTCTAAGTGTCGTTGGAATCATCTCTTTGAGCTCTACACACCTATGGCCTTACCTTGGGGGAAAACACTCATTTTCAAAAACCCAATTTTCGTTGACGTTGACGGCACTCGGTAACATAAATTAGATGTGTATACTCTACATTTTAAGAGCTCTTCTACCTTATAAGGGTTAATTTTTCTTGTTTGTGATTACATATAGGTTTCAAAAATCTCAACTTTAATTAGATGGAAGAAGTGAGGAGAAGGAGAGAGAAGAAAACTATGTACGTATGGGTTTACGCACATCATCATATGCATGAACATATAAAGGACCATCTCTTGGTACATATAGGATCATACTTGGGGTAGCAGGGGAAAAAGAAAAAAACTGAGAAGCAAATCCATAAAAAATGTATATATATTAATATAAATACATGTATGATTATGAATGAAACACAAAACCTTAGGTGATGAACATTCATTCAAGCCACAATAACGCATGGCAACCCTTACCACTACTACAAAAAAGTAAAGTTGTGGCACTTATAATTGCATTAGCTGTGGCGCTAGAGAAGTGCCACATATCTGGATGCCACTAAAAGAAGCTGTGGTGCTTGAAAGCGCCACAAGCAAGCGCCATAGGAGACCTCCCCTCCTGTGGCACTTCCTCCAACAAGCGCTACTGGAGGATATTTTTTTAAAAAAAATAAAAAGTTAAGCTAAAAAATTTTTTTATTTTAATTTACAAAATAATATTAATTGTCCAGATTTATTTTCAAAATTGAAGATATTGAGGCCAGTGTTAAACTAGAAACTATTGGCAAAAAAGGATAAGCTAAAGAAACTTATATTATGATACAAATATTATATTTTTCTTAATCATGCGTATGGACTAGACTATTTTCTTTTAAATTACTAAAATAAGGTTTTTTGAAATTAAAAATTTATTCAGGCAAAAAATGTTAAAATTGCTTAAGCCTAATCTGAAATCAAGTACTATGAATATGTAAAAACATATGTATATGTTGGTAAATGATTTTGTACTTTAAAAAAGCTAGAAAAATAGTGTAAGGGTTAATATATACATGTACATTACACTAAGGGAACTTCCAATAAGTTCAAAGTCCTGAAATAGGATATATAAAACACACAAATACGTTTGCATAGTATTGACTATTAATTTGAAAGAAAAAATTACAGAAATTATATGCCAAAAAAAAAGAAGAAGAAGAAAAAGCACGTTGAACTTACAGCTTAATTGATCAGTGCAATGGAGTGTGGGACCACGTTACCCGTTGGTGACGCAATGTTGAGTGAAGAGGAAGAGGGAACTTGAGCAGTTGGGACCAACTAGAGTGGGGACCAAAAGTGGAAGACAGTACAAAGAAAAGGGAACAATTGAGATAGGAGTGGGGATGACAGTTGGAACAAAATAGAGAAGTAGATTTGATGATGAAGACGTGTGTGCATGTGGGTGTGTTTTTAAGTGGGAAGATGACAGGAAATTGAGGGAGGGGGGCGACATCCATGGCAAGAAGATGAGAAAGGGAAAGTGAGAGAGGAGGGAATAATTAAAGTGGGAGTCAAAATAAAAGAGAAGGAAGGGGGCCACATGCGAGAAAAGGAAAAAAAGATAAGGGTGGGGGTGGGGGCAATTGTGATTAGTTGGGAGTGGATTATACTATCCACTTAAAGGTTAAAAAAAAAATTTTTTTAATCTGAAGGCCAGCTGTGGCGTCTGGTTGGTCAGGCGCCACAACTGGTGGTAAACCTTTTTTTTTATATAGAACCAGCTGGTCACGTGGTGGCCAGTTGGTCAAAATTTGTTTTTAATATATAACTAGCTACCACAATAAAAAAAAAGTTACTTCAACCACATGTTTTTCAATTATATTTATCAATTAAAATAACTTTTTGTATGGTGAAAAACAGAAAAAAAAATTATATTTTAAAGTTTACATTGATAAGAAACATAAGCATAAAAGTTTGACCTTTGCTTTAAGAAACATATGTAATGACATCAAGTTTTGTAAAACAAGGCTTTTTTTTTCAGTTCCTAACCACATGTTTTTTTATATATATCAATATATATATATATATATATAACTATTTCATTTTTTCAATATTGCACCATACTTAATTTTTTCAAAATTGCATGAAGTTTAAAAAATAAACTATGCTCTTCAAAATTTATAAATAATGCAACTTACTAAAATTTTTTAAAATGATACATTGATTGTTTGCTACACTCAACCATATCATCACGTTTAAGGCCTATATATATTATATTATATTATACAAACACACCCACACATTGTTAAAAAATGTTCAAGGCCTACCATTAATTTCCTATTGACCTCAAAAAAATGTCTTATCAATTCCAAGTGGTCAAAATATTTCATTTTCCCATTTCCTTAGATACTCGTTTTTTTTTTAATGTTTTATCATTCTTTCTTCAGAAGGCTACAATAGCTTTTTGGAAATGTCTTCAATTAATTTCCAGTTTAATATTGAAGTACTTTATCTTATAAGAATGGAATTGTAAAACAAGGTTGCGGCTTTACCCTGTTTTTCAGTTCTATTTAGCCAAAAAAAAAATTTATAATATAACTAGCTGTGGCGCCTGGTTTTCCAGGCGCCACAGCTAGTAAAAAAATTTTTTATTATAAGGGGCCACCTGTGGCGCCTATCAAGGCAAGCATCACAGGTGGCTTACACCAGTTGTGGCGCCTAGTTGCTGGTCAGGTGCTCCTAAGTGTGGCGCCTGTCTTGGCAAGCGTCACACTTGGGTCAACCAGCTGTGGCGCCTAGTCCATCAGGTGTAACCCCCTTCATGATTAAGGCCGAGATTTAGTTCATAAACCCGTAATTGATGTAGAATTAGAGACCTTAGATGATTTTGGGACTTAAACAAAATCAAACTTCCCAAAATCATGGCTTACAAAAAATTTTACAAAATCTGTTCATGACGGTCTCATATTCACATTTCAATACTAAATGGCCTGTACAAGTTGATTTCATTCACAAATATCAGAGTATAAAGCAAATTCCTGACACACTCGGGTTCTATTCATTAATAAGGGTTTTACAAAGGCACAAAGCCCACAATTCATTACCCTTAACTTAGGGATTACACAAAACTATGCTACCAATCTCATTATATACAATTGTTTCCCAAAAACATCCAAAAGATATACATGATAACCAATAACCCAAAATATACTTCTAAACCAGAGCTCTATCCGCTCTTCGTCGCCCACTTTCCCTTTGATCCTTCTGCCCTGTCTAAAACATGGTTTTTGGGAGAGTGAGATTCTAAGGAATCCCCGTAGTGTCAAATCAATCATAGTATGTACAATAATAAAGCATGAAATCAAATCATTATCCACACAAGGCAACTACAACGGCAATTACAACGGCAATTGTTAGTATGACACATGTCATCCCTTACGATTGCTCACGCTAAATTGCCCACGCTGTATTGCATCACAACAATCCACACAATATATTTCACCACAACTGGGATTCATATAAAGCATTTAATCACACAAGCCATACAGGCAAGATTCAAACTCACAGCCCAGGCTGGATTAATAAATGCAGCCCCACGAGTCGGATTCACAAAGTTCCATGTCGATTACAACGGTAGTTCAACGGCCGACCTAGAGATGACCAACATCAATCCCTACACGGCTCACGCTGACCTGCTCGTACTGTAATGGACCATGGTACATGCAGTTCACAATTCAATGATAAGTTATGCATACCAAAACATCATACACAACATGAGAGAAAAGTCACTACCTTGATCCTTCCGGGCGTACTCTGGCACCGGTCTCTCCCGCTTAGGGCAAATGTCGTATCCTAAAATCATTATTAGCGACGAAGAGTTATATTCTATTCCAAGACTTAATTAACTTGAAACACTAAAATTTGGTTATCATAATTGACCCTTAAAAGGCCACAAATGCCTCTAATAAAAGCCCTAAAAGGTTGGGAAACAATAGATTAGAGATCTCCTTTCGAAAACTCAAAGTGCTGGAACACAGGGGTTGGTCGCGGCCAGCCCTTCCTTGGGCCGCGGCCAAAATATGGTCAGAAGGCCATTGGCTGCGGCCAGCCACTCATGGGCCGCGGCCAGAATCAGGCCAGAAAGGTTTGGGCCACGGCCAGCCACCTTGGGCCGCGACCAAGAAATTCCCTGATTCTTGGCTGAACTTCCAAAATTCATAACTAATCCTAGAAAAATTGAAACAAGGTGATTCCAAAGTCAAATGAAAGGTATATAAGTCCTCTTTCAAGGAAAAATATGGCCCATCACTGGAAATCACTACAAAAATACAAAATCACCAAAAACTAAACACTACTCCAAAACAGAGTTCTGTTTCAATCCCAAACTTTGGACAACCATATATCACAGAATACTAAATTAAATGACACAAAATA
Source organism: Inga oerstediana (assembly GCA_963210345.1). Classification (NCBI taxonomy): domain Eukaryota; kingdom Viridiplantae; phylum Streptophyta; class Magnoliopsida; order Fabales; family Fabaceae; genus Inga; species Inga oerstediana. Next base: position 70,345,881 of record OY723401.1, read on the forward strand.
TATGTCCATTTTGAAGCTTAGGATGTGAACTTTAAAACTGGAAAGTTTCATAATTTTCCAACACCATTTGGTCATTCAAAACGCTCGTCCAAACTGACTGCGTAAAACAGAGCTCAAACCAGACAGATTTCCAACTTTTCCCAAGTGATCTAAATGAACCCAAAACCCCAACCAAAGCTATCCCCACACAAAATCACTCAAGGAATCCAATGGAAATGTCAAAATCACCAAAATCCTATTCCATTACCATGCTTTGGTTTTGGGTAACATTAAACACTAAAATCTCAAATTCTCCAAACTTAACAATTTCAAACCCAATCAATTCTATCTATCCAAAATGCATTCCAAACATACAAATTCCATACCAAACACATACCAAACTCCCAATGGCCCTCATTTTCGAAAATGGGCCCAAAATTCCAGAAAATTCAAACTATTTCAAATGGTATGAAACTTAGATAGATAGATTGGTTTCACTCACCTTATCAACTTCTCCAAAGAGAGTTCTTGATTCACTACTTTCCAAAATTTCGTGTGATCACAAACCACAACCAATGGACAAGCTACAACCACCAAAATGAAGCTCATCACTCAAGGATCAATATTAGAGAAGGAAGTTTGAGCAATAGAAGCCATTTTCCTTACCTTTTTCAAGCTTTCTTCTTCTTCCTTTGGGCCACAATGGCTGACGAGAGAGAGAGAGCAAGAATGAGAGAGAGAGAGATGGTGAGAAGAGATGAAAGAAATGATGACATACTCCCTCCATGCTTCCACCAGCGAAAATGAGGGAGAGGAAGAGAGAGAAATTAATTAAAATACTCTCCTATTTGACTTTTCTCCACATCACTCACCATATACACTTTTGACACATGTCCACATGCCATTGGTTTACACCAAATATGTCACCAATTAACTTATCTAATCTCTCCATTAGCCATTTTAATCACACATCCCATTTTATCTTAGTTAGTAATTAATTTCTCCCTTAATTACCAACTCATGACCAATAATTTTATTCTTCCAATTTTTCAATAATTATGACATATTAATTAATATTGCCATAAAACACATAATAATTCAAATTAAATTCATAATTATCCACAATAATCATGATTTGCCCTTAATCAAAAATTGGGATATTACATCAGGCGCCACAGCTGGTACCCAAAATTAAAAAAATAAAATAAAATAGAAAAGGATAAAAAATGCAATTGTGACACTTCTTTAAAGAAGGGTCACAAAATGTACGTCACATTTTGACCTTTTTGTAGTAATGCACGCAAAACATGTATATTTACAATATACAATAGGCAGATAAGGTAGTAACATATTTCACACATGAGATCATGCCAAGAGAAAATCATGATAAGTGCAGCAGGAAAAAAATCATACTCGGCATGATGAAACATATAAGCAATTTATATTACATACTTATTCACAGAGAATAATCACAACCTTATGATCAATTGGCTCTGATATCAATGTAGAAAAAGTAAAGGAGAGAGAATAAACTAGCGTACCGGGGTGAATCTATATTCGAATCCAAATCAAAGCTTCAATGCTCTATAACTCAAACATAATAACGCTTACGCAATTATTAGACTACTAGAGCTTAATTAAGATTGGCACAGCATATCACCCGAACAAGAAAGATAGTAGGAGAAAAGAGATATTGCCAGATAACTCAATGGCAGGGGTGAGGTTCAATTGAGAGATGCACAACCTATTTATATAGGTCTAGGGAGACACTAATTAGAAAGTTATTTGCACTCCTAGTTTCCCTAGGTAATAATCAGGAAATTAATTCTTGTTTAATTTTCTAATATACAATTACCTATTGTCAATTAACAAGTCCATAATACTAATTTGGTTCTTATTTGATAAGGCTACTTGTTTTCTAATCAAATAGTCTGGCCCATCAAGGGCGGACCTGGACCCAAAGTCCAACAGTTGACATATTTGCTAAATGATCAACATTAGTTGACTTAATGGTTGTAACATGTTTGCACCATTTTGAAAATTTCATGTGTAATTTATTTCACCCAAGGAGAGTTTATGGTGTCTAGTGCCCTGGTAGAATACTTCATGTGTAGATTAATTTGCAACTTAACCCATATATACATATATATATATATATATGTATATAAATATATATAGTTAAAACTGGGTAAGCGCTTTAATTAAAGAGTGATTTTCATGCAGCAGCAAATTTTTTGAATTTATATATCTTCCAATCCTTATATAATAAAGAATTTGTAAAGGATATGATTGTCTCTCATAATCATTACTTGATTTTTTTGAGCTAGGCATATTACACAGATGCTAGATATGGCCAGCTTTTGGTATATTAAACATTACTCATTCATTATTATTCTTTTGTGTTTTTTTTAACTAAATGTGTTTTACTTTGATGTAGATATTTGGTAAAAACGTTTAGTGCTCCGATCCACGGTGTGGAAAACTATTTTTAACCATTTTAAAAAGCATTTTTTGTGCTAATGTGAGTTTGATGTTGAAGATGTTCAAAATTATGAAAATATTGCCAGTTCATATTACTTCTTGAATCAAGTCCGCAAGGTCCATATTTATATTTTAAGTTTCTTTTATTATACAAACAATTTCAATTTTATACACATATTATTCATTGATAATTGTTTAAATATATAATTAGTTGAGGAAAATAATCAAATATGTATATTCATGATCCACATATAGAGCCTTCATTTTTGGACCTATTGGATGCTTTTGGAGTCCAACATGGGGTTGTTAATAATGTTCTTGATTTGGCTGGCACGGACTTAGGATTTGAAGATACAATGATTTAAACAAAGTTAATTAATCATAGTTTAATTTTGGTGAATATTTGTGATGGGTTTTATTATAACTTCATTTTTATTGGAGTAAAATGCAGAGAAGAAGTACACCGGACAACCCCCGATCATGGTTTCCTCATGCTCGATGTAGATGCTGACAAGTGTACCATTTTGTAATTAGTTTGTAATTAAACAGAATTAGTTAGATTACCAACTGCATAGAATTATTTCTGTTATGTATTCCAGATTGTATATATATGACCTTTACTCAATGAATAATACAATGCATTTTTCATTTTCTCAGTTTCAGTAATAGATGCATCAGTCAAGTTTGCATTAGTGGTTGGAAAATAGATTTTAAATAAAATTGATTTATAATTGTGATTCTGAAAAATATATTTGATTGTAATTTATAAAAGTGATTTATAAGATTGATTTCGGATATAACTGAAAAGCCAAAACTATGATTTTCTTAAAAAATGTCCAAATAATTTAACCAGTTTGGATCAGCGGTAAAGAATTGATTTTTCACTTTACAAGATAAATATGTTATAGTTGTTTTATCCCATAAATTACAAAAATGATCTTTAAAAGTATTCCCAAACAAAGCAAGCCGAAACCCATTATGGGTCTATAACTGGGATTATTGCATACTCTCTTATTCAAAATATAAGAGTCAAATAACTGTTTTATATTGATCAAGAAATTAGTTAAAAAAATAATTAATATACAAGATATATACTTTTTTTTTTCAAATATACCCTTATTTATTAAGAAAATCAAATAAGTGAAAGGGATGGCTAAAGTATACTTTTAGTCATTTAAATTTACATAAGGTATAATTTTGATCCCATAAATTTAAAAAATATACTTTTAGTCCTAAAATTTTAACACCGTCAATGTGGCTAATGGAAAATACTGGTATGACAAATTTAAGTGATGATTGTGCCACTATAAAGCAAGTTTAAATTTTAATTTTTTAAATTTAGTATTATTAATTTTAATTTTAGAAACTTTTGTGAGATTAATTTCTTTGTCAACCAAAGATATTGATCTCAATTGACCCTGTAGATCCGAATTCTCCATCTCTCCGCCTTCCATTTCCCCTCTCTTTCAACTTCTCTAGGCTGTGACAGCGCTCAAGCTCACCGTGAAAATTGCAGGATTCCAAATTTCAATGTGTTTCACATTATCACATACGCGAGGGGGTAAATCTGAAGCGTTAATTTTAATACAACATTATCATTTTCTGAGAATGACGATATAGGGAGAAAAGGCATATTACATCATGAGGTTGTGGCCAAGTAACAAGTTCTTTAAATCCAACTAAATTACAAGATCTCCCAAAACTATGTAACTTGAATGCGGCTGATGCCTCACAAATTGGTGATTATCATCAACCTCAATTTTATCACCACCATAGCTGGGAGAAGTTGAGGAAGGAGAGGGAAAATCGACGGTAGATGGAGAGATTGGAGATCTCGGATCCGCTGCGCTATCTATTTTTTTATTATATTATCAATCAATTAGCAATACCTTCATTTGACAAAAAAAAAATTAATCTCACAGAAGTTTCTAAAATTAAAATTAACAATAATAAATTAAAAAATTAAAATTTAAACTTGCTTTGTCAGTGGTATAGTCATCACTTAAATTTACCATGTTAGCATTTTCCGTTAACCACATTGACAGTGTTAAAATTATAAAACCAAAAATACACTTTTTAAACTTAAAGGATCAAAATGATTCCTCATATAAACTTAAAAAGATTAAAAGTATACTTTAATCTAAAAGTGATAAAATAGTAACAAGGAAGAAAGAGAATGTTGGGAAAAAAATAAGGGGGCAGAGAGTGAGAGTGGCATATGATAGAGTAGAAAGATAAAAAATGATGAGAGAGAGAGTAGCAAATGAGAAAAAATAGAGACAAATTTGAAAAAAAAAAAAACATTAAATACAAAGGCAAAAGTAAAGTGGATTTTATTAAAGAAAACGATATCCCCTCATAAATTTAACTTTTATATTTTGAACCAAATGGAGTAATAAGCTACCAAATACCCAAATACATATCAAAATGAATTATGAATCAAAAATCATGATTATATCACAAGTTATTTCATGTGTTTGGAATCACTTATTTTTGAACAATAAGTCCTTATTACGCAAGTCGAGATAAAACTCCATTCACATACTTATCTCGTATACTGTAAATCATAATTTATAAGCACTTATTGTCTAAAAATAAACTATTCCAAACGAGCACATTATTAGTTCTTACATGCTTTTCAATTATACTTTCTTCAAGGGTGTTTAGCATGTTCTTGTCACGGTTGGCCTATCCTTGTCTAGATCATATTGGGATGGACAAGACCAGTTTGGATGAAAAAAGGACCCGGTGGGTGGGACGTGGGACGATCTCATCCGGTCCTAGATATATTTATATTTATATTTATATTATTATTATGTGTGTATATTTATTTTTAATTTTCTATACGTGTATATATATATATATAACAAACCCTCTCTTCCTTATGTATAGGTACGCTCTTTGTTAAAAAGGCTAGATCAAGCCCAAATTAGACTAGCTTGTAGGTCACCTTACAGGGGCTTGATCTATGTTCATCCCTACATTGAGTTCTATCCACTACCAAAAGAAAAAAAAAAAGACAAAAATAATGACAGAATTGAATTCTTTCAATAATTTCTACGATAGAAGAATTAAATTTGTGGTGACATGGTAGCAATTGAGAGTAACAACATAGAGAGGTAGGCGGCCGTTCCTGGCTGGGACGAGGTTGCTATCAGTGACAATAGTGTGCTAACGGCCAACAATAGCTTTTGGGACACATAGTGATCTCAAGTGATCAAATAGAAGAAAGGATTTTAAATTTTTCAAAACAAAAAATATAAAATATAAAAACAAAGATAAGGAAATAATTAAAACTTGTTTTAGTTTTTTAGATTTTAAAAATATATTACTATTTTTTTAAAAAACAGTCTAGCTACAAATAAATTACAAAACAAGTTTTTAACTTGTTGGTTTTGATAAGTTACCAAACAAGTTTTTTGTTTTTGTATTCAAAATAAGAAAACAAATGGGCCTGAGTTTAATTTACTTTGTGGTTTCTTTTCCTTTTTAATACCGTATTGGCCTTTTTTTTTTTTTTTTTGGTGCATGGATATTCAAGATAGGACATGGGACAAAAATGTTATCCCGTGTGTGTTTCTAGGATGGGACACGAGATGGCGTGTCTCAGTCTTGGGAGCACCCCTGCAAAAAATTTATCCAAACTTATTTTCAACAATGTTGCTTATGAATAAATTTTATATGATCTATTAACCTACCATTAATTCAAATGCATCTAAACCATGTGAGGACTGCTTTTGAAAAACATGATCGATTGATGTTCTTATAATTGATTTTAGTTAAAATATGAGTGTTTAGTAGTTTGTATCATAATTAATTTTTACCGAAGATGTTTGGATGGGTATATGTGAAAACCCTTTTTTTTCGGTGATATATATATGTAAACCAGTGTATTTAAAATTGGATTGGACTGATCTGTTTAGACCGGAAATCGGAGAACCGGATGCCGGATCAATCTGGTTGGGGTCAAAAAATTGGGGTCTAATCGACCTGGTCTGACCCAGGGTAACCCTTGGTGAACCAATTTGCCCCTATTTTTTATTTTTTATTTTTTATATCTCAAATGACGTCATTTTGGCTTTTTTTTTAAAAATTATTTCTCTGAAACTTTTTGATTTGCAAGAAGTTTTAAAAGTATTATGAAATATTTTTGCTGTTTTACATTGGTTGGAGAAAAATCCTTATATACTTAATGATACTTTTATGGGTATTAAGTTCATGAGGTTATATTTGACTATTGGTTTAAAAAAAAAACTACTATGTAGCTTTTTAAATGATATACATAAACATTTAAATTATATATTTTTTTTTAATTGACCCCGGTCTAACCCCCGGGTTGACCCCGATCTGAACCATTGACCCTTGACCTAGTATCTCAACCAATTCAATATCCAGTCCGGTTTTCAATACCTTAGGGTGTGTTTGGTTTGAGGGGAGGGAGGAGAGGAGGGAGAGGTTAAATTACCTTTTTGGGTTGAAGGTATTTAAATTTTGGGCGGGAATCTAAAATTTAAAAAGAATGTAAGGGTAAATTTAGGGCAGGAATCCAAAATTTAAAAAAATGAAAGAGTAAATTTTGGGTTTCTTTTGTTTAAAATTATAATTTAAAAACCCTACCCTCCTCTCCCTCCCCTACCCTCCCCCTCAAACCAAACACAACATTAGTGTAAACTTAGAAATGGGTGATAATTTTATTTTTGCCAAAGGTTCCATCCAAACAGGCTTGGTCCCAAAAAAAAAATCCAAACGGGCAATGTTCACTTCCGACCCGTAAATATTTGCCCGATCCGCAACCCATTTCGCCATACTACACCAGGCGCCATCGTACCGACCCTTTTGTCTTCTTTTCTGAAATCCCATCACCTCATCCGATCTGAGGCCGGCAGGGACCACCGGAGGCTAGGATTTCAGATTGCACCCGTGACGACCACACAACAACGGTCGACCACCACCGGGAGTATCGTTACCACCGGTGACAGCTTCAGCATTCTCTGTATCACCACAGCCATCTCACCCGTTGTTTAAGGTAACTCCTACTTTGGTCACAAATATCATATCTAGGATCTCTTCAGTTGATTTGAGGTTTGAGAGCTTTTCAAGTTTTGAGGCATCTATCCTGTGTATGTGTTGAAGTTATTAATTGTGTTCTAGAAATGTTCTTTCTACAATATACTAGACAAATTTTGTTTCTTACAGTTTGAATCAGCCATGCAATGTGATGTAATAAATTCAATGATGCGCATAGTGATTCTTGATTTCATCTTGTTGCGGAGAAGAAAATCATTAGGCGCATTAGTAGTTTTCTTTACTTAACTTGAAATGGTGGTGTATTTCCATTTGTTTTAATAGCAATGTGTAGTTGCTGACTCTGGTAGAAATCACTCAACCTTTCCCTGTTTGTTAAGATCACTTTAAATGTAGAGATGTACCTGTTTGCTTACTTGAATTCTTGATGATTATGATATTAACATTTACCCGTTTGTTATGATTTATGCTCTTATTTGGAAGGCTCCTAGTTAGATATCTCTTGTTCCAAAATGCGTAAATTAACTTTTAGTTGAGAAAAAGAAGAGGAAGAACAGGAAGCTGACAACAGCAAAATGGTGGTCGCCAGTAACAATCCCCACAATAAGGAGATAGCCATCAGGAGGAGGATTGCTAGCATGTAATCTCCTATAGCCCTTTTCCTTAATTACTTGCTTCACATTTAATTAAGCATGTTGTGTGAATATGGTGCAAATAATTCAATAGTTCTATATTATCCTGTATATTTCACATGTTAAGCTGATTGATGTTTTTTTATAGTGGATGCAAACATTTTTTAAGCTAGACTAGTTAGCAAAGCTGATGCAACACATTGTAGTATAGGTAGCAATTCAGTGCTTGCTATGACCTCCATGAGTAGGATCACCTGGAGAGTGTTTTAAATTACATGGGCATTTACACCATAACGATTCTTGATGGACTGACTGGCTTTTGGACTAGGATTTCCTAATGAAAATTGGATTGATTACAACAAGCATGGGGGATTCAAAGGTGATGAGGTTCTCTCCTCTTTCTAGCATTGCAATATTAGGGACCCTTGCATATTCTTAGCTTATGTAATTGGTTACGAGAAGGGAGATTGTTTCTTTTAGTTTATTGCTTTTTTTGATTTTGGTGGATGAATTCCTAGAGCAGCTTTTTGGGTAGAAAGGAGAAGTCCCAAAGGTCTGATGGCTTCATTAATGATTTCTTACAAAACTATTGGGACTTGTGAGGATTTGCTCAAGTAGATGGAAGAGTATTATAGGGATGACGAGATCAATGAGTGGCCAAATTTTGCTTTCATGACTCTACTGCTGGGAAGGATCAACTATGGTGAAGGACTTCAAGCCAATCAATTTGGAGACAATTGTGTATAACTTTATCCCTCATCACTTAGGTTTTGTCAGTCAGGTTGAAACATGTATATAAAGAGCAAAGAAATGTCCTGATGAATCATGGAAACCAAAGTTATTCTGTATTATTTATAAAGAAAAGGGGCCTAAACTCTCTTTCAAGCAGAAACAAGAAGGGTAGTTATAGACTGATGAAGATTCCAATTATAAAAGAGAAAACTTTTGTATTAGTTATTTCTTTGGAATTTGGATGTTGCAACCTAGCAATCCAACCCCTATTTGTAGTCAAACCATTCTGCTTTCAATGAATAAGAATCAGAGAATCATGAAGCTCAACCTTTTCACTTGAGGTTTCTATGTAGTTGGATAGTTGGAGAGGACTTCCATTTCTTTTGGTAATAATGTCACTCTTATTTAGACATGCTTTTTCAGTATCACTTTGTTTGAACCCGGGCAAGGGTGGCATATAAATCAGGAATGACTGTACTAGATTTTCTTTGGTCTGTTATGTAGTTTTAAGGAAACCTCTCTGTTGGCTGGCAGACTTATTGCCCTTGAAATGAAGGGGGTTTGGTTCGTAGGAATCTGACTGAATTACTCATGTCATGTGTTGGTTTAACTATCAATATGTGGCGCATTCATTTCTACATCATCCAGTGATTTTCTCCTTTTGTAATGGAACAAGTTGCTTGGGTAGGTGATCAGGATGTTCCAATTGACCTTGGAGCATTTCTTCTGACCTGTTACCGGGGCTTTGGTGGAAATAAGGAGGCTAAATGTGTGGTAGGGTTAAATCTTCTGGTATTTGGTGTAATTGATTGGAGAGGGATGATTGACATCTTGAATGGCATCTTGTGGAGTCTGCAATCAGTGTGAGTAGGGTAGCTTGTGTTCTCCAAACAGTCTCTCTTTCACATCTGCATAAATATTGTAAAAGTTTTGCTCTTATGATTCTTGTTTTTAAGGTAAACATCTTTTCCCACTTGCTTGCAATATTTTTCTTTATAATAGAGTTCCTTTTTAATCCAAAACAAATCCTTTTTGTGGCTGTCTTTTATTTTCTATTATGTGGGAGTTCATGTACTCAACGTATGCAATGTTCTTTCCTTAGTCCTTACATTGAATTATTATTTAATCCTAAAGAAAAAAACCTCGGTATTGTTGGTATTTTATGTAATGCTTTCTAGAGCTGTTTTCTTGTAAAGCAGTGTGTGTGTGTGTGTGTGTGTTTTTTTTTTTTTGGCCAACTGTGAAGCAGTGTTAAAATATATAATAAAACTTTGCACATTAACGAAAGACTGGTTCATATTTCTTTTAGACTCTAGTAATCTGTTAGGTTAAATGAATAGCCAAGGAGGTCAGGGTAAATGGCATAACTGCAGAAGCTTGTGGTTTTCCGTAAAGGATCTTAATATGTTATGGGACGGAGTAATGACCTAGTCCCACATCGAGTGGCTTAGGCTGCTTGCTGGGGTATATAAGTGGTGTGGTTCTTCCCCCTTATGAGGCGCCTTTTGAGGGTGGGTTCCCCACTCCACTTTATACCATAACAGATGGTATCAGAGCTGGCACCGGCCTCTGCCCGGGTGGCTCCGCTGGCTCTCCCAGCGGCGACTTCTGCCCGGCGTGGGCGCCGGCTCTTCCGGGGAGGGCCACTGTTATGGGACGGAGTAATGACCCAGTCCCACATCGAGTGGCTTAGGCTGCTTGCTGGGGTATATAAGTGGTGTGGTTCTTCCCCCTTATGAGGCGCCTTTTGAGGGTGGGTTCCCCACTCCACTTTATACCATAACATAATATCAATCAACGCTTATTTCATAGGGCGAATTACAATGAGGTCCCAAGTAAGGGACTTAACCACCGAGAAATCCCAATACCAAGTTAGGTGTCGATATTTCTTACCCTAAAACTTGTCATTGCATGCTCTTCAATTGTCATTGGGACTTATTGGTAATTAAGTCCCCTACTTGGGAACTCATTGTAATTCCCCCTATTTCATACTTGAGTGGACATAAAAAATATGGAATTTTGGTTTTGATGTTACTTCTAAAACGTTTGGCTTACTCTTAACCATTGTTATCTCGGGGGAGAAAGTAGTTTGGTACTCATTCAACATTTCAGTTCCCAGTAGATGGGGTCATTAATATTAATTTCATTGCAGTATCCATTTCTGCTTCACCATTTCGACCTATGCATACTTATAGCTGGAAGAATTAGACAAGCTTGTAATTATCTGTTAAATTTATAGATTTAATAAACGTGAAGATGATTTCCCATCTTTGAAAGAGTACAATGACTACTTGGAGGAAGTAGAGGACATGAGTAAGTTTCTATCATCACTGTAGTGTGTGTATTGCTTGATAAAGTTTTGCTTTATTTTTAATTTTAATGTTTTTTCAACATTTGCAGCGTTCAACTTGATTGAAGGGATAAATGTTGCTGCTATTGAAGCAAAAATTGCCAAATACCAAGAAGAAAATGCTGAACAAATAATGATAAATCGTGCCCGGAAGGTATTGCTGACAATGGTCTACTCTTTGCTTCAGTCCCCACTCGATCTGCTTCCCTAAACATGTTTCTCTAATTTGCTTAATTTTATGGATCAGTTTTTAGGATATGACCTTATTTAATAGGGTTTGCTCTAAGCTTATATTTCTTGCTAAATTTCAATGTATCATCTTTATAATTATCTAACAGGCAGAAGAATTAGCTGCAGCACTGGCAGCTTGCAAGGGACAACCTGCACAAACTGATAATGATGCGGTGAGCATTTCATTGCCATTCTTTTAATTGATTGCAATTCTTTTTCTTTCATGATTTGTGGTTGAACTTGAATGAGCTTGCTTGATTATTTCATAGAGAGATTATTCAGTATTCGTATAGGGTATTAGATTTATAAGCTTGTATTGAATGCTAGAATTTGACTCTTCTGAAGTGAAGGTTACAAAATAATATAGTGAGTGACGTGAAAGCGAGTAATCATTGATGTAAAATGGAGCTATTGACCTGAAATTTTGATAAATGTCAAATGACAAAAATCCTTGGTTTAGTAACATATCCTTATATTTTGTACTTTTCTCGCCATATTCCCGTATTGATAGGGGGTACCAATATCATTCCCCATTTGTGTGCTTCATAGGTTTCCACAAATTATAGGTTACTAACAGGTTGTGTCTATTTTGCAAGAAACTAAACCATTGAATTTGTCATCAACAACTATCCAATATGAGAATATCTAGGGGAAGATCAAGGACACATGAATTATAAAATGGTGTCTCATGATGAATGATTTATTTGAAATCTTAGTTGTTGATAGAGCATAATGATGCTGTGACCCTTGTCAGCCTCCTTGGCTCAGTGAAGTCATGTATGCATGCCAAAAGGATTTTCTTTCTAGTGCTAGAATTTGGCATGCATAAAAGTAACTCTATTCTTTCTGATACAGAGTGCAAACCAGACCGCACAAGCAGGATTTGGTGTTCCACAGGGGCAATACGCGCCCACATTTGCCGGACAGCCAAGGCCCACCGGCGTGGGCCCGCAACCTGTACCACTTGGAGGGGGCGATATGCTGGGCTATGCCGCTGATGATGAAGAAACCATGAGACTGCGAGCTGAGAGAGGTGCGAGGGCTGGAGGATGGAGTGTGGAAATTAGCAAGAAGAGAGCGCTTGAAGAAGCCTTTGGAAGCATATGGATTTGTTAGCAGATTTCATTCTCGTGGGCTATGTAAATGACATCTGAATCATTTCTATGTTCCAAGGGCATGCAAATTTCAGCCTCAAATGGGCTATTCACTTAGATATATTATGTTGTAAATTGTGTGGTTTGTAAGTTCACTGCAATTTTGTTTGTTCTTCTCAAGGTTTGATATCTGGCGACGAAAGAGATATTCTTAGATGCAGAATTTTATGATAGTAGACCAAATCAGTTTTAGATGATTAGATATCTATGGAAACAAATGAAGCATATTTTCTAATTTAATATATGCATTCCTATATGTTTATTAATTTTTTGATAAGTTGATTATCCTTTTTTTTTCAAAAGAAATTATTGAAGAAATACGTCGACCTACGATAATAGGATCCAAATTTCATTTAGGGTTATGATAAAATAAAGGGAAATTTTAGTAAAAGAAATTTAAAAATGATAAAAGACAAAAAATGTTTTGAATATTCATAATATCAGAAAAGTGTTAGGCCTAATTTGTATTTTTTAAATTAAAATGAAATGACAATAATTACCTTGCATATTTTTTTTTTTTTGTGAGAAAAAGCATTAACCCGCCGGCAAATGCCTCAGGTTGCTAGAGTTCCGATGGTAATAAATATTTCCAAAGTGTTGGGGTGGGGTTTGAACACCACCACTTTGTTTGTTTAGAAAGTTGGCGGCCCACGTTTCAATATATATTGGATAAACAAATATATATATATATATATATATATAAGTTAAAATTTTCTCTGACTCAAGCCTGCTCACAAGTTTTGTCAAGTAATTCAGGACATTTCGTTAAGTTTTAACAATTTCTATTTATCAAGTAAAAAATTCATACTATCATGTCATTCACAAATTTTGTTAAGAAATTCATAACAATTTATTAGGTTTTAACAACTTTCATTTCCCAAAAAAAATTAATACTACCAGGTCATTCACAAGTTTTATTAAAAAATTCACGAAATACTATAAAAAAACACTCGATTTTCGTCGGAATTTGCCACAGAATTTTATGTATATAATTAATTAGTTATATGTATGTGTGTGTGTGTATATATATGATAATATTATACATATAATAATAGGACACAAGTTCATTTTGGTGCAACTGGCAAAATCTCGTACATGAAGGCATTAACAGCCTATGGTCGCGGGTTCGAATGAGAGGAGAGGCACTTTCAGGAATTATGAGATGCGGACAGTGACAGCATGAGGAGGAGACATGTGGCAGTCAGGGGAGAAAGACACGTGGCACACTGAAGAGTAAACACGTAGCATTTGGAAATTTAATAAAAAATTGAATTTTTTTTTTTAAAAATTGAATTTTTTTTAATAAAAAAATTGCAATGGAGAGGAATTCCGACAGAATTTCCGTCGGAAATTCCTTTCCATCTATTGGAAATTGCAATAGAATTTCAAATCCATCAAAAATTTCCAATTCTGTCAGAATTCCTTTCCATCTATTGGAAATTGTGACGGAATTCCGTTTTGTCGGAAATTCCGTTGGAAATTTCCGATGGAATTGAAATTCTGTCACAAATTTGTTTGTAACGCACCTATTAGCGACGGAACGGATTCCATCGGAAATGCGGTTAGTCTGAAATTTCGTCGGAAATTCAATATTTTTTTGTAGTAAAACTTGATTAGGTTTTAACAATTTTTGTTTTGCCATAAAAATATTTACAAGTTGTTAAAACTTAATCAAATGTGGTGAATTTCTTAACAAAACTTGTGAATGACCTGATATTGTAAATTCCTTTTTCTTGGAAAACCAAAGTTGTTAAAACCTAATCAAAAGTCATAAATTTTGTAATAAAACTTTGTGAATGATCTGATAATGTAATTTTTTTTTTAATTTTAGAAAACAAAAGTTGTTAAAACATAATCAAATATTGTGAATTCCTTGACATAACTTACGAATGACCTGCTACTGTGAATTTTTTTTTGGAAAATAAAAGTTGTTAAAGCCTAATCAAATATCTTAAATTCCTTAACAATACTTGTGAATGATCTAGTAGTGTGAATTTTTCACTTGGTAAATAGAAGTTGTTAAAACCTAATGAAATGTCGTAAATAACTTAACAAAAATTGTGAATAAAATTGAGTCAAAGAGAAAGTGTTAACTTGTATTTTTTTTCCTAGGCACATGTATCCTCCTATTAGAGGAAATCATGTTCGAGGCACTGTTAGGCACTAAATGTGGGCACCTCTCCCAATGGAGATTCATGTTGGGATTGGCAGACATAGCGGAAATTTAAAATTGCAATCCCAATTGCGGATCTATCAATGACGTTTAAATCAAGTAATAAGATTGTACCTTTTTCGATTTAGCCTTTTCGATCTCTAGGAACTAACACCTCTGATTGACTCCCTCTACCGATGTCCACATGAATACGAGCTCAACACGGACTGCGTGCTAGCACCTCCAAAATCTCCTGTCTCCCTAGGGTTTCTTGTGGCTCCTAATTTTCTCATCCATGCTAGTATTATGCTGCTTATTTGTTTTTTTATAACTGATAGGGCTATATTGGATTTTCAAAGTTAATCCTAATTAATTTTGAAATCAATTAACATTTAATTGTTTTGATCAGCTAATTAAATAAATTCGGTGTAATTAAATATATCTAATATTTTTAATTTAACCTATTTATTTAATCCGAATAAAGAGCTAATAGAAATATATTTAATTTATCTTTATAAATTAAATATGAGATATTATATCTTTATCATATTAGTTATTAAATTTAATTTTTCTGATAAAACTAAATTTAAAACTAATAAAATATAATAGTATTATCATATGCTATGTATGTGTGCGCGCGCGCATATGTATGTGTGTGTGTATTTTGAAAATACATGTATATAAGATTATTAATTTTCTTTTTATGAATTTTATATCATATACATATATACACACACACATATAATTCGTCCACCTTAGATTAAACATTGTATTCATTGAATCTTAGACACATCTTAGATTCAAAAAACCTGGACATTATAGCTTATGTTGAGCTATTCTTGTGTGTGACCCTGTAGGTCCATATAAAGTTAGTAGTGGACCAATAACTATACCAACCCACAAGTCGCAAGTGGCATCTAACAAGACATTACGACTACCCAATTCATATGAGGATCATTAACACGATGCAACTTGTCGTACAACCACGTCACGTCCCTTTTTGTCACATGATATTTCAACCAAGGATGGGGCATGGATAATGTCAAATTCCTGTTCCTAACCATTACTTTCCTAATTTCTGAGTAGTTTGATAATAGAAATGGAAACTCCTTTCCATCGTAGTATGACCATACATTTCTCAAACTCACTCATCAAGGGGCTCATTAATATCTCTTTACTAATGTGAAGGACAAATTTCATCTTGACCATTCACATTCCTCTACATGAAAACCATTAAGTGCGATTGTAGCCTTTATTATCACCATGTCAAAGGTGACTTTTGACTAGGTCAAATGTGACTTTTGACTAGGTCAAAGCTTAATTATTCTCATATAGGAATCCATGATGATCTCAGGTCGAAGGGCATAGTGATGTGGTTATATATGAGATAAGCTTATGACTTAATCCATTTAGCCTCTCATAACGGGTCGCCCCAACACCTTGTATTCTTACAAATGCCTAAGACTTTGATTCGTATCTCCATACCTCATCAAAGTCATACTGGTCTCACTTCATCTCTGCTCCCACATAGATAACCGACCAGGGACATTTAGGACAATTTTTATGATCTATCCAAGGATAAAGTTATCATAGTTAACATACGAATAATATGACAACAAAATGGAAAAATTCATTAAATAACAATGTTCAAAGTATAATGATTGGCCCCTAGGACACAATTTCCAACAATTTGAACCTTAGTTCACCATGTTGTGAGGGACTAGCTCCTTTTACTAGACCTAAATCCATTAGTAACACACACACACACACACATATTTTCCTAATATGTATTGAAATGCACTGAATGCCCAATGACCACCAACCTTTTGGGCAAATAAAATTGTGGGGGTTCAAACTCCACCTTCATCACTTTGGGAATATTTATTCCCATTTGGCACCAGCATGAAGAGGTTGCCAACGGCTAGTGGGGGTAATGTTATATATATATATATATAAGGGGATTTATGTCATTTCTCTTAAATTTTAAAAAAGGATAAATCAGGTACTACCATCTCTTTGGTATTATGAATATTTGAAATATCATTTTGTCCTTTCCAATTTTTAAAGTTCTTTTTGGGGGATTTTCTCTAAAATAAATTACAACAGTAACAAAGCTTTAATCCCACTAAATGTGGTCGACCACATCGATCAAACAATGCCATTGAGCTTTGTCAAAAACCAAATCTCAAATAAATTATTAACTAAAAAATCTCGCTTAATAACTTTAGTATGTGTTCTCTTCGGTTTTCCTCTACCCCTTTTAACTGGGCTCCAAACAACTTAATCTACCCCTCCTCACTAACACATCCAATGGCCTTCTTTGTACATGCCCCTAAAATAAATTAATCTAAGAAAAAATTAATCTAGGCATATTTGACACAACCCATTTTTTTTAAGGGTTAAGGTGTAAAAATACACATGAGATTTTCCTAAAAGTGTGCCAACACCAAATACTTTTTTTAGGGGTAAAAATAACTATGAACTTCTAAAATAGGTGCAAAAATACAAATTGATCGTTAGTTGACCGTTTGTTTAATTTTTTTTAAGGGTTAGGGTGTAAAGATACACATGAGATTTTATTAAAAGTGCATTCAATACAAATGCCTTTTTTAGAGGTAAGAGTAACTATGGACTTCCAAAATATGTGTAAAAATACAAATTGACCATTAGTTGTGTGTTTGAATTTTTTTTTTTTGAATAAAAATGATGACATTGAGGATAACATGGATAATTAAGAAATAACTTGAAGAGAAATACTTACATACTCTAGAAATACCATATTATCGTTTTCTGAATTCTATCTAATGAAAGCATAGCAATTCAAATCATTTTAATTCTAATTGGTTGATGACCCATTAAATAAAAAAAATTAAAATTTATCTTTTTTGAAGAAAAATCTTGATTGATCATTTTGTTTTGGTATTTTTAAATTAAGATTTTTTTTCTTAAATACAAGATAAAATTTGAATTTTTTCAAATGAGTAATCATCCAACTAGGATTAAAATGACATGAGTTATTATGTTTGTATTATATAGAGCTTAGATGATATGGTACTCTTGAGTATGTAAGTATTCTCCAACTTGGAATAATAATTTTGTAATGACCCAATTTGAGATTAAGGGCTAATGGCTTTGAGATTGATTGTAATTAGTGTAATTGAATACTTTTGAAGAAATGTTATGTGAATTTGATATAAATGTTCATAGTGATGATTTATTAATCATAGTGAAACTAAGGGCAAAACAGTAAAATTGGAAATTTACCGACCAATTGGTCAGTTACCAAAGAAGAAACTCATTGGTGATTAAAGATCAAGAGTTGAGATCTATTGTCTATGGGTCTGAATCCTATGTTATGCACCTATGTGAGCTCATGGAGGAAGTGAACAAGATGTTGCCAAGTGGCATTGCATGGGCCATAGGATTATGTTAAAAGTCAAACACCCACCTTTTCTCTCTCTTCTTTCTCCTATTCGGTAGGGAGTATGGGCAAGGGAATGATTACACTCATCATCATCATTTTCATCATATCTCACCACCTCTCTCTTTATCCTTCATTTTCGGCGAACACATGGTGGAAAAAGAAAGAGAAAGCTTGAATTTTTGGTGAGTGATGATACTCATATGCTCAAACACTCTTCATTAAATTTGTTCATAGTGTAAAGAGCTTCATCTTGGTGGTTTCAGAATTTTGAAAGGTGGTAGTTTGGGTGTTGGAGCAATTTGGAAGTTTGAGAATCAATGTTCTGGTTTTGGTAAAGTGAGGAGGTAAGGATTTGTTGCTTTTTGGTATATTTATTGTGATTTTTGGTTAAGGTTGATAAATTATGGAATTTGCCCTGGTTTTATGCCAATTTTGAATGTATGGATTATATGATGAATGATGTTGGAATTGGTTTATTGTGGAGTTATTTGAGTGTTTTGGAGGTTGCCAATAGGTTCCTTATGGGATTTTGAGTGGGAATGAGCTTTGTGTGAAGTTTGGGAACCATTAGAATCAGTTTTGGCAAATCTGGGAATTTCTGTCAGTTGCTGCGATCTGTCAATCTGATAGCATCACTTGAGTGAGGGGGTATCACTCGAGTGCTATCGTGTAATTTCCCTTTCTCCTTTGTGTTTTTCCTGGGTTTTCATGAAGAAAGCTCGAGTGCACTTCTCAGCTCACGAGTGATATTGGTGATCACTCGAGTAAGCATGGGTTCACTCGAGTGATGGAGTGAGTTTATGGTTAGGGTTGCTCTTGGGTCCTCACTCGCTGGCCAATTTTCAAGAGTATGTTTTGACACTCGCAAGTGTGGTATTCTCACCTAAGTGCTAAGGGTTGTGCTCAAGTGAGCTTTTTCCTCTGAAGTTGGCTGTGCTCTCGGGTCGTCACTTCTTGTGTTGCACTTTTGGGGACTCGAGTGCCTTTGGAGTTATCACCCGAGTGCAAAACCTCCTGCTCAAGTCTTGTGAGCACTTTCTGGCCATGATCATTGCTCACTGTCAAACACTCGCGAGTGAGAGCCGTTCTCACTCGAGTGCAAGTCTCTCATTACTCGAGTGAGGTCATCGTCACTCAAGTGAGTCAGCCAAAAATCAGTGTTTTGCTTCCGAAAAAGGGGTCTTCAGGGTAGCTTCTTCCAACCCTTTCAGCATGTGTTTAGGCCTCTAATGGTCATCCTAAAGAGTTTAAATGATAACCAACTTAGAGTATTATGGAAATATGTATTTGGAAAAAAGATTGATCGGTTGTCCCTAATTTGGTTATAGGATTTGACACTTACCAGACTCGTGAGCCCACTGTGCCAAGCAACATCAGGAAAGAACAAGGTAGTGACTCTTTCTCTTATACTGTGTGTGAATTATTGTATGTATGTTTGCCATGCATTGTGTTGCTGCTGCTGCTTTGTGATGTCTTGTGACACCTTGTGGAGCTTTGTGATGCTTTGTGCCTTATGATGCCGCTGCATAGTATTTACCGCGAAAGCTGGCATAGTGTTTACCACGAAAGCGGGTATTGAGATTACAGCAAAAGCTATTGCATTGTGATTACAGCCATGAGTGCTGTCGTTTGTGGCGCAAGCCATGAATCATTGAGTTGCTGTTGAATATGATAAACTTACATGCTATGTGTTTATATACTGTATGAGTGATTTGTTACTATTGGGATTCTTTAGAATCTCATTCTTTCCAATGACTAACATTTCAGACATGACAAATGGCTCAAAAGGGAAGCGGACAACCCGGAGTGGTTAGGATCTCTTAGGGATATTTTAATTTCGGAGTGTTGGTTATCTGCAATGGTTTGGGATTACTGTATGTATATGGGATGTAAATATAATTTTTGGATATGTAATCCCCATTTTGGGAAACTTAAAACCCATTATATATATATACATGTAACCTGGGGTTGCCGGGATTTTTGTTACACACTCTGATATTTATGAATGTGATTTAACTGCATAGGTAGTTGTATCCAAAGGTGAATGTGAGACCAAATTAATTATGTTTTGAACTGTTTTCTGAACACCCTATCTTGAAGATGAGGGATTATAAGTGTTGGTTTCGTCTTATTGGTCTCTATTTCACTTAAATTTCATAATCCGGGTATAATTACGTGAGGGGGTTATAAATTTGCTAACAAGGTAAGAGAAATTAATTTCCACCAAATTCTTTATCTCCACCTCATCACTTCTTTTGGAAGCGAGAGGGAGGCAGAAAAAAAGTAATGAGATGGAGATATAGAGTTAGGTAGAAATTAATTTTCCTTACACAGTCAGCAAATTATTATTTGGGAAAATCACTCTTAGTTCCCAAGGAAGCAAAATATTGTCAGAAAAGTCCCTAGAAAAACTGAAATATCTGAAAAGTCCCTAAGGACTTTTCTGATATTATTTTCCAAAGTGAAATGACACAGATGCCCCCAATGGAAATTTAAACTCTTGTCTTCTTCATTCGAAAGAGAGCAGCCCCAAATTGCGTTCAGAGAGGATTTTCAAAAACGACCTTCTGCCTCTCTATCGTGGTCCGGTTTCGTGCGGTGCGTCTCCGTCATTGGTCTCGTCATTCCCTGAGCCTATCGGTGCTGGTGGTCCATCCATTTGCCCTGCCTCACCGTTGGTGCTCCCGTCGTTTGGCGTGAGTGTCCGTTGCTGGTTAGCATTGTGTGGCCATGCGTCGGTGCTCTTCTTGGAGTCGGCTGCGGCTGCCTCTCCGTCGATGGTGGTTGGCGCCCAGTGGCGTCTGTCGTTCCTCCGCTCCGAGTCTCTGTCAGTGCTCCAATCGAAGGCGCCATTCCCGCCCGTGATTGTTGGTCTGCCGGTGAGTGAAAGAAATCACTGTTTCTTGGCAGTAAATTGTTGGATTTAGGATTTAGGACTTCTACTCAAAATGTCTAATTTTTCTTTTAACAAAAATGGCATGATTTACATTTAGCTCCATATTGTAGCTAGTAATTGGTTTTGGTTTTTTGATAGATGCTTGTTTATATGGCATTAATCTATACCTCTTCAATATTAACTTGTTTATATTGCGCCTTTACTGTTTCTAGTCTCTACAGCTTTATTGTGCATCGTTTGATAGATGCTTGCTACTAAAATACTGAGTTGTTTTATGATAAAACTGAACTCTATGGACTTGGGTTAGAGTTTTGATGCAGTGACTTGAATTTGTTGTCAAAATGTGGATTTTTGCTTAATGTTATATTCTAAAGCTTTGCATCCATCGCTGAAATTTTGTTCACTTTGTTGAGTTTGGTGAAATTTTTGATATGAGCTTACTTGTCCAAATTTGCATTTGACATACATATTGACTGCTGAGGTAAGTTGTGTGACTTTAGGTGCATGTATTGAAATTTCAAAATTTTGGGCAATCTTTGCATTTGCATTTGACATACATATTGACTGCTTGACTATGGAATTTACTGGTTATAAGCTATGCAAAGCAGTAGTCTCTTGCTGGTACCAAACTAGTGCTATGTTGGAGTCATTTTATATCATTGTTGTTGATATTGAGTTTTAATTTGCACACGAAAATTGTTTGAATCACTGGACTGTACTCTGTGTTAAAGCTCTTGTTACTGAGTTTTGGAAGGATTGGATTAATTATTATGTTTCTGGTTAAGTACAAAATGCCGAACAAAGGAAAAAGGAAAGATAAAGATGAAGAGAGGTAGTCAAAAGTGTCAGCGTATATATTGTTCATGCAAGAGTATTACCAGAACAAGAAGAAAAAGAATGAGCCGAAAAGGCCTTTTAAAGAGGAGATTCAGTCAGTAAAAGAAGCTTGGAACGCTTGAAAGATGACGAGAAGGAGACATATAAGGTGAGGGCAAAGAAATTAAGGAGAAGGGAAAAAGGGAAAAAATATGTGGTTCCATTCCTTACTCGATGTGCCCCTAATCAGTTTATCAAGGTATGCAAAAGTATGAAGAACAGAGAAGATCGGATGGAACAGTTAAAGAGAGTTGGATTTGATAAGTTGGTCAACATATGCTACTCACAAATCCCCCGAGACTTATGTGGGCAGTTTATGGGTGCATTTGACCCTCTAACCAACAATGTTTCCATTCGAGGGAGGCCACTTCACATTTTCCAGAAAAATGTAAAGAATTTATGGGTTTACCGTGTGTGGGGGGGACATTGAAAGAAATGCGATGAACGAAGACAAAGATTTTCAACAATTGAAAACATTGTATACTACAGTGCCATACAAGACGATTAGGAAATGGCTGATTGAGAGATAAGATTATCTAGATTTTGAATTTCTCTTTGTTATGTATGCATTGGGCACGCTGTTATGTCTCGGAGCCAATGTTAAGGTAAGTGACCAAGTGTTAAAGGTGATGGTGGCTACAAAGCTAGCTTTTGGAGACAATGATTGGGCTACCTTTGTGTTGAGTGAACTATCAAATTTAGTTGGACAATACAAGAAAAAAGTCAACAAAGGGAAATCTTCAGGAAAAATCAATGTTGGAGGATGTATATATTTTCTTATGGTAAGTGCAACATAAGTTGTCATTGTATAATGAGTCGTAAAGTGCTGCATTAAATATTGACATTTACTTCTGTTAAGTTGTTATTTAAATTTTATGTAGGTTTTTTACTTACAAAAATTTCCCCTGGGCGAACTACAAGCCTCTAAAAATGATGAAGCAATTGGATATTGGAATGATAAAAACGTCAAGAAGAGAGTGTAAATAGAGAAGCAAAGCAACCAAGGGTTGCTATATTCTGTGGGTCAAGTAGTTGGGGGTCCGGCTTCGGAATTGCATAAGCAAAATATTATAACACACTCGATAAGTGATGAACTTTGATGTGAGGTTCACATACCATCCGTATTATTGTGTGACTAATATTTTCCTCCTAATTTATAGGAATTGAAGAGAACATATGAAAAAATTATGTCAAGAGTGGTCTCAATTGTGCAAGAGGAACTAGTTTCCCTTGAGGCAAGGTTGTTAGGGGGGAGAAATGGATAGAGGGGCAAAAAATTTAGAAGACAAATAGTCATCATCAGAAAATGAAGATGAACAACCCTCCTCGGGAAGTGAAGCTAAAATGGTTGCCATAGGAAAAGGAGAAGATGATGAAGGTCGGTCCATAAATGAAGAAGATGGGTCAGAGGAAGATAATGAAGGTGATGCTAATAGTCCAGGCAAAAAGGGTAAAGATGAGTGTCCTGAAGATGTATTGAAAGGGGAGGAAGAAGTACAATTGAGAAAATCGACAAGGGTAAAAAACCCTGCTCTTGTCTCTCCCTGGGTGACAACCATGGCTAAGAAAAGAACAAAAGATGACAAGGACAAGGAAGCTTTATACCAGCAGTGCACAATGAGACCCAACAAAGAGGATGCGCAAGAGTAAGTAATTAAATGTCTACTAACTATAGTGAGTTCAAGAACAAAAAATGACTGCAAAATACTTGTTTATGTAATAGGCTGTTTGTAGAAATGTATAACTATTTTGTCACACAAGGTGAACTATATTGTCTTTGTGAAAGGGGGAGGATTAATAATAGGGTAAGTTACATATACATTGACAAAAACTCATACTTAGTTACTTTGGTACGATATTCACTAACTTTCAGCTATTTTTTCTCAGTTTATGTCGCTGGTCGTAAAGACATTGGTGGGGGATCAATTGCAGAACTCTAGCCACATAGTAGACACATCTTTTCGTCAGAGTTGATGGAAAAAATGTTGTCTGATTCGAAGAAGTGGTCTTGGCAAGTGCATGAATATGAGATCCTTCATGAGCATATTGGATGCAATATTAGGGATTGTAACTTAATCTTTACTCCTACACTGCAGCTCGATCACTGGTTCTGTTATGTGTTGGATACCAAGACATTGCGTTTCTTTGCCCTTGACTCGCTGGTTGACCACTTCATATATTCAAGATTGCAAAAGAGAGAAGAAGATGCACTTTTAGAGGATGAGAAGACAACTAAGAAGAAGCGATTGAGCCAAAAGAAACAAGAAGAATTGCGTGCCAATGAGCGGTTAGCAAGCCAGTGTGTAAGCACTTCAACTTAAGTTTATGCTTTATTTTATAAATGTTGTCCTTGCTGTGTTGTGTAATGTCAAAATTATTTGCTTTATGCAGAGAGATTACATCGTTAGTATACTTCACAGGGTTAAACTAGAATTATTTGGCAAAGGAAGAAAAATACTGATAAGTATATATTTTATAATTAAATAGGTATATATTTTAGATATATTCACTGGATTTATTAATATTTTATACCTATTTAATTATCTTTTATATATTTTCCTCTCTTAAATCAAATATGAGTTAATAAGAGATTTTAATAGAAGATCTACTCATATCCTATTTAATTTTTGCAGAAAATATTATTGTGAGAATTAGGAGGGGAGAAGTTAGAAACATGATATATATATATATATATATCACATTTACATGCGCGTTTGAAGACATGATACAGAGGCAGCATAAATTAATTAGTGTGTGTGTGTATATATATATTATATTACAAGATATATTGCAAATCAGATTTTGATTAGAAAAGAAAAAAAAAACGTGGACCCCATGATTTGAATAGATAAGCCATAGATATTGGAAGAGAGATGGAAATCAATGATAAGATTGCATGCAAAAAAACGTGGGCCCACGTGAGAAAACAAGAATGAAGGTGCAGATCTGATCAAAGCATTAAGATATGATATATCTTCAAATTCAGATAGAAAACGCTGAGGAGTCCGCTGAGCGACGGAAAATGTATCTATAAAAAGGGGAACGCTGAGACGCATAAAAAGATCTGGAGGCACAGCACGCCGAGACAGAGCGGACACAGAACGCGGATACAGCACGGAGCAGAGACGAGCGAGAAGCAGAGATCAGGGAGCTGGGGCTTGAAGATTCAAAGAGATTTGGAGCTTTAAAATTTGGTTTTCCATTAATTTTTCTTCTCTCTTTTTCTTAGTTTTTGATATGAACCGAATTATTATTTATGGTTTTGATTTGTTGATGAACATGAGTAGCTAATTTTCTCGTTCTAGGATTTTCTTGAACCTATTTATGGATTAAATTATTTATTTACTCTCTTTTTGCATCGAATAAATTTTTGTATTGATTTTATCTTGCTCTTAATGCCTCTAAATGCCTGATCACCATTTAGTTGTCTTGTTCATTTAAAATTAATCTTGAGAAAGATAACTTAAGTGTAGAACTTGGATAAAATCATGTTAGACTTGAAGTTTAGATATATTAAACGGATGGTTTGTTAGTATCATAGAGATATAGTTACTAACCTAGCATTGTCAGATTAAGATTGGTGTTTAAAGTTAGTCCTTATAAATTAATACAAGAGATTGATTAGTTTATTAGGATAAATATTTGGTTTTGACTCGAGAGAGCGTTATTGAATTCTTTTGAATCTTAGACAAATACATATCTTTGTTTTATTGCTTATTGAGGGTAAATTAATTAGTTTATGAAATAAATAGGGGATAGATAATCCTAGATTCCTCCTGTCTTGAAGTTCTCGATTTAATTAATTAATTTTTTAGTATAAAATTTCTTTCAAAATATTCTCACTTAACCTGATTGATAATTTAATTGAGATAATTAATTCATTTTTGTCATAGTCCTCGTGGGAACGATCTTTTTATATTACTTGCGACCCGTACGCTTGCGGTAAAGCTAAACGGCTAACAAATACCTAAAGACGTCAACTGGCCAAAAGTGCATGTCCAAGCTGACACATTAGTATTACTTGTTTTTTGTTGCTTAATACTTTGAAATTGTTGGTTGTGTTTGATATCGTTTGTTCCTTTCTTTTAGCAGCGATTCGTATGGAGTCCATGTTCTTTCATGGTTATATGGTTGGAATCGCTCGGCATAGGACAAAGGGGGGTATATGATGCCTAAGTTGTCTCCTGAACAAATTCGGCAGATGAAGGTCAATTCGTTATGGTGGCTTATGACACATGACAATAACATACATGCCAAAAAGGTGTTGTCCATTGTAGGTGGCAAGAAACAAATGCAGGGGAATAGAGACAAGTATCATCTGTGATGTTATTATGTACATATGTTGCTATTTTATGGGTCCTTTGAGAACCTTATGTCTTTCTGTGGCTATTTTGTAGTTGCAGGAAGGACAATCATGCAATACTTTTTTGTTCACTGCCATGTTTAGGTGACAAGTTCATATTTACAACTTCTTAAGGCTATTGCACAACTGCATATGCCTTGTTGTACAAGTGGTAATGTTAAGTATGGAAAATGTTATGTTCACAATTGTTATAGTGTGTATCGACAACAGGTTCAGTGTGATTTACAACCTCCCATAGGTTTAGGCTTCAAATGTAGTAATAAGGCGTTATTACAAAGGTGATGTTTACAAGTCTTAAAGCGTTTATTCACAACAGGTTTTGTGGGTTTAACAACCTTCAACATGTTTTTGCTTCAGACGATGTTTTCTTACGTTATGACTAATGTGCTATTTACAAGTCGTGAAGCGTTTATTAACACCATGGTGAATGTGTTTTACAACTGGCCACACGTTTCTGATTGGAACGAAGTTCTAAATGTTAACTATGAAAAATGTTATGTTTACAACTCTTCAAGCTTGTATTAACAACCTTCTGAGTTCGTTTTACAACTTGAAGGTGTGGCAATTTACTTTTGCTTTGCCATAGCGAAACAAAAGCAAAATGACGTAAAAAATGGCCTCTTCTAACCTCGTTCATTGTTGGTACACCCTATCAAACCAGCAACGAGAACACTTGATTTCCGTTTTACAATGCTTGAAGCGTTGATTTAC
Organism: Inga oerstediana; assembly: GCA_963210345.1. Taxonomy (NCBI): domain Eukaryota; kingdom Viridiplantae; phylum Streptophyta; class Magnoliopsida; order Fabales; family Fabaceae; genus Inga; species Inga oerstediana. Next base: position 70,372,887 of record OY723401.1, read on the forward strand.
AACATGTTGAGTTCCTTTCACAACCTCCCCCGTGTTTCTCTCTGACACTACGTTTTCTCACATTAAGTGTTACCAATTAAGCTATTTAAAATCCGTAAAGCGTGAATTAACAACATTTTGAGTTCATTTCATAACATCCCCCTCGTTTCTCTCTGACACTATATTTTCTCACATTAAGTGTGACCAATTGAGCTATTTACAACCCATAAAGCATGAATTAACAACCTTTTGAGTCTATTTCACAACCTCCCCTCGTTTCTCTCTGACACTACATTTTCTCACGTTAAGTGTGACCAATTGAGCTATTTATAACCTGTAAAGTGTGAATTAACAACCTTTTCAGTTCCTTTTACAACCTCCCCCGTGTTTCTCTCTAATACTATATTTTTTCACCTTAAGTGTGACCAATTGAGCTATTTACAACCCGTAAAGCGTGAATTAACAACCTTTTCAGTTCCTTTCATAACCTCCCTCACATTTCTCTCTGATACTATATTTTTTCACCTTAAGTATGACCAATTGAGCTATTTACAACATGTAAAGTGTGTATTAATGACCTTTTCAGTTCCTTTCACAATCTCCCACGCGTTTCTCTCTGACACTACTTTTCTCACCTTAAGTGTGACCAATTGAGCTATTTACAACATATAAAGCGTGGATTAACGACCTTTTCCGTTCCTTTCACAACCTCCCTCGCGTTTCTCTCTGACACTATGTTTTCTCACTTTAAGTGTGACCAATTGAGCTATTTACAACACGTAAAGCATGGACACAACCTCATTGCATGACTACAGTAGTACTTCTGATTAGGTCGCTCACAACAACTGAATTATAACATATTTTATCAAGTGGTTGACAAGTTGTTAGCCTATTATATCAAATGCGTTAGGCACATACACAAGTGAATTATAAGTCTCCCATGACTTTATAAATCACCACTGTCACCTAAGCAACCCATAATTTTGACTAATTATAATGCCTATTTTATTTCAATTCCTGTTGTAAAATTTGACATCAACTGATGCAAATTTTCACAACTCCTATTGCATGTTTTCACAACATAATGAGTTATTTTCACAAGGGATCTGCCAAACCCCATAGTGTACCACATGAAAGTCCCCCTGTAAGTACAGTATGGCATGAATTTAAACAACTGATGCAACCTAATTTTCCAACTTGATCATAGTGCATGTCACAACTTAGTAGCATATCATATCCACATATCAATTTACATTAAAATATTAAGTTGTATAAGTAAGTGAGTATTTTCGCCTACTCATTTAACTTAATATCATACAATTTATGTTTAAGTACACCAACATCTGGACACGTTTAGAAACTAATACGGGTCATAGGAAGGCACCAGTTAATGGTGTATATATACATAATCCAAAAAAAGTAGCTACCAAAAGTAAGTACAAGCATATAGTATTTGTGTTTTAGGTTGGATTTGGATTTTTGCAAGTCCTGACGGAGTGCCCAACCTTATGACATCGCCCACAATGATAAACTGAGATTCCCTTCTTTTTCTTTTCGGCCTCCATGCCGGTCTTGTAGTTGTTGGTAGATCTCAAAATGTCTATGTGAGCAAATGTGTGACAGTCAGAGAATCAACTCGTGGACAATCATGTGTTGCAACTGGTCTCATGGTATTTGCATATATTTTCTCTTGTGCTTCAACTTTTAGCCGATCATGTATAAATGTGTACACATTACCATTGAGTACCTTAATAGCTGTACATGCATAGGCACAAGGTATTCCACTTATTTGTCATGCTAAACATGTGCATTTTCTTTGAGCAAGATCTACATTGACATAAATTATCGCTTCACCATATCTAGTTCGTACCAAAAAGTTATGGTCTCCATAATATTCTGCATCCATATTTTTCATATAGCTAACATGCTGCAGCACTTTCTCTTCAATATTAGGTTAAACTCCATTTTTCCAATTTGCCATTACCATCTTGCTTGCAAGCAATTTCTGTGCCAATTTGTCTTAATGCTTATGAATTAGTACTGACACACTGTGCTTCCTCTCTTTCAACATCCATGCATTAAACGACTTTGCAAGATTCGTGGTTATGTTATCCCACCTATTGAAAGAAAACTTGCTTAGAGCCCATTTGTCAACATCCCCATTAGTTTCCACCCATTGTGCCAACTATGGATTGAATAATCTTAATTTTCCTATTGCACTTATAAAGTCCTCATCCAACCTTGCATAGGCAATTGCATAAAGGAGCTTGAGTGCAGTCTCCTTACTATTCACAGATGTACGTGCTCGACCTCTATTGATTCTCAAGAACTCTACACTATAATTTTTCTTCAGATGCCTGTAGCAATAGGCATGTCGCTCGCTGCCAAATATTTCTGTAACAGCACCAATAATTGCATTATTGCGATCTGATACAATGGTTATCATGATTAATCTTATTATTTCTTTCTAATTGACTAGAAACCAAAGCCATTCATCATATTTTTCACTGCTGACAATGGAATATGTTAAGGGAAAAATTTGGCTGTCTGCATCGTATGCACAAGCTGGCAACATTGTTCCCTTATAAGGGCCACTTAGATGACAGCCATCTATATAAACAATGGGTCGACAACCACCTATAAAACCTTTAACTGAGCAACCATAAGCAATAAATACCCATTGAAATCTATTGTTAAATGAGCCTTCCCATTTTACAACTGTGTCTGGATCACTTTCAATCAATCTGTCACATATCCAAGGAATTACTTGATAAGAGTCTTTTACTCGTCCATGTAATTCCTTTAATGCTCTTTCTTTTGCCCTATATGCTTGAGGGTAGTCAGTCGCACCCCATACTCTCTGCACAAGTCTGCTCAAATTTCATTGGAAGTCTTATCAATATTGCACCTTAAATCATCCATTACGATTGATGATGTCAAGCTCAACCTGTATGGATGCCAGACAATTAAGCTGTCCTGTGCATGGTGAATGTGTTCACTTTTGTATGTTTGGATCATTAGAAACTCCATATCTTGATGTTCTCCTAATGAATAAGCACCCAAGTACCATGGACAACCACCAACCTTACACTTCACAATTATCTTCTATTGATTGTTCTTCATAAATTGGTATGAAAACTTGTGTGAAATGTTGTATTTGTATAATGTCTGACGAAGGCTTACAGCATTCGAAAATATTTGTCCTTCTCCAATAATTAAATCCTTCCATTTGGTATGATTCATTCCTGGTATGGGTGTTAGCACTAATTGAGTACAACATGCCAACGATAGGACCTCTTGACTTTCATTTAACAAAGAAGGTGGGGATATACACAATCCTCCAGCACCTACAAACATTTGATCAATCCTGCAATAAATGACAAGTTAGACTTCTCTTCCACATAATTAAGTTACATAAAATTACTTTTCTTAAGACAACTCGACTTACACTTCTTGCTCTTCCATTTGACCATTCAATGTTGGGATTGTATTCTCATTATCATCATCGTCTTCAATGTATACATGATCATATTGTTCATTATATTTCATAAAATGATCCACCCCTTCATCATCTACAAGATCCACAAATGTTGATGTATCAACGAAAACTTTGAATTTCACTTGAATTTCATTACTTTCATTTCCCGTTATAGATAATATGATTCGTCGTAACTCCTCATATGTTGTGCCTTCCTTTATGCATCTTGTTCTTACCATGGCATCAACATATTGCATTTCATCTGCTCTGCCATTTAAAAACTTCCCCCACATGAATGAAACACAATAGATTCTTCCCAGAACTAGTTGTCATCTTTCATGATAATCTGCAACATGAAGTTCGTATTAACAACTTCCAAAGCTATATTAACAACTGTATATGCACATATTAACAACACTTCTTTTACAATCATATAATCAAACAAAGCACAATCACATTCAATGACTCCCACTTTAAACAAAGACATACCTCTGTTAGGTTTCCAAACAATAGGTCATTCTCTCTATTACATTGCCTTAAAACATAAAAACATAGCACAGCTTTTGTATTAACAACTAAAACTATTATATTAACAACTACTACTGTATGAATTAACAACAATTTATTTTTTTTCCATATCAGCCTTTTCACATCACCCCACCACTATGAAATTCAACCAGTCCCACTTCAAACATACCACTTCCTCGTTACCTTTCCCAAAAATGGAGCATTATGACACCCAACCTCATTTTCTTTATTAACAACTAAAACTGTTATATTCACAACTACTACTGCATGAATTAACAACAACTTATTCTTTTTTCATATCACCATTTTCACAACAACCCACCACCATGAGAATCAACCATTCCCACTTCAAACATACCACTTCCTCTGTTATATTCCCCAAAAATAGAGAATTATGACACTCAACCTCATTTGCTGTATTAACAACTACTACAAATATATTAACAACTACAAATGTACAAATTAACAACAATTAAACTTTTTCCCATATCACAGTTTTCACAACACACCACCAACATGAAAATCAGTCATTCCCACTTTAAACGTATCATTTTCTCTATAACCTCCCCAGAAAACAGAGCACTATGACATTAACACTACCCAACCTCATTGAAACCCCAACTACAATGCTCAAGCTCATATCTTTACCTAAATCATGCCATTACTCATCTACCTCCTACCACTTTGTCCACTATTGGCCCTAAGCACCAACCTTTCACCATCATTCAATTTCACTTTATCCACCGATCACACAGAACCAAAAACAAAAAATTCAGTTTGGTGTTCTACCTCTGTACCAGTAGGTGGAGCTTGCAAATTCAATCCTTTACCAAGAACTTCAACACTACACTTGATCCCTTAATGTTGGAGTTCAAACCAGTCTCTTTCGCATCATTTCTCTGTCTCTCCAAAAAAAAAAGTTGCACCTTCCCTCCTCTTTCTGAAGCTTCGACTTTTACATTTACAAGAGGGGCATATGTGTCATTTCACTTTGGAAAATAATATCAGAAAAGTCCCTAGGGACTTTTTAGATATTTTAGTTTTTCCAGGGACTTTTTTGACAATATTTTGCTTCCTTGGGACCTGAGAGTAATTTTCCCTTATTATTTCAGATTGTTTCTTAATCATCCACGCCATCCTCAATGTCACCATTTTCAATCAAAAAAATCAAATAAAAGATCAACTAATAGTCAATATGTATTTTTACACCTATTTTAAAAGTTCATAGTTATTTTTACTCCTAAAAAACATGTGATGGGCATGTTTTGAGAAAATCTCATGTGTATTTTTACACCTTAAACCTTAAAAATATTAAACACATAGTCAACTAATGGTTAATATGTATTTTTGTATCTATTTTGAAAGTTCATAGTTATTTTTGCCCCTCAAAAAAATATTTGGTGTTAGGCGCACTTTTAGAAAAATTTCACGTGTATTTTTGCACGTTAACCCATTTTTTAAAAAGTAAAATAAATTGAGCTACAATTTTCAAAAAATTATAAAGATCTCTGTTACACTTTCAAACTTCAAAGCCTACAATTTAGTTTACTTTTTTGGGAAAATCACTCTTAGGTCCCAAGGAAGAGGAGACCTATTCATAGAAAAGTCCCAAGAAAAAGTCAAATATCAGAAAAGTCCTTAGGGATTTTTCTGATATTATTTCCCAAAGTAAAATGACACACATGCCCCTCTTGTAATTTAAACTCTTCTCTATTCAAAGCAAATTCCCAAATCGCGAAACTGTGATTTTTGAACAGGAGCTTGCCTTGCCTCTCTATCCGTCGATGGTTTGGTCGTTTGGCCTACCTCTCTGTCGTTGGTAGTCTGGTCCAAGTAGCATCCATCGTCGCTCCTCAGCTCCAAGTGTCTGTCGCTGCTTCGATCGAAGTTGCCACTGCCATCCGTCATTACTGCTCCGCCTCCAGTTGTGGTCCGTCACTGCTCCTCTCGCAGTCGCCTTCCGACGCTGCTCCCATCCCAGTCAGTGTCCATCGTTGCTGTGAGTGTTGGTATATATTGAATTACTCATGAAATTTTAAGAGTTTGCATAGTCGTATTGTGTAAATTATTGGATTTGTTGCTGTGAGTGCAAGCATTGTCTCATTGTTGTCATTCTTGGGCATTGTTGTATATTTGTGGTAGTTTTGGATTACTGAAAATAAATGTTGTTGACATGAATTAGTCTGAGCATAGTTTATAGCGCTGAACTGAGTACTTGGTAAAAAAGTAGAAATAAACTTGTTTGAGATCATTTATTAATCTTCCTGACACTTGATTACTTGAGGCTAACCCTCTATTTAGTTGCCATAAATTGCTGCAAAGTATGACTGGACTTGCTGGTTTTTGGTTGAGAATTGTGAGTTGATGTGAGCTTGGTTTAGGTTCTGCTAGGCTAAGTACATAACTACGGTGATATAATTGATTGGTTTGGGAAACTGAATTAGCTGATGCAAAATGAGTTTGCTGGTTTAAATTGAAAAAAAAAAATCTGAAAAGCAAACTCATCCTTGCATTTAAGTTGCTAATTTGTGATTATTGCATTAATTATGAACTTAGATTGTCTATCTTCACCTGGAACTAAAATTTTGGCAAAATTGCATCATTTTGAACACTATCTTGGGCTAATGAATTTTTCCATAGTTTTTTATATGTATACCCTTAACTAAGGTTGTGAGTTTACAAGCCTTTTAAACTGAATACACACACACAAATGAATCTTTGCTTGCTGAGATCTTAAACTGTTGTTGTCATTTTACTGCTAAATTTTGCTTCTTTTATTGAACATGCCCCCATCCTAAAAACCCTCTTTCAAATCTGAATTCTGAATTTTTATTGTGACCGAGTGGTATTTTATTCTTTGTAAATCAAAGAAACTTAAGACCACCCAATGTAACAAAGAGATTAAAATGAAATTGTTAAGACCTAAAAACCAAAAATTTATTTATAGCACAAAGTATATACATATATACTCACTGCGTCTCTTCTTTTAAGAAACCTTTTAATTAGAACCTCCCTTTGTCTCAAAATATAAGATATTGTATCATATTTTTTTCACAATCATACCATTTTACTCTGAACTTTGTGAAAGTTGTAGGAAGTATATTAATTATAATTTGGAAATACTTCTTTATAAGTACTTGATTAGGGGCAAATATGAAAATTAAAGTTGACATACTTTAGCATTATACAAAAGTTTATTATAGGAAACTTTTTCCTTTTGGAACCGAAGTTTAAGGTACAAAAGTTGATAAATGACAATATTTTATGCTTTGTGCTATATCTTTTCCAGTTTGTGCAGACTGGTCAAAGTCATAATTGATATTTTGTGGTTAGGTTTCTTACTTCTGGTATGTTTTAAATGTGATCAATAGAGATATTAAAGATAGTAATGACATTATTGTCTATTCGTTTTCATTATGAGAATTTAAATCTTACTTCATACTTCGTTATGTTTTAAATATCATTACAAGGAATGACTTTGTTGGTGGTTTATCTTTTCTTTCGTTAAGCATGATAAGGAGTAATGGTGGGTGATTGAAGTAGTAATTATGTTTCAGGTTAAGAAGAAAATGCCGAACAAAAGAAAAAGGAAAGATAAAGATGAAGAGAGGTAGCCAAAAGTGTTTGTGATGTTATTTTATAGGAAACATGTTATGTTATGTAGATATGTTGTTATTTTGTGGGTCCTTTGAGAACCTGATGTCCTTATGTGGGAAAGCCTTGTTGTAGTAAAAGCAATCATGCAATGCTTTTTGTTCACTGCCGTGTGTAGGCGACAAGTTCATAATTACAACTTCTTTAGCCATTTTTACAACTGCATGTGCCTTGTTCTACAAGTGGTTATGTTTGTGTTGAAACAAGTTCATTTTGTTGCACAAGAGACTTTGCATGTTGCAATGAAACAACTTTTGTTCAAAAAGTTAGTTACTGCAAAATGGGCTGTTCACAACTCGTGAAGCATGTATTAACAACAGGTTGCGTGCTTTGACAACTTCCTTATAGTTTCTTCTTGAATCAATGTTTTACCATGTTAAGTATGCCAAACGACTGTTTACAACTAGTAAAACATATATTAATAACTGATTGAGTATGTTTAACAACGTACTCAAGGTTCCTCCCTAAAATAATTTTTTTTTTTCAAGTTAAATATAACAAACAAATTGTTTACAACTCGTAATGCATGCATTAACAACATGTTGAGTATGTTTAAAATGTACTCAAGGTTCCTCCTTGAAACAATTTTTTTCATGTTAAGTATCACAAATAGATTGTTTACAACTCGTAATACATGCATTAACAACATGTTGAGTATGTTTAACAACGTCCTTCACGTTCCTCCTTGAAACAATGTTTTATCACGTTAAGCATGGCAAACAGTCTGTTTACAACTCGTAAAAGCGTGCATTAACAACACTTTGAATGTGTTTTATAACTTCCTACACGTTCCTCGCTGAAACAATGTTTTATCAAGCTAAGTATGTCAAATGGTCTGTTTACAACTAGTAAAGCATGCATTAATAACACTTTGAGTGTGTTTTATAACTTCCTACACGTTCCTCCTTGAAACAATGTTTTATCACGTCAAGTATGGCAAACGTCTAGTTGCAACTCGTAAAGCGTGTATTGACAACACATTGAGTGTTTTTTACAACTTCCTCCACGTTTCTTCTTGAAACAATGTGTTCCCACATTAAGTATGTCAAACGGTCTATTTACAACTACTAAAACATGCATTAACAACACTTTGAGAGTGTTTTACAACTTCCTCCACGTTTATTCTTGACACAGTGTTTTCCCACGTTAAGTATGCCAAACGGTCTGTTTACAACTACTAAAGCGTGCATTAACAACACTTTGAGTGTGTTTTACAACTTCCTCCATGTTTATTCTTGACACAATATTTTCCACGTTAAGTATTCCAAACTGTCTGTTTACAACTACTAAAGCGTGCATTAATAACACTTTCAGTGTGGTTTATAACTTCCAACACGTTTCTTCTTGACACAATGTTTTTCCATGTTAAGTATGCCAAATGGTCTATTTACAACTACTAAAGCGTGCATTAACAATACTTTGACTGTGGTTTACAACTTCCAACACGTTCCTTCTTAAAACAATGTTTTCTCATGTTAAGTATACCAAACAGTCTTTAACAACTCATCAAGCATGTATTAACAATAGGTTGATTGTTATTTACAGCTTACTCCACGTTCCTCCCTGAAACAATGTTTTCTCTAGCTAACATTGCGAAGTGATACGTTTACAACACTATGAGTGTGTTTAACAACTTTCACATCAACATTAACAACTGGATATGCATCAATGTTATCAACACTTCTTTTACTATCATATCAGCTTTATGTAATCACACAAAGCATAATCACATTCAATCATTCCCACTTTAAACAAAGCCATACCTTTGTTAGGTTGTCAAACAACAGGACATTCTCTATATTACATTACCTAAAAACATAGCACAGGTTTTATATTAACAACTACAAAAGTTATATTAACAACTACTACTGCACGAATTATCAACAATTTTTTGTTTCCATATCAGCATTTTCACATCACCCTACCACCATGATAATCAACCATTCCCACTTCAAACATACCACTTCCTCTGTTACCTTTCCCAAAAAGATAGCACTATGACACCCAACCTTATATTCTGTATTAACAACTATAACTGTTATACTAACAACTACTATTGCACGAATTAACAACAATTTATTTTTTTTCCATATCAACCTTTTCACATCACCCCACCACTATGAGAATCAACCATTCCTACTTCAAACATACCACCACCTCTGTTTCCTTTCCCAAAAATAGAGCACTATGACACCTAACCTCATTTTCTATATTAACAACTACAATTGTTATATTAACAACTACTACTGCACAAATTACCAACAATTGTTTTTCCATATCAGCATTTTCACAGCCACCACTATGAGAATCAACCATTCCTACTTCAAACATACCACTTCTTCTGTTATGTTCCCCAAAAACAGAGCACTATGACACCGAACCTCATTTTGCTGTATTAACAACTACTACAATTATATTAACAACTACAACTATACGAATTAACAACAATTTAATTTTTTTTCCATATCAGCGTTTTCATAGCACCCCACCAACATGACAATCAACCATTCCCACTTTAAATGTATCACTTCCTTTGTAACCTTCCCAAAAAACAGAGCACTATGACATTAATACTACCCAACCTCGTTAAAACCCCAACTACAATGCTCAAGATTATATCTTTATCTAAATCATGTCATTACTTATCTACCTCCTACCACCTTGTCCACTATTGACCCCAAGCACCAACCTTTCACCAACCCTCAATCTCACTTCATCCAACATTCACACAGAACCAAAAAAAATTCAGTTTGCTGTTCTACCTCTGTACCAGTAGTTGGAGCTTGCAAATTTGATCATTTTCCAAGAACTTCAACACTACACGTGATCCCTTTAATGTTACAGTTCCAACCCATCCCTTTCGCCTCGTTTCTTTGTCTCATTAATGGGGAAAAGTTGTGTCTTTCCTCCTCTTTCTGAAGCTTCGATTTTTACAATTACAATTGGGGGCATGTGTGTCATTTTACTTTGGGAAATAATATCAGAAAAGTCCCTAGGAACTTTTATGATATTTGAGTTTTTCCTAGGACTTTTCTATAAACATGTCTGTTGCTTGGGACCTGAGAGTGATTTTCCCTACTTTTTTTATATAGTTACGAATATTCAATTGAAGATTCTAAAATTTTTAACTTTATTAATTAATATTATGTAAAAATATTTAAAATTATTAACATACTCTTATAATTTAATTGGCTATCATGTCTTCCCCAATTTAATGATTTTTTTTGCCTTCACCAATTTAATGAATTTTAAATAATTAAGTAGAGAATAATCATATATATGTTTAAAAATATTATAGTAAATTGATAAAAATGAAAATGAAAATTAAAATAAACTATATTGATGAATTTGTCCATCGTTATATTAGATTTCTAGTTTATTACATTTTATTACATATACTTTTGAAATATCATTTTGTCCAACTTGTGCATTTAAACATTTTAAAAATTATTAAATAAAAAATTTATATAATTAAAATATTTCCAATATGATTAAATATTTTTAAAATATATTAATTAAAATTATGTTTTAGGAGTCCTAATTAATTTTCAAAATTTTTTTATATTAAAAAAGATAATTTATCTCTAAAATATATAAATTGGGTGAAGTGTATCTAAAAAAACTATGAAATGGGTGAATAGAAATGAAATAATAAAAATAGAGAATAAGTGTATGTTATACAAATTTTAATTTTATAAAATTTTAAATATGCTTTAGAAGTGGAAGTGATTTAACTTAATTAAGGTAAAAATTACAAATCTTCTATTTATTTTACTCTAAAAAAGTAAATGAAAACATAGGAAAAATGTTACAATTTAATGAAATAATTTAAAGAGAAAATTCTAAAAAAATAATTTCAAAATTTGAAAATCTCAAATAAATTATTTTTTATTAAAATAAGTTGTGAATTATAATAAAGTGTAGTCAATATCTCAAGAATAGTATTAAAAAAATTGATTTGGAATTTTGATATTTTGAATGTATTTTTCTGAAATTTTTTCTAATTTAAAATAATTAAAATTAATAAATTAAATTAAAAACTTCAGTGAAAATAAATGATCTCAAACAGCAACAAAATAAAACTAAGAAATTAAAAAAATAAAATATAATTAAGATAGAAAATAGAATTTAGGATAAAATTGGGGGTAACAAACAGGTAAGTCTAGATCGCACTAATATATGACTCAATTGATTTTTTTGGAAAAATTAAGGAAACAAATTAAATTATTTTAAAATATTTATATTTATGATTTTTTCTCTAAACTAATTTGTTTGACTTATAGGCTGATATGTAATTTAATTATACACAAAATATGATATGATTAAGTAATTTATTTAACTTTTTAATCTCTTCAAAAAAATTAACTAAATCTTATATATAAGACCGAATATAGTAGTTTATGGTCTAGTTACAATTAATATATTCCTTTTTGGAAGATGATTTCTACTCTTTTTTATTATCTTCTTATAATCTCACATTCACCCTCAAATCATAATGAATTATTCAGATTTAATATTTTATAAAATTATTATTATAATATTTTGTAAATCAAAATATATTTATTTTTTTATTACAGTTATGAACAGTATGGATAGGATTTTAAGAATTTAAATTTACTTATTTATTTTACAGAAATAATTTTATGAAATATTAAATATGAATCACTTATATTTTTAATCTAATGATGAACATAAGATTATAAAAAGAAATAAAAAAAGAGAATAGTAAGAAAAACCCAACCGTTACTTTTTATTTTAATATAATGATAGACATGAGTTATGAGAAGAAAATGAGAAACATAACGTTGGTTTTCATTGTTAATCTTGTGTTGTCATATGTCCATGTCACCATCGGGGCACAAATCTAAATCCCCGAGATCCCGGGGCCCTAACACAATTAGCAGAAGCCTAGTCTGATTCCCCAGTAGAAGCATACAGAACGCCATAACAAGGATTTATGCGGGGTTTAAGGCGGCCACTGTCCCTCCTTTATGAATGTCAAAGCTTTTGCTCACTTCTTCGTGATCTATTTCTTTTAATCTTACCTCTTCTACTCTTTTGAACTAGATTGACTTTATTTCATTTCTGAGAACCGTTTTCGTTACAATTTGATGTTCAGTAATAAACCCCCTTTATTCACTTATAATCTCGACAAGAGACTCGACTCTTTCATTCTTTCGATTAAGAAACCGATTATTATTCAACCAAACCACTCGAGGAGTGGCACAATTATGTGGAGGAACATTGCAAAACAAGCCGTGTCGAAAAGCAACGGGTTACGTTTTGATTTGCGCCTTCCTTTAAATGCTTGTAGCACTTCTGGTCATTCTCAGGGTTCAATTTTGCCAGGAAGATTCAAATTTAGATTCTTTGAGCCTATGTCTGGCTTAAAATGCGGGTTTCTAGGCATGGGTTACAATTCTCGGAACAATGGAATTTGGTTGCAAGAAGATTCTTGTGGGAGTCATAGTAATTTTGGCTGTTTGAGAAATCAGGTTGGGTTCGGTGAATTTTTTCCTAAAGGCTATGCTAGTGTTGCCGAAGCAGTAACTTCTACAGATGTTGAGGAAGATTCGCATGATGAAGTTGAAGACTTAATGAAAGAGATGAAGAAAGAAGAGAGGAGGCAGGCTCAAACTAGATGGCGAAATCTGAAGAATATGGCTCGGGGCATGACGCAGTCAAAGTACCAGTTACTTAGAAGAAGGCAGGTTAAGATTGAGACTGAAGCGTGGGAGCAAGCTGCAAAAGAGTACAGGGAACTTTTGATGGACATGTGTGAGCAGAAGCTGGCACCCAATTTGCCATACATTAAAACTCTTTTCCTTGGTTGGTTTGAGCCTTTTCGGGATGCCATTGCGAAGGAACAAGATTTGTGCCAAGCTGGGAAAATTAAAGCGTCACATGCACCCTTCTTTGGTCAGTTACCAGCAGACAAGATGGCTGTTATCACAATGCATAAATTGGTGAGTTTGTTGATGACTGGAGGTGAGCATGGTAGTGTAAAAGTGGTACATGCTGCCATCAGTGTTGGTGATGCCATCGAGCATGAGGTGTGTCTTCATTTCTCTCATCTTGCTCATGTTTTTTTTATATTCTATTTGGATGTCACCGCTCAATCTACTTGGTTGAAATATATGGGGTTAATCCCCGCTCCAATTATTTGTAAATTTTCCTTTATTGGTAATATATATGATCCATTTTTATTCAAAAAAATTATGAATTTTGATTTCAATATGTAATTATGTTGCTCTTTGCCGTTTATCTATTAACTGGTGCAGAAAATCTGTAGGCTATTTGAACTTTAGAAAGGAAAACTTCCCCCTGCAATGCAATATTAGAAGGAGCATATTGTTTCGTTTAGTTTCCCAAACTCAACTAAAGTGAAATTTAATCTATAAGAGTACTTTTTGAAAATAAAGTAGTTGTCCAAGGTTTTTAAGCCTCCTCCATTTTACTTCCAAGAATTAATTCCACCCAAAAGCTTAAGCTATTAAGTGAAGGTTCTTGAATAAGTTTATTACAGTCTTTATCACTTACTCACATGAGAGCGTATTAGACTTGAAGTGAAGATAAAGCAAAGGCCCATTATACCTTGTGATGAAATTTAACTCTGATAAAAAGGAAATAATAAGAGGCAAGGATCAACCTGCTGATTATTCGGTTATAAAAGCTCTTATACCATGTCAAGGACTAATGGAGTTCATAAGTTTAAACTATCAAGAAGAGGAAGCCCATGAATAGCTTTCTTATAATCTCTAACAATTCCTAAATCCCAGGCTTTACTGAGGCGAAGGTATTGGGGAGTGACCTGATTTATTTGTTGTCAATGCATAAGAATAGACAGCAATAATGTTTCATGATCTGATTTATATGATATGTAGATTTTAAGTGGCATAACACTTCATTTCCATTCACGTCACCTATAATTTGATGGTTCAGGTCAGAATATACAAGTTCTTGGAGAAGACCAAAAAGAAAAAGGGTGATACAGCAAAGAAAGAAGGGGAAGATAAGTCCAATGCTTTAGTCAGGGAACAAGATAAGTTGCGGAAAAAAGTTACTGATTTGATGAAAAAGAAAAAGCTTGCTGTAGTAAGAAAGATGGTGAAGGGCCAAGATGAATTGAAGCCATGGGGACAGGATAATAAGGCTAGGGTATCAATAACCATTTCCAAACTCTGATTGTTCATTCATGCCATTTATATTCTATTTTAAATGATGATCTTGTGTGCTTCACAGGTAGGGAGCCGCTTAATTGAGATATTGTTACAGACAGCGTATATACAACCTCCGTCTGATCAACCAGGGGATTGCCCACCTGATATCAGACCTGCATTCTTTCATTCATTCAGAACAGTGGTAAAACATGGAGTGTAAGCATCAGTCTCTCTTTAGAATGGATATGGTAAAATTTTTATGGAATATTTTACTATATGATTGTGTTTTTTGTTTTGCTCAGGAATTTAGGCAGAAGATATGGTGTAATTGAATGCAGCCCCGTAGTTCTCAAAGGCCTTGAGAAAACTGTAAGTTTATTTTATCACTTTCTACTCATTAATTTAAATTGAGATCTGATGGTTATCATTGTTGGTTTTTTTAGCTCTCATTATGTTACGGAGCTTTTGATTGGGATAACAGGCTAAAATGAATTTGTCTATGTCGGTTGGATTTCATGTTGAGATAGGGTCCTGAATTGTTTTGCTCATTTAGTTAAATTCTAAACTTTGCGGTGTTCTCTTGTTTTGGGTTTCTTTTGCAATCCCCATGAGTGTTGCTTAGGGGATTGAAAAAATTATCTAATATAATGGAGACTAATGCTATATTGAATGCCTTGTCCCAATCAAGGAGTTTAGGTTGCTCTATGGGGTGTTTAACTTGGTTAGCTCTCTCACCACGATAGTAAGGGTTCATTTGGTATAGAAAAATGGAATCAAATAGAAGAAAAAATAGAATGGTGTAAGTGATTTTTGGTATGGGAAATGTCTTTTATAACCCTGAATAAAAATTGTGTACTAATAGTAGGAGTTTGAAATACATTACATATCTCGTTGTTGTGCAATGGGATTTCTTTGCCTTTTCAACAACAACAACAACAACAAAGGCTTATCCCATTATGGGGCCTAATTGTTGGTCAAGAGGTCTCTACCCTATTTGTGTGCCCATATAATGTTACTTTGGTCTCCATCAATTTACGGAAATTACACTTTGACTCAGATTTCTCATCTGTCAAAACCCTACTTAGGTAGACCTTTCTTAGAGTTTTCATTTTATTTTCCCCCAGAATCTGAATGTATGGAAACTTCTGAATTAGAATGTCTTGATTGTAGTCGCTCCTCACACATGTTTTTATCTTTTCTAACAGGCAAGAAATATGGTGATTCCCTATATGCCGATGTTGGTTCCTCCAGTTAATTGGACTGGGTATGGTAATTTTTATTTTTCTCTGTCCTTTGTGTCCTCCGCTTACAATCATTGATTGTACTTTTTTTTGGGCAACTGATCAACTTAATGGCTGACTCTTTAATTCTTCTTTGATGTACTCTGCAGTTTTGACAAAGGAGGACACTTATTCTTACCATCTTATGTCATGCGTACTCATGGAGCCAAGCAACAACGTGAAGCTATTAAAAAGGCCCCTCTGAAGCAGCTTGGACGTGTATTTGAGGTCTGAATTTCTTATAATTTTTTTATGAAGTTATGAGTAAAAAGTGAAACCTTATATTTAAGAATTTTTGTCAGTGATGATATAGACTCAATATGCCAATGTCTTTAGAGTTAGAAATCTGTGCACTGGGAGACTGACAAACCTTTATGCTTTCTTATTGTTCACAATAGTAACAACTATACTTTTTCATCTTATTTAGATTTTAGAGTAGTATTTCGTCTGCATTGTTGTTGTTGTTGTTGTTGTTGTTTTTATATGTAATAAGCATCACCATTTTTTATTAAATATGATAGCAAAATTAAAATTTGCTCATCATGCAATGACCAATTTTTTTAATGTAATATGTAATACTGTAGCAGCACTTTTTTTAATATAATATTTTTTCTTAGCAATTCTGAAAAAGTTTATTAAAATCAATTTTGATTTTACCTACTGAGTGTAATTGACTTATAAAAAGTTCTAGTCAATGGATAGGATTAAAAATGCCTTGTTTGCTCACCTTTCGTTGGAGATAATGAAACTTTTGGTCCCTTAAATTTTTCCTCAAATATTAATTTGGTCCTTGAAGTTTTATTTTTATCAATCAAGTCGCTAAAGATTCATACACCATTTCATGATCTTATTTGATCTCATCGCATTAGCAAATTTTCAGCAATCTATGAAGAGGTTGCCATTCTTGAGTTGAAGGTTACACTTCATGTGTATCTAGGATGATATATCTTCAAATCATAACGTCTAATTTTATAAAACTTTAGGGACTTGATTGATAAACATGAAACCTCGGGGACCAAATTGATAACTGAGGCAAATTTGAGGGATCAAAAGTTTCACTATCCCTTTTTCTTCCAACATGTTCTAGATGATTTAACACTTTTCATTATTATTTTTTTTTTAATATAAGAATGTCAATATAACTTGACTAAATTTTCTCATAAATAATTCTGTTATAGAAAATTTTCATGGTTATTTTTCCTTATCCGTATCATTGAAATCAATAATAATTATATTAATTGCAATAAACTACTCTGTAGTTTACATAAAAGAACTTCATCCACCAAAAAATGGAAATTTTCTTTGGAGGGAAAACTAGTAAGGCATGGAATGGTTAGCGGCTGTTGCAGTATAATATATGCAGATTCTGCTTTGTTGCTAATTTGTCTGAATAGAAGAGCATTTTGGAACCTAAATATGCAATAACTATGTATGTTTGTGTGTTTGGTTAGGCTCTAGATGCTCTTGGGAATACAAAATGGAGGATAAATAAAAGGGTACTGAGCATCACAGATAGAATTTGGGCCTGTGGAGGCCGTCTTGCTGACTTGGTGGACCGTGATGATGTAAGTTCAATTATGCAGCTGATAGTCACTTGTTTTCTTCACTTCACCCTATTTAATAATTAATGAAAAAGTTTGTGGTAACAGCTCTTATATTTTTATTATTGTGCGGTGTTGCATATATAGAGAATTAGGTCAGACTTGGCTCCCTAATCTGTTCCTATAATCTCGACAAATCCTAGAATCTAGGTAAACAGAAATTTAAAATTCGAATTCCCTGATTCTAATAGCTTATTTTTGAACAATAAGTGCTTATAAATCGTGATTCAAGGTATTCGAGGTAAGTATGTGAGAGGAGTTTTATCTCGGCTTGCGTAATAAGGACTTATTATTCAAAAATAAGTGATACCAAACACATGCTAAATATAATACAAAGAAAAATAAATATTAGGTTAAAAACTAGGGTTAGGCCCAATAAGTGGCAGCAAGCCCAATTGGTTCCAACACTCCCCCTCAAGCTGGCGACTAGATGTTGATCATTCTCAACTTGTTGACAAAGCCTTCAAATTTCTCTCGAGTAAGAGATTTGGTCATGACATCTGCAGTTTGTCTTCCTGAAGGAATATATGATAGATCAATCACTTTTGCCTCTAGTTTTTCCTTAATGAAGTGGCGATCAATCTCCACAAGCTTTGTGCGATCATGGTGAATAGGGCTGTTTGCTATTTTAATAGCTGACATGTTATCACACCATACTTTAATCGGTTCATCATTATAAATCCAGAATTCCTTCAATAATCGTACCAGCCACATCCCTTCACAAATTCCTAGAGCCAATGCTCTATATTCTGATTCAGCAGAACTTCGAGACACCACTGGCTGTTTTTTACTTCTCCAAGTGACAAGATTTCTCCAAATGTAAGAGCAATACCCTGTAGTTGATCTTCTATCTGATTTAGAACCTCTCCAATCTGCATCAGTGAACATTTCAATGTTCCTAGTGTCATTCTTAGCAAAGAATAAACCTTGCCCAGGTGTCTTCTTCAGATATCTGAGGATCCTATAGACAGTGGTCAAATGTTCCTTCTGAGGGCTACTCGAGAATTGACTTACAACACTAACTGCATAACATAAATCAGGTCTAGTGTGGGACAAATAAATCAGTTTTCCCACTAATTTCTGATATCTCTCCCTATTTACTGTTGTACCATCAGGTCTGATGATTAACTTCTGATTGAGCCCCATTGGAGTATTGGTAGGCCTTGCTCCCAACATTCCTGTTTCCTTTAGTAGGTTAATAGTGTCTTTTCGTTGAGATACACTAATGCCTTGATGAGTGCATGCCACTTCCAGTCCCTGAAAATATTGTAAGGGACCAAGATCTTTTATTTCAAATTCAGTTGCCAATTTTCCTTTTAGTCTAGTAATCTCTTCTGCATCATTCCCTGTTAGCACTATATCATCAACATAAATGATAAGAATAGTTATTCTGTCTCCATAATGCTTTACAAATAGGGTGTGATCTGCTTGACACTGACCATATCACCATGCTTTAATGGCTTTAGTGAAGCGCTCAAACCATGCTCTAGGTGATTGCTTTAGGCCATATAGAGATTTATAGAGTCTACACACTTTATGTGAGTTTTCAAAGGTTCTCAGTCCCAAGGGGACCTCCATATACACTTCCTCTTCAAGATCACCATTTAGGAAGGCATTTTTCACATTTAATTGGTGAAGAGGCCAATCTAGGTTAGCAACAAGTGAGAGTAATACCTTGGTAGTATTGAGTTTGGCAACAGGAGCAAAAGTTTCTTGGTAATCTATGCCATAGGTTTGATTGAAACCTCGAGCCACTAATCTAGCCTTGTACTTGTTCACACTTCCATCTGGATTATATTTTATGGTGAAGACCCACTTGCTGCTTACTACAGATTTGCCTTTAGGTAGATCAACAACTTTCCTGGTCTTATTTTTGTGTAAGGCCCTCAGCTTCTCTTCTATAGCTTGTTTCCACTTAAGATGAACAATTGCTTTTTTAAAGTTCTTTGGGATGGCCTTCTTTTCCACATTTACAGCAAATGTCTTTAGATTTGAAGACAATTTTTCATAAGATACATACCTAGCAATTGGATGTTGTGTGCAGCTCCTTTTTCCCTTCCTTAAAGCTATTGGCCAATATAAACCTTCAAGACTTGCTTCAAGTGCAGATTCATGACCTTGCCTTGGAGTTGGAGTAGGTTCTCTACTATCTGTAGTTGAGTTTCCATGCTGCTGGGCTTGTTGCAGTTCTAGTGGCATTCTAGGTTCTTCCTCCCTATCCTCGGGCAAATCAGGACTAGAGAGAGGCTCAAAGGGGTTTGTGTCGTGAAATTCAGATCTGATTGGAGTATTTTTGGTGATTTCTGGATGAATTTCAGTGGCAGTTTCTTATGTATGTTGGTCTGAGTTTTCTAGAAGTGAGGCAGTAGGTATAACAGTGGGAAAAAGAGAAATAGCAGCGGAATCAAGTGATGTTTGAGATTCATCTGTTTGCTGGCCAGATGTAGTTTCAGTTTCAGAAATGTAAGGATTATTCCCAGAGTCACAAACAAGCCATTCACTCATATGCTTCTCCCCCTGAATGGGTGGTTTGACAAAATAAGGTTGAAATTCATTGAATTTTACATTCATTGTAACAAACACCTTATTTGTGATCGGACAAAAACATTTATACCCCTTTTTATTTGAGGAATAACCCAAAAACACAGTTTTAATGGATCTACGATCAAAATTTCCTCCATGTTCATTAAAAACGTAAGTTGTACATCCAAAAACCCTTTGAGGAATGGAATTAATGAGGGGTGAATCAGGAAAAACTTCCTGCAATTTTTGAAGTGGAGTCAAGAAATTTAAAACCTTTGATGGCATTTGGTTTATTAAATATGCAGAAGTTAAAATTGCATCCCCCCAAAAACGATTCGGCACATGTGTTTTGAACATAATAGCTCTTGCAACCTCAAGTAAATGCCTATTTTTTCTCTCGGATATACCATTCTGTTGAGGTGTTTGAACACAAGAAGTTTGATGTTGAATGCCATGTTCTTCCAAAAAGGTTTTGAAAGGTGAATTTAAATACTCTTTGCCATTATTAGTTCGAAGAACCTTGATTGATGTTTGAAGTTGATTTTGAACAAATTTATGAAATTTTTTTGAAAATATCAAAGACTTTTGATTTGCAACACATTAGGAAAATCCAAGTTAATCGAGTATGGTCATCAATAAAGGTTACAAACCATCTAACTTTTGAGTTTGTTGCTAACTTTGATGGACCCCAAACATCACTATGTATGAGAGAAAAAGGGTGAGTGGGTTGATAGGAATGAGGAACATAAGAACTACGGGTTTGTTTAGCAAAGTGACAGGTTTCACCATGGAAATCAGAAATTGCTTTATTATCAATATTTGGAAACAAAAATTGCATAGAATGAGGACTAGGGTGGCCTAACCTAGAGTGCCATAGCATAATGTCTTTATTTGTCAAAATAGAAAGAGCAGCCTGCGGTTTTGTTGATGATCCTTGCAGATAGTAGAGCCCATTCCACACCTTAGCATGACCAATCATCTTCCCTGAGGTCAAGTCCTGAAAATTACAGCCATGTTTGTCAAAAGTTACAAGGCAATTTATTTGAGATGCAACCCTTTTTACAGATAGCAGATTGCACTTAATGGTAGGAACAAATAATACATCTCTTATCACTATATTTTCAGATATAACAACAGTTCCAGATCCCATTACTTTAGCATGTTCACCATTAGCTACTTCAATAGATTCATGCTTAGAGAATTCAGAAAAACTTGAAAATAATTCTCTAAAACCTGAAATGTGATCAGCTGCTCTAGAATCGACCACCCACATGTTTCTTGGTTTTACCATACCATTAAAGGCACGAGTGAGAATTGTACCTGCATGTGCCAAAGTGACTGAGGGATTGTTTTTCTCACACAACCTTGTAGAGGCAGAATGTTTGTCTAGGATCCTCCTTGAGGTTTGATGTTCTTCATTACTTAGAGATTCTTCTTCAACATCTGCAGCACCTATCATCAACCCCTTCCTTCTCTGCTTGGTGTTGGTAGGCTTACCATGGAACTTCCAGCAAACATCTTTGGTATGTCCACTTTTATTGCAATGGTCACACCATTTTTCTGCTCTCTTTCCCCTTGTATCACCTTTATTTCCTTTGACAGCTAGTGCAGACATCTCAATTTGAGCCTTAGTTGTGTTCCGAGTCAGCATCTTCTGACTTTCATCACATTGGATCATATTAAATGTGTCTTCTAAGGAGGGAAACAGCTTCATTCCCATAATACAGCCACGTATATCCTCATATACATCATTTAGACCAAGAAGGAAGTCATGGCATCGTTCTCTGTCAATAACGCCTTAAAACATATACCATCTTGGGCACATGACCAATCATGGGTTTCATAAAAGTCAATTTGCTGCCATAGTTTGATTAGTGCAGCATAATATTGAGTGACAGATTTTTCTCCTTGAACCAAGTTTTGGAGAAGGCGTTCTACCTTTATAACCGCAACTGTATTGTCTCTGACTGAGTAGATTGATTTTGTGGAATCCCAAATCTTCTTGGCTGTTTGTGTGAGTAAGTACCCTTCACTTATATCTGTTGACATTGAGTTTATAAGCCAAGTCATTACCATGTTTTCAGCACTCCAAACAGCATACTGAGCATTAGTAGGATCAGGTGGTGGAGATGACCCAGTCAAGTACTTTTCTTGGTCCTTTCCTCGAACAAACATCAAGATACTTCTGGGCCATTGGAGATAACTCTTGCCATGAAGTCGGGGAATAATGTGCTCATTTGAGAGTAAATCTGATGCCATAATAGGCATCCCATGGTGCAACATGCTATGCTCACCATGGCTCCCTCTTTGTGGGCTGGAATCAGTCCCGTGTGAGCCTTCATTAGCTGGTGATGAACGGCTGCTTTCATCGTTGGTATTAAGCGCCCGTGGCTGACTAGTTAGGGCTACTTTGAATGCGATTGATCGAGAGACCAAGGCTTTGATACCATGAAAGAATTTGTGGTAACAGCTCTTATATTTTTATTATTGTGCAATGTTGCATATATTGAGAATTAGGTCAGACTTGGCTCCCTAATTTGTTCCTATAATCTCGACAGATCCTAGAATTTAGGTAAACAGAAATTTAAAATTCAAATTCCCTAATTCTAGGAGATACTTAACATAATACAAAGAGAAATAAATATTGGGTTAAAAACTAGGTTTAAGATCAATAAGTGGCGGCAAGCCCAATTGGTTCCAACAATTAACAAGTGTATGCCTTACAGATCTATGAATTATTGTGAATTGTGAATATGTGCTTTATGCAGTTTTTGTTCACTATGGTTTGGGATGAAATTCAACTTGCAGGTTCCTTTACCTGAGAAGCCTGATACTGATGATGAAGCCCTGATCAAGAAGTGGAAATGGAAGTCTAAATCTGTGAAGAAAGAGAACAGAGAGAGACACTCAAGACGGTGTGACACAGAACTTAAACTTGCTGTAAGATGTCTTGAACTTTTTGTGTATCAATTAATAATCCATTATGTTTCTCTACTAACACATGCAACCCTATGGGTTCAGGTGGCACGAAAATTGAAGGATGAAGAGGGTTTCTTCTACCCTCACAACCTTGATTTCCGAGGGCGTGCATACCCTATGCACCCACACTTGAATCACCTCGGTTCAGATATATGCCGGGGCATATTAGAATTTGCTGAGGGACGCTCGCTTGGAAAATCTGGCTTACGCTGGCTGAAGATTCACTTGGCGAATCTTTATGCTGGTGGTGTTGATAAATTATCTCATGATGGTCGCATAGCATTTGTGGAAAATCATTTGGAAGATATATTTGATTCTGCAGACAAACCACTTGAAGGGAGGAGGTGGTGGTTGAATGCAGAAGATCCATTCCAGTGCTTGGCTGTGTGCATAGACCTCACTGAAGCTTTAAGGAGCCATTCACCTGAAACATTCATCTCACATATTCCTGTACATCAGGTACTTAATGAAAGTAAATAGAGTCTGGGTCTGGAAAATAAAATAATCACAATGTTCCAAATGAAGTCTGGTAAAAAGAAGAAAAAATAATCAGCTTGGATGGGGTTTAGATGTTACTGTGTGTGGTTAAACGTTTTACTTTGAAAGTTTAAGAAAAATGGAATAACGGTAAAAAGAAGAAAAAATCCTGTAGTGTACAATTAGAAATGACAAGCCTCGTTTTATATCCAATGTACCTTGTATATCGTTATACTCAATACGCATGCGCACATATGAATAAGAATTTATTGGGCAAGCTATCAGTATGAGGTCAAAAATAATAGGGAGCAGTAGAAAACCTTATCCGATACTGAAAAAACTGAAAGAATTTATGTTGAAGAAAATAAAACCAGTCTAACCTTATTTGTGCACAAAAGCCAAACCAACTAGTATAAATAAAACAGCCAAACCAAACCCATTTAATCTGTTCTGAACTTCTGATTATATATTTCTAAGTGCCTCCAGGTTAACAATGTAGTCATTAGATGATATTTGGGATTATAACTAGCTGAGAATTAATTTTAATTGTTATTTCCAAATGATGCAATTAACTCCTATCTAAACTTGAACAATATATAAATTTTTTGTTCTCATTCTTTTAGCTGTTAAGCAAAGCATAGGTCAAAATTATGTAGAGTAATTTTCATGACAACGCACCGTTTCTTTATCAGCCAACAAAAGTATGGTCAATTTCTCTGGCAACAAGGGTATAATCAAGGAGAAACTGGGAAGATTTTTTGGAGAGTAAGATGTGAACAGTGAAACCATGAAAGCCTAACGTTTCTGTAGTTACATTTTACATAACAATGCACTCTACCTTACCATCTCTTTTAAGTTATGAGCTTGCCACATCAGAACTCATGCAGTTATATTATATTTTTATCTTTCTCTGATACAAACATTTCAATTCTAAATTGCTACAATCCTTTCATTTGGTTCCAGTACTTCATAGGCATATAGAACAGTCAAAGGCTTGATCTTTTCTTTTGAGTTTCATGTGTTTAATTTCAGTAACCAACCAACTTTGCCATGTTTAGAATTGTCATTGCTATCATCGTTGTCATATTATTTTGTAATGTATTTTATTTGATCGTGTATTTTATAATATATGTGTTGACAATTGACAAGATACAATTTGTTCTTTTATGATTTCTGTCTTAGGATGGTTCTTGCAATGGCTTGCAACATTATGCTGCCCTAGGAAGAGACAAGGTAATGGCCAGTTCCCCCCCCCCCCTCCTCCCACAGTCCCTCTCTATTTGAACTTGAATTGCTACCAAGTTCTTTATCTTCAATTTCTTGATATTTTGTTATGTGAGGATTTTTAATTGCTCTGATTTCTTATTCGTTTGAAGAAGAACTTGAGTGCATAAATAGGAGTTAAATGGCAACAAGCTACCACTGATTCTTATGAATAATGCAATAATAAATCTAAATGGAACATAAAAAGAAAGTTGTTAACTGTTGAAAAAGAAAAGCCAACTCATGTTATCATTTAGACTTTGAACATTCTGGAGTGAAAATCAGGCATCTAATTAAACTTAGTTGTGAATATTTTTTCACTAATGAAGGCAAAAATTGGGGTTGTGTGGCTTCTTTATAAAAGTCTCTCCATCCATTTTGAGTGTCCGGTTGTTTGAAATTGAGCTTGTCCCAATATATTGTTAGAAGTGGGACGGATTGAAATATATGTTTATTTTTCACTTAACAGAACTTTTGAACCCAAATTAAAGGTTCTGTCAAAAGTCTGCATTGATGTTTACTTAGTATCTTCATTCATTTTCTGTGCCTTGTTTTTAGTATGGTCTCTATTTTCCCTTTTTTTGGGACTGTGATGTATTATTGACTAGAGGCTCCTGTATATAGTTACTTATTTGAATTTTCATTTTTCCAGTTAGGGGCAGTTGCTGTCAATTTAATCGCTGGAGAGAAGCCAGCAGATGTTTACTCTGGAATTGCAGCAAGGTACACTGTTCATTACTTCTGGCCTTAAATTGTTTATGGTTTTCTTTTTTTATTTTGGATCGAAAAGTAGCGTGTTGTTCTACGTAGCTTCTGATTTTTCCTTTTTTTTTTTCGGTTTGGGGGGGGGGGGGTTTGGTTGAGAAGAGCAGAGGCTGACTCCTTGCGACTGGGTTTGCTTATTAATACAACAGTCCCAAAGCTTGTGCAGCTTTTAGTACAGGCAATAAATGAGAAAACAAGCTTTGGCTAATGTATGAAAAGTAATGACATGTTGTAAATGACAGATACTTATATTTATTCCAACATTCTTTCCATTCCAGACAGTTTTAGGAACCACTGCTGAATCGAGATATTACAGATGACCTTTTTTTTAAAGAGTATTGGTGATAAGAAACATAAGAGGAGGTAATAGAAGGAGTGCAACGACATTATTTTTTTGAAGAGCAATAGGAGATCAAGAGTTAGATTCAGTGGAAAAGGAATTGGTATAGGTGGTAACTGATGACTATGTTGTTTGGTGGGTTCCCTAATGAGTTTCAACTTGCAAATTATACATAAACCTAGGTAATTGAAAGATGAGAAGGCTTGAAAACATGGTTAAGTTGAGGCAGGGGCACTGCACTCTTTCATTAGGGCATTGCCAATTTAATAATCTTCCTTCTCAGCAGCCAATATGCCTCTATAGATGACCACTTATTCCAGAATCTTCAAAGAGACTATAATAAGGACAAAGTGAACCCTACGTGAAGATTAGAAGTAATTATGACCATGACCTGTTTGTCTTTCAAAAACTTACCAAGTTTGAAGCTGCAGTAAGTCATAACCCCTTGTGATTTTCTAGTGGACACTTTTAAGTACACATCATGTAAAGTCGCACAAGTTAGTAATTTTAGCTCTAAAATCTGAGCATATCCTGTATTTAACTCATAACTTGCGCTCTCTCTACACATACCCTTGCAAGTAGTTCCATGCTAAATCAGAATCTGGGCTTGTTAATGTTTTGCATTCATAGTTTCCATATTTGAAAATATTGTGCAGAGTTTTAGACATCATTCGAAGGGATGCTCAGAAAGATCCTGCAGTTTTTCCTGATGCTTTGCAGGCAAAGACCTTAATTAATCAGGTTTCCTTCTTACTTTTTGGTTTATGTCTGATGGGTTGTGTTTTTGCTCAAGGAGATGAGTTGCTTACAGTTGCTTGTACTTGCATTATTTTTTTTCCTTTTTGCATTAATTCTTTAATGACCTTGTGATTATTCTTGAGAAGTCCTCGCTCCAAAGCAGATTCTGAGCTAATCTCGAACATCATCCAGGTGGATAGAAAATTGGTCAAGCAAACAGTGATGACATCGGTGTATGGTGTCACTTACATTGGTGCTCGGGATCAGATAATGAGGAGGTTGAAAGATCGAGGTGCCATTTCAGATGATAAACAGCTATTTGCTGCTGCTTGTTATGCTGCAAAGGTTAGAGGGAAGGAATTATTTGTGTTTGCAGTCATAAATTTGGAGTTATTATTATGTGTAGTGCACTGGGATACAACAAAGGTTCTTAAATGCAATACTAGAAAGCAAAAGCCATATATGTGTCCTTGCTTGCATTTTAAGCACTGCTTGTGATGTAACCAATAACTATTTAACCACCCTATCCAAACTCTGTTATGATCCTACTGATGTAATATAATTGAATTAGAATTATGTTTATAAGTCAAATTTAAAACTAGCACAATTGAAATCACACAGATGAATTTTAGCTATTTTCGAATTTGTATAT
Organism: Inga oerstediana; assembly: GCA_963210345.1. Lineage (NCBI taxonomy): Eukaryota > Viridiplantae > Streptophyta > Magnoliopsida > Fabales > Fabaceae > Inga > Inga oerstediana. The sequence goes on from OY723401.1 coordinate 70,400,304, forward strand.
GAATATCTTGGCCCATGATTCATGTTTTTAGTGTATACCATAAAACCTTTAAATAAAATCCAGTAAAAATAGGGGATTATAGCTACAATTTATACGTAATCTTGTCTTGATACCTGGCGTTTGGTCAATAGTTTTGACCAGTTCCAGGTATATTTGTTGTGGCCAATTTAAGGTTGACTATTGAAAAATATCTCATCTTCGCGACCAAGATACGTTACTGTGTCTTACATCTTCTCTATCAGGTAACCTTAACTGCTTTGGAGGAAATGTTTCAAGCAGCAAGAAGCATCATGAGCTGGCTTGGTGACTGTGCAAAAGTATGTTCTAGAGAATAAAATTTTACGCTCTTTATTTTGTTGTAACATGATTTTATTATGGTATGACCAAGACACTTGAAACAGATAATTGCAGCTGAAAATCAAACCGTGCGCTGGATCACTCCTCTTGGACTTCCTGTAGTGCAACCTTACCGTAAATTAGGGAGGCATGTGGTGAGTATTATAGAATTTTCCCAGAATCATTTATCTCATTAATACGCCCCTGGTCCTTAATATAAGACATCTTTAGAGAGTTGATTTTGATCGTAAATATAAGACATAGTTTTCATATTTATCAATCTTTTTCTAATTTACCCCTATTGATGCTCCCTCAACAATAATCAAGGAGGGGAGGGAATGAGGGAATTAAGAAGATGACTAGGGTATTTCAGAAAATACATGTCATATTAACTAACTTAACTAACTTCATTAACCTCATCAAATTAGGGAAATATGTCTGAGTGGCAGTGTTTTTGAGGTACGGTAGGTTATAATATTTATGCAAGAGTTGAAGTGGTGTTTTGTAAGACAATAGTTAACTTGGCATTCGGTTAATGAGGAAGATGGCAGTGAGGACAGCATCATCCCAATGTTATTTTGAAATGTTACTACTAGACAGAATGGCTCTGGTTGTCTCAAGAATGTGATGATTTTTCCATTCGGCTATGCCATTTTGCTAGGTTGTATTGGAACAAGTGTTTTTGTGAACAATGCCATTTTTAGTTAAGAAGGTGGATATGGCCTGATTGAAGTATTTAGTACCATTGTCAGTGTGCAGGATTTGGATTTGGGTTTGGAACTGGGTTTGGATTATATTATGGAAGTTAAGTAAGGTTTGGTACATCTCTGTTTTATCTTTCAATAGGTAAACCCAATTGACCCGTGTATGGTCATCGATAAATGTGATAAACCATTTGGAGTTTGATCTGTTTGGTATACGTGATGGTCCCCATAATTCACTATGAGTCAAGGAAAAAGGCTTAGATGCTTGGTATGGATGTTTTGGAAATGAAGTTCGATGATGCTTAGCTTTTTCACATGAATCACAATGAAAATCATATGCTTTTTTATTAGAAATAAGAGACGGAAATATTTGAAACATGTAATTGAAATTTGAATGATCTAAACGTTTGTGCTATAACTCCAAGTCACTAGTCATAAGGAGAGACACATTATTGCAAGACTTAATCCTACGACTATCACTTTCATCAAGGTAGTAGAGACCATCATGCTCCTTTGCACTCCTAATGTCGTCCTCGTCAGCAGAACCTAAAAAAGACAGTAATTAGCAAAGAAGTTAGCATGACATCGTTCATCATTTGCTAATTGACTCACTAATAGTAAGTTACACTTTAACTTTGGAACATGTAATACAAAGTATAGAGTAAGTGTAGCAGAAATTTTAACAGATCCAATTCCAGTCACAATAGTTTCGAAGTCATCAGCAATCCGTATAATCATTCCCTTGGAAATAGAAGTATAGGATGAGAAGAGAGTCTTATTGTCAGTCATGTGATCAGAGGCACCTGAGTCAATAATCCAGCAATTACTTGTACACAGACCTTTTACTACAGCCAAGGCTTGCAAGAAGTTACCTCTCCTTACTATTGTGGCAATAGGTTGTTTTGTAGTTTGAAGTGCTGCAAGCATTTTCATGATCTTGCTCAGTTGATCACTTTGGGATGTCTCACCTCCTTTTGAAGCTTCAGCTACATGGCCTCTTCCTCTTCCTTTTTTGGGGTTCCAATCAGCAGGTTTACCATGGAGGTCTGAACAAGTGTCTTTTGTATGCCCTTATTTCTTACAATAATCACAAAATGGTCGACCTTTGGAGCCTTTTGATTCTGTGGATCGAATAGCAAGAGCAGAGGCCTCAAGAGGTGCAGGAGTAGCAGCAGAAGTATTCTAAAGCATTAATTTGTGCCTATCTTCTTCATTGTGTAGAATGGAGTAGACTTCGCGCACAAAAGGCAAGGATTCTTGACTAAGAATCCGAGCCTGAACATCATAAATCACATTAAGACCGGCCACGAGTTCATATACTCTCTTTTTCTTTCTCTTTGCAATCTTCTGAAGCATCATCTTGGCAATGATGAGTTTTGTTCTTTAGGGCATCAAACTCTTGCCAAAGAGCAGACTTTTCGAGATAATAATCATCAAGTGACATGAGTTCTTGTTTCAACTGTCACAACTTTTTCTTAACATCAAGTATACAGGACTGGTTCTCAACAGTACTATATGTCTCTCAAAGGGCCTCCCAAATTTCTCGGGCTGAAGGAAGATACATGAAACTCTTCTTGATTAACGAAGACATCCCATTAATTAGCCAAGATGATTCCATTGCATTCTCAGACTTCCAAACTCTAAATGCCTTGGTTTCTGATTTAGGCGGCTTTTTTGCTTCACCAGTGATATATTCAAGTTTGTTCCTTCCATCGAGAGCGAGGATCATAGATTGAGACCATTCTCGATAATTGTCATTAGTAAGTTTCTCAGAGACAATAAGGACAGTAGAGATATCGTTAGATCGTGGAACAAAGGAAGATCCTTCATATGACATATTGATGGAATTAGATAGAGTAATCTGACCTGAGAGTCACAAATAGGCACATTGACCGAAAATGAAAAATGTCAGTTTGGGCTTCAAATTCTGGAAATACCAATTTAGTCTTGCGAATTTTTAAAATCAGATTGGTCCTCCGAATATTGAAAAAGACAGATTGGTCCTTCGAATTTTCAAAATAACATATTGGTCCTCCAAATACTGAAAAAGACAGATTGGTCCTTCGAATATTCAAAATGACAAATTGGGCCTCAAGTGCACCGTTTCAGAAAATATTGCCTTTGATCCCTACAGCGATTTTGTGCCTTCGTCTTCGCAGCTCTGCTCCTAGTGTTTGGAGAAGAATCCCGACAACAATCTCAGTACGAGGGAATAGGTCGATGGTGTTGGAAAAGCTGAAACTAGATCGATGGTGCAGCTAGGTCGACGGTGTTGTTTGACACATTCGGACAACGGTGCTGTAACTCTGTCAGATGGTGAGAGGAGGGTCGTCGACGCTGGTGCTGTGACGGACTGAATGTTGGACAACCACCAGAGGAAGGTCGACGATCACAAGTTGAAGGTCGACCGCGATGCTCAACAAAATCAGATGTTGTAGGCAGTGATGGAAAGTAACTCTAATACATGACAGATTTGGGAGTACCGGCGTCGGAAAAAATTCTCTGATTATTTTCTTTAAAGCTCTGATACCATGAAGATAATTAGAAGAGCAAAAGTAATTGTTGTGTATTATTCAGAGAGGGAATAGTTACATATATACATGAAGAGAGAATAGGATCATTTAATGAGATCCAGATATGATAGGATTAAATCACTATATAATCAGGAAAAATCTAAACTAATAATTCTAATTATCTGCTATAATCTTGGATTTAAGCAATCCCTATAATCTTGGGATTCTACAATTTCTGTTCAGTTTTCAGTTTCAGAACAAGAGTTTTAACATGCTTATAAACTATTGTATTGGTTACAGGTCAAAACTTCGCTTCAGATTTTGACATTGCAAGATGAAACAGACAAGGTGGGTTAAACAATGGGAAGGACCCTTGGGAATTTCTTCTTAACAAAATTGCATCATAACTTAGCATCTTCATAAAAAATTTGTTTTAGGACTGCAAATATTGATGTTGTTCTGTCCTCATTCCTATGATTGTAGGTCTTGGCCAAGCGACAGAGGACAGCATTTCCCCCAAATTTTGTTCACTCACTTGACGGTTCTCATATGATGATGACAGCAGTTGCCTGCAAGAGGGCAGGCTTGAATTTTGCAGGTTCTACCTAGTTCAGTTCTTTCCATCTGATTTGGTCGATATTAGTTTAATACTTTTTAGTAATATTTTCTGTTACATCTGTAGGGGTTCATGATTCCTACTGGACCCATGCATGTGATGTGGATGAAATGAACAGAACACTCAGAGAGAAGTTCGTGGAACTCTACCAAACTCCAATCCTTGAAAATGTACGTCGAAGTTGCACATAATTTACCCAACTATCGTTTGTGAATGATCTAATTAAGATAAGATTTGCAATACCAGATTTACTATAGTTTTCATTTTTACTTGAATAAATAGACCTAGCCTGATATTAGATTATAGATTTTTTAGCGTAAGAGGATAGTAGATATTTATTTTTGAAGTAGCGTTTGAACTACCTTCTTCTCAGTGGTAAACCTTAATTGAGTAGGGGAAGAAACTAAGCGCAATTGGGCATAATGTAAATGATGGTAACATAAGTTAAATTGGCCCAAGGAAACAAATATTGAAAGGAGGCCTTCATTGTTTCATTTGGCATCAACTTTCAAACTGATGTCACATTCTCTGTTTTTTGACATTGTTTCTATCTCTTTAACCTATTTACTATTTGAACAGTTACTGGAGGGCTTTCAGATGTCTTTCCCTTCATTATCATTCCCACCCTTGCCAGAACGGGGAGATTTCGACTTAAGGGACGTTTTTGAGTCACCTTACTTCTTTAACTAACAGATCAGGCTTGGTGATTCTAACTTGTAAGGCTTAACTACAGCATCTAATCTTTGAACTTGGCAAGAATTGAAGATCTTTCAGAAGTATCCATGTTAGAGGCTGTTACAGTGCCTACACAGATCTTTTAAAGGCATCTAAGGTCCTTAGGAATGAGGGCCATTGGGGTATGATGACATTCACCATTGAACTGAACTACTTGCATACTTTGTGCAGAACTACAAATCAATGGGCAATTGTGAGGTTTTGGATTCTTACCGAGGCATCTTTAGGGAGAGGGAGAGATATTTTCGACCTGGGACCCATTTACACTTGGAGTCGATCTCCAGAGAAACTTGAAAAATCGAACCATGTTTTGAGGGTTTATACGAGATAATGAAGAATGTGGTAGAGCTTATCCGAGAAGTTCTGCTCCCATATCCGCCATGCATATATTGTAATACTAGAGTAGCTAAAATCCTTCTTGATATCCTGAGAAAGGTACAAAATTAGTTTTCATTTGATTAGAAATTAGCAGTTTTGTGTATTTCTACATTTTTGCTTTTGTAAATATTACCAAAACTGTTTGAACATGTACACTAGCAGCACATGATGCATGTAACTCGCGTACTGCTTATAGAAGATGTAAATTTTGCCTGGGTATGCAGCTGCTTCTTTCCTGATCAACTGGTTTTTGTAAATGTAATGCGGTTTTATTATATATACTTCATGTGAAATTGCAATATAATAATTAGATGGCACAAAAAGTAATATAATAATTAGGCCTATGCATGATGGAGTGACTTAACCTGATATTGTTTTTATATTATGCTGGTTTTTTATAACAGACAATTTTTGGTATAAGAAATACTTAGAGTTGAGATGATACATGTCCTGTAGAGATAAAATTCTCCTTGATCTTATCACGTACAAAGTGACAATCAATCTCAATATGTTTCGTACGTTCATGGAACACTGAGTTGGAGGCTATGTGTAGGGCAGCTTTATTATCACACCACAGTTTCGCAGGTAATGACGTGGTCAGACCAACCTCCTTCATTAATTGGTGGATCCACACAATCTCTTGTACGGACTGAGACATGGCTCGGTACTCAGCCTCTGCACTAGACTTTGCTACCACATCTTGCTTCTTGCTCCTCCAAGATACCAAGTTTCCACCTACAAGAACGCAATAGCCTGTAGTGGACCTTCTAGTTGTCTTTGACCCTGCATGATCTGCATCACAGAAACACTCAATCTTTGTGTGACCATGATTCATATAGAGTATGCCACGACCAGGTGAGCCCTTCAAATAATGTAGGACATGTTCCAAAGCTTCCCACTGAGCAACAGTTGGTGATACCATGAATTGGCTAAGCCTACTGACCGGAAAGGTTACATCAGGACGAGTTACAGTAAGATAGTTCAATTTTCCAATCAGCCTTCGGTATCGCTCAGGGTAGGCAAATGGTTTAACCTTCTCAGGATCAATCCGTTTTTTCACATCCTCGGGTAGCTCATCAAACGGCACACTATCATCAATGTCCAAGAAAGGATTGGGAATCATGGGACAACTACTGGGTGTTGCTCCAAGTTTCCCGGTTTCTTTCAGTAGATCAAGGACATATTTCCGCTGGGTTAGGAGAGTGCCTTTCTTGCTTCTCATAACTTCAATCCCAAGAAAGTACTTTAACAAACCCAAATCCTTTGTTTGAAAATGAGAATTCAGAAAGACCTTGAGTGATGAGATCCCTGACGTATCACTGCCTGTAATAACAATGTCATCTACATAGACTACCAAGAGAATCATGCCAGCATCCGTCCGTTGATAAAACACAGAATGATCACATTTACTTTGATTCAGACCAAACTTCTTAACCACAGAACTGAATCGGTCAAACCAAGCACGAGGACTCTGTTTCAAACCATATAAAGATTTCTGGAGGTGGCATACCTTGCCATGCTCCCCCTGAGCAACAAAACCAGGCGGTTGCTCCATGTAAACCTCCTCAAGAAGATCACCATTTAAAAATGCGTTCTTAATATCCAGCTGATGAAGATCCCAACCGTGGGTAGCTGCCATAGAGATGAAGAGACGAACAGAGGACAACTTTGCCACAGGAGAGAAAGTTTCTGAATAGTCAACACCATACGTCTGAGCGTAACCCTTAGCTACCAATCGAGCTTTCAATCGTTCCAAGGTGCCATCAGATTTGGTTTTAATGGCAAACACCCACTTACATCCAATAGCCTTCTTTCCAGGAGGTAAATCAACGAGAGTCCAGGTACCAGCCTTATCAAGGGCCATCATTTCATCGTGCATCGCAGCACGCCAACCGGGGTGGGTCAAAGCTTGGGAGAGGTTAGTGGGAATGGTGAGAGAATCTAAGGAGGCAAGGAAGGAACAGGAAATGGGCGACAGGTGATGATATGAAACAAACGAGGAAATAGGGTACGTACAAGTGCGTTTACCTTTTCGGAGGGCAATTGGCAGGTCAGCAGAAGTGACAGTAGGATCTATATTAGTAGGGACGTGTTCAGACACTGGTTCAGGCTCTGGTCCAGGCACCAGTTCAGGGTCAGATTCAAGGGACGGGGAGGGGGCTAAGTGCGGATCAGGTGCCGAGGCGGACATTGGTAGGTCAGAGAGACGAGCAGCAGCATTACTTTCCTTAGGACGTCTTTGATAAACATGATGGATAGGAGGCAGAGCAGCGGCCGGCACAGATGCTTGCACTGGTGGGGAATAAACCTCATACACTAAAAGATGATCAAGATCTGGGTTAACGACAGAAGAAGAAGGCAGAGCAGAGACAGAGAAGAACGAAGTGGACTCATGGAAAGTGACATCTATAGACACAAAATAACGCCGAAGATCAGGAGAGTAGCACCTATAACCCTTCTGAACCCTAGAATAGCCAAGGAAGACACACTTGAGAGATTTTGGATCAAGTTTAGTGACACTTGGACGAATGTCTCGAACAAAACAGACACACCCAAAAATTTTCGGATCAATTGGAAACAAGGATTTGGAAGGAAACAAAGTGAGGTATGGAATGTCACCACTAAGAACAGGAGAGGGCATACGATTAATAAGAAAGCAGGCAGTGGACACAGCATCAGCCCAAAAGGATTTGGGAACATGCATTTGAAACATTAGAGCACGGGCAACTTCTAATAAGTGCCGATTTTTCCTTTCGGCAACACCATTCTGAGCAGGTGTATCTGCACACGAGGATTGATGAAGCATGCCATGTGTAAGCATATAGTCGTGAAACTGGGTAGAAAAATACTCTTTAGCATTATCACTGCGCAAGGTTTTCACAGAGACACCAAATTGAGTTTTGATCTCAACACAGAAATTGCAAAAGTGAGAGAATAACTCGGAACGACTTTTCATTAAATAAAGCCAGGTGGTTCGAGAAAAATCATCAACGAAAGTAACAAAGTACTTAAAACCAGACGTGGACATGACAGGACAAGGACCCCAAACATCAGAATGAACTAAATCAAAGGGGGACGTAGCCCGTTTATTGATGCGAGGTGACAGGTGAACACGGTGGTGTTTGGCAAACTGACACGATTCACACTCTAAGGACGACAAATAATGAAATTGAGGATACAACCTCTGCAAAGATGATAATGACACATGACCCAAACGACAATGAACATCAAAAGGAGAGAAACCACCAGAGCAAGCAACGGAACGTGGCACCTGATCGTCAAGAAAGTAATGGCCGCCAGATTCATATCCCCTACCAATAATCCGCTTCGTCGTAAGATCCTGAATCACACAATGGTCAGGGAAAAATGAGATAAAACAGTTCAATTGACGAATAAGCTTGCTGGGAGACAGAAGGTTAAAAGCAAGGTCAGGAACATTAAGGACCGACGATAGAGAAACAGAGGATGTAGGTGTAACAGTGCCAGATCCAAGGACACGAGAAGCAGAACCATTGGCAATAGTTATGGTAGAGGGTTTGTCATAAGGTGTATATGTAGAGAATAAATGATGGTTACCTGTCATGTGGTCAGTGGCACCGGAATCGATGATCCACCTCGAGGAAGAAGTAGCAAGGCATGAGTCACCGTTACCTGTAGCAAGCGCACTCGAAGTGGATGGAACATTGGCAATTTGATCTGTGGATTGGACCATATGAGCAGCTCCAGTACGTTGCAGCTTATTTTGCAACTTACGACAGTAACGTTTGGTATGACCAGCTTCCTTACAATAGTAACAGACAATAGTACCAGTAGTCGAAGGATTGTTGCCGAAGCGTGGGGGACCTTGGTTTCGCGAATCAGCAGAAGTCGAGGATGGTGTACTATTTCCAGAGTTAAAGAAATTCTGGTGGCGGTTATCATTGGGACCACGGCCAGCTAATGCACTAGCATTCGGAGTAGGAGTCGGGTGTAAGAGACTATCTGCACGGAGCACACGAGAGTACACATCCAGAAGTGAAGGAAGTTCAGAACTAGACAGAACCTGGGAACGAACAGTCTCATAGGCAGGATCCAAGGCAGTAAGAAAGCTGAGAATTGCTAGTTTCTCCATATTATCAGCTTGCACCTTAAGGTCAGTGGTAGGCGGCATTAACATCTTCAACTCTTCATACATTTTCTTGAACTCTACATAAAAGTTTTTCAACGAGCGCCCCTGCTGTTCAGCACGATAGAATCCCTTGCAGACATCATGAATACGAGTAATATTTCCTTTCCCAGAGTACAGAAATTCCAAACAGCTCATAAGTTCCTTAACCGTATTACAGTGACTAACTGAGGGAAGGATTTCACTGTCAATAGAATTCTGGATTTGTAAGAATAAACGGGCATCCGCTCGGGCCCAAGCCATCTTAGGGTCATCTGCAGGAGGCGTATCAGTCAAATGGCCCTCCTTCTCAATACTAAGCAAGTACATTCGGACGGTTTTACTCCAATCCATATAATTTTTCCAGGTTAATTTGTGCTCAGTGATTTTATTAGTCACAGGAATAATTTCAGTAACACTAGCCTTTGAGTCACCCATCAATTCAAGCAGAAAATGACCAAATGGAGTTGATAAACAACCAAACAACTCCCCCCAAAACAAAGAGCTAGCACAGGCAGTACCACAAAGGCAATAACCACGAACACAAAATGGTAGCACAGAAACACAGCAAACCAGAACCAGAAGCACAGAAATGCAGCAAACCAGAAACAGAAGCACAGAAACGGGAGCAAGGGAATAAATCAACAACCAACCCGCAAACGGTGAGTACCCACTGCACGAAACCAATTGGGGAAGGACTGCACCACTTAGTCGATCAGAATGCAGCAAACGGCGGCGGCAAAGTCGCCGGAAAACGCCGTCACGCGCCGGCGCGTGAAATTCCGGCGAGAAAGGAGGCGGCGCGTGAAGGCCACGCGCAGGTCAGATGGCGGCGATACTCCGGTGACGAACCGGTCGGGCGACGGCGGATCTAGTGGTGGTGCGCGTGTGGACTAAATCTGCCGGCCACCGGAGCACAGTGAACAATGAACAGTGCGCACAGAAGCAAAAAACCAGAACCAGAACAGCAAAGGAAAAAACGAAAAAAAACAGAGAGCACCAAGGCTCTGGTACCATGTAAATGTATTCACTTCACTACTTATTCTTCATGTATACATTATGCTATTTATATACAAGGCAAACATCATAATTCCTCATTTTAGGTGGGACATTATCACCTAACATTTCACCTAACATTCCACCTAACATACCACCTAACATACCACCTAACATATCCATGATTCCCTCATTCTGTGGGACATTGTGTCCTAACAGTAAATATTACCAAAACTGTTTGAACATGTACACTAGCAGCACATGATGCATGTAACTCGCGTACTGCTTATAGAAGATGTAAATTTTGCCTGGGTATGCAGCTGCTTCTTTCCTGATCAACTGGTTTTTGTAAATGTAATGCGGTTTTATTATATATACTTCATGTGAAATTGCAATATAATAATTAGATGGCACAAAAAGTAATATAATAATTAGGCCTATGCATGATGGAGTGACTTAACCTGATATTGTTTTTATATTATGCTGGTTTTTTATAACAGACAATTTTTGGTATAAGAAATACTTAGAGTTGTCTCAAATTTTTGTTAATTTCCCCTTTTTACTCTCATTTAATTACTCATTACCCACATCCTTATATTTAATCCCTACACGTTTTCTCTCCATTGTACACTCTTCCACATTAACAAGGGTAATTTTGGCAAACAAAGTTAGTCTCCAATTGATGAATTGTTTCTTATAAAAAAGAAGCGAGGGAGCATCTTGTATAATGATTTAATTTCATAAGAATAAGAATTAATTTATTTTTAATTCAAATTCACACCGAAAGCACAGAGATTGGCAAGCGCAAAAAAAAAAAAAAAAAAAAAAAATTAAGCCAGGCCCGGTCATTACGAAAGCCCTAGCAACTAAGAAACCTGTAATTGGATGAAGGATATAGGAACAAAATGAAGAGAATAATTGAGAATGAGAAGTTGAGGAAAATGATCCAGCATTTGCCTCCCATTCACGTGACATGATCCAAACAATATCATATAAGATTACTTGTATAAAGCCAATCAGCAATATCATTCAGGTAGAGCTTGCCATGCTAAGCTTCTCAGCTAAGGATTAAGAATTTCACTGTGACAATCTTATCCGGTGACTCTCAATCTCTTCACAAAAATGCTTGCCATGAGCGGCTCCTCAACAATACAAGGGTGTATTAAGGCAAATAAATGTGCATATATACTCCCTCTGGTCCTAAATATAAGACAAAGTTAACTTTTTTTTTGGAGAGTTTAAGGAAGCTAAATAAGTTATTTAATCATATCATATGTTGTGTATTCTTAGATTATATATCAGTTTATTAGTCAAACTAATTAGTTTGAAAAAAAATAAAAATAAAAATACTCTAAAATAATTTAATTAGTTTCCTTAATCTCTAAAAAAAATCAACTTTGTCTTATAATTAGGACCGAAGGGAGTACTTGCGAGCAGTATCCGGTCCATGAGATTTGTTTTAAGGTTAAATTTACTTTTAGTGTTTATAGTTTATCCTTATTTTAATTTTGATTTCTGAAGTTTTAAACATGTGATTTTGTTTCCTCAAGTTTCTCCGTCTAAAACCATTAGTTTTTTGTAGTTTGAAAAGGACTTAGAACTGCAATTGACGGTGTTAATTATGCTGACATGGCACTAACACCATTAACCATCTTACGTGTCATATTGATTGGGCACACTGACTTAGTAAAGAGATTATAAAATATAAACAGAAATATTTAAAAATTTATATGATAAAAGGAGGAAAAAAAACAAGCCGCTGGATGGGAAAGAGAAAGGGTCATGGCACTGGAATGCCGGATAACACCGACTCTCCGATGACATCTAGATCTGACTTCTCTGACATAGGTGTGGGTTTGCTTAACCAAACCTCTTTTCCCATCTTTTTTATTTTCAGATTCAGATATAGAGTGGCCTCAATCCCCTTTCCCTTGATTTTCATTTGAGTTTTTAACCAGTCAACTACAATTCCCTCAAACTCTCCTCTGTTAACGAGGAAAGACCAAAAAAGTTCCAGGTAAATGAATCCTAGAATCTTGACTTCAATTCCATAACAAAATCCTTGGTTTTTGCTCTAAACTTGACAAAAGGGCTGAATATTCGGCCTCCAAATTTCTCTCCCAGATGACACTTGGATTTTTGTTCCTCCCGGTCAAACCTTCTTCCTCAAATGGATAGATTGGCAACAATCAATCTGCTCCATGACCAAAAACACCATAGGTTTGAAAATGCCATCTTTGGATCTAGTAATCATGTGGTGAGTATTGGTGTGGTGAGCTTGGGAAACAGGGTTAGAAGGCTCAAAGGTAGCAGAGGGTAATTAAGGATGAGAGGAAAGCAAAGATGGAGCAGAGATTGAAGAAGAGACTGAAGATGTTGATACAGAAGGGGAGGCTAGCTGTATAGGTGAAAGAGTAGAATGGGTTAAGGACTGGTAAGATGAAGTCAAGAAAGATGGTGGTGACAATGTGGAGTTCGATGATACGGTGGTGTTTTTGGTTGCTGCACATACACTATATTGAGCACGTCCAAGAAATATTGTTTCATTGAACTTAACATGTCTGGAAATATATAATATTCTAGTGTGAAGATCAAGGCACTTATAACCTTGATGATGACTGCTACAGCCCAAAAGATACACAAGGCACAGACATGAAAATCAAGCTTGTGAGAATTAAAAGGTCTAGTATATGGAAAGCATTGACAACCAAATACACGCAGCAGAGAATATTCAGGCTGAAATCCAAATAATTTTTCATAGGGAGACACATTTCCAATAGGTTTATATGGCAGTTTGTTCAATAAGAAAACTGCAGACATAAACGCATCCGGCCTGTAATACATAGACAAAGATGATGATGAGGTAGCATACAAATTCCTGTCTCTACAATGCTTGTGTGCTTTCTCTGAACTAATCCATTCAGCTCTGATGTGTATGGGCAGGAAAATTGTTGCTAAATGCTAGATTCAACAAGAAATGGCTTAAATGCCAGAAATTCACTTCCATTGTCACTTTACACAGCCTTAATTTTCGCCAAGAACAGCCAAATGATCTCACAATTGATTCTTGCAGAGAAGAATCTTCGTATATAATTTACTTGAGTAAAACTTAGTCAGTTTTGCCCAAATTTGCGCCAATGTCTAAAGGCCAACCACTCCAGCAAGATCGATGCTGCAACCGATGCTGATAACCCCGAAGCCAGAGTAGAATACAATGATTCAAACTCATCAAGTGCTGGATTGTTGATCAAGAGTCGAGACTCGCCTTGGATTTATGCCGGAGAAGTAATTGTTCCATCAAGAAGACGGTGTAAACGACGCTGCTTCACCATTAGGTAGAGTTGCTGTTTCCAGATAAGGAAATTATGATAATCAAGTCGAACACTAATTTTCTTGTTTGTAAAACCTCTTTGATTTGCAGCTGCTAGAGGAAACGTTAGAATAGATCCAACGGATGTATTTGATTGTGACAAGCTCGCTGATTGAGCTATAGAAGAACAGATCTCTCATCGACTAGACGACTACAATATATATATAACATGATATTTAGATTTCATGAACGAACTTGCATGAAAATCGAAGGGCTAGCTAGGACCTCTTGTAAACTATCCCAGGGGAGAAAAGAGACTACTTTTCTTATTGATTAACCAAAACAAAGTGTACATACTTACGTTTATATAAAACCTAATTAAGTCCTTCATTTACACTTTACAACAGACCACAAAACTAAACTAATGTGCAAACACAACAGGGACTACACTTGTACAATCTCAAGCCCTGGACCATACATCCTAACTTCTACACCACTTAACACATTACATCAACTTAATTACGTAAGACAAAAAAAGCACAATATTGACGCAGTAAAGCAACACCAAATATTGGAAAAATATAATATTAACTTGGATGCACGCGGAAGCCATTTCTCAACAATGACTTAGAAACCAGAACCCCAGTTGATTGTCACTCGTACCCGGTTACCGTCTCTTCTGTAAATGTCCTTGAAGCAATTAGCTGGAACTGTCTCCTGAACTGGGAACTCTGCAGTGCCAAGTGCAATCTCAACATTATTATTAGAGATAGGGTCATGATCATGCAAACTTAAGGTAACTTTGAGAGTGTCGTTCATTGGCACAGCAACTACAGATCTCAACAGTGGAATGGTCTCCCAACGGTTCACTTTGACATAGTTTTCTGCAGATGGTCTGTTGAACAACAAACATGTGGCTTCAGGATCCTCCCATTTGGCATAACATGCAGAAACATGCCCATAAACCCTAGTTGTCTCTTTACCTCCTTCGTTAAGAGTAACAGTAACTGTAGCAGCCACAGCATTTCGCAGCACTGCGTAATTGACAGTTACTGAACCAATGATGCTGTCTATTTGTCGAGATATGATGTTGTCATACACAGCTCCCATATTGGCAGCATCCTATGAAATATCTTGATTGATGAATCTGTCATCCCACGGGATTTTGTCCTTATCAGTCAGGATCAACTTGATGATAATGTTTCCGACGGCTGACACAGGCTCAGATGGCCCGGTCAACGTAATATTTTGACCTGGCCTGATGGATTCACAATTGGCCCTCGTACGGTTGTATATATATTCTGTATATAACCCATTGTCGATTGTAATTGTTCCATGTAGTATCCCACGATGCTCATTCTCTATACTATTAATTCGCACTGAGAAAACCTCCACAAGTGGTACCCCTATAAAGGCATGACACTGTTCTTCGTTAGGGACCGAGTGTTTTGACCTTCTTTTTTCTCCAGTAGGCAAGGAAAATAGACCCAACAAGATACCTAGTACTTCTGCAGCTTCTTGAATAGTTCTTTTTACAACGCCACCATATTCTGGTGGAACTTGTAAGTTGTTGTCCTGACGAAACTGAAACCTTTGTCCAGGATAAGCATCAGCACGCAACAATGCTGCAAACATGCCTCCTTAACAGACCTCCTTAAACAAGCCTAAAACAGGCTAAAACTTACAGGTTCAGGTAAAATTATCCTTTAACCCTTATCTGATTTTTTTTAAAAAAATATTTTTACAGGCTCAGGCCGGCCTGACAGGCCTAACATGCCTGTCAATAGGCCTTGACCTGGCCTATTAAGTAAAACAGGCTTTTGGTTTGGCCTTGGCCTGGCCTTTTAGCCTGACAGGCCAGGCCAATCACAGGCCAGGCTACAGGCCCCTGATTCCTGGTCTGTTTCCACCCCTATCTGTAAATTTACACTTCTATTAAAGAGAACGAGTTCCAGTGTAATACCTTGGTAAATATTTTTAAGGGTAAAAGAGCAAAAATACCCATGATCATTTGCAAAAGGAGCAACAGGCACCATGTAAAAATTTTTGGTTCATAAATGCCTATGTACATAACAAGATGGACCATAAATGCCACCACCGTAACTGTCCGTTTCATTGACTGCTTTTATCTGAAATGTTGAGCAAATAAGATGATGTGGAGTGTGAGTTGGTCAAAATAAAAAACACACGTGGATGCTAGTCTTTGCCTAATTGAAAAACACATGCTGGGCAAAGAAAAAAACAAAACGCAAATAAGATGGCATGTTGTCGCTGATTTTAATTTCACGTCTCTGTTTGCAAATTAACTAAATTGTAAATTTTATTTCTTGCAGCCTGGATTCAGGTCAGAAGTTCTGATTGCGGAGGGCACTGCACAAGAGTATTTGCAACATCATTCTGACCCACAAATAAAGTTCCCGATCCCTAATGAGAAAGAAATGCGTAAGTCAAGAGGTTCAAGTTCATCCGCTGCTGAAGGATCACGGAGGATCCAATTCACATCCCAAGTGCCTCAACCTGGTCCACTTCCAATAATCCTCCCAGGCCTACAATGGAGAGGCAACCCAAGCGTTACAACTTCACAACTCCTCACACAGAGACAAAAATTGATTGGCAAGATCAAGTCCACTTCAAACCAACATGATATATAGCCATCATTGCTACTGGCCACTTTTTGTTGTTGCTTTTATTTTGAAAGTCACATTATATGTGATCAATATTCTGTCTTATTAATGTAAGGAACATGGCTATGTGGCCATTTTTTGTTAGTCGCTTATTTTAAGGAACATGGCTATGTGGCCATTTTTTATTAGTCACTTATTTTAAGGAACATGGCTATGTAAGGAATATTGTGTTTTATTGTTGCCAAGCCACTCTTCATGTGTGTATTTTGATGCTTCCCAAATAATTATGAGGAAGAAAGTTTATCAGAATATTCTTGGACACATTATAGCCTTTTTCAAGGCAATTTTGTTGCTTGTATCTGTGTCATGTCTATTGGTACTCAAATGAAGGGATAGGTGTTAGATGTGTACTTAGAATTGCCAATGACTCATGCCCAGTTTGTGTGCGTGAGGTGTTCTTCTATGACTGAGGTAGATGTATCAGGAAAGTCAAGAACCAGGACTGACAGAATTTAGAGTTTATGAGCTCTCACTGACGATGGTCATCTTACCAGATCTCTAACGTCCCACTATCAAGTCTGTAACCATGATCTGAGAAGTGCTATATCCTTCCCCATGCCCAATGCTTACTTGATCACTTATGCAAGTTCAGGAGAAATTCTGCATGGTGTCATCAAACCATATATTTCCATTTTTTTTTTCTTTTTCTCTTCACGTCACAAATCACAGTCTGTTATATATGATTAGTTTACAATTGTACTAATTTTCAAAATGGAATATATGATTAGTTTAGCCATCTTGGAAACTCATTAATGAATTCCCATCTTGCAAACTCATAAACTATCTATTCAAATGTGCTGTCAGCAAATGGAATATATGATTAGTTTAGCCATCAATATGCATTAGAGGTTAATGTAATTACACCAAATTATAGTCAATGCATTACCAAATAAAATACAATACTCAGCAAACTTCATTTCCATTCAAACCAAATAAAATACAGTACTTAAATTTGTCACTTCCCTATATTACATATATGGACATCATTTCTCCCTTGCATCACATACTAACTTACCAAATACAAAAAAAACAACCACATCCATGTCATGATCAGTGAACCCATCGCAAACTTGAACTTCCTTTCCCAATTTCTCACTTCACTTTTCCTTATCTCATATTTGTATTTCAGCTTCCTAACTTCATCATAGATGGAATCAATCTCTTCACATAACCCCACGCCATCGTTACCTCCTCGGAGCCGGGTATTATCATCATATAGCTTATCAATGTCATCAAGTAGTTGCTTTATCACTATGTTGGCCCTCTCACCAAAGTCACAATCATGCCACGCAAAGAAGCCATAACCACCATCCTACCAAAATTCATCACCAGCCTTTAATCAACCTTAAAACATAACATGAATATCTTAAAATCATTAATGTTCTTACCCGGTAGTAGTTTCGGCAGCCATAAAACCTTCTTCCTGGGTTCCCATTTGTCCATGCTGTCCACCGGGGAGCCACCAATCTATGATGGCAGTAGATTGTCGACCCTTCATAAACATCCTCGCGGCTGGGCTTCCTCAGTAAAACGACCCTCCTTCTGCTTCTCCCTGAAGATGAACATGAAGAAGACTCCATCTCCTTCCTCCCCTCGCCTATCGTCTCTGCCACCCGGTTAACAGCCCTTCTCCTATCACCCATTCTCTGCTTTCGTTGCCAATAAATTGCCTAAGAGGAAGCAGAATCTTTAATGGAAGAAATTAGCCGGTAAAAAGATACCTTTTTTGAAACACAGAACCGTCGATCGACCTTTTAATGGCGGAATCACAAGCTTTCTCCAAGACGACTACCGACAACCTCCACCGTAAAAGAAAATATGCAATAACAGAACCTTTTTTTTTTCAATCGATGGAATAAGAGAGCTTGGAAGTTGCGCTTTTAAATAAATATCCTTATCAACACTGCCTGCCATGTCCTCTTCCTACTCAGCAACTACTATACAGTATAATGAATAAATAAGAGTCCTAATTGCGCCAATTAACGGACGTTGACGGTGATGGCATTTATGATCCATCTTGTTATGTACATAGGCATTTCTGAACCAAAAATTTTTACATGGTGCCTGTTGCTCCTTTTGCAAATGGTCATGGGTATTTTTGCTCTTTTACCCTATTTTTAAAAGTGTAGCAAAGTAAATTTTTTTACTGTTTGTCGTATCAAGGTAAAAAAACCCCTTCTCCCGCACGGCACTTGCACAGGAAGTCAAGACCTAAAAGGCACTGGGCCTGTTTGGTTGGAGGGGAGGGGATGGGAGGGGATGAAAAATGAGCCCCTCCCCTTGTTTGGTATGTAAAATTGGAGGGGAGGGGTCCAAAAAGAGGGGATCAAAATCCCTCCCATCCCCTCAAATTGGTTCCCTTCAAATTGGGGGGTTTTGGAGGGAGCCAAAAATTTAGGACTATTTTACCCCTACAGTCTTTTCATATTCCCAATTATACCCTGATTCAAAAATAAAAACATTACTTCGTGCTCTCAAGCTGGGTCTACGTCGACGAATTGCTTACGATCCTTGCGCTGCTCTCGAGTCATCAAAAGGCTGTTCAGGACATGGTAGATCTTGGAGCTGTTTCCAACTTGCTGAGCATCATGAGGGAGAGCAATTGCGAACGAAACATGGAGAACTGCATAGCGGTTCTTCAAACTATATGTCAGTATGACAGAGCAAAGCTGAAGGAAATAAAAGAAGAGAAGATTTCCTTCAGAACTATCACTGATCTTGCATTGAATGGAACTTCAAGGGCTAAGAGGAAGGCAAGTGGAATTCTTAAGAGATTGAATAGGGTTGTTAATATTACACACACTGCATAGTAGTGTCATTTGATTACCGTGTATATTCTGCTTCTGTTTTTTCCCAGGTTGAGTTGCTGAAAGTCAAAAAAAAAAAAAACAAGAAGAAGAAGAAGTAAATTTGTTGTCTTTCAAAATTTTGTAAATTCTTTTGAGTCAAGTCATTCCCATGTTTAAGGGCATGTTTGGTCATCAAAAGGTAGAGGAATTTTTCATTTAATTTAACATGATAATTACTGGAATATTCATATAACGAGAAATTAAGTTAGGGGAATTGAAAATTATTTTCATTTTATATCTTCATCTTTTTTTTATAAATTATACAATTTATATTGAGGTGTAAATTAATTTAAATCATTTATATAAGGAAAAATATATAAACTAATGTTTAAGGGTAAAATGGTAAATTAGATATTATCTCCCCTCCCCAACCAAACAAAAGATCATTAAAAAACCTTTCCCTTCCTCCTCCTCCAACCAAACCAAACAAGGTGATCCTCTACCATCCCCTCCCATTCCATCCCCTCCCATTAAACCAAACAGGCCCTTAGTGGAAGGGGGAAGGGGGAGGGGGAAGGCGATCTTGTGAAAATCTGAGGAGGGACAAGAGGGGTTTGTCGCCGGAGAACAAGGAAGCTGGAACCCCGCGTGCAACTTCATATTTCCAGGCAAGGTTAGTCTCCCAAATCCCTATCCATCTTTGTTTTTTACTTTTCATCTCCGGCACTTTTGAACTTTTCAGATTAAATTTTAATAGTTGAAATTTATTTATATATTTTTTTAAGATTATAATATATTGTTATAAAAAGTTAAATTCCAGTAAATGGAAATTGATCCAATAGTAGGGAAAGTAAATGGAGAGGAAGCTTAATAGAGACACCTCGCTCCCCCCCTCCTTCACAGTGGCTTGTGAATGCCTAGTTGAGCTTGGAAATGAAAGTTCTTTTTAACTTTTTGGATTATATATAGACCCAGATTGCAAAACTATGAAAATAAAAGAAAGCACTATTCAAGTTCATATAATCCACGTTTTACTTAGGGAAATATATTGTTGATATCTGTAACAGTATATAGGTGTGAGTGAGTATATATATCAGGACATATATTGCAAAACTAGAAAAATGAAAGAAAGCATTGGATTTTATTCAAGTTTATATTCTGTAATGTCGTCATTCCAAAATTACAGTGGCTATAATAATTAAAAATTTCTAAATAAGTCTTTTGAAAAATTGAATATACGTTGCCAATATCAAAAGTTAACGATAGTCTCCTATCCATCTTCAAATCAATATTCACTATTCACTATATATAGGGCCTGTTTGGGAAGGCGGTGGGGGCTGAAAAAGCATGGTAGGAAAGGAAAAAGTAAGGTGGGAGTAAAATGAGGTGTTTGGGTTGGTATTTTTTTAAATGGGTTTTTAAGGCAAATGCTACTTTTAACAAAAAGACACTAATTTTTCACAGTGGGTTTTTAACACCGTTAATCCAAATATAAATTAATTTTTCACAGTGCAGATGGGTTTTTAACACCGTTAATTCAAATATAAATTATATTTACAATATAACTTTTATCCTATCTTAAGTTTGTAAAAATCATATTAAAAAAAAGCCACTTCACCACTGTTAATCCAAACGGGCCTATGATTAATGAAAATTCATTTTCTATAATTTTATATAGACTCAAATTGAGAAACCAGGGAAACACAGGAGAAAGCAGGAGAAGAAAGTATTCATTGAAAAACAAAGAAGGCTAAATTAAAACCTATATATACTAGGTGATGAAAAGTACTATGATTTAAAGTGCATTATATTAAAGTTTTTAAGCGTATTATTTTATTGAATTCTTTTAAGTTCTAGTTAAGCAATTACTATCCATCCAGGTCAGTTCAGATTCATACTGTTGTTTTTCATTTAATTCAAAATAATTTAGTGCCTTTTTATAATTCTAGTTACTATCATTCAGCTCAGTTGGATTCAAACAGTTGTAATTATTTAACAGTACTTTATTTTAGTTTTTTAAAAGTTCTATACTGTTTTATCTGATAAGACAACGTGGTCCCCTCCTAATGGCAACAAATTTCTCTTTGACTTTTAAGTTAAAATGCATAATTTGTTGGATAACGTATAATATATAATGCACGTATTTTAATCAATCACCCCATTTAATATCTAATGAATCATTTGTCTCAATATCTAATGAATAATTTGTCTCTTGTCTCTTGTCTCTTGTCTCTTGTCTCTTGTCCAATGAGTAACTGAATACTTCTAAAATATAGCGGCATCACTTGACAGGCTTTCATTTAATTTGTCTTTGTTTAATGAATACTTGCAGTTAAATATAGTGGTGGCATCACTCTGTGAAGTAACTAGTTGAATTTTATTGATGCTCGTTTGTCATGAATCAATGAAACTCTACAATTTGCCTTTGTCTCCCTCCCGCAATTCATCATTCCTAATCGGTCTATATATAGATTAGAAGAAATAAAAGAGATTTATACCAACATTCAGTAGATCAAGAGTTCCATATATCATCAACAGTCAACATATTCATTTAAGCAAAATGCTACGTACATGTATATATATAGATATCACTATCGCTAAGTTATTAATTTTGTCATTAACATAATGCTCATCTATTCATATTGGTTTGTTTTGTGGCCAGCAACCCATGAAAGGAATGATTTCTGTAGGACCGTGGGGAGGTCGAGGTGGTGACTATTGGAGTTTTAAGACTAGCGTTGCGATAACTGAGATAGTAATCACCCATACTGGGAACCAAAATATACAGGCAATTTCTTTCAAAGATGCCGGTGGTAATATTTCTGGCACATTCGGATGCAGGGGGCCCAATGATGGAGCTCAAACGAAAAAGGTGACTTGGTTATTTAATACTCCCTTAATTTCTGTCCTTAATGTTAAACATATTTACCTAATTTGATTAGATTAAGAAAATTAGTTTAGTTGGTTTATATGACATGTTCTTTTTTAAAACACCTTCATCATTTTCTTTGATTTCCTCAATCTCTCTTATTTGATTATTGTTAAGGGAGCATCAATAGAGGTAAATTAACAAAAGATTGACACATTTAGGAAAAAAGGTCTTACATTTAGGATCAAAATGAACTCTCCAATTATCAGTAGCACTTAATCATTGTCATACATGGATTACTTATAGCTTGTATGTATCATTATATCATTTGTAGGTCCAAATTCATTGGCCCTCGGAGTATTTGATGTCTATAAGTGGAAATTATGGAAAACAGTATGGACTATTAGTAATTAAGTCCCTATCGTTAATTACAAATCTCGACACTTATGGACCTTTTGGAACAACTTCTGGTGATGACACGCCTTTCTCTATCCCAACAGCCGATGGTGTCGTTGTTGGGTTCCATGGGATGGCTGGTGACCTCGTTGATGCGCTTGGCATTTTTGTGCGACCAGTAAGTAATAACACGGTTAATTTGATTCTTCTAATTAGTTTCATGAACTATATATGACTATTGGTTTTGGTGCAGGTAGTTTCACGTAATGGAACCATTTCAATTGGACCATGGGGGGTCCAGGTGGAGATCCTTTTAGTTTTAGGGCTCAGGGAAGTTGGATAAAAGAGATAATCGTTCAACATGGTGGTACTATCAACTCCGTCGCTTTCAAAGACGCTAATGGGCACTACTATGGAAAATTTGGTGGCCTGGATCCAAATGACACCGGCGAGGGAAAAACAGTAAGTTTGTCATTTAATTTATTGTTTTTATATTTGAGATCACAAATCAAATTAATTAATCACTTCTCTTTTCTAGGTCATTCTTAATTAGACAACCTGGTTTCTCTTGTGTGAGCTAATTGTGAATGCATATTCATTTCATGATGCGTAGGTTAAAATTAATGGGCCATCAGAGCATCTGACGTCCATTAGTGGAACATATGGAAAATATAAAGGACTCCAAGTGATCAGATCACTATCATTCATAACCAATAAAACCACATATGGACCTTTTGGAACTGATTTAGGCGCTTCTTTCACCATACCAATCCAAGATTCTCTCGTGATTGGATTCTATGGAAGGGCTGGCTACTTCCTTGATTCCATTGGCATCATTGTTAAACGGGCTTTGAATGATTAAGTTACTACAATTTACCCTTCCCCCAATTCAGCACCTATTGACTCATCTCCAATGGATTGGCATGATGAGTTGTAGAGTTTGTTGTCAATTATTATAAGTGCGAAGAACTAGCTATGTTATGTTTTAACTATATTTTGATGTTAGTTATATTTGATGAATGATTATTAACATTGTTATGTTTTAACTATATTTTGATGTTAGTTATGTTTTAACTATTTTGATGTTATTGGTTATGAATGATGATTATTTTGTTATTGTCGATTAAATTGTATTATTTTAATATGGCTGGTTCAACCACTGGTTCGACCCTGGTTGACCCACTGACCCTTAAACCTGTGCCGCGACTTGTTCATTAACCGGTCCAGCTTTTCATTTCTTGCTAAATTTCATCCTCCCATTATTAGAGAGGCTCCTTGTCAAGGTGTAGGGGACCCACCAATTTGACTCAGTTATGCGAGTGATAGTACTCTTCTATGTGTTAGTGGGTGGATCCTTAAGTTGTCTTGTTGACTCCTTATCTTTCTCTTCTTCAATTGTTTCCCCTTTTTCCTCCTAAGTATAAGAAAGAGGATCTTTTGGCTACGTCAATTCATCCTATATCATGTTTATGCATTAGAAAGGCTCATCAAAAGTAGGAAGGTTAGTAGTTTTAGCAAATCTAAATATCTCCTTGTCCTTTCCAACTCTAATTGGTAACTCTCCTTTAGGCACATCAATTAAGGCACCACTAGTTGCAAAAAATGGCCTTTCTAGTATGAGTGGTTTGTCTCCTTCTATATCTAATATTAAGAAATCTGTAGGAACAAAAAACTTACCTACTTTTAGTAGGACATTTTCTATTTTTCCCATAGGATAGCTTTGTCACGCCCTTATCTCATTTTTAACCTTTATCAGAGTATTCGCAGAAAATGATATGCGGTTCGGTGGACAACATAAGAATAACATAAATATACTAATAATATGAGCATAATTACTGAAATTCCCCATAGGGTTTGTGCTTGATAATTTCAAATAATGTAGCCGCATAGGGCATTTGGGTGTCTAAACCCGTCCCAGTGAAACAGAGATATCTTCTCGTTCTCGTTCCACCATTGCAATCCCCTCATACGGTTCTCTTTTTTGTTCTCAGCATATCTTCTGTCTTCTTCTGTCTAAATTGTTGGTAGGGGAGGGTGAGATTCGAGAGAATCTCTGTAGGAAATAGATACCAATATGCATGTAGAATAAGTACTTAATGCATGACATGCTTGCAATACATAACTCATGTTAACACAATGACATATCTGTATGCTCAACAGCTCGGGCCCCATATTCTATCCCATAATGCCAAAGGTACCATTCAAACACTTCCATAGTGTTTCTGGGGGTTATATGAGCCTCTTATGAAAATTTATTAAAATGCCCCTAGGACCCGTATTCAGGAGGAACAGGTTGTTCCAGCTCGATACCGTCAAGAATTTCTGACTATTGCATGGGAACAGGTTCATCTTCGAAGTATTTTTCCCTTCCAATATTTTTCTATTGGAGCTTCCCTCATTCCTTTTATCGAGCATAATGATGCAAATCGAGCTTTAATGAGTTCTAATATGCCTGGCCCCGTTGTACCCGTTCCGGCTGTACTTTTCCTGAAATTCTATCCTGGGCTATCCTGATATATTTTTGCCCAAGGAATCCATTTCCGGACTCAGAATTATCAAATTCATTGTCAAATGACAAAATTACCCTTGGCAACCCAACTTTAAGGGTTTCAGGGGCGTTTTCGTAATTATGCCTTTTCGGGCTTTTCCGAAAAAGTGACCAACTATAACCCCACCTAATTTTCCATTCTGAACTCAATGGAACCATCAAATCATTGAAAATCCAAATTTAACCCCTCCAAACTAGCCTTAGCCAAAATTCTGAGTTCCCTAGGAAAAACTTGGGTTTTTCGGTTTTGGCTCCGCAGACGTGTTTTTTGCTACTCCTAACCACTTTATTGACTATTCCATTATGTTACAACTACTATTAAGATCCAATTTTGGCAACATAACCCCTATACATACACATTTCCAAAATTTAAAACAAAGGACAATTTGACGAAATTTTACCAATTAAATTGTCCACAATAGTCAGAATAGTGAAATATTGAAGTTTCGGAAGTTACCCCAAACTCCCTCTGGCTTTTACTCCTGTGGCTGAAACCCCAGCTCTCTTGAACACCAAATTTGCTTCTCAAACACCTTAAATAACATAGAGAGAAGTTTAGGAGAAGGATTATACACGTTAGGTATGAATTCACCGAAGAAATCGACCTACCTTGTGAGATTTTCCTACTTCTCTCTCTAAAATTCTCTCAACTCTCTCTCTCCTCTCCTTGGGCTGCCATTGCTGACGTGAAATGGGGAAAGAGGAGGATGAAAATTGTTTTTGTAATTCTCCCCATAATTACAAGATTGCCACCACTTTGTTTTCAATTTTCGGATTTTTTTTGCAATTTCTGGCAGATTTCTATCCAAATTTTGAAAAATCATAACTAATTCTAGGAAAATCGAATTGGAGTCATTCCAAAGATTATAGAACCCTTATTGAGTCTAGTTTTAAGGAAAAATATAGCTTTTTGCTATTTGGAAGCACAAAATTCCCAGAATTTTAATCTTTGCTTGCTGTTCCAGAAACTTTCCAGTTTTTCTGGGCTAAATTCAAAAATTCATAAATTTTTTTATATAGCTCTAATTGAGTCATATGACCTATCAAATAAATTTTTTTATATAGCTCTAATTGAGTCATATGACCTATCAAATTAAAGCTCAGGATGTCTACTTTCACCCTGTAAAATTTCATAATTTTTGCTCATCATTTGGTCATGCAAAATCACATGACAAGCTCACTTTCTCATAGACGATTTCACTAAAAACATAATTACTTTATCCAAAATTCACCATTTTACTTTCTTTAATACCCCAAAGATATAAGAATCATTAGGGAATAAATTTGGGCTCCTGCTAAATCGGAGTTTAGCAGTCCACTTATTTCAGGCTTATTATCTAGCCTCAAATCTTAAAATTCGGGGTATTATAACCTTAATAATCTACCAGCTAATTGCAATGTGACACTAGTTTCTTTAAAATATGTTATTTCTAACTTTTTGTAAAGAGAATAAGGCATTAAACTGACACCAGCACCTAAGTCACATAGACAATTATCAATAGTGGTAGAGCCTATAGTCCAAGAGATTAGTTGCTTGAGGTATTTAGCACAGGGGGGCATATTTGCTAATGCCTCTATGAAAGGGATGTTGATATAGATCTTCTTGAGCATCTCTAGAAATTTTTGGAAGCCATAATCTGGATTTTTCTTTTGAAGACGTTCAGGATATGGAATAGGAGGTACATATGGTTTGCCGTTTGATGGCAAAGGACAATTTTGAGTTATAATATTTGCTTTAGGTACCTCAATGACCTCATCATCTTCATCATTATTCTGCTCACTTGACTCTTTAGACATAATTTTAGTTCTACTGTCAACTTCTTGGAGTACTTTACCATTACGAAGGGTGATTGCCATGACTTGCCCACGTGGATTGACTTTAGTATTGCTATGAAATTTATTTTGACCCTGCCCAGTAAGCTGGTCGAAGTGCTTGTTTGAGCTTCCACGTTTTTAATAGAATTTCCCATCTACGACTCCGTGTTCTTCACAGACGCTTGAGTTGAAGCAACTGCTTGTTTGTGTTAGTCAAATTCTTGATTCATAGTCGTCATGTAGTTGGCTTGGTAAGTGGCCATTTGAGCCAAACCTTCCTCCAACCTTCTTGTGCGTTGCTCAATTGAGTTTGTCAAACCCCTTAACATTTCGATATTTGTCAGAGTAATAAAGGCATAGTTCCACAGACATACAGAAATAGTACAAATATACTGATAATGAGTACTTGTTTACAATATAGAAAATCCCCATTGGATTTGAAAAAATATATACGATCCTAAAAAATTCTCAAAATAAGTCTAATGATAACCAACGGCAGTCCTTGCCCGCACCGGAATCCTCAAACGCTGGTATTTATTGTTTTACCCTTAGAGCTGCTTGCTAATGTGGAATATTTTTAAATTTGAAAAAGGGTAAGATTCGAACAA
Source organism: Inga oerstediana (assembly GCA_963210345.1). Classification (NCBI taxonomy): domain Eukaryota; kingdom Viridiplantae; phylum Streptophyta; class Magnoliopsida; order Fabales; family Fabaceae; genus Inga; species Inga oerstediana. The sequence goes on from OY723401.1 coordinate 70,427,745, forward strand.
ATCTCAATAGTAACATGTAATCATTATTAGGAAATGCGATAAATAAATATGACAAGCACCATATAATACAACAGAATAATAACACCATAACACTCATAATTGGTATATACACAATATTCAGGGCCAACTACTATTAGAACCCCTACTTGTCCGTACCTTAGCTGGGCTCACGACCACAGGCTGGGCAATGTACCCTCTTGGCACTATGTATCATAACCGGATCCTTTTTGGGCTGTTGGGGTACTTAAGCTTTTCCCCACGGACGGTACTTGTACTTTTCTCGTACCAGTTACATAACGTGTGTGCATTATACATATAACACAAGATGGCGTACACAAAGCATATATAAGATCACATAGTGTATGAAAGATAGAGTTACTACCTTAAACCCGTTTTTGTCTCGTAAATTGTTCTTGAACTCTATCCTGGCTCGGGCTAATTGTCTGGTCCTAAAATTCCAAATTTTACAAGAATTGAGTTAATACTCATTCATGTACTACTCTAAACTCTTTTAAACTCATTTTGTTGGTTGTCTTAGCTTAAAACTGTAAAATGACCAAAATACCCCTGAGGACCCGGTGCAAGTCCCTTTATACCCAATCCAACTGTACCTTTCCAAAAATTATGACCTGAGCTATTTCTACATAATTTTGCGTGTAGAATCCATTTTTAACATTAAATTTTCCAAATTCACTGCAAAAATTCAATTTTGCCCTCGGCAACCGCTAACTTAGGGTTTTAGGGGTAATTTTGTCATTTCACTTCTAATGCTTTTCACACTTCACAGTCAACATGAACCCTACACAATTTTCCCTTTTAAACATAATGGAACTATAAAAACTGCAAAATTCTGGCTCTTATCCCTATTTCTGCTACTGGCCGAAACTTGCACAAAAAAAGGAAAAATTTGATTTTCATGATTTAACCCTTTAAACACATTCCTTTTCACTCTTAATCACATATTTAACCTCTTAACCACTAATAAATCATGATTTGTAGAAATTTGGGTAGCATAACCCCTTAGGGCTTCATCATCCCAATTTTACAAAATCAACCAAAACAACCACAAATCAAGCCAATAACAACTACAACCATCACAACAACAATATATTGGTCAAGAGAATCAAGGTTTTTGAGATTACCTCTCGATTTCTCCTCTTTCTCTCTCTAGGTGTCGTCTTCCTCTCTCTCTCTCTCTCTTCTCTTGGATCTTTGCTTGGTAAACATGATATTCAAGAGGAAATAGAGATTAGAGAAGTTTTTCTTTATTCTTGAGAGCATAACTATTGAAATCACAAGCAGCTTACCTTGATTCTTGCTCTTGAACTTTTGTTCTTTCTCTTTGCTCTTGTTCTTTCTTCAAACTTTCTCTTTATTTCTCTTAACTTAGCCGAAATATGGCCTAAAGAAAGAGATAAGAAGCCCTTAAAATATTATCTTCATCTTTCTTGAAATAATATATTTTAATGCTAATTTTTATCATGTGCATTTTTACTTTTTGCTTCTTCCTTTTTACTTGATTTGAAATAATTCCACATGACAAAATTAGCTTCCAAGTATTCATTTTTCCTCTTTTATTTCCCTCTTGACCGAAAATCAAAAGAGGAAAGGAAATAATTAATGCCTTTTTGCATTATTATAATTTTCTTTCTTCAAATAATTAATCAATTCATATTTACTTTTTGACTTTTCCAACTACTTTTTACTTAGCCACAATTGCTCCAAATTTACTTATTTATCTCAACTATTTATTTTCCCTCTATTTTCCTTATTTGGCCGAAAATAGCCTCATGAAATTTGAAAAATAAATAATTTTTTGCTTTATTAGTAAATGACTATTTTGCCCGTACATTTTTGTGATTTATTGTACCAAAGTGTTTCTTCCTCATTTTTCTTTTCTTTTTAGCCAAAATTCACCATTTTATTCCATTGAATGCCATAAATATTTACAAGGAGTATTGGTGAATAAAAAGTGGGGTGTTACGATGTTCTTTTGTTGTTGGAAGTTTGGTGGCGCTTGCGGTCCTTGAGAAGCAGATTTTTTCATAAGAAATTTGGATGATTTCTCCACCTTGATTGTATGTGTTGGAGTGTGGGTCATCCTTAGGATTAACTCTATCATATCCAGCTCCCACATAGTTAGCTTCCTCTGCATAGTCACCATCATATCTAGCATGAAGAAAATTAGTAGTAGACAGGGAATTAACATAATTAAAATTTTTCAATAATAAATTCAAGATCTTTGTTAAATCCAATAGTTCATGAGAAACATTTGGGGTAATGACTTCATTAAGCTTGCCATCCTTCCTTGAATTTCCTTTTGTCTTGAATTTGCTGCTAGTATTTTATAAATCTCCTCCCTCTCTTCAGCAATCATTTTACTAGGATCCCCATGGCCTACATTATCAACCTTGCATTGATTTTTTGGATTGAACCCATTGTAGAAAAAATCCATTAGAAGTATATGTGGGAACTGATGATGAGGGCATTGACTTATAAGGAGATTGTAATGCGCCCATGCTTCATGGAATGATTCATCACTTTGTTGTGCGAAAAAGTGAATCTTGTCCCTTAATTCTGAAGTCTTTTAAGGTGAGTAGTATTTTAGAATAAATTGCTCGTACATCTCCGCCCAAGATTTTATAGAAGCTTCTAGCAAGCACAAAAGCCATTGACGAGCTTCTCCCTTCAGACAGTATGGGAAACAACACAGCTTTTGTAACACCCCAAATTTTATTCACCAAGAGTATATTGTGATTACTTTATATATTCAATAAAATGGTGAATATTTAAGGATAAAGGGATTAAACATTGAAAATAGAAAGGTGAACAGTGTTTTCAGTGAAATCGCCTGTGAGACAGTAAGTTTGTTATGTGGTTTTAAAAGGCCAAATGATAAGTAAAAATTATGAAATTTTACAAGGTGAAAGTAGACATCCTAAGCTTTAATTTGATAGGTCATATGAATCATTTGAAGTTATATACAAATAGATATGGATTTTTGAAGTTAGTCCAGAAAATCTGGAAAGTCTCTAGAACAGCGTTCAAAGATTGAAAATCTGGGAATGATATGCTTCTAGCTAGTAAAAGACCATATTTTTCCTTTAAACTAGACTCAATAAGGGTTTCATAGCCTTTGAAATCGCTCTGAAATGATGTCTACAAATTTAGTTATGATTTTTCAAAGTTAGAGCAGAAAATCTGCCAAGAAAGCCAACTATTCCGAAAATTAGAAAATAAAATGTATTGGCAATTGTGTAAATTGTGGAATAAAGAAATAAGAGGGGAAATAATTATTGGGATTATGTTGTGTCAAGTGTCATTAATCCAAACCAAGGATTAAATAAAATTGAGTGGAAATGTATGACACAAATTGGAAGATAAGACCAAGCATAAAGGTGATGTCATAACTCATTGAATTACCATTTACCAAATAAGGAAAATGAGAGATAATATTGAGACTTATCATCTCATTTCTCTTTCTCATTTACGTGGGGTAGTAAGGAGAGGAAAAGAGGAAGAGTCATACTTGGTGGAAGATAAAATCAACTGTGTCATAAAAATCCCAATTTTTGACTAAGGTTAATTAAGAGAAAATGGGAGATATTATTAAATATGTGGCTTCATCTTTTCCCATCCCATTTGGACGCCTAAGAGTAAGAGGAAAAGGAGAGAGAAAGTGTCTTGGAGTCTTGAGAAGCTTGAGAGCACAAGGAAGTTTGAAGAAGCAAAATCAAAGGTAAGGGTTGTGAAATTCACATGTTCTTGCCTCTAAATTCATAAACAAATATTTCTATCCTCTAATCCTTCTTGAAACATACATATAGCAAGAGGAAAATCAAGGGAGAGGAGAGAGAGAGAGAGAGAGAGGACGAAATTGGAGTCTAGAGAGAGAAATCAAAGGTAAACTCATAAACCTTACTCTCTTAGTTGAATTCAAGGTTGTTGTTGTTGTGATTGGATTGTTGGCATGAATTAGCTAAGTTTGTAAATTTGGAAAGCCCTAACCCTAAGGGGTTATGCTGTTCAAATTTCTTTAAATCATGGTTAGTAGGTGTTTAAACGGCTTAATAATGGATTAGAAGTGGAAAGGAGTAGGTCTTAGAGGTTAAACACAAAACTCCATTTTCTCCAATTTTTAAAGAATTTTGTCTAGATCTGTGTTGGATTGTGTTTGGATTGGATTTTGGTTTTTCGATGATTCCATTGTCTTTAGAATGGAAAATTGTGTAGAGTTCATGTTGGGTGCAAAGTGAGAAAAGTCCTAGAAAGTGAAATGACAAAAATAGCCTTAAAACCCTCACATAGGGGTTGGCAGGGGTAAATTTGTAATTGGGGTTCGAATTTGAGAAAACCAAGGTAAAAAATGGATTCCTTGGGCGAAAATATGTCAGGATAGCCCTAGTCAAAATTTTGGGAAAACGTGCTATCGGGCCGGGTAGGGTGGGGCCGGGGTCCCGGGGTCATTTTGATAAATTTTTGCCATAAAATAATATAACCACAAGAAACACTATGGAAGAGTCTAAAATGTTACTTGGATAGGTTATGACCTATTTCTTGTACATTTAATATTTTAGGACTGAGGCGGAAGCCGGAACGACACGTTTTACGAGACACATCTAAAAAAAGGGATCTATAAAGCTTTGAGGTAGGGACATTATCCTTCATACATTATTTCATAGTTATATGATTGTGTGGATGCCAATGTTTGTAAATATGCTTTATTAAGCAACATGATTTTCCCAGAGAGGGGCCAGTAGTGCTAGAGGCATTTACACTGGAGTTGGTGAGAATCCAACCGGTGCAGATTAGTAGGGCGGGGCCCTACTCATGTATACATGCAGATGATATGTTTATATTGTTCATTAATTGGTGCATACATGGCGCATATCATATTTACTTTTGGCATTTTCTAAAACGATAGCATGTCTCTACTAGGATTCTTCGGAATCTCACCCCATATTTAAATAAACATTTCAGTGAGTGCCAGTGGATTGAAAGGCAAAGGCATAGACGCCAAGAAGTAATTGGCTCATGTCTCGAGGAGAGGACAAGATCGTGGTTGTAATTAGTTTATGCTTTAGATATTTTGGGTTATCCTGTATATATTAAAACTTCCGCTGTATTTTCTGTATTTTGTTGATGAACGACGTTAGGATTGTAAACGAATACTTTTATTAGTATAATTGTACTTTTATGTAAGTCCATGGAATTCCGTCTCTATTATTCTTCGAATATCGAAATGGAAACGGGTGTTGACAGCTTCAATTCCTCTTTAGAAAGGCCATTTAATGGTTACATGTCAATAATAGCATAATACTGCCTCAAAAAGTCCAATGCATCTTTAGTTCGATGTCTGTTGAAAGTGGGTAGCGCGTTCAAGTGAATATTTTTGAACTCATAATTACATGCTGCATGACTTAACTAAATGCATGAAGGATTGAAAGTAATGTAAGGACGTTGAATATCATGGAATGTGACATGTGGCTCTGGATTAGCATGAATGTCATCTTCGTTGTTACCAGCCATCTTACTTTGTCTTTGACTTCTATTTTTCCTGCAAATTCGTTCAATTTCTAAGTTAATAGGAGTCAATGAAGAGTCACCAGAACTTCTTAATCGCATAAAATTTTTTTAAAACAATAAGAAGAATTAATAAATCCGTAGCCTCCCTGGCAACAACGCCAAAAACTTAATCGCTCCAGCAAGTGTATAGGGATCGATATAGTAATAATCCCATAGTATTTTGGGGTCGCACCCTTAGGGAGGTTGTAATTTACTAATTCAAATAAGTTTTGAGTAAAAAGAAAATAAGGATGAGAATATAACAATCACTTAAAGAGTTGGGTTCAAGATTTCACCCATAAGTTGCTAACTTCTATATTTTTGAGTTGACTCTTAGATTTATTACAGTGACAACTATTCCCTAAAGTCTCCCAATGAAGGCTTAAAAATATAGAAATTAGCAACCTATAGGTGAAATCCTGGGTTTCGACCAGGTCCAATTAAACATAGGTTGACAACTATTCCATAAGCCTTCGTAATCCATTAGACCTCTATTTAAACTCTTAGATTTATTACAGTGACAACTATTCCTAAAGAGTTAGGAGTAGAAGGGAGCAAGTATGCGAATTTAGAATTGGAAAACCCCAAATTTCCTCGAAGAATCTTAAGTTTTGGCCAAGTCCAATTCAGGGGGTTAGGGCTGGATTTTTGATGTTCTAATGATTCCATTGAGTTCAGGGGGGAAAATTAAGTAGGGTTATAGTTGATCACTTTTCCAGAGAAGTTTGAAAAGGTATGATTATGAAAATGCACCTGAAACCCTTAAATAGTGGCTGCCAAGGGCATTCTTGTCTTTTGTCAGTGAATTTGGTAATTCTGAGTTCAGAAATGGATTCGTTGGGTGAAAATAATTCAGTATAGCCTAGGTCAAAATTTCCAAAAAAGTACAGTCGAATCAGATACAGCGAGCCGGGCCGGGTCCCCGGGGCATTTTGGTAAAATTTCACAATAGACTCTTATAACTACTAGAAACACTATGGAAGTTCCTAAAATAATACATGAATGAGTTGTAACCTAATTCTTGTATATTTGACATTTCAGGACTGAGTTGCGAGCCAGTTGGTAGCATGCTTTACGAGGCACGCGTTTCGAGGCTAAAAAGGGTTAAGGTAGCAACTCTCTCCTTCACACACTATGTAAACTTATATGTGCTTCGTGTATGCCATTTTCTATGATATGTATAATGCACCCTCTAACTGGTATGGGAAAATCACAAGTACCATCTGGGGGAGAAACACACCAATACCCCAACGGCCCTGAAAAGGGATCCAGTTATGAGAATTTGGTACCAAGAGGGTACATTGCCCAGTCAGGGGATTGAGGTATGAAAGCTTGGTTTTGACAGTAGTCGATTCTGACTCGGGGTCTAACAGAGGTTGGCCCTGAAATATGCACATTCTGAGAAACATGCTTACAATGTTATTATTCTATTGAATTATGTGGATACCTGGCATAATTATTTGTTGCATTTTATATGATTGATAGTCTGTTACTACTGAGATTCCTTGGAATCTCACCCCTTTTTATAAACAAAAATGTCTCATCGGGAACCATCGGTTCTAAAGGCAAGGGTGTTGATATGGGATGCTGACGGACATGTCTCCTAAGATAAAGACTGTTGTTATTGTAGTCTAATTTCTGGATATTTTGGAAAAACTTGTAAATATTATCAAACCTTGCGGGGAAAACTTGTGTTGTAATCAAGTACCATGTATCTTAATATCAGTATATTTACATTATTTCTGTGTTACTCACCGAACTGTGCGCAAGCACTCTAAAAATGGTAAAAATAAGATAAGGGTATGACACTCTCTAACTTATGTTTATCAAAATTTCATATATATCAACATAATATTTAATAAAACAAAATATGATTTGCCTATAGTTTAAATATATTAACTATTATCATAAGAAATAACGAGCATGACCTACCTGTGCGTTGCACGGGAGCTCTTACTTAATCAAGACAGCTCAAGAAAACAATTGAGCCAACACCCAGTTTCCAATCATCAAATTCAAATCCATTGTGTTGTTGGAAAATTAGTGTGTTAAATCTGATAAGCAAATATGGCAATTTAATGTGGGTCATCCAAATAGTAACTTGGAAACTTAAAGCATACAACAATGGTCTTCATCGACATTAACAAATAAAATTACTTAATAGAATAAAGGAAACGTTAGATGAAGAACATCCTTAGAGAGTGCATCCTAACTGTAACATACATGAAAGAACTTCTGTGTTAATTGATGATACTTCTATGAAAATAAACAACTGTAACTGCAATTATTTGGGGCTTTATAGAATTGAATAAACAAAGCAAACCTCTGATCATTAATACATCGGTACATTCTATTTGTTAGGCATTTATTCTTCTTCTCTCCAGGTCACATTGCATGGATGAACATGAAACCATGATCCATTTGACATTCCTGTTTCATGATCAGAAAACTTACTTCGTGTCCGCCTACTGAGTTTACTTGACATATAGAGAACCTAGCATCTATTGAAAAACAACAGGCAGAAGGATATATGGAACAAAGCTCATGCTGAACATATCATGCAATGCAGCAGAAAACACACTATAATACAAAAGAAGCATTAATTGTCAACATGGCATCATCTGCAATTGGACATGTTGATAAAGACAGGTCATCTACTATACAATTCATTGGGTTCGATGACAAACTGTTGACCGAATATTTATTATTCATGTTACTTTTCATGTGTATCCCTTTTTACTTACGTTAATCCTTTTTTTTTGGCATAATAAAATTAATTTTGCTCTCTGCAATTTTAAGGTCTACTCTGAACGTTTGTGAAGAGTATGGAAATCTCATACTTATTTTAAGTTCTTAGACTTTATTATATCAACTTTAGCTTTACAATCTTCTTTATTTTATAAAATTGTTTTTTTAATGAAAAAATGAGTCCCCTAAATACTTTTGTAACAAACAGATTTTCCCCTACATTCGTTGTTAAGCCAAACGGAATTTTTTAAGTGACTTTTCTTTACTTTTTTTTACAAACATAATATAGGATAAAAGTAATATTGTAAGTGTGATTTATATTTGGATTGATAGTGGTAGAAGTAAATTTTTATGTTAAATAAAGCTGAAACTTGTTTGAATTATTATTTGAGAAGCAAGTTTACATGGAAAATAACTGAGAATGACATGAATTTTTATATTATAATTATATATTGTGGGAATTTTGAGACATGAAATAAAATTAAATACTTCATCGTGTTATTTGTAAGTTTGAAAAGTAAAAATTTGAACCCATCAATTCTGTTAGATTTCAAGTTTTGATGATAACAAAAGGTTATTGTGTGCAAAGTATGTTTTTACAAGTCTAGACAATGGTTACAAAATTACCAAATACATATGGCAAAGTTTAGAAATGTTTGCTGTCAGTTTTACTGATGCACTCAAGCAAAAGAGTTAACACTCGAGCATGAAGCTATGTTTCACTCGATCACATGCAAGTATTGGACAGAAAGTATTTGACAGAGAGCATTTGTTGTCAGTTTTACTGATGCACTCGAGCAATAGAAGTCACACTCAAGCATTAAGCTGTTTTGCACTCAAGCATATGAAAGTGTTGGACAGAAAGTGTTTCACAGAAAGCAAAGTCAGAAACAAGATATCAATACTTCACTCGAGCACAGTTTCTATACTCGAGTATTGTCCTTAGGTGCACCCGAGTCCTAGCGAGTGAGGGACTGCGAGTATTTGGTCGAGAGTCATGTAGAATAGAGAAGCATAAGCATGCCCAAGTGAGAGTGCATGCACCCGAGTGATACATCAGCACCTGTGAGTGAGAAATCTAACTCTCTCAATTCTAATGCAAGTGCTGAAGACAAAGAGTATATTATAGAAGAATATTCTTCTCACTCGAGTAAGAGTAAGTATGTTCGAGAGAGGGCCCACATCACCCGCAAGTACAAAATCACACTCTTGATAAAACAGGGTGTGAGTGTTGTCCAGAGATGTGGCTCTTAGTGTAAAATGAAGAAGCACTCAAGTGAGGAGACCCGTGCACGAGTGAGGATCCACATCACTCTCAAGTATGAAAATGCACTCTCTCAAAATCTGTGGAAGTGCAAGTGTAAAACTAAAGCAAAAGGAGAAAATATGGTATTGCACTCGAGTGAGACATCACAGCACTCGAGTAATACTCTGCCAGAAGCCAAAATGCACCAGTCTTACAACGTTCAATCCGAATATGGTTTAATGTTATTTATTCATTCTATTTCCACTTATTATTATTATATAACATCATTTAACATATATTACGAGTATGATACAGGAGTTTGAAAATTTGAATTAGAAAGACACAGAGGAAGTCAAACAATGGCAGACAGCATCATTACGACCATCCAAGCATGTACCTACCGCGTTCAAAGATTTCAAACGTACACATGCTGTTCCACAGTAAAATACCCCGCTCCACAATGATTATTATTCAAATGGGCAAAAACAACTGGCTATAAATACAGAGCTCCAAAGACCATCAAAAACAATGAAGTGCAAGAATTCACACAAGCAAATTCATGAGTCTCTGTTATTCTTATTTCCTCTGTATTCATATCGTTCTTCAGTGATTATCATATTTGCTCTGTAAGAGAGTCTGTATATACTTCAAATTCTATTTTCATTTGATCTCAAGGTACTGGGACCTTGAGAGGGGAGATTTCCTTGTGAGAGAAGAAGTGAGAGAATTCCTAGTAGGACTTTCTGCTCATAAGACTTACAAGATACAAGCAGTAGAGAACGATGCTACTCGTAAGACTTACAGCGGTGTAAGCAGGAGAGAACGTTGCTGCTCATAAGACTTGTATACGTAAGCAAGAGAGGAAGGTTATAGGTTTGTTTTTTCTGCACGTAAGACTTGTCGTAAGGGGGAGAGAAGTTTCTAATATTTCTACTCGTAGTCCTTCCAAGGATGGTTGTTGTCTTACGGCATTCCGAGAGCCCACTAAATCTTGGAAGAATAGTGAAAATCTCAGTAGGTCTTGATCTCTGAGGACTGGACGTAGGCCTGGGTTTTGGGCCGAACCAGTATAACTCTCTGTGTACATATGTTCTCAACTCTACTCTATCTACAACTATTTCTATATCACCGCATCAACAAAAAAATTTATCACACCACCCAATTCACCCCCCTCTTGGGTGAAGCTTGGCTCTTTCATTTGGTATCAGAGCAAGGTCTTCTCCGAAGAGCCTAACAGCTTGAGAAGGATCGATAAATGGCAACAATAGGTGAAAACATTTTTCTAGGCTGAGCTTCAATCACTAGACCTCCTGGTTTTACTGGAGAACATTTTTCGTTCTAGAAAGCTAAGTTCAGAGTGTTCATGATGGTTAATGAATACGATTTATGGAATGTGATACAAGATGTGACTATGCTCCAATAAAGAAAATCGAAGATAGAGTCATTAAAAAAAGCCCAGAGGAGTTTGACGAAGATGACAAGAGGTTAGTAACGTTAAATAGTAAAGTTATTTTAATGATACAGAGTGCTCTCAGTCAAAAGGAATATTTTTGAATCTGCACTCTACCAACAGCCAAAGATATGTGGGATGCTCTTGAAATTGCTCACGAAGGTATATCAGGAATCAAAGAAAATAGAGTTAATACTCTAATTACAGAGTATGGTCTATTTCGTATGAAACCTGGAGAAGGAATATTAGAATTCAAACTCAGGTACACTCATCTTGTTAATCAACTATCTGCACTTGGGAAATCATTTGACCAAAATTCCCAGGTAAGAAAGATTCTTAATATTCTTACGAAAGAATGGGAAGCGAAGGTGACAGCTATCGAAGAAGCTAAAGGAGAGTCAATAAGATTCGTAGTTGCTCTCTTTGGTAGCCTTTCTGAGTATGAAGGGAAGTTGAGATTCAAGAAAAAACTAGAAGAGTTCGATGATAAAAAGAAAAGAGGAGTTGCACTAAAAGGTATCAAGGAAGAAGAATTTTCTGAAAATGAAGATGTTCCTAATGATGATGATATGGGAATGATCGTGAGAAAATTCAAGAAGTTCTATAGAAGAGGTCAAAAGAACTTCAAAAATTATCAAGGTGGACCAAGCAAGAACGAAAACAAGGAGCAACAGATAGTATGCTATGAATGTGGAAAGCCTGGACACATCAAATCCAAATGCTTCAGAAATAAAGACAAAAAGAAGTAAAAGAAGAAAGCATACATATAATCTATCTGGGGTGATAGCTCGTCGGATGAAGAAAGCGACGATGACGAAGTGGCAAATCTATGCTTGGTAGCCAAAGAAGAAGAATCGAAATATGAGGTAAGTGACTCTGAACCTACTTATGATGAGTTATTATCTGAATATAATGCAATGCATACTGAATTCATCAAGGTAGCTAAAGAAATGATTAGTTACAAGAAGAAAGTAAAAGAATTAGAAAATACTGTCATATCATCATGTGAAGTATGTGAAGAAAAAGATAAGACAATAAGGGATTTAATAAAAACTGTGTAAAAATTTACTAAAGGAAGTGAAACTCTTAAAGTTATTCTAAATTCTCAAAGAGTTTCCTTTGATAAATCTGGAATTGGATATAAGTCTGATCATGATAAAAATAGAGGAAATAAGAAAAATAGCAATAAAGTTTATCTCAAATATTTCAAAAATTCTGTGCATACATCAAATCCATTTGCATCATGTAGCTATTGTAATAGGAAAGTGTTAGATCTCATGTTTTGATGATAACAAAAGAATGGCTTGAAAAGGAAATGTTTAATAATCAAGCTTGAACTAAGTAATGACAGGAATAAGCTTTACTTGAGGTAAGCATGGAAGTAGTAAAGATTGGCCAAGAGAAAATGCTAAGGAACCTGATTGGAAGTGCATTTTCTAAGTCATTACTCGAGTAATGAGCCAAAACTTGAAGTAACCAAGCAAAACTTCCAGTTACCTGCCACCATTACTCGAGGAGGTACTCGAGTAACCAGGTAAAACTTTAAGGTTGCTCTCGGCCTGCTAATGTTACTCGAGGAGCTACTCGAGTACCTGTGTTTTCTAAAATATGGACCTCTCGGCATTTTGTACCACTGCTAATGTTACTCAAGGAGCTACTCGAGTAACCAGGTCAGAAACTTCCAGTTGCCTTCAAGTTTTCCATGATACTCGAGGAGCTACTCGAGTAACCGTGTATTTGAAAATGTCAAGCTCTCGGCACTTTATACCACTGCCAATGTTACTCGAGGAGCTACTCGAGTAATGTATTAAGGTGAGTGAAAACTTGAGGTTAGTACCCGATTAACTTGATTTCTCTTTTTCATATTCCTCGAGTACTTACTCCATTAGACAAGTGTTTCATGGTTTATTTTAAGTGGATTCCTCGAGTATGTACCCCAGTATATGCAAATATTTTCAATATAAACTTCAAGTCATTACCAGAGTAAATCACATTCAAAAGTCTCAGTTACTCGAGGAGCTACCCGAGTAACCTATGCAAAAAGGAGTGCATTACTCGAGTAAGTGCTCTCGGCATTTACATCCTGCCAACATTACTGGAGTAGAGCATCGAGTAACCAAAGTTTATTTGAAGGTTTACTCGAGTTGGTACCCGAGTAACTCATAAAGTTGTGAATGCATTACTCGAGTAGTTACCCGAGTAAATAACTATTCCAAAGGTTTGAAATTTAGTTTACTCCATGCACTACCCGAGTAATCTTGTTTCTCTTCATTGACTTTCAAATAAATAATGATTTCACGATGTTACTCGAGGAGCTACTCGAGTAAACTTCAAGGGTTACTCGAGGAGCTACTCGAGTAAGCGTACCCAGAAATTTAGAAATAATTCAAACTTTCATTATATTGTTTCCTATATGATTAACCTTTCATTGTATTAGCATTCTTAGTATATTTACAGAGAAACAATGAAGAAACCATATCAAGAGATGAAAGTCAAATCAAACGTTCAAATGCCAACCACCGCCAACGGATATTTTTCAAAAACTTGAAAAGTCAACAGTGGCTGCGCACTCACCAACGGACGAAAGGAAGTGTTCCAACGGTCATCACCAACATATCTATATATATGGGAACCTTCAAACAGAGAAGAACAACTAAGCATCCATACGAACGAATCATTAAGTTCATTTCTCTGTTTTCACGTTGAATTTGTATTCATTTGCTTCAGTGATTATCATTTACTCTTTGAGAGAGATATTTCATTCAAACTCAATATTTGTTATTGAGATAACTTAAGGTTGTGGAATCTTGAGTTGGGATTGGATTACAACCTGTAAGGGGGAGCGAGTGTCCAGGTGTAAGGAACTTGCTTGTACTGAGGTGCCAAGAACCCACTGAATCTTGGAAGTTATAGTGAAACTCTCAGAGAAGCTCTGAGGACTGGACGTAGGTCAAAGTGGTTGTGACCGAACCAGTATAACTCCCGGTGTACACTTCGGTGATATTTCTCCTTACTCATTACTGTTTTAATTCTTTTGTCAAAGTTTTATATTTTCGAAAGAAATTTCAGTATCACCCAATTCACCCCCCCTCTTGGGTGAAACGCTTGATCTTACATTTGGTATCAGAGCATAGGTCTTCTTGTTAAGGTATAACAACCTAAGAAGGATCCAATGGCAAGCATGGGTGAAGGAATTCTTCCCGACGGAGCATCCATCACTAGACCTCCCGGTTTCAATGGAGAACACTTTTCTTTCTGGAAAGCAAAATTCAGAGTGTTCGTGATGGCTACTGAATATGGGTATGGGATGTAATCGAGAGTGGAAATTATCAACCTACAAAGACTGTAGATTCTCAGAAAATTCCAAAGACGCCAGCGGAATATAATGAGAATGACAAGAAACTTATCACTCTCAATAGCAAGGCAATTCTGATGTTACAAAGCTCTTTGAGTCAGAATGAATACTTCAGAATTTGCACACTTCCAACAGCAAAGGAAATGTGGGAAGCTCTGGAAATAGCTCATGAAGGAACTTCTGGAATAAAGGAGAATCGAATCAACACCTTGATCACAGAATTCGATCTACTTCGAATGAAATCAGGTGAGTCAATTTCTGAATTCGAACTTAGATATACTCATCTTGTTAATCAACTTGCAGCACTTGGAAAAGTATATGATCAAAATATCCAAGTACGAAAGATTTTGAATATTCTTTCTAAAGAGTGGGAGGCCAAAGTCACTGCGATAGAAGAGGCAAAAGGAGAATCAATGAGATCAGTTGCTTCTCTATTTGGAAGTCTTTCTGAATATGAAAGCAAATTAAAGTTCAAACGGGAACTAGATGACATCAGTGACAAAAGAAAGAAAGGTCTAGCACTAAAAGCGAAAGAAGAAAATCAAGATGAAGATGAGGAGTTTGATGATGATGAAATGGGCTTAATCATAAAACGATTCAGAAAGTTCTACAAGAAAGGTCAAGGCTTCAAACACTTTCAAAAAGGAGGAACTAGCAACAAAGACCATATCATTTGCTATGAATGTGGAAAACCAGGACATATCAAATCAGAATGTCCAAAGCTCAATCAAAAGAGCAAAGAAAAGAGAAAAGGCAAATTCTTTAACAAAAAGAAGGCCTTTGTATCTGCTATATGGGGAGATAGTTCCTCAGACGAAGAAAGTGATGAGGAAGAAGTAGCCAATATATGTCTTGTTGCTCAAGAAGAGACGGAAGAAGAGGTAAATGATTCTGAACCTACCTATGATGAATTACTCTCTGAATATAATGCTTTACATTCTGAATTCATCAAAGTAGTTAAAGAATTAATTGTTTTCAAAAAGAAAAACAAAGCTCTTGAAATTGAACTTAAAGAAAGTTCAGAAAAGAATTGTGAAAATTGTTCTTCGTTGAAAAAGAAAAACATTGATCTCACAAAAACTTTTGAAAAATTTACCAAAGGAAGTGAGATGCTAAGTGTGATTTTAAAAGAACAACGATTTGTAAATGACCGTTCTGGTATTGGATATGATCCAAAAACAGATAAAAGGAAAGGTAAAAAGAAAGTAGGAGGAAAGCCATATTTAAATTATTTCCAACATTCTGTGCATGTATCAAATCCTTTTGCATTTTGTAATTACTGTAACAGAAAAGGTCATTATACCTCTTCATGCATTCATAAAAAGAAAAGAACAATAGGAACCTACAAATGGGTACCTAAAGGCACATATGTTCAGAAAATCATTTATACTAACCCAAAAGGACCCAAAAAGAAGTGGGTACCTAAGACTTAGTCATTTGATTGCAGGTATGTCTTAAAGCATCCAAAAATAACAAGTGGTTCATAGACAGTGGATGCTCTAGACATATGACCGGAGATTTCGAAAGTTTTACCACATTGCAACCTAAGGAAGGTGGAAAGGTAAAATTTGGAGGAAATCAATCCGGAAAAATAGCAGGAATTGGTGAAATCAAAAATGACAAAGGCATACAAATCAAGGATGTATATTACGTTGAAGGCTTGTGTCATAATTTGCTGAGCGTAAGTCAAAGTGCAGATAAAGACAACTGGATAATATTTGATTTAGAGGAATGTCTAATTATCAACAAGAATGACTTACAGCTTGATAAGAAAAATATCAAGGCTAAGCTCAGAGCAAAAAGGGAAGGTAACTGCTATACTCTAGATATTAGTAGAAATGAATCTGAAAATTGTTTTCTGAGTAATACCGATGAAAGTTGGCTATGGCATAAGAGATTGGCTCATGTCAATATGCATCAACTAGGTAAACTACTCAAAAAGGATTTAGTGCTTGGTTTACCTAAAGTAAATTTCAAAAACGATTTGATTTGTGACGCATGTCAAAAGGGTAAACAAACTAAATCATCTTTCAAATTGAAAAATGAGATTTCAACAAATAGACCACTTCAATTATTACATATGGATTTAGTTGGTCCAGCAAGAGTAAAAAGTCTTGGTGGTAACTTATATTCATTGGTTATTGTTGATGATTTCTCTAGATTTACATGGGTTATCTTTCTATCGTCAAAGGATGAAACCTTTGAAGAATTTATTGTTTTTGCCAAGAAAGTGCAAAATGAGAAAGGTATGTCAATTGCAGGTATTAGGACCGATCATGGTGGAGAATTTGAAAATCAAGCATTTGAAGAATATTGTGATACTAATGGCATTGATCACAATTTCTCTGCTCCAAGGACGCCTCAACAAAATGGAGTTGTGGAACGCAAGAATAGAGTGCTTACTGAAATGGCTAGAACAATGTTAAATGAAAAGAACATGTCTCAAGTTTTCTGGGCTGATGCCATGAGTACAGCATGCTATATTTCAAATAGAGCCTATATCAGAATAAAACTTGGAAAGACACCATACGAGCTATACAAAGGAAGGAAGCCAAACATTGCTCATCTACACATCTTCGGTTGTAAGTGTTTCATTCATAATAATGGTAAAGATAACTTAGGAAAATTTGATTCTAAAAATGATGAAGGAATTTTCCTAGGATATTCTAACCGAAGTAAAGCATATAGAATTTTCAATAAAAGAACTTGTGTTGTTGAAGAATCAATTCATGTTGTATTTGATGAATTTGAATCCTCTGACAAAACGATTGATGAAGAACAAGAAGTTGTTTTAAATCAAGAAAATGGTCAATCTATCTCTAAGTCTCTTATTCCAGAGGTTGATGAAACTAAGGATGAAGAGCAATCCCTAGGTCAACCTAAAGCCTGGAAATACAATAGAAGTCATCCCTTAGATCAAGTCATAGGAGATGTGAATGAAGGGATCAAAACCAGAAATAGAGTTTTCAATGAAGTAAGTTTTTCTGCATTCATTTCTGAGATTGAACCTTCTAACATTGATGAAACCCTATCAGACAATGATTGGGTCATAGCAATGCGAGAAGAACTAAATCAATTTGAAAGAAATCAAGTTTGGGATTTGGTACCTCGACCCAAAGATCATACGATCATTGGTACTAAATGGGTATTCAAAAACAAACTTGATGAATCTGCAATTATTGTCAGAAACAAGGCAAGATTGGTGGCTAAAGGCTATAATCAGGAAGAAGGAATTGATTATGAGGAAACGTATGCTCCAGTGGCTAGATTGAAAGCTATACGTGTACTCTTAGCCTTTGCATGCATCAAAGGATTCAAACTCTATCAAATGGATGTTAAGAGTGCGTTTCTAAATGGTTACATCATGGAAGAAGTGTATGTAGAACAACCTCCAGGATTTGAGGATGTCACTAAACCAGACCATGTTTTTAAACTTAAAAAGGCTTTGTATGGTTTAAAACAAGCTCCTAGAGCCTGGTATGAAAGGCTTAGTAAGTTTCTCATCGATCAAGGTTTTGTACGGGGAAAAGTTGATACAACATTATTTATAAATCGAAAACGTGATGATATTTTAATTGTTCAAATATATGTTGATGATATTGTTTTCGGTGCTACTAATGAATCTATGTGTAAAGAATTTTCTGAGATAATGCAGGGAGAATTTGAGATGTCAATGATGGGAGAATTGAATTTCTTTCTTGGTTTGCAAATCAAACAAAGAAAGAATGGAATCTTCATATCTCAAACAAAGTATTTAAAAGAGCTATTGAAGAAGTATGGAATGGATGAAGCAAATGGCTCAGATACGCCTATGAGTTCAACAACGTTGCTTGATGCTGATGTTAAAGGGAAAGACTACAATATCACAAAATATAGAGGAATGATTGGATCATTACTCTATCTCACGGCAAGTAGACCAGACATCCAATTTAGTGTTAGCATATGTGCAAGATATCAATCGGCACCAAAGGAATCACATGCTGAAACGGTCAAACGAATCTTTAGATATCTTGCTGACACACCAGAATTGGGTTTGTGGTATCCCAAAGGAAGAAGTGAATATTTAATCGCTTATTCTGATTCTGATCATGGAGGATACAAGACAGACAGAAAGAGCACCAGTGGACAAGGACAATTTCTTGGAGGATCTCTTGTATCATGGTTCAGCAAGAAACAAAATACAGTGTCTCTTTCGTCAACGGAAGCCGAATATGTTGCAGTCTCAAGTTGTTGTGCACAAGTGATATGGTTAAAACAACAACTACAAGATCTAGGTATATACCTCAAGGAAATACCAATCTATTGTGACAATACAAGTACGATAAGTTTGGCAAAGAATCCAGTTCAACACTCTAGAACCAAGCATATCGATGTCAGACATCACTTCATCAGAGATCATGTTCAAAAGAAGGATGTGAAAGTGATATTCATTCCTACTCATCTTCAACTAGCTGATATCTTCACAAAACCCCTTGCAAAAGATCAATTTCTATTCATTAGAAGAGAATTGGGAATGGTAAATCCCAATAAGTTATAAGAAAATCAAGCATTTCATAATATTAGATGAAGTCATTTAATAATGTTTTGATGATCACTAACTTAAGCATCGGAGTATATAGAAACATGTTTGCAGGAAGAAAGAAACTCTGTTTTGGGAAACAAAAACAGAGATTTTCAGAGGAGACATTTACTGGAGTACCAACTTGAAGTTATGGCTAAGACAGAAGCAATACCCGAGGAGCAACTTAAAGTAAAGAAGCACTTTACTTGAGTATGTACTCGAGTAATGACCCCCAAAACTGGAAGTAACGGATCAAGTTACTTGATTTTCAAATATAACGGTTCAGATTTCAAGGAAATGAAGAGTCAGAAATTGAGAAGCTAATTACTCGAGGCAGGCCTCGAGTCAACATGAAGCTTACTCGAGGAAGGCCTCGAGTAAAGTCGGAGCTCAGATTTTCAAAGTATTGAATAATGACTCAAAACTGACCCAAATGGATTATGAATGATCGAGGGAACATCCATGGATAATTACTATATTATTCATGCCAGGTACGCAATTTAAATGAATTATTTTTGAATTTTTCTGTATGAACACTCGAGGAAGGCCTCGAGTAAACTTGAATGTTACTCGAGTAAGGCCTCGAGTAAAGTCGGGATTTAGGTCTTTATCTTGCGCAAACTTGGTCATTTCCACAAAATCTCCTCGAGTAAATCACTATACACCCTTTCAAAAACTTTTCCCAATCGATTCCTTGCCTCATTTCTGTCAAAACCCAACTGGTTTCAAGATCAAAAACTTCCTATTTTGTTCAAAATCCTTCTGCCCTAAACTCGCGATAGTTACCCTGTTTCACTGTGATTCTTGATTTTATGGGTTTCAAGATGGTTAGAACCAAGAATCTCAACTTCACAGATTCCTCTGATTCACAACAAAACCCTGATCTACTTTCTTCTCCTCCCAAAAAGAGAAGAAAGTTAATCCCAAGACCAAAAGCCAAAATTCCTCTTCAACCTCAATCTAAACCTAAAGCCAAAGGAGTGGTGATCAAAGAGCCTATTGTGACTAGGGCTCAGTCTAAAAAGAGCACATCTACTGGAAGAAGCAAAGGTGTCAAAACTCCCTCACCTTCTCATTCTGATTCCTCTACCCCCTCTTTCACTCCAAAATCTACCAAAAAGCCTAAATATGATAGGAATGTGGCTACAGCTATGGCAAACATCATTGACCAATTGGATAAGGGTCAATCATCCAAGAAATCCAAGATTCCAGAGGCAGAGATCACTACCCCTCCAAAGGGATTCAATGTGGGGAAACTGGTGGAATCTCCCAAGTACCTGACACAGTTCTCCAGAAGGAAAGTGTGTAAAACACACTACGTTGATCTGAAGTTGCTTCAAGAGGTAGTGAAGTATGACCTTAGCTCTTATCTTGATCCTTTTATGCCTTGGTTATCTGTTCGATTGCCTTTTTGCACAAAGGTAATCACTCATTTTTACTGTAACCTAGAAATCACTGATGAGCCTAACCGAACCTCAGTTGAGGAAGAGATGACCACCACTGTGAGAGGTCAAAAAATTCTTATATCTCCCTCTAGGATCAATCTATGGTTAGGAATTGAGAATCCCCCGGATGATATCTATTCTGAGCTTGAGCCAAACCAAATTTTCACTATCCTTAAGCCCGGTGAGTTAGTTGGCCCCCTAAACTTTAAACCGAGTGATATGTGTGATCACCATAGGGTCCTTTGGTACATTTACTCTAGGTCCCTAGTAAACAAAGCCAACAACTATACCCACTTCTCGGATAGGGACTATAGATGGTTTGCTTCACTCCTCTTGAAAGAGCAAAAGGATCTGGGAGAGTACATATTTTCAGAGATGAAAAGGTATAAGGTGGATGGAAAAGGTACTACTCCAATGCCATATCCTCAAATTGTTTCTCTTATCCTGAAAGAGAACAAAATATGGTACTTGGATAGTAAGGAGCCTATTGAGAGGATGACCCCAGTGGGGAGGAACCAGATTGGTAAATTGAACATCGACATCCCTCTTAAAGGCCCACTGGAGTCTGGGTCCAAGAAGAAGAGAAAGGCTACTGAGACAGAGACCAGTAGGATGGATGACACTCAGTCATCGGCTCCAGCTGCTACCACATCTTCACCATCCTTCCTGAATGCCACTCTCCAGCACTTCATGGAGAACATACTCAGAGGCTTCCATGTAGACATAGCCAATACAAATGCTGAGCTAATTACCAATACCAACTTCAAGATGGGAGAACTGGTTGAGAAAATTGATAAAAGGCATGAGGAGTTGGTTGAGAGAATGGATAGGAGACACGAGGAGCTACTAGCAGAGCAACGTGCCCAGGGAGAAACTTTGAGACTGATCCTGGCACGTATGGATTCTCTGGGTCCTGGACCCTCTGCCGGTCCCT
Organism: Inga oerstediana; assembly: GCA_963210345.1. NCBI lineage: Eukaryota > Viridiplantae > Streptophyta > Magnoliopsida > Fabales > Fabaceae > Inga > Inga oerstediana. Next base: position 70,449,049 of record OY723401.1, read on the forward strand.
CCTCATTTGCACCACCACCACCACCTTCAGTAGACCCTCCTTCAGACATTCCCATTCCCGAGGCTGAACCATCTACCCCTCTGGTTTCTGATCCACTTGAGCCCCAAGAGAAAGATGTTTTATTCACAGTGGATTATCCTGATACCCACGAAACCACTCATATTATCATCGATGATTCACCTCAGAAGCCACAGCCTGAAACCACATCTAAACCAATTCCCTCTCCTACTCACACTGAGGAGATATCTCCCTCTTCATCACCTGAAAAGCATACACCTGAGGTTGAGATTTCACCTGAGACTCAGATCACCCCGGAAGGAGAAACCTCAACTATGGTTGTCTTCCAACCTTCTCTTCCAGGCGATGATATCCATATCCCTCCACTTCATCTACCTGATCCTGTACCATCTAGCTCATTTGATTCTCTAGAATCAAATGATTCCTTGGTCCTTCCAGCAACACCAATCTCCATGGCCAATCCTCCTAGCCCTCCACTTGATTGATGAAGCCAAAAAGGGGGAGAAGAGCTTGAGAGTGATTTTGTGGTTTTGTCCTAGCTTTTCATGGGTTTATGGGTGTACATGGGACTTTAGGGAGCCTTTTTAAATTCAGTTATGAACTTATTTTGTAATTTGAAATTTTAAGTTCAATGCAAGAATATTTATGTTATATGATTTCATTTTAAGTTCTATTATGTTTTGGATATAATACATGTTTGGACTAATGAAGTTATTATGAATGCAAGGTATATTCAATCTTAAAAAGAAATAATTAATTAAGAATCCAATTTGAAAAACCATGTTCAAAATCACCAAGTTTTGTCATCATCAAAAAGGGGGAGAATGTTAGATCTCATGTTTTGATGATAACAAAAGAATGGTTTGAAAAGGAAATGTTTAATAATCAAGCTTGAACTAAGTAATGACAGGAATAAGCTTTACTTGAGGTAAGCATGGAAGTAGTAAAGATTGGCCAAGAGAAAATGCTGAGGAACCTGATTGGAAGTGCACTTTCTAAGTCATTACTCGAGGCGCTACTCGAGTAATGAGCCAAAACTTGAAGTAACCAAGCAAAACTTCCAGTTACCTGCCACCATTACTCGAGGAGGTACTCGAGTAACCAGGTAAAACTTTAAGGTTGCTCTCGGCCTGCTAATGTTACTCGAGGAGCTACTCGAGTAACCATGTGAAAACTTCCAGTTGACGTCAAGTTTTCCCCATGATACTCGAGGAGCTACTCGAGTACCTGTGTTTTCTAAAATATGGACTTCTCGGCATTTTGTACCACTGCTAATGTTACTCGAGGAGCTACTCGAGTAACCAGGTCAGAAACTTCCAGTTGCCTTCAAGTTTTCCATGATACTCGAGGAGCTACTCGAGTAACCGTGTATTTGAAAATGTCAAGGTCTCGGCACTTTATACCACTGCCAATGTTACTCGAGGAGCTACTCGAGTAATGTATTAAGGTGAGTGAAAACTTGAGGTTAGTACCCGATTAACTTGATTTCTCTTTTTCATATTCCTCGAGTACTTACTCCATTAGACAAGTGTTTCATGGTTTATTTTAAGTGGATTCCTCGAGTATGTACCCCAGTATATGCAAATGTTTTCAATATAAACTTCAAGTCATTACCAGAGTAAATCACATTCAAAAGTCTCAGTTACTCGAGGAGCTACCCGAGTAACCTATGCAAAAAGGAGTGCATTACTCGAGTAGGTACTCGAGTAATGAGGTAAGTGCTCTCGGCATTTACATCCTGCCAACATTACTGGAGTAGAGCATCGAGTAACCAAAGTTTATTTGAAGGTTTACTCGAGTTGGTACCCGAGTAACTCATAAAGTTGTGAATGCATTACTCGAGTAGTTACCCGAGTAAATAACTATTCCAAAGGTTTGAAATTTAGTTTACTCCATGCACTACCCGAGTAATCTTGTTTCTCTTCATTGACTTTCAAATAAATAATGATTTCACGATGTTACTCGAGGAGCTACTCGAGTAAACTTCAAGGGTTACTCGAGGAGCTACTCGAGTAAGCGTACCCAGAAATTTAGAAATAATTCAAACTTTCATTATATTGTTTCCTATATGATTAACCTTTCATTGTATTAGCATTCTTAGTATATTTACAGAGAAACAATGAAGAAATCATATCAAGAGATGAAAGTCAAATCAAACGTTCAAATGCCAACCACCGCCAACGGATATTTTTCAAAAACTTGAAAAGTCAACAGTGGCTGCGCACTCACCAACGGACGAAAGGAAGTGTTCCAACGGTCATCACCAACATATCTATATATATGGGAACCTTCAAACAGAGAAGAACAACTAAGCATCCATACGAACGAATCATTAAGTTCATTTCTCTGTTTTCACGTTGAATTTGTATTCATTTGCTTCAGTGATTATCATTTACTCTTTGAGAGAGATATTTCATTCAAACTCAATATTTGTTATTGAGATAACTTAAGGTTGTGGAATCTTGAGTTGGGATTGGATTACAACCTGTAAGGGGGAGCGAGTGTCCAGGTGTAAGGAACTTGCTTGTACTGAGGTGCCAAGAACCCACTGAATCTTGGAAGTTATAGTGAAACTCTCAGAGAAGCTCTGAGGACTGGACGTAGGTCAAAGTGGTTGTGACCGAACCAGTATAACTCCCGGTGTACACTTCGGTGATATTTCTCCTTACTCATTACTGTTTTAATTCTTTTGTCAAAGTTTTATATTTTCGAAAGAAATTTCAGTATCACCCAATTCACCCCCCCTCTTGGGTGAAACGCTTGATCTTACAGAAAGGACATTATACTTCAACATGTTATTTTAGAAAAGGACAAGTCATTGGCACATATAAATGGGTTCCGAAAGGGACACATGTACCAAAAGTATTAAATACTAACCACAAAGGACCCAAGAAAGTGTGGGTACCTAAAACTTGATCACCTTACTCTAGGTATGTCTCAAGGCATCACGAGCAAACAAGTGGTACATTGATAGTGGATGCTCGAGACACATGACTGGTGACAAAAATAAGTTCACCATACTAGAAACCAGAGAAGGAGGAAAGGTAACTTTTGGAGGTAACCAATCTAGATGTATTGTTAGAATTGGTAAAGTGGGAAAATCCGATGGTGTTCAAATCAATAATGTATATTACGTTGAAGGATTATGTCAAAGTACTGACAGAGATAACTGGGTGATCTTTAATTCAAAAGAATGATTGATAGTAAACAAGAAAGATCTACCGTTTAATAAAGAATCCATCAAGGCAAAGATCCGAGCTCAAAGGGACGGTAACTGTTATACTATTGATTTAAATTCAAATTCTTCTGAAAATTGTTTTCTTAGAAGATCAGAGGAAAGTTGGTTATCGCATAAGTGTCTGGCTCATGTTAATATAAACCAACTTGACAAACTGATTAGAAAAGATTTAGTTGTTGGTCTTCCTAAACTAAAATTCAAAGATAACATGATTTGTGAAGCTTGTAAAAAAGGTAAACAAACTAAATCTTCATTCAAAACAAAGTATGAGATTTCTACTTCTAAACCTTTACAATTACTTCATATGGATTTGGTAGGTCCAACAAGAGTAAAAAGTTTTGGAGGAAATCTATATACTTTAGTAATTGTCGATGATTTTACAAGATTTATATGGACTATATTTATCACTTCAAAAGATGAAACATTTGTAGAATTTATTATGTTTGCTAAGAAGGTCCAAAATGAGAGAGGTATTTCTATTGTTTCTATTAGGACAGACCATGGAGGAGAATTTGATAATTAACTCTTTGACGACTATTGCAACAATGAGGGAATAGATCACAACTTCTCTGCACCTAGAACACCCCAGCAAAATGGAGTAGTAGAAAGGAAGAACAGAGTCCTCACAGAAATGGCAAGAGCAATACTTAATGAAAAAGAAATGTCACAAGTGTTATGAGCAGATGCAATGAGTACCGCATTCTACATTTCAAATTGAGCATATATTCGCAAGTCACTTGGAAAGACACCATATGAACTCTACAAAGGAAGAAAGCCAAATCTTGCTCATCTACACATCTTCGGATGCAAGTGCTTCATTCACAACAACGGTAAAGAAAACTTGGGTAAATTTGATTCAAAGTCTGATGAAGGTTTATTTCTAAGATATTCTAATAGAAGTAAAGCATATAGAGTTTTTAATAAAAAAACATGTCTAGTTGAAGAATCCATTCATGTTATGTTTGATGAACTTGACTCTCAGACAAAGCATTTTGATGAAGAAGAAATGGATTTGATAAAGAAAAAAAAAGCTATTTCAAAATAGAATGATCTTGAAAAAAATGATTTTCAAAATACAGATGATGTCGATGATCATGCTCAACTAAAAGCATGGAGATATATTAAAGATCGTCCTATTGATCAAGTAATTAGAGATATTCATGAAGGTGTCAAAACCAGAAATAGAATTCTCAATGAGGTAACTTTTTCTTCTTTTATTTCTGAAATTGAACCTTCTAATATGGAATAAGCTATGCAAGAAGAATTAAATCAATTCCAAAGAAATCAAGTTTGGAATTTAGTTCCTCGACCTAAAGATCACTCGGTTATAGGAACTAAATGGGTTTTCAAAAATAAACTTGATGAATCAGGAATCATTGTGAGAAACAAAGCAATATTGGTAGCCAAAGGCTATAATCAAGAAGAAGGTATTGATTATGAGGAAACATATGCTCCAGTGGCAAGATTGGAAGCAATACGAGTACTCTTAGCCTTTGCTTGCATTAAAGGTTTTAAACTTTATCAAATGGATGTGAACAGTGCTTTTCTAAATGGTTATATTATGGAGGAAGTATATGTAGAACAACCTCCTGGTTTTGAAGATGAAACAAAGCCTGATCATGTTTTCAAACTTAAGAAAGCTTTATATGGTTTGAAACAAGCACTTAGAGCTTGGTATGAAAGACTAAGCAAGTTTCTTCTTGATCAAAATTTTGTTAGAGGAAAAGTAGATACAACTCTTTTCATCAAACATAACAAAGATGATATTCTAATTGTTCAAATTTATGTTGATGATATTATTTTCGGTGTTACTAACGAATCTGTGTCAAGAATTTTCCAAGATTATGCAGGGAGAATTTGAGATGTCCATGATGGGAGAATTAAATTTCTTTCTTGGACTTCAAATTAAGCAAAGAAGAAGGGGATATTTGTATCTCAAACAAAATATTTGAAGGAGTTGTTGAAGAAGTATGGATTGGACAATGCTAATGGAGCTGATACTCCAATGAGTTCTACAACATTGTTGGATGCTGATGTAAAAGGTCCTAGTTACAACATCACTAAATATAGAGGAATGATTGGTTCATTACTCTATCTTACAGCAAGCAGGCCGGATATTCAATTCGGTGTTGGAATGTGCGCAAGGTATCAATCTGCTCCTAAGGTATCACATGTAGAGACTGTGAAAAGAATCTTCAAATACCTAGGAGACACTGTAGAACTTGGCTTATGGTATCCAAAAAGAGAAAACAAATATTTGATGGCCTATTCAGATTCAGATCATGGAGGATATAAAACTAACAGGAAAAGTACTAGTGTCAATGTCAATTCCTTGGAGGCTCTCTCGTATCATGGTTTAGCAAGAAGCAGAACACAGTGTCATTATCTTCTACTGAAGCTGAATATATAGCTGTAGCAAGTTGTTGTTCTCAAGTACTATGGTTGAAGCAACAACTTCAGGATTTAGGGATATACTTAAAAGAGATTCCAATTTATTGTGACAATACTAGCACCATTAGCTTGGCCAAGAATCCTGTGCAACATTCAAGGACCAAACACATAGATATCCAACATCATTTCATTCGATATCACGTGCAAAAGAAGGATGTCAAAGTAGAATTTATATCAGCACATCTTCAACTCGCTGACATATTCACAAAGCCAATAGCTAAAGATCAATTTTTATATATTCGAAGAGAATTGGGAATGGTTAATCCCAATGAGTTGTAAGTTTTTCTCTTTAATTATTATATTTAATGAGTTTTTGTTGATAACCATACTGACTTAGGCATTGGAGTATGTAGAAATTGTTTTTGCAGGTTTGTCACTCGAGCATTGGAAGTGTTACTCGAGTGCTAAGCTCATTCTCTGTAACCCCCTGCCGTAATTAATATCCGGATTACACGATTAATGTGAAATAGAGACCAATATGTCAAAACAACATTTATAAACCCATCAACCAGACGGGGTTTTCACAATCACATTTCGGAATCATTAAAAACACGATCTCATATTTCACTCCGAATATAATTACTACGCGGAACATCACATTCATAATAAATCAGAGTACACAAAAATAATCCCGGCAATCCCGGTTTCCATATATTAACTCAAGCTTTATAGGGCACATTCGCCCATACAAGCCCTCATATGGGGATTACACAAATCTTTCTCATACATATACAAATATCCAACAACTCATTTCAAATACATAACCAAATATACTCATCCTAAACATGCATTGATAACCACCTATCACAAGATTACAACCCGAACGAGTCCCGTCGCCTTTGATTGCTTACTCCATCCTCGATCCACCTACCCTGTCTAAATTGTTGGTAGGGTAGGGTGAGATTCGAGAGAATCTCAGTAGGGAAACATTATCATTATGCAGGTAAGATAAGTGTTTAATGCATGACATGCTTGCATCACATAACTCATGCACACATACAATGACAAATCTATAAGCTCAATGCTTCGAACAATACACATATGGCCATAGCATATATTGAAACATAGCTTCAAATCATTCATACATGTTCCACATAATCAAGCAAAGCAATAACATGCATCAACACATTAACACAATTATCAGAGCATGCAGGAGAGATAAGTTCCCTACCTCCAGTCTTTTCTCCTCGATTTACGTGCCAGCAACTCGGGGCTTCACATTCGATCCTACAATGTCAAATGTACTATTTAGACACTTCCATAGTGTTTCTGGGGGTTATATGATTCTATCTTGAAAATTTACCAAAATACCCCCGGGACCCCGGCCCGGCCCCGCCGTACCCGGTCCGGCTGTACTTTTCCCGAAATTTTGACATGGGCTATTCTGACATATTTTCGCCCAAGGAATCCATTTCCGGACTTGGAATTATCAAATTCAATGTCAATTTACAAATTTACCCTTGGCAGCCCCACTTTAAGGGTTTCAAGGGCGTTTTCGTAATTATACTTTTTCAGCCTTTTCCGAAAAAGTGCCCAACTGTAACCCCACCTAATTTTCGCTCCTGAACTCAATGGAACCATCAAATCATTGAAAATCCAACTCTAAGACCCATTTATAGTGCTGACCGAAATATATGGGCTTCCAGGGGAAAATTGGGGTTTTTCGGTTTCGGCTCCGTAAACGTGTTTCTTTCAACTCCTAACCACTTTATTAACCATTACATTAGGTTACAACTAATATCAAGATCCAATTTGGGCAGCATAACAGCCCCACACACATATTTTCCATTTTTGAAACCAATGACAATCCGGCGAAATTTCACCGATTAAATTGTCCACAGCAGCCAGAATAAGCAATATACCAAAGTTTGGAAGTTACCTCAAGCTCCCACTAGCTTTTCCCAAATTTGGCTGAACCCTAGCCTCTTTGAACCATCAAAATTCTTTGCTTCAAAACCTTAATTCACATAGAGGAATAGCTTAGGAGAAGGATTATACACGTTAGGTACGAATTCACCGAAGAAATCGACCTACCTTGTGAGATTTCTCCTTCCTTCTCCCTCTTTTCTCCAAGAGCTCTCTCACGTCTTTTTTTCTGCAATGGGGTCGTGAAATGGCTGATGAAGATGGTGGAAATGCTTTTAATTCCATGCTGATGTCATCTTTAATGATGATGATGTCATAATTCCAAAATTGGCATTTTCGGATTTTCTGGCAGATTTTCTGCCCAAACTTTGAAAAATCATAACTAATTCTATAAAAATCGAAATGAGGTGATCCCAAAGCCAAATGAAAGGTATTGAAGTCCTCTTCATTGGAAAAATATGATCCATTACTAGAAATCACCACACAATTCCAGAATTACACAAATTTCATCACTGCCCCAAAACAGAGTCCATTTTCGACCTCAAACTTTGGACAGTCATATCTCCTAGTTCCCAACATGAAATGGCACAAATTATATGTCCATTTTGAAGCTTTGGATGTGAACTTTAAGACTGGAAAGTTTCATAATTTTCTGACATCATTTGCCTATTAAAAACGTCCACACGAGAAGACTGCCCAGACAGAATTCACACTGGACAACATTTCTAGTTTTGCAACCAATGTGTCCAATCCAATTTAAATCAATTCCAATGATTAAATACCACAACATGACACCATTTCCATCACAATACCCCATTCAATTATTCCCTCTATTCTAAGTCAATTTGGATGTTGATCCACAATTGAACTCAAATACAGGGTTTGGGCATTGCTCATAACACAAGCGACTACAATCCACTTTATATTCTCTAAAAGGGTTCATTAATCACTAACCACGTCCACTTTTGTAGTCATTAACCCCTAATCACAATATGGGATCTTGCTAAACCAGGGCTTAGCAATCCACTAATCTCAGGCTTATTCTCTATCCTCGAGTCTCAAAATTCGGGGTGTTACATTCTCACTCGAAGTCAGTGAACAATGCTCGAGTCTAGAACTATAGCATATACTCTGCTTCTGGCTATGCAAAACAGGGATTAACAGAGTATGTAAGAACTCTTGAAACTCACTCAAGCATACCAAGAGTGACAGGTCTCACTCGAGTGATTGAAGAACCACACTCGAGCATGGTATGAATTTACCTGAAATGAAGCAAGAGAACTTGAGCAGAAGGAAGAAATTTATACAAATACTTATTCAAAGCATGGTTACTCAAATGATTTTGGAGGATTTGAGTACAAAGATGAAAAATATAACAAGATATATTTAAATTAGGTACGCTTTTACATGCTTTATCAAATTTGTCTGAATATCACTCGAGCACAATATGATCACACTCGAGCATAGTATGAATAACACTCGAGCACTAGGGTTGTCACTCGAGTGTTGGAACTTATATCAGTTACGCAATAGCTTAGACTATTGCACTTCCTCTTCTCACTCGAAGCGTTGCATCACTCGAAGGGCGTCTCTCCTCACCTCGGACCGTTACCCATCGATTAAACGTCTCATTTTGCTTCAAATCACCATTACAACTCCTCAATCTTCTTTATAAGGTGAGATTTATCCTTCAAGCTTCTCATTCCGTGCCCTAACTCTCTGAAACTCTGTCACTCAGTCCTCAGCAAATCTGTGATTCTCATTTCATTTTTTAAATGGCTAAAACTAAGATTCCGATTGTTTCATACTCACCTTCACCCACTCATTCAGCCGCTAGTGTTTCAGAGACTTCGGTGGCCACATCCTCATCTCCTACACCTTCTTTGTCTTCTACTTCTACACCTCCTCCTAAACCCAAAACCAAAAGAGAACTCCAGCCAAGAAACCTCACCCTAAGCCTCAAATGGCTAAGAAGGATCAACCTCTGTAAAAGAAACCAAAGGAAGTGGTTTTTAAAGAACTAATTGTGACTCGGTCTCAATCCAAAGAAGTCAAAGGAAGAGGAAAGAAGAAGAAAATAGAGCAACCACAACAATCTTCTTCCTCTGATGACTCTTTCAATATGCAACTCCAGGAAGCAATGGAGAAATCAAAGCTTGACGCATTGGTTGGGAAAATTGCCTCACAAGCCGGTGCCTCAAGTTCACATCAAGTTGGCCAGTCTAATGCGGCTGCTTCAGGGGTTCCTTCCACATCACAGGCTCCAAAGGAAGAACAAGTCACAAATCCTCCTGAAGCCTTCAATGTTAAGGAACTAAAGGCATTGAAACAAAAGGTATATGATTCTGCGTTTGCACATAGACAATTCTGTCCCATATTTTATGTTGACTTAGAATATCTGATGAAAAGCTATGGTTTGGATTTTCATCCTTTTCTTGGATTTTATGCTCGCTGGCTGAGTGTTCATATTCCTTATTCACCCTCTGTTGTGAAAACTTTCTATTGCAATATGAAATCCCACAACATAAAATCTAGGACTGGAGGATTGATAGAGGAAGCAGTATCTACCACTGTTAGAGATCAATTTATTATGATATCTGCTAGTATCATTAATGATATACTTGGATATGTTGGACCTCCTTCTGATCCACCCACTTTGTCAGCCAATGAAGCCTTCCGGCTTTTAAGACCAAATGACCTAATAGGCCCTCTCAACTTTAAGCCTATTGACATGCCTAATTCTAATCATGCCCTTCACTACATATACTCTCGTAGCATTGTTAATAAATCCAAAAATTATACCCATTTTGCTCAGAGAGATTACTACTTGCTGGCTTCCTTCCTAGTCGGTAAGCGAAGAAATATGGGGGAGATTATCTTTAGTGAGATGAGAAGATTTCTATTTTTTTCATCAAAATCCGCCACCATACTATATCCTCAAATTGTGTTTCTCATTCTCAAGAGAAACAAAGTGTGGTATTTGGAGAAAACTGAGAGGGTAACCATTCCTAGGTTTGGCAAGACTCAATTGACACATATGAGTATTAATCTTCCAGTGAGTCAAACCAGGTCTACATCTCAGAGAGAAGCCACTCCATCGAGAGGTGATGAGGCTCAATCTTCTGCTCAAGGTTCCATTCCACCTTCATCTTTCCTGAATGCATCACTTTCAACCCATCTGGCTGAAGTGATCAATCAAGCTATGTCTGATCTAAAAAAGGAATTAATGAATGAGTATGAGAAATTGGTAAACACGATGGAGTTACAAGTCTTAAAGTTGGTGGACAAGGCGAATACCAACTTTGACTTGATGTTCAAGACTCAAGAAGATATGTCGAGAAGAATTACTGATATGGAAATCTTTTTTAGCACTCATTTTTTGACTACTTCTTCTGAGGTGCTACCTGAGTCTACTCCTGCCATGACTTCACCTCCTCAAACACAGACTCATGTTCTCTTCACCGACCTGGATTCCAATGTTGATGTTACTTATGATCGGTCGCCTTCACCACCACCTGCAGCCTCTGTTCCTCAGCCATCATCTCTACTTTTTTAGCCTGAGCCAGTAGACCCTTCTACTTCCATGGTGCTCTTTGCTCCTCCATCCGATCTCACTTTTCCTCAACCCCTTCTGATGCTAACAAAATAGGGGAGAAGGATCTGTAATGGTTTCTGAGCTGATATAGTCTGATATGATGTATATTGGGTAGTTTTGTGTATTGGGGTAGGATTATTGTTATATTGTTATTTTCTGGTTTATTTTTGCTGACATGGTTGTATATGGGGTTTTATGGGTAGATGTTGATTCAAGCTTAATATTGTACTTTTCAAGTTCACTAATGGTTATTTTCAAGTTTGTTAAGTTTTCTGTTCAATTTTAATGGTTTCTGTGTTACTATGACTTATCTTGGATGTTAAGTGTCCATTGGAAGTATTGCAGGAAACATGAGGATAAGTGCAAAAATCTGAAAATGATTCTAAACTTTTGTGAGATATGCATTTGGAAATGTTGATAATGTTTTTCAAAATTTTCACTCTAATCAAGATTTTTTAAAAATCATCACAAAGGTTTTGTCATCATCAAAAAGGGGGAGAATGTTAGATTCTAAGTTTTGATGATAACAAAAGGTTATTGTGTGCAAAGTATGTTTTTACAAGTCTAGACAATGGTTACAAAGTTACCAAATGTATATGGCAAAGTTTAGAAATGTCCGCTGTCAGTTTTACTGATGCACTCGAGCAACAGAGTTAACACTCAAGCATGAAGCTATGTTTCACTCGAGCACATGCAAGTGTTGGACAAAAAGTGTTTGACAGAGAGAAATTGCTGTCAGTTTTACTGATGCACTCGAGCAATAGAAGTCACACTCGAGCATCGGGCTGTTTTGCAATCAGCATATGAAAGTGTTTGGACAGAAAGTGTTTCACAGAAACCAAATTCAGAAACAAGATAACAACACTTTACTTGAGCACAGTTTCTATACTCGAGTGATGTCCTTAGGTGCACCCGAGTCCTAGCGAGTGAGGGACTGCGAGTGTTTGGCCGAGAGTCATGCAGAACAGAGAAGCATAAGTATGCCCGAGTGAGAGTACATGCACCGGAGTGCTACATCAGCACTCGCGAGTGAGAAATCTAACTCTCTCAATTCTGATACAAGTGTTAAAGACAAAGAGTATATTATAGAAGAATATTCTTCTCACTCGAGTAAGAGTAAGTATGTTCGAGAGAGGGCCCACATCACCCGCAAGTACAAAATCACACTCTTGATAAAACATGGTGTAAGTGTTGTCGAGAGACGTGGCTCTTAATGTAAAATGAAGAAGCACTTGAGTGAGGAGACCCGTGTTCGAGTGAGGACCAACATCACTCGCAAGTGTGAAAATGCACTCTCTCAAAATCTGTGGAAGTACAGTGTAAAACTAAAGCAAAAGGAGAAAATATGGTATTGTACTCGAGTGAGACATCACAGCACTCGAGTGATACTCTGCTAGAAGCCAAAACGCACCAGTCTTACAGCGTTCAATCCAAATATGGTTTAATGTTATTGATTCATTCTATTTCCACTTATTATTATTATATAACATCATTTAACATATATTAAGAGTATGATACAAGAGTTTGAACGTTTGAATTAGAAAGACACAGAGGAAGTCAAACAACGGTAGACAGCATCATTACGACCATTCAAGCACGTACCTCCCGCGTTCAAAGATTTCAAATGTATGTATGCTGTTCCACAGTAAAATGCCCCGTCCACAATGATTATTATTCAAACGGGCAAAAACAACTGGCTATAAATACAGAGCTCCAGAGACCATAACAAACAACGAAGTGCAAGAATTCGCACAAGCAAGTTCATGAGTCTCTGTTATTCATATTTCCTCTGTATTCATATTGTTCTTCAATAATTATCATATTTGCTCTGTAAGAGAGTCTTTATACACTTCAAATTCTATTTTCATTTGATCTCAAGGTACTGGGACCTTGAGAGGAGAGATTTCCTTACAAAAGAAGCAGTGAGAGAATTCCTAGTAGGACTTTCTGCTCATAAGACTACAAGATACACGCAGTAGAGAATGTTACTGCTCGTAAGACTTATAATGGTGTAAGCAGGAGAGAACGTTACCGCTCATAAGACTTGTATACGTAAGCAAGAGAGGAAGATCATAGGTTTGTTTTTTTTTCACGTAAAAATTGTCGTAAGGGGGAGAGAAGTTTCTAATATTTCTACTCGTAGTCCTTCCAAGGATGGTTGTTGTATTGCGGCGTTCCGAGAGCCCACTGAATCTTGGAAGAATAGTGAAAATCTTAGTAGGTCTTGATCTCTGATGACAGGACGTAGGCCTAGGTTTTGGGTCAAACAAGTATAACTCTCTATGTGCTTATGTTCTCAACTCTACTCTATCTACAACTATTGCTATATCACCTCATCAACCGAAAAATTTATCACATCACCCAATTCACCCCCCTCTTGGGTGAAGCTTGCTTCTTTCAAATTCCTCATTTTAAGGCCTAATTTATTATTGAAAAAAACTTAAAAATTAATATATCATAATCACTGGGATAAGTTTAATGGAGAAAAATAGCTACAATACCAACCAAGGAAATGAAGTGGAAAAATAGCGACATGATAAGAATTGAAATAAAGAAACTTAAACATAGATTAAACACACTGATACATGAAAATAAAGTGAAAGCTCAAATTTGGAACACAACTGGTTCATGGTGATGAACACAGAAATAAAAACACAATGAATACAAATAAAAACAAAGTGAAATGGTGTAAACAACAGCGCATGAAAGTGAAGTATAATCCTAAGTTACATTGACACCAGCCAATACTCTATGTAGATGATAGAATCTTTCTACTTCTCTTGCTTAATAGCCTTAAGGATCCTTTCATCAGTACATGTCTTAGATGATGCTTGGATGACATACGACGATTCAGCTTTATTGACACTCCTCTTGATACTTGTCTTCCTTTTCCCTCTTAAAGCTGGTTGTGTTAAATGCTTGGAGAGGTCAATAACTGACATATCTTGATCATCAGAAGGGTAAGGATCTTATGGAGCCTCAGCACTAACTTCGTCCCCAATAGGTGGCTCAATTAGAGCTTCTTGAGTGGTAGATTTTTCCCCATCCTGGCATTTTTTATATGAAGCAATGTAAGAGATTTTTAAAAATAAGTAAATAAGATTGATGTAATGTACAGAGGCTCGCTTAACTTGTCAAAAATGTAATAATAGAATGGCTTGATTGTAGAAATTATAACCTCAGCAGAATCTGCATCAAACTTGTTAATGAGGTCCTCACAAACTGAGAACTCACTAACACTTATAAGTATTTGGAGAAACAATAAAGTTTGATAGTTCATAAGTTATTTCTTCCTTTATGTCATGATAGAATGTTTTGTGTATTGATTTGTTGAGAACACTTGCTTGGATCTTAGTACCCTTGAAAAAATATGTGAACATAGTTAGGAGATAAAATTGAAAAAAGGAATGGAAGGGGAAAAAGTATTAAGCATGTAAATGAAACCTCAGCATCAACCAGAAGCAAGGAAACACAGAAAAGCTCAGTAGGTGAAGACTTTTGGTGAATGTTCCATTTCCGTAAAACTCTCACGACAATAGTCCACATGTTAGAGCCATCATGCAAGTCCTTGATCAAAGAGGGAGCCATTGGAGGGATGTAGTCTGAGATGAATGACTGAAATGAAGAAATGATATGAAGAACAGAAATGAAGCAGAAGCAGTATATGAAAGAACGTAAGGGAATATGAGATGCAAGAAATATGCGGGAAAGAGGGTGGCATTCAAAATTTGTTGCTCGACAATTAACCAGACAAAATGTAGGCAGTGCACCATAGAGGGTAAATATGCTCTTGAGAATGGAATGTGAGGCAAGGAAAGGGAGTACAAATCACAGGGCCGTAAGTATAGAACGCAGTGTGTATAGGCTGACGTTATGCATGTGTATTGTGTTAGATATGATTAGTTTTGATGATGTCAAATATAAATGTGAAATATTAAGAGCAAAAAGTTTGCATAATATATCAATCTTCTACATTGACTAACTACTATATTTAATGTTGCATAACTTGTAGATTAGCCAAGCAAAGAAACAGGATTGAAGATTAGCCAAGCAAAGAAAGAAGAAGATTGAGGGTAGTCAAGAAAACAAAAGAAGATATCTTGATTGAGTTATGGAGAATTATTATCAAGAGGAAAATCAAGAAGAAAGATATTGAAGAAAGAAGAAATTGAAAGATCTAATGAGAATATTAAGGTTTCTATGATGATACCGGAGGCTTCTATGATGATACCGGAGGCTTCTATGATTAAATGATGATTGGAATGGGTTAATACGAAGCTAAGATGACTTATATATGAGTTATGGCACTTCTAGAGGAGTTTCACTCGAGTGTGAGCTCAACACTCGAGTGCCAGAGGTGTTGCACTCAAGTGCAGGATGAACACACTCAAGTGTCGGGGCTACTTTGTTCAGCTATGTTTTTCGTTCCGCCAGATAGAGGTCTGATATTTTGGCCATATTTCTCAAACCACAAATCGGATTGACCAGAAACTAGTGGCATATGAAAGAAGATGCACACCACGAAAAATGTACGCCAAGATCACATTGAAAGAAGCTCAGATAAAGGAGATATGATCCATGGAAGATGACACTGAAATCACCGTAACTTTTCAAGACAGGTTTGGTATTTTTGACATAACTCATAAATGACACATTGGATTGAGACGAAATCAGTGCCTTATGAAACTAGACTCAAAGAGCTTTCCATGGATAGGTAATTTCCCCAATTTGAAGTTATATTCTAGGAGCTATACCTTCTGGAAGTTGACGTTTGTGCAGTCTAGTGCGATAGACACTCTTTCGATCATAACTTGCAGAATACAAGGAGTTTGGAGCTGATTCTTTTTGCATTGGAATGCATATGGCAAGAGCTTTCTTATGATATATCATTTTTCATATTTAGAATCAAATAAATAAATTGAGTTTAATGTGGCCCCACATCACCCGCGAGTCCAAAAACGCACTCTTGACATTTTTGATACAAGTGTTGTCCAAAAGTGGCTGTGGAGCGGAAGTATTTCAGTTACACTCGAGTGAATGACAATGCACTTGAGTGAAGTAGAGGTTTGCACTCGAGTCATGCAAGTGTTAACATGAAAGTGTTAACCCGAGAAGAAATATGACCAAAGAAACGTGAAGAGCACTCGAGCATAACTGGTAACACTCGAGTGAGGAGGAGGATTGCACTTGAGTCCTGCGAGTGAAGAGCAGCAAATGTTTGCCCGAGAGGAAGCCAGAACGTGAAATTATACATGCACTAGAGTGAGGCTTCTTTGCACTCGAGTGAAGTCCTGATAGAACCAAAACGTAGAAAGTTCAAACTCTCATAGCCATCAATCCAAACGTGGTTAAATGTTATACATTCATTATATTTTCACTTGTTATTGTTTCTAAACATTAACTAACATATATTTCAAGTGTAAAACAAGAGATTAAACATTTGGATTGCATCTTCAAGAACGAAGGTTATTTATGAAAAATATTGTCACTCAACGTGATGAGTCCCAAAAGCCAAAAATTCAGCTTTTGACCAATGATCCAATATACCCATAACTAACACTTCATCATATTAGTGATTAAGCATTTTGCAGTGTGAAACAGGAAATTTAACGTTGAGATTACGTATTCAAATGAAAGAGTCAATTATGGCGGGCGGCATCATTACACACTGAGTATCGGCTACCTACCACGACAAAAGATTGACCCACCATGAATAAATGTATGAAACACAAACGCTCCACAACGTGACGTACAGTTCAAAATGAATCATCCTGCTCTTCAATGAGACGCTCCACTCTGCAATGGACATTTCATAGTGGCTCGTTATTCAAATGCACTCAACGGTCAAACAAAGCAATGGGACTCCAATGGATGAATGCTTACAACAGTTATCTTCTATAACTCATCTATAATTATGGTAGTATTCAGAGAAGAGAAGGAGACGATGAGAGAAAATAGAGCAACAACACCAACATGCGAATATCATGAGTCATCCACTTCTACCCAAACACTCTGTTCTTATCTATATTCTATATCATGTATATGTGAGAGTGATTATTTGTATTGTACTTCAGTGAGCATTATATCCACTCTGTGAAAGAGTCTGTAAACATCTTCATCTGTATTTCTGAATTGATCTCAAGGTAGAGGGACCTTGAGAAGGTTGAATTCCTTACAGGGGAAGCTGTAGAGAGAATTGCCAGTAAGACATTCTGCTCATAAGACTTACTAAGTGTAAGCAGTAGAGAACGTTGCTACTCATAAGACTTACAGAGGTGTAAGCAGGAGAGAACGTTGCTGCTCGTAAGACTTGCACGAGTAAGCAGGAGAGGAAGATCTTTGGGATTGCTCTGCTCGTAAGACTTGCTGTAAGGGGGAGTTTTTCAATAAGAGATTTGTGAAAGGTTTCACAAGTACCCAGCTAAACTTGTGGGTTTGTAAAGGCTTTTCTTGTGCCCGGATTAAATAAGAAGATAGTGGATTTGAAAATCTTAGGAGGAGCCTGGGGACTGGACGTAGGCTATCACAGATTGGACCGAACCAGGATAAATCACAGTTTGCATATTCTCTTCCCTAAGCTCTTATATTTCCAGCATATATTATTTAATCTAACTTTTGATTTATGATTCATTACCTTCATACTTATTGCTTTTACTAAGATGCGAAAAGATTTTCAAAGTTCTTAAGTTTTTATCTTACACCCAATTCACCCCTCTCTTGGGTGTCAGCCGGTTCTAACATATTGTAAAGAACTCTGCCCAATATATGTAGCAGGCACAAATGGGCAAAAAAATATGATAGAAATAGAAAGAAGCAGTAAATATGAGCCTATTATGAAGTCGGGAGGAAGAAATATGGAAAGTAAGCTGAGCAACACAAAAAAGAAGGCATTGAGCAGAGGGTAACTGGCAGAGGATTTAGTCAACAATGGCATGCTACATAACCTATGACGTATGATTGTAATGGTAGCATAGGTTGTAGTGACTTAGTAAAATAATTGATAGCCAAAGTCAATAATATCTGCAGAAAATAATCAATTACATGAAAGTAGCTTTCAAAAAAATATGGCAGCATAAGGAAGCATGGAGTCAACATAACTTTAATGAGGTGAGGAGGAAGGATCTTGGTCAGATTATACCATGCTCATAAATGGATGAAAATCAAACCTGATAGGTGGGATGACTGAGGTCAACATAAATATATGAATTGAACATGGCACACATACGTCAGTTGGTATCATACTATTAAATGGAAGAAAATGTAACCTGATAAGTAAGAATATCCGATATGGCTTGATAGCTATATAGCAGTAGACAGTTACTACTTATGTGTATAGAAGCAGAAGGCAGCAATACAAAATTGTCTTTAGCGATAAAAGCTAAAATAATTACCATTCTCGTGTAGGGAAGGTTTGAAACCAAACAAATAGCAATAACACGGGGAAAGTATAATATCATGGGGAAGAGAAAAATATATATCATGGGAAAAAAGTGACGGGCTGCAATAAGACGGGAAAAGTAACATATCATGGGGAAGTGAAAAAAATACATGTCATGGGAAAAAAGTTGAAGGCTACACAATGCAGAATTAGCGTTGACGGTGGATACTTTGCATTTAGTGGTTGAATGAGACATGTAATGAATAACATTTCAGCTGTCTTTTATAATATTAAAAAAAACAAAAGAAAAACAGAAAAAGCAAAGTAAGCAGTGACAACAAAATAGTGTTAGTATATCAAGGATGAGAATTTGAACGTTGAGATATGTGTAATTTGATAATGGCAATATAATTAGTTCCTTTAGTTATGACATTTTAATGAAAATAGCTTAAAAGACACAGGTAAATAAAAGTAGGCAGTGACAACACAATAGTATTAGTATACCAAGGATGACAATACAAATGACATTTAACAATGTGTGAAAAGAAATTTCACCACCTGCGACACCTGCTTCGATGCACCTTGGTGGATTCTTATTGGTTTATTGGTGTGAGATGTCTGCCCTTACATAGAGCTAATCTGTTGCCTCCTTGTGACTTCAGTAATCCAAATTTCTTAGAAGTCCCAGGATCTTGATTTCTATGAACACCTATTGATTCAATTTTTTTAGAACTTTCATTCTCTCTAATGCATATAAAAATTCCTGATCTTTCATAAGCTGCTAATATGCTGAATTCTGGTGTTATTTGCTTGTCTGGTTAACTCTTTGTATAATCTGCAATCAAAACTAAGTATTTTCCTTCAAAGTCTTTATTGATGCATCATGTTAAACAGCCTAGTGATTTTTTTTTTTGGTACAAAAGAGGGCAAAGCCCATGTAAAATAACTAATAAACTTCTGGGGACAAAATCCCAAACTCTCTTCATGCATCACTATCCTATTAATTTTATTCCAAAAGTCTTTTAACAATGTGAGAAAACAAATTTCACCACCTGCAACACCTGCTTCAATTCACCTTGGTCGATTCTTATTGGTTTATGGATGTGAGATGTCTGCCCTTACATAGAGCCTAATCTATTGCCTCCTTGTGGCTTCAGTAACCCAAATTTCTTAGAAGTCCCAAGATCTTGATTTCTATGATCACCTTTTTTTTGGAACTTTCATTCTCTCTAATGCATATAAAAATTGATGATCTTTCATGAGCTGCTAATATAGTTGAATTCTAGTGTTAGCTTGCACCTAGAAGAAACCTACTTTAAATTAGATCCTGTTACCAATTATATTAAGATCAGAGAATCATACTCCAGTCCAACTATAACATAGTATGTAACATATTAAGAATTTAAAAAAATGATGTGTATTGCACATTTTTAAACCGAATTAATAAATTACAATAAATATTATTCTACTTTAAACCGAAGAATTTAAAAATGATGGAAACCAAATGATAGTGTCATCTTCTTTCTAAGGCTTTTGGTCAATATGTCTGCTAACTGCTCTTAGATTCAAACATGCTGACTCGCCTTTATGAAATGAAAACCTATATCTATATGCTTGATTTACACTTGGAATACCAGATCTGCAAGTATATATGTATTACTATCTTGCTTTCACAACATGGTCTGGTTGCCGACTCTGATCCCATGGAGTAAAGAAGTTGAAACATGACCAAGATATAAGACGAATAATAGAGGAATGTTACTTCATTCATTTTGTTGACTCTAAATTACTATCGGTCATCAATATCCAAAAATCAATAAATTTGGGTAAAAACAAACCAAACAACAATACACAGAAGATGAGATGACATACAATCTCTTGTCGGTAAAGAACCTTTAAAGGTTGTTCATAGTCCTCTGGATCGACTATGTGTTCGATACAAATGAAAAGATCAACATTGATGCATTGATTCTCATGACATATACCCCAAATGAGCTGCCAAAGCCATAGCGTCCTGTTTTTGGGGGCCATGTGGTCGGAAGTGAGTTTCCGGCCCGCAGATAAGACTTTGAAGTGGGGTGACATAATGAGGATCACAACCCGTGAATTTCATTTGCATCGAACATGATGTCGATCCAGGGAATGAGGTAGAGCTATTGGTGGTTGGATGTATATAGGTGTACTTGGACGTGAGGTAGAGCTATCGGAAAAGCTAGGGAAGAAGGGATTTAAAGAGGTGAAGTCACAATTTAAAAAACCGTGGGCGGAGCGTTGGAAGGGACAAATTAGTTGAATATGAATTTTAAAGAGAAGAACGTAGCTGTCGGAGGTATCAATTTTGTGGGTGACGACGATGAGCCTTTGCCATTATAAAGGAAAGGCGTGCTATGTTTATGGCAGGATTTTTGAAAGTTTGAAATCACCACTTTAGCGAAGCGGCAACGAGGAAGGCTTATGCAAGGGTCACTTTCAGGTGGGATCGGCTCTCACGGAGCCATGCGCAGGAGGTTATCAGCTTGCGAACAGTAACTTTGTGTTTGGAGCCGATGGATACGCCGTAGGGGTAGTGGCTTTGTGGAAGAGAACTTAATAATATATTGATGATATATTGATGAACAATATTTTTTAACAAGAAGTTCATTTTATTAAAATTAACATATTTTTTTAAAAAAATATATAATACATGTCACCATAAAAAATATTTTTTAATAAATATATTAAATATAATTTTTACTATATTTGTCTCATATATAAATTTTTTTATGAAAATTTCTATATTTAAATATGTAAAGCATTTTATAAAATTTTAAAAGTATTTCACATCTTTTTATCTAAAATATCTATAGAAGTCTATGAATTTTACACCTATATTATGATTAGAAACAAATAATTAATATTAATAATTTATATTAAAGAATTAAAACTTCAAAATTGAAATATTAACTAAATTATTTTTAAAAAAACTCAGATTTATGTTTTAGAGAAAATTATTCATAGCTAGTTTAGATTAATCTTGATAAAAATCACTTTTATTTCAATTGATTTTTATAAAATAAAGTTGGCATGTGTGATAATTTTTTTTGGGGTTTTATCTAAGGTTATTAGAACCGGTTCGACTCGAAAACCGACAAACCGGGCATCAAACCGATCCAGGTAAGTCACCAGATCGGGGTCACTCTTGACTAGGGGCTTACTCGGTCAACTGGGGCGTGACTCGGGCGAGTCACCGAGTTGATTTTTTCCCCTTCAGATGGACCTCGCCTCGTAATATTATTGGGGAAAAAGAAGGAAGGCTTGAAGATAATGGAGATAGAAGAGAGAAGCAAAAGAACATTGAATCGATGTGGTAGAAGAAGAAAACGTGAAGAAAATAGAAGAGACCGAGTAGATCTACATAAAATGAAGTGGGGGGAAGAAACTAGAAAGAAAAAAAAGGCGTAAAGGAAGTCACTGAGTGAAGACGGATCGAAGACTCTGCAACAGGAACAAGTGGGAGGTTGGCGGCAGCTGCTGTTATGTTGATGAACGACAAGATCAAGGGTTTGAAGCTGTTCAAGCGGGTGAAGTTGTTGCTGGAGATCGAAGACAGAAAAGCTTGAAGAAAAGAAAACGAAATTGCATATGAAAAGACAAGACATGTTTGCTTGGGAGACCTGATACTCCTTGCTTTTCATATTTCAAAGCAAATGACACATTCTCCTATATGATCCAGCTGTCGTCATCACAACATATAGTTTTTTTTCTTTTGTTTTTTACCGACACAACATAAAGTTAATTATAAAGTATAAATGTATAATAAATAATATGGCAAAAAAATGCATACTAAATAATGCTGTTCTATAAAGGAAAGGATGAACGGTCCCATCATGTTTTTTCCACCTCCATTATGTGTATTTGTATATATATTATTGTTATTCTTTAATAAAATATTTTTAAAGAGTACTTTTATTAAAATCAAGTTAGGAGGAATATTTAGTAATTATGTAAATGGAGGTAGAATAATATTATAATGAGAATGTGTCAAAAAAATTGTATAGAATGTTAGATAACTATATGATTATTTTGTTAGTAATATAAGGTGCTGAATTGATATTTAGTATTTATAGGTATGATAAGAATTTAAATTATTTTAAGTTTTTTATTCTTCACCGGTTTGACACTGGTTTAATCCCAGTTTGACACCGGTCTGACCCACTGACCCTTGACTCAGCACCCGACCAATTCAGTAACTGGTCCGAGTTTCAGAACCTTGGTTTTATCTCACCTTATGAAAATAAATACGTTATATTTTTTAAAAAAAATTATTTATTTATTTTGTATCATTGATATTAATTAAATGATTTTTAGTTGAAAATCATTTGATTAATATGAATGATTTTATCATGGTACGTGTTGCACTTTCTCTTTTTTTTTTTCTTGGGAGAATTACAATCAGGTCCCGCCTAAGAGAAAAAAATGAAAAATTGGTCCTATGGGGTTGTTAATCGCGCTCCTCGAGTTGTTAATTCACGCCCCTGGAGTTGTTAACGGGACCATATTTTCATTTTTTTTTTCTCTTGAACAGGACCTGATTGTAATTCTCCCTTTTTTTTAGCTTCAATTATTCTTGATGATCCTTTTATAGAACACAAAAAAAAAAAAAAAATTCCTTTGATTTAGTATATATTAATGTTGATATATGGGACAATAAAGCCACAAAGCAATAAAACGTTTTTAAGAAGGGAGAAAAGATAGGAGGGGCGTTCAAGTCATTTCACCTACACTTTAAAATCCTAAATTGGGTTCATGACTCAAATAAAGATTTATTGAATTTCCCAACCTAGTTTAGCATTTTCCTATTTTATGTAGCTTTATATGTGATTTTTCCTATTACTCCCTCCGTCCCTAAATATTATAAGGTTATTTTAACCCAGTCGCGGAATTTTAAGAAACAGTTAAAATTAGTTAAAAGTAATAAATATATAGGAAATATAAGTTGTTTTACAAAAACACCACTACTTATGAATGAGTTAGAGAGAGAATAATAATTAAAAAAATGATGAAAGAGAATGCATGGGGAATAAATGATGAAAGAGTAATTGAGGGCAAAATAGGTAAAATTGCATTTATTATTAAGACAAACTTAAAAAGAATCTTATAAAAAGGGACAAGCCCATTTCTAACACCTCACTCTATGGTCACTTATCAGAGTTGTTTAGCCATTTGAGAACCAAATGTGACCCAAATAATACCCTTAATGAAGCTAAAAACATAAAAAATTTTCTTAGAGAATGGGTGCTAGGAGATAATGAATTTTCCTGAAATATTTGAAATTCATAACTAATTCAATATATCTCTAAAGTTAGTGGTTCAAAGCTCTATTTCTAGCTAATGAAGAGCTTTTTGAGGGAAAATTATGACCTCGGCTAATTTCTGAACTATTAGGTCTAAAAACACATATTTTTCAAAACTGGACCAGGTAATTCCATGACACTTTTCTTGTTTTTATGGATAATGATAAAAAAAATCATCTCTCTTAAAATACACATCCAAAAATTATGCATGATAACTCATTTTAAAGGTCTGGATGTATACTATAACACTGCCAAATTTCACAACCTGTTAAAACGTTTGCCCTGTCAAATTGCTCTCCCAAGATCATGGCTCTTCAATAAAATAGTAGCTAACTAACATTGTCTACTTCATGCATGTTAGCTATGCTTTAATATAGCACTTACCTTGTCTTTTGCTTGGCTCTCATGATCCTTCTTATGGAGGATAGATACATACCAAAATATATAGGTAACCTAGGAAAACCTTAAATAAAACAAAATCAACTTTAATAGCATAAAGATCAAAACAAGCTTCTCAAGAGCTTCCTCCACTAGCTTGCTTTCTTTCTTTTCTTTTTTTTTTTTTTTTTGCCATCACACTAGCTTGCTTTCTCACGTAGGAGTACTTGCCCCTATTGTTGGTACATGGGAGAAAAGAGCTAAAATTCAGGGAAATCTCAATAATAAAATATTGACTCAATATATAATGTGAAATAATAATAAACGGAGCATGTAAATAGCCAATGCAAGAACACTAACTTACAAGTACATACACATGGTGATGGCATAAACTCAAGCAAGGATATTACATATTCAAAGGCATACATAGCAAACAAACCTGCAATCAACCAATCACAAACTATATATATAAGAGTAAGTTTTACTGCCTTTTGATTCTTCTTCCAAGTTACCTCTTCTTGGTTGAACTTCTTAGGTTTTGTTTCCTCCTTTACTTGATAGCAAAAGCCAAATCCTATTAACCATTTTATTCATGTAAGTAAGTGTCAACATATACTTAGGATAGCATTTATATTACTCTGCCAACTTCCAATTCCACCTTTTGCATTTCCCTTTTAATAGTAAGAACCATAGGCGTGGTTCTGGAATTTCTCTTTTCAGATTAGTATCCCCCATCTAATCACAATTTAATACCAATCATTGTACACATTACATGACACTAAGTATAACACACACACACACACACACACTACCTTCTAGGTGCATTAACTCCATCAAAATAATTTGAACAGCAACACTGTTTTAATTCTAAAAAAAATTCCAAACTTCAGAGGTATTATTCTAGCCATCATATTGAAATATTTTGGCATGTTTTGACAATCTAAGATACTAGAAAGTTCTTGCATTGGCTATATAATTCTTGGAAGCATCAAACAGTAAGTTCTGATAACCTTTCAGCTTACAAAAATTTGAACTCTTGAAATTTCCACCAAATGACATTCATGTATCACTCACCTGTTACATATTTGAATCCTTTTGTCGAGTTTCCCCCAAGAAAATTGAACAAACTCCTCTGAATAAAGCTCCAGATTCGAAACTTCCCTTCCCCCCAACACTACCCAACATGCAAACCATAAAATAGCCCACACAGCCTATATTCCATCATTCTATCAAGTCTATGCATCCACCCCTTTTATTTCCTCACCTCCTCTTTCTAAAAATCAGATTAAAACCTCTCATAGACTTGCACAAAACTGAGCTACTAGAGTGTAATGACCCAAGAATTATTTGAGAATTTTAAAGTGAACAATAATTTATTACTTGATGAAATAAGTTAATAATAATAATAATAAAAGAAAAATAAAAGTATAAGAAACAATGGATATAGTTGAAAGAAGTAGTAGTTTTGATAATATAAGATGATTAGATTTACCCATTTCATATCCATATTTACAATTTTGGATTGATTGTAAAAAAGAAATAAGGTACATCTAATTTAAGTGTGTATATATATTTATAGATAAACATGAGTTCAGTTAAAAAAGAAAAATAAAAATGGGAAATAAAAAATAGTAATTAATTATTATTATTATTAGGTTTGATGTTTATTGTTTAATATTATTATATCTTAGGATTGTTATGGATATTATGTCTCATAACCAATGTTTTAAAAGCCAGATCGGACATCAAGGCGAAAAGGTTAGCGAATCATGGTTCAACCAGTTGGAATCAAGTTGTTTGGTCGGACCAATGACATAATAATTAAATTTTAAAATGATATGTATTATATATTACAATTAATCTTCAGTCTAATTTCATATGAAGTTAATAAAGTCACAAAATACCATTTAAGGAAGAACATTAGATCAATCATCAACCTAACAAAATACATTAACAATAATGATTTTATGACTTGTCAAATATTGGTGGCTCTTGTTTGATCCAAGCATGAGTTTTTTGAAGACATTTAGATCATACCACTTTGATACTATTTATAAGCCTTTTTTGACAAAAAAAATTTGGTCATATTTATAAGTCCAATTTCAGTGTAATAAATGAGATTTTGATAATTTTACCCCTATTTATTATATAAATGATGAAATAATTTAAAGATAGATAGAGAAGAAAGAGTTGAAAAGTACTCATTCATAAATTAGGGTATAGTTGTAAATTTGCCCCATAATCATTGAATTAACTACCTCTCCTTGGTATGTGAAATTTAGTTAAAATGAACTTATAAATATGACTAAGTTAGTGGTAAATGTTATCAACTTCTTGAAGAAATGACCTAAAATCAAGACCTTCAATACAATCCCAATACTTCTAATTTCATCCTTAGTTTGAGAATAAACCTCGTTACCTTTTTCTTTAAAAGCATTTTTATAAAATAGTTTGAAATAAACCAAATTATTAAAATTAGTATTATATAATAAAAATAAAATAAAGTAACATATCTAAAATTTATATGCCATTTTTTTTCAGCATCAAATATTTTAAAAAACTACAAAAAAATGTTTTCCCGCTTTTTTATTGAGCCTAACGGTTTTTGAAAAACCGGTCCGATTTCCGACTCAATAACGGTTGATGGCCCAAAACCGGCTAAACGATAGCCCAAAACGACTCATTCAGGAAAACGGTCCAACGAATATATCCGGCCTGCTTCAATGACTATTGTTAATATAGAATGAGGTGTTGTTAATCAAGAGGGACGTGTTGTTATTCTAAAATGGAAAGAGGGAGGGTTGAAGGGCAAATTCGTCTTTTCGCTGACACGGGTCCCACGTCCTTACTGACACAACACTAAATTGGGATTTTACAATTTCATAGTAGTGATTTGGGATTCACCTATTTCCATGATATTTTCTTAGAGATTTTCCCTTCAAATTTCGTTAATGCCAAAGGAGCCATTTATTTATACAATTCAAAATAACCATGATGTCCTTTTTACAAATATTAAAAAGTACTACCTTCGGTATTAATTATATGATATACTTACCTAATTTTAGAGAAATTAAGGATGATGGTTAAATTAGTTAATTATATTTATTTTTCTAAAATACCATTATTTAAAATTTAAAATGACATCCAATTACGTTGATCCTCTATTTTTTCTTATATCTCTCCTGCCTCACACACTACTTCTCCAAGCTTTCACACAATCTGACATTGTCAATCTCCCTCAACAACTTCCGATCTATTTTTTATTAAATTATTACTGTGTTTAATTATTTTTGAAAAATTATCAATAGGGGTATTTTGGAAAGAAATTGATAAAAATTAGAACTTTATCCTATAATTTAGACTAAGATTAACTCTTAAATATTATCCTATAATTAGAACGTCGAGGGAGTAGTTAAAAATGAATAAATTAAAGAAGCCAATCAGATTTTACCATCACTTGTATTCCTTTTCGGTCAAGCAAAGAGCAAGAAGAGCGAAGAAATTTCTAGGAGCCTAGGGTGATCCATCGTTCTTGAAGATGGTTATCGTTCTTTTCTTTCCCTGCCGTCATCGTGCGCGAGAGTGAATTCTTCCTCAGTTGCTCCGTTCATATTGCTTTCCTCTCTAGTTTCTTAGCTTTTCTTCCCTCTTCCCTCGGTTTACCACCTCTTCTTGCCCTACAGTTGTTGTTGCTGTGCGTGTTTGGGATCGCCTCTTGTTTTCTTCCTTTGTTGTTTTGTCTTTGTAAGCGGCGAGAAGCATCCATTTTCTTCGTTTTATTCTCTTCCCCATGGTTGGGTATTCAAAACCGGGGAGGATTTTGTTATGGATTTGCTGAATCATTGAGGGGGAAAACAGCTTCTATTGAGAGGTATTTTTTTTAAATATATATAGCAATTGTTTCTCTTTCCTGAGTGTGTCTTGATGAAGGTTTGAAAAATATAATTTGATTTTTCAAGTTTGATTTCATTCTCTTTCCATGCTAAATCATGTTAGTAACTTGAAGGGTTATATTTTGGTTAATGAATCTAAGGAGTATTGAGCCATATGAAGCTTTGTTGATGAATGAAACGACTTTGATGATGACTTAAAAAACAATTGTGAAGCCTGTTCTATGAATTGGTTTGCCTATAAGGTGTTTGTCACAATGTTTGATAGAATGTTTGTAACCAAATAAATAGCTAAACAGTTCCTTCCTTCTTGATTTTTCACTACCGGCCTGTCTCTGCACTACTCATTATTGTGTGGGGTATGTTTGAAGATGCTCCTCTTTCTTTAAAATAAGTTGCTGAGGTGTGTGGGTATGTATTGAGTCTATATGGTTTTTTAGTGATGTTGTTCATTTGTTACAAGATGAAGAATGCATGCTTAAGTTCTGGTTTCTTGATAGTAAACTGATTGTTAGTAAAGAATGAGTTTGGGAAGCATAGTAAATTTGTAGACATACGATATTTGGAAACTTTGGTTAGGGATATCAGGAATGGGAAGCTGATAATATTGTTACAATATTATTGCACACATGGTGTTTGATGCAATGTGTTGGAGAAGGATTTGATTGGGATGCTATTGGAATTGCTAGTCAGTTAAGGCTTGCATTATAGGTAGAATAAAATTTATTTGAATGTTATTTTAATTTGATTTTAAGTTGGACTTGGTTAAGAGACTTAATTTAATAGACCTTGGAGGTTTGGGAGTATTAATGCTTTTGTTTTGGGACAAATAGGAGAGTAAGGGGTGAACATCGGAAGCTTATAACTCTGAAATAGTGGTATAAGTGAGAGCACAGCAAGTGAGTGAATATCGTCCCAATTAATTTATGAATAAGTTTTTCTTTTATCTCAATATGCTTTTTAAATAGATTCACATATATTTTAATATAATTCTTCTTGTAATCTTAATTATTGTGTCATTTGAAGTACTTCGGTTATTCTAGTTCATTTTTTAAAGGAAGTTAAATTTATTGATATTCCTTGTATCTTAATTATAATATTTGAATTTATGGCCTAGTTAGCGAAGTATTTGATCAATGTGTTTTATGTATGGATATGGTGAAAGCATTTTCGAAATGGAAAATATGTCATATTATGTTGAAGAATAAAGAATGTTTATGTATAGTTTTGAGATATTTATTTTGAAACTTTCATGCTGGGATCTTCTATTACGAAATATTCTTTATGAGCTTTCATTGTTGAAGAAGAACCTTTCTGTTTGTTAACGGTAAACGGATCCCATGCATGCTTGAAATGTGTTGAGAGGATTGAATTCAGAATGCTGGTTACTAACAGCAATACTATTAGTCCTTGGCGCACCATGACTAACTTCGAGCTTGCTTCACATTTGTGGGCACAATGCTCACGTGCGCTTGATATTCGTGGGATTCGTTCTCACGCTTGTTATTTGTAGATCTTGTACCTGCGCTTATATTCGTGATGCATTTGGTTAGTTACCCTTGTGAATTGCGTGTCCACACTTGTATTTGTGGCTTCGTGCTGTGCTTGGTTAGTTACTCTCGTGGACTGTGTGTCCACCCTTGTTATTCGTTCTAGTGAAGTCCTATAGAAAAATGTGATTTTCGAAACTTATTGTTTTCAAATTGATTCTTTCAAACAGAACATTTTATTATGAACTTCATTTTAACTATTTAATGATTAATAATCGCCTTGTTATTTTTACAAGGTTGGCATTCAATTTGAATTTAATTGTTAATTCATTGATGCATATTTTGTTTGATTTAAATATTTGTATGGAATTATTTGATTTATAAGGTATACGCTCGTGCTATTTCGAACAGTTGTTTAAGTTATATTTATAACTATTTTATTATTATTTCATTAATCTTAAATTGGGACGTTATTCACAGTAAAATATTTTGGTCTCATATATTGTAACTGAACCTGTACTCCTGCTTATCGTTGGGGGGTTTTTATGCTGAGTTGGAGTTGAAGCGTAGTCCTGAAAGATCCTCATCTCAATGTAAAGCTCAAATTATGTATTACTATTTGTAAATCTTCTTCTAGGTGATTCACGTGAACTATAGTTAGGATCCTTGCCTTCGTCATATATGTTATATATTTGTTAGTATGGAGCATTGATCCTTTTGTGGAATTGTTGTTGAATATGCTATTGTAGAACTTTTGGGAGGTCCCAATTATAGGGGAGGTTCTACCAAAACTTCTATAGGTAGCCAATGACTCTTGTTAATGTAAAATGTATCACACTTTATATTTTGTATTGTAAGTATATCAATAGATATAAATGAAGAATTTTATACATAAGCAAGGCTAAAGGGGATTTGAGTTTTCTCATATTCTGAACTGATCATACTTCAATTTTTGGGGTGTGGCATGGAGAAATTAATGAGGAAATATGGCTTAGGACGTTTACCTTTGTCTTTGTCTAGATTGAGCTTTGCATGCAAGTGATCTTCTTTCCTCCTCCTCCTTCCTTTTCGTTTCCTCTTTGGTTCTTGTCCATCTCCACAGCCCTCTCCCTCTAAGTTTGCTTCTTCTGATCGAAAATGCAGGGGAAAAACTGATTGGGGGTGATTTAAGTGGAGGAAATTAAATTTACATAGCAATTGGGATCCAGCATTTAAATTAAAAGCAACTTTCATTTAATTTCTTGAACCCAAAGGACTCAACTTTTCCTCTTCATAATCTGATGATAAGGCACATCCTTCATCTTCTAAATTGGGCACAAGCTTGATCCAAATAAATTTTCGGGCTCAAGATAAGGAATTTATTATTTTATCCTTCTCTATCAATACTGAAATTACCAAATAAGTTCTAGAAATTGCTCTGGGACACTCTATAAATATTTTTGGCCTCCAAATAAATAATCTCAATTGAAGGCCTATTTTCCTAAAAATTCAAGGAAAAAATAGTTAGAAGTAAATTTTTATGTTGAAAATTTTAAAGATGATATTTTATAAGGTAAAGAAGCTAATGGAGGCCAAAAATATTTATGAACTTTAAAATTATTTGACCCACTTTTGGGGAATAAAACCTCTTCATAATTTCCTAATTCATCAAAATAATATTTCATAATATTTCCTCAATTCTTTAGGCCACTAAATGATTTAAATACTCCCCCCGGTTTATTTTCTTAAAATTTTACATTAAAATAGGCTTTTGGCCAATATTCATTTTTTAGATATTATAACTATAAATAATATCTCTAGATCTCAAATATGCCTCATAAATCTCTTTTCTACTTTTGAAGATTTTTCCTCTAATTTTTGGGCATCTTTTCATTATTATACTTTTTGGTCAACTTAGCTTATTTATCCAATAGCCAAAATTTAGGATGTTAAATCATTCAAAAAAAAAATCTTATATATAGAGACGGAGGGAATACTATATATATAATATTATTTTTAATTTAATTATCACATCACTGATGTGACCGAATTATTCAATCGTTTGATCCATAACCCACTGACTTCTCTATTAAAATATCCATCCAGTCCGGTTTTTAAAATATTGGTTAGAAGAACTATGGGGCCAAACAGATTAAATATACTTGAGATATACGGAGTATAATACAGTGATCATAGATCAAGAAATCAAACAAAACATGAGCCATGAAAACCCCAACAACACTGAAGGGCTACAACTAATCAACACTTCCACATCCGCACATCATAGGAGAAATTTATGGAGCATTTGAGCACAACAGATCCATCGCGATCCCCTTTCCGGATTCAAATTAAATGTCAGATACCATCATTATATTATTTGTTCATATATATTAGAATTAATCTGTGGTTGCTGGTTTAACGAAGATGCCAATGGAATCAGGGAAGTAGCCAGCCCTTCCATAGAATCCAATCACGAGAGAACCTTGGATTGGTATGTTGAAAGAAGCGCCTAAAGCAGTTCCACCAAAAGGTTCATATGTATTAACATTGGTTATGAATGACAGTGATGTGATCACTTTGAGTCCTTTATATTCTCCATATGTTCCTCTTATATATTGATGTGAGATGCTCTGATGGCCCATTAATTTTAACCTACACATCATGAAATGAATATGCATGCACATGCAATTAGCTCACACAAGAGAAACCAGGTTGTCTAATCAAGAATGATCCAGAAAAGAGAAGTGATTAATTAATTTGATTTGTGATCTCAAATATACAAACAATAAATTAAATGACAAACTTACTGTTTTTTCCACACCGGTGTCATTTGGATCCAGGCCACCAAATTTTCCATAGTAGTGCCCATTAGCATCTTTGAAAGCGATGGAGTTGACAGAACCACCATGTTGGATTAGCTTTTATGAATAGTTTTTATGGTTTATGAGATAAATATATAAGAGGAGTTTTGTCTCTATTTATATAAATCTAGGTTTGAAACATAGATTTGACAAATTGTTAAACACTCACTAACAGTAAAAAAATTTACTCAGA
This sequence comes from Inga oerstediana, assembly GCA_963210345.1. Lineage (NCBI taxonomy): Eukaryota > Viridiplantae > Streptophyta > Magnoliopsida > Fabales > Fabaceae > Inga > Inga oerstediana. Next base: position 70,481,719 of record OY723401.1, read on the forward strand.
TGCTACACTTTTAAAAATATTTACCAACATATTATACAGGAACTCGTTCTCTTAGCGCCTGTTTGGTATAAGGAAAATTTTAAGAGGGAAAGGAACTTAGAGAAGGGAAAGAAAGGAAAAAAAAAGATTGTAAAGGGTGATAGAAGATGGGTTGAGAAAAGATAAGTTTTTTGGTAGGAAGAAAATTGAGAGTGGAATTTGGGGGGAAAAAAGAGAAATGTCCATTTTACCCTCAATATAAATTAATAAATATATATTAATTAAATTTATATTTCAATACATAAATTAAATAATTAGTAGTACAATAATTTAAAAATTAAATAAAATGAATAAAATATAAATTATGATTTAAATAAATAAAAAATTATGTATTTATTAATGAAATTAAAATTATTTTTTTATATGATAAGCAAATTTTGTAGAAATTTGAATTTGCTAGGCGGGAAACTTGAAAAGTTTGAATTTATTGATGAAGTTAGAATTTTCAAGACGAGAATTTTGAAAAGTTTGAATTTATTGATGAAGTTCGAACTTGCAAGGCGAGAATCCTTAAAAATCCAAATTTGATAAGCAAATTTTTTAGTAAATTCGAATTTTCCGCTTTTAATTTAAATATTTCAAGGGTATATTTGTCTTTTGGATCTTCCTTCACTGAAGGAACTTAAGATCCCACCATTTTTTATGGGATCTCATCTTCCCATGAATAAGGGAATATTTGTGGACCCAAGGGTGGGCCCGGGAACTTGAGTTCCTAGGAAGATTGGCCAAAATTGCGTACCAAACGAGAAAACTTGTGTGTATTCCCTTCCCTTCCCACATCTTCCACGTACCAAACAGGCTCCTAAAGATGAAATTTAAATTTACAAATAACTTGTTCAAAATTGAAACAAGTTCCATTTTGTCTTGAACTGAAATCCATTCCATCTTCCTCCTTCTTTAAAGTGTGGCATTTGTGGTCTTAGCTAGTTGCATTATTTTATTTCAAACTTGGAGCTTGATTTTTCATCTGAGTAAGGTACATTCTCTTGGTTAATTATTTTTATAATTTTTGTATTCCTTTTGTTGAATGATACCAGTAATAGATATTTCATAATTAAATTGTTTACATGTTAATTTTTTTTTTTTAAAAAAATTATAGATGTAGACATGTAAATAATTTTATTATAAAATAAATTATAGTTTACTTTTTTTATTAGAAGATCAAATAAGATTATATCCATATTCATAAAATCTAATCCCATTCATATGTAGCAGTATATCTTTTTTTAATATGCATTAGTATTTATATATGGTAGTATATGTGTTCTATATATATGGCTTATTACGAAAATATATAATATCAAAATCACACAAATAGTTAAATAAAATCATTGTAAATAAACAAGTTTAGTGTATATTATGTTTGAGATGACAAGAACGAGAGCTTCTACCTAAAATATCCTCAGTCTGCCGTTCTTTTATTTTTTATCTCATTTAACTCTAATAGTTTCCTCTCCCCTTCTTACATATTACTCAGTTCTTTCCTCCTTCTTCTTTTTTGTTTTTTGGGGGAATGCCAGCTCTCGAACAGGTCCCTTGCAGCTTTAAAGCATGGCTCTAAAACCACAAAGGCACAAGGCAGCTAGCTTCTTTCCTCCTTCTTCTTACTTTATTCTTTTGCTTTGTTATTTCATTTTTGGTTATTGTATCAGTCTTTTTTCTTATTGTTGTTTGTGGGTAAGTTGTTTCAGCTCTAGGTTTATTTCTTAATTTGGTAGTTTGTAATATGTAATTTGAATTTCATTTAAGTTGTCCTTGATAACTATTATTTTACTATTTTTTATTTTTAGGTGGTTGGTGGTTGGTTCAATAATTTGGAAAATCAAAATAGGTGCATTTTATTTTGACTGTAAGTATTATCCTATATTATATGATAATATAGGTCAGTTTTTAGACCTGAAAATTTAAATCTGATCTCTATTTTTAAACATGTGGTTTCGCCTATGTGAACCTTGAATCATGATATTAGCAAATATATTTTTATTTTGCAGAACCTTGTTTGTATATTTATGTTATTAAGTGCTACTGATAATTGGGGAGTTCATGTTGATCATAAATGCAAAACCTTTTTTGCTAAATGTGTCAATCTTTTATTAATGTATCTCTATTAATGCTTCCTTAACAATAATCAGATAAGAGAGATTGAGGAAATCAAAGAAAATTATTTGAGTGTTTTTTAAAAAAAAAAAGTCATATTCACCAACTAAACTATTTTTCTTAATCTAATCAAATTAAGTAAATATGTTTAACATTAATGACTGAAATTAAGGGAGTATTAAATAACCAAGTCACCATTTTCGTTTCAGCTCGAACATTGGGGCCCCTGAATCCGAATGTGCCAGAAATATTACCACTGGCATCTTTGAAAGAAATTGCCTGTATATTTTGGTACCCAGTATGGGTGATTACTATCTCAGTTATGGCAAGGCTAGCCTTGAAACTCCAATGGTCACCACCTCGACCTCCCCACGGTCCTACTGAAATCATTCCTTTCAAGGATCGCTGGCCACAAAACAAACCAATATGAATAAATGAGCATTATGTTAATGACAAAATTAATAACTTAGAGATAGTGTTACATATATATACATATAGTACGTACCATTTTGCTTAAATGAACATGCTGACTGTTGATGATATATGGAACACTTAATCTACTGAATGTTGTTATACATCTCTTTTATTTCTTCTCGTTTATATATAGACTGATTAGGAATGATGAATTGCGGGAGGGAGACAAGGACAAATTGTAGAGTTTCATTGATTCATGAAAAACGAGCATTAATAAAATTCAACTAGTTACTTCACAGAGTGATGCCACCACTATAACTTCAAGTATTCATTAAACAAAAACAAATTAAATGAAAGCCTGTTGAGTAATGCAGCTATATTTTGGAAGTATTCGGTTAATCATTGAACAAGAGATAAGAGACAAATTATTCATTAGATATTAAGATAAATTAAATGAGGTGATTGATTAAAAAACGTGCATTATATATATATATATATATATATTATACGTTGTCCAATAAATTGTGCATTTAACTAAAAAGTTAAAGAGAAATTTGTTGCCATTATGAGGGAACCAGGTTCTCTTGTTAGATAAAACAGTACAGAACTTTAAAACATTAAAATAAAGCCATTACGAGGAGATCAGGTTCCCTTATCAGATACTTCCTTTTTTATTTTAAATATAAGATAAAATTTATTTTTTTAGAGAGATTAAGGGAACTAATTAAATTACTTTAAAATATTTATATTTATAGTTTTTTCTCCAAACTATTTTATCTAATTTATAAACTGATATATATAATCTAAAGATATATAAATTAAATAACTTATTTAATTTTATTAATCTCTTCAAAATAATCAAATATGTCTTGTATTTAGAATCAGAGAAGTAAAATAGTACAGAACTTCAAAAAACTAAAATAAAGCCATTACGAGGGTATGAGATTCTCGTTTCAGATAAAAGAGTACAGAACTTTAAAAAACCAAAATGAAGTATTGTTAAAGAATTACAACAGTTTGAATCCAGAGCCGGATGATGGAAACTAGAATTTTAAAAAAGCACTAAATTATTTGAATCAAATGAAAAACAATAGTATGAATCTGATCCGACTTGAATGGATAGTAATTTCTTAACTAGAACTTAAAGAATTCAATAAAATAATGATCCTCATTTATCATCAGACACCAATCTGAGAAACTTCAAAAATACTGATTTAGGAATCTGGAAACATACTGTGATCATATAAGATCCTCATTTATCATCAGACAACACAACCCTACATAACAGCCGATTAAACCCAGCCCCCTTCCCAAACAAACACAATTTATCAGAATCGCAGAACCAGAACAGGGGAGAAGGAATTCGAAATTCACCTTCCTTAACCGGCGTTTTTACCTCTACTTATATCCAGGATTCAAACTGTTTTTTTTTTGGCCCAATCCCAAAATATTAGAGACCGAAGAGATCAAAGATGGATAGGTATTTGGGAGACTCACCTTACCTGGAAATATGAAGTTGAAGCTGCACGCGGGGTTCCAGCTTCCTTCTTCTCCGGCTACAAACTCCTCTTGTCCCTCCTTAGATTTTCATATGATCGCCTTCTCCTTCCCTCTTCCACTATTTATAATGCCTTTGTAAGTGTCGTGCGAGAGAAGGAGAAAGGTGTGCCCACTGCCCAGCAAGAATGGGAGTGAGGAAGGAGGCTATTCCTACCGGTCTTAAGTATAAGATAAAGATGATAATTAAATTATTAGAGCATTTATATATTTTTTTAAATTAATTAATTTAACTAATAAATAGATATATAATCTAAAGAAATACAATATATAATATGATTAAATAATTTATTTAGTAATAAGACTTAATGAAAGAGATGAAAAAAGAAGAGAGGAGGCAGGCTCAAACAAGATGGTGAAATCGGAAGAATATGGCTCGGAGCATGACGCAGTCAAAGTACCAGTTACTTAGAAGAAGGCAGGTTAAGATTGAGACTGAAGCATGGGAGCAAGCTGCAAAAGAGTACAGGGAACTTTTGGTGGACATGTGTGAGCAGAAGCTGGCACCCAATTTGCCATACATTAAAACTCTTTTCCTTGGTTGGTTTGAGCCTTTTCGGGATGCCATTGCCAAGGAACAAGAGTTGTGCCAAGCTGGGAAAATTAAAGCGTCACATGCACCCTTCTTTGATTAGTTACCAGCAGACATGATGGCTGTTATCACAATGCATAAATTGGTGAGTTTGTTGATGACTGGAGGTGAGCATGGTAGTGTAAAAGTGGTACATGCTGCCATCAGTGTTGGTGATGCCGTCGAGCATGAGGTGTGTCTTCATTTCTCTCATCTTGTTCATGTTTATTTTATATTCTATTTGGATGTCACCGCTCAAATTACTTGGTTGAAATATATGGGGTTAATCACCGCTCAAGTTATTTGTAAAACTTCTTTTATTGGTAATATATATGATCCATTTTTATTCAAAAGAATATGAATTTTGATTTCAATATGTAATTATGTTGCTCTTTGCCGTTTATCTATTAACTAGTGCAGAAAATCTGTAGGATATTTGAACTTTAGGAAGGAAAACTCCCCCCTGCAATGCAATATTAGAAGGAGCATATTGTTTCGTTTAGTTTCCCAAACTCAACTAAAGTGATATCTAATCCGTAAGAGAACTTTTTGAAAATAAAGTAGTTGTCCAAGGTTTTTAAGCCTCCTCCATTTTACTTTCAAGGATCAATTCCACCCAAAAACTTAAGCTATTAAGTGAAGGTTCTTGAATAAGTTTATTATAGTCTTTATCACCTACTCACATGAGAGCCTATTAGACTTGAAGTGAAGATAAAGCAAAGGCTCATTATACCTTGTGATGAAATTTAATTCTGATAAAAGGAAATATAAGAGGCAAGGATCAACCTGCTGACTATTCGGTTATAAAAGCTCTTATACCATGTCAAGCACTAATGGAGTTCATAAGTCTAAACCATCAAGAAGAGAAAGCCCATGAATAGTTTTCTTATAATCTCTAACAATTCCTGAAACAGAGCAGCCAATGTTGACATGAAAACAAAGCATATGACTAAAATGATGTAAGGCATGACGATTATGCAAAGGGAGTAGGTGGGAGGAGAATTGGTGAAGCCTAACGTTTCTGATTCTTGTAATATTTTAACGGGTATTTTAGTAGTATAAATAGGTATATCATTTCATTATAAAAATCATCCAGAAATTGAATAAACACATTTGAGATTGGTTCATGTATTATTTTAGTATTAGAGCTGAGTTCCAGAGGGCTAGAGAGTAAAAGAGTGAGGAGTGGGTGAGAAACAAAAACGTGAGAAAATAAAGGGTGTCAGATGAAAGGCCGAAAAACCTAGAAATAGTCTCGGTTACTACCATGAAATAGTTCCACACGCCTCCACGGACATCGCCGGAAGGTCGCTGAAATTTCGCGCGTCGTCGCCAGAGTTCAGAGGTTGAAGATGATGACATTATCAGCCACCTCATCCTGATATGTTGCGTTAGCAACAAGTCAGCCACCCATTGACCGCCACGTGTCATAATTGCTACGTCAACAATCCCAGTCAGCTCAACTTTCCAAAATTTCATTTTGACCCCCTAAATTTGGTCAAAATTACAATTTCTTCCCCAAATCTTTCTGAAATTTCATTTTGGCATCAAATTTCTGCCAAAATTACATTTTATAGCCCAAAACTTTCTAAAATTCCATTTTGATCCCAGATTTCTGTCAAAATTACATTTCAACCTCAAAACTTTTTGAAATTATATTTTGACCTCAGATTTCTTCCAAAATTACATTTCAGATCCCAAAACTTTCTAAAATTATATTTTGACCCCAGATTTCTGCCAAAATTACATTTCAGCCGTTGTAATTTAATAAATTACATTTCACCCCTATTTGTCCATAAAATTTCCAATTTTACCCCTTTTCTTTTCCATAAACACCCACCCTAACCCTAATTGTTCTAAAATTTCCAGTTTTACCCTTACTTTTCTATAAATATCAATCCTATCCTTATACCCTTCCACCCTATACCTAATAATCGTGTTCTTTAAGTTCTAACCTCATAAGAACAATTCCAAAATGCCTCGAAGATGCAGAAACACACGAGATTGAGATAGATGAGATGAGATGCTGGATACAAGAACTGGAAACCACTGTACAAACGCAGCAAGCCATGCTAGAATCTCACAGTGAATATCTAGACAATGATTTAGATAATAATAGTTCGTCATCCACTGACTACTGCCGCCGTCCTCAATAACAACCATTCCGCCTTAATGACATTAAGGCAGACATACCTGAATTTGAGGGAAGACTTCAACCAGATGAATTCGTCGATTGACTTCAAACTATCGAGAGAGTTTTTAAATACAAAGAAATTCCCGACAAGGAAAAAGTCAAAATTGTCGCCATCAAACTAAGGAAATATACCTCTATATGGTGGGAAAATCTCAATAAAAGGCGTAAAAGAAAAGGAAAAAGCAAGATCCGAATGTGGGACAAGATGCGACGTGAGCTGTCACGTAAGTTTCTTCCAGATAATTATTATCAAGATAATTTCCTTCAATTACATAATCTTCACCAAAAGGCTATGTTTGTGGAAGAATATACGAGGGAATTTGAAAAACTCATGATGAAGTGTGATATCCAAGAGAGGGAGGAGCAAACAATAGCCCGTTATCTCGGAGGGATGAATACTAACATTGCCCATCCAGTGCATCTTCAACAATATTGGACTTTAGACGACATCATTTGTCTATCCATTTGTATCGAGAAGCAATTGCCCAAAAGGTTTTCGTACCAACCGTCTTCTTCAACTAGACTTCCTTTTGATAGGTGTAAACCACAAATGCCTCAGCCTAGCTCTTCAAGCAAACCTCCCCAAAGGCCGCAAAGGAGTTTAGCTCTAAAGCACCTAAGTGCTTCAAATGCCAAGGATTCGGTCATATCGCTTCAGAATGTCCTACTCGCAGAGTTGTTACTATTATCAAAGGGGAAACTTCTGTAGTGTTTGAAGAAGAAGAGGAGCCCATACCTGACAAAGAGCCAGTGTTTGATGAGGAACCAATTTTTGACGAAGAAGTCACTCCTGCTGATCACGGTGAATCACTTGTAATTAGAAGAAGCCTTCATACAACAACAGTGAAAGAAGAGCCATGGATATGTCACAATATTTTTCATACTCGTTGTACTACTCAAGGTAAAGTCTGTGATGTCATTATTGACAACGGAAGCTGTGAAAATGTAGTCTCCAGCTATATGGTAGAAAAGTTGCAACTACCAACTCACAACCATCCTTGCCCTTACAAGCTCCAATGGCTTAACCAGGACAACGAGGTAAAATTTTTGAAACGTTGTCTTGTTACCTTTTCTATTGGTAAAAGGTATTATAATGAAGCTTGGTGTGATGTTGTTCCTATGGATGCCTGTCATCTTCTTTTGGGGAAACCTTGGCAATATGATTAACGTGCTCTGTATGACGGTCGTGCAAATACATTTTTCTTCTAGAAGGATGTGTGAAGATTAATCTTGCACCATTGCCACCCGATAAACACATCAAAGGCAAAAATGAGTCCAAGCCAATAGTATCACTAGTTGAGAAGTCACAACTAAAGGTGACCAAATCAGAAAGCCAAATCATAGGTTTTCTTCTATTACTAGAGGCAAATAACGGCACTATCATTCCACCAGAAGTTCAACAGTTGTTGGCTGAGTTTCCAGATGTGATTCCAGATGACATTCCGCCGGGACTACTACCCATACGAGACATTCAACATGCCATGGATTTCATCTCAGGAGTAGTAATTCCTAATAAGCTAGCTTACAAGATGAGTTCCCAAGAACATGCTGAAGTGCAAAGGCAAGTTAAAGAATTGCTAAAAAAGGGATTGATCTGTGAAAGTGTCAGCCCATATGCCGTACCTGTACTCTTGGTACCCAAGAAAGATGGAAGTTGGAGAATGTGCGTAGATTGTCACGTAGCCAACAATATCACAATTAAATATCAGTTTCCGATACCTAGGCTTGACGACATGCTTGACCAGTTATATAGCTCCACTACTTTCTCTAAGATTGACCTTCATAGCAGATATCATCAAATCTGAATTCGTCTCGGAGATGAATGAAAGACCACTTTCAAAACCAGAGATGGGTTGTACGAATGGAATGTGATGCCATTTGGGTTGACAAATGCTCCTAGCATGTTTATGCGCTTGATAAACCAGGTCTTTCACCCTTTTATTAGCAATTTTGTTGTTGTTTACTTTGACGACATTCTTATCTATAGCAAGAGCATAGCAGATCACTTAGAGCACTTACGTCTAGTATTGCAAGCTCTTCGTGAACATAAACTTTATGCAAATTTGAAGAAATGCACTTTCTTGACAAGTGAAGTCATTTTTCTGGGCTACATTATCACTGCAGAAGGTATACAGGTTGACCCAGGTAAAATTGAAGCCATTAACAGTTGGCCAACTCCGCAATATATCCAAGAAGTTCGGAGCTTCCATGGATTAGCTTCCTTCTATAGGAGATTCATTCGAAATTTTATGTAATAGCCTAAATATATATAATATAAAAATAGTAATATATGATAAATATAAGTTTAAAGTTACCAAAATACCCACTCTTTAAAAATATCTTCATGGCTCAATATGGCTAGTTTTGTCTTTGTCAATCTAAACCTTTATTCTCTTAACCTTTTTCGGTGAACAAAGACAGCAAGCAGAGGTAGAAAATTCTGGAGACTTCTTGTGGGGTTCAATTTTCCTTTTCCCTTCGCATCGTAAATTCCAGTCTGTGGTTGGTGTGTGCGAGTGAGCCTCTGATCGTTGCTTGTTTCAGATTAATATCCTCTCTGCTTGTGTGATTATTTCCTTCGATCAAACCTCTCTTTCCTTCTCTGTTTCAGCTGCCAAGGGTTTTGTGTGAGTAAGGATTAGGATAATCACTGTACTACTGATTTTTCTGCAAAATTCCAGCGTCAGATTCCCCTTCATTGTTTTTTTTTCTTTCTTTCTTTTTGCGTTGGGGAATTTAAAGTAGTGGGTTGAGATTGATTTGTCCCCTTTTGTAGCTACTGTGCGTGGAAGAGAAAGGGACGATTTTGGGTCAAGACTTGGTGGAGATTAGAAGATGAAAAGCTTGCTTTCAATAGGTACATATATATTAAGATTCCTTGTTACTATTGATGCAAAAAAAGAGACATCAATAGATGCTTGTTCATTTTTTTTGGGTTTCGCTGAGAGAGAATAGTTGACTTTGAAAATCTGCTGTGGAAGTGTTTGGAGATCATATATTATGCCTAGGACTATTCAAGCTATATTAATTGTTGGAAGCACACAAGGTGTTTGAAGAAATGTCTGAGAAAGAAATCTTGAGGAATTTAAGAAAGTGTGATAAATGTATATATAAAATGATATTGGAAAGGAAAATAGATTTTGTGGGAGAAGAGTATGTAGGAGATAATATTAGATGATTAGAAGCTATTCAATTCCGTAACAAGACTTGAGAAATTATATACTATGCTTTTCAAAACATAGGTATTCTTATGCAAGTAAAAGTAATAATAAATTTTTCTTATTTGCAACTATTACAAGTATAGAATTCTAAATTTCTATACACCCCAGCCCCAAGTGTTAGTGCTTAAAAAAAAAGAAAAAAGAAAGAAAGAAAGAAATTTAAAGAGAGACTATCATGTATTATATGTATTTGTATAAGGTTATGGTCATAATGACAATAGTATTGTTTGTATGCTAGGGGGTTAAAGTTGAATCATATTTGAAGCCTACATAGTAAGATTATGTACATAGCTATCGAAATTTTCAGGTGAGTAAATAACGCCCCACTTGGATATGGATGTAGTAGTTTAAATTGAATTCTACATCAAACATTTTTAACTATGGTATTTTTTATAAAGGTTTTTACTTGAATGCTAGCACTTTGGAATATTATAGTTTGTTTTTCTAGAAATGGGAATATGTTTTATTCGGCTTTTCTATTTGGGTTTAACTTTATATACATACATGGAAGGGATCAATTTTCTCTAAGGAAACACTTGTTTATTTTGTATTGAAGTGATTTGAAATTACAAGACAGTTTACTTCCATGTATGTCGAGAAAAATGTTTTCAAGGGATTGAAAGCAAAACATTGGTTGCTAACGGCAGTTCCGTTAGCCCTTGGCGCGCCATGGCACACCCAGCTAGCAGGGTGATTAGGAGGTGCTAGCCCCGTGTGATGGCCAACACACGTGGAACGGAGGGGGATTTTTCGTGAGTATTGCTCACACCAGTTCTTCGTGGCTTTTAGCCGCGTCAGATTGGTTATTACCCTCGTGGACTGTGTGTCCACGCCTGTTATTGTTCTGTTTTAAGTCCTATAAAAAGAAGAAGAAGAAGTAAAGTTTTTTTTATCAACTTGTTGATTTTTCAATTAATATCGACATTTGAAATTATTTGTTTACTTTTCTATTCATTTAGACAATGTGATTATCTCTTCCCATAGCATTTAGTGCTCCTAACTACTAAGGTTGGATGTTTACATAGTTGATTCTGTTATTTAAATACTAGTTTGCTTATTGTGATAAAAATTAATCAATTATGCTTGTTACACAATTATATTTTATGGTGGGGACGTTATTTACCGGAATATTATTTTTGACCTTCAGATAGTAGAAGTGGACCTGCTCCTCCAGTCGACCCTTAAAGCCCTACTATGGAAAGAAGCTTTTGAATACTACTTGAATGAAGTATACCACTGTAAACATTTAATGAATACTTTTGTATGTTGCAGTAGAATTGCTCCACGTATTCTATAGGCAGGGTCCCTCCCTTTCTTTGATATTTTGGATGTATGTAAATGTATATACTATGGTGGAGCAGAGCTCCTTATTCTATTATAGACTAACAAGCTGTTGTAGAATTTTCGGGAAGTCTTACTTACAATGGAGACTCTGCCGAAATTTCTACATAAAGATTTATATTTTGCTTATAAGAAATATGATAATACATGTTCTATAAATTATATAGACACACACACACCCCCAAATGTAAGATTATCACATTAAATATGAAATAGAAAATGTTATTACATTAATATTTCAATTAATTATTTTTATATATAAAGGCTTATGGAATATGAGATTTTCTTGTATTACGTGCCGATCACCCCTAAAATTTCAGGGCGTGACATTTTAGTTCCATTGTCGCACCCCTTACGGATTGCATCAAGGGAGACAAGTTCCAATGAATAGAGAAGGCTCAGAAAAGTTTTGTAGAACTGAAGAAATGCTTGATAGAAACTCATGTGCTAGCTCTTCCTAATTTTGACCAAGTATTTAAGGTTAGTTGTGATGCCTCTAACACTGGGATTGGTGCCATTTTGAGTCAAGAAGGCCATCCAATTGCTTTCTTCAGCGAGAAACTTAATGATACTAATCTCAAATATTCTACCTATGATAAATAATTCTATGCCGTTGTCAAAGCTTTGTAATATTGGAGCCACTACCTGTTGCATATAGAGTTTATTCTCTATTCTGACCACGAATCACTCAAACATTTGAATTCTCAACAAAAGATCAATCGAAGGCATGCTGCTTGGAGTGAAGTGTTGCAGACCTATTCATTTTTACTCAAGCATAAGGCTAGTGTCTTGAATTCAGTAGCTGATGCGCTTGGTTGTCACCATGCTTTGTTAATGACTATACAAACTAAAGCAGTGGGTTTCGAAACTATAAAAGAGTTGTACCAAGATGATCCTGATTTCCAGGGTGACTAGAGTGCTACTAAATCTCAGCCATTTCAGCAGTATTATAGGGAAGAAGGATTTTTATTCAAAGGAAAAACCCTTTGCATTCCTCGTTGTTCACTACGAGAAGCTATAATTTGGGAAGCCCATGATGGAGGATTAGCTGGTCATTTTGGTAGAGATAAAATTGTGACCTTAATAAAGGAGAACTTCTATTGGCCAAGACTTGAATGTGATATAAACAAACATATCCAAAGGTGCAGAACATGTCATTTGGCTAAATCCAAAAGCCAAAATACCAGGTTATACATGCCGTTGCCAGTTTCCAAAGCACCTTGGGAAGATGTAAGTATGGATTTTGTCCTTGGGTTACCTCGAACCCAGAGACAAAAAGGACTCTATAATAGTAGTTGTTGACCGTTTTTCAAAGATGGCTTACTTCATCCCTTGCTAAAATACTAATGATGCAGTTCAAGTTATAGATTTGTACTTTAGAGAGATTGTTTGTCTCCATGGCATTCCCAAAACTGTCACCTATGATAGAGATATCAAGTTTGTAAGCCATTTTTGGAGAACCTTATGGAAGAAGATGGAAACTAAGCTTCAGTTTAGTAGTGCTAGCCATCCTCAAACTTATAGACAAACAGAAGCTCTTAACATAATTGTTGGAAATATTTTACGTAGCTTTGTTGGAAAGAACTTGAAGCAGTGAGATCTTATTCTTGCTCAAGTTGAATTTGCTTACAACAACTCAGTCAATCAAGCAACTGGGAAGTGACCATTTGAAGTTGTTTATGGTTCCCGTCCACTTAGCCCACTTGATTTGACACCATCATCTAGTAAGCAACAATATAATACCGATACGGATCAGCGGGTCAAGGAAATCAAGAAATTATATGAGCAAGTTTGTGATAGGATACAAAAACAAAATTTGAAACTCAAGGCACAACGGGACAAGCATCGAAGGCATCAAGTATTTAATGTGGGAGATTTGGTTTGGATACATTTGAGAAAGGAACGTTTTCCTAAACAACCAAATGCTAAGTTGTCTCCTTGAGCTGATGGACCATTCAAGATTGTGTAGAAAATTAACAATAATGCCTACAAAGTAGAATTGCCTGGTGCCTACGGTATTTCAACCACCTTCAATGTTGCGGATCTATCTTCATACATTGATGATGATGTTGATTCTGACTCAAGGACGAGTCCTGTCTAACCTGGGGAGAATGAAACAGAGCAGCCAACATTGACATGAAAATAGAGCATATGACTGAAATGATTCAAGGCATGATGATTATGCAAAGGGAGTAGGTGGGATGAGAGTTGGTAAAGCCCAACATTTCTGACTCGTGTAATATTTTAATGGGTATTTTAGCAGTATAAATAGCTATATCATTTCATTGTAAAAATCATCCAGAAATTGAATAAACACATTTAAGATGTATTCCTATACCAATTCCTAAATCCCAGGCTTTACTGAGGCGAAGGTATTGGGGAGTGACATGATTTATTTGTTATCAATGCATAAGAATAGACAGCAATAATGTTTCATGATCTGATTTATATGATATGTAGATTTTAAGTGGCATAACATTCATTTCCATTCATGTCACCTATAATTTGATGGTTCAGGTTAAAATATACAAGTTCTTAGAGAAGACCAAAAAGAAAAAGGGTGATATAGCAAAGAAAGAAGGGGAAGATAAGTCCAATGCCTTAGTCATGGAACAAAATAAGCTGCGGAAAAAAGTTACTAATTTGATGAAAAAGAAAAACCTTGCTGTAGTGAGAAAGATGGTGAAGGGCCAAGATGATTTGAAACCATAGGGACAGGATAATAAGGCTAGGGTATCAATAACCATTTCCAAACTCTGATTGTTCATTCATGCCATTTATATTCTATTTTAAATGATGATCTTGTGCGCTTCATAGGTAGGGAGCCCCTTAATTGAGATATTGTTACAGACTGTGTATATACAACCTCTGTTTGATCAACCAGGGGATTGCCCGCCTGATATCGGACATGTATTCTTTCATTCATTCAGAACAGTGTTAAACATGGAGTGTAAGCATCACTCTCTCTTTAGAATGGAAATGGTAAAATTTTTATGGAATAGTTTGCTATATGATTGTGTTGTTTTGTTTTGCTTAGGAATTGAGGCAGAAAATATGGTGTCATTGAATGCAACACCGTAGTTCTCAAAGGCCTTGAGGAAACTGTAAGTTTATTCTATCACTTTCTACTCATTAATTTAAATTGAGATCTGATGGTTATCATTGTTGGTTTTTTTAGCTCACATTATGTTATAGAGCTTTTGATTGGGATAACAGGCTAAAATGAATTTGTTTGCTTCGGTTGGATTTCATGTCGAGATAGGGTCCTGAATTGTTTTGCACATTTAGTTAAATTCTAGACTTTGCAGTGTTCTCTTGTTTTGGGTTTCTTTTGCAATCCCTGTGAGTGTTGCTTAGGGGATTGAAAATATGATCTAATATAATGTAGGCTAATGCTATATTGAATGCCTTGTGCCATATCAAGGAGATTAGGTTGCTCTATGGGGTGTTTAACTTGGTTAGCTCTCTCACCACAATAGTAAGGCTCCATTTGGTATAGAAAAATGGAATTGAATAGAAAAAGAAATAGAATGGTGTAAGTGATTTTTGGTATGGGAAATGTCTTTTATAACCCTGAATAAAAATTGTGTAATAATAATTGGAGTTTAAAATACATTACATATTTCATTTTTGTGCAATGGGATTTCTTTGCCCTTTCAACAACAACGACAACAAAGTCTTATCCCATTATGGGGCCTAATTTTTGGGAAAGAGGTCTCTACCCTATTTGTGTCCCCGTCTAATGTTACTTTGGTCTCCATCAGTTTACAGAAATTACACTTTGACTCATATTGCTCGTCTGTCAAAACCCTATATAGGTAGACCTTCCTTAGAGTTTTCATTTTATTTCCCCCCAGAATCTGAATGTATGGAAACTTCTGAATTAAAATGTCTTGACTGTAGTTGGTTATGCTCCTTACACATGTTTTTATCTTTTCTAACAGGCAAGAAATATGGTGATTCCCTATATGCCAATATTGGTTCCTCCAGTTAATTAGATTGTGTATGGTAACTTTTATTTTTCTATGTCCTTTTTGTCCTCTGCTTACAATCATTGATTGTACATTTTTTTGGGCAACTGATCAACTTATTGCTGACTCTTGAATTCTTCTTTGATGTACTCTGAAGTTTTGACAAAGTAGGACACCTATTCTTACCATCTTATGTCATGCATACTCATGGAGCCAAGCAACAACATGAAGCTATTAAAAAGGCCCCTCTAATGCACCTTGGACCTGTATTTGAGGTTTGAATTTCTTATAATTTTTTTAGGAAGTTATGAGTAAAAAGTGAAACCTTATATTTAAGAATTTTTGTCAGTGATGATATAGACTCAATATGCCAATGCCTTTAGAGTTAGAAATCTGTGCACTGGGAGATTGACAAACCTTTATATTTATGCTTTCTTATTGTTCACAATAGTAACAATTATACTTTTTTTTTATCTTATTTAGATTTTAGAGTAGTATTTTGTCCGCATTATTGTTGTTGCTACTTTTATATGTAATAAGCATCACCAGTTTTTATTAAATATGATAGCAAAATTAACATGCAATGACCAATTTTTTTACTGTAATATGTAATACTGTAGCAGAAAATTTTTTAATATAATATTTTTTCTTAGCAATTTTGAAAAAGTATATTAAAATCGTTATTGATTTTACCTACTGAGTGTAACTAACTTCTAAAAAGTTCTAGTCAATGGATATATAGGATTAAAAATGCGTTGTTTGCTCACCTTTCTTTAGAGACAATGAAATTTTGGTCTGAAGAGAATTGGACTATTGAATTAATTGCATTGAACTGAGAGGATTTATATGGTATTTATAAGAAAAAATATAGACAAAGTAAGAGTGATTAACGGGAGAGACGGAGAGATAAATTCAGAGTAATTGACTTAGAGAAATATGGAAGTCAACAATATCATGCTTGCACCGAAAGAGCTTCTGACTTTTAACACTCCCCCCTCAAGTTAGACTGTAGATATCAATTAAGTTCAACTTGCCAATCAGATACTCAAACCTGTCCTTGGGCAGTCCTTTAGTGAGGATATCTGCGGTCTGTTCTTTAGAAGGTATATATCTTAGATCAATAATACCCTCATCAACTTTTTCCCTTATAAAATGTCTATCTATCTCAACATGTTTAGTTCTATCATGTTGAACTGGATGATGAGAAATGTTGATTGCAACCATGTTATTGCAATAGACCTTGATTGGTAGATTTATTGACTTCCTCAAGTCTTCAAGAACGCGCTTTATCCATATGCCTTCACAGATTCTCGGTGCTATAGCCCTGTATTCAGCTTCAGTACTGCTTCTTGCAACTACACTTTGCTTTTTACTTCTCCATGTGACCAGGTTACCCCACACATACGTACAAATCCAGATGTAGATTTCCTGTCATCTTGATCACCTGCCCAATCAGCATCTTTAAATAACTCTACAATCCGTTTATCAGTTTTCTTAAATAACAAGCCACATCCTGGAGATCCCTTCAAGTAACGAAGGATTTTGTAGACTTCATTCAAATGTTTCTGTTTAGGATCATGAGAATGCTGGCTTACCACACTTACTGCAAATGCAATGTCTGGTCTAGTACGAGATAGGTATATTAGTTAGCTTATCATCTATTGATAATTCCCTAAGTCCACTACCTTAACGAGATCTGGATCTTCATCTATTTTATCTACCCGTATAGGTGTGTCACTGGGTCTGCAACCTATCATCCATGTTTCCTTCATAAGGTCGAGTACATACTTCCTTTGGGAGATATAAATGCCTTTCTTGGATCGGGGCAACTTCTATTCCAAGAAAGTACTTCATTTGTCCAAGATTTTTAATCTGGAATTCTCGTGCTAGGGTTATCTTGATTTGATTGATTTCCACATCGTCATCTCCTGTAAGGATTATATTATCAACATATACAGCTAGAACAGCAATCTTACCCTTATGATATTTGACAAACAAAGTATGGTCACTCTGCCCTTGAGTATACCCATGTCTCTTCAAAACCCGGGTAAATCTGTCAAATCAAGCACGCGGAGATTGCTTTAACCCATATAACGACCTCTTTAACTTGCAGACTTGGTCACCTTTTTTCCTACAAACCCTGGAGGTAACTTCATGTACACCTCTTCCTTGAGTTCTCCATTGAGGAAGGCATTTCTTACATCGAGTTGGTATAAATTCCAATCTAAATTTACGGCAATAGATAATAGAATTCTTATGGTATTCAGCTTGGCTACTGGAGCAAAGGTTTCCGTGTAATCTTCCCTATATTTTTGTGTAAAACCTTGTGCAACCAGTCTAGCTTTATATTTCTCGAGTATTCCATCTGCTCTATACTTAGGAGTGAATACCCATTTGCATCCAACAGCCTTTTTCCCTTGAGGTAGATTTACTACATCCATGTCTTATTTCGCTTGAGAGCCTCCATCTCTTCTAAGACAGCTTGTCTCCACTTAGGTATAGTCATAGCCTCATCAATCGTGTTTGGTATCCTAATTCTATCAAGATGAGAAACAAATGTATTGTACTTAGATGAAAGTGCCTTATAAGAGACAAATTTCTCTATAGGATATCTAGTGCTTGATTTGGGTTGTCTAGGTTGTTTTCTTATCGTAGTGGGAAGATTAAGATTAGAACCTTTTGTTTCTCTTGGACATGCCTCTGGTACCGACTCTTGGTGAGTGCTAATAGGCTGTGGTTCATTACCTCTTTTATATCATCTCATGTAGGTATTACCCCACATATTTGTGTCTCCCCCTAGAATTGGCACATTATCAGAGGTATCAAGGTTATCAGGAATCTTAAAGTTGTTATCAGGAGTATCAGAGGTATCAGAAGTAGGTTCTGTATGGGTAGGTATATAAATTGTGATTGTCTGGTCATCCTTTGGTGTGTCACTTGTCTGAAATTCACCAATTCTCTCCCCCTGAATTGCATACATGGCATAAAAAGGTGTATTTTCAAGGAAGGTGACATCACAGGTGACAAATAAATGTTTGGAGACTGGATCATAACACTTGTATCCTTTTTGAGAATGAGAATAGTCAAGGAAGACACACCAAAGGGCTCTAGGGTCAAGTTTGTTTGTGTGATGGAGATGAACGTATGATGTACAGCCAAACACCCAGAGTGGTAGAGTGTTTTCAAGGTATGGGAGGTTATAGTATTGGTGGAGAAGTTGAAGTGGCGTTTTGTAAGACAGTGGTCGGCTTGGCATTCGATTAATAAGAAATGTGGCAGTTAGGACAGCATCATCCTAATGATATTTAGGAACAATACTACTAAACATAATGGCTCTTGTAGTCTCAAGAATATGGCAATTCTTTCGTTCAACAATACCATTCTGTAGAGGTGTATTGGGATAAGTACTTTTGTAAACATTGCCATTTTCAGCTAGTAAGGTAGAGAGGGTCTGATTGAAATATTCAATTTCGTTATCGGTGTGCAGGATCTGGATTTGGGTTTGGAATTGAGTTCGGATCATGTAGTGGAAGTTAAGGAACTTTTGATACACCTCTGTTTTATCTTTCAACAAGTAAACTCAACTAACACGTGTATGGTCATCGATAAATGTGATGAAACATTTTGTTTGGTTTGGTGTGCGGGATGGTCCCTATAAGTCACTGTGAATTGTGGAAAAGGGTTTTGAGGCTTTTGAGAATGAAGTACAATGATGCTTAGCCTTTTCACATGAATCACAATGAAAATTAGAGATGCTTTTATTAGAAACTAGGGAAGGAAACATTTGAGACATGTAATTTAAATTAGGATAACCTGAACGTTTGTGCCATAACTCCAAGTCACTAATGCTAGACACTTTATTACAAGATTTAGTTTGAGAATGATCACTTTCAAGGTAATAAAGATCATCAAGCTCTTTCGCACTCCCAATCGTCATCCCCGTCAGCAGATCCTGAAAAATACAGTAGGTAGCAAAGAAGTTAGCTTGACAATGTTCATCATTAACCAATTTGCTTACTAATAGTAAATTACACTTCAACTTTGGAACATGTAATACAGAGTGAAGAGTAAGTGCAGCTGAGATTTTGATGGAACCAATTCTAGTAACAATAGGTTCAGAATCATCAGCAATTCGTACAGTTACACCCTTGGTGATAGGAGTATAGGATGAGAAGAGAGCCTTAGGGCCCATTTGGTTAGATTGCATTGCACACCTGTAATGGTAATCTTGATTGCATTACCGTTGGTGACATGTTTGGTTGGGCTTATTAATGGTAATGTAGATTGCAATTGTAAAACAGATTGCATATTTTTTGGTAATCTCCATTCATAGGGGGACCCCTATGAAAACTCATTGCAGGCTTGTAATCATTGATGAAATCTCAAATTTAACCCTGCTAATATAATAAAAAGACAAGATTTGCCCTCATTGATTTATGCAACTTCTAACTTTGGTTGATACGCACACAAATCATCATCGCATTGTGTTGTTCTCTCTCTCTAACACTCGCACGCTAAGTTATGATGAAGAGGTATTCCAGTGCTTCTTCTTCCTCTTGCTCTTTTTCTCCATCTCCGTCGCCTTCTTCTTCGTCATCTTCTTCTCTCAATTTTTAGAATCCTGATTAGACGGAAACGCGAGGTAGAGCGAGTAATAAGCGAGCCAGAAGAAGTGGTAATGGTAACGGTAATGGTAATGGTAGTGGTAATAATGATGATAATAAGTCGAAGAAGGTGAAAGCTATAAGCTCGAGCTCTTCTGCCATTAATGGCGGATGAAGAAGTTCCGTTTACAGAGGAGTCACTTGGTAAGTAACTGACTAATCTTTGATTGATCTATTGTAGTGAGAATTAATTGCTGTGTGGTTTGATTGAATCGAGATTTTCTGATTTTGGATTGAACTGAAATTGAGATTGATTGTGGAAGAGGCGACGATTGCCATCTCTTATTCATGAACTGGACGAGACATTTTGAATTTTTGCGTTTTTCTGGTTTGTTTATTGAAGTGGATTTTGAATTTGTATTTGCATGTGAGAGTAATTTTGAGGAATTTTCTGTTTTGATCTCTAGGCATCGATGGACTGGGAGGTTTGAAGCTCATCTTTGGGATAAGAGTTGCTGGAATAATCTCCACCTATGTGAGAGGAATGGTGATAGACAATAGGGTTTAATCTAATTGTCAGAGAAAGTGAATATGGAGCCTGTGAATTATTTTAAAGGGTAAAGTTATCTTTTATAAATATATTAATTTTAAAATGTTATTATAAAATAACTCATTGCAACCCATTTTAAAAAGCATACCAAACATCATTCTTGTAATTAGTATTGTATTACATTCCCATTACATTACATTACACTACATTGCAGGTGGTAATGCAATCTAACCAAACGGGTCCTTATTGTCAGTCATATGATTTGAGGCACCTGAGTCAACAATCCAACAATTCATTGTACATTGTTCTTTTATCACAGCCAAAGCTTGAAAGAAATTACTTCACTTGACTACTGTGGCAGTAGGCTTTGTCATAGTCTATAGTATGGCTAACATTTCCATGATTTTGTGCAGAGGATCACCTTGGGATGATTCCTTAGAAGTTTCAGCCACGTAACCTCTTCCTTTCCCTTTCTTCAGCTTCCAGTCAGCAAGTTTACCATGAAGGTTCTAACAAGTGTCCTTAGTGTACCCCTATTTCTTACAATGATCATAGAATAGGCGACCTGTAGAACCTTTTGGTTTCATAGATCGAATAGCAAGTACAGAGGCCTCATAAGTAGCAGTGGAATTATTCGGATTTTGAAGTATTGATTTATGTCTATCCTCTTGATTTTGCAAGAAAGTATAAGACTTCACGCATAGACGGTAAGGGTTCTTGACTAAGAATTCTAGCCCAAACATCATCATAAACCACATTAAGACCAGCAAGCAACTCATATACTCTCTCTGCTTCTTTTGCTTTGCGGTCTTCTTGAGCATCTGCCCCATAATGATAAGTTTGATTTTGCAAGGCATCAAGCTCTTGCCAAAGTGAGGATTTTTCTAGATAATAATCATCAAGTGGCATGTGGTCCTGTTTTAGCTACCATATCTTTTTCTTGACATCAAATATGTGGGACCTATTTCCCACAAGACTATATGTCTTACGAAGAGCTTCCCAAATTTCTTGAGCCTCAGGGAAGATACATAAAACTCTTCTTAATTGAGGATGACATTGCATTGATTAACCAAGAGGATACCAATGCATTCTCAGACTTCCATTTTTGGAACTCCTTGGTTTCTGTTGTTGGTGGCCTTTTTGCTTCACCAGTTACATACTCGAGTTTGTCACGTCTATCGAGTACAAGAGTCATGGATTGAGACTACTCCCGATAGTTATCGCTAGTAAATTTCTCAGAGATAAGGAGGACCATGGAGAGGTCATTAGAACTAGTTTGAGGCACAGAGGAAGAAGTATATGAAATTGTAGACATAATGACAGGAGAAGATGATAGAGTGGTTTTTCAAATTTCAGAAATACCAGTTTAGTTCTTCGAATTTAAAAAATGACAGTTTGATCCTTCTGATTGTAAAATAACAATTTGGTCCTCTAAATTGTGAAAATGACAAATTGATCCCAACCAATTAAATAATTTAGTCAGACAAAGTTCCTTCGAAGATGGTGAGAATTGAGGACATGTCGAGATTGAGAGATCCTGAGAGAGAACGCCAAGAGAATTGCAGAGCGCCTCCGGTTGTGTCGCGTGGACTGCGCTGGATGTCTGGAGGCGAGGGAGGTTGCAGTCGCCAGAGATGAGAGAGGTCGACGGACAGTGACGATCCAGAGGCTAATGAAGTTTGCCGGGAATGGAGAACGAACGTGACAGCGTGGTGGTGGCTCGCCGGAGAAAGTGAAGGTTGCTGCAAATTGAGACTGAAACTCCATTCTTCTTCTCCCGTTCAGGTCGCCGGCAAAGGAAGTGAAGCTTAAGTTCTAAGCTTTGCTAGAGGAAGAGGCCAAAGAGGCCGTAGGTCAGAGAAGCACAGCGATAGAGGTGCTGGCGCTGGCACCGGAGACGGCACTGGAGGCCGCGGTGGCAATTACGAGTCCGGCGAGTGAGCGTCTAGGTCGTTCCTGAAACTCGACCTCCCTTCTCAATGCCATTTCAAAAAATCAGTGTCTAGTTCTGGCCGATGCAATCTTCACAAGATGGTCTCTTGTTCGGGAACGATCCCCGGAGATGACAATCGAGATTGTAGTACAGAGACGGGAGAGGGGGCGCCGGTATACACCAACAATGCCAGAGACAAAGACTGGTGATGGGGGCGCTAGAACATGCACCGACAACATCAGAGACAGTCACCGATTCTGGTTCTGATATTGCAGAACACAACGGTGAGTGTTGTGAATTCAGTGTCGACTATTTTCTTCTCCAAAGCTTTGATACCATGAAGAGAATTGGACTACTGAATTAATTGTATTGAAATGAGAGGATTTACATGGTATTTATAGGAAAAAATATAGACGAAGTAAGAGTGATTAAGGGGAGAGACAGAGAGATAAATTCAGAGTAATTGACTTAGAGGAATATAGAAGTCAGCAATATCATGCTTGCACTGAAAGAGCTTCTGACTTTTAACATGGTCCCTTAAATTTTTCCTCAAATATTGATTTGGTCCTTGAAGTTCTATTTTTATCAATCAAGTCCCTAAAGATTCATACACCATTTCATGATCTTATTTGATCTCATAGCACTAGCAATTTTTCAGCAATCTATGAAGAGGTTGCCATTCTTGAGTTGAAGGCTACACTTAATGTGTATCTAGGATGATATATCTCCAAATCATAACGTCTAATTTTATAAAACTTTAGGGACTTGATTGATAAACAAGAAACCTCAGGGACCAAATTGATAACTGAGGAAAATTTGAGGGATCAAAAGTTTCACTTTCCCTTTTTCTTCCAAAATGTTCTAGATGATTTAGCACTTTTCATTACAATTTTTCATTTTATTATAAGAATGTCAATATAACGTGACTGAATTTTCTCATAAATAATTCTGGTATAGAAAACTTTCATGATTATTTTTCCTTTTCCGTATCATTGTAATCAATAATAATTACTCCTTCTGGTCCTAAATATAGGACATAGTTTGTAGTGCAATTTACACTACAAACTATGTCCTAGATTTAGAACCGGAGGTAGTATATTAATTGCAATAAACTACCCTGTAGTTTACATAAAAGAACTTCATCCACCAAAAATGGAAATTTTTTGTTTGGAGGGAAAACTAGTAAGGCATGGAATGGTTAGCGGCTGTTGTGGTATAATATATGCAGATTCTGCTTTGTTACTAATTTGTCTGAATAGAAGAGCATTTTGGAACCTAAATATGTAATAACTATGTATATTTGTGTGTTTGGTTAGGCTCTAGATACTCTTGGGAATACAAAATGGAGGATAAATAAAAGGGTACTGAGCATCACAGATAGAATTTGGGCCAGTGGAGGCCATCTTGCTGACTTGGTTGACCGTGAGGATGTAAGTTCAATTATGCAGTTGATGGTCACTTGTTTTCTTCACTTCACCCTGTTTAATTATTAACAATTGTATGCCTTACAGATCTATGAATTATTGTGAATTGTGAATATGTGCTTTATGCAGTTTTTGTTCACTATGGTTTGGGATGAAATTCAACTTGCAGGTTCCTTTACCTGAGAAGCCTGATACTGATGATGAAGCCCTGATCAAGAAGTGGAAATGGAAGTCTTGATCTGTGAAGAAAGAAAGAGAACAGAGAGAGACACTCAAGAAGGTGTGACACAGAACTTAAACTTGCTGTAAGATTTCTTAACTTTTTGTGTATCAATTAGTAATCCATTATGTTTTTCTACTAACACATGCAACCCTATGGGTTCAGGTGGCATGAAAATTGAAGCATGTAGAGGGTTTCTTCTACCCTTACAACCTTGATTTCCGAGGGCGTGCATACCCTATGTACCCACACTTGAATCACCTCGGTTCAGATATATGCCGGGGCATATTAGAATTTGCTGAGGGACACCCGCTTGGAAAAAGAAGAAAAAATAATCTGCTTGGATGGGGTTTAGACGTTACTGTGAGTGGTTAAACGTTTTGCTTTGAAAGTTTAAGAGAAGGGAATAACGGTAAAAAGAAGAATAAATCCTGTAATGTACAATTAATAATGACTAGGCTCTTTTTATATCCGATGTACCTAGTATATCGTGATATTCAATACGCATCCGCACATATGAATAAGAATTTATTGGGCAAGCCCCTTTTTAACTGTTAAGCTGTTGAGCAAAGCATAGGTCAAAATTATGTAGAGTAATTTTCATGACAATGGTCCATTTCTTTACCAGCCAACAAAAATATGGTCAATTTCTTTGGCAACAAGGGTATAATCAGGGAGGAACTGGGAAGAATTTTTAGAGAGTAAGATGACAACAGTGAAACCATGAAAACCTAACGTTTCTGTAGTTACATTTTACATAACAATGCACTCTACCTTACCATCTCTTTTAAGCTATGAGCTTGCCACATCAGAACTCATGCAGTTATATTATATTTTTATAACAGTCAAAGGCTTGATCTTTTCTTTTGAGTTTCATGAGTTTAATTTCAGTAACCAATCAGCTTTGCCATGTTTAGAGTTGCCATTGTGATCATCATTGTCATATTATTTTGTAATGTATTTTATTTGATCGTATATTTTATAATATATGTGTTGACAAGATACAATTTGTTCTTTTATGATTTCTGTCTTGGGATGGTTCTTGCAATGGCTTGCAACATCATGCTGCCCTAGGAAGAGACAAGGTAATGGTCAGTTTGACCCCCCCCACGGTCCCTCTCTATTTGAACTTGAATTGCTACCAAGTTCTTTATCTTCAATTTCTTGATATTTTGTTATGTGAGGATTATTAATTGCTCTGATTTCTTATTCGTTTGAAGAAGAACTTGAGTGCATAAATAGGAGTTAAATGGCAACAAGCTACCACTGATTCTTATGAATAATGCAATAATAAATCTAAATGGAACATAAAAAGAAAGTTGTTGACTGTTGAAAAAGAAAAGCCAACGCATGTTATCATTTAGAATTTGAACATTTTGGGTTGAAAATCAGACATCAAATTAAACTTAGTCTTGAATATTTTTTCACTTATGAAGGCAAAAATTGGGGTTGATTGAAAAGAGCAGGGGCCGAGTCCTTGCGACTGGGTTTGCTTATTAATATAACAGTCCAAAGCTAGTGCATCTTTTAGTACAGGCAATAAATGAGAAAACAAGCTTCGGCTAATGTATGAAAAGTAATGACATGTTGTAAATGACAGATACTTATATTTTTTCCCACATTCTTTCCAGTCCAGACGGTTTTAGGAACCACTGCTGAATCGATATATTACAGATGACCTTTTTTTTAAAAGAATGTAAGTGATAAGAAACAAAAGAGGAGGTAATGGAAGGAGTGCAACGACATTATTTTTTTGAAGAGCAATAGGAGATCAAGAGTTAGATTCAGTGGAAAAGGAATTGGTATAGGTGGTAACTGACGACTATGTTGTTTGGTGGGTTCCCTAGTGAGTTTCAACTTGCAGATTATACATAAATTGAGGCGGTGGCACTGTGCACTCTTTCATTAGGGCATTGCCAATTTAATAATCTTCCTTCTCAGCAGCCAATATGCCTCTATAGATGACCACTTATTCCAGAATCTTCAAAGAGACTATAATAAGGACAAAGTGAACCCTACGTGAAGATTAGAAGTAATTATGACCATGACCTGTTTGGCTTTCAAAAACTTACCAGGTTTGAAGCATCAGTAAGTCATAACCCCTTGTGATTTTCTAGTGGACACTTTTAAGTACACATCATGTAAAGTCGCACAAGCTAGTAATTTTAGCTCTAAAATCTGAATATATCCTGTATTTAACTCATAACTTGCCCTCTCTCTACACATATACAAGCAAGTAGTTCTATGCTAAATCAGAATCTGGGCTTGTTAACGTTTTGCATTCATAGTTTCCATATTTGAAAATATTGTGCAGAGTTTTAGATATCATTCGAAGGGATGCTCAGAAAGATCCTGCAGTTTTTCCTGATGCTTTGCAGGCAAAGACCTTAATTAATCAGGTTTCCTTCTTACTTTTTGGTTTATGTCTGATGTGTTTGCTCAAGGAGATGAGTTGCTTACGGTTGCTTGTACTTGCATTATTTTTTTTCCTTTTTGCATTAATTCTTTAATGACCTTGTGATTATTCTTGAGAAGTCCTCTCTCCAAAAAGCAGATTCTGAGCTAATCTTGAACATCATCCAGGTGGATAGAAAATTGGTCAAACAAACAGTGATGACATCAGTATATGGTGTCACTTACGTTGGTGCTCGGGATCAGATAATGAGGAGGTTGAAAGATCGAGGTGCCATTTCAGATGATAAACAGCTATTTGCTGCTGCTTGTTATGCTGCAAAGGTTAGAGGGAAGGAAATTTTGCAGTCATAAATTTGGAGTTGTTATTATGTGTAGTGCACTTGGGTACAACAAAGGTTCTTAAATGCAAAACTAGTAAGCAAAAGCCATATATCTGTCCTTGCTTGCATTTCAAGCACTACTTGTGATGTAACCAATAACTATTTAATCACCCTATCCAAACTCTATTATGATCCTACTGATGTAATGTAATTGAATTAGAATTATATTTATAAGTCACATTTAAAACTGGCATAATTGAAATCACGCAGATGAATTTTAGTTATTTTCGAATTTGTACATGAACATCTTGGCCCATGACTCATGTTTTTAGTGTATACCATAAAACCTTTAAATAAAATTCAGTAAAAATAAAGGATAATAGCTACAATTTGTATGTAATCTTGTCACAATTTGCTTTTTGATACCTGGCGTTTGGTCAATAGTTTTAACCACTTAGTTCCAGGTGTATTTGTTGTCGCCAATTTAAGGTTGACTATTGAAAAATATTTCATCTTCGCCATCAAGATATGTTACTGTGTCTTGCATCTTCTCTATCAGGTAACCTTAACTGCTTTGGAGGAAATGTTTCAAGCAGCAAGAAGCATCATGAGCTGGTTTGGTGACTGTGCAAAAGTATGTTCTGGAGAATAAAATTTTACGCTCTTTATTTTGTTGTTACATGATTTTATTATGGTATCACCAAGACACTTGAAACAGATAATTGCATCTGAAAATCAACCCGTGCGCTGGACCACTCCTCTTGGACTTCCTGTAGTGCAACCTTACTGTAAATTAGGGAGGCATGTGGTGAGTATTATAGAATTTTCCTAGAATTATTTATCTCATTAATACTCGTACTTCTGTTCAGTTTTCAGTTTCAGAACAAGAGTTTTAACATGCTTATAAACTATTGTATTGGTTACAGGTCAAAACCTCGCTTCAGATCTTGACATTGCAAGATGAAACAGATAAGGTGGGTTAAACAATGGGAACGACCCTTGGGAATTTATTCTTAACAAAATTGCATCATAACCTTGCATCTTCATAAAAAATTTGTTTTAGGACTGCAAATATTGATGCTGTTCTGTCCTCATTCCTTCATAATTATGACTATTGTAGGTCTTGGCCAAGCGACAGAGGACAGCATTTCCCCCAAATTTTGTTCACTCACTTGACGGCTCTCATATGATGACGACAGCAGTTGCCTGCAAGAGGGCAGGCTTGAATTTTGCAGGTTCTACATAGTTCAGTTCCTTCCATCTGATTTGGTTCATATTTGTTTAATATTTTTGAGTAATCTTTTCTGTTACATCTGTAGGGGTTCATGATTCCTACTGGACCCATGCATGTGATGTGGATGAAATGAACAGAATACTCAGAGAGAAGTTTGTGGAGCTCTACCAGACTCCAATCCTTGAAAATGTACGTCAAAGCCGCACATAATTTACCCAACTATCGTTTGTGAATGATCTAATTAAGATAAGATTTGCAATACCAGATTTACTTGAGTTTCCATTTTTACTTGAATAAATAGCCCCAGCCTGATATAAGATTATAGATTTTTCAGCGTAAGAGGATAGTAGATATTTATTTTTGAAATGGCGTTTGAACTCTACCTTCTTCTCAGTGATAAATCTTAATTGAGTAGGGGAAGAAACTAAGCGCAATTGGGCATAATGTAAATGACGGTAACATAAGTTAAATTGGCCCAAGGAAACAAATATTGAAAGGAGGCCTTCATTGTTTCATTCGGCATCAACTTTCAAACTGATGTCACATTCTCAGTTTTTGGACGTTGTTTCTATCTCTTTAACCTATTTACTATTTGAACAGTTACTGGAGGGCTTTCAGAGGTCTTTCCTTTCATTATCATTCCCACCCATGTCAGGTCAGGGAGATTTCGACTTAAGGGACGTTTTAGAGTCACCATACTTCTTTAACTAACAGATCAGGCTTGGTGATTCTAACTTGTAAGGCTTGACTACAGCATCTAATCTTTGAACGTGGCAAGAATTGAAGATCTTTCAGAAGTATCCATGTTAGAGGCTGTTACAGTGCCTATACATATCTTTTAAAGGCATCCAAGGTCCTTAGGAAGGGGGGCCATTGGGGTTTGGTGACATTCACCATTGAACTGAACTACTTGCATTCTCTAGTGCAAAACTATGGGCAATTGTGAGGTTTTGGATTCTTACTGAGTTATCTTTAGGGGGAGAGATATTTTCGACCCGGGACCCATTTACATTTGGAGTCGATCTCCAGAGAACTCGAAAAATCGAACCAAGTTTTGAGGGTTTATACAAGACATTGAAGAATGTGGTGGAGCTTGTGCGAGATGTTCTGCTCCCATATCCGCCATGCATATATTGTAATATTAGAGTAGCTAAAATCCTTCTTGGTATGCTGAGAAAGGTACTAATTTAGCTTTCATTTGATTAGAAATTAGTAGTTTTGTGTATTTCTACATTTTTGCCTTTGTAAATATTACCAAAACTTTTTGAACATGTACACTCGCAGCACATGATTCGTGTAACTTGTGTACTGCTTATAGAAGATGTAAATTTTGTCCGAGTATGCGGCTGCTTCTTTCCTGATCAACTGGTTTTTGTAAATATAATGCGGTTGTATTATATATACTTCATGCGAAATGGTAATATAATAATTATATGGCAAAAAAAGTAATATAATAATTAGGCCTATACATGATGGAGTGACTTAACCTTGTATAGTTTTTATATTATATTGGCTTTTTATAACAAACAATTTTTGGCATATCATGTATGTATTTAACCCCATCAGGCTTAACGCATCAGCCGCTTGAGAGAAAGGGTCATGGCACTGGAATGGCGGACAACACCGACTCTCCGGTGACATCTAGATCGGACTTCTCTGACATAGGTGTGGGTTTGCAACAATCAATCTGCTCTATGACCAAAAACACCTTAGGTTTGAAATGCCATCTTTGGATCTAATAATCATGTGGTGAGTATTGGTGTGGTGAGCTTGGGAAGCAGGGTTTGAAGGCTCCAAGGTGGCATAGGGTAACTAAGGATGAGAGGAAAGCAAAGATGGAGCAGGGATTGAAGAAGAGACTGAGGATGTTGATATAGAAGGGGGGCTAGCTGTATAGGTGAAAGAGTATAATGGGTTAAGGTCTGGTATGATGAAGTCAAGAAAGATGGTGGTGACAATGTGGAGTTTGATGATACGGTGGTGTTCTTGGTTACTGCACAGACGCTATATTGAGCACGTCCAAGAAAAATTGTTTCATTGAACTTAAAATGTCTGGAAATATAAAATGTTTCAGTGTGAAGATCAAGGTACTTAGCAGTGGTAGTGGCCTCTCATGACGGTTGATAGCGGTGGCCAATTGCAACAACTAGAGGGGAACGGCGATGTTTGGTGGCGGAGGCTGGTGGCAACAATACTATATATATGGGTGTTGGCAATAGGGTAGGGAATGGAAATGGCAGCTTCCTTTAGTAGTTAATTTGTTGGTTCTTAATTTGTTTTTATTCTTAGTACCTTTCTTATACCTTCTTTTTGTATGATATCACATGAACCATTTAAAGCAATAAAGCTTAAGCTCAAATAATAATTATTACATTAAGAACTCTTCCACTACAAGACATACATATAACACGATATTTAGATTTTATGAACGGACTTGCATATGAAATAACGAAGGGACTAGGCGCACTTAACACATTACATCAAACTTAATTAATACTTCCTCCAGTTCTAATTATAGGACATATTTACCTAACTTTGGAGAAATTAAAAATAGTAGTTAAATTAGTTAATTTTATTTATTTTCCTAAAATGTCCTTATTTAATAATGCTCAATGCACCCATAATGAACAAAAATATAACTCTAGCAATACGCAAAACTAGCGTTGTGGAATAGAATTCCCAGTTGTGTATAGATTTGAAGATCAGCAATGAAGCATAATAGAAACTGCAATAAAATATTGGCAAAAAGAAAGAAAGAAAGAAACTGCAATAAAATGTGAAGCGGCATACTAATATGCAAAATATCATAAAAAAATATTATTATGAAGCAATCTCTATCTGATGTTGAATTTTTTAATCTTTATTTTAAGAAAAATATTTGTTGATCATTTTATTTTAATTTTTTAAAAAAAATATTATTATTGGGTTTTATTATTATTGAGAAAGTATCAATGGGGATATTTTAGGAAGAAATTGATAAAAATTAAAACTTTGTCCTATAATTAGGACCAAAATCAACTCCCAGATGTTGTCCTATAATTATGACGGGAGGGAGTACTACTCAAGACAAAAACAAAATATTGAGACAGTAAAGCAGCATCAAGTATTTGCAGGATAATTAACTTGGATGACCAACATTGAAGCCATTTTCTCAACGACGACTTAGAAGCCAGAACTCCAATTGATTGTCACTCGTACCCAATTACTACGGTCTCTTCTGTAAATGTCCTTGAAGCTAGGAGCCGGTATTGTTTGCAGGACTGGGAACTCTACGGTGCCATTTGCAATCTCATTATTACTAGAGGTAAGGTCATGATCATGCAAACTTACGGTAACTTTGAGAGTGTCGTTCGATGGCACAGCAACTACAGATCTCAACAGTGGAATGGTCTCCCAACGTTTCACTTTGACATAGTTTTCTTTAGATTGTTTGAACAACAAACATGTGGCTTCAGGATCCTCCCATTTGCCATAACATGCAGAAACATGCCCATAAACCCCAGTTGTCTCTTTACCTCCTTCGTTAAGAGTAACAGTAACTGTAGCAGCCACAGCATGTCGCAGCACTGCGTAATTGACAGTCACTGAACCAATGATGCTGTCTATTTGTTCAGATATGATGTCGTCATACACAGCTCCCATTTCAAAAGAATTCCATGAAATACATTGCTTGATGACTCTGTTGTCCCACGGGATTTTGTCCTTATCAGTCAGGATCAACTTGATGATAATGTCTCCGAAGGCTGCCATAGGTTCAGATGGCCCGGTCAACGTAATATTTTGACCTGGCCTGATGGATTCACCATTGGCCCTCGTACGGTTGTATATATATTCGATATATGGTCCATTGTCGATTGTAACTGTTCCATGTAGCAACCCACAATGCTCATTCTGTATACTATTAATTCGCACTGAGAAAACCTCCACAAGTGGTATCCCTATAAAGAACTGATCGCACTGTTCTTCATTAGGGAACGAGCGTTTTGACCCTGTTTTTTCTCCAGTGGGCGTGAACCAATGACCGAACAAGATACCTAGTACTTCTGCAGCTTCTTGAATAGTTCTTACCGCGCCACCATATTCTGATGGAATTTGTAAGTGGTGGTTCTCTTCAAGAAACTCAGACGTTTGTTCTGGAAAAGCATCAGCACGCAACAATGCTGCAGACATAGGGTCCCAACCTTGAACTAGTTCCAAAATCCAACGGTGAATTTTGCCTTCTGTGGCACAAGAAGTGTCAGGCCTGTTGTTGAAATTGTCGGCCATATAGCGAGATACTGGGATGAGTTTAGTTGATTCACAGATCATCATAATCACAACAACCAGACTTTGTGCCCTGGCCTGCCTGTCCGTTGTTTCAGCAAGTTGATTTATAGCATATACTAGGTTGTGGAACCCAACTCTCATATCCTCGATTGACAGATCAGCGGCGCCTGCTAGTTCACCGTAGCAACCACGGAAACCTATGAAGTTGGTCTCACGTTCTCTAATTAGATTGTTCTGGTTTGTTTGATCGGGGTTGAACTCTAACCATTGGCCATTTGCCATCTGGTAGCCCAGCAAGTAGAGGTTGTCCGATCGAAACCTGAACCTCACAGCATGAGTATTGGTCTCTAATACCAAATCAAAGAATTGAGTGGGTGGGTTCTCTTGAACGGCAAGTACGGGACGCTTGTGGGAAGATCTCACTCCAAGTTGTTGACGCAGATACTCAATGAAAGCAAGAAAATTTTCCCCGGTGCAGCTCTTAACGTTGAACGGTTTAAACTCCATTCTTGTTGACATTTTACGCGTAGTTGACTTGGGATCAAATTCTTTGTGCAATGGAATTGATGATGTTGAATTTAATTTGCTGCAATTCACGGTCAACAGAAAAGACGTCAATAAATTCATAGTGTATAGTTTAATTTAAAAAAAAAAAATCTTGTGCTAAAGCGTATGTTTTAACTAAGAATCACAACATTAAAAGCTCATACAGTCTTCTCACCCTTAGCCACACCTGATTGAATATTGGTACCACACCTGATTGAATCTTGGTAGGACAAAATGGTCACTACCTGGTGATTGAAAAGTCATGGAAGTTAAGATAGTGTGGTACCAATATCTGCAGATTAACAGTAGTGTGGTACCAAGATCTGCAGATAAATAAAACCCAGGTGAAACGATGAATTGTCGAACATCAATCTTATTGTCCGTAGTAATGAAGGGAAAAAAAAAATAATTCAGATTTCGACGGGACCTTTTCGAGTGATATGAAAAATCTAACCTAATTCTCATCACATGCTCATCGATATTAAATTTTGTGTTGGATCAGGAAAACAAAAATAAAGAACTAAAGAACAAAAATATTTTCAGAACCAACATTCAAAAATAAAGCAAAAAAGAGCATATGAGAATCCATGAAACATGAGTATAATAAAAAAATCTCACCACCATATATGAGACTCCCGCGGCAGTTTTCCGACAGCGACGCCATTAAATCCTCTGTCGACGCAATAAACATTGAAGATCGACAAAGATGAAGAAGAGTATGAAGAAGAAGAGGATGAATAGCCGATAGGAAGGAAAAGAAAAACTAATGAAGAAAGAGGAAAAAGAACGGAGGAAGAAGAAAGGCAATCGACTCCGCGGATGTACCTACTCCACGATTATCTCATATGGCCCAACCCCTTTACCATCTAAACATTGTGAAGAAAATGAATCTTATTTGTTTCCCATCCAATAATACCCGTCAGACCTCAGCATGCGATGGGCTTCAAGTAGGAAAGCCTAATGAATCATTTCTTCACCAATTAATGCATGAGATGTGCCGACCCCTACGGAAGGAAATTTTCAAAATTCACATGTGGGGTGGCTCTTGCGCAGCTTGAAAAATAATAAATTATTATATTTTAGTTGGATCCGCTACAATAATCCTTCCTGTTTTGAATATAAGATAAATTTAATTTTTTAAAGAAATTAATAAAGCTAAATAAGTTACTTAGTCACATCATATATTATATATCTTTAGATATTATATATCTTCTAGATTATCAACCGTATGAGTCATATCCGGCTCAACATTAATATGTGATAAGAAAGCAGTTGCAAGTTCATTGTACTCATTCCCCTCTTTATGGTTATTGGCGTTATCTTCATTATTATTCTCATCACCAATATTTAAATAAGAATCATATTCATCCTCTTTCTCGATTTCATCCATGATGTCTTCTGCATGAGGGAGTGAACATGGTGGTTCATTGTTGCCACCGTACAACGAAGGTTCAAATGAGTGAAAATTTTCCATGACATTGGTAAATATGAACTCTTGTCCCACAATGTTAACCTCACTGCTACTTGCTGGAAATGTATTTCCTACATTATTTATTATTTGTTGTAATTCAACATGGTCATCATATGGTAAATCACATATGTTGGCACACAACTCTGCACATATCAATTGAGTTGAAAATCTTCCAGTCACTTGCCATATTTGTTGTATGTTCGAGTCATCTTCCAAATTGTATGCCTGGTACTGTGGTGGATTTATGCATGTAGGATATCTGTACACTATATTAGTCTTGATTTAATTGGAAGGAAGTTGTAGCTTTCATCCGATAACTTGCTTCAGTTTACTCAAGGTAATATTCGGATCAACTTTGATTATTTGCACCCTATTAGACTTAAATGTTTCACCGGATGGGCCATTATAAATTTATCCATTTGAAAATATACACACGAACTTAGGGGTGAGTATCAGTTTTTCAGTAAAAACCGAACTATCAAAATAAAGGAAATTATGAAACCGAACCGAAACCGAACAATCGAAATAACCAAAATTATTCGGTTTGGTTTCGGTTTTGTAAGAAAAAACTGAAATTTTTTTAGCCTTCATTTTTTACTTCAAATATCTGAATTTTCAACAGCAAAAATTAATACAAATTATAAAATTAAATAACCTCATCAAAATCCAAAGAAAGATGATATAAAACAAAGTATAAACAACATATTACATATATGATCAATGTAGTTTGGAGTACTCAATACTCCAATAATGGAACTAAAGAAGGTTTTTGAAAGATGCAGAATAATTGTATTCAACATTACTTAATCCAAAGAAAACATAAAAAAAAATTCAAAAAAATGAATATCCAATGATATATCATTCTTTATCTTGCATCCGGTTTTTCAGTGGTAGTATACTCTTTTAATATTTTCGGTTTAAACCGATTTTTTTTTAAAAAAACCGAACCTAACCGAAAAACCGATGAAAACCAAAAAAAAAAAAACCGAATATGCACTGAACACCGAAAAAACTGAACCGAAATCTATTCAATTCGATTCAGTCTTCGGTTTCGGTTCAGTTTTGCTCACCCCTACACGAACTTCTTTCTATGATTCATCCTACTTCTTAAATATTACATTACAATTATTAATAAATTTAAATGACATTGTCAAAACAATTTAAATTTAGAATATGAAATTTAAAAAAAAATCATCATAAAAAAATATTCATAATTGTCTCACCACATTATATATAACACCAACAAATAATCATAATAAAATATAAAATATTATTCTTCATTTACCTTTCACTACTTTTTTATTTATAAATTTTTGTGGCAACATATTTCAAAATATATTTTATTTCTTATTATATTTTTGGTTAATTAAAAAATAATATATATTATCATCAAAATATACAAAAATTGACGATCATAAATTTGGCATACTAAAAAATTGTATTTATTTATTTATTAATATTTTTTATTAAACATATTTCATTCACAAATAATGAATATACCCATTTTTTAAACCTACAAATAGATATGCCTTTATATTCTATCATTTTCTATTTATACTCCCTTAAATCCTTCTCATAAGTTACATTCTCTCTCATGGGCATGGTCCTTTTTGTAAGCAACAAATCTCTCTTTTTTTTTTAAGACAAAAATATAGTTATAAAAAGGATCAAAGTGATAGTTGTAACTTATAAAAAGAACCGAAAGAAATAGTTTCTTTCATTTTACATTTATAAATTATATGTAATACATAAATATTTTATCAATAATATTAAGGAAAGAGAGTGAGTAATATACCAAGTCTCCGACATGCAAACCCATGAAACGTTACCAGCGAACGTGCCACAGAGAGTGAAACTTGTATTTTATCAATAATATTATATATAAATAATATAAAATCACTACAACTGTATAAACATAATAAAAATATATACTTACTAAAATATATCTTGTTCTTGGGGTAAAAAATCTTTTTTCTAAATATTTTAACTACACACACATATTCTAAATATTTTATATATTCCAAAATCTTAATCTATAACTATATTTTAAATATTATATACTATTACATATGTCATTCCATATCTTGGGATATATGGGAGTTTTTTTTTTAAAAGTTTTATCCTACCAACATTAAAGTTTTTGGGTGAGCTAGTCTTTCGGCAAATAATATAAATATACAAACAAGGTTCTGCAAAATAAAAACATATTTGCTAATATCATGACACAAATTTCACATAGGCCAAATCACATGCTTAAAAATAAAGATCAAATTTAAATTTTGAGGTCTAAAAACTGACCTATATTACCATATAATCCAGGATAATACTTACAGTCAAAATAAGATGCACCTATTTTGATTTTCCAAATTGTTGAACCAACCACCTAAAAATAAAAAATAGTAAAATAATAGTTATCAAGGGCAACTTAAATGAAATTCAAATTATATATTACAAACTACCAAATTAAGAAATAAACCTAGAGCTGAAACAACTTACCCACAAACAACAATAAGAAAAAGACTGATGCAAAAAACCAAGAATGAAACAACAAAGCAAAAGAATAAAATAAGGAGGATGAGGAAAGAACTGAGTAATATGTAAGAAGGAAAAATGAAACTATTAGAGTTAAATGAGATGAGAAAGAAAAAAACGGCAGACTGAGGATATTTTAGGTAGAAGCTCTCATTTTTGTCATCTCAAACTTAATATACTATTTACAATGATTTTGTTTAACTATTTGTGTGATTTTGATATTATATATTTGCGTAATAAGCCATATATATATATAGAACACATATACTACCATATATAAATACTAATGCATATTAAAAAAAGATACACTGCTACATAAGAATGGGATTAGATTTTATGAATATGGATATAATCTAATCTAATCTTCTAATAAAAAAAGTAAACTACAATTTATTTTATAATAAAATTATTTACATGTCTACATCTATAATTTTTTTTAAAAAAATTAACATGTAAACAATTTGATGATGAAATATCTATTACTGGTATCATTCAACAAAAGGAATACAAAAATTATAAAAATAATTAACCAAGAGAATGTACCTTACCTAGATGAAAAATCATGCTCTAAGATTGAAATAAATAATGCAACTAGCTAAGACCACAAATGCCACACTTTAAAGAAGGAGGAAGATGGAATGGAATGAGCAAACTTTAAAGAGAGGGCTTCAAAAGGAGGAAAATGGAATGAAGGGAGTTGGATAAACCAAAAGGATTTCAATGACAAAATAAGAATGCTGAAGAAGTATGCTCCATACACAAATATACTCGAAAAAAATACTGTGTAATCACATGCAACCTTGATTTGATGAGGTTGTGGGAATATCTGGAAAAGCATGTAGAATCTCTGTATTTATTTTAGTGATGGGAATCTCTTTGATAAGAGTTTTTCCCAACTGTGGGAAAATTATCTCGGGTAAAGGAAAAATGCTGGGCGATATGAAAGTTCTATGTATATGAGAGCATGTCGCTAAAAGACAAGATAAAACTCGTTCACACTGTAAACGAGTTTATTTTTTCAGTACAAGACAAAATGGAACTCGTTTCAGCTTTGAACAAGTTCTGTGTAAATTTAAATTTCATCTTTAAGAGAACGAGTTCCTGTATAATATGTTGGCAAATATTTTTAAAAGTGTAGCATCTGAGTAAATTTTTTTACTATTTGTCGTATCAAGGTAAAAAAGCCTCCTCCCTCGACTCGACACTTGTAAGGGAAGTTAAGACCTAAAAGGTAATTATGTGTGTGTTTGAGATAGCGGTAGGAAAAATGATTTATTATGATTATAATTTATTAAAAATGACTTAATAGAAAAGTCAGTTTTTATAATGTGATTTATGTTTGGATGAACGATTTATTTTTGGACAATAAGTGCTTATAAATCGTAATTTATGGTATACGAGATAAGTATATGAGATGAGTTTTATCTCGACTTACGTAATAAGTGACTTAATAGAAAAACTATAGTGATGAGCTTATTTAATAAGTAGCCTATTCTACCCGTAATTAAAATAAGCTGAACCAAACATTACAAAAACACAACACATTTTTATTTAGGCTTATTATCCAAAAACGAGTTTATTTCTGCACAATAAGCTGAACCAAACACACCCTATAAATAGTGAAGGAGGGAAGGAGAGGGCGATCATATGAAAATCTGAGGAGGGACCAGAGGAGTTTGTCCCTGGAGAAGAAGGAAACTGGAACCCCGCGTGCAACTTCATATTTCCAGGCAAGGTGAGTCTCCCAAATCCCTATCCATCTTTGATCTCTTCGGTCTCTACTAATTTGGGATTGGGCAAAAAGAAAAAAAACAGAAGTTTGAATCTTGGATCCAAGTAGAGGAAAAAACGCTGGTTAAGGAAGGCGAATTTCGAATTCCTTCTCCCCTGTTCTGGTTGTGCGATTCTGATAATTGTGAAGGTCTAAATTGTTTGTTTGAGAAGGGGGCTGGGTTTAATCGGCTGTTGTGTAGGGTTGTGTTGGCTGATGATAAATGAGGATCTTATATGATCACAGTATGTTTCCAGATTCCTAAATTAGTATTTTTGAAGTTTCTGAGATTGGTGTATCAAGATCTACATTTCTATAGGTATTTGGGTTCTCTAAAAAGTGTGTTATATGGTTAATCAGATTATCATTATGCTGTCCAAAATATTTTTCTTGGGTGACAGAGTGTGCATAATTGCCAATCAAGTGCAGGGTATATGTTAGTCAAAGATAGCTTCTGTCGACACACACGACTTCACACACGAATTGATGAATTTGTATAGTATTAGAAATAGGTTTCATATTACGATTCGTTGTATATAAATATGTAGTTTTGCATTTCATAAATAAGATTGAAGTTTCAATTTAGAACATGGTACCAGAGCCTTCCTGAGATTCTAGCTCATTCCAGTTTTCCGGCGACATCACCATTTTTTCTGGCCACAAAAAGCTTTGTTTTTGTCTGTCTCAGATCCACTTTGCCTGAACCTTTTCCTCTTACACGCGCCACATATCCAGCATCCCTGACCCAAAATTGGCTCACCCCAGAAAAATCACACGGTTCCGACGGCGCGTCTTATCTCACGCGCCGACTAACGCTCCGCCACCAGAGACACGCGCCAGCGCATGGGAGCTCCTCCGGTGTCCGTTCAAGATGCCGTTTGTGGCGTTCTGATCGACTTCTCATCCTCTTTCTGCCTCTGAATTTTTATGGTCATCCGACATGTTTGAAATTTGAGCTTTGGTCTTCGCTTCCGTTCCCACGTTTGTAAGTTTGTCACTGAAGTTATTGTTCTGAGATTCGTGTTTTATGTTTTTCGAGGGTCCCTTGCTTTGTTTGAAGTCTTCCTCTTCCTGACATATTAGATTGATTGAGTATCTATCTGTGGGTCCCGAGAGTTGCAGTTAATTTGAATTAAGGGCGTGGTACATTCCTTTTCTGTTTTTTGATTGGTTATTAACCTTGCTACTCTGTGAAGATTATTTGCATACCATTACTCAACTAATATTATGGCTGATTCTAAAACCTCTGATATGTTACCTAC
Source organism: Inga oerstediana (assembly GCA_963210345.1). NCBI lineage: Eukaryota > Viridiplantae > Streptophyta > Magnoliopsida > Fabales > Fabaceae > Inga > Inga oerstediana. The sequence goes on from OY723401.1 coordinate 70,521,672, forward strand.
GTCTGGTAAGATCACTGCTTCACAGTTGAATTGGACAAATTACAGTGATTGGAACAAAACTATTAGAGTCTATTTTCTGGGAATTGAAATGGAAACTCATTTAACGGAGGATCCTCCTTCTGGTAATGAAATAAAACTTTTGACTTGGCAAAGAGCGGATGCTCGACTTCTGTTTCAAATTCGAAACTCTATTGAACCAAGGATTTTGTCTTCAGTTAGTCACTGCAATTCTGTTAAAGAAATTATGCAGTACCTTGAATTTATGTTTTCTGGCAAAGGCAATATCACTCAGATTCATGAGATCTGTAAAGGATTTTATCGCTCTCAACAACAAGGCCATCCCTTAAAGGACTTCTTTCTCGACTTCAAGCGGTTGTATGAAGAAATGAAAGTACTTATGTCTCTACAGGCAGATCTTTCAACTCGTGTTAAGAATCTAGAACTTCAGGCGATTATCAGCTTTCTTGAAGCTCTTAACCCTTCATATGAAACGATTCGTTCCCAGATTTTGTCTAGTCAAGAGCTTCCTTCTCTTTAAGATGTTTTCTCCCGGGTTCTTCGTGCTGATAGCTTGATTCACTCTTCTGTAGATCCAACTGCAGGTGCTCTAGCTGGACGTGGTCCCTTTGAGAACAGGAATTATGGGTACAAACAAAATACTCATTATCCTACAATGACTTCTGGCAGTATTATTTGCAATTATTGCAAGGAACTTGGACACATTAAGAAAAATTGTTGAAAATTGCAAAATAAACAGCAGCGTGATCAACAGTGTGGCCTTGCTCATGTTGCCCATACACCTGGTCTCCCTGATTCTGGATCTTCTTCTGCCGGGGCACTAGCCACAGGTACTCTGTCCTCTGGTCTTACTACTGCTTCAACTAAGTGGATCATTGATTCTGGTGCCACCGATCACATGACAGGTAATCATCACTTATTCTCTTCATATGCCCCCTATACCAACCCATCATCCATATTTGTTGCAAATGGTTCTCCCGTACGTGTTACTGGCTCAAGCACTGTTCAACCAACTGCCTCCCTCTCATTATCCTTTGTTCTTAACGTTCCAGATCTCACCTTTAACCTTTTATCTCCAAGTAAACTCACTCGTAAGTTAAACTGTTTTATCTCATTCTTCCCTGATCATTGTTTAATTCAGGATCTATCGACGAAGCAGATTATTGGTAGAGGCTATGAATCTGGTGGACATTACATCCTTGATGATCAGGTTCCACGTTCTGTTGCTTGTTCTGGTGGGTCGTCTCTGTTTGAAGTTCATTGTCGTTTAGGTCATATGTCGCTTTCGTCTCTCCGAAAAGTGTATCCTCAATATTCTTCTGTGTCTACTTTAGAATGTGAGTCCTGTCAGTTTGCCAAACATCATCGTATTCATTTGGCACCTTGCGTCAATAAACGGGCTGCGTCCCCCTTTGAGTTAGTACATTCTGATGTTTGGGGTCCTTGTTCAGTTATGTCTCAAACCGGTTATCATTATTTTGTCACTTTTGTTGATGATTTTTCCCACACCACCTGGCTTTACTTAATGAAACAGCGTTCTGAATTGTTTACTCATTTTTGTAATTTTTGTGCTGAAATTCAAACCCAGTTTAACACACCTGTGAAAATCTTACGAAGTGATAATGCAAAAGAATATTTTTCCACCCAATTCACGGATTACATGCAAATTCATGGTATTCTTTACCAATCCTCTTGTGCTTATAACCCTGCTCAAAATGGTGTTGCTGAAAGAAAGAACCGATATCTCTTAGAGACTGCTCGAGCTCTCATGTTTCATTCCTCAATCCTTAAACGTTTTTGGGCTGATGCTGTCTCTACTGCTTGTTTTCTCATCAATCGCATGCCTTCGACTGTTCTTGGTAGGGATATTCCATATTCTGTTCTGTTTCCCACATCTAAGCTGTTTCCTGTTGATCCTAAAATCTTTGGCTGTGTTTGTTTTGTTCGGGATGTCCGTCCTAGTGTTAGCAAACTTGATCCCAAGTCCCTAAGATGTGTTTTTCTTGGTTATTCTAGAATTCAGAAAGGTTATCGGTGTTACTCTCTGGATCTCCGTCGTTACCTTGTATCTACCGATGTTATGTTTCATGAGTCCTCTTCTTTCTTCAAGACTTTGTCCGTCTCTGAGTCTCCCTCTGTCATGGATAATTCAGATGATATCCTAGTTTATCCTGTTCTTCTCTCACCAGTACAGGCTGCTGTTCCGGAATCTGACATCGTCAATGATGCTGATGTTACTAATGATTCACCTCCGCCACCTCCTGCTTTGCCAATTGATTCTGTAGATGTCTCCCTCGTTCCTGCCTCTGTTTTCGCCAATCCTCCTCTTGCTGTTACTGAACCACTTGTTCCTGCTTCTATTGGTACTACTTCGATGACCAACCTATTGCACTTCATAAAGGTACACGTCCTCATTGTCCTCCGAAACGATATGCTGACTGTGTCTACCCTATATCATCTTTTGTCTCTTATCAGTCTTTATCAACTGTTTCGTCTTCTCTTGTGGCCACTCTTGATTCCATTTCCATACCTACTACCCTTCACCAAGCTCTAGCTCACCCTGGTTGGCGTGCCGCAATGGAAGAAGAACTCTTGGCATTAGAAACAGCTGGAACCTAGACTCTTGTTGATCTCCCTCCTGGAAAGAAAGCCATTGGATGTAAATGGGTATTTGTTGTTAAGACTAAGGCAGATAGTTCCTTGGAACGACTCAAAGCTCGCCTTGTTGCCAAAGGATATGCCCAAACTTACGGTCTTGATTACTCCGAGACTTTCTCTCCTGTAGCCAAACTCACTTCAGTTCGTCTTCTTGTTTCTTTGGCAGCTACATATCATTAGGAACTGCATCAATTAGATGTTAAAAATGCTTTTTTAAATGGTGATCTTCTAGAAGAAGTTTATATTGAGCAACCACCAGGGTTCGTTGTTCAGGGGGAGAATAGGAAAGTGTGCTACCTCCGGAAGTCACTGTATGGTCTAAAGTAAAGTCCTCGAGCCTGGTTTGATAAATTCTATAATGTGGTCAAGAAGTTTGGGTTACATCAAAGCAAATGTGATCACTTTGTGTTCTACCAACAATCTGATACAGGCATGATTCTTCTTGTAGTATATGTTGATGATATTGTGATTACAGGAAGTAATTGTTTTGGAATCTCAGAACTTAAAATCTTTTTGAACTCTCACTTCCAGACAAAAGATTTGGGATCATTAAAGTATTTCCTTGGTATTGAGGTTTTGAGCAGTAAGAAAGGTATTCTTTTGACTCAAAGAAAGTATGTTCTCGATCTCTTAAAGGAGACTGGAAAACTTGGAGCTACACCAAGCAGCATCCCCATGATTCTGAATCCTTGTCTAGATCTTGATGCTAGTATGTTTGATGAGCTTCCTGATGATTTGAAGAAGAAGATTGATCCAGAGAAATTAAAGCCATTTCCATTTCCTGAGAGATATAGAAGACTTATTGGGAAACTGAATTACCTAACAGTAACTCGTCTTGATATAACCTTCTCAGTTAGTAGGCTCAGCCAATTCATGGCATCACCAATAGTGGCACAATGGGAAGCTTTAGAACATATCTTGCATTATTTGAAAAGCTCTCCAGGTCTTGGTATTCTCTATACAGATTATAGGCACACTAAAGTTGAGTGTTTTTGTGATGCGGATCATGCAGGATCAAAGGCCACAAGACGATCTACTACAGGTTACTGTGTGTTTGTTGGTGGAAATTTGATATCTTGGAGAAGTAAGAAGCAAGGAGTTGTGTCAAAGTCAAGTGCCGAAGCGAAATACAGAGCCATGTCACAATCAGTACAAGAAATTGTATGGGTACTTCAACTTTTGAAAGAAATTAGCATCGTCACAACGTTACCTGCAAAACTATGGTGCGACAATAAAGCAGCACTTCATATAGCATCGAATTCTGTGTTTCATGAAAGAACAAAACATATTGAGATTGATTGTCATTTTATACGTGATAAGATTAAAGAAAATATTGTGTCTACAGGGCACATACGGTCTGACGATCAACTGGCAGATTTTCTAACGAAAGTCTTAAATGGAACACGGGTTCAATATCTTTGTAACAAGTTGGCCATGATTAATATATATGCTCCAACTTGAGGGGGAGTGTTAGTCAAAGATAGCTTCTGTCGACACACACGACTTCACACATGAATTGATGAATTTGTACAGTATTAGAAATAGGTTTCATATTACGATTCGTTGTATATAAATATGTAGTTTTGCATTTCATAAATAAGATTGAAGTTTCAATTTAGAACAGTATATATATTATTGAGTTGTTTGATAGTTGGGTGCGGTGAAATCAGATAACTTGAAAGCTGGAAATAATTTCAGAATAGAGAAAGATGATACATATGCTAGTTGCTAAGTTAAAATCAGTTTCAAGATGCATTTATATTCATAAGTGCTGTAATCAGTGATGTTTCATGCTAAATGAGAATCATGGCCTCAGAATTAATGTTCTTGAGCTGAGATTTTTGAGTCTTGATGTTAATATATCTCTAATTGAACTAATGCTTGTTTAGCTGAGTTGTTGAGGGTTGAAATTTAATTATGAGTTACTGTGTTAAGGTTTCAGAATTATGGTTGGAATAATGTTTAAGTGAAGCAAGCATAATTGGACGTGGGTTAGAGCTTGTAGAGATTTTATCTGATTAAATGTTATATGATGCTATATGGATTTGGAAGCTAAGGAAATTGACTTAAGTTTGATTGTTTATTGCTTCAAAATGCCCACCAATTATTATAGGTGGTCAACTAGTGCTTGTAGACATCAAGATGATTGAAATGTTGATTATATTTAAATCTGGAAAAATAATTCCAGAACCAAAGGAAGGGGTTGTTGGAAATTTTTAGGAGATTAAAGTAATCAAATGCCACAGAGGGAGGCCGCTGGGATTTGAGGTCTGAGAAAATGTGTTCCTTAAGCTCTCTCCTACTACTGGCATAGGGCGTTCGATAAAATCAAAGAAATTAAGCCTCTTCATAATTTTTGGGATGTTACAGTTTGATTGTTGGATGAGTGAGAGATTGAGTTGGGGGAATAAGATCTTGGTTTTTTTTTTCTTCCTCAAAAAATATGACATGGAAAAAAGAGGGGTGATGTGGATGCCAATACTGCATTTTTGGTTAACAAATGTTGACTATCAGGGCTTGATAACAGACGGGCGACATTGCCCCGTTTCCTACACTTGCAAAATATATTTGCCCCTCGAAAATTTCCTGGTGTCCAGTGCCCATTTGTGAAAACTTTCACGGCATTTTAGCTCTTGAACCCTTTTATTAAAATATTTTATATTTTTTTTTTACTTTTCATCTTTGGCACTTTTGAACTTTTTAAATTAAATTTTAATAGTTAAAATTTATTTATATGTTTTTTCTAGATTATAATATATTTTTATGAAAAGTTAAATCCCAGCAATTGGAAATTGATCCAATAGTAGGGAAAGTAAACGAAGAGGAATGGAGAGGAAGTTCAATGGAGATACCTCTTTCTTCCCCTTCTTCACAGTGGCTTGTGAATGCCTAGTTGAGCTTTGAAATGAAAGTTCTTTTTAACTTTTTGGATTATATATAGACCCAGATTGGAAAACTAAGAAATAAAAGAAAGCATTATTCAAGTTCATATAATTCCACGTTTTACTTGGGGAAATATGTTGTTGATATCTGTAACAGTATATAGCTGTGAGTGAGTATATATATCAGGACACATATTGCAAAATTAGAAAAGTAAAAGAAAGGATTGGATTTTATTCAAGTTTATATTCTGTAATGTCGTCATTCCAAAATTACAGTGGCTATAATAATTAAAAATTCCTAAATAAGTCTTTTGAAAAATTGAATATACGTTGCCAATATCAAAAGTTAACGATAGTCTCGTATTCATCTTCAAATCAATATTCACTATTCGCTATATATAGGGCCTGTTTGGGAAGGCGGTGGGTGCTGAAAAAGCATGATAGAAAGGGAAAAAGCATGGTGCTAGTAAAATAAGGTGTTTGGGTTGGCATTTTTTCAACTGAGCTTTTAGGGAAAAAGCTATTTTTAAAAAGAAATCACTAAGGCCTACTTTTGACAGTATAGATGGGTTTCTACCACAACCAATCCAAATATAAATCACAATTACAATATGAATTTTATCCTGTCTTAAGTTTGCATAAGTCCTATTGGAGAAAAGCCTCTTCACCACTGCTATTGCGAACAGGCCCATAATTAATGAAAATTGATGTTTTATAATATTATATAGACTCAAATTGCAAAACTAGGGAAATAGAGGAGAAAGCATGGGAAGTAAGTATTCATTGGAAAAAAAAAGAAGGCAAAATTAAAGCCTATATATACTAGATGATGAAAAGTACTATGATTTAAAGTGCATTAAAGTAAATTTTTTAAGCGTATTATTTTATTGAATTCTTTAAGTTCTAGTTAAGCAATTATTATCCATTTAGGTCGGATCAGATTCATACTGTTGTTTTTCATTTAATTCAAAATAATTTAGTGCTTTTTTAAAATTCTAGTTACTGTGATCCGGCTTAGTTGGATTCAAACTGTTGTAATTATTTAACAGTACTTGATTGTGGTTTTTTAAAGTCTGTACTGTTTTATCTGATAAGAGAACCTGATCCCCTTGTAATGGCTTTATTTTAGTTTTTTAAACTCTGTACTGTTTTATCTGATACGAGAACCTGGTCCCCTCATAATGGCTTTATTTTAGTTTTTTAAAGTTCTGTACTGTTTTATCTGATAATAGAACCTGGTTCCCTCGTAATGGCAACAAATTTCTCTTTGACTTTTAAGTTAAATGCACAATTTGTTGGGCAACGTATAATATATAATGCACCCTTGTTAATCAATCACCTCATTTAATTTGTCTTAATATCTAATGAATAATTTTTCTCGTATCTCTTGTTCAACGAGTAACTGAATACTTCCAAAATATAGAAGCATTACCCAACAGTCTTTCATTTAATTTGTTTTTGTTTAATGAATACTTGCAGTTAAATTTAGTGGCGGCATCACTCTGTGAAGTAAGTAGCTGAATAACTCTACAATTTGCCTTGGCCTCCCTCCCGCAATTCATCATTCCTAATCTGTCTATATACGGACAAGAAGAAATAAAAGAGATGTATACCAACATTCAGTAGATTAAGAGTTCCATATATCATCAACAGTCAACATATTCATTTAAGCAAAATGGTACGTATTATATGTATATATATGTAACACTATCTCTAAGTTATTAATTTTGTCATTAACATATGCTCATCTATTCATATTGGTTTGTTGTGTGGCCAGCAATCCTTGAAAGGAATGATTTGTGTAGGACCGTGGGGAGGTCAAGGTGGTGACCGTTGGAGTTTCAAGGCTAGCCTTGCCATAACTGAGATAGTAATCACCCATATTGTGAACGTCAATATACATTCAATTTCTTTCAAAGATGCCAGTGGTAATATTTCTGGCACATTGGGATTCAGGGGCCCCAATGTTCAAGCTGAAACGAAAAAGGTGACTTGGTTATTTAATACTCCCTTAATTTCAGTCCTTAATGTTAAACATATTTACTTAATTTGATTAGATTAAGAAAGTTAGTTTTGTTGGTTAATATGACATGTTTTTTTTTAAAAGACCCTAATCATTTTCTTTGATTTTCTTAATCTCTCTTATTTAATTATTGTCAAGGGAGCATCAATAGAGGTAAATTACTAAAAGATTGACACATTTAGGAAAAAAAAGGTCTTACATTTAGGATCAAGATTAACTTCCTAATTATCAGTAGCACTTAATCATTGTCATACACAAATTACTTATAGCTTGTATGTATCATTATATCATTCGTAGGGCCAAATGGCCCTCGGAGTATTTGATGTCTATAAGTGGAAATTATGGAGACCAGTATGGACTATTAGTAATCAAGTCCCTATCGTTTATTACAAATCTCGACACTTATGGACCTTTTGGAACAACTTCTGGTGATGACACGCCTTTCTCTATCCCAATAGCCGATAGTGTCGTTGTTGGGTTCCATGGGAGGGCTGGTGATCTCGTTGATGGACTTGGCATTCTTGTGCGACCAGTAAGTAATAACACATTCAATTTGATTCTTCTACTTAGTTTCATAAACTATATATGACTATTGGTTTTGGTGCAGGTAGATTCACTTAATGGAACCATTTCAATTGGACCATGGGGGGTCCAGGTGGAGATCCTTTTAGTTTTAGGGTTCAGAGAAGTTGGATAAAAGATATAATAGTTCAACATCGTGGTACTATCAACTCCATCGCTTTCAAAGACGCCAAGGGGCACTACTATGGAAAATTTGGTGGCCTGGATCCAAATGACACTGGTGTGGAAAAAACAGTAAGTTTATTATTTAATTTATTGTTTGCGTATTTGAGATCAAAAATCAAATTAATTAATCACTTCTCTTTTCTGGATCATTCTTCATTGTACAAACTTGGTTTCTCTTGTGTGAGCTAATTGTGCATGCATATTCATTTCTAGAGCTGGGAATCAGGGCCGGCCCGGCCCTACAGGGCTGGCCCTTGACGGGCCAGGGCCTAACAGGGCCGGCCCTAAAGGGCTCGGGGTCAGGAAAATTGCAGTTTTCCAAGGCCCGGCCCGAGAGCGTCAGGGCCAGGGCCGGCCCGCAAGGCCTGGAAATCCTTTTCACAATATTTAACTATTTTTCCTGCATATTTTCCCCAGAGAGATATAATTAGCAAATAACAACGATTAAAGTTCTAATTTAATACATAAATGTTGTTAACATTAAGGTTTAAATAACATGTTTCTTGCAACAAACAAATACAGTTACTAATGTATAATCAAAGGTAAAATCATGTCCATAAATAACTCACACAAAGGCCAAAGTATAAGAAGGCAAGAAGCTAAATACTCTAACCTCTAAACAACATGAGTATGACGACTATCATTTTTACCTTCTTCGCCACTATCATCAATTTCAAGGACATTTGATTGTGTTTCACTTTGAGCAGTAGATTCAAATAGTCAAATAATCACAACCTCCATAACAAATCATACTCTGTCAAGCAGAATAGTATATAATATGATTTTAGTCTAAATAGGCAGAACAATATATTCAAAAATCATAATATAATTCAATTAGACAAAACAATATACTCAAAAATCATACTCTATACAATATGAGGACAGAGTGATATATAGATTCAATAAGGTAATTCAAAAATGTAACATGGTTCCTTTCCAAGTAAAAAAATAAAAGGGCCTAAAGGGCCGGCCCGAGGCCCTCCAGGGTCGGCCCTTTTAAGCCCGAGGCCCTACAGGGCCGGCCCTTTTAGGCCCAACTTCCTTTTGAGGCTACAATTTACAAGCCCGGCCCTTGAAGGGCCAGGGCCTAAAAGGGCCGGCCCACGTTTTCCCGGCTCTATTCATTTCATGATGTGTAGGTTAAAATTAATGGGCCATCAGAGTATTTGACGTCCATAAGTGGAACATATGGAGAATATGAGGTGTTTGTTAACGATTTGACACCCAATCGGACGATTGAGTGGTCAAATCGGTCAAACACAGTGATTTATCTTAAAGAGAGCATTTGGTTGGACGATAGAGTTATAGAAAGAAGCTAGAAAAAGTTCCGATGGATATAAGTTAGGAATTGAAGCTTATGAATGAGTCTTGAGTATTGGTTTCTGCTTTGAGGAGTATTTTTATATTTTTGGGATCAATAAGGTACTTAAAATCACTTCTAATCACAAAACTTCTTTTATGAAAAATGTTCTAAATAATTTTCTCTTTCTTTAGATAGTAATCTTTTGTTAGTTAGAGAATATTTTAGGATAAAAGTTTAGGTAAGTTTTGAGTTTTGTGTGTTGAAATGTAGAGAATAATTAATAATTAATTTTAATCAGTTTAGATTTATTATTTGATTGTTTTATGATTTTATAATTAATTGTTTTATTAACATGTCATAAATTAGTTTCTATATGGTGTTTTTACAGATTAAATTTAGTTTAAATAATTTATGTGGATTATTGAAGGTATTATTGAGATTTTAATCGGTTTATTTTGTTAAATTTTAAATCATGTGAAAATATGAGTTAGGGTTTGATATTTAAATTAGAGTTTGATATAATTTATAAAATTTAAGTTTGTATAATTTCTAATTTATTTGCATTTTTATTGTAATTTTATTATGTATTTGACCATTGCCAAATTTTTAAAGTTAATTTTTGAGAAAATTATGAAAAAATCCCTCCGTGTGTAGATAACTTCCCAGGTCTTATTTGGCAATTAAGTTGCCAATGAGGTCTTTTTTCACAATTATCCCTTCATTTTTTTCATTTTTCATAATTTTTCAAATTTTTTCTCTTAAATAATACAAAAGTCACTTATGCAAAAGCCAAACCAAACATCATTTATTAAATATCATTTATTTTTACATAAGTTACTTATCCAATCGCCAATCCAAACACTCATTATTTTATCCATCTAACTTTTTTCCAATTTTAAAATTCCACAAGTCTAAGTAAAAATAAGTCACTTATCCAATCGCCAATCCAAACACACCCTATAAAGGTTTCAAATTGGTCACATCACTATCATTCATAACCAATTTTACCACATATGGACCTTTTGGAACTGCTTTAAGCGATTCTTTCACCGTACCAATCCAAGGTTCTCTCGTGATTGGATTCTATGGAAGGGCTGGCTACTTCCTTGATTCCATTGGCATCATCGTTAAATTGGCATCATCGTTAAACTTGCAATCACAAATTAATTCCTTTTATATGTGAACAAATAAGATAATGATGGTCTCTGACATTTAATGTGAATCCGGTAGGGTGTGTTTGGTTTGAGGGGAGGGGAGGGAAAGGGTGGGAGGGAGTGAGAGGGTGGGTAAATTATCTTTTTGGGTTGAACGAATTTAAATTTTGGGCGGGAACTTAAAATTTAAAAAAATGATAGGGTAAATTTTGGGTTTCTTTTATCTAAAATTGTAATTTCTCCTCCCCTCAAACCAAACACACCTTAAGGGGATTGCCATGGATCTATTGTGCTCAAATGCTCCATAAATTTCTTCTATGATGTATGGATGTGGAAGTGTTGATTAGTTGTCGTCCTTCAGTGTTGTTGGGGTTTCCATGGCTCATGTTTTGTTTGATTTCTTGACTTATGATTGTATTATATATCTCACGCAGATTTAATTTGTTTGGCCCTATAGTTCTTCTAACCAATATTTTAAGGGTTAAGGGGTAAAAATGTTCCAAAAGTTTTCACAGATACGCACTTGGTGTGTGGAAGTTTTTGAGGGGGTAGAATTGTGCTGGAAGTTAAAAAAATGGGGTAATATTGCCCTCGCTGTTAAAAGGTTCATTTTAACCGTCAAAGTTGGCTAATTAATTCACGTGACATTTTTTATATGCCACCTCCTCACTCCAAATGTGCCACCTCGTCTCTACTTAACCCTTCCTCTCCTTCCTCTCTCTTCCAAACCACTGTTGTCACTCTAGCTCCTCCTGTACTCCCTCCCTCTCTTCGGCTTCTTCCTTCTTCTACTCTCTCTTTCAAACTCAGAAAATCAAACCCCCCATATCTCTCAAGCTCCTAACATAAACAAAGCCAAGAGTAATTAAATTAGAGGAAGAACAAATTAATTTCTTAATTGTAGCAATTACTAAATTCTCAATTAAACAAATTTAGAAAACCCTTGTAGCTATTACTAAAATCTCAATTCAATGGACTTGAAGAGCCAAACTTCTTGGCCTCAATCGGGTATTTTATTTTCATTGCGGCGTCAATTGTGCTAGGCTTCTCCTGAACCTCCTCCTTGATCAGCGCGAAGGCCTCCGACTGGTTCTCGAGATTCGAAGGTTTGATTTCGTCATCGGTCGGAGCGTCCTTATGCTTGTTTTTCTTCTTTTTCTTCCTTATTGTCAATGGTTTTGCTCCTAGTGGCTGCTTTTGAAGCTCATTCTCCCTCATTTCACTCTTTCATACGAATCCGATATATTGTAACTACACTAATCTAAATTAACCCCTTAATCTAATTTTAACTATTTATTAGAATTCCGCGATTCGGTTGAAAGGACCTTATATATTCAGATAGATGGAGTAATATGGAAAATCTCATATAAAGCTACCTAAAATAGGGAAATGCTAAACCAGGTTAATAAATTCAATAAATTTTTATTTAAGTCATCAACCCAATTTAGGATTTTAAAATTTTGGTGAAATGACTTTAATGCCCCTCTTATATTTTCTCCCTTCTTAAAAGAGTTTTATCGCTTTATGGCTTTATTGCTCTATATATCAACATTAATATATGCTAAATCAAAGGAATTGTTTTTGTGTTCTAAAAGGATCAAGAATCGTTCAAGGAAAAAAAAAAAAGCAAAGTGTAACACATACCATGATAATATCATTGATATTAATTAAATGATTTTCAACTAAAAATCATTTAATTTTTTTCCCTAAAAAAAATATAATGTATTTATTTTTATTAATAACAATGATACAAAACAAAAATATTAAATGTAATTTTTTTTAAAAATATAATTTATTTATTTTTATAAGGTGAGATAAAACAAAAAAAAATAATAACACATGCCAACTTCATTTTGCAAAATTCAATTGAAATAAAGTGACTTTTACGAAGATTAATCAAAACTAGCCATGAATGATTTTTCCTAACATATAAATGTGATTTTTTAAAAAAATAATTTAGCTAAGATTTCAATTTTGAAGTTTTTCATTCTTTAATATGAGTTATTAATATTAATTTTTTGTTTCTAATCATCATACGGGTGTAAATTCTTACACTTTTTTTTAATGAAATTCATATACTTCTATGGATATTTTAGATAAAAAGATGTGAAATGCACTTAAAATTTTATAAAATGCTTTACATATTGAAATATAGAACTTCTCATAAAAAACTTTATATATGAAACAAATATAGTAAAATTTATATTTAATATATTTATTAAAAATATTTTTTTTATAGTGACATGTATTATATATTTTTTTGAAAAATGTGTTAATGTTAATAAAATGAACTCCTTGTTCAACAGTATTGTACTTTTTTTTTTCTTATGATGATAGTTAATATTTTTAAACAAAAGGCAAATCATATTTTTTTTTATTAAATATTGTAGATTTTCAGGCGCACCTAGAGTATAGTTTCGTACTCTCAAGATGCCCACACAAACTGGATCACGTCGGAGTTTGGTTATAATACACAACAAAATACACCAAAGGAAGGAAAGAAAAATGAGTTTTTCATAGTGTATCTGTTCTTGGGAGGTTGAATGTCTTATTGTTATGTAGAGCATAAAGCCACGTTAATAAATAATTGTTCCCACCAATTCCTAAGGAAAAAATCGTTCCTACCATTTGATTCAAATATTTGGGGAATATTTTCAACAATTGCTCCAGAATATTGTCAACAAATGCCCCCATAAAATTGGGTATTTTATTTTGACCCTAAGGCCAATGAGTGTGGGCCTAATCCACTAAGGGTGGATTAGGCCCATTTTCCAACATCTCATACTCACACTTGGTGGATTAGATACCATGAGCCTTGTCTCTTTCTCTTTCTTCTTTCATACTAGGTGCTTTGCCACAATCGCATGGGCATGACATCTCCTAGATGCCTGTACTAGGAATCCCTCTCATAGGACCAGCACAAAACAACATTTCTTTGTGTAGTTTGAATTTAATATTATACTTCATATGTTCTAGATTTACCAATATACACTTCCAAATGGAAGATCTAGTCCCTCTTAAGCCAAGATAAAACTTAGATTGCCTTTTCATATGCTTAGTTTCCTCACTTTATGAAACTACAAAAATTAATATTATAAGGGATATGTCTCAGACACCAATATAGATGTGTATATTCCAGGTAATCTTCCTTTCGCTCATATATCATTTTGATATGCGTCAACCGCTTTCCTAACATAATACCTTGGATTGTATCGGTCGTGATCATAGGACTAATGTAACCTCTTCCGTAATTATACCCGAAATTCGCGATTAAAATGAATTAGAGACTAATGGATAAACAAAACTCATTTAATATCCCATCTTTACGATTGGGTTTTTACAAATACCTTTCGAAGTCTAATATGCTTGGTCTCACATTTATATTTTGAATACAATTACTTCGCATGGATAAATCACATTTAGTATATATCAGAGTGCACAACATAAATCCGTCAATCCCGGGTTCATACCTTTCACCAATGAGTTTCAAAGGCACATTCGCCCATATACAAGTTCTCATACGGGGATTACACAATATCCTTTCAAACACATCCAAATACACATTCCAACCTATACAACCATGTATACATCCAAACATGTATAGTTATCCCAACTACAATGACAACCAACTACCAAATCTACAACCTGAGGAGGTCCTCGCCGCCCTTGGTTGCTTACTCCCTCCTTGAGCCGCTTGTCCTGTCTTAAACCTTTTCCGCCTTGAAATGTGTGTCTCGTAAAACATGTCGCAACTCGGCTCTCCACTTGGTCCTACAATTCCAAATGTACCATTTAGAGACTTCCATAGTATTTCTAGTGGTAATATTAGCCTATGGTGAAAATTTACCAAAATGCCCCCGGGACCCCGGTTCGGCTCTACCGTACTGGTCCGACTGTACTTTTTCCGAAATTTTGACATGGGTTATTTTGACATATTTTCACCCAAAGAATCCATTTCCGGAATCAGAATTACCAAATTCACTGCTAAAGGATGAAATTGCCCTTAGCAGCCATTATTTCAAGGTTTCAGGGCTATTTTTGCAATTTCACATTCGTGGGCTTTTCTCGCAAAGTGATCAACATCAACCTTACACAATTTTTCCTCCTGAACACAATGGAACCATCAAATTAATGAAATTCCAAACACATTCCAATGATATCAAAACACACTATGGCACCATCTTTATCATAATGGGCGCCCTCCCTATATTTTAAGTCAATATAGATGTTAATCCACAATTGAACTTAAATACCGGGTTTCGGCACTACTCATAACACATTCAAACCATAGTTCACATCGGATTCTCCAAAAGTATTGGTTTAACCATAATCACATCCATTTTTAAAGTCTTTAACTCATAATCAAAATTTGGGATATTACATTTATCCCTTGTAACAAAAATTTCGTCCTCAAAATTTGTTATACCACTTGGGACTTTAGTGGTTGCAGTACTACTCCACCGCCACCCCATAAAGGCAATAGTGCCATAACTTTAGCACCAATACTAATACAACCCAGTTACCAAACAAATGCAATCTCCAAAACGTACGATTGCCATAAATCACCATTATCGCACAACACAATTGCTGCGGCAGTACTTGCCAATATGGCCAATCGTGACAAACACATTCATTGCATGATTACTATCGTTGCAGGAACACAAAATAGTCACAAATTCTGAATCATGAGTGGCTAGCTCATTTCATAAACCTCAGGAATTGGGAGGCTTATGCCGCCACTTCGTTCAATCTAGTCACCCTTTCGAGAGTAACTCAAAGTACCTTGGGTTCACTACCCATAAACGACAGCACTCACGGCTGTATACACAGTGCGGCAGCTTCCACTGTAACCACAATAACAACAGCTCTCACTATATAATGAAATCTTGCGCTGTATTCTCATCTACCTCAGCTTTCGCTGGTTGCAAAAATACCTTAGCTTTCACTGTTTTCAAATTCACAATGTTACCCTCACTCGTACACCCACCAGTGACTCCGTTAGTGGTAACCGGGACTTCTGGGCATTAACAACATCGAGCCACTCCAGAATCTCAATCTCCTCTATCCAAAGCACCCAACACCACCCTCATCCTCTTTCTCTGCCGGTGATGCACACTACAATCATCTGAACCGTCGTTAGCTACTTAAGGACTATTGGCATGGTCACATTCCATCCTTATCCTCTTTGTCCGCCGGGGATGTACACTGCAATCATCCAAACTGTTGTTAGCTACTCGAGGATTATTGGAATGGAAATACAGCTCGGCAACTACTCCGAGGAGGCCATTTGGCATTGACCAAGTGGGTACTAAGGGTGTAACTCACAACAAACTCATAGCAAACTCAAGTTTTATGCATCGCCTTTCGGCTTTGGGTCAACACTATTGCTACCAGCCTGGTGGCTAGTCATGCTGGCCATGCCGGGGTAAGTGCCCTCACTAATGAGAAACCCCCCGATCATGTAGTCGAATTCACCATTAGCTGAACTAGCTCTGCTCTGCTACACAACCACACCCCAATCCTAACTCATTCACATAGCCTTTCCGACTTTTATATAGTCAATCCCCTGTAAACTACCGCCCCAGCGGAACGGTCCTCCCACCTGAACCCCTGATGGGCCGCAGATGCAAGACACATAAATAACCTTTCGGCTCACAAATAGTCAATCCCTCGTAAACTACCATCCCAGCAGAACGATCCTCCGCCATAGGAAACCCCCATGAGGCCATAGGTAAAAGACACATAAATAGCCTTTCGGCTCACAAATAGTCAGTCCCCCGTAAACTACTGTCCCAGTGGAACTGTCCTCCTATTGGAACCCCCGATGGGCCGCAGGTGAAAGATACACAAATACACAATCACATCAAGCTGGGACTGGATACATATATTCAACACCGATGCCTTTAACAACTTCACCTTTGGCAACATATGCTATACTACACAAATCACATCTCAATCTCAGCCCATTCACATAACAACATATGTCAATTCCTATGGCACTGTCCACTACTGGCACGGCCCCGAATGTAACACCCTGCCTTTAAACACGTAATTATAATTCGATAATGCACATTTAATTCGGATTAGAGACCATCGGATAACTTAAACTCATTTCAATCTCCTACTTTGTAGTAGGGTTTTTAAAAAACATTCAAAATCTCTTCCTGTTTCTGGTCTCCATTTCAAAATTCGAATATAATTATCTGTGCAGTTTATCTACATTCATGTATAACAGAGTGTATAACCAAATCCCCGGCAACTCCCGGGTTCTATACATATATACTCTAGAGGTTACAAGTATCCACTAGGGGATTACACAACCAAAATCGAATATAATATTCCTAATTCAAAATATACAGTAATCCTGAGTTTAAAGTAGATAACCAACATCTCAAAAATCCTTAGAATCCCTAAAGATCCTAAGTGCTTCGGGTTGGCCGCTTCTCCTTTGAGCCACATGCCCTGTCTGAAATGTTAGTCATAGGAAAGAATGAGATTCGAGTGAATCCCAGTAGTAACAAACCACTCACACAATGCATAACACAAAGCATGTATATAAATCACAACCAGCAGTAGCAGCAGCAATCTCAAAGATACATGGTTTTCACCACAAACGACAGCACTCACAGCTGTATGCACAGTACGACAGCTCTCGCTGTAATAATAATAATCACGACAGCTTACGCTGTAATCACAATAACGACAGCTTACGCTGTATCACAATAACGACAGCTTACGCTGTAAACGACAGCTTGCGCTGTAAACGACAGCTATCACCAGCTGTAATCGCAGCAGCATCGAAGAATCATCACATAACATAATAACACACACATACAGAGCATTATACATAGTATAAGAGAGAGTCACTACCTGATCCTTTCCCGACGTTTCTTGGCACTGCGGGCTCACGAGGACGGCAAATATCAAATCCTGTAACCAAGTTAGGGACAACCCGTCAATCTCTTTCCCAAGTTTTATCTCTATAATACTTAAGTTGATTATCACTATGGTCAATTAATCAAGTCAACTAAGGAGCTAAAGTAGTCAATTAACCTAAAAGGCTAATTTCTAACCTCAAAGTTCCACAATATTACATTATGCCATAAAATCTTCAATTTTCGCATAGGTGACCAATCTGCCAGAATTTTCCAACATCTTTGAAATATCATAACTAATTCTAGAAAAATCAAAATGAGGTGATCCCAAAGCCTATTGAAAGCTCTTGAAGTCCTCTTCATAGGAAAAATATGAATCACTACCAGAAATCACCACACAATTCCAGAATTACACAACATTCCACACTGCTCCAGAATTAGGTCCAGTTTCGACATCAAACTTTGGGCAACTAGAACTCCAAGCTCAAAAACCGAAATGACACAAATCATATGTCCATTTTGAAGCTTGAAATGTGAAATTTAAGACTGGAAAGTTTCAGAATTTTTAGACACCAATTGCCCATTCAAAATATCCCTGTAAACTGACTGCCCTGCACAAAGTTACACTTGACAGTTTTTCCAATTTTCAACCAATGTGTCCAATGGCTTCAAAATCAACAACCAAACCTATTCCCACATAATTTTTCATGTAGAACACAATGGTAACATCAAAATGAACAAATTCCCACTCATTCCCTATGTCCTGTTTTGGCAGAATTTTAGGGTATTTCACAACAAACAACCACTTCACTATCTAATCACTAAGCTTAGCTCATTTGCCTCCAAACCAACATATAAGCACATATATAGGATGAAAGCTTCATGATCCCTAATATACCCTAAAAAAATGAAATTAGGGCTGTCACAATAGCCCACCACCACTCAGCCAATTAAAGCATCATATACATCAACATAATGCTCTTACTCACCTCTTGCTTCTTCTTGTGTTCTTTTCTTGATTCCTCAACTTTTGTTCTTGCAAGGTGGCTGAAAACTCCTCCTCTTCAAAAAAAAACCATAGAAATGAAGCTAAGGAAGAGAGGAACAAGTTTCATGAAGGTCACTTGAGCCATAGATGAGGTTAAGGAGGTGAAAATCCATGTAGAAGTTCCTACCTCAACTTTGTTCTTCACTTTCTCTTAGCTTGCTGAACTTGGCCGACCTTGAGAAGAGGTGAGAGAGTGATTTATGATCAGTTTTTCTCTTCCTTTATCCTCTTAATATCTGACCGAAAATGTGGCCCAAAGAGAAAGAAAAGTTGTGGTGGAAAATAATTCTTTTTACACAAGTTATGCCATGTTGACTTTGGTTAATTGAGTAAGGTTTCTCTTGCCTCTTCTCTTCTTGCTTTTGGACGTGATATGGGCTGCACAAATGGAGAATTATTATTGACCAACATGTTCTTCAAAAGGAGGAAGAAAGATTGACCAATTGCATGAACTTGCATAGCCATTGGTTACACAAATTTTCTAGTTGCAATTTTTGACTTTTCTTCTTTGCTTTTCATCTTGGTCAATGTCTCAACTTGTTTTAATTTAATTCCTCTTCCCTTTCCTTTGTCTCCACCGAAATGTTGCACTTTGAAACACAAAAGAATGTTGACCACTTGCTTTAAGGCATATGTGACCCATATGACCAAAGTTCCCTTGTGAAAGAGTTGAAATTTTGACCAAATTCCTCCTTCCTTCTCCTTTACCCTTTTTGGACATTTTTAACAATATGAGGAAGGGTATTAATTTGTTTTCCCATTGGTCAATCTTGATCCTTCATTTTAAGCTTTATCCCACAATTTAGCTTAACTATAGGGTTTAGGCACTAATTACAACACATTCGGATCAAAATCCACATCATATACTTCAAAAGTGTTCATTTACAATAATTACATCACTTTTGGAGTCATTAGCCCTTAATCCCATTTTTGGGTTATTACACCGAAGGCACGGTCTAGGCCTGGCACTTAGCAAACGCTCTAAAGCCAGGGTTTAGAGATGGACTCACAACATAACACAAAATCAAATCGGGATCCACCAAGACCCCCTTCTCACATAATAACATGGCCCCGAAATTTTACTTTCAAAGGCAACTCTCACACATTACACTTACTGCCTCGAGCTTCATATCAGTGCAGTTCTCACGTATCACATTCACCACGCTTCTGTTGAACACTCTGAGGTATACCTCCGCCGTAGATAACTCTTCCCCTATGCTAGATTAACAACTAGCAATCTCGGGATACCAGATACACATTTTGATTCGAATTTAGTACCATACTATGGTACCACAGACCATCCAGGTCATTTCAAATTCCTAAAAATCAGTTCAACTATGGAGTTTGATCCATGGATCACAATTCAATTATCAAAACCTCAACCTTAGTTGAACCAGGAAATAACTTCCCTGAATTCCACGGAGTATCATCAACTCCAACACAAGTTTAAGTATCTCTGCCAGCCTAAGGTACACTGGTCCCCTAGGTCTGAGAGTCTTTAAACACACAAGTCCAGTTTGACATCATTGGCATGTAATATCATACCGTCTAGGGTTTCCTACCCAACATCTAGGTTCATCATGACACCTAGAACCTTACTATCACATACCTTGGAAATTATTTTCCTCCGTTCTCCAATCAGACCCGTCATCCTCCACATAGGATCCGGTGGATTATCATTCATTACCTCTACCTCCGGATCTACAAATCAAATTCTCAGGCGAACCACACTGATTCACCATATCCACATCACAGATAATGTATACACATAACCCTTCAACTCATATACCCACAATAGCAGGGACATTAATGTGTATACCTCAACCAATCACAAATCATCGCCTATTTCTTAGGCCAAACTATCCTAGCAATATCCACCTTTTCTAGGAATTATAGCTCTGATACCAAAATGTAACCCCCTCCGTAATTATATCCGAAATTCGCAATTAAAATGAATTAGAGACCAATGGATAAACAAAACTCATTTAATATCTCATCTTTACGATTAGGTTTTTACAAATACCTTTCAAAATCTAATATGCCTGGTCTCACATTCATATTTCGAATACAATTACTTCGTACGAATAAATCACATTTAGTATATAACAAAGCGCACAACATAAATTCGGCAATCCCGGGTTCATACCTTTCATCAATGAGTTTCAAAGGCACATTCGCCCATATACAAGTTCTCATACGGGGATTACACAATATCCTTTCAAACACATATCCAAATACACATTCCAACCTATACAACCATGTATACATCCAAACATGTACAGTTATCCCAACTACAATGACAACCAACTACCAAATCTACAACCCGAGGAGGTCCTCGCCGCCCTTGGTTGCTTACTCCCTCCTTGAGCCGCTTGTCCTGTCTTAAACCTTTTCTGCCTTGAAACGCGTGTCTTGTAAAACATGTCGTAGCTCGGCTCTCCACTTGGTCCTACAATTCCAAATGTACCATTTAGAAACTTCTATAGTATTTCTGGTGGTAATATTAGCCTATGGTGAAAATTTACCAAAATGCCCCCGGGACCCCGGTCCGGCTTTGCCGTACCAGTCCGACTGTACTTTTTCTGAAATTTTGACATGGGCTATTTTGACATATTTTCACCCAAAGAATCCATTTCCAGACTCAGAATTACCAAATTCATTGCTAAAGGATGAAATTGCCCTTGGCAGCCATTATTTCAAGATTTCAGGGCTATTTTTGCAATTTCACATTCGTGGGCTTTTCTCGTAAAGTGGTCAACATCAACCTTACACAATTTTTCTTCCTGAACACAATGGAACCATCAAATTAATGAAATTCCAAACACATTCCAATGATATCAAAACACACTATGGCACCATCTTTATCATAATAGGCGCCCTCCCTATATTTTAAGTCAATTTAGATGCTAATTCACAATTGAACTTAAATACAGGGTTTCAGCACTACTCATAACACATTCAAACCATAGTTCACATCGGATTCTCCAAAAGTGTTGGTTTAACCATAATCACATCCACTTTTGAAGTCCTTAACTCATAATCGAAATTTAGAATATTACAACTAATGTTAACGTAGCAGTCGCTGAAGTATAGCTCCACGACAATGTCAAAGTCAAAAGACATCATAGAAGTGTTTAACCTTATTGGGACTCACACAACAATAAAGCAGGGATCTATTCACTTGCTTCCCACTTACGGTTCTTTCACACATGTGGCATGAATCACATGCTACGGTGTTACTCTTGCACTATAAGAGCGTATGTCGTTTTGAATCTTATTTGCTAACACCGTACAAACATAAGTTTAGATACTCCAAGTATCTAAACCCAAATTCTTCTACTCCATTTATCTCTTATGACGTCAATGTTGAAGAAATCGTTGTCTAGCAGTAGCCATCATGGAAGCGGGCGTCCATGATTTGATCCATATTTATATTACATCTTATTGGATCTTATCTCGATATACTACACTCTTATTGAGGCGACATAATTTGTGCTTCTTCTCTACCATATCAGCATTCATGCTACTTTACTGGTGAACATAACTATCTCATCTTTGCATACTCGTCCATAGTATCAAGGGCGGTTGCTCGTGTGAGAGAGCCAACCTTACTTGCTTATATGACATACTAGACATTGTATACCTTCATATAGACACATAAATTTATGAAGAAATATTTTCATTAATCATAAACATATTACATAGTATATGCAATTTTACATTTTGTGCTTCCCAATAACCTTCACATGTCTGTCATATATTTCCTTGGCTATTGGTTTGGTTAGGGGGTCGGTGACCATACTCTTGGTCAAAATATGTTGTACAATAATAACTTTTTGTGCTACATAATCTCTTACAAAATTATACTTTATATCTATGTGTTTGGTCTTGCTATGATATTTGGGATCTTTCAAATAGGCTATGGCTGCAGTATTGTCATAATACACTAACACTAGATTTGTGCTTTCATTTCTAAAACCAAGGTGTTCAATAAATCTCTTGAGCCATATAGCCTCTTGCACTGCTGAGGTGTATGCCACAAACTCAGTTTCCATAGGAAGTAGGGCAATGCACATCTGCTTCTTGCTGCTCTAATATATGGCGCCATTGTTCAGCAAGAAGGTATATCCTAAAGTCAATCTTTGCTCAACTTCATCTCCACCTAAATTAGCATCGGAGTATCCAACCAAGTGTAGATCGCTTCCTTGATAGCATAATGCATAATCTGTTGTGCCCTTCAAGTATCTCAAAATCCTTTTCACTGCTTTCCAATGTTGCTCTTCAGGATTTGACTGGAATATGCTAACCAGTCCAACTGCGTAACAAATATCTGGCTTTGTACACACCATTATGTACATCAGACTTCCAATGTCACTAGCATAAGAAACCATTTCCATTTTCTTCTTTGCTAACTTAGTTTTGGGACACATATCAAGACTCAAGGTTACTCCAGAAGCTACTAGGGTATCTAAGGGATTGCAGTCTTTCATATTGAATTGCTCAAGAATTTTCTTGATGTATTTCTCTTGTGAAAGAGAGAGAATTCTTTTAGAGCGATCCCTTTGAATTTTTACTCCAAGTATATACTTTGCTTCACCCATGTCTTTCATCTCAAAATTCAATGATAGCCATTCTTTAATAGCTAAAACCGAATTTAGACTATTTTCAACCAATAATATGTCATCTACATATAAGGATAATATCACAAAATTACCCTCAAACCACTTAATGTAGACGCAGTGGTCCTCTTCAATCATTTGAAAGTCATAAGAGGTTATCGCTCTGTGAAACCTCAAATACCACTGTCTGAATGATTGTTTCAATCTATATATAGACCTCTTGAGCTTACAAGCTTTGCTTTCATTCCTTTCTTAATGAAACCTAATGGTTTTTTCATATAGATTTCTTCATTCAAATCACCATTTAGAAATGTGGTTTTTACATCTATCTGATGCAGTTCTAGATCTAAACTATTTACTATGGCAAGAATAAGTCTTATAGAATTGAAACGTACAATAGGTGAAAAGGTATCCTCGTAATCTATACCTTTCTATTGTGTGTACCACTTTGCAACCAATCGAGCCTTGTATTTGTCAATTGATCTATCAACTTTTCTTTTTATTTTGAGAACCATTTGTTCCCAATGGCTTTTCGTCCTTTTGGTAAATCAATTAGTTCCCAAACTTGATTCTTTTTCATTGAATCAATTTCCTCTTCCATTGCATTCTTCCAGTTATCCTTAGCAGGACCTAATAATACTTCTTGCATGGAACGTGGCTCATCATCTCCATATGGAGTAACAATAAGTGCCTCTCCTTTTGTTAAGAAGCGTCTCTTGGGTACATTTCCCCTGCTACTCCTTTTTATAGGAGCTTCTTATCTCTTTCGTTTCTCTTGTCTAGGCTTTTGTAAAGACCTTCCTGAACTCCTACTCAAGTTAATGTATTGAGACGATTGAGGATCATTAGTCTGAGTTTGTTCCGTACCGCCTTGTTCTTGTGTCTCATAAAGAGATACTATATGATCAATATCTCCTCTGCTAGGAAATTCATTTTCTAGAAATTCAGTATCTCTTGATTCAATTTCAGCCACAGTTCCATCTTTGTTTTCACATATAAAAACGTATCCTTTTGATTGCTTAGAGTATCTTATAAAGATACACTTCTTTTCTTTAGGACCCAATTTCCCATACGTATGGGAATAATTATGAATGTATGCAGCTGACCCCTAGGGTCTAAGGATGTTTAAATCTGGCTTGCCTTTTGTCCATAACTCATAGGGTGTAGAAGTGATTGATTTTGAGGGCACACGGTTAAGAATGAAGGCAGCTGTCAGTAAGCATCTCCCCAATATGAAATTGGTAGATTTGCTTGAGCCATCATTGGCCTAACCATGTTTAGAAGAGTTCTATTTATTCTTTCTGCAACTTTGTTTTGTTATGGAGACCAGGGATGATTAGTTGCCTAATTATCCCTTTTTCTTCATAGAGCTCCTTATATTGATTAGATAAGTATTCATGACCCCAATCAGTACGCAAAGCTTTTATTTTATAGTCTGTTTGATTATCTACTTCATTTATGTATCGTCTAAAGCACTCAAGAGCTTCAAACTTGTGTGAGATCAAGTAGATATGTCCATATCGTGAATAGTCATCAATAAAGGTAATGAAATACCAAGCTCTGTGTCTTATCCTCACACTCATTAGACCACATATATTAGAATGGATTAATTGCAATAGAATCATAGCTCTACTTCCCTTATCAAAAGGTTTCCTAGTTGCCTTTCAGCTAGACGATTCTCACATAAGGACATTTCCATATTCAAAGTTTCACCTAGCAATCCTTCTCTAGCTAGTTTAATCATTCTATTTTGGTTAATGTGTCATAGTCTAGCATGCCAGATATTCATATCAACAATTATATTGGAGGAAATAATGAAACAGTAATGCACATAAAAATCACCAACAATATCCATAACAAAGAACTTTCTAGAAAGGAAAGCTAAACCATAAAAGATTTTGTTGCTAAAAATGTCTGCAACTTTGCCATGAAAGTTTACATCAAACCCATAATCTAAAAGATAAAGTATTAAAACTAAATTCTGTCAAATGTCAGATGCATGAAGAACATCATGTAGGATCAAAGTCTTCCCACTACACAAAGCTAACTTGCAGGTCCCAATTCCTTTGACTTCGATCTTTACATTGTTGCCTATGTAAAGCCATTTGCTTAGATGCGGCAACCGACTGTATTCCACAAAGGATCCCCTATCCCTCGTCACATGGTCTGTTGAGCCTGCGTCCAAAATTCAAGAAGAACAAATAGATTCTATTAGAAAAGTAGTACTTAAAAAAAGAAATATGTGAATTCACACAATTCACTAGTACCTTTTCACGGTCGTTCACTCGGTACTGTCCCGTGCAAAGTGACCCATTTTTTGGCAGGTGTAACACTTAACCTTATTTAGGTCAACTTTCTTCCTACCGCCCTTCTTTCCATTATTCTTGAATTGCTTTACGCCCTTTTTGAACTTAGAGCTATCTTTCTTGCCTTTCTTATAAGATTTCTTGCCCTTTTTGGAATCAGGGTTTGTATTAGAAGGACCAACATTTTCAGTATAGTAGGCTTGTCTAAAAGCCTTATATGCCTCTAGGTGTTTATCTTCAAGCTCAAGATGTTTCACTACATCATCAAAAGTGACAATGTTGTCATTATGAGTCAAGTTCACTTTCATGCGCTCCCAGCTAGAAGGAAGTGATCTAATCACTACCTGAACTTGGTATGTCCAGCTTCTTGAAGTTCTATGATCATGTTAGACATCTCTCTCAAATGCTGCTTCATAGGAGTATTCCCTCTAAGCTTGTAGGTGTCAAACTTAATTGTTAACCTTCTAAGCTTAGTGGTTGATGTGTCACCAAACTTATCCTTGAGTGCAGCCCATATAGCCTGAGTAGTTTGGTATTTCTTATATTGGCACATCAGGTCGTTCTCCATAGTGCTTAACAAGGTGATTCTCACAATGCTATTCTTCTTTTTCCATGCTTGGTAGGCTTCCAAGTTTCTCCTATGCTAAGTAGCCGTCCCAGCTTCAGGTTCCACCAAAATAGTGGTCAGTGGCTCAACATCCTCTTGTTCCTCCAAAATATATTGCACCTTACTGTGCTAGATGCCCCAGTTGTCGCCATTCAATTTCTCCCCCTTATTCAGCTCAGCAATTATGCCTTTCATGGTCATTTGTCAGTTCTGGAGCAACATTTTTCACATTTAGAAACGTTGTTCTCTTTATGAGAACATAACCAAACTGTTATATAGCACAGCACGGTATACAATGTTTGTACTTATATCATTCTTGACCAAAAAATAATTTTATTACTAGATCTATGATCATGAGAATACGTTTGTACCTCCCATCACACAAATACTAGCAACTTTATTACTTTCTATCAAAAACTTCATATAAGTACTTTAAATAAGTCATCAGCTTTTAAAAGTTTCACCTTCTTAATGCTCCCACTTATCAGGGATACATGGTATCATAATGCACAATTAAAAAATAGCATTAACTAACAAACATAATTCATTACATGAAAAATACCATGTCAATACATAAAACATACTAACAACAACACATAGAGTCATATTCTCAATACAACCAACATAAAAAGAAACAGGAATATTATACACCATTTAAATGTCAGAACAACAATATTTAATTATGGCTTTCCTTAGTTTCCTAAAAAATCTTCTTTTGTTCTTTATGATCTTGTTGTTTTTGTCATAGCATCAACCTAAGAAATAGTCATGGGAAAGGTGCCCCTTGCTCTTACAGTTGCACGACATTTCATCATTAAACTTACGTAGAACTCTACACTCTTTTTGTCAGTTATGCTTTCTACATAGTTCGCTATGATTGAGTATACAATTTTTATATTCTTTATTCTAGCTGTTTTGTATGCATCAAGTTCTGCTATCTTCTCAGCCATAGCAATAGAGTAGGGTTGGTTGACCTCTTCTTCTAAATTTTGAGGTTCATCCAGGACAGGAGGGTACAGACTTTAGTCCCGAATCAGAGTAGACCACTTGAGGTTCCTCTGGTATAAGCTCCATAAAATCTTCCTTAGGGATAAGAAAGAGATAGTCCTTAGGATCTTCCTTGAAAAATTCATTTTCTTTATGATCCTTTTCAGGATCATCCATATGAGCTTGGTTATCCACAAACTCAATGCTCAATGACCCATACTTATATGTTTTAGTGTTGTTAGAAGCCTCTTCTTCATTTTCACCTAAATAAATAAATGTGGGTCATTATCATAATCTTTTGGATTTTTAAATGTATAAAAAACAATTAAATAAGTACTAAAACCTCATAAACAGATCCTTAATTGCATCAAAATAGGCAAATAGCATATCATCATGAAGATCTCGAATTTAGGAATTTTTATAAACAAACTGTGTTTCAAACGGAGCTTCCACGTGCCTACATGCTCTCCAAGAAGGAAAAATCCTGGAAAAATGAAAAAAATGGCTGAATCTCACCCTCACTGAAGGTGCATGTAAGCCACGCGCCACTCTAGAGATCTCCTATTGGAACGCGCGTGTAAGCCACGAACCGGTTTCAACGTGGGTTGGGTCCATCGACCTGGTTCCTTCTCTCCTCCATAACTTCATCGTCCAATGTCTATTTTTAGTGTTCTTTGTGTTGTTTTCTTTGCTTTTTTGAGCTCTATGAAATGGGATCAATTTCAAAATATAAAAAACTCATTTTCAAATGACCCAATTTATTTGAGTTTCACTTCCGGTCCGTTTCTTCGATTTCATTCAACCTATAAGTTCTTTCGTTCCATGGCCTTATTATGTATATAGGCTTCTAAATACACTAATACTTAGAGGAAGAAAAAGGCATAAACATAAAGAACAAGAATTAATAGAATCTGGAAAAAAACACGAAGAAAAAAACAGACAAATAAAAAATATGCATTCAAACACATGAATAGAAACTAATCTCATATAGAAAAGAAACATATACTTGAGTGAGAATAGTAGGAATTCATATATTCATGAACTGACAGAGAGGATATTTATATGCTTTCATATTTATGAACACAGTAAAGACATTTTTCACTCAAACATGTTCAGCAGAAGCAGCATTCAGTCTATGAAAGATTAAAATAAATGCTTTAATACCAATGTAGATTTTTGAGTGTACCTGGAGTATAGTTTCGTACTCTCAAGATACCCCTATGAACTAGATCACGTCGGAGTCTGGCTATAATACACAGCAAAAAACACCAGAGGAAGGAGAGAAAAATGAGTTTTTCACAGTGTATCTGTTCTTGGGAGGTTGAATGTCTTGTTGTTATGTAAAGCATAAAGCCACGTTAATAAATAAATGTTCCCACCAATTCCTACAAGAAAAACCGTTCCCACCATTTGTTTCAAATATTTAGGGAATACTGCCAACAATTGCCCCAGAATATTGTCAGCAAATACCCATAAAATTAGGTATTTTATTTTGGCCCCAAGACCAATGGGTTTCGGCCTAATCCACCAAGGGTGGATCAAGCCCATTTTCCAACATTTAATGTTGACATATATGAATTTTGATAAATAAGGTAGAGAGCAATAAAATTCTTTAAAGAGGAGAGGGCATTAAAGTTATTTTGCCCACATTTTGAAATTCTAAATTAGGTTAATAACACAACTAGAGATTTATTGAATTTACAAACCTGAATTAGAAATTTTATATTTTAAGTAGACTTATATGTGATTTTCCATAGTAATATAATATATATATATATATATATATAACAAATAGGCAAAGAACAATAAGAAAGTAGCATTAAATTTTTTTAATATATTCATCATAGAAACTTAAATATAAATTAATGCAGCTAAAGTATACTTTTAGTCCTTTATATTTACATGAGGGCTTATTTTGATCTTTTAAGTTTATAAAGTGCATTTTTAGTTCTTAAAACTTAACATTGTTAATGTTACTAACAAAAAATGCTGACTAAGCAAATTTAATTGATGACAGTACAATGTTGACAAAGCAAATTTAATAAAGTCAAACACTACTATAGATTTTGCCATTTATAACGCTTAATACATAACGGTTACAACTAATAAACATCATGTATATCGAGGCAGAAGTCGCACGAGGATATATAATAATGCTTAAAAATAACAGTTAATTATGTGCTCCGTCATGTATTGTGAGGTGGAATTTGCAAAAATACAAGAATAACTATTGTAGTTAATAATTGTCATTTGTTTAGTGATAAAAGTGATAGCTCTTTTGAAACAACTATCATATAACGCTTATAAACGATTCATCTTCCAACCCTTACATCAGCAAAAATAAACCATAACGGTCTTCAGAGTTCAGAAACAACCGTTATCTAACACCCAACCACCACCTAAGTCATAACTCATAACCCTTCGTAATCCATTAGGCCTCATAAGTCATAAGTTATAACTTATAACCCTTCGTAATCCATTAGATCTCTATTTAGACTCATATATCCTTGTGATTTTTACTACTTTTCTTTATCAGCCTCTTCCTTCTCCTTCATCATGTTAAATTCCTAGGGAGCTCCTCCACCGCCAACACCCCTCCTCTACCACCACCTCCTCCTCCTCCTCCTCTGTCTTTTCCTAAAATAGAGGCTCTAATGTAGATGTTGGCAAGCCTTGACCATGACACAAGGCGTTTAACAACACACGCCAATACGCTGAATAGGAAGTTGAACAACATACTTCACAATAATGTTGAATATGATTTGTAGTCAGGCCCTTCATTTCCCTCCTCCAATGATGAGGATGAGGATGAGGATGAGGATGAGGATGAGGATGAGGAAGATGACGAGGAAGAGGAGGATGAAGAGTATGATGAGGATGACAGTAGTGGTGGTGATTGAACATCATCATTGTTTTCTTGCTTGCCGTCATCCTCCTCATCCTCATCCTCATCCTCATCCTCAGATCAAAGGGAGATGAATAGTAAAAAACAACTTAATAATTTATGGTTATTAATTAAAAATCATAAAGTATTCTTGCCAATATACTTAATGGTTCTAGCTTAATAAACATTAATTAAAGCTTTCAAAACCTTTCCTCTTCCCCGTGCTGACTTTGGGTACTTCCTCGTTATCATCCGATGATCGTCATCAAGAGAATGAACCAGGTACCCTTTCATTATGCCATGCCTGTTTAACTTCAAACATGTGCAATGATGATTTTTTTCACGTCCCTTCCAAATGTGTATTATTTACTCACCACATTTCATCTGTTTTTCCTATATTTTCTTCATTGTCCTCCTCTTTATTCTCTAGCTCAATTGCCAAGATGAAACACCGAGGGGAAGACATGCTAGAAAACTCTGCGTCATCCTCCACCTTTGCCTTCTCCTCTTCCTCAACCTCCACCTCTTCCTTCTCCTCCCAAACATCTACCTCCGCCACCGCCACCGCCACCTCCACCACCTCCTTCTCTACCTCCACATGTTATGCCTCCTTAACTGGAAGCACTATTGCAACATGCACAACAGATTGACTATGCTGTGAGGAGGCTTTCTAGATACCTCTCCAATAAGAACTAGAAGGTCAATCTTATACTTGATGAGAATAGGATTGACCATGATCCTAACAATGATGCTGGTCAATCCTTTAGTTACGAGTAGCTTGATGATCTTATCAGTTCATCAGGCTACTTACTACTGTTCTTTTTTTTTTTATCATTTTGTTTTTTTAAATATTTTGTAAAAAAAGAGAATATATCTAATGGTTCTTAGACCATTACCATTTATAAAGGATGTGATGGCATGATAATCCACAAAATCTTTTCTATATAAACATTTGAAAACTAAACTCTATTTCTATTTCAACTTCTCATAGCTAATATCTT
The DNA here is from genome assembly GCA_963210345.1 of Inga oerstediana. Taxonomy (NCBI): domain Eukaryota; kingdom Viridiplantae; phylum Streptophyta; class Magnoliopsida; order Fabales; family Fabaceae; genus Inga; species Inga oerstediana. Next base: position 70,552,784 of record OY723401.1, read on the forward strand.
CACCAAACTTATGGACAAACTCAAGAGAACTTGCTGGCTGTTTATCTCAAGACAAACCGAAAGGTGAACTCCCTTCGCCAATAAGTATTGAAGGGCTCATCCTATAACCTCCGTTGTCATCATTGCCATAATTAGTGTTTAAAACATGTTTTATCATTGAATAAGAGATCGAGAATAATTTAAAACATTTTACAAAACTCATATAATATGATCTCCATTTATTTCTAAATAAAAACATTTGGCCTATTCGGTTTGTCACATATATAATATCAGAGTACTTGCCAATTTCCCGACATTCACCCAGGATATATCCATTAATCAAAGGGTTTTACAGGGCATCATTGCTTATCTAGTTTCCCATACCGGAGATTACACAACAACTACAATTCTATGGTCAACATGTTTATACAATTGTCCAGAATGATAACCAACAACCAAAAGCTAAGACTACCGTTGGTAATCCTAGTCGCCCTTATTCACTTGCTTGTCCCTTGACCCTCTTACTGTGGCTAAAATTGTTAGTTGGAAAGAGTAAGATTAAAAAGAATTCCAGTAGTAATATTTTACGTATATGATGCATAATTAAACAAAGCATGTAAGTATATATCACAATTCAGCAACATCAGCATTCAAAGCCGGGCTACCTGCCACAACTCAATCATTCATTCAAGGTCGGGCTAACTGCCTCATCTCAATCAGCTACATTCAAGGCCGGGCTAACTGCCACAGACCTAAGCAGCGACATTTAAAGCCAGGCTAACTACCACAGACCTAATCAGCAATAGTAGCATTCAAGGTCAGGCTACCCGCCATGACCTAATCAATCATTCAATGATATATACAAACAAGCAATGCATTAAACATGATATAGGAGAAAGTGGCACTACCTTGTTCTTTTCGTTCTTGTTCAGATGTAGGCCTTCTACATTCCAAGCAAATATCAAATCCTATAATTATAATTAAGGACGATAGGTTATCACTTATCCAATACTCAATTGATGTCAAAACACTTACATTTGGTTATCATTAAGGTCTCTTAGGTGGCTACTAGAAGCCCAAACAATTGCCTAATGGGTTGGAAAGTACTATCTCAAAGACCACTTTTTTAGTGTGCCTTGTAAAACGCGTCGCTTTCGGCTTCCGATTTGGTCCTAAAATATCAAATGTACAAGAAATAGGTTATAATTTATCCAAGTATCATTTAAGACTTTCCCATAGCTTTTCTTGTGGTTATATTAGTCTATAATAAAAATTTACCAAAATGCCCCCGGGACCCTAGCCCGGCCCTGTCGTACCCAATCCGATGGCACATTTTTCTAAAATTTTGAATAGAGCTATTCTAACATATTTTCACCCAAGGAATCCATTTTTGGGCTCAAAATCACCAAATTCAGTTAAAATTACGAAGATACCCTTGACAGCCTCGATTTAAGGTTATAATGGCGTTTTCGTAATTCTGCTTTTTCGTCCTTTTCCGAAAATGTGACCAACTGTAACCCTATCTATTTTTGCCTACTGAATCCAATGGAACCATATATTTCATGAAAATCCAGCTGCTATCCCTCAGAAAAGTGCTGGCCGAAATATTGGTAAGAAAATGGAAAAATTGCCCTTGTGTTTTAGCTTCTAAAACTTGTACTTTTCTACTTCTAGTCCTTTATTAACTCATTTAAACACTTATTAACCATGATTCAAAGAAATTTGGGCAGCATAACCCGTTAGGATTAGGGCTTTCCAAATTTACAAACTCAAACAAAAATCATCAAATCAACAACAAACACCAACGACACTTCATACTAGTATAGATATGAGTTTGGTGTAGCTACCTCTTAAGCTTCTTGGATCTTCTCACTCTAGGCGTCTCCTCTCTCTCTCTTTGAGCTCAAGATGTGTCTTCAAGATCATGGATTTCATGAAGAGAAAGGTTTAGAGAAGGTTTTTCATGGAAGCTTACAAAGAAAATGCTTAAGAACAATGTCTTACCTTAACTTTCTCTTCTTCCTTCTCTCTAGCACCTAAGTCTTCTTCAAGCTCTCTCTCTCTCTCTCTCTTCTTTCTCTATGTTGGACACAATATGCATGGGAAAGGAAAGGAAAAGTCTTCATAAAAATTTCTCCCTTCATCCTACACAATTGATTTCATCAAGGGGTGTTATGGTGACACTTATCTCCAAACGTACCTCCACCCATACTTCCACCCATACTTTCTTCATAAATACTTCATTTGCTTCCACTTAGATTTGAACCACTTCTCTTCTCCCTTGGTTGGCCAAAAAAACGTGCTCCCCCTCTTGCTCCAACCAAACCATTTGCTTTTCTCCAACTAGATCCAATCTTGCACTCAACTAGGCACTCAATTAGTAAATTGAGTTTACTCCATGTCATTCCCATCATGTACTCCACCATGCCTTCATGTTCATCCATCTCTTCACTTAAGCTAATCCTTACCATCATGCACTCAACATTTAATCCAACAATTCACTCAACCATTATCACCATTGACCATCATTGCCAAGTCCATGTAGCATTTTCATCATGACTATGTTCATGTAGCATTATTTTAATGCAACTGGACATGTGCTCATTTTCATAAATCAATCTAATCCCCTCTTCATATGATAATGACACTTGGCATCTTTAATTCCATTAATCAATTTCTAACACATTTTATTTTAAATTTTTGGAATAATGCCAATTCTGGCAAATTTTCTGCCCTAACTTTGAAAAATCATAACTAATTTTATAGACATCGTTTTGAAGTGATTTCAAAGGCTATGGAACCCTTATTGAGTCTAGTTTCAAGGAAAATATGGACTTTTACTAGCTGGAATTATATCATTCCCAGATTTTCAATCTTTGACTGCTGCTTCAGAAATTTTCCAGATTTTTTGGACTAATTTCAAAAATTCATAACTCTTTGTACATAGTTTCAATTGATTCATATTACCTATCAAATTAAAGCTTAGGATGTCTACTTTCACCTTGTAAAATTGCATAATCTTTGCTCATCATTTAGTCTTCCAAAACCACATGATAACCCTACTGCCTCGCAGGTGATTTCATTGAAAATACTATTCACCTTTCAATTTTCAATATTTAATTCATTTTGCCTCAAATATTCACCATTTTATTAAGTATCTCAAATAATTATAATACATTTTTTGTGAATATAAAGTTTGGGGTGTTACACATCCACCCGACCTATGAGCTCTATCGTATAATCCAGGTTTACCTATGAGAGCAAAGACGCATTGACTAGTGCTTGAAGGAACTTACCACTCTCGTTCACTCTTTGAACAAGAAGATGGACAAGTTACTAGAGAAAGAAGAATTTGATAATGCATCAAATTCTTAAAATAATCACAATGTTCCAAATGAAGTCCGGTAAAAAGAAGAAAAAATAATCAGCTTGGATGGGGTTTAGATGTTACTGTGTGTGGTTAAACGTTTTGCTTTGAAAGTTCAAGAAAAAGGGAATAACGGTAAAAAGAAGAATAAATCCTGTAATGTACAATTACTAATGACTAGCCTCTTTTTATATCCGATCAACTTGTATATCGTGATATTCAATACGCATGCGCACATATGAATAAGAATTTATTGGGCAAGCTATCAGTATGAGGTCAAAAATAATAAGGAGCCGTAGAAACCCTTATCCGAAACTGAGAAAACTGAAATAATTTACGTTGAAGAAAATAAAACCAGTCTAACCTTATTTGTGCACAAAAGCCAAACCAAGTAGTATAAATATAACAGCCAAACCAAACCCATTTAATCTTGTTCTGAACTTCTGATTATATATTTCTAAGTGCCTCCAGTTTAACAACATAGTCATTAGATGATATTTGGGATTATAACTATCTGAGAATTAATTTTAATTGTTATTTCCAAATGATGCAATTAACTCTTATCTAAACTTGAACAATATATAAATTTTTAATTCTCATTCTTTTAACTGTTAAGATGTTAAGCAAAGCATAGGTCAAAATTATGTTGAGTAATTTTCATGACAACGGTCTGTTTCTTTATCGGCCAACAAAAATATGGTCAATTTCTTTAGCAACAAGCGTATAATCAAGGAGGAACTGGGAACATTTTTTGGAGAGTAAGATGACAACAGTGAAACCATAAAAACCTAACGTTTCTGTAGTTACATTTTACATAACAATGCACTCTACCTTACCATCTCTTTTAAGTTATGAGCTTGCCACATCAGAACTCATGCAGTTATATTATATTTTTATCTTTCTCTGATACAAACATTTCAATTATAAATTGCTACAACCCTTTCATTTGGTTCCAGTACTTCATACGCATATAGAACAGTCAAAGGCTTGATCTTTTCTTTTGAGTTTCATGTGTTTAATTTCAGTAACCAATCAGCTTTGCCATGTTTAGAATTGCCATTGTGATCATCATTGTCACATTATTTTGTAATGTATTTTATAATATATGTGTTCACATGATACAATTTGTTCTTTTATGATTTCTGTCTTAGAATGGTTCTTGCAATGGCTTGCAACATTATGCTGCCCTAGGAAGAGACCAGGTAAAGGTAATGGTCAGTCCCCCCCGGTCCCTCTCTATTTGAACTTGAATTGCTACCAAGTTCTTTATCTTCAATTCCTTGATATTTTGTTTTGTGAGGATTATTAATTGCTCTGATTTCTTATTCGTCTGAGAAGAACTTGAGTACATAAATAGGAGTTAAATGGCAACAAGCTACCACTGATTCTTATGAATAATGCAATAATAAATCTAAATGGAACATAAAAAGAAAGTTGTTAACTGTTGAAAAAGAAAAGCCAACTCGTGTTTTCATTTAGAATTTGAACATTCTGGAGTGAAAATCAGACATCAAATTAAACTAAGTCTTGAATATTTTTTCACTTATGAAGGCAAAAATTGGGGTTGGGTGGCTTCTTTATAAAAGTCTCTCCATCCATTTTGAGTGTCCGGTTGTTTGAAATTGAGGTTTGTCCCAATATATTGTTAGAAGTGGGACGGATTGAAAAATATGTTTATTTTTCACTCAACAGAACTTTTGAACCCAAACTAAAGGGTCTGTCAAAAGTCTGCATTGATGTTTACTTAGTGTCTTCATTCATTTTCTTTATTTTCTTTTTCTTTTTGTTTTGGGACTGTGATGTATTATTGACTAGAGGCTTCTGTATATAGTTACTTATTTGAATTTTCATTTTCCCAGTTAGGGGCAGTTTCTGTCAATTTAGTCGCTGGAATTGCAGTAAGGTACACTGTTTATTACATCTGGCCTTAGATTGTTTATGGTTTTCTTTTTTTATTTTGGATCGAAAAGTAGCATGTTGTTCAACGTAGCTTCTGATTTTTCTTTTTCTTTTTTTTGGGGAGGTGGTTGAAAAGAGCAGGGGCTGAGTCCTTGCGACTGGGTTTGCTTATTAATATAACAGTCCCAAGCTAGTGCAGCTTTTAGTACAGGCAATAAATGAGAAAACAAGCTTCGGCTAATGTATGAAAAGTAATGACATGTTGTAAATGACAGATACTTATATTTATTCCCACATTCTTTCCAGTCCAGACGGTTTTAGGAACCACTGCTGAATCGAGATATTACAGATGACCTTTTTTTCAAAGAATGTAAGCGATAAGAAACAAAAGAGGAGGTAATAGAAGAAGTGCAACGACATTATTTTTTTGAAGAGCAATAGGAGATCAAGAGTTAGATTCAGTGGAAAAGGAATTGGTATAGGTGGTAACTGACGACTATGTTGTTTGGTGGGTTCCTTAATGAGTTTCAACTTGCAAATTATACATAAACCTAGGTAATTGAAAGATGAGAAGGCTTGAAAGCATGGTTAGGTTGAGGCGGAGGCACTGTGCACTCTTTCATTAGGGCATTGCCAATTTAATAATCTACCTTCTCAGCAGCCAATATGCCTCTATAGGTGACCACTTATTCCAGAATCTTCAGAGACTATAATAAGGACAAAGTGAACCCTACGTGAAGATTAGAAGTAATTATGACCATGACCTGTTTGGCTTTCAAAAAACTTACCAAGTTTGAAGCTGCAGTAAGTCATAACCCCTTGTGATTTTCTAGTGGACACTTTTAAGTACACATCATGTAAAGTCGCGCAAGCTAGTAATTTTAGCTCTAAAATCTGAACATATCCTGTATTTAACTCATAACTTGCCCTCTCTCTACACATACACAAGCAAGTAGTTCTATGCTACATCAGAATCTGGGCTTGTTAATGTTTTGCATTCATAGTTTCTATATTTGAAAATATTGTGCAGAGTTTTAGACATCATTCGAAGGGATGCTCAGAAAGATCCTGCGGTTTTTCCTGATGCTTTGCAGGCAAAGACCTTAATTAATCAGGTTTCCTTCTTACTTTTTGGTTTATGTCTGATGTGTTGTGTTTTTGCTCGAGGAGATTAGTTGCTTACAGTTGCTTGCACTTGCATTAATTTTGTCCCCTTTTTGCATTAATTCTTTAATGACCTTGTGATTATTCTTGAGAAGTTCTCTCTCCAAAGCAGATTCTGAGCTAATCTCGAACATCATCCAGGTGGATAGAAAATTGGTCAAGCAAACAGTGATGACATCAGTGTATGGTGTCACTTATGTTGGTGCTCGGGATCAGATAATGAGGAGGTTGAAAGATCGAGGTGCCATTTCAGATGATAAACAGCTATTTGCTGCTGCTTGTTATGCTGCAAAGGTTAGAGGGAAGGAATTATTTGTGTTTGCAGTCATAAATTGGGAGTTATTATTATGTGTAGTGCACTTGGATACAACAAAGGTTCTTATATGCAATACAGGAAAGCAAAAGCCATATATCTGTCCTTGCCTCCATTTCAAGCACTGCTTGTGATGTAACCAATAACTATTTAACCACCCTATCCAAACTCTATAATGATCCTACTAATGTAATATAATTGAATTAGAATTATATTTGTAAGTCACATTTAAAACTGGCATGATTGAAATCAAACAGATGAATTTTAGTTATTTCAAATTTGTATATGAATATCTTGGCCCATGATTCATGTTTTTAGTGTATACCATAAAACCTTTAAATAAAATCCAGTAAAAATAGAGGATTATAGCTACAATTTATACGTAATCATGTCACAATTTGCTTTTTGATACCTGGCATTTGGTCAATAGTTTTGACCATCTAGTTCCAGGTATATTTGTTGTGGCCAATTTAAGGTTGACTATTGAAAAATAGTTCATCTTCGCGCCCAAGATATGTTAATGTGTCTTACATCTTCTCTATCAGGTAACCTTAACTGCTTTGGAGGAAATGTTTCAAGCAGCAAGAAGCATCATGAGCTGGCTTGGTGACTGTGCAAAAGTATGTTCTGGAGAATAAAATTTTACGCTCTTTATTTTGTTGTTACATGATTTTATTAATTATGGTATGACCAAGACACTTGAAACAGATAACTGCAGCTGAAAATCAACCCGTGCGCTGGACCACTCCTCTTGGACTTCCTGTAGTGCAACCTTACCGTAAATTAGGAAGGCATGTGGTGAGTATTATAGAATTTTCCTTGCATTATTTATCTCATTAATACTCCTCCTGTCCTTAATATAACATATATTTGGAGAGTTGATTTTGATCCTAAATATAAAACTTAGATTTCATATTTATCAATCTTTTCATAATTTACCCCTATTGATGCTCCCTCAATAATAATTAAGGAGGAGAGGGAATGAGGAATTAAGAAGATGAATACGGTGTACATGTCATATTAGCTAACTAACTTCATTAATCTCATCAATGTCTTATATTAAGAACCAAAGGACTACTTCTGTTCAGTTTTCAGTTTCATAACAACAGTTTTAACATGCTTATAAACTATTGTATTGGTTACAGGTCAAAACTTTGCTTCTGATTTTGACATTGCAAGATGAAACAGACAAGGTGGTTTAACCAATTGGAATGACCCTTGGGAATTTCTTCTTAACAAAATTACATCATAACTTTGCATCTTCATAAAAAATTTGTTTTAGGACTGCAAATATTGATGCTGTTCTGTCATCATTCCTTCATAATTATGGCTATTGTAGGTCTTGGCCAAGCGACAGAGGACAGCATTTCCCCCCAATTTTGTTCACTCACTTGACGGTTCTCATATGATGATGACAGCAGTTGCCCACAAGAGGGCAGGCTTGAATTTTGCAGGTTCTACCTAGTTCAGTTCCTTCCATCTGGTTTGTTTGATATTTGTTTAATATTTTTGAGTAATCTTTTCTGTTACATCTGTAGGGGTTCATGATTCCTACCATGCATGTGATGTGGATGAAATGAACAGAATACTCAGAGAGAAGTTTGTGGAGCTCTACCAGACTCCAATCCTTGAAAATGTACGTCAAAGCCGCACATAATTTACCCAACTATCGTTTGTGAATGACCTAATTAAGATAAGATTTGCAATACCAGATTTACTTGAGTTTCCGTTTTTACTTGAATAAATAGCCTCAGCCTGATATAAGATTATAGAGTTTTCAGCGTAAGAGGATAGTAGATATTTATTTTTGAAGTGGCGTTTGAACTCTACCTTCTTCTCAGTGGTAAACCTTAATTGAGTAGGGGAAGAAACTAAGCGCAATTGGGCATGATGTAAATGACGATAACATAAGTTAAATTGGCCCAAGGAAACAAATATTGAAAGGAGGCCTTCATTGTTTCATTCGGCATCAACTTTCAAACTGATGTCACATTCTCAGTTTTTGGACGTTGTTTCTATCTCTTTAACCTATTTACTATTTGAACAGTTACTGGAGGGCTTTTAGAGGTCTTTCCTTTCATTATCATTCCCACCCATGCCAGGTCAGGGAGATTTCAACTTAAGGGACGTTTTAGAGTCACCATACTTCTTTAACTAACAGATCAGGCTTGGTGATTCTAACTTGTAAGGCTTGACTACAGCATCTAATCTTTGAACGTGGCAAGAATTGAAGATCTTTCAGAAGTATCCATGTTAGAGGCTGTTACAGTGCCTACACATATCTTTTAAAGGCATCCAAGGTCCTTAGGAAGGGGGGCCATTGGGGTATGGTGACATTCACCATTGAACTGAACTACTTGCATTCTCTAGTGCAAAACTATGGGCAATTGTGAGGTTTTGGATTCTTACTGAGTTATCTTTAGGGAGAGAGATACTTTCGACCCGGGACCCATTTACATTTGGAGTCGATCTCCAGAAAACTCGAAAAATCGAACCAAGTTTTGAGGGTTTATACAAGACAATGAAGAATGTGGTGGAGCTTGTGCGAGATGTTCTGCTCCTATATCCGCCAGCATATATTGTAATATTAGAGTAGCTAAAATCCTTCTTGGTATCCTGAGAAAGGTACTAATTTAGCTTTCATTTGATTAGAAATTAGTAGTTTTGTGTATTTCTACATTTTTGCTTTTGTAAATATTACCAAAACTGTTTGAACATGTACACTCGCAGCACATGATGCATGTAACTTGTGTACTGCTTATAGAAGATGTAAATTTTGTCCGAGTATGCGGCTGCTTCTTTCCTGATCAACTGGTTTTTGTAAACATAATGCGGTTGTATTATATATACTTCATGTGAAAGGGTAATATAATAATTATATGGCAAAAAAAGTAATATAATAATTAGGCTTATGCATGATGGAGTGATTTAACCTTGTATAGTTTTTATATTATACTAGCTTTTTATAACAGACAATTTTTGGCATATCATAGATGTATTTAACTCCATCAGGCTTAACGCATCAGCCGCTTGAGAGAAAGGGTTATGGCACTGGAATGGCGGACAACACCGACTCTCCGGTGACATCTAGATCGGACTTCTCCGACATAGGTGTGGGTTTGCAACAATCAATCTGCTCCATGGCCAAAAACACCTTAGGTTTGAAATGCCATCTTTGGATCTAGTAATCATGTGGTGAGTATTGGTGTGGTGAGCTTGGGAAGCAGGGTTTGAAGGCTCCAAGGTGGCAGAGGGTAACTAAGGATGAGAGGAAAGCAAAGATGGAGCAGGGATTAAAGAAGAGACTGAGGATGTTGATACAGAAGGGGGGGCTAGCTGTATAGGTGAAAGAGTATAATGGGTTAAGGTCTGGTATGATGAAGTCAAGAAAGATGGTGGTGACAATGTGGAGTTTGATGATACGGTGGTGTTCTTGGTTACTGCACAGACGCTATATTGAGCATGTCCAAGAAAAATTGTTTCATTGAACTTAAAATGTCTAGAAATATATAATGTTTCAGTGTGAAGATCAAGGCACTTAGCAGTGGTAGTGGCCTCTCATGACGGTTGATAGCGGTGGCCAATTGCAACAACTAGAGGGGAACGACGATGTTTGGTGGCGGAGGCTGGTGGCAACAATACTATATATATGGGTGTTGGCAATAGGGTAGGGGATGGAAATGGCAGCTTCCTTTAGTAGTTAATTTGCTGGTTCTTAATTTGTTTTTATTCTTAGTACCTTTCTTGTACCTTCTTTTTGTATGATACCACATGAACCATTTAAAGCAATAAAGCTTAAGCTCAAATAATAATTATTACATTAAGAACTCTTCCACTACAAGACATACATATAACACGATAATGACGGTATTTAGATTTTATGAACGAACTTGCATATGAAATAACGAAGGGACTAGGCACACTTAACACATTACATCAAACTTAATTAATACTTCCTCCAGTTCTAATTATAGGACATATTTACCTAATTTTAGAGAAATTAAAAATAGTAGTCAAATTAGTTAATCTTATTTATTTTCCTAAAATGTCCTTATTTAATAATGCTCAATGCACCCATAATGAACAAAAGTATAACTATGGTAATACGCAAAACTAGTATTGTGGAATAGAATTCCCAATCGTGTATAGATTTAAGGATCAGCAATGAAGCATAATAGAAACTGTAATAAAATATTGGCAAAAAAAAGAAAGAAAGAAAGAAACTGCAATAAAATGTGAAGTGGCAATACTAATGTGCAAAATGTCATAAAAAATATTATCATGAAACAATCTCTCCCTGATGTTGAATTTTTTAATCTTTATTTTAAGAAAAATATTGGTTGATCATTTTATTTTAATTTTTTTAAAAAAATATTATTAGTGTTTCATTATTATTAAGAAAGTATCAATGGGGTATTTTGAGAAAAAATTGACAAAAATTAAAATTTTGTCTTATAATTAGGACCAAAATCAATTTTCAGATGTTGTCCTATAATTATAACCAGAGGGAGTACTACTCAAGACAAAAACAAAATATTGAGACAGTAAAGCAGCATCAAGTATTTGCAGGATAATTAACTTGGATGACCACAAGTGTGTGTTTGGCAACATCCCAAACTATGGTTTCAAACCATGGTTTGCGTAACTCGAGACAAAACTCCTCTCACACACTTACCTCGTAAGTTGTAAAAGCTATTAAAAAAAAGCTAATCCAAAAACACAATATCATTGAAGCCATTTTCTCAAGGACGACTTAGAAGCCAGAACTCCAATTGATTGTCACTCGTACCCAATTACTACGGTCTCTTCTGTAAATGTCCTTGAAGCAATTAGCTGGAACTGTCTCCTGAACAGGGAACTCTGCAGTGCCAAGTGCAATCTCAACATTATTATTAGAGATAGGGTCATGATCTTGCAAACTTACGGTAACTTTGAGAGTGTCGTTCATTGGCACAGCAACTACAGATCTTAACAGTGGAATGGTCTCCCAACGTTTCACTTTGACATAGTTTTCTTTAGATTGTTTGAACAACAAACATGTGGCTTCAGGATCCTCCCATTTGCCATAACATGCAGAAACATGCCCATAAACCCCAGTTGTCTCTTTACCTCCTTCGTTAAGAGTAACAGTAACTGTCGCAGCCACAGCATTTCGCAGCACTGCGTAATTGACAGTCACTGAACCAATGATGCTGTCTATTTGTTGAGATATGATGTCGTCATACACAGCTCCCATGTCAAAAGCATCCCATGAAATATCTTGATTGATGACTTTGTCGTCCCACGGGATTTTGTCCTTATCAGTCAGGATCAACTTGATGATAATTTCTCCGAAGGCTGACACAGGTTCAGATGGCCCGGTCAACGTAATATTTTGACCTGGCTTGATGGATTCACAGTTGGCCCTCGTACGGTTGTATATATATTCGGTAAATGACCCATTGTCGATTGTAATTGTTCCATGTAGTATCCCACAATGCTCATTCTGTATACTATTAATTTGCACTGAGAAAACCTCCACAAGTGGTACCCCTATAAAGGCCTGATCGCACTGTTCTTCATTAGGGACCGAGCATTTTGACCTTTTTTCTCCAGTGGGCGTGAACCAATGACCCAATAAGATACCTAGTACTTCTGCAGCTTCTTGAATAGTTCTTACAGCGCCACCATATTCTGATGGAATTTGTAAGTGGTGGTTCTCTTCAAGAAACTCAGACGTTTGTTCTGGAAAAGCATCAGCACGCAACAATGCTGCAGACATAGGGTCCCAACCTTGAACTAGTTCCAAAATCCAACGGTGAATTTTGCCTTCTGTGGCACGAGAAGTGTCAGGCCTGTTGTTGAAATTGTCGGCCATATAGCGAGATACTAGGATGAGTTTGGTTGATTCACAGATCATCATAATCACAACAACCAGACTTTGTGCCCTGGCCTGCCTGTCCGTTGTTTCAGCAAGTTGATTTATAGCATATACTAGGTTGTGGAACCCAACTCTCATATCCTCGATTGACAGATCAGCGGCGCCTGCTAGTTCACCGTAGCAACCACGGAAACCTATGAAGTTGGTCTCACGTTCTCTAATTAGATTGTTCTAGTTTGTTTGATCGGGGTTGAACTCTAACCATTGGCCATTTGCCATCTGGTAGCCCAGCAAGTAGAGGTTGTCCGATCGAAACCTGAACCTCACAGCATGAGTATTAGTCTCTAATACCAAATCAAAGAATTGAGTGGGTGGGTTCTCTTGAACGGCAAGTACGGGACGCTTGTGGGAAGATCTCACTCCAAGTTGTTGACGCAGATACTCAATGAAAGCAAGAAAATTTTCCCCGGTGCTGCTCTCAACATTGAACGGTCTAAACTCCTGATACTCAATGCAAGCAAGAAAATTTTCCCCGGTGCAGCTCTCAACGTTGAACGGTTTAAACTCCATTCTTGTTGACATTTTACGCGTAGTTGACTTGGGATCAAATTCTTTGTGCAATGGAATTGATGATGTTGAATTTAATTTGCTGTAATTCACGGTCAACAGAAAAGACGTCAATAAATTCATAGTGTATAGTTTAATTTAAAAAAAAAAAATCTTGTGCTAAAGCATATGTTTTAACTAAGAATCACAACATTAAAAACTCATACAGTCTTCTCACCCTTGGCCACACCTGATTGAATATTGGTACCACACCTGATTGAATCTTGGTAGGACAAAATGGTCACTACCTGGTGATTGAAAAGTCATGGAAGTTAAGATAGTGTGGTACCAATATCTGCAGATTAGCAGTCGTGTGGTACCAACATCTGCAGATAAATAAAAGTAAATCTTAAAATTTGTCGATAGTGTGACACAATATCTACAGATTATTTGTATATATTATTGCCTTCCTCTTAGCACTGCTTCTCTTTTCTTTATTTCTTTTTTCTATTGTCGAACATCGATCTTATTGTCGGTAGTAATAAAGGAAAAAAAATATAATTCAGATTTCAATGGGACCTTTTTGAATGATATGAAAAATCTAACCTAATTCTCATCACATGCTCATCGATATTAAATTTTGTGTTGGATCAGGAAAACATAAATAAAGAACAAAAGAACAAAAATATTTTCAGAACCAGCATTCAAAAATAAAGCAAAAAAGAGCATATGAGAATCCATGAAACATGAGTATAATAAAAAAATCTCACGATAAAGATCGACAAAGATGAAGAAGAGTCTGAAGAAGAAGAGGATGAAGAGCCGATAGAAAGGAAAAGAAAAACTAATGAAGAAGAAAGAGGAAAAAGAACGGAGGAAGAAGAAAGGCAATCGACTCTGCTGACGTACCTTCTCCACGATAATCTCAAATGGCCCAACCCCTTTGCCATCTAAACATTGTCAAGAAAATGAATATTATTTGTTTCCCCTCCAATAATACCCGTCAGACCTCAGCATACGATGGGCTTCTAGTAGGAAAGCCCAATGAATCACTTCTTTACCAATTAATGCATGACATGTGCCAACCCCTACGAAAGGAAATTTTCAAAATTCACATGAGGGGTGGCTCTTGTGCAGACTGAAAAAGAATAAATTATTATATTTTAGTTGGATCCGCTACAATACTCTTTCAATATAAGATAAATTTAATTTTTTTAAAGAAATTAATAAAACTAAATAAGTTACTTAATCACATCATATATTATATATCTTTAGATATTATATATCTTCTAAATTATCAACCGTATGAGTTATATCCGGCTCAACATTAATATGTGATAAAAAAGCAATTGCAAGTTCATTGTGCTCATTCCCCTCTTTATGGTGATTGGCATTATCTTCATTATTATTCTCACCACCAATATTTAAATAAGAATCATATTCATCCTCTTCCTCGATTTCATCCATGATGTCTTCTACATGAGGAAGTGAACATGGTGGTTCATTGTTGCTACCGTATAACGAAGGTTCAAATGAGTGAAAATTTTCTATGTCATTGGTAAACATGAACTCTTGTCCCACTATGTTAACCTCACTGCTACTTGCTGGAAGTGTATTTCCTACATTATTTATTATTGGTTGTGATTTAATGTGGTCATCATATGGTAAATCACATATGTTGGTACACAACTCTGCACATATCAATTGAGTTGAAAATCTTCCAGTCACTTGCCATATTTGTTGTCTGTTCGAGTCATCTTCCAAATTGTATGCCTGGTACTGTGGTAGATTTATGCATGTAGGATATCTGTACACTATATTAGTCTCGATTTAATTGGAAGGAAGTTGTAGCTTTCATCTGATAACTTGCTTCAGTTTACTCAAGGTAATATTTGGATCAACTTTGATTATTTACACCCTATTAGACTCAAATGTTTCATCGGATGGGCCATTATAAATTCATTCATTTGAAAATATACACACGAACTTAGGGGTGAGCATTGGTTTTTCAGTAAAAACCGAAAAAACCGAACTATCAAAATATAGAAAATTATGAAACCAGACCGAAACCAAACAATTAAAATAATTGAACCGAAATAACCAAAATTATTCGGTTCGGTTTCGGTTTTGTAAGAAAAAACCGAAATTTTTTTAGTCTTCAATTTTTACTTCAAATTTCTGAATTTTCAACCGCAAAAATTAATACAAATTATAAAATTAAATAACCTCATCAAGATCCAAAGAAAGATGATATAAAACAAAGTATAAACAACATATTACATATATGATCAATGTAGTTTGAAGTACTCAATACTCTAATAATGGAACCAAAAATAGGAAGGTTTTTGAGAGATGCAGAATAATTATATTCAACATTACTTAATCCAAAGAAAGTATAACAAAAATTCAAAAAGATGAATATCTAATGATATATCATTCTTTATCTTACATCCGGTTTTTCGGTGGTGGTATACTCTTTTAATATTTTCGGTTTTTTGGTTTAAACCGAAATTTTTTAAAAAAACCGAACTGAACCGAAAACCGATGAAAACTGAATAAAAAAACCGAATATGCACCGAACACCGAAAAAACCGAACTGAAATTGATTCGATTCGATTCGGTCTTCTGTTTCAGTTCGGTTTTGCTCACCCCTACACGAACTCCTTTCTATGATTCATCCTACTTCTTAAATATTACATTACATTTATTAATAAATTTAAATGACATTGTCAAAACAATTTAAATTTAGAATATGACATTTTTAAAAAAATCATCAGAAAAAGATATTCATAATTGTCTCACCACATTATGTATAACACCAACAAATAATCATAATAAAATATAAAATATTATTCTTCATTTACCTTTCACTAATTTTTTATTTATAAAATTTTGTGGCAACATATTTCAAAATATATTTTATTTCTTATTATATTTTTTGTTAATTAAAAAATAATATATATTATCATCAAAATATACAAAATTGACTGTCATAAATTTGGCATACTAAAAAATTGTATTTATTTATTTATTAATATTTTTTCTTAAACATCTTTCATTCACAAATAATGAATATACCGATTTTTTAAACCTACAAATAGATATGCCTTTATATTCTATCATTTTCTATTTATACTTCCTTAAGTCCTTCTTATAAGTTACATTCTCTCTTATAGGCATAGTCCTTTTTGTAAGTAACAAATCTCTTTTTTTTTTAAGACAAAAATATAGTTATAAAAAGGATCAAAGTGATAGTTGTAACTTATAAAAAGGATCGAAAGGAATAATTTTTTTCATTTTACATTTATAAATTATATGTAATACATAAATATTTTATATATAATATTAAGGAAACAGAGGCAGTAACATACCAAGTCTCCGACATGCAACCCCATGAAATGTTACCAGCGAACGTGCCACAAAGAGTGAAACTTGTATTTTATCAATAATATTATGTATAAATAATATAAAATCATTACTACTGTATAAACATAATAAAAATATATGCTTACTAAAATATATCTTGTTCTTGGGGTAAAAATATCTTTTTTCTAAATATTTTAACTACACACATATATTCTAAATATTTTATATATTCCAAAATCTTAATCTATAACTATATTTTAAATATTATATACTATTACATATGTCATTCCATATGTTGGGATATATGGGAGTTTTTTTTTTTTTTTAAAGTTTTATCCTACCAACATTAAAGTTTTTGGGTGAGCTAGTCTTTCGGCAAATAACATAAATATACAAACAAGGTTCTGCAAAATAAAAACATATTTGCTAATATCATGACATAAGGTTCACATAGGCGAAATCACATGCTTAAAAATAGAGATCAAATTTAAATTTTGAGGTCTAAAAACTGACATATATTACCATATAATCCAGGATAATACTTACATTCAAAATAAGATGCACCTATTTTGATTTTCCAAATTGTTGAACCAACCACCTAAAAATAAAAAATAGTAAAATAATAGTTATCAAGGGCAACTTAAATGAAATTCAAATTACATATTATAAACTACCAAATTAAGAAATAAACCTAGAGCTGAAACAACTTACCCACAAACAACAATAAGAAAAAGACTGATGCAAAAAACCAAGAACGAAACAACAAAGCAAAAGAATAAAGTAAGGAGGATGAGGAAAGAACTGAGTAATATGTAAAAAGGAGAGAGGAAACTATTAGAGTTAAATGAGATGAGAAAGAAAAAAAACGTCACTGAGGATATTTTAGGTAGAAGCTCTTGTTCTTGTCATCTCAAACTTAATATACACTAAGCCTATTTATTTACAATGATTTTGTTTAACTATTTGTGTGATTTTGATATTATATATTTGCGTAATAAGCCATATATATATATATATAGAACACATATACTACCATATATAAATACTAATGCATATTAAAAAAAGATATACTGCTACATATGAATGGGATTAGATTTTATGAATATGGATATAATCTTATCTAATCTTCTAATAAAAAAAGTAAACTACAATTTATTTTATAATAAAATTATTTACATGTCTACATCTATATATTTTTTTAAAAAAATTAATATGTAAACAATTTGATGATGAAATATCTATTACTAGTATCATTCAACAAAAGGAATACAAAAATTATAAAAATAATTAACCAAGAGAATGTACCTTACTCAGATGAAAAATCATGCTCCAAGATTGAAATAAATAATGCAACTAGCTAAGACCACAAATGCCACACTTTAAAGAAGGAGAAAGATGGAATGAAATGAGCAAACTTTAAAGAGAGGGCTTCAAAAAGAGGAAAATGGAATGAAGGGAGTTGGAGAAACCAAAAGGATTTCAATGACAAATAAGAATGCTGAGGAAGGATGCTCCATACACAAATATACTCGATAAAAAATACTGTGTAATCACATACAACCTTGATTTGATAAGGTTGTGGGAATATCTGAAAAAACATGTAGAATCTCTTTATTTATTTTAGTGATGGGAATCTCTTTGATAAGAGTTTTTCCCAGATGTGGGAAAATTATCTCCGGTAAAGGAAAAATGTTGGGTGATACGAAAATTCTATGCATAGGAGAGCATGTCGCTAAAAGATAAGATAAAACGACTTCACTTTTTCAGTACAAGACAAAATGGAACCCGTTTCAGCTTTGAACAAGTTTTGTGTAAATTTAAATTTGATCTTTAAGAGAACGAGTTCCTGTATAATATGTAGGCAAATATTTTTAAAAGTGTAGCATTTCAGTAAATTTTTTTACTGTTTGTCGTATCAAGGTAAAAAAGCCCCCTCCCTCGCCTGACACTTGTAAAGGAAGAAGACCTAAAAGGTAATTATGTGTGTTTGGGATAGTGGTAGGAAAAATGGCTTATTATGGTTATAACTTATTAAAAATGACTTAATAGAAAAGTCAGTTTTTATAATGTGATTTATGTTTGGACGAGTGATTTATTTTTGGACAATAAGTGCTTATAAATCGTGATTTATGGTATACGAGATAAGTATGTGAGAGGAGTTTTATCTTGACTTACGTAATAAATGACTTAAGAGAAAAGCTGTAGTGAGGAGCTTATTTAATAAGTAACCTATTCTACCCGAGATGTAATTAAAATAAGCTGAACCAAACATTATAAAAACATAACACATTTTTATTTAGATTTATTACCCTAAAAACAGGTTTATTTCTATCCAATAAGCTCAACCAAACACACCCTATAAACAGTGAAGGTGGGAAGGAGAGGACGATCATGAAAATCTGAGGGACCAGAGGAGTTTGTCCCTGGAGAAGAAGGAAGCTGGAACCCCGCGTGCCACTTCATATTTCCAGGCAAGGTGAGTCTCCCAAATCCCTATCCATCTTTGATCTCTTCGGTCTCTACTAATTTGGGATTGGGCAAAAAAAAAACAGAAAAGAAGTTTGAATCTTGGATCCAAGTAGAGGAAAAAACGCTGGTTAAGGAAGGCGAATTTCGAATTCCTTCTCCCCTGTTCTGGTTGTGCGATTCTGATAATTGTGAAGGGCTAAATTGTTTGTTTGAGAAGGGGGCTGGGTTTAATCGGCTGTTATGTAGGGTTGTGTTGTCTGATGATAAATGAGGATCTTATATGATCACAGTATGTTTCCAGATTCCTAAATCAGTATGTTTCAAGTGCAGGGTATATATATTATTGAGTTGTTTGATGGTTGGGTGCTGTGAAAGCAGATAACTTCAAAGCTGGAAATAATTTCAGAATAGAGAAAGATGATAGATATGCTAGTTGCTAAGTTAAAATCAGTTTCAAGATATATTCATAAGTGCTGTAATCAGTGATGTTTCATGCTAAATGAGAATCATGGCCCCAGAATTAATGTTCTTGAGCTGAGATTTTTGAGTGTTGATGTTAATATATCTCTAATTGAACTAATGCTTGTTTAGCTGAGTTGTTGAGGGTTGAAATTTAATTATGAGTTACTGTGTTAAGGTTTCAGAATTATGGTTGGAATAATGTTTAAGTGAAGCAAGCATAATTGGACGTGAGTTAGAGCTTGTAGAGATTTTATCTGATTAAATGTTATATGATGCTATATGGATTTGGAAGCTAAGGAAATTGACTTAAGTTTGATTGTTTAATGCTTCCAAATGCCCACCAATTATTATAGGTGGTCAACTAGTGCTTGTAGACATCAAGATGATTGAAATGTTGATTATATTTAAATCTGGAAAAATAATTCCAGAACCAAAGGAAGGGGCTGTTGGAAATTTCTAGGAGATTAAAGTAATCAAATGCCACAGAGGGAGGCCGCTGGGATTTGAGGTCTGAGATAATGTATTCCTTAAGCTCTCTCCTACTACTGGCACAGGGCATTTGATAAAATCAAAGAAATTAAGCCTCTTCATAATTTTTGGGATGTTACAGTTTGATTGTTGGGTGACTGAGAGATTGAGTCGGGGGGGATAAGATCTTGGTTTTTTTTTTTCTTCCTCAAAAAATCTGACATGGAAAAAAGAGGGGTGATGTGGATGCCACTACTGCATGTTTGGTTAACAAATGTTGACTATTAGGGCTTGATAACGGACGGGCGACATTGCCCCGTTTTTTACACTTCCAAAATATATCTGCCCCCTCGAAAATTTCCTGGTGTCTAGTGCCCATTTGCGAAAACTTTCAGGGCATTTTAGCTCTTGAACCCTTTTGTTAAAATATTTTATAATTTTTTTTTACTTTTCATCTTCGGCACTTTTGAACTTTTTAGATTAAATTTTAATAGTTAAAATTTATTTATAGATTTGTTTTAGATTATAATATATTTTTATGCTAAGTTAAATCCCAGCAATTGGAAATTGATCCAATGGTAGGGAAAGTAAATGAAGAAGAATGGAGAGGAAGTTCAATGGAGATACCTCCCCCCCCCCCCCCCCCCTTCTTCACAGTGGCTTGTGAATGCCTAGTTGAGCTTTGAAATGAAAGTTCTTTTTAACTTTTTGGATTATATATAGACCCAGATTGCAAAACTATGAAATAAAAGAAAGCATTATTCTAGTTCATATATTTCCACGTCTTACTTGGGGAAATATGTTGTTGATATCTGTAACGGTATATAGCTGTGAGTGAGTATATATATCAGGACACATATTGCAAAATTAGAAAACTAAAAGAAAGCATTGGATTTTATTCAAGTTTATATTCTGTAATGTTGTCATTCCAAAATTACAGTGGCTATAATAATTAAAAATTCCTAAATAAGTCTTTTGAAAAATTGAATATACTTCCCCAATATCAAAAGTTAACGTATTCATCTTCAAATCAATATTCACTATTCGCTATATATAGAGTCTGTTTGGGAAGGCGGTGGGGGCTGAAAAAGCACGGTAGAAAGGGAAAAAGCACGGTGGGAGTAAAATGAAATGAGGTGTTTGGGTTGGCATTTTTTTAAATAAGCTTTTAGGGCAAAAGCTATTTTTAAGAAGTCACTAAGACCTACTTTTGACAGTGTAGATGGGTTTTTACCACCGTCAATCCAAACATAAATCACAACTTCAATATAATTTTTATCCTATCTTAAGTTTGCAATAGTCATATTGGAGAAAAGCGCCTTTGCCACTGCTATTCCGAACAGGCCCATAATTAATGAAAATTGATGTTTTATAATATTATATAGACTCAAATTGCAAAACTAGGGAAACAGAGGAGAAGCATGGGAAGTAAGTATTCATTGGAAAAAAAAGAAGGCAAAATTAAAGCCTATATATACTAGATGATGAAAAGTACTATGATTTAAAGTGCATTAAAGTAAATTTTTTAAGCGTATTATTTTATTGAATTCTTTAAGTTCTAGTTAAGCAATTACTATCCATTCAGGTCGGATCAGATTCATATTGTTGTTTTTCATTTAAGTCAAAATAATTTAGTGCTTTTTTAAAATTCTAGTTACTGTCATCCGGCTCAGTTGGATTCAAACTGTTGTAATTATTTAACAGTACTTGATTGTGGTTTTTTAAAGTCTGTACTGTTTTATCTGATAAGAGAACCTGGTCCCCTCGTAATGGCTTTATTTTAGTCTTTTAAAGTCTGTACTGTTTTATATTTTAGTTTTTTTGAAGTCTGTACTGTTTTATCTGATATGAGAACTTGGTCCCCTCCTAATGGCTTTATTTTAGTTTTTTAAAGTTCTGTACTGTTTTATCTGACAAGAGAACCTGGTTCCCTCGTAATGGCAACAAATTTCTCTGACTTTTAAGTTAAATGCACAATTTGTTGGGCAACGTATAATATATAATGCACCCTTGTTAATCAATCACCTCATTTAATTTGTCTTAATATCTAATGAATAATTTTTCTCGTATCTCTTGTTCAATGAGTAACTGAATACTTCCAAAATATAGAAGCATTACCCAACAGGCTTTCATTTAACTTGTTTTTGTTTAATGAATACTTGCAGTTAAATGTAGTGGCGGCATCTCTCTGTGAAGTAAGTAGCTGAATAACTCTACAATTTGCATTGGCCTCCCTCCCGCAATTCATCATTCCTAATCTGTCTATATACAGACAAGAAGAAATAAAAGAGATGTATACCAACATTCAGTAGATTAAGAGTTCCATATATCATCAACAGTCAACATATTCATTTAAGCAAAATGGTACGTACTATATGTATATATATGTAACACTATCTCTAAGTTATTAATTTTGTCATTAACATAATGCTCATCTATTCATATTGGTTTGTTGTGTGGCCAGCAATCCTTGAAAGGAATGATTTCTGTAGGACCGTGGGGAGGTCGAGGTGGTGACCATTGGAGTTTCAAGGCTAGCCTTGCCATAACTGAGATAGTAATCACCCATATTGTGAACGACAATATACATTCAATTTCTTTCAAAGATGCCATTGGTAATATTTCTGGCACATTCGGATTCAGGGGCCCCAATGTTCAAGCTGAAACGAAAAAGGTGACTTGGTTATTTAATACTCCCTTAATTTCAGTCCTTAATGTTAAACATATATACCTAATTTGATTAGATTAAGAAAGTTAGTTTTGTTGGTTAATATGACATGTTTTTTTTTAAAAGACCCTAATCATTTTCTTTGATTTTCTCAATCTCTCTTATTTGATTATTGTTAAGGGAGCATCAATAGAGGTAAATTAATAAAAGATTGACACATTTAGGAAAAAAAAGGTCTTACATTTAGGATCAAGATTAACTCCCTAATTATCAGTAGCACTTAATCATTGTCATACTCAAATTACTTATAGCTTGTATGTATCATTATATCATTCGTAGGTCCAAATTCATTGGCCCTCGGAATATTTGATGTCTATAAGTGGAAATTATGGAGGCCAGTATGGACTATTAGTAATCAAGTCCCTATCGTTTATTACAAATCTCGACACTTATGGACCTTTTGGAACAACTTCTGGTGATGACACGCCTTTCTCTATCCCAATAGCCGATGGTGTCGTTGTTGGGTTCCATGGGAGGGCCGGTGATCTCGTTGATGCACTTGGCATTCTTGTGCGACCAGTAAGTAAAACACATTTAATTTGATTCTTCTACTTAGTTTCATAAACTATATATGACTATTGGTTTTGGTGCAGGTAGATTCACGTAATGGAACCATTTCAATTGGACCATGGGGGGGTCCAGGTGGAGATCCTTTTAGTTTTAGGGCTCAGGGAAGTTGGATTGAAGAGATAATCGTTCAACATGGTGGTACTATCAACTCCATTGCTTTCAAAGACGCTAATGGGCACTACTATGGAAAATTTGGTGGCCTGGATCCAAATGACACCGGCGAGGGAAAAACAGTAAGTTTGTCATTTAATTTATTGTTTGTATATTTGAGATCACAAATCAAATTAATTAATCACTTCTCTTTTCTAGATCATTCTTAATTAGACAACCTGGTTTCTCTTGTGTGAGCTAATTGTGCATGCATATTTATTTCATGATGTGTAGGTTAAAATTAATGGGCCATCAGAGCATCTGACGTCCATAAGTGGAACATATGGAAAATATAAAGGACTCCACGTGATCGGATCACTATCATTCATAACCAATTTTTCCAAATATGGACCTTTTGGAACTGATTTAGGCGCTTCTTTCACCATACCAATCCACCGTTCTCACGTGATTGGATTCTATGGAAGGGCTGGTTACTTCCTTGATTCCATTGGCATCATGGTTAAACCAGCAATCACAAATTAATTCCTTTTATATGTGAACAAATAATATAATGATGGTCTATGACATTTAATGTGAATCCGGTAAGGGGATTGCTATGGATCTGTTGTGCTCAAATGCTCCATAAATTTCATCTATAATGTGTGGATGTGGAAGGGTTGATTAGTTGTCGTCCTTCGGTGTTGTTGGGGTTTTCATGGCTCGTGTTTTCTTTGATTTCTTGGCTTATGATTGTATTTAGGGGTGGAAATAGGCTAGGCGACCTGTCAGGGGCCTGCCGCCTGGCCTGTCAAACTAAAAGGCCAGGACAAGGCATGTTTCAGAGCCTGTTTTACTTAACAGGCTAGGCCTAGGCTTGTTAATAGGCCTTTTCTGCCTGATAGGCCGTCCTATTAAAAATTGAAAAAAAATTAAGGTGTAATTATTTGACCCACACCGTTAAGTCTATTTCTTAAATCTTCGCACCGACAGATCTAAAGTGAGTTGTGAGTAGTGCTTTTGTGATTTGTGAGCTGCGCCTAAATTGATAAACCCTACCTTTTCATTTATCTCTTCTCCAACAAACTGACGTGCCTAAATTGATAAACCCTACCTTTTCATTTATCTCTTCTCCAACAAACTGACGGTGCCTTCCCTCTCATTCTCTCATTCTCTCTTGCATCTCAACCTACCGATTCTCACTCAGATCTCTAATCCTCACCTCTCACTCAGATCTTCTAGCTCTCATGGGCGTCTCGCTCAAATCTCCCCACTCTCTTTGGCGTCTCACTCAGATTTGTCACTCTCTCTGGCTTCTTACTCAGATCTCTCGCTGCTCACTCTGATCTATCGCTCTCATCGGCGTCTCACTCGGATCTCTCCATTCTCTCCGGCATCTGACTCAGATCTCTTGCTCTCTCTGACTTCTCCCTCAAATCTTCGGCTAGTAACTCTCCAGTGTCTTACTCTCATAGTCACAGTCTCGACACTTAAGCTTGGTAAACACCCATTTTTCCCTATCATGAAAACAAAGCTGTTTGTTTTTTCCTTGTGTTCTTCCTTGCCTAAAATTTTCTTTCTCCCTTATCATGAATCTATTGTAGTTTTTTTGTATATATGGAGATTTTCCATTTGTTTCTTGTTATAATGGAGGAGTTGGAATCATATATTTTTTAATGGCTTTTTCCTCTAAGTTGCCTTTTTCTTCTGCTATAATTTGCAGGTTGCTATATTAGTTCTTTTTAATAGTGAATAAGCTATACAAACGAAGCATTTGTAAACCTTTTCATACAGTATAATGCACAAATTTGGTTTCAAACATAATAAAAAGATATATAGGAGTAGTGTGAATCCAACTTGCATCATTAACTTGGAAGATTTGCAGATCATTGCTTTAATCTTTTTAATAATGTCATTTCCAGGACTGGGCACTGAATAATTGAGAAGTCTGAGAAGTAGAACGGATAGGAGATCCTGATAGAAGATCCTGGTTTGGCATTTATTGATGTTACTGTGTCTAGAAGACTTTCCAACAAGTCCAAGAACGCATTTTTTTTACCAGTTATTTAAGTCACAGATTTAAGCAAATCAATTTGTTTAGTTTGATTATATTTTTTTTTTATGTATTTTGGATAATTTAATTGATTTATGCAATTATGTAATTTTGGGTGTTTGTTTAAAAGTTTTAAAAATTCAGGCATCCTTAACAGGCCTTAGACCAGGCCAAGCTTGTATACAGGCCAGGCTTAGGCCAAGAAAAAAGCCTCTAACAGGCCACAGGCCAAGCTCAGGCCACTCTATTACAAAACAGGCCTGGCCTGTTAAGGGTGAAGCCTGGCCTGACCTGTTTCCACCCCTAATTGTATTATATATCTCACGCAGATTTAATTTGTTTGGCCCTATAGTTCTCCTAACCAATATTTTAAGGGTTAACGGGTAAAAATGTCCCAAAAGTTTTCACAGATAGGCACTTGGTATGTGGAAGTTTTTGAGGGGGTAGAATTGTGTTGGAAGTTAAAAAAATGGGGTCATATTGCCCTCGTTGTTAAAAGGTTCATTTTAACCGTCAAAGTTGACTAATTAATTCACATGGCATTTCCTATATGCCACCTCCTCACTCCAAATGTGCCACCTCGTCTCTACTTAACACTTGCTCTCCTTCCTCTCTCTTTAAACCCACCGTCGTCACTCTAGCTCCTCCTGTACTCCTTCCCTCTCTTCGGCTTCTTCCTTCTTCTAATCTCTCTTTCAAACTCAAAAAATCAAACCCCCATATCTCTCAAGCTCCTAATGTAAATAAAGCCAAGCATTATTAAATTAGATGAAGAACAAATTAACTTCTTAATTGTAGAAATTACTAAATTCTCAATTAAACAAATTTAGAAAACCCTTGTAGCTATTACTAAAATCTTAATTCAACGGACTTGAAGTTGGTTTTGGCTTGGTAGCCAAACTTCTTGGCCTTAACCGGGTACTTTATTTTCATTCTGGCGTTGATCGTGCTAGGCTTCTCCTGAACCTCCTCCTCCTTGATCGGTGTGGAGGCCTCCAATTGGTTCTCGAAGTTCGAAGGGTTGATTTCATCGTTGGTCGGAGCGTCGTTATGCTTGTTTTTGTTCTTTTTCTTCCTTATTGTCGATGGTTTTGCTCCTCGTGGCCGCTTTTGAAGCTCAATCTCCCTCATTTCACTCTTTCATACGAATCCGATATATTGTAACTACGCTAATCTAAATTAACCCCTTAATCTAATTTCAACTATTTATTAGAATTCCGCGATTCATTTGACCTTATATATTCGGAATTTCGGATAGAGGGAGTAATATGGAAAATCCCATATAAAGCTATCTAAAATAGGGAAATGCTAAACCAGGTTGGTAACTTCAATAATTTTTTTTTTTGAGTCATCAACCCAATTTAGGATTTTAAAATTTTGGTGAAATGACTTTAATGCCCCTCCTATATTTTCTCCCTTCTTAAAAGAGTTTTATTGCTTTATGGCTTATTGCTCTATATATCAACATTAATATATGCTAAATCAAAGGAATTTTTTTTTTTTTGTGTTCTAAAAGGATCATCAATAATCATTCAAGAAAAAAAAAAAAAAGCAAAGTGTAACACATACCATGATAACATAATTGATATTAATTAAATGATTTTCAACTAAAAATCATTTAATTTTTTTTTTGCCCAAAAAAAATATAATGTATTTATTTTTATTAATAACAATGATACAAAACAAAAATATTAAATGTGACTTTTAAAAAAATATAATGTATTTATTTTTATAAGGTGAGATAAAACAAAAAAAAAATCATAACACATATGCCAACTTCATTTTGCAAATTCAATTGAAATAAAGTGACTTTTATGAAGATTAATCTAAACTAGCTATGAATGATTTTTCCTAACATATAAATGTGAGTTTTTTTAAAAAATAGTTTAGCTAAGATTTCAATTTTGAAGTTTTTCATTCTTTAATATGAGTTATTAATATTAATTTTTTGTTTCTAATCATCATACTGGTGTAGTTAATAATTGTCATTTGTTTAGTGATAAAAGTTACAACTCTTTTGAAACAACCATTATATAATGCTCATAAACGATTTGTCTTCTAACCCTTAAATCAGCAAAAATAAACCATAACGGTCTTTAGAGTTCAGAAACAACTGTTATCTAACACCCCACCACTACCTAAGTCATAACTTATAACCATTCCTAATCCGTTAGGCCTCATAAGTCATAAGTTATAACTCATAACCCTTCGTAATCCATTAGATCTCTATTTAAACTCACATATTCTTGTGATTTTTACTACTTTTCTTTATCAGCCTCTTCCTTCTCCTTCATCATGTTAAATTCCTAGGGAGCTCCTCCACTGCCAACACCCCCTCCTCCACCACCACCACCTCATTCTCCTCTATCTCCTCCTAAAATAGAGGCTCTGATGCAGATGTTGGCAAGCCTTGACCGCGACATAAGGCATTTAACAACATACGCCAATACGCTGAATAGGAAGTTGAACAACATACTTCACAATGATGTTGAATATGATTTGCAGTCAGGCCCTTCATCTCCCTCCTCCAATGATGAGGATGAGGATGAGGATGAGGAAGACGATGAGGAAGAGGAGGATGAAGAGTACGATGAGTACGACAGTAGTGGTGATCATTGAACATCATCATTGTTTTCTTGCTTGCTGTCATCCTCATCCTCATCCTTATTCTCATTATTGGATCAAAGGGAGATGAATAGTAAAAACAACTTAATAATTTACAGTTATTAATTAAAAATCATAAAGTATTCTTGCTAATATACTTAATGGTTCTAGCTTAATAAACGTTAATTAAAGCTTTTAAAATCTTTCCTCTTCCCCGCGCTGACTTTGGGTGCCTCCTCATTATCATCTGATGATCGTCATTAAGAGAATGAACTAGGTGCCCTTTCATTATACCATACATGTTCAACTTCAAATGTGTGCAATGATGGTTTTTTTTCATGTCCCTTCCAAATGTGTATTATTTAAACACCACATTTCATCTGTTTTCCCTATATTTTCTTCATCATCCTCCTCTTTATTCTCTAGCTTAATCGCCAAGATGAAACACCGAGGGGAAGACATGCCAGAAAGCTCTGTGTCATCCTCCACCTCTGCCTTCTCCTCTTCCTCAACCTCCACCTCTTCCTTCTCTTCCCAAACATCTACCTTCGCCTTTGCCTCCTCCACCGCCGCCTCCACCACCTCCTCCTTTGCCTCCACATCTTATGCTTCCTCAACTAGAGGCACTATTGCGACATGCACAACAGATTGACCATGCTGTGAGAAGGCTTTCTAGATACCTCTCCAGTATGAACTAAAAGGTCAATATCATACTTGATGAGAATAGGATTGGCCATGATCATAACGATAATCTTGGTCAATCCTCTAGTTACGAGTAGCTTGATGATCTTATTAGTTCATTAGGCTACTCACTACTATTCTTTTTTTTTTTTATCATTTTGTTTTTTAAAATATTTTGTAAACAAAAAGAGAATATATCCAATAGTTCTTAAAAAAATGTTGTCATGAAATAAAATAAGTAACGGTTCTTATACTATTTATTCTTAACAACCATCTTAAAAGAACAACCGTCAGTAACACTTACAAACGATTAGTCTTAGACAAATGAATAACGGTTATTAAAAACCAACCATCACCATTTATAAAGGATGTGATGACTTGATAATCCACAAAATCTTCTCTATATAAACATCTAAAAATTGAACTCTATTTCCATTTCAACTTCTCATAGCCAACATCTTCACCAAACTTATGGACAAACTCAAGAGAACTGCTGGGTCATCATCTCGAGACAAACCGAAAGGTGAACTCCCTCCGTTAACAAGTATTAAAGGGCTCATCCACCCAACCTATGAGCTCTATCATATAGTTCAGGTTTACCTATGAAAGCAAAGACACATTGACCAGTGCTTGAAGGAACTTACCACTTTCGTTGGCTTTTTAAACAAGAAGATAGACAAGTTACTGGAGAAAGAAGAATCTGATAATACATCAAATTCTTAAAATATCTCAATAACTTTTTTTGTTTAGTTTGTTTGTAAACTTTGTCTTTTTGTTTTTTTTTAATTTTGTATGTAAAAAAAGGTGGTTGCATAATCAACCACAAATTTTGTTTTTTAAAAATAGTGAAATACATGATGGTTAATAAGTAAAACCCATCATATATATCATGGTTTAGAACTGTGAAGTATGATAATTAATAATCGT
Source organism: Inga oerstediana (assembly GCA_963210345.1). Taxonomy (NCBI): domain Eukaryota; kingdom Viridiplantae; phylum Streptophyta; class Magnoliopsida; order Fabales; family Fabaceae; genus Inga; species Inga oerstediana. The sequence continues at coordinate 70,582,327 of OY723401.1, forward strand.
CATATAACGGGATTTCTGCAGTATTGCATTATTTTAATCCTAGTTGGCAATTGGTAGACATATCAACTCAATTTTTAAAAAAAACAGATTTTAATTAAAATAACAATAGAAAAAACTCATGTTTCTATTGCCAAGCCCTCCTTCCTTCATGAATCTTTGCTACTCAACGCTCAAGCAAAGTTTCCTCATGATCTGATCTTCTTTACATATAAAACATTGACTCCAAGCAAAGCTTCCTTAATGTTGATATTGTGGTCCATTATTAATTCTCTCTACTTGCCCGCCATTAATTGGAGTCCTTGTATGAAAGAAAAAGAAACTTCTAGAAAATACCTTGTAGAAAGATAAATGGCATTTCCATTGATGCTTCAAAGATTTGTTTAATTTGCTTCAATGTCTTCAATGACTTCGATCAAAATGCTTATAATGCAATGCCATTTTTCATATACAGAGATTAAGTCCATTATGCACATCACCCCCAAAATCTGAGAATACCAACAATTTAAAAGTCCTCTAGTCTTAATATACAACGATGATATCCTGAGGATCACTTAAGAAGGATGTGGCGTGAGATTTAGTTGCATCAGGGAAAACTCATAGTTAGAGGACCAATTGAGGAGAGGAAGAAAAGGGAACAATTGGGTTGATTGACCGGTGGAAGACGATTGGCAGCAAAAAAGGGTTTCCAATGGGCGGGAAGAGAGGGCATGAGGAAGGAAAAAAAGTTTAAAAACTGAGTATTTTAATTTATTATTAATATTTTAATATCATGCTCAATTATCAACTTCAATCATCCATCAATCAATCAACTTTATTTTTAAAAACTTGTAATACCTGTTCATAAGAAAATGGGTCGGTTTCGATCTGTTAATCAATTAATACAATATTATTAATTATTTCATAATTTTATTTTTCATATTTCTTCATTATTCACTAATTAAGTAATTGTATTTTTATCTTTGACTATAATACTTTCTTTATGTGATTTTTCTTTAGGTAGAGGGAGGGCTACAAAATATTCTTCCAATTTTACCATCATTGAATTATATTCATCTTGCACAACCCTCAGAGAGTAAATGCTTGTTTTAATTAAAATCTTAACTTTTTAAAAATTTGAGTTTACGATTAAAATAATGTGACTTGTTAAGCTTACTTAATTAACAATGAATAGTCACAACTTAACTTTGCTTAGTTAGTATTTTTCATTGGTAACATTAATGGTGTTAAGTTTTAATGACTAACAATAAACTTTATAAACTTAAGGGACTAAAATGAAGCCTCATGTAAATATAAATGACTAAAAGTATACTTTAGCCAATTGATGCCTTAAATATATTTTTGTAGCAGAAAGAATAGTAATACAATAATATAAAATATTTAACTTTAATTGTTCAACTACTATTTAAAATAAAAAAAACAAATTTTAATTATATACTCCTCTAGTTCTTAATGTAAGACCTAATTAAATAATTTGATTGGATTAAATAATATGGCAATTTTTTTCTAAAACTCTATAATCATCTTTCTTAATTCCTTCACTTTCTCTCCTATTTGATTATTGTTGAAGGAATGTTGATAAGGATAATTTGAGAAAAAATGATAAATATGTGAAATAGAACTTACATTTAGAACCAATAACAACTCCCTAATTACATCCCGCATTTAGAATAGGAAGAGTATTACTTAATATAGATATAAATAAAAATATGAAAATATATTTTGAATTTTTTTTATAAAACAATTATGTAAGTAATCCACTGTATTTTTTACAGTGATAGGGGAGGGAGATGGTAACTTCTAATAGCTAAATGGAACGTGTCTTAAACAATAAAAAAAAATAAAAATAGAAATAACCCTGATATGTTTTCATTTTCATTATCCAAAAAGATCATGATTTTTTGTTAGAATTAAAATTTTTACGGTTCATTTTCTTCATCACTCACTTTTTATTTTTTAGTACTCATTCACATTTTCAATACTCTGTTTTTCAATTTTCTAATAATTATCCTAAATGCTTTCAGTATTCATTTTTCATGTTTTTAACTTTGAAAAAAATGAGTATTGGAAAAAATTAACTCAGAAAATCTTAATTCTAGCCAAGGACTATGATTTTTTTTTTCATTTAAAAATTTTAAAGCATAACTGTTTTAAATATTTTTAGGGGCCCTTAAATATTTGTTTTCATATATATAACATTACATATTAGATTTCTCTAGTAATTAGAAAAGCCCAGACCCAGTGATTATATTAAAAAAGCCCTAGAAACAAATATACGTGTAATGCAATATAGCTAGATATGCAAGGGATGGAACGGAAATATCTTCGGTCTTACTGAAGCTAGAAAAAAGAAACTCCTAAGACGGCTTGAATAATGCATAGCTAATATGGAAGTAACTCTCACCGTGAAGAACTTCAGATGCAACTATGGAAGGATCTTGAGGATGTCCTTCATCAAGAATCGCTTCTCTGGGCACAAAAATCTAGGTTGGAGTGGTTTGCATACAGGGATTGTAACACCCGTTATTTTCATGCACGTGCTAATGGTAGGATGAAGCGTAACCGTATTAAGGCTGTAACACCCGTTCCTTATATGTGTGTTTGGGAGGGCTTTTGGCAGCCCATTAAGCTCGATTGGGCAACAATAAGCTTTTAGGGAATGTTTGGTTTATCTTCTGTGCAATTGGGCTTCTTCCAATTTGAGGAGTGCCAACACATGATTGGGATAGGCTGGGGATTGGAGCATTTGCTAAAAGATAAAGCCATTTTTCCGTTATTTAGCATTTAATGTGTTTTAAAAAACTCACTAACTCGTCAGACCCTTCTCTCTCTCTCTCTCTCTCTCCCTCCCCCCTCCGTATATTTGTCTCCCTTTTCTTCTTCTCTACAAAATAGGTGCCTGGCTCCAAAACCTCTAGCTCGTGGTGACACCGACCCAGTAGAGGAGGATATCTTTTCTAGAGTGGTGTTGATCTCCATGTTTTGGCATGTCGTCCGGTCTGGGTCTGCTTCTTGTCTCCGTCTCTGTCAGATTGGCTTGCGGAGTTGAAGTCCGACAGCTTCCTTTGAAGTCGGCTAGTTTGTTTCTCGACAGTTTTCGATGGGCTTGGCTTGGGGGGTGGCCGATCTGGTCGCGGTGATTTGTTTCTACTTGCCAGGCATTGAGTCTCTATCTCTAGTTGAAGGTGCTGTGGTGGTCGATCTGCTCTGTCGCCGTGATTTGTTTGGCTGGTAAGGTTTTGAACTTCATTTAACCAAGGTCTCTCCCTGTAGCCATTCTGTAGTTGTCCATGCTCGTGCGTTAAGGTTTAAAGCTTCCCTTTCATCTTGTTTCATTTCTCTGTAACTCTCCCTATTGGTGTTTTTCGTTGGTTTATCCCAAAATTTATGCTTTTTTTAGGAATTTCATAGACATTGCTGCCTGTGTTTGTCTCATTTGTATCTCTCTCTGTTGGTTATTTGGTTTAACATCATGGGTGTCATTTTTATACTCATATGGCTTTGTTAACGTTGGATCTGCTGTTGCTTAAGCTTATAATATTGATCATTCTGCTTGTTTGCATGAGATCTATGTTCTTTTAATGCCCAATGTTGTACCTGGTTGAAAATGTTTTTTTTTCCCAGTTGCAAGTCCCGTGGAATTAGTTTTGGAGGGGACAAGCGGAATGTTTTTTTTAGTTGCCTGGAATTTTGTCTAGAGAGACTTCAATACAATTAACTCTGCAGTTTCTGTTTAGTCACAACAAGTAAGGGCCATAGTTTTGTACATTGTCATTTTTTGTTGTTCATGGCATCTTTCTTGTGCTCTATTGGTTCTTATTCTGTATTGATTGTGTTTTGCTTTGAGATCTGATCTCCTTATCCTAAAAACAATTAAGCATTTTATGGAGATGAGAAATAGTGTTTGCCATAGTACAACTATGTTGCAAATATTGTTGTCCATAGAAATTTTTGCCTTAATTCTGTTGATAAAGTGTGTATGAAAATTTATTGTTCTGGTAAGTTTATGTTCATTGTTTCATGTATTCATATATAGCCATTGCTCTTTAAGTGAATTTCAGTTTTATTGTTTATGCTTTAGCTTTGTTCAGTGTAAAGTTGAAATTTTATGCTCTGTTTGCATTCTACCTAAATTTTTGCATCTCAAATCTATGAGTTGATTGTCTATAAATGCATATTCCTATCCATGCTTCATAGTGTAGTCTCATATGGAATGTTATGCTGTTACTCCATTGTATGCAAATTTCTTTTGGTAAAATAATACAAGAAATTTTTGGCACAACCAGAAACAGGGAAATGCAATTTGCAGAGAATTTTTAGTCCTTCTTGGGTGTGAGTGAGACAGAGACAATAGCTAATTAGTAAAAGAATTATTTTAAAAAGGAATTAAATTGGAGGAGGCTGACTCGGCTGCTTTTTTTGGACTTTGTTTCATGCATGATTCATGAACTTGTAGTGCCATATAGCAGTGTTTTAGGATTTTTAGTTGTCCTTGTGAAGTTTTGATTACATTGACATCAATAATTGCTGCACTTAAAGTTATGTTGTGTCACGCCAATAAAATCATTCATTTATTCTTGTGTGTGTGTGTGTGTGTGTAATGATCAATTTTTACTTTACTGTAATTGCTTTCAAATTTTTGTTTTGAGCTACAAGTCCCGTTGAAATTTTGGCTTAGAAATATGGACAACAAAGCTATTTGGGATGATGAGACAACTGAAATTTTTATCAATGCTTGCCTTGAGCAAAAATACAAAAAAGAATGTCGTGGGTTACATTTTTCAAAGCCAGGGTGATAGAGTATTGTCTCTACATTTAATGAGAAGACTAGGAAAAAGTATGACAGGAAACAATTGAAGAATAGGTTAGATATCCTCAGGAAAGATTTCAAGACTTGGGATTCCTTAATCAAAAAGACTGGTATGAGCAGAGGCCCTATAACGAATAAAGTCCTTACATCAAATGAGTGGTGGCAGCGGAAAATACAGGTAAAAAAGAATTTTAGCAACTTATACATTTAATAGTTTTCCTCTCGACTGATTCATTTTGGTTAATTAATTGCTTTTTAGTTTCTTGTACGCATGCAGGAGAATTCATCATATAGAAAGTTTAGGCATACAAGCCTCAAGTTTGAAAAAGAACTAAGAATTATATTCAAGGATGTTATGGCGACTGTCAAGGATATTTTTTTACCGTCTTTTACAAATCCACAGACACAGACACCAGAGGCTGAGCAGGAAGATGTGTGCTGATCGACAATGGATATAGAAGAAGGGTTAGGGGACAACCAAGATGATATGTTTGGTTCTAACCTAGTGCTTAGTACAGGACTGATGGATGAGCTTGCTAGCATTGGCTTAACAACAAGCACTCCATCAACTGTTGGTACTGAGTCAGGAAGCCGGGGTAAGAGGAAGGTAGGTGAAGGGTTTGTTTAGAGAGAGAAGCAAAAAGTGCCAGCTTCAAAACAAATTGAGGATGCAGTTAGTGTGATTACTAATGCATCCAAGGATAGAGCAGCAATATTAGATGCTATCAAAGATGTTAGTGTTGATGCTACTATGAATCAACCGCTTAACCTTGATGAAGTCGTATGTGATGAGGACTTTCGTCACCTCTGTGTCAAGCTTCGAATAGAGAAGACTAACCGATAAATATTTGTGTCACTCCATAAATAGAACACAGAGTTCATGGTTCCGTGGTTGCGGTTTATGGTTTATGACCCCTAGATGTACCTGAACTACATATGTCCGCGTAGTTTAATTATGTTTGTGTTTGTAACTTATGACAATGTTTGACTTTATGACAACATATTTTGTGAACGACATTTTATGCCAACACTTGAATCTGTTTACCTGTATCATTGAGTCCTTATTTAGTATGTTTTTTTTTCTTCCATTACTCATACTTGAATTTAATCACACTCATAGGGTCCATAATCAATGGCAAATTGGAACAATCAAAACTTACCTGACATGGTGGAGGAAGATGACTAGTCTTGAGTTGTATCTCTTATAAATGATGAGTTAATAGAGTATGAATAATTGACTGCATTGCTCTATCAATATTAGGTGTCTTTCATTTGCAAAGAACCACGCAAAACAAGTAAACACACCGGTTATTTATGGGTGTAAGAGATATTGGCAAGCCATGGTTCACGCAGTCATGACATGTTTAGAGTAGAAAAACATGTCTTTTATAACTTGTCTCATAAATTAGTCAAACATGGGTTACAGAATTCAATGAACGTTGGGATTGAGGAAATGGTTGCCATGTTTTTGCTCACTATTGGCCATGGAGTTGGCAATAGGGTGGTACATGAACTCTTTTAACATTTAAGGGAAATGGTCAGTAGGCTTTTTGCACAAGGTATTAGATGTTTGCATTAGTCTAGAGCAGGAAAATATCAGATCGTGCAATCCTAAATTTAGTGTATACCACCCAAAAATAGAAAATGATCCCCATTACTATCCATACTTCCAAGATGCTATTGGAGCAATAAATGGAATTCACATTAGGTGTGTGATCACTGGTACCGACCGGGATAAATATATTGGGAGAAAGAGATATCCAACATAGAATGTAATGGTTGAATGTGATTGGGATATGTGCTTTTATGTTCGTGTTGGCTGGCTGGGAAGGTATTACACATAATGCTCGTGTGTTTCAATCTGCTGTTTCAAATCCATCTATGAACTTCCCTCATCCACCTGCAGGTATATTTTCGTCACCTTCCATTCAATTAGTTTCTTTTTACACTTTAATTTATCTAACAGTTTGGATTGATTTCAACATTTATTAGGCAAATATTATTTGATTAATGCTGGCTATCCAACATAACTTGGTTACGTTGGTCCCTATAAATGTTATGCGTTATCATCTGCCACAATTTAGCTACCAACCCAGATATAGAAATGCTAACGAGACCTTTAATTTTTATCATTCTAGTTTGAGGTCTACCATAGAAAGGACTTTTAGAGTGTGGAAGAATCGATTTGAATTGTTTCAAAAAATGCGCAACTACAACTACCTGACACAAGTTCGCATTGTTTGTACAACAATGGCTCTACATAATTTTATTAGGAGAAATGACTCCACTAAGTAGTGTTTCGTCAAGTTGAAGTTGGGAATATAGTTGATGCAGATAATAATAGTGTAGATGAATAGCCTTTCGCAACAAATTATGGTGGGCTATCTTCCTCCCAAATAAATCATATTCGTGACTCAATTAAAGACCAAATTATATAGGACATGTGATCCAATTAGTTATGTAATATTATTTCATTAAATTGTGTATTTTTTTGATTGCCAAATTTCCTAACTTTAAATTTTATAATTTTTTTAGTTTCAAATTTAATTTCTCTCTTACCATTATCACAAAAGCCACTTTTTCTTAAGCCAATCCAAACAAGTTTACTTTGCAAAAGTCACTTATACAACCGTCAATCCAAACATAAATCACATTACATAATTTTACTTTTACCTAAAAGTAAGATTGCAAAAATCATATCAGAAAAAGCCCCTTTACAATCACTGCTCCAAACACACACTATGCCCCTTTATTATCCATTGGAGGCGATATCATTATTATTACGGCTCAAGAGAATTAATAAATAAGCTCCCATCCAAAAACTTTCACAATTATTCTTGGGCACTGTTCATTTGGTAAAACTATATTTACCAGATTGATTAACTTTGTTCATAGGGCTACTATTCACTTTAACTTATCAATTATGCCATTCATTACTATCAGAGTTTTTCTGTGCTTATTAATTCCTCTGTTTACTTAACTTATAGGCTCGTACTATGCGATTACCCATTTCCTAGTTCAATTATCGCGTTTTCGAAACAATTCATCCATCATGCAGATTATACAGTTAACCACATAAAATGTTAATACAACATGTAATAATTCCTCAACTCTTCATCTGTAACTTCTTCATCCAGCACATCGTCCTACACTCCTTTCTTGTGCTCACCTGCCTAGATGGTTGGTCAGGGGAGGGTGAGATTTAGGGGAATCTCAGTAGCAAACAATGTCACTATGCATGTAAGATATATATTTAATATATGACATGCTTGCCTTACATAATTTCATGCTAACATAATGACATATCTCAATACTCAATGTTACAACATACATAGCCGTAGCATAAATATAACAGAGCTTCAATCAATCAAACATGCTCAACACAATTGGGCAAAGCAGTCACATAAATCAATGCACACACATACATATCAAATGCATGCAAGTTAGGTATGTTCACTATCTTTTGTCTTTAAGTCCTCCTCTTGTACCATTTCTGCCAACCATTGAAGTTGCTTGAAGAACTTTCCATTCTTCTTCCTTGTCATCTCATGGCCCTAAGTACATAACTGTAACGCCCCAATTTTTGATTAATGCCTAATGATAATTATTGAGGATAATTATCGGATTAAAGTGAAATTAATGTATATTGGTGACAATATTAATTTATATGCCATAATTGATGGAAAATTTAAAGGATGAAATTATTGGCTCTAAGTTGGTGATTAATAGGGAAATTAATTACTAACTAAGAGAAAAGTGAAAAGTGTGATTAAATGGCTAATGGAAGGATTAGAGAGGTTAATTAGTGACTAAGTGTGTGAGAACTAATGGAAAAGTGACGTGTTAAGATGAAAGGATGTGATAGTGTAGGAGAAAAGTCAAAATGAGATATTTTAAACATTCTTTCTCTCTCTTTCCTCCCTCCTTTTCGCTGAATGAAGCATGGGTAAGGGGGAAATAATCATCATTTCCTCTCCTTCACTACTCCATCTCTCATCTCTCTCATTTTCCTTTCTCTTGGCACAATTGTTGCAGAAATAAGGGGGAAGAAAAACTTCAAAAGGTAAGGGGAAATGTCTCTAAATGCTCAAACTTCCTTCTCTAATATTGATCCTTGAATGAAGAGCTTCATTTTGATGGTTGTAATGTGTTCATTGGTGTTAGTTTGTGACCTCAAGAGATTGTGAAAGTTGGAGAATTGAAAAGTCATTTTGAGAAAGTTAAAGAGGTAAGTGAAACCTATCTATCCATATAAGTTTTGTGCCATTTGAGGTAGCTTTGAATTTCTGGGATTTATCGGCCATTTTCAAAAATGAGTGTCATTGGTCATTTGGCATGTTAAAGGTATAGAAATGGTATATTTGGAATGTGTATGGATAGATAGGATTGATTGGGCAAGAAATGGGTGAGATTAGAAAGTTTGGAAAGTTAGTGTGTAATGTGGCCATGGACCAAAGCATGCTAATGTAGTGGAAATTAGGTTGTTTAAATGGTTTTAGTGGATTCCTTGAGTGTTTTAATGTAAGAAATAGGCTTGATTGTTGATTTTGGAGCCATTGGACACTTTGGTAGAAAATTGGAAATGCTTCCATTGAAAGTCTATTCTGGGAAGTCTGTTTGTATTAGATTTTTGAATGACCAAATGGTGTCTAAAAATTATGAAACTTTCCAGTCTTAAAGATCACATCCCAAGCTTCAAAATGGATATATAATTTGTGTCATTTCATTTTGTTAACTATGAGTTATACTTTGCCAAATTGTGGGACAAAAAACAGAACTCTGTTTTGGAGTAGTATTGAGTTTTTGATGATTCTGTATTTTTGTGATGATTTGAAGTAATAATCCATATTTTTCCTAGAAAATTGACTTAAATATCTTTCATTGGGATTTGGAATCACCTTATTTTGATTTTTCTAGAATTAGTTATGAATTTTAGAATTTCAGCCAAGAATTAGGGAATTTCTTGGCCGCGGCCCATGAGTGGCTGGCCGCGGCCAGTGGCCTTCTGACCATATTTTGGCCGCGGCCCAAGGAAGGGTTGGCCGTGGCCAAACCCTATGTTCCAAAACTTTGAGTTTTTGAAAAGAGATCTTCAACCTATTGTTTCTCAACCTTTTAGGGGTTTTATTAGAGGCATTTATAGCTTCTTAAGGGTTATTATTGATAACCAAATCTAAGTGTTGAAGAGTCAATTGAGTATTGGAATAGAGAATAATGTTTCATCCTTAATTATGACTTTAGGATTTGATATTTTCCCGGAGCGTAGAAGGCCTGTGCCTGCTCAAGAACGGAAAGACCAAGGTAGTGACACTTTATCCTATATCATGTGTATTGCATTGCTTGTTTGCATTAGTCATCGATTACAGTGAAAGTGAAGGGGACGTGGTGAAAGCCCAGACTCGATTGCAGTGAAAGTGAAGGGGGCGTGGTGTAAGCCCGACCTTGTATATAGTGAAGGGAACGTGGCGAAAGCTCGGTCTCGAATATTGATTGCTGCATTGTGATATATGTGACTTGCTTTGTATATATGCATCATATAAATAAACTGTTGCTACTAGGATTCTCTAGAATCTCATTCTTTCCAAATTACACTTTTAGACAGGGCAAGTGGATCGAAAAGCAGGCAAGTGGATCAAAAAGCAAACAAGTGGATAAGGGCGATTGGGGCTGCCAGCGGTAGTCTTAGTTAGATATTTTGGTTTTTATATCGAATTGGTTATCATTTTGGATCAATGTAAATATATTGAATAGATTTATAGTATTATAGTTTTGTATAATCCCCGGTATGGATATTGAGATGGGCAATGATGCCTTGTATAAATTGTTGGATTAATGTTATTATCCTGGGTGAACGTCGGAAATTGTGCTGATACTTTGATATTATATTTGTGACAAACCAAACAGGCCATTTATTTTAATGAATGAAATGAATGGAGATCCATTTGTACAGGTTATGCAAAAAGTTTTTAATTGTTCCGGATTTTTCATTCGATTATTAAATGCCTTTAAACACTAATCTCGGCCTGATTATCGAAGGGGGTTACAATAACCATATATTAGAGCCATGATAAATGAATGTCCAATGTGGCTACATGGGCCTTCAACAACTTTAAGGGCCTAATCCTAACCCTTGGAGTTCCTAGGTATTACATTTGTGGCATTAAGTCTTAAATTGGCATAAGACATAAAGCTAACAGATTTTTCACTATACTTTGAAAAATCATAATTAATTATTAAAAACTCCAATTGGGTTGGTTCAAAGCTAAATGTGATCCTTATTAAGTCCACTTTAATGGAAAAATAATTACCACTACCAGTTACACGCACACATTTCCAGAATTCTCAATTATTCACTTTTGTCAAAAAATTCTGCGCAGAGTTAATGCCCAATTCCACGAATCATAACTTTTTGTATACTTATCCAATTGCTACAAGTTACCTATCAAATTAAAGCTTATTGGGTCTAATTTATTTCTAAAAGATTTTGTGGACATTGGAATTCATTTGGCTAGACAAATACATGTCACAATGAGTATGCCACCATTATCTTTCCAGAATCATTATCAGATTTTAAAAACTTCATATCTCTGAATCTACTTGTCCAAATGATACATTTCATATATCAAAATAAATCTATTTAAGTATATTTTCAAGGAAAAATATCATCATCTAGTAATTATAGCCACAAGATTCCAGGAAACTCGTCAAACCCTAGCATTTCCATAATTCATTCCAAAAACAGGGCTTAAATTTGAAAAGTCATAATTTAAAATTCACTGATCCAAAAATTATGTTTTACCTATCAAATTGAAGCTCAGAATGTCTACTTTCATCCTGAAATTTTATAGTATTTAGACCAGGTTTGACCAATTAAAAACATGCCACAATATTGCTGCCTTCTAGAAAATGAAATCTGGCAGCACTACTTTTAAATGCCAAATTTGTGATTTCTCATTTCTAAACCTTATTTAACATCATTTACAAAACCAAAACACAATAAACCCTAAAAAATACTCAAAGAATCAAAATTTAGGGTAGCAACACCCATTCCATAAAACTCAACTAAACCACACAAGATATAGTTTAAGAGAAAGCTCTTACTCACCTCTTGCTTTTTCTAAGCTTTGTTTCTTGATTCCACAACTTTGGACCTTGATAAATGCCTCAAAACACCTTCTTTTAAAAAAACTCAAATCATAGGAATGAAGCTTAGACCAAGAGGAACAATGTTCATGAAGACACTTTTGTCTAGAAAGGTAATAGAAGGGTGAAATCTTAGAGAGAATCTTCTTACCTTGCTTGAACTTTTCAGATTCACTTTCTCTCTCTTCTCCTTTGTGTTGGACGTCAAAATGGTGAAGAATGAGGGTGATGTGGTGTTTTTAAGTCACTTATTCTCTTCTCTTTTATGCTGAATGAAATTACCAAGGAGGAGAGAAGGAAAAATGATGACGTGTCTTTATCTTATGGCTCCTTATTTTGCAAGATCATATCTTGTGTTGACAAGTATCCCTCCAATTTGTCTTCTTCCCTCTTATCTCTCCTCTTTAATAGTGCATTATGTCAGGGGAAGGGAAGTCAGGTGAATTCCCCTGACTCCTGGGTACGATGCTTAGAAGAGTTAATCGGGGGATCGGTGAATTCCCCTGACTTCAGCACCACATAGTGTTCTCAGACCCGAACCAGTCCAGTCTGAGTTTTTTTTATTTTTTTTAAAAATCAATTGTTTTTTAATTTTTCTTTAGAATTTCATACTAATAAGTCTAAAATCTCCAATTTCTCATTGGTTTTGCTTGAGTTGAGCTTCGGTTTGGCTCCGGTCTGACCCATTGACCCTTAACCCAGTACCTCGACCGGTTCAATATTCGGTCCGAGTTTTAATACCTTGGCGCCACATGTCATCATCTTGGAATGCCAACAAAAAAGCAAGAAGGGCACCTTATGATGAAGGGACAAGTGTCACCTTCCAATTGTGCCAACCAAAAAGTGTGAATAGTGTTTGTCATGATATGTGTACTTTGATGACAAGTGTTATCTTCTTATTCATCTAACGTAAAAGTAGAGTAATCATTACACATCATGACCTACTTTATTAAAGTTACTTTATAGGTGTCTACTAGGGTTTCACTCGGGACTTACTCAGGATTGTATCATGTGTATCGGAACCTGCAAGATGACCCCAGGTAGGAGTATGTGTGTGGGCCCCACATGGCACCACATACTGGTGTCTTTTACAAAAACGCAGGGCACATATGTCTACCCTGAAAATACCTTGTGCACACCTATACTGGCATATTTTACTCGACTAATTAGTCTCATACCTCATGACATGGCTAGGTGGCATCTTTCTACCAACCCAATGGCATCTTATGTGTCCTGTGCACATCTGCACTGACACTTTGATCCTACTGCCTACGTATATTGAGCTCTCTACCTGGTAGGGCTGGATCACCTAGTTCCCGAGAATCTTTCCATATCTATACACAACTATGAACTTCCAAGATAAGTGTAAAAATATACATTGACCATTAGTTAACCGTTTGTTTAATTTTTTAAGGGTTAAAGTGCAAAAAATACACATGAGATTTTACTAAAAGTGCGTTCAATACAAATATTTTTTTTAGAGACAAAAGTAATGATAAGTAAAATATTTACATATTTATTTTCCCTTATATGATGATTTTATGGATGATATTTGAGCTCACTTTAATAAATTTGGGTGAAATTAATAAATAAATAATGATTTTGGCTTAAAATAGAATTTCTTGAAAAATACTAAATTAGAACCTCTTTCAATTTTCAGACAATATCTAGAGCTTTAGATGTTGGATTGGGACATTCTTTATATGGATAAAAAGCTAAGAAAGAGCTCTACAACTTTGATGTTGATACCAAATTCCAGTTCTATCCCAAGGGTTTCGAATTTTGCTTGGAAGTTGAAAGCGGACCATTCAACCAACTATTTCATCTACCTCTTCATCTTTATTTTAACCTATTACTTCATCTACCACATTTCATCTACCACTTTATCTTCCTTTTCACCAACTACTTCATCTACCACATTCTATCTACTACTTCACTTATCACATTTCATCTACCACTTCATCTACCCTACTCCATTCTTCCCTATATATAGCCACCCTCTCCTTCACATTTGACACACACCAATTCATATCCATTACTCTCATCTCTTCTCCACACATACCATTTCATTTCCATTACTCTCCTCTCTTCTCCACTTACTCCATCATCTTAGAATTAATTTTACGCATTGTACTATTTTTTGCATGCCTCCATCTTGGAAGGCTTAGGATTGTATTACTTTTTGTATGCCACCTACATGGAAGGTTTTACATTATAAAGGGACGGCTAGATTTTTACATTTTGCATGCATCTTTTGGTTGTATATTTATGTTTGAGAATTTAAGATTCAAGTTTTATGCATTATTTATGAGGATTTTATTCTAGTTTTATATAATGTCAATTTATTTTTGTTTTGTTTTTAATTTAATCATGAGCTAAATTTTCATTTTTCTAGGGTGATGACGTAGCTTACTAATAACGGATTGAATCCTAACTTATTAAATCTAGTTTTAATTTTTCCTTCATGATTGAGTTTTAATTATTATTCTTAATGCTTTCATTTGATTGGCCATCTTTTAAATGATTTCAATATATATGTTGAGACCGGAATGGGATACATGTGTGTAGACCTTATAATTAAAACCATAACATGCATATGAAATAGGAATATATTCATTGTGTAGTCTTATAGAGTTCCATATATTTTAATGCATAATTAATTGTTTAAATTCATATAGGAATATATTGGATTAGCAGTTAATTATAGAATTGCTTGACCTTGGAAGAGGCTAGTAATTAAATTAGGAAAATTTGACAATCAATTATGTGGAATAAATTGGCTAGAATAGATAAGTGATTCAATCTGGAATTTATTAAGTGAAATCTAATCCCTAGGACTTTTTCTCATAGTTGTTTCATATCATTTGCATTCATATTTACTCATATTTTATTTCGTACTCTCAATCACCAACTAATCGATAGACTAAATAGAGTTAAAATTACTCATTTTAGTACTTAGTGATCAATCCTCGAGGGAATGATACTCTACTCACTTCTATATTACTTGTTGATGACAGTGTACACTTGTATTTTCTAATAAACCGTTTACACTCATAACAAGTAACTATGGACTTCCAAAATAGGTGTAAAAATATAAATTGAACATTAGCTGTCTATTTGCTTTTTTATTTTTGAATAAAAATGGTGACACTGAGGATAACGTGGATGATTAAGAAATCACTTGAAGAGAAATACTTACATACTCTAGAAGTACCATATTATCATTATTTAAACCATATCCAATGAAAACATAATAATTCAAATTATTTTAATCCTAGTTAGTTGATGATCCATCAAATAAAAAATTTAAATTTTATCTCTTTTTAAGAAAAATCTTAGTTGATCATTTTGTCTTAGTATTTTTAAATTAATATTTTTTTCTTAAATACAAGATAAAATTTGAATTTTTTTTAAATGAGTCATTATTCAACTAGGATTAAAATGATATAAGTTATTATATTTTCATTAGATATAGTTCAGATGACATAATGCTCTTAAGTATGCAAGTATTCTCTAACTTGGAATAATAATTTGTTGACAAGATAAGGGAAATTAATTTCCACCATATCCTTTATCTCCACCTCATCACTTCTTTCGGAAGCGAGAGGGAGAGGAGAGGAAGGGTTAGGCAGAAAAAAATAATGAGATGAAGATAAAGAGTTAGGTAAAAATTAATTTCTCTTATCTAGTTAACAAAATATTATTCTAGATTGTTTCTTAATCATTCACGTTATCCTCTGTGTCACTATTTTCAGTCAAAAAATTCAAATTAATGATCAACATATATTTTTGCACCTATTTTGAAAGTTTATAGTTATTTTTACCCAAACAAAAATCATATGTGATGGGCGCATTTTTTTAGAAAATCGCATGTGTGTTTTTGCACCTTAACCCTTAAAAATATTAAACAAACGGTCAATTAATGGTCAATATGTATTTTTGCATATAATTTAAAAATTTATAGTTACTTTTGCCCCTCAAAAAAACATTTGGTATTGGGCGCACTTTTGAAAAACATTTTATGTGTATTTTTGCACCTTAACCCATATTTTAAAAAGTAAAATAAATTGAGCTACAATTTTCAAAATATAAAGATCTGTGCTATGCTTTCAAACTTCAAAGCCTACAATTCAGTTTACTTGTTTATATAGTTAAGAATATGCAATTGAAGATTCTAAAATGTTTAATTTCATTAATTAATATTATGTTAAATTATTTAAAATTATTAACATACTCTTATAATTTAATTGGCTATCATGTCTTCCCCAATTTAATGAATTTTTTTGTTGCCTTCACCAGTTTAATGAATTTTAAATAATTAAGTAGAAAATAATCAAATATATTTTTAAAAATATGATAGTAAATTGATAAAAATGAAAATGAAAATTAAAATAAACTACATTGATGAATTTGTTTATCGTTATATAAAATTGGGAAAAAGTCAAATAAATACCACTTAAACTTTAAAATCCCAAATCAGTGATTTTTCAAAAATTTGAGTTGTCAGTTGCTATGCTCTTTTTGTTAATCTTATTACTTTTATTTTCAACAAAACCAAGGAACGAAAAATCGGACCGGTCAACGAACTGGTTACAGTACAGGTTTAAGGGTCAGTGGGTCAACTGGGGTCAGACCGGTGATCGAATCGGTGATCAAACCGGTCATATTAAAATATTATAATTGAATTGAAAATAACAAAATAATCATCATTCATAACCAATAACAATAAAATAGTTAAAACATAACTAATATCAAAATATAGTTAAAACATAACAATATCAATCATCATTCGTCAAACATAACTAACATTAAAATATAGTTAAAATATATCATAGTTAGTTGTTTCCACTCTCGAGTATTATTATTTTATTTATTCTAGTGAAAAGACTTGCCCTATATTATATATAGGGGTCTTTTCACCTAAAACATTTTTAAAAAATGACGGCTTTTTAAGCAAAAACAATTTGGAGTTCGTACACCAAATTAATGGACTCCATATTCTGGTTTACTATGCAAAAGGCAAAAGCAAAGGCATAGTTTTTCACTCCCTCACACTCTTCCACAGATGCACGTGGGTGTTGTGTATGTTTGTGTGTCAGAGAGAGAGAGGGGGGGGGGGTGACCCATCAAAATCTATGGCTGACCTTGCTTGAGGGGTGCAGTAAGTGAGATGTGATAGAGAATATACATAGAGGAACAACCAAGGCATATTAAGAGAGTGGGCTAAGAAAGAGAAAAATGCTAGAAAGAGATGATGGATATTATTTATTAGAGCTAGATTCGGGCGTGTTTGGTTTTATCTTAGAGATATGAAATCAAACAAACAAGAAACCAGATCACCATCTGTTAGACTCTGCAGCTCTCTGTAATCGCCATCGCCGCCGTCGCTGGTTGCTCCTCTTCACTCGCCGTCTTCACCATCGTCACTCATCGTTCAAGCAGCCAGACCAATTGGAGCTAGGGCACAGTGCCAGGACTCGAGAGGAAAGGGGATCTGATTCTGAAACTTGCCTCACTCTTGTGCTCTGCTTTGGTTCTGTTTCTCTTATCTCTACCAATTTTTTTCTAATGTGTTTTGGGACAAAATTTTATTTTTTTGGGTGACTCGGTCAAACCGCCTGACTCAGCGGTTTGGCTGAGTCACAGTCAAACCGGCTGGGTCGACTTGGTTTTGAATATTTTTATTGTTATTTTTTTCTCTAAACTAATTAATTTGACTAATAAACTAATATATAATCTAAGAATACTAAAAATATAAACACTCTAAAGTAATTTAATTAGCTTCTTTAATTTCTCCAAAAAAGCCAACTTTATCTTATAATTAGGACCGGAGGGAGTATAACTTAGGTGCTTTTCCTTTTTTTTTTTCTATGGACCCCACGTTTCTATTCCAATTTCTTCAAGATACGATATATATGATAATCTGATCTTCATCTTCATCTTCATCTTCATCTTCATATTCTTCCTTTCTTCAAGGGGGCCCACATTTTTATGCCTTTAAATTGCTTCTCTTTCTTCCAATATTCTTCAGATTGGGGTCCATGTTCCAATATTTCTAATCCAAGATCTCCTTTGCAATATATCTTGTAGTATAATATATATATATACACACTAATTAATTTATTCAGCGTCATGTCTTCAAATGCGCATGAATTCATGTAAATGTAATATATATATATATATATATCATATTTCTAACTTTTCACCTTCTAATTCTCACAATAATATTTTCTGTAAAAGTAAAATAGGATATGAGTAGATCTTCTACTAAAATTTCTTATTATCTCATATTTGATTTAAGAGAGGAAAATATATAAAAGATGATTAAATAGGTATAAAATATTAATAAATCAAGTGAATATATCCAAAATATATACCTATTTAATTATAAAATATATACCTATTTAACTCCCCTACACTAATTGTTTTGCACTCCTAGGCAAAGAAAAATTGAACTTGAAAACAGGTTGAAGAATGAAGAGAGACAAATTGAATTAACTAAGAAACTGCAAAAACTCAAGCAAACATACCCTAGGAACTAAGTGTGCGATATGGGTTGTTAATCACATATAAAGAAATTCATATTAAGATACAAAGTTGAACAAGATTAAATCTAGGCAAAATAATCACACAAGGGTATAAAGTGTATCACTCTACTCATTAGCATATAGGTTCTTTTTCACTCAGTTCACTTGTTCAATCACTCTACCATAGGCTTGTAATAGTTCTAAATTTATACCACTAATTACAGGTGCATTCAAAAATCAAGAGGACTTTATGGCATGTAATGTTGGAATATAGGCTATTTGGAGTGGATGATGGATACTAAGCAATATGCATGTAGATCATGTTATACAGATAATTTAATATAATAGTGATATGCGTGCTATTTTTCCAGATTTAAGAAGGGTATTCTCTTTCTTTCTCTCCATATATATATATTTTTTTACTTTTTCTTGTTTATTTTCATCTTCAGCTGTTGTAGGTTCCCTTTTAACGTGACCTTGCACATGGGTGATGCAGCACCGGTTACTCAGTTACTCTAACAAGTGCCTCAAGAGGCTTTTAGCCCAACTCATAGCCCTCTTTGACTTTACCGTTTGACGGGAGTGCCAACATTGGTGATGAAGTGTCCCCGATTACTAAGTGAGGTCGATAAAAGCCATTGGAGTTGTTGTTGTTTTTTTTTGGAAATACCCTCCAAAATAAAGCAGTAATAACAATAATACCACATCTTGTGATTTGATAACATGAGCAAAATGCTGCAATAATGATTGTACATGCATATTAACTTAATATAGATGTGATAAATGAAAAGAAAAAAAATGATGGGCTCAAAGGGGTGGAAATGGATGAAATGTTTGTAGTTTGTGTGTAGGATTCAATGGTATAAAAATGAATGCCTTTATCCTATTAATGAAATGTACATGTATTATATAGCAGTGAAAAGAACTAAGACAAGTTTTGAAGAGTAAGTTGAGACAAGTGAAATATCACACTAGAATCAAATGTTTTAGGCTCAAATTTCCTTCCAACAGGGTTATACTATATCACCCAATTTAGTCAAGTTAAACAATATATCATCATATGAATTGCAATATATGTAATCAACATCCCTTCACGCAACTAGTAACTAAGCTACATTTATTCAAATCCAACAATCTCAAAATCAAAACAAAGTACCTCTTTTTCCTTCATTATTTTTTGAAAAAAATGTCAATTAAATTGTGAGTTCTAATTCTCTCCCCCACACTTAAATCAAACATTGTCCTCAATATTGCAAAAATTTAAAAAGAAGAAAAAAAATAGTACTCCCCTGGTTTAGGTCTCTGATTCTGATGTGGAGTTATTCCCCTAGTAACTTCAATGATGTTTCAAATTTGAAGGAGGAAAGAGCGCATGAGCAGGAACTTGTAGCTGCGAGAAGAGAAATCACTCTAAAGCCTGAATAACAATAAAAAACAAATTAAATTATCAAAACCTTGGGTTGCCTCCCAAGAAGCGCTAAGTTTATAGTCTTCAGCCAGACTTTGCAAAACAATCACCTAATCATAAGTATCAAACACAATGACCACCTTGTCTCTATTTATTTTCATAAAACAAGGTTTAAAATAGAAAAAGTGCTCATTCACATTAGTTACATGTACTTCATCAATCATCAGCAATTTCAGAATACAAACATTCATTAAATTCAAAGAAAACATAATATGCATATCCAGACAATCAAATACAGAAGCTTCAAAGAATTTAGAACACCTAACAAAATCCACTTGACTTTCACCACTAAAAGTCAAAACTTCAATAGGAGGATCATTTGTAACAATTCTTGGGACCTCCACACTTGCCTCATCATCAAACTCATATGGATTATGTTCCACAATCGAAACCTTTTCTAGACACTCAATATTGTTCTTTCCTTTATTAATTTCTAACTCACAATCACCCAAAATATTATCAGAATCTAGTAGTGGTACTTCTTCACTCCTCATAGTCAATTGTTCATTTGATATCTCATCTTCTATAGGAGAACCTTTTTATATATCATCAAAATTCCTTTTTGATTCAAAGACTCAAGATTAGAAGCAATTTCATCAATTTGAAATGCTACATCTTGATCATGATCATTAGTTTTTTCTTCTTGAAAACTTCTCAAGAATTCTTTTGACTATCTAGAAGACGTTAAAGTAAATCCTTTGTTGTAAGCTCCTCATCATCAATGGAAGTAACGTCATCTATATGAGTATTGGGTTATATATGAGGATGTGATGCATATGAAGGAAAAGAACAATTAGGATCCCAAGATAATGGTTGCTCATGATTCCATCCAGGGCTAAAAGTATAATCATGCGAATTAGTTTGAGCCATAGCAAAATCATCCTGTCACGCCCTTATCTCAATTTTACCTTTACCAGAGTATTCACGGAAAACGATATGCGGTTCGGTAGGCAACACAAGAATAGCATAACTATACTGATAAAAAGTACTCGATTACAGAAATTTCCCATAGGGGTTCGTACATGATACTTACGATTAAGGTAGCCGCACAAGGCTACTAGGGTGTCTAAACTCATCCCAGTGAAACAGAGACTTCTTCCCATCTTCGTTCCACTACTGTAATCCCCTCATACAGTACTCTGCATTGTTGTTTGCATATCTTCTGTCGTCTCCTATCTGAATTGTTGGTAGGGGAGGGTGAGATTCGAGAGAATCTCAGTAGGAAACAGATACCATAATGCATGCATGATTGATGCTATGTGTATGACATGTTAGCTTTATCTAGATGTATGCCCCATAATGACATTTCTGCATGTTCAATGTTTCATACAACAAGACTATGGCCACAGCGAAAACAAAAACAGAGCTTCATTTATTCAAATATGCTCTACACAATCAAGTAAAGCAATCACATACATCATTACACAAGCAAAGATATCAAATACATGCAAGTAAGGTAAGTCCCCTACCTTAACCCTTTTCCGCCTCGAAACGTGTGCCTCGTAATGCGTGCCAACAGCTCAGGCTCTCGCTTGGTCCTACAATTCCAAATATACCATTTAGACAATTCCATAGTGTTTCTGAGGGTTATATGAGTTTATCTTGAAAAATTACTAAAATACCCCCGGGACCCGGCCCGACCTTGCTGTATCCAGTCCGGCTGTACTTTTCCCGAAATTTCGATATGGGCTATTCTTACATATTTTCACCCAAGGAATCCATTTCCGGACTCAGAATTATCAAATTCAATGTCAAATTATGAAATTACCCTTGGCAGCCCTACTTTTAGGGTTTTAGAGGCGTTTCCGTAATTATGCTTTCTCGGCCTTTTCCGAAAAAGTGCCCAACTGTAACCCCACCTAATTTTCCCTCCTGAATCCAATGGAACCATCAAATCATTGAAAATCGAACTCTAAGGCCCATTTAGAGCCCTGACCGAAATATATGGGTTTTAAGGGGAAAATCGGGATTTTTCGGTTTCGGCTCCGTAAACGCGTTCCTTTCTACTCCTAACCACTTTATTGACTATCCCATTAGGTTAAAACTACCATTTAGTATCAATTTGGGCAGCATAACCCCTAGGGAAACCCATTTTCCATTTTTACAACCAAAGGCAATCCGGTGAAATTTCACCGATTAAATTGCCCACAGTAGCTAGAATAGTCAATATACAAAGGTTTGGAAGTTACCTCAAGCTCCTTCTGGCTTTTCTTGACTTTGCTGAAACCCTAGCCACTCCAACAAGAGATTTTGAGCTTCACAAACCTTAAACACATAGGAGAATAGCTTAGGAGCGGAGTTATACGCATTAGGAACCGATTTACCAAAGAAATCACTTACCTTTGTAAGCTTTTTCCTCCCCTTTTCTCTCTCTAAAATCTGAACTTTCTCTCTCTCCATGGCTGCTATTTCACGACAGAAAATGGAAGATGATGAAGCCAAAAGTGCTTTTATCATATATTACAATTTCCTTTATTTATTTTCCCATTTTCGGATTTTTCAGAAATTCTGGCAGATTTCTGTCCAAACTTTGAAAAATCATAACTAATTCTAGAAAAATTGAAATGAGGTGATTCCAAAGCCTATAGAACCCTTATTGAGTCTAGTTTAAAGGAAAAATATAGAATTTTGCTTTCTAGAATCACAAGATTCCCAGAATTTCAATCTTTGCATATTGTTCCAGAAATTTCACAGTTTATCTGTGCTGACTTCAAAAATTCATATCTTTTTGTGTGTAGCTCTAATTGATTCATATGACCTATCAAATTAAAGCTTAGGATGTCTACTTTCATCCTGTAAAATATCATAATTTTTGATCATCATTTGATAATTCAAAATCATATAACAAGCTTACTACCTCATAAGCAATTTCACCAAAAACATAATTACTTTCTCCAAAATTTACCATTTTACTTTCTTAATACCCCAAAGATATAAGAAACATTAGAGAATATATTTGGGACACCTGCTAAACCGGGGCTTAGCAGTCCACTTAATTTAGGTTTATTCCCAAGCCTCCAATCCCAAATTTCAGGGTATTACACATCCTCCCTATAATCTAATGTTGAGACAAAAGGACATTGCTCATTCAAGTGAAAATATCCACAAGAACTATAACAATTGTACTCACGTGGAGATTCACATGCATAAGATTCATAATAAGAATTTGTATAATTATTTTTATGCTCAAATCTACCACTTGTCCCATTAGTCCACCAAGAATAATCCATAACAGTTTAAAACTCAATCGTAATTGATCGCATACTTGTAATAATTAACCACACAAACTTTTGCCGTTAGTCCCCGGCAACGGTGCCAAAAACTTGTTAGCCGTCTAGCTTAACAGCAAGAGCATAGATCGTCACAATTAATATAAAAAGATCATTTTCACAAGGACTAATACAAAAAATGAATTAATTATCTCAATTAAGTTCTCAATTAGCTTGAGTGAGAATATTTTAAAATTTAATTTGTTTAAGAAATGATTTATTTGAGAATTCTAAAGTTAAGATTTTTCTTCAAGATTAGAGGAACCTAGGATTATCTATCTCCTATCTATTTCTTAAACTAATTAATTTACCTTCAATAAGCAATCAAACGAAGATATGTATTTGTAATACCTTGAATTTTGGGATTGGAGGCCTAAATTAAGTGGACTGTTAAGCTCCAGCTTAGTAGATGTCCCAAATCTATTCTCTAATGTTCCTTATATCTATGGGGCATTAAAGAAAATAGAATGGTGAATTTTGAAGGAAGTGATTATACTTCCAATGAAATTTCCTATGAGGTAGTAAGCTTGTCATGTGATTTTGAATGATCAAATGATGAGCCAAAATTATGAAATTTTACAAGATGAAATTAGACATCCTAAGATTTAATTTGATAGGTCATATGACTCAATTAAAGCTATATACAAAAAGATATGAAAGATATGAATTTTTGAAGTTAGCCTAGAAAAACTGAAAATTTTCTAGAACAAAATGCAAAGATTGAAATTCTAGAAATTTTGTGATTCTAGCTAACAAAAGTATATATTTTTCCTTGAAACTAGACTCAATAAGGATTCTATAGACTTTGGAATCACTTCAATTCAATTTTTCTAGAATTAATTATGATTTTTCAAAATTTGAGCAGAAATCTGCCAGAATTTTGTAAAAATCTGAATTTTGGAAAAATGGTGTCATAAAATAAAATGATATAAAACAAATCATCATCTCCTTCCTTCCTTCCTTCAAAACTGACGTGAAGTTCAGTTTTAGAGAGAGAGAAGAGTTGAGATTTTTAGAGAGAGAAGAAGAGGAAAAAGCTTGTAAAGGTAAGTGATTTCTTTGGTAAATCAGTTCCTAATGCATATAACTCTGTTCCTAAGCTTCCTTTGCATATGATTTAAGGTCTGGAAGCTCATCTTTTGGTGTTAGAACAGATAGGGTTCAACCATATCAAGAGAGAGCCAGTGGGAGCTTGAGGTAACTTCTAAACCATTGTATATTGCTTATTCTGGTTATTGTGGGCAATTTAATCGGTAAAATTTTGCCGGATTGCCATTGGTTTTAAATTTTGGAAATGAGTTTCCTTAGGGGTTATGCTGCCCAAATTGGTACTAAATGGTAGTTGTAACCTAATGGAATAGTCAATAAAATGATTAGGAGTAGAAAGGAACGTGTTTACGGAGCCGAAACCGAAAAACCACAATTTTCCCCGGAAAACCCATATAATTTGGCCAGGCCTGTAAATGGGTCTTAGAGTTGGATTTTCAATGATTTGATGATTCCATTGATTTTAGGAAGGAAAATTAGGTTGGGTTATAGTTGGGCACTTGTTTGGAAAAGGCCGAAAAACCATAATTACGAAAACACCCCTGAAACCCTTAAAGTTGGGCTATCAAGGGTATTTTTGTAATTTGACAATTATTTTGGTAATTCTGAGTCCAGAAATGGATTTCTTGGACAAAAATGTGTTAGGATAGCATAGGTTAGAATTTCAAGAAAAATACAGTTAGACCAGGTAAGGCGGGGCCGAGCCGGGTCGTCGGGGGTATTTTAGTAATTGTTTAGGATAGACTCATATAACCCCCAGAAACATTATGGAAGTGTCTAAATAGTACATTTGACATTGTATGATCGAATATGGAGCCCTGAGCTGTTTGCACATAGATCAAGGCACACTTTTTGAGGCAAAAAAAGGTTAAGGTAAGGGACTTACATTACTCGCATGTATTTGATATCTTTGCTTATATAGTGATGTATATGATTGATTTATTTGATTGTGTAGAGCATATTTGAATTAATGAAGCTCTGTTTCTGTTTTTATTTTGGCCATAGTTTTGTTATATGAAACATTAAGCATGGAGAAATGTCATTATAGAGCACACAACTAGTTAAAGCTAACATGTCATATATATAGCATCTATCATGCATGCATTATGGTATCTGTTTTCTACTGAGATTCTCTCAAATCTCACACTCCCCTACCAACAATTTAGACAGGAGAAGACAAAAGATATGTTGAGAACAACATAAAGTACCGTACGAGGGGATTTCGATGGTGGAAGGAAGACGGGAAGATGTCTCCATTTCACTCGGACGAGTTCAAACACCCTAGTAGCCCTGTGTGGCTACATTGATAGTAATTATTATGCACGAACCCCTATGGGGAATTTCTATAATCATGCACATATTATCAATATATTTATGTTATTCCTGTGTTGCCCACCGAACCACATATCGTTTTCGGTGAATACTCTGGTAAAGGTGAAATTAAAATAAGGGCGTGACATATTTGTCTAAGATTCAAAAGAATTCGATAATGCTCTCTCAAGTCAAAACCAAATATTTATTCTAATAAACTAATCAATCTCTTGTATTAATTTATAAGAACTAACTTTAAACATCAATCTTAATCTGACAATACTAGGTTAGTAACTATATCTCTATGATACTAACAAACCATGCGTTTAATACCTAAACTTTAAGTCTAATATGATTTTACCCAAGTTCTACACTTAAATTATCTTTCTTAAGAGTAATTTAAATGAACAAGACAACTAAATGGTGATTAGTCATTTAGAGGCATTAAGAGTAAGATAAAATCAATACAAAAACTTTATTTGATGTAAAAACAGAGTAAATAAATAATTTAATCCATAAATAAGTTCAAGAAAATCCTAGGATGCAAAAATTAATTACTCATATTCATCATAATTAAATCACAACAGTAGCAATAAAATATTTCAATAGTCTAGGATAAACACAAAGGAGATAAAGAGACCATGTCAATGCTGTCTCTAGGCTATAGTGAGTTGCTGCCGCCTTGCTGTTCGGTTCTCACCGTCTCAGTGTTCTGTCTCACGTTGCTGTCCTCGGATCTGTCTCGCGGCTCACCTTGAGCGTTCTGTCCTCCTCTCTTGTTTTCTCACTCTTGCTTCCCTTTAATAGAAATAACTTCGGTGCTTCACCTTTTATTGCTGCGGGCCCCACGTTTTTATTCCAATTTCTTCAAGATACGATAGATATGATCATCTGTCCTTCATCTTCATATTCTTCCTTTCTTCACGTGGGCCTACATTTTTATGCCTTTAAATTGCTTCTCTTTCTCCCAATATTCTTCAGATTGGTTTCGCATGTGGGGTCTATGTTCAAATCTTTTCGAATCCAAGATCTCCTTTACAATATATCTTGTAGTATAATATATATATACTAATTAATTTATTCAGCATCATGTCTTCAAATGCCCATGTATTCATGTAAATGTAATATATATTTAGAGCTCATATTTCTAACTTTTCACCTCCTAATCCTCATAATAATATTTTCTGTAAAAATAAAATAGGACATGAGTATATCTTCTATTAAAATCTTTTATTATCTCATATTTGATTTAACAGAGGAAAATATATAAAAGATAATTAAAAAGGTATAAAATATTAATTAATCCAGTAGATATATCCAAAATATATACCTATTTAATTATAAAATATATACTCATCATGTATGAATATAATCGTTGCCTCTCTGAATAATACACAATAATTATTCTCTCATCTGATTCTCTTCACAATTGATCAACTTAATTGCTGAGTTTTGAATTCTTCTTTGATGTACTCTACAGTTTTGACAAAGGAGGACACTTATTCTTGCCATCTTATGTCATGCGTGCTCATAGAGCCAAGCAACAACGTGAAGCTATTAAAAAGGCCCCTCTGAAGCAGCTTGGACCTGTATTTGAGGTCTGAATTTCTTATAATTTTTTTAGGAAGTTATGAGTAAAAACTGAAACCTTATATTTAAGAATTTTTGTCAGTGATGATATAGACTCAACATGCCAATGTCTTTAGAGTTAGAAGTCTGTGCACTGGGAGACTGACAAACCTTTATGCTTTCTCATTGTTCACAATAGTAACAATTATACTTTTTCATCTTATTTAGATTTTAGAGTAGTATTTTGTCCGCATTATTGTTGTTGTTTTTATATGTAATAAGCGTCACCATTTTTTATTAAATATGATAGCAAAATTAAAATTTGCTCATAATGCATTGACCACTTTTTTAATGTAATATGTAATACTGTAGCAGCTCTTTTTTTAATATAATATTTTTTCTTACCAATTTTGAAAAAATATATTAAAATCATTATTGATTTTACCTACCGAGTGTAATTGACTTCTAAAAAGTTCTAGTTAATGGATAAGATTAACAATGCGTTGTTTGCTCCCTTTTTATGGAGAAAATGAAATTTTGGTCCCTTAAATTTTTCCTCAAATATTAATTTGGTCCTTGAAGTTTTATTTTTATCAATCAAGTCCCTAAAGATTCATACACCATTTCATGATCTTATTTGATCCCAGCAATTTTTCAGCAATCTATGAAGAGGTTGCCATTCTTGAGTTGAAGGCTAAACTTCATGTGTATCTAGGATGATATATCTTCAAATCAAAACGTCTAATTTTATAAAACTTTAGGGGCTTGATTGATAAACAAGAAACCTCAGGGACCAAATTGATAACTGAGGCAAATTTGAGGGATCAAAAGTTTCACTTTCCCTTTTTCATCCAAAATGTTCTAGATGATTTAGCACTTTTCATTACAATTTTTTATTTTATTATAAGAATGTCAATATAACTTTGACTACATTTTCTTATAAATAATTCTGGTATAGAAAATTTTCATGATTATTTTTCCTTATCCGTATCATTGTAATCAATAATAATTATATTAATTGCAATAAACTACTCTGAAGTTTACATAAAAGAACTTCATCCACCAAAAAATGGAAACTTTTTGTTTGGAGGGAAAACTAGTAAGGCATGGAATGGTTAGCGGCTTGTTGTAGTACAATATATAGAGATTCTACTTTGTTGCTAATTTGTCTGAATAGAAGAGCATTTTGGAACCTAAATATGTAACAACTATGTATGTTTATGTGTTTGGTTAGGCTCTAGATACTCTTGGGAATACAAAATGGAGGATAAATAAAAGGGTACACAGCATCACGGATAGAATTTGGGCTAGTGGAGGCTGTCTCGCTAACTTGGTGGAGTATGAGGATGTAAGTTCAATTATGCAGATGATGGTCACTTGTTTTCTTCACTTCACCCGATTCAATTATTGTTAAATGTCAGCACTGAAAAACTGATTAGCATGAGAGGATTGACTCTAACTCTTGCTTCCTCCAATTACTCACCTACTTACCATTTTGTCTCTATAACTGTCGTGTCTCTATTTTTGTTTCTTCTCTCTATAAATTGTAATCTCCTAGGCATTTGTCAATGTATTATTAAGAGAATGAGATCTCTAAGGCTCATATGGTATCAGAGCCTGCCTTAGAAGGTCCGGCAGCCAGAGAGACAGTGAGGAGAGAGAGACAGACGTGATGAGAAAGCTAAAATAGGGGAGGATGGTGTGCTCTGATCTCCCAAATGATGGAGCATCAGAGCACACCGCCCACCCAGATAAAGGCTTAAGGCGCCAATCGATGCATTCTCAAAGACCGGCCGTATTTTGAGCAGTGCGTGGACCACATGTGCTGACACAGTCACCGACGCGTGAATCCCACAAGCCTCCACTTCTTCCAGCATATGAACCCTACACGCTATCGTTTGGGGCTTCCTCCAGCTACCATTTATTTAGCAGCATGAATCCCTCTAACTATCCCCTTCTTTTCGAATCTTTCCCAATAAATCCAACAAAAAATAGAGCCCTTCCAACGGCATTAATGTCCGGTACAACTTCTGAGACCCAGGACTCATCTTCCTCTTCTCATTCCTCTACTACTTGTAGCACAGTGGCTCCACCAGAGCTTTTTGATGGTCAGATCATGGCCATTAACCATAGGTTCTATAACCCTCGTCACGATCAAGGCCGGGATTAACGTTTAAATGCATTTCATAATAAAAAAAATCTGGGAGAATTAAAAACTTTTTAAAACATCTTTACAAATAGATCTCCATTCATTTCGTTCATAAAAACAATCGGCCTGTTTAGTCTGTTACATATACAATATCAGAGTATCAGCAATTTCCAGATGTTCACTCAGGATAATCACATTAATCCAAAATATTGTTTAGGGCATCACTGCCCGTCTCAGTATCCATACTAGGGATTACACAAAACTATAATGCTATGATCTCTTAAATTAATATATATATATTTATCCAAAAAGATAACCAATTCAGTATATAACCAAAATATCTAACTAAGACTACCGCCGGTAGTCCTGATCGCCCTTATCCACTTGCTTGATCCTCAATCCGCTTGCCCTGTCAAAAATGTTATTTGGAAAGAATAAGATTTTAGAGAATCCCGGTAGCAACAGTTTACGAATATGATGCATATATACTAAGCAAGTAAACATATATCATAATACAGCAATCAATATTCCAGGTCGAGCACACTGCCACGTCCCCTTCACTGTATACAAGGTTGGGCTTTCACCACGTCCCCTCACAGTATCTGTATTCAAGGACGGGCTTTCACCACATCCCCTTACTGTATCTGTATTCGAGATCGGGCTTACGCCACATTCCCTTCACTGTATTTGTATTCGAGGCCAGGCTTTCACCACATCCCCTCACTGTATTCAATGACTAATGCATACAAGCAATGCAATATACATGATATAGGATAAAGTGTCACTACCTTTGTCTTTCTGTTCTTGAGCAGGCACAGGCCTTCTATGCTCTGGGCAAATATCAAATCCTAAAGTCATGATTAAGGACGATACGTCACCACTTATTCCAATACTCAATAACTTCACAATACTTAATTTGGTTATCATTACTGTCTCTTTAACACTCATATATGCCTATAATAAAAGCCCTAAAAGGTAGGAATAACTACCCCAGGGATCCCCTTTTGGAAGCACAAACACTGACATTTTTCACTGATTCACTCGAGTGAAGATGGCCCCACTCAAGTGATGGGGCACTGACACTCGAGTGAAGACGGCCTTTCTTAAGTGGTGGTACAGTCTGCACTCGGGTATCAGGGAGTGAAGGATAGCGAGTGAGCACCCGAGAGCACAAGAACTTTTCAGAGACAGGGACACTCGAGCACACTGAACCTCACTTGAGTGATAGCCAAATGCTTCACTTGAGCACTAGAGAGTGGAGTCCAGGAAGTGAGAACCCTAGAGCAAATAGAAATTTCTAAGAAGAGAAGCGCTCAAGTACTGGCCTTTACACTCGAGTGAGACGGAATGCTTGCGAGTGTTGAGACACACTCTTGCACTTTTACAGAAGTGAAACACTGAAACGGAAGGAAAAATGAAGAATCTCACTGAATCACTAGAGTGAAACTCAACCACACCCGAGTGATATTCATCCCTCACTCGAGTGAGCCCCAGATCACTCGAGTGACCATATCAGAACCCATAAAATGCAGACATCATGACAGTTTTCCAAAATTTTTACCAAAAGCTACCAATGAACCTAAAACCTCAATCAAAGCCACTCCCTCA
Organism: Inga oerstediana; assembly: GCA_963210345.1. Lineage (NCBI taxonomy): Eukaryota > Viridiplantae > Streptophyta > Magnoliopsida > Fabales > Fabaceae > Inga > Inga oerstediana. The sequence goes on from OY723401.1 coordinate 70,613,225, forward strand.
TAAAAACACTCAAGGAATCCAATAGACATGTCAAAACCACCAAAATCCTATTCCATTACCATGCTTTGGTTTTAGGAAACATTCAACACTAAATTTCCAACATTTCCAAACTCAATCATTCACTCTACAATCAATCCTATCTATCTATACACATTCCAAATATACCATTTCTATACCAATAACATGCCAAATGTCCAATGATCATCAATTTTTTAAAATGGCCAATAAATTCCAGAAATTCAAAATAAATTCAAATGGCACAAAACTTAGATAGATAGGTTGGTTTCACTTACCTCTTAAACTTTTCTAAAAGTATTTCTTGATCCTTCAACTTTCACAATCTCTTAAAATCACAAACCAACACCAATGGACAAGCTATAACCATCAAAATAAAGCTCATTACTCAAGGAACAACTTTAATGAATGATGTTTGAGTAATAGAGATCATTTTCCCTTACCTTTTCAAGTTTTTCTTCCTTCCCTTTTAGCAACAATGGCTGACGAAGAGAGAGAAAAAGAGAAAGATGAGAGATGAGATGAGGAAGAGTGAAGAGATAAAGAAAGAATGATCACCCTACTCCCTCCCTACTAGTACTGGTAAATCGAGCCAGCCCGAGCCCGTCGGGCTGGCCCGACACGGGCTGGCAGCCCGTCGGGCTGAAATTGTTCAGCCCGACATGAAACGGGCTGCCAAATTGGCAGCCCGAGCCCGATTGATCGGGCTGGCGGGCTAGCCCGCCAGCCCGATTTTTTTTTTGTTTTTGTAAAATTTTTTGAGGTCCAAAACAAGGTGCAGCCCAAAAAACTGGTTTGTTACATGGTGCATTCACTTGGACTTTACATCAATCAAGCAAATAAAAACAAACGCATTTCCGGCAGATGTAAACTCAATCAAGCATATACAAAGAACTGGATCAGCACACAAAAAAAATAGGTTTCTGAATAAAAAACAAACATGTTCCTCCAATGTAAACAAATAAAAAACATCATCAATCAAGCATGTACAAAGAAAAATATATATAAAAACAAACATGCATTTCAATAATTCATCACAATTAATGTCAAGCATAGAAACCAATCAAGCCATAGGTTTCTGAATTCTGATCATGAATTGTACCCAAAAAAATATACATATATGTCTTCTAATTAAACACATAATACTTGCAAATTGCAATTCATCATGTTCCTCCAATGTCTAAGGGGGCAGTAATTATGAACAGAAAGGACGAGGGAAGATCTTTGCATGGATTTGGGGAGTGGAATTGGGACAAAAGAAGGTCTCAGAATCTGAACCCAATTAACATAAGCTGCAGGAGACACTACACTCTACACGTGACCCATCATCAGTGCCATCACTTCCCTTCTTTTCTTCAGCATTCAAGACCCCTCTCTCGGCTCTCCCTCCTTGCCTACAACTCATCCACCCTCCATGCGTGCTTGTTTGATATATCAAAGATCAAACTACATGTGAAATCAATAAGTAAATATCCTATCTTTCAAAGATGAGAAGGCCAAACTTAAAAAAGTAAATCAAAATAAACACAAGTCCATAACAAATTAACAACGGATAACAACAAACTTATAAATTATAATCCTCCTCATTCTTCATTCATCAATAATGATATTTGATGCATTATCGGAAGCTACAAAAACAGGAACAGGAGCAATTTGCCTTTTCTCTGTCTCAGGATCCTCTGCCACACATAATGACATAAATAACAAAGAGTGCTAATAAGTCAGTATTCAGTAAGATAATTTTGATGTTACCATAAACAAAAAAAATTAACAAATTAGATGTTACCATCCCATGGAAAACCAAGAAGCCAGTTTCGAGTGCAAATAAGAGCTTCAACATTATCTGGAAGAAGGGAAGCTCGATACTTTGTGAGAACGCGAGATCTAATGCTAAAGGCTGATTCACTAGCAACAGTGGTAATTGGAATGCTGAGAATATCACATGCCATCTTTGAAAGGCAAGGAAATCGAGAAGAGTTAGCTTTCCAATAATCCAAGACATTAAATTTCGTCGCCAATCTATTATCAAGAGTCCCTTCTTCCAAATAATAATCCAATTCAGACTTTTCGATCGTTGACTCATCTTGACTCTTGAATGAAAAAAAATCCTACACCCGTATAATTAATAAAGGATTAACATAACAAAGTGGCAATCAAAATAACATTAAATCTAAACATTTAACTAGTAAAGAAATTCAAACTTACATCAAATACATCATAATCATCAACTTGACTGGGGTTAGGGGCAACAACAGGTTGTGTGAAGAAGACATTGTTTGCATTAGAGCTTGAAGAAGCAGCTCCAGCAGTTGGGGCTGAAGATGAAGATGATATTCCACTTTTATACTCATTAAAAACATAATACAACTTGCTCCTTATGTTTTCAATCTTTTCATGAGAGTTAATGGGATCCACTTTTCCAAATGTGAACTTAATCACATCAAGCTTCATCCGAGGATCAAGGATAATTGCTAAGGCAAGGATGACACTATAGTCACTCCAATATTTGTCGAACTTGTCAAGCATAGACTGAGCCATTTCCCGGATCACAGAATCGTTATTATGCAAATGTCCTTTCAACAACAACTCAATCTTCGAAATCTGTGTGAAATACATGTTAGAAGTGGGATATGATGATCCAGAAATCAAGTTTGTTATCACCGCAAAAGGCTTCAAGAATGTGCACATGATCTCTGCTCTAGCCCACTCTTCGCTTGTTGGACAATGGCTATAATTTGAGTCGTTCAAAGCTAAACTAGCAAAAGCTCGACGATACTTAAGTGCAGACTCAAGCATTGCATGTGTGGAATTCCATCTAGTCGGGACATCATATCGTAAACCGACTGAAGTGTCAATACCCCCAACTGCTTCAACCCTTTTCCTGAATTCAATCATCCTTGCCTCTGATTTCCTTACATATTGAATGCTAGCCCTAATCTTGTTCAAAGCACCTTCTGCTACTCTTAAGCCATCCTGAACTATGAGATTCAAGTTGTGGGCAGAACATCGAACGTGGAAGAACTCTCCGTTGCATATCAAGCTATTACTCAAGTTTAAATTCTCTTTCAAAATTCTTTGCATCTGAAAATTGGCTGAAGCATTATCCAAAGTGATCGAGAATACTTTCTTTTCAATTCCCCATTCAGCCAATATCTCATGTGCCCTTTTTGCCATTTCAGATCCAGTGTGAGGAGGCTCCATCTTAGAAAATGAAAGTATTTTGCTATTAAGATTCCACTGCTCGTCAACAAAGTGAGCAGTCAAGCAAAGATAACCTTCAGTGGTTATTGCTGTCCAACAATCAAATGTCAAGCATATCCTACTTGGACTCATTAACAGTTTTTTCTTCAAGTTATCCTTTTGATGAAGATAAAAATTCCAAACATCAACCACAGCAGTTTTTCTAGTAATGTTCCTATAATCAGGATTTAAATATGCAAGCAACTCCCTAATTCCATCATACTCCACAAAAGAATATGGAAGATTATGTTTAATGATGCAATATGCAATGATTTCTCATACCCTATTTGGGTCAATCTTTCTAGATCTTACAATCCCAGCTTGGTCTATCATCATAGCACCAACATCCTTATATTTTGGGAGTGACTTACAATGTTCAACATGACGCCGAAGGTGTAAAGTCCCACAATCCTTGCTTCCCACAACATACGGCCTCCCACATCCATTACATTTGGCTTTTTCTTTACCGTCGACTACACCAATTTTGGTAAAATACCTCCAAACATCAGATGTCGTACACCTCGCTTTTTTACTTGGAGCAGGATCATCTTTATTTTGTGTTTGTACACAAGAAGAGTCAGGTGCAGCAGGTTGTTCAGATTGTGTCGTCACATTGACATCATCAACATCCATTGCAGAAGTTGTAGCACTGTCAACATTCTTTCTTTTATTATCTTTATCTTCATCATTCACATTTGTAATTGTAGCCATCTTTTTTATAACAAAAAATTAATCAAAAAGTCCAGCACATTGCATATTGCAACAATCACAGACAATATAAATCAAGATTAGCAACACTATTGCAAAAAACAAAATCTACCAACCAATTCAGAATTCAGAATACTACCACAATCAATTTTATTTTCCAATGTTATAAATTCAGATACCTGAGAGTCAGAGAGAGAGAGAATGGACGTCGGAGGAGATGAGAGTGTCAACGAATCAAAGGCACAATGGACAAATCCACTCATTCAAAGCCACAATTAGCAATCTAAGAAGCTAGAACATATGTGCTGATCTGTTTCATGAGAAAGGAGTTTCTCAGTTTCAAATCATTTGCACATCCTAAATGTTAACAGAGACCGGACTGAGTCAAATTCCACCCCTACTGCTACTTGTTACATGAGCAAAATAAATTTGCTATCACTGGTACTCTGGTAGATTCATTCAAATATATGTGTGTGTATAATTTGAATAAGTACAAATAATCAATGAATTTTTTTTGATCTAAATGATTTTAAACAAAATCCCTACCACAGAATTTATTATCCCCTATTATCCGGAGTAGTATGGGACCATGAATTAAAAATATAAAGCTATTATCCCCTATGTTATTGATAATCTGTAATGGCAATTCATCGTATTAACATGCATTATTGATCATCCAGAGTCCAGACAATAAAGTTCAATAGGAATTCTTATCGAATTACTCAATCATTAAAGTTGAATGTAACTGAAAATCCTAACTCTATTTGTGTAATAACCCTATAAATAATAAAAGCATATATCAATTTCAACTTAAACAAAACTCACAGAATTTATTATATAGTGTTTTCAAACAAAATCCCCATACGCCAATTCATTATTTCTTTTTGTACCACACCAATTCATTATTTCAGTTGAAACTAATGCAAGGCAACCAATCATTCAAGAGTATGGTTCGAAATCCCTACCACTGTACCACGAATTGATCCTCGGTTAGTATCAAATAAGGGGTTCTGCAACACAAAGAATTCATACATCATTTAAACTAAAGTCTCTACCACAGAGAATTCATAATTCTAGACTCTAAAGTATGGTTGTTCGAAAATCCCTACCACAGAGCTTTTACTCCATTGCACAACTCAACGCCTCAACAACACCAACAAGACTATGTGCTTGTTCATCACAAATTCACCATCAGGTTGAGAGAGATGTAACCCCAACTCGAACGGTCGCACCCTCGCACCCCACCGGCACCGAGTTGACAGCCAAACTCGAACCCCACCGACAACCCCCGCTAAGCTCGGCTGACGAGTGACGAGTCACGACTGTGTTGCTTGATGAGCAGCGGAGTCGAGCCGAGACGAGAGAGGAAGCTGATGTCAGATGTGGATGATTACTTGATTAGGGCATTTCAGATCTCATCGTTGCAACTCGCCACTCGCTACTCGGCAGTCGCCCGACGGCCGCACGAGAGAAAGAGGAAGAGCCGAATAGCAGTTTCGCCCGCCTGTCGCCGCCTGTCGCCGAGAGTCGAATCAGATTATCAGAGAAAGGGGAAAATGCTGAGAACTGAGAAGAAACGCGGGAGTGAAGAAATGAGAAAAGGGGAAAGTGGAAACGTGGGAGGTGGCCAGGTTAGGTGCGTCTCGGTCTCTCGGACAGCCTACTCCTCTCAAATCGGGTTAATCGGGTCAACCCGTTTAACCCGCGGGTTAGCCCTTTTAACCCGCGGTTAAACGGGTTTAACCCGTTTAACCCGTATCTCTAATCGGGCTGATTTCCTCAGCCCGAACCCGACAAAAAAAAAGGGCTGGCGGGCTGAGCCCGCCAGCCCGACCTGATTTCCCAGTGCTACTCCCTACCATTTTAGCGCCAAATGAGGGAAGAGATGAGAGAGAAAACAATTAAAAATTCCATTTGACTTTTCTTTATACCTCTTCACTTGTAAGCTTGACACTTGTCCTATGGTCATTGGTTCTCATAAGTAAACACTCAATTAGCTTATTTAATCCCTCCATTAGCCATTTAATCCCACTTCTCATTATCCTCTTAGTTAACAATTAATTTCCCATTAATCACTAACTTATGACCAATAATTCCATTCTTTCAATTTTCTACCAATTATGACATATTAATTAATATTGTCACAAATACACATTAATTCAACTTTAATCCATGATTAAATTCTCAATAATTCTTATTAGCCCTTAATCAAAATTTGGGGCGTTACAAGTTCAATGGAAGAAACTAGCTCCAGTGGTCCCAAATTGTGCTGAGATAAATTCGTGGCAAGCAAAAAGAGAAATACATCAATGGAGCAGTACCTCAACCTCCTCCAATTGACCCAAATTTTGACACATGGTTTGTTGAAAACAATCAAGTTATGACTTGGTTATGCAATTCTATGAATGATGACATCAGTAAAGGCTATCTCTTAGCAACTACTGCCAAGGAAATTTGGGATGTAGTAAGAAGAACCTACTCGTCCCTTGACAATACCGCTACCCTAATCTACCTGAAATGACAACTTCGGGGCTTGAGGTAAGGTAACTCAACAGTTACTGATTATTATAATGCCTTACTAAAGTTGTGGCAACAACAAGATCTCTTTAAAGTACATCCATGGGAGACTGTCAAAGATACTTAGTTATATAAGAAACTAGTAGAAGAAGAACGAGTGTATGACTTCCTCCTTGGGCTCAATGATTTGTTTGAAGACATAAGAGGTCGAAGGGATTAAAACCCTTACCATATCTATTTAAAGTGGTCAATCAATTACAATTTGAAGAAAGAAGGAAACTCCTGAATCAAAACAACCTGAGCTTAATTGAAAGATCAGCCCTTGCAGCGAAGCGGCCACAAGATGAACGACGAAATAAATGGTGCAATTATTGCAAGAAAAAGGGTCATACCAAAGAAGAATGCTGGAAACTACATGGAAAGCTAACAGTTAATAAACAAAGCAATCTTACTGCCACTGAGCCAGAGACTAATGATTCCCTAAGTAAAGAGGAAATGCAGATGCTTCACAGGATACTAGACAGACAAAATAAGTCTGATGCTACGCCCAGTACCAACCTTGTATAATCAGGTAACTCTATTATAGCTTTCAATACTGTACAAGCTAGTAAAAATGCTTGGATTATCAATTCAAGAGCAACTGATCACATGACTGGTAATCGCACATTGTTTGCAACTCTTAAACTGATTCATGAGAATCTTGAAGTCAAATTTACTAATGGCATGTACATTACAGTTGAAGGAATTGACACAGTCATACTCTCTAATTCCTTGACAATTCACAATATTCTATTTATACCTGCACTTACCGTCAATCTTGTATCAGTAAAAAAATTAACCAAAAGTCGACTATGCCGAGTCATTTTTGATAATGGCCTTTGTGTTTTTCAGGATTTAAAATCGAGGAGAATGATTGGAACTTCTAGAGAATGGAATGGACTGTTCTACCTTGAAGGATCAAACCTGGAATCAGAAGATATAAGGAAGGCACGAAGGGCACTGGTTAGCTCCAACTCTTAAAATAATGATGTACACTTGTGGCACTGTCGTTTAGGCCACCCTAGTTTTGATTATATGAAACATTTGTTTCCAAATCTATTCAATAAAATTTATGTACCATTTCATTGTGAAAGTTGTCAAATTGCAAAACATACTAGAGCTTCTTACCCTAAACAACCATACAAACCTTCCTTACCATTCACACTAATCCATAGTGACATTTGGGGTCTTGTATGAGTAAAAACCCTCACAAATGTTATATGGTTTGTTACTTTCATAGATGACCACACTAGAACCACATGGGTTTCTTTAATAAAAGACAAATCTGAAGTAGCCATGGTCTTTCAAAACTTCTACACATTTGTGCAAATCCAATTTAATGTTTCTATTAAGGTACTCATAAGTGATAATACAAAGGAATACATGAGCAACACCTTTAACGAATTTCTTGATCAATAAGGAATTCATCACCAAACTTCCGCCTATACACACCTCAACAAAATGGAGTAGCTGAGTGAAAGAACTGTCACCTGTTAGAAGTAACCCGCACCTTATTAATGGAATGAAATGTTCCTCACATTTTTTGGGGTGATGCAATACCCACTGCAGCTTATCTCATTAACCGCATGCCATCAAAAGTTCTCAAATACAATACCTCTATCCAAAAAATCTTAGAACACTTTCCCACTTGCTCAATAATCACTTCATTGCCTCTTAAGGTGTTTGGTTATGTTGTCTTTGTTCACAAAAAGGATGGCAACAAATTTGCTTCTCGAGCTGACACATGTCTAATTCTTGGATACTCCTCTACTCACAAAGGGTACGAATGCTACTGTCCTACTTCCAAGAAGCTTATTATCTCCTGGGATACAGTCTTCTTGGAAGATGAAGCATATTATCCCCAACTACCCATTCAGGGGGAGTATACTGACATTGAATAGCTAATTCTGAATGAGTCCAAGGACTTGGCACCATCACCACCACATCCTAATCGTATACCCATCATTGACTCCCTACCTCCTATAAACCAAAATAGTCCTACCGAACTTGATCATGAATCTGAACATAATCTACCTCAACCTGAACTCTCACCTAATTAACTGGAAATAAATGTTGAAATCAATTCAAGGATGGATGCAGAATCACGACAAGAGGAAGAATCCAGACAACAAGTTCTAGATGACCCAAATATTGGTAGAACTGCCTCCCCTATTGCAGTAAGAAAAGGGGTAAGATCTTGTAATCAACATCCAATTCAACGTTTTATTTCATACGGTAATTTGTCTATAAAAATGCAAAGCTTTATTGTAAAAAGTACACATATAAGAATTTCAAACATATTTCAATAAGCTATCACAAACCTAATTAGAAGCAAGCATAGAAGAAGAGTTGAGAGCACTCAAGGAAATAAAATGTGGGAGATTACAACTCTTCCTAAAGGAAAGAAATCAATAGGATGTTGGTGGATCTTTACTCTAAAGTTTAATCCTGATGGTACAATCAACAAATACAAGGCAATACTTGTTGTGAAATGATATACCCAGACATATGGAATTGATTATCAAGAAACATTTGCTCCAGTAGCCAAACTTAATACCATCCAAGTACTACTATCAATTGCAACCAACCTGGATTGGTCGTTGCATCAACTAGATGTGAAGAATGCATTTCTAAATGGAAATCTAGAAGAAGAAGTGTACATAGGATTATAGATGGAATTTTAGCCAGAAACAACTCTGTGTGTAAACTTAACAAGTTATTGTACAGACTAAAGAAGTCTCTTAGGGCATGGTTCGGTAGATTTACCAAAACAATTAAAGAAGTTGGTTATTGTAACCCCCTGCCTTAATTAGCATAATTAAGATTCAATAATGCATAGTAAAAAGGGCTTAGAGATCGTCGGATAGTTCATAACTCATTAAAACACCCAATAAGTAGTAGGAACTTTACAAAATTTTCAAAATATCTTTCCTATTCCGGTCTCGATTTCAATTATCGAATATAATCACCTGTGCAGTTAATTTTACATTCATTCATATCAGAATATCTAATAGCAATCCCGGCAACCCTCGGATTCTATTCATTCCCTCCAAGGTTTACAATTCCCATATAGTGGATTACACAACTATATTTAACAACTAATTACAACCCAAAAATAATTTACAAGATCTCTACCCAACATGATTAACCAACTTATCCAAAAGAAATTGTCCTTACAGGGTTCTAACCACTCCAGGTCGTACGCTTCTCCTTGGAGCCACTCGCCCTGTCTGAAAGGTTAGTCAAAGGAAAGAATGAGATTCAAAAGAATCCCAGTAGTAACAAAACATTTATACCACACATAAGCACACAACATATAAGTAAATCACCATACAGCAGCAGCAGTACAAATCACACTCCACCCTCATCCCCTTTCTCCGCCGGGAAGGCACACCGTCCTAACCCGAACTGTTGTTAGCTACTCAGGGACTTTTAGTGTGGCAGTGCATACATATAGCCTTATAGCTCATATAGCTATTCGGCCTCCACAAATGGCCTGTCGGCCTTCACAACTATCCTTTTAGGCTTTTCACATAATCACAAAGTCACACCTCATCCTCATCCCTTTTCTCCGCCGGGAAGGCATACCATCCTAACCCGAACTGTTGTTAGCTACTCAGGGACTATTGGTATGACGGTGCTTACGCATATACACAAATGTCACAGCATATGATTCATCACAAATTAATGATATAACATACATACAATTCATCATATATAGTATAAAAGAAAAGTCACTACCTTATTCCTTTCTGACATTTGCTGGCTCAATGGGTTCACGAGGATGGCAGATATCAAATCCTATAACCAAAATAGGGACAATAGGTCAATCTCTTTTCCAAGTTTCCAAATCTTGTAATACTTTATGTTGGTTATCATTTAGACTTTTTAGGTGGCTATAATAGGCCTAAGCATATCCCTAACGGGTTGGAAGAAACTATCCAAAAGATACCTTTTTCGGATGCAAAACACCAATTTTGGGCTGCCTCACTTGAGTGACAACCACCTCACTCGAGTGATGCCCTCAGTTGTGCTCGAGTCCTAGCGAGTGAAACACAGAGAGTGTTTGCCTGAGAGCAAATCCTCAAAATATCTCTCATACTCACTCGAGCATAAGAGGACCCGAGCAATGACCTTAAGTGCACTCGAGCACCAAGAAGTGCAACACTGAGAGTGTTTGCCCGAGAGCACAAGCTACTTCCAGACAAGACCTCACTCGAGCATGCCCATGGTCACTCGAGCAGGATCATATCTCACTCACAAGTTAGGAAGTGTGCTCGCAGTTTATGCCTAAAGACTTAACCAAAATTCCCAGAATTTCATGTCGTGCTCGAGTGAGATCCACCCTCACTTGAGTGATGCCTATCAGATGACAAATCACAGTAAATGATATGGTTTTCTAGAATTGACCAATTTGCTACCAATGGTCCTAAGACTTGTTCTAAAACTCATTCTCACTCATTTTACCACAAGGAACCTATTGGTAACTTTAAAACAACCAAATTCCTACTCAAACAACACATTCTCATCTCTAGGTTACAAGATCTCCCAAAACCACCATTTACCAAACTTCCTCTTTCAAATCTAAACAAAAACCATTAACTCCTATATACTATTTGACATCTATTTCACCACATTACACCACTTAATTCATATCTTCCAAAACCATCAGAATTCAGGGAAAAATCCAGAATTTTCCAAAACCAAACCAATGGCCAAGACATTCATACCAAAATGCACTAAATGATTACCTCTTAAACTTGGTAAGATCAAATCTCTATTTTCCCTACTTTCAAATTTGTGAGAACTCCAAACCACAACCTTTCACAATTCTGAAAACATAGCAAGGAAGTTCTCAACCTATTGAACAAATTTATTGAAAAGGCTTTAAGCATATAAAAATAATTACTCACCCAAAAGCAAGTTTTTCTCTTTCTCTTTCTTGGTTCAGCTGCACCGAATGGAGAGAATGGAGAGAGAGAAATGAGATATTGATAAAAATCAGATTTTCCATACTCCCCATGCATTTAGCCAACTTGAGAGGGAGAGAGGATGAGTTTGAAAATGTTGACTTCATCCATGGTCCTCAAGATGCCACTTGTCAACATCTTGAGCTTCCTCCCTTGGTTTCATATACTCTCATACACACTTGATTCCACCTCTTGTTCTTTCAATCCTAACTATTGATCTTGATTACTAAGGAGTTTGCTCTCCAGTAACTGACCACTCGGTCGGTAAATTTACCATTTTACCCCTGATTACCATGACACATCTATCATCATCTATCAAACATATTTTACATCACAATATACAATTTACTTCAAAAGTGCTTAATTATTATTAATTACATCACTTTGAAGTTATTAACCCTTAATCACAATTTGGGATATTACAGGTATACTTAGGGACAAGCAGATGATACATTGTTCATCAAACATGATAATGATAAAGTCACCATCTTAATTGTTTATGTTGATGACATAATCATTACAGGCAATGATGAAGAATCCATTGCTCAACTAAAACAAGACTTGTCAAGTACAATCCAAATAAAAGATCTTGGACAAATGAGGTATTTTATAGGCATGGAAGTGGCAAGAACTCAAAAGGGCAACGTATCTCAGTGAAAGTATGCCCTAGATTTGTTGCATGAAACAGGAATGTTAGGGGCACAACCTGAAGGAATACTAATGGAAGAAGGTTGTCACCTAGAGATCAAGCCAAATGTTATCCCAGTCAACCTAGAACGGTATAGAAGACTTGTCGAGAAACTCATATACTTGACCCACACATGTCCAGACATTAGCTATGCAGTCAAAATAGTAAATCAATTCATGTACCAACCACAAGACGAACATATGGCGGCTGTGTACAGAATCCTAAGCTATTTGAAGTTTAATCTTTTAAGAGGGATCTTTTTTTAAGAAAGGTACTATTAGAGATATTGAAATCTACACTAATTCAGACCATACAAAAGATAAGGAGACTAGAAGGTCAATCTCAGAATACTACACATATGTGTGGGGAAATCTGGTTACATGGAGAAGCAAGAAACAAACTGTGGTGTCAACAAGTAGTGCGGAAGCCGAACTGAGAGCTGTTAACAATGGAGTACGTGAAGGAATTTGGGTCATCAAATTAGTGAAGGAGTTAGGGATTCCATGTGAAGCACCAATATAAGTTTGGTGTGACAATAAGGCCAGCATTGAAATGGTAAAAAACCTAATTTATCATGATAGAACAAAACATGGTTAGATAAACAGACACTTTATTAAAGAAAAGATTGAAGCAGGTATTATGAATCTATCCTACATCAGATCTGAACACCAAATTACAGATGTGATGATAAAACCACTAGGCAGAACTAAATTTGAAGAGTTTATGTGTAAGTTGGGTATGATTGACATATACTCTCCAAATTGAAGGGGAGTGTTAAATGTCATCATTGAAAAACAGATTAGTATGAGAGGATTAACTCTAACTCATGCTTCCTTCAATCACTCACCTACTCACCGTTCTGTCTCTATAACTTTCATGTCTCTGTTTCTGTTTCTTTTCTCTATAAATTATAATCTCCTAAGCATTTGTCAATGTATTATTAAGAGAATGAGATCTCTAAGGCCTATAATTATTAACAAGTGTTTGTGTAGCTTTAAGGATTAAAGAATCCGATGATTAATTCTCATTCAGGTTAGAGAATTTAAAGATTACAGTGAAACAGAATCTGGTATAACAGATTCAAAATATCCTCTATGATATGATGATTAGGAATTTGAACTTTGAATCCTAATAGATCCGATAGTCTCTCCTATATTGTTCTAATAATATCTATATTTAACAAATACAAATTATCCCATAATAACCATACTCCCCCTTAAGTTGAATCATAGATATTCATCATGTCCAACTTGCGTACAAAACTTTCAAATGTCTCTTCTGGTCGTCCTTTTATGAGTATGTTTGCTAGTTGCAGTCTTATAGGAACATAGGTGAGACAAATGATCCTTGCTTCAATTTTTTTCTCTGATGCAATGACGATTAACATTGACATGCTTGGTTCTATTGTACTGAATTAGATTTAATGCCACGCTCAAGGCTGCCTTATTATCACAATATAGTTTTAATGGAGAGTCAACCAGGATATGAGCCTCATCAGTAACTCTCTTAAACCACATACCTTCCATAACACCTTGAGATAGGGCCCTCAATTTGGATTCAACACTAATTTTGGCTATAACACTTTGTTTCTGACTTTACCAAGTGACTAGATTTCCCTAAACGAATGTACAATATCCTGAGGTTGATCTACTATCTTCTTGATCGCCTGCCCAATCTGCATCTGTATAGATCTCCATGATTCCTAGATTTGTCTTTTTGAAGAAAAGAACTGGGCCTCTTTAGATATCTCAAAATCTTGTATAATGCATCCATATGTTTCTTCTTTGGTGAGTGCATATCCTAACTAGCAACACTTACTGTAAAGGCAATATCTGGTCAAGTATGGGAGAGATAAATAAGTTTCCACACCAATCTCTCGTATCTTCCTATATCTGCTTGTACTTCTTGTTTCTCATCTTCTTTTCTTTTCTTCTTGCTGATGATAGGAGTTTTTCTTGGTTTACATCCAAGTATACCAGTCTCTTTGAGTAAGTCAAGGGCATACTTGCATTGAGAGATATGGATGCCATCTTTAGATCTAGCTACCTCCATTCTTAAGAAGTATTTGAGGTTTCCCAAGTCTTTTACCTCAAATTCCTTATTTAGTGCTATCTTCATTCGACCTATCTCTTGAATGTCGTTCCTAGTAAGTATGATGTCATCTACATATACTATAAGAATGGTAATCATGTCTCTATGCTTTAGAGTGAACATAGTATGGTCAAAGAGACTTTGCTTGTAGCCTTTCCCTTTCAGGACATGTGAGAATCTGTCAAACCACGCTATTGGAGATTGTTTCAAGCCATATATTGATTTTTTTAATCTACATACCTGATTATTTCTGCCCTTCTCAAAACCAGGTGGGAGGCTCATACACAATTCCTCTTTTAGTTCTCCGTTTAAGAAAGCATTCTTAATGTCCAGTTGTTGTAGTGGCCTGTCAAGATTTGCAGCAATAAAAATAAGGACTCTTATTGTGTTTAGGTTTGCAACAGGTGTAAAGGTCTTATTGTAGTCAAGCCCATATGTTTATGTGAATCCTTTGTCTACTAGACAAGCCTTGTACTTATTCAAGGTTCCATCAGTGTTATATTTCAGGGTGAACACCCATTTTCAACCTAATGGCTTCTTGCCCTTGGCAATTCTGTAATGTCACAAGTATGATTCTTCTTAAGAGCTTGCATCTCATCCAATACAGCATTTTGCCACTCAGGAACTTCCAATGCTTTATGTATATTAGTTGGGATCTTGACACTGTTAAGGTTGGTAATAAAGTGACAGTGATTCTGAGAGAGTTTAGTGTAAGATACATATTCTTGAATAGGATGTTTAGTATAGGAACATGTTTTCTTTCTCAAGGCAATGGGCAGGTCTAACTCATTTTATTCCTCAAGACTCTTTGTCGGGTCAAAGATTGACACTGCTTGAGGCATAATAACTTCTCCTATATTTTTGTTCCGTAAGTAAACTTTTCCATAGTGTTTTTCATGGTTTATGTTTCCCTTTGTAGATTATGATAGCACTGGGGATGGATCACTCCTTGCTTCCTCAGGATTCAAGGGAACTAGTATAGGGCTAGGAAGAGGTATAGGCTTAGGAGTGATATTACAGGCTAAAATTCAGTCCAATACTCCCCGTAAATAGAAGATTGGGAATAGAAGGGTGTATGTTCAGCAAAGGTGACATCACGACTGATAAAGAGATGTTTAGACCTGGGGTCAAAACACTTGTAACCTTTTTGGAGATTGGAATTGTAATGACCCAATTTGGGATTAAGGGCTAATGACTCTGATATTGATTGTAATTAGTGTAATGTGATGTAAATTTGATATAAGTATATTTAGAGATTAAAGATCAATGGTTGAGATTTATTGACCATGGGTCAGAATCCTATGCTTCGCATTTGTGTGAGCTCATGGTGGAAGTGAGAAGATGTTGACATGTGGCATTATGTGGACCATGGGATCAAGATAAAAGACAAAAACCCACTTTCCTCTCTCTTCTCTCTCCTATTCGGCTAGGTGCATGGGCAAAGGGGAAAGTTGTACACTCATCATCATCACCTCCATATCTCACCATTTCTCTCTCCTCCTTCTTCCATTTCTGGTAGACCAAGCAAGGAAAGAGAAAAGAGAAAGCTTTGATTTTGGGTGAGTAATGGTCTCTTATGCTCAAATCCTCTTCCTTAAATTTGTTTATAGTGTAAAGAGCTCTATTTTGGTTGTTTCAAAATTCTAAAAAGTGGTAGTTTGGGTATTGGAGCAATTTGAAAGTTTGAGAATCAAGATTCTGAATTTGACAAGTTGAAGAGGTAGGGATTTTATGCATTTTGGTGTATTATTTATGATTTTTGGATGAGTTAGGAAATTCTGGAAATTTTCCCTGGTTTTATGCCCATTTTGGAATGTATACATTTTATAGTGGATGATGTTGGGATTAGTTTATTGTGAAGTTCTTTGAGTATTTGATATGGTTTTGAAGTTTGGGAGGTGTGTTGATTGAAATTGGGTGTTGTGTGTGATATAGAGACCAAAGAGTTAGATTATATTTAAAATGGTATTTGAGTATTTTAGAGGTTACTAATGAGTTCCCTATGTCATTTTGAGTGAGTATGAGCTTTGTGTGGAGTTTGGGAACTATTAGGTATAATTTTGGCCAATCTGGGAATTTCTATTAGTTGTTGTGATCTGCAATTTGATAAGCCTCACTCGAGTGAAGGAGGATCGTACTCTAGTGCGTTAGTTTGATTCTTGCCTATCTCTTTGTGTTTTGCTTGGGTTTTATGAGTAAAGCTCGAGTGCACTTCCTTTACCGTGAGTGATGTTGGTAATCACTCGAGTAAGCATGGGATCACTCGAGTGATGGTGTGAGCTCTTAGTTAGGGTTGCTCTTGGGTTGTCACTCGCTGGTTGATGTTCAAGAGTGTGTCTGACACTCGCAAGTGCGGGCTACTCACCCGAGTGTTAGGGGGTATGCTCGAGTGAGCTTGTCCCTCTGATGTTGCATGTGCTCTCGGGTTGTCACTTCTTGTGTTGTACTTTCAGGGACTCGAGAGATTTTTGAGTCATCACCCGAGTGCAAAACCTTATGCTTGAGTGTGGTGAGCACTCTCTGGCTATGGTAGTCGCTCACTATCAAACACTCGCGAGTGAGAGCCAGTCTCACTTGAGTGCAAGTCTCTCATCACTCAAGTGAGGTTATCTTTACTCGAGTGAGTCAGCCAAAAATCTGTGTTTTGCCTTCTAAAAAGGGGTCTTCAGGGTAGTTTCTCCCAACCCTTTAGGCATATGTTTAGGTCTCTAATAGTCACCTAAAGAGTCCTAAATGATAACCAACTTAAAGTATTATGGAAATAAGTATTTGGGAAACAGATTAATCAATTGTCCCTAAATTGGTATAGGATTTGATATCTGTCAGACGCGTGAGCCTACTGTGCCGAAGAACGTCAGGAAAGATACAGGTAGTGACTTCTCTCTTATACTTTGTGTAAATGTATTGTATGTTTGCCTATCATGCATTATGTGTTGTTGCTGCTGCTTTAAGATGCGTTGAGACGCCTTATGGAGCTTTGTGCCTTGTGGAGCTTTGTGCCTTGTGATACTTTGTGTCTTGTGATGCTGCTGCATAGTGATTACCACGGAAGTAGGCATAGTGATTACATCGAAAGCTGCATTGAGATTACAGCGAAAGCTGACATTGTGATTACCGCGAAAGTGGGCATAGTGCATTGTGATACAGCTGTGAGTACTGTAGGTTGTGGCGCGAGCCATGACTCCTCGTGTTGTTGCTAAACATGATGAACATACATGCCTTATGTTTATATATTATATGAGTGATTTGTTACTACTAGGATTCTTTAGAATCTGACTCTTTCCAATAACTAACATTTTCAGCAAGGCAAGTGGCTCGAAAGGGAAGCGGCCAACCAGGAGTGGTTAGGACTAGTAGGGACATATTAGATTTTGGGACTGTTGGTTATCTAGCTGGATTTTGGGATTACTGTATATATGGATAGTAAATATAAATTTTTGGATATGTAATCCCTATTTTAGGAAACTTTAAACCCATTGTATATATACAAGTAACCTGGGGTTGCCGGGATTTTGGTTGCGAACTCTGATATTTATTATGTAATATAACTGCACAGGTAATTATATACGGAAGTGAATGTGAGACCAGATGAATAATGTTTTTGAACTGATTTTTGAACACCCCATCAATTAGATGAGGGATTATAAAGGTTGTTTTATCTTATTGATCTCTATCTCACTTAAATTTCATAATCTGGGTATAATTACCGTGAAGGGGTTACAGGAATAGCCAAGAAAGACACAATGGATAGAGCGGGGGTCTAACTTTGAAGCTGTATGATAGAGGTGGATAAAAACTGTACAATCGAAGACTCGAAGAGGAAAAGGATGATCAAGGTGAGAGACAACATGGGTTTCATGTAGTTTAGCTAGGGGAGAGGTAAAAGAGAGGACACAATTGGGCATTCGATTTACGAGGTGAGTGGTGGTGAGAATGGAATCACCCCAGAAATATTTTAAGACATGACAAGTATATAGAAGGGCACGAGCAACCTCAAGAAGGTGTCGGTTTTTACGTTCAACAATGCCATTTTGTTGAGGGTTGTAAGGACAGCTTCTTTAATGAATAATGCCATGGGGTTTTAAGAAAAGGTTAAAAGGCTGATTGAAATATTCAGTACCATTATCAGAGTACAAGACTTGGATGGTGGAGTTAAATTAGGTTTGAACATAGTGGAAAAATTTAACAAAGACAGAGTAGACATCACATTTTTCCTTTAACAAGTAAGCCCAACACATTCGGGTGTGATCATCAATGAAGGTAACAAAATATTTTGAATGCGTACATTTAGAAATACGACATGGTCCCCAAGCATCACTATGGATGGTAGAGAAAGCACAA
Source organism: Inga oerstediana (assembly GCA_963210345.1). Classification (NCBI taxonomy): domain Eukaryota; kingdom Viridiplantae; phylum Streptophyta; class Magnoliopsida; order Fabales; family Fabaceae; genus Inga; species Inga oerstediana. Next base: position 70,631,834 of record OY723401.1, read on the forward strand.
GTAGGTTTATAACTAAAGGGTGAGAAAGTGACACGGTGGTGTTTAGCCAATTCACAAATATCATAATGAAGAGTGGTCATTTTATTGGAAGCAAGGTCCGGGAATAGTTTTTCTAAATAAGAAAAACTAAGATGATCTATCCTTTTATGACACAAAACTAAATCATTGTCAACAGAAACAAAATTCTTTATTTTTGATGACAAAGCACTTATAGTAGAAGCATCAAGATAGTAGAGTCCATCACGTTCTTTAGCCATGCCAATTTTCATCCCTGAGGAGAGATCCTGAATGGTACAGTGAGTAGAAAAGAAATGAGCAAAGCAATTTGCATGCTTAGTTAGTTTACTAATAGAGAGCAAGTTACAAGCTAGGTTGTGAACATGTAATACAGAATCAAGCTGCAAATATTTGGTAAGTGGCATCGTGCCCGTGCGGCTATGGTGGCAAAGGAATAAGTAGCTGTATGGATTTTGCCATTTCCTGCTGAGGGATAATAAGAGCTAAACATATTAGATAGTGGGGTCATATGGTTTGATGCGCCAGTGTCTACAATCCATGAAGAAGGTGATGAAGAGGATAATAGAGCAATGGATGGTATACCTTTTTTGGCATGGATGCAATTAGGCCTTGTTGAAACTGGAAGTTTTTTAGCATATTTAAGAGTTGGTTTATCTGGTCTTGACTGATGAGAGATGGTTCAGGGTCAGACATAAACTCAACTTCAAAAGAAGTGTGATGAGCATGAGGTTTGGTCTGATGAGACTTCTAATCTACAGGTTTTCGATAAAACTCCCAACATTTGTCACGTATATGCCCAACCTTCTTACAGTGATCACACATAGGTCGGGTTTTGGCAGAGTCATTGGTCACGTTTTTACTGACCAAGCCTGAAGCTTCATGATTATGAGCTTTGGCTTTAAGGAGCATGGTGCGATGCCGTGATTCCTCACGTCTTATCTCAGAATAAACCTCAGGTACAAGAGGGAGGGATGAGCTACTCAGGATTCTAGCATGGCAATCATCGTACTCTAGGTTCAATCTAGTAAGGAAAAGCATTACCCAATCAATATTCAAGTTGTGGTTGTAATGGGTAGCATATCACTATTGAAGGGGACACTTTTAACGACCGTTTTTATACCCTTTAGACGACTGTTTTCAAGGGGATGTCTATGTGAGTGTCGTTAAAAGTTCAAGAAACGACGACTGTTATTAAACAGTCATTGTATATGAGATACAACGACTATTTTTAATAAAACAGTCGTTGTATCTCTATTTTTTTTTAAAAAAAACAGATACAGCGACTGTTTTATAAAAAAGAGTCGTTGTATCTCTAAGATACAACGACTGTTTTTTCTAGAACAGTCGTTGTATCTATTTTTAAAAGAGATACAACAACTGTTTTTCATAAAATAGTCGTTGTATCTCTATTTTTTTTAATTCACGTTTTACAGGATACAACCACCAATATAATGCCATTGGAAAAGCACCAACATAACCCAGAAATGCTTATGCTTCCATGAAATTCCTATGCTTCATCATCAGTTAATTTTCAAACTTAAACTTTCAAACTAAATCATGACAATCATATAGCCAAAGAGATGACATGCTTCCATGAAATTCCTTGTCATGATCCAAAACATATGGGTAAGAAGGACATTCAGACAAGATCCTTATGTAAAATAATATCCTATGATGAATGAGATTGAAAGGATTTGGCGAAAAAACTAACAGAGACTTTGTACTCTGAGCTTCCCAAAAAAACTCATAGCAACTATTCTTCTAATCCACTAATGATCTAAAGGCACACAACCTCTTGTAAGGAGGAAAACTGTTTACATAAATCGTTGTATTTAAAAATCATTGCTATATTACCTGGAGAAAATGTCACCAAAAATCTACAAACCATCAGCTAAACTATATATCTATCTTTGAAAGAAAACTGAACAACCTAATATATATTGAGTAAGAAAAGATCAAATAGCAGGAAGGGAATATTATTGTGACTAAAAACTACCTTCAGTCATTAAATGTTCATGCTCTTTTAAGTGAATTTGATGAATCTAAAAGCAGGGCTTAAGTCACAACATGGGTAATCATGTTTCTGCTCATTAAATGCCTTTCCTTTGAGTTGAACTGGGGATTTCAGTATTCAACTAGTAGTATGGAACAAAAAGACAATTATGTTACACAAAGTGGAGAAGCAGAACTATGATGGTAGATACCTTAATAATAAGATATTTACAATCTTTGTACAATTATTTGAATCTGATATGTGATCTTTTCTTCCCTTGCGAATGATATAAAATCATTGGAATATTACATGGATAACAAATCCAACCTAATCCATACACCAATAACTTAATTTTTTTTAAATTCACATTTTACAGGATACAACCACCAATATAATGCCATTGGAAAAGCACCAACGTAACCCAGAAATGCCTATGCTTCTATGAAATGCCTATGCTTCATCATCAGTTAATTTTCAAACTTAAACTTTCAAACTAAATCATGACAATCACATAGCCAAAGGGATGACATGCTTCCATGAAATTCCTATACTTCATCATCAGTTAATTTTCAAACTTAAACTTTCAAACTAAATCATGACAGTCATATAGCAAAAAAGATAACATGCTTCCATGAAATTCCTATGCTGCTTCAACATCAGTTTCCAAAGTGTTATAAAGTATAATGAAGTCAAAGTACTCATAAATAAGAAACTGGAAGAAGTATTTAAATATGAAAACTTATATTGCACTGTACAAAACCACTGCAATATGTGAAAAAACCTCTACATATCATCACCCCTCTATGTGTTGTAGAAGATGTCCTGACAATAGGTCTCGGATCAAATTAATGTCTTCGATTGTGTAGGGGTCCTGATTACCAAAAATCTGTGCGCAAAATGGAGAATATGTTAACATAAATAAATAAATTGAATGAAGTAACTAACAATTCAATCACATGAAAAGAACTGAAATTCAATTGAGAATCAAGAAATGATCACCTATTCAAAATTTGTAGTAAGGCCAGAGAATATGATGTTATACATATATAGTATAACATAGAAGCCCCACTAAGTTTTCCCTGATTGCCGAGGACACTATACATCAAAAGCAAATGGTCAAAAAGAATAAAGGCCTATGTAAAGCAATAGTCTATCGAAGAACTTGAATGTAAAGAACTTACATTTGGCTGGAACCATTTTGTATGACCACCTTTACCTTCACGCTTCCCACCCATTATATAATATGTCTTCAGTGCATTGTAATAATTAAAATGATAAACAGAAGACATTAAAACAATTGAGTAAAATCAAAAATAAATGACGAAAAAATAAATTTACTTAGGTGTTAAAAATGTTTTTGATATCTGCGTCTGGCTTGCGACCCAATGAGTCAAACCAAAAGATGACGTTGATCGAGGGACAAGGAACACAGAGACTCCAATGATAACTATAATCACATGCATATATGATTAAAATGAGGTTAGATAACACGATACTGTTTAGCAAAGTGAACGTGTATAAATATATCAAATAAAGTTACTTGACCTTCAACAATTGGTGCCAGATAACAAGGATGCTGAGTCTCACCTATTGTATAGCCTACATAGCTCATCCGATCTTCCAACCTCTGGCTATTACGTCGTGACATAGTGCCAGGACATAAGAAGCCATATATACTACCAAGCCCTCGTTCGATATACAATTTGTGGAAGCAGCTACCATATAAATGAAGTGAGAAATGACACAGTAAATGTAGAAACCTAAAACCCCTAAATATCAATGCATTAATTACAATTAAAAATTATAACTAAACTCACATAATTGCAAATGTGACCCATCCTACGTCAATCTCCTCCAAAGATAAGAACTCTCTAATATCTTGTTATCAAGTCCATAATTATACGAGATTCTGCGACCCACAATCTCACAAGGCATCTGCATGTTGACCTTGTTTATGTCTTGATGAATATTTTGTAGTCGTGCTAAAAGGGGAAATTTTGTCGCATCATCTTGTTCCTAGTAACACACAAAATAAAGATTATAAGTAGAATGTCAAGGATCAAGTAACAGTAAGGTGTTTCCTACCATTGGAGGGACTGGCACAATCTGAACAAGATATCTAGGCCACAAGATGAAAGATCCTATTGCCTGACCTAGATTGGCAACCTCACCATCAAGGAATGGGACATCTACACCTTCCTCCCCCAGTCGAACACTTGTCACATTGACCTTACATTGATCGTCCCAGATTTGGTTATTATGGTGGGTGGTGGCATGGCTGTATACAACAGCATCAGCAACAGCACGTAGGTACGGGACTTCCAAATATAGAGTGCAGGGTTCTCCAGGCTCTAGTGAAGGACCAGGGTCACCATGTCCAACCTCTGGCGGATTGTAACTGCCTTTGGTGTTGGGAAAGACCGGGGATTCCTGAGTAAGAGAAATGAAAGAATTAATTAAAATAACGTAAGGAAAAACTCAATATAATGTTAAATGATATTAGTTACAAACCTCATATCTAGGCTCCACATTACACATCCCGCCTTGCATGTGAGACAACACCATCATACTCATCTCACCACGTAGCTCACTCAACAACTCTTCTTTAAGCTCGTCTCGAAGTGAGTGACGTAGCTCTGCTCAGATTTCCTCTCGAACCCTGGCCACAAACTCCTGACTCATTTCACCTTGCCCATAAGCTTGTGAACCTCGTTCAAAGTATTTAGAGAGACCAACTCCCCTTGACTCCCCTCTAACTTGACTAGGGTGATCTAGATTACCAAGCGTCGTAGCTAAGATATCCATCCTTCCAGTTTAAGTGAAGGAACCCTGGCTGCTCTGCTCTTCAAGTTCATCCTGTGGCATACAATGGATAAATAGAAAGTAATTACATGCCACCAACGTTAGAAAATAATACACATTTAAATATACTTGTTATTAAATACTCACAATCCTTTTAGCGATATCAGCAACGACTGGATTTATATATTTCTTTCCCTTTATCCTCCCTGCTTTCCATTTTTTATGACGCGGGGGAAGAGGTGGCACCTGCACGACTATACTAGGATCTGCTCGGGCTGCTTCCTCCAATTTTTGTAATTCTGCCTGCATCATCTTCTTTTCGAGCTTCCGATAACCCCCACGCTATATGTAATGAGGATAATTATTTTTCGCTCGCCTTTCTTGATTTGCTTGACTCAATTTCTATATAAACGAAGAATGATGATAACTGAGTTAGCGATGTCAAGTAAGTTCAACTAAAATGTTTAACACTAAGATGAACACAATGTACCAGGAAATTGGGATCCTGCCGCGATGCGACAAACAACCTCCAGTCATTTGGAGAAAGAAATGAATACTCTTTACAAGGATCCTCATAACTCCTTCGCCCTCGAACGTACTTGGTTGTGAGCGTGGACTTGAAATCTTTCCACCGCTCACGAACTTCCCCCATCCAATGCTTGTATATCTCCTTCGTATTGGGAACATCGTAGCTTTGCTACAAAACAAAATATATAGTAGTCGTTATATATGAACATATAGAAATAAAAATATAGATACAAATACAACTTTACATACCAAAATTTGTTCCTAAATCATAGCCTTCGTGTACTTTGAAACTTCCCTCCAGGTAGGAATTAGAACGCTAACTTTGCTCCGACCCAAAAAGCCAAGGTAGCTAATGAACGTGTCTCCGTCTGGGCCGAGTGGCTTCAAATTAGCATCAAATTCCACGTGAACCCTGCTCGCCTGTTGTTCCTCATGAGGTGCCTCCAATGACTGCAGCTTTGTGCTTCCTCTACCCTTTTTCTTAACAGGTGGTCCAACAGAGTTGCCCGAATTTGAACGTGACATGATCCTGCTAAGAAATAAATGTGACATATGATAAGTAAATCGAAATTACATGCACACTTTAAACAATTCAAAATCTTACTAAGAAATAAATGTAACATATGATAAGTAAATTCAAATTACATGCATACTTTAAACAATTCCAAATCTTACTTTAAGTGTTTTCCCAGATTCCTTCACAATGATCAACTCTAGCTGTATATTCATCATCATCTACCAATTCCATTTCAGATGGTATAGGTGGATTTGTAGTGAAAGGCGGTGTGTCGTCAAGATTCAAACTCGAATCACCATCCTTCTGTTTTTTACTTTGGAGTACAATAGACAATTTTTCATTTACTGGATCAATGACATAAAACACTTGTTTTGCCTGACTTGCTAGAATGAATGGCTCATATTTATAATTGACTCTTTCAAGATCAACTAAGGTAAATCCAAATTGATCTATTTCAACAGCATTATTGTTTACCCACTTGCATTTGAATAAAAGAACTCTCAACTTAGTATAGCTTATCTCCCATATGTCTTCAATAACTCCATAATAGACCATGGATGCCAAAATGGGGTTTTTGTCTTTTGAACTAGAAAAGTGCATTGATTCGGCTACCACCATTACCCCACTATTTTGCATAGTACTTCTGTTATACTGGCAATTTGTATAGAAAGAATACTCGTTTATATCGAAGCCACTCCAAGTTATGACCACAAAAGAAGGCCCCCAAGCTAACCATTTGATTGTCTCAGACACATTGGTCTCGTGCCCTATTTTATCCTTGAACCACTCTATGAAAGTCTTGTTTTGCTCATTAGCTATCTGCATGTCATTTTTCCTTGGATATATCTCCTTTAAACTCTTTCTGTGTTCGGCTAAGTACGGCTGAACTTCTTCCGTATTATTCAAGATATACAAGTGTACTTGCAACACCTCTTCACGACGCATACTCTTCACTTTGAGCCCTCGTGTTCCCTTACTTGTACCCTTTTCATGACGAGATTGGGCCTTTGACCTTGATAGATATTCTTTACAAAAGTTTATAGCCTCTTCAACGACATATCTTTCCATAATTGAGGCTTCAGGTCGGTAAGGATTTTTATAATACCCTTTTAAGTTATTCATGTATCGCTCGAAAGGGTACATCCACCTTAGATAAACTGGGTCGCATAGTCTTATCTCCCTTACCAAATGAACTATTAAATGCACCATTATATCAAAGAATGCGGGAGCAAAATGCATCTCTAATTGGCAAAGAATAGTATAACCCTCATTTTCTAATTCATCTAACATTCCAATGTCAATAACTTTGCTATAAATAGCATTAAAGAAACTGCACAACCTTGTTATCGTGCTTCGCACACTTTTATAATGCCTCTAATAGCTACTGGTAATAGTTGTTGCATTAAGACATGCAATCATGAGACTTCATTCCTACTAACTTCAAATCTTCTATTGACACAAGCCGGCTCACATTAGAAGAATACCCTTGTGGCACCTTAATGCCGTGCAAACACCCACACAAACATCTTTTCTCAGCTTTTGACAATGTATGCGCTGCTGGCTCCATATACGCCCTCTTACCATCATCTCTTAGTTTTAGATGTAGCCGTTCTCTTATTCCCATTTCAACCAAGTCTAGTCTCGCACTAATTCCATCTTTAGTCTTACCTGGTATGTGCAAAAGCATACCAAGAAGACTATCACATACATTTTCCTCGACATGCATCACATCAATACTGTGTCTTACATCAAGACTACGCCAATATGGAAGATCAAAGAAAATTGACCTCTTCTTCCATATGTTCTTCTCACCCGTAGTCCTCTGATTCTTACCAAAATTGGCATCGATTCTTTCCTCTCGACTATAAACCTCATCTCCAGTTAATGCCTTCGGAGCCATTTCATTCTCCAGCAAACCGTTAAAAGTCTTCTTCAACCTACGGTACGGGTGGAACCGAGGAAGAAATCGTCTATGAACAAGATAGATTGTTTTCCTACCGTGCTTCAGTTGATGGAAGTGTGTGCTTGCTTCGCATATCGGACATGCTTTATGACCCTTCACACTATAACCTGACAAGTTCCCGTATGCAGGGAAATCGTTAATCGTGGTGAAAATAATTGCATATAGCTTAAAGGAATCTTGGCTATATGCATCAAACACATCTACGCCATCCTCCCACAACTTCTTTAAGTCCTCTATCAAAGGTGTCAAGTAGACATCGATATCGTTCCCCAGCTGCTTTGGCCCCGAAATCATCATAAAAAGCATCATGTACTTGCGTTTCATACACAACCAGGGAGGTAAGTTGTAAATCACCAGTAGAACCGACCATGCACTATGTGTACTACTAAAAGTATCATAAGGATTGATTCCGTCTGTGCAAAGCCTAAGCCGAAGGTTTCTTCGTTCGCTGCCAAATTCAGGATACATTTCATCTATTTTTTTCCATTGTGGAGAGTCAGTCAGGTGCCGAAGGTATTTTCCATCACATATTCTGTCATCACAATGCCATCTCAACTTTTTCGCTTCTTTTGTATTAGCAAACATTCGTTTAAACTACGAAATGATTGGAAGATACCATAAAACCTTTAAAGGTTGCTTCTTACTTGTCTCATCACCACACCCAGCACCTTTCTTCACTTTGTATCTCAAAGTTTTACATTTTGGACACTCACTCAATCCTTCATACTTATTTCTGTACAATACACAATCATTAGGGCAAGCATGTATCTTTTTATACTCCATACCCATCGTAGACAAGATTTTCTTAGCCTCATACATACGATTTGGAAGTACATTATCCTCTAGAAACATATCACACAACAATTCAAGTAACAATGTGAAACTACTGTCGGTCCACCCACAAGTTGCCTTTAAGTTGACCAAGTGCAAAATACCTGACAAGCGTGTATACTTAGTACACCCAGGGTATAAAGGTGTCTCCGCATCACTTCTCACGCTATCATATACAGGGGATTGCGCAAAACATTCTACCTCCACATCATGAATCATTTTCTCCATTCTATCGTCATCTCCAACCTCCAAGACTTCCTTCTAGTGGGGCGCACAAGCGGTTACTTCCTCACCATGCCATATCCACCTTATGTACCAAAGATTTATTCCATCACAAACTAAGTGATCTCTTATATCATCAATATCCCGTCAAGTCTCATTTAAACACTTCACACATGGACAAAAATACTTTCCATTTTTACTAGGTGCATTCATTTTAGCAAATTCAATAAACTCTTCCACCCCTTTTTCATATTCGTCACTAGTTTTCAATGCATTCATCCAACTATGATCCATTTTACTACTCCAGGCCTATTCCATTTTCAACAGTACTCACTTTTAGACCCATTGTCATTATAATATGAATATAGGTCAAGACAGGGCATGGCTTACTCATTTTTTAAAAATTTCAGCAGCATTTCCCCTTAAATGTAAGACATCCAAAACTTTGAACAATAACCCAAATAACAATAACAGAAATTTGACATACCATAGAGGATTTCAACAGCGGTTATATACAAAAAAAAAGTCATTAACAGACTATCACAGTCATTCTAAATATATAAGAAGCTATCATGGGGATTTGTCATTTACCTAGAAAATGCAGGAAGAATGTTGATTGCTAGGACTACTAGGATTGCTTGAAAAGGGGATGTAGTAGATTGGGTTTATTAGTAAGTTAAGTAGAGCATCAGGAGTTGGAAAAGCCATTTAACAATTGAAGATACTGTGGAGTGGAAAAGAATAACAATACACTGTTATATGATTGCTCCTTGCTGTTAACGAATAATAATTACTTTGGACTAACGTTTAAATTCCAACCTAATCCACGTTCATTCTACACTCTCATTATTACTTACACTTATGACTTAGGAGTGAATTAACTATGTTTTTTTTAATTATGGTAAAATCGTTGCAGATGCATGGAATTCCCTCAGTTCCCTATTACAAATTCACTTTTAACTAAATCACATGTACAAATAAATAATTAAAAACATTAAATTTGTTTATCAAATTTAATTGATTTCTAATGTTATCATTGTTAACTACATTAACTCTAAAACTTTGCTTCATTAATTTGGAAATGATAAATAAATGAAATCATTTTATGTAACTTCTATATTTGGAAATGAGGTAATATTTAATTTTCCAAACATATACTATGGATGGTTGAAATCTACTGATTTCTAATGTTATAATTGTTAACTACAGTAACTCTAAAACTTTGCTTCATTAATTTGGAAATGATAAATAAATGAAAACGTTTTATCTAACTTCTATATTTGGAAATGAGGTAATATTTAATTTTCCAAACATATACTATGGATGGTTGAAATCTATTGCTTTTGCCTACAGTAACGCAGAAGTCCTTCTAACCTTGACAGCAAATTCAAAATTTCTCCCAAGATTGAGTTATTAACCGTGCATGTAATATAACAAAATGAAGCTTTTGAAAGAGAGGAATAAAACACCCTAATAATCTCATTTCCACTCAGTATAATGCAATAAGCTCAAATAAATTGCTTTAATTAACGGGGAGCAAGTTTTGATCCATGGAAGCTCAGATCAAATGCAGATTTTGGAGAGATTAAGGTAGCATTATATGGTAATGTTAAGAGGGTAGAGGTTGACAGAGTAATATGGGTCCGAAGATAACTAATCTCAGAGAATCATCTTGGTAGTCATAAATTGAACCTCAACAATATATAGTCACAGCGAAACTAGGAAAGTGAAGAAATAACAGCTTCCCAAAGATTGAAAAAACAAAGGGATTTGTCTTTTACCTGGAAAATATAGGAAGCACGTTGAAGAGCTACAGGTTGACGGCACACCGTAGCTGAGAGGCGGATGGGCGGATGGACAAGTGAGGGACGAAGAAGAGTAACACTGTCGCGACTTGCGAAGAACAAGTGAGGGACAAAGAAGAGTGGGCAATAGGGAGAAGGACGCGCGAATGAAGAGCAAAAGCAAACTAAAAAAAGAAGAACAGAGACCGGCGGGAAAACGAGGCACGAAATGAAAGCAAAAGGTAAAGTAAACTGTGATTGACAGTGGTGGTAGTGGGGAGAGATTCAATGACTGTTCTCATAGAACAGTCATTGAATCATATTACAACGACCGTTCTTAAGGAACGGTCATTGAATCATTGCATTACAATGACTGTTCATAGGGAACGGTCGTTGTAAGTGGTTACAATGACCGTTCTTCAAAACGGTCGTTGTATCTTATACATTCAATGACCGTTTTCATTTAAACGGTCATTGAAAAGCTGCCCAGATTCACGCCTTTACCCCTCTCTTCTTTCTACTATTGTTTTTGTGGAAACGGACGTTGTTTGGTGTCATGGAATCTTCATCCTGTAGTAGTGCATCGATTGAGGATGACCATTCATTGTCAACCATTAAGTCTTTGTCCTACCACACAGCAACAAGCTCAAACCAGTATTCGGTGACACATCAAGCACATGTTGAAGACTTCCACATTTGGCGACAAAGATCGAATAGATAAGAGAGATCCTTCCCGTCAATATAGGACTCCTGAACTGCGTCCCATATGTTTTTGGCAGTTGGGAGGTACATGAACCCATGCTTGATAGTCAGAATCATGATGTTGACTAGCCATGAACATACAAGGGCATTGTCGGTCTCACACTGAGCCATCACCCGAGAGTGTGGGTTTAAAGGAGATTTCGCCGTGCTAGTAAGGAACGCCATTTTGCCACGTCCTCCAATGGCAAGCTTAACAACTTATGCTTAGTCATGGTAATTGTCCAGAGTGAGTTTCTCAGAGACAATTGATGACGAGTCAGTGCCAGGACTCACCCCGAGATGATTTTTGACGTTTACCATGGACGACGATGAAGGCCCATCACGAGACTCACGCTGGGATGTGTCGGACTCTTCTTCACTATAGAGCTTTGATACCATGTAGCTTTAAGGATGAAAGAATCCAATGATTAATTCTCATTCAGGTTGGAGAATTTAAAGATTACAGTGTAACAGAATCTGGTATAACATATTCAAAATATAATCTATGATCGGATAATTAGGAATTTGAACTTTGAATCCTAATAGATCCAATATTCTCTTCTATATTGTTCTAATAATATCTATATTTAACAAATATAAATTATCCCATAATTACCACAGTAGGCCTTACAAATCTATGAATTATTGTGAATTGTGAATATGTGCTTTATGCAGTTTTTGTTCACTATGGTTTGGAATGAAATTCAACTTGCAGGTTCCTTTACTTGAGAAGCCTGATACTGATGATGAAGCCCTGATCAAGAAGTAGAAATAGAAGTCTAGATCTGTGAAGAAAGAGAACAGAGAGAGACACTCAAGACGGTGTGACACAGAACTTAAAAACTTGCTGTGAGATTTGTTTAACTTTTTGTGTATCAATTATTAATCCATTATGTTTTTCTACTAACACATGCAACCCTATGGGTTCAAGTGGCATGAAAATTAAAGGATGAAGAGGGTTTCTTCTACCCTCACAACCTTGATTTCTGAGGGCGTGCATACCCTGTGCACCCACACTTGAATCACCTCAGTTCAGATATATGCCAGGGCATATTAGAATTTGCTGAGGGATGCCCGCTTGGAAAATCTCGCTTACGCTGGCTGAAGATTCACTTGGCGAATCTTTATGCTGCTGGTGTTGATAAATTATCTCATGATGGTCGCATAGCATTTGTGGAAAATCATTTGGAAGATATATTTGATTCTGCAGACAAACCACTTGAAGGGAGGAGGTGGTGGTTGAATGCAAAAGATCCATTCCAGTGCTTGGCCGTGTGCATAGACCTCACTAAAGCTTTATGGAGCCATTCACCTGAAACATTCATCTCACATATTCCTGTACATCAGGTACTTAATGAAAGTAAATGGAGTCTGGGTCTGGAAAATAAAATAATCACAATGTTCCAAATGAAGTCTGGTAAAAAGAAGAAAAAATAATCAGCTTGGATGGGGTTTAGATGTTGCTGTGTGTGGTTAACCGTTTTGCTTTGAAATTTCAAGAAAAAGGGAATAATGGTAAAAAGAAGAATAAAGCCTGTAATGTACAATTACTAATGACTAGCATCTTTTTATATCCGATGTACCTTGTATATCGTGATATTCAATACGCATCCGCACATATGAATAAGAATTTATTGGGCAAGCTAGCATTATGAGGTCAAAAATAATAAGGAGCAGTAGAAACCCTTATCCGAAACTGAGAAAACTGAAATAATTTACGTTGAAGAAAATAAAACCAGTCTAACCTTATTTATGCACAAAAGCCAAATCAAGTAGTATAAATAAAACAGCCAAACCAAACCAATTTAATGTTGTTCTGAACTTCTGATTATATATTTCTAAGTGCCTCCAGTTTAACAATATAGTCATTAGATTATATTTGGGATTATAACTAGATGAGAATTAATTGTAATTGTTATTTCCAAATGATGCAATTAACTCTTATCTAAACTTGAACAATATATAAATTTTTAATTCTCATTCTTTTAACTGTTAAGCTGTTAAGCAAAGCATAGGTCAAAATTATGTTAAGTAATTTTCATGACAACGGTCTGTTTCTTTATCGGCCAACAAAAATATGGTCAATTTCTTTGGCAACAAGCGTATGATCAAGGAGGAACTGGGAAGATTTTTTGGAGAGTAAGATGACAACAGTGAAACCATTAAAACCTAACGTTTCTGTAGTTACATTTTACATAACATTGCACTCTACCTTACCATCTCTTTTAAGTTATAAGCTTGCCACATCAGAACTCATGCAATTATATATTATATTTTTATCTTTCTCTGATATAAACATTTCAATTATAAATTGCTACAATCCTTTTATTTGGTTCCAGTACTTCATAGGCATATAGAACAGTCAAAGGCTTGATCTTTTCTTTTAACTTTCATGTGTTTAATTTCAGTAACCAATCAGCTTTGCCATGTTTAGAATTGCCATTGCGATCATCATTGTCATATTATTTTGTAATATGTTTTATTTGATCGTGTATTTTATAATATATGTGTTGACAAGATACAATTTGTTCTTTTATGATTTCGTTCTTAGGATGGTTCTTGCAATGACTTGCAACATTATGCTACCCTAGGAAGAGACAAGGTAAAGGTAATGGTCAGTTTGGCCTCTCCCCCCATGGTTCTTGCAATGGCTTGCAACATTATGCTGCCCTAGGAAGAGACAAGGTAAAGGTAATGGTCAGTTTGTTCTTTTATGATTTCTGTCTTAGGATGGTTCTTGCAATGGCTTGCAGCATTATGCTGCCCTAGGAAGAGACAAGGTAAAGGTAATGGTCAGTTTGGTCGGCCCATGGTTCTTACAATGGCTTGCAATATTACACTGTCCTAGGAAGAGACAAGGTAGCCCCCCCGGGGCCTTTATTTGAACTTGAATTGCTAGCAAGTTCTTTATCTTCAATTTCTTGATATTTTGTTTTGTGAGGATTATTAATTGCTCTGATTTCTTATTCGTCTGAAGAAGAACTTGAGTGCATAAATATGAGTTAAATGGCAACAAGCTACCACTGATTCTTATGAATAATGCAATAATAAATCTCACACTAGTACCGGGGAGGAAGCTTTTAGTTAGTGCCTATTTGGATTGACGGCAAAGAAGGAGCTTTTTTTATAGATGGACTTTTAGAAAAGTCAGATTATAGATGTGATTTGTGTTTGGATTGGCGGTGGTAGAAATGACTTTTTTTCTAAACTTAAACCTATTTGAATTATTGTTTGAAAAGCCCGTTTAAATGAAAAATGACTGAAAAAGGCATGAATCTTATTGAATACTACACACACACATATTATTTGCATATATTGTGATAAGAATGAAATATGGTTGAATATTGAAGTGAGAAATCCTGATCTGGATAAATGCAGCCAATATTCATTGATATTTAATTTGAGTTAATGGAATTATTTTATCGTAATTCAAATTTACAGTGTAATTACTTGTGTAAGGAGAATTTAATCAAAATATAATTAATAAGTTTTAGAGAAAAGTGTTGATAAGGAGAAATGAATATATGTATGTAAGTAAATTTGTCACATAAAACAATTCACTAATTAAGTATTATAAAATTAATTTAAAATTCTCTGGAGATCCAGATATAAAATTATAAAAAAGAGATATTAACTCAAATTCCAAACGAATGGGGAAAAAGAGATATTAGGTAGCTTGCATAAAGCCAGTGGGACCCATGTCAATTTATTGTCCAACGGTGACCCACGCAGCAAAAGCTCTTTCTTCTTCCATAGAAGCTACTCGCATGAGCTTCTGTGAAAAGCTCTGTTTTTTGAAGAAGTGCAGTGAAGAAAAACTCACACCCAAACAGAGCTAGATGCCTCAACTAGCTTCTGGCAGGCAAATGAGCTTTTTTCCGCCTCCAACGTCTTCCCAAACAAACCCTTAGTTTTATCTCAATTTTTATGTAAACGTGATTTTGAAATCCTAACTTAGTGCCCGTTTGGATTAACGGTGGAGAAGTGCCTTTTTGTTTCTATCTGACTTTTGAAAAAGTAAGGTAGTATTAAAAGTGAAAATGTAAATGTGATTTATGTTTGGATTAGCTATGGCAAAAATGACTTTTTTTTCTAACATTGAACCTGTTTGGATTAGAGTTTGAAAAACCCGATTAGATGTAAAATAACTTAAAAGGGCGTGGATGCTATTGAATATTACATACATATGATTTCTTTCATAACCAGGGTTATGTTCAGTCAAAATCATTCTGGTTTTCTTCATTCTTTTCTAGTAAATATTTTGATTTTTGCAAGTGTGTCTGTGTCTTTTTAAATTATTGTCTGCAAGAAAATTACTTGCTAGGTTTGTACATATATATACTTGAAGTAAGAAAACATAAACAAAATTTGATTAAAAAACAGGGAAAATCCCTATAAAATGCGTTCGAAATTGCTAAATCCCATTTCAGGGCAGTGAATTTCAAAAACCCAAATCAGTCGTGTGTCAGTACAGAATGAACAGTGCATGGGTGCCAAAAGACGAATTTGCCCTTCAACCCTCATTCTCGCCACTTTCAGAATAACAACACGAGCCTCTTAATTAACAACTTTGTCTTCTTAATTAACAACTTCAATTTCATCTTTTTACTTTCACAATAACAATACCGGTCTTGTTATTAACAACACCATATTCTACATTAACAACTCTCATTTCTTATTTCACAACTTCGTAATTTAAGTTTCAGGGCCAATAACAACATCTCTTTCTTTATTAACAACACCATATTTTACATTAACAACACTATATTTTGAAGATGCGAATATGTGAAAGAATAAAGCAGAGTTGTTAATTAAGAACCCGAAGTTGTTAATTAAGAGGCTTATGTTGTTATTCTGAAAGTGGCGAGAATTAGTGCTGAAGGGCAAAATCGTCTTTTGGCACCCCTGCACTGTTTATTCCGTACTGACACATGATTGATTTGGGTTTTTAGAATTCGCTGCACTGAAATAGGATTTAGCATTTTCAAGCGCATTTTAGAGGGATTTTCCCTTAAAAAAACTGAAATTATAATTTAAAAAAATATACACCAAAGTACTTCACTAAAAATGGATAACTTTAAATTAATATTACAATGCATACATTAAGTGGATCATGATAGAATCATCTACCGCTAACAAGTTGGTCTTTGATTGTGTCACGAATACAATTCATTTGTGTTGAAGATATTCTACGGATAGTTGATGTGAATGCTACATCAATTGGATCATTGTTACCTTCACCACGTATATTTCCTCGTTCAGCATCTTGAAAAGGCACATCTATTTGGGAATTTCTTCAAAAAAGATTATGTATGGTCATTGTTGCACAAACTATGCGGACTTGTGTTTCAAAGCTATATGACTTCATTTCCCCCAATAGCTGAAACCTATTTTTTCAGATTCCAAACGTCCTTTCTATAGTGGTCCTCAAACTTAAATGATAATAATTGAACATCTTGTTGGGATTTGTAAATCCCTCACGTTGCCTGAAGTCTGGAAGGTGATAACGCTCATGTCTATACGGACCAAGATATCCAACTGGTGTTGGATAGCCAGCATCGACTAAATAATATTTCCTTAACAAATAGAAGGAAATTAATTGTGACTATAAAATTATAGCAAACGTGAGGGGAAAAAATAAAAAGACACTATATAGGTGCAGGTGTTGAAGATATACCTTCAGCTGGATAGGGGAAATTCATAGATGAAGTAGAGATAGCCGTTTGAAAGATACGAGCATCATGTGCAGTTCCCTCCCACCCTGCCAACACAAAAGTGAAGCACATATCCCAATCACATACTGCCATGATATTTTGTGTTGGATATCTCTTTCTCCCGATATATCTCTCTTGCTCTGACTGATTGACCACACACTTGATGTAAGTTCCATCAATTGCTCCTATTGCATCTTGGAAATATGGGTAATATCGCCGATCAGTGCATATTTTTGGGTGACAATAATGGAACTCAGGATCAAGCGGTTTAATAATTTATGTCGCTAGATTGACACAAGCATTAAAAACTATATGGAAGATCCTACTAATAGTTTCTCCTGAATGTTGAAATCGTTCCTGTAGGATCCTATTTCCTTGTGCATGTCCAATGGCATGTAAGAATATGGCAAACATTTGTTCAATTCCAATGTACCTAGTTTCCCCTAACCCATGTTCTACTAATTTAGAGCACAAGAGAAAAAAGACATGTTTTTCCATTTTCATGACAAACTCCATCATGACTTTCCAATACCTCTTGCACCCACTTTGCACTTGTTTGCTGACTAGTTCTGCATGGCTCTTTACAAATATAAGGCACGAGATATTGAGCCATCAAGGCACCTAGGTGTTCATACTTAACCATCTCTTCATCTAAAAGAGATATGAGTTGTCTCCTTCTTTTTGCATGAGATGGTTGTACTTCCTCCGTGCGCTCTGAAACATCTTCACCTCTTGAAGTTGGTATAGACGATGTAACCTGTGTTTTTTCCAAGATTGTTCGAAATCAAATACAATTACAAAATGTGGAAGTACGATGTCATAATATAGCAGAAGTTAGTAACATTCATAACTAGCATAAAACATAGGTTTCAGGGCATAAGGTTATATCATAACATACATAACATGCGTTGTCTAATCCAGGTACTATCATAACATACATAACATGTGTCACCTAACATAAGTACTATCTCGACATACATAAGGTTTAGATATTGATATAACTACATATGACAAAGTGTTCAAAAGTAACACATAATGGAGTTCAGGGCTTAGGGGCAATCTGAAGCTGTGGGCTATTGTAAGCATGTTCCTGCAACCACTCTAGTAAGGCTTCTTTGTTTCCTTTCAACCCACAAAACATGTCACAAGGCATTTGGTGCATCATCACATTACAACAGCGGCGGTGAAAGTCCTTATCATTAACAACTTCTGGAATTTGAGTAACTCTAATACGACGTCACTTGCTGGTGCATCACTTGTGGAGATCTTTCTTTTATCCTGTAATCTATCCGTAGATGCATCAACTATTCTACTAACCGCATCTACTATTACTTTGGAAGTTGGTGTTTTTTTCTTTTTGGATTTCTTGGACCCTGCATCCCTCTTCCTCTTCCCACTACTACCCGAACCACTAGGTGCACTAGGTGTAGTGTTCATTGTCAACACTATTCCTTTAAAATCACTAGTCACTCCCACACTTCCTCCTGTAGTAGGACCTTCAAGATCTTTCTCACTATTTCCCGATCCTTCTTGTAGGTCCATTGTGGGTCGGTAGACATCATCTTCATCATCACCTACTGACATCTATTGCTGTGCACCCACTGACATCCGTTGCTGTGCAGAAGATGGTGTAAACATGGTGCTGCCTGATGCCATAACATCCTTAAATATAATCTCCAATTCTTTGGCATACTGGAGGCCTTTGTACCTATACTTTGTGTACTCTTCATTCTCCTATATGGATATAATAATATGACAATACAATTAATACTAATTATAATCATATGACACAAAAATTCAGCCATCTATTATAATAATACTAACAACAACAACAACAATAAATTTTCACCTGAATTTTCCTCTCCCACCACTCATCTTTTCTAATAACCATATTCCTCGCTGAGTTAAAAGCTATACCAGTCTCTCTTGAGAATAACTTATCCCATGCCTTCCATTCTTTTCTCAAGCTATCAAACCTGTTTTTAAGTTGCTTCTTGTCATATGATCGTCCTGATTTCTCATTAAATGCACACCTAATGTATTTCCACCCATCCCTCGTGAATGAAGATCCTTGATGTTCTTTCTTGTAGATTTGATCAATGCATTCGTGAATGAAAATCCCTGTGGTACTTACATCCCACGTTGCTTTACATTTGTCCTTATTCATACTTGTATGTGAACTATACAGAAATTAACACAAACATATATTCAATTATTTCATTGCTGGTCATTTATAATCAGTGGCACAATTCTAAAAAAGAGAAGGGTGTTTAATTTTTCTCATTGTCACTTTCAAACAATGAAAATATCAAATTTCAACAACGTTGTGAAGGGTAAATATTTTGGTAAAAATTTCAATCGACCATGTGAGATATCATAACATAAAATGAAAAATATTGTACCGAAAAAATGAAAACAAATCTGTATTACCGAAACCTTGCACAAGTTGCTGTGATATAGTAGCCACACGAGCCCCCCCAGAACCAGATAACTAGCACAAAATATATTAAAACCTACATTGCACAGTCAAATAAATATCTCGAGAATGGCTCAATAAAGAACATATGAGAGTTTTTGAAAATAAAAAAGGGTTATAATATGATGAAACACCTTTGAAATGAGCAGCGCTCTTCAGTACAAATCATTCTCCCTTCTCTGCATATATTGCTTTGCAATTAAATTCAACCCATTATACTTCTACCCCACAAGAAGACTATTACACTGCTACACCAGCAAGCACTTGTATCACAAAAACATTCACAGAAGAGAAGAGAGAGAGAGAGCTCTCTCTCTATTGGGAAAGAAAGCTAAAATCAAAACCAGATTCAAAAAAGCAAAAGTAAAAGACCACTAAATAGCAGAATATATAGAAAAGGATATAATAACAAAATATGAGAACAAATTCCAGAGTAATGAAATAGGAGAGATAGTGATTACTACCAATTCACAGCTTGTCACTAAAAGTTATTTAGTACACCCTTATCCACACGTAACATATGGAACCAAATGACCTCTAAATTCTTCAATAATATAACCAACCATTTATTGTTAAACCACAAGTTTAAACATTCCTTTCATCTCAGCTAGACCAGAAATTTACAAAGAACAGTTACAAGTTTGTGCATCTGTCGAATTAATGAACCAAAGGGTCCAATGAACCAAAGCTGACTCTTATGGCTAAGTATATTACAAAGGAAAAAAAATGAATAAAACAACACTTTAACAAAGCAAGACAGTTCCGACTCGTGTGATAAAGGCCTATACCAGGAGGGAGATACAAAATTGAAACGAAAGTTAGATTTGGTATTTTGCAAAAGGAATTAATGCATTATATACATGTGTGTGTGTGTGTGTGACTACTTTTTATATTCTACTAAAACACAAATATTACTCATTGTGACAGGGAGCTTCCTCGGTATAGAGCTCTGCTTTATTTCTCTATGCAACTGAACCTCTTTTCCATCTTGGTTCCCTTCTGTGGCAAAAGAATATGGCGCAAAGAAATGAGCATTGCAATCAACAAGTACTGCATTACAGAGCACATGCTACAAAGCAAATTTGAAGGTTTCTTCCCCTTGGATAAAAACCAAGCCCATATGCATTTCCTCAAAACAGGGCAGACAATTACAAACCATAAAATACTGATATGACAGAGACACGGTGAGGAGATGAAGAGAGAAGAACCGACCAACTCACATTGTTCCGGCGATTTGCAGAAGCTCCGACGACCTCTGTTCTCTGTCCCAAGTCATGGATCTAGACCTCCTGACTCGCGATCGCATAAATCACCACAAGACAAGCACAATTGAGCCAAAAATTTCACGACAAGCACGTGCCTTGGCCGACCACCGTGAGACGTCGACGAGAAGCAACCTCAGATCGAGACGAAACACTGAACTACTGAAGGCAAGCCATGAGCTCAGTGATAATTATAATGAAAACAAATAGAGGTTAAAACTCACACCTGAACGGCGCTTCACACATGAAAATCTATCGGTATGACCCACGAAGGTGACACTTAGATAAGGAATTCTGCACGAAGCGCTAAAAAATGCACCACGGGAAGCTCAGATTCGAAAGAAAACAAAAAGCTCAGAGATCGCCTTTTGCATGCTTTAACAACGGTCGAGTTTGGTGAGCCATAATTTCAATGCGTCGAACGGTATCTGCAGCAAAATTGATGGAAGAGAGAGAAGTGCAGTGAAAGAGTGTATTTGTAACAGCGATGGGAAAAATAGAGTTTCTCAATTTAGCGTTTGGTAATTTTATTTTTGGTAAAAGCTCGATTGTGTAATGTGATTTTTGTTTAGAACAGCAATTATATAAATGACTTTTGTAAAAATAAAACTTGTTTGGATTGACTTAAGCACAAGTGACTTTTGTGATAATAGTAAGAGAGAGTGGGTGGAAAGATATTTTAAAGGGTTAAAAACACCAAAAAAAATTTTAAAATAATTTTTAGAACTGAAAAAGTACATTAAGGATAAAATTGCAATCAATCTGATAACACATTGGGTACAGTTGAAAAAATATTTTAAGGGTTACAAGCACCAAAAAATAGTTGAAATTAATTTTAGTAGTCGAAAAAGTACATTAAGGGTAAAATTGCAATCAGTTTGATATCACACTGGACACACCTGAAAAAATATTTTAATCATTCTCACTCTCCCCAAAAACTAAATCACCAAAAGTTCCAAAGTTGAGCTTATGCCAAAAGCTATTTTTTCAATCTCAAGCTCAATTACTCACTTTGATCCCCAAATACTCACTTTTTTTTTTAAATTACCCATTGAGCGTTTGCTGATCAATCTAGCGTCTCCCCCAAAACACACACAAAGTAAATGCAAAAGCTACACAAATTAGCTTAAAAAAAAAAAAGCAACGATGGTGATAAAAGCCCAGTGAAAATAAAAGCTTTGCCAAATGGTCAAATTGGCCAATGGGCTTTTTTAAAACTAAACGTTCGGTTAAACCTCTGTACCGCTTTGCCAAACAAACTCTCAAACCTGCAATAGGAAGATAGTGGCCGGAGACAGAAACAGGCGAGAGGAGACAGACGCGCCGCTAAAAAAACTAAAAGAAAGAAAAGAAAAGAACGAAGAAGGGGCGGAACCGCGGAAGCGAGGGTGCATCTGACGAGGAAAAAGAACGACGGACCAGGGGAGTTCATCTCGACGGACGACGAGCTTCTTCTGCTTCCTTTCCTTCTCAATTTCAGCAGCGTATTCTTCATTCTCCACCTTGCTCAGTAACGCATTCCTCTAATTTTCTGCTATGGAGTTTATCGTTGCCTTTGTGTGTTGAAGTCTCTGATCATGCTTCATGATATTATCCACTCCTCTAGTAAGAAGTACGTATTTCTTATTTCTCAATGCATCACGACCAGAAATCTGAAACTTGGCGAGGCCTTGCATTCTCACCTTATCAAAACCGCATTTTTCTTCGATTCTTTCCTCACCAACCATCTCATAGACATGTACATTAAGTGCAGCTGTGTGGAGGTGCCCAAAGGGCCTTCGACGACTTTCCCACAAGATGACACGTACGTGGAATATGATGATCTCTTTCTACTGTAAAATGGATTTGTTTGATCGCGCTCACTCACTGTTCGATAAAATGCCCGAACATGTACATTAAGTGCAGCTGTGTGGAGGTGCCCAAAGGGCCTTCGATGATCTTTCCCACAAGACGACACGTACGTGGAATATGATGATCTCTTTCTACTGTAAAATGGATTTGTTTGATCGCGCTCACTCACTGTTCGATAAAATGCCTGAACCACAAATATGATTATTATTTTCTTTTTCTTTCTTTTTTTGTTTTTGGGACTGTGATGTATTATTGACCAGAGGCTCCTGTATATAGTTACTTATTTGAATTTTCATTTTCCCAGTTAGGGGCAGTTTCTGTCACTTTAGTCACAGGTGAGAAGCCAGCAGATGTTTACTCTGGAATTGCAGCAAGGTACACTGTTTATTACATCTGGTCTTAAATTGTTTATGGTTTTCTTTTTTTATTTTGGATTGAAAAGTAGCATGTTGTTCTACGTAGCTTCTGATTTTTCTTTTTGTTTTGTTTTTTGGGGGCGGGATGGTTGAAAAGAGCAGGGGCTGAGTCCTTGCGACTGGGTTTGCTTATTAATATAACAGTCCAAAGCTAGTGCAGCTTTTAGTACAGGCAATAAATGAGAAAACAAGCTTTGGCTAATGTATGAAAAGTAATGACATGTTGTAAATGACAGATACTTATATTTATTCCCACATTCTTTCCAGTCCAGACGGTTTTAGGAACCACTGCTGAATCGAGATATTACAGATGACCTTTTTGAAAGAATGTAAGTGATAAGAAAAAAAAGAGGAGGTAATAGAAGGAGTGCAACGACATTATTTTTTTGAAGAGCAATAGGAGATCAAGAGTTAGATTAAGTGGAAAAGGAATTGGTATAGGTGGTAACTGATGACTATGTTGTTTGGTGGGTTCCCTAATGAGTTTCAACTCGCAAATTATACATAAACCTGGGTAATTGAAAGATGAGAAGGCCTTGAAACATGGTTAGGTTGAGGCGGAGGCACTGTGCACTCTTTCATTAGGGCATTGCCAATTTAAAAATCTTCCTTCTCAGCAGCCAATATGCCTCTATAGATGACCACTTATTCCAGAATCTTCAAAGAGACTATAATAAGGACAAAGTGAACTCTACGTGAAGATTAGAAGTAATTATGACCATAACCTGTTTGGCTTTCAAAAACTTACCGAGTTTGATGCTGCAGTAAGTCATAACCCCTTGTGATTTTCTAGTGGACACTTTTAAGTACACAACATGTAAAGTCGCACAAGCTAGTAATTTTAGCTCTAAAATCTGAACATATCCTGTATTTAACTCATAACTTGCCTTCTCTCTACACATGCACAAGCAAATAGTTCTATGCTAAATCAGAATCTGGGCTTGTTAATGTTTTGCATTCATAGTTTCCATATTTGAAAATATTGTGCAGAGTTTTAGACATCATTCGAAGGGATGCTCAGAAAGATCCTGCAGTTTTTCCTGATGCTTTGCAGGCAAAGACCTTAATTAATCAGGTTTCCTTCTTACTTTTTGGTTTATGTCTGATGTGTTGTGTTTTTGCTCAAGGAGATAAGTTGCTTACGGTTGCTTGCACTTGCATTATTTTTTTTCCTTTTGTATTAATTCTTTAATGAACTTGTGATTATTCTTGAGAAGTCGTCTCTCCAAAGCAGATTCTGAGCTAATCTCGAACATCATCCAGGTGGATAGAAAATTGCTCAAGCAAATAGTGATGACATCAGTATCAGATAATGAGGAGGTTGAAAGATCGAGGTGCCATTTCAGATGATAAACAGCTATTTGCTGCTGCTTGTTATGCTGCAAAGGTTAGAGGGAAGGAAATTTTGTAGTCATAAATTTGGAGTTCTTATTATGTGTAGTGCACTTGGATACAACAAAGGTTCTTAAATGCAATACTAGAAAGCAAAAGCCATATACCTATCCTTGCTTGCATTTCAAGCACTGCTTGTGATGTAACCAATAACTATTTAACCACCCTATCCAAACTCTATTATGATCCTACTGATGTAATATAATTGAATTAGAATTATATTTATAAGTCACATTTAAAACTGGCATAATTGAAATCACACGTCTGAATTTTAGTTATTTTCGAATTTGTATATGAACATCTTGGCCCATGATTCATGTTTTTAGTGTATACCATAAAACCTTTAAATAAAAACCAGTAAAAATAGAGGATTATAGCTACAATTTGTACGTAATCATGTCACAATTTGCTTTTTGATACCTGGCATTTGGTCAATAGTTTTAACCACCTAGTTCCAGGTGTATTTGTTGTCGCCATTTTAAGGTTGACAATTGAAAAATATCTCATCTTCGCCACCAAGATATGTTGCTGTGTCTTACATCTTCTCTATCAGGTAACCTTAACTGGTTTGGAGGAAATGTTTCAAGCAGCAAGAAGCATCATGAGCTGGCTTGGTGACTGTGCAAAAGTATGTTCTAGGGAATAAAATTTTACGCTCTTTTTTTTGTTGTTACATGATTTTATTATGGTATGACCAAGACACTTGAAACAGATAATTGCATCTGAAAATCAACCCGTGCGCTGGACCACTCCTCTTGGACTTCCTGTAGTGCAACCTTACCATAAATTAGGGAGGCATGTGGTGAGTATTATAGAATTTTCCTAGAATTATTTATCTCATTAATACTCATACTTCTGTTCAGTTTTCAGTTTCAGAACAAGAGTTTTAAGATGCTTATAAACTATTGTATTGGTTACAGGTCAAAACCTCGCTTCAGATTTTGACATTGCAAGAAGAAACAGATAAGGTGGTTAAACAATGGGAATGACCCTTGGGAATTTCTTCTTAACAAAATTACATCATAACCTTGCATCTTCCTAAAAAATTTGTTTTAGGACTGCAAATATTGATGCTGTTCTGTCCTCATTCCTTCATAATTATGACTATTGTTTTAGGACACATACGATTGACTACCAATTGCATAAGGGAAAACAATGTCCCCAGCAAAAAGGCACCTCAATCAAATTACCATGCCAGCTGTTATACTTGAAACTAAGGTATTAAAACTTGGACCGGGCATTGAACCGGTCGGGGTACTGGGTTAAGGGTCAATGGGTCAGACCAGGACCAAACCGGAGCTAAACCGGGACCAAACCAGTGAGAAATTGAAAATTTTAGACTTATAGTATGAAATTTTAAAGGAAAAATTAAAAAAAATATTTTTTTTTTAAAATTACCAACCCGGACCGGTTCACCGGTTCCCGGACCGGCCGGTCCGGTCCGGGTTTAAAAACCTTGCTTGAAACGTCAGCCGCATAAGTGCACTAAGCAAACTCCATCACAGCCTTTAAAAATAAATAAATAAATGTACCCACTATAATTTGCATGGTAGAAGTGTATCAAGCGTTCATGCTCTTATAAAGGCACAGCTCAGGTTGAGTTTGCAAAAGACTTGCAGCTACATCTTAAAACTATATCAGGGCGGCCATACAATTGACTACATATTGCATAAGAGAAAACACAGTGCCGTACACAAAGGGCGTGTCAATCAAATTAGCAAGCCAACTGATACAATTGACTACCTATTTTTGTAACACTTGATTCACAGACTTGCATCTAGCAAATTGGAAGTGAATCAACTATAACACCTGATTCTCAATCTTATCAAATATGAAATCAGAATGCAAATATTGGCATTGGAATTACTGAACACCAGGCATAGAATCTCTTCAGAAAAACTGAGAAAAAAAGTAAAGAATTAACGGACCAGCAAAATAAGGACGGGGGCCTTTCTTCATGGCCCATATTTCGGCTTGATCTTCCGTCGACATCATTTTTCTGGCTTCTGGAAGAAAGATCTAGAATGTTGCGCTGCTCAGACTGATCTAGAAAAAAGCAATTGCCGAGCTCAGACTGATCCATAAGATCTGGAATGAAGGCCAACTCCAAGCAAAATCCTGAAAAATGGAAGGCATCAGTGAGGAGCTAGATCAAAGTTTTGCAGACGGATTGAGTGGGTGAAGATGAAAATGTTAGGTTCTCGGACTGAGTGAGTGAAGAACAACTCCAATCAGAGTGAGTGTACAAACGCAGAAGCGTTGAGGCAGTATTTGCAGGTTACCAGAGCAATGACAGCGACGATATATTACCCATATGATGGTTTGGTACTCCGTCCAAAGCATGGTCGTAGGTCCTTGAAGAGAGACATCAGTATCGGATCGGCGAGGAAAAAATCTATTCCGGAGCTCCGACTTGCAGAAGAAATTGGGAAAAGTAAAGGCAAGTTTTGTGAGTATGCTGACTAAAGAGAGAGTAAAGGCATCAACTTTCGAACAGAGAAGGTCTTCACTAACTCCACTATGACCTCCAGATTTCGGAAGCAATGAATCCGACTAGAAAGAGTGTATTGGGAAAGCAAGAACTTGACTAACTCCTTACAAATGTTAGAAAATTTACTACTGGATAAGACACAATGAAGTGATTTGACAGTGGAAGTTAACTATGAGTGGAAGTGTTACTGTTCATGGGTTGTCCGTTTTGAATGAAGCTGACTAAATCAGGAATGGTTTGGCAAATGAAGCCGGCACTATTGTTATAAACAGTAACTCGTGAGATGTTTTGGAATTGACATAGTCCAACGGCTTATTTCCCTATTCCTCTTAAGAATATATTGATACATTGTTTTAACCTGAATCCTTTTCTCTCATACAGCAAGCACCTCAAATTTCGTTACTCTATGGCAGTGAAACTTTGGTGAGGCATGGCTTCAACTACAGTGGGAAAGAGTTCAATTATTCAGGTTTTCCTTTTGACATCTCAGTGTATGACAATAGTGTTCAAAATAAAGTTATCTATGACAGTATTTTTGGCTTTTCTTAATAAAACTGCTGATTTACAAGAATTCACACACTGATAATAGGTTAGATTCTGGCATGAATATATTTCAATAGCAGACAAACAAAAGATGTTTCCATAACAAACAAACAAAAAATATTCACCTGACACGCATTACGTAAGATATGCTTTAAGAAGAGGGATACTGTAGTGAGTTATTGCAACCACAAATGCTTAGGTACTTATAAGCAACAACAATGTCAACATGAGGAAGGGTGTGTATGGCAGGGTAGGAGGGATATCAGCTGTTTCAATTCCTATCAAGGTAGGAAGCAAAACATATTAAAAAGCATTAATGTTCCACTGCATGAAACTTTCAAAAATCAGTTTTAATCAATCAATCAAGCATCTATCTTTGGTTAAAAACGCTCTTCATCCAATAATGACAGTGCACGCATACAAGATAAAGAAAGGAATTATCTATACATGATGTGAGTGTTATAACTTGGATCATAAAATCACTATAGTATGGCAATATCTCCATGGATCTAGTTTTCTCATTATTTGACACCAGAAAGCATTAATAAAATTGGAACCACATAGTAGGGAGGTGTTAAAATTAGCAAAGTTATCTCAAGTTAGATGATAACAATGTAACATACCTTTATTTTCATTATACAATCTTCTCTGTCTTGGTTTTCTTTTCACTTTCATTTCCTATATTTTCATAGAAGAATCAGATTTAGCCTGTAACCCATTCACAATGGGAACGGTGATATCCAAGCATGTGTCGTTACCCAAGTTGGTTTGATGCATCTTTTGTGAGAGCTGCAAAGCATATCAAGTATGAGGAGAGCAAGTAGAATATAGAAATCAGAAAGGAGAGTTGAAAGAAGCATTTTATGATAACTAATACTTTGTATTTAATGGTTGAAGCACTTTGCTAGCCTTGCAAATTAAATGAGTTGTCTTGGAAATGTAAGTCTCATTAAACATATCAAGAAGTGATCAAGTATTCAGTATAGGTGTATAACCTTACAAATAAACCCTTTCCAGGGATGATCATAACATGATAAGTTAAGGTTGAAGGATTTACTTCTCTTATACTAGGTTTAAGTACAAGATGTAATACCTGATGCTATAATCCAGGGCATCTGACATTGAGCAGAATGAAACTCCATTATCACAGCTACTACTCAATCAATTAGAAGGATTGGCCTTCACTCTGTACACTGATATCAAATATCATATTGTCAGAAGTAAATCCAATGTCAATTAAACTCAAAACTTGTTTAGCTAATTTATCTACAATCAAAGATTCCTCAAGGGAGTTAGTCTTGTTTTGAGAACCATTCTCATCTGTTTGATGGATGCATTTGAGAATTTGAATTTGAAATTAGAAATTTGAAAAACATAAAACAACTCCAAATAACTAATGGGCTCATGCATGCATTCCAAAATTGAACTTCATTCAACTTTACCCATTAATAAATACCGGTTACTAACATGAAGCACCTTGAAAGAATCTATTGGGTTAAAACCTGTTGATGTGAAAATTACCCCTACTTGATCGGCTGGCAGGTTCAGGTCTGAAATCTTAAGTACAATTGAGCCCCAAGCCCACTACAAGTCTGTCTATCAAGTACACAATAAGCTGAAGAAAGAAATAAACTAAACTCACCTGATCATGATTGCTTGAAAAACACGAACTAAAAAATCATAATCACCCACTCGTCCTGAGAATAGACTAGGAAAAATATAGAAGGAGAAATTATCAGGAAAAACAATTAGCCATATCTGAACACTAATGATTCACCCAATGCAGAAGGTGAACTAACTTTTCTTCTTTCAATGCTTAGAAACTGAAAACCGTATGGCAAAGCGAGACAAGATACAAAAACCAAAAATATTATCTTGGTAGCAGAGAAAAAGAAGACATATGATAAAAAAAAATTAAGAAAGAAAGAGTGCATGACAGTTTAAGAAAACAAAAATCATTACTAAAAATTTCCAAAAAACGATATTGCTTAAAAAGTAGAAGCTGATGAGGAACAAAGAAGGAGCATACAATATTGCCGACAAACTCAGCAGAGGAGAAAAGAAAAGAACCTGGTTTCCCAACAAAATAGGTGCCCACACCCCGACGGAGCCATCACTATCGACGTTAACGGATTTGAACATGTTCTTGCATTTCTTCATAGAGCACTCAATTCCAAGCGATTTAACACCTAGTGGAGCTTGGAGGCGGAGATTAGACCATCCTTGTTTTGATCTGGAGGTCAAAGGCGTGGAGCCTGGTGGAGTTGCCTTCAACGGAGTTGGAGCGGCAGACATCAACAAACTAAGTCTGGTTGAAGAAGCCATCATTGAAACACCTAACACTAAAAAAAACAGCGTATTACCCACGAAATTTCGTCTCTGAAATCCAATTACCGATGGATTACCCAAGGAAACGAAATTACCGACGGAATTTTTTTCGTCTCTAAAAAGTATGTAGCAAATTGAATTACTTACGGAATTTTTATTCTGTCTGAAATTACCGATGGATTACCCACGGAAAAAATCACCGAAGGCCCCCCACCGCCGCCCCTGCATCCGGCCCCCGAGCAGGGGCCACATGTCCCTCTAACCTTGCGCCACGTGTCTCTGTGAAATAATTGTTGCATTTTGTGACAAAGGTGGGATTCAGACCTTAGACCTTTGGTATGTGTTCTGATGCCTTTGCCAGTTGAATTGCTTTAACCTTACGTTATTTATTCACGTAATAATATATATAATGTAATAATTAAAAAACAAATATAATATTAAGATAAATATATATATATATAATTAAATATATATTTATATATAATTATATATTTCATTTTTTATAACATAAAATATAAAATTTTTTAATTTCTAATTTCGTTTAAATATTTAATATTAATATAAATATATAAAATATTACATATATATTTATATATAATTATATATTTCGTTTTTTATAATATAAATTTAAAATTTTTTAATTTCTAATTTCATTTAAAATGTTTATTATTAATATTATATATATTTAATATATTATATTAAATATTAATTTTATGATATTTAAATTTTTATTTGTTATAGATTTTTTTATTATTATTTTGTATAAATAATTAAAAGATAATAACAAAATTATTGGTTTTACTGATAGATTACCCACGGAATTCCGTGGGTAATTTCTCATTAAAATTACCCACAGAATGCGTCAGTAATTACCCACTGAAAAAATGCCATGGGTAATTCGTTAGCCTTTACCGATGGAATTTTTTCCGTGGGTAATGACTAACGTATTACCCATGGAATTCTGTCGATAATTTCTCATTCAAATTACCCACAAAATTCCGTCAGTAATGCGTCGCTAATTACCCACAGAAAAAATTCCGTGGGTAATTCATTAGCCTTTATTGATGGAATTTTTTCCATGGGTAATTACCGACGGATTACCCATAGAATTCTGTCGGTAATTTTTCATTCAAATTACCCAAGGAATTCCGTGGGTAATCCATCGGTAATTAACCATGGAAAAAATTCCGTGGGTAATTCGTCGGTAATTTTTCCAACGAAAAATCCGTCAGTAATTCGTCAGTAATTACCGACGGAAATAATTCAGTGGGTAATTCTGTCGGTAATAGTATGTTTTTTTGTAGTGTAAACGGAGGGATTACGAGAGAGATCCATTTTTTTTGAAGGGTGGTAGAGAGAAGTCAGAAAGAAAAAGGAAGGTATTGGGTTTCATAATGGAAGAGAGAGAAGGGTTTCATAATGAAAGAAAAGAAAGGAAAGATGAAAAGATGGGCTGAGAATTTCAAAATTTAAACTCAAATCTACCCGCCCAAAAGAAAAATATAGGGTTAAGGTGCAAAAATGTACATATGATTTTTCTGAAAGTGCGCTCAACAACAAATACTTTTTTTGGTGCAAAAGTAACTATATGATTATAAAATAGGTGCAAAAGTCACAGTAGCTGTTAGTTGACCATTAAAAGCAAGGTTGCTGACTAACTTTACTAACATGGCAGCTGACTAGGCTGCTGACTGGAATAATTGACTAGTGAACAAAATTATATTGATGATGTCAGCCACCATTTTCATCATCACTGTCATCCCTTCTTCTTCCTCACCAACTACCTTCACCATTAAAATCTCTACCAACATCATCGTTGTAATACCCCGAATTTTGAGACTCGAGGCTAGAGAATAGGCCTGAGATTAGTGGATTGCTAAGCCCCGGTTTAGCAAGATCCTAAATTGTGATTAGGGGTTAATGACTACAAAAGTAGACGTGGTTAGTAATTAATGAACCCTTTTAGAGAATATAAAGTGGATTGTATTCGCTTGTGTTATGAGCAACGCCAAAACCCTGTATTTGAGTTCAATTGTGGATTAACATCCAAATTGACTTATAATAGAGGGAAGAATTGAATGGGGTATTGTGATGGAAATGGTGTCATGTTGTGGTATTTAATCATTGGAATTGATTTAAATTGAATTGGACACATTGGTTGCAAAACTGGAAATGCTGTCTAGTGTGAATTCTGTATGGGCAGTCTTTTCGTGTGGACGTTTTTACTAGGCAAATGATGTCAGAAAATTATGAAACTTTCCAGTCTTAAATTTCACATCCCAAGCTTCAAATTGGACATATAATCTGTGCCATTTCATGTTGGGAACTGGGAGATATGACTGTCCAAAGTTTGAGGTCGAAAATGGACTCTGTTTTGGGGCAGTGATGAAATTTGTGTAATTCTGGAATTTTGTGGTGATTTCTGGTAGTGGATCATATTTTTCCAATGAAGAGGACTTAAATATCTTTCATTTGGCTTTGGAATCACCTCATTTAGATTTTTCTAGAATTAGTTATGATTTTTCAAAGTTTGGGCAGAAAATCTGCCAGAAAATCCGAAAATGGGAATTATGAGGTCATCTCATTAAAAGATGACATCAGCATGGAATTAAATATCTTCTCATCTTCTTCAGCTCTCATTTTCTGTCGTGATGAACCAGCTGAAACTAGTGAGAGAAAGTTGAGAGCTCTTAGAGAGAGAAAGAGGAGAAATCTCGCAAGGTAAGCTGATTTCTCCGACGATCTAGCTCTTCTAAGCTTCTCTTTCATGTTCTTTAAGGTGTTGGAAGCTCAATTTTCATGGTTTAAAAGGGGCTAGGGTTCAGCCATATTGAGTAAAAGCCAGAGGGAGCTTAAGGTAACTTCCGAAACTTCAATCTTTGATTGTTCTGGCTGCTGTGGTTGATTTAATCGGTGAAATTTCACCGGATTGTCTTTGGTTGTAAAAATGGAAAATGGGTTTGTGGGGCTGTTATGCTGCCCAAATTGATACTAAATGGTAGTTCTAACCTAATGGAATAGTCAATAAAGTGGTTAGGAGTAGAAAGGAACGCGTTTACGCAGCCGAAACCGAAAAATCCCGATTTTCCCTGGAAAACCCATATATTTCGGTCTGGGCTATAAATGGGGCTTAGAGTTGGATTTTCAATGATTTGATGATTCCATTGAGTTCAGGAGCGAAAATTAAGTGGGGTTACAGTTGGTCACTTTTTCGGAAAAGGCCGAAAAAGCATAATTACGAAAACGCCCTTGAAACCCTTAAAGTGGGGCTGCCAAGGGTAAATTTGTAAATTAACATTGAATTTGATAATTCCGAGTCCTGAAATGGATTCCTTGGGCTAAAATATGTCAGAATAGGCCATGTCAAAATTTCAAGAAAAGTACAGCCGGACCGGGTACGGCGGGGCCGGGCCGGGTCCCCGGGGGTATTTTAGTAAATTTTCAATATAGCCTCATATAACCCCCAGAAACACTATGGAAGTGTCTAAATAGTACATTTGACATTGTAGGATCGAATGTGAAGCCCCGAGTTGCTGGCACGCAAATCGAAGAGAAAAGACTGGAGGTAGGGGACTTACCTTACTTGCATGTATTTGATATCTTTGCTTGTGTAGTGATGTATGTGATTGCTTTACTTGATTGTGTAGAGCATATTTGAATAAATGAAGCTCTGTTTCTGTTTTACTGTGGCCATATTTTTGTTACATGAAACATTGAACATGCAGAAATATCATTATGGGGCATGCATCTAGATAAAGCTAACATGTCATACACATAGCATCTATCATGCATGCATTATGGTATCTATTTCCTACTGAGATTCTCTCGAATCTCACTCTTCCCTACCAACAATTTAGACAGGGCAAGTGGCTCGTGGAGGGAGCGGCTAGGACTCCTTCGAGATGAGATTGTGTAATCCCCATTTGAAGAATTATAATGGGCAATTGTACCATGTGTATCTTTAGCGAAGGTATGTACCCGGGATTGCCGGGATGATTAAGTTGTGCACTCTGATATTTATATGAATGTGATTTATCTTCGCGTAGTAATTGTATTCGAAATGTGAATATGAGACCAAGTTTATAAATGATTTCAAAAAGTATTCGTGAAAACCCCGTCATGTGATGGGTTAGTAAATGTTATTTGATTATTATTGGTCTCTATTTCATTTTAATCACGTATTTCGAATATAATTACGGAGGGGGTTACAATCGTCACCCTCCTTCTTACAACATCGTTGGCTTTCTCTATTCTCAGCTTCACCATCTTCTCTTTGTTATCCCAACATCACCATCCCTCTGTCTCCAGCAAGACCTTCATCTCCATCAGACACAGAGCTCAGACATTGCAGCGCCGCAAGCTTGAGTTCAGGGAGAGTAAGAGCACCACTTATCGTCTTTCTGTTACTACCACTGTTGACCTCTCCTTCCTACTACACGGTTACCACTCAATCACCACAGTTGCACCACTATGTTTCTATTAGTTTCAGGGCACCATATCCAACACCACCGTCACCTCTGCACCGGAACTCCTCAACAACCATCGACGGTGTTGTAAGACACTGCAGACTCATTGTATTTCTTCTCCAAAAGCACAGTCCAACATTATCTTCCTGAAGCTATGAAGATCAGAACCATAGAGCTCAGTTTTGCATTTTTCTGGCGATTACTTGAGTTTTCCGGCCCCCACTTCCGGCGAGTCTCACTTCCAACATCCTCTAATCCCTATTTCTCACTACTATCATTGTTCTCACCTGAAAAGAACCATCAAATCAGTCTCATTGGCCACCTTTCGTGTTATTCTAGCGGTGTTCGTAAATTTCCGGTGAGTTTTCCGGCCAACTTCCCCAGTTCCGGTGACCTCTTTTCCTCACAAAATTGCAAAGCTGAGAAGTTAGAACAGGAGAGCTACCAAATCTTCCAACCATGTTGAAGCCATAGTACCATTCACCATACATCATGTTCTCATTTCTCTTCCAACATGAAATCATTCGTGTGTCTTCTACTTATCCATGCATGATGACATCATTAATATGAGAGTGCCACCGGCGACAAGGAAAAAAAAAAGAAGGAAGGAGGAAGAAGAAGAAGGATGTTGGTGATGTTTTTATAAGGAAGGGACATCAACACCAAAAAAAAAAAAAGAAGTAAAAACCTCTCTAGATCGACTTCCAACATCACCAACAACTCCACCGTCAACTGCGAATCTTCAGTTTCTA
The DNA here is from genome assembly GCA_963210345.1 of Inga oerstediana. Classification (NCBI taxonomy): domain Eukaryota; kingdom Viridiplantae; phylum Streptophyta; class Magnoliopsida; order Fabales; family Fabaceae; genus Inga; species Inga oerstediana. The sequence goes on from OY723401.1 coordinate 70,666,924, forward strand.
AAGGAGACCATTGACTCATAACACACCAACCACCATCATCGTCATCTCCTCTGTCGCTGGAACACACTACACCATTGGCACTCTCTGTTTCTTTCCATTCCTTCATTCCCCTGTTTTTCTTTATTTCCGTCAATATCCAACTCCGCCATTCCCTCACTCTCATGCACTTCCATCACTATTTTGGCCCCCCACTGTCATCTCCTTCTCCATCTTCCAGAGCACCGTTGGCCATTTTTCTGGCTAATCTGAATTTTCCGGTGGCTATATTCAGTGTCCTGTGAGTTCTTTCTGGCAACTTATTTTTGTTTTCTCCAGTGGGTTCATGCAGTTCGGACACATACTGAGCTCAATGAATTATACAAGGGAAAAATGATGAGTAAATTACACATGGGCATCGATCAAATAAAATTACACGTGGGCTCCAGCTGTCACAGTTAAGGAAATGTAACAGAGGTTTTCTGAAATTAACGGAAACTGTGACTCTTGCATCTATTTTGTAACCACATAGTTACTTTTGCCCCTAAAAAAAGCATTTAGTGTTGAGTACACTTTTAAGAAAAGCACATATGTATTTTTGCACCTTAATCCAAAAATATAAGCTCCAATAGAAAAAGTCAGAGCTCAAAGCTACAAAAAATAGAATAAAGACATGCAGTCCTATGTGAGCTGTTACTGTTCATATGAACAGTAAAATGAGGGGGGAGCCACAAATGACAGTGGCTTGGCTCAGCTTTATAATGATACATATTTATTATATTAAGGGGATTCACTTAGAAAGCAGAGAGACTGACAAGCAGCGGCTCTCTCTGCAACAAATTAGGCCAGGCCCGATGATTACAAAAGCCCTAGAAACTAAGAAACCTGTAATTATATGAAGGACATAGGAACAAAATGAAGAGAATAATTGAGAGTGAGAAGTTGAAGAAAGTGATTCAGCATTTGCATCCCATTCACGCGAATCAAGCCAATAAGCAACATCATTCAGCTAGAGCTTGCCATGCTAAGCTTCTTAGCTAAGGATTAAGTATTTCACTTTAAAGACAATCTTATTCAGTGACTCTCAATCTCTTCTAAAAAATGTTTGCCATGAGCGGCTCCTCGACAATACAAGGGTGTATTAAGGCAAGGAAATGTGCATATATACATTTACGAATAGTATCCGTTCCATCAGATTCATTTTGGTCTCTGAAGTTTCAAACATGTGGTTTTATTCCCTCAAGTTTGTTCTGTCTAAAACTATTAGTCTCTTTAGTTTAAAAATAACCTAAAACTGCAATTGATGGTGTTAATTATGCTTACATGACACTAAAACCATTAACTATTTTATGTGGCATATTGACCGGGCAAGCTGACTTGGTAAAGAGATTATAAAATATAAACAGAAATATTTAAAAATTTATATGATAAAAGGAACAAAAAAATCAGACTTAGCGCATCAACCACTTGAGGGGAAAGAGAAAGGGTCATGGCACTGGAATGCCAAACAACACCAACTCTCCGGTGATATCTAGATCAGACTTCTCCGACATTGGTGTGGGTTTGCTTAACCTAACCTCTTTTCCCATCTTTTTTATTTTCAGATTCAGATATACAGTGGCCTCAATTCTCTTTCCTTTGATTTTCATTTATGTTTTTAACCAATCAATTACAATTCCCTCAAACTCTCCTTTGTTACCGAGGAAAGACCAAAAAAGTTTCAGGTAAATGAATCCAAAAATCTTAACTTCAATTCCATAACAAAATCCTTGATTTTTGCTCTACACTTGGCAAAAGGGCTGAATATTCGGCCTCCAAATTTCTCTCCCAGATGGCACTTGGATTTTTGTTCCTTTTGATCAAACCTTCTTCTTCAAATGGAGAGAAAGCTGGCTCAGTGTGCCAAGTTAACACCATTAATCTAAGTTCTAAGTTATTTTCAGATTGGGTCAGGGATTGAGCCAAGTTGTATTTTTGGTATGAGGGACTGGAGATAACCTCAAATTAAGAATACCGTGAAAGTGAGATTGCTACAAAACTACCTCCCCCCTGGTATTGAGTTTTCAATCCAGGAATTGCAAATGTTAGAGACAAAAATATCCCCATTTATAATATTTTTGGACCAAAATGCCCACTATCAATTTTAATATTAAGGATATTTTAGTCTTTTTATAATTTATGAAGGATTATAAAATAAAATCAATTCAAGTATTTCATCTAAATATTATCATATACCAAACATAATTTTAAACCCTTAGCTCCAATCCCAATACCTATCCCTATCTCAATATCAGTCCCAATTCCAATCCCAATCTCAATCCATCAAAATCTAGTGCCTCGTACCAAACAAGGCCTAACGTTTTTCAACGGAACAAACTTGAAAGACCAAAATCACCTATTTGAAATTTCATGGGCTAAAATTAAAATGAGAGTAAACTATAAGAACTAAAAGTAGGTTCAACCTTTAATTTTGTATTTTGCAATATTTATTTTCACTCTAAACTATAAATTAAAAGCGGCTACAGTAGAATGTTATCACCCTTTGGTACGATATTTAATTTGGAATCTTTTAGGTATATTAAGGTATGTTATCATTGCGATCCTCTATTGTAGGATCGAATTAGTCTTACTTTCTAAAGCCTATCAGGTATAAGTGTGTGATCATAGTATAGCCAATTTTTTTCTTTTAAAAAAAATATGATCAGTATGGCTAGTTGAATGTGCTCCTTGCTATGAGGTCTAGTTTGTAATTTAATTTGTTCATTTGTTAATGCACATGAGTGGTTCAACCGTTTGACTTGCCGGTTCGATTCAGTCTTTAACATAATGCATGGTTTGCAAACCCGGACCGGCCAGTTCGGACCGGAAACCGCCGAACCAGCGGGAAAACCGGTCCTGTTTGCCACTGAACCGGTCAGACCGGGTCAACCCGGTTTGACCCGGCTAACCCGGTCTAACCCGGCCGGGTTAGAGAGTCAACCCGGGTCACTTTTTTTTTTTTTTTTCTGAATGCTGAACCAATCGACTTTTTTTTTAAAAAAAAAAACCTAAATGGCTAAACTGAGGTCTTCGCTTTCTCAATTCAATTCTCAATTTCTCACTTCTCACTCTAAGAATTGAAAATAGGTTGTTGCTTTCTTTCATAGTTTCCAGATATTCGGAATTTAAAATCTGTGTCTTGGTTTTTCATTGACAAATCTGGCAAATTTTAGTTGTTTCTCTTACTATAATACAGTAGTTGATTAATAGATATCCTTAGTTTTACTTTCTGTCATTGTCATTTGGTCGGGATTCTTGCTGCAAGTATTGCTCTATTGGTTGAAATTATTTTTTAATTTTTTATACCTCACCGGTCTAAGCCCGGTTTGACTCCGGTTTGACTCCGGTCTGACCCACTGACCCTTGACCCAGTACCCTGACAGGTTCAGTGACCGGTCCGAGTTTCAGAACCTTGATATAATGGGCAAAAGGCCACTTGTTGTATAGCTGAAATTTTAGTCTGAAACGCTTAATGCACATGAATGTGTTGTTGTTATAGATAGGAACGTTGACGTACTCGTTGGTTTCTTCGGTTCTTTACTTTCATATATTTCTTTGTTTTTCGTTGTCTTTTTTTTTTTTGAAAAAAAAAGTAAGAAAATACCACTTAAATTTCAAAATCTCAAATCATATTGTTTATAAGAATGTAGGTAATTGACTACATTTAAATAGTAATTGACAACTTATTTTAGGAGGAAATCACGCTTATTTAAAATTTTGAAATTCAAATGGTTTTTTTTTTTTTCCTCTGGCTCTCTCTCTGTCTTTTTTTCCCCCCATTTACTAGTTTCTGTTGGTACCAACCTTTTTCAATATCGCATCGCAACGCTCCATGAAGCGAACAAGCTTGTTCTGAATAATGCGTTGTTCATAGCCATGTATGCGGATGGTATTTATTTTTGAAATAGTTGACTTGTATGGACTACTATTGAGCCCTTCTTTTTGGGACATCATATTTAAGAAGTAAAAGTATATTTTGAAAAGAGTTAATAAATATTTAAATTTAAAAAATAAATATCATACGTATTTCCTGATCATTTACCCATTAGTCTTCGTTTCTCAATGTTTATTAGCTATAGGCTAACTTGCACAAATCATGCATGGGAAAGAAGTAATGACAAGTGATGATTACTAGTTTGAACTAATTTCTTGACTTTGACTGGTTTCGCTGGCTCCTAATTTGTATTTAATATATTTTCTTTGCCATCTCTTGTAGTATGACATCACTCCATCGAAGGTAATCAAGCTTTTATTATTCTAAATTTAGGATGCTTATTGCTATTGAAAAAAAAAAAAAAACACTTTGAGGGTAAAATTGTATGGAACTTTTACTTTTTGACACCAGATGCTATTGAAAAGATACTTGCTATTAGGAAAATTAATTAGTTTAAGATACTAAGTTCTATTAGGAAATTTTTTTAAAGTGCTGAATGCATTAAAAATTAGTTTAAAATACTGAGTTCTACTACAAAAAAAAAAATATCTTAAAATGGTGGATGCACCAAAAAAAAAATTTAAGGTACTAAGTAGTAACGAAAAATACTTTAAGGACATGGATATAACTTAACTCAAAATTAAAGAATAAAAAGCAACTTCTAAAGTCTAAACGGCAAAGGAAAGAAGTCATTCCCACTAAACACCCAATCTCCATAACTGATAATTCTAGCATGTGGCCGGCCCATGACGTATTATTTACCAATTAGTCTTAATTTCTCAATGTCTATTAGGTATAGGCTAGCTTCTTGCATAAATCATGCATAGGTTGGAAACAAGTAAGGACAATTGATGATTAGTTTAAACTAATTCGATTTCTTGATTTTGACTTGTTTTGCTTGTTCTTAATTTTTTTTTTAATTAACACCTTTCTTATACCATCTTTTAGTTTCATGTCGCACCATAGAAAGTAATTAAGCTTAAGATCAAATTAAAATATAACATCAAGGACTCTTACATTGCAAGATATATAACAAGATATTGAGATTTCTTTAACGAACGCGACGTCATATCAAAGGGACAAGACCCACTTAACACATTTCATCAACTCACTTTAAGAAATAAAAACTAAATATTAAGGCTCTAAAATAAAAGAAAATGTTTACAGAATAATAACATGGAAGTATTTTATGAGAACGACTTAGAAACCAGAACTCCAATAGACTGTCACTGCCACCCAATTGCCGTCTTCTCCATCAATACGGTTAAAGGTAGTAGATGGAATGGTCTCTGGGACTGGGATCTCTACAGTGCCATTTGCAATCACATCATCGGCAGAGATAGTGTCATAATCTTTTAAATTTGCTGTAACTTTGAGAGAGTCGTTCAGTGGCACAGCAACTACAGATCTCAACAATGGGATGGCCTGCCAACGATTCACTTCAACATAGTTATTAGATGTTCTGTCAAACAACAAGAAAGTCATTTTAGGATCCGCCCAATTGCCATAACAAGCAGAAACATGTCCATAAGTTTCAGTTGTTGCTTCACCTCCTTCTTCAATAGTAACAGTAACCCTAGCAGCCGCAGCATTTCGCAACACTGCATAATTGACAGTCACCGAACCTAGGCTACTGTCTAGTTTCTGAGGTATGAGTTCGTCATACACATCTCCGATGTTGGCAGAATGCCATGAGATAACTTGATCAATGATTACATCATCCCATGAGATTATATCCTTATCAGTGAGAAGCAGTTTGATGGTAACATTCCCAAAGGCAGGGACAGGTCGAGATGGTCCTGTTAGGGAAGCATTTTGACCAGGCTTGATGGACTCATAGTTGTCTCTGGTGCGGTTGTATATGTATTGTGTACACAACCCATTGCTGATTGTAATTGTTCCATATAGGTCCCCTGGATCCTCATTATCTATATTATTGATTCGCACTGAGAAAACCTCCACAAGTGGTACCCCTAAAAAGCACTGTCCTTCATCACGGATCATGCGCTTGCCCCTTTTTGTTCCATCGGGATTGAAGCAAATACCCAACAAGATACCGAGTATTGCTACAATGTCGGCAATAGTTCTTATTACCCTGTTATTTGGTTGAACTATTATGTCCTCGCGGTTGTCGCTCTTCGGAAAGCACAAAAACCTTTCCCCTGGCCAAGCATCAGCACGCAACAATACTGCAGACAGAGGGTCCCATTTTTTAACTAAGTTTTTAATCCAAATAGGTATCTGGGAAGAACTAGTAGTAGTAGCGCTGCTGCTAGGGTAGCGGGGGAAAAACTGGGCCATATGCTCAAATACTGGAATGAATCTGGCTGATTCACAAATCATCATAATCACAACAACTAGACTATGTTCCCTGCTGTCTGTTGCTACAGCAAGTTGATTTATAGCGGTTGCGAGGCTGCCGAAGCCAACTATTGTACTGTTGACTGGAAGACTATCATAATTACCCTCGAAATCTAGGAAGTCGGTGTCAGGTTCTGTAATTAGATGCACGAGTTTCTTCTTCTTCTTATTTTTCTTCTTCTTATTTTTCTTCTTCTTCTCCTCCTCGTCCGAGACCCAGTTGTCGAACTCTAACCACTGCTCGTTTTCCATCTGGTAGCCAATCAAAAAGAGGTTGTCCATTCGAAACCTGAACCTCACAGCATGATCATTGGTCCGTAGTATCAAGTCAAAGAATCGAGTGGGTGGGTTCTGTTGAACAGCAAGAGCAGGAAGGTTGTGGGAAGATCTCACTCCCAATCGTCTCCTCAGATTCTGAATGAAATCTCGGTAATCGAAATAGTCGCTGGTCTCAACGTTGAACTCCAACGTAAACTCCACCACCATTTTGCTGCAATAATTCGCGGCCAACAAAGAAAAGACGTCAATTATTGAATTATCCTCATCAATTATTCCCATTCATATCAGAAAACTAGAAGAAAGACTAACAAATAAACGACACGAGAGAATACGGGAAAACAAAAGACGTTGTACAAGTTTTAGACAAAAAAACTTCACAGTTTGGCCTCTCGATATTTGCTCAGTGGGATCTTGGGTGTTGATATCTGTGAAGGTATTGGTGCGTGTGTGTATACATAGACCGACACTGCAAAAGAAGGAAAACGAGAGAAAGCAATGTTGGGTTGGATAGGATTCTTCTTCTTCTTCTTCTTCTTGCTTTTTTTCTTTCTTTCCTTTTTTTTTTTTTTTTTTTTTTGTTTGATAGAGGTTGGATAGGATTCTAAAGCGTCCCAAAACAATCATTACTTCAATTCACAATATGCAGCGTCATCAATACAAAAGGCATTCTTTTGTCGTTACTACATTACTTTATATTCAATGTTATATGAATGATACTAATACAGAAATGAGAAATGAATTTCTTGAATTAAATTGAAAAGACTCTGTACAAAGTTTATATATACACACATGGCACATGGTTGTTGTAACAAACAGGCCAGTGCATCATACTGTTGTTTAACAAATTTAAGTTACACTAAAACACCATTAGTCCAACTAAGTTACACCGTTAGGGAACTCTGTTACCCCCCCCCCCAAAGCTGGTGAGTAAATATTAAGCATGCCAAGCCGGGAAAGAAGACCATGAAATGGTTGAGGATCAAGTGGCTTGGTGAAGATATCAGCAAGCTGATTATGGGTGCGAATCGACAATAAACAAATGAGACCGGCTTGAACTTCTACCTCACAAAATGACAATCCAAGTCAAGGTGTTTGGTGCGTTCATGAAAGATAGGATTGGATGCTATATGGATAGCAGATTGGTTGTCACAATAGAGTAAAGTGGGAGAAGGATACTGAATCTGCAAATCATCTAGTAAATAACACAGCCACTGAATTTCACAAGTAACACAACGCATTGCTCAATATTCAACTTCCGAGGAGGAGAGGGAAACTGTGGTTTGCTTCTTGGAATGCTAAGAGATCAAAGAATCACCAAGGAAAATGCAATAGCCAGACAAAGACCGACGTGTATCAGGGCAACCAGCCCAATCAGAATCACTAAAAGCCTTGAGTTGCAAAGAAGAATGAGCTGGAAAGAAAAGTCCTTTGCCAGGACTACCCTTGATATATCGAAGAACATGTAGTGCAGCTTGATAATGAAGAGAAGTAGGTTGCTGAGAAAATTGACATAATTGCTGAACCACATATGATAGATCTGGCCATATGGTAGTTAAGTAAAGGAGGCGACCAACAAGCCGGTGATAAGGAGCAGTATCAGACAAAATAGTGTCCCCCTTCCTGAGATAAACGAGTAGAACGGGCCATGGGGGTGGATAAGGGCTTACAACCAAGATAACCAGCATTAGCAAGTATATCAAGAGCAAGCTTTTGTTGATTCAAAGTAATACCAGCTGAAGTGCGTGCAACCTCTAAACCAAGAAAAAACTAAAGATTACCAAGATCTTTTATCTTGAAAGACTGATCAAGAAAAGCCTTCATGCGAGTAATTTCATCAAAATCATTGCCAGCCAAAATGACATCATCAACATAAACTAATAAAGTTGTAAAGGAAGTTGAATGATGTCTAACAAATAGGGAGTAATCAGACCTGGATTGCACATAACCAGAGATGATAAGAGATGAAGAAAGTTTGGCAAACCATTACCGAGACGCCTGTTTTAAACCGTATAGAGATTTCTGTAGTTTGCAAACAAAATTTGGATTAGGGGAAGAAAATCCAGGAGGAAGACGCATATAAACATCCTTATTAAGCTCACCATGCAAAAATGCATTATTGACATCAAGTTGCTCAAGGTGCCAATTAGAGGAAGCAGCAACAGCAAGTAATAGACGCACCGTGGTCATTTTAGCAACCAGAGAAAAAGTGTCAAAGTAGTCAACTCCTTCGGTTTGAGTATAGCCCTTCGCCACTTATCGGGCTTTATACCGCTCAAGAGTGCCATCAACATGAAATTTTGTCCTAAAAACCCACTTACAACCAATTAATGATTTCCCTTTCGGTAACTCAGTCAAGATCTAAGTGTTATTGTGCTCTAAAGCAGTGATTTCGGTCTACATAGTCTGCTGCCATTCCTTATGTTAAATGGCTTTTTTGTAAGAACGAGGCTCAAGAGGAATAGAAATGGAGAGAACAAAATGTTTATAAGAAGGAGAAATATGAGAATAAGATAAGATAGAAGATAAAGGATACCTGCAGGATGAAGACAAGGAATCCGAAGAAGCTGATGTTAACAGGGAATAGTGATAGTCTCGAAGATAGGAAGGCTGCTTGTGCTCCCTATGAGAACGTCTAACTGGTTGAGAAGGAAGAGATTCAGAAATAGACGAAGATGAAGGATTGGGAGTAGACAGGACAGGAATAGGGGAAACAAAATTAGATGGAGAAGAAGAAGAGAAAGAAAATGGCTCTGGGTAATCTAATGCTGGATAGGACTGAGGCATAGGTAGAACAGAATTGGGTGGAGGAGAAGAGATAAAAGGAAAGATGGATTCATAGAAAATAACATGTCTGGAAGTAAAAATTTGATGAGAATGAAGATCAAGTAAGATATATCCTTTAGTACCAAGTTTGTAGCCTAAGAAGACACATTTACGGGCTCTAGTATCAAACTTAGTACGAGAATGAGAAGATGTGCATGTAAAGCAAAGCGAATCAAAGACTTTCAAAACTGTATAATCAGGTAAAGTCTAGTAAAGCATGTGATATGGGGATTTGTTATGTAAAACAGGGGTAGGCAATCTGTTTCTGAGGAAAACAGCATGTGAAACAGCATAGCACCAGTAATCTAAAGGCAAATGAGACTGAAACATTAATGCTCTTGCAACATTCAAAATGTGTTGGTGTTTGTGTTCTACAATGTTATTTTGCTCAGGAGTTTCAACACAGGATGTTTGATGCAAAATTCCCTTAGAAGAATAAAATTGAGGCATATGAAATTCCACCCCATTATCTGTTCGAAGAGTTTTTACTTTGAGATCAAATTGGTTTTCAAGTAAGAGAATAAGATCCTGTAAGGAACCCCTGGCTTCAAATTTAAATTTTAACAAATGACCCAAGTATGACGAGTAAAATCATCGACAACAGTTAAGAAATAGCGGTGACCATGTATAGAAGTCATACTATAGGGGCCCCAAATATCAGCATGCAACAATTGAAGAAACTGAGTAGATTGAGTAATACTTGTAGGAAATGAAAGTTTTCGTTGCTTTGCAAAATGACACACATCACAGCTAAAAGTGGAAGGTTTACAAGATATAAAAGAAAACTGATTATTCAAAGTATCCAAGACAGTATGAGATAGATGACCAAGCCTAAAATGCCATAGATCAAATTGTGATTCTGTATTACAAGAATTGACAACAGAGATGGAATTCACACAAGCAGCAGGAATGGGATGACTGATCCATCTGTAAAGTCCCTGATATAAATTAGTTGTACCAATCATTTTCCAAGTCTTCATGTCCTGTATAAAACAATGAGAGGATGAAAAAATGAGATAACAAGCAATTTGTTTGGTTAATTGAGAAAGAGAAATGATATTGAAATGGAAATCCGGTATGTAGAGAACATTGGAAAGAGAAATATGAGAATTAAGCTGCACTATACTGGATATGCTAGTGAAGACACTTGAATTTGTAGGTAAATTCACTTTAATAGGCGATATAGAGGAATAAGAGACAAATGAAGGTAATGAATAGCAGACAAGTGCAGTAGCACCACTATCAATAATCCAACAATCAGAGGATTGAAATGAAAGACTGGTGTAAATACCTTTAGCATTTGCATCAGGCATGAGTGTCAAGGTGGAAATCTGATTAACATAAGGTGTAATACTAGATTCAGACATAGAACAAGTAAGATTAACAGTAGGAATAGTAGACTTTGGTTGCTATAAAGCCAATAACTGATTATATTGGTCTTGAGTGATAGGGCTAGATGTATTGGTCATAACAGAGTTTGAAGACAACACTACAGCTGATGCACCAGAGGAACTGTCAGTCAAATTATTGACAGAAGCAGAATTTTTGAACTTGAACCCTGGTGGAAAACTATGCTTCTTGTAGCAAGTTTCCACCGTATGCCTTGGCTTACCACAATATGTACACATTTTACCATTTCCATTAGGAGTCTTTGTCTGAGATGTGGATTTAGAGTTAGATCGAATGAAACAGATAGTGTTTGATTCAGAAGGTCCTGTAAGTTCACGCTCTTGTTGAATCACAAGGGAAAACACTTTGTTTATGGAAGGCATCGGTTCCATTAGCATAATCTGAGATCTTACAGTAGCAAACCTATCATTAAGTCCTTTCAAAAAATGTATGACATAGTCTTATTGAATGTAAGACTTAGCATCACAAGTACAATCAGTCATTGGACAAAAATTTACAAGTTCATCCCATATTATCTTCATTCTAGTATAGAAATCAGTTACAGAAAGTTCACCTTGCTTGAATTGAAACAGCTCCTCTTGTAGTTCAGCCACTTGAAACGCATCTCCCTGACTAAATCGTTCACACAGGTCATTCCAAACATCAGAAGCTCGATTGAGCCATAAAACACTCTGCACTATTGAAGGAGAAATCGATCGTGTTATCCAGGTGAGAACCATATTGCTATATCACTGATAAGCCGGATACAGAGGATCATTGTGATCTGGTACAAGAATTGAGCCATCGACGAACGGAAGCTTGTTCTTGCTCATGAGTGCGATTGTCATCGCTCGTGCCCAATGATGATAATTTAGTCCATTTAAAGGCGGAGATACCAAAATAAGAGAAGGATTCTCATTTGGATGCAAGTAATAACAGCTACTTGGATCTTGAGAAACATGAATTTGAGAAACAGACGAAGAAGATGAATCTGCCATCGTAATGAAGGACGATGATCAGAAAAACCTAGAGATAGTAAACAGAGACGAAAGGTTGAAGAAAGAGGAAAAAGATAGAAAGGAGTGTTTCAGCGAAAGAGAGCGTTTCTTTCTGATACCATAATACAGAAATGAGAAATGAATTTCTTGAATTAAATTGAAAAGACTCTGTACAATGTTTATATATACACACATGGCACATGGTTGTTGTAACAAACAGGCCAGCACATCATACTGTTGTTTAACAAATTTAAGTTACAATAAAACACCATTAGTATAACTAAGTTACACCATTAGGGAACTCTGTTAGATACAACGAATTGGCTTGTAGGACAAATATTAACATTTTGGTACATATATGTACCCATTCACAAATATCATATTCATGAAACTCTATCAATATAGCATTTGAAAAGTACTCTAATCTTATTCTAAGACTAGATGTTTAATCAATTATTTTATATCCAATTAATTCATCAGGATAATCAATTATATGTTTAACTATCCAATTCCTTGATCTTAATTTCTAATTTAAATTTATATACATGTGTGTGTGTGTGTTAGGTGCAGATCAAGAAGTTTCATATTAGAATTGAATATTAATTGAGTTTAAAAATTACCTTATAGTAGAGGACTTGCTAAATCATGTTGCTAAAGTACCTATGGCCCATGGGAGAAGAAAAAGAAGAGAGAGAAGAAAAAGGAATAAAGAGAAAAATATAAAAGAAAAGATAGGCATAGTCATGGCAAGGAGTGAGAGAAGAAGGAAACGAATAGAAAGAAACTGAATGTAACAAAAAAGACAAAGAAAGAAAGAGAAGAAGAAGAAAAGAAAAATAGATAGTAAGGTGCAAGGATTTGTGAAAGAAGAGAGAACAGAGAAAAAGGATAAAGGTGTAAAAATACTCATTATATATTTAAAAAGTGTTGTTGGCACCATAATTCAACCTCAGGTGTAAAAATAGACACGAACTTTTCAAACTAGAATAGAAATGTATGTTAATTCCTTTAAACGTCTATTACTTTTTCAATACATATTTTTGTAAATGTGTAAGAATATCTGTCATGGTTCCCAAAACATGTTGTTGGTACCATAATCAAACCTCGTGTGCAAAAACTGCCTATAAGCTTATTAAAAAAATGAGGCAAAAATGACACTATCATTATTATATTAATCTGACGATCTTCTTCACCTCCTCTAACAAGTTCTCAGTTGCCTTCATCAAGCCCACCTCCATCATCACCAGGTGTCCATAATGTGCCACATCATTTATACTCTAGCCAATAGAACGCAACACCTCTCTTAATTTTAATATAGTTGTGAGCTTATCTGTCATTTAAAAATAATTCTTCTCAAATTCATTTTAGGGAAAATCCCTGAAAAAGAACTTTCAAATTGGGAAAAGACAAAAAGGTGCTCTGAAATTCCATATTCCACATAAGTGTGAGCGCTTAAACTGGAATATTACAAATCGAAAGGAAATTACTTAAGTAACCCTGGGAGTTTTTAAACTGAAAAGCATTAAGGGAGGTATAGAGCAAAAACGTTCGGTGCCGTCGGTCAACCTTGGGTCCTGGTGATGAGAGAGGCTAGTGGCAATGACATGGGTGTGGTCGATTTTGAGGGGAGGGATAGTGCGAATACTCATTGCCTGAGATGGTTGGAAATCCGCGCCGATAAAGTTTGGGTTTGTCGCTGTGAGGGAGGAGAGTGTGTGGTCGATTTTAAGGGGAGGGACAGTACGAATACTCATTGCCTGAGATGGTTGGAAATCGGCACCGATAAAGTTTGGGTTTGTCGCTGTAAGAGAGGAGAGTGTGTGGTCGATTTTAAGGGGATGGACAGTACGAATACTCATTGCCCTGAGATGGTTGGAAATCGGCACCGATAAAGTTTGGGTTTGTCGCTGTGAGGGATAAGAGTGTCTCAGTAGTTGATGTTGTGGATTTAAGAAGGAGCGAAGGCGGTGTAGCAGTCGACATTTGGGTACAATTTTTGGGTGGACATAAGGAATAGCGAATGCAGTAGGGGGTGGAGTTTTTTATTCATGGCTCTCACTCTATTTCATCGTTTATTCCTCACTCTGTTTCAGAAAAAGAAAACAGGGGAGAAACAAGAACTAGACTTCGAGTGCGTGTGAAGTGGTGTTTTAATCGGACGAACTCGAGTTTTTTATTTAAAACTTGAGTTCTAAGCATCACTAAAGGGTAACCCTTTAGTGATGCTTAGAACTCGAGTTTTAAATAAACAACTCGAGGTCATCACTAGTGGGTTACCCGCTAGTGATGAAGCATCACTAAAGGGTTACCCTTTAGTGATGCTAACCCACTAGTAATGACCTCGAGTTTTTTATTTAAAACTCGAGTTCTAAGCATCACTAAAGGGTTACCCTTTAGTGATGCTTAGAACTCGAGTTCGTCCGTTTAAAACACCACTTCATAAGCACTTGAAGTCCAGTTCCTGTTTCTTCCCTGTTTTCTTTTTCTGAAACAGAGTGAGGAATAAACAATGAAACAGAGTGAGAGCCATGGCGATAGAGATCGAAGATTTAAAGCCCGCCGTTATTGGAGAAAGAGTCGCAGTTATTGGAGGAGATGCTTTTGTCGAAGGAGAAGATGATTTCAAGGGCAGTGGTATACTTTTATTTTGATTTCAAAAATGACAAATCAGGTACTAACACCTCTGTGGGAATATGAAAATTGATATCACCTTTTTGTCTTTTCCCTATTTCAAAGTTCTTTTTCAAGGATTTTCCCTTCATTTTATTAAATTATTTTAATCATTTTTTATCAAATCTCTCCCCTCTCTCCCCTTCCTTTAGACTTTCTTCTTTTCCTCTCTATCAATGAAGCTCTGCCTTCCTCTCTTATTTATTTATTTATTTATTTGTATAATATAGTTCATATAGGTCTGCTTGCAATTTATTCTCGACATTTCCAACCCTAATTTACTAACTTCTTCCCTTCATAAATACTTAGATTCCTTTTAAAATTTGTCCTCATGGTCTTTTTGTAGCTCGAGACCTCTCCTAAGAGCCTTTGTAATTACTAAATATATCTAGCTGCAAAAACCCGGCATGTTACAAATATCATCTATAGCTTAAACTAAAAAAATATACTGTATTTAAACAATTTTCTTCTAGGATCTGTTTTTAACTTATTTAATTTGCGCATCTACATTGCGAATTTTTGAAATTACTTGGCCTTTTTTTTTTGACTCAAAGAAACCTAGTTTAGTACAGCTCGGTGGAGGAATTTTCTTAAATTAATATGTTACTAGAACAGAAATCATTCAAGGAATTTATTTAGTTTATATTTTATTTTCTTTTTTAAATATTAAAAAATTTAAATACAAAGTAACACTATCTTAATTTTTTTATAATTTATGAGGAAAATTACAATCGAGCACCTATAGGAACGCGAATTAATAAACGATCTAAGGACATAGAGATATGGTTTAATTAATTTGATTATACCAATATAGCACCATCCAAACAAAACTTAAAAGAGAACGGCATTAAGAAATTCCATAACTACATGAACATGTATAACAAAAGACATTATCTAATAACAGTATGACATTATTGTATCAAAACTAGCCCCAATTAATTAACACATATTACTTAAGAAGTGATATAAACAAAATATATTCAGGCTGTAAAGCAACACAAGAGATTTGCAAAATAATTATCTTGGATGACAGGGAAGCTACTTCTCAACGACTTAAAAACCATAACTCCAATTTATTATCAATCGTACCCAATTACCATCTTCTCCAAGAAAGTCCTCTAAGCTTGTACTTGTTATTGTCTCTGGGACTGGGAACTTAATTAGTGTCATTAATCACATCATCATAATTAAGAGATGAAGTCTTGATCATACAAACATGCAGTAACTTTAAGATTATGTTTGGATGGAGAGAAAAGTGAGGATAAGTAAGGGGAAGGGAATGCAAAAATGGAAGAAAAAAATGTGTAAATTTCAATATGGCTGAGTACATATATACAAGAGTGAGTCTCACAATTCTCGGATCTAAATAACGCTCTCTCCATAATATTCGGTGATACACATACAGTTAGCATCTATCAATATCTTCTAATATTAATACCTATATTTAATTATTTCCAATTCCCCCCTCAAGTTGGCATATGTAAGTTCATAATGCCCAACTTACCCATAAGTGTCTTGAGCCTATCCTTCCCAAGAGCCTTTGTGAACATATCTGCCAACTGATCAATTATATGTTAAACTATCCAATTGCCTAAAATTTCCAAATTCCCTAATCTTAATTTCTAACTTTTATATATATATATATATATATATATATAAGGTGTCAAGATGTTCCGTCTTAATATTGAATATTAATTGAGTTTTGAGTTTAAAAACTATCTTATAGTAGAGGAGTTGCTAAATCATGTTTGCTAAAGTACCTATGGAAGAAGAAAAGGAATAGAGATAAGAACAAAGAAAAAAGAGAAAGCGAAGAAAAGAAAGTCATGGTCATGGCAAGGAGTGAGAGAAGGAAACAAAAAGAAAGAAATAGAATATAACAAAAACATAAGAAAGAAACAGAGAAAGAAAAAGGAAAGAAAGAGTAAAGAGAAATGATACGCGAGAGACAAGAGAAGAAAAAGAAAAAGAAAAGAGTAGAGGTGTAAAAATACCCATTGTATTTTTAAAAAGGGTTAAGGGTGCACTGGGTATCCAAAAGTTTTTTTAAGTTCAATGTTGCCTTAGAAGTTTTCTAATTGTAGCAATATTACCATGATCGATTAGATCCTATGTTTTAATGATAACAAACCTTAAAGAAAGTGATTTGTAGGGGTTAAATTGATTTACAACCTAGCAAAATGTTTTAGACATATAATGGTGAATTACTCGAGTGACCACTCGAGTGATGTATTCAAAATTTACCATTTTCACTTCACTTGTTAAAATCAAGCTGTTTGTGAATTTTTGGTTGACCAATTGAGTGATGCATTTTGAAAAAGTTCCTCACAACAATAACTACTAGAAGTTGTCAAATATTTTCATTAAGGATCACTTAAGTGACATCTCGAGTGATGCAACAATTCTTCATCATTTCTGCTTCACCATGGTGACTCTGATAATGAACTTTTCTCTGAAAAAACATTTTTCAAATAGATCACTCAAACGACCATTCGAGTGATGTGTTCTGAATCTTATCACTTTCAGTTTACCATAGTGAAGGTAGCCAATGATCAATTTCTGCAAAATATTTTAAAGTTGATCACTTGAGTGACCATTTGAGTGATGTATCCAAAATCACTTCACTTTCAATTAACCACAGTGATGTCAACCAGTGATCAGTTTTTGAAAAGAATTTCAAAGTTGATCAGTTGAGTAATGCATTAATTTCACATCACTTATTGTACACCACAGTGATCTGTTCAAGTGATCAAGTCTTCTGAAACTAAGTTTAAAAAGATCACTCCAGTGACCTTGAAATTTTTACATTACTTGCACAGCACCACAGTGACTCAAAGCAGTACTCAGTATTTTTGAAAACATCTTGCAAAAAGATCACTCGAGTGATGAGATAAAAATGCATAACCTTTGCTGCACCATAGTGAACTAGCTAGTGATATATTTTCTTTTAAACTAAGATAAAGCAAGACCACTCAAGTGACCCTACTTATGCTCATCACTCTCATATCACCATAGTGAACCAAGCAATTGATTTGTTTTGTTTTCAAGGACTAACTGAAGATCACCCGAGTGATGCAGTCTCAAAAATAGAACAACGCTTCAGAAATCTTGATACTCATTCAAGTCATCTCTATATAAGCTTGTTCCTTTTGCTTCTCACTGATTCAATACTTTATTATATCATTGTCTAAACATATTACATATGCTTACTCAAGGATCAACATAAGATTAGCAAAAAGTGTTTTTTGTGTCAGAAGCATTTAATTCACCAAGCTTCAACCTCTTCACATCCTCTTTGTCTCCAACGGCTAATTCAAAAAGCCAAAGGAACAAACTGACACATTCAACTAATAGAAGCAATGACCTTACACTCACAAAGACTGCATTCAAAAGAGTGATGGTCATTAACCATCCTCACACTATAAATGGAAGAGCATTGAAGATAAGCAACTTACTCTCTACGCAAAATTTACTTTGGAATTCATTACTAAGTCTTAAACTCTTTATGTGATTCTATACTTAAGTGATTATTCATTTACTCTTTTGAGAGACATTATTGAATCATTTATTACAATTAAGTTACATAAGATAGCAGGACCTTGAGTGTTAGCATTGATTGCAAAGTGTAAAGCACTACAAAAAACATGTTATTACCGACGGAATTACTCACAAAACTATTTCCGTCGGAAAAATTACTAACGGATTTTAGACAAAAAAAATTTGTCCGTGAATTCCATCAGAAAATAAATTTTCTATTGAAATTACCGTCAGCAAAACATTTTGTATGTAATTACTGACGGATTAAATATGGAAAAAATTCCGTCAGTAAATATTGACGAATCACCCATAGAATTTTTTCTGTCAATAATTACTTACGGGCTTCCCATGGAATTCTGTGGGTAATTTGTAGGTAAAATGAATATTTTTTTTATTATCTTTTAATAATTTATATAAAAAAATAAAACTAAATATAATATATAACAAATAAAAATATTTAATATCATAAAATTAATATTTAATATAATATGTTAAATATATATAATATTATTAATAAAAATTTTAAATGAAATAAGAAATTTAAAATTTTAAAATTTATATTATAAATAAATATATATATATATATATATATATAATATTAGATATATTTATATTAATATTAAATATTTAAATGAAATAATAAATTAAATTTTTTAAATTTTACATTATAAAAATATATATTTATATATATAATTATATATAAATCTATATTTAATATTATATATATTTATCTTAATATTAAATATTTAAACGAAATAAGAAATTATAATATTTTATATTATAAAAAATGAAATATATAATTATATATAAATGTATATTTAATATTATATATATTTATCTTAATATTATATTTGTTTTTTTAATTATTACATTATATATACTATTATATGAATATATAATGTAAGTTCTCTTTTGCTAAGAAGAAGAGAAGAAGAGGAGATTATATCCCCGAGAGATGTTTGAGAGAGAACATGAAAGGAGTCATGAACATGAAAACCATGCTCCTTCTCTGGAGGAACAAGATGCCATGAATCGTAGCAGGAAGAAGGTGAGGGCGGATGATATAAGTTTTGTCCCTAAACAGAATCTTAAGTTGAGGGACAAGGAATGGATGCATGACAAGGACCAAGAAGACATCGAGGTGCAGGATAAGGAAAATAGTATGTTCTCAAATGGCCGTTCGTTTAAAGATGCTGTGATGAACGATCAACAAGAGAAGGAGGAGGGGAAGAGGAGTGGTGGAGCGGAGAGGGATGGAGAGAGCGAGTCAAGATTGAAATGGCGCCACTTGGACCGAATGTATTATTCTTTAAGGAGGAGAAGACCAGACTTGCGAAGAAATTGAAAAATGCCCTCATGTCAAACTGATGGGGAGAATGATTGATACAACCTATTTTTCTATAAAGTTACAATAGTTATGGTCTAGGGCAGGTGAGGTTGAACTGATTGAAGTTGGAGCGGGATTCTTTGTGGTTAGATTCACTGATGTCTCGGATTACGAGATGGCTTTGACAGGAGGACCTTGGCTTCTTCTTGATCATTATATCTCAATACAACCATGGAAATAGGACTTTGATCCTGAAGCCGAAGTGGTAATGACAATAGCTGCATGGATCCGATTTGCAAAATAGCCTCTAGATTATTATGATAAGGGTGTATTGTACATCTTGGGATCACAAGTAGGCCGAGTGTTAAAGGTGGACATGGCAACTTTGAAGCGAAAAAAAGGTAGATTTGCTCGAATATGTGTAGAGTTAAATTTGTCGGCTCCATTGCATCCGTTCATTCTCATTAACAGCAAAGTCACGAGGATTCAATATGAGGGTATTCATCTTATATGTCTTAAGTGTGGCCGATATGGACACGATGCAGATCCCTGTCAATATATTAGTAAGGGAAGCAAGTCTTCGCAACATGGTATGATGGAGGAACATACATCGGCAAGTGCAGCAAGTGATGAAACATGTCAGTTATTGCATGAGACTCAAAACAAAACAGCAAAGGGAAGTAAGAATGGAAAAGGTGAGCCAACGGATGTTAGATCCCAAGTTTTGATGATAACAAAAAGACAATCGTGTGCAAATCATGTTTTTAGGAGATTAAGAAAAGTTTACAAAGTTACCAAATGCATAGAGGAAGTTTTCTGATGTCTGCTGTGAAATTGCACTAGAGTGCTCGAGCATGAATTTTGCACTCGAGCATAGATCTCTTCTGTGCTCGAGCAGGTGCAAGTGAAAGCCATAAAGTGTGCACCCGAGAGGCATTCCACTGTTTTGTTCACTGGATCACTCGAGCACTAAGGTGTGCACTCGAGCAGAGAACCCTCTCTCACTCGAGCACATGCGAGCAAGGGCCTGCGAGTGCTTGGCCGAGAGCAAATAATAGCATGCTTCCTTAATTCACTCGAGCAGAGACATCAATGCTCGAGCAAGAGCATTCTGTACTCGAGCAAGGTACTGCGAGTGTTGGGCCGAGAGTCATGAACTTCAGAGAGGTGCAAGTGTGCTCGAGCACACCCTTATATGCTTGAGTGACACATCAATGCTTGCAAGTGAAAATTCTTTCCCTCTCCAAATCTGACGCGAGTGTCTGGTTAAAAGGTATATTACTTGGGAATATTCTTCTCACTCGAGCAGGAGTCTGTGTGCTCGAGTGAAGGACCACATCACCTGCGAGTGATAATTTTATCCCTCTGAAATCCTGATGTGAGTGTTGGTATTGAGAGCATATTCCTGGAGAATATGCGTCTCACTCGAGCAGGAGTGTGTGTGCTCGAGTGAGGGACTATATCACCCGCGAGTACAAATTCTCACTCTTGTCAAAATGGTGTGCGAGTGATGACCCGAGAAGACACTCTCAGTGTAAAATGCAAGATCACTCGAGCAAAGGAAGTTGTGCTCGAGTGAGACCCCACTTCACTCGCGAGTGAGGATTCTGTCTCTCTGAAATTCTATGCAAGCACAACCCGATAACAGAAGCATATGAAGGAAAATAGGAGATCACTCGAAGTGAGCCTTCCATGCTCGAGTGATGCCTTGTCAGATTATCAAAAATGCCAAGTCTCACAATGTTCAATCCGAATATGGTTTATTGTTATTTATTCATATCATCATTACTTATTATCATTGTTTAACATTACTTTGAATGTATTATAAGTGTGATACAGGAAGATGAACGTTTGAAATTAGTTGTTACGGAGAAAGTCAAACAGCGGCAGACAACATGATTACAAACACGTTCGCACCTACCGCATTCAGAATATTCAAACATGCGCGTGTCCTTCAATAGTTGCAAAAGTCCCGCTCCTCAAATGTTGATTTTCCAAACGGGCAAAAACTGAAGCAACTATATATACAGAGATTCAAGATAATCAAAAAGGTATGTAGCACAAGAATTCACAAGCTTATACACGAATCTCTCTGCTATTCATTTTCTCTGTATACACATTGATCTTCAGTATTTATTCATTTGCTCTGTAAGAGAGTCTTCATACAATTCAAATTATATGTTTATTTGATCTCAAGGTATTGGGACCTTGAGAGGGTAGTTTTCCTTACGAGAGAAGCAGTTGAGAGAATTCCTTGTTGTGCCTTCCACTCATAAGCCTTATAAGATACAAGCAGGAGAGAACGTTGCTGCTCGTAAGACTTACAGTGGTGTAAGCAGGAGAGAACATTGCTGCTTATAAGTCTTGTATACATAAGCAAGTGAGAAGGTCATAGGTTGTTTTTCTGCATGTAAGACTTGTCGTAAGGGGGAGAGAAGTTTCTTGTTGAAAGAATATTTCTGCTCGTAGTCCGTTCAAGGACGATTGTTGTTTTGTGGCATTCTGAGAGCCCATTGAATCTTGGAGGTATAGTGAAAATCTCAGTAGGTCTTGATCTCTGAGGACTGCACGTAGGCCTGGTTGTTAGGCCGAACCAGTATAACTCTCTGTGTTCAAATCTTCTCAACTCTACTCTGTCTACTATATTTTTCATATCACCACATCAAGCGAAAAATTTATAACATCACCCAATTCACCCCCCTCTTGGGTGAAGCTTGCCTCTTACAACGGAGACCATGTATGATTCGTGGAAGATAGTATGACGCCCAAGGAGACCACGCCGTCAAGATTTTGCAGGAACTGGGCTAACTTCAGCTGGTGATAGTCAGAACAGTGGCCAATCAGCGAGAAGTAGAGAAGCATGTGGATCCAAATTTGAGAAACTTGGCACGATGAATGAGGACCATGATTCTAATTATGTTAAAAAACAAGAGTAGTTAAAGGAGAATGAAATCTTCACTGGAAAGGAGAAATATTTGGTGGAGAGCAATAATAAAAGAGACAAGGTGGGGCCAAAAGGAAAATTGAATAATACTCTCAAAAATAAGCCACAAGTGCCGAAAGTGAAGGAGAAATATGTTTTAGACGATGGGCCAAAAAAGTTGGTCAAAAAGGGAGAGTCAAAGAAAGATGGAATGGAAAGTTGGGATAATATTAATAAGAAGTTAGCCTAGTCTCAGGAAAAATTTGACTCACACACATCTGTGCCACCTAAGAAGAGGGAATCAATGGGGGGTACTGTCCATAACGGTGTTACCAAACATGCCATACATGCCAACAAGACACAAGGAATATCTAAAGTTGAGCATGTAATGAATAATCAAGTGGAGAACACAGTTTTTAAAGAAGAAAGGCCTTGGGACCCAGGAGCTTAGACCGATTCATATTATACAAGGAAGAGTAATCATTTAGCTCATGTAGTGACTGATGAGGACATGGGTGAGGCGGATCCTTCGGTTCACAATGATAATTTCTAAAATTTGGTTGCTCCTTTTACTTTTTCTATTAAATTATTTTATGGATTACAACATATTAATTTGAAATTCAAGAGGTACAGGCGGGCGGTCTTTTGCAGGTCTGTATGTGGAATTAAGAAACAATATCACTTTAACTTCTTGGCTCTGATTGAACCAAGACAGAAGAGTGATAAAGCTGAAGGAATCAGAAGGTGATTGTGATGGAGTAATATGGCATTAGTAGATACTAATGGCTTCAGTGGAGGAATATGGTGTTTCTGGGAGGATAATGTAAATTTCCGTGTTACCCACAAGATACCACGGATTGTTCATGGTATCTTTAATTAGCACAAGGAGAACAATTGGGAACTCTTAGTGGTGTATGGTCATCCAGTCAATGTTAAACTCGGAGAACTATGGCAACAACTAAATGAAATTAAGCAAAATGGTGTCGTACGTTAGTGTGTTGGTGGTGACTTCAATGTGATAATAAAAGCTTCAGAAAGGAAATCTGTATCTAAAGCTACAGCGTACCCAGACCGAGGATTTATAGAATGGGTGAATAACAACAACATGGGAGAAGTACCGTTTCAAGGACCCAAATATACATTGGCTAAGAATGGGTCGGCCAGTAGGATTGATAGAGTGGTTGCTGATAGTGACTGGTTTGAAAAGTTTACAGACGCTTCAATTATCTATTTCCCTTGATATAAATCTGACCACTGTCCTTTGCTTTTGAAAATGACGAATGGACCAAAGAAGAAGTACCTGGGAAATTCAGATTTTTTGCTCCTTGGGTGACAGATGAATCATTCACGGATGTAGTAAGGAACGAATGGAGATCATGGGAAGAGAACGTAGAGGCATTTCAACGGGATGTGCGAGTGTGGAATTGGTCTACATTTGGAAACATCAACTATAGGAAGGCTTCCTTACTTCAGGAGCTTGATCAACTTAACAGGAGATGGATCCAATCGGAGAACATAGAGTAGCAGAAGAGATGTCTATGGGAAGAGTTAGAAAAATGTCTTGTGCAAGAAGAAGTAATGTGGCTGCAACGATCAAAATCTAATTGGTATTCTCATGGTGATAAGAACACTCAATATTTTCATACAATTACAAATAGCAGACAACAGAGGAAACATATTGAGGCTTTACAAAAGGATGGCGGAAGTTGGATATACAGTGATGAGGAGCTTAAGATAGAAGTTACGAGTTATTTCCATAAATTGTATACAGAAGAACAGCAGAGAAGACATAATATTATTTTTGGAGGCACATACCCCACAGTTCCTGATAATGTGTTGCAATCTATGAGTGACATGGCGACAAAGCTAGAGGTAAAGAAGGCAATATTTAGTATGGGACCCTTGAAAGCTCCAAGTCCAGATGGATTGAACCCCCTCTTTTATCAACACCAATGGGAAGTTGTAGGTGACTTTATGACAAACATGGTACAAGAGATGTTCAGACAACCGGAGTCTCTACAAAGAGTCAATGGTATAAATATAGTACTAATACCAAAAGTGGAAACCCTACAAACAATCCGTGATTTCAAGCCTATTAGTCTATGCAATGTGATCAATAAGGTGGTAATAAAGGTCTTAGCTACCACAATGAAACATATAATGCCAATTATTATTGCCCCTAATTAATGTAGTTTTATACCTAGGTGACAAAGTTTAGATAATATTATCCTAACACAGGAAATTTTCCACTCAATGAGGACTATAAAGAAAAAGCAAGGATTCATGACATTAAAAATTGATTTAGAGAAGACCTATGATCGAGTTCAATGGGAATTTATCCATGCATGTCTACAAGAGGTAAGGCTTCCATCCTCTTTTATTAATATTATTGATCATTGCCTATCTACAGCTAAGATGCAAGGTTTATGGAATGGTGACCCTGGTCCAGTCTTCTTACCTTCATGAGGTGTAAGACAAGGTGATCCTATCTCCCCCTATTTGTTCATATTGGTTATGGAAAAACTAGCTCATATGATTCAAAACAAGGTCCAGTAAGATAATTGGATACCTTTCAGGCAAAAGAAAAATGGTACTACTGTTTCTCATCTATTTTTTGCAGATGACCTGATTTTTTTTGCAGAAGCATCGCTTGATCAAGTAGCCATTATCAAAGCATGTTTGGAGGATTTTTGTGCAACATCAGGGGGAAAGGTTAGTGACACAAAGTCTAGGATTTTCTTCTCTAACAACATATGTCACCAACAGAGGGTTGAAATAAGTGAGTTTTTGGGTTTTACTCCCACCACAGACCTCAGAAAGTACCTAGGCATTCTGATTCATCATGAACAGGTTTCAAAAAATACATACCAGTTCATACTTTAGAAAATGGACAAGAGATTGGCACACTAGAAGGCTAATTCCCTATCAATGAAGGCTAGACACACGTTGGTATCTTTTGTGGTGGCAGCTATCCCATGCTACGCAATGTAGTCGGCCTGGCTACCACAATCTATTTGTGATGATATAGATAAAAGATATAGGCATTTTTTATAGGGAAATGTAGGACAAAGCAAGAAACCTCACCTTGTTGCATGGGATGATGTTTGCAAGCTAAAATCTACAGGAAGTTTAAGACTTAGGCATACTCGAAGTCAAAACGAGGCTTTCATGATGAAGCTGGGTTGGGGGCTTGTGAAATGAAGGGATACTCTCTGGGTTAAATTCTTGCGAGAAAAGTACAAGTGTGGGGATGATGTTTTACCAAAGATAAGTACTAAAAGTAAAGGGTCTCAAGCATGGAAAGGAATTTGTAATGTATGGAACAAGGTGATTAATGGCATTGGATGGAAGATTAGGAATGGCGAAACTGTTAAGTTTTGGATGGATCAATGGCTGCCTAATTTTGATATGCTCCAACAAGCTTGTATTTCCAAACTACCTGAGCATATGAAGGAGGACTAGGTCTGTAATTATGTTACTGCTTCAGGATGCTGGGATTAGGGGAAGTTTAATACATATCTTCCTTCTTCAGTATTGCATGCGTTACAACGAATAGATCTGAATATGCAAAGGGGTATTCCTGACAAACCAGTATGGCGACTAACTTATGGAGGGGATTTTTCGGTCCGATCAGCATATTCTCTGATTAAAGGGCACCAAGTTCTTCATGATCAAATTTTATGGAGGAAAATATGGAAAAATAATGTACCTCAATGATGCAAGACATTCATATGGGTAGTAGCACGAGGGAAACTTTTGACAAATACGCTGCAGAGAACTAGAGGACTGGCAACGAATAGTAAATGTTATTGTTGTACGGGTGTTCATGAGGATATTATTCATGCTTCAGGATTACAAAGTAGCGAAATAGTGCTAGGATAAAATATTACATAGACAAAGATAGAACAAGTTTTATGTTGAGACGGATATCAGAAAGTGGTTTGTTCAGAACCTGGGATGCAGGATTGAAATTGATGGGGTTAAATGGTCGGTTTGGTTTTCCATCCTCAGTCGTCAGCTTTGGCTTAATCGGAATTTAGGTATCTTCAATTCAAACCAGGTGGGTGCAAAACATATTATTGAGCAAGTGAGAGCGCAAACAAGGTGGTCAAATATCGAATTACATAAAGGGGGATTGGGAACTTTCAAAAGAGACTCATTGAAACCACCACAAGAGTAATGGATTAAATTAACGTCAATGGAGCAAGTGGCATAGGAGGGGTTGTGGCAAGTTATGGAGGTCTTTTCCAAAATCAAGAGGGTAATGTGATAAGAGGATTCATGTTTGGCATCGAATGAGGAAGCTGTCTTCTAGCTGAGGTATGGGCAATTCTAATAAGTCTCAAGATGGCTTGGGAAATGAGGTTTAATCTTGTCATACTTGAGACAGATTGTTGGGAGGCAATACAACTTCTTGAGGAAGGATGGGACGAAAAGCACACACATGCTGGTTTATTGTTTGAGATTAAACACTTATTGAGCCAAGACTGGCAAGTAGCTGTGGAATGGTGCCGTCGTGATGCAAATTTTGTAGCTGATGTGCTTGCGAAATAATCATTGAATAAGGGATTAGGGGTGATTCAGTTTAGTATACCCCCTGATTTCCTTGTTGAGCATTTATGTGTTGAGACAATAATTGAAGTAGTTAAGTTATGTAAAAAAAACAGCTCAACTGGTAAAGGCATCATAATACACACCAGAAGTCCAAGGTTCGAATCCGACCTTTGTCACAAAACAAGCCAATTATCTCACAAAGACATGTGGCGCAAGGTTAAAGGGACAAGGAACACGTGGCCCTTGCTCTGCTACCGTCAGGACCGAAGGTCGAGCGAAAGGTGGGGGGCCTCTGGTGATGTCCATATGGCCCCTTTTAACGATGCAACATGGATTTTTTTTAAAAAAATAATATTAAATTACTGACGGAAAAATTCCATCCGAAATCCTTCAGTAAAAATTTCCATTGGAAATTGCCGACGGAAAATTCCGTCAGTAATTACGGATGGACTTTTTCTGTGGGTACTCCATTGGTAATTTCCAATGAAATAAAAATTCCTTCAGTAAATCAATTTCCCACATACTTTTTAGAGACAAAACGCATTCTGTCAATAATCTGTTGGTAATTGCATTTCTGTCCCTAATCCGTTGGTAATTCCATTGAAAAATTGAAATTCTGTGGGTAATTCCACCGGTAATTTGATGTATTCTTGTAATGAAGGGGAACAATTGTTCTTTGAAGGGGAACAATTGTTCTTTGAAGTAGAACTTTCTTGTACTGAGGCACCAAGAGCCTTGTGAATCTTGCAATGATAGTAAAACTCTCAGAAAGGTTTCTGAGGACTGGACATAGGTCAAGTGGATTGGACTGAACCAGTATAAATCTCTTGTGTCTACCTTCAGTGGTATCTTTCTAACTCTACTCTTTATACCCAGTTTGTATTTGAGTTTAAAATTTTTAATATCACTCAATTCAACGCCCTCTGTGTTAGAACCGGCTATCACCCAAGAGGGGGGTGAATTGGGTGTATAATAAAAACTTAAGAACTTTAAAAATCTTTTCGTATCTTAACGAAAGCAGTAAGTATGAAGGTTTATAAATGAACAGTTAGATTAAATAATATATGCTGGAAATATAAGAGCTTAGGGAAGAGAATATGCAAACTGTGATTTATCCTGGTTCGGTCCAATCTGTGATGGCCTACATCCAGTCCCCAGGCTCCTCCTGAGATTTTCAAATCCACTATCTTCTTGTTTAATTCGGGCACAAGAAAAGCCTTTACAATCCCACAAGTTTAGCTGGGTACTTGTGAAACCTTTTACAAATCTCTCACTGAAAAACTCCCCCTTACGGTAAGTCTTACGAGCAGAGCAATCCCGAAGATCTTCCTCTCCTGCTTACTCATGCAAGTCTTACAAGCAGCAACATTCTCTCCTGCTTACACCCCTGTAAGTCTTATGAGCAGTAACGTTCTCTACTGCTTGCACCTTGTAAGTCTTACGAGCAGAATATCTTACTGGCAATTCTCTCTACTGCTTCCCCGTAAGAAAATCAACCCTCTCAAGGTCCCTCTACCTTGAGATCAACTCAGAAATATAGTTGAAAGTGTTTACAGACTCTCTCACAGAGTGGGTATAATCTCACTGAAGTACAATACGAATAATCACTCTCTCAACGATAAGTAATATAGAAACTGGAAAACAGAGAGTGTTTGGGTAGAAGTAGAGGATTCATGTTATTCGCATGTTGGTGTCGTTTGCTCTGTTTTTTCTTATTTATAGTTGATGAAGATCATGACCGTTGTAAGCATTTGTCCGTTGGAGTTATTTTGACCGTTTGAGCATATTTGAAAAATGAGCTACCATGAGCTTTCCGTTGCAAAGCAGAGTGTCACGTTGAGGAGCCGCATGTCTCATTTTGAGCTGTACATCACGTTGTGGAGCGGGATGAATTCGTTTGAGTTTTCAGACAATCTCTCATGGTGGGTCAAACTTTTGTCATGGTAGGTAGTTGATACTCGGTGTGTAATGATGTCGCCCGCCACAGTTGACTCTTTCATTTGAATATGTAATCTCAACGTTAAATTTCTTGTTTCACACTGCAAAATACTTAATCACTAATATGATGAAATATTAGTCATGGGTATGTTGGATCATTGGTCAAAAACTGAATTTCTAGCTTCTGGGACTCATCACGTTGAGTGAAGATTTTTCATACGTGACCTCCATTCTTGAAGATGCAACCCAAATATTTAATCTCCTGTTTTACACTTGAAATATATGTTAGTTAATGTTTAGGAACAATAACAAGTGAAAACATAATGATTTAACCACGTTTGGATTGATTGCTGTGAGGCTCTGAACTTCTACGTTGCTTCTGTCAGGACCTCACTCGAGTGCAATATGGCTCACTCGAGTGCAGTTGATAATTTCACGTTTTGACTTCCTCTCGGGCAAGCACTCGCTGCACTTCACTCGCATCTGCTCGAGTGAATTCTCGAATCACTCGAGCACAACCATTCATGCTTCGAGTGCATTTCATGCTTTCACGTACAAGCTTCTTCTCAGGTTATCACTTCCATGTCAAAACTTGCATGTGCTCGAGTGAGAAATCATCCAATGCTCGAGCATGGATCCTAGTGCTCGAGTGATGCAATGTTCTTCACTTTTCAGCTGCTTCTGGACATCACTCGCACAATATTTTCAGAGAGAGTTTTTGCACTCGCGGGTGATGTGGGGCCACTTTAGAAAAATTTTGTTCATTTGATTCAAATGATGTATCATAAGAAAGCTCTTGCCATATGCATTCCAATGCAAAAAGAATCAGCTCCAAATCCTTGTATTCTGCAAGTTATGATCGAAAGAGTGTATATTTCGCTATACTGCACAAGCGTCAACTTCCAGAAGGCATAGCTCCTAGAATATACGTTCAAATTAGACAAATTACCTATCCATGAAAATCTCTTTGAGTCTAATTTGATTTGGCATTGGTCTCGTCTCAATCCGATGTGTAGTTTGTAAGTTACGCTCAAAATACCGAACCTGTGTCAAAAAGTGACGGTGATTTCAGTTTCATTTTCCACGATTCATATCTCCTTCATTTGATCTTCTTTCAATGTGATCCTGGTGCCCATTTTACGTGTTGGGAGTCTTCTTTCATATGCCACCGGTTTCGGGTCAATCCGATGTGTGGTTTGAGATATATGATCAAAATATCAGACCTCGCTCAGGCTGAACGTAAAACAGAGTATAACAGAGTGTTCACCCCGTGCTCGAGTGAATTCATCTGTGCTCGAGTGTGTTCTTCCTGTGCTCGAGTGAAACACCTCGTGCTCGAGCATAACACCTCTAGAAGTGCCAAAACTCAAATAAAAGTCATCTTAGCTTCGTATTAACCTATTTCAACCATCATTTGATCATAGAAACCTCCGGTATCATTATAAAAACCTTCAATATCACATCTAACAACTTGAATCTTGATATTCATGATAGATCTTCCAAGTTCTTCATTCTTCAATATCTTTCTTCTTAGTTTTCCTCTTGATAATAATTCTCCATAACCAAAGTAAGCATCTCCTTGACTATCTTCAATTTCTTCCTTCTTCTTCCTCTTGTTCATTTTCATTAATTCAATCTTCTTCATTCTTTGCTTGACTAATCTACAAAATATGTAACATTAAATATAGTAGTTAGTCAAAGAAATACATTATATAAACTTTTTGCTCTTATCATTTCATATCTATATTTGACATCATCAAAACTAATCATATCTAACACTCTTGGGTGAAAGACCTCAACTAACATGATCCTTATTCACGTTAATTTTAACCATTAGTTGACTAAATATATTGATTTGAAAGGTTCGCATATCATCTATGTCCAGGGTGACATTATAGACACATAAGGTCAAACTTAATCAGTTTAATGGTTAGGGCAACATTGCTGCAATTTGGAAACTTCATGTGCCACATTGAACCAAAAAACTTGAGGTTAAATAGTGCTCCAGAATGAAATCTCTTAGGAAAAATTTGCACCTTAACCCTTTT
Organism: Inga oerstediana; assembly: GCA_963210345.1. Classification (NCBI taxonomy): domain Eukaryota; kingdom Viridiplantae; phylum Streptophyta; class Magnoliopsida; order Fabales; family Fabaceae; genus Inga; species Inga oerstediana. The sequence continues at coordinate 70,697,720 of OY723401.1, forward strand.
TAAAAAGTGTTATAGGCACCATAATCCAACCACGGTTGTAAAAATAAACACAAACTTTTTAAAATTGAGCAAAAATGTCATCTATGTTAACTCCTCTAAATGTCTATTACTTTTTCAATACGTATTTTTGTAAATATACAACAATATCTATGATCTTTCCCAAGAAATGTTGTTGACACCATAATCAAACATCATGTGCAAAAGTTCCTATAGAGATTATTCAAAAATTGAGCAAAAATGCCACTACCGTTATCATAGTAATCCTACATGTAAACTTCTCTCTCTAATTATATTCACATCACTTCTAATTATTTTTTACTTTTTCTAAAAAAGAATTTCTCTTCCTCTTCTTTAGATCTTCTTCGCCTCCTCTAATGAGTTCTCCGCCTCCTTCATCACCAGTGGTCCATTATGTGCCACATCATTTGTACTCTAGCCAGTTATAACACAACACCTCACTTAATTTAAATCTAGTTGTGAGCTTATCTGTAACTTAAAAATAATGCTTCTAAAACTCATTTTATTAAATTTTTGTAATCATTTTTTTATCCAGTCCCCCCAAAACCCTCTCCTTCATTCGGCAGAACACTTTCTTTTTCCTCTCTTTATCAATGAAGCTCTGCCTTCCTGTCTTAAATTTTTTTGTACGATATAGTCCATATAGTTTTGCTTGCAATCTAGTCTCGACACTTTCAACTCTAATTTACTTTTTTTTTTTTTTTTTGGTCAAAACTCTAATTTACTAACTTCTTCCCTTCATAAATACTTGAATTCCTTTTAAAATTTGTTCTTAATGTCTTTTTGTAGCACGAGACCTCTACTAAGACCCTTTACAGTTACTAAACATCTAGCTGCGAAAATCCGGCATGTTACAAATATCATCTAGCTTAAACTTAAAAATGTATTGTATTTAAACAATTTTTCTTCCACAGTCTCTATTTTTAACTTATTTGGGCTTCTACATTGCCAAAAATAAAAAATACTTGACTTCTTTTAACTAAAAGAAAATTAGCTACTGGTGGTAGATACCCTGTGCCTAGGAAAAAATAAAACTAGCTTAGTACAGCTCGGCGAAGGAACTTTCTTAAATTAATATGTTATTATTACATAAAGCATTCAAGGAATTTATTTAGTTTAGATTTTTCCTTTTTGCATATTACAAATTTAAGTAAAAAATAATACTATCTTAATTTTCTTGTAATTTGTTAGAGAAATTACAATCATGCACCTACAGGAGCCCATATTTATAGTTAATTAGTAAAAGATCTAAAGACATAAAGGTATGCATGGTTTTAATAATTTGATTATACTCCTCTGATGTAATGTAAGACCTAACTAACTTCCTTAATCTAATTAGTTAAGTTAGTTAACATGATATGATTCTTATAAAATGATTAACTTGGATGACATACAAGGAAGCCACTTCGCAACCACTTAGAAACCATAACTCCGATTGATTGTAACTCATACCCAATTACCGTCTTCTCCAAGCAAGTCCTCCGAGCTTGTACTTGATATTGTGTCAGGGAATGGAAACTTAAATTAGTGTCATTTGTAATCACATCGTCAGCAGAGATGAAGTCTTGATCATACAAACGTGCAATAACTTTGAGAGAGTCTTTCAATAACAGTTCAGTTCAAGATAGTCACCAGATGTTCTATTCAACAAGAAACATGTCATGCCAGGATTCTACCAATATAATGAGCACAAACTTGTCCATAAACCTCAGTTGTTTAATTGCTAATTCCCCCCGCATGTTCAGGAGTAACAATAACCCTAGAGGCCACATCATTTTTGCAACACTTTATAGTTCAATATTAATTAATTGAGTGTAGAAATTACCTTACAAGAAAGGACTCACAAAATCTATAAAGAAGGGAAAAAAAGGAAGGGAGAGAGAAGAAAACGAGAGAAAGCCGCGGCACTGATTGAGAGAAGAGAGGAAAGAAGGAAAGAAAAAAGAAAAAGAGAGAAAGAAAAAAACAAAGACAGGAAATAAAAGACGAGTGAGAGAAGAGAAAGAAATTATCTTATAGCAAATGACTTACTTAATCACATTCCTAAAACATGTACGAAAGAAGAAAAAAGAAGAGAGTAGGAAAAGAGAGAGAAGGAAAGAAAAAAGAATGAAATAAAAAAAAAAAGGAAAAAGAAACATGGAGCATTGCCCTATAGGATTAGTTTACCCTCCTTTCAATAATTTATAGATGATAATAAGCTAATCTTATCTCATTCTTTAAAATGGCTGCACAGTCGCCATTGTCCGCATAGCTGGAGGGAAGAAAGAGAGAATCGCAGCAAGAGAAGGAAAGAAAAGGAAAGAAAGAGAAAAAGAAAAAGCAAGAAACAAAGAGATGAAAGGGACAAAAAGAGAAAGGAGGGAAGGATGTGATGACAAAAGAAAGAGAAAATGAGAAATACTTGCATACCCTAATAGTGACACGTCATCTGCATACCCTGATAGTGCCACATCATCTGAACCTTGTCTAATAAAATCGAAACTCTGGCATTGGGCAGCTGGAGAATTTTTAGGAAATGGATGGTTAAGGTGAGATTTGATCTCGCAATCTTTGGTTTCCCAAAGCTATATAACCATTTTTGACACTAAAACCCTTTGATAACTACACCAATACTTGAAAGAAAACAGGGGTGAGAGAAGAGAAAGAAATTATCTTATAGCAAATGACTTGCTTAATCACATTACTGCTAAAGTATATACGAAAGAAAGAGAAAGAAGAGAGTGAGCAAGGAAAGAGGAGGACAGAAAAAAAATGAAAGAGGAAAAAAATAAAAAAGAAACATGGTGCATTAAGCCCTAATGATGGAATAATCTCGTATGAGAGAGGTTGTTGTTTAAATCTTATAGGGTTAGCTTAGCTCCCATTTGAGTTAGGAGGGGGAGGGGTGAGAGAAAAATAGGGGAAAAAATCAAAATATCAATATCCCAAATCCATTTTGTATTCTACAATAGATTAGATATTGTCTGCACTTGATTAACAATTTACAATTCATTTTAATAGGATTCATTTTAGTAGGAAAACACATGATTTAGGATTTTCAAATTTTAAACTTATTTTTCTAGAATTTTCAGAAAAAAGGAAGGAGAGAAGGATGTGTCTCGCGGGTGAGAGAAGAAAGAAAAAAGAGAGAATGTGGCGTGAGTGTGTGTCACAGGAGACAGTTTATTGAAATAAAAGAATGGGCTGAGGTTTTAAGCATTTAGATTATTATAATTATATCTGATTACTTTCATTATATTTTTTGTTTTTTTTAAATTAAATACATTTTTAAATCATCCAAATATTAAAATCTTATTAGATATAGATCAATAATATATAAATGACTATAAGCTAATCTCATATCTCATTCTTTAAAATGACTGCATAGTCACCATTGTTGTCTGCCATAGCTAGAGGGAAGAAAGAAAGAGTCGCCGCAGAGAGAGTAGAAAGAAAGAAAAAGAAACAAACAAACAAAGAGAAAAGAAAAAGAAGGAAACAAAGAGAAGACAGAGAAAAAGAAAGGAGAGAGGGATGTGATAACAAAAGAAATAGAAAATGAGAAATATTTACACACTACTTTAAGAGTATCACATCATTTAAACTTTGTCTAAACTGGAGTTTCAGCATTGGCAGTTGGAGAATTTTTAGGAAATGGATGGTTAAAGTGGGATTTGATCTCACATAATCTTTGGTTTCCCAAAGCTATATAACCATTGGGACACTAAAACCTTTTGATAATTAAACTAATACTTGAAATCTATAATGGACCTTTTTCATAAATCAAAAGATGGTCTGTAATTTGTCTTTTCTTCCACACGTCCTTCATTCATATTATAATCAGTCTATATATATATAGATTGATTATAATGATTCACCACATTGAGAGTTGCATAATATCAACATTTTCCCCAATTCATCTCCAAGTCTAAGCGAATGGTACTATAACACATTATATATCTCTAAGGTATTGATTTTTTTTATTAACATGCTCATGTATTCTTATTGGTTTGTGGTCAGGGATCCTTGAAAGGAACGATTTCTGTAGGACCGTGGGGAGGTTCAGGTGGTGACCAGTGGAGCTTCAAGGCAAGCAGTGGGATAACTGAGATAGTCATCCATCAGCAATTCTGTATAAAGTCCATTTCTTTTAAAGATGCCAATGGTATCATTTCTGGCACTTTCGGAGGCAGGGACCCCAACGTTTGTGGCGATGAAGAGAAAAAGGTGACTTGATTGGTTAGTTAATAACACTGTTACTATCATTGTCGGTCTTTACTCTTTACAGTTTGATCGAATTTTGATTTAAATCCCTATAGTTTCAAAATGTTGGTTTTGATCTTTATAGTTTCATAAAGACTTTGGTCCAAATTAAGTATAAGGACTAGAAGCCAAAACTTATTAAAAGTATGAGGACCAATTGTTAAACTTAGATCAAACTATAGGGACTTAAACAAATGATTTGAAACTACAGGGATCAAAACCAAAATCCAACCAAACTGTGAGGACTAACAATATATAGTATTAACCCTATATCTTATTATCAGCACTTAATCATTGTCACATGATTAATTACTTATAGCTTGTATTTATCATTATATATCATTCCTAGATTGGAATTCACTGGCCTTCAGAGTATTTTAAATCTATAAGTGGAACCTATGGAGATTACTATGGACTACTAGTAATCAAGTCCCTATCGTTTATTACAAATCTCAACACTTATGGGCCTTTTGGAACAACTTCTGGTGATGACAAACCTTTCTCTATCCCAATAGCAGATAATGTCATTGTTGGGTTCCATGGGAGAGCCGGTTATTACCTTGATGCACTTGGTATTTTTGCCCAACCAGTAAGTAAATCATGATCTTCAAATCCTATAACGCAATTTATATGGTACTAAATCATGTAATATCATATATTTGATTCTTCAAGTTAGTATCATAAACTATACGATTATACTGGTTTTTGAGCAGGTACATTCACATGGAACCGTTTCATTTGGGCCATGGGGGGGTATCGGTGGAGAAGATGCTTTTAGTTTTAAAGTGGGAAGTTGGATAAAAGAGATCATTGTTTACGAACAAATCAATATCAAGTCCATCGCTTTCAAAGACGCAGATGGGCACTACTATGGAAAATTTGGTGGCAAGGATCCAAATGCCTTCGGCCAAAAAAGAACAGTAAGTTTGTTAGATAGCAAATCAAATTAATCAATCATTTCTTCTTTTTTTTTTTTTGCCAACAAATTAATCAATCATTACTCTCTTCAAGATGTGAGCTAACTTCGTATACATTTAATTTCATGATGTACAGGTTGAAATTGATGGGTATTCAGAGTATCTGACATCCATAAGTGGGACATATGGAGATTATAATGGACTGGAAGTGATCACATCAGTCTCATTCATAACCAATCTTAACACACATGGACCTTTTGGAAATACTTCGGGCACTTCTTTCTGCATACCAATCGAAGGTTCACTAGTGATTGGATTCCATGGAAGGGGTGGCTACTACCTTGACTCAATTGGCATCCATGTGGAATCGGTAAATTTCTTTTTAAGAAAATGAGTAATATAATGTGAGTGCTATTAGAATTTATTAAGAGTCCTTTATCAATTTGTTGGATATCTAACTGAAGGTATATAAAGTTGAGGTAGGTCTTATCAAATTAGTTTAAGTCATTTTGATCGAAAGACAAATCTTATACGTAGCTAAATCACCAAGGTTCAATATGGTATCAAGAGTCATTCACCCTTTGAGAAGGCCAAAAAAAGATGAATAAGAAATGAACAATTGAAAAAAAAAAAAACAAGAATATTGTGGACCAAGAGGCCTTGAGACAAGAAATGTACCTGTGAAGAAAAAATATGAAGATGACCCGATATTGAATTGAAGGTATATAAAGGTGAGGTAGGTCCTATCAAATTAACTTAAATCATTTTGATTGAAGGACAAACCTAATACATACTTGAATCACTAAAATTAAATAGGTGCTGAGATTCAATAAGTGCTAACCGTACCTAGGAAGATAATGCTTGTTGTTCTTCTTGTTGATTATTATGTTAGCTCCGCGCTTTACATGAAGTTTGCAATGAGTCATACTATTCATGAATCATGCATTGTGCAATTATGTTCATATCTTAACTATATTTCAATAGCAAATTAATTAGAAATTATATATGATGCAGAGGGACATAGAAGGAAGTATTTCAATAGGTCCATGGGGAGGCCCAGGTGGGAATCCATGGAAATATACAACAAATCGAGGTATAGACCAGATAATCATCCATGTGGGGTTAAACATCAAATCCATATCATTTCGGGACACAAGAGGCCTTGCCTCTGCAACATTTGGTGGCACCAACAACACCCATGACACTGGTGAAAGGCAAATCGTACGCATTCTCTATGCATTAATGATGGGACTTGTTATTATGTGCTTATGATTAATATAGGGTTAAGGTGCACTTTTTCCCCCAAAAAGTAACCACTAAAGAACCCAAAAAGTAACCACTAAAGAACGTGGGTATCTAGAAGTTTTTCGATAAACAATTGTATCCTGAAAGTAACTAAAACGTAGCAGTTTTATCCAAACCTGTTAAAAATATTAGTGGTTAACTGTTAGGGTGCATTTGCACTTTTTTTACACTTCCTTTGCAAAATTGCTCCTCAAAAATATTATGGATATCCAATATTCCTGAGCGGTTGCTTCCGACAAAACTACACATTAACTCTAATATATAAACACTTTAGCTAAAATATATTTTGGTTTGTTCGTGTTTATATTATTTGCAGGTTCATATTCACTGGCCTTCTGAGCACCTAATATCCATAAGTGGGACGTATGGAAGTTTTGCCAATTTAACAACGATCACATCAATGTCTTTTACTACAAATCTGACTACATATGGACCATTTGGAAACACTTCTGGCACTTGTTTCTCCATCCCTATAAACAATAATACAGTGACTGGATTCCATGGAAGGGCTGGGCGTTACCTTGATTCCATTGGCATCTTTGTTGAGCCGGATACCACAACTTAATTTCTGTGATATATATGAACAATGATAATTTTGGCTCTCTGTCATTTAATGTGAACATTTCAAGGCTCGGGATTGAGAAGTTGTGCTTCAATACTCCAAACATTTTATGCCATAGCGTGTAGATGTGGACGTGTTTTTTTTTCTTTTTTTCTTTTTTCCTTTTTTTCTCCCTACTTTTTTCCTTTCAGAGAATCATTTTGTTTATAATTTTTTAATAGTGCTCTTGCTTTGTTTGGTTTGCTTGATTTCTTGGTGGTTGTATTATATCCATAATTCCATATATGGCCATTTAGTTTCTTTCCACCAACCCCTTTTCAAAATATCGCCACTCAATTGGTTGAATATTGGAATAACAAATTATCATAAGCCTACTATATGGGATTTCTAGTGCTGGCTTGATCTTATGTGGCTTTAATTAATCAAGAATTTTAAACCATGTTTATCTGATGAATTATTAATCCTCTGTGTGTGTGTGTGTCAAAAGCAATTATGAAATTAAAAGTTAATAGTAGCTCATAATATAAGTTAATAGTAACTGGAATGATTGACGAAGAACCTGGACCAGACTGTAGTTTTTCCCGATAGAGGACGTGCAGAGCTTCATTTAGAGATTGAACCACTCCTTTTTTTTATTGTTTTGGATTTAGTTATGAATTTTTAAAATTTGACCAGTAAATTGGAAATACTAAATGAATAGTAACCCAAGAATGAAAATGTAAGTTTTGATTTATGGGCTTTAATTAACTATTCGGCTGAACAAAAGCACTTTCCGGATCCATATGCATAATCTATATATGATATCCGGAGGAAAGGATTTATCAATTTAGCCTAATTTGATAATAATTTTATCACTCAAAAACTATTATGAAAAAGTTTTTGGGAACTCTAGGAGATAATGAGAGTTATTGTCCAAGAAGCTCTAATAATCCTTTTGAGTTACTCGAAGTAACTCTTGGGGAGTTCCAGGGAACTTCAAAGAATAGTAGGAAACCTTCAGGACCTCCATCCAGAGAGCCGCAAGAAGTATAATTTCAATAAATAATTATTTTTTGAGCCACGAGAAGTTTAATTAGAGTAAGTAAGTTATCTTTTGATTCTCTTAATTAACTCTGGCATTATATTATAACCCAGATTGACTTTGGGAGTTGTAGACCTGGTGGCGGTAACTTTTGTTAATTGTGGTATTCGATGTAACTAGATTTCTTTTTGGAGTATAGTTACTAGGTGTTCACATTCTTCCGAACTCATATTTTATTATGTTTAACTCTACAACTTTATAAAAAAAACTTCCTTGTGTAACTCTGATATATATATATATATATATATATTGTGATAACAAGAACGTGATATGATATCATTGTGATAACTGTTTATGATTGTGGAAACAAGAATATGAGATTGATATACTGTGAACTTATGATATTACACTTATATTATGTGTTTTGAGATATATGTGTAATTAAGGATAATTAATGATACGGGGAGAAGATTAGAAGAAGTTTGAGTATTGTTGTTCCACATGGTATGCCATCATACGGTATACTATAGTTGGCTTTTATTGTCCCTAAGTAGTAACCTGGGACTGCAGCACCTCATGAAATAAAAGGTAAGGGAATCCATGGTCCACTATGTGCTTTACAGTTGGTTTGTATCACACACCGGAGATCTTGTAAGAGTTTCCAGTAATGGGGGAACTTAGCCCTTGGATTCAAGCCAGCAGAACGGAGGAGATAAAGTGAGAATTGATCACTTAAAGATAATAAATGAATATTTATTGTAGGTTCAATGTTAGATATTTTGTTGTCATTATATTATCTTTATTGCATTCACTGTTTGCGAACTATCCACTTAGCACATACAAGCACGTAGTAATTATGTTCTAGGTCAGATTTAGTTACTGAGATGTCAACATCACCCTTTCACTACTACAAAATATAGATTCTACTATCCCAAAAGACATTCATTTTTAAAAAAGGAAAGTAAAAAACAAAGGCCATGGCATTTTTATAATTTTGGGTGGGAACTTAATAGCTTTAGGCTTCTCAATTTGAATTTGGGACGCCTAAAGTAAAAAAAAAAAAAAATCACCCTTTAGACGTCCCTTTTTAAATTTGGGATATCTAAAGTAAAAAAAAAAGGTTTTGTGCACTGGCACCGCTACCGTTGTCAATAAAAGGCATGTAGACAACTATGGTGCCATGTTATACAACATTTGTTTTAATTTTTATCTAGGAGAAACGTTATCAATTAAAAGTAAATCAAATTAAAAATTATGAAATTAAATTTGATATTGATATCATTGATATTAATTAAAATCACCGATCTACCAACATCAATACTAATCGTTAGTTCAATATCAACATTTAATATTAAACTTTGATATCACACTATTAATGTCACTATCATTTCCGGGTTTGTGTTATCTTCCTTCTTATGATCTTAACCAAATATCATTTAACATTTTATTTTTATTTTAGACATCCCAAATTCAAAAAGACGTCCCTTCTTGAATTTGTGACGTCTAAAGTTAAAAAAAAAAGGTAATGCATGTCAGTCAAACTGACATCACTTCCTCCAAAGTCATGCCTACCCCCACAAGCTAGCTTCTTCTATTCAAAACTTTCATTCTCTCTTGAAGCTCCTCCTTCCACCATCACTCTCTTGAAGTTCCTTCTTCCACCGCCACTCTCTCCCTCTCACTACCATCACCCTCTCTTGAAGGTCATCCTCCTTTCTCTCCACTGGCCACCATCCTCCGGCGTCCTCCTCTTTCCCTCTCCATTGTTGAAGCTCGTCGCCATCGTTCCTTCTCGATCTTTGATGCCGTTGGTTCCTCCTCCCTCCCTCTCCCGCCGTTGGCCTCCCTCCTCCCTCTCCCACCGTCGCCAAAAGGTATGGTTGATTATTTTTGTTTTTTTATGAACTAAGTTCTGAACTGGGATTATTGTAGATGCATTTTGTTAGTGCTGGCATTTAGATTTCTCATCATTATAGATGCATTTTGATTTATCATCCTTCACCAATATTAATCTTTTTTGGATTTTGATTTTCCCTTCTGGCATTTTGTGATAAATTGATTATAACTGATAAATTTGTTTTTATTAGTTAGTAGTTGTGTTGACAACTTTTTGACACTTTGTTATAATTATTGTATATTGTATTAGTAGAAGTTAACACTTTAATTAGCTAGTGCTGGAAATTCCCTTTCTATTTGTAAGGACATTATCGTTTATAAAGAATTGTTCGATTCTGTTTCTTTAGGTTTTAATTGTTGGGCCGTAAAAAATATAAATGATTTTTTTTTTAAAAAAAAAGAACCTTTAGACTTCCCCTTTTTAAAAAAGGGATATCTAAAGTGAACACTTTAGATGTCCTAAAAGGGACTTCTAAAGTGAACACTTTAGACGCCCCTTTTAAAAAATGAACACCTAAAGTCACTTATGACGTTCTTTTTTTATCGGACGTCGTATCCTTATTTTACTATGTCCCCAGCATAGACATCCCTTATTTTCAGACGTTAAAAGGGCTAAAAAAAAAGGACATTAAATGTGTTGTTTGTAGTAGTGTTTCCATAATTAACATTTTTCTGGCTAGAACGATAATGCAAGGAGCTTAAGGAAAGGTGTTGGATTAGTAAATACGGTCCTATGAGGATTGTAGTTTTTCCTTCATGTTCTTTGCTACTAGGATCATTATCTCATATTTATTTATTTTAATTTAACTTGAGACTTGAATTGATTCGATTGAGTTGAGGGCTGAAGGCCCAAAGTGGAACTCTTATGTTTGTACTAATTGTGAGGCCTGTGGCCTGGAGTTGAGCTCCCTATAACTGTTAAAACTATCACAAGGGCGTGTCTATAGCTTTTTAATTAACATGGAACTTTTTAATTAACCATGATAGACATCTATGTATGCATTCGTTTTCTATCATGATTAATATTTAAATAATAACATTACAATTTTTATAACCTCGATAAACTCGTGATGAGTTGTTTTCTTCTCTATCGAGATTATCTTCTTCTAAAACATTCTTCAAATCTACGTTAAGTACATAGTTTTTTAGGGAGAGTATAGCAACATCACTCTCATTTATAACTAATCTTACCACACATGGACCCTTTGGAACTACTTCGGGTACTTTTTTCTTCATACTAATACAAGATTCTCTTGTTAATGGTTTCCATGAAAGTTCTAGCAGTACTACCTTGATACAATTGGCACCCATGTCCAAACCGGTAAAGTTTTTTTATCGCTATTATGAGCCATGTCATGATGGAAAGAGCCTAAGATGAGTCTCTCTCTTGCACACACACGCACGCGCACGCGCACGCCCATGGGTATGCACACGCACACGCACATGTGAGCTCGCGCACTCATGGCTTATAGATAGATTTTGTATAAACAAATGTTTTGAAACTAATGAATGTCAAGTTGGGGGTTTCTGCCTTGTTATCAAAAAAGGAGTTGGGTAAGGCAAACTCCCTCCTTGGATGAGCACGGGGCTTAGTCAAGCATATCCAGGTTGTGCTGCTTGATGCTCCAATCGAAAACAAATCAGTGCCTATTTGGGATAACTTTCAAAACCAAGATTTAGAAGTAGAGTAGCCAAACACCCATCAAAAGCTTGAAAGATTTTTAAACCTCAAGAACATGGTTTTGAAACCAAAACTTAGGTTTTATTGGAATAAAGAAGTCTCATATTGATTAATTAAAAATGTTAAAAGTATATATAGGCAGAAACGGAGTCCTATCAAATAACTTAAGATATTTTGATAAAAAGATAATCTTCTCATATACATACATCTAGAATTCTAACATGGCATCTAGAGCCATTCTATTCGGGATTAATAAACAAGAATAAAACATAAAAGATATTGTAGGCATGAGGCCTTTAAGACTAAAAAGAAGTACAAGCCTAGTCCTGTCAAATAGCTTATGCTATTTTAATAGAGAGATAACATTAACATATACCTATACCCAAAACTAGAAGTTAATTTGGAATGATTATGCTGAGGGTCAAAGGGAGAAGTAGTATTTCAATAGATCCATGGGGAGGCCAAGGCCGGAATCCATGGAGTTATACAACAAACAAAGGTATATATAAGCCAAATAAGCATCAATGAAGGCTCAAAAATCAAGTCCATATCTTTCCACGACACAAGTGATCTTGATTTAGCAACATTTAGTGGCAATAGCCCCAGTGACACTCATGAAAGAAATACTGTAAGCCTTCTCTGTATTCTTTAACTTGTTTATTTGCTCAATAAAAAAAAGCACTTATTTAGGTTTGATTTGTACGTGTTTATTATATGATTTGCAGTTTCCCATTCTTTCCCATCCTCTTCCCTCATCACCACCATTGATTTCAACTAAGGGCTAAAACAAACTCACTTACAGCAGGGACGAACTTTTGCGGAGTCCATGTTTCAGACTTCTACTCCAAAAGTGTGACTGATTCAGACGCACTGGGGTGTATTACCTTGCCTTGCTGCTGCTGGTGGAACAATCTATTTTAGAACCCATAATTAATCACCATGTATGCTACTGATTCAACCATGGCTTCAATTGCAAATTCAAGTTTGGTGTTACAGCTTTAGAACCAAAGAAAGTTGCATCTCTGAACATTATAATTGTACTTGTTCAGTTCAATCTCGGTTTTAAAAAAATCAAAGACAGAGAGAAGATGCTACACACTACTGCGTTGGTATTGTGCAAGTCTATGAGACTGATCATACCAAAAATCCCAAAGTGTGTAATACAGGCAGAAGCCATGGTTGTTCCACAATAATACAAATAAAACTTATCTCATATACTTATCTTGAATACCATAAATAAATCACGATTAAAAAGCTGTTTTTGAAAGCTCCAATCACTATTCTAAACAAGCACACTGTCTTTTACTACAAATATGGCGACATATATATCCACACTACCTCCAACTTTTAATTAAAAATCCACATTATAATTCAATGTCATCATTGAATGTGTCATTTTCAATTTCTTCATTGAATGTGTCATAAGTTAAGAATCAGTGGGAGCGTGAGTTTGTGTTATATGAACAAATATAATATATTGATTGTCTCTGTGAATCCAGCTGCAATATTCGTGATTGATAAGTTGTGCTTCAATATAATGCTCCATACACTTTAGGCCATAAACATGGGGATGTGGAAGTGTTTATTAGTTTTCATAGCCCTTGGTTTGTTTGATTCAATTTGATGGTTGTATTCTATCCATAATTCCATATGGCCACTTAGTCTTCCCACCAACAACCACTTAATTTCAAAATACCTCTATTTAGTTAGTTGATTTGTTAAATTTATAATTTTCACCCAAGCAACTGTTTCCTTTTGCCATTGTCATCTCTCAACCTAAGGAAACCGTTTCGGGTGCTCATCATCAAGGAATCACACCTCCTATTCAAGACACTGGTGGGCACTAAATGTGGGTACCTCTCTCCCAACAAGGATTCGAACTTTAGTTTGTCATATTATAAGGAGGCTAACCCCTTCCGTTAGACCCAACCACTGTTGGTCTCTCTTTCCCCTAACTGAATATATCATATCAATCACCCCTCAATTTTCATGTGGGCCATCTCTTCGTGGGCTGCTGTGAGGCCCATTCTTTTCCGATATTGTGACCTCTGCACTTACCTCCTCATGGCCCATGTCATCAGCGCCCACCTTATGGTTAATTACCGTTGGCAAAAAAAAAAAAAAAAAGGCTGCGGAAAACTATAGTCTGTATATAGGCCCAAATTGCATAACGGGGAAAACAGAGCATGAAAGAATGGCAAGCATATCGTTGGGAAAAGGGGCCAAGTCAAAGCCTGTATATTCTAGAATATGACTTAAATTCTATGAAAGTGTGTAATTCCAAAAGAAGTGCCATAAAATAAATATTTTAAAAAGTATATTCTTAAGTGAATTCTTTAGATTTGAACAAAAAAAAAAAAAAAGTGAATTCTTTAGGTTCTAAGTACCCCACCAAAACTAAAGTGAGCTGGTTAAATTATTAATTTTCTTTGAAAATCGAATAAATTTCTTATTTTGCCCATATTCAAATAATTTTTTTTTTCAAATTTTGCATTACATTGTATCTTATTGTTAATGACTTTAAATAGGGGGAAAAATTGGAAAAACTTAATGCAGCAACAGGTGACTTGTAATAAGCATCATTCATCTCTTTTAGAAAATGACTTATCGTGGTATAAGGGGGAAAAAAAAGAAAATGACTTATCGCCAACAGAGAAAATGACTTATTGCCAACAAATGTTGGTAAGAAGTTGACTCATAGTCTGTAAGATCGCAAAATCCTACTATCGATGTAAAAACATCATTGATGGGCAATCTATAAATACTTTTGTAAGCCTTGTGCATAGGGGTATCAGATTGGATTCGGAACTTTTTTTAATCTTACAATAAACATGTTTGGATTAGCTTATTTTTCAAGAATAAGCACTTATTATGTAAGTTGAGATAAAATTCTTCTCACATATTTACCTCATATACCGTAAATCATAATTTATAAGCATTTATTGTCTAAAAATAAGTTATCTCAAACAAGCACAATATGTTTTAAATATCTGAGACTATTTTATTTAAGCAACAAGAGAATCTAGCCCCTTCCTCGCAGCAATAAGGGCGCGAGTTCCTATTGTACTATTCATCAATCAATTTGGGGATGATATGAAGTGTATGTTTGGCAAGCCACAAAACTGAAGTTTTAAAAGTCTTTTTTGTAAACTAAAACAAAACTCCTTTCACATACTTACCTCTAATATCATAAAAATTGTTCTCTAAAAGTTAATCCAAACGTGACCTAAATTGAATACTTTTAAAAGAATGCATGACATTCTCTACTGTTTATCTCTCTCTATTTTAGCCAGTGACCATATGTGGCGAGGATTCTATTACTCTCAACCAACCAACATGACAATTGAACATGCACACAGAACATATCATTTAACTTGTCTTACATCCATGGATGATTTTTCTCTCTTCTTTTGTTCAATACATTACTAAACACTTCCACTACAACATAAACTTCACGTTTAGAAGAATTTTTTTGTGCATAAGGCATTTAGAGAATAATTCATACTCATATGCCAATTTTGCCAATGTTATTAATGTTTAAATATAACTATATGTACTTTTCTCTCTCATTCAAAACTTCATTTAATATGAGTAAAATGTGAAAAAAAAAAAATCAATTTAAGAAAAGTTTAATTAGTTAACTTGTACAATTTTTTATTTCTAATAAATTAGTTAAAGTTACTTTTATGGTGAGCCATATCGTAAATTTAACATTAGATTTAAATAAGTTAAAACTATCCCGGGGGGTTAATTATGCTTCTAAATGTGTTGATTATTCAGTGCTAATCCGTCCACCTCTTTTGTTGTTATTCTTTTGCCAAAGCATATCCGTCTACTTTTTATTTGGCCAATAGCTCATCCGTCCACCTCCAACCCTATGTATAGAGCATGCATTATTTTATTACAATGCAAGTTTTTCAATCAATAAATTATGAGGAGGATTACATTATGGTTCCATGAAAGAAAAAGAAAAAAAAAATGATTCCTGTAAATTGTAAAATGAAAAAATAGTTTCATTAACAACTCCAGGAGTCTATATTGATAACTCCATAGGACCATTTTTTCATTTTATAATTTACAGGTATCATTTCTTTATTTCTCGTATTCCTTATTCCTTATGACCTAAGTGTAATTCTTCCTAAATTATGGGCTTTGATTTGACTTAATGCAATCAATCAATGCTTCCATTATTATTATAGAGACTTAATATTAAATGTGTAATTAGAATTACTTAGAGCAATGAGTAGATAGTTGGAGAGTGGTACACGTATTATTTTGTAGTATCGCTGTGGCATTCCCTCATTGGCTCTCAATGGGTCCCCTCATCACTGCCAATTTATATTCAAAACGAAAGTTTAGGCCTATCATTTGAGGTTTGACTTGTCATATTTTGTCTTTTTCTTTAATTTTTTTTTTTTTTTTGGTACATCTTTTTCTTTAATTTGATTCCATTAGGGAGCAATTGACGTATGCATGTCCTTTTAAGTTGTCTCTTCAACTAATTGATAGCAATTCACTTTTCGTACGTATCAGCGTTCTGTTCCTAATCCATTCCACCTTGTTGAGAGTTAGTTTAATCGGTAAATGAATCACTAAAAAACTTGAGTTATTTTGTGACAGTTTTGAGAAACTGTTACTAAATGTTGAATTAGCCACTGAGAAGTGATCAAGTGATTCGGTGTTTTTCATATCACTCGAATATTCACTCAAGTGATTAACCACTTGGAAATTTCAAAATCATTTTAATTTCTTTCATTTCAAAAACAGATCTCTCCTATAAAACAAATATATAAAATTAGTTATCATCAAGACATAAAATTTAAGGTTAGAAACTGCTACAATTGTTACTGTGCGGACATTAGTAGTGAAATTTTGTACCAGTTGCATCAATCTAATCGTTGCTCGATATATCTGGATTCGAGGGGTTACATGTCATGACGACGGTACTAGCAATTTTCTATGAACCGCTTAGAAACTGTCATGAGGCGTCAGGTTTGGATTGTGGTGGTTTGAGTAGTAATTTCACCAAAACCACTACCAATGGCGGCTTAAAAGCAAGGTATTAAAATCCGGATCGGGTATTGAACCGGTCGGGGTACTGAGTTAAGGGTCAATGGGTCAAATCGGGGCCAAACCGGAGCTAAACTAGGACCAAACCGGTGAGTAATTAAAGATTTTAGATTTATAGTATGAAATTCTAAAGGAAAAAGTTAAAAAAAAAAAAATTTAAAAAATTGGGACCCAGACCGGACCGGGAACCGGATCGATCTACTGACCAATTCGGCGGGTTCCGGGCCAGACCGGCCGGTCCGGTCTGGGCCCAAGAACACTGCTAGTTAAAAGCGATGCGGAGCGGTTTGGGCAGTAATTTTAACAGAAAGGCTACCAGTTCGACGCCTAAAAACGACGCTCCCCTCATTTTATCACTTTTTAGCAAAAATTTCTTGCCTTCTCGTCAGTTTTTTGTTTTTTTGTTTTCCTAAAGCTCTCTCGGCTCCTCCAGTTTTCAGAGTGGCTCTCCACCCTAGGTTAGTATATAATTTTTTAATTAATTATGTATGTTAGAATAATTAGTTATATTTTTTGAATTTTTGATTAATTTAGTTTTTATATTATTTGTTATATATTTATTTTAAATTATTTGTTTATTGATTGGGGTGCTAATTTTTATGAATCGGTAATTAAATTGTTTGGGGTGCTGATATTCATATTTGTAATTAAATAATATTGGTTTAGCTAACTAGTTATACTATAGGTTATTAATTTGCTACGAATTAATTATTATATTTTACTTTTTTTTTAATTTTCATTATATTCGTTTTATATATTTCTTCGTAAATTATTTATTTATCATTTGGGGTGCTGATTTCTGAAATTTTTAACATTTCAGGCTATATTTATATGTAATTATATTAATTTGCAATTAATTACCAGTATTAATTTATTTATGAAATTGTAATATGAAATTTTTAATTAATTAGTTATTGATTTGTAATATAGATTGCTCATTAATGATTTATTATGAATTTGTAATTAATATGTAATAGTATGTAATCATTTAGCAAATAATTTTGTGATTTAATTGAGAATTAATTAGGTTGTAATGAATTTTTAATTATTTATTTAAAATTAATGAGTAACTAATTAGAAATTAATTTTCTCACTTACTGTTTACCAATTAATAATAATTATTTTTGTCATTTGAGTGTTGAGATTAAATTGCAGTATTATAAACTGTTTATTTTTTTTGTATATCATATATATACCCTATGGTCTATGAATCTCATGAAGCCCCAAGACCCCCCAGCCTAGAATGTGGATTTTAATTTTTAATCCGAACAATCTTGGGGTGCTCCAATATATATTCAGGATTTCCCAAAATGGGGATTTTAATTGTGCAGCCTTTGAATAACACGCGTGACGCGTGCCAGAAGAGGGTGTCCTTGGGTGATGTATGTGAGTGGCTTCTCTCCGCCATCGCTCCGTTCATTTTCCTTGAAACGTTGTCGTTTTGTGTGCAAAACGGTTGGCATTTTTTTTAAAAGGAACCTCCAACACTATGAAGGATTTTTTTTTTTTCAATAGAATTTATTATTTAAAATTAATATTTTACACATTCAACTCTTAAAATATTTTTCAGTAGCACTCATTATCCTAAAATTATTTTTTGTTTATTTAGCACCCTAAAGTATTTTCCTAATAACACACTTTTTTTTTTACATCCAACACCTTAAATTATTTTTTAGTAGCAACCAACATACTAAAATAATTTTTTGTGCATTTTTCTCTCTCTAAGTAATGTTTCTAATTCTTAGTAGTAAGCGGCAGGGTTCCGGAACCCGGACCGGATCGGCAATTCCGGCCCGGGAACTGGTGCCTAAACCAGTTCGGTCCGGTGACCGAACTGGTTCACTTTTTTAAAAACAAATTGATTTTTTAATATTTTTCCTTAGAATTTCATATTAATAAGCCTAACATATTCAATTTCTCACCGATTTAGTCCCGGTTTAGCTCCGGTTAGGCCCCGATTTAACCCACTGACCCTTAATCCAGTACCCCGACTGATTCAATACCCGGTCCGAGTTTTAATACCTTGGTAAGCGGGATGCTGAGAGCCTATTTGTTTCTGTTTTCTTTAAACAATTTTATAAAATTGTTTTTTTAAAACAAGTTTTGAAAACAAAAAAAATTAAAAAATATTTATTTTAAAAAAAAATTGTTTTTAAAGAAATGTGGTGGCACGTTGGCGGTGATTATATCACCAGTAGTGTGGTGATGATAATGGATAGGTGGTGCCTTGAAAAAAAATAGAATACAACTAAAAATTGTTTTAGTTTTTTAAAAACAACTTTTTATTTTTTGGTTTTTAAAAATACTTCAACGTGCTGTATACCCCCTTTAAAAAAAACACACACAACATCAACCGCTTTACACATGAAAAGGTGACTTTTCAAGAAAAAATGACCGGAATGGATGGCAAAAGGATAAGAGAGAAGCCACGTCAAGATTGATATCATCTTGACGACGTGTGGTGGTGGAATGGAACCAGAAGACCAATCACCTTACTCATATGATGATTCAAAGTTCAACCGTTTCCTCGCGGAAATGGGTCAAAATTATGTAAATAATTTTGGGAGAATTACACTGTGGTCCCATGGAAGCTAACATACGAAGAAATGGTCCCGGGAAAATCTGAAATTACCCTCAAGTCCCAAGGGACCATTTTGTAATAAAATCCAAATGAGAAATGTCTGAAACACCCTTAAGGAAAGGGGAAAAAATGGAGACACATCGGGCTTCTTTTCTTCATTCGAAATAAGCTTCTTCTCCTCATTCTTTTCGTCATTCGAAATCAGGTTCTTTTCCTTCTTTTCCTCATTTGAAATCAGAACGCATTCCTTGTCTAATTTGTGAAACTCGAGACTCGATGATGTGCGACAGAAGGCAGCAGCGTGTGTAACGGTATTGGTAGGATATCTCCGATGTAGTTCAGGCGCGGTCGGCCGAGTAAACGAACTCCGATCTTCCCTCTTCCGTGGTTGGGCTCCAACGAGCGGCATTGTGAAAATCAGTAAGCTTCTACAAGATGTGGATGCAAATAGATGTCAGACCCAAGTATAAATTCCCTTTTTTCAGCGACCTCATTCACAAAATGTGGTTTTTAATTTGTGACCTAATTGCTTAGCAAGTTAGAGGCATAAAAGTTTGATGCTTGCGTTCATATCCATGTTCATATGCTTGCGTTCATATCACTGAGTCCATCTTATGCTTAGCAAGTTGAGGCATAAAATTCATATGCTTAGCAAGTTAGAGGCATAAAAGTCATATGCTTGCATTCATATCACTGAGTCCATCTGAATTGTTTCTTCTTATTTTATGGTTATTTATTTTTCTTTGAATTTTATTTTCTCTTAGATTTTGAAAACCCTATTTGAGATTGTTTTGTTGGAAGACCGTGGCAATCAGTGGAGCTTTTGCAGAGCAATGCTGAGTCTTAGTAGAAGTGAACTTTTTGAGATTGATCTACTACTTGGTTGCCTTCTCCATAAACGTTGTGTAATGATGTTATTGTGAATATGGTTATCTGGTAGTAAGTGATTTTTGTTGGTAACCATACAATTGCTATTTGTTGTGGTTTGATTGTTATGCTTGTTTAAAGTAAGTAACATTTTGTTTATGAAGTTTTGCTTTTAATGCTTGGATGCCTCCAAATTGGGATTAGCTTATTATTCGAGCCAACTATCGTGCTTCCTATGATAACTGTCTTTTAATTAACTTTGTTTTTCCACTTTGCAAGTTTCTTCAAACTTCAAATTCATTTCTGTCTGAGCTTTGCAAGTTCCTGAGTTTTTTTTATCTCATATTTGCTTCCTAGTTTCATCCTTTTGTTTAACTTTTTATTAAGATGAAGAAGAAGCCAATTCCTCTGTTATTATATATATCATACAGTTACTGATATGGGATGAGACTGATCATTAAACTTGCAAGTATTTCATACTTTTAGAGTTAGTGATAGTCAAGCTCTTCTTCTTTGCTCTCTGTGTTCTCAAAACTATGCATTTACTGCTAGCTGAGTTTCTTTTTATTCTTTTGCTTGCTAGTCTCTATTACATATACACTAATTACATAATACAATTTGTACGAAATTAATTGTTGATGCAGTGCCTAACTTGACTAATCAATGGCAAACATATTGCAACAGGAAGAAGTGCTTTGACTTCTCTCCCAGCTGTGTTGGTAGGCGTATAATTACAATTTGTTGTGTCTTTAAAGCTTGTTTACTCTCTTCTTTTTGGCTGGAGGTTATCCTTTTCCCCACGGGGCCTTTTTTTTTTGCATTTTCTTGTGTAGTCAATATAGCTTTGAATTTTGATGCATTAAACTTTACCCTGATGTTATGAGTGTATTTTGGATTTTGTTTTTGCAACTAGTTCATTCCTCTCTACTTTGAGCTTTTAGTTTGCTATTACTCTTCGATGGTTAAGTGAATATTTTATCTATGATATGCATCCAATTGGTTGTTTGCGAGTGTTTCATTGAAAGTGAACTTTTTGAAATATTAGTTACCAAATCTCTGAACTTTGTACTCTAGCCTGGACCTCTAATGCATTAAACTTGACTCTGATGTTATGCATATGCTTTTGATTTAGTTTTCATGATTAGCTCATTCGTGTCTACTCTATGAATTTTTAGTTTGTTCTTAATCTCCAAATGGAACGATAGGTGGATATGAATTTGTTGTCAATGATTTCTTTTGAGATTTGTATGCTTCCAATTCAATTAGGCATTTAGGAGTGGTTCTTGGTTGTTTCTGATTGTGATAGTGTTTCTAAATAAGTGAAGGCTTTGAACTCTTTAGCTTTGAAATCATCTGTTAGGATTTTCAACTCTGACGTATTAAACTTGACTATGATGTTATGTATATTTTTTATTTAGTTTTTTTGGTTAATTCACTCCCCTTTACTCTCTTAATTTTTCGTTTACTATTAGTTTTTTGTTGCATAACATGTTTCTTTTTAAGGTGAACTTGCTGTTTTTGGATTGTGTTTGTCTATAATAATTACTTTTTTGCTTGTGTTATGTTTGAAAGTTTGAGTGGTCATTTTTTTTAACTGTATTGTGAGTCATCACTTATTGGCACAAACTGATTCTACTTCTTGCATTTGTCTTCGTTGTAAATCTCTCAAGTAACAACTCTGGCTCTTTTTCTGTATTTGTCTTGTATTTTCATTTCTGTTAAATACGCTCTAATGAGTTACTATTTGTGTTGCCTGGACTGATTAATTGAATGGTGGTGAAGTTGGAAATAGTTGATAGACTTAAGAGTTACTATTTATGTTATGTGGACTGATTCATTGTCTATTAAGTTCGGTTTTCTTAAATATGGTAATGAGTTAATATATGTTATATTTATTTGTCCCTATCCAACTATTAATCAATTGTGTTATATTTCAATTGTTTGTATAGCTTAATGAGTTGTGAACATAGAGGCATGATGAGGAAAAATATGTGTGATTTGTTAGAAGTACTCAATTGGTCTACATTAGCTTCTTCATTAGTGATTTTGTATTGTATGTTTTCAATTTCCTTCTCTTTCCGCCTCAATATTCTTTCAATCTCATTCGACATATGGTCCCTTTTGTTGAGAATTCTTTGAATCTTTGCTACCATCTCCTCTCCCTCCTGTAATTTCTTTTCCCATCCTTGTAAGTCCTCTGTATGCTTAGATAATGTTCTGTCATGCATTCTTTTAGCTGGTCTATTTTGTTAATATTATTATCATGTTGCCAGGTTTTATCTATTTGTTTGGTGTCAGGATATTTTGTAATTGTCTCAAGTTTTCTTACTTGTGAACTACCACTCAACTATTATTTGGCCCAAAAAAACCTCCTATCCTCATCTAAAGTTGGGAGCTTGTCATTATAAGGAGGCTACAGAGGCTGCTGCTGAACGTCCACAAGGAATATTTCAAGCTACTTAAGTTGTCTCGAACTTTGAGGTTTGGTTTATTGAATTATAAATTTACATATCACACAGCTGAAAAGTTTCAGCAGTTAAAGCTTTATGACATTATTTGCACCAATGTTCTTGTTTTGTCTGCATTTTTTAATCATTAGTAATCAGCAATTATAAGGCATGGTTTGTGTTTCCAACTAGTTAATTCCTCTCTACTTTGACATTATTCGCACAAAAAATGACTGGTTTGTGTTTCCAACTAGTTGTTTTGGTTCAGATAATTTTTGGAATTGATGGCAAGTCCTCATCTTCTGATCATTCACTGGTGTTCAAAAATGCATAAAAATGACTACTAACATTTGATGCTTTTGTGAGATTTAGGCACTTTGCTCCATCAAAATTAGTTTTTATGTTCAAACAACAACTGGCAAAATTGTCTAACGTTACTTTGTCAATAAGAGTATAGTAGTTATTGTTTGTTTGGTTATCAAGAGAGAAAAGATGGAGTAAGTAATCCATTGGGGAAGCTATTTCAAACCTACCATGTGGCAAATGATAACCTGTTTGGTAATAATGTGTAATTTGATATCTTTTTTGGCCTCCTCTATTCTTGTTTGAAAACATGGACAATTTTATTAAAAGGAATGTTTATAAGTAAAATAGAGTGGAGAGATAGACATTCATGTCATATCTATATGCCTCATCCCCCTTAATACCACAAATGGAAGTATTAAATTCTCTTAAGAAAATATAAATATCCCATATAATAATCTTTATAAAGAATCATATTAGCTTAATTCATGAATAGTTCATGAATAGAGGCCTAAATTCTTCTCTACCATTGGTTGAAAATTGATGATTATTGAGTATCCACTAGTTAGTCTCCTAACAAATATACGACTTATAACTCATTTCATAAAGAAGTGAGTTCAAATTTTGTTCTAAGTATGATAACTTTTATGTAGACCATTAAGAACTAGCTTGAACTTTTCTATCCCACAAAAAACTGCAATCCCTAGTTTTGACCGAGAAGTCAACAAGTTTTTTTTTTAATTTGGTAGATGGTATTACCCTTTTGAGGCTTAGAGCATAGTTTTCAAAAAGCCAATCAATATCATTATTAAAGAACATGTTATCCAATTCCAGCTTTTATGCATTAAACTCCCAAAATATGGGGATCCGCAGATGGTATAATCTTAAATGAAGTCCACCATACTTCACAGGTAGTTTGATTAAAAAATAAATTTAAATATAAGAATAAATACTCATTCAGGTCTCAAAAAGAAAATAAAAGATTAATAAATATAATAATAATAATAATAATAACAAAATACAAAACAAAAATTATACATCCTACTCTCACTACAGCTCCTTGCACCATGCGTAGTTGTCTTCATAGTTTTTCTCTGCGCCCTTTTCCTGAAAATAATCCAACCACCTATTCCACAATTGCCATGATTTCTTCCACTTTTTTTTCTCTTTCTTGTTATTTTTTTTTTGCACAAACTATTTAGGATCAACCCATCAATCCATATAACAGCCAACGTTCTGTTCTGTTCTGTTGCTTGTCTTATATTTCAAAGTTTGGGTAGTCGTTGTTTTCGGACATGGATTGATTCAATTCTGTATTTAAATATTATGGTCTGCCATGTTTGGTCTTGTAAATAAAGTTTTGCTTATATGATAAGATTTGGGGAAAATCCCAAAATTTTCTTTGGCTATGTGTTTGGTTTATGAAAAATTCTGAATCTGATGGGCCTCTTTTTACTGCATATGTTAAATTTCTTAGTAGATCCATGTTAAATGTTTAGCAGCATATAATTTAACAGTGAAGTGCAGTAGCTCTTTGTATAAAAGTATGACCTATTTTTCATTAACCATGTCCAGGAAAGGAAGATGTAAACAGTTGGTTCTGGCAAAAGCAAACAACGAACAAACAGCCCCACAGGAACAAGGCCAGCCAGCTTTTCTGGCTATACTATATTCACGGAAGAGTTTTTCAGCCAGAAGGAGAACAAGCAGAAGGGAAAGGTGAAGGACAAAGAGAAGACAAAGGTGAATAAGGTCCACAATTTTCAAAAGTCAAACCTAGAGGTGAGGGAGGCTTGGAATGCATTAAGTGAAGAGAAGAGAAAAGAATATGGTAAACGGGCTAAAAAATTAAGAGGCCCTAGCAAAGGGAAGACGTATGTCGTTCCATTTTTGACACGATGCGCACCAAAACAGTTTATGGCTGTGTGCAAAAACTTGAAGTCCAGACCCAACGCCATGAAAAGGCTGAAGAATATTGGGTTTGACAAGCTGGTGCATATTTGTTGCCCACAAATAAACCGTCACATTTGCGCGGAGTTCATGCGATGTTTTGACCCTCCGACCAACCAAATCTTATTTCGAGGGCAAACGCGTGAGTTAAAGCCTAAAGATGTGCACCAATTGCTTGGTCTGCCTAATGGTGAGGTAAATATTCAAGCACATGTGAACGAGGAAGATCGGATATTCAAGGACCTTAGGAGCGTATACAAAAATCTAAAATACCAACAAATAGGGGATTTGTTGATGGGTGCTTTAGATGAAAATTTTGAGTTCCTCTTTGTCATTTTCGCCTTAGGAACCTTATTGTCTCCAAGTGCGAGTATTTATGTTAGTGACCGTGTCTTAAAGTTGATGACACTAACAAAAGATGCACTTGGTCAGTTCAATTGGTCATCCTTCATTCTAAATGAAATTTGTGCTACAATTAGGGATTTCTAGAAGGAGTTGAGGAAAGAGAACGCTAAAGGCAAAAAAACTGTTGGAGGTTGTATATACCTCCTCATGGTACGTGTCTATATTGTCTTTTTTTCTGCAGTTGGAAATGTCAATGTATAATTGCTAATTGTGATGCATATGTGATGCAGATGTTTTGCCTGCAACATTTTCCTCTGGCCAATATGAAAGCAACTAAAGATGAAGATGCCATCCTTTATTGGAATGAGGAAAGGGTGAGGAGCAGAGTTCAACTAGAGAAATCAAGCAAAAAAGGGCTTCTCTATGGTGTCGGGCTGGGGGATGGCCCTTCATCTAGATCATTTAATCCTGAAACAATGCTAACACACCCGGTGATTATGACTATTTAAATATGTACACTGTTGTAGACTGCATTTCAGTTAACTTGGTAATGCCTTAATTAGAAAATATGATCTGTATGTTAATGTTACAGGAATTACAGCGGACATACACTAGGTTGGTTGGCATTATTGGCAACGAGCTCCTTTGCGCTTCAAAATAGGTTGTTGCATGGAAACAACATCGACGTCGACGACGAGAAGGACGATGAAGATGAAGATGAAGATGCAACAATCTACAAGGCATCAAGTTCAACGATTTTTGAGAAGGATGATGACAAGGCAGCTGAAGAGGAAGAAAATGAAGATGATAAGGAAGAGGAGGCATACACAAAAGTGGAGGAGGATGAATCAGAAAGTGAAGACAATGGCCGCGATGATAAGGAGGATGACGAAGACGGTAAACACCATGATGCCATCATCGAAATTGAAGCACATGATGGAGGGGAACCAGCAAAAGAAGAATTCCAGCAGCATGAACATGGAGAAAACCAGCAAGAAGGGAGTGATGTGGAAGTGAGAAGGTCTAAAAGGATCATAACTCCTAGTTGGGTTGTCAAATCTCCATGGATAGATGCAACCAGAAAGTATAAAGGGAAGAGAAAAGTTGACGAGAAGGATATTTTATTTCAGTTATGCACAACGCGGTGTAATGACGAAGACGACGACAAGTAAGTTTGTAGTAATACGTTGCAATTGTATTACATTGTTGTTATAGTAATAATTACATTTTTTGCTGTTTGTTTTATTTCAGGGAGTTCGTGGCAATGCATGATGACTTCCTCACAAGGAGGGAACTCCAGTGTCTAAGACCAAGATCATGGATCAATGATAGGGTATGCCACTGGAATTAAGTTATGTGCTATCGCTTTGCTGTCATATTTTCGTTTCGTAACATTTTCATGTCATTGCTGCAGTTAATGATGATGGTCGCAAAGACCTTTGTTGCTGATCAACAACAAAAGGAGGGTAGAGTAACAAGACATATATTTACTGCCGATTTCACGCGAAAACTTGTTACTAACCCATTTAGATGGTCTTTGCCTTACCATAAAACACAAATCCTCCCTAAGTACGTGGGATATAACATTGGGGATTGTGATTTCATATTTGCCCCATGTGTTTGGAATGATCACTGGTTCTGCTATGTTGTTGACACCAAAGCCATGCGCTGCTATGCCCTTGACTCGTTGGTTGACATACGAACATATAGTAGGAGGCAGCGGGAATTGGAATCGGGGTGTAAACCAATAGAGCCAAAAAAGAAGATGGGGAAGCGTAAAGGAGAGATTAACCCAAAGGAACACATGGCACAAGCAGTTGTATGGAATATTGTCACCTGACACCTCACACTTTGTTTACATTCATATCCCTTACTGATGTTGTATTTCTTTTTTCAGCGGAATTGCTTATTCCAAATTCTACAGAGAGTGAAGCCACAACTGTTTGCCGATGAGAAAAAAATAGAGATGGGCTTCACCTGGGCAAAAGTACATGTACAACATGACAGGTGAGTTGCCTTTGTGGTTTGTGTTTATAGTTTTACATTATATGAAAAATGACTGTTGTGGTTTGTTACCTGTTAATGTGTTTGTGTAGAGATTCTTGTGGTGTGCATGTACTATCATGGCTACAGATGTGGGATGGCACTGAGCAAGGGCAAGATGGATACACCATGCCGTACTATACCACTGATGAGCTCCAAGAAATGAAGGTCGGGTTCTTGTGGTGGCTTGTTACTCATCCGCTGAACAAACATGTAGACAAGGTTATGTCTTTGGTTCGAGGCATGCATAAGAGGAGCAGAACCAATTAGGTAATCATTGAACCTCTTTGTCAGCTCCGATCCATGTTATTGTTCTTATAATGCATGCACAAATTCCATTTCGAGGTTATGTTTATTATTTTTTTGTGGAAGATTTTTTTTGTACTCATTTGGTTCATGGTTTTGAAATCTGGATTTTAACATATTAAATTATTGTTCATTCCCTTCCATTCTGATGTATGATGATTTTACATAGTGGCTACTGGCAAATTATTTTAGGTATGAAGTTTTCATTCCCTTTGTATGTTTTATTTTTCATGTTGAGGTCTTATTCAGTAGATGAATTATTTTGGTGACATTTTTTGGCTGGTTTATTGCCAATTCAAATAAGCAGTAATTATAATGTGTATGAGAATTGTATTAGCAATGCATGCTTTTGGTGTTGGCGAGTCTCTGCTTGATATTGCAAATTGTGGAATTCCTATGTTTTGACATATCTGATAGTAAGCATTAAATTTAATTTCAGCAGGCACGAATGCATTTGACTCCAGTTCTGGATGACTGATTCTTCTCCT
Organism: Inga oerstediana; assembly: GCA_963210345.1. Taxonomy (NCBI): domain Eukaryota; kingdom Viridiplantae; phylum Streptophyta; class Magnoliopsida; order Fabales; family Fabaceae; genus Inga; species Inga oerstediana. Next base: position 70,725,765 of record OY723401.1, read on the forward strand.
CTCCCTGACAACTGATATAGCAAAGAAAGCTCCATTTCAAGTGCTAAGTCTGGCCTTGTCCATTATACATGACCTGTAAATTTGAAGCCAAATAAAGCTGGAATATGTGACTTTTAAACAAGACATCCCTTGGGCAGAAATCAGCAGTCACCTCTCTGAAGAACATGCCTTGTTATCTGGAGCTACAATCATTAACATTAACCTTCGTAGTCATGTTGATTTTGCCATTTATGCACTGAAGAAGCTACTTGTTTATTCAGTGAAAGGAAAAAGAAGCTCTATATTGTTTTTCTCTGTAATGGTCGCCTCCTAGTATGTTGTAGAAACTTTGTAGCCTTATTTGAATTGGCAATTTATGTACACAAAGAAGCTACTTGTTTATTCAGTTAAAGGAAAAAGAAGCTTTGTAATGTTTTTCTCTGTAATGGTCACATCCTAGTATGTTGTTGAAACTTTGTAGCCTTGTTGAATTTCTAGTTAATGAAATGAAGAAGAAGGTGATACTTTATTCGTTCAAATACAAGAGATGGTTCTAGTTTATTCATATAAGCATGCCCTGGTGCCTCCGCAATTGGGCCAAGTGCTGTCACACCAGAGAATTCAATGATGTACACATTTGTCAGGTGCCATGGCACTAGGGCCAAGTGCCGTGGCACGGGTGTGTTAACAATTTGCTTATGCACGTTTTTCATTGTCTCAGCAGCTTTTCTTCAATTAGTACCATATCGTACTGTATCGCTTGCCATCGGACCAACACATTGCGTGAGTGTTTCGGAATTTCCCAAACCTAGGTTTCACCTCATAAGTCGTAATGGTAAACCAAACACACACTGAGACTCACTTGACAATTCATAATAACATAAGTGTGTTAACAACTCGAAGGGCTCCACTGACAACTCAAGGGGCCTCCACTGACAACTCTAAGGGCATTCACTGACAACTCTAGGGGCATGCACTGACAACTAAAGGGGCGTTCAGTAGCAACTCAAGGAGCCTCCACTGACAACTCAAGGGGCCTCCACTGACAACTCTAGGGGCATTCACTGACAACTCTAGGGGCGTTCATTAACAACTGAAAGGGCCTCCACTGACAACTAAAGGGGCATTAATTAACAACTCTAGGGGCCTTCACTGACAACTCTAGGGGCCTTCACTGACAACTAAAGGGGCATTAATAAACAACTCTAGGGGCCTTCACTGAAAACTCTAGGGGCCTTCACTGACAACTCTAGGGGCATTCACTGACAACTCAAGGGGCCTCCACTGATAACTCAAGGGGCCTCCACTGACAACTCTAGGGGCATCCACTGACAACTCTAGGGGCGTACAGTAACAACTCTAGGGGCCTGCACTGACAACTCGAGGGGCCTCCATTGACAACTCAAGGGGCATCCACTGACAACTCTAGGGGCCTTCACTGACAACTCAAGGGGCGTTCATTAACAACTCCATGGGCATACACTGACAACTCTATGGGCCTACAATAACAACTTGACGTCCCTTCGTTTACAACAAAATTTACATCAGCTTAAAACATTCAAAACATGACAGTGGTTTACACAAATTTCAACATTACTGCATAAATTTATATTAACAACTCCATAGGCATACACTGACAACTCCATGGGCCTACAATGACAACTTGACGTCCCTTCGTTGACAACAAAATTTACATCAGCTTGAAACATTCAAAATATGACAGTGGTTTACACAAATGTCAACATTACTACATAAATATATATTAACAACTCCATGGGCATACACTGACAACTCCATAGGCCTACAATGACAACTTGACGTCCCTTCGTTGACAACAAAATTTACATCAGCTGGAAACATTGAAAACATGACAGGGGTTTAGACAAATGTCAACATTACTGCATAAATATATATTAACAACTCCATCGGCATACACTGATAACTTTAGTTCCATACATTGACAACATAATTTACAACTCATTACAACCTTCCATAAATGAAAGTGGGATACCAAGCCATATTATATCCAACCTTCATTTACAGCTGAAAATGCATGCACAAGTAACACAAAAGTGACATACCATTGCTATATAACTAGTATGGACTTATAGCTATTCATATTTACACAAATACTATGATATGCACTTTCCAAAAATGAAAAGAACCAAAATGAGCATGATTTATCAGCTTGGATTAGGATTCTTGCAGGTCTTTACAGTGTGGCCAGCTTCATTGCACCTGCCACAATGATAAACCCTTTTGTCTTGAAACTGAGATTCAATCCTTTTTCGTTTTGGCCTTCCTGGGGGCCTTCTAGTAAGTAGTGGTCGCAATAAATTCTGAGTCATCAGCTGTGTTACTGTAAGGGCTTCAGCACGTGGGCATTCATGCATTGCTACAGGCCTCATGGGCGTTGCATATATTTTTTCTTGGGTACAAACTTTGTAGCATTCATCGACGTACGAGTAGACACTACGATGAACTAACTTGATTGCTGCACATGCATGTGGACAAGGGATTCCGCTCATCTGCCATACAAGGCAAGTGTATGTGTGCCCTATGAGGTCAACACTCAGATGGATGACTTGGCTGTCACACACTGTTGCAACTGAAATCATATCATCACCATAATATTCACATTACAGATTTTCAGCGCCCTTGACTTGTTCCATCAACTTAGACTCTATATTCGGCCCAATCCCATTCCTCCAATTTCTCATCGCTGCTTTGTACGCAACCATCTTCTTGGCTAATTTTTCTCTATGCTTATGAATGAAAACATCAACATTGTGCTTCCTCTCTTTCAATACCCAAGCGTTAAATGACTCCGCAACATTTGATGTTAATTTATCCCATCTTTTGTGAGGAAACTTGCTTTGTGCCCATCTTTCAACGTCTCCTTCAGTCTCAACCCACATACCTAACTCCAGAGAAAACAATTTCAGCCTACCTAATGCAACATTATATTCATGTTCTGTCGTGCATATGCAATAGCATCAAGCATTTTAAGTGCATCTTCTTTGTTGTTCGAAGAAGTCCTATCCTTTACTCTTCTAAGCTTGACAAACTGTGAACTAAAGTTTTCCTTCACGTGTCGGTAACAAAATGCGTGTCTCTAAGATCCAAATATACAACAAATAGCACTTATGATGGCAAGATTCCTATCTGACACTATTGTGATTTCCCTTGTGCCAATGATATCCTTCACAATCTTTAGAAACCAACTCCAATCATCATATGTTTCTCCACTTACTATGCCATATGCCAAGGGAAACAATTGATCATCAGCATCATACGCATTAGCTGAAACCAGTGTTCCCTTGTAAGGACCACTGAGGTGACATCCATCTATATACAGTATGCCTCGACACCCTTGTAAGAAGCCTTTAATCGAGCAACCATAAGCAATGAATAGCCTCTCAAATCTGTCACCCTCAGAGAATTCACATTGGGCTACCGTGTTTGGATCGGTCTCTATAAGCCTATCACATATCCAAGGAAGAGTCATGTATGAATCTTCAACGCGGCCATGTATTTCCATCAATGCTCTTTCTTTTCCTCTGTACGCTTGACTATAATTTAGACGCACCCCGTAATCTCTATACATATCACTCATAACCTCATTTGCATTCTTGTCTATGTTACACCTCAAACTGTCTGCGATTATTGATGAGGTTAATTTGGATCTCTTCAAGTGAGGTACAAGTAGATTATCCTGTGTGTCATGTTTGTGGTCACCTTTGAAAGTCCTTATAGTGAGGAATTCTGTATCTTGTCGTTCACCCATTGAATATGCTCCCAAGTACCATGGACATCCATCAACCATGCATTTGGCGATGATCTTTTCCTTATTGGTTTTTACATATTTATATGCAAACTTGTGGGCAATGCCATACTTGTATAATGTTTGTCAAAGGCCATCTGCATTGATAAAAACTTGTCCCTCCCCAATTATAAGATCCTTCCACTTTGTAGAGTTCATTTCAGGTGTTCGTATTAGCACCATTTGGACAGCGCATTGCAATGTAGGTGAATCTTCAATAGACATAGTGGCTAATCCTCTATCCCAACCTTCTGACAAGTTATCAAACATGCACCACATTGCAAAGTAAAACATGTTACTAATGACAAGCTCATTTGCATTCGTTCACAAGCTTTTTCTTATAACGATTTTACACTTACACATATTGCTTATCACATCGATCATCCCTTATTGCCGTTGTATTATCATCTTCATTTTGTCTTTCATCTACATAGACATGCCCACTTTCTCCACTATAATTGATTAAATGTTCAATTGCTTCATCATCTAGTATGTCCACAAATGTTGTTCTATCACACGGCAATGTGAACTTCATAACAAGTCACCGCTCTCTTTTCCCACAATGGAGGATATCATTGTTTTAAACTCTTCTAAACTTGTTCCTTCCTTAATGGTTCTAGATCTGACGCTTCCACCAACATATGTTAAATCACCATCTCTACTGACTTCAAACCTTCCACTTATATGAAGGAAACATAGTAGATTCTTGCCGGACGTCGTAGCCATCTCTGCTGTCTACTGCACAAAAAAGTTGTCATTAACAATGTCAGCAGCCTTAGTAACAAATGACACAGCCCCTATTAATAACAATTTCTTACTACATAATCAACACCGCCAACCACACATATTTCACACCTTGTTCATTAAATCCCACTTATAATGACTGAAAACGGCACAAAACACTGAAAAACATTCCAAACTTTTCAGCCCCATTCCAAACACCATTACACCTTCAAGGAAGGAACATTTAAATATGACCTCTAGTTGTTATTAACAAGTTATGGAGCCTCCATTGACAACTATCGCTGCTGCCATTAACAACTTTTTTTCCCTATGCAAATCAGATTATGTAGCCCCTAACCTTTGACCCTCATCTTCATTCCTTACCTCTTCTATTGCAGAAACACACCACCATGAACCAGAAAACAGAGCATAATGACTAAAAAAAACAGAGCACACAAAATCATACCAAAACACATTGAAACCTTAGCCATAACATATCCCTTGCATTTATAAGACCTTCCTTTATAGCTTGCAAGCATATGGAGGACAATTCCCACAAAAATCTTGACCAAAACAAATATCAATAAAAAAAACCTTTAGTTGTCACAAAACTCATTTAAATATGACCTCTAGTTGTCATTAACAACCTAAGGCGCCTCCATTGACAACTATCGCTGCTTGCATTAACAACTCTTTTTTTCCTACGCAAATCATGTCATGTAGCCCCAAACCTTTGACCCACATCTTCATTCCTTGCTTCTTATATTGTAGAAACACAGCACCATACACCAGAAAATAGAGCTAATAACACAAAAAACAGAGCATACAAAACCATACCCAAAGACAATGCAAACTTTGTCAAACCATATCCATTGCATTTAATAGATCTTCCTTGTTAATTTGCAAGCATATACAGGACAATACCTATCAAAAGTACATAACTTTTTCCATTTTCATGATCAAAATGAACATGACTCAACAAAACCTAAAGCTATGTTTACCAACTAAAAAGAATATGTGAGTTAGATGCAATAATCAAGACAAGAGAGTGGATGCCATGAATTCCCTACCTTAATCTTCAACCATGGATGCTGATCTTCGCTGAGTTTTTCCCGCCTTCTCCAGACTTCTTCCGGACGTAATATGCGTGATTCACAGCATTTAATCACATATTTTACTGTTTGTCTGACAGGGGCAATTGTGACTTTTCTCACCTGGATTTTATTACAAAATGGTCCCTTGGGACTTGAGAGTAATTTCAGATTTTTTCGGTACCATTTCTTCGTATTTTAGCTTCCATGGGACCATAATGTAATTCTCCCAATAATTTTCGATCCACTATTTGACATGACATAAGTTCCTGCTTAGGGATATGCAAGCTATGTTGAAAATTAATTAATATTTTAATTTGAAGGATTAGGAGACTGGGTGGAATGATAATGTGAAGATGGTGTATTTAATTTGTCTTGTATCCGAGAAATAATTTATCCCTTTGTTTGGTAAATTACTGAATACTTCCTATTGAATACACAAGCATCACTTTCAATTTATAGTACTATTATAGTTTATAGCCTTTGATTTGGCTTTAGGTTCAATCAATTCAGTGGGAATATTTCTCAGGATATTCCCTTATTTTTGAGAATATTCCCTCAAAATATTTCAAGAAATATTTATTCTTAAAGTGGTGGGGTGGTTAGTTGCACGAAAAGTGTGTGTGATCATTTGACCACCAATCCACCTTGACATAATACACCTTGACATAAGTAATGTAAAATATATATATATATATATATATATATAGTAATCTTTGATCTTTAATTAAGCCTACCAATAAGCTTAAATAAGGAATTGATAAATTAAGACAAAAAATTTATAAGTTCATATAAGAAATTCATAACTTTTGTTTTTAAGTAAAAAATTCACTTACTTTCTCAGATCATTCATTAGTTTAAATAAGGAATTCCTAAGTTTAGACAATTAATTGACAAGTTGAGATAAGGAATTTGCAACTTTTATTTAAGTAAAAAATTCACTTACGTTCTAAAGTTATTCACAAGTTTAGATAAAAGAATTTTTAAGTTCAAATAATGAATTGACAAGTTGAGAAAAGGAATTACCAAGTTCACAATTCCTTATCTAAATTTGGGTAATTATATTTTTCAATAAAATGAATGGCAAGGGCAAATTAGTCATTTTCAGTTTAGACACTAGAACCTCTGTGGGAATATACAAATTCAGGCCACCTTTATGTCTGTTCAATATTTTGGAGTTTTTTTTTCAGGGACTTTCCCTTTAATATAAGACATATTTGGGGAATATAATTGATCTTAATCATAGGCATAAGACATAATTTTCATATTTGTCAACAATTTTCTAATTTACCCTTATTGATATTCCCTCAACAATAATCAATGAAGAGAGAAAATGAGGAAATTAAGGAAAATAATTAAGGTGTTTTAGTAAATACATGCCATATTAACTAACTTTCTTAATCTAATCAAATTAGGTAAATACTCCCTTTGATACGTAATATAAACACTTAAACTATATCACAGGAAATAAGAAATGACAGTTAAAGTCATTTAAAATATCATGAAATATAAAATTTTTTCACTTTTATTCTTCTCTAGAAATATGTTTAATTCTATTGGGAAGGTTATTTGAAAGAAGGGGGATATAATGAGTAGGTAAAATCATTGTTCTTAAAATCGGACCGGACCGGCCGGTTCGGACCGGAAACCGGCGAACCGGCCAACTGGCCGGTCCGGTTCAACCAGTGGACCGGCACTGTTCCGACCCGGTCTGACCCGGGGTTGACCCGGTCAACCCAGGGTGAACCGGTGCAACCCGGCCGGTTCACGGGTTGCATTTTTTTTTTAAACTTTATTTTTTTAAGCTCCAAATGACATTTTTCCTACTTTTTTTTTTCAGAAAAATTATTTTCCTAAAATTTTTTAATTTTCAATGAGTTTTAAAAGGATTATGGAATATTTTTGGCATTAGTTGGAGAAACATTCTTATGTACTTAACAATATTTTTGTGGATATTAGGTTTAGAAGGTTATATTGGACTATTGGTTAGAAAAAAACTCTTATTTAGTTTTTTAAATGGTATGGATAAATATTTAAATTATATATTTTTTTTTAATTGACCCCGGTTTGACTACCGGTCTGACTCCCGGTTTGACTCCGGTCTGACCCACTGACCCTTGACCCAGTACCTCGACCGGTTCAGTGCCCGATCCGGGTTTTAATACCTTGGGTAAAATTAAAAAGTGAATATTAATCACAAGAATAAAATAAAAATAACAGTATTAATTAAACAAAAAGTTATTTATATTCTAAATTATAACTTCCATCGAAAAAATGCTCTATATTAGGGATAGGATAAGGTATGTTTTATGTTAAGTTCAGGAGGAAGTATTAAACACTAGAGGCCAGACCCATCCCTATTATTTGAGGACTTCCATGTCACAGGGCCCAAGGTTGTCTACTTGTGCATGTTCGATGAATAAATTAAAGGGAGAATTACATTTAGATCCTATGAAAGAAAAAAAATAAAAAAATGGTCCCTGTACATTACAAAATAAAAAAATGGTTTTATTAACAACTTCATGAGCCTGTATTGACAACTCATTAATAACTCCATGAGCCTATATTGACAACTCCATAGGATCATTTTTTTATTTTGTAATTTATATGGATCAATTTTTCATTTCTCTTTTTTTTAGGATCTGAATATAATTCTTCCTAAATTAAAGGAATCAGTTTTATCGTCATACAGATGTTTTCCTGTCAACATCCATAACCTTTCGTCTAAGGCCTTCCAATCAGTCTTATCCTTTGTTCAGTATGTTAATAAAAAATAATTAAATATATCAAGTTGTCTTCCAATAATACAATGCTCATATATATATATATTTTTTTATTAGTATCCGGGGTGCGGACGCGGGATTGAACCCGGGAGAGGAGGTACAAAAGCCTCACTCCTATACCAAATGCACCGGATGCGCGGCGGCTACAATGCTCATATATTTGTCCCAGTCCTTATCATGTGATCATATATTTTCTTTGAAGAGTGAAGACGACTCAGTGCTTATCTCAAGAAGTCTATTGCTTGGCTTGTCTCATCTACGTCTTTTCACACACATCATCTTATCCCTCATTTCACCATTATTAGCGCCCTCCATTGATTAGTTTACTTTTGAATTTTTTGTTTGGTACAAAAATTTTAGAAAAGAGATTGAGCTCACCTGTAATATAAGGATAAGGAAATGACGAAATCTCCTTTACTCCTAGATTATATTAATGTTGGGTAGGATAAACTGTCAATTAGCCTCAGACGTTTACCTAGACACCCAAAAACTAGGATGCCTCCTCAAACGTCACGATGGAAACGTTTTATACCACTCCCAAAAATCCAACCCAGACATTGATCCGAACGATCTTCGGGTGCCTCCAATATATATTCAGGTTTTCCCAAAATGGGGATTTTTATTGTGTTTTTAATTGTGCAGCCTTTGAATAACACGCGTGCTAGAAGAAGAAAAGGGTGTCCTTATGTGATGTTGGTTAATGGCTTCTCTCCTCTGCTTTTGCAAAACGGTCCGTTCCTTTTGTTGAAACGCTGTCGTTTTGTATGCAAAGTGATTGGCGTGGTTTTTTTTTTTTTTTTTTTTATAGTACATGAAAACTACAAACACCTCAGAAGCTATCATCCTGAGTTTACCTGCGATCTCGACTTATTTTGATCATTAAGTAATAAGCTCGTAATAACTACAGGAGGTGATTCAGTGATATGGAGATCCAACGCCATCTTCCAAGCCTCCTTTGCCATGGTGTCTGCAACTGTGTTAACATCACGATTACAATGTAACATTCCGACTTCCCAGTCACGATCCATCAACGTCTGAATCTCCATAATAAGTTGAAACTCTGGGTGTTCTTGAGACACCATTACCTAAATAAGTTCCATGACTTCACAACAATCACTCTCAATAAGGATTTGTCTGTATCTTTTATCCCAGGCAATTTTAAGACCTCACAATATACCTCATGTTTCAGCAGAGACCACCGTCCCTTGGCCAATTTGATACATGAACCCCAGCAAAAACTCACCATTTTAAAGGAGACCTCCATCGCTATGAAGTATATTTTTTTAATAGAATTTATTATTTAAAATTAATTTTTTACGCATTCAACCTCTAAAATATTTTAGTACTTATTATCTTAAAAATTATTTTTTTGTTTATTTAGTATCCTAAAATATTTTTCTAATAACACACGTTTTTTTACATCCAACACTTTAAATTATTTTTTAGTAGCAACCAATATTTTAAAGTAATTTTTTACGCATTCTTTTTTCTCAAAATATGTTTCTAATTCCTAGTAGTAAGGAGTATCCTAAACTCCGGATCCTGAGAGCCTATGTGTTTCTCCCCCCCCCCCCCCCCCAATACAGTTTTATAAAATTGTTTTCTACAAACAAGTTTTGGAAACAAAAAAAAAAATCTATATAGATATTTATTTTAAAAAATCTGTTTTTGAAAAAAAGTGGCGGTAGCTATCGCTGGCTAGTGGTCATCACTGGTAGTATGGTGTTGATAGTGGATAGATGACACCTCAAAAAATAAAAATTAAAAAATCAAGAAAACAAATAAAATTTTTTTAGTTTTTAATTTTTTTTATTTTTTGGTCTTTTAAAAAATTATTGAAATTTTTTTTCAAACAATTGTTTTTTTTTTAAAAAAAAAAGAACTATTCTTAAAAACAAAATAAAAAAAGTCTTAAGTGTTTCCTAAAAAAAATAGTTTTGGGTGATGGGTTCACAAAATATTTAAGATATTGATTGCTAGTGAATATATAATTTTAAGTTGTTAGATGTACAAAACATAATTGTTACCAGAAAAATATCTAAGATTACTAGGTGAACACAAAATTAATCTAAGATTCTAAGATAATGATTGTTATTGAAAATATTTTTAGGACGTTAGATGTATAAAAACTTTTATTTTTGAATACTAAATATTACTGAAAAAATATTTTAAAGTATTAGATATTCTCTTTAAAAAGCACAACATCATTGATAAAGGATAGATGATTGTGCTAGGCCAATTTATAATTACTCTTTTAAGTTATTAATGGATTCCAATTTTCATCCAAAATAAAAAGAAAAAACACAACATCAACCACTTTACACATTAAGGGCTTATTTAGTTTGAGGGGAGGGGAGGGAAAGTGGGTGGAGGGAAAAATTTTTTTAGTTGAATTTAAAAAAATTAGAGAAGTGTGGTTAAAAAATTTTAATTAATTTTTCTTACTCTTTTATCTTATATATTCTCTTTATTAAAATTTTATTACCCCACTTCTTCAATCTTTTAAAATTCAATTCATAAAAATTTTCCCTCTCCTCCATCATAGTAACAGAACCATCATAGTATTTTTTAACTACTCAAAAAAAAGAAAGGGTGGTTATTGGATCATTTTCCGATCTAGGTCTGATAGACCTTCTCCATTTTTCTCTTTATTCTAAGGTAAAAATCAATTCCATAATAGAGTCGTATGTAATGCACAAAAGATACCTGTACGGTTGTTCAATCTTTATTTTTTTTTTATTCTCTCCAAAGCCCTCACCCCAACCAGACTTTAAATGGTGTCTTTCCAAGGAAAAGGAGAGGGGCAACATCATAGGAGAGAAGCCACGACCATAATGGACATCATCAAAGTTGAAAGGTAATTATTTTTTTAATTAATAATTTAATTTTAAGGATTAGGAGACCGGGTGGGATGATAATGTATTTAATTTGTCTTGTATCCGAGGAATAATTTATCTCTTGTTTAGTATATTACTGAATACTTCCGATCACTAGAGGCCGGGCCCATACCTATCCTGAGGCCTCACATTTCACAGGGCCCTAGGTTGTCGACCTGTCTCTGTTCAATGAATAAATTAAAGGAATCAGTTTTATCGTCATACGAATTAAACAATACTACCTGTCAACAGCCATAACGTCTTGTCTACAGTTCTTCCAATCAGTCATATCCTTTATTCTATTTTTTTGTTGCCATCCTTATCCTTTATTCAGTGATAATGCCTTAGTCATATCAGACGTTATGTTTCAGAAAGTTTAAATAAAACAAAATTAAACATGGGAAAATCCCTCAAAAAGGACTTGAAATTCATGAAAAGATAGACATGTCACCTAAATTTCTAAAATCTTGCAGAGATGCTTGGTAATTTATCAGGGATTTATAAATTCAGAGAAAATGATCGATTTTTCCTTACTTATTTTTTTTATTAAAATAATAAATACCTTGCCGGCCGGCGGGCGCATGCGGCAGTCAGCCGATTCTAATAGGCCCCCAGTGGCGGAGGTTGGCGCCGGCTGGGGGGCTTCGGTTAGGGGATATTCGGACGAAATATTCCCTAGCTTTGGGAATAATTCCTAAAGTTGGGGGGTGAGGGTTTGAACCCCCACCAGTGGTCATACACAAAAAGTGCATTACTATCAGGCTAGCAAGCTCTTTAATATATATAGTGTAACACTCTAAATTTTATTCACAAAAAATATATTGTAATTATTTTAAGTACATCAATAAAATGTTGAATATTCATGAATTTGGATTTTATAAATTTTGAAATATTCATATTCATAAGGAAATGGGTAAATTAATTGAAGAAATGAATTAAATTACAAATGTGATAGCAAAATAAGAATTTTACCAATTTAGCCCAAGATTAATTGGGGTGTTACACTCTATATATAGTCCGACACCGGCGGGGGGCTCTGGCCAGGGAATTATTCCCAAAGCACAGAATATTCCCTGGCGGGAGCCCCCCACCGGTGTCGGCCGCCCACCGGTGTCGGACTATATATATAGTGTAACACCCCAATTAATCTTGGGCTAATTTGACAAAATTCTTATTTTGCTATCACCTTTGTAATTTAATTCATTTCTTGAATTAATTTGTCCATTTCCTTATGAATATGAATATTTCAAAATTCATATGATCCAAATTCATAAATATTCACCATTTTATTGAATTACTCAAAATAATTACAATATATTTTTTGTAAATAAAATTTGGAGTGTTACACTATATATATTAAAGGGCTTGCTAGCCTAGTGGTAATGCATTTTTTGTACATGACCTCTAATGGGGGGTTCGAACCCCCACCCCCAACTTTAGGAATTATTCCCAAAGCCAGGGAATATTTCATCCGAATATTCCTTGGCCTGAGGCCCACATCCGGTGCCGGCCTCCGCCTCTGGGGGGGCCTGTCGGAGTCGGCCAACAGCCGCAGTGGCCCACCAGCAAGCGAGGTGTTTATTATTTTAATAAAAAAATAAGTAAAGGTAAATTGGTCATTTCCTCTAAATTTATAAATATCTGACAAGTCACCAAACACCTTTACAGAATTTCAGAAATTTAAGTGACCTGTCTATCTTTTCATGAATTCCAGGTCCTTTTTTAGAGATTTTCCCTTAAATATATCAAGTTGTCTTCCAATATTTTGTTTTTTTTTTTGGCCAGCTTCTTCCAATAATACAATGCTCATATATATATCCCAATCCTTATCGTGAGGTCATATATTTCTTTGAAGACGTCTCATTGCTCATCTCAAGAAATCTATTACTTGACATGGCTCATATGCGTCTTTTCACCCCCATCATCTTATCTTCATTCCATCATTATTAGCATCCTTCATTGCCTGTTTACCTCCTATCTTTATTATAGGATTTAGTTTATTTTTGTGAAAGAGATTAAAAAAATTAAAACAATTATTTAATCATAATATGTATTATATATTTTTATATTATATATCAATTTATAAATTAGATAAACTAATTTAAAAAATACATTCCTTAATTTTTTTTAAAAATATTAAATGGCTTTTTTATTAATCTTAAAGGGAGTATATTGGTTACAAGTTTTTTCATCCAATACTCTCAAATGCATTGCATAATAACAATGTTTATGATATTCTACTCTCCAATGATATTTTCTTGTTTTTCAGGGGTTCTCTCTCGGGATTCTCTTTTAAAACTAGTAAGAATGAATTTGAAAAAAAAAAAAAAATGTTGAATATACGTTTGCCAATATCATTAGTTAACTCGTCTCACTCGTGTTCTATTGTCAAAGTATTCACTATTTATGTATCATTAGTTAACTCGTCTGACGTGAAGGTTTCTATTTCTATTCCCAACAGGATAGTTTGTCCACCTCTTCCATTAAAAACAAAAAGATTAAGTTATAATTTTATCTAGAAAGTAATTATTTAAAAACGTTTGGAAGTTTTTAGAGGTGTAATTTCACCTTAACCCTAAAAAAATCATTTTCGCTTAATATATCATTGATGAAAAAAACAATATATATTATTATGAGGGTCTATTTATATATAGACCCAAACTGCAGTATTAGGAAAACAGATAGGAGAAAGAATGCCAACTATTCGTTGGGGGAAAAGACCAAATTAAAACTTATATATTAGTATGATGAAACATTTGAGTTACATCCTATGTAAGCCCAAAAAAAAGTTCACTAAAATAAATACTTTTCAATATTTTGAAAAGTGTTTATTTTAGTGAATTCTTTAAGTTCTAGTTAAGTACTTCACCTCAACTAAGTTGAGGTGGTTGAGTTATTAATTTTGTGTAAAAATGGAATAATTTTTTTTTTAACAATAGTTAAATGAAAGAATTTCATATATTACATTGGATTCTTTCTCATATCTAATAATTTTAAATAGAGGAACTATTTAACAAAAAACTTACACTGCTACAGATTCGAACACATATAATACTGAATAAATAATACGTTACAGTAAATAAACGTCAGGTATGTTGAGGCGGTGGTCTCGCAAAAAATATATAATACTAAAACATGACGGTTAAATATGCACACTGTCATGTATTGAGAGGCAAAATCCGCAAAAGTCAAAAAATAACGGTTGTAGTTAATAATAATTATTTATTTAGTGATGAATATGTTGGTTCTTACAAAACAACAGTCAAGTAACACTTACAAAATGATTCATCTTCCAATCTCTTATATCAACGAAGAAAAAACATAACAGTCTTTAGAAACAACCGTCATCTAACACTTTCATAACTCTTAGTAACATTGTCGGACCTTCAGAAGTCATAACCCTTTGTAACATCCGTCAGGCATCTATTTAAATTCATCTATTTCTTGTGATTTTTACTACTTTTTTTATCGGTCTCCTTCATTATGTTAAGTTCCCATGGAGCCCCTTCGCCGCCGCCACTACCCCCTCTACCACCACCTCCTCCTGAAATGGAGGCTTTGATGTAGATGTTGGCAAGCTTTGACTGTCACACGAGGTGTCTCGTGGCATACGCCAACAAGCTGAAAAAGAAGTTAAACCACATACTACATCACAATGATGTTGAATATGACTTACAGTCAGACCCTTTATCTCCCTCTTTCAATGATGAAAATGAGGAGGCGGATGAGGATAGCAGTAGTTTTGATGAATGAATACCGCTATTTTTTTTAAATATTAAAAAAGATTAACAAAAAAACAACTTCGGCTATTAATTAAAAAGCCCTAAAGTATTCTTGATAACACTAGTATACTTAACATTTCTAACATAATAAATGTTAATTAAAGCTTTCAAAACCTTTTCTCTTCCCCATGTTGACTCTAGGTGCCTTCTTGTTATCCTATGATCGTTAGGAGAACCATATAACCTATGTTCAATTTCCACATGCAATGATGGTTTTTTTCTATCCTTTCTAGATGTCTATTTAAACTCCCCATTTTCATTTGTTTTTCCTATGTTTTCTTCATCATCCTCCTCTTTGTTCTCTCATTCTCCAAGATAAAACACCATGCAAAAACCAGAAAACTCTCAATAGCATCCTCCACCTCCTCCTTCTCCTCCTCCCCAATCTCCACCTCCTCCTTCTCCTTCCCAACATCCACCTCCACCACGGCTGCCTCCTCCTCCACCTCCACATCCTATGCTTCCTTAACTGGCGGCAATGTTGCAGCATGCAAAAAATAAGGACCATCCTGTGAGGAGGCTTTCTGGATACCCCCCGAGTATGAACAGGAGGCCAATTTCATGATTGATGAGTATAGGATTGGCCATGATCCTAACAACTCCTCTGGTGATAGGTAGCATAGTGATTTCATTAGTTCATCAGGCTCCTTGCCACTCTTCTTTGTTTTTTTTTTCATTTTTTTGTTTTAAATATTTTTATTTAAAAAAAGAAAATATCTAACGGCTCTTATAGAAAAACCACCATAAAATAAATAAATAATTGTTCTAACACCGTTCTTTTAAAATAACTGCCATAAATTCAAAGATAAATAATGGTTTTCTTGAAACAATCGTCATGTAACTTAGGGCGTGGGAAAAAGATTCATTAGGCCAATAACACTTGCAAATGGTTATTAAGAAAAACTCGTCACTTATTAGAATATCACTTCAAATTCCTAACGGTTATTAAAAACAACCATCACTATTTATAACATATAATGATTTGTAAAACTAAAGGACATGACGACTCGATAATTCACGAACCCTCTCTGTATAAATGTTCGAAAACTGAACTCCATTTCTCCACTTCTATTTCAACTTCTCATATCCAACTACAAGCTTTGTTCTTTTGCACCAAAATCATGGACAAACACAAGAGAACTTTTGCTTCATCATTTGGGGACAAACCAAAAGATGAACTCCCTCCACCAACAAGCCATGAAGGGTTCATCCACATGACTTATGAGCTCCATCATATGGTCTAGGTTTACCTGCCAGAGCAAGGACACATGGATTAGTGCTTGAAGGAACTTACCACTCTCGTTCGCTCTTTGAACGAGAAGGTGGACAAGTTACTGGAGAAGCAAGAATATGATAATGCATCATACTCTTAAAACTTCTCCATAACTTTTTATTTTTAGTTTGTTTATTTACATTGTCTTTTTGTTTTTTTAATTTTGTTTGTAAAATGGTGGTTGATTTTTTTAATTTTGTTTTTAAAATGGTGGTTGATTATGCAACCACCAATTTGTTTTTAAAAGTTTAATACATAACAGTTATTAAGTAAAACCTATCACTTAATAGAATATCATACAAATAAATAACAGTTGTAATTAGTAACCGTCATATTTTGTCTCACTAGAATGACTGTTGTTAAACAGAAACCATCATGAAAGGACAAATGCCATGATAGATCGAAACATTTCCCCTTCCCCCACGCCAATAATAACTCTATACCATATGCTTATGTTTTCTTCAATGATCAGGCATGAGAATCAAGTACACATTCATTACCTACTACTACATGCGACTGCTCCTCTTCAACTTCCAATGTGTGCAATGATGGCATGAACCTGTCACTTCCAAACTATTTAAACTCTCCATTTCCTTATGTTTTTCATATAATTTCTTCATTGTCATCTTCTTTTCTCTTAAGATGAAACACCATGCTAAAGACTTGCTAGAAAATCCCTGATGTCAACTCATTGCTTTGATTCATGGTTCCTCCTCTATTGTCCTCTTGGAAGTAACTTCTGGAGATATAGATCCCTAAGTAAAAATATCTCCTTTTTTAGAAGTATCCATGTATATCCGTAGAAGTTATTTGTATAAGATCAATATAGATGTGATGAATAAACTAGTTCAGTTGTACCAAGACACGATAAAGCATCCAAGGTAGCATCAAATGACTTTTGTGAAGTTATGTTATTTTTGAAAAGCCTATTATTACTCTAATCGAAAATTCCTCTCTTGATATAGGAAGTTGTTAAACCATTGCTTTGACTAAAGGTTTCTGCTCTGTTAATCTTTTTTGAAGTGACTTTAGGAGATATGGATCCTTAAGCAAATACCTCCTTTTGTGGAAGTATCCATATCTTCAGAAAGTTACTTGAAAAAGATTAATAGGGATGTGATGAATAAACTAATTCAGTTGTACCAAAAATCATACATGAACAAGCAAATACTTGCAGCATTTGTGAAGTCACGATGCGATAAAGTATTCAAGGTGACATATTAAATTGCTTTTGTGAAATTTTGTATTTTTGGAAAACCCATTATTGCTCTAATCATAGATTCCTCTCCCATTTTTGTATTGAGCAGATGGCGCCAAGTTAAAAGCTCTAAAATTCAACATTATGATCAGTCCTAGACCCTTTAATATGAGAGTTTCTGAGTTACTTTTTCAACACCCGTTTCCATTTCGATAATCGAAGAGTAATAAAGACGGAATTCCATGGGCATACAGAAAAATATAAATATATTGATAAAAGTATTCGTTTACAATCCCAACGTCGTTCATCAACGAAATACAGCAAAAATTATAATATTTACAGGATTCCCCAAAATATCTTAAACAAAAACTAATTATAACCACCGGCCTTGACCTTGCCTCGAGACACGTGCCAATCACTTCTCTGTATCTGTACCTTTGCCTTTCTTTCCACTGGCACCCATTGAGATATTTATTTTTTTAAAAGAAGGGTGAGATTCTGAAGAATCTTAGTAAAAACATGCTATTGTTCATAGAAAATGCGAAAAGTAAATATGATATGCGCCAATGTATGCATCAATTAATGAACAGTATAAATGCATCATCATCATCATAACACATCATCATCATGTATACATGAGTAGGGCCTAGCCCCATTATCTACACCTGGTTGGACTATCACCAATTGCCAGTGTAAGTGCACCTCTGGCACGAACTGCCTCTCTCTATGCAAATCATGTTGACTAATAAAGCGCATTTATAAACAATGGCATCCACATAAGCATATAACTATGGCATGATGTATAAAAGAAAACGTTCCTACCTTAAAGCTTTATAAACCCTTTTTAGATGTGTCTCGTAAAACGTGTCGCTTCCGGCTTCCGACTTGATCCTAAAATATTAAATGTACAAGAAATAGGTTATAATCTATCCAAGTATCATTTTAGACTCTTCTATAGTGTTTCTTGTGGTTATATTAGTCTATGATCAAAATTTACCAAAATGCCCTGAGACCCCGGCCCGGCCCCGCCATACTCGGCCCAATGTCACATTTTCCCAAAATTTTGACTAGGGCTATCCTGACATATTTTTGCCTAAGGAATCCATTTTTGGGCTCAGAATCATCAAATTCAGAGTCAAATTATAAAAATACCCTTGACAACCCTGATTTAGGGTTTTAGTGACGTTTTCGTAATTATGCTTTTTCAGCATTTTTTAAAAAAGTGACCAACTATAATCCCACCTATTTTTGCCTACTGAATCCAATGGAGGCATCTATTTCATGAAAATCTAGCTCCTTCCCTCTATTCTGGTTTTGGCTGAAACTTAGGCAAAAAAATGGAAAAATACTCTTTTGTGTTTTAGCTTCCAAAACTTATACTTTTCCACTTCTAATCCTTTATTAACTCATTTAAACACATCTTTACCATGATTTAAAAAAATTTGGGTAGCGGAAACCCTTAGTGTTAGGACTTTTCCAAATTTACAAATTTGACAAAAATCACCAAATCCAACAACATTCACCAACAACAACTTCATACTTGTATAGATATAAGATTTATGAAGTTACCTCTTGAGATCTTGGATTTTCTCTCTCTAGGCGTCCTCTTCTCTCTCTTCTTGAGATCAAGATGTGTCTTCAAGATCATGGATTCCATGAAGAGAAAGGTTTAGAAAGGTTTTTCTAAGTAGGATTACAAGAAAAAGGCATAAGAGATCACGACATACCTTAAGCTTTATTTCTCTCCTTCTCTCTAGAACTTCAAGACTCTTCAAGCTCTCTCTCTCTCTCTCTTCTTTCCTCTTATGCTAGCTGAAATATATGAAGGAAAGAGGAAGGAAGAGCCTTCATAAAATTTCTCCCTTCATCCTACACCATTTGATTTCATCAAGGGTTATTATTGCGACACTTGTCACAATCCTCTCCTTATTCAAGTTTATGTCATGATGGCTCCATTTAGTTTCCCTTAGCATGGAACTAATTTTTCTCTCCCTTTGATTGGCTCAAAACCATCCCCGCTTACATGCTCCCTACTAACCAAATTGCCTCTTCCAACTAAACCAAACTTGTACTCAACCATGCACTCAAGTTAATCCAACTTTACACTCAAGACAATGTACCATTTCATCATTAATCATAATGACTATGTCCATGTAGCATTATTTTAATGCAATTTGACATATGCTCATTCAAATCAATTATAATTTAATCCCCTCCTAATATATAATCATGACACTTGGCATCTTTAATTCCATTAATTAATTTCTAACACATTTTATTTTCAATTTTCGGAATAATGCCAATTCTGACAGATTTTCTGCCCTAACTTTGAAAAATTATAACTAATTTTGTAGACATCGTTTCAAAGTGATTCCAAAGACTATGGAACCATTATTAAGTCTAGTTTCGAGGAAAAATATGATCTTTAGCCAGTTTGAAGCATGTCATTACCATATTTCATTTCTTTAACCGCTACTCTAGAGACTTTTCAGATTTTCTAGACTAATTTCAAAAATTCATAACTCTTTGTACATAGCTTCAATTGATTCATATGACCTATCAAATTAAAGTTTATGATGTCTACTTTCACCTTATAAAATTTCATAATTTTTTTTATCATTTAGTCTCCCAAAACCACATGACAAACTCATTGCCTCGCAGGCGATTTCACTGAAAACATTGTTCACCTTTCAATTTTCAATATTTAATTCTTTTGGTCTTAAGTATTCACCATTTTATTGAATATATAAAATAATCACAATATACTCTTGGTGAATAAAATTTGGGGTGTTACATACTTGATCTCGACTCTATCTAATAGAGTAGTACTTCCCATATCGAGTAGCCATGCAATTTAGGACGGATTAAGATTTTCTAGGCTTTGTGGCTATAATCAATCACACTCCTAACCTATATATCTCATAATGTAGATGTTCTTCTATACCTTGTGTCTCTTTAACAATTAAACCAAAAAAGCAAAGCTAGGTGAAAAAAACACGAACAATTCGTACTGGAAAGGCCTCAAGGGATAAGCAAACCCTTGACCAACTCAAGGGTTTGAATACCCCAAGCGTCCTTTCCTATATGGAAATTTGTGTTTTCTCCCCCTTTGCCTTTGCCTTGCAGGCTTAATTCCTATGAAAAGACGCAAGTATAGGTCAACATTTACATGATCACTTATATACATCAATAGTTGCCATTAATTCTTCTAACAAATCTTGGAATATCTTGATCCATCACATATTGTGTAGCTACTCGATGTAGGAGGTATTGTTCTATTATATAGAAACGAGTCCAACTAGTTCAAAAACTTTCACTTGAAGAGTCTCACATCTATACATCACAGTTATTATAAAAAAAAAAACCGTTATTTATATACTGAATACATAACGGTTGTTGAGACCATTATTTAGTTTTATTAAAAAGTCACGGTTCTTACATAGGAACCGTTATGTATGTTGCTGAATAAATAACGGTTATCAAAATGAGACCGTTATATATGATACAATGCACATATCATGGTTTTACAAAGCCCTAATACATAACAGGTGTTATATTTAAATCGTTATAATAGGTCTAGAATAAATAACGGTTCGGAATCATAATTTCTCTATGCAGAGCATGTATCATGCCTGCATATATGACAGTTCGAAACCGTGATGTATAGCAGATAATAACCATCATAAAAGACATTTTTTGTAGTAGTATTAATTAGTACCACTTCTCTTATACGCATCCCTCACATTATTCTTCTTTTTCAACAATAAAGAAAATAATAATCAAATATTCTATATTATTAATGCCTACAAAACATTCAATACATTTGTTTTTACAAAACATTGATTGCATTTGTAAAAGAAAAATCCAACAAAGCAACCTTCTCAAGCAACAGAGTACAACATTTTATAAAGGAGCCAGAAGGGCAAGCAACAGGCCTCCAATTGTGAGGAAGATTTGTTCAGTAAAGAACCCATCAAACCTTCAGTGAACCATCATTTTCAATACGACTTGCTTTGGTACAAATATGAGAAGTCGATACATATATTTTACAGTTTTATAGGCAAACCCCTCTTTTTTGTTTTGTTTTTGTTTTTGCCAATAGGTAAACCCTTAATTGAAAGTACCAGAATCTTGTCTTCTTCTAAATTGGCCTGCCCTCTTCAAATAATCCAAGAATGGCCATATACTTCAACAA
The DNA here is from genome assembly GCA_963210345.1 of Inga oerstediana. NCBI lineage: Eukaryota > Viridiplantae > Streptophyta > Magnoliopsida > Fabales > Fabaceae > Inga > Inga oerstediana. The sequence goes on from OY723401.1 coordinate 70,747,488, forward strand.
TGAACTTCTGCAGAAGTCACACGAGAGAGGAGATCATGCAAACTTAGGTTTGTTCTTCTTTATCAAGGTATAGGCATCACTGTAAATAGCCACTGTACTTGAGAAGACTGCCAGGACAATCATAAGGACAGACAGAATCTTGTCTGTTTTAGTGGCTATGTTGTATTTATCCCTGCATAGAGAGGAATATTTAGTCAGCAGCAAAGACATCAAATGGAGATAATTATAATAACATGACTGGATTATAGCCTTTGCCCTTTAAAGACTGCCCAATTTCCATTAGTTTCGCTAATTTATTTTTTACTTGAGAGATATCCCTATTCTTCCGTTAACACTTTGTTTTTTTTAATACTTGTTATGGGGATGGAGAAATCGTTCAAGCTTCAAAATCCTCTCTCTGTGTTCCACACAGGACAAACTTGAAACACTGAGAGATGTAGAAAAATGGATATGTTTATGTGGAAAAATTGGGTGTAATCCAAATGGTATCTCTCTTTATAACCTAAAACTTCAAGAAGATCTAAATTCAAAAACTACATTCATGAGCCAACTTCATCTTTGAATTGCCAGGATTATCCAATGACTAAAGTAAGAACTGACCTAAGAGTGATGGCAGCTGGAAATATAAATGCCAAACAGACTGCAGTTGTAGCTCCAGAGAACTGGAATGCATCCCAAATACTGGGTATGAAATTCGCTCCGAGGAAGATAAAAGTGATGAGGCCAATGGTCATTGATGCAAATCTGAAGTTATCCGAAACCAACGGCCTCGATGAAGGAAAGAGAAGACCATCTACATTGATCCGTACTGGAAAAAACACAACTGGAAATACAAGCATGAGGTGTGCTGCATAGCTCAAACGTACAAGATCATTAAACAAAGAACCACAAGGAATCCCAAGATCAGTGTCAAAGTTGGCAAGCACGTCATCAAGAGTTCCTTCACCAAAAAGGAGGAACCCAAAGAAGCTTGTCATTATGTACACTGAAGAGCATAAAAGAAGGGAATAACGTACAACCCTTCGCATCTGACTCGAGTCTTCAAGTTCATTGTCTATGTTGTGAACTGCAAATAAAGCATCCATACAGATCAATTAGTGTAAAGTTGATAAAACGCAGATATTGGTCTGCAAATAGATAGAGCAGATGGGTAAACCCTGAAAGCTGAGAGTAACAATGTCATGCTCAAGGTAATAAACACTTTAGGCAATAAGAACCCTTTTTTAGTGATAGTTGTGGAATTGGTCTGGACCAAGGATAAGGTGAAAGGGCAATACTTGCATTAATCATGCTACTAACAGGATAAAAACTAAGACAACTTGAGTGACAAATATTAACTGTTTTATTTGACTCAAGGTTAATAGGAGGAATGTATGAATAAAATAAATAACCTGAACACCAACTCATCTTGCCAAGAATAACTTAGTTTGGTTGACTTTATTATTTAATTGGGCAGGATCAGGGCCCAAGGTTAAGAGACAAATTGTTTGGTTGACTTCTCTGCATTTTTCATAAAAACTAATAACCACCCTATATCTATAAAAATCAGTTGCACATCTTATAACAATCAGAACATGCGTGAGTTATGAAAAACTTCCATACCATTGTAATGGCAGATATAGACGCACACAAGCACAGGAGCCGCGGTGAACAGTTTGACAACTGACATGAAATCCGTAATGACAGGAAAGAGTCTGGGCATCCCTATGCCTCCTGTTATAATCTTGACAATTGAAATTCCCATGGCAATGACAAGAAAAAGAACTGCCAGTGCAACTGATAATGCAGATGTGAATCTCAATGAATCTGCAACCATTAGAGCAAGTAAGACTTAACGATTTCATCATCAAATATGGAGCAAATATATTAGAATAAGATATCTTTTCATCACGTACCATACAGATAATAAAAATCTTTAATATGCGGCAACTGAAATGCATGAACCAACACAGGGGTTCAAAGCAACAGAATGCTCCTAAAACCATAATACATATCTACCAGATCTTGTGAGATGTGATTCAATAAATGAGAAGTGTGTGTGTGTGTGTGTGTGTTTTTTTTTTTTTTTTTAATTTAAGGAAAAGAATACACTCACCAATTCGCTTAAAGCTTGCTAGAGGCGCAAATATAGCCAGAGTTGTAAAGACAACAACAAATGTACGCCCTGTCCACCAATGGACACCAAACCGTCCTTCAAGGACTCCTTTATGGTGATCTCCGCTTGATGATGTTCCAGAAAGCACATCACCTTTATTATTAAAAAAAAATAAAACAAATGAATAATCAATAACTTCAATTATAAAACAAAGCAGTAGTTCTAGCTGAGATCTGAGCAATATCTAAACATATACAAAAATGAGCAGATATTCAGCCAAATATATTTAAGTCAAAGAGTCAAAGATAGTCTTACCAAGTATAATCGTGTAAACAATGAGCACACCTATGTTGTTCACTATTATAGTTATTTGCGTCAGAGGTTTTCCAAACTTGCCGAAGGAATCCCCAATTAGACCTCCATAAGAAACAGATTTTCCTGCCCGCGTAAACCTGACCAAGAACTCAACAGACTTCTCTGTCACGAAAGCCATGAAGATGATAGCAAGAATCCCAGGCACCAATCCCAACTCTCTCAAAGTAGCAGGCAAAGCCATGATCCCAGCACCAATAATTGAGGTGGACAAGTTAAAGACAGCCCCAGAAAATGAAGCTCCATTAAAATCATCAAATCCAACTTCAACATCCTTATCAGTTTTAGGTAACAAGGGTGCGTTTTCATTAACACCTGCTTTGCTCTTTCGCGAACGTTTCTTCTCTGTCCCAGTGTTAAGATTTCCAATAATCATCTTCAGATGTCAATTAATTCTCCCTAGTCAAGATATCAACTCCTGCGAGGCAACATTATACAAGAAAATAGGCAAATTTTAGGTGCCTTCAAAAAGCGGGGAAGGGGGTTTCTCAGAAAGTAGAACAATACAGTTTAATCAAACAAACCTGATAAACCGACGATCGTACACAGGACGTTGATTTCTTGAACAGAACAATTCGGAATAACACCCAAATTTATTTGCACAACAGGGACGAGAATCGAGGTTAAGTAAACAAGATATAATTCCAAATTCAAGGCTCTACAGGACCCAGTTGTGCAAGTTGTAAAGAATCCAAATCTCCCCTAAAAGGAAAGCAAGGAGATAATCTCCGAGATATTTGTTCTATATTGAAGAAATACCAAAAATCCAGAGAGGAAGATATAAATGCGGGATTCGAGATTCAAGCGGAAAAGACGCCCGCAATTTGCATGCGTCTTGGTCTATGAATTATCGCAGGGAAGTTCAAGATTGTTTTCTTTCTTCTTGAACGTCTGGCTGTGTTGATAAAAGATGGAACAAAACAGAACATGTGGGAGGACAGAGGCTATATTGCCAATGTTATCGACAAATGTTACGATAGAATTCTGGAGTTTTGCTCAATAAGCAAGCCTCAACTCTTCGAATTCCTAAGATTTTGATTCTTTCTCCAACCTGAAAATGGGAGAAGAGAGGGTAGCAGAGACCAGAAAGAAACTGAGGAGAGAGGAGATAGAGAGGTGAGTAGCATATTCTCATTGGAGGCCTACGTACGTATAAATAGGACAAATATCCCATCAGGGTGCGTGCATGACGTGACGGCCTGTGCTCCCCAATCTCCAATTGGAAATGACAAATAAGGACAATATAATAGCGTAGAATGACAATAATATCCCCAAGCAAAAATTATTGTCCTTTTCTTTTTTTTGAGCAAAAAAATTATTGTCCTTCTAACACACCTTCCTGAGCCTCAGAGAAGAATCGAAGAAACAAACTCACCGGGGTTGGAACCTTCACTACGCTTTTGCGGGTTTATTGTGGCGAGTGACTTCTCACTATCCTAGGCTGCTCATGTTTTACTCTGCTTTGTTTTTTATTTAAATCTTAGGGTTAAGGATAAAAAATACCTATGAGCTTTTATCCAAAATTTATTCAGTACTATATGTTTTTCAGAAGTTTAAAAATGCCTATGAACTTCAAAAATAGATGCAAAATTGTTAATTCTGTTAAAGCATGTCATGTTGACCGTTAATGGGTTAAAGTTTGACTAAAAATTGTGATGTGGATGCTGAGGTGGATAAGTAATGTCCGATGTGGCAGTCCCCATTTGAAGAAAAATGCAAGGTGGAAAAGAATGAAAAAAATAAAAATAGAAAAAACGTGAAAAATAGTAAGTTTTTTTGCCGGCATGAAAATTGTGAAGTTGCGTTTTTGAAAATGTTAAAAAAGCGGAAAATAGATTTAGGGCACAAAAACAAAATTGAGGAAAAGAAAAGGAGAGGCACAAAATTGATGAGAGGCATTAAGGCACGCACAAGGGAAATTGAGATCTAGACAAAGAGTATGTGAGGTGAGGAGGAAGGTAGTGTTTGCGACTGAGCAATTGAGAATGAATCGAGAGGAACTGAGGAATCGAATTGGGAAGGATGGAGAGAGCGACAAAGGGTGACTGAGCCAAACAGTAAGGGCTTGTTTGGTAAGAGGGGAAGGGAGGGAAAGTGGGCAGGGAGAAAATTTTTTTGAGTTGAATTTAAAAATATTAGAGAAGTGGGGTTAAAAATTTTTAATTAATTTTTCTTACTCTTTTATCTTATATATTTTCTTTATTAAAATTTTATTACCCCACTTCTTCAACCTTTTAAAATTCAACTCATAAAAATTTTTTCTCCCCTTCCTTCCCCTCCAAATCCCTCACACCAAACAGGCCCTAAGAGAATGTGAGGTGAGATTCTTCGACAATGAAGAAGAGATAAGAAAGAATTCCAGGTAAGCATCAATTGGGACCCATATTTGTTGGTTTGTTCTAGGTAAAGTGAAATGCTGTAGAAGCCCTCTTTTTTATTTGTAAAGGAGCAAACTAAAACTGAGCTTAAAGGGATAGAAGATATTGATTTAGAATTAAGTAGGATGCATGTTTTCTTTATCTTCTCGCTAATCGTCCCTTTCGGGTTCATCCCTTTCTTTTGATAATCGTCCCTTTCCCCCTAATCTCCCACCTACCACGACTTTTCCAGTCAACTCTTTCTTCAGTTACACATGGATGCCAGCTGTCAAACACTTAACGGCCGTTAGCTATTGGTAATGGAATTGGCAATTTTCACTACAAAAAAAAGGATTTCCTAATGGTGCATTTGTAGCGGTTATGTTAGATTCAATGTTTTGATGATAACAAATCTTGTTAGTAATGTTTTGCATAAGATCTTAATTAGTTATACATTGCAAAGATAAGGAAAAGAAAGAAGTTGATCTGTACGCTAATCACTTAGAGTGTTTCAGGATCACTTGAAGTGATTGCCCAAATTTCACATATCACTTGAAGTGATATCAAATCACTTGAAGTGAATTCCAAGTCCACTCAAGTTAATACCATAAATCCAGAATCACTTGAAGTGACTTTCAAAAAAATTAGATCACTTCTAGTGAATACGCAATGAACTCAGTGAACTTCAGAACACTTCTAGTGAATAGGTTGTGAACTCGAGTGAATATCAGATTCACTTGAAGTGATATCAGATCACTTCCAGTGAATATGTTGTGAACTCGAGTGAATATTAAATTCACTTGAAGTGATACCATATCACTTCCAAAGAATAAGGTTTTCACTCGAGTTGAGTTCTAAATCACTGGAAGTGATAACTAGTGAAAATCAGAAACACTTGAAGTGATGTCAGAACACTCCCAATGATTGTCTGAATCACTTGAAGTGATGATGAATCACTTCCAGTAAATCAGAATCACTTAAAGTGATAACCAAAACATCAAATCACTTCAAGTGAATTGGTAATGAACTCGAGTGATGTTATAAATTTAACATACACATAAAAGATAGTATTCAAGATAACTTCCAGTGATTATAATCCACTTGAGGTGAAGTTTTAAAATCAATGTTGATAAATTAATTACAATATTAATCTTTTCTTTTGAGTGTGTTACAGGTAATAGACAATGATTAGAATTCAAAGACTTTCGGAGCGCAACAGTCAATAATAACGGAGGGAGCATTTGACTATTTTACAACGAGCAATCAAAATTCAAAGACTTAGAAGTGCAACAGTAAATAACGGCGATAGGATTTGTCAACACAATGATTATTATACAACGTCAAATATTTGAATGATCTCAATAACTCCCAAACAACCTCTATATAATATTGAAGCATTCAAGAGAGAAATACATAAAAATGACAACAAACAATCATCTTACAAAGAATACTTTCTTGCTCTATTCTTCACTCTTTACATTTTCTGTACTTCAGTGATTCTATATCTACTCTGTGAGAGAGATTTTCATTACAAACTCAATATATGTTATTGAGATAACTTAAGATTGTGGAACCTTGAGTTGGGAATTGGTTTTCATAGTGTAAGGGCAAGCGAGAGTCCAAGTGAAGGAACTTGCTGTGTACTGAGTGCTAAGAACCCACTGAATCTTAGAAGATATAGTGAAACGCTAAGAAAAGCTCTGAGGACTGGACGTAGGTCAAAGTGGTTGTGGCCGAACCAGTATAACTTCCGATGTACACTTCGGTGATATTTCTTCTAGTTCTTAACTGCTTTAAATTTTTTGTCAATTTTTATATACGGCTCAAAATTTCTGTGATCACCCAATTCACCCCCCCTCTTGGGTAAAACGCTTACACTAACAGGTTAAACTTAACTGCTACAAATTGTGACATTTATAGCGGTTATAACATTAACCGCTACAAATTTGTAGCGGTAAGCTACGCGCCAAGTGGTGCGACTGATTGGCAACATTATTTGTAGCGATTAAAAGGATAGAATCGCTACAAATATGGCGCTAGTTTCTACCCAAAATTTGTCGTGGTTAACTTATAGAGGTTACAACATCTAAACCGCTACAAAGTTCGTGCCACTTAGCGACACCAAGCCGCGCCAATAGTGTAGCGGCTCTTTGTAGTGGTTACAATGAACTGAATCGCTACAAAATGCCAAAGGTCGTCTATTTGTAGCGGTTAGGTTTTCATAACCGCCACAGAACTTCAAAGGTCATTACATTTGTAGCGGTTAGGCTTTAAGAACCGCTACAAAATGTAAAAGGCTCTCACATTTGTAGCAGTTATTTTATAACCACTACAAAGTTTTGCTGCCCTAGCTTTTTTGTAGCTATTTTTTCAAGAACTGCTACAAATTCCACAACTATGAAACCCCGCCGCCTCTTCCATTTTCATGTTTGGCCATTTTTGTTTTCTGACATTTCTCTGAGAGTTTTCCTTCAGATTTGCGTATTCTAACGTTTGTCAGAGAGTTTTTGCTGTAGCATTTCTCATTATTCTCACTTGAGGCACGAAAAATACATATTTTATTTTTATTTTCATTATAATTTTATATATAAATGTGACTAATTGGTTTTTTTTTTTTTTGAATTTTTAAAGTTGATATGGCTTAAGGGATGGACAAGGGGAAGGAGCCCGAGGTCCCAAGACTAATTCTGTAGGGTAGCAGCAGTAGAGGAAGGGGCAGTGGGAGGGGGTAGCACGGAGGGAGAGCAACCGTGCAATTTCAGCCCATCTTCCTACAGCAGCCACAGGAGTCGGTCTTACCATAGCCACCGCAGACGGTCCCACAGGAGACGATCGCACCAAAGGTGCCTGATCTGGGAGAAGGAGATATTAGTGTCGGTGACTATGACACAAATGAGGACTTCGAGATCCTTATTCCGATCAGAGACATGGAGAGGTTCTTGGATGAGGAGAAGGCGCAGGACCAGATTAACCTACGACGGTAATCTTCTCGGTCGATTGGGTTTAAGGTGCAGGTCCAAGGTAAATAAATTTTTTTATTTAATAAATTAAATATTTAAATTCGAAATGTTAAATTTGAATTTCAATTTATCTAATGTATGTGGTAAATTGTGCAGATGAGTAAGGGAACTTGTCCACGAGGAGGCTGGACGTGACCGGCTTGAACAGCCTAGACCGGACGCTACGAGTTGTAGTGTTGTGGAATGGGGCCACAAACTAGCCCATCGACAATGGGGGTCACCTGTTCAACCGCTTCCTGAACGAGCTGGGCTTGAATTGGATCACTTCAGGATGTGGAGGAATGTTCCAAAAGGGCCGAAGGACCTGGTGTAGAAGGAGGTAGTGCATGTAATTAATAGTATTAATTATATTATATTTTTTGTAATTAATTATATTTAATTAATATCTTTTTAATTGCTTTATTTGTAATTAGTCATATTTAAATATTTGTTTCAATTGTGTTACAGCTTAGGTTTGCCGTTTGGGACAATCAGAAGAGGTACACACTGATGAAGATGGGTGACGGTTGGAGGAACAAGAGGAATCATCTCTTCCATAGTATGAATAAGGATGGGATAATTCCTTTGCATCAGTTGATCAAGAATGTCCCGGACGGCGTCCCACCGAACGATTGGGCGAGTTTCGTCCAGTTCAGGAGGAGCGTTGAGGGGCAGGTAATGTATTTATTAGATTATTTTGATTATTAGATTTAGATTAGATTATATAAAAAATTAAATAGTTATAATATTTATATAAAAAAATTAGATTTAGATTAGATTATATAAATATTAATATGAATTATAAAATATTAATTAATTATATATAATTTTTTAATTTATAATTTAATTTATATTTATTAAATTATAATTTCAATTTAAATTTAATTAATTTTATGATTTTATTAATTATAAGTGTTTTATATTGTTTTAATACTTTTAATATTGTTTGTTTTCCAGGCGCTTTCTCAGAGGAACACGAGGTGCTGTAAGCAGCAGACGATCCACCACACAGCAGGATTGAAGACCTTTGCTGTTACTTACAGTGAGCTGGTAACTTTTCACAATATCAATTACTTTTAGCTGGTTATTTCATATTATAAATCTAGTATTTTGTTTTGACAATACTAATTTAATTTTGTAATTGTTTTAGGAGAGGAAGGCATAACAGGAGAATTATTAGACGGATTACGGGGAGTTGTTTGCTATCACACATAGACACCGTGACGAGACTCCGACCTCTCAGCATGCAGAGGAGGCCATTATAAGTGATTTCATTATTATATTGTTTATAAAACCAACTTTATTATGAAAAATAATAATAAGTAATTGTTTCATAAAATGGCAGGAGCGAATGCGGCAGTCGTAGGCTGAGCTGCGAGAGACCTAGACCCAAGAGTCACAAGGGTCTGTGGACCCCACATCTCCTTTGAAGGTGGGCCTAGGTCAGGTTAAGCACCTCGAATGCGTGTGGGGGATGAGGATAGGCACCAAACCTAGTATGGTCTACGGCAGGAGCACCGCCTCTGAGGCTGGCAGCTGTAGAGCATAGACGTCCGAGGGACGAGCCTATTAAGGAGCTATGCTTAGATTTGGCTAGGATACAGGCTGCAGTGGCTCAGCAGTAGTAACAGATACAGTAGATATAGCAGCAGGTTGATTTATGCTTTGCTCAGCATGTTTAGTGGCGCGATATCACGAACTACATGCTCGAGCAGTCTTAGAGTTGCCTGTTCCCGGACGAGATGCATCCACAAGTTCCCCTTATCCTTTGGTTCATCGTCCAATCTCCTCGTCCTGCTGATGATGATGGTGCTGTTAACTCTGCCCAATGCCCCGATACAGCTGCACCTGAGGGAGTCTCATCTGAGGGAGGACCAGATGATCAGCCTTCTGTTAGTTAGTTTAGGATAGTTATATTTTTTCTTTTTGAAACATTTGTAAATAAACCTAGATATTCTATTTTCAAAACTTAAATTCTTGTTACGTTTACATCATGAGTGACGAAGTATTATTCTCTATCCAATACTCAATTACTTCTTAATACTTAATTGATTATCATTATTGCTCTTTGAGTACCCATGGACTACTCAATCAATAGCTCTAAAGGGTTGGAAGACTATCACCAAAGATCCCCTTTTGAAAGCTCAAACTGATATTTTCTATTGCGACACTTCGAGTGAAGATGACCTCACTCGAGTGAGATTGTACGGACACTCGAGTGAAGAAGGCCTCACTCGGGTACTAGAGAGTGAAGGATAACGAGTGAATATCTGAGAGCATAATGACTTTTCAGAGACTACAGCACTCGAGCATACTGGACCTCACTCGAGTGATAGCCAAATGCCTCACCTGAGCACTAGAGAGTGAAGTCCAAACAGTGAGGACCCGAGAGCACTAGAGTTTTCAATGAAGAAGATCACTTGAGCATAGGACATTGCACTCGAGTGATGGATCAACACTCGCAAGTGAGACTATACACTCTTGAGATTTTCCAGAAAGCACAATAGAAAAACTGAAGAGAACAACGAATATACCCATAAAACTTGAGTGAAACTCAACTTCACCTGAGTGATGTTCATCACACACTCAAGTGAATCCCAAATCACTCGAGTGATCTTATCAGAACTAGAAAACGCAGCAAAACTGACCATTCATCCCAACCTTTGCCCAAATGATTCTAATGGTCCCAAACTCTTACTCAAAGCTACTCCCACACAAAAACACCCAAGGAATCACATGGAACCATCAGAATTACCAAAATCCTATCCTATTATCATGCTTTGGTTTAAATCAACATTAAACACCAAAAATCCCAAAACCACCAAACTTAACATTTCAACCTCTAATCAATCTATCTATCCAAACTCACCCCAAGGTACTATTTTCATGCCAATAACATACCAAATACTCAATGCTACTCATTTTCAAATTTAAGGCTAAAAATACCAAAAATTCTAAACTTCATACAATGGCATGAAACATAGATAGAAAGATTGATCTCACTTACCTTATCAACTTTCTCAAAGACACTTCTTTGATTCCCTAACCTCCAAAATCCTTTGGAAGCTCAAACCGACACCAATGGCCAAATTATAAACATCAAAATGAAGCTCTTAACTCAAAGAACAACTTTAAGGAAATGAGTTTGAGCATTAGAGGCCATCTGCTTACCTTTTCACAAGCTTTTCCTTCTTTCTCTTTCTTTGGCAACAAAGGCTCACAGAAATGAAGAAGAGAAGAGAGAGGGAGAGAGAGAACGAGAGAGAGAGAAGAGAGAGAGTGAGTGTGGAAGAGAATGAGAATGATGATCTCTTGCCCCCATACTCCCATCAGCATACACCAAGGAGGAGAGAGGGAAGGAAATACTTTTTAATTCCAACTTTGACTTTTCTCAACTCCTCTCACATCCCCAACTTGCCACTTGTCAAATTTCTATTGGTTCTCATCAAATAAACAATCAATTAGCCATTCTAATTACACTTCTCATTTTTCTCTTAGCTAGTAATTAATTTCTCTATTAATCACTAACTATTTGCCTAATAATTCCGTTCTTTCAATTTTCACTAATCATGTCATAATAATAAATATTACTACCAAAACCCATAATCATTCCACTTTAATTCAATAATTATCCTCAATAATTATCATTAGCTCTTAATTGAAATTTGGAGCGTTACAATAGGTTGACAACTTGAGTTTCCTAAAGCCCTATTAGGCTTCATTGACAAGTTGAATAAAGTCAATAAGAATTTGAATATAGCAATTAGCAATTCGGGGAGTGTAAGTTGTCAATCTTTATACCCAAGTTGTCATTAGCTTTATTCAACTTATCAATGACACCTTATAGGGCTTAGTGAGCTCAAGTTGTCAATCTATAGACCTAAGTAGTTAATTGCTTTATTCAAGTTGTCATCAGAGCTCCGGTCGCCGGCCCTCCGGGGGTAAGGCCTATCAGCAGAGCCGCGGTGCCGGGGGCTGGCAGAGCTCCAATAGGCAGGGGGACTTTCCTTTATTAAAATAAGAGTGAGGGATGTTTTGGAAAAAAACACAACATTTTAGACTCCTAGATTCCTTCATTATGACCTATAAGTCATTCCATGTGTTAACGGACTTTTTGGGCATTTTCAAGTTCAAATGGTTGGCTGTTTTATGGGGCAGACGAGATGGATCTTTTTTTTTTTATTTTGATGAATCAGACAAGATGGATCTACATGCGTAATAACTAATTAATTTGATCAAATTAAAATTTGTACAAAGAAAAAAGATAAAATTAAAATCTTCAGTCACCAAAAAAATGTGTAAAGTATAATTTTAAACCTTTAAATTTATATGAAGTTTCATTTTAATTTATTAAATTTGTAAATTTTCCTTTAAGTCATATAATATTAATATCGTTAATGTCAATCGTGAAAAATGTTGACTTAGCAACTTAAATGATAATTGCACAATTGACAAATTGTGCTTAAATGTTATTTTTCAATAAAATTTTAATTTTTTGGTTAAATTTAATTTCTTGATTAATTTTAATATATTTATAAAATTATTTATTTAATATAACCATATTTAATTATTTAAATTTCTTTAAATTTGGGGAAAGAGGAAACAATTAGATTATGAGAGAAATTGAAAAAAATTATTATATTTTTTTAGTAAAAACACAACATTTTAGACTTCCAGATTCCTCCTTTATGACATGTGTCATTCCATATGTTAACAGACTTTTTGGACATTTTCAAGTTCAAATGGTATTTATTTGAAATATTTCCAAGTTTCATTAGGTAAATAATACCAAAAATGAGTTTTTGATCATGTGAAAATTGGTTTTAAAATTACTACTAATAATATCTAAAATTTAAACATGCTTTCTCAACTTTATAATCATAATTTAAACTTTAAACATGCTTTGTCAGAGTAAAATTTAAGCATGCTTTATTAGTGATGTTAATGGTATTTAAATTATAGGACTAAAATTATACTTTATAAAGTTACAGGATCAAAATAAAAACTCATAAAAATTTAAAGTATTAAAAGTATAGTTTAACCTAAAAAAAAGTAAATTACCCAATTAGGCCCTTTTTTCCCCTGCCACTTGGTTTGGTGAGAGTAGTTGACATTTTAACCTCTTAGAGCGTCATCGTGTAAAATAGTTTTAGTTTGACATATATTTTTACGATCTGACTGCCCACCACGTATAAAATACCCTTATTATAAAAATCTACTGGAAACTTAGGAATACATACCCATGCAATGATCTTCAGCACCTCTCCGGCATCAGGTTCAAACTCTGGTTTCTATGGCTGCACAACTAAGTAATGTTCTATGAATAACCTTGGGCAACTAGTCAAAGCAAATGCATAATCCTCCTTGCTGGTTAACCAAACCAAGAAATAACCAGAACCATTTTATATCGTAGTTACCTCACCCCTCTGACCCTATAATTGCTACAACTTTCGACCAAGTTGATCCTCACAAATATTGCGTCTCAAAAACCTAACAATCAAAGAAGTACGCCATTTCTTTGCTTGCTTTTGATGGAACTCCTGTGAGACTATGATATTTGGACCCCTTGGAGTATCCTCAACCTCAATCCTGGATTTCCATCCATCCCCAAGCCACCATTCATCCTCCTCATCAGACACTTCTTCCACCGTCGGCATGTCAACACATACTTCCTTGTACAATTTCTTCGTCTGTGTAGGATGCTTCTCCACATCCTCTTCATCAATCATCCAATTTTCTACCCTTGATGCAAGGGATTGGAATCCAGAGAACTCATCCCCCATGTCTCTAACTTTCTTCCTACACTATATCATAGCATCCTGCATCTCTGACGTCGGCACCGGCGGCATTCTCTCACAGATTCTCTCTCATTCTCTGTTGGCCATCTTTATCAGCATGACTATCGATTGTCTCGAGAAGAGATAAAACCCAGGATAGTCGATTGCTTACTCTTAGCCAAACTCTGTTTTCTTTCTTCTTCTTCTTTTTTGCAGTAACATATCAACAGAAAAGATCAAAGCACCTGTGAACACCCTATTTTGTCCGGGCCCCACTAAAAAATACAAAAATAATTGATAATGATTGGTGTCCAAATAGGCAATCATCATTGAAAGGGAAAAAAATGAAAATTAAAATAAATCCCCTCATTGATATGATTGGCATTATCATTCATTAAGGGAAAATAATAAATAAAAAAACGAAAAAATAAAAAATAAAAAAAATCTCATTTATGTTGATAGGTTTAAATTAGGAAGTTACTTGTGGGGAGAATAATGAAAAAAAAATTAAAAACGAAAAAATCTCCACTAATAGTAATTAGGTCAAGTTAGGAAGTTTTATCAATAGAAAATACAAAAAAATAAAAAAAAAATCTCCATTGATGGTGATTGGGTCAAGTTAGGTAGTTCTTAACATAAAATACAAAAAAAAAAAAATCAAAAAACGAAAATTAAAAAAAAAAGGAGCATTTATGAAGAAAACCCTACCTTGAGACTATAAATAGAAGTGCAAGGGTTGAAGTAAGGGGGACAAGAATTTTGGGAGGAGAGAAAGGCAAGGTAGGGAGCTAATTTTAGTTTCTCATTTTTCATTGCTCATACATAATTCTCATGGGGAAGGGGAGTTGACATAAGAAGCCATCTTGTTTTGCTTTATCTAAATAAGGTCTTAATATTCTTGCCCAAGCCAATGAACATTTCTTATTAGAGATGGAGGCATACCCATTTGAATGCTGGGCAAATCCTTATATATAAGAATTGCAAGAATTTTGTTGGTTTCCATTTACTTGCCTTATACTCACTACTCTGCGTAAATGAAGGTACAGTAACGTGGTGATCTTTGACAAATTCTCCCTTCACTATAACTTGCTCTTGTTTTTTTTTGCTCATTCAATATATGTTGCGTTGACTCCCTCTCCCTCTTCTATGACTTCATTCTTGTCTTTTATCTTATCCCAATATATGCCAATAGTGCTGGACGTTGAATATGAGATCAAGAATTAAATAGACTTGCTTTGTCTCATTGAATTATCACATATACATTGTTGGACGTGTTCTTTTTGGAATCAAGAGCGGGTTCCAAGGATAAAAGGTATGCATAAATCTCATCACCTTTGACTTTCCTTTTGTTTAACTTGTGCTACTTTTCTTCTTTTTTTCTTTATCCCTTTTTTAGGTCCTCTTTCAAAAAATAAAAAAAAAACATTTTGACACATTTTGATAAATAAAAATAAAATGGAAAAGCTCACTTTCATGAAAAATAAAAGAAGTTCTTTCATAAATTAAAAAAAACGTTTTTTAAAAAAATAATAAAAAAAATACAAACCAAATAAAAAAATTATTTTTCTCAAATAAATTAAATAGACCTTTTTTCTAAAAAACACAAACAAAGTGACACGCATTTCTACCCCCGAACTACGTGGGCTTTGATCCCTCTAAAGGGTATGTAGGCCTTAGGTTTTCATCCTAGGTCAAGTCCAATTTTGTAAATAAATATATTTATTCTTATTTTCTTGTTGTAAATAAATGTTCTTTTTTTTAAAATAAATATATTTCTTCTTATTGTAAATAAGTGTTCTTTTTTCTTCTTCTTTAGTTTTCATGTCATTTAGTTTTGTAAATATTCTTTATTTATTTGGGTAAATATAATAAAGTTAAAGGCCATAATATTTTTAAATAATTAACTTAGGGTAACCATTCTTATGAATGGGTGTTATGGGGTGCCTAACACCTTCCCCACATACAATCGACTCCCTAACCCTAAATAGTTTTTGTAGACCAGTTTCCATTTTTAAAAAAAGGTTTCCAAAATTATCCTTTTTCAAAAATTTTGGTGGCGGCTCTATGTTTTTCCAAATTCCGGGCGCTACAGCACCTTAATGTGAAAAACCAGGCTGGGTTGGATCGAAACAGCCACTCTAAACCAGCGTCAAGTAAAACGGACTGGAAAGTACAGACCCACTTCAAATAACCAGAAACCACAGGCACAGTTCGAAACAACAGATCGAAGAAAGGCAACGTCAAAACAAACAGACGGTGTTTTGGTAGATGGAGTAGATAGATTTTTCAGGGAGTGGATTGTTGATACTGGTTTGATTGATATTGGTTTCAGTAGTCCTAAATTTAGGTGGGGGAATTCGTCTAGTTAAATCAGGATCGATAGAGTATTGGTGGATGGCGGTTGGCATGCGCAATTCCTAATGCATCGGTGTTTCATTTATCCAAGTATAAATCTGATCATTGTCCCATTTTGGCTAATACTGATAGGTTGATGCATAGTGAGAATAAACAGAGGCCTTTTAACTTCTTTGTACCCTAGGTTATGTTAGATATGATTAGTTTTGATGATGTCAAATATAGATGTGAAATGATAAGAGCAAAAAGTTTATATAATGTATTTCTTTGACTAACTATTATATTACATATTTTGTAGATTAGTCAAGGAAAGAATGAAGAAGATTGAATTAATGAAAATGAACAAGAGGAAGAAGAAGGAAGAAATTGAAGATAATCAAGGAGATGCTTACTTTAGTTATGGAGAATTATTATCAAGAGGAAAACTAAGAAGAAAGATATTGAAGAATGAAGAACTTGGAAGATCTATCATGAATATCAAGATTCAAGTTGTTAGATGTGATATTGGAGGTTTCTGTAATGATACCGGAGGTTTCTATGATCAAATGATGGTTGGAATAGGTTAATACGAAGCTAAGATGACTTATATATGAGTTTTGGCATTTCTAGAGGTGTTATGCTCGAGCACGAGGTGTTTCACTCGAGCACAGGAAGAACACACTCGAGCACAGATGAATTCACTCGAGCACGGGGTGAATACTCTGTTCTACTCTGTTTTACGTTCAGCCTGAGCGAGGTCTGGTATTTTGGTCATATCTCTCAAACCACACATCGGATTGACCCAAAACTAGTGGTATATGAAAGAAGACTCCTAACACGTAAAATGGGCACTAGGATCACATTGAAAGAAGATCAAATGAAGGAGATATGAATCGTGGAAAATGAAACTGAAATCACCGTCACGTTTTAACACAGGTTCGGTATTTTGGGTATAACTCACACACCACACATCAGATTGAGACGAGACTAGTGCCAAATGAAAGTAGACTCAAAGAGCTTTCCATGGATAGGTAATTTGCCTAATTTGAAAGTATATTCTAGGAGCTATACCTTCTGGAAGTTGACGCTTGTGCAGACTAGCGAAATATACACTCTTTTGATCATAACTTGCAGAATACAACGAGTTTGGAGCTGATTCTTGTTGCATTGGAATGCATATGGTAAGAGCATTCTTATGATACATCATTTGAATCAAATGAATAAAATTTTTCTAAAGTGGCCCCACATCACCCGCGAGCGCAAAAACTTTCTCTCTGAAGATGTTGTGCGAGTGATGTCCAGAAGCAACTGAAACATGAAGAAAATTGCTTCACTCGAGCACTAGGATCCATGCTCGAGCATTAGATGATTTTTCACTCGAGCACATGCGAGTTTTGACATGGAAGTGATAACCCGAGAAGAAGCTTGTACGTGAAAGTATGAAACGCACTCGAGCATGAATGGTTGTGCTCGAGTGATGTCGAGAATTCACTCGAGCAGATGCAAGTGAAGAGCTGCGAGTGTTTGGCCGAGAGTCATGAAGTTCAGAGAAGTGCAAGTGTGCTCGAGCACAACCTTATATGCTCGAGTGACACATCAATACTCGCGAGTGAGAAATTTATCTCTCTCTAATTCTGATGCGAGTGCTATCCAGAGAAGAGCTTCCCAGTGCAAAATACAAGATCACTCGAGCAGAAGGAGTTGTGCTCGAGTGAGGCCCCACATCACATGCGAGTGAGAATTCTGTCTCTCTGAAATCTTATGCGAGCACAGACCTAAAACTGAAGACCAAGGAGTAAAATCTCGATATCACTCGAGTGAGCCCATTTCATGCTCGAGTGATATTCTGGAAGAAGACCAAAAACATCAAGTCTCACAGCGAACAATCTAAATATGATTATATGTTATTGAATCAGTGTGTTTTCACTTGTTATTGATTCTAAATGATAGCTAACATATATTTCAAGTGTGAAACAGGATATTAAACATTCGGATTGCAGATTCAAATAAAAGTCAATTACGGTGAACTCCATCATTACACACCAAATGGCGGCTACCAACCACGACAAGCAAATGACCCACAATGAAAAACTGTCTGAAACACATAACGCTCCACAACGTGATATACAGCTCAAAATGAATCTCTCTGCTGTTCAACTAGACGCTCCACTTTGCTCCACAACGGACAGTAGCTTGTTTTTCAAATATGCTCAAACGTTCAAATGAAGCAATGGGACTCCAACGGACGAATGCTCACAACGGTCATCATCTTCATCAACTATAAATGAGAAAGCATTCAATATCGATGGAAGACAGAAAAAGACAGAGAAACAGAGCAACGACACTAACATGTGAATAACATGAATTCTCTGCTTCTACCCAAACACTCTCTGTTCTGCGGTTTCAATATTACTTTTCATTGAGAGAGTGATTATTTATCTTGTACTTCAGTGAGTATTATTCCCACTCTGTAAGAGAGTCTGTAAACACTTTCAATTATATTTCTGAGTTGATCTCAAGGTAGAGGGACCTTGAGAGGGTTGTTTTTCTTACGGGGAAGCAGTAGAGAGAATTGCTGTAAGACATTCTGCTCGTAAGACTTACAAGGTGCAAGCAGTAGAGAACGTTGCTGCTCATAAGACTTACAGGGGTGTAAGCAGGAGAGAACGTTGCTGCTCGTAAGACTTGCATGAGTAAGCAGGAGAGGAAGGTCTTCGGGATTGCTCTGCTCGTAAGACTTGTCGTAAGGGGGAGTATTTCAATGAGAGATTTGTAAAAGGTTTCACAAATACCCGGCTAAACTTGTGGATTGTAAAGGCTTTTCTTGTGCCTGGATTAAACAAGAAGATAGTAGATTTGAAAATCTCAGGAGGAGCCTGGGGACTGGACGTAGGCCATCACCGATTGGACCGAACCAGGATAAATCACAGTTTGCATATTCTCTTCCCTAAACTCTTATATTTCCAGCATATATTATTTAATCTAACAGTTGATTTATAAACCTTCATACTTACCACTTTTGTTAAGATACGAAAAGATTTCTAAAGTTCTTAAGTTTTTATTATACACCCAATTCACCCCCCTCTTGGGTGATAGCCGGTTCTAACAGGTTATGCATGATAACTTCTCAGGTTTTGTTAAAGATAAATGGAAAGTGAAAGACAATTGGTGCGGGTCTTTACAGGAATTTACTAAGCAGTTGAAAAATTGGAACAAAGAGGTGTTTGAGAATTTAAATTATATGAATAACAAACTCTATAGATGCCTTAATAGGATTAACACCAAGATTGCCTTAGTTGGACCATAGTGAGATTGGAGAGTTTGCAACAAGAATTGTGGAAGGAACTTGAAAAAATTTTACCCAGCGAGGAAATTATATGGCTACAATATTCTCATGCTACTTGGTATGTTTAAGGGGATCGCAATACCAGGTATTTTCACTCAAAGGCGAATGGTAGAAGAAGACAGAATCAGATATTAGCTCTTAAACTCGACTCTGGGGAATGGTTATATGATGGAAGGTAATACGGGATATTGGTAGTAAATTTTTTTGAAGATCTTTATATAGATACTAGCATATACCAGGGGTCCTGGGTGATTGGGCGCACTTATCCTGAGATTGATGCAACTGAGAGATATGCCTTAGAAAGACAGGTTGATGAAATGGAAATTAAATGAGCTTTGTCGATAAGGGATCGCTCAAAGCTCCAGGACCGGACGGGTTCAGTCCTTTTTTTTATCAGAGCCAATGGGATACGATTGGTTTGTCGGTGATATCATTGGTTAAACGGGGATTTTTTGATCCTGAATGGGTTCATGACATTAATGGTACTCAAATTGTGCTTATTCTGAAAATTGATCATCCTTAATCTTTTTGTGATTTTTGCCCAACAAGCCTCTGTAATGTAGTATATTAGATTAATACAAAGATTATTTCTAATAGGCTTAAATCTATTATGCCAGTGGTTGTGGCCCTGAACCAATGTAGTTTTGTCAAGGGGCGCTAAAGTACTGACAATATTATTCTAGTGTAGGAAATAATTCACTTTATGCGAAGCATGAAGAAGAAACAGGGATTCATGGCAATCAAGATTGACTTGGAGAAAGCATATGACTGGGTCAAATGGAGCTTTCTTTTTTAATGCTTGATTGAACTTACGATTCCTTAGTATTTCTGTAACGTCATTAAAACTTGTGTTACTACACCGTAAATGTAGCTACTTTGGAATGGGTGTGCTGTAAATGCTTTCCACCCTTCCAGAGGAGTTTATCAAGGTGTTCCTATTTCACCGTTTCTCTTCGTCATTGTGATGGAAAGAATGGGGCACTTAATCCAGACTGCGGTTGAAGACGGAGATTGGAAACCTTTTAGGTTGTCACGGTAAGGTACGGCTATCTCTCATGTCTTTTTTCCTGATGATCTTATTTTGTTTGCAGATCCAAATATAG
This sequence comes from Inga oerstediana, assembly GCA_963210345.1. NCBI lineage: Eukaryota > Viridiplantae > Streptophyta > Magnoliopsida > Fabales > Fabaceae > Inga > Inga oerstediana. Next base: position 70,767,871 of record OY723401.1, read on the forward strand.
ATCAAGCAGGGGTGGTGAAAGCTGTATTAGATGATTTTCGCAAGATATCCAGATAGAAGGTGAACACTGAAAAGTCGCGGATTTACTTCTCAAAGAACGTGGGCCTAATGAGAAGCAAGGAGATTAGTGAATTCTTGAATTTTCCCAGTCTTCCAACCTGGGGAAATATTTAGGAATGCCAATCTTATATGAGAGAAGAACTAAGTCATCATATAGATTTATTCTTGATAAGATGGATGCTCGCCCAGTAAGCTAGAAGCCAAACATATTATCGATGGCGCCAAGATATACCATAGTATCATTGGTTGTGTCAACCATGCCATCCTATGCCATGCAGATTGTTCCCTTCCCTCTAGCAACCTATGATGAGATAGACAGGAAGTGCATGAATTTTCTTTGGGGAAGTACATCCACAAATTGTAAACCCTATATGGTAACTTGGGGTCGGGTGTGTTCCCCGAAGAAAGAAAGTGGCATGGGGTTAAGACAGGCAAGGATTCAGAACCAAGCTTATATGACGAAATATGGGTGGAACTTGGTTCACAAATGGGATGCATTGTGGGTTCGTTTTCTTTGGGAGAAGTATAAGACGGGTAATGATTTGGTGCCGAAAGTGGCAAAAAGACGGATAGAATCGAGTACATGGAAAGGGATCAGACAAAGTTGGGAAAGTATAAGGGAGGGTGTTACCTGGAGGATTACAGATGGAGCCTCAGTGTCTTTTTGGTAGGACAGATGGAGCCTCAGTGTCTTTTTGGTAGGATATATGGGTTCTTCACCTTGACATATTGGAGAGCTTACTAACTCAAACGTTAACAAATGAAATTTGGAAATGGAAGGTGGCTGATTGTATTACTTTCTCAGGACAATAGGATCTGAATAAGTTTGGGCATTTTGCCGAAATAAGTTATGTTAGTGATCAAAAGAGTGAGTATTAACCACAATACTGGTGCGATATTCCGAGTTGGCGATGGACAGCTGATGGTAAATTTACTTTGAAAGTAGCGTACAAGAGGTTAGTTGATCATGGGCAAAACCAAAATAGGTTTGTATGGAGCCTTATATGGAAGCTTAAGGTTCCTCAACGGTACAGGCTGTTTCTACGGTTATGTGCATATGGGCATTTATTGACAAATTTGGCATGAGCTCAACAGAGAATCAATATTAATGAGATATGCCTGTTTTGTCAAGACGAGACTGAATCAATTTTACACGTGCTTAGAGATTGTGCTGCGATTAAAGAACTTTGGAGTGAGATGTTACCTAGTCAATGCTATTGGCGTTTCTTCGACTTAACAGATAGAAACACTTGGTTAACATGGTGTTTACAACGTCAGGATCAGGTGTATGGCTACAAGTTTCGACACTGGGTTACAGTTCTATGTAGGCATATTTGGTTGGCGAGAAATGACTGTATTTTCAATAATAAAAAGTGGAGTAAATAGGAGTTACTGGCACGTACTAGTTCGGTGTTGTCTTGGGGTATGTTCATTCATATACAACCGAAGTCATACATCATTACAACTACATTTTGGCGTCCCCCACCTGTCGGGGAAGTTAAAGTTAATACGGATGGGTTCAGGAATGAAGCGTCGGGGTGCTATACATGTGGTAGGGCATTTCGTGATGAAAACGGAGGATTTGTTCAGGGGTTTATGTTTCAGATTGGACGTGGGTCGGTGATCACAACAGAAGCTTGGGGAATCTCTTGGGTTTAAAGTTGGCCTAGAAGAAGGATTTAGACATATTATTGTTGAAAGCGATTATAGTGAAGTATTAGAGCTTATTCAAGGAGTGGTCTCCAATGAACATTTTGATGCTACTGTAATCTTGGAAATTCAGTCGATGCTAGAACGTGAGTGGGAAGTGCAGTTGATACATTGTTGTCAGGAGGCGAATAGGGTGGCAGATTTCTTCGTAAGGAAAGCATGAGATATGGCAGTGGATTTTCTTCTAGTTGACAAAGAGCCTGCTGAGGTTAAACGTTTGTTTAGAGAGGATGTTTTGAACTAGCATATTTGTAATGAGTTAGTGGGGTAGAGCTAGTAGGGTTGGATATTTTTCTCATTTTCTATCCAAAAGAAAAAAGAAAATTAATGGAGTAGCAATAAAAGAGTTCAACATTGATTAAAAAAATATTTCACTTTTATACTATGTTAATACTTATTGATTTTTTTTTTTTTGGGAATCACTGACTTAGGAGGTTGGCATGGATGGTCGAACTCGCAGTATTTTACCTAAATCAAAGCTCAAGGAGGTGCTTGGCGAAACTTTTTTTTCAATTGCATACTGCATATTTTTAAGGATTAATTAATTTATAGGTTTTTATAGTTTCAACTAGTTGTTAAGTAAATTTATGAATTATATTAATTATTTTTTGAATAATAGAACTATTAATTTAATTTTTTATTCATAAATTATGTTTTAATATTATTCATTTATTTAACTCTCAATTAAATTAATAAATTGAACTCCCAAAAAAACCTAAAAAAATACAATGAAACAATAAGGACTTGATAAAAAAAACTTATAAGGACCTGATTAAAAACAAGTAAAAGTATAAGGACTTGATAAAAAAAATTATAGGGATCAAATTAAAAATTGGTTGAAACTATAAAGACCTATAAATTAATTATTCTTATTTTTAATTATGTGTAAATAACTTCTGTTTTACATATAGTTAAATATAGGTTACACACAAATGAAAAAGAATTGCACCCATTATAAATATGTTGTAACTAAATCTTTGTTGGCTCAAATCCCATTGATGGAGGGCCTTATTAGTAGGCGATCTGTAAGTACTTCTATAAACTAAGTGCTCTTTAAACCCTATTAGTGACATTAGAGTGATAAAATTATAGGACTAAATTACATTTTATAAAATTAAGGCGCCAAAATAAAACCTCATATAACTAAAAAAATATTTTAACAGATAAAAATAAATTCCCCAATCATAGCCACTCTTTCCTCTGCCACTTGGCTTGATGACATTAGTTGACATTTTCATCTCTTAGGCCGGCATCATCTAGAATAATTTTAGTATGACATTTATTTTTTTGAAAAGTTATATTCCTCATGGAAAAAAATTTATATTCCGTTAATACTTCGATTGATTTTGTTTTTCGTATTTTACAATCATTGACTTGGGAGCTAGATGCGGATGGTTGAACTCACAATATCTTGTTTAAGCGAAGACACAAGAAAGAGAGTTTGGTGTAATTCTTTTTTAACTGTATACAACATAATTCTAACTATGTTTAAATATTTTATTTTATTTTTGTTTTGGACACAGTTAAAAAATATGTTGCAAATAAATGAAAAAAAATTACTCCCGCTGAAAATATGTTGTACCTAAGTTTTTAAACAGATTTCAAGTTCCTTTTTATTTTGAGTGAATAATGAACAATACAATGAGGATTTTTCAGCAAATTTTTTCAAACAAACATCATCAAAAAAAATTTTATCCTAAAAATATTGTTCATTTTCAAACTTTATGTCATGGGAAATGCATATATATATATATGATTTTTACACCAAAAAAAATTACAATTTAAACTTGTTGAAATACGAGACTACGAGAGCAATAATTTACCTTACATGCATCAATACAATAACCCATTAAATCATTTTTTTCATATTTCAGTGTGAGGTTACGGTTACACCACAACCATCCTCCACATTGAGAGTTCTTGGCGGAAGCAGATCCTCTCAGCGGCTCCTTTCTCTTCATCCCTCAGAATCTCCATATCCTAGCCGTCCAATTCATCTAATGGCTCACAAAGTAACGCATCATTAAGACTTTAAAATTGCATATTCTTCCCAGGTCCTGAAACCTCCTGCATCACTTTTCCGGCGAAAGTACTAATCCTTTCAGCGTAGCAAACAGGGAGCTCCTACTGATGATGAAGACAATGACTATAAGAAAATATCTTGCTAATCCTATTGTACAGACCAAAAGAAAAATGCTCCAACCCATCGAGAAAAACAAAAGCCATGAAGGAAACTTGATGAAAATCCCAATTTCAAATGCCGGGAAGATCAGCAAGTAGAGAGCCATGTTGCAGAAAATCTCAATTTCATGTAGCCTACTGTAATCAACCTTGTTCTTAATTGACTTCACCAGACCTAGTAACCAAAAGCACCCTAGGCTTATTGGGTCTGATAAAATTTTGGTAATTTGGGTTGTTTCTCAACCACTTAGCATGTTCATCCCAATCTGAAATCATGGGGGTCGAAATTGTAAGGTATATTTAGATCACGCTTCTCGTCGTCGCCTCTCTGATCAACCATGATCTTCAATGTATCAAATGTTGTGTATTTGTTGGATTGCGAAGAACCTTCTTCCCCTCGTTGAAGTCTTGCTTGAGGGTCTCGAACTTGCCGGCGCCACTGGTGCCAACATGCAGTGTAGGATGATGACTGTGAGAAAGAGGCAGAGGAAGGTAACAGTGCTAAGACAATCCGGTTCAGATGTGATTTAAAAGAATTGATGACGTGTCACTTTGTGATCGCTTGGATGAATTGAACGGATAGGATTGGGAGATTCTGAGGGATGAGGAGAAAGGAGTCGCTGAGAGAAACCGAACCGTTCTTGGCGCGATATTTACAGTTGGCGATCAATTTCTTCAAACCCAACAATTCACACTCTTCCATGGCGGTCTCGCTATTCCTTCTAGTTTCCCTGGGGCTCTGCGATTTTGCTTCTATATTTGCTTATCATTACCCATCTAGAGGTCTGTGTCTCTATCTCTCCACGCATAATAACTGACTTGCATTTCCCAAAAACTTCATCAAACTCATTCTTTACTCGAGTGAGATTGTGGGGTTTTCAGGTCCTTCGCTTCGGCTTTCGAAACCTCTTGTTGGAGATGATGGAAGGGTTTATGCTTGTTCTGAGAATTATTTCTTCGCCTTTGAAAGTAATGGTTCTGTCGCTTGGTCTGTTCATCTTGACTTCAAATGTAATGTTGCTATGGCCCCTCTTCATGGAGGTCCAGGCAAGGTAAGTCCTCTATTTACGTAAACTCTGTACTTTATATGTACTGTATTTGGTTTTAAACCTTGAAGCCTCATAACCAAATCCTGGTTTGATGGACGAAGACAACTTTTGTTGTGGACGCCTAAGTCCAATGTTTGTAACCTGCTCGAGGATATGCTTATCTTTTCAACATTATTTTTCTTCAACTTCGTCGCCCTTGTCTGTCTTTCTTTCATAAATACATTAGTTGTGCACTTCTCTGCCTACCTTATCTATGTTTGCCATTTGGATATTTAATTCTTCGGAAAATTAATCTTTTTGATCTATTGGTTTTCATTTAGTTGTAATTCAATGCTAAAACCATAACTGATATAGTTCAATCTCTATAATTTTGGCTGATTTATAACTTAGTCGTAATTTGATGCAACTCAATCTTCAGTTTAACCATTAAAAATATTAATCCCTATATTCTGAAAAATAATTTATAAATTTCATGAAGTTTAGGGACTAAAGTTTTAATGGATAGTTAAAATTATAGATATTGGGTTGCAGTGTATTAAAGTCCCGAGAGCAGTTTCAGCTGAATCATGAGTACAAGCTGGTGTTGAAGGACTGTGTTACAACGATAAAGATCAAAAGATTTATTTTAACTTTTTTTTTTCTGTGCATGGTGGTGACATTAAGAAACAGGAAAATTCTGTATCACAAACTGATTAGAAGCAATTGAAATTTCCAAAGGATTAATTTCTAACTCCTGTATGGCGCTTCTAGATATATTTGGTTGCAGAGAACAGAGTGCTGGAGATTAAATTTGGAAGCCATGGAATTCCTGAGGCAGAGGCACACGTTTTCTTTGGCCCAGAGACAAATCAACAGGACACAGTTGAAATCATTGGAGTCTCTGTGAGCACTTTTAGTTCCACACTGTTCATCAATCTCAGGGATCGTGGTCTCTTTGCATACCAGTCCCATGGACGCTTACGTTGGAGTGTAGGACCTGTGTTTAACCAATCCGGCTACCATCAAGGATGCCGAAAAAATATGACAAATTGTTTTTTCACTTCAGCCCCAGTGCTTGATCAATGTGAGGCTACTATATATGTAAGGTTTTTTTCCATCCCTATTGTTTGCTGAATTTTATATTTCTAAACGTATTTACTGAGTGAATAATTTGGATCATTTGCAAGCATGATATGAGTGCTTGTAGAACAAGTGAAATAAGTGAGAGATAGATAGACAAGAAAGAGGAGTACAAGGAAAAGGACAAAATCAGTCTCATGTGCATTCTTATTCTCATTTTAGAGTCATTATAACTTGAAAGAAGTCAGATTAATGGATGATCAACAATAACAACAGCAATCTTTATTCTAATAGGTGAGGTTGACTACATGGATCGTACGACGTCATTATACTCTATTAACAATCAAATTTGTTAACCAAAAGGTCATATTCAATGACTTCGTTGAATATTCTCTTTGGTCTTCCTCCGCTCTTTTTCATAAAACTCCATATTGTTTGATCTACTCTCCTCACCAGTGCCTCCAACAGCCTTCTTTGTACATATCCAAACTATCTCAAACAATTTTCAGCCATTCTCTATTCAATGGGTGCCAAGTCTACTCTTCTTTTGATATGATCATTTCGAATTTTATCTTTTCTTGTATTGCTATACATGCATCTCAACATCTTCATTTCTGCTACCCTAACTTTATGCACTTGTTGACCCTTTAGAGGCCAACATTCACTAAGCCTATTAGGTATTTGGTTGAACTAGCCGGAAGAAGCCTGTAAGGGAAAGCGATGCTAGTTACAAAGTCATCCAGGGTTGCTCAAACTTTACCTGCAGATGTATTTTTTGGTAGATTTGGTGTGTATAAAATGTGTGAACCAGCCCTATTATGATTAGATGCATGGTAAGACAGATTTTCAGCAACACGCCTACTATACCCACTCCTAACAAACTTACATCTCTACCAATTATGTAAAGCAGATATATATAACCAAGGAATTCCTCCTACTTGATACTGCTAATTGTGTTCTTAAAAGGTTGCAAGCGAATTTCTTGTTTCTGTGCAGCATTATAATGACTAACTGAATGTGTGATGTTTTCTTCTTCTTCTTCTTCTTACTTTACTGCTATGCTTTTGCATTTCAGATCTCAAACACAGAAGGAGAACTATATTGTTTGTCAGTTCGCAGCCGTCAATTTATGTGGATACAGGATTTTAGTTCATTAGATAAAATTTTCACAGTCACTCCAGGAAACAACGGTCATCTTTATGTAACTGTACCACTGAAGGCTCTTGTATTGGCCCTTGATGTCTTTTCAGGTAATATCTTGTGGCAGAAGAACATTGGGCCATTGAGCAGAGCAGACAGTGCACCAGTAGTCGATTCTAATGGTAAGCCTTTTGCTTTCTCCCCAATTTAAGAACCTGACAAGTATCGGTGAGGCTTATCTGTTGCTGTCATTTTACACTTCATAGGGACTTTTAATGTCAATAACATGACTCATTAAATACATTAAGTAAGAACCTGACAAGTACCAGTGAAGCTCATCTTATGGATCTGAAGGGCATGATCTGACGATAGTTACTCTTTACATGCATATTCTCTTGTCTAATAATTTTATTCAGGTTCATGGTCAATTTCAAACTTTTGCAGTCATCTTGTGATTCTCTGGAGCTAATGATTTATATATTTTCTGTGTTAGGATGGGTATCTATTGGTTCATTGGATGGATTCTTATACTCATTTTCACCAACTGGTTCTCTTCAGAAATTCTCAAGAATAAATGCAGAAAACGTTGTGATTCAAGTTGGTCCTATGCTTGATTGCTCTGGTTATGCAGTCTATGTGTCCCAGACACAGATAGAAGGAAAAATCAGCTACGGTATTTATGAAAGCGCCCATGTTTCAGCGGTTCAACCTAAAACTGCTCTCTTCACTTTATTGGTTCCTGCAACTGGATCTATTTATTGGTCAGAAAGCCATCCATGTATGCATATTATCTTTAGGAGAATCGCTATAAGGTTCCAAAGAAGGAATGTAATAACCAAAAAGTTCCAATAACAAAGTGAACAATATGCGCTTGTTATAATTTCCTGTACTAAAACTTGTCATCGCATACTGCTTACTTGTTGTAGGACTTTTTTTTGATTATATTTCTTCCTCGTGACCTCATAGTGATTCTTCCACTATCTTTCCTTGTCTGTTTATCATAAATAGTTTTTTTTTATGGTAACAAAAAATTCTGATAGCTTGGAGCCTATCACAATTCTTTCAATGTTGACTGAACCAGGCCAGTATTCATCTTTATTACAAAAGAGTGATCTGAGTCAATTTATAATTGATGAGGAGATTCTTCTGGCTTTTTTTGCAGCCTCAAGTATGAGCCTATTCCTTTAAATATCATAATTTCTTTTTAAGAGAGCACATTATGGGAATCACTTGATAACTGTTATTCTCTATACTTCTAATGTAGTGTGCAATCGAAATAGTAATCACGTAGATGAGTAATTTGCTTGAATGCACTAATGCCTTAATTATGATACTTAATGCAGAGACAGGCAACCCACTGCAATGCCGTACAATAGGTAACCATTTTTAATACTATAAGTTAAACTGAAATGTAGCTGTTGCATCATATAAGTGGTCTTTGCTCTCTAAATTCCAGCTAACTTTCACCTGAGAATTTCTCTCAGCTTGCATGTCTACTGCTTTGCTCAATTAACGTGCTTCTTCTTTTATAAGTTCCTTTCTTGGCGTCTAATGGACTTTATAGTGGAAATTCATTTTCAATAGATAATGCATTGGTGAAAAACCATCTTAGAAAGGTCTATGGGGAGGTACATGCGCACACACATAACATTAAAGTTTTATTTGAACTTCGGTGAAAACTGTGAAGCTTCTCAAGAAAGGTCTACAGGGATACACACACACATAACATTAAAGTGCTATGCAAGCCTGCCAACTAAGTGATTGTATCAGCCTACTGAAGGCCAACTATTGGAACCTTGATTGGTATGTTTCCTTAGGAATGTCACAATCCAGAGTTAAAGAAACCATTAGAAGCAGAAGTCAAAGAAATCGAGACATAAGACAGGGGAAATGAAGATAAATGCCAGAATTTAGTTATATGTCAGGTTTTTCAAACAAGACATACATTCCATAACTGCTGATATTTTCGCCGATCCACATTCCACAAAATTTTGTGGTGTAAGACATTTTGTTCATTGAAAATTAGACAAAAGCCTGAGAAAGCCACATTTTCTTATAGTAGTTGGCTAAAACGCAAAACAAGTTGATTTGCATCTGGCATCTCTCCCAAGTTTATTCCTGCAGAATTAATGGAAACCTAAGGCATTTTGGGAATAATCTTCATAATATATCTGGCATGTCTTCAAATTTATTCCTGCTGTTATAATTTTTATGGTACATCAATTTATTTAATACCTCTTGAGTTTTAATGCCAATTTCCTCTAGTATATGCTGATATAATTTCAGCTGGATGGCTTGGTTTGGTTTTCAAATTTCTTGAATATTTTTAATCCTTTTACAGATCAGAAGCTTACCTCTAGCTGCTCTCAAGCAAGGACTGAGCTTGTGAATATCTATACAGGTTAAGTAAAAGTATGTGGAGCAACCAGATAAAACTTTAGTCGTTCAACACTTGAAAGAACTTTCTTTTTTTCTGCAGGAAATGAAAGGCCGATAATCTTGTTTCTTTTCTTCGAGTCGGTTCTTTTGGCAGCATTGGCCGGGGTTGTGAGATTCTGCTGTACATTCTGGGCAAAAAGGAAAATTCAAAATAAAGGCCTTGGTAGCTTTCTAGAAAAGCGAGTAATCTCAATATCCTCGTTCTTTACTTCTTGAGAAAATCACCATGGGTATCAAGGAAAGAACGTAATCAATAAAAAATTCCAATAACAAATGAGAGCAATAGATTTGCTGTCATTTCCTACAATAGAATTTACCATTGCATGATGCTACTCACTAGTTGGTTGACTTTTTGATGATTACGTTCCTTCCTTATTAACTCATAGTGATTTGTTGTTACTTCTTTCTCCACTAATCATGTCTCTTAAATCAACATCTGCAAAACTGTACATTTCAGCGCTCTCTTCAGCTCCAAAAGAAAGCATTCGACAGGACGATCAGTGAACTCAAGGAAAAAGCCTTAAAGAAAGAAGAAACAGGTGATGAAGTTTATAAAAAGATGGAAGATATGTTACAACAAAGGCAATGCATTGAAAGGAAACTCTCAACCACCTATAGTTTGGGAAGAGACAAAACAGACTCACAATCGAAATCTCTTCTTCCTCTATATGAGGGAAGAAAAGCTAAATCCCCCTCATTTCAGGGTAGATTCCGGATATATCTCTATATTTAGATAGTTTCCTGTGTTTAGTCTTAAGCTTGTAAGCACTTGAATTGCACCAAAGCATGCTTGTTAGGTTCACTTGTCTCAAAGTGTAATTGTGAAAATCAATTGACTAATTGATAGAGTTAATTACATTTTAATTAGCCTAAGAATCTTGTCTTTGTGATTATATGATAGTGGTCCTTTATATAGAGCCTACTTGTGAGTTGATTTTAATTATAAATGTAAGCCATATTTTTCATATTTATTAATTTTTTCCCTAAATTATCCCTATTAACACTCTCTCAACAATAATCAAATATATTATATTAACAAACTCAGCTAACTCCCGTAATCTAATCAAATTAGGTAAACAAGTCTTACATTAAAGACCAGAGCAGTTATGATATTACATTTATATGGTTGATTTTGCAGGTGAATTCCTCACACTTAGCGATACAACTTCTGGAGAAAGTAGCACCGAAGAAGATAGCGGCATGCTTGAAGAAGCCATGGACTCGTCTGATAGGGCAAAGGGAAAGACACATATGGAGGATGATGATGACACATCAAGTGATGAAGAGTCTATAGGGAGAGAGTATATAAGTGTATTGTCAGAGGCAAAAGCTAGCCCCAAGTTATTCATTTCATCTCCTGAGGAAGAAGAGAGATGGGGAGTGAGGTCATTTGAAGGAGAGAAAGAGGTTGTTCAGAGAAGTGGTAGCAGCACATGGTTAAAGAGAAGAAAGACCTCATCCTCAATTAACTAGCAGAGAGGCCTATTTTAACTGATCTCCTTCAGCAGTAGTATGAACTGTTGTGATTATATGTATATGCATAGACAACCCTTCAAGAACAACTCATATTGAAACTCTTAGAGAATTGTTCAGTACATAAGGTCATTGGTCAAAACATTTTAATGATATATGTTGTTGTCACTAAATATATACTTCCTCGTGTCTATTTTATAAGATGCCTTCTAAAAGATATTTTTAGCCATTTTTATAAGAAGTTTAGATGAGCATTAAATATTTCTTTTTCATATATACCCATATTTAATAAGCACAACTATAGGAAGAGCTTTTAACGTCAATAAGCCTTTTAATGTCGGTTAACAAATGACGTGAAAGGAAACTTTTCTGGTCAGGTATTTATAATCAAGGAATAAAAAACCGGACCGGCCGGTTGAACCGGAAAACCGGTGAACCGGCCATGTGTCCGGTCTGGTTTAGATCTAGAACCGGCATCAAAGCAAACCGGAACGAACCAATACGAACCGGGGTGAACCGGTGGGTTAAACGGATTGGCCGGTTATTTTGAAAAAGAAGAAGAAGATGAAAGCGAGATGAAAATCCCTAGAGACTTGAATCAAGGAAACAAAGTCGAGACACTGTTGCCGGAGCTTTGCTCTTTGTTGTGCTCTAAATCGTCTTCATTTTTCCAGAGCTCGTCTGAATTTGTTGGAAACGCTATGCTCTTCAGTCTTTTCCACAGTAGTCGCTTAGAGATTTGCTGGTAATTTGGCATTCTGGCAAATCTAAATATAAGCAAGAAACAGAGACTAGAGGGAATGATAGTGGGAAATCTGTATTTTACACTCAAGTTGGTGTCGGTGAGAGTGATGACGGACGAAGGAGGAAGACCTGTGAATATGTGATATGATGCCGCACAACTGCACAAGTAGATCTAGGGTTTTCAACTTTTCATAAAGTGAATGTGAAAGTAGGGGTGAGTTTGGGATCACTTATTTGATCCAATAAGCCCGTTAATACAGCAATAAGCCCAAATGTTCCCGCAATACGTTTTTCCCGAGTTTGGTTCAGCGTTTTAACAAAAAAAAAAAGCCCGAAAGTAAACCCGTTTTAATAAGCTCCGGAGTGAGGCTTTTTCAAACACGTTTTAGATATAACCGTTATTATGGGCATTTAATGCCCATAATCTGTATCTGTACGAATCAATAAGTTCCATCGTCTTCACTTACTCTAAGCTCGTCCCACACGGCCACACCAGAAGAGTAGATCTACAAAAAGCTCGTCCCTCTCGGCGGCCGAGTTCCGAGTAGTTGAAGGCGTGGTGTTCGAGCAGTGGCTGGTCGAGCAGTTGAAGCCGAGTTCCGAGTGTGGCTGGTCGTTCGAGTTCTCGAGAATCTTCCGATCTGCAGTGAGCTTCGACGGTGGTGGATCTGTTTGGTGGAGGTGAGCTTCGAAGGTGTGTTGAGGTCTTATTTCAGCCATTTTTAACACACACGGTGGTGGATCTGTTGTATATTTTGGCATTTTCGGCCACGATTCGAACCTCCGTCTCTGTCTGGTTTTTTTTTTTTTTGGCCATTGCTCTGTTTTGCTTGTCGGTCGTCCCCCCATTTGCAAGGTAAGCTTCACAAGTTGCATTTTAGATGAGTTTTGAGCTTTGAGGTTCGAATCGTGGCTTTCGTTCGTTACTCCGTCTCTGTCTGGTTTTTTTTTTTTTTTTTTCCATTGCTCTGTTTTGCTTGTCGGTGGACTGTGTAAGATTTTGTTGTCTTTTTTGTTCTTGTGTTGCTCTGTTTTGGCGGCGAGGCAGAGAGGAGGAGGAGAGCGAGGATTAATGCACATCTTGGTTCTTTGTTCTGGTTGAATCTCGTCGGTCTGAACGTGTTTCGGCGAGGATGAAATACGCATTTGAACTGAGTGGATAATTGTGCACTGCAATTTGGTTTTTCCATTTCATTATTGCTCAGGAAAATCATTTGTTTGAATCACATATGTTTTGGTTGCTTCTTGTATATTTTCAACACATTGAGTTCTGATTCTCGTTTATGAGCAGGAGTTGATATTCATGGCATATTTCTTCTCAGAACCTTGATTGGAAAGGTGTGATGATTTGCATTGTGCTTTTCCTTTTTGGTTAATAATATTTAGATAAATGTTTTGCTATTAATTTCAAGATTCCTCTAGTGGCTAACAGATATTTGGAATAACAGATATTTGGAAGCATTGGTTCAGTTGGAGGTGGCCTTGCTTTAGGTAAAGAAGGCCCTCTTGTGCATACTGGTGCTTGTATTGCTTCTTTGCTTGGACAAGTAAGCCTGTATTCCTAGGTTCTCAGTGTTGTTTTGTTATTAGCGTCCCGATTGTTTCAAAGCTTAACATACATTCTTCTAACAAACCATCATTATTTGGATCATAAATTCATCAAACTGAAGGCACAACTAATGGGGGTTAGGTGTTTGGTTACACACACACAAACACATCACAATCATGCTTAGTTAACTATGTAGTTATGTTGGCTAAAGTTGCATGATATTGATTCTTCTATATGTCATGAACATGTATGTAAAGCGAAACTTTTCCATAGAGAGATGAATGACAGAGCGTTATGGGATGATGCGTCCACTGAGATTTTTGTATACGCCATGGTTGACCAAATCTTAAAAAAAGAACGACGAGGGTTGTCTTTTTCAAGTGATGGTTGGAAAGCTATTATTGCCACATTCAACGAGAAAACTGGGAAAGCGTATGACAAGAAACAGTTAAAAAATAAGTTTGATATGTTAAGGAAGGATTTAAGGACTTGGGATGCGTTAATAAAAGAGACCGGTGTGGGCCGAGAGCCTGGAACCGGAAATGTCGTTGCTTCGGCCGAGTGGTGGCAGCGCAAATGTCAGGTTAGTGATTCCTACTGAAACTTATAATTCAGTAGCCTCAATCACCTTTTGTAATATAGCTAATGGCTCTGTTACTTGTCTGTATGCAGGAGAATTCGGCGTATAGAAAGTTTCGCCGTTCAGCCCTCAGGAATGAAAGAGAATTGAGGCTTATATTCAAGGACGTCGTGGCAACAGGCGAGGATGAACAAAATCCGTCGTTCATACAGACACAGACATAGGAACAGGATGCAGAGGACGAGGATGTGTACCGACCTACTATGGTCGAGGAGGAAGGTTCAGGGGACAGCGAGGACGAGAATTTTGGAGTTGACCCAGCACTTAGCACAGGAGTGACGGATGAGCTAGCGAGCGTCGGGTTATCCTCCCAAACTCCTCCCTCTGGTCCAGGCGCATCATCTTGTCCAACTAATTCCTGAAGTCAGGGAAAGCGGAAACGATTTGATTTCTTCGGGAAGAAAAAGAAGCAGAAGATGCCAGCGGCAAAGCAGATTGCGGATGCGGTTAGTGTCATGGCAGAAGCATCGAAGAGTAGATCTACAAACATCAGCGAGATTCAAGCAAGGAGTGTTGATGCCGCTGTTGAAGCCTTGCTTGAGTTCGATGAAGTGCAACAAGATGAGGACTTTCAAATCCGCTGCTTCAAGGTCATCATGGACAAGACTAGTCGGGACACGTTTTTCTCACTTGTTAAGCGGAAGAAGGATAGTGTGATTGCGTGGCTGCGTCTTATGGTTGCGACCGTTGATTGAGTCGCTACGAATTATGTTCTTAAGTATCGATATGCATGCTTCGTATTTTGTTTATTGTTAACGACACTTGCATTGAACTTTATGGCTAAATAGTTTAGTGTTTATTGTATGCATGCTTCGTCTTTTGTTTTTACTAGACCAACAATGCTAATTTCGGATATATTATGTATATTTTAATCCGACGTTCGTTTTATGAATTATGTTTATGTTATATACGTTTGCAACCAATGCACAGGTTACAGTTGCAATGGAAAATTGGATGGAGGAAGAAGACGACGACTCAAAAATACTAGCTCTTATCGATGAAGAGATAACAGAGTATGAACAAACAGCTGCGTTAGTGTGTCAATATTGGACGAGGTTCATATGTAAAGAACCTCGTAAAACGGGTTCACGACCCGGTCATTTATTTGTCCAAGATATTTTGGCTGAGCATGAATCACAATGTCATGACATGTTTAGAGTTGAAAAACATGTATTCTACCGGTTGTGCAGTAAATTGGTCGAACATGGGTTACAACATTCTAAGAATGTCGGGGTCGAAGAAATGGTTGCGATGTTTTTGCTCACAGTTGGCCATGGCGTCTGTAATAGGATGGTCCAAGAGTTGTTTCAGCATTCAGGGGAAACTGTCAGTCGGCTATTGCACTTGGTACTAGAGGCTTGTTTTAGCCTAGCTCGAGAATATATCAAACCCTCTGATCCCGAATTCAAAGGATGCCACCCAAAAATCCTCCACGATCCTCGCTATTATCCCTACTTTAAGGATGCCATTGGAGCCATAGATGGAACTCACATCAAGTGTGTGATCACTGGTCCCAACCGGGAAAGATATATCGGGAGAAAAGGTTATACAACACAGAACGTAATGGCTGTATGCGATTGGGATATGTGTTTTACGTTCGTGTTGGCGGGTTGGGAAGGATCTGCACATGACGCTCGTGTGTTTGATGCTGCTGTCTCAAATCCAGCTCAGAATTTTCCTCATCCACCTCCAGGTATATTTTAATCCCACTCAGTGTAATTACTTTCTGTGCGCACTTTGCTTAATCTAACACCTTCAAAATGATTTGAGACATTCATTAGGCAAATATTACTTAGTCGACGCTGGATATCCCACACCAGTTGGGTATCTTGGTCCATACAGATGTAACCGCTATCACCTGGCAGAATTTCAGCGTCGTCCTGGTTTGGCAAATGCTAAAGAGACCTTCAATTACTATCATTCAAGTTTGCGGTCAACTATTGAAAGGACTTTTGGCGTGTGGAAGAATAGATTCGAATTATTGCAAAAAATGCGCAAATACTCCTACCCAACGCAAGTCCGCTTAGTTGTGGCGACTATGGCCATTCATAACTTTATTAGGAGAAATTCTCAGAGTGATGTTGATTTTGGCGAAGCAGAAAGTGGCAATGTAGCTCAGGGAGATGATAATACTGTAGACGATGCGGCTTCCTCGTCCAATGTTGCTGCGACGTCTTCAACCAGAATGAATCGCATTCGTGACATGATTACACAGCAACTTGTACGGGATTTATGATCCCAATTAGTTATGTAATCGTTTTTTGTGAAATTATGTAATTTCCTAAGTTATTTGGTTTTTGAGCTCAACGTTACCTACGTTTGGACTTCGTACTACAATTGTGGCCATTGAAATTCTAGATTGGGAATTATTTGCTCTAGTGGCATAATAGAGTGAATCACAATGTGTTTATGTTGTTATAATTTCTGAAATTTCATCCCTAGTTTGCACTTCATTTTATGATTTACAAGTTTGCATTTTAGATATCTTCCAGGCCCAGATGATATATTACTGTTGGATATCGCATATATGATCTATCTAAAATTTGAAGACTATACAAATGCCCTTCAACTTTTTATTTTTAAAAACGCACTTATACAATCGCTAATCCAAACATGTTTTCACTTATGAAAAAGCACGTTTTCAATTGCTTATCCAAACATAAATCACGAATCAAAAATTCACTTTTCTTTTAAGCCATTTTTAATAAGTCAGAATCACAATAAGTCACTTTTCCTACCGCTATCCCAAACACACACTAGGTCTAATAGTGGATCTGTGGGTCATTTGTTTTCCCACGCGTAAATAAAATAAATTGGGTGAAAAAACTGTATTCAAAATGCTTCAATGTGACCCACCATATTTAATAGACTTTGAAAAGCCTCTTTTTTAAAAAATGGAAAGGAGTCAAAGGACACGTTCAGATGGGCCTTTCCTTTATTGGGTTATGTCTTTTCAATTTTTGTTCCATATATTAATATATATATATATATATATATTATCACTAATAAATTATAATATTTTAGTATGACCGGTTTGATTACCGGTCCGACCCCGGTTGACCCATTAACCCTTGAACCTGTGCTGTGACCGGTTTATTGTCCGGTCCGGTTTTTTGTTCCTTGTTTATAATATAAAACCAACATGGAAACTTAGCTTTGAAGCAAAAAAAAAAAAAAAAAATCAAAAGAGAAGAGAAAGGTGAAGCTAGATCAAAACAAGTTTGACAACACAAAAAAGAGGAGTGATGGAGCATGGTGGAGTTATAGTAACAGATCTGCGAACCGAGAGATGCATCTCACCTTGCTGTTGGTGAAATAAGAGATTTGCATCTCGTCTACATTAATAAAAGGAGGAAGAGAGAGCCAACAGACGTGTGTGGGAGAAAGAGTCGAAGGTATAAAGAACCCATAGAATCATTTTAGATCTACCTCTCACCTTGCTGTTGGTAAAATCAAATATTTGCCTCTCTTCTTCGCTTTCAAAACCAAATCTATGAAAAACATCATCAAACAATAATGCGACACGATAGAATGCAAAAAAAAAAAATAAAAATAAAAAACAAAGAAAATTTACAAGAACGGTGTGATGCCAATGGCGACAGCGAAAAGTGGTGGAAACTCCTGGAAAACTTGGGGTAAATATAATGTCACTTATAAGGGGAGGATGAAGGTTCAAGTTGGGTGGGTTGTGAAAAATGAAACTATGAAAACACAAGACAGTCAGGTTAAAATTTAAACTAATAGGACTTTTAACATTGGTTATTATAAAAAGCGATGTTGTAACTCAACAACATCGATTTTTGTATAAGCGACATTGTTTTATTCAATAGTTTTTTTCCCGTCAAGGCTTAAAATGATGTTAAAACTCTTCAAAATATTACAAAAATACCACTGTCTTTTTCAAGTGTTGGTTTATGAAATAACCATTAGTAGAAAAATGGCTTTTTAGACTAATTAAAATCGATTTTTTAGATCGGTTTTGATACAGCCGGTCTTAAAAGTATGTCATTTTTAAGACCGGTTTCGAAACCGGTCTTAAAAGTCTAACTTTTAAGACCGGTTGTATTAATAATCGGTCTAAAAGTAACAATTTTAAGACCGGTTGTCATGAGCACCGGTCTTAAAAGACCTCTGGGGGAAGGCGTTTTAGAGAAATTTTTAAGACCGGTTGTTAAAAATAACCGGTCTTAAAAATTTTAATACTAGTTCTACATAAAACCGGTCTTAAAATTACTTTTAAGACCGGTTATTTTTATAACCGGTCTTAAAAGTGTTATTTTTTTTTTTGAAATGTGTGTGATTAGGTTTTTACCAGAACGCATCCTTAAATCGCTACCTGCAATGCCATACTTGTTAAGTGCCTATGGTGTTCAGTTTGCTTTCACTTACAATGTCCTTTTGCTTTAACTTTCCACTTACCATTTCCTTTTGCTTTAACCTTCCACTTACCAATTCCACTTACAATGTTCAGTAGGCATAAATGAATTCAACCATGTCATATATATCATGCAACCAACAAGCTAGTGAATTCATCAAAATATACAAAAATCATCTTAAAACCAACAAACATGTCAAATCATGCAACCAACAATATTTGCACCCAATTAACCACCATGTCAATTCATCAATATACACAAAACAATTCCTCAGTTTTACAAGAACTCACTGTTGTAAAAGTTTATAAATGAATTCAGCATAACATTTGCGAATGTGCTCAATATCTTCTTCTGAAAAAGGGTCAGCAAGTTCAAACATCTGAAACACCAAAGCCAGGCAAAACATTAAATTCACTTAAAAAAAATAATAGTACAAAATTTTTGAAATATATATATACATTTACCTCTTCAGTAAGGTATGTCGTGCCTAGGTTAATAATATTATACATGTGCCTCAGAATATACATCCCACACAAGTTGGACCCCGGTGGTTGCCTACGGGTTTGAAAAATAATATGATATCTTTAAAACAAGTATAAAATTAAAGCATGACTTATTATTGAATATATTCTTAAAACAAACCAATATGTAACTAACCTTTGGCAAGATCCATGTAGGGCATGTGTGTCTGATAGAAGAAGTGATCCCTTTGTCGTAGAGTTGAACTGGGCATAGGAGTCCAAATTTATCGGTTTTTCCAGAGTCAACCAACCTACGATGCATCAACCTACAATAATTCAAGCAGGGACATTAAATCAAAGTTTAACGGCGTAATTTGTAAAATATTAACTTCCAATTTGAGAAGATACTTACATCAAAAAGAGCTGGACAATCGAAATCGTAAGCTGTTGTAGAGGAGCTACCAGGGACATTAAATCATCCCTCTCAAGATAGCAGTGCGCCCCTGACTTGCCAACAACTGACTCAGTAGCCCATTTCTTGTTGCAAAGGATGTATCATATGCCATCAGAATCACTTGCTGCATGACATTAAATGGAGGCCGTGAAACATCTTGAGTGGAGGGAGGTGGAGGTGGAGGCGGAGGCGGCGGGGATTCCTCAGCTTGATCAGAAGCAAGGTTCTTTGGCCACAAGATGAAAGAGTTGATGATATCGCCCACAACCTTGAAGTCATCAACAGGGATAGGGAGAGGTGCATCTGTAACGATCACCTCTTCAACTGCCACTCTGACTTGATCATCCTTTATTTCTTGGTAGTGGACAGTTGATCCCAAGTTGTGCACGCTCCCCCGTGCAACCAATCGTCTCAGAGGATCCTCCAAAAACAAGTCACAAGGCTCACCAATTTGGCCGCCAGGACCCTCTGATGACTGACCAATGTAACTCCCTTTAGTGCTCTATTTAGGGTTTAGGGAATGAGCCTGGGGAGCACTGGTATCTGCTTGTCTTGTGCTCGTCATGATCATCCATTCCTCCTTCATCTTGCTGAACCTTTCTTCAAATCGTACATCAAATGATGCTTCCGCCTCGGCCCTAGCTTCCGCCCTCACAGTGGCCAATATACACTCCATCTCCTCCCTAGTCACCATACCACTTGAGGAACGGTGTGAGGGTGCTCCAAAATAATCCCTTATGCCTACCCCTCCTCTAATCCCCCTGACACGGCCGGGATGCTCAGGTTTTCCTGTAACTACGGTCAGGATGTCATTCCTCCCATCCGACCTAAACGATCCCTTAGCTTGTTTTTTTTGAAGCTCCTCTTATAAGACACAGATGACAAATGTTAGTAATGAAATTTGCTTACTAAATAATTAATAACAACAAGTCAACAACAATACTTACAATTTTCTCACCGACTACATGAGATTGTTCACTCGTATAAGATCCGCTCCTCTTTTGGTGAGCGAACAACCACTTCTCTTCTCAACGTATCGGAGATGGTGGAGAAAGAAGAACAGAAGGATCGGATTGAGTTGCTTCTTCCAATCTCTTCCGTTTGGCCACCAACAAGTCTTTTTCGGCCTTCGCATACCCCCTATGAGACATTGTGTTGGGGCAATCATTCTTTCTACCACTCTCTTGGGCCTTTTTCCTTTTTTCTTGCAAATAAGAAATCAAAATTAAGTCATTGTAAATCAATAAAGACAATTCATAATTCATAAGCAAATTAATTGCAAAATAAGTCAACTCACCAATGCTTCTGGAGTAGTCCGAAGCCGTCTAAATTCTTGCCAAGTCTGTTTGTCAATAAAAGAATACTGATCGCATGGATTAGGAAGAGGCTGAACTTCTTCCACCTTGATATGCACGTAATTGTTGGTTAGATTTGTCTTAAACTTCCTCCAGCATTCATCACAATACGTCATTATCTTGTCATACAAGACTTCACTCTCAGGAATGTCGTAAGTGAGCTGGATAGTTTTCTAAATATGTTGCTTCACACCTCTATCGACATTTCTCCACTGCTCTATCAAGATGCTAGGCTTGTTGCGTGCTAGGAGGCCGACAAAACTCCTATACCTTTGGGCATTAGGCCCGATTGGTTTCCAATATCTATCAAACTCAATCGGAATCTTTCCCCCGGTATTCCGATTGAGAGGAATGTCTCTCAATCAGGTGGCTCTCCTACCCCTTCGTCTAGGCCGGTTACGTGGTTCATTGTGTCCTGACTCGGAGCATTGCTAGGCTCGCTTTGATTTGGATTAGTTGGATCAGGAGTACCCTCACTAGGACGACTCATTGTCTAAAAACACTTTAAGAACACTATTTACGGCAATTTTGCTACACGGTGCTTATTGTTATAACACGGCACTATCTACAAAGGCATCGTTCAAAAGCAATTTCCAAGTTATGCAAACATGAACAAATAATTGCAATGCACAAGTTGAAGGAGGAATGATTAATTGCAATTGTAAAAGCAATTCTCTAAAGCAAGTTTTCATATTGGTAAAGATTTTAAATTCAAATCGCAGGGCCGAATCAAAAGAAGGAAACCAGAAGCTAAAAAATCAATATAACAGAAGCAACAAGCTTAAACCAAACAAAACAATATAAAAGAAGCTACACCACTAGAAGCAACAAGCTTAAACTATATTCTTCAACGTACTAGGATCAAAATCATCACTACGACTCTCGAAATCATCACTTTCAAATGGAATAATTAACCTAGGTCCACTAGAAGTAACAAGCTTAAACTATAGTCTGTAATGCAAATGGAAAACTATCAAAATAAACCCACGTCCACAATTTCAGAATAATTAAACCATACCTTAAACCTTTGCTTGATGATCCTCTTCTTCCTCTGGATTTGAACAGTCCTTGGCCACTTGCTGCAGGAATTGAACAAAGAAAATGGAGGATAAGTAATCTCACAATTTCAATGAAAAACCCAAAAACGAAATGGAAACACAAACCTGACAATAAAAACGAGGTTGAGAACGAAACCAATCGGAGGGAACAAACGACGATAGCCTTCCGACAATGTATTCAACAGTAAATCTCCGTTGACGGTGGCGAAGTTAAGGACAGAGAAGAGAAGGGGAAAGGAGGAGCTGCCGCGAATAGACGCAGGGGTTTCGCTGATGTGCTTGAGTCTTGAAATGAAATTTCAGAGCTAAATTTAGGCGGGTTTTGAAATCTAGATCAGTTTTAAGACCGGTTGTCAATTACAACCGGTCTTAAAAGTAATATTTAAGACCTGTTCTATTTTAAAACCGGTCTTAAAATATATATTTAAGACCGGTTATTAATAAATAACCGGTCTTAAAAATTGAAACTTTTTAAGACCGGTTATTAATTAATAACGGGTCTTAAATTTTGAATTTTTAAGACCGGTTCTTATTTACAACCGGTCTTAAAAATAATAAATATTTTATTTTTATGATTGTCTTTAATTCAGATAATATTTTCTAAACTGATTATTTAAAACCGGTCTAGAAAATATATTATATATTTTTATTTTTTTTAATTGTATATATTTTAAGACCGGTTTTTTTGTAACCGGTCTTAAAATTATTTTTAAGACCGGTTTTTACTATAACCGGTCTTAAAAGTATTTTTAAGACCTGTTATTAATATAACCGGTCTTAATATATCATCATAATTATAAAAATGCCACCGGTCATATTTTTAAGATCTTATCCGATATAACCAGTCTAAATGTTCCGGTCTAAAAACGCTTTTTTGTACTAGTGAACCGACATTATAACTATATTTTGTAGTAGTGAAGGTATTGGGAGAGATTAGAAATTAACATGTATTAACATGATGTTAGAGTTTAGTGTAGTCAATAAGAATAATATTAGAAATCACATAAATTTAGATAAATTTAACGATTTCAACTATTTTTATTTTTTTAGTACATCTAAATTAGTTAGAAACACCTCATAAATTAGACCATTGGAGTAGAATATAACACATTTGAAATTGTTGAGTGTGTAATTAAAATCCCATCATGTAATAATACTTCTATTTTCTTCATCTTGGATCAAATTCAAAAGCAAAATCTTATCTTCTGACTACTTCCTTTCATGTGGTAAATAATTGACACGAGACTAAAATTAAAGCCAATTGTATCCATAGATTGCTATGAATCGCTTCCTCACTACTGCTCCAACTACCACATGGAAGACATATTTGCTATCAAATTAAAATTTGATTAAACATAAAGTCAAGTCAGCAGTAGAATAGCAAAGAGTTTTGAAAATCAATTATTTGCGCACATTTAAATCCTTTAACATGATAATAATTATATATTTTATAATTAAATATATGTAGATTCTAAGATATATTTGATAAAATTTATTAATATTTTATACTTATTTAATTATATTTTTTATATTTTTCCATCATTTAATTGATTATAGGATAAAATGATATTTTAATATAAAATCTACTCATATCTTAATTTATTTTGCAGGAGATATTATAAGATTGAAGTGGAAAAAAAATGTCAATATAATATATCTATATTATATGATAATCAATAAAAAAAGGGAAAATTGCTAATAAATACTAAATAAGCAAATTAATTGCTCTTTGCCACCAACACACATGGGGGACTGAACTTGCATTAAAATTGAACTTAAAAAGACAAAAAAAGCCCTCAGTTTGATAAGAAAATTTTAGGCAGGAAGAAGGAGAAAGTGCAGTTCTGAATCCCTTCTTCCTCTTCCATTTCCGGCCTGCAGAAGTTCAACGTCGTCTCCCCTCACTCAGCCGTCTCCTTGGCTTGTGTCTGTCGGCAGTGTCATCTCCGGATACTCCTCCAGCGGCCGCCGTCTCATTGGCCCGTGTTCTTCGGATCTGTCGTCTCCAAGTGCTCCTCCAGCGGCCGACATCTCCTTGGCTCGTGTCCTTCGGCAGTGTTGTCTCGGGCTACTCCTCCAGCGGCCGGCGCCGGCGCCTAGTCCTCAAGCGACCATCGCTTGCTCCTCCAACCTAAACGCCTCCTTCATTCACCTGATCTTTTTCATACGTGCCCAATGGTTATCCACGCTATGTGCAAAGGATGAAGATCCATTGTGTCAATGATCTGTCGTTTTGTGCAATTACTCTTCCTTCATGTGCCAATGATCTTCCGTTTTGTGCAATTAATCTTTCATGATGTTCAATTGATCTTCCATGATGTGCATTTGATCTTCAGTTTTGTGCAATTACTCTTCCATGATGTGCAGTTGATCTTCAGTTTTGTGCAATTACTCTTCCATGATGTGCAATTGATCTCCCGTTTTGTGCAATGGATCTTTTCCATGGTGTAAATGATGATCCATTGTGCCAATGATATTTCATTGTATGCAATTACTCTTCATTGATTTGTAATTGATCTTCCGTTTTGTGCAACGGATCTTTTCCATACGTGCCCAATGGTCATCCACGCTATGTGCAAAGGATGAAGATCCATTATGTGCCAATGATCTGTCGTTTTGTGCAATTACTCTTCCTTCATGTGCTAATGATCTTCCATTTTGTGCAATTAATCTTTTATGATGGTCAATTGATCTTCCATAATGGGCATTTGATCTTCTGTTTTGTGCAATTACTCTTCTATTATGTGCAATTGATCTCCCATTTTGTGCAATGGATCTTTTCCATGGTGTAAAGGATGATCCATTGTGCCAATGATATTCCATTATATGCAATTACTCTTCCATGATGTGCAATTGATCTCCCATTTTGTGGAATAGATTTTTTCCATAGTGTGGATGACCATTGGGCATGTATGGAAAAGATCCGTTGCATAGAATGGAAGATCAATTGCACATCATGAAAGAGCAATTGCACAAAACGGAAGATCAGGTGCACAGCGTGGAAGATCAATTGCACATAATGGAAGAGTAATTGCACAAAACAGATCATTGGCACATGAAGGAAGAGTAATTGCATAAAACGACAGATCATTGGCACATAATGGATCTTCATCCTTTGCACATAGCGTGGATGACCATTAGGCACGTATGAAAAAGATCAGGTGAATGAAGGAGGCATTTAGGTTGGAGGAGCAAGCGACGGTCGCTTGAGGACTAGGCGCCGGCGCCGGCTGCTGGAGGAGTAGCCCGAGACAACACTGCCGAAGGACACGAGCCAAGGAGACATCAGCCGCTGTAGGAGCACTTGGAGACGACAGATCCGAAGAACACGAGCCAATGAGACGGCGGCCGCTGGAGGAGTAGCCGGAGATGACACTGCCGACAGACACAACCAAGGAGACGGCCGAGTGAGGGGAGACGACGCTGAACTTCTGCAGGCCGGAAATGGAAGAGGAAGAAGGGATTCAGAACTGCACTTTCTCCTTCCTCCTGCCTAAAATTTTCTTATCAAACTGAGGGCTTTTTTGTCTTTTTAAGTTCAATTTTAATGCAAGTTCAGTCCCCCATGTGTGTTGGTGGCAAAGAGCAATTAATTTGCTTATTTAGCATTTATTAGTGATTTTCCCATAAAAAAAAGAGATAAACCAATATATTGTGATAAAAACGAATGCAATGAGGCAATATATATACCTATATATATGCTAGGCGTAGCAAGAGGAGAGAGGTGAATGATCTCATCAGCAGAAAGAAGTTCTTGGTGGCAGAGAAGCTTCTTAGTAGAGCCAAGGAGCAGCAAGCAACTTCTTCGTCTCCTTTCACCTGTGACAGTAGCGAGGCATAGATAGAGTTTTTGACAGTCTTGCTTGCTTTTTTCTTTTTCTTTATTCTTTGAACATGAATTTCTATCTTTATTTCATGGATTTTATTTTAGCCATGAGAGGCTAATTTTCTTTTTAGACCTAGAAAAACTATGAACTCGCTAGTAAACTAGATTTTATTTCCATTATTTATTAGTTATGATTTATGTTACTTTTGGTTACTTAATTTTGCTTTGTTATATCTGTTTGATAATTGATCACCATTAAATGTGAATTTGAGCATTATGATTTATCTTGATGAAGAGAATTTTAATTAGGCTTTAAGATTAATTATTTTTCTATTAATTGAAGTTAATTTCAATTAATTAAGGAAAATAAAAGGGAAAAATGTATTTGGAATATTTTAATCAATTAAATATAACTTTATGGGAAATTTGAGCAAAAATGCTAATTTGACCAAAATTGAAACTTTACGCGTATACGTAACTGGAATAAGTTGTGAAGCCAATTGAGACCACATGGAGGGCCTTCTACATGTAGCATGATGAAGGCAATATTAGTTTGGCTTAATGAGCAAAATCACATGTACATAGGAATTATGTACATAAAGTTGATTTTTGTAATTTTTGGAAATTACATAAACTATTAAAATATGATAAAGTAATATGATAAAACACTTCATCTTCCTCCTCGTAGCTAAAAATTGACGTGAAACAACCCTAATATAGAGAGAGGAAGTACAGAATTTTTAGAGAGAGAGAAGGGGATGAAAAAGCTTACAAAGGTAAGTGATTTCTTTAGTAAATAGATTCCTAATATATATAACTCCATTCCTAAACTTCTCTTTCATGTGATTTAAGGGTTGAGAAGCAAATTTTTATGGTGTAGGAGGACTTAGGGTTTCAACCAAGTCAGGGGGACGTAGAGGGAAGCGAAAGATAACTCTCAAACATTCGTATATTGACGATTCTAGCTGTTGTGGATAATTTAATCGGTGAAATTTTGCCGGATTGTCTTTTATTTGAAAATTTGGAATTTGAGGTGCCTAAGGGTTATGCTACCCAATTGTGGTTCAAAAGGTAGTTTTAACCTTATTAAATAGTCAATAAAGTGATTATGAGTAGAAGAAGAAACACGTTTGCGGAGCCGAAACCAAAAAACCCTGATTTTTCCCGGAGTATTCCATAATTTCGGTCAGGGCTAGATCTGAGGGTTAGAGTTGGAATTTCAATAATTTGATGGTTCCATTGAGTTCAGGAGGGAAAATTAGGTGGGGTTACAGTTGGTCGCTTTTTCGGGTGTCACTTTTTCTAAAAAGCCCGAAAAAACATAATTACGAACATGCCTTTGAAACCCTTAAAGTGGGTTTGCCAAGGGCAATTTGGTAATTTGACAGTGAATTTGGTAATTCCAAGTCCCAAAATGGATTCCTTGGTTGAAAATATGTCAGAATAGCCCAGGTCAAAATTTCAAGAAAAGTACGATTGGACCGGGTACGGCGGGGCCAGGCCGGGACCCCGGGGCATTTTGGTAAATTTTCACCATAGACTAATATAACCACTATAAACACTATAAAGTGCCTAAAATGGTACATGAATGAGTTTTAACCTAATTCCTATACATTTGATATTTTAGGACTGAGTTGGGAGCCTAAGCTTGGCACGTATTATGGGGTGGGCGATTTGAGGCAAGAAAAGGGTTTAAGGTAGTAACTTTGTCCTTCATACACTATGTGAATGTTTATATGCTTCGTATATACCATCTTCTATAATATGTACGATACATAGTGCACACTGATGAATAGTGCCTGCAGGTACACTGATCTACCCATTTATGGACTGAGGTACAGGATGTATAGGGGTTAAAATTGTGGTTGGCTTTGAACACATTTCCAACTGAATTGAGTTATGTGTTAGTATGATATTGCATTATCTGGTATTTGACATATTTATTTAACACATTTTCTATGAATGATAACATGTTGTTACTGGGATTCTTTGGAATCTCACCCTTTTTCATAATAACAAAATTCCAGTAGGAGCTAGTGGCTCTGAGGGAAAGGTAGCTGATATGGGTAAATAAGGGTGCGAAACCCGAGAATTTGGCTAGTGGTTATATGTGGCCTCTATTTTGGACATATTTGGATAAATTGCAAATATTATCAAACCCTGCGGGGATAAATCATGTATGTAAACATGTACTCAATATTAGTATATTTGTACTATTTTTGTATACCTGTGGAACCATATCTTTATCACTCTGCACGTATCGAAATGTTAATGGATGTTGACATTTGACATTAGTAGTTTTTTGTTATTTACTTTTCTTTAAATTTACTTATAATTTGATTCGTTTAACTTAAAAGAAATTGAGATTTTAATACCTAAAAATTAATTGATTGATTCCTCATGGGACAATACTCTACTTATCACTTTATTATTTGGCATGACTCGTATACTTGCGAAGCTCATCAAGTTTTTGGCGTCATTGCCGGGGAATAATTAAGGCAACTAATTTTAGTATTAGAGGACCTTTAGTATTTTAAACTTAAGCATTTTTTTCTTTTGTTTTTTTATTTTGATACTCAATCTTTGTGTAACGCCCTTATCTTATCTTCATATTTTTCAGAGTGCTTGAGTGTAGTTCGGTGAGCAACACAGGAATAGCGTAGATAAAATGATAAAATGTACATGATTATGTTATAGAATTTCCCACACAGAGTGTGTTTATAGTAATTATAGACCTTAAATAATAATAGGGTCTTCATATAACCAATGTCTTCACTTGATCTTGACCGGAATCTTCAATTGTCGGTAAATACAATCATGCCTTTAAAGCCGTTTTTAGCTGCTACAAACTTTATACATTGATGGAAAGGATGAGATTCGAGAGAATATCAGTAGTAACAGACAATTAATCATAGAAAATAAAATAATAAATATGCCAAGTGCCACATACAACAATATTATAATAACACATAATTCAGTTCATTCAGAAACGTTCAGAGCCAACCACTGTTGCAACCCCTACTCGTTTCATGCCTTAACTGGGCTCGAGACCACCAACTAAGCATATCAGTGTACTCGAAGGCACTCAGTTCAGTGTACCTGTAGGCATAGTGTATCATACATATTATAGAAGATGGCATACACAAAGCATATAAACATTGACATAATGTATGAAAGATAGAGTTATTACCTGAAATAGCCCTTTCCTGCCTAACCGTCTAACTTTCTTGATCCAGCTCGGCAACAACTATCCTATCCTAAAATTCCAAATGTACAAGTAACTGGTTATTACTTAAACTCTTACTACCTTTAATAACATTTTATTGGTTATCTATCATAGTTTCAACAATTTCTGCACAGTACAACTTTGCACAGTGCAGTTTCACTGTTTTCCAGAAATTGGTAGATTTTTCAGTCAACTTTGAAGCATCATAATTAATTCTAAAAATTTTCAAATTGACTGATTTCAAAGCCTAAGTGAAGCTCTTTAAATGTACTTTCATGGAAAAATACCCAAGGCTAGTCATTGATAACATAAGTTTCCCAGAAATTCGTCAATCCTGAACTGTTCCAGATTTCCTTCCAGAAACAAGACGTAACTTTGAAAATTCATATATATAATTATAAAATACCTATCAAATTAAAGCTCTATATGTCTATTTTAATCTTGTAAATTTTCATAATTTTTGAACCAGGTTTGACAAACGAAATCCATTGCACAACAACACTGCTTCACAGGAGGCAAATCAAACAACATGCACTTGCAACTTCAAAAATTTTCAGATTCATATACAAATTCCCAAAAATCATGAACTCATATATTCCTACACAATTTTCCCTTCTAAATCCAATGGAACTATTAGATTAATAAAAATCCAGCTCCTTCCCCTAGTTTCAGGGCTAGCTGAAACTTACTCCAATAAAAGGGAAAGTTTAGTTTTCTTGATTTAACCATTAAAGCTCCTCCATTTTCACTCCTAATCATGTGATTAACCATTAACACCATTTGAACATGATTTGTAGAAATTTGGGCAGCATAAACCCTTAGGATTTCATCATTCCAAATTTACAAATATAACCAAAACAACCACAAATCAAGGCCAATGATCACAACATCAACATCATATCATTAAGATAATCAAAGTTCTTGAGGTTACCTTTGATTTCTCAACTTGCTCTCTCTAGAACGTCCTTCCTCTCTCTCTTCCCTTGAAGTCTTGCTTGCTACACATGATTTTGATGGAGGAGAAGAGATTAGAAAAGGTTTTATATAAGTTAGAAGGTAAGAACACTTGAAATCACCAACCCTTACCTTGGATTTTACCTTCTTGAGCCTTTATTGTTCTTGAACTCTTTCTCTCTCTATTTCCCTTAGTGTTGAACGAAAATATGGGTCTTGGAAGGGGATGATGTTTAAAAAATATCCTCTTGCAAATATTGTATTTTAATACCAATTACCATGTGATTTTGCTTTTTACTTTTTATTTGGCTTGAGATAATGCCACATGGCACCATTATCCTCCAAGTGTTTATTCCCTTCTAACTAAACGATAAAAACCTCCTCTTCCTCTTGTTAAAGTGACAAAAATATGGCCCTTAAAGTAACCATATGGGCTTTTTCAATTACTTTTATCCATCTC
The DNA here is from genome assembly GCA_963210345.1 of Inga oerstediana. Lineage (NCBI taxonomy): Eukaryota > Viridiplantae > Streptophyta > Magnoliopsida > Fabales > Fabaceae > Inga > Inga oerstediana. Next base: position 70,798,084 of record OY723401.1, read on the forward strand.
ATGAAATTACCATGTAATTGGTCCTTTAATTACAACTTTACCTTTAACTTTTCAAACCTCAATTTTTGCTTGGCCAAAATTACTCCAAATTTGGATATTTATTTCCAATATATACATTCCCCTTAATTTCCCTCCTTGGACGAAAATAGCAAGAGAAAATAAAAATTGCTTCTTGTTTTGTTGGCAAATTACCATTTTGCCATTACATTTTTGGATTAAATTTTTGGGCCTTCTCCTTTTTTCTTCTCCCATGGCCAAAATTAACCTTTAATATTGAGCCAAGAGTTGTGCTCTTTTATTCTCCAATTTGGGCTTTAACAATGGGCTTTAGTGATGCCCTTTTTGGAAGACAATAACTTAGTTTATGTCTTGCTTTAGCCCAATTCCATGTGACTTCAACTAAAAGTGTTGTTATCATTTCAATTGCATCAAAATCCACCATCTTATTTCATTGAATGCCACTAGTATTCATAAGGCATATTGGGGAATAAAAATGGGGTGTTACTCTTTGTCTCTTTATCTTTACAGAGCTTTACATTATATGTTAGGAGGACCAAAGAAAACATCTAGGAAGACAAAGAAGGTCAGCAAACTTTTAGAGACAACAATACCGCAACATTCAGATCACGAGGAGGAAGAAACCATAAGCAAAAAAATGGCTGAGGATGAAAATGATCATTTGGGTGTCAATGATTTTCTAGGAAGTCAATCTCAAGGTTATCAGTCCGGAACTAGAGTACCTGAGTTTTAAGGCAACAATTTTGAAATCAAGTAGGCTATGCTTAAGATGCTTGAACTATAGGGTCAGCATGCAGAAAACAATATTGAAAATACAAATCAGCATCTTATACAATTTATTGATGTTTGTGACTATTTCAAATAAAATGGAATTCCCAATTATGTGATCCACCTTCGGCTATTTCCCTATTTTCTGTAAGAAAAAGCCAAAGAATGGCTTAATGGTTTAGAAGATGGTAGAATAACCTCTTGGGAGGCATTGGAAGAAAAGTTCTAATCAAGGTTTTTCTATACAACAAGATGGTGGATGCAAGAACCGCTCTTACTAACTTCTGTCAACAGTTTGGTGAACATTTGTATGAAGCTTAGAAGAGGTTTAAGTTGCTTGTTAGACAGAGTCCAAGATATAATCTAGAAAAATGGGTATTGCTTCAAATTTTATGTACTTGTTTGACTCCTAAATCTAAATCTGAATTGAACGCCGTGACTAATGGGGGAATTACAAAGCAACCAGTAAATCATGTATGGAAATGTTTAGATGACTTATCAACTGACTTTAACCAAAACAATAATAAAAGAAGATCAGTGAAGAAAGTTACTAAGGACCCTTCTTCACAGTTAGTGAAGAAAGTTACATACTATCAACAAGAGGTTTGACCACCTAGAAGCTCAAGGAAACTAATCCAATGATAGACACATGGGAGTGAATGTTATTTATACGCCTTGTGATTATTGTGGAGATAGCCATGCTAATGGACAATGCCTCATATCTCAACAGATAGAGCTAGTAAACTATGCAAGAAATTACCGTGGTAATAATCAAAGTGATCCATACTCAAATAATTAACTACAATTTTGGGTGGCATAAAAATCCTAACTTCTCTTGGAAACATGGTGTAGCTCTTAATGAATCATCAACTTCTAGTACAAGGCAAGTTTTACCTCCTGGATTCTATCAATTGGAAAAGGAATCAATTCCTACTCAAGAGCCTAAAACTAATCTAGAGGCAATGATATCTTAGCTCACAAGTTTTCAATTAACGAGTACTCAAGATCCAGCTGCTACTAATGCAAGATTAGAATTCTCCATCAAGAATCTTGAGTTGTAAATCGGACAACTTGCAACTATTGTGAATACATTACAATAAAGATAATTGCCAAGTAATACTGTGCCTAATCCTTATAGAGATAAAAAAGTAGAGTGTAAAGCCATTATGCTTAAAAGTGGTAAAAACTTACTTGAGATACAGAAGCCAACAATAATGCCTTTAGGTTCTAACAGTGAAGAAACTCCTGAGGGTCTGGTAGGAAAAGATAAAGAGTCTATACAAAAGGTTAAGAGAGTAGATGAGGATAGTGAATCCCAAAAGAAGGAGGTAAAGAAAAGGGAAGCAGGTACTGAGAATCCTAAATGAAAACCGCCTCTACTATTCCTTAAAGATTCCAAAAGAAGGTATTTGATGAGCAATACAAGAAATTTTTGGATATTTTCAAGCAATTGCACATTACTTCCCATTGATAGAAGCTTTGGAGCAAATGCCTAAGTATGCTAAGTACCTGAAAGAAATGTTGAGTAAGAAGTAGCATTTTACTGAGTTTGCAACTGTAGCACTAACTAAGGAGATCACTAGTGTCATTAAGCTAAATTTTCCTTTAAAGTGTAAAGATCCTGATTCTTTCACTATTCCATGCGTGATTCATGACAAATTTGAAGATCGTGCACTATGTGATTTGGGGTCTACTGTGAATCTTATACCTCTATCTCTTTTCAAGAAGCTTCAGCTGGAGGTGGCCAATCCTACAACTGTTATAGTCAAGCTAGCTGATCAAAGTTTCTCTTATCCATATGATATCATTAAGGATATACTGGTAAAAGTTGGCTCTTTTATCTATCCTGTGGACTATATTATTCTTGACATAGAAGAGGATAAAGAGATTCCACTAGTTGTTAGGAGACCATTCTTGGCTACTACAAGAGTATTGGTAGATATCGAACAAGAAGAGATAATTCTACGACTTGGTGATTTGCAAGTCAAGATTAAGAGGGCTAAAATAATAGAGTATCAAAATGACTTTACATAATGTGCAAGAGTTGTTGTGCTAGATGACCTCAATCAAGTTGAATGAGATTCATTTTCCATTAAAGATCCCCTTAAAACTATTTTCACTGAGCAAAATAGTGTGGAGAATGCTCATAGGCACAGTGAGCAAATTTCAAATACCTCTACATCATTTCTTGGAAAACATTGGCATTGCTTGTCTCAACCTCCTTGACATTCTGACATAGTCAAGCTGAAGACTATAAACCAAGCGCTTATTGGGAGGTGCCCTAATGATTTTGCTTACATTTTATCATCATCATCATCATCGTTTATTTTTATTCAGGTTTAAAGATGATCGCTCCTTTCGTGGTTGCAAATTTTTTTTGTGTTTGATGAAGAACTCCATATCAGAATCAGAGATCTAAACTAAGGGAGTACTAGTTCCTTTCCCTCTGTATTGATTTTTGCAACATTGAGGATATTGTTGAATTTAAGTTGTCCATATGCAATTGAAAGGATTTTTTTTTTCTTCTCCTCACAATATTTTCAAAAGTTGAAATTTTTACATTACTTAGGATTGACCTTAACTTTAAGCCTTCCCCATCTTAGAAAATATTATCAAGTCAAAAATTAAAATAAAAAAGGAATGTTTCAATTAAGCCTCTAAGCCTTATCTTTTTTATATAAATCTTGGGATGGACTATGAGAATAAGGAGTAGTTTGTAATATGATCAATAAGTTATTAGTTTATAAATATTTTGCTACATGATTTCTTTAGGAAATTAGATGATGATTGTTGCTGGCTAAGTAAGCTTTTGTTTAGGGAACTGACTCAGGTGGAAAAAAATAAAAGAAAACAAGGAATAAGAAACACAACTCCAATGATTTCTCTAAACCTAACTTAGTAAATGGGGGCACTTCATTACCAATGTTAGCACTCACGTCAAACTGTAAAGTCAAATAGGGCTATGGTTGGGCTAAAAGCCTCTTGAGGTATCTGTTGGAGTAACTAAGTAACTGGTGCTGCATCACCCATATGCAGGATCGTGTCAAAAGGGGACCTACAACAGCTGAAGATGAAAAAGAAAAGAAAAGAAAATAAATGAAGTAATTTTCTACTAGAGGATCCTTAGTAAATTAAATGAAAAGCTTGGTTAAGTGGGGGCATTTGAATTTTTCTAGAGAAGTTTAGTAGCGTAATATTCCTTTGCTAATCTTATTGTTGCACTTATTACTTGTCGATCTTTTAATCAAGAGACGTTAAGAGATTCTTATAATTGTTTAAGGCTACTGGCTTAGTGAGCCATTCTTAAAATACACTAAATTGAATAAAATTTGATAACATGATCTAATTGTGGCGGTGTGATGCTCTCTATTTAGAAATTTCATAAGCTATGTTCTTTTTGTTCGAATAATGAATTTTCTTTCTTTTGCTTGAGGACAAGCAAATGTTTAAGTGTGGGGGAGTTTGATAAGTTTATATTTTATAATTAAATAAGCGTAGATTCTAAGATATATTTGATTAAATTTACTAATATTTTATACTTATTTAATTATCTTTTATATATTTTTCTATCATTTAATTAATTATAGGATAAAAGGATATTTTAATACAAAATCTACTCATACCTTAAATTATTTTGCCGGAGATATTGTAAGATTCAAGTGAGAACAAAACATTAATATAATATATCTATATTATATGATAATCATTAAAAAGAGATAAACCAAGATATTGTGATAGAGACGCACGCAAGGAGGCAATATATACCTATATATATGCTAGGCGTAGCAAGAGGAGGGAGGTTAATGATCTCACTAGCAGCAAGAAGTTCTTGGTTGCAGAGAAGTATCATAATAAAAGCCAAGGAGCAGCAGGCAACTTCTTGGTCTCCTTCCACCTGTGACAGCAGCGAGGAATAGAGGGAGTCTTCGACAGTCTTGCTTGCTTTCTTTTTTCTCTTTATTCTTTGAACCAGAATTTCTATCTTTATTTTCATCTATGAGTGGCTAATTTTCTTTTTAGACCTAGAGAAATTATGAACTCGCTAGTGAACTAGATTTTATTTCCATTATTTATTAATTATGATTTATGTTAATTTTGGTTACTTAATCTTGCTTTATTATGTCCGTTTGATGATTAGACACCATTAAATATGAATTTGAGCATTAGGATTTACCTTGATGAAGGTAATTTTAATTAGGCTATGAGATTAAGTAATATGGGATTAGATTATGATTTAATTTACGATTTGGATATACATATACCTAATAGCCCCATATAATTATTGAAGAGTGTGTTTGAGTTATCTTATCTCTTGAATAATTAGGTTAGACATAAAATTTTATACTTAAGAGAGGGTTGTGAGTGGTCCACTAGGCACCTATAGCTATTAATATTCGAGATTAACAAAATTAACATTTTAGACTAACTAATTAAGTGGAAATAAGATTTGGGGAGCTAGTCAGAGATTAGTAACTCTAGGTTGTGTTTGATATTTGTAGTTTTAGTCATTTAATTTCCTTTAAATTTTACTTATAGCTAGATTCGTTTAACTTAAAAGAAATTGAGATTTTAATACCTAAAAATTAATTGATTGATTCCTCGTGGGACGATACTCTACTTATCACTTTATTACTTGGCACACCCGTATACTTGCAGAGCGCATCACACTCATATTTCAAGAGGGGTCATCTTAATCATATGATTGTTTAATGTTTCAAAATTCATTTTCAGCATATACATACAGACATACCAAGATTCCTCACGCATACCATTTTTTATTAGATCAAGGGTTTCCCCCTCGAGTCTTAGAGGGCAAAGAGTTCTCACATCTCTCAACAAGCATGATTCCCAGGATTCGAACTTATATTCTCTTCCTTACCGAGGTGAGGCCCCTTATCACCTTAACAAACAGCTTTTTGTCAAATGCCAAAACCTATTCACACACACACACACACGTGTGTGCACACGCACACATGCACACACACCAAGATTCCTCACGCATACTAAAAGGAATGCGACCTGTTTAAGGCTCACAAACGAAAACACGAGTTAGGGCAAGTGAAAGCAACTTGAGTGGTAATCATTAAGACAAGTGTCAAGTGTATTCGCTAGCGTGACTGTCACTAAAAGTCAGATGAAGGTTTTTCATGGTGTGGTTTGATTGAAAATGACTCTTGACACCTAGAAAAGATAACAGGAGTAGTAGGATTTCGATGTTGGTAGATTTCGTTCGAACAGACAAAGTGTTAAGTGTATTCTGTTTCAAACGTTTAAATAGAAGTGAAATGATAGGGTTTTGGGGGTTATCATGGCAAAGACTTTATATCATTGTTCATTACCTAATAACCGTGAGGTATGTTATTTTTTTTGAAAGGCCTATAGTTAACAATTTTATCATAAGAACTGTTATTTATTTGATTACATATATCACGGTTCTTTATTAATAACCGTGAGGTATATTATATTTTTTCTAAAAAAATTTTTCAGGCTACTAGTGCTCAGATAATTACTTTATGAGAATAAAATTCTATCATTCTAATATGAAAAGTTTCGCAAATCCAATCATCATGAATAGTATTGACAACCAAAGAGAATATCATGATGAAGAGCTTGTGGAGGAAGAGCTCCCTGGGATTTAAACATGTGAGTTTAATTAGATATTGATGAAAATGTACTTTAAATAAGAGTAATAGTTGGGGAAAGAGTAGTTGTGGGATAGATCCTGAAAGTGTTACTTGATGATCGTTTCTTAAAAAACTTGTTTTTGTCATTCATACTTTATGGTCAATTGTTACGTACGACCATTATGTTTTTGTTTTCATTGAAATAAGTTTGGAAAACAAATCGTTTGTAATTGTTACATTACGGTTGTTTCGCAAGAATCATCTTTTTGAAATTCAATAAATGACGGTTACAAATTACAACCATTATGTTATTATTTTCACTGATATAATATTGAAAGACAAACTTCTTGTCATTGTTATATAACAGTTGTGTTGTAAGAATTGTCATTGTTGTGATTCAAAAAATTACAGTTAATAATCATAACTATTATCTTTTTGTTTTCATGAATTTTGCCTCTCAATATTTGACGGTGCACATATTTGCCCATGTGTTTTAGTGTTATATATTCTTACTCAACCTTCTTCCCAAGATACATGACGTTTATTCACTATAAATGTTATTTATTAAGTGTTATATATGCACAAATACGTAGTAGTGAATGACAAGTTGAAATATAGAATACTTCATCTCATGCGCAAGTAGTAATATGATGCGAAATGTTGAAACATGAGTTTCCTTTTTTCCCCTTTTGTTGTAACAAAAACATGGAGTTTCAATTTATTAGGACACTACAAAAAAATATTGAATTTCTGATGGAATTTCAGACGGAATTTAGAGTTTTTGACCGATTTCTAACGAAATGGATTCCGTCGATAATTATAGCGTGACAAACAAATTTCTGACGGAATTCAGATTCTGTTGGGAATTTCAAACGGAATTTATTTCTGACGCAATTTCTGACGGAATTGAATTCTATTGGAAATTCCCCCGCAACTTCTGATGGAATTCAATTCCGTCGGAAATTCCGTTTTTTTATTTTTAAAATTTAAAAAGCTACGTGGTAACTTCAGCGACCGCCCCCTCATCACTGGTAGCGACGCATGGTAGCTCTGGCGGTGTCCACCTTGTCACCGACGCCCGCCATATGTCGCAACCTCGCTCTGTCACGTGTTACAACCTCACTTCACCATGTGAAGCAACCTCTTTATAGCTAAAAATTCAACTCAACTTGTCCGTACACGTGTGATGCCTTACCAGAAGGGCTCGACTGCTTTGGTGTTATATATATAATCTTATTATACATAATTAATTTTTTATTAACATTAATTAATAACTAATAAATAATTATTAACTAATATTTTTTTATTAATATTAATTAATACCTAATAAATTTTATTTTTTATAAATAAATTTTTATATGACCATTTTGCCCCTAAAGGGACCAAAACCTATGATTAGAAATTAAAAATATTTTAGAAATTAGAAAATAATAATTAAAAATTAAATTTAAAATTAAAATAAAAATATTAATTAATAAATAATAAATTTTTTAAAAAATAATTTTTAAAAAATTTAATTTAATTAAAAAAATAATAATTTTTAAATTTTCCGACGGAATTGAATTCTATCGGAAATCGTGAGGGAATTTCCGACGGAAATGAATTCCATTAGAAATTGCGACGAAATTCAATTCAATTGCAACTTTTCGTCGGAAATGTGCGACGGAATTATTCTATCAGAATTTCCATGACAAAAGACGAAATTTTCCATAGAATATTTTCTGTGGCTAATTCCATGGCAAATTTTGCCATAGAAAAAATCTCGTCAGAAAATTTTCTAACGGATTTCCTTCAGAATTTTCCATGACAAATTCTGTCAGAAATTTCATGTTTTGTTGTAGTGGGATTAGATGAGAACAACTGGGTATCTTTTAATTACCAGGAATGATTTGGCCAAAAAAAATTACCAGGAATAAGAGAGAACATGATATATAGGTTTTGGGACACGGTTTTTGGGACATTAATGATCATAAATGTGCATCAGCTTGATTAGTGCGTTTTGGTGTCCTGATATAGGTGCGCAAGGGCTGTTGAGCTGTGGCCTATGGGTGGAGTAGTATCACATGGGTACAAATTAAATAGATCATGATAAATAAAGAAAATAAGAAACATATCTCTAACTATGTCCTTTAGCAAATTAATGTTCCCTATAGTCTTTAATATAACACATATTAACCTAATTTGATTATACTAAATAAGGTAGTTAATATAACATTTATTTTTCTAAAACACCTAAATCATCATCCTTAATTTCCCCATTCCCTCTCCACCTTGTTTATTGTTGATAGAGTATCAATAGGAATAATTTAGGAAAAGATTGACAAATATGAAAAATATGTTTTAGCTTGTTGTGTTAGCTTGTTGAAATCAATGGCGGTGTTGCCCCACTGTTTTCATAAAACTTTGATTGTTTTCATAAAACTTTGATTGCCCGTAATTATTGTTAATCAACTCATAAACAATAAACCACAAGAATCAAATCATGAATCCTTTATTAGATGATTACAAACTGTATCAAGAGTAATACAACAATCAATCAACCTGCTTGGATTTCACAATGATTACCCCTTACTTAAGGGTAATTAACCTCTACCCCTAACTCTAGAGATTTTGGACTAAGACCCTTTATATAGCTTTTAGGATCATCTAAGAATTAAGTGATTAACACTAGGGAAAATCCCATATAAAGTTGCTTGAAATAGATAAATTCTAAATTAGGTTGTTAAACTCAACAAATCCCTAATTAAGTTAGCGACCCAATTTAGGATTTTAAAATATAAATAAAATGACTTTTTTGCATTCTCCTCTCCTCTGTCATCTTTTCTCTCTTAAAAGAGTTTTGTCGTACTGTAAGACTGTAACTTAATTTTTGGATAAGAAGGCAAAAAAAACTTAGTTTTTAAATAAATGCGTGTATATATATTAACATTAATATATAGTGCAATAAAATATGATTTGTCTAAATCAAAAGAATTTTTTGAAAGATTTATCATAAATAATTCAAGCCAAAGAATAAAAAGAAAAACATAACCCCAATATCAATTAAATAATTTTATTTAAATATTGTCAATAAAAATTTTATTTTTGGGAGAACTACACTTAAATTTGTTTTTTTTATAAAAATAAAACCAAATTTCATTAATCACACAATTCTCACGTGTCACATGTGTGATAGTTAGTTTGATTTTTTACGTTGATGAAACTTTTTTTTAATTAATGAAGATATTTGGTATTTTTTTTGCCAACGAAAAATATTTGATATATAATCTCACAAGTAAGATTTTTTTATTAATATATTTTAATTTTCTTCTCATCCAAGAAAATTCAAGTCAAAAATAAAATTTTCTATTCTCAATATTCAGCTAAAATTCATTTAATTGTTTTTGGGTCATGTTTTTCTTTTTTCGTTTTGCTTGAATTAGTCTTGGTGATCTTTCCAAACTACAAAAAAATTTCTTTGATTTAAGAGAGTCATATTTGTTTTATTACACATTAATGTTGTTATATATATATACACACACATTTATTGAGAAAATAAGTTAGCAAGCACTGAAACCCTTTTAAGATGAGAGAGGAGACAAGAAGAGGGTAATAAAGTTATTTAACCCATATTTTGAAATCCTAAATTGAGTTGATAACTTAATTAGGGATTTATTGAATTTACCTACCTGATTTAGAATTTCTCTATTTCAAACAGCTTTATATGGGATTTTCCCTTAACACTAATCATCCTAACTAATTCAATATTCCAACACCCCTTCAAGTTGACACTTCTTTCACCAATTAAAGTGTCAACTTGTAACATACACAAGAAGGGAAAGTTGGAATAAAACGCAACTTTGATCAACTAGATCATAATATTGTAGTCATCTTCTTTATCAACTTGACTTATGAAATGATTGTTAGAACTCATCACTTTTGTTTCTTTTCTTGCCCCTTTTCTTGATTGATTCTTTTGAGGTATAATTTCCTGCCATGCACGCTGCTTGTACTCTTCACTGGATTTTTCAGGATCTCTTCAATTAAAATCATGGTTTCTACAAAGTCTGGAACGTTCTCATCATTATCCTGGTCTCTATCTCTCGGCACGAAAGAGTCAATATATTTTCTTTCGAGAATTGTTCCCTGTCCTTGTAACAATAGGAAGAAACAAAATTTGCCATGTATTGATTAAGCAAACTCCAATTCATCTATTCCTATGGCTAGAGTTTGTGAAACATGCAAAAAACTAACAATACAGTGAAGGTAATTGGAACCCATTTGTACTGATACAAAGACACGCGAGTATGACTGATGTAAATCAACTCAAGTGATGAACCACAAACTTGAACCAATTCTCACTCTTATCTATATCAGTTCTTAATGGAAAATGAAGAAGATACCAAGAGAGGTCTCTGACTCTCTGACTTGCTGCTCTCACTCTGCAAGTTCTAAAATCCAAGTATAACATTGAAGACCATGCTTTCTTTTACTATCTTTTCATTTATAGCATTAAGATTCAAACCCGACTCACGAAAGTGCCAATGCCAGTCCAAGCAAATTTTGTCAGATTAGAAACCATCTCAAGAGCATCCTTTTCAACAACAAAAAGTACACCCAGGTATGCAGAACTCATCTTGTTCCTGGCTTCAAGGAACCAATGGCAGCTTCATAGGCCTTCAGAAGAACCTCATAAGCCTTACTCTGAAACGACTCTGTATCAATCAAGAAGGTCCTAGCTTTGTTTGACTAGTAGCTTTTATATCGAGCCCCATAAGTCTTCAAAATATCACAACCATTAAACAAAGAATATCACCAAATACGTCCACTATAATCCATGCATTATCTTCTTTTTTTTTGTTTGCACAAACTCTCATATCAGAAATTTTCTTAACTTATATTCTCAAATCAAAAGATTGCTCACAACAAACACTATGTCAGCTATGAATCTTGAATACCGATCTTGAAAAAAATAGACGGTCAACTTTAATGATGCCAGAGCCAAGAACATGCCGACAAACTCCATTAATAAGAAAAACAGAATCAAAGTAAGGTTGGAGAAATTTTCCTTGTAGAAACATTAAACCTTTACACATTAGACTTCTGTGCAAATATCCTTGGCTATGGAAGAGAAAACCATTGATGAAGCAGTGTCGATTATGACTTTCTGACTTAGATCTGGCAATTTGTTTCACACATGATATCTAATTCACATGAACAAATTGAATTTGAATCAAGACCAGGGGATTCTTTGAAACCTTTGTGACTCCTCTGGGTATTTCATCAAACACCTTTCGTGCAAGAATCCCTTTAGCGAATTTTCATCTTGTTTAAGTCATAGTAGTCCATAATATGTCTTTGCCATGGTGAGCGAAATCTGAGATTAACTTTGTCAGAGAAACAAGTGAAGGACAATGGTTATCCACGAGAGTGAGCACAACGCCTATGCTTCTCAAATGGACTCTCCATCACCATTTGATTTAAACTACTACAAGAACCCAACAACGTCTTGTATATGAATCGGGCAGATAAAAAAAATCTCGGAGTTCCATTAACTTTGAACAGAACAAAACTGATATGTGGGAATAGTAGTAAGGAAAGCGGTAGTTTGGAAAATATGCTTATTAGGGTTATAAATAAAGGCTTGATGGTTGTAATGGACTGATGGGTGTCTAATAAATTAATAATTTCTTGTTTTTACTCTCTTTTTCCCTTTTAATGTTAACAATGACATCAGAGCCAATCCTCTGGCTGCTATCACAGTCGCGGGAGGTCGTCAGAAATTTGTTCCATTGGATTCTCATTGTCACGAAAACCATTATGGAGCTATGTCAGCTGAATCAGGTGTTGACAATGCAAGAGTACACACAACGATTTGAAGCACTCATACCTTATGCACAAAGTCGCTGAATCCACTGCCATCAAATTCTTCATCTACGGCCTTCAGTCAAAGATTCAAGATGCAGTATGGTCTTTTTCCTCTGCCATTAACTGTGCTTATATTCATGAGCGATGGAAGCAACAGGAATTGAATGAGAAAGATGAAGATGAAGGTAGAAACAATCTGCCTGAACAAGAAACTGATTCCTATGAGAATGTAATAGCTGGAGAGAAACATGAAAGAATCCAGAAAGTATATGGTGAGATTTGTTGGGCGTGTTTGATTCTATTATCTGCTTTTTTTTCTTAAAAAAGTAGTTTTTGAAAATAAGTTTTAAAAATGAAAAAATAAAAAATAAATTATTTGGATAGTTATTTTAAAAATTTTGTTTTTAAAGTGACGTAGAGGTACTATCGCTAGTAGTGACATGCCCGTGATCTGTTAGTGCAAGCGTTTCACCCAAGAGGGCGGGTGAATTGACTAATACCATAAATTTCATTACGTATAAGAAAATTAAAAGAATATTTAAAGCAGTTGAGAGCAAAGAGAAATATTACCAAAGTGTACACTGGGAGTTATACTGGTTCGGTAACAACCACTTTGACCTACGTCCAGTCTTCAGAGCGTCTCTGAGAGTTTAACTATATTCTCCAAGATTTAGTGGGCTCTTGGCACCTCAGTACACAGAAAGTTCCTTCACCTGGATACTCGCTCCCCCTTACACGTTGTAATCAAATCCTCAACTCAAGGTTCCACAACTTTAAGTTGTCTCAATAACAAATATTGAGTTTGTAATTAAAAACTCTCTCACAGAGCAAATATATAATCACTGAAGTACAATGAATGAGTATAAGAAAACAAAGCACTAAGAGTGTATTGATCAGTGTATGTTCATGTGTTCTCAGTTCTTGTTTTCTGCACTTTGAATGCTCTATATATATAGATGATTTGTAGTGTCTGTTGGAAGCAATTCAAACATGTCTGTTAGAATCACGCAGCAACGGTTGACCATTCTTCAAATTTGAAAACTATCCGTTTGTGGTAGGCAGCGGTAGGTGAACGTTTAGACTTTTATTTGACTTTTCACTTCTGACATGATCTCTTCATTGTTTCTCTGCAAATATACTTAGAATACTAGTGCAATGAAGAGTTAATCATATAGATAATAAATCAATAATCATTCGATTAAAACATGATTTATGGACTTCATTACTCGAGTGATCATGCTCATTACCCGAGTAGTCCCTCAAGTAATCCTATCAAAAATATGACAGAGAGTAATTCAATATATTTCATGAAATATTACTCTGGTAAGACATGGAGTAAGATACATCACAAACCTTGAAAGTACCTGATTACTCGAGTGGCTACTCGAGTAGCCATGTCTTTCCTTCACAAGTTACTCAGGTGCTCCCTCCAGTAAGCTGATTACTCAAGTGGCCATGTCTTTTCTTCATAAGTTACGCGAGTGAACCCTTGAATAAATTTCAAATAAGTTTGCAGATTACTCGATTACTCCCTCGAGTAATGTCATTCAAATCTTGGCCGAGAGTTTACCTACCTGATTACTTGAGTGACCCCTTAAGTAATGCTTCAAATAACGCTGCAGATTACTCGAGTGGCTACTCGAGTAACTTCTTCCAAATTTTGGCAGTGCTTCCAAAAAACATTTTCTTTCAACATTACTCAAGTGCCTACTCGAGTAACAGTGTTCTTTACTCGAGTGGTCACTCGAGAAAACATAGATAACTGTCAGTGATGGTCTTCCTTTACTCTTCCTCTCAGATCTTCTTCATTATTCCAGTTCTTACTTCAAGTAATGCTTTGTCTGCCATTTATTTACTTTGTTCAAATTCATTCATTATCATATTCTCTTTTATCATTAGTCCAATCTTTATTATCATCAAAATATATGGGATCTAACATGATCGTCATTACTAATGTAGTATCGATAGTGGATAGATGACGACCTCAAAAAAAGTAAGAAAACAATAAAAAAAATTGTCTTTTTTTTTAATTTTTAGTTTTGAAAATATTTTTTTATTTTTAAAAACAAATTTTGAAAAACAGTTTATCAAATAGATTTTATTATTATATATTTTAGGGAGAATGCCAATTAAATACCATTTGAAAATGCAAGACCCTAAAAAGTCTATTAATACTTTAAAAAGACTTAAAGGTACCAAGTACCAACTTGAGTTTTTCAAGTTTTGACACATTTACCATTTTACCCCTCATTTTTTTTAAAATAATAATAACGGTGCCCCTGCCGGAGCAAGGCCGCCAGCCGACGGCCGGGACCCCCAATGGTAGGAATTTTTTTTGTGGGGAAGGGGGTTTTTTTTCTTGAAAAAATTTAGTTGAGAAATGGCAAGGGGTGGGATCGAACCCACCCCATCCCTTTAGCAAAGGAGTATGGTGGCCATTGGGTCACTAGAGCTCCTTTGATATATATATATATATATATATTATTAAATATGTATAATATAATTAAAGGCGTAGTAGCTTTGACAAAGTCAGTAATGACTTTGACAAATTCAGTAATGGAAATAACAAAATTCGTAATGGTATTAGTTAAACCATTTGCTGATGAACCTTGACTTGCATGTTTTTATCAGTATTTTTGCATAAAACGCTTTTGTCAAAACTATTACAACTCTTGTCAAAATAATTAATAAACTTTTCAATCTCATTACTGAATTTGTTAAAATCTTTTTATTTATATTATGAATGTTTTCATAATGGAATGGTCAAAACTATTACAATTCTTGTCAAAATCATTACTAAACTTGTCAATCTCATTACTGAATTTGTTAAAATCCTTTTATTTATATTTTGAATGTTTTCATAATGGAATTTCATAATGTGATTGTCAAAATCATTACAATTCTTGTCAAAATCAATACTAAACTTGTCAATCTCATAACCGAATTTGTTAAAATCCTTTTATTTATATTATGAATGTTTTCATAATTGAATCTCAAAATGGAATTATCAAAACCATTATAATTCTTATCAAAATCATTACTAAACTTGTCAATCTTATATCTGAATTTGTTTTGACGGCCGATGCTAATTCAATCAAGAACAAATCCTCTGAAAATGATGTTGATCTAATCGAAAACCAAATCCTCTGAAAATGAAGATCCTACTACAGATGTGACTAGCAAGATTCAATTCGATGGAGCTGAAGCAAATGAAGAACAAGAAAAAGGTGAACCAAAGCAAACAAAGCCTCTGCTGAATTGCAATGGTGACAATGGCCTTCGCTGACATTGTATCCTCTTCTTTTGTCGTCAACGATTTTTCTCAGTAAAACAACTACTGCGCCTTTGACCCAACCAAGTTTTGTACAGGAACGCACTGCCATCCTTTTCTATTCACAAGACGCCATCACCGATGTCTTCTACATCCGATGCTTGGACTTCTAATTTCAGGGCAATTAGATTGTCTTCAATTTTGCTTTTGGGTCGGACAGGGATGTTGAAGGAGACGGGTCGGGTGGAACTTTGCAAGAGGTCAAATTTGTATTGAGTTTTTACTTTTTAGTGAATCTCCGCCAGCTATTTGTGTCACGTGGAAGAGCCATGGGTTTTAGGTCTATGCTACTTCAGGAATTTTCTTCTGCCATAAATAGGAGGGAGTGGTCCGGGTTTTCAATGCTGCTTCCATTGGGCATTAGGATTATCTCACGTTGCAGTAAACAATATCCCACTAGAATTGAGCTGAATATTAGAGCACCTATGCCATTTTATCTGCATATAAGGGTCAAACAATTTTTTGTTGGATGTTGGGCATACATCTCATGAAGTTTGTTGTGGGTGTCCTATGGGCCTCCTTTAAGCATCATAATGGGCTACTGGAGTGGAGGAAAGCTTCAGCAAGCTTTGGGTTTTTGATGCCTACTAGTTTTCAAATGTTTTTTTAACAAGTCTTCGCAACTTAGGGTCTTATGAAAAAAAGAGAAATAGAAAAAGGTTAAAAAAATCTTAGTTTAAGTATATGTTTTACTTTGTGTTTTTGTATTGATCCTTGAGGACAAGGATCTTTTATTGAGAGGAGTATATTGATATATGGGAATAGTAGTAAGGAAAGGGGTAATATGGGAAATATGCTTATTAGGGTTATAAATAAGGGCTTGATGGTTGTAATAGATGTCCAATAAATTAGTAATTTCTTATTTTTACTCTCTTCTTCCCTTCTTTTTGTTTGGTGAAATGCGGGGCTAAAGCCCATCCATTTATCTTAGAATCATTCGTGGGATTGAAACACCTACATAATGCCTATACAAATATTTCCTAACTTCCTAGGGGGAGGGTTCTCAAACACATCCATCACCTCCTCCTGGTCAAAACTTAAATTTGCAAGGCAATTAGCACAATAATTGCCCTCTCTATATACATGCTCAAAACTAAGCTTCTTAAACCTATTCATCTCAAACTTCAACATTTTTAACAAACTAGAACATACATCCTCATTCTCCCTAATTCTGTTCAGAATATTTACAAGACCTAATGAATCACATTCAACAACTAAAATGTACAAACCATCATTAAAAGCCATTTGCAAGCCTGCTATTACATCCCAGATTTCAAGTTTTATTACTATGTATATGCCTAGCTTCCTGGAGAATCCTCTGATCCATTTCCCTCCACAGTCTCAAATTAATCCTCCACATCCAGCACTCTCAGGTTGACCTTTAGCTACACCATCTACATTCAGCTTTGCTACTCCTATCCTTGGACACACCCACACAATGTTTGCTTCTTTCCTTCCCAACCCAAGCCTACAAAGATTCTCATTTGAATTCACAGTAGCATTTATATTAAAATCGATTACTTTCTCAGGCTGCTCTGGAAAATTAAAACTTGGTTCAAGCATACTTTTATTTCTGCAAGTCCAATGTTGCCAGCAAGTGATAGCAAACTCTGTCACCTTCCTCCTTCTCCTTCTACTTAAGTTCCACCTAAACCACTCCTTGCCTTGTAACCTCCAAAAAGCAGAACTCTTATCCTTTTCTTCCAACTGCTACCATAAATTTTGTGCTACATAATACTCCCTCAACACATGCATGAGTGTTTCCTCCTTCCCAACACACTTATGACAGTCAACACTTCCACCCAATAGCCATCTCTTTCTTTCTGCTGTTAACAACCTATTATTTGCTGCTAACCATATGAAAACTTGCACCCTCCTAGCTCCCTTCCACTTCCAAATTTTACTCCATAATATATCTTTTTCACCTTGCTCCTTCTTTATATTTTTATACATTTAACGCACCACATACTCATCTTGTAATGCATTGCCCCATTTAATTTTATACTTACCAAAATCATCATTTTGGTATAGGAGCAGCAAGTAACATTCCCTTTCCTTCCTCCAATAATAAACCTTCCCTTTCCTTTCTCTAATAATAACCCTTCCAACCTCTGAAAATTCCAATTTTTACTAGGATCAACTATTTCACAAACCTTTACTTTCAAATATTAAGCTTTTATCCTTAAGTTTCTTCCTTTTTCTGGCCAACAGTCATTCTAGAAACAAACCTCTTTCCTATCACCAACATCCCAGCACACACATTCCACTATTTGAGGCTATAGCAGAGCAAGGTTCCTCTAAACTTCTAAATCTTCATTTTTTGCTACACACTCCTACTTTAAATCCACATTCCTTCCATATTTACCTCTGAGTATCCTTGAACACAAATTATTAGGAATAGCAATAATATTCTACCCAACCCTACTAAGCAACACATCATTCATGACCCTTAGGTCTCTCAACCCATACCCTCCTCTCTCCTTTGACATGCAAAGAAGCTCCCAACTCATTGCATGCATTTTCTTCTTATTCTCTTCACTATTCCACACAAAATCTCTCTACAATTTTTCTATTTACTGCCTAACTCCCACTGGAATATGAGAGTGTTGCATGCAAAAGATAGCCATTTGATTGGTGATTGATTGCACTAAGGTCAATCTCCCAGCCAAAGAAACTGTTTGCTTCTTCCATCCTCCCAACTTCTACTGCATTTTATCCAGTAATGGCTGAAATATCTCCTTAGTATTTTTGTTTAACTATCCAATCCCTTGATCTTAATTTCTAATTTAAATTTATATATACACATATATATATATACAACTCCACCTATGTTCATAGCCGATACCAAGTCCGAGTAAAGGAGAAGGGTTGTGTTAGGCCTCGACAACCAACATAAAGCCCTATTGAATCTCTTATAAACATGAATCAACGAAGAAATTATGCTAATGCTAGGTCGTTGCTTGTAAGTAACACATTGTATGGCTTGAGTACAGTGAGAAGTTAGCGAGAGCCGCTGCATCATCGCCCGGATGTAATGTTAAATGAGCAAGGGCTACTGCTCTCTTCTGAACGGAGGTGGCTAAAAAAGCTAGTTCAAGAGAGCAAGATTAGATTTGGCACTTGGAATATTAGGACTCTGAATACCAAATCTCTAGAGGTGGTGAGCGTAATGAATGATCAAAAGATTAATATCTTATGCCTTCAAGAAACTAAATGGGCAGGAGAAAGGTCTCAGGAAATTAATGGTTTTAAGCTTTGGTACACTGGAAAGGTTAATGGAAGGAATAGTGTTGGTATCATCGCTGATAATGAATAGAGAAAGAACGTGGTGGAAGTTAAGAGGATTGAGGACAGAATCATTTCCTTAAAAATGATTGTTGGGAAGGATATTATAAATATTATCAGTATACATGCACCTCAGGTAGGGGTATAAGCACATCTTAAGGAAAAATTTTGGGAAGATATGGAGGGGCTAATTTAAAGTATTACACTAACAAAAAAAAATTTTATTAGATGAGATCTTAATGGACATATTGGTAAGGAGGCAGGAGCTCATGCAAAGGCTCATGGGGGTTTTGGATTTGGGGAGCTTAATAATGAAGGTCAATCTATTATTGATTTCTCCCTCGTATATAACCTCAAGATTGTCAACACTTGCTTTAAGAAGTGGGAGGATCATTTAATAACATACAAGAGTAGAGCTGCCAAGACACAGATTAACTTTTTTTTGGTAAAGAATTCTGATAAAAGACTTTGTACTAATTGCAAAGTAATCCCCTGGGGATGCTCTCCTACTTCCATGGTAATGCACCCATCTTTCAAGCTTATGACTGTTTTAGCTGTTCTAAGGAATGGCCTTCCTAAAATTAATGGTCCTTCTAAACATGAATCATGTGACATGTCAAGAACATAGAAATCCACAGGAAATACCAAATCCTTAACCTTTACCAAGATATCTTCTAACAGCCTATAAGGTTTCCTAGTTGTTCTATCGGCTAGTTGAATAATCATGCTAGTTGGCTTTAAAGAATCAATGCCTAGAGTTGTATAAATGGACATAGGCATCATATTGATTGCTACGCCTAGATCAAGTAGTGCAATAGCAATATTCAACTTGCCAATAGTACAAGGTACTGTAAATGATTCAGGATCAGCACACTTAATTGGTAAATGATGTTTAAAAAGAGCTAAAATATTAGAACTCATTTGTACCAATTCATTAGGCTTACATTTCCTCTTGTTAGTACATAAATCCTTCAAAAATTTCATGTGTTTAGGCATGCATTTCAGAAAATCCAGTAAAGGTACATTAATATCTAGCTTGCCAAATAGTTGTAAAGCTTCTTTTTCCCATTGTTCATTAGAAGTTTTTTTACTAAGCAAAAATGAGTGAGGAAAAGGTAGGTCAGAAATTTTTACCTCCCTATTTTTCTATACAACATGCTTAGCTCCAGGTTGCTTCCCTTGCTCTTCTTGTTTAGCTTCTATTGCAGGCTCTGTTGTAATTGAGCATCCTTGATTAGCAGCAACATCTAGGCATACTCCACCATTTTCTTCTTCTTGAGTTACCTTACCATTATGTTTTTCCAGCAACTTCCTTTCACTTTTACTCTCAGATTGCTTTGCAATAATAACTTCCTCACAATCTCCATCACTTCCTTCATCATCAAGATGAGCAAAATTATGACCAGAATAGCTTGCACTATCTTTTTCAGCAAATCTAACTTGTTTCCCAACTTGTTTTCCACTCCTTAGAGTGATTGCATTAAGTGGGTTTGGGTTAATCACTGTATTTGATGGTAGAGTACCTCCTATCTTTGCTTGAACATCATTTAATGTGTCAGCAATTTTAGTGACAAAACTATTGAGGTTTGCTGACTTAGTTTCCCACTACTCAAACTTACTCTCAATAGCAGCAAATTTAGAAGTGTTTGCTATAATAGTGTGGTCAATCTTTAAACTCATGTCCTCCATCACCTTAAGAAGCTTAGACATATTATCATCATGTTTTAAAGAGGAAGCTTCTTGAATGGGGACCATAGCCCTAGATGATTTTGCTGCATGCATCCTTCCATCAAACCGGTTCTGATTTTGATAATTATTAGGCCTATCTCCTCCTTCCCTCCACCTAAAGTTAGGATGTTCCCGCCATCCTTCATTATATGTATTAGAGAAAGGATTTTTCTGTGGAAACTGATTTGGCTTATTAGGATACATAGCAACCACTTCTTCATAATGTGTAAGACATGTGTCACTAGTATGCATAGGGGAAGCACAAAATTCACAAGAAGGACCCACCAAAGCTTGAGAAGTGCCTAAAGAATGACAAGCCTTAGAATTTCTGTCAGTTTCTAACTTTTCAAGCCTCTTATCCATCTTGGCCAGCAACTGAACCAGCATATCTTGGGAAGTATTAGTTGCCAAAACCTCACCAACACTTACGGAATCCCTTGTATAAAATTATTGGTTTTTGTTAGCCATAGTCTCCAACAACTCCCAACCTCTATTTGTTGTCAAGGCAAATATGGACCCATTTGCAGCAGCATCAATGCTGATCTTGTAAGAAGGCAATAAACCTTCATAGAAATACTGGACAAGATTGGTTTTACTGCATTGATGATTAGGGTAGCGATTAAGGAGAGTGACATTTCTTGTCCAATACTTATATAAAGATTCTTGGTCCATTTGAGCAATTCCATATATAGCTTTCTTGAGCTTTGAAGTTTGTGAGGCTGGAAAATATTTATCTAGAAAAGCTTTTTCCAGCTGCTCCCAAGTGAGGGTAGCATAATGTTAAAGCAGATTATATAGCCATTCTTTAGCTCCTCCCTCTAATGAGAAATGGAAAACTCGCACAAGCACATCTTCCAAACTAGCATTCGATGGTTTCATGGTTGAAAAAACTGAGTATAAGCTATCCAAATACTGATATGCTTCATTTCCTGCAAGACCATAAAACTTTGGTAAAGCACTAATTAAAGCACCTTTAATTTCAAAATTAGCTGTATCAGCATAAAATCCACTAGGAGCACAATGAGCAGAAGCATCATTAATATCTCTCATACTCCTAGTATCATCATCATTGTTCACATTATGAGCAGCCATAATAAAATGAGTATCTAAAAATTCTCCCTCAACAAATTCAGATTCACAATCAGATGCACTCAAATCAACAGCAAATGCAGAAGTACTAGTATGTGCAGATTGTTCCAAGTGTGCTGCAATATGTTTCTCAGCCTTCTTAGATTTCTTTAGTTCTCTTATGGTCTTATTTAAATCTGGATCATACAGTAGATTATCCCCTTTTCTGGTTATAAAACTTAGTAAAGTCCCAATTCAGATGCTCATAGCAGCAAAACAAGATTGGTTCTAGTGGTTTTTAGAAAAAATAATGAAATCCTAATGAAGCAAAACCACTGAAAACACAAAACTGATTCAAGAACAAATTAATCAGCACCTAAACAACTGAAATTCAAGGAAATTAAGCTCCCCGGTAACTGCGCCAATTTGATTAACTCTATCGTGTGAGTTTATCAAAATACTATGACACTAAATATGCAATGTAGTAGTGCAACCTAGGTCGATTCTCTTGAGGAGCTAGAAATCCTTCAATCTCAATTGTAAGAGCTCTAAACAAATTAGATGAATAAATTTGCCTTGCTGGAATCATTATCCTATTATCTATTATTTATGGATTTTTCCAGAGTTAAGAAACGAAAATGACAGAAAACAGAGAAGTATAATTGTAGAAGAAATCAAGTTTCAAATGGTCTTCCCTAAGAGTCTCACCTAGCCTTCATTGTCTTCCTATTTAATTGAGTTAATCTAAAGAGAAGAATCTGATTTTACTTTCAGAAATTAAAGGAACGAAATGCATTTAGAGCTACCTAGTTGAATATTGAACAATACTCATTGTAAATTAATCAATTCAATCACAAATCTAATTTTAACAAATCAAATATCAAAACTGAATCTACTCTTAATCAGAGAGTATTAAACACCTAAACACATTACAATCCATAATCCTGACTTATCAGCCATGAAGAAATACAAAATCAGAAGAATCGTATATCAAGATCCACAAGTTCTGAATAGAGACAAGTTTGATCCTAATCTAAAACATTAATTGGATTTACTCCCTTTAAGAACAATGACTCAGGCGCCGGCTCCTCTCTTAGGGAAGTGAAGATGTTCAGCCGCTCATGGTGTTGCAGAAAGCTTCAGTGATCTGGATAGAAGCTTCAGCCATAGCTGTCTTCTTTTTCTTTAGTGCAATCGGAGATGAGAAGAATAAGAGATGGAGAAGTTGAAGGTGATTAGATGCGAAAAATGATAGAAGCCGAGTGTGCGAACTGTGACGAGATGTATGAATAATCCCAGAGATTTTTTTCATCAGCCTCTAAGTGACAGTGTCCCAAGCCTTTTTCCTTTCAGAATTAAATTCTCCCGTTCCCTAGCTCTCTCTCTGTTCATTTCTCTTCCAATTGCTCATGAGAAAACTTTACTTTTCCTTCTTTCCAAGACACGTGTCAAGTCCAGCATCTCTCTCCAAAAAGACTATAGCTAACTCCTATTTCTTTTCCTTGTGGTCCCCACATGATCACATGCGTGCATTCTAAATAAATCCCTCTTAACTCCATACTGCCATTCGCATATGCTTCCCTTTTTTCCATTATTCAAGATTGCTTGTCTCACCACTTTGCCCCTATGTATATTAAAAATTTTAAGCAGCATCATATGTTCCCAAATTATCATATATTATATATTTTAGTCCCCCAAAAAATATTCTAGCAACAATAAAATCCCATAAAAAATGTAGTAATAAAATGGGTTTATCACAACACTTATGGGCCTTTTGGAACAACTTCTGGTGATAACAAGCCTTTCTCTATCCCAATAGCAGATAATGTCATTGTTGGGTTCCATGGGAGAGCCGGCTATTACCTTGATTCAATTGGTATTTTTGCGCAACCAGTAAGTAAATCATGATCTTCAAATACTATAACCCAATTTATATGGTATTAAATCATGTAATATCGTATATTTGATTCTTCTAGTTAGGATCATAAACTATACGATTATACCGGTTTTTGAGCAATTACATCCACATGGAACCATTTCATTTGGGCCATAGGGTGGGCTAGGTGGAGAAGATGCTTTTAGTTTTAAAGTGCGAAGTTGGATAAAAAAGATATTGTTTACGAACAAATCAATATCAAGTCTATAGCTTTCAAAGACACTAAGGTTCACTAGTGATTGGATTCCATGGAAGGGGTGGCTACTACCTTGACTCAATTGCCATCCATGTGGAATCGGTAAATTTCTTTTTAAGAAAATGAGTAATATAAAGTGAGTGCTATTAGAATATATTAAGAGTCATTTATCAATTAGTTGGATATCTAATTGAAGGTATATAAAGTTGAGGTAGGTTCTATAAAATTGACTTAAATAATTTAGATCGAAAGACAAATCTTATACATAGCTAAATCACTAAAATTCAATACGGTATAAAGAGTCATTCACCCTGTGGGAAGGCCAAAAAAAGAAGAATAAGAAATGAACAATTGAAAAAAAAAACAAGAATATTACGGACCAGAGGCCTTGAGACTAAAAATGTACTAGTCTATGAAGAGAAAAAAAATGAAGATGACCCGATATTGAATTGAAGATATATAAAGGTGAGGTAGGTCCTATCAAATTAGCTTAAATCATTTTGATTGAAAGACAAATATAATACATATCTGAATCACTAAAATTCATTAGGTGCTAATACTCAATAAGTGCTAACTATACCTAGTAAGATAATGCTCGTCATTCTTCTTGTTGATTATAATGTGTGTCCCGTGCTTTACATGAAGTTTGCAATGAGTCATACTATTCATGAATCATGAATTTGTGCAATTATGTTCATTTCTTAACTATATTTCAATAGCAAATTAACTATAAATTATATATGATGCAAAGGGACATAGAAGGAAGTATTTCAATAGGTCCATGGGGAGGCCCAGGTGGGAATCCATGGAAATATACAACAAATCGAGGCATAGACCAGATAAACATCCATATGGGGTTAAACATCAAATCCATATCTTTTCGGAACACAAGAGGCCTTGCTTCTGCAACATTTGGTGCAACAACGTACCAACACCCATGACACTGGTGAAAAGCAAATCGTACTCACTCTATATGCATTAATGGGACTTGTTATTATTTGCTTATGATTAATATAAGGTTAAGATGCACATTTTTCCTCCCTCCTTTTTTCCTTTCATAGAATCATTTCTTTTTATAATTTTCTAATAGCTCTCTTGCTTTGTTTGGTTTGTTTGATTTCTGGGTGGTCTTATTATATCCATAATTCCATATATGACCATTTAGTTTCTTTCCACCAACCCCTTTTCAAAATAAGGCGAAGGTGCAAATTTAGTAATGAACAATTTTGCCCGGAGCATCCATAAGAACTATCTATTTTGGGGTGCAAAATTGGCAACAATCAATTTTTTCAGTAGCTGATTTAACCATGATGTTAAATGGCATTGTTATTGCTCTTTTAAACTTCAACTCCTACATCCTCAGTTCACCATCATTCAGCTCATGTATGTGCTTAAGAGTTCTTAATTCTCCATGAATAGCCTCAATCTCTTCATTTAGCCTCTGCCCATCATTTCCTCTTCTAATCTTATCCTCTCTTCTTCTAATCCTATTATTTTCGTCATATAATCTATCAACATCATCTAGTAGTTCCTTGATCACAGTATTTGCCTCTCCCCAAAGTCACCATCATGCCAGGAGAAATACCCACAACCTCCATCCTGTGAGTATTCAAAACAACAAAATAAGAAGTAAAATCACAATCAAACATCCTTCCCTACACAACCCACAAATCAGTCGCACTAATACAAATTCCACTTCATACCTGGTTGTAGAATGGACATCTGTAGAACCTCCTACCTATGTTCCCGTCAGTCCATGCCGTCCACCATGGGGCTACCAAATTGTGATGGCAAAAGCTCCTTGGACCTTCGTAGTCAACCTCCCAACTTGGTTGTCTCAGCAATGCAACCCTTCTTCTACTTCTTACCGTCGTCGAAGATGCCGATGATGCCATCTGCCTCAAACTTTACAACCAGTTCACCTTCTCTTAGCTTCTACAGCAGTTCGACTTGGTTCTTCTTTTCTGGGAGATGAGGTACCAAATTGAAGGAAAGAGATGTTGTTAGGTTTCATCAATAAAGAAGCAATTTATTACTTCAACTGCCACGTTTGAAACTCTAAATTGCATATTTGTTGCCACCTGGAACATATTTAACGGGAGTTTTGGCTATTTAACGTCATGGTTAAATCAGCTACTGAAAAAATTGATTATTGCCAATTTTACACCCCAAAATAGATAGTTCTTATAGATGCTTCGGGCGAAATTGTTCATTGCCAAATTTGCATCTTCGCCCTTCAAAATATTGCCACTTAATTGGTTGAATATTGAAAAAACAAATTATCATAAGCCTACTTTATGATATTTCCAGTGCTGACTTGATCTTATGTGGCTTTAATTAATCAAGAATTTTAAACTATGCTTACTCATGAATTACTAATCCTCTGTATGCGTGTGTCAAAAGCAATTATGAAATTAAAAGTTAATAGTAGTTTATAATATAAGTTAATAGTAACTAGAATGATTGATGAAGAACCTGGACCAGACTATATTATTTACCGATAGAGGACATGCAGAGCTTCATTTAGAGACTTGAACCACTCCTTTTTTTTTAGATTTAGTTATGAATTTTTAAAATTTGACCAATAAATTGGAAATACTAAATGAATAGTAACCCAAGAATGAAAATGCAAGTTTTGATTTATGGGCTTTAACTAACGATTCGGTTGAACAAAAGCACTTCCGGATCCATATGCATAATCTATATATAATATCCAGAGGAAAGGATTCATCAATTTAGCCTAATTTGATAATAATTTTATCACTCAAAAACTATTATGAAAGGGTTTTTGGGAACTCTAGGAGATAACGGGAGTTGTTGTCCATGAAGGCATCCTCTAATAAACCTTTTGAGTTACTCGAAGTAACTCTTGGGGAGTTCTAGGGAACTTCAGAGAATAGTAGGAAACCTTCAAGAGCTCTAGAGAGCCGCAAGAAGTATAATTTGAGTAAATAATTATTTTTTGAGCCACAAAAAGTTTAATTAAAGTAAGTTATCTTTTGACTCTCAATTAACTCTGGCATTAAATTATAACCCAGATTGACTTTGCTAGTCATAGACCTTATGGGGGTAACTTTTGGTAATTGTGGTATTTGATGTAACTAGATTCCTTTTTGGAGTATAGTTACTCGGTGTTCACGTTCTTGTGAACTCCGATTTTATTATGTTTAACTCTACGACTTTATAAAAAAAAAAACTTCCTTGTGTAACTCTAATATATATTTATATGTATTTTGTGATAACCAGAACATGATATGATATAATTGTGATAGTTGTTTATGATTATGAAAACAAGAATATGAGATTGATATATCGTGACCTTATGATATTACCCTTATATTATGTGTTTTGAGATATATGTGTAATTAAGGATAATTAATGATAAGGGGAGAAGATTAGAAGAAGTTTGAGTATTAATTGTTGTTCCATGTGGTATGCCACCATACGGTATACTATGGTTGGCTTTTATTGTCCCTAAGCTGTGACCTGGGATTGCGACACATCATGAAATAAAAGATGAGGGAATCCATGGTCCGCTATGTGTTTTTTGGTACTTTGGCTTGTCTGTATCACACACTAGAGATCTTGTAAGAGTTTCCATTAATGAGGGAACTTAGCCCATGGATTCAAGCCAAAGGAACGGAGGAGATAAAGTGGGAATTGATCACTTAAAGATAATAAATGAATATTTATTGTAGGTTCAATCTTGGATATATATTTCGTTGTCATTATATTGTCTTTATTGCATTCATTGTTTGCAAACTATCCACTGAGCACATACAAGCACGTAGTAATTATGTTCTAAGTCAAGATTTAGTTACTGAGATGTCAATCTCACCCTTTCTATAATTAACATTTTTCTAGTTAGAACGATAATGCAGGGAGCTTAGGGAAACGTGTTGAATTAGTAAATACGGTCCTATGAGAATTATAGTTTTTCCTTCATGTTTTTTGCCACTAAGAGCATTATCTCATAATTATTTATTTGATTTATTTTAATTTAACTTGAAATTTGAATTGATTCGATTGAGTTGAGGGCCGACGGCCCAAAGCAAAGCTCTTATGTTTGTACTAATTGTGAGGCTTGTGGCCTAGAGTTGAGCTCCTTATAACTCCTTATAACTGCTAAAACTGTCACAAGGACGTGTCTATAGCTTTCAATGCATGTGTTGACATGGAACTTTTTAATTAACCATGATAGACATTTATGTGTGTGTTCGTTTTCTATCATGATTAATATTTAAATAACAACATTACAATTTTTGTAACCTCGATAGACTCGTGATAAGTTGTTTTCTTTTCTATCGAGATTATCTTCTTCTAAAAAATTCTTAAAATCTACGCTAAGTACATAGTTTTTGAGGGTGAGTATTGCAACATCACTCTCATTTATATCTAATCTTACCACACATGGACCTTTTGGAACTGCTTTGAGTACTTTTTTTCTCCATATCAATACAAGATTCTCTTGTTAATGGTTTCCATGAAAGTTCTAATAGCACTACCTTGATACAATTGGCATCCATGTCCAAACTGGTAAAGTTTTTTTATCACTATATGAGCTATGTCATGATGGAAAGAGCCTAAGATAAGTCTCTCTCTCACACACACGCGCGCGCGCAAGCACACACGCACACACATGTGAGCTCACGCGCTTATGGCTGATGGATAGATTTTGTATAAACAAATGTTTGGAAACTAATGAATGTTGGGTTGGGGGTTTCTGCCTTGTTATCAAAAGGGGAGTTGGGTAAAGCAAACTCCCTCCTTGGATGAGCACGGGGCTTAGTCAAATAGAACCGGGTTGTGCTGATTGATGCTCTGATCGAAAACAAACCAGTGCCTATTTGGGATAACTTTCAAAACCAAGGTTTAGAAGCAAAGTAGCCAAACACCCATCAAAAGTTTGACAGATTTTTAAACCCTAAGAACATGGTTTTGAAACCAAAACTAAGGTATTATTAGAATAAAGAAGTCTCATATTGATTAATTAAAGATGTTAAAGGTACATATAGGCAAAAACCAAGTCCAATCAAATAACTTAAGATATTTTGATAGAAGGATAATCTTATCATATACATATATCTAGAATTCTAGCATGGTATCAAGAGCCATTCTATTCGGGATAAACAAACAAGAATAAAAAAAGAAAAAGATATTGTAGGCCTAAGGCCTTTGAGACTAAAAAGAAGTACAAACTCAATCCTATCAAATAGCTTATGCTATTTTAATAGAGATAACATTAACATATACCTATACCCCGAACTAGAAATTAATTTGGAATAATTATGCTGATGGACAAAGAGAGAAGTATTTCAATAGGTCCATGGGGAGGCAAAGGCCGGAATCCATGAGTTATTTTTTTTGCTCGAAGGAATCCATGAGTTATACAACAAACAAATGTATAAGCCAAATAAGCATCAATGTAGGCTCAAAAATCAAGTCCATATCTTTTCCACGACACAAGTGGTCATGATTCAGCAACATTTAGTGGCAACAGCCCCAATAATACTCATGAAAGGAATACTGTAAGCCTTCTCTATATACTTATTTATTTGCTAAATAAAAAATACACTTATTTAGGTTTAATTTGTATGAGTTTATTATATGATTTGTGGGTTCATATTTACCGGTGTCGAACCCCTCCTATTCTTTCCCATCCTCTTTATAATTCTCTTCCCTCATCACCACCGTTGATTTCATCGAAGGGCTAAAACAAACTCACTCACAACAGGGACGAACTTTTGCGGAGTCCATGTTTCAGACTTCTACTCCAAAAGTGTGACTGATTCAGACACACGCACTAGGGTGTTTTACTTTGCCTTGCAGCTGTTAGTGGAACAATCCATTTTAAAACCCATAATTAATCACCATGAATGCTACTGATTCAACCAAGGTTTCAATTGCAAATTCAAGTTTGGTGTTACAGCTTTAGAACCAAAGAAATTAAGTTGCATCTCTGAACATTATAATTGTACTTGTTCAGTTCAATCCCGGTTTAAAAAAATCGAAGACGGAGAGAAAATGCTGCACACTACTGCATTGGTATTATGCGAGTCTATGAGATTGATCATAGCCAAAAGCCCAAAGTGCGTAATATAGGAAGAAGCCATGGTTGTTCCGTGGTAATACAAGTAAAACTCCTCTCACAAATTTATCTCGTATACCGTAAATCATGATTGAAAAGCTGTTTTAAAATATTTCAATGACTGTTCCAAACAAGCACACTATCTTTTACTACAAATATAGTAACATATATATACACACTACCTCCTAGGGCTGTTCATCAATTTCCCGTCCCGACCTTCCTATCCCGATCCCGAACAAATCGGGACGGGATTTTCCCGTCCCGAAAATTTCGGGATCGGGAATGTGATTTTGGGATCGGGAAAAATTCCGGATCAGGATCGGGAATGGGACTTCCCGATCCCGAAAATATATATATACACATATATATTTTTAAAAAATATTTAATAAAATAAGACCAAATGTAAAATAAAATGTGAAAATCCCTAACACCCTTAAGATAATATCTATTCTTTTAGTTTATTTAGTTAATTTCATTTATTATTTATTAAATAATTCTAATTTTTTATTCTTGTCTTTATTCTATTTGCAGCTGAATCGACAACTTTAAGCATGTATTGGACTAATTATATATTAATATTAGACTTATTTGATACAATATGATATTAGACAAATTATATATTTATACTAGACTAAAGGAAACACAACAAAAAATTTAATATAGAGATTTTTTTTTTAAAAAAAAAAATCAAATCCGGGATCGGGAATTTCCCGATCCCAATCCCGAAATTTCCCGATTTTCGGGATCGGGAATGAAAATCATTCCCGAACCCTTCTCGGGATCGGGATCGGGATCGGGAATGGCATTTCCCGATCCCGATCCCGATCCCGAACACCCCTACTACCTCCAACCTTTAATGTAAAATCCACTTTATAAATCAATTTCTTCATTGAATGTGTCATAAGTTAATAACCGGAGGGAGAGTGAGTTTGTGTTATATGAACGAATATAATATATTGATTGCCTTTGTGAATCCAGCCACAAGACTCGTGATTGATAAGTTGTGCTCCATACATTTTAGGCCATAAACATGGGGATGGGGGAGTGTTTATTAGTTTTCAATGGTCCTTGCTTTGTTTGATTCTACTTCATGGTTGTATTCTATCCATAATTCCATATGGTCACTTAGTCTTCCCACCAACAACCACTTAATTTCTAAATATCACTATTTAGTTAGTTGATTTGTTTAAATTTTTAATTTTGACTCAAGCAACAGTTTCCTTTTGCCATTGTCATCTCTCAATGAGAGAGAACCGTTTTGGATGCTCATCATTAGGGAATCACACCTCCTGTTCGAGGCACTAGCGGGCTCTAAATGTGGGTACCTCTCTCTTAGCGGAAATTCAAATCTTAGTTCGCAATATTATAAGGGGCTAACCCCTTCTGTTAGATCCAACCCCCGTTGGTCTCTCTTTCCCCTAATTGAATATATCATCTCAATCGCCCCTCAATTTCCATGTAGGCCATCACATCGTGGTCGTCTGGGAGGCCCATTTTTTTCCGCTATTGTCACCTCTGCATATAGCTCCTCATGGCCCATGTCATCACAGCCCACCTCATGACTCATTTTGGTTGGCAAAAACCAAAAAAGGTGCGGATAACTACAGTCTGGATATAGGCCCAAATTGCATAACAAGGAAAATAATGGCAAGCATATCGTTGGGGAAAAAAGGGCCGAGTTAAAGCCTATATATTCTAGAATGATTAAAAAAATGAGTTAAATTCTGTGTAAGTGTGTAATCCCAAAAGAAGTGCCATAAAATAAATATTTTAAAAATTATATTTTTAAGTGAATTCTTTAGGTTCTAAGTACCCCACCAAAACTAAAGTGAGATGGTTAAATTATTAATTTTCTTTAAAAATCGAATAACTTTCTTATTTTGCCCATATTTAAATATTTTTTTTTTTAAATTTTGCATTACATTGTATCTTATAGTTAATGACTTTAAATAGGGGGAAAAATTGGGAAAACCTTAATGCAGCATTAAGTGACTTATAATAAACATCATTCATCTCTTTTAGAAAATGACTTATCGTTGTATGGGGAAAAGGGAAAATGACTTATGGCCAATAAATATTGATTTAGTTTGTAAGAAATTGGCTCATAACCTACAAGGTTACAAAATCCCACTATCAATATAAGAACTTCGTTGTTGAGCGATCTGATCTATAGATATTTTTGTAAGTATTCTCTAAACCCCAAAGCATCTTGGCCCTCAGCCCAGGAGTTTCGGATTGGATATTCAGACTTTTTTCAATCTAACAGCGTGTTTTAAACATCCGAAACTATTGTATTTAGGCGACAAGACAGTCTGGTCCCCTCCTCGCAGCTAGAGCTGGGAATCAGGGTCGGCCCGGCCCTACAAGGCTAGCCCTTGACGGGCCAGGGCCTAACAGGGCCGGCCCTAAAGGGCTCGGGGTCAGGAAAATTGCAGTTTTTCAAGGCCCGGTTCGAGAGCATCAGGGCCGGGAAATTCTTTTCACAATATTTAACTATTTCTCCTGCATATTTTTCCCAGAGAGATATAATTAGTAAATAACAACGATTAAAGTTCTAATTTAATACATAAATGTTATCAACATTAAGGTTTAAATAACATGTCTCTTGCAACAAACAAACACAGTTACTAATGTATAATCAAGGGTAAAATCATGTCCATAAATAACTCACACAAAGGCCAAAGTATAAGAAGGCAAGAAGCTAAGTACTCTAAAATCTAAATAACATGAGTATGACGATTATCATCTTCACCTTCTTCGCCACTATCATCAATTTCAAGGACATTTGATTGTGTTTCACTTTGAGCAGTAGGTTCAAGTAGTAAAATAATTACAACCTCCATCAAAAATCATACTCTATCAGGCAGAATAGTATATAATATGATTTTAGTCTAAATAGGCAGAACAATATACTCAAAAATCACAATATGATTCAATTAGACAAAACAATATACTCAAAAATCATACTCTATACAGTATGAGGACAGAGTGACATATAGATTCAATAAGGTAATTAAAAAATGTAACATGGTTCCTTTCCAAATAAAAAAATAAAAAATAAACGGGCCTAAAGGGCCGGCCCGAGGCCCTTCAGGGCCAGCCCTTTTAGGCCCGACTTCCTTTTGAGGCTACAATTTACAAGCCCGGCCCTTGAAGAGCCATGGCCTAAAAGGGCCGGCCCGACGGGCTCGGCCCGTTTTCCCGGCTCTACTCGCAGCAATAAGGGCGCTTGAGTTCCTGTTGTACTATTCATCAATCAATTAGGGGATGATTTGAAATACATGTTTGACAAACCATAAAATCATATTTTCAGAAGCTTTTTTTTGCATGCTAAGATAAAACTCATTTACATACTTATCTCATAAATCATAAAAATTATTTTCCGAAATCTAATTCAAAGTTGCACTAAATTGAATACATATAAGAGAATGCATGACATTCTCTACTCTCTCTCTCTCTCTCTCTCTCTCTATTCTAACTGGTGACCATATGTGGTAAGGATTCTATTACTTTTAATCAACCAATATGATACTTGAATATTCACACAGAACATGTCATTTAACTTGTCTTACATCCATGGATGATTTTTCTCGTCTTTTGTTCAATACATTATCAAACACTTCCACTACAACATAACTCGTTTTTAGAAGAATTTTTTTGTGCATACATCATTTAAAGAATAATTCATGTTTATTTGTTAATTTTTTCAATGCTATTAATATTTAAATGTGACTATTTGTATGTGACTACTGGTATTTTTCTCTCTCATTTAAAACTTCATTTAATATGAGTAAAATGTAAAAAAAAAAAAATTCAAGACAGATTTAATTAGTTAACTTGTATAGTTTTTATTTCTAATAAATTAGTTAAAGTTACTTTTATATGGTGAACCAGATAGTATATTTAACATCAGTTTTAAATAACTTAAAACTATCCTAGGGGTGTCAATTATGCGTCTAAGGGCCTGTTTGATGTGAGGGATTTGGAGGGGAAGGGAGGGGAGAGAAAGTTTTTATGAGCTGAATTTTAAAAGATTGAAGAAGTGGGGTAATAAAATTTTAATAAAGAGAATATATAAGATAAAAAGAGTAAGAAAAATTAATTAAAATTTTTTAACCCAACTTCTCTAATTTTTTTTCAATTCAACTCCAAAAAGTTTTCCCTTCGCCCACTTTCCCTCTCCTCCCCTCAGACCAAACAAGCCCTAAATGTGTTGATTTTTCAGTGCTTATCTGTCCCCCTTTTTTGTTTTTATATTTTTGCCAAAGCATATTCATCGACTTTTTATTTGGCCAATAGCTTATCCGTCCAACTCCAATCCTATATATAAGCATATTTGGACTTGGCAAAAAATATATATATAAGCATATTTGGATCAGCTTATTCTTAGAAAATAAGTGTTTTTCACATAAGTCGAAACAATACTCTTCTCACATACTTATCATATATATCGTAAATCATAATTTAAAAACACCTATAAATAAAAAAATAAATTATCCAAAACACACTTATATAGAACATCTTTTATTATAATGCAAGTTTTTCAATCAATAAATTATGGGCTTTGATTTGGCTTTATGCAATCAATCAATGCTTCCATTATTATTATTGGGACTTTATCTAAAAAATCCAATAACCTATTTACTTTTACATTTGTCACAAGCAGAACCGTAGCTGTCGCCTGTCGGCAAAAAATAAGACTACTACTAAATAAATGTGTAATTATAATTACTTAGAGCAATGAGTACATAATTGGAAAGTGGTACACGTATTATGTTGTCGTATAGCTGTGGCATTCCCTCATTGGCTCTCCATGTGTCCTCTAATTATTCAAAACTAGAGGTTAGGCCTGTCATTTGAGGTTTGACTTTTCATATTTTGTCTGTTTCTCTAATTTGATTGGAATCGGTAGCAATTGACACTTGGCATGGGCTTTTAAGTTGTCTCTATCAACTAATTGGTAGCAATTCACATTTCGTACGTATCAGCGTTCTGTTCCTAATCCATTCCACCTTGTTGATAATTAGTTTAATCGGTAAATGAATCACTAAAAAACCTTGAGTTATTTTGTGGCAGTTTTGAGAAACTGTTACTAATTGTTGAATTTTTTTTTGCCAAATACTAATTGTTGAATTAGTAGTAGTTAGTAGCAGTTTTGGTCAAAATCGTTATTTATTATCTTCGTTTTTATATATTTCTTCGTAAATTATTTATTTATCATTTGGGGTGCTGATTTCTGAGATTTTTAACATTTCAGGCTATATTTACAAGTAATTATATTAATTTGCAATTAATTACCAGTATTAATTTATTTATGAACTTGTAATATGAAATTGTTAATCAATTAGGTATTGATTTGTAATATAGATTTCTCATTAATTAGTTATTATGAATTTGTAATTAATATGTAATAGTATGTAATCATTTAGCAAACAATTTTGTGATTTAATTGAGAAATAATTAAGTTGTAATGAATTTTTAATTATTTATTAAAAATTAATGAGCAACTAATTAGAAATTAATTTTCTTATTTACTGTTTACCAATTAATAATAATTATTTTTGTCATTTGAGTGTTGAGATTAAATTGTATTATTCTAAACTGTTTATTTATTCGTAGTTATCATATATACCTTATGGTCTATGAATCTCATGAAGCCCCAAGACCCTCCCAGCCTAGAATGTGGATTTTAATCCGAACGATCTTGGGTGCTCCCATATATATTCAGGATTTTCCAAAATGGGGATTTTAATTGTGCAGCCTTTGGTTGACTAAAAAAAATTGTGCAGCCTTTGAATAACACACGTGCCAGAAGAGGGTGTCATTGTGTGATGTGATTGTCTTCTCTCCGCCATCGCTCCGTTCATTTTCCTTCAAACGTTGTCGTTTTGTGTGCAAAATGGTTGGCGTTTTTTTTTAAAAGGAACCTCCAACACTATGAAGAATGTTTTTTAAATAGAATTTATTATTTAAAATTAATATTTTGTGTATTCTAACCCCTAAAATATTTTTTAGTAGCACTCATTATCTTAAGATAATTTTTTGTTTATTTAGCACTCTAAAGTATTTTTCTAACAACACACAATTTTTACATCCAACATCCTAAATGATTTTTTAGTAGTAACCAACCTTCTTAAGTAATTTTTTGTGCATTTTTTCTCTCTAAGTATGTTTCGAATTCTTAGTAGTAAGGTGTATCCTAAACCCCGGATACTGAGAGCCTATTTGTTTCAAATTTTTTTATAAAATTGTTGTTTTAAAAACAAGTTCTGAAAACGGCAAAATAAAAAAAAAATCTATTTAGATATTTATTTTTAAAAATTTGTCTTTGAAGAAACGTGGCGGCAACCATCGCTCGCAGTGATCATCACCGGTAGTATGGTGTTGATAGTGGATAGATGGTGCTTTAAAAAATAAAATATAAAAAAAAAATAAGAAAACAACTTCTTTTTTTTTCAAAAACAACTTTTTGTTTTTAGGCTTTTAAAAAAATTATTGAAAACATTTTCCAAACAAGTTTTTTTTTTGTTTTTTGAAAAAAACTGTTTTTAAAAACAAAATCAAAAAAGCCCCAAGTGTTTCCTGAAAAAACTATTTTTGCGTGCTGGATTAGATACACAAAAGAATTAGGATATTGATTGCTACTAAATAAATAATTTAGGTTGTTGGATGTACAAAACATGAGTGTCATCGGAAAAATATTTCTAATAATTGGGTCAACAAAAAATTAATCTAAAATAATGAGCATTATCAAAAAAAAATTTTAGGGCGTTAAAAAATATTTTAAAATGTTGAATATTCCTCCTAACAAAAACAACATCAGCCACTTTACACACGAAACGGTGACTTTTCAAGGTAAAGGAGCGGGGCAAAAGCATAGGAGACGTGATGGATATCATCTTGACTACGTGTGGTGATTGCCATGGAACCGAAAACCAACCACCCTACTCATATGATCATTCAAAGTTCAACCGTTTCCTCACGGGAATCGGTCAAAATTATGTAAATTTTTCGATCCACTTTTTGACATGACATAAGCTCCTTTTTAGGGATAAGCAAGCATGTTGAAAGGTAATTATTTTTTTAATTAATAATTTAATTTGACGGATTATGGGACCGGTTGGAATGAAATTTATTTAATTTGTCTTGTATCCGAGGAGGCGAGGAATAATTTATCTCTTGTTTAGTAAAGAGATAAATTATCGGATAAGACTGATTGGCAGCACTTTAGACGAAAGGTTATGGCTGTTGACAGGTATTATTGTTTAAAACATTCGTACGACGATAAAACTGATTCCTTTGCCTTTAATTTATTCATCGAACAGAGACAAGGACTCAACCTAGGGCCCTCTGAAATGGGAGGCCTCAAATAATAGGTATGGGTCTGGCATCAAGTGTTTAATACTTCCTCTTGAACTTAAAGCATACTCTCTCCTACTCACAATAAAAAACACTTCTAAAGGGAATGTATAGTTTATAATATAAGTGATTTTTAGTTTAATTAATATTTTTATTTTTATTTTTATTTTATCTCAGTGATTCATACTCACTTTCTAACCTTATCTACTCATTATATCCACCTTTTTTTTAAATAACATTTCCAATAGAATTAAACACATTTCTTAAGAAGAATAAAAATGAAAAAAATTTATATTTTAGAACATATTAAATAACTTTAATTGGTATTTCTTATTTCCTTTGATATAGTTTAAGTGCCTATATTATGTATTAGAGGAAATATTTACCTAATTTGATTAGATTAAAAAAATTAGTTAATATGACATGTATTTATTAAAACACTATAGACATTTTCCTTAATTCCCTTATTCCCTCTTTTCCTTGAACCTTGATTATTGTTGAGGGAGTATTAATAGAAGTAAATTAGAAAAATATTGACAAATATAAAAATTATATCTTATATTTATTATCAATATCAATTTTTTAAATATGTCTTATATTAAAGACCAGAAGAGTATATATATATATATCCAACATACAAATACAAAAGAATTGGGAGTGTGTGGCACGTAGAGAAATAATGAGGGAATTGAGAATAAAATTTTAATTAAACATTTAATATATCAATGAACAAGAGGCCAATTTCATGATTGTAAGTATAGGATTGGCCATAATCCTAATAATGATCCTTACAACTCCTCTAGTGATAAGTAGCATAGTGATTTCATTGTTCATCAAGCTCCTCACCACTCTTCTTTGTGCTTTTTTCATTTTTTCATTTTAAATATTTTGTTAGAAAAAAGAAAATATATAACGGCTCTTATAGAAAAACTACCATAAAATAAATAAATAATGGTTATAATACTGTTCTTTTGAAATAACTGCCATAAATTCAAAGATAAATAAGGATTCTCTTGAAATAACCGTCATGTAACTTAGAGCATGGGAAAAAGAATCGACAGGCTAGTAACACTTGTAAATGGTTATTAAGAAAAACTTGTCACTTATTAGAATACCACTTCACTTATTAAAATATAATGATTTGTAAAACTAAAGGACATGACGGCTCGATACTTCACAAAACCCTATCTATATAAAGGTCCGCAAGCTGAATTTCATTTCTCCACTTCTAGTTCATCTTCTCATATCCAACTACAAACTTTTGTTCTTTTGCACCCAAATCATGGACAAACACAAGAGAACTTATGCTTCATCATTTTAGGACAAACCAAAAGATCAACTCCCTCCACCAACAAGCCATGAAGGGCTCGTCCACGTGACCTATGAGCTCCATCATATAATCTAGGATTACCTGCGCCCAAGGAATCCATTTCGAGGCTCGAAATTACTAAATTCAATGTCAAATTACTAAATTGCCCTTAGCAGCCCCACTTTAAGGGTTTCAGGGATGTTTTCGTAATCATTCTTTTTCGGTCTTTTCTGAAAAGTGACCAACTATAACCCCACCTAATTTTTTATTCTGAACTCAATGGAACCATCAAATCATTGAAAATTCAACTTTAAGGCCCTCTAACAGCCCTGGCCAAAATTATGGTATCTTCCGGAAAAAAATCGGGGTTTTGTGATTTCGGCTCCATAAACGCGTTCCGTTCTACTCCTAACCACTTTATTGACTATTCCATTAGGTTACAACTACCATTAAGACCCAATTTTGGCAGCAAGTCCCCTAGGCCATACCATTTCCAAATATTTAAACCAATGACAATTCAACGAAATTTCACCAATTAAATTGTCCACAGTAGTCAGAAGTTAATATACGAAGGTTTGGAAGTTACCTCAAGCTCCCACTAGCTTTTCCTCTTCTTGGATGAAACCCTAGCTGCCCTAACACCAAATTTTGAGCTTCACAACCTTAAAGAACAAAGATGAGTAGCTTAGAGTCGGAGTTATACGCGTTAGGAGCTAAATCGTTGGAGAAATCGGCTTACCTTGAGAGATTTCTTCTCCTTTCTTTCTCTAAAATTTCCACATGTTCTCTCTCTATTTCATGTCTATTATGGCGTGATATGGGCTGGAGGAAGATGATGGATATGTGTTTTATATCATATAATTCAATATTTAATCATTTATGAAATTTTCCAAAAATTCCAAAAATTACTTTATGTACATAAATCTCATGTACATGTAATCTTCCTCATTAAACCCAACCAATATTTCCTTCCTCATTCCACATGTAGAAAACACCTAGGAGTCCCCCTCCTATAATCTCAATTGGCTTCACAACTTGTTTCGGTTACGTATATACGTAAAGTCTTAATTTTGGTCAAAATTACACTTTTTACTCAAACTTTCCATAAATTCATATTAAATTGACCAAAATATTCTAAATATATTTTTTCCTTTTATTTTCCTTAATTAATTGAAATTAAATTTAATTAATCAGAAAATAATTTATTTTTTGCTATTTTGGCAAAATTATGATTTTACCATTATCTTTTTAATCTTTTTTTTCCCCTTTATTTTTCTTTGGCCAATTCCCATATATTTTTGGACCAAATATTTTTTCTACTACTTATCCATTTTTGAACCTTAATATTGGGCTTTTTAAATTACCCAAATTAATTCCATAATTATTTTACCCATTTTCTCATGAATATGAACATTTATAAAATTTATAAATTCTAAATTCATGAATATTCACTATTTTATTGAATTTCTCAAATAATTACAATATACTTGGTGAATATAAAATTTAGGGTGTTACAAATAACGGTTCGAAATCATAATTTATCTACGTAAAACATATATAGCGCTTGCATATATGGTTTGAAACCGTGGTATATAACAGATAAAAACCATCATAAAAGACATATTTGTAGTAGTGTTGATTAGTACCGCTTCTCTCATTCACATCCCTCACATTCTTCTTCTTTTTCAACAACAAAGAAAATAATAATCCAAATATTCTATTTTATTAATGCCTACAATACATTCAATACATTTGTTTTTACAAAACATTGATTGCATTTGTAAAGAAAAATCCAACAAAGCAACCTTCTCAACCGACAAAGTACAACATTTTATAAAGGAGCCAGAAGGGCAAGCAACAGGCCTTCAATTGTGAGGGAGATTTATTCAGTAAAGAACCCATCAAACCTTCAGTGAACTATCATTTTCTATACGACTTCTTTGGTACAAATATGAGAAGGCGATACACATACTTCAACAATGAACTTCTTCTGCAGAAATCACACGAGAGAGGAGATCATGCAAACTCAGGTTTGTTCTTCTTTATCAGGGTATAGGCATCACTGTAAATAGCCACTGTACTTGAGAAGACCGCCAGGACAATCATAAGGACAGACAGAATCTTGTCTGTTTTAGTGGCTATGCTGTATTTATCCCTGCATAGAGAGGAATATTTAGTCAGCAGCAAAAACATCAAATGGAGATAATTATAATAACATGACTGGATTATAGCCTTTGCCCTTTAAAGACTGCCCAATTTCCGTAGTTTCGTTAATTTATTTTTTACTTGAGAGACATCCCTATTCTTCCGTTAACACTTTTTTTTTTTAATACTTGTTATGGGGATGGAGAAATCGTTCAAGCTTCAAAATCCTGTGTGTGTTCCACATTGGACAAACTTGAGACACAGAGAGATGTAGAAAACTGGATATGTTTACGTGGAAAAATTGAGTGTAATCCAAATGGTATCTCTCTTTATAACCTAAAACTTCAAGAAGATCCAAATTCAAAAACTACATTCATGAGCCAACTTCATCTTTGAATTGCCAGGATTATCCAATGACTAAAGTAAGAACTGACCTGAGAGTGATGACAGCTGGAAATATAAATCCTACACAGACTGAAGCTGTAGCTCCAGTGAACTGGAATGCATCCCAAATACTGGGTATGAAATTCGCTCCGAGGAAGATAAGAGTGATGAGGCCAATGGTCATTGATGCAAATCTGAAGTTATCCGAAACCAACGGCCTCGATGAAGGAAAGAGAAGACCATCTACATTGATCCGTAGTGGAAAAAATACAATTGGAAATACAAGCATGAGGTGTGCTGCATAGCTCAAACGCACAAGATCATTAAACAAAGAACCACAAGGAATCCCAAGATCAGTGTCAAAGTTGGCAAGCACGTCATCAAGAGTTCCTTCACCAAAAAGGAGGAACCCAAAGAAGCTTGTCATTATGTACACTGAAGAGCATAAAAGAAGGGAAGAACGTACAACCCCTCGCATCTGACTCGAGTCTTCAAGTTCATTGTCTATGTTGTGAACTGCAAATAAAGCATCCACACAGATCAATTAGTGTCAAGTTGATAAAACGCAGATATTGGTCTGCAAATAGATAGAGCAGATGGGTAAACCCTGAAAACTGAGAGTAACAATGTCATGCTCAAGGTAATAAACACTTTAGGCAATAAGAACCCTTTTTTAGTGATACTTGTGGAATTGGTCTGGACCAAGGATAAGGTGAAAGGGCAATACTTGCATTAATCATGCTACTAACAGGATAAAAACTAAGACAACTTGAGTGACAACTATTAACTGTTTTATTTGACTCAAGGTTAATAGGAGGAATGTATGAATCAAATAAATAACCTGAACACCAACTCATCTTGTCAAGAATAACTTAGTTTGGTTGACTTTATTATTTAATTGGGCAGGATCAGGGCCCAAGGTTAAGAGACAAATTGTTTGGTTGACTTCTCTGCATTTTTCATAAAAACTAATAACCACCCTATATCTATAAAAATCAGTTGCACATCTTATAACAATCAGAACATGCGTGTGTTATGAAAAACTTCCATACCATTGTAATGGCAGATATAGGCACACACAAGCACAGGAGCCGCGGTGAACAGTTTGACAACTGACATGAAATCAGTAATGACAGGAAAGAGTCTGGGCATCCCTATGCCTCCTGTTATAATCTTGACAATTGAAATTCCCATGGCAAAGACAAGAAAAAGAACTGCCAGTGCAACTGATAATGCAGATGTGAATCTCAATGAATCTGCAACCATTAGAGCAAGTAAGACTTAACGATTTCATCATCAAATATGGGGCAAATATATTAGAATAAGATATCTTTTCATCATATACCATACAGATAATAAAAATCTTTAATATGCGGCAACTGAAATGCATGTACCAATGCAGAGGTTCAAAGTAACAGAATGCTCCTAAAATCATAATACATATCTACCAGATCTTGTGAGATGTGATTCAATAAATCAGCACTAAGTGTGTGTGTGTGTGTGTGTTTTTTTTTTTTTAATTGAAGGAAAAGAATACACTCACCAATTCGCTTAAAGCTTACTAGAGGCGCAAATACAGCCAGAGTTGTAAAGACAACAACAAATGTACGCCCTGTCCACCAATGGACACCAAACCGTCCTTCAAGGACTCCTTTATGGTGATCTCCGCTTGATGATGTTCCAGAAAGCACATCACCTTTATTATTAAAAAATAAAACAAATCAACAATCAATAACTTCAATTATAAAACAAAGCAGTAGTTCTAGCTGAGATCTGAGCAATATCTAAACATATACAAAAATGAGCAGATATTCAGCCAAATATATTTAAGTCAAAGAGTCAAAGATAATCTTACCAAGTATAATCGTGTAAACAATGAGCATTCCTATGTTGTTCACTATTATAGTTATTTGCGCCAGAGATTTTCCAAAATTGCCGAAGGAATCCCCAATTAGACCTCCATAAGAAACAGATTTTCCTGCCCGCGTAAACCTGACCAAGAACTCAACAGACTTCTCTGTCAAGAAAGCCATGAAGATGATAGCAAGAATCCCAGGCACCAATCCCAATTCTCTCAAAGTAGCAGGCAAAGCCATGATCCCAGCACCAATAATTGTGGTGGACAAGTTAAAGACAGCCCCAGAAAATGAAGCTCCATTAAAATCATCAAATCCAACTTCAACATCCTTATCAGTTTTAGGTAACAAGGGTGCGTTTTCATCAACACCTGCTTTGCTCTTTCGCGAACGTTTCTTCTCTGTCCCAGTGTTAAGATTTCCAATAATCATCTTCAGATGTCAATTAATTCTCCCTAGTCAAGATATCAACTCCTGCGAGGCAACATTATACAAGAAAATAGGCAAATTTTAGGTGCCTTCAAAAAGCGGGGAAGGGGGTTTCTCAGAAAGTAGAACAATACAGTTTAATCAAACAAACCTGATAAACCGACGATCGTACACAGGACGTTGATTTCTTGAACAGAACAATTCGGAATAACACCCAAATTTATTTGCACAACAGGGACGAGAATCGAGGTTAAGTAAAGAAGATATAATTCCAAATTCAAGGCTCTACAGGACCCAGTTGTGCAAGTTGTAAAGAATCCAAATCTCCCCTAAAAGGAAAGCAAGGAGATAATCTCCGAGATATTTGTTCTATATTGAAGAAATTACAAAAATCCAGAGAGGAAGATATAAATGCGGGAGCAATTTGCATGCGTCTTGGAGTATGAATTATTGCAGGGATGATCAATATTGTTTTCTTT
The DNA here is from genome assembly GCA_963210345.1 of Inga oerstediana. Classification (NCBI taxonomy): domain Eukaryota; kingdom Viridiplantae; phylum Streptophyta; class Magnoliopsida; order Fabales; family Fabaceae; genus Inga; species Inga oerstediana. The sequence continues at coordinate 70,841,934 of OY723401.1, forward strand.
CTTCTTGAACGTTTGGCTGTGTTGATAAAAGATGGAACAAAACAGAGCAAGTGGGAGGACAGAGGCTATATTGCCAATGTTATCGACAAATTTTACGATAGAATTCTGGAGTTTTGCTCAATAAGCAAGCCTCAACTCTTCGAATTCCTAAGATTTTGATTCTTTCTGCAACCGGAAAATAGTAGAAGAGAGAGAGCGTGTAGCAGAGACCATAGAGAAACAGAGGAGAGAGGAGATAGAAAGGCGAGTAGCATATTCTCATTGAAGGCCTTCGTGCGTAATAAATAGGATAAATAGCCCGCTCGCCAGCCACCAAATGGAAATGACAAATAAGGACAACATAATGGCATAGAATGACAATAATATCCCTAAGCAAACATGGTTGTCCTTTTTACACACCTTCCCAAAACCTCAAGGATGAATTGAAGAAACAAACTCAACGGAGTTGGAACCTTCTCTATGCTTTTGCGGGTTTATTGTGGCGAGTGACTTCTCACTATCCTAGGTTGCTCATGTTTTACTCTGCCTTGTTTTTTATTTAAATCTTATTCATCCTACTTTTTGGAGAAACCAATTCAAACTTCGTTCTACATGGCCCAGATTTTAAAAAAAAATTATTTTTTTCCTTAAAAAATAAATTTCTAAAAGAGTATATTTATTTTAGTTTCTTTAATCATTAAAATATTTTTTTAAAAAAAATTAAACACGAATAGTTCAGACTGGTTTATACTCTTGGTTGCTTTAATTTGGTACCTCTCAACATCCTTCATCAACTACTTTTGATGGCGTTAGCCTTAGTTAGAGCTGGGAAAACGGGTCAAGCCCATCTGATCAGCCCGTTTAGGCTCTAAATGTAATATCCCGATTTGTGATTAGGGCTAATGGCTCTGATAATTGTTGTAATTAGTGTAATTAATTACTTTTGGAAATTTATGTAATATGAATTTGGTGTGCATACATATGGTATATAAGATCAAGGGTTGTGATTCATTGACCGTGGGTCGGAATCCTACGCTTTATGTCTATGTGAGCTCTTTGAGGGAGTGAGTGGATGATGACATGTGGCATTGTGTGAGCCAATGGATATGGCACTAAGAGACAAAATATCACTTTTTCCTCTCTCTTCTCTCTCTTTTCGTTGGATGTGTGTATGGGAAGGAAAAGAAATCACTTCATCATCATCTTACCATCTCTCATCTTCTCTCTCTTTCTCCTCCATTTCCGGCGACCTTGAGGCAAGAAGAGGAAGAAGAAAAGCTTGAACCTTGGTGAGTTATGATCCTCTAATGCCTTAATCCTCTTCTCTAATATTGTGTATCTCATTGAGAGCTACATTGTGGTAATTTCAGAATCTCGAAATAGTGTTGATTTGTGAGTTGGTCGAAATTGAAAGTTGAAGAATCAAGATTCTAGATTGGGCAAAGAGAAGAGGTAGGAATTTAGAGCATTTTAATGTATTGTTTGTGATTTTTGGCTAAGTTTAGTCAAATCTGGAATTTTGCCCTACTTTGCACCAAATGTGGATTTTAGGGGTTTCATTATGATTGATGATTGGAAATGATTTAGTTTGGAGATATATGAACATTTGATGCATTTTGGATAGATAGAAATTGATTGGGATTCATTTGGGTCACTTGGAAAAAGTTGGAAAATCTGTTTTGTTTAAGCTCTGTTTTTCGCTGTCAGTTTGGACGAGCGTTTTGAGTGACCAAATGGTATTGGAAAATTATGAAACTTTCCAGTCTTAAAGTTCACATCCTAAGCTTCAAAATGGACATATATTTTCTGTCATTTCATTGAGTATTCTATGAGTTATGATTGTCCAAAGTTTGGGATTGAAACAGAACTCTGTTTTGGAGTAGTGTGTAGTTTTTGGTAATTCTGTATTTGTGTAGTGATTTCCAGTGAAGGGCTATATTTTTCCTTGAAAGAGGACTCATATACCTTTCATTTGGCTTTGGAATCACTCCGTTTCGATTTTTCTAAAATTAGTTATGGTTTTTCGAAGTTCAGCCCAGAGTCAGGAAATGTCTGGGCCGCGGCCCAAGCCTTTCTGACCTGTTTTGGGCCGCGGCCCACGAGTGGCGGGCCGCAGCCCAAGACCTTCTGACCATGTTTGGGCCGCAGCCCAAGGAAAGGTGGGCCGCGGCCCAACCCTGTGTTTTGGCACTTTGTGTTATTGAAAGGGGATCTTTAACCTATTGTTTCCCAACCTTTTAGGGCTTTTATTAGAGGCATTTGGGGCCTCTTAAGAGTCAATTATGATAACTAAAACTAAGTGTTTCAAGTTAATTAAGTCTTGGAATAGAATATAACTCTTCGTCCCTAATTATGAATATAGGATTTGATATCTGTCGTCCGTGTGAGACCACGGTAACGGAGCCAGTAAGGAAAGATACAGGTAGTGACTCTTTCTTTATACCTTGTGTGATACATTGTATGTATATTATGTCATTGTTTTGAAATGAATATCGTATGCTGCAAGTGTTGTGGAAACTGTGGAAGCACCGCTTTACCAATAGTCCCTGAGTCGCTAATAACGGTTCGGGTGAAGGTCGTATGCCTTCCCGGCGGTAAAAGGGGATGAGGTTAGGGTGTGATATATGTGTATATGTGGGCTGAAAGGCTAATTGTGAGCCGAAAGGCTATTTGTGAAGGCCGACGGGCCATTTGTGAAAGCCGAAAGGCTATATGTGAGCCGTGTGGCTATTCGTATGCACTGCCACGCCAATAGTTCCTGAGTCGCTAACAACGGTTCGGGTGAAGGTCGTATGCCTTCCCGGCGGTAAAAGGGGATGAGGGTGGAGTGACGTGTGTTGCTGTATGAGATGAATTGTGTGCATACTCTGTGATTGCATGTGGTATGAAATTGTTGTTACTACTGGGATTCTTTAGAATCTCACCCCTTCCATATGACTAACCTTTTCAGACAGGGCGAGTGGCTCGAAAGGGAAGCGGACAACCAGGAGTAGTTAGGCTTACTCCGAGATTTAAGTGGTAGTTGGTTATCATAGTTTTGAATTTGGGATTGTCAAGTGTACATTTAATGTAAATGAATATTTTGGATATGTAATCCCCATTGTTGGGAAATCTTAAACCCAAGTTATCTATGTAAGTAACCCGGGGTTTGCCGGGATTTTGGTTTCTGCACTTTGATATTTATTATGTACTCTGATTTCTCAAGTAATTATATCCGCCCGTGAATGTGAGACCAGCAATAAGTATGTTTCGGAATTGATTTTCAAAATACCCCATCTCTTGGATGTGGGACTATAAATTGTTATTTCATCTTATTGGTCTTTATTTCACTCAAATTTCGTAATCCGGATGTAATTACGGTGAGGGGGTTACACTAAATTTATAAGGGTCAGGCCTAAAATTTTTGCCTAAAAAATGAAGGCAGGTCTAAAAGGGCCAGCCTTATAAGGCTGAAGGCCTAAAAGAGTCGGCCTTGTAGGGCCACGAGACAGCCCTTTTAAGCCCTTTTTTTTATTTTTAAAAATTATTTTTATGATAATAATATTATTGATTTTTTATATTTTGTTAATGATGTTGTAAATATTTAGTTGTTATTATTTTTTTTAGAATTAAGTTTCATAAGAATATCTTGTATTAAGAATCCTAAAAATTAAAAACTTATAAAAGATATTTCTTATTTCATAAGTATTCTTACCAATTTTGTATTTTTTGACTTATTTTCTGGTGATTATTTTATTTATATCTTGTGTTGTTTATTTTGTTAACTACTTACATTTTTCAATATATATTTATAAGAAGTATTTTTAATTTTGTTAACTCTTCTCTTTAATTATTTGTAATTGTGGTATGTAGACAATAGTTTACTTTTGATTATGATTTAATGACTGTATTTGTTTGTTGCATGATGCATACCGTTTACATTATAATTTTGACAACATTTATGTGTTAAATTAGGAACTTCATTGTTGTAATTTTTAAAAAAACTGAAAAAAAAAATTAAAATTGTTAAATTTTGTGAAAATGACTTCAAGCCCTGCGGGTTGGCCCTAGCCTATATGTTCTCGAGCCGGGCTTTCAAAAACAGCAGTTTTTTTACCCCAGGCCCTAAAAGGGCCAACTCTTTTAGGCCTTAGCCTGTTAAGGGTTGGACCCATCCTAATTCCTAGCTCTAGCCTTAGTGACCATTGTGGATTAGGTATAGCGGAATGAGTTAGTCCCTCACAATATGGCGAACCAATATTGGAATCCTTGCTGGAAAGGTGCCACATTTAATGCTCGACAGTGTATTGAATAGGATTACATTCAAAAGGAGGAAACCTATTCTTAACCAAAAAAAGGCCCTTGTGAGCATCCTCATCAACTTTTTGCTTCACCTTTTAATATCTTCTTCTATGGTGTGTCTTAGCTAGGTTGATAAATTGGATTTATATTTTTATTTCTAAGAACAAGTATCTTTCTAATATAAGCAACCATGTTCAAAGTGCTGTATAGCACTAAATGCAGACCCCACTGACAATAAATATTTCAATTTTAGTTTGTTACGTTGTGAGAGATTAACCTTTTTTACTAAACCTAACTCCCGTTGGCATATTTGTTGTTTATGTTTCTTATGTTGTTGTGGTTTTGTATTTGTTCTTATTACTGTTCGTTATTTTAAGTTTCTGCGCCGTGTGAGTTTGGATTGGCGTTTAGGGAGGGAAATCATGGGAGGGTGAGTTTTTGATATAAAATCTTGTTTGGATTAGGGCTTGTTTGTTTTCATGGCAGCTTAAAAAATAAGCCCGAATTACGCAAGCCGAGAAAAAACTCCTCTCACATATTTACCTCGTATATCGTGAATCACGAATTATAAGCACGTTTTGGACAAAAATAAACCATTCCAAACGAGCACTTAGTTTTTATCTAGTTGCACTTTTGAAGTAAAAATTTACTTATTACATAAGTCAAAATTTCTTATTTTATAGCCTTCTTCATCATGGACAGTGAAAAAGTTTCACGGATGGGCCTCTGGCTTTGTAATGATCAAGCCCATTTTAGCTGTGTACATTTTGATATTTTTAAATAATAATTTTATTTTATTTAAAAAAGAGCCTCAACGCCTTAGATCGTTTTTCAGTTTTATCAAATTTTCAAAAAAATTTATGGTTGGCTGTTTTTTTGGGCTAGACGAGACGGATCTTTATTGTTTTTGTTTGATGAATCAGACGAGATGGATCTACATGCGTAATAACTAGGGCAAAGGGTTGATTTGATAATGAATAATTTCGTCTGAAGCATATATAAGATTTATATATTTTTGAGAATAAAAATAGTCATAAATTATTTTTTTAGAGCAGATTTAGCAATACCGTTAAAAAATATTTAACAGCTGTTTGTTTTTGAAATGTGAGTTCCAACATGCTTCTCCATTTGTATTAATTAATATTTTTTTAATGAAAAAATATCACTTAGGCCACATGAAAAAAATTTCATTTTAAATAAGGCCTAAAAGATTCTGAAATATTATTGCACCCCTTTGGTTAAAATGACATTAAGTTCTGTCAGTAAAAATAAATTAAGTTTTGCAGTGAAATTTCAGAATCTTCTGGGTATTAACTAAAATGAAATTTTTTTCATGTGGCCTAAGTGATATTTTTCCATTAAAATAATACAGATGGAGAAGTCTGTTAGAACCCACGTTTCAAAAACTAACGGCCGTTAAGCAGATTTAATGGCATTGCTAAATCTGCTCCAATAAAAAAGTTTATGGCTATTTTTGCACCCAAAAATAAATAAGTCTAATGGATGCTTCGGGTGAAATTGTTCATTGTCAAATTTACACCTTCGCTCTAATAACTAATAAGTTGGATAAAATTAAAATTTGTACAAAGAAAAAAGATAAAATTAAAATCTTCATTCACCAAAAAAAGAGAGTAAAGGACAATTTTAAACCTTTAAATTTATACTAAGTTTCATTTTAATTTATTAAATTTGTAAATTGTACTTTAAGTAATATAATATTAATATCGTTAATGTCAATAAGGAAAAATGTTGACTTAGCAACTTAAATGATAATTGTAATTGACAAATCGTGCTTAAATGTTATTTTTCAATATAATTTTAATTTTTTGGTTAATTTTAATTTCTTGATTAATTTTAATATAATTTATATATATATATATATAGATATATTAATTTTAATATATTTATAAAATAATTTATTTAAATATAACCATACTTAATTATTTAAATTTCTTTAAATTTGGGGAAAGAGTAAACAATTAGATTATGAGAGAAATTGAATTTTTTTTTATATTTTACTCTAAAAATTTTTTAAAAAAATGTATGTCATAGTTTCATGGGAAAATTCTAAAATTCCCGATAAAATACCAGGCCCAAAAGGTCTATTAACATATGGAAATGACACATAGGTCACAAAGGAGAAATCCAGAATTTTGAAATGTTGTGTTTTTACCAAAATGCTCTTCAAGTTTTAAAAGAAGGAAAGAACCCTCGCCGCCGTTGTAGCTCCACCGATGAATAAGGGTTCTGCTAGTGGGCCAACCACTGAAGCTCCATCGTCGGTGGCTAGAGCTCTGTTGACAACTTAGTAAAGCGATAAATTGAATAAAGTTAATGACAATTTGAATATAGCAATTAGCAACTTGGGGAGCGTAAGTTGTCAATCTTTATATTCAAGTTGTCATTGTCTTTTGTTAAAAGTCAGATGTGGTAGTCTTAGCATTATATTATTGACTTCATACTTCATTTCCATTCATACTTCATTTCCCCTTCTCTCTCTCCATTGATTGCTCTATTTCACTGTGTCACCAACCCTATTTTTCCCTATATAAATCTCATGTAATCTACATTTCATATATGAATAAAGATTAAGCTCCATGAGCTAATATGGTATCAGAGCTTGCTGGTTTGAGCTTCAATCCTCTGCCCAAAAATGAGGCAAAACTAGTGGCGACAGTGAGGCTGAGAGAGAGAGAGAGAGCATAGTAACGTTAGGGTTCCTTGGGCTACTGACCAAGAGAGCATGTGACTACACCGCCCACTCCAGGGTGACTGGAACAAGCCGATCGGCATTTCCCAGAAGTCCGATCACCATCCGACCAGCGAGTGAAGCACACGCTCCTCCACAGTATTGGCGCGTGACCCCACGCACCGGCGACTCCACAGATTTCGGCAGCGCGTGAACCCCACGCGCTGGCGACTCCAGAAACCTCAGACGACTCCAGATCAATTTTTCACCAGATTTTATGGATCCCTTGCAATTTCGTCCCTTGTTTGGGTCCATTCCAACTGCTTTTATGTCGGGAACCAATGGTAACAATCAAACCACAACCTCTACTTCTAGTACTACTACTTCCTCTCTGTCTTCTCCTGTACCTTCCATAAACACCACTCTACCAGAATTCCCAGAAAATCAGATTATGGTCATTAACCATAAACTCAATGGGAAAAACTACCTTCAATGGTTTCAAAGTGTGTTGAGATACATTCGTGGAAGGAGAAAAGAAAAATATATCAATGGAGAAACCCCTCAACCAGCTCCTGATGATCCAAGTTTCGACACATGGTTTGAAGAAAATAATCAAGTTATGACTTGGTTATCCAACTCTATGACCGTGGATATTAGCGAAGGATATCTCTTAGCCAACACGACCAAGGAGATATGGGATGTAGCAAAAAGGACATACTCATCACTAGACAACACTGCAGCCTTTATCCATTTGAAACGTCAACTCCGAGACTTGAGACAAGGAAATATGTCGGTGACTGAGTACTATAATGCTTTGCTGAAACTTTGGCAACAACAAGATCTATTTGAGGTACATCCATGGGAAGTTGTCAAGGATGCTCAATTGTATCGAAAAATATTGGAAGAAGGAAGAATTCATGATTTTCTTCTTAGACTCAACGATTCCTTTGAAGACATAAGAGGAAGAATTATGGGTTTAAAACCCCTACCACATTTATTTGATGTAGTTAATCATGTTCAGTTTGAAGAAAGCAGAAAACTCCTTAGTCAAAACAGCCAGAAGTACATTGAGGGCTCAGCTCTGGCGATGAAAGGGCCACAAGATGAAAGGAAAAACATTAAATGGTGCAATTACTGCAAGAAGAAAGGCCACATAAAGGAAGAATGCTGGAAAGTCCATGGCAAGCCTTCAACTGGAAAACAACATGCCCAACAAAGTCACCTCACTACCACTGGACAGAAAGTGAAAGATGTTGACTACCTAAGCCAGGAAGAATTACAGATGCTTCGCCAGATGCTTAATAATCAAAATAAGTCAAACTCTGTTCTTGGTATGAATCTTGTACAATCAAGTAATTTTGTCGTACCCTTTAATGCTGTAGTGACTAGTGAAGATACTTGGATTATTGACTCCGGAGCTACAGATCACATGACTGGTAACAAAACTTTAGTCCAAAACCTTAAATTCTGTAATGAACACCTCAAAGTGAAAGTAGCTAATAGTGTATTCACCAAGGTTGAGGGCATTGGCACAGTCACATTATCTGATCACTTGAAAATACAAAATGTTTTATATGTGCCTGCACTCACTTGTAACCTCATATCTGTAAGTAAATTAACTAGAGGTCAAATTTGCCGAGTTATCTTTGATGATAATCTTTGCATCTTTCAGGATTTAAAAACGAGGAGGACGATTGGAACTTCTAGAGAATGGGATGGACTATTCTACCTTGAAGGATCAAACTTGAACGTGGAAGGCACTGGTTAGCTTTAATTCTCAAAATCATGAAGCATACTTGTGGCACTATCGCTCAGGCCACCCTAGTTTTGATTATATGAAACATGTGTTTCCAAATTTATTCAATAAAAGTTCAATTCCTTTTCATTGTGAAACTTGCCAACTTGCAAAACAAACTAGATCTTCATATCCCAAACAGCCTTATACACCTTCCTCACCATTCACACTAATTCATAGTGACATTTGGGGTCCTGCATGAACAAAAACCCTCAATAATGCTAGATGGTTTGTTACTTTCATAGATGATCACAGCAGAACCACATGGGTTTATTTAATGAAAGACAAATTCGAAGTCGCCAAAGTATTCCAAAACTTCTATACCTTTGTGCGAACCCAATTCAATGCTCACATTAAGGTACTGCGAAGTGATAATGCCAAGGAATACATGAGCAACACTTTTAAAGAATTTCTTGATCAGCAAGGAATTCATCACCAAACTTCCTGCCCTTACACCCCTCAACAAAATGGAGTGGCTGAACAAAAGAACCGTCATCTGTTAGAAGTAATTCGAACCATACTAATGGAACGAAATGTTCCTACCATTTTCTGGGGTGATGCTGTACTAACCGCAACATATCTTATCAACCGTATGCCATCCAAAGTTCTCAATTACTCCACTCCTATCCGAAAACTCCTTGAACACTTTCCACATTGCCCACTAATCAATTCATTACCACCAAAGGTGTTTGGTTGTGTTGTCTTTGTTCACAAAAACGATGGCAACAAATTTGCTGCTCGAGCTGACAAATGTATCTTTCTTGGCTACTCTCCGACTCAAAAAGGGTACAAATGCTATTGTCCTACGTCCAGGAAACTTATTGTCTCCCGAGATACAGTTTTCTCAGAAGACGAAGCGTATTATCCCAAAGTATCCATTTAGGGGGAGCACTCTGATATTGAATGGCTAATCCTGAACAAACCTGAACCACCACCACCACAACCTAATCTTATACCCATCATTGACTCACTACCTTCCACAAGCCAACCTAGTCTTATCCAAGCTGATCATGAATCCGAATGTCTTCCACCTCAACCTGAACTGACACATAATGAATTGGAAACAAATGTTGAGATCAATTTAGGGATGGATACTGAACAGCAACGAGATGAAGAGTCTAGACTACAAATTCAAGATAAATCGAACACTGGTAGAACCATATCTCCCATTCAAAGGAATGACCATGACTCCAATTCGAGATTAAATCGTGAAGAATTAGGTTGGCCTATTGCATTGAGAAAAGGGGTAAGATCTTGTACTCAACATCCAATTCAACGTTTTGTCTCATATAGTAACCTATCTACAAAAATGCAAAGCTTTGTTGTAAACAGTACACAGATTAAAATCCCAAACACGTTTCAACAAGCTATAGTTGATCTGAATTGGAAGCAAGTTGCAGAAGATGAGTTGAGGGCACTCAAGGATAATAAAACGTGAGAGATTACAACTCTTCCCAAAGGGAAGAAACCAGTAGGATGCAAGTGGATCTTCAACCCAAAATTCAATCCTGATGGTAGTATCAATAAATACAAGGCAAGACTTGTTGCAAAGGGATATACCCAGACATATGGAGTTGATTATCAGGAGACATTTGCTCCAGTAGCTAAGCTTAATACCATCCAAGTGCTATTATCAATTGCAGCCAAATTGGATTGGTCGTTGCACCAACTGGACATGAAGAATGCTTTTTTGAATAGAAACTTGGAAGAAGAAGTTTACATGGAGATTCCAGATGGAATTCAAGCTCCTAACAACTCTGTATGTAAACTCAATAAGTCATTGTAATGACTTAAGCAATCTCCTATAGCGTGGTTCGGTAGATTTACCAAAACTGTGAAAGGACTTGGGTATACACAGGGACAAGTAGATGACACGTTGTTCATCAAACATGTTAATGGCTTAGTTACTATCTTGATAGTCTATGTTGATGACATAGTCATTACAGGAAATGATAAACAATCCATTACTCAACTAAAATAGGACTTGTCAACTGAATTCCAAGTGAAAGATCTTGGACAAATGAGGTATTTCTTGGGCATGGAAGTGGCAAGAACTAAAAAAGGCATCAACGTATCCTAGTGGAAGTATACACTAGATCTGCTGCATGAAACAGGAATGTTAGGGGCACAACTTGAAGGAACACCGATGGAAGAAGGTTGTCACTTAGAAATCAAACCAAATGGTGTGTCAGTCAACCCAGAACGGTACAGAAGACTTATCGGGAAACTCATATACTTGACCCACACACGTCCAGACATTAGCTATGCAGTTGGAATAGCAAGTCAATTCATGCACCATCCACAAGAAGAACACATGGCGGCTGTGTACAGAATCCTAAGCTATTTGAAGTTTAATCCTGGAAGAGGGATCTTTTTTAAGAAAAGCACTATCAGAAATATTGAGATCTACACTGATTCAGATCATGCAAAAGACAGGGAAACTAGAAGATCAGTCTTTGGATACTGCACATACGTGTGGGGAAATCTGGTTACATGGAGAAGCAAGAAACAGACTGTGGTGTCAACAAGTAGTGCGAAAGTGGAATTGAGAGCTGTTAACAATGGAGTACGTGAAGGAATTTGGGTCATCAGATTACTGAAGGAGTTGGGGATTTCACATGAGGGACTAATACAAGTTTGATGTGACAACAAGGCCAGCATTGAAATGGTCAAGAACCCAGTTTATCATGATAGGACAAAACATGTTGAGATAGACAGACACTTCATTAAAGAAAATATTGAAGGATGTATCATGAATCTATCCTACATCAGATCTGAAGACCAAATTGCAGATGTTATGATAAAACCACTAAGCAGACCTAAATTTGAAAGATTTCGGTGCAAGCTGGGAATGATTGACATATATTCTCCAGCTTGAGGGGGAGTGTTAAAAGTCAGATGTGGTAGTCTTAGCATTATATTATTGACTTCATACTTCATTTCCCCTTCTGTCTCTCCGTTGATTGCTCTATTTCACTGTGTCACCTACGCTGTTTTTCCCTATATAAATCTCATGTAATCTACATTTCATATATGAATAAAGATTAAACTCCATGAGCTAATATCTTTATTCAACTTATCAACAATGTAACATCTTAAATTTTATTTTTAAGATTTAAATAACAATAGAATGAGGTTTATTATCTAAATGAAGTTTAGAGTATATTAAATTCATTTATTCTGAGTCTAACAAAATTTATTTTTAAGGTGATTAGAATTTATCATGTAAGTATTTGAGAAAGGAGAATTTAATCAATATATAATTAATAATTTATAAAAAAAATACTATTAAAAAATATATATATTTATAAAAATATAATATATATATATATATATATAATTGTAAGAATTATGAGCTACCTGGAAGCTGAGTGACTCACTGAAGTACCCACATGAAATCGGAGTACCAATGCGAACTCTGATCGTGTTACACATCAAATACATTAAAGAGAGGAAGAGAAGAGAACATTCTTATAAGAAAATCTTTTAGAGGGAGAATTGTATATTATATCATCATTAGCCTTTTCCCTTAATCCCACACCTTATATATATAGTGTACGTATGGTTACATAGGAATATATGTAACCTTTAAACCACAAAGGGTATCACTCTTTATAACCCGTGTCTTTCCATGAAGCCCCTCTTGAATTGGGCTTGGGCCCTAATCCGTTAAGGATGGATTATTATATTCCAACATCTCCAACTTATATTTGGTGGATTAGATGTTATGGGTCAAGTCTCTTTCCCTTACTTCTTTCATACTAGGTGTTTTGCCGTGACCGCGTGGGCATGACATCTCCATTTGGGCCCTTTTATACTAGAAATCCCTTTTTACCAAGATCAGCACAAGACAACTCTGTAATGCAGCTTGATATTGATATAATGCTTGAATGTCATAGATTTACCAATGTACACTTTACTCATGCCTAATCTAATCCTTCTTGAGTCAGTATAAAAATCAGATTGCCTTCTCATATGTATAGTGTCTACACTTATGAAACTACAAAATAATATCATAAGGGACCAATATTAGACACCAACATAGGCATGTATATTTCAGGTAATAATATTTCTTTCGCCCATATATCACTTTGATATGTATCAACCGCTTTCTTAACATAATGCCTTTAGATCGCATCAATTATGATCATAGGATAAAATGCTAAAGTAGCAAACGTTGAAACATATTTCCATGATAATATCAAAGTCAAAGGACATCATATGAAGGGTTAACCTTTCTGGGAATCATATAGCAATGAAGCAGGGATCTATTCACTTGCTTCCTATTTACGGTTCTTTAGCACATGTAGTATGAATCATATGCTACGGTATTACTCTTATACTTTAAGAGTGTATATCATTTGATTTTATCATTAATACTGTATAGACTTAAGTCTAAACACTCGCAATATCTAAACCCAAATTCCTCTACTCCACTCATATTACATGACGCCAATTTTGAAGAATTTGTTGTTTGGAAACATGTATCATGGACGTGAGTTTCCATGATTCGATCCATATTTTTACAATTAAGGATCTCATCTTAACTTACTGCACTTTAAGTCAAAGCGACATAGTTTATGTTTCTTCTCTACCATATTATCACTCTTGCTACTTTATTGGTGAATACAATTATCTCATCTTTGCATACTCCTCCTGAATGTCAAAGGCGGTCAATTCTGTGAGAAAGATGACCTCACCAACCTATACAACATACAATACATTATATACTTACACACACACTAAAACCCAAAATGAAGTATCATTACTCTATACTATATGTATGCTAAAGAACTTAACATGTTTATCATACATGTCCTTAGTTATTAGGTTTAATTAGGGGACTTTTCATATAAATACGTTGCTTAACAACAACTTTATGTGCTATAACATATCTAATTTAGCTATAAATTTGCATTTAGTCTATCTATTATGCTTAGGGTCTTTTGTTTAGGCAATGACCATGTGCATTCACAATCCTTTGACACTAGATTTGAATTCTCTTTTTCAAAATCTCTCATGTTTTATGAACATTACCAGCTATAGAGCCTCTTGTACTACCACAACACATACTTTGAACGTGCATAATCAATTTACTCTACAAGTATCTTAGGACCCTTCTATGAAACTGTCTAATGTCTCTCATAATGGTTAGACTAGTACCGAATTACAAGTTTTACCATGAGTATATATCTGATCTTATATATATCATTGCATATATCACACTGCTAAAAGTAGTATATGGATATTCTTTTCCATTATCTTCTTAGCTGGTTCAGTTAGGGAAACTTATCAAGACTCAAACTCACTTTTAAAGTCACTGGGGTATCCATAGGATTACATTCACTTATTTTGAACCACTTAAGAACCTTCTTAATGTAATTCTCTTGTAAAAGAGAGGAGTCTTCTAAAGCTATTTCTTTGGACCTCAAATCCAACAGATTTACCTATAAACTTATTTTCAAAATTTACTAGCACCATTCTTTAAAGGCACTACCAAATTCAAACTATATATGGCCAATAGTGTAACGCCCCAAATTTTGATTAAGGGCTAATGAGGATTATTGTAGAGATTTTTGAATTTAAATTGGATTTATTATGTGTTTTGTGACAATATTAAGTAATATGTCATAATTGGTGGAAAATTTAAAGAATGGAATTATTGGCCATAAGTTAGTAGTTAATGGGGAAATTAATTACTAACTAAGAGGAAAATGAGAAGTGTGATTAAATAGCTAAGGGGGGATTAAAGTGACTAATTAGGTGTTTACTTTATGGGAGCCAATGGGAAGAGGACAAGTGGCAAGTGTAAATGAAGGGAAATATGAGAGAAAAGTCAAAATGCAATTTTTAAAATAATTTCTCTCTCCTTTCTCTCCTACATTTCGGCTGACAAGAGAAATAGAGGGGAGTAGAATGATTATTGCTTTCTTTATCTTCACTCATCTCTCTCACTCTCTTCTCTTCTCATTCGGTGCCATTGGAGACCAAAGAAGAAGGAAGAAAAGCTTGAAAAAGATAAGGGAGATGATCTCAAATGTTCAAACTCTCTTCTCTAAAGTTGTTTCTTGAGTTGAGAGCTTTATTTTTATGGTTATAGTTTGCCATTTGGTGTTGGTTTGTGACTTCAAGGAATTGTGGAGTTTGGAGAATCAAGAAATCTCTTTGGAAAAGTTGAAGAGGTAAGTGAAACAAACCTTTCTATCTATGTTTTGTGCCAAATGAATAAGTTTGGAATTTCTAGAATTTTGGCCTATTTTCATTGGATTAGGGTCATTGGTAGTTTGGCATGATATGGCTATAGTAATGTTGTCTTGAGATGAGTTTTGAATAGATAGAATTGGTTTGAGGTTGAAATTGTTAGGTTTGGAGATTTTAGAAATTTGCATTGATTATGGCTTAAGACTAAAGCATGATAATGGAATAAAAATTTGGTAATTCTGATGTTTCCATTGGGTTTCTTGGGTGATTTTATATGGGGATAGCTTTGGTTGAAAGTTTGGGACCATTGGAAACATTTGGGCAAACTTTAGGAAATGCTGTCAGTTTTTCTGTGTTTTATGGTGTCTGATAAGCATCACTCAAGTATATGAGAGTCTCACTCGAGTGAAGTATTGCATTTTCTCTGTGTTCCTTTAGTTTTCTGATGCACTTCTATGTGTAAAGGCAAGAGTGTTGCCTTACTTGCAGGTGTTGTGGGTTCCCACTTGAGGGAGCCTCATCCCACTCGAGTGAAGGTGTTTAAGACACTGTGAACTCAAGTCTCGGGTGGTCACTGTGTCCATTTTTCAAGAGTGAGCCTTAACACTCGCGGGTGCTAAGCTGTCACTCGAGCGGAATCATCTTTGTTCGAGTGCTCTCTTCTTCTGGCAGTTCTTTGTGCTCTCGGGTGAGCATTTGGCTTCCACTCGAGCGAGTTGGTTTATGCTCAAGTGTAGTAAGCAATTCTAGATTTTGTCAATTCCTTTCTGTTCTCGGGTTAATACTTTTTGTACCTTACTTCCTAGAACTCGAGTGAGCATTTGGCTATCACTCAAGTATTAAACTTTGTGCTCAAGTACAAAGTGCATCATCACTCGAATGTCTCAGTGAAAAATATCAGTTTTGTGCTTTTAAAAAGGAGATCTTTGGGGACAGTCTTCCAACCCTTTAGAGCTCTTGATAAAGTTATTCATGGATACTAAAAGAGCAATAATGATAACCAAATTAAGTGTTAAGAAGTCATTGAGAATTGGAATAGAGAATTGACTCTTCGTCCCTAATTATGAATTATAGGATATGATATTTGCCCTACTCGGGAGAGACCTACGACAGAGCACGCACGGAACGAACCAAGTAGTGACTCTTCTCTCATGTTGTGTATGATGTTTTGGTATACATGACTGATCATGGTTTTATGAACTGTGATTGGAAAATGTGCTATAGTCCATTACAGCGTGAGCACTTTAGCACGAGCCGTTTAGGGATTGACGTTGGTCATCTCTACCTCGACCGTTGAATTGCCATTGTAATTGACATGGATTGTTGTGAAACTACTTTGTGAATCTGACCCGTGGGGAGGCGTGTTGTGAATCCAGTCGTGGGCTGTGTGTTATATATCTTGCCGGTATGACTTGTGTTGTTGATCTTGCCAGTGTGGCTTGTGTATGAAATGCTTTATATGAATCCCAGCTATGGTGAAATATATTGTGTGATCTGTTGTGGTACAATAGCGCGTGAGCACTTCAGCTTGAGCAAACGTAAGGGTGACGCATGTTATACCTACCTTTACCATTGTAACTACCGTTGTAGTTGCTATGTGTGGGTTATGATTTGCTTTCATGCCTTATTGTTGTGCATACTATAAGTGATTTGACACTACGGGGATTTCTTTGAATCTCACTCTCCCATAAACCAACTTTTTAGACAGGACCGAAGGATCTAAGGGAAAGCGGGCGACGAAGAGCGGATAGAGCTCTGATGTAGGAAATTATTTTGGATATTGATTATCATGTAAAGTTATTTAGATGTTTTTGGGAAACAATTGTATATATTGGGATTCGTACTATAGTTTTGTGTAATCCCCAAGTAAAAGGAAAAAATTTTATGGGCTTTGTACCTCTGTAGAACCCTTGATTATTGAATGGAACCTGAGTGTGTTGGGAATTTGCGTTATACTCTTATATGTATGAATGGAATCAATGCGTACAAGCCATTTATATTTGAAATGTGAGTATGAGACCATTGTGGAACATGTGTTGTAAAAGTTTTTGAAAACCTTGATTTTTAGGAAATTTTATTTTGTCTAAGTTCTAAATCATACATGGTCTCTAATTTAAACTTAATTATGTTTTTACGAACTAATCTCGACCTATGGTTGTGAGGGGGTTACAAATAGTATATCATCACAAATCATTTACCAATAGTTCTCTTCTTTTTTTTTTTTTGATGAGAACCAATAGTTCTCTTCAACTATTTGAAAAACACATTGTGTTACCTCTCTTTCAAAGCATTAAACATCACTATCTAGACAATTACATCAATATATAAAAGGACTTCTGCAAAAACACATAAAGTCACCACTATATGAAACTTCAAATACTACTTTTAGTAAAATCTAATAGTCATTGCATATAGATTTCTTTATTCAGATTATCACTCAAAGTGTATGTTTTACATCCAAATGATGTAAATTTAAATTCAAATAGTTAACTATTGCCATATTAAAACTAATTTAAATGCACAACAAGTGAGAAAAATGCCTTCCTGTTATGCATACCCCTCTGTAACAGCAAATCTTGTGCATGTCAATTGATTTACCTACTTTTCTCTTAAACCTGTGAAACTCACTAGTTCTCAATAGCCCTTTTGACTTGACAGTAAATCAATTGATTCTCAACTTGATTCTTTCTCAAAGAATTCACTTTCCTTTCCATTGCTTTATTCCATTCTCCCTTGATATGGCCTCTTGTACAGAATGTGACTTATCCTCTTTCTCAAAGAATTCACTTCCCTTTCCATTGCTTTCCCTTTTCTCATGAGATTTTTGCATTTCATATTTATTTTGTTTGGTCTCTTTATAAACTATTCTAAGCTCCTACTCTCAAACAAAATTGAGGATTGTTGGCATGTTCTGTACTGCCTTGTCCTTGCATTTTGCAAAGAGATACAATGTGATTCGTTTCACCCTTAATTGGAAACTAATTCACAACAAATGTGGTACCTTTCAATTCTTTTTTTTAGTCATAATTTTATCATCATTTCACTCTTGAAAATGTAACCCTTATGAACTCCTACTTAAAACCACTATAGGAATTTGTAATCGACCCTTATGGTCTATGAAAACTCAAATTTGACTTTTATTTAGTCCAACATTTATAAGGTATGGTAGTAACTACTTTAGAGGGTACATGGTTAAACTCAAGTGCACATAACTTGATAAAACCAATTATCTGTGCATATGTACTAATCCACAAAAAATGGACCAAATAATACTCTCCTACTTACATTTGATGGGTTAGTATGAGCTATAATATGTTTAAGCATATCTAATTGAGAAATATATATATTTTATAATTAAATAGGTATAGAATGTATGACATAATTGATTAAATTTATTAATATTTTATACCTATTTAATTATCTTTTATATATTTTCTATCCTTTAATTGAGTTCAGGATAAAAAGATATTTTATACAAAATCTACCCACATATCCTATTTTAATCTTGCAAGAGATATTATATGATGAAAGATATGAGAAAGTATAAAAAAAAAACAGAACAAAAATTGCAAAATGTAGCATGCTGGCATTATATTATATATCCAAATTAAAGGGTATGACATACCATCAGGACGAGTTGGCAGAAAATAAAAGGATATTATTTCACTAAATTAGAGATGCGGGTCCCATGCAAGGAAAAAGAAAAAAATCAATTTTGTTATGATGGTGGAGATTGGCACAATAAGATAATATATTTTTTAATGAGAAAAAACAAAAGATATCATATTTGGATCAAGAATGAAGATAAAGTAGGCCGAAACAAGATTCCAGTATCTATTTAAAGAGGACAGAGGAGATTGACTAGCAAGTGGCAACACATCAGAGCCGAGCGAAGATCCATCGGAGATCAAGAGCAAAAGAACGGAGAATTAGAAGCAGCAACAGACAATCTCTTGACTTCCTCCCATTTGTGACAACAACGAGCAATTGAGGGAGTCTTTGACAGTCTTGCTTGCTTTCTTCCTTTTCTTTATTTTTTGAATATGAATTTCTTTATTTCATTATGGATTTTATTTTAGCTATGAGTGGCTAATTTCTTTTTAGACCTAGGGAAACTATGAACTCACTAGTCTTTGACAGGTACTTATAACTATTTATACTCGAGATTAACAAAATTGACATTTTAGATTAACTAAGTAAATGGATTTGAGATTTGGAGAGCTAGTGAGGGATTAATGACTCTAGGTTGTGTTTGATATTGATAGTTTTCTTTAATTAATTTCCTTTGAATTTACTCATAGCTAGATTCATTTGACTTAAAAGAAATTGATATTTTAATACCTAAAAATTAATTGATTGATTCATCGTGGGACGATACTCTACTTATCACTTTATTACTTGGCACGACCCGTATACTTGTAGAGCGCATCAAGTTTTTGGCTCCGTTGTTAGGGAATCTAGGCAATTATTTTTAGTATTAGACAACCTTTAGTATTTTAAGCTTAAGCATTTTTTTCTTTCTTTTTCTATTTTTTTAGGTTTGATACTCGATATTTGTCTCTATGTCTTTGCAGTGCTTTACATTATATGTTAGGGACAACAAAGAAAACATCTAAGAAGACAAAGAAGGTCAGTGAACTTTTAGAGACAACATCACATCAGCATTCAAATCACAAGGAAGAAGAAACTATAAGCAAAGAGGTGGCTGAGGATGAGAATGATACATTGGGTGGCAATGATTTTCTAGGAAGGCAATCTCAAGGTTATCAGTCTAGAATCAAAGTACCTGCGTTTCAAGCCAATAATTTTAAAATCAAGCAAGCAACGCTTAAGATGCTTGAACTATAAGGTTAGTATGCAGGAAACAACACAAATGACCCAAATCGACATCTCATACAATTTCTTGATGTTTGTGACTATTTCAAGCAGAATGGAGTTCCTAGTGATGTGATCCATCTTAAACTCTTTCCATACTCTCTACAAGGAAAAACCAAAGAATGGCTCAATGGTTTAGAAGAGGGTAGCATAACCTCTTGGAGAGACCTTGGAAGAAAATTTCAGATCAAGATTCTTTCTATACAGCAAAATGGTGGATGCAAGAGTTACTCTAACTTACTTTTTTCAATAGCTTGGTGAACATTTGGATGAAGCTTGAGAGAGATTTAAGTTGCTTGTCAGGCAGAGTCCAGGTCATAATCTAGAAAATGGGTATTGCTTCAAATCTTTTGTACTCGTTTGACTCCTAAATCTAAATCTGATTTGAATGCCGTCACTAATGGGGGTATTACAAAGAAACCAGTAAATCATGTCTGGAAATGTTTAGATGACTTATCAGTTGACTTTATCCAAAACAACAATGAAAGAAGAGCAGTGAAGAAAGTTACTGAAGACCCTTCTTCGCAATTAATGGCATTGTTACATACTATCAACAAGAGGTTTGACCACCTAGAAGCTCAAGTGAACCAATCTAATGATAGACACATGGGAGTGAACGCTATATATATGCCTTGTGATTATTGTGGAGATAACCATGCTAATGGACAATGCCTCATATCTCAACAGATAGAACCAGTAAACTATGTAGGAAATTACTGTGGTAATAATCAAGGTGATCCATACTCAAATAACTACAATTTCGGGTGACGTAAAAATCCTAACTTTTCTTGGAAAAATGGTGCAACTCTTAATGAAGCATCAACTTCTAATACAAGGCAAGTTTCACCTCCTAGCTTCTATCAATTGGAAAAGGAATCCATTCCTACTCAAGGGCCCAAACCTAATTTAGAGGCAATGATATCTCAGCTTACGAGTTTTCAACTAAAGAGTACTCAGGATCAAGCTGTTACTAATGCAAGGTTAGAATCATCCATCAAGAATCTTGAGACGCAAATGGGACAACTTGCAACTACTATGAATGCATTACAACAAAGAGAATTTCCAAGTAATACCTCGCCTAATCCTCGTAGAGATAGAAAAGCGGAATGTAAAGCCATTACCCTTAGAATTGGCAAAGAATTACTTGAAGTGCAATAGCCAACAACGAAGCCTTCAGATTCTAATGGCAAAGAAACTCTAGAGGTTCTTGTAGAAAATGATGAAGGGTTGACACAAAAGGTTAAGGGATTAGATGAGGATATGGACTCCCAAACGAAGGAGGTAAAGAAAAAGGCGACAACTACTAAAACTCCTAAATGGAGACCACCTCTACCATTTCCTCAAAGATTTTAAAAGAAGGCATTTGGTGAGCAATACAAGTTTCTGGATATTATCAAGCAATTACACATTGACATCCCATTGATAAAAGCTTGGGAGCAAATGCCTAAGTATACTAAGTACCTAAAGGAGATGTTGAGTAAGAAGAAGCATTTTACTGAGTTTGCAACGGTAGCACTAACCAAGGAGATCACTAGTGTCATTAAGCCTAATGTTACTTTAAAGTGTAAAGATACTGGTTCTTTCACTATTCTATGCGTGATTGGTAACAAATTTGAAGGTCGTGCACTGTGTGATTTGGGGTCTACTGTGAATCTTATGCCCCTATCTCTTTTTAAGAAGCTTCAGCTAGGGGTGGCCAATCCTACAACTGTTACTCTCAAGCTAGCTGATCAAAGTTTTCTTATCCACATGGTATCATTAATGATGTGCTAGTGAAAGTTGGCTCTTTTATATATCTTACTGACTTCATTATTCTTGACAAGGAAGAAGATCAAGACATTCCACTAATTGTTGGGAGACCATTACTAGCTACTACAAGAGCATTAGTTGATGTTGAACAAGGAGAGATAATTCTACGACTTGGTGATGAGCAAGTCAAGTTTAAGAGGGACAAAGCAACAGAGTATCAAAATGAGTTTAAATAATATGCAAGGGTTGTTGTGATGGATGACCTTAACCAACTGAATTGGATTCATTTGCCACTAAAGAACCCCTTAAAACAACTATCGTGGTTGAAAAAAATATTGTGGAGAATGCTTATTGATAAAGTGAGCAAGTTTTGAACACCTCTACATCCTTCTTTGCGTTATATTGGCACTGCTTGTTTCAACCTCCATGACCTTATGACATAGTCAGGGTGAAGACTATAAAACAAGCGCTTGTTAGGAGGCAACCCAATAATTTGGTTTTCATTTATTATTATTATTATTTCTTATTTTTATTCAGGTTTAAAGATGATCGCTTCCCTTGTGGTTGCAAATTCTTGCTCGTGCACTCTTTCCTCTCTCAAAATTTAAAACATCCTGCATGGTACTAGACAAAGAACTCCATATTAGAATTAGAAATCTAAACCAGGGGAGTACTAGTTCCTTTCCCTCTTTATTGATTTGTGCAACATTGAGGACAATGTTTGATTTAAGTGTGGGGGAGGGATATGATTTTTTTTTTGCTTGTCCTTATGCAATTGAAAAGAGTTTTTCTTGGCAAAAGTTGAAATTTTTGCATTACTTAGGATAGACTTTAACGTTGAACCTTTCCCATCTTAGAGAGTGCAGTTGAAAAAAAAAATTAAAATGGAAAAGAATGCTTCAATTAAGCCTCTAAGCCTTGATTTTTTGTATAAATTTTAAGATGGACTATGAGAATAAGGAATAGTTTGTAATATGATCAACAAAGTATTAGTTTATGAATATTTTTCTACCTGATTTCTTTAGGAAATTAGATTATGACCCTTGCTGGCTAAGTAAGATTTTGTTTAAGGACATGACTCAGGTGAATAAAAAAAATATAAATGAAAAAAAAAGCAAAGAATAAGAAACACAACTCCAATGGCTTCTCTAGACCTAACTTAGTTACCGGGGGCACTTCATCACCAATGTCGGCACTCGCGTCAAACGGTAAGGTCAAAGATGGTTATGAGTTGGCCTAAAAGCCTCTTGAGGTATCTGTTGGAGTAACTGAGTAACCGGTGCTACATCACTCATGTGTAGGGTTGCGTAAAAAGGGGACCTACAACAGCTCAAGATGAAAAAAAAAGAAAGAAAAAGAAAAGAAAATAAATGAAGCAATTTTCTACCTGAGGATCCTTAGTAAATTAAATGAAAAGCTTGGTTAAGTGGAGCATTTGAATTTTTCTAAAGGAGTTTAGTAGCATAATATTCCTTTATTAATCTTATTGTTGCACTTATTACTTGATGAGCCTTTGATCATGGGATGTTAAGAGATTATTACAATTGTTTAAGGCTATTGGCTTAGTGACTTGTTCTTATAAGACATTAAATTGAATAAAATTTGATAACATGATCTAAGTGTGGGTGTGAGATGCTCTACGTTTAGGAATTTCATAAGCAATGTTTTTTTTTTTTGTTTAAATAATGATTTTTCTTTCTTTTGTTTGAGGACAAGCAAATATTTAAGTGTGGGGGAATTTGATAAATATATATTTTATAATTAAATAGGTATAGACTGTATGACATAATTGATTAAATTTATTAATATTTTATACCTATTTAATTATCTTTTATATATTTTCTATCCTTTTAATTGAGTTCAGGATAAAACGATATTTTATACAAAATCTACCCACATATCCTATTTTAATCTTGCAAGATATATTACATAATGAAAGATATGAGAAAGTATCAAATAAAAAAAAAAAAACAGAACGAAAATTGCAAAAAGTAGCATGCTGGCATTATATTATATATCCAAATTAAAGGGTATGACATACCACCAGGATGAGTTGGCAGAAAACAAAAGGATATTAGTTTACTAAATTAGAGATGCGGGTCCCATGCAAGGAAAAAGAAAAAAATCGATTCTGTTATGATCGTGGAGATTGGCACAATAAGATAATATATTTTTTCATGAGAAAAAACAAAAGATATCATATTTGGATCAAGAATGAAGATAAAGTAGACCGAAGCAGAGATTCCCAACTTCTGTTTAAAGAGGACGGAGGAGATCGACTGGCAAGTGGCAACACATCAGAGCGGAGCGGCAATCCTGCGGAGATCAAGAGAAAAAGAACGGAGAATTAGAATCAGCAATAGACAATCTCTTGACTTCCTCCCATATGTGACAACAGCGAGCAATTGAGAGAGTCTTTGACAGTCATGCTTGCTTTCTTCCTTTTCTTTATTTTTGGAATATGAATTTCTTTATTTCATTATGGATTTTATTTTAGCCATGAGTGATTAATTTTCTTTTTAGACCTAGGGAAACTATGAACTCACTAGTGAACTATATTTTATTTCCATGATTTATGTTAATTTTGGTTTCTTAATCTTATTTTATTATGTCCGTTTGATGATTGATCACCATTAGATGTGAATTTGAGCATTAGAGTTTACCTTGACAAAGGGGATTTTAATTAGACTATGAGATTAAGTAATATGGGATTAAATTACGATTTAATTTGTGATTAGGATAGACATATACCTAATAACCCCCATATAATTGTTGAAGAGTATGTTTGAGTTATCTTGCCTCTTGAGTAATTGGGTTAGATATAACAAATTATATTTAAGAGAGGGTTGTGAGTGAACTGACAGACACTTATAATTATTTATATTCAAGATTAACAAAATTGACATTTTAGATTAACTAAGTAAATGGATTTGAGATTTAGAGAGCTAGTGATTGACTTAAAAGAAATTGATATTTTAATACTTAAAAATTAATTAATTGATTCCTCGTGGGACGATACTCTACTTATCACTTTATTACTTGACACGACTCGTATACTTGCGGAGCGCATCACTAATAGAATTCTATTATGCTTTTATAAACTCCTTTTTGGTGATGAAGTTCCTTGGATAGTTATCTATTTATCTATTTATTTATTTCCACTGAGCTAACTGAAACTAAAGGAGTGGGACATTTAAAAATCCTATCCAATTGATTCTCAAACTTCATTCACATATTGTCTAAAGTAACAGTCTTTAGACTTGTGTAAAATTAAGTAATAACATGAGAAATTATTAATAAAAATAATAAAAGTAATAACATGAGAAATTATCAACAAAAGTAATAATTTACCTAGCACTATGTCTTACCCTCAAACTTATAAAACCACATGCAATGCAATAGCATAATTGCAATGTAAACTCAATTCTAGTATCTTTTTGAAAACTTTTCATTATGCTATTTCTAGAACCAAATTGTATGTCTTTGACTAGTAAGACATATATTTAAGTCAGTACTTAAATTAGAAGAAATGATATTGCAATTATGTAAAAAGAATTTACCAACCAAAGAAATTTATTGAAAGAAAAATTAAATCACAACTATATAATTTTATGGAGCAATTCATAATATTTTGTTTCCTTCGTCAAGCCATATAGGTCTCGTAATTTTTTCTATACTAAGCTAACATCTCAACTTCAATATTACCATGATCGTTTGTCAATGGCTTGACAATGAATTATTTTATAAATACCATATATTTTGATTGTCTCTATTTAATTTACAAATTATGTTCTTGGTAGCCTCTCTTAACTTAGCCACTCAAATTATCCCACACACAAGGTTATTCATAATTTACTTAATCCAAGAACTTATCAATAATATAACATATTGAAGTATACAACGTCATATACTTGTATTATTTTTTACTAGAAAAATAACAACGTCATTGGGTCTATGATAAGAAGAATACATTTGTACTTCCCAACACACAGATTCCAACTATGCCATTATTGTCTATCAAGAATTTCAAAAGAGTACCTTAAATAACATGTTCAATTATTATTATCAAAAGACTCATTTTCTAAGAGCTCCCACTTAGATAGAGCATATGAAGCTCTTAAAAGACTCATTTGCCAGTTGTCGCCTGGCGAAAGAGAAAGCTTCAAGATTGCACTAGAAAGTGGGAAGCCTATTTTCAGACTAACCGGTTAGAAAGCTTCAAGATTGCACTGGAAAGTGGGAAGTCTATTTTTAGACTAACAGGGTTAGACAACGAGGGAAGGAAGAAACCTTCCCTCCCCTCTATAACAAAGTTAGACTTCCATATCCAAAAGCTCAAATAACTTTATCAACTCAATAAAAACTATAACAATGTCTTTCGCATTCTCTGCATCCTCTCTCTTTGCCCCCAAGATGTTGGAATATACTAGTTCACCTTTGATGGATTTGGGCCCAAGCCCAATTCAATAGATGCTTCATAGAGAGACACGTGTTATAAAGAGTGAAACCCTTTGTGGTTTAAAGGTTACATCTATTCCTATGTAACCGTACGTACACAATATGTATAAGATGTGGAATTAAGGGAGAAGGCTAATGATAATTCAATATACAATTCTCCTTCTAAAATATTTTCTTATAAGAATGTTTTCTTCTTCCTCTCTTTGGTGTATTTGTTGTATATTGTGATTTGGGTTCACATCAGTGCTCCAGTTTTGTGTGGGTATTTCAGCGAGTCACTTAGTTTTCATGTACGTACAAAATTCTTACAATAATTAATTAAATTATGGGTTCGTTGGTACGCCTAAATAAAAAGCAAAAAAACATTGGGTAGTGGCTGCCAGTACCCAATGTCATATAGATATATTAAAAAATATATAAAATATAAGAAAAATAAAAAGAAGGTAGTGGTGCCAAAATAATTTCGGCACCACCCACCTAATGCATCATTATGATGCTTTTGGCTCTATTACTATATATATATATATATATATATATATATTAAATTAAAATAATTAATTATAATACCCCTCCCCACACACACTTCACGTTGTGCAGAAGGGCTCACGGCAAGGTTCTGATAAGAGTATTTTAATATTTTTGAGGATCAATGAGATTAATTTTTTGTGTATATTTGAGTTATTGGATTATGAGCTTGTGATTATAATTTTGCTTTGGTGAGAAGTAACCCCTTTCCACTTGTTATGTGTGTTGGTATGTTGTTTGTGAATATTTTGTAAAATGACTATGAGATTGAAAATGATATGTTGATATTTATTAGATATTTCAATGAGTAAAAGTTTATTATGATTGAGAAAGTTATCTTGATATTATAGAGTATTTTGTTATAAACTTGCCTTTGTGAAACTTTGTCATTTAAAATGTATATATTTATATATGAGCTGAGAATTGAGATATTATGGTATATATATGTGGATAATTTGATTTATATCCTATGAATGTGAAAATTTTGAGAAATTATTGTTCAGTTATTTGTTGGTAATTATTGTGATGATTGGGTTGAGATGAGATGGAGTAAATTATTTTATCACATGGTATAGCCTCCATTGTATACGATAGTTGACTTTCTATTGTCTCACCAGTTCAATGAGGGACTGCCCTACCAGTTCAATGAGGGTCTGCCCTACCAATTCAATGAGGGACTGCCCTACCAGTTCAATGAGGGGCTACGAGACCCCACTAGTTCAATGAGGGGAAAAGACCCATGGTTCGGGGCATGTGCTATATGAGGAATTGGCCAATCCTCATCGCGTGACCAGAGAGCTTTCTGAGTGACCAATAACATGGATAGTAACTTAGCCCATGAATCTAGTCGGCATGTGCATATCATTGAATTATTAATATAATATATATATATATATATATTATATTTTTATAAATATATATATATTTTAATAGTAATTTTTTTAGAAATTATTAATTATATATTGATTAAATTCTCCTCACTCAAATACTTGCATGATAAATTCTTTTTTTGATTACATCGGCGACGGGGATCGAACCCGGATGGGGGAGGGGGGAGAAGCGCCTAAAGGCGCTTCGGTGACCATCGCGCCTAAAGGCGCTGGTCCTTGCATGATAAATTCTAATCACCTTAAAAATAATTTTTTTTAGACTCAGAATAAATGAATTTAATATACTCTAAACTTCATTTAGATAATAAACCTCATCATATTGTTATTTAAATCTTAAAAATAAAATTTAGGATGTTACAACTCTCCCCACCTAATTAGAATTTTGTCCCCAAAACTTGACATAATAATCAATGAGAAGTTTGATTTCTATCATTTTTTTTTATAACAATCTCTCAATTATGATTTCTTATAACAATTCCTTTAACTATCAATCCTTTTTCACAAGTCCAACTACTTTTAAAAAGTTTGTCATCATGTGATTATCACATGAAAAAGGCTAACTAATTTTTTTTTTTTAAAAAAAACACACACACACACAGATATATATATATATATATATATTCTATACTCAAAATTATCATATTTTCAAAACACTTGTAATAGTTTTTTTTAAGTGTTGCTCTGAACAAAAGATTAGGAAAAAGAATCATGGGTGGACAATAATTAACTATGGTAATTCTAATCTCTATATAATTTCCTCTCAATCTGATCAAATATTCTCTCGTTCGCAAAATGTGTTTATATTTTCTATGCATCATAAATGATCAACGATTGTTACTTGACTCATACATTTAATAAGTTCACAACGTTATTTCAACTTGTAATATATACGTGAAGTTCACTATTATGTGCATATATGCACATGCATACAAAATAAAGAAGTAATGTCTATAACATATATTGTTTATCAAAACACAATTTGCAAGAATCTTTCAATTATTATGGTATCCTTAAAAATAAGAATAATAACTAAAACTAAATTAATGTAAAATTTCACAAAAGCTTGTATGTGTATACATATTCACATTTCTAATCTCTTATCAAGATTTGTGATTTATCTCAATTTACCATCATCTATCAACTTATCACTAATACTCTAAGATTCAGATAATACTCATAATATTTGACCAATTGCCTAATCAAAATCTTCAACCTCAAATGATACTTCAACCACAAATCCTTGCTTTCATATCACTAACTATAAAAACTCATTTCAAGATTTTGTATCCACTCCAACATTTTACATTCTTTTTTTTTTCATGCAGAATAAAAGAGTACCATAATTTTTTTTAACAATTTAATAAGATTTTAATAGCAAGCTTTATCTACTCTAATTTATCAAGTAAACCCTTCAAAATTGCTTTTGGCATAAAAAATTTGAAATACAGAGGAAAATAGCCATTTACTAAATAATTTGTCCCATCAACACCATTTTATGTCATTTCCAAGTCAAAAAATATTTTTCAATACAAACGTAATTCATACCGGAATACATACAAATAATTATATATAACAAACCTTGTATAGAACAACTTCATTCACTCCACTTCATCATTTCATGTAATACTCTGAATTTAATCATTACATAATATTTTAACTATACAAGTCATATTTAAATCAAATAACTTATCATCAACAAACTTTAGTAATAAAAATCTCAAGTTCCACTTATAAGATTTTACTAAGTTAAATAATGCATTTACTAAATAGTCATTTTCAAACCAAGTTCAATCAAATCATAATTTTTATTAACATATAAATCCTCAAAACTTAATTTTCTCACTTTAACTTTTACTTTGCTATCACAAACTTTCTAAATCTCTTCTTTAATAGCAAGAAAATATTTAAAAATACAATTTATCAATTCTGTAATGACTTAATTGCTTGGGACACAACAAAGTGCAAAACTACACAAATAATTATATTTACTACTTATCTTGTAAAAAGTCTAACCAAACAACAATGAATTTCTACAACCAACTACTTATATCCTTATTAGTACAGATTTATTTAGTTAGTAACCCCACGCTTTCATTGAAAATCACATTTACTTGAGCAATTTTTTTTATTAAACATAATATGAAGCTTACTATTCTGCTTCTGACATATGACTCTTCTTCTCTATTGATCTTTGACATTTCATTCTATTTGTTTCCGCTCCTAAACATTAAAATTTTCACACCTAAATTTTACTATATCTTCCTCATTTTGCCAAAAATTTACATTGTTTTAGGGCATAAACATGTATAAAACATGCTAAATTCCTTAATTTCACACACTATCTCCCCTCCCAAGGATGCAACTTACCATAAAAGTGAGCAAGCAAACAAAACACAATACAATTAAAATAATATGGGGAAGGATATGTGTGAACAGTGTATATTGCCACTATATGTAATGCATCACAGATCATAAAATCTTTCGCTTTGATACCAAATTGTAAAATTCTTTCCTTAAAACTCTTTTATCAAAACACTCAAACAAATTTTCTGATGAAGAACAGTATCATTGCACAAAACTGGGAAAACTTAAACCTAAAGATCTACCATAGTAGAAAAGATTACAACTCATTTTCTTCTTCTTTTTTTAAAAAGATTACCATGTAGAAAGTGTTCAACTAACCATTTAAAAACTCTACCATGATAATAAAAAGATTACAATTTATCTTTCAAAAGATTACCATAGTAGAAAAGAGTTCAACTAACCATTTAAAAACTCTATTGTGGTAATATAAAGGATTTAAGTCCCTACAAAGAAAATATTACAACCCACATTTTAAATATTAATCATGGTAAAAATTAATTATACTGTGATCATACCAAAAATTCTATAAATATATATATATATATATATATGTATGTATGTATGTATAAAATTAAATAATGGGTTGGTTGGTGCGCCTAAATAACAAGCAAAACAACATTGGGTAGTGGCTGCCAATACCCAATGTCATATAGATATATTAAAAAAATATATAAATATATAATAATTAATATATATATATATATATATATATATAACATAAGAAAAATAAAAAGAAGGTAGTGGTGCCAAAATCATTTCGGCACCACCCACACCCAATACATCATTATGATGCTTTTGGCTCTACTACTACTACTATTGTTTTTATTATTAATATATATATATATATTAAATTAAAATAATTAATAAAGTATAATACCCCTCTCCACAAACACTTCACGTTTTGCAGAAGGTCTCACGGCAAGGCTCTGATAAGAGTATTTTAATATCTTTGGGATCAATGAGATTGATTTTTAGCGTGTATTTGAGCTATTAATGAATTAGGAGCTTATGATTATAATTTTGCTTTGGCGAGAAGTAACCCCTTTCCACTTGTTATGTGTGTTGGTATGTTGTTTGTGAGTATTTTGTAAAATGACTATGAGATTGAAAATGATATGTTGATATTTATTAGTTATTTCAATGAGTAAAGGTTTATTGTGATTGATAAAGTTATGTTGATATTATGGAGTAATTTGTTATAAACCTACCTTGTGAAACTTTGTGATTTAAAATGTAGATATTTATATATGAGCTGAGAATTGAGACATTATGGTATATATATATGTGGATAATTTGATTTATATCTTATGAATGTGAAAATCTTGAGAAATTCTCGTTATGTTATTTGTTGGTAATTATTGTGATGATTGGATTGGGATGAGATGGAGTAAATTATTTTACCACGTGGTATAGCCTCCATTGTGCATGATGATTGGCTTTCTATTGTCTCACTAGTTCGATGAGGGATTGTTCCACCGGTTCAATGAGGGACTGCTCCACCAGTTCAATGAGGGGCTGCAAGACACCACTAGTTTAATAAGGGAAAAAGACCCATGGTCTAGGGCATGTGCTATGAGGAATATGCCAATCCTCATCGCGTGACCGGAGAGCTTTTTGAGTGACCAGTAACATGGATAGTAACTTAGCCCATGGGTCTAGTTGGCGGAAATAAGGCAGTTCGGTTGGATTGATGGAAGGTAACTTGGGAATTGTAATATGGAACTTGTGAAATATAATTGTGATATGGAATTCGTGAAATGAAATTGGATAAGAATTCCTAATATGAAATTTGTGAAATAGTGATATGAAATTTGTGGTATAAAAATGTGATTGTGATACAGAAGTTCTGATATGAAGTTTGAGAATTATATTGCTAATATTTTATTATATAAACTGTTCCACCTGGCACATCATGAACACATGTCAGCATGTGTAATGAGTCAGATAGTTGGTTACTGAAGCTTTTATCTCACCCGTCAATTTAACATTTTTCAGGCAATATTTTCCCTGTTGGGGCGTCGGGAGGAGCTCCTGAGGCATAGATATATATATATATATATATATCTGTATATAGCATCTTGTAGTTTATTATGTATTGGATGGAAGGTATATTGCTACTCATAGGGCTCACATTCTGTAAACTCTAATTCGATTGCATACTTTGTTTATCGTACCTTATTTAGATGTTATATAAAGTTGGATGGCTTTAGTTTTTAAATGGGAATTTTTGGTATCATCACAGTATAATTAATTTTTATCATGATTAATATTTGAAAGATGGGTTGTAATATTTTCTTTGTAGGAACTTAAATCCTTTATTATTATGGTAGAGTTTTCAAATGGTTAGTTGAACTCTTTTCTACCATGGTAATCTTTTGAAAGATGAATTGTAATCTTTTTATTACCATGGTAGAGTTTTCAAATTGTTAGTTCAACTTTTTTCTACCATAGTAATCTTTTTAAAAAAAAAAAGAAAATGGGTTGTAATATTTTCTACTATGGTAGACCTATGGGTTTAAGTTTTCCCAATTTTGTGCAATGATATTGTTTATTATCAAAAAATTTGATTGAGTGTTTTGAGAAAAGAGTTTTAAGGAAATGATTTTACAAACGACACCAAATAGGGCTTAGTGAACTCAAGTTGTTAATCTATATACCTAAGTAGTTGATTGTTTTAATCAAGTTGTCACCGAAGCTTTGACTGCTGGCCCTTCGGCGGGGTGAGGCCTATCAGTAGAGCCATGATGCTAGGGGCGAGCAAAGCTCCAGTAGGCAAGGGGAATTTCCTTTATTAAAATAAAAGTGAGGGGTGTTTTAGTAAAAACGCAACATTTCAGACTTCCAGATTCCCCCCTTATGACCTATGTGTCATTCCAAGTGTTAATGGACTTTTTGGACATTTTCAAATATAAGTGATATTTATTTGAAATTTTTCCTAGTTTCATTAGGTAAAAAATATCGACAATCAGTCAGTTTTTTATCATGTGAAATTGGTTTTAAAATCACTACTAATAATATCTAAAATTTAAGCATGATTTCTTAACTTTATAATCATAATTTAAAATTTAAACATGCTTTGTTAGCAGTAAAATTTAAGCATGCTTTATTAGTGACATTAATGATGTTTAAATTATAGTACTAAAAGTATACTTTATAAAGTCAAGGATTAAATAAAAGCTCATAGAAATTTAAAGTATTAAAAATATAATTTAGCCTAAAAAAAAGTAAATTACCCGATTAGGCCCTTTTCTTCCTGCCACTTGACTTGGTGAGAGTAGTTGACATTTTCACCTCTTAGAATGTCATCAGGTAAAATAGTTTTAGTTGGACATATATTTTTTAAGAAAATTAATGGAGTAGCAATAAAAAAGTTCAACGTTGATTAAAAAAATATTTCACTTTTATACTACGTTAATACTTAGATTGATTATTTTTAGGGGATCACTGACTTGGGAGGTAGCCAGGGGCGGTTGAACTCGCAATATTTTACTTAAATTCAAGGTATTAAAACCCGGACCGGGCATTGAACCAGTCGGGGTATTGGGTTAAGGGTCAGTGGGTCAAATCAGGACCAAACCGGTGAGAAATTGAAAATTTTAGACTTATAGTATGAAATTCTAAAAGAAAAATTTAAAATTTTTTTTTTTTTTTAAAAGTGAACCCAGACCGGACCGGTTTCCCGGCCGGTTCGCCGGGCCGGACCGGCCGGTCCGGTCCGGATTCCATTACATTGCTTAAATTAAAGCTCAAGAAGGTTTTTGGCATAACATTTTTTCAACTGCGTACTACATATTTTTAAGGATTAATTAATCAGCATGTTTTAATAGTTTCAACTAATTTTTAAGTAGGTCTCTAGATTTTTTTCTTCTTTTTATCAAGTCCTTATACACTCACATGTTATTAATTAGGTCCTTATAATGTTTTTTCATTTTTATTATGTTCTTATTGTTTCATCGGATTTTTAATTGGTCCTTGTAGGTTTTTTTGGATTTCAATTCATTAATTTAATTGAAAGCTAAATAAATGAATAATATTAAAACATAATTTATTAATAATAAATTTAAATTAATAATTATATAATTCACAAAAAACAATTGATACAACTAATTAGTAATTCTTAATCAATCAATTAATTATAATTCTATTCTATTTTTAGAAAAAATTCTTATTATAATTCAAATTTTAATATTCTTCATAATTTTTTAATTAAAAACATATTTATATTATTTATATTTTATTCTATTTTTTTTATTTTTGGAATTAAAAAATTTGAATTATAATAATAAATTTTTCTAAAAATGGAATAGAATTATAATTATTTTTTGAATTATAGAATTATTATTTTTAATTTTTATTCATAAATTATGTTTTAATATTATTCATTTATTTAACTCTCAATTAAATTAATAAATTGAACCCCAACAAACCTAAAAAAAATACGGTGAAATAATAAGGACTTAATAAAAAAAACTTATAAGAACCTGATTAAAAACAAGTAAAAATATAAGGACTTGATAAAAAAAAAATCATAGAGACCAAATTAAAAATTGTTTGAAATTATACGGACCTACAGATTATTCTTATTTTTAATTATGTGTAAATATCTTCTATTTTACATATAGTTAAATACATGTTACACTTTTTTGGCCAAGAAATATAGGTTACACACAAATGAAAAAGAATTGCACCCATCATAAATATGTTGTAATTAAAGCTTTGTTGGCTCAAATCCCATTGATGTGAGGGCCTTATTAGTGGGCGATCTATAAGTACTTCTATAATTGCTCTTTAAGTCCCGTTAGTGACATTAATAGTGATAAAATTATAGGACTAAAATTACATTTTATAAAATTAAGACGCCAAAATAAAATCTCATATAAATTTTGAGGGACTAAAAATATATTTTAACAGAAAAAAATAAAGTCCCCAATCAGAGCCACTCTTTCCCTGCCACTTGGCTTGGTGAAATTAGTTGACATTTTCATCGCTTAGGCCGGCATCATCTAAAATAATTTTAGTATGACATTTATTTTTTTGAAAAATTATATTCCTCATGTAAAAAAAATTATATTTCGTTCATACTTCGATTGATTTTGTTTTTGGTATTTTGCAATCATTGACATGGGAGGTAGCCACGGATGGTTGAAATCACAATATCTTGTTTAAGCGAAGACACAAGGAAGAGTTTGGTGTAATTCTTTATCAACTGTATATAACATAATTCTAACTATGTTTAAATATTTTTTTGTTTTGGACACAGTTAAAAAATATGTTGCACACAAACGAAGCAGTTACATCTGCTGAAAATATGTTGTACCTAAGTTTTTAAGCAAATTTCAAGTTCCTTTTATTTTGAGTGAATAATGAACAATACAATGAGGAAACTGCAGAGAGGAACGTTGAAGGGTTTACTGCTTGACATCTGGTATGCCTAGAATCTCGTCATGTGGCACACCCCTTACATGACATCTAGACATCGTGCAGGTTGTTACTCTATTTTTTTTCTCAATAATCTTCCATATTTAATATGTAAATCTGAATTAATTACTTAATTAAAATTTTAAATTTGTTCCTCAATAATCTAAATGACCCAATATTACCATGATTCCCGTCATTTTAATTTTTAAATTTGTTTCTCAATTTTCTTCTATATTTAATATACAAATCTGAATTACTTAATTAAAATTTTAATTTTGTTCCTCAATAATTTAAATGACCCAATATTATCATGATTCCCGTCAGTTTAAATTTTAAATTTGTTTCTCAATTATCTTCTATATTTAATATGTAAATCTAAATGACCTAATTAAATTAGTACAGTAACCGTCATGTAGGATTTAATGATATGACATATGTAGAATGGCAAATCTGAATTACTTAATTAAAATTTTAAATTTGTTTCTCAATAAGCTAAATGACCTAATATTATCATGATTCCCGTCAGTTTAAATTTTGAATTTTTTTCTCAATTATCTTCTATATTTAATATGTAAATCTAAATAACCTAATTAAATTAGTTATCGTCATGTAGGATTTAATGATATGACATATGTAGAATGGTTTTCCTAATATAATTGCATTGTTTAATTTTTTTCTTATATGCCCACAAATATTATCATGATTCCCGTCATTTTAAATTTTAAATTTTTTTCTTAATTATTTAATGATATGATATATGTAGAATCTTACCTATAATTTGATTATTTTAATGCACTTCAATTGACAAAAAAATATAGATGGCATGGTTTTCTTAATATAAATGTATTGTTTAAATTAATATAAATGCATCGTAATTAATGAAGGCAAATCTGTAATGTTTTACATATGAATGATATATATTTTGAATTCTTTATTATACTTTAATTAATTTTAACAAAGCAATGGTGTCAATGATATTTTCCGTCTAAACATTTGCTATTTTATACGATTTGAGATTAAACATTGATTTGGTTTGAGATTAAGTGAGAATAAAATTATCTTTTGTTTTTTTAAATTATTAAACTATTAATATTTTACATTCTCTGTAGTTTATTTTCTATTTCTCTCTCTCTATATATCAACCTAAACTGCTCTGTGTAGTGGCGAGTGGATCAAGCAGTATTTGTATCTCTAAATACCGACTTGCTATCTTCGAGGGTAGTGGGATGGCTTTGTGGCGAGTGGAGTGATTTTTTTTTTCCGATGGCTTCCTTACGTGCGTTTGCTAATCGCCATGTTGCTTTCTATACATAGCCTTCCCATTTGTCCTGTTATTCTATCTCTTCTTTCCAGTATTGCTTTTTGGGTTAGTCTATCCTTCTGTCAGTTATGACCTGTACCATGTTTGATGCTGTTCGTGCTGTCAATCCTGCGAAGATGCACTGGTGCCTTCGTGTTCGGGTGGTTCGGATGTGGACCATGTGTGCTCGTGATTCTAGACGTGATGTTTCCTCATTAGAGATGATTCTTCATGACACAGAGGTTAGTTCCATATGCTTCATATAGATTCCATGATTATTTTATTGTTATGATGTCGTTTTTCATTTTTAGACTTTTCTTTATTTCTTTTTGATTATGGGTTTTGTTATGTAAGGTGATCATATTCATGCCACTGTTCGTAGCGCCTTCATTGATCGTCATAAAAAGTATTTAGAGGAAGGGAAGACATGCGTTATTTCTCACTTCAATGTCTATCAGAATACGGGTTCTTACCGCACAACAGATTACCCTTACAGAGTCTACTTTATGTACACTACAACTGTAAGGCCTTTCGATGATGATGGTCATATTCATAAGTATGGTTTTGCTTTCCAATCATTCACGCAGGTGCTTGCACCACAGTTTGATGACCGTTATTTAGTCGGTGAGTGTCATTTGTGACTCTCCTTCCCATGCTTCTTTCTATTATTCCTAGCTTCTAATTCTTTTTCAATTTCATCCTTCATTGCTAGATGTCATTGGGAAGTTAGCTGCTGTGGGTAACCTTGATAATTGCATCGTCAATGGTGAAACACAACATCGTGTTGATGTTGAGCTTTTGGATGAGGAGTACGCATCTTTTGGATTTGATCTATAATTTCTTCCTGCCTTGATCTATAACTCATAATATATAACACACGTGTGATCTGTATCTTATGCATGGCTTGTGGAAAAGGATGGAATGCCTTGAGTACACTCTTTGGGGAAAGTTCGCGGATGAGATTTTAGACTTCATGTCTCATCCGTTTAATGGACCAATCATTGTAATAATCCAGTCATGCAAGGCCAAGGAATTTAAAAGTGTGTTGTCCTTGTATTTCTATTAATTATTAGTTCAATTGTTTCTTCTTCTGTGAGCTTATCTCAATGTATTCCTTTCAATAACATGTTCCTTTCATTCTGTCCTTTTAGGTAGGAAGAAGCTTTCCAACTCCATGTTTTCTTCACGGTTGCTTATCAATCCTGCAGTTCCAGAGGTTGACCGGTTCATAAAAAAGTATGATTTTTGTCCATGTTTCTTTTCCTTTTTATATTTCTTCCCAGTCTTACATCCATTAACCATTTCTTCTCCTTTACAGATTGCGTGCGATTGGTGTCAATGTTGACCAGTAGCCTGATCGTATCTTGCCTAATGGAACTCTGACAATTGCTGATGAATTATTAGGCTTGACTGATCGACGACAGCTTGGGGACTTGCGTACTGGACCAGAGGTTCATATTCCTACATGTTATTTGCCGTACTATCTATAAATCAAGCTCTGTAAGATGGTTTGTTTGATTACTTAGATATTTACCATGTGTTTATTTCTGGTACTTTAGGGTGCAGAGGTTGCCATGCTTGCTGATCTGGTTGATCTTCAAGTAGATCGTGGCTGGACATACACGGCATGTAAACACTGTGGGAAAAAGGTGTTGCCAGATGGTACTGGTTTTTTTGCGACAAGTGCGAGGCTATCGTCAAAGCTGTCATCCCTAGGTAATTATCATTGTTTATTTGTGTTTTTTTATATGAGCTTGATGGATTGATTTTCGATTGTTCACTCAGGTGTATTTATTGTCGTAGATTTATGGTGACATATGAGGTGGTGGACTAGTCTAGCTCATGCAACTTAGTGATCTTTGACCGAGAGTTTTCCAAATTGGTGGGTTGTTTTGCTGCTGAACTTAAGGAGCGCATCCTGCGCCAAGAGGTAAAATCAGTAGTTCCCTATGTGTTTACCTTATTTTATTTTGTCTTAAGCATTTCATTTATAAGAATTTACTTTATATTAGCTTGAAGACACACTTCCTGGAGATATGGTAGTTAAGGTTATTCATCAGCAATATTTGTTTAAGATCAAGATACCTAAAGATTATGTGTCAAGACAGTCTTTTTCTTGTAAAGTGCTTCACATGACAAGTGATAAGGACATAATCGCGTCGTATGTGGCTGCATTGCATGACAATCAAGACAACTCCAACCTCAATCCAGGTGGTGTCCTGGAGGAACAGGTCCATCTTATCAACTCAGTTCTATTTATTTCATCTCATACAGCTTGAATCGATGTACTAATCCTTTCTATATCATTATTTCATCTTGGATGCTGATCAATCATTTGTTGATTCCGAGGGTGCAAGCTCTTCTGTTGTTATGGACTATGATAAGAGTGCTCCTACTGCGAGTCGTAGTGATGATTCTATTGATGCTACTTTTGCTCGCAAGAAGCTAAAATTTGTTGTGTAGGACTAGGATTTGTCATGTGTTTCTTCCTTTTAGTTGTTCAATATGTTGTTGCTATTTTAACACACCTTCATGGTGCTAGACATTATCCTTTATTTTATTTTATTTTAAATCTATCTGTAATTCATGTCTACTTTATGTTGTTAATGTTTATAGTCTTGTGCAGCAATTCTCCATCTATCCGGAGATTGACTGCCACAAAGAAACCATGTTCAATTTGCATTGAAAATTACATCATTCATGAAAGAAGTATATTTGATTTTCCTAAAATATTCATTATGTGTGATCAATAACGATATAGTTTGAGAAAAAATTATAAATTTAGAAGATAATGTAGATTAATTTTTTAAATTTAGAATTAAAAAACTCCCTGATTATTTCTTTCATCTAGGTTCAATTCTTATAAAAATTTTAGGGCGTGAATGACCTATCAAGTTAATATTTACGGCAAAGACCATAAAATTAAATTATAATTATTGAAAGAATGTTGCGTGTGTATCAATTATCAATTACGTTGGTAAAAATTAAAAAACAAATATCAGTCTTCTAGATCATTGAAGATATATACGAGTTATTGACCAATATAAATACTAGGCCAGAAAAGATATTAAAAACAAGTTATTGGCAGCATTAATTTGATGATCCCAATCTTTTGCTTTTGAAGTCATTATCATGCAATATTTTGTTGAAGAAATTTATGGAAAAAAACTTTGCATATCAATTAACTCATTTTGCTTCCAAAAATTTTAGATGTATTTGTCCTCTCAGGTCTCAACCCTAATCTTTCTTTTTCTTTTTCTTTTTTTTGAAATATGTCCTTTTAAGAAAAGCATGTCATGTATATTTTTCAATTGAGGTGCGGTATAATCAAATTTTAGGTAAGATTATAGGTAATGGATTCATGCATAGTGAACAGAATAGAGTTTTGAAGATTTTGAATATATTTAAAATAAATGATTATATTGTTTCAAAAACTG
Source organism: Inga oerstediana (assembly GCA_963210345.1). Taxonomy (NCBI): domain Eukaryota; kingdom Viridiplantae; phylum Streptophyta; class Magnoliopsida; order Fabales; family Fabaceae; genus Inga; species Inga oerstediana. The sequence continues at coordinate 70,881,895 of OY723401.1, forward strand.
ATTTGTTGCTATGTTGTGATCTCTCAAAGAGTGGAAAGGACGATATCCAACTTGCATGATGAGAAAAAAAAAACACCTAAACTATTTCTTAATATTTTATAAAAACAAAAGATAATTTCATTCTTGCTTAATCTCCAACCAAGTCAATGTTCAATCTCAAATCATATAAATAAGCAGTTGTTTAGACATCAAATCTCATGGACGTCATTGCTTTGTTATCTTTAAAGTATAATAATGAATTAAAAAAATATATCAAACTTTTAAACAAGAAAAACATTACAGATTTGGGTTCAATAATTAATATGCATTAATATTAGGTTAAAAAAAATGCATTTATATTAAGAAATCCATGCCACTAGATATTACACTTAAAGTGCATTATAATCAATGAACAGGTAAGATTATAGGTAATCAATTCATACATTTTTGAAAATCTTAAATATATTTGAAAAAAAAATGATTATATTGTTTCAAAAACCGATTTGTTGCTATGTTGTGATCTCACAACTTATTTAACTGCTGGAGGGTTTACTACTTGACATCTAGCATGCCTAGATTAACACCACACGGCATACCCCCTACATGACACCTAGACGCTGTGCAGGTGGTTACTTTATTTTTTTTAACTGTATCCAAATTGCTAGATGATAAATTATACATGATTTTTTTTTGTTAATTTTAAGTTTTTTTCCTCATTTGCCAATCAATATGACCATGATTCCCATTGGTTTAAATTTTAAATTTTTTTCTCAATTATCTTCCATATTTGATTGATAAGTAAATATAATTTACTTAATTAAATTAGTCACCGTCATGTATAATTTAATGATATGATATATGTAGAATCTTAATTAACTAGCAATTGCTCCCCGTTAGTTTGCCAATTAATATGACCATGATTCTTGTCAGTTCAAATTTTAAAATTTTTTCTCAATTATATTCCATATTTAATGTGTAAATCTGAATTACTTAATTAATGATATGAAATATATGTAGAATTTTGATTAACGAACAATCGATATTTTTTCTTAGTTATCTTCCATATATTTTATGTAATTTTGAATGACCTAATTAAATTAGTCTTTGGCATAGAAATAATTTAATGATATAAACTAGCGAATTTTGAGATTGCAAATTCATTGACGCCATTGCTTTGTTATCTTTAAATTATAATAATAAATTCAAGATATATATAATTATTTATAAAAAAAATAACGATTTGCCTTCAATAATAAAGATGCATTTATATTAATTTAAAAAATGTTCAATGGCACATATCTAACCACGTTGGAAATAGCCTTCCCCCTCCTATATATTTTATAAATTTATAAATTAGTTAAATACTAAATGGTGCGATGTAACCGAATACATATTCATGTGTGGGCCACTACATACCCACAATCCTCCACTATGCGGTAACTGATGATTGATTCATAATTTCTCCAACTTACCGCTTAAACGTGCCAACTGCTTTAGTTTTCTTCTTCGTCATTGACCTGCATCATTAGCCCAAGCATAGGTTATGCCTTTGTGTGTGAAGAATTTCATAGGGCAAGCAAAATCTATAGCATGAGTTCATATGAAGGTAAACTGCCGCACTGTACACAATTTGTTCCCCTCTAATTGAGCATTTTCTCATTTGCATAGAATTATAATGGTGATTTATATATTGGTCATATGATTGCACTCTTAGGAGGGAGTTCTGATCATGCTGCAGCTAGAGCAAATCGATGTGATATCCTCCGCAGAAAGCGACGTCGAGATCCCCAACAAAGTGAATCTTAGAATGTGCTTTGTACTGGTTTGTCTATGAGCATTTATGACCTTTGTAATCTTATGTTGCTTGCCTAAGATCAATTACTCATTTTTAATTTGTCAGTCTATTATTGCTTTCCTGTATCTATTATTGCTCACCTGTTGGAGTTTCTACAGAGAACATAATGCAACATTTTAAGAGTAAAAGGAGTAGCTGGCCCAACCAATCTTTAGCGCAATCACCCCTTTCAGATATAACAAATAGTGAGTGCTTACTGTGTGCTACGTATACATGTATTCTGTTTTGAAATGGTTGATAGAGGCTCATAGAGTTGTTCAATGTTATGTTTATTATTGATTATATTCTTTTAGAATATATGTTTGGGTGTATACTTTCAAGATTAGAAAACGAAAAAAACAAACAAAAGATGCATGTGTAGGTTCCGGTATGATTTGGGGTAAATATTTACGCCTTTTCAGCATCTCTGATTTTATCCGCTATTGTTAACTGATAATAAAAAGGCTATCCAAACTTCTTTGTGATAATATTTCTATTTTTGGAAATAATAAAGAGAGAGAATATTTTAACTGGTAGATAACAGGCTTTTTCATTCTCCCAGTGAGGATGGATCCATTTTACTTTCTTATACGTGCTTTTATGCTTTTCCATTATATAGTTCTAATAATATTAAATATTGTTAAAATCAAATACATATGGCCTTATATTTAATACAATAGTTTTAAGCTATATATAAACGGTACAACATTCTTTGCCATTATTTAGTTTAGCAATACTTTGTACTCTTTCTGTGATGCATTGTATAAGTAACTTTTAACTAAACTATTTTGATCTTTTATCAGTATCACTCAACTTGATGACAAATACATCTAAAGTTTTTAGAAGAGCCTTGTCCTCTGGAACTGCAAATGGTATAATTTTGGATTTTGCACACTTTTTAAAACACTATTAACACTATAGAAAACACCATTTGTGCACAAAGATTGTATTGATCCTTCATAATATAATTACAACCTTTACCCTGACATTTAATAGCTTTGCTTACTTGTAGAGTTGATATTATATGAAGATCTAGGTGATCCGCATTGTTCTTGCGTATATTGTGGAGCACAGATGTGGTATAATGAAAGACTGAGAAAGGATGTAAATGAATATGTTCCTAGATTTGGAATGTGTTGCCTCTAAGGAAAAATAAAATTGCCTGTCGTAGCGGAGCCACCCCCCTTATTGAAAAGCTTATTGGATGGAAGCCATCCTGATAGTAAGCACTTTCAAGCTCATATAAGAACTTATAATATGATGTTTGCTTTTACATCAATGGGCGGAAAGATAGATAGAGAAATCAATGATGGCAGATGTCCTTATGTTTATAGAATGGGTGGGCAGAACATTCATATGATTGGAAGTATCCTCCCTATGGAAGGAGCCTCTCCAAAATTTGCTCAATCTTCCATTAGGATTTTTAATTTGCAATATATTTATCCTAGCTTAAATATATAATAAATAATCCATTTTTTTTGTGATTCTCAGTAGCGACAATGGTGAATCACCCCCATTAAGCTCAACATCCTTGAATCCCTCCAAACTATGCTGGATGATAATAATTGCTTGGTGCAAACTTTTCGCAAGGCACGTGATTTCATCAGTTCACATGAGGGAGAATGTATTAATATTAAACTCATCCATCAAAGAGGACCAAACAGACGTCAATATAATTTGCCTACAAATCAAAATGAGATTGCTGCCTTAATTGTTGGAGACATTGGATCAATAGAACAAGGTCGAGATATAATAGTACAATATAGAACTGGTCTCCTTAAGCGCATTCATGAGACTCACCCTGACTTCCTCCCACTCCAATATCCATTGTTATTCCCGCATGGTGTTGGTGGCTATGAGGAAAAAATTCCTCATGTTCGAGAAAGATTTGCCAACCAAGGGAAAAACACATATGTCTCAATGTGAGAATATTTTGCGTACCTTATCCAAGATAGAATGGACAACTGGTCAGTAATACTACATGGAGGAAAACTTTTCCAGCAATTTATTGTAGATGCTTACATGATGATGGAATCTTGGAGGTTGGCTTACATCCGAAATCATCAAAAACAACTCCTTGCAGAGTTATATAGAGGACTAACAGATGTTGTTTTACAAGGTGAGACTGAGGCTGCAGCTAGAGGGAAAAGGATCATTTTGCCATCATCATTCACAGGGGGAGCTCGCTACATATTCAATAATTATCAAGATGCCATGGCTATTTGTGGATGGGCTGGGTGCCCTGATCTATTTATCACATTTACCTGCAACCCAGGATGGCCAGAAATTACGAGATATATACAGGATTTTGACACAAAGGTAGAGCACATACCACATATTCTTGATCGGATATTTAAAATGAAACTAGATCTTCTTATGAAGGATATAAAACGGGGGGATCTTTTTGGTCTAGTAAAAGGAGGTTAGTTATTTTCATATATATTATATACTTACTATTTGCATAATTAACTTTTACCCAAGGAATTTGCTCCTATTTTAATTGCGTGCATATAAATTTATATCATATTTATTAACCCAACTATTTTTTTTGTAGCTTTGTACACAATTGAATTTCAAAAAAGAGGTTTGCCCCATGCCCACATTGTTATTTTCTTAGCAACAAATAAGAAGATCATTATTGCTTCTGATGTTAATCAAGTTATTTGTGCTGAGATACCAGATAAGGATGTTGATCCTAAGTTATATCAAACAGTTAGCGACTTTATGATACATGGTCCATGTGGGAGTGCTAATCCTAAGTCTCCTTGTATAAGTAAGGGCACATGCAGTAAACATTATCCCAAAGAGTTTAATTCAACCACCATTATTCATGAAGATGGTTACCCAAGATACAAGAGACCAAACAACGGAAGACATATCATAAAAAATGGAATTCCATTGGATAACAGAAGTGTTGTCCCTTACAACCCTTACCTGTTGTTAAAATATCGGGATCACATTAATGTTGAGAGATGTAAAGAAGGTGATTCTATCAAATACTTATTCAAATATGTAACTAAGGGGCATGATCGTGCTACAACCACTTTCTATTCCCAATCTTCATCTAATAATAGTGATATGGTGCATGATGAGATCAAGATGTATTGTGATGTTAGGTATTTATCACCATGTGAGGCTGCTTGGAGGATATTGGGGTTTGATATTAACTATAGAACACCAGCAGTTGAAAGACTTTCTTTCCATCTTCATGGTCAACAATCAATTATGTATGAAGAGCATGAGGACTTAAATAATGTTGTCAATCGCAATACTGGAAAATTGACCCAATTTGAAGCATGGATGAAAGCAAATGATGATTTTGAGTCTGTACGATCATTAACTTATTCGGAGTTTCTTACAAAGTTTGTGTACAAAGAAGACACACAGATGTGGGACTTGAGGAAATCAGGTTTTGCTATTGGCCGATTGTATTATGTTCCTCTGGGGGTAGGTGAAGTCTTCTATTTACGCCTTTTGCTTGCATATGTTAAAGGTCCAAAATCTTATCGTGACATACGAACAGTAGATGGCGTCCACTATGCAACCTTCAGAGATGCTTGCTATGCGAAGGGTTTATTAGAAGATGATAAAGAGTATATTGATGCTATATCAGAAGCCAGCCACTGGGCCACACCAGAATACCTTCACCGTTTATTTGATACATTGCTCTTTTGCAATTGCATGAGTCGCCCTGAAATTGTATGGGCCCAGACATGGAAGTTAATGGTAGAAGATATATTATATAGGCTACAACATTTAATTAATAATTCAGGTAAAAGTAATAACATGATGCATTCATAATTATTTCTTCTTTCTATAAGTTCATATGTTCATCACTATGGTGTTAACTATTTTCCTTCAATGTGTAGGATTCAGCCTAAATGAAAAAGAATTACATGATCACACATTGCTAGAACTAGAGGAAGCATTGCATGCAAACGGTAGAAGCCTGTGTGATTTTCCAACCATGCCTTGTCCAAGCATGCCTACTAGATTATCTCTAGGGAATAAACTCTTGATTGTTGAAATGAATTACAATTTAGAAACTCTGTCACATGATTTACATTGTCTACTTCCTAGGCTTACTTCAGAACAAAGAAGCATATATGACACCATCATTGATGCGATCAATAAGTCTATCGGGGCAATGTACTTCATTTATGGTTATGGAGGCACTGGGAAAACATATATGTGGCGAACACTATCTACATCACTAAGAGTGAATCACAAGATAGTATTAACTGTTGCATCAAGCGGAATAGCCTCACTTCTTCTTCCTAATGGTAAGACTGCACATTCTCAGTTTGCTATACCTTTGACTATCACAGAAGATTCAGTATGTAATATTAAGCAGGGAACCCAATTGGCTGAACTATTATCTCAAACTTCTCTTATCATTTGGGATGAAGCCCCTATGGCAAACAAATTTTGTTTTGAGGCATTGGATAAATCATTGCGTGATATCATGAAACGGATAGACTCATGTGCCTTATCAAAACCCTTTGGGGGCAAAGTTATTGTGCTTGGAGGGGATTTTAGACAAATACTCCCTGTTATTCCTAGGGGTCGCCATTAAGATATTGTTTTTGCTAGCATCAATGCTTCTTACTTATGGAAGGAATGCAAGATATTTATGCTTACAAAAAACATGAGGCTATCCAGTTGTGCTTCCTCATCTAATACTGATGCTCTCACCGAATTTGCAAATTGGATATTATCAATTGGTAATGGCACTATTCCCATAGTGAATGACAGTGATGACTTGATTATTATTCCAAATGACTTCCTCTTGATGCCTAATGATGATCCATTGAAGTGTATTATTCAATCCACATACCCAGAGTTACTACACCATTTACATGACAAGGAGTACTTTAGTGAGCGTGCCATCCTTACTGCTACCTTGTCTGTTGTGGATGAGGTAAATAATCGCATGCTTGAAATGCTCCCAGGTGAGGAAATGGTTTACTTAAGTGCAGACAGTGTTTCTAAACAAGATGTAAATGTTAGTTCAATCACTGACATTTATTCGGTTGAGTTCCTAAATAAAATCACTATGTCAGGTTTGCCAAACCATCAGCTCAAACTTAAGGTAGGTGCTCCTATAATGCTCATGAGAAATATTGACAAATCCATGGGACTCTGTAACGGAACTAGGCATATTGTGACTAGGTTGGAGAAGCATGTTATTGGATGTGAAATTTTAGCAGGCCCACACTCAAACAAACAAGTTCTAATACCACGCATGACAATTACTCCATCTGATTCAAGCTATCCCTTCAAGCTTTGTAGACGCCAGTTCCCTGTTGTCCTTTCTTTTGCCATGACTATTAACAAAAGTCAAGGTCAAAGCTTGCTTAGTGTTGGATTATTCTTACCACGTCCAGTGTTTATCCATGGTCAACTATATGTAGCTGTTTCACGTGTTAGACGAAAAGAGGGGCTGAAGATTCTAATTTTGGATAGCGATGGACAACCTACAAACAAGACTTCCAATGTTGTGTATAAAGAAGTTTTTTGTAATCTGTAAACCTCATATGGAACTTATATTTAGATTTAAAAATTATTCTACTTTTTATATATTTGATCATTCATAGTTTATCATTCTCACTATTCCCACGCATTGCGCGGGTCCTGAACTACTTTCATCAAAATTTTCAAACAGACATGATCAAAATTTTTTTTGATAATATTGTTCATTTTCAAACTTTATGTCATGGGAAATGCATGTATATATATGATTCTTACCCAAAAAAAAAGTACTCCCTCCGGTCCTAATTATAAGGCAAAGTTGACTTTTTTGGAGTAATTAAGGAAGCTAATTAAAGTACTTTAGAGTATTTATATTTTTATTTTTTTCTTCAAACTAATTAGTTTGACTAACAAATTAATATATAATCTAAGGATATATAATATATGATATAATTAAGTAACTTATTTAGCTTCCTTAATTTTTCCAAATAAAGTCAATTTTGTCTTATAATTAGGACAGGAGGTAGTACAATTTAAACATGTTGAAATACGAGACTACGAGAGTAGCAATTTACCTAACTAATTAAATCATTTTTTTCATGTTACAGTGTGAGGTAACGGTTACACCACAACCATCCTCCACATTGAGAGTTCTTGGCACGATATTTACAGTTGGCGATCAATTTCTTCAAACCCAACAATGCACACTCTTCCATGGCGGTCTCGCTATTCCTTCTAGTTTCCCTGTGGCTCTGCAATTTTGCTTCTATATTTGCTTATCATTACCCATCTAGAGGTCTGTCTCTATCTCTCCGCGCATTGCGCCATAATAACTGACTTGCATTTCCCAAAACTTCATCAAACTCATTCTTTACTTGAGTGGGATTGTGGGTTTTTCAGGTCCTTCGCTTCGGCTTTCGAAACCTCTTGTTGGAGATGATGGAAGGGTTTATGCTTGTTCTGAGAATTATTTCTTCGCCTTTGAAAGTAATGGTTCTATCGCTTGGTCTGTTCATCTTGACTTCAAATGCAATGTTGCTATGGCCCCTCTTCATGGAGGTCCAGGCAAGGTAAGTCCTCTATTTACGTAAACTCTGTACTTTATATGTACTGTATATGGTTTTAAATCTTGACGCCTCATAACGAAATCCTGGTTTGATGGGCGAAGACAACTTTTGTTGTGGACGCCTAAGTCCAATGTTTGTAACCTGCTCGAGGATATGCTTGTCTTTTCAACATTATTTTTCTTCAACTTCGTCGCACTTGTCTTTGTCTTTCTTTCATATATACATTAGTTGTGCACTTCTCTGCCTACCTTGTCTATGTCTGCCATTCGGATATTTAATTCTTGGAAAAACTAATCTTTTTGTTCTAATGGTTTTGACTTGGTTATAACTCAATGCTGAAGCCATATATCATTTCAATATCTATAGTTTTGACTTGGTTACAACTTAATCCTAACTTGATGCAACTCAAGTCTTCAGTTTAACCATTAAAAATATTAATCCTTATATTCTAAAAAATAATTTATCAATTTCATGAAGTTTAGAGACTAAAGTTTTAATGGATAGTTAAAATTATAAAGATTGGGTTACAGTGAGTTAAAGTCTTGGGAGCAAGTTTCAGTTGAGTTAAGACTATAAGCTATTGTTGCACTTGTGTTAAAATTTAAGGACTGTGTTACTACTATAATGACCAAAAGATTTATTCTACCGTTTTTTTTCTTCCTTGTATGGTGGTGACATTTAAGAAACAGGAAAATTCTGTATTACCAACTGATTAGAAGCAATAGAAATTTCCAAAGGATTAATTACAACTCATGGAAGGCACTTCCAGATATATTTGGTTGCAGAGAACAGAGTGCTGGAGATTAAATTTGGAAGCCATGGAATTCCTGAGGCAGAGGCACACGTTTTCTTTGGCCCAGAGACAAATCAACAGGACACAGTTGAAATCATTGGAGTCTCTGTGAGCACTTTTAGTTCCACACTGTTCATCAATCTCAGGGATCGTGGTCTCTTTGCATACCAGTCCCATGGACGCTTACGTTGGAGTGTAGGACCTGTGTTTAACCAATCCGGCTAGCGTCAAGGATGCCGAAAAAATCTGACAAATTGTTTTTTCACTTCAGCCCCAGTGCTTTATCAATGTGAGGCTACTATATATGTAAGGTATTTTTCCATCCCTATTGATTGTTGAATTTTATATTTCTAGACGTATTTACTGAGTGAATAATTTGGATCATTTGCAAGCATGATATGAGTGCTTGTAGAACAAGTGAAATAAGTGAGAGATTGATAGATAAGAAAGAGGAGTAAAAGGAAAAGGACAAAATCAGTCTCGTGTGCATTCTTGTTCTCATTTTAGAGTCATTATAACTTGAAAGAAGTCAGATTAATGGATGATCAACAATAACAACAACATTTGGCCAAAAAAAAAAAAACAATAACAACAACAATATTTATCCTAATAAGTGAGGTCGACTATGTGGATTGTAAGATGTCATTATATTCTATCAACGACCAAATTTGTTAACAAAAAGGTCATATTCAATGACTTTGTTAAATATTCTCTTTGGTCTTCCTCTGCTTTTTTTCATAGAACTCAATATTGTCTAATCTACTCTCGTCACCGGTGCCTCAAACTTCCTTCTTTGTACTTGTCCAAACTACCTCAAACAATTTTCAGCCATTCTCTATTCAATGGGCGCCAAGTCTACTCTTTCTTTGATATGATCATTTCGAATCTTATCTTTTTTTGTATTGCCACACATGCATCTCAACATCTTCGTTTCTGCTACCCTAACTTTATGCACTTGTTGACCCTTTAGAGGCCAACATTCACTAAGCTTATTAGGTATTTGGTTCAACTAGCCGGAAGAAGCCTACAAGGGAAAGCGATGCTAGTTCCAGGGTTGCTCAAACTAAAACTGCAGATGTATTTTTTGGTAGATTTGGGGTATATAAAATGTGTGAACCAGCCCTACTATGATTAGATGCATAGTAAGACAGATTTTCAGCAACACGCCTACTATACCCACTCCTAACAAACTTACATCTCTACCAATTATGTAAAGCAGATATATAACCAAGGAATTCCTCCTACTTGATACTGCTAATTGTGTTCAAGCGAATTTCTTGTTTCTGTGCAGCATTATAATGACTAACTGAATGTGTGATGCTTTCTTCTTCTTACTTTACTGCTATGCTTTTGCATTTCAGATCTCAAACGCAGAAGGAGAACTATATTGTTTGTCAGTTCGCAGCCGTCAATTTATATGGATACAGGATTTTAGTTCATTAGACAAAATTTTCACAGTCACTCCAGGAAACAACGGTCATCTTTATGTAACTGTTCCAGTGAAGACTCTTGTATTGGCCCTTGATGTCTTTTCAGGTAATATCTTGTGGCAGAAGAACATTGGGCCATTGAGCAGAGCAGACAGTGCACCTGTAGTTGATTCTAATGGTAAGCCTTTGGCTTTCTCCTAATGTAAGAACCTGACAAGTATCAGTGAGGCTTATCCGTTGCTGTCATTTTTGCACTTCATAGGAACTTTTAATGTCAATAACATGACCCATTAACTGCATTAAGTAAGAACCTGACAAGTATCAGTGAAGCTCATCATATGAATCTGAAGGGCATGATATGACCATACTTACACTTTACATGTTTATTCTCTTATCTAATAATTTTATTTAAGTTCATGGGTCAATTTAAAACTTTTGCAGTCATCTTCTGATTCTCTGGAGCTAATGATTTATATATTTTCTGTCATAGGATGGGTATCTATTAATTCATTGGATGAATTCTTATACTCATTTTCACCAACTGGTTCTCTTCAGAAATTCTCAAGAATAAATGCAGAAAATGTTGTGATTCAAGTTGGTCCTATGCTTGATTGCTCTGGTTATGCAGTCTCTGTGTCCCAGACACAGATGGAAGGAAAAATCAGCTACGGTATCAATGAAAGCGCCCATGTTTCAGCGGTTCAACCTAAAACTGCTCTCTTCACTTTATTGGTTCCTACAACCGGGTCTATTTATTGGTAAGAAAGCCATCCATGTATGCATGTTATCTTTGGGAGAATCGTTATGAGATCTCAAAGAAGGAATGTAATAACCAAAAAATTCCAATAACAAGTGAGCAATATGCGCTTATTGTCATTTTCTGCACTGAAACTTGTTATCGTATACTGCTCATTTGTTGTAGGACTTTTTTGTGATTACATTTTTTCCTCATGTCCTTATAGTGATTCTTCCACTATCTTTCCTTGTCTGTTTATCATAAATTGTGTTTTTTTGGGTAACAAAAAGTTTTGATAGCTTGGAGCCTATCATAATTCTTTCAATGTTGAATGAACCTGGCCAGTTTTCATCTTTATTACAAAAGAGCGATCTTAGTCAATTTATAATCGATGAGGAGATTCTTCTGGCTTTTTTTGCAGCCTCAAGTATGAGCCTATTCCTTTAAATATCATAATTTTTTTTTTGAGATCACTTGATAACTGTTACTCTCTATACTTCTAATGTAGTGTGCAATAAAACATAGTAATCACGTAGATGAGTAATTTGCTTGAATGCACTAATGTCTTAATTATGATACCTAATGCAGAGACAGGCAGCCCACTGCAATTCCGTACAACAGGTAACCATTTTTGCTACTATAAGTTAAACTGAAATGTAGCTGTTGCATCATATAAGTGGTCTTTGATCTCTAAATTCCAGCTAAGTTTCACCTGAGAATTTCTCTCAACATGCGTGCCTGCTACTGTGCTCAATTAACTTGCTTCTTCTTGTATAAGTTCCTTGCTTGAAGTCTAATGGACTTTAAAGTGGAAGTTCAGTTTCAATAGATAATGCATTGGTGAAAAACCATCTTAGAAATGTCTATGGGGAGATAATTGCACACACACATAACATTAAAGTTTTATTTGAACATTGGTGAAAACTGTGAAGCTTCTCAAGTAAGATCTACAGGGTTACACACACACACAACTTTGAAGTGTTGTGCAAACGTACCAAGTAGGTGATTGTATCAGCCTTCTGAAGGCCAAGTATTGGAACCTTGATTGGTATGTTTCCTTAGGAATGTCACAATCCAGAGTTAAGGAACCATTAGAAGCAGAAGTTAAAGAAATCGAGAGATAAGACAGGGAATATGAAGATAAATGCCAGAATTTAGTTTTATGTCAGGTTTTTCAAATAAGACATGCGTGCTGTAACTGCCGATCTTTTTGGCAGTTCACATGCCACAAGATTTTGTGGTGTAAAACCTTTTGTTCATTGAAAGTTTTTTATCTAGTCCTATTTATAAGTCACTTCCAACATATTTCACCGAAATCAAGAAAAATCTTAAACCTCATTGACTATGCCTTAAAACTTGACAATTTTTCAAATGTATCCCTATTTGATATATGTTATACCACATGAAAACAAAGTCTACACAATAATAAATGAAATGTCAAATTATAGATTAATATGACAAATTTAATGATGTAACTTATTAACAGGACCAAAAAGAACATGATCTCTCTACAGTATAAATTGGACCAAAAGAAGTAGACGATACTAAGAAAGCCACATTTTCTTTTAATAGGAATTGGCTAAAACTCTGTAAACAAGCTGATTTGCACTTGGCATGTCTTCAAATTTATTCCTGCTGTTGCAACTTTTATGGCACATCAATTTATTTAATACCTCTGAGTTTTAATGCCGATTTCCTATAGCATATGCTGATATAATTTCAGCTGGATCACAGGGTTTGGTTTTCTAATATCTTCAATATTTTTCATTCCTTTACAGATCGGAAGCTTACCTCCAGCTGCGCTCAAGCAAGGACTGAGCTTGTGGATATCTATACAGGTTAAGTAAAACTATGTAAAGCAACCAGATAAAACTTAAGTTGTTCAACACTTGAAAGAAAAAAAATTTTCCTGCAGGAAATGAAAGGCCAATAATCTTGTTTCTTTTCTTCGAGTCAGCTCTTTTGGCAGCATTGGCCGGCGTTGTGAGATTCTGCTGTACATTCTGGGCAAAAAGGAAGATCCAAAATAAAGGCCTCGGAAGATTTCTAGAAAAGCGAGTAATCTCAATATCCTCCTTTACTTCTTGAGAAAATTGCCATGAGTCTCAAAGAAAGAATGTAATTACTAAAAAGTCCCAATGACAAGTGAGGAGGATGAACTTGTTATCATTTGCTATACTGAAACTTGTCATTGCATGCTGGTCACTAGTTATATAACTTTCCTGTGATTACATTCCTTCCTTATGACCTCATAATGATTTTTCATTACTTTTTTCTCCACTAATGGTGTCTCTTAAATCAACATCTGCAAAACTGGACATTTCAGCGCTCTCTTCAGCTCCAAAAGAAAGCATTTGACAGGAAGATCTCTGAACTCGAGGAAAAAGCCTTAAAGAAAGAAGAAACAGGCGATGAAGTTTATGAAAAGATGAACAATATGGTACAAGAAAGGCAATGCATTGAAAGGAAACTCTCAAGCACCTATAGTTTGGGACGAGACAAGACTAACTCACAATCAAAATCTCTTCTTCCTTTATATAAGGGAAGAAAAACTAAATCCTCCTTATTTCAGGGTAGTTTCCTGATATATCTCTATGCTTAGATAGCTTCCTGTGTTTAATTTTAAGCTTGTAAGCACTTCAATTGCACTAAAGCATGCTAATTAGGTCCATTTGTGTCAAAGGGTAATAGTGGAAATGATGAGTTGATTAATTGATAGGTCTAACTGCATTTTAACTAGCTGAAGTGTCTTATCTTTGTGATTATATGATACTCCCTGCAGTTCTTAAAATATGATATATTTAGAGAGTTGATCTTGATCTTAAATATAAGACATATTTTTTATATTTGTCAATGTTTTCCTAATTTATCCCTTTTGATGTTTCCTCAACAAGAATCAATGAAGAGAGGGAAGGAGAGAATTAAAGATGACTAAGATGTTTTAGGAAATACATAATATATTAACTAACTTAATTAATTTCTTTATAATCTAATCGAATTAGGTAAATATTTTTTATATTAAGGATAAGAGGAAGTATTACATTTGTTTGGTTGATTTTGTAGGTGAATTCCACACACTCAGCGATACAACTTCTGGAGAAAGTAGCACTGAAGAAGATAGCGGCATGCTTGAAGAAGGCATGGACTCATCTGATAGGGCAAAGGGAAAGACAGCTATGGAGGATGATGATGACACATCAAGTGATGAAGAGTATGTAAGGAGAGGGTATATTAGTGTATTATCAGAGGCAAAAGCTAGCCCTAATAAGGTATTCATTTCATCTCCTGAAGAACAAGAGAGATTTGGAGTGAGGTCATTTGAAGAAGGAGATCACAGAGAGGCTGTTCAGAGAAGTGGTAGCAGCACTTGGTTAAAGAGAAGAAAAACCTCATCCTCAATTAACTAGCAGAGAGGCCTATTCTAAGTGATCTCCTTCAGCAGTACTATTAGCTGTTGTGGTTATATGTATATGCACAAAAACCGGATGTGATTATATATATGTATGCACCAAAAACCTGGTGCCCATTATGAAATTAGAAGCTCATATTGAAGACTTTCAGTGCAAAAGGTCATTGGTCAAAACGTTTTAGGGCTTGTTTGTTTAAGCGTTTTGTACAAGAAAAACGCACTTATTACACAAGCCGAGAAAAAACTCCTCTCACATACTTACCTCGTAAACCGTGAATCACGAATTATAAGCGCGTTTTGGACAAAAATAAGCCATTCCAAACACACACTTAATGGTATCTGTGAGTTGTTGCCACTATATTTATACTCCTCCAGTGCATTTTATAAGATGTAAAGTAGTTTTAGACATTTTTGTAAGAAGTTTTGATATTTTCAATGAGTGTTAAATATTTTTTTTCAATACATGCACATATTTAATAAGTACTAGGAAGAGTTTTTAATGTCGGTCGCCTTTTAACATGAGTTTTAGAAAGGACGTTTGTCCACCTTTTAACATCAATTACAAATGACGTAAAAAGTAACTTTTTTGTTGGTTATTTACAAGTTTAAAATATAAAAAATTTCCCTAAACTTTGAGTCAAATGCAATTGTACATAACTTATTAACATATTAAAGTTTAAAAATAATCTTCTTAACCTTTTAAGCTGTTATTATAGAGCCCCTACCGTTCTTCCATTAACTTAGTCACTGAGATTGCCACACCATATTAATAAGTATTATGTGGCATCTCACATGGCTAATAATTTTACCCAGCTTGAATGACCAATCAAAAAGCAATTTTATCTTTTTTCTTTTTCAAAAAAAAAAAAAAAACCCCCAAAATGATTCACATAGTCATTCTGGCGAACACAATGATGGAAACCCAATAGCACGTTTGTAATTTCTGCCCCTAATGCCAAGGCTTTTAAATCTTGGATGCGTGAGGTTGTTTTAGAAGATGACACACTGAAGAAATGTAATCTCAAAACCATTAATAATAGTAGGAGAAGAAATTTTACTGGTTCGCAAAAAAAAAAAAAAAAAAAATCACTAGCGCTAAAAGTTCCCGCGCCACCAACCCACCACGGAACTTGTGAGCCTCCAATTAAATTGCAATAAGAAGATTGTAAGGTGTTTTGGAACTGCCTATTTCATGGCATCAGAGGAAGAACACGATCATTTTTGGGCTTCAATTCTCCGTCTTCCCTTGATCATTGTTCTGCAACTAAAATCAAAGCAAAAATTTGTCCCAAAAAAAATCAAAATAGAAAAAGATAAAATTAGATTTTGATCGTTATTAAATTTTTTATTCATGTTAAATGCCACATCATACTCATTTTTCTCAGGTGGCTATCTCAATTAGTAAGTTATGATGAGAGGAACTAATTGTAAGAGCTCTATGATCAAAATATAAAAGGTCAAGGAGGTTAATTATAAATGTTAATATGTCAGGTTGTCAGGATAGTTATTTACAATTGACTTAAAGTTTAGGAAATTTTTCTATATTTTAGTTCTGTATAATAAATAACCAACGGAGAAACTTAGCTTTGGAGGGGGAAAAAAAACCTCAAAACTCCGATCTGTGTCTCATAGAAGTTGAGAAGAGAAAGGTGAAGAAAGATCAAACCAACTTTGAAAACAAGAAGAGAAGTGATGGAGCACCGTGGAGTTTACTAACTTTTAGACTGGTCTCAAAGGCAATCCGTCTTAAAAATATCTTTTAGACCTCATGTATAAATAATTCGTCTACAGAGCTTATAATATTTGCAAAAAATGTCACTAGTCTCATTTTTTAGACCTTACCCTCTAATAGGTTCAAAACGGTGGTCTAAATTAATTATTTTGTACTAGTAAGAGTTATAGTAATAGATCCACGAACACAGATATGTACGTGTCTCACCTTGCCATTGGTGAAATTGGAGATTTGCATCTCATCTACATTAATGAAAGGGGGGGGGGGGGGAGGGAAGAAAGAGGGAGGGAGGGCGGGAGGGAGGGAGGGAGAGAGAGAGAGAGAGGTATGAACACTAGTAGAAAAAACGTGTTTTAGACCGGCCCATTTAGATCGGTTGTAGTGGATTAGATCTAAAAGAAATGCGCGGTGGCATTTTAGTAATTATAAACAAGTTGGGAGACCGGTTATTATAATAACGGGTCTAAAAAAGATTATTTAGACCGGTTCTATACTAATCGGTCTAAAAAAGTTAAGGATTTTATTTTTTAGACCGGTTAATAGGATAACTGGTCTAAAAAAAAGGGTTTTTAAGACCGGTTGCCTAACAACCGGTCTTAAAAGTGGACTTTTAAGACCGATTGCCTCACTTTTAAGACCGGTTGTTAGGCAACCGGTCTTTTTTTAGACCGGTTTCCCTATTAACCGGTTTAAAAAGTCTTCCCCAATTTAATTTTGCCGCGCCTCTCACTCTCGTCCCCTTCCATTCTGAATTCCCTTCCATTCTGAATCACCCAAGCAAATAGATCCCAATCTTTTCTGTCCTCAGCCATCGACTCCCCGTCCCTTACCTGATCCCATTCTGAATCGAGTCCGTCGTTGCTCTTCGGTCGCTGTCATACATTGCTTCAGCTGCTCGTGGTTGTCGTCGTGGGTGCTGTATGTCGTCTCTTATTCACTGCATTTCTTAATGTGTGGTTTTTTATTAGAAAATTATAAGTTATTATGAGATTGTGTTCTTTTCCTTTCACTGCTAATATTCACTTCGTAGCAGTCTATCGTTCATTTTGTTGTCAATAAACCATTGTCTGAAGGGAATGTAAGTATTTGAGTTGTAGCTATATTATTGTGTATATGTGTGTGTCTCTTTCTAGCATAAATCCTATCTTTATGTTTTCCTCTTTGTTTTTCCTGCTTCTGTCAAGCCACTTGGTGCCAATCAATTGCGAATTGGCACCATTATCTGGATTTTGTTGAGAATGATTCTTATATGTTAAGAATAGATGAATTAGTTTATGCACGCCAATTTTATCTCCCATTTTTGAAGTGAACCCTCTGATTGTGTATTAGTCTATGCAGTATTCCCAATAAAGTATTTTCCCCAATTCTGGTTGTTGCTTCCGCCCCTTAGATAGTCTAATTTTTCCTTGATTTTTTGTTTCTTTCATTGACAATGGGCTATAAAACTTTATGACATGTGCTTAATTGTTTGTGCCAGCTGCCCTGAATACTGGATGCGTTAGGTGGCTTTCATGGAGACTAAGGGAGGAAGAGAAATTGCAATCAGCATACAACATTAGACCAAGCTTTTACGGTTATTGGCAAGTATCGAGAAAGGTATGTAGAGCTCTCTTTTGTGCGTGTGTTTTTTGTGCTTGACAAGTGACAATTCATTAATGTGGGTATTTTTATTAAGTAAAGGAGGGAGTAATATATATGTGCATGTCAGGAAACCATAGTACCTTTCTTAGGTGATATCTCAGGATAATAATGATGGGAGGCCGAACAGTGTGAAATATTTACTCCTTTGGTCTTGGTCTGAGAGGTTTTAAAGGTGAAATATTTATTTTGGCCTTGGTCTGAGAGGTTTTGATGCTTTTCTTTTTTCTGTAGAGGATGAGCAATTTCAGGTTGTTTAGGCAGGATTTGGTTTATTATATATCCCTCTCCCTCTACACCGTTGGCCTCCCTCCAATTGCAGGTTTGTTTGTTTTTTTTAAATACAATGCTTTAGTTTTAAGACATTTAGTATATAATTTTCATTTTAAGACATTTGATAAGTTAACTGTTATTTTTTTAGTTGTACTATATTGATAAAAAATTAACCTTAATTACTATAATAGTATTACTAATAAGGAAGCAGACATAAAAAACCAATGTGAAGGAAATTGAGGAACATAGGGGTGTAGACTTATGATGTGAGAAAGTTCCTATGGTTCAAAGATGTTAAATTATGTTATGAGCAATTCACATATTGAAATGTTATCAATATAAGTTTTTATTTTAAAAATAGGTGCATATGTCTTGATTGAATCGAGGAATTTGACCTAATGGATATAAATAAATGGACCTAAGCTTCATCTATTTCTTTTTCATTGATTATTATATCAAATAGGTTCATGAAAATTTAATCAAAGTATTATTACAAACCCCTGAATTGGGTGAAAGGGATTCAATTTAATTAAAACTTTGAATCATGTATTGATGGTGACCGAATAAATCTGATTGACATATATTGAATGCCAATGTCAGTGCCTTACCTTAAATTTAACATTTGCAGTTAATTTGACTGTTTTTTGGCCTTGAAGTGCGAGTGTGATAGAAAATGATTATAAGAGCAATGTTGCCAGCTCTTGTCATTACACATTCAATATGCATGATTGGGGTTGAGATCTAACTTCCTCAACCCCATTCATATAAATTTTTGGCCAAAATCTTTCTTATATTTCAAAGAAGTAAAAAAGTCAACACTCTTGTTTATTCCATTTCTTGCTTTCCTCCTGACTTACAAGCAAAGCTATATAATAATGATTGTGAATTCTGTTTTGAGCTGAATTCTGTGTTAATGGATCACAACTAATGAACCTTTTCAATCCTGCCTTTTCCAGGGGAAAAGTAGAAAACAAAAAAAAGGTGTTGGAATATATGGATCGTAGTTGGATACAAGCTAAAAGGACGAGTGTTGAATATGATGTTGGGGTGAGGGGTTTTTTAGACTTTGCAAAAAGAAATGCCGATGATGATAGTAGGATGTTTTATTGCCCTTGTGTAAAATGTTTGAATGAGAAGCGATTAAGTGCTGCAGATATATATATATATATACATTTAATTTGTGAAGGGTTTTGTAAGACATATGTAGTATGGGTATGGCATGGTGAACAATTAGAAATGCCAAGTGCATCTCAATAGGGGAAAGTGACTTGTGATGATGATAATGACACGGATATGGATGATCGGATAGAGGATATTATTCGTGATGTAGGAGAAGAGGCTTTTGAACAATCACATGCATATGGTAATATGTACAGTGATGCTGAGATGCCGTTATACCCAGGGTGTAAAAAATACCAATTGCTGAATGCTGTATTTAAATTGGTAAGCTTGAAAGCACGGCATGGATGGAGCGACAAGAGTTTTTCAGAAACGCTTAAGGCCTTTAAAGACATGCTTCCTGATGATAATGTGTTGCCTTGTCGATACTATGATGCTAAGAAAATACTATGTCCACTAGGGATGAAATATAAAAAGATCCTTGCTTGCCCTAATGATTGCATATTGTATAGAAAAGATCATGAAGAGAAGGAGCAATGTCCGATATATGAAACTCTGAGGTATAAATCAAATAAGGGCCCTGCAAAAGTGTCGTGGTATCTTCCAATCATTCCAAGGTTCAAGCGCCTGTTTGCCAATGAAATTGATGCCAAAAATTTAAGATGGCATGCAGATGAGAGGATTTCTGATGGAAAGCTTCAACATCCAACTGATTCTTCTCAATGGCAGAAAATCGATCAATTATTTCCTAGCTTATGGTAGCCTAAGCAGTATACATAGTTCATGGCCTGTTCTGTTGGTAATTTACAATTTATCTCCTTTGTTATGTATGAAACGAAAGTACATTATGTTGTCTATGTTGATTTCGAGACCAAAGCAACCCAGAAATGACATAGATGTTTACCTAAAACCCTTGATCAAAGACTTGAAAGAGTTGTGGGATAAAGGTGTCGATGTTTTTGATGCGAACAACAAGGAGACTTTTAATATGCGAGCAATGATCTTTTGTACTATAAATGACTTCTCTACATATGGGAACTTGTTAGGATATAGCGTTAAAGGCCACAAAGCTTGTCGATATGTGAAGAAGGCACATGCTACTATCAACTTCAACATGGAAGAAAGACGGTTTACCTTGGCCATAGGCGATTTCTTAGACGAAGCCACCTTTATCGTAGATTAAAAAAGCTTTTTTCGGTGGCCAAGAGTTTGAAGATGCTCCAGAGGCATTGACTGGGGAGAAAATTTATGAAAAGGTGACAAATATCAATACTATGTTTGGTAAGTCATCAAAGAGTAGAAATGAGAAAAATATATGGAAAAAAAGGTCTGTCTTCTTCGATCTTCCATATTGGCACAATCTTGACGTCAGACACTGTATTGATTTCATGCATGTGGAGAAAAACGTATGTGATAGTATTGTTGGGACACTGCTCAACATACAAGGAAGTTCTAAGGATGGCGTGAAGGCAATATTAGACTTGCAAGAAATGGAAATACGAGAAGATTTACATCCAAGGTCATATGGTAATAGAACGTTTTGTCCTCCAGCTGCTCATACTTTGTCTAAGGTTGAGAAAAGAAGCTTTTGTGAGTGTTTACATGGTACTAAAGTTCCCTTAAGGTATTCTTCAAATTTTAAAAAGCTTGTATCGATGAAAGACTTGAAGTTAGTAGGGCTAAAGTCTCATGATTGTCATGTCTTAATGCAACAACTACTCCCAACAGCTATTTGAGGCATTGCCGAATATGATCTTCAACACATATTGACTAGACTTTGTTTCTTCTTCAATGCCATTTGTTGTAAAGTTATTGACACGGAAAGATTGGAGGAATTGGAAAATGAAGGATATATGATCTTGTGCCAGCTTGAGAAGCTTTTTCTTCCTTCCTTTTTTGACATCATGGTACACTTGATTGTTCATCTAGTGAGGGAAATAAAGTTGTTTGGCCCTATCTATTTCCAATGGATGTACCCAATCGAAAGAACTATGAAAATACTAAAAGGGAATGTGAAGAACCCCAACCGGCCTGAAGCATCTATTGTTCAAAAATATGTTTTTAAAGAAGCTATGGAATTTTGTCAACATTATTTGTCAAATGTACGACATATTGGCCTTCCTAAACGTCATGATTAAGAAGGGGGTAGACGCGAGGCAACAGTAAAAAGCATAGATGCTAATGAATTGCAACAAGTCCACTTGTACATCTTGAACAATGTTGATGAAGTTCAATATTACATGAATGCCCATAAAGAAATTGTATGGAAACAAAATAGTCGAATGATTGAATAAAGATTAATTAGGGAGCATAACAGAACTTTTGCACATTGGTTCAAACAAAAGGTTGACAGAGAAGAATGTGTTTATGATACAATAAACTGATTAGCACATGGTCCTGAAGTTGATGTCATAAGTTGGACTTCATTTGTGATCAACGGTTATACCTTTTACACGAAGTCCCTAGATGATAAGAGCACCGTTCAAAACAGTGGTGTTGTATTAGTGGCTGAATCTATGCACTTATCTAGTTCGAAAGATAAGAACCCTACATTGGCTGCCATACCTTATTATGGGGTGATTGAAGAGATTTAGGTGGTTGACTATGTTAAAATTAGATTTCCCATTTTTAAATGTAAGTGGGTTGATGTCAATAATGGTGTGAAGATCGATAGATTAGGATTTACATTAGTAGATCTGAATAGTAGAAGTTTTGGAGATGAACCTTTCATTATGGCAGATCAGGCGCAACAAGTGTTCTATATCACTGATCAGGCAAATAAAATGTGGTCTGCAGCTTTTCAAGGAAAAAGGGTCGTTGATATTGATAAGAAAAGTCGCTCAAATTATGATCTTCTTGAGACTCCTTCTTTTTCTAGGGGTCTACTAGAATTGAACGAAGAAAATGAAGCAGATAATGCACACGACACAAGAAATGATCATCACGAGGGAATATGGGAGGATATCTCTTTATGATACTACTTTGAACTTAACTAACTAAAGTAATTATGATTATGATTTATATCCAAAGAATATGTTTAGTTATTTTATCGATATAGTCTTCACATGTCATAGCTTAGGATTTATCTTTCTTTGTTGTCGTTATAGGCAAATGACGAATCCCCAGTGCCCTAGTGCAAAGGATCAACCACCTATTGCACCTCTGAGTTAGCCACCTAGTGCTCAGGAGAGTCAGCCACCTAGTGCTCAGGAGAGTCAGCCAGCTAGTGTTAATCAGGGTGAGCCTAGCAATGCTCGGAGCTAGGGTTATAGTGAGTGCAGTAGCCAGTCTGTATGGAGGGGTAGACGTGGCACATGGTTGACAGACATTTCCCTCAGTCGGAGTGCAGGCCAAAAGATACCGATTGAGTTTGATAGATATTGGAAACCAATCGGTCCTAATGCCCAACGGTATAGGAGTTTTATTGGCCTCCTTGCACGCAACAATCTGAGCATCTTGATAGAGGAGTGTAGAAATGTCGATGAAAAGGTGAAGAAACATATTTGGGACACTATACAGGTATATAATTCTCTTATGTATGTAATTAATTATTATCAAATATGTCACAAATTTGTCACTTACTCCTTCAATGCATGCATTCCAGCTCACGTACGGCGTTCCTCAGAGTGAGATCTTGTACAACAAGACAATGACGTATTTTTATGAGCGCTGGAGCAAGTTTAAGACAAATCTAACCAACAATTACATTCATATCGAGGTGAAAGATGGTCTGCCTCGTCCTAATTCGTGCGACCAGTATACATTTCTTGATTAAGCAACTTGGCAAGCATTTGTTAGGCTTCGGACTACTCCAGAATCTTTGGTTAGTTGACTTATTTTTCGTTTTATTTACTTAGCAATTATCTTAATTGATTATAACACTTTCCTTTTGTATCATTTTTTATTCACAGGCAAAAAGGCAAAAAGCACAAGAGAGTGGTAGAAAGAATGATTGCCCTCATACAATGTCTCGTGGGGGTTATGCAAAGGCTGAAAGAGACTTGTTGGCGGCCAGACGAAGAGATTGGAAGAAGCATCTCAATCCGATCCTTCTGTTCTTCTTTCTCCACCATCTCCGATTTGTCGTGAAGAAAAATGGCAATTTGCCCACCAAAAGAGGAGTGGGTCTTATACTAGTGAACAATCTCCTATAGTAGGTAAAAGAATTGTAAGTATATATCGTTGCTGTTATTAATTACATAAGAAACGTACATCATTACTTATAGGGATACGAGAATACTTTGGAGGAACTTAGAAAAAACAAGTTGAGGGATCTTTTAAGTCGGAGGGCAGGAATGATATTCTAACAGTTGCTACTAGCAAACATGAGCATCCAGGTCGTGTTAGGGGAGTTGGAGGAGGGGTAGGGATACGGGATTACTTTGGAGCCCCCGTACGCCATTCCTCAAACATCGTGACTAGGGAGGAATTGGAGACTATGTTGGCCACTGCAAGAGTAGAAGCAAAGGCCGAGGCTGAAGCATCATTTGATACACTATTAGAGACCCGGTTGAGCAAGATGAAAGAGGAAATGATAGTGTTTATGAGCTCAAGACAAGATACTAGTGCTCCCCAACCACAATCGATTGATCCTAATAAGCAGAGCACTAAAGGGAGTTGTTGCAATATCGGGCAATCATCAGAGGGTCCTGCAAGAGAAATTACTGAGCCTTGTGATATTTTTGTCAAGGATCCTCTGAGACGGTTAGTTGCACGGGGTAGTGTGCATACCCTGGGATCAACTGTCCACCACCGACAAATGGAAGCTGATCAAGTCCGAGTGTCAGTTGACGAGGTGATCATTGCAGATGCACCTGTCCCTATCCCTTCTGATGAATTCAAGATTGTAAGCGATGTCCTGGGTACGTTCATCTTGTAGCCAACGAACCTTGTTTCTATTCGAACCGACAAAAGTCCGATCAAAGCCCCACTAAGTCCAGCTCCCTTCACTCAGCAAGAAGTTTCACAGCCTCTATTGAATATCATGCAATAAGTGATTCTGATGGCATATGATACATCCTTTAAAACAAGAGATTAGCCTATGGATTCAGTTGTTAGACAGTCAGGGGTGACATGCTATCTTGAGAGGGATGATTTGATATCCCTAGTAGCTCCTAGACAAAATCTTACGATTGGAATTGTCCAACTGTTCTTAATGTAAGTATCTTCTGCAGTTCAAAGTAAATATTTTAAAAGCTTCACCGTTTACCTTTTATTTATATGCTTGCATTATTGTAGGTACATGCATCGTAGGTTGGTCTCCTCTGGCAAAAGCGAAAAATTTGGATTCTTTTGCCCCCATCACATCCAAAAGAAAGGGACCACTGCTGCTATCAGACATAAATACTTATCAGAGAGGCTTAGTGAAATTGGAACTGAGTGTTTCTTGGCTCCATATGTGCATGGGTAAGAAGCAAACTAATATTTTATAATTTATATAATGTTTTATTTTTGCTTAATATTCTTCTTTTTTTTTCAGTGATAATTGGCAGTTGCTTCTTCTATGCAAGAGTAGTTACACTGTCATCCTCTTATGTTCCCTCCACTTCAAACCAGGGAATGATTTGAAAAACACCATAAACTCATTAGTTTTCTTGCATTATTACCTTTTGTATGCAAAGTTTATGGAATTTGTGTAAAACCAATAACCTTTGTCATTGTGGTGATCATAGGGCTATGCAGACATTCCTACACACTGCTTGTGGTAAGCATGTTCGTGACTTAAAGGACCTTATATGGATCATGCCAAAGGTTAGTACATATTGATTTGTTTAACGAAGGTAATAAGCCATGCCTTTATATTTGTTTTAATGATATCATGTTTTTTCTCAGAGCCGTAGGCAATCACAGGGGTCCAACTTATGTGGTTTTTATGTTTTGAGACACATTTACAATATTATCATTCTAGGCACGACTGAATTTACTCAAGAGGTAAATTTATATTTCAGAACTTTTGTATTACTTTATTGTTTTTAAGTTACTAAGTTAATGTTTCATTTGGTTTTGGTGTTACAGATGTTTGATCTTGCTGATCCCTTTCCTGAAGAAGATATTGATTTCATTCGCACATGTTGTGCTGAATTCATCTATGAGCTATTACAAAAATAGTGAGTTTTTGAATCCAACGTTACATTGTACATTATTGTTCTCATATGTATTGCTAACAAGGTTTATGTATCTGTGTAGGACAATTTTTGTGATATGGGTGATACAGGAGGAATGGGATTTGAGGGATTGACCTTTGTAATTTTTCTTCCCTTTGTATTTTGTAAAGTTGAAGAATTTCTGCTGTTGCTTGTATCTATACTTGAATTTTATTGCTGCCATTGTCATTTCAAAGTTTCGCATCCATTTCTGAGAAAATTCTTCTGTTTGGACATTCCTTCATGTTTTTAGTTTTAGACAACTTCATGTTGCACATTGAAATTGCAAGAAATGGAGTGAATTTGGAGTTCCTAGAATCTGATTTTAACTTGTTGCTTAAATTGTGACATTTGATCTTGAACCTTGTTCTATACTAATTACCATTTGTTGGAAGTTTATTTAAAGTCACCTGGCTTACACCTTTATTTGTGCTTGTTGTTGATCTTGCTGCTGTCATTGCTTTTATGAAATCTGTTATGTTGCTTCTGTGCAATCTGTTACTTACTTCATACTTAGGGAGTTGCATATAGATAGACAAATACATGCACTCTATTTCATCCATTGCATTTTGCATTATTCTCTATTGCTTCAAGATTCATTACTGCTGTCATTTGGTCCTCCTTACTGTCTAATTGCACTGTTGGTGTTATTTAGTGCTAAACTAAGGTTGGTCATTACCTTTGGCTAAATTCTTGACAAATTTGCTTGCACTCTACTTGTGACATAGGGACTGAAACTACAAGTGCATTTGGGCTGAAATTGAGCCAATGGAGTTTACATTAAATGCTGCCATATTTTCCATACTGTAATTAAAGTGATGCAAATGAATCATCAATGTGTGACTGGCTTGTATAAAAATTTGTTGCTACTATAGACTGCTGCTTTTGAATATTACAATTGAAATCTGTGATTGTTCTGTACTGCTGTTAAAATTGGAGCATCCAGTGCGTGTATATATAAAAGGGACGTTTTTAAAAAAAATAGAAGCTTTAAGACCGGTTGTAGCCACAACCGGTCTTAAAGTATTTTAACACTTTAAGACTGGTTGTGCTTACAACCGGTCTTAAAGGTCAGACCTTTTAAGACCGGTTGTAAGCACAACCGGTCTTAAAAGGTCTGACCTTTAAGGCCTGTTACGGGTAGAACAGGTCTTAAAGGTTACCTTTAAGACCGGTTTTAAGAACAACCGGTTTTAAAAATATGACTTTTAAGACCGGTTATAACAATCGATCTAAAAAATAACAGAATTTTTAGACCTGCTATAACAAGACCTATTTCACAACCGATCTAAAAAGTATTTTTTAACCGGTCTAAAAAGTCAATTTTCTACTGGTGGAAGAATCATTTTAGATCTGCCTCTCACCTTGTCGTTGGGGAAATCAAAGATCTATCTCTCTTCTTCACTCTCTAAAGCAGATCCATGACCAGCATTATCAAACAATAACCCGACAAGATAGAATGCAAAAAAACAAACAAAGAAAACTTACAATAACTGTGAGACGGTGACGACAACGGCAACGGAGAAAAGTGGAGACTCCTAGAAAGCTTGGGATAAATGTCGGTGATGAGGGGAGGATGAAGGTTCAGGTGGGGTATAGTGTAAAAGTTAAGTGACTAGACTTTTAAATTTTAAACTGATTGGACTTTTAACGTCAGTTATTATAAAAACCAACGTTATAACTCAAAACAACGCCGCTTTTTTGTATGATGTCGTTGTTTCTCAGCCTTTATTCACCAGTTTTTTTCTGTCACGACTTACGACGTCGGTTTTCCAAATAACTAATGTTAAAACTCTTCAAAATATTACAAAAATGCCAGCACCATTTTTTAATGTCAGTTTATTATATAACTAATGTTATAATCATGTTATGTAGTAGTGAAGGGTAGTGAGAGAGAGTAGAAATTAATATGATATTAAAGTTTAGTGTGGTTGATAAAAATAATATTAGAAATCACTTAAATTTTACAAAAAAAAAAGTTGACTGTTTTTTTTATACATATGATTTAGTTAGAAACACCTTTAACATGGGGAGTAGAAGACATTTAAAATTGTTGAGTGTGTAATTAAAATTCCATCATGTGATAATACTTCTATTTTCTTCATCTTCCATCAAATTCAAAAGCAAAATCTTATTTGGTTACTTGTTTTCATGTGGAAAATAATTGCCAAGTGACTAAAATTAAGCCGATTGAATTCATAGATTGGTATGAATCGCTTCCTTACTACTGCCCCAACCACCACAGGACATATTTGCTCCTCTTTCTGTACTTAATATAAGATATATTTTAAGAATTGATTTTGATCTCAAATGTAAGACATAATTTTTATATTTATCAATTTTTTCCTAATTTATCTTTATTGTCTCATTGATATTCCCTCAACAATAATCAAGAAGGAGAGGAAATGTAGGAATTAGATAACTAAAGTGTTTAAAAAAATTTGTCATATTAACTAACTCAACTAATTTTTTTAATATAATTAAATTAAATTAATATATATTATATTTAAGACTGGATCGGAGGAGTATTAAATTAATTTGATTACAGTAAAGTCAGCGATGGTAGAGTTTTGAAAATCAAATATTCTCGAACGTTTAAATCCTTTAATATTCATATTTCAAAATTCGTTTTGAACATATACATACCAAGATTCGCACGTCTTCTGCTGATCAGCTTTTTTGTCAAATGCCACACACACACACACACACACACACACACACACACACACACACACACACACACACACACACACACACACACACACACACACACACACACACACACACACACACACACACACACACACACACACACACACACACACACACACTCTCTCTCTCTCTCTCTCTCTCTCTCTCTCTCTCTCTCTCTCTCTCTCTCACACACACACACACACACACACACACACACACACACACACACACACACACACACACACACACACACACACACACACACACACACACACACACACACGAGCGCGCGCGAGTTAGTGTAATTTTGGTTTTTATATTTGGCCTCAGTTTAATTTTGATTCCTATAGTTTTAAATCATAAGTTTTGGTCCCTTAAGATGCAAAATGGTTCAGGTTTTTATTAAAATATAGGAGTTAATATTTTAGATAGAAAAAAGACTTAGGGGACTAAAACCTATGGTTTTAAAAATTATAGGGATTAAAATCAAAATGAGGAAAACTATAAAAACCAAACATTGTATTGATGCTGCACAAACACACAAATACTTCTTCCAATCCAAAATATAAGTCACTATCAACTATCTTTACCAAAACCAAGGAAGAATAAGAATGGTAACTCATTAAGGGTTTATTTGAGTTAGCGTTTAAAAAACATGTTCATACAAGTTGAAATAAAACTTCTCTCACATACTTACTTCGTATAGAGTAAATCACGTAAGAAAAATAATTTCCACCACTAATCTAGACATATACTAAAGTACGTAGTGACAAAAGTGAAAGTTGATAACTCATTAAATCAATCTTAAGTTAAAAAGAATTTCAATTTTTCTCCTATTCAAATCTATCTTGTAGGTCCCCTTTGTCGATATATCCAATGTGTACCACCAATAAATAGTGATAAAAGTGAAAGTTGATAATTAATACTCCCTCTAATTATTAATATAAGATATATTTAGGGAGTTAATATTAATTCTAAATATGAGTATAAGACATTATTTCTTATATTTGTCAATCTTTTCATAATTTACTTCTATTGATATTCTACCAATAATAATAAAAGAGAGTGAATGGCAAAAAAAAAAAAAAAACAATAATAAAAGAGAGTGAAGAAGGGAATTAAGAACTAGGGTGTTTTTTTAAAATACATGTTATATTAACTATTTTAACTAACTTTTTAATCTAATCAAAGTAGGTAAATATGTCTTATATTAAGGATTGAAGAGAGTAACTCTATAAGTAACTTGTATTATATTATGAACCAAAATATTTATTTCTAAAAGGCGCCTGCTATATTTTGAACAAGGAATTACTTGTATATTCAACTTGTAACATTATGATTCTCTCAAATAGATATATTTTGAGTGTTTGGGTAAGCTTTAAATCGCAGTTTCAAAAAAAAAAATTTCCGTAAATCGAGACAAAACTCCTCTCACATACTTACCTCGTAAATTATAAAAGCTATTCTCCAAAAGTTAATCCAAATACACACATACAAGAAGTCTTAATCATGAATTGCGTGCTTGAAAACTTCCATAGGGAATATTTTGGTGCATTAATTTCAAATTTGAAATGTATAAATCCTTTTAGAATTATATATAACAAGACAAATTAGATTATCACGTGTAAATCGCGGCATTAATTAATTAACTAAAAATCTTTCTTTTCCAAATCCAATTAAAAGAAATTAACCCAAAACTCTCCCGTTCCTTTCCTTATAATAGATCATTGAAGCAACTTGAATTCTGCGGGAGAAGCTTATATGTACACTGCAAATTTTCTCTTCTATAATCTTCCATTATTAATATCTCCTCCAACTAATAATAATCCTTTAAGGTTGTAGCCATGCCAAAGTCATCTTCTTTGATTTCTCGTATTCCTATTCTTAATTCCCATAATAATCACCAATCCTCTCTCTTTCCTGACGCTTCTGAAACCATCTCAGATTCAACCAATCTCATTCCTAAACCTTCTCAAGTTCTTTCAAACACAACCAAACTTCTCACTGAACCTTTCAAGATCCTCTCCGAGACAACCAAGATCCCCACTGAACCTACCAAGATCCATTTAGACACGACCAAGATTCTTCCAAATCCTTTTAAAGTCCTTTCAGACACAACCAAGATTCTCACTGAACCTTCCAAGATCCTCTCAAACATGACCAAGGTTCTTCCAAATCCTTTTGAAGTCCTTTCAGACACAACCAATATTCTCACTGAATCTACCAATGTCATGTCATCAAACTCAACCAAGCTCATTCCTAATCCTTTTAAGATCCTTTCAGACGCAACCAAACTTATTACTGAACCTTCCAAGATCATCTCGGAAACTACCAAGCTTCTTAGTAAACCTTCCAAGATTCTCTTAGACACAACCAAGATTCTTGCAAACCCTACCAAGATTCTTTCTAAGGCTTCCAAGATACTGTCTCTGACCAATCTTCTTACTGAATCTTCCAAGATTCTGTCCACATCACTTTCATCAGTCACCAACATTTCTCTCATATCATCAATGCTAACCGAAGTTCTAATTAACCCAATACACATGCTACTTGAGCTCTTAATGCTACTCCCTTTATCATTTTTTATCATCGGGCTGGCCGTCGCCGGAACCGTGCTGGGTCTGATCATTTTGTTGCCGTTGATCGTGGTACTAAGCCCTGTTTGGGACCCATCGAGCACAGTTCTCTTCGTCGTTACTGTTGGATTCTCATCCATGTGTGGATTTGTGTTTGTAAGTGTTAAGGTCGTGGCATGGCTTGCGCAACGTTTCTTTAATGTTAATTAATAATAATGTTGAACATTTTCAACAAAATAATGGTTGAACCTATAAATTTGTATTCTCTTTTCATTTCTTCTGGTATTTTTTTGAACCTTTTTCTTCTTGTATCGAAAAGAAAAAAAATTGATAATTAATTGTGTTTAGTACTCTCTCTGATCTTTAATACAAAACATATTTACCTAATTTGATAGATTAATTTTTTTAACTGAATAATTTGATAGATTAATGAAGTTAGTTAATAGGACATATATTTTCTAAAACATTTTAGTCATCTTCATTAATTCTCTCATTTCCACTTCTCCTATTATTGTTGGTAGAGGTTTAATAAGAGAAAGTTATGAAAATGTTGACAAATATGAAAGATATATATGTATTATATTTAGGACTAAGATCAGCTCTCCAAATATATTCTATATTAAGGACCGGAGGGAGTATATATATGATTATGATGTTTTCTATGATGTATTAAAAACATTTATTCAACCAACTTACGTTGATATGAATAATGGCAGCTCTTATTCTTTGAGCATAGTTCGAGATAAAAATTAGTCTTTGCTGACGGTAATTTCATAAAAGAAAAAGTATTTACAAAATGTTTGAATGTGTCATCTGTGTGTTGGTAATTCAAATGTCTCTTTTTGATTTATGAATTATGAATTTTGTACAATTATTAATTTGTTTTCCATTTGAGTTTGCCTCTAGATTTAAGAATAGAAGTTTAATACTGTTTCTCATCAACATATTTTATAATAAGATGAGTAAAAGTTTTAACAATAAACTACACTATTTATAAATCATAAGTAATATCACTCGCTTTTCATACGATCCATACAAATATACAATATATTAGAGCATACTGCAGTTCTTTTAAATAAGAAACATTTATTTTTGCAAAAAAAAAAAAAGGAATAGAGTTACTATAATATT
Source organism: Inga oerstediana (assembly GCA_963210345.1). Classification (NCBI taxonomy): domain Eukaryota; kingdom Viridiplantae; phylum Streptophyta; class Magnoliopsida; order Fabales; family Fabaceae; genus Inga; species Inga oerstediana. The sequence goes on from OY723401.1 coordinate 70,913,921, forward strand.
ATTACCACACATAGTTAGCAAATAACGGGCGTTTCTCATAATCATACATAGAATTCAATTATGAGGATAAAATAATGAGCACATAATAATCAACAAAACAATCCACGCGAATTATATTTATAAATATTTATTTTTTCTTGGTAAATAGTTTATCTTATCAATCAACTAATTTTACATGAGAATGACATACGTTTTAGATTGTTAAATCTTATGCGGATATTTTTATACTAATCTTATCCCGATGTTTGGAGACAATATAGAGGTTACGTACTAACAAAGTGACCTAATTAATTAACTAAATCGAACAGCTCCTGTATTCATGTTTAGGGATAAAGGTCATTGTTGCCCCGGAAGTATATCGTTAGGGCCAATTCTGCCCTGAAAGTATTTTTAGGACCAATTTTGTCTCAGAAGTTTCAAATTTGGAACAATTTTGCCCTTACGTTAGTTGACCGTTAGCCGGGGTTGGTTGACCATTAGTAAGAGCAAATTTGCTCCAAATTTGAACCTTAAGGGGCAAAATTGCACCTTAACGCAATGATCGTTACTCGGGCACATCGGACACTGCTCTTCTAGCCGCTGGACCCTACCTTTGGTTGAGCCAAGGTGTGCAGGCTGTTAAACAGAAAAGAGAACTCTTTCTGAGGCCCTTGCCGACATCTCCGAACTCACTAACATTACTGTCAACTGTCACATCCTGGTTTAGGAATTTTGACCCAATTCTCTTTTGAAGTACGCTTGCTGCACGCTATCAGACAGGCTTCCCCCATCTCTTAGGATCGACTAACTCATGTGCAAGTATTGTTCACATGGAACATTTCTTCTCTTTAGCCTTCAAAGTTCTCATTTGAATATTTGCTAATACTATTAGATGGGCTTCCCCTGATGGCCGGGTATAGGTCGCATACTTCAGCGCTTGGGCGGAGCGGCCATCAATGTAGATCTTGGTGGTAGTAGCAAATATTCAAATGAGAACTTTGAAGGCTGAAGAGGGAAAATGTTCCATGTGAACGATACTTGCACATGAGTTAGTCTATCCTAAGAGACGGGGGAAGCCTGTACTTTGAAAGGCAATTAGGTCAAAATTCCTAAACCGGGATGTGGTAGCTAACAGTAACGTTAGTGAGTCCGGTGACGTTGAGAGGGGCCTCAGGAAGAGTTCTCTTGTTTGTTTAACAGCCTGCACACCTTGGCTAGGGTCTAGTGGTTGGAAGAGTAGTGTGTGATGCGCCCGAGTAACGGTCATTGGGTTAATGTCTTTAGGAATATCTTCTTTTGCATCGTCCATCTACGGGTAGCAAGCTACAACAGCAAATTAATTTTTTTCTGTGTGAAAGTTGGTTGGATTGAGATTGAGGGGTTGGTCAAAGGTTGGAGCTTGGGCTCAAAAATGGAGTAAGTGGTAGGTGGTAGACAAGAAATGCTAAGAATTTGCTGCACATATGATCTTGACCATTGAAATTTAGGTTTCACCTTGGACGGGTTGTGTTTATGTTAGAGTGCTCTGTTTTTGGGGCAATGTTACAGAGGAACTGCTGTGTTTTAAGTGGGAATGGTGAATATAATTATGGTTCTTTGCTATGAAAATGTAGAAATTAAACCAAAAAGTGTTGTAAATTTATGCAGATGTAGTTGTAAATATTGCTATGGAAGTTGTTAATACGTACAAAGTCTGTGCTCTATTTTTGGGGAAGCAAACAGAGGTGTGAGTATGGTTTGTGTTATTAGAAAATGCTGATATGATGATAAAAAATGTTGTTAACGTATTGTAAATTTGTGCAGATGTAGTTGTAAATATTGCTGTGGAAGTTGTTAATACTTATAGAACCTTTGCTCTGTTTTTGGGGAAGCAAACAGAGGTGTGAGTGTGGTTTGTGTTATTAGAAAATGCTGATATGATGATAAAAAAGTATTGTTAACGTGTTGTAAATTTGTGCAGATGTAGTTATAAATATTACTGTTGAAGTTGTTAATACGTACAAAACCTTTGCTATGTTTTTGGGGAAGCAAACAGAGGTGTGCGCTCCATTCTTGCTGGCAGCCAACAAATGAAGAGGAAGAAAGACATGTAGCATTTGATATGTTATTTTGTAGTACAGGCTATTTGTTGTGTACATCTATTGATATTTTGTAGGAATGCCTTGTTGCAAAAAATGCACTCATGTAGTACTCATGTAATGAGATATTTAACAACATCATGAGTTATTTTGGCAACATAATCAGTTATTTTCACAACATATAATTATGGAATGATTTACTTTCAAGTTTGCCAAGTGCGGACTTTGACAGCACATTATGAGTATGCTTATAACATGTTTAGTCATTTTTACAAGTTGTTTAATAGGTCAAGGAAATAACGTCTTCACACATTAAGGTGACTACACCACTTTTTTTTTGGTTTACAACTCGATATGCATGTTTTCACAACACTAAAAGTCATTTTAACAACTGTATTCTTATGATGATGACCATAACAAGTTGTGTTGTTTACAACAACGAACGCTTATTTTACAACATGACCAGTCATTTTAACAATGAATAGGCACGTGTCCACATGAAACTATGATTAACTCAAAAAATGGGATTGTCCACTACTTTATGTAGTTTTAACAACTTAAGTTATTTTTTCAACTTCTGAAGTTAATTTTACAACTATTTCTGCTATTGCACTAGGAAAAGATCTTGGTCCATAACAAGTTTAACTCTGTGGATAGCGTTGATTACAACTTCTAACTCTTAGTTTACAATAGAATGAGTCATTTTAACAACGTCTAAGCATATGGCCACATATAAATCCGCTGAACACTGAAGATAGGAAGAGTTAACTACTCTGTGTAGTGTTTACAATATCTTCAGTTATGTTTACAACATGTTTAGTTATGTTTACAACTTATTAAGTTATGTTTATAACTAATTTCTGCCGTTGCACTAGGGCAATAGCTTGGGCCATATCAATAAGTTGCACACTATATTGCTATCACTTTTGTCATTATTTACAACGTTTAATGCTTCTTTCACAACATTATTAGTCATTTTAACAACTTCCTCTAGCACCCCTTCATCATCTACAAGTTCCACAAATGTTGATGTATCAGGGGTAACTTTGAACTTCATTTGGATTTCATTACTTTCATGAGAATCTGCAACACAAACTTCGTATTAACAACTTCCAGAGCAATATTTACAACTACATATGCACAAATTTACAACACGTTAACAACACTTTTTTTTATTATCATATCAGCATTTTTCTAATAACACAAACCACACTCACACCTCTATTTGCTTCCCCAAAAATAGATCAAAGGTTCTGTACGTATTAATAACTTCCATAGCAATATTTGCAACTATATCTGCACAAATTTACAACACGTTACAACACTTTTTTTTATCACCATATCAGCATTTTCTAATAACACAAACCATACTCACACCTCTGTTTACTTCCCCAAAAATAGAGCACAGACTCTGTACGTATTAACAACTTCCATAGCAATATTTACAAATACATCTGTACAAATTTACAACACTTTTTTGGTTTAATTTCTACATTTTCACAGCAAAGAACCATAATTATATTCACCATTCCCACTTAAAAGACAATAGTTCCTCTGTAACCTTACCCCAAAAATAGAGCACTCTAACATAAACACAACCCGCCTAAGGTGAAACCCAAACTTCAATGGTCAAGATCATATGTGCAGCAAATTCTTAGCATTTCTTGTCTACCATCTACCACTTACTCCATTTTTCAGCCCAAGCTCCAACCTTTAACCAACCCCACAATCTCAATCCAACCAACTTTCACACAAAAAAAAAAAATCAGTTCGCTGCTGTACCTCACTACCCGTAGATGAACGATGTATAAGAAGATATTCCCAATGACATTAACACCACGTTGTATCCCTTCAATGTTGCACCTCCAACATGTGCGCTTTTTGTCTATCTATTTCTCTCTTTCTCCTTAATCCCAAAAATGTGTTTTCCCTCCTCTCCTCCTATGCCTTTTTTGTAATTATTTCAGTAAGGTATTTGTGTAAATGAACATTGGAAATTCATGTCAGAAAAGTCCCTAGGGACTTTTTTGACTATTGACTTTTCAAAGGGACTTTTGTGGTACTTTTTTTGTAGCTTGGGACCTATGTGTCATTTTCCCAAATAAAACAAAACACACATACACACACACACACACACTACTCACATTCAACACACAAAAACACTTTAGCTAGCCTTCCTCATCCTCATTTGTGCCCGAAATAAGAAAAGAAAAAAGAGAAAAAGAGAAAGAGGCACAGAGAGAGAGAGAGAGATAGAGAGATAGAGGAAGAGTGATCGGAGAAGAGGATGGTAACTGGAAATCTTGCAATCAACAATAGAATTTTGTTTAGGTAAGCCTACTACATCCTTTTCCAACTTCACTTTTGTTGATTGGTGATTTTCTTTAGGATAAAATCGTGTTGGAAGTTGGGTGTTCTTGTAAGGAGGTTGCTGTCACTATGGAAGGTAAGAATTAGCACATCCATATCAGTTTTGAGGTTTTTGGTTCTGTAATTTAGTCACCAAAATAGAGCATGCATTCTATAATTTAGTCATTGAAACAGAGCATGTATTAAGAGTCTAAGGGTTCAAAATTCCTAAGGTTTAAAGCCATGATTTAAGCTTGCATGTACTCTTTTCCTTCTTGTTCTTCCAAACTGAAAACAGAGTGCTGCATGCATGAGATTTTAGAAGTTAAAGCTTGAGTTTTTAGGTGATTTTGGTTCTGTTTCTTTGAGGTTTACAGAGTTAAACATGTGTTTTGGAAGTTAAAACGAAGAAGACCTCATATCAGGAAGAGATATATGGTGTTCTTGAGGTTATATGGCAGAGTGTCAATTCTAGAGAGTTTGAGAAACAGTGGGTTTCGAGTAAGGTTTTGACAAGGCAAATGATGTCCTCTATCTATAAAATTCGGTAAGACGATAGTACATATCCTAAGCTTTAAAATGAGTCCTAGAACACATTAATTTGATGTTTAGAATGAAAGTTATATTTTTGCAAGTCTGGATGAAAAACTAGGAAAATTATGTTTTCCAGATTTTAGGCAGTAAGCAATTACGTAAATTATGTGCGATTATTTTCATAATCTATTATTGTGGTTATTTTTTCCATTAAAATAGACTTATAGAGATTTATATTAAGTACTAGAACACAAAAATTGGACGTGTATATTGTAAGCTATAAATTTTCAAAGTTTAGGCAGGAAAACTGGAGTATCCTATGTCACCAAAGGAATAATTAGTATGCATGCTGGAATTGGGAGATTATGTCCATGATTTAATGTTGGATGTTATTTTTCCTTTGTAAAGGATTGAAAGAGCTTTAAATAAGAATCACCTCATTTAGAGTTTCCTAGCTTAAGTTATGATTTTGCAAAGTTCCTTGAAAAAGCAAATTTTGGCTTAAGTCAAAAAATGACACATTTTTGTGAAATAGTAATTAGTAATGGGTTTGAGAGTGTTGGGTTAAGTTTGAAAGGCTAGTCTATTTAATTGGATGTCAAATTATAGAGGCAACTAGACATTCAATAGGTCTTAGAATATACATAACAAAATAAGTATAAAAGATTATTAATGATGTATGGGGGTGTCAAGAGTACATGTTTAAAAGCATGATTTATAAAAATGGAGCTTGATCGACCTATGTGCATATGTTTTGGCCAAGAAGAGTTAAGGTCATAGGGATAGATTTATTATGCAATGGTTATACACTATGGTTTAAGTATTAATAAGCTCCGCATGAATAATTAACAGGAGTTGGCAACCACTATCTAGCAAAGGGAGCAAAACTAAAGAAGTTCAAGCAAAAGGAGGTAACTTGGGAAGAAGCAAAAGGTAGTAAAACTTACTCTTATATAGTTTGTGTTTGGTTGATTGCATGATTATTTGCCATATATATGCCTTTGAACATGTAATATCTTTGCTTGAGTTTGTGCCATGACCATATCTGTGTACTTGTAAGGTTTTGTTCTTGCATTGGCTATTTTCATGCTTAGTTTAAGACTATTGCATATTTTATATTAAGATAAAGTTTTGCTACTGAGATTTCCCTGAATCTCACCCCCATCCTTCCTTGTCCAAACTTAGGAGCACGCTCTTCAAGAAAAAAAGGCAAGGTGATGGTAGCTATAATAATCTAATTTGGGATTAAGGGCTAATTGTGTTAGAAGTGGTGTAATAATTAATACAAATTTAATGTAAATGTGTTTTGATCAATGCCTAAGCCCTATATTTATGCTTAAGTGAGGATTAATGTCAAAAAGGGTTGGAATTTAGGGGAGGGCGCATTGTGATGTTAATGGAATGATATGAATGAGTTTGGAAGTGATTTGGATGGAATAGCCATCATCAGGGGTAAAATGGTAAAATTGAAAAGTTACCGACTAAGTGGTCAGTTATCAAAGAGGAAAACTCATAGGTAATTTGAGATCAGTGGTTAGGATTGTTGATTATAAGAGTGGGAGTGTGTGTGCATGTGTTATGGGAGGTTATGGAAGGAAGGTCAAGATGTTGACACTTGGCACTATCTCACTCCCTTGGATGTAACCCCCTACCGTAATTAATATTCGGATTACGCAATTAAAGTGAAATAGAGACCAATAACAATCCAATAGCATTTTACAAACCCATATACCAGACAGGGTTTTCATAAATACATTTTGAAATCATTTAAAATCTGGTCTCAAATTCACTTTTTCGAATATAATTACTACACGAAGATAAATTACATTTAAATATATCAAAGTAAGCAATATAATTCCCAGCCAAATCCCAGGTTCCATATATTAATCAAAGCCTGACAAGGGATATTCGCCCATATACAATTTCCCAAATAGGAGATTACTCAACTATCTCATATACATAATTAAATCCTCATCCATATTTACACAACCAAATCCAAATACAAATATCCCAACTATGATTATAACCAACTACTAAAATGATAACCTAAAGGAGTCCTCATCGCCCTTGGCTGTTTGCTCTATCCTTGATCCACTACCCTGTCTAAAAGGTTAGTAGGGGAGGGTGAGATTCTAGAGAATCTCAGTAGGAAAACAATATCAATATGTACGTATAATAAATGTTTAATGCATGACATGCTTGCATCATATAATTCATACTAACACAATGACAATTTGTAAGCTCAATGCTTTGAACAATATACTAATGGCCATAGCATAAATTGAAACATAGCTTCAAATTACACATAATCATGCAAAGAAAGGACATGCACCAACACACTAACACAAATATCAAATATATGCCGAAGAGATATGTTCCCTACATTGGTCCTTCCACGTAAGCTCCAGCTCCAACTGCTCACGATCAGAGCGATCATCAAACCCTATAACCAAAATAAGGACATAGGGTTAATCCCTTTTCCAATTCCTTAACTTTTAAACACTTAAGTTGGTTATCATTCACAACCTTTAGGTGCCTACTCAAAGCCTAAACACACGCCTAAAGGGTTGGTAGATACTTGACAAAAGACTATCTTTTGAATCCTCAAAATCCCTTTTTTGACTGTAGCATTCGAGTGAAGATGGCCTTACTCGAGTGATAGATGCCTTTCACTTGAGTGATAACCTCAACACTCGAGTGATGCCTCATCAAGCACCCGAGTCCTATCGAGTGAAGCTCCAAAAGTGCTTACCCGAGACCACATAAATCCCAAAGTCAAAAGTGCATTCGAGCACAAAGACCCTCACTCGAGTGATAGCTCAAAACTTGTGAGTGCTAGCTCACACTCTTGTCAAACCAACTGCGAGTGACAACCCGAGAAGTGACTCATAATGTAGAAGAACATGATCACTCGAGTGAGACTACCTTCACTCGAGTGATAACCCACATCACCACAGGTGAGGAAGTGCACTCTTGCTTCTTCCATGAACAAGTGCAACCAAAACTTAAGGGGAAAGGGAAAACATCACGCTGCACTCGAGTGAGACCCTTGTTTACTCGAGTGAGGCTCTATCAGAACCCAGAACGCAGCAAATACCAGAATTTTCCCAACTCATCCAATATTTTTCCAATGGTCCTAAAACTCTAGCACAAAGCTATTCATACATAATTTCACACAAGGAGTACATTGGAAACCTCAAAACAACCAAAATCACAACATAATAACATTTTCCCCAATGGTCACACTTATCACACATTACCAAATTCCGCAACTTTTACTCCCTAATTACTCAAATCAATTCTAATGGCACCAAAACACACTATGACACCATTTTTACCATAATACTCATTCAACCCATCTATTTTGCAATTATACTAAAATTAGGGCAAATCCCCCAAATCACAAAATTCAACCATAAATCACAAATAATAGATCAAAAGGCAGCAAACACTCACCTCTTCCTCTTTCCCAAGCCACTTCCTTGATTCTTCATCTTTCCAAATTCCACAAGCTCTCCAAACACCTTCTTTCCCAAATCTAAAACCATAGTAATGAAGATCTTACCACTATGAACAACTTTAAAGAAGGGTATTTGAACATTAAAGGAAATTTACATAGCAAACTTTACCTTTTCTTTTTCTCTCTCCACCTTGAGCTCATCGAAAATGGAGAAACAAGAGAGAGAGATAAGAGATAGTGATGATGATGAAGAGAAGCAGATTTTCAGCCTCCTACACACACACACAACCAACTTGAGGGAGATAGGAGAGAGGGAAGAGTTAAAATCTTGACCCAAATCCAAGGGTCCACAATTTGCCAAGTGTCACCATCTTGACCAACCTCCCATAAGTTCACATACACATATATACATGGGATTCTGCCCCTTGATCTATTGCATAATTCAATCCTAGACATTGATCTTAAAGTTACCAATGAGTTTCCTCCTCAGTAACCGATCAATTGGTCAGTAACTTTATTATTTTGGCCTTGATTACGGTAATTCCTTTGGAATCACCATTAACCTCATTTTCATATTTCTTAATCTAATTTGGGATCCTACTAAACCAGGGCTTAGCAGTCCCCTAACCTCAGGCTTATTCTTTAAGCTTAAGTCTCAGAATTTGGGGTTTTACATTGGACAAGTCAACAATTTCAACCCTCTTCTCTCCTCCCTTTCAAGTCAGCTTAAGGGCCATATTGCACCTAAAAATCTGCCTTTCTTCATCATTTCCAGCATCTTATATTCTCTCTCATTAATCTCCATTTTCATTCAAAGAGCAAGAGGAAAGAGAAAGAGACAAGCTTAAGGTTAGTGTTCTAAATGACTATGAATGCTCAAACACTTCTCATTGATATTGTTCTAGGTGTTAAGAGCTCCATTGCTTGATTCATGGGAATTTGTGATTTTGCCCCGATTTTTGTGAATTTCAAAAATCAGGACTTGGTTAGTGTCTAGTGTGAAAATTGGTGTCATGGAGTGTCTTTGTGCATTTGGAATTGGGTTAGAATTTTGGTTGGGAATGGATTGCAATGGGGTGTCTTGATTGAGTTTTGGTGTGACATGTGGTAGTCATTGTGTAACATGTCAATAGACATTGTATTTGGTTGTTTTGATGGCTCCAATAGATTCCTTATGCAAAATTGTGTGAGAATAGTATTTGGTTTGAAATTAGGAACCATTGGAAGCCAATTGACAAAATCTGGAAAATGGCTAAGTCTGGAATGTTTTGCAAGTGGCTAACTTGGCATGGTATTTTGACCTAGCAAATGGTTTTGAAATATTGTGAAATTTTTCAGGATTATAGTACACATTTCAAGCTTTCCATCCATATAAAGATTGATTCATTCTAAGTTATGTGCACAAAGTTATAAGTGCTTGAAAATCAGCCAAAAGTCAGGGTCACAGGTTGGCCACGGCCCATGAGGGGCTGGCCGTGGCCCAATACTTGCTGGCCTGCTTTTGGCTGTGGTCCATGGTGGCTGGCCGAGACCAAAATGTTTCTGTGCATCTGTTGGTCGCGGCCCACTATTAGGCTGGCTGTGGCCAACCATTGAAAATTTGCACTTTGAGCTTTCAGGGAGGGTCTTTTTGCAATCTCTCCCCAACCCTTTAGGCTTATATTTAGGCTTTTAGTAGCCACCTAAAAGAGTCCATATGATAACCAACTTAAGTTTCTTGAAAGTAAGAATTGGAGTAGGAAATTATTCCTTCGTTCTTGATTTTGGTTGATAGGATTTGACATTTGCTATCCTCGTGAGCCAACGGTGCCAAAGGACGTCAGGAAAGAACAAGGTAGTGACTCTTTCTCTTATATTGTGTGTAAAGCGTTGTATGTATGTTGTCATGCATTGTGATGCTTTAAGCATAGTGATTACAGCGAAAGCTGTCGCATTGTGTATACAGCTGTGAGTGTGCTATCGTGTGTGGCATGAGCCATGCATCATTATGTTGCTGCTAAACATGATCTTACATGCTATGTGTTTATATATTGTGTGAGTGATTTGTTACTAATGGGATTCTCTTGAATCTCATTCTTTCCATTAACTAACCTTTAGACAGGGCAAGTGGCTCCGAGGACAAATGGACGACGAGGAGCGGTTAGGACCTTGTAGGGATATTGTAACCCCCTATCGTAATTACATCCTAAATTTCAAAATTTAAGTGAAATAGAGACCAATAAAATGAAATCAACAACTATTAATCCCTCATCACAAGATAGGGTATTTCAAAAATCAATTCAAAATATAATTAATCCTGGTCTCACATTCACGTGCGGATATAATTACTTGAGAAATCAAATCACATAATAAATATCAGAGTGTGGAAACTAAAATCCCGGCAAACCCCGGGTTACTTACATATATAACATAGGTTTAAGGGTTCCTAAAATGGGGATTACATGTCCAAAATATTTATTTACATCTCATATACACTTAGTAATCCCAAAACCAAAATAAAGATAACCAACTACCACTAAGTCTCAGAGTAATCCTAGCTACTCCTGGTTGTCCGCTTCCCTTTCGAACCACTCGCCCTGTCTAAAAATGTTAGTCATTTGGAAAGAGTGAGATTCTAAAGAATCTCAGTAGTAACAAATTATTCATACCACACGCAATCACATAGCATGTAAACAAATTATCTCATAACAGCAGCAACATAAATCACACTCCACCCTCATCCCCTTTTACCGCCGAAAAAGCACACCGTCCTAACCCGAACCGTTGTTAGCTACTCAGGGACTATTGGCGTAGCAGTGCATACGAATAGCCTTACGGCTCACATATAGCCTTTCGGCTTTCACAATTGGCCCATTGGCCTTCACAAATAGCCTTTCGGTTCACAATTAGCCTTTCGGCCACATAATCACATAACCACATAACACACCCTAACCTCATCCCCTTTTACCACCGGGAAGGCACACAGCCCTTACCCAAACCATTGTTAGCGACTCAGGGACTGTTGGTATAGCGGTGGTTCACACAATTTTCATAAAACTTGCAGCATATGAAATCCATCTCATCATAATGATATAGCACACATACAATGTATCACATAAGGTATAAAGAAAGAGTCACTACCTGTTTCTTTCCTGACTGGCTCCAGTACAGCAGTCTCACGAGGGCGACAGATATCAAATCCTATACCAAATTAAGGACAACCGATCAATCTCTTTTCCAAGTTCTTAATTTCATAATACACTTAGTTGGTTATCATTTAGGACTCTTTAGGTGACTACTAGAGGCCTAAACATATGCCTAAAGGGTTGGAAGACACTACCCCAAAGACCCTTTTTTCGAAGGCACAACACTGATTTCTGACCACCTTACTCGAGTGAAGACGACCTCACTCGAGTGATGAGAGACTTGTGCTCGGGTAAGGACAACTCTCACCCGCAAGTGCTTGACAGAGAGCAACCTTCACAGCCAGGAAGTTCTCACATCACTCGAGCACCAAGCTCTGCACTGGGGTGATAACCCAAATTATGCTCGAGTCCCCGAAAGTGCTACACCACGAGTGACAACCCGAGAGCACCAACCACACTAGAGGCAAAAGCTCACTCGAGCATACCCTCAGTGCTCGGGTGAGATAGCCGTGCTTGTGAGTGTCAGAGCACACTCTTGGCATCAACCAGCGAGTGAGGACTCAAGAACAACCTCAACACTGGACTCACACTATCACTCGATCAAACCCAAGCTTACTCGAGCATATTCCTCCCTCACTCGATAACAAAGGAGTGCACTTGAGACTCATTCAAAGAATCCAGGCAAAACTCAAAGCAGAAAAAGGGAAAATGCACACAGCACTCGAGCATGATCTTCCTCTGCTCGAGTATTGTGCATCAGAGACCAAAAATGCAGAAAATATCAGAAAACACCAGATGGTCAAATTCATACCCAATGGTTCCCAAAACTATACCAAAAGCTCATACACACTTGGCACTAACTAGGGAACACATTTTCCACTTCAAAAATACTCCCAAAACCAATTTGACCACAATCTTGCTCCTAGGTCTCTATAACACAACAAATATCCAATTTCCCTTAACACATTTCCAACATTCCAAACTAAATCTAATAATCAAATATCTTCACAATAAATCATTTCCAACATCTAACACAGTGAAGCTCATATTTTCAACATTTGGCATAACTAGGGCAAATTTCCAGATTTTCACAAACTTATTCCAAAAATCACCAATAATACTTCAAAATGCACTAAATGCCTACCTCTTCACTTTGCCAAATCCAGAATCTTGATTCTCCCACTTTCAAATTTTGACCCACACACAAATCACCACTTTTCAAGATTCCAAAAATCAAAGCTTTCCTTTCTCTTTCTTGCCTCAAGGTCGCCGAAAGAAATGGAGAGAAGAGAGAGAATATGAGAGATGGTGAGATGATAATGATGATGCAATGTCTCTTTTCCCCCTTCCTACACACAACCGAAAAAAAGAGAGAGGAGGGAGAGAGAAAAGTGGCTTTTTGTCACTTAGTGTCACATCCAATGGCCACCACCATGCCACTTGTCCAAATCTACACTCTCTCTTAAAGAGCTCACATAAGCTTAATACATCGGATTCAGACCCATAGCCAAGGAATCTCAACCCTTGATCTTAAATACCACACACATTTATACTAAATTCATATTATATAAATTCTAAAAGTGCTCAATTACACTAATTACAATGATTCTCATAGTCATTAGCCCTAATCACAAATCAGGATATTATAGATATTACTTTTAGGTTGGTTATTCATTTGTATTTGGGATTATTGTATATTATTTTTGGATGTAAATGCTATTTTGGAATGGTGTTGTAATCCCCTATATGGGAAACTTTAAACCCTCAGTGAGTGAATTCCCGAGGGTTTTTGGGACTTTATTACACATTCTGATATGTTTGAATGTGACTAACTACCCATGTAATTATATTCGAAACTTGAAAATTGAGACCTGAGAAGGAATGAAGTTTTGGAAGAATTTTTGAAAACCCTCCTATAAGGAAAGGATTGTAAATGACTTTTGATGATTATTAGTCTCTATTTCATTTTAATTACATATTTCGAATCATAATTATGGTTTTTAAGGCAGGGGGTTACAGTAGCACCTTTGTGAATTTTTACTCTATCCTTATATGATCTTTGGTGTGTGCAATTGTATATATTATTTTGGAAGCTTTGTATCAATTCTATATTATTATGGGATGTAACTAAGCTATATAAGGAGCAGTTAACGGCTATATGTAGCGTATTTTTTAGGGCTGGGCTGGGCATTTTTTTGTCTGGCTTGAGCAGGTATTTGGGCTACATGAACACCCCTATAGAGCATAACTCAAATCACTCGAGCCTAATGCTCACCTGAGTCCCCCAAAGTGAGGTTCAGGAAGTACTCACCCGAGAGCACAAGGAAATTTTTAAAGAGAACATCACTCGAGAGGTACCTTAACACTCAAGTTATGGCTTAATACTCACGAGTGTTAAGATACACTCTTGAAAATTGACCGCGAGTAACAACTCGAGATGCGAGTTTATAGTGTCAGATACACCCACACTCGAGTGAGATAGGGTTCACTCGAGTGATAACCCACAACACCCGCAAGTGAGACAACACTCTTGGCTTTTTGCACAGAAGGAAAAATAAGAATACAAGGCTGCACTCGAGTGGCACCCTGGAGCACTTGAGTGAGGCTTATCAGAAGCAAAAAACGTAGCAGAGTTGACAACACTTCCTAAATTTTACCCAAGTGATTCTAATGATCCCAAATTCTTAACCAAGGCTACTCCCACATAAAATTGCATAAGGAATCTAATAGAACCATCAAAACTACCAAATTCTTATTCCATTATCATGCTTTGATTTTAGGCTTTATTCAAGAAAAAATCCCCCAAAATCACCAAACTTAATATTTCAACCTCAAACCAATTCTATCTATTTAAAACGTATACCAAAACACCCATTTCCATGACAACATGCCATATACACAATTACCCAAATTTTTGAAAATAAGGCCAAAGATCCCAGAAATTCAAAGCATAATCAAATACCATAAAACTCATATAGAAATATTCATAAATTTTACCTCAACAACTTTCCCAAAGAGGTTTCTTGATTCACCAATGCTTAGATTTCCTTGAGGACACAAACCAACACCAATGAACAATCTATAACCATAAAAATGAAGCCCTCAATCCAAGGATCAAGATTAATGAAGTGAGCTTTGGCATCTGAGGTCATTTACTCACCTTAATCTCAAGCTTTTCTTCCTTTTGCTTCTTCAACAATGGCGCCAGAAATGGAGAAAGAGAGAAGAGAGAAATGAGTATGAGGAAGATGAAGAAATGATGATTTCTTCATATACCCATGCTTGTTCAGTGAAAAGGAGGGATGAAAAGGAGACAGAAAATGATGAAATACTCCCATTTGACTTTACTTACCCACTCTCCCTTCACAGTCACTTGTCACATGTTAACACCTCATTGGTTCTCATAAAATAAGTAACTAATTAGTTACTCTAACCACTCTATTAGTCATTTATGTTAGATCCCAAGTTTTGATGATAACAAAAGTCAATTATGTACAAATCATGTTTTTATAAGTTTAAGAAATGTTTACAAAGTTACTAAATGCATATAACAATGTTATGTGGGTTCTGCTGTCAAAATGAACTGGTGTGCTCGAGCATGAGTCTAGCACTCGAGCATGGAACCCTTCTGTACTCGAGCAGGTGCGAGTGATAGCCAAAAAGTGTTTGCCCGAGAAGCATGCTACTGTCATTTTTACTGATTCACTCGAGTACTGGAGATAGCACTCGAGCAGAGGAGCCTTTCTCACTCGAGCACAAGCGAGTGAGAGTCTGCGAGTGCTTGGCCGAGAGCAAGTTTTGTTATTCTTCCTTGATGCACTCGAGCAGAGAAATCAATGCTCGAGCATAAGTGTCCTGTACTCGAGCACTAGCGAGTGAAGGTATGCGAGTGCTTGGCCGAGAGTCATGAAGATCAGAGAAGCACAAGTATACTCGAGCATAGCATCATATGCTCGAGTGACACATCAGCACTCGCGAGTGAAAAATCTATCCCTCTCAAATTCTGATGCGAGTGTTGGTATTAAGGGTATATTACTTGAGAATATTCTTCTCACTCGAGCAGGAGTATGTGTGCTCGAGTGAGGGCCCACATCACCAGCGAGTACAAAATCTCACTCTTACTAAAATGATATGCGAGTGCTGTCCAGAGAAGAAACTCCCAGTGCAAAGGCAAGGCCACTCGAGCAGAAGGAGTTGTGCTCGAGTGAGGCCCCATATCACTCACAAGAGGATGAACGTTTGAAATAAACTGACACAAAGAAAGTCAAACAACGGCAGACAACATCATTACAAGCACGCACGTACCTACCGCATTCAGAATATTCAAACATGCGCATGTCATTCCACAGAAGCAAGCCCCGCTCCTCAACGATCATTACTCAAACGGGCAAAAACTGAACATCTATAAATACAGATATTCAGAGATCATCAAGAACAGCGAAGCACAAGAATTCACAAGCATATACAGGAGTCTCTGCTATTCATAATTTTCTCTGTATACTTATTGACCTTCAGTGTTCATTTATTTGCTCTATAAGAGAGTCCTCATACAATTCAAATTCTACTTTCATTTGATCTCAAGGTATTGGGACCTTGAGAGGGTAGATTTCCTTACGAGAGAAGCAGTTGAGAGAATTCCTAGTTAAACCTTCCATTCATAAGACTTATAAGATACAAGCAGTAGAGAACGTTACTGCTCGTAAGACTTACAGTGGTGTAAGCAGGAGAGAATGTTGTTGCTCATAAGTCTTGTATACATAAGCAAGTGGGAAAAGTCATAGGTTATTTTTCTGCACGTAAGACTTGTCATAAGGGGGAGAGAAATTTCTTAGTAAGAGAATATTTCTGCTCGTAGTCCTTTCAAGGACAATTGTTGTTTTGTGGCGTTCTGAGAGCCCATTGAATCTTGGAAGAATAGTGAAAATCTCAGTAGGTCTTGATCTCTGAGGACTGGACGTAGGCCTGGTTGTTAGGCCAAACCAGTATAACTCTCTGTGTTCTAATTCTCTACTCTATCTACTCTATTTTTCATATCACCACATTAAGCGAAAAATTTATAACGTCACCTAATTCACCCCCCTCTTGGGTAAAGCTTGCCTCTTTCAATTTAGTCACACATATCATTTGTTCTTAGTTATTAATTAATTTCTTCATTAATCACTAACTAATTAACTGACAATTTCTACTGATTTCGGCATATTTACTGAAATTTCCATAAAACACATAATAATTCGATCTTTAAATCATAATTAATTCTCAATAATTATCATTAGCCCTTAATCAAAATTTGGGGCATTATATAGTCCACACAAGAAGAGACCCATAAGGAGACACAACAAGAAGAAACTATAGAAGGGTCCATTTGATCCTAGGAATCCGCACCTCATACTGCCCCAAACCAAGAGTCACATGGGGTACCAGTCAGAGATGAGAGAGATCTTTAATTCTAGGTCTCAATACTCTACAAGCATCTACCTCTAGTGTTCAGAGGGAGGTTTGTTCCCCAAGCAGTCGAATACTAATTGAACTGTCTAGAAAAGATCTTTGAAGTTCTTGATTGCCTGACTAAGATAAAGGCACGGTTATCTGTATATAAGTTAGAGGGGGATGCTAATCGTTAGTGGTGGAATATCGCTTTGACATTGTAGAATAGAAATGTGCCACTGACCTAGGAATTGTTTCAATAACAGTTCAATGAAAAGTACTTTTCCAAGTCGATGCAGCTCGAGAAGGAGATTGAATTCTGTCTATCAAGCAGGGTGAAATAAAGACCTTCAATGACTATTTGTCTCGTTTTATCTAGTTGGCTAGGTATTCCTTTTATTTATGGTGTATGGATGATGAGGAATGAAGCTCAAACACGCTGATTCATAGGTAGAGGTGTAAACTAAGAAAAAGGTTAGCCACCTACCAATTCACTGAATTTAACAAAGCAGTGGAAAAGTGTAGAATCACTAAGAATAACTTGCGAGATTTGTACCCTACTAAGGGTGCTAGTAGCGGCAGTGAACCCAGCAAGGGTAATACTTCCCAGAAGAGGAAGGGTTAGGGATTCTCCTGGTCAAAGGGCAGTGACAAAAAGCCCTATCAGTTCAGGGATCGTGAATTGCAGAAAGCCTCAAAGGTGTAGATATGTCCTCGTTGTGATAGGGCATATTATGGTAGAACATGTCAAGGTCAAGTACTCTATTTTAACTGTAAACAACTGGGACATATTTATCCTAAATGTAAATAGCCATAGGTAGAGTAGAGACCTAGGAATTAGGGTAGGGTATTTACTATGACACATGAGGAAGCCCGAAAATCCCTCGACCTGATTCAAGGTAATATTGTTCTTAATGGTAATTTATTGTAGTAAAGTGGATCCCAATAAAGTGAAAGCAATACTAGACTAGAAGAGGCTAGAAACTATTGATGAGATACGCATTTTTCTAGGTCTTATTGGTTACTACCGAAGATTCATTCAAAATTTCTCCCGTATTACATTGCCGATGACCAAGCTCATGAGGAAGGATCAACTGTAATACCCCAAATTTTGAGATTTGAGGCTAGAGAATAAGCCTGAAATAAGTGGACTGCTAAGCCCCAGTTTAGCAGGAGCCTAAATTTATTCCCTAATGATTCTTATATCTTTGGGGTATTAAAGGAAGTAAAATGGTGAATTTTGGAGAAAGTAATTATGTTTTTAGTGAAATCGCCTATGAGGTAGTGAGCTTATCATGTGATTTTGTATGACCAAAAGATGAGAAAAAAAAATGAAATTTTACAAGATGAAAACAGACATCCTAAGCTTTACTTTGATAGGCCATATAACTCAATTAGAGTTATAAACAAAAAGTTATGAATTTTTGAAGTCAGCACAGAAAAACTATGAAATTTCTGGAACAACTTGTAAAGATTAAAAATCTGGGAATGATGTGCTTTCAAATAGTAAAAGGCTATGTTTTTATTTGAAACTAAACTCAATAAAGGTTCCATAGCCTTTAGAATCACTATAATTTGATTTTTCTAGAATTAGTTATGATTTTTCAAAGTTAGGGCAGAAAATCTGCCAGAATTTCTTAAAAATCCAAAAATGGGAATTATGACATCATCATAATTAAAGGTGACATAAGCATGGACTTATAAGATATTGCTCATATTCATCCTCTTCTCATTTCCGTCATGTTGCAGCAGCCATAGAGAGAGAAAGGTTTGAGAGCATTTAGAGAGAGAAGGGAAGAAAACTCATAAGGTAGGTCGATTCCGTCGGTGAATTCGTACCTAATGAGTATAATATTGCTCCTAAGCTATTCTTCCATGTATTTCAAAGGTTGTTGAACTTGAATTTTCCTTGTTAAGAAGGGCTAGGGTTCAGCCATATTGAGTAAAAGCTAGTAGGAGCTTGAGGTAACTTCCAAACTATTGTATATTGACTATTCTGGCCGTTGTGGACAATTTAATCGGTGAAATTTCTCCGGATTGTCTTTTTTTGTAAAATTTGGAAATGTTGTGCTAGAAGTATCATGCTGCCAAAATTGATACTAAATGGTAGTTGTAACCTAATAGAATAGTCAATAAAGTGGTTATAAGTAGAAAGGAACACGTTTACGGAGCCAAAACAGAAAAACCCCAATTTTTCTTGGGGAATTGAGAATTTCGGCCAAGGCTAGTTTGAAGGGT
This sequence comes from Inga oerstediana, assembly GCA_963210345.1. Taxonomy (NCBI): domain Eukaryota; kingdom Viridiplantae; phylum Streptophyta; class Magnoliopsida; order Fabales; family Fabaceae; genus Inga; species Inga oerstediana. The sequence continues at coordinate 70,933,108 of OY723401.1, forward strand.
TTAGAGATGTATTTTCAGTGATTTGATGATTCCATTGAGTTCAGGGGTGAAAATTAGATGGGGTTACAGTTGGTCACTTTTTTGGAAAAGGCCGAAGAAGCATAATTATGAAAACGCCCCTGAAACCCTTAAAATGGGGCTGCCAAGGGTAAATTTGTAATTTGACATTGAATTTGATAATTCTGAGTTCGGAAATGGATTCCTTAGGAGAAAATATGTCAGAATAGCCCATGTCAAAATTTTGAAAAGAAAAAAAAAAGTACAGTCGGACGGGTACGGGGGCCGGGCCCGGTCCCAGGGCATTTTGGTCAATTTTTATAATAAGCTCATATAACCCCCAAAAACACTATAGGAGTGTCTGAACAGTACCTTTGGCATTGTAGGATCGAATATGGAGCTCGAGCTGTTGTCAAGCTTTACGAGGCACACGTCTTGAGGCGAAAAAGGGTTAAGGTAGGGAACTTACCTCTCCTGCATGTATTTTATAATTATGTTAGTGTGTTGATGCATGTTATTGCTTTGATTATGTGAAACATGTATGAATGATTTGAGGCTATGTTTCAATTTATGCTATGGTCATAAGTATATTGTTCGAAGCATTGAGCTTATAGATTTGTCATTATGTGAGCATGAGTTATGTGATGCAAGCATGTCATGCATTAAAAATTTATCTTACATGCATATTGGTATTGTTTTCCTACTAAGATTCTCTCGAATCTCACCCTCCCCTACCAATAATTTAGACAGGATAAGAGAGAAGATATGCTGAGAACAATGCAGAGAACCATATGAGGGGATTATAGTGGTGGAACGAAGATGAGAAGATGTCTCTGTTTCACAAGGACGGGTTTAGATACCCAAGTAGCCCTGTATGGCTACATTGATGGTAATGATCATGTACGAACCCCTATGGGAAAGTTTTGTAATCATGTACTTATTATCAATATATTTATGTTATTCCTGTATTGCTTACTGAACCACATATCCTTTTCTGTGAATACTCTGAAAAAAGGTTAAAATAAGGTAGGGGCGTGACATCAACCGTTTGTGTAGGATGAATGTTGTGAAAATAGTTTTGTGGAGATCAAGGAGAGTTTGACCACGGCGCTAGTGTTGATTATACCTTATCCCAGCTTGACTTATGTTATGTATAGTGATGCAAGTAAGCAGGGATTAGGGCGTGTCCTGATGTAGCAGGGATGTGTAGTGGCCTGTACCTCCCGACAGCTAAAACCTCATGAAATAAATTATCCCACTCATAATCTGGAGCTTGTGGCAATTGTGTTTGTATTGAAAATATGATGACATTTTTTGTATGGTGTGAAGGTAGAACTGTACTGTCACTACAATAGTCTCTAGTATATGTATGATCAGAAAGAGTTGAATATGAGATAGCGCCACTGGATGGAGTTGCTGAAAGACTACAACTTGGAGATTAAATACCATCCAGGTAAAGCAAATGTCATTGCGGATGCTCTTAGTCGATAGATGGTGCTTGTGTCAACAATAATGATAAAAGATGGGAAGTTGATAGAATATTTCTAAGACTTGAATTTGTTGAACTAGATTGTCTGTGCTAATTATAATGTTTCCCAAAGAGAAAGTGATTTAAGAGCTGAAATTAAAGAAGCTCAGAGGCAAGATGATCGGGTGCAGTCTATTCGGGCTATGATTGAATGAGGTGAAGCTTGGGACTATGAATTGTAGCCTAGTGGATTGGTTTGCTACAAAAAGAGAATTTATATTCCACTAAAGGCAAACTTGAGGCAAAGAATCCTGGATGAGATACACAAAAGCCGATATACTCTTCACCCCGGAATGACCAAGATGTATCACAATTTGAAATCTCTGTGTTGGTGGCCAGGATTGAAGAGTGATGTGATAAAGTATATGGCGTGGTGTCTTACTTGCTAGAAGGTGAAGATTGAACACTAGAGACCACCGAGATTACTGCAGAGTCTTGAGATTCCAGAATGGAAATGGAAAAGTGTGACAATGGACCTTGTCGTGGGATTGCCCAGGATCAAGAACTATGGTGCAATCTAGGTGATTGTTGACCTATTAATAAAGTCAGCACACTTCATATCGATCAATGCTAGTTACCCTCTGGACAGTTTGGCAGAAATTTATGTACGGGAGATTATGAGGCTTTATGGCACACCAAAAAAACATCATTTCAGATAGAGATCCTCATTTCACTTTGAGGTTATGGAGGGTTCTACATGAGGCTTTGGGTACGAAGTTGAGATTTTGTATGGCCTATCATCCTTAGACTGATGGATAGTCAGAAAGGACTATTCAAACTTTGGAGGATATGTTGCGAGAATGTGTTCTTGACTTTAAAGGGAATTGGGACTACTTTCTTCCACTTGCTGAGTTCGTATACGACAAGAGCTATCATGCGAGTATTCATATGGCTCCGTATGAAGCATTATATAGGAGAAAGTACCAATCACCTTTGTGCTGGAAAGAGTTATCTGAGAGGAGGCTGTATGGGCCAGATCATGTTGACCAAACCTCAGACAGATCAGAATCATTCGAAAGAGGCTCCTTGCAACGTAGAGTCAACAGAAGAGCTACGCTAATAAAAGGAGAAAACCTTTAGAGTTTACAGTGGGCGATCATATATTTCTAAGATATCTCTGGTCACTGCCATCAGGAGAGCAATCAAGCAGAAGAAGCTGAGCCGCGGTATATAGGTCCTTTTGAGATTCTTGTAAGAATTGGGCATGTTGCTTACCGGCTAGCCCTACCCCTGAACTTGAGCAAGCTCCATGACATGTTTCATATTTCCCAACTGAAGAAGTACCAACCAAATCCAGCATACATTGTTGAATATGAAGAAGTCGAGTTCCAAGAAAACTTCAAATATATGGTAGAGCCGGGGCAGATTATTGATAGGGAAGAATAATGACTCAGACACTGAAGTATACCATATGTCAAGGTGATCAGGAAGGGAATGACTCAGATGTAACAACCTTGGGAGGCGGAAGCAAATATACAGAGACGTTATTTGGAGTTTATGGCTCAAGTTGTGTGACAAATTTAGAGGGCTAAATTTATTTTACGGGGGGAGAAATGCAATGCCCCAAATTGTGATTAATGACTAATGACATTAAAAGTAAATGTAATTAATGTTAATTAAACACTTTTGGAGAATACGCTATGTATTATGGTCTGAATGTGCAATAATCAGTGCCCAAACCCTGTATTTAAGCTCAATTATGGATTAACATCTAAATTGAATTAAAATAAAGGGAGGACGCATGGTATGGTGTGATGGAATGAAAAAATGTGTTTAAGTGGTAATTTAAAAGAAATAGCCATAGTCAGGGGCAAAATGAGAAAAAGAAAAGTTACTAACTAATTAGTCAGTTACTAAAGAGGGAACTCGTTAGTAACTTAAAGATTAAGAGGTGTGACCATTACCTAAGAGAGTAAGAGGGAAGAATCATGAGAGGAGTTGGGAGATCATGACAAGTATCATTATAGAGGCCATAGATGTGGGTCAAAGATTCAACTCTTTCTTTTCTTTCCCCTCTCACCTCTAAGTCGGCTAAATGGGCAAGGGAGAGGCCAAAAATTCTGCATCATCATACTCATCTCATTCTCTCTCTCATTCCAGAAGCCATTTTCGTTCAACCAAGGAGGAAAGAGAAAGGAAAAGGTGAGGTTTTGACCCTAGAGATGACTTTAAATGCTCAAATTCTCTCCTTTAATGTTGTTTATGTTGATGAGAGCTTCATTTCTATGGTTTTAGATTTTTGAAAGAAGGTGTTTTAGAGCTTGAGAAAATTTAGAAGTTGGAGAATCAAGGAACAAGCCTTGGAAACTAAAAGAGATGAGTGACAGCTTCAATTTGATATATATATATATATATATTATAGCCATAGTTGGGACTTTAAAATTTCCAGATTTTGCATTGATTTTTGTGTGATTTTGGATTGAATGAATTGCTTAGTATATTGTGTTGAAAATGGTGCTTAGTTGTGTCATTTGAGCAATGAAAATGTTTTGAAGCTTGAATATGAAGTTTGGGCAATGTTGGGATTTTGTGTGTGTGTAGAATTGTATTGCATTGAGGACAAATTAGAACATGTGTATAGCATGGAAATTTGAGTGTTTTGATGTTACCATTAGACTCCTCTTACAATATTGTGTGAGAGTAGTGTTTGTTGTGCATTTTGGAACCATTGGACACTTTAGTGCAAAACTGGAAAATCTGGAAATTTGGTTAAGTGTGATATGCCTTGCAAGTGATCAACTTTGCATGATGATTTGAAATAGCAAATGGTATTGAAATGTTATGAAATTTTCTAGATTTGTAGTTCATGTTACAAGATTTGCAGTGATATAAAGTTTGAGTCATTTGATGTTTTTGCAAAGAGTTATGAAGCATGTTTGGTATAACTTAAAAAAACTTGTAAGTTGCTTTTTACGTAAATCGAGACACAACTCCTCTCACATACTTACTTCGTATACCGTAAATCACTATTAAAAAGCAACTTATAAGCAATCGAATCGCTCAAACAAACATACCCATGGTCGTTTGAAAATAAGCTAGGAGACAAGCTATGGTTGGCTGCAGCCAATGATATGGGCTGTGACCCAAAACCTTCTGATTATTTCTTGTCCGTGGCCTAAAACTCTCTGACCATCCATAGGCCGCGGCTAGCCTTTTAAAAAACTGACATTTTGAGTTTCGAAAGATAGTCATTGGTCAAGTTTTTTTAAACCCTTTAGGCATGTGCTTAGGCTTCTAGTAGCCACCTAAAGGTCTCAAATGATAACCAACCTTAAGCATTTTGAAATTAAGAATTTGGAAAAGGGAATAATGCTACATCCTTAGTTTTGGTTTTAAGATTCGATATTTGCCCTTTACGAGATCAATCGGTGCCAGAGCACAACCGGAAAGAACAAAGTAGTGACACTTTCTCTTATACTCTGTGTAATCCATTGTATGTTTGTCATATCATTGAATTATGTATTGCGAATGCTACGAAGTTTGCTGCTGTGAAAACAATGTGAAAGCTGTGAAGGCGGTGTGTAAGCCATGAAGGCTGTGTGTAAGCCTTGAAGGCTATGTGGATGCCGTGAAGGCAATGTGTATGTTGCGAAAGCACTATGTAAGCCATAAAGGCTATGTGTATTACATCATGAGCAGTCATGGAGGTGATGCAAGTCACACCTACCCCTACCATTGTAAATGTGTAAGCCGTGAAAGCTACGTGTATGTTGTGAAGATTATGTATATGTTGTGAAGGCCATGTGTATGCTGCTGCTGCTTGGTGATTTACTTACATGTCATGTGATTACATGTTATATGAGTGATTTGTTACTACTGGGATTCTCTTGAATCTCCTTCTTTCCATTGAATAACCTTCAGCCAGGGCAAGCGGCTCAAAGGAGAAGCAAGCAACCAAGGGCGGCTAATACTTTTCATTAGGTTGTGGTTGGTTGTCAAATTTTGGTTGGGATCACTGTATATATTTTGTAAATGGTTTTTTGTATCTGTATATGTAAACCCCTGAATAGGAAATTTTAAGGGGTGAAAATGCCCCGTAAACCCTTTAATTAGTATATGAAACCTGGGTGTGGCCGGGACTTTTTGTTTACACTCGGATATGAATAAATGCAACTGAACTATATAGGTTAATTATATTCAAGATGTAAATACCAAGGTACTGAAAACCAAACTGGTCACTGAACCAGTCGGGACACTGGGTTTAAGGTTAGTAGGTCAGTTAGGTAGTCAAACCAGAGCTAAATCGGGGCTAAACCGGTGAGGAAGTAAATATTTTAGGCTTATTTATATGAAATTCTATGTAAAATTAATTAAAAAAATGATTTTTAAAAAAAATTAAAAAATAGGGTAAACCGATTCATATGGTTTACCCTTAGACCGGACTGGTTGGACTACAGGTTCACTGGTTCACAGGCTGAACAGGCCGGTCCGGATCGGTTTTAAATTCCCTAGTAAATACGAGACTGCACTAAACCAGTTTTTGAAAAAATTTTAAATTATCCGTTGGTCTCTAATTCAACTTAATTACGCATTTTTGAATTATAATTACGGATAAATGGATAAGGGGTGACAGAAGGCAGGTAAGTATAGTTAATAAGGATAACATTCTACATCACTTAAATTTCATGACAAACATTGTTTTTAATTGTTTTTATTAGTACATATGAATTAGTTTGAATTGACTTATATTTGAGACAGATGAAACTAGTTAGCCCTAATTATATTGTCACAGCCATATGAAATTGAAGTAGCAATCTACGTATACCGGTTCTTCTTATTGGAAGCCCCCATGATATCCTTAGTTGCATCTTCTAGTTGTCTCAGTTCTAGGAAGAATGGGTCTTTTTTTTTGGGCCAAGGAAGAATGGGTCATTTGAATCATGGTATTTTTGTTTTTATAATAGGACAATTATATTAGGAAAAACTACTCTTAAACTACATGCAGGTTTCTTCCATTTTTAATTTAATATATTTGTGTTTTTTCTTCTTATTAAATTTTTTATTTTTAACAAGTACACTTCCTTGGATGCAAACTTGTGTTCTCCTCCTTATAGGTGTGAGGCCTCTTAGCACCTCAACCAACAACTTGTTGATGTTTTCCAATTATATTAAACTAAGCAAAAGGTACATAGTTAAGTGGGCTCTCCACAAAGTTGTGGCATACGAAAGGAGAAGAGGGCCCAATTGCAAGTACAAGAAACATAAGTAGAAGGAAAAATATCTTAAAAAGAACTTTAAAAATGTCAAAAGACCAAAAGGTGTTTTGAATATTCATAATACTAAAGAGGTGTTAGGTCTTGATTTGTCCTTTTCAAAATTAAAAGGAAATGACAGAATTATCCTTTGCTCACAGACATCAAACCTATGGCTACTACCCTCAGATTTAAATAGCGAGAAGATGATTCCTCCTTTCCTTCAGTCTCCACGAGTCACAACTCTCAGCCACAAGATAAACAGAGAGACATTCCTTTTAGTTCCTATTGACTGTCTGCTACTCTCGTTCAACGTGTCCTATGTTTCTTTGCAACTGATTCTTCAAGAAGAAGATAAAGAAATAGCCAAAATAGCCGCCACAACTCTCTGGTTCCTATGTAAAGATGGTGTTCCCCTTCTATGGTTCGCAATGAAGAATAATGAAGGAAATCCTCAGATCTAAACAGCCGCCCCCTCCCATCGTGCTTGCCTCCTTTTATTAGATAATTCCTCTGATCCTAAATATAAGACATAGTTGACTTTTTTTTTTAGAGATTAAGTAAGCTAAATAAGTTACTTAATCATATCATTAGGTTATATATCAGTTTATATGTTAGGCAAAATAGTTTAGAAAAAAAATGATAAATATAAGTATTTTGAAGTAATTTAATTAGCCACATTAATCTCTCCCAAAAAAAGTCACTTTGTCTTATATTTATGACCGAATCGAGTATTAGGTTTCCTCTTTTACTTTCATTCCAAAACGCAGGGCATCACTTGAAAAGGGCAAGAATATAATATGTAATAATAAAATAGTACTCTCTTCGGTCCTAAATATAAGACATAGTCAACTTTTTTGGGAGAGATTAAAAAAGTTAAATAAGCTACTTAATCATATCATATGTTGTGTATCATTACATTATATATCAATTTATAAGTTAGGCAAAATAATTTGGAGAAAAAAATGATAAATATAAATACTTTAAAGTAATTTAATTAATTTCTTAATATCTCTAAAAGAAAGTCAACTCTGTCTGATATTTAGGACTGGAGGAAGTAATACAAACTGCATCCTCTTTTTTTTCTTCGAGAAATATTTTTTTCCTTTACTAAACTTAAAGCTTTTATTTTAATTTGAAAGCCCACAAATCATGCACCAAATTGATATCTTATAAAATCTTAAGAAAGTTCCTTAAATTTTGAAATTATGATTCCTTACATATATCAAATTATATCTCAAATCTAATAAAAAATAGGGAATTCTCGTTTTTCCTTTCATAAGTCTAGCTCAAACTCCATTAAAGCAACATTGCAAAATATATAGTTGCTTCATTGGAATACTTCAAAGAAATTATCGTTGGCATATTGCAAATAACAATTTAAATCACCATTTACTTAATAATAAACGGGGATTATCAATTGTTAAAACCAAATTAATATATAAAGTGACTAACCCAACAAAAGCTTTAATTCACAGAAATAAAGCCCCTTGTGGGAAATATAGTTGTGTTAATAGAGTATGTGTGATATTGTTTTGCATAAGGATATTACGTTGTAAATAGGTAACAAGACATATTGGGCCTTATTCCTAGTAATGCCCATGTGCTATAAATAGGTCTAGGAGGACAATTAGTGTATGGAGCCTTATCCATTTAGGTAAATAAATTTTTATTTTTCTGGGACATTCTCTGAGATTAATATGGCATCTGAGCGCAGGGTTGGATAAGTCCATCATTTTTTCAAGAAAAGTGGTCACTAAGTTGGGGTCTTCCATAATCTGGACCCAAGAAGCAGGTTGGGTTTTCAAGAATGAGCTGGCCATCTCAGATTGTTTTAAGTTTTGAATCCAAGAAGCAGGTTAGGTTAAGATCTTCTTCATTCCTCTTGAGTTCGCAAAATGATCGAAGCGAGAGTGAGGATGCCGATCGGTCACTTTGTTGTTATCACTAGGTTCCTCGATTGATCTTCAGGAATTCTTCTATCTTTCTCCTTCGACGATTGTTCTATGCCAAGGAACTGCTCTGGTCGCTCCTTCACCGATCACTCTACACCGAGCTTCTTCATCCATCATTGGGTTTAATAACTTCTTCGATCATTCTTCCTCTATGACTTTACTCAGCAGTCAAAATTAAACAAAAACACTGACCTATAAAAGAATGGGATATTCAACTTAGTCAAGAGTTCACTGGTGTCGCTTGTCGATTTTTCAGATCCCTTATATCTTCTTCATAGATCAGATACCAAAGGCACTTCTATTATTCCACATATACTCACAAGTAATGCGAATATACAGTATGGAGTAAAGCAATACAAATAGCACTATGAGGTAAACACAAATTAAGATTCATAGATAGAACATGCACAAGGGATTCATAAAAAAGAGAGCTCCAGGACTAGTGGGAAAGATGTAATGTCGTAGTATTCTAATGGATCCTGATTCCTTATCAAAGGAGCTCACAAATGGTGTGGTATACTTTTAGGATGCTCACATGGTTTGGAATGACCTCAAAGAAAGATTCGATAAGGTAACTAGCTCATATATATTTAAGAAATAAATTCACTCAATCAAGGTGAATTGTCTATTTCTGCTTATTACTCTAAACTAAAAGAACTTTGGGAAGAGCAATTTGCTCTTGTATCTACTGGTCTATTATGTTTTTGCTGCAAATGTGGTGCTTTAAAAATCCAGGCAAATATAGTGTAACAGGAGAAACTCTAGCAATTTTTGATGGGATTGAACGAATCCTACAATATAGCTTAGAGCCAAATCCTTTTGCTGAACCCTCTCCCCACATGAATCAAGCTTTTGCTATAGTAGCAGAAGATGAAGCACAATAGGCAATCGTAAGTTCTATCAAGATAGGGATCACAAACCTGATTGCAATAGCAGCTAAGGGGAGGGGGCATGGCCGAGGTAGGGGGAGGAGGCTCCCAAATGGAGTGTGCTCACTGTAAAAATAAGGGCATATGAAAAAGAATTGTTACCAATTAATTGGTTACCCTCCAGACATTAGAGGACTAAAAGAAACAACAAAATATAGAAGTTGTAACTTCTACACAACTAGTTGTAGAGGCCTATGCAAACATGATTTTGCCTTCACTTACTCCTCAACAATATAATAAACTCCTAGAACTATTAAAGAAAGACGCCGATGAGAATGAACACGCTCTAACTAGTACAAGTTTGGCTAACTTTCATCCTCCTAAAAATGCATGCATTATGTGGGTAATTGATTCAGGTGCTACCACACATCTAGTTAGTGACTTAGCACTCTTAGATAATTATCAAAACTATGCTGGACCCATTTGGACTATTAAAATACCAAATGGGGAAAGGGTGCGTGTTACTCACATAGGAGTGTGCATTTCAATAATGGAATAGTCTTACAAGATATACTATATGCTCCCCAATTGAAATTTAACCTTATATCTGTCTCAAAATTGACTAAGGAACAAAAATGAGTAGTAGCATTTTTTCCTCATACTTGTTTAGTACAAGACCTTCAGGGTGGCAGATGAAGGCAACTGGTAAACTGATTGAGGAATTATATGTTCTACAATGTACTAAAAGTGATGCTGTGAATATTGCTAATGATAGTCCTAGGGAGAACAAATCTATTGATGTATCTTTGTTTCATGAAAGACTTATCCATGCTCCAATTTGTTGCTATATTGAGACACTTGTATGTTTTGAATGATAAAAGTGCATCATTGAATAAAGATTGCGATGTCTATTTTCAATATAAACAAACTAAACTCCCTTTCAATAATAGCTACATTAGGACTAAGAGAATCTTTAAACTACTATACATGGATGTATGGGGCCCTCATAGGATACCCACATATTCTGGTCATCATTTCTTTCTTACAATAGTCAATGATTACTCTAGAGCAACATAGTTTTTTTTATGAAACAAAAATTAGAAACTTTTATGCACATTCATGATTTTCTTGCATATGTACAAAATTAATTTTCTTTTTCTATTCAAAGAGTTCACAGTGACAATAGGACAGAATTCATCAATTTTGTGATAAGAGAACTCTTTGCTTAAAAGGGGATTGTGTGCCAACCTACATGTCCTTACACGCTGGAGCAAAACAACATAGTTGAGCATAAGCATCGTACTCTAATGCAGGCATCTAGAAGTTTAATGATTCAATCAAGTGTCCCTATTAGATTTTGGGTAAATGTGTGAAAATTGCTGCCTTTCTTATTAATAGAATTCCATCAAGAGTTTTAAATTTCAAAACTCCTTCTGAAATTGTTTATGAGCAGCCAAAAATTTATGATGATTTGAGAGTGTTTGGATCCCTAGCTTATACCACAGACTTGACAATTAGTGATAAGTTTCAGGCAAGGTCAGTCCCGTGTGTGTTTCTAGAATATCCAAATAATCAAAAAGGGTTTGTACTTTATAATGTCAAAAAAAAGGGATTGATTGTGAGTTGGCATGTTAGATTTATTGAAAACAGATTCCCCTTTAGGACTAATGAAACTATAGAGCAAGGGGGAGTTTCCCATGATGTTAAAGATATGTTTCTATTTGATAAAGAAGAGGACCAATCTTCTAAGACTAATAATGAGACTAATTCTACTCTAGAGAATGATGCTGAGAGACAGGTACACTCTAATAATGAAATTAGTAAGGAGCTAGCTCATATTAGACCAACAAGAGAAAGGAGACCACCAATTTGGTCTCTGGACTATGTTTGCAACTTAGTGACATGAAATCACCTTACAGAACGTAAAGGATAACAAGTTAAAAAGGGTTGTAAGTATCCAATTGAGGATTATATATCCTATGACTTGGTATCTCTCTCATTTCTGTGCTATTTGTGTTCTATAGGCTTAATTTATGAGCCAGTATCCTATATTAAGGCCATGGAAACTGAAATGAAAGTTCTTGAGGATAATCATACATGGGATATTGTACCTCTTCTCAAAGGGAAGAAAGCAATAGGATGTAAATTGGTGTATAAAGTAAAATATAGATCTGATAGTTCAGTTGATAAGTTTATAGTTCAGTTGATAAGTTTAAAACTAAGTTAGTGGCCAAAGGGTACACACAACAAGAAGGCATAGATTACCATGAGACTTTTTCTCTAATAATTAGATGATAACAATAAGAATTATGCGTAAGATAGCTGTGGTAAATAAATGGAACCTCTATCAGATAGATGTACATAATGCGTTCTTGTAGGGCGATTGGATAAGGAGGTTTATATGAAGATACTTCTAGGTTTTGAGAATCAAGGGGACTAAATGGTTTATAGTTCGCGCAAATCGTTATATAGTCTCAAACAAGCCTCAGGATAGTGGAATTGTAAACTGTTTAAGGCTTTGATAGATGGAGGATTTTCTTAAAGTAAATATGACTATTCTCTCTTTATTAAGCGATATTGTGATGATATTGTTTTGATACTTGTCTATATAGATAATTTATTGACTACAGGGAGTTCAGAAGAGAGAATCAATAAGGTAAAGGAGCTCCTCTATAGCCAATTTAAGATTAAAGACTTAGGAGAGATGGAATACTTCCTAGGCATTAAAGTGGCGAGGTCACAGAAAGGGATTGTCCTTTCACAAAGAAAATATGTGCTTGACCTTCTCTCAAACACTGGGAAGAGTGGCTGCAAACTGTTGTCAATACTGATAAGGCCAAATCTAAAACTGTTGGCTTATGAAGAAGGGAGAGATAAGAACGAGGATTTGTTGAAAGATGCGAAGCATTATAAAAGACTTGTGGGTAGGTTGATATACTTAACCAATGTGCGCCTAGATCTAACGCCCTTACCTTTATAGTCAACTGATGAGTTTTACACAACACATTTGAACCACTCATCGCTATCCATTTATAAAAACTCTTTCAAATCCCAACCTTTAGACAGGACTCAAACTTGTAGTTGAGTGTGTTTTTTAGAATTTTTTTCGAAATCTTGCGGAAGCGTCATTCAGTAGTTCGCAACTTCATTACTACTCATCAATTCTTATCTTTATTTAATTCAATCAGAGTGATTCATTCTCATTTATCTGCCTATTCTTAATTCATTCATTTGTATATTCATACAGATAGTGTAGCCATACAGGGCTACCAGAGTGTCTAATATAATATATAATAGATCAATCTTCACTTCTCTACCATAGTTCTCTCTTGTGCAACTCTCTGTTGTACTCTTTTGTACTTCATCACACTTGTATGGTTGGTTGGGGGAAGTGAGACTCGAAAGAATCTCAGTAGGAAACAATTATCATAATGCATGCATGATAGATACTATATGCATGACATATTAGCTTAAACTAGATGCATGCCTTATAATGACATTTCTGTATGCTCAATGTTTCATGCAATAAAACTATGGATACAATATAAACAGAAACTGAGCTTCATTATTCAAATATGCTCTATACAATCAAGTAAAGCAATCACATATATCACTACACAAGCAGGAATATCAACTACATGCAAATAAATTAAGTCCCCTACTAAGATCGCCTTTCCCTTGCCTATCTATTGGTCTAACTGTGACCGGCTTGGGCTATTGTCCAATCCTAAAATCCCAAATTTATAATAAATGAGTTATTACTCATTCACATATTATTCTAAACTCATTGTATTGGTTATCTTTGCTTAACACTGCAAAATTATCAAAATGCCCCTAGGGACCTGGTCTAACTGTACTTTCTCAAAAATTATAACCTGAGCTATTCCTACACAATTTCGCCCAAGGAATCCATTTTTTACCTCGGATTTGAAAAATTCAAGTTGCATTTCCAATTTTACCCTTAGCAGCAACTATGTTAGGGTTTTAGGGGTAAAATTGTCATTTCACACCCTAAAGACTTTAAACTTCACACTTTACATGTACCCTACACAATTTTCCATTCTAAACACACTAGAATCATCAAAAACACCAAAATTCAATCCAAACAGAGTCCAAAATTGGGGAAAATAGAGTTTTATGATTTCAATCCATATAAAACACCTTCTTTGCACCTCTAATCACTTGTTTAACCACTCAAACACCTTTTACATATGATTAATCAAGATTTAGGCAACACCTCCCTTAGGGTTTGACATCCCTAAAATTAAAAATCAATCAAAACAACCACCAACCAACATAATATATATGTCAAAGTAAAGCTCTTTCTCACATCTTGCTCTTTCTTGAGTTTTTTTATTGATCCTCCAACTTTGGCTCTTGCTAGAAGTCTCAAAACACCTCTTCTTGAAATTCTAAAACCATAGAAATAAAGCTCTCATCAAGAGGAACAACTTTCCTGAAGACCTCAAGAGTAAGAGAGGTGATTTGGAAGGTGAAAATTGAAGTAGAACACCTTACCTTTGTTCTTGTCTTCTCTTTTCTTTCTTTGGCCCTTGCTTGGCCGACTTGTGTGAGAGAGTGAGAGTGAGAGTGAGAGTGAGAGAGAGAGAGAGAGAGAGAGCTGATATAATTTTTCTCTTCTTTAGCCACTTAAAAGCTTGGCTGAAAATGGCCTAAGGAAATATGAGAAAAGGAAATAATATATGCCTATCATTTACTCTTCCTATACAAGCCAAATGGATTTACCATAGTGGTAAATTCTTCTTTAATTGTGTTGACTTTTCCCTTCCCTCTTCTCTCTTCTTTTTGGACAAAATATGAGGCTTTTGGAAGGATAATTACCCATTTAAAATATCACAACTTCTCCTCCTCAAATTATAATATCAACTTGTCAATTAGCATAATAACTTTGACTTTGCTCCTTTCCTTTTAAACTTGACTTTAATGGCTTCCAAGAGAACCATTTATGTTCAAATATCCACTTTCTATTTCCTTCCTCATGTCATACAAAATCACATCACAAAATGGAAGGAAAAATGTTGACCCAGGTTCTCTTCTTGTTTCCTTTATGTTTAGCCACTATTTTTTACTTTTCAACCTCATGTTTACTTGGTGTAAAATGCTTCAACTTTTGGCATGAGTATTTCAATTATTCATTTCCCTTCTTGCCTCTCTTTTGGATGTCCAAGAACACATGAGAAAGGAAAAATTATTATCTTTGGATTAAATCTAGCCAAATGACTATTTTGCCCAAACATTTTTGCCATTACCTTTTCAATTTCTCACATAGACTTAAAGCTGACAAAATTTTCATCAAATTTTGAAAATTCATAACTTTGTTTATAGAGATCCAATTAGTGTGATTTTAAAGGCTATGTGACCCTTATTAATTCTATCTTCAAGGAAAGATATAGCCTTTAGCCAACTGGAAGCTTATAATTCCCAGAATTATTGTTTTTGGAAGCTGCCACTGAAAATCGTTAATTTTACTGAGTTAACTTCAAAAATATATAACTCTTTGTGTACAGCTCCAAATGACCTATATGACCTATCAAATTAAAGCTTGATAAGTCTACTTTCATACGAAAAAATATCACAGGCATTAGACATCATTTTACTATTCAAAAATATCACAAAATAAGACCGCTACATAGGGAAACTCACTGGCAGAAAATTCAAATGCTTACAATTTACGTTCTAAACATACTCATGTTGTGTGTGACCACCAATTGCCTTATTTTATCATTTTATTCCCTTAAATTCCATAATGATATACGGAATGTTAGGGAATATCATGATGACCTCTTGGGACACTCGCTTAATCGAGCTTATCCGTCTATTGAATTTAGGCTTATTCTCAAGCATCTAATCCCAAAATTTGGGGTATTACACCTGATATATGCTTCTTTATACAGGTTCTCTCTCAGTTCATGCAAAGTCCAATGAAAGCACACATGGTCACAACACTTGATGTTGTAAGGTGTTTAAAACAAAGTGTTGGGGTTAGGGTTTTGCTGAGCTCAAATGAGAGCATGTTTCTATCTTGCTATTATGACTTAGATTAGGAAGCTTGTGGCACAACATGAAGGTTGGTCACAAGCTACTTATTAAAGCTTGGTGATTTGTTATTCAAATGGAAAACAAAGAAACAAGAAATTGTCTCATTTATCTGTGAAAGTAGAATATAGGGCTTTAGGTTCTTCTTTGTCTGAAGTTATATGGGTTGATGGTTTGCTTGAGGATCTAGGAATTCCTTGTAAAGGACTAGTTGCTATTCATTATGATAGTAAAGCAACAATTCATATTGCTTTGAATCCCATTTTTCACTAGCAAACAAAACATATTGAGATAGATTGTCACCTTTTTTGTGAAAAGTTACAATCAGTTCTGATATCTTTGGAGCATGTAAGGTGTAACCCCCTACCTTAAAACCAGTAATTATAATTCAAAAGGGCATAATTAAAATGGATTAGAGACCATAGACAATTAAGATTCATTTCCAAATCCCTTCCTTACGATAGGGTTTTTACAAATTCTTTCAAAGTTTTTGCCTTTCCCTGGTCTCCACTTTCACAATTCGAATAAAATTACCCTGTGTAGTTAAATCACATTAATATACCAGAGTGTACAACAACAATCCTGGCAACTCTCAGGTTTCATATATATATATATATACACTAAGGGTTTACAATTTCCCACTTAGAAGATTACACAATTGTATCCAAAATAATATACACAGAATGTACAGTGATCTCCAATCCAAAATAGATAACCAACAACTAAAACACAAATCTCCCTCAGGAGTCCTATCCGCCCTTGGTCATCTACTTATCCTTGGAGCCACTTGCCCTGTCTGAAGGTTAGTCAAAGGAAAGAATGAGATTCAAAAGAATCTCAGTAGTAACAAATCGCTCATACCACATACAATCACATAGCATGCAAGTAAATCATCATAGCATAGCAGAATAAACACATAACACACCCCACCCTCATCCCCTTTTACCATTGGGAAGGCACGCAGTCCTTACTCGAACCGTTGTTAGCAACTCAGGGACTATTACGTGTCGGTGCATACACATAGCCTTATGGCTCACATAGCCTTTCGGCTTCCACAAATTGCCTTTCAGCCCACAAATAGCCTTTCGGCTTTCACAAATAGCCTTTCAGCCCATAAATAGCCATCCGGCTTTCATATATCCATAGGCTTTACAGCATACGAAGTCTTCACAAATCAATGATGAATCAAACATACAATATATCACATATAGTATAAGGAAAAGTGTCACTACCTTGTTCTTTTCGAATGTACCCCAGCACAGATGGCTCATGAGCAGGGCAAATATTAAACCCTATAAACCAAAATCAAGGATGATAGGTTATTTTCTTTTGCCAAATTCCTATCTTCATAATACTTAAAGTTATTTATCATTTGAACAGTTTAGGTGGCTACTAGAAGTCTAGACATATGCCTAAAGGCTTGGAAACACTACACCAAAGATCCCTCTTTTGGAAGAGAAAAGACTGATTCTCAGCCCTTGCACTCGAGTGATAAAAGATGCACTTGAGTAATGAAATGATTTTCACTCGAGTGAAGTTGGCTCACTAGTGTGAGTGTTTGGTCAAGAGCAACCACTGAGATAGAAAATGATCACTGCACTCGAGTTCTGACCCCAACACTCGAGTGATGCCCTCATGCTCACCTGAGTCTAACTGAGTGAGGCACAGGAAGTGACTACCCTAGAGTAACAAAAACCCTAGAATAAGAAGTGCACTCGAGCACTAGTTCTAGTACTCAAGTGATGACCCAGTACTTGCAAGTGCCGGCACACACTCTTGAAAAATGGTCAACGAGTGATAACCAGAGACGTGACCTAAAGGTGCAAAATACTTACTCACTTAAGTAAGACCTGAAGCACTCGAGTCATAACTCATATCACTCACAGGTGAGGAAGTGCACTTCTGCTTTCTTGGCTAGGAAGTACAACTAGAACTGAAGGAAAAAGGGAAAATAGGATGCTACACTCAAGTGACACCCCTATGCACTCGAGTGAGGCTTATCAAAATGCAAAACATAGTAACTGACAGAATTTCCCAGATTTTGTCCAAAGTGTCCAATGACTCCCAAAATCCACAAATAACCATTTCCCCACACAAATTTTCATAAGGAATTCATTGGACATACTAAAACAACCAAATTCTCATTCTATCAACACATTCCACACTCCCAAACATATTGCAACCTGATAAGTAAAATCTTTGTATATTTATTTTCCCTAATATGATGATTTTATGGATGATATTTGCGTTTAATATAATAAATTTGGGTGTGATTGATAAATAAATAATGTTTTTGGAATAAATAACATTTAAAAAAATAAAAAAATGAAAGTACTGTAGCAACAGAATCACTATAGCAGATGGTTAGACTATAGCGGACGGAAGTTACACTATAGCGGATGGAAGTCACTGTAGCGACGAAAGCACTGTAGAGATGCTGGACACTGTAGCTGTTTGCCGACAGTCACTGTAGCAGTCTCTGGACACTGTAGCAGTACTGTAGCACACACTTTTTCCCCTATAAATAGAGATCAATGTGTAACCCCCTCACCGTAATTACATCCGGATTACAAAATTTAAGTGAAATAGAGACCAATAAAATGATTTAACAATTTATAATCCCTCATACAAAAGAGGGGGCGTTTCAAAATTCAATTTAAAACACAAATATTCTTGGTCTCACATTCATGTACGGATATAACTACTTGAGAAATCAGAGTACATAATAAATATCAAAGTGCGGAAACCAAAATCCCGGCAAACCCCGGGTTACTTACATAAATAATATGGGTTTAAGAGTTTTCCCATAAAGGGGATTACACGATCAAAATAATCATTTACATCTCTATACACTTTAGCAATCCCGAATCCAAAATGAAGATAACCAACTATCCCAAAAGCCTGAATGTCCCTAAGAGATCCTAACCACTCCGGGTTGGTCGCTTCTCCTTCGAGCCACTTGCCCTGTCTGAAAAGATTAGTCATATGGAGGAATGAGATTCTAAAGAATCCCAGAGCAACAACTCACTCATACGATATATAAACATAAAGCATGTATGTTCATCATAAACAGCAGCTTCACAATGATCTCTGGCTCACGCCACATACGACAGCACTCACGGCTGTATTCACAATGCACTACGCCCACTTTCGTGGTGAACACTATGCCAGCTTTCGCTGTAATCACTATGCACAACGCCCGCTTTCGCGGTGAACACTATGTAGCAGCAACACAAAGCACAAAGCACCACAAAGCATCTCAACGCACGATGTATCACTATGCTCCACAAAGTATCTCAATGCACAAGGTATCACAAAGCAGTAGCAGCAGCATCCACACAATGAATGACAGACAAACATACAATACATTTACACAAAGTATAAGAGAGAGGTTGCTACCTGTATCTTTCCTGACAATCTTTGGCACAGTGGGCTCACGCGTTCGGCAGATATCAAATCCTATACCAAATTAGGGACAATTGATCAATCTCTTTTCCAATTACTTAATCCCATAATACACTAAGTTGGTTATCATTTAGGACTCCTAAGAGGCCACAAATGCCTCTAATAAAAGGCCTAAAAGGTTGGGAAACAAAAGGTTGAAGGTCACTTTTCGAAAACACTAAGTGCTGGAAAACAGGGTTGGGCCCCGGCCCACCATTCCTTGGGCTGCGGCCCAAAACAGGTCAGAAAGTCTTGGGCTGCGGCCCACCACTCTTGGGCCGCGGCCCAAAACATGTCAGAAAGGCTTGGGCCGCGGCCCACAACTCTTGGGCCGCGGCCCAGAAGTTTCCTGACTCTGGGCTGAACTTCGAAAAAACATAACTAATTCTAGAAAAATCGAAACGAAGTGATTCCAAAGCCAAATGAAAGGTATATAAGTCCTCTTTCAAGGAAAAATATAGCCATTCACTGGAAATCACTACACAAATCCAGAATTACCAAAAGCTACACATTGCTCCAAAACAGAGTTCTGTTTCAATCCCAAACTTTGGGCAACCATATCTCACAGAATTCTCAACTAAATGACACGAAATATATGATCATTTTGAAGCTTGGGATGTGAACTTTAAGACTGGAAAGTTTCATAATTTTCCAATACCATTTGGTCACTCAAAACGCTCGTCCAAACTGACAGCGAAAAAACGGAGCTTAAACAAAACAGATTTTCCAACTTTTCCCAAGTGACCCAAATGATTCCCAATCAATTTCTATCTATCCAAAATGCATCAAATGTTCATATATCTCCAAACTAAATCATTTCCAATCATCAATCATAATGAACTTCATATTTCCATATTTGGTGCAAATTAGGGCAAAATTCCATATTTGACTAGACTTAGCCAAAAATCACAAACAATACATTAAAATGCTCTAAATGCCTACCTCTTTACTTTGCCCAATCAAGAACTTTGATTCCTCAACTTCCAAATTCGAGCAAATCACCAAGCACCACTTCTCAAGATTCTACAACCATCACAATGTAGCTCTCATTGAGATGAACAATATTATAGAAGAGGTTTTGAGCAAAGGAGAGTCACAACCCACCAAAATCAAAGCTTTCTTCTTCTCTTTCCAAGCTCAAACCAGCGCCAGAAATGGAGGAAGGAGAGAGGGAAAATGAGAGAGAAATGGGAGGGATGATGAAATGAATTTTCTTTCCCTTGTGCACACACTTTACCGATGGAGAGAGAGAGAATGAGGGAAAAAGTGAAGCTTTGTCTTCTTATGGCCTCATCCAACCACTACCACAATGCCACATGTCCACATCTCAAGCACTCCATCAAAGAGCCCACATAAATTCAATGTATAGGATTCCGACCCATATGAAATGCATCTCAACCCTTGATCTTAAATACTACATGTATTTATTCTCAAAATTCATATTACATTGATCCCAAATGTATTTAAATCAAGATAATTACAATAATTATCGGGGTCATTAGCCCTAATTACAAATCGGGATATTACACAATGCCAAGCTCAAATGGAGAGGAGAGGAAAAGAATCAAAGGTCCTTCTCTGACAATTAGAGGCCTTTCTCTGACATGGAGAGATCTTTTCTCTGACAGTTCTGAATGAAGTGTGTTACTTTCTAGATTTAATTTCATACATTGTATCAATTCTTGCATGCCTCCATCTTGGAAGGCTTAGGATTGTATTACTTATTGCATGCCTCCATCTTGGAAGGCTTAGGATTGTATTACATCTTGCATGCCGCCTACATGGAAGGTTTTACCTCCTAAATGGACGGCTAGATTTCTTCATTTTTCATGCATCTTTTAGTTGTATATTTATGTTTGAGAATTTAATATTCAAGTTTATGTAGTATTTCTGAGGATTTCATTCTAGCTTTATATAATGTCAATTTATTTTGGTTTTGTTTTTAATTTCATCATGTGCTAAACTTTAATTTTCCTAGGGTGATGACGTAGCTTACTAATGACGTATTAAATCTTAACTTATTAAATCTAGTTTGAATTTCTCCTTCATGATTGAGTTTTAATTATTATTCTTAATGCTTTTGATTGACTGGCCATCTTTTGAATGATTTTAATATGCATGTTGAGACTGGAAGGAGATACATGTGTGTAGACCCTATAATTAAAACCATGACTTGCATATGAAATAGGAATATATTCATATGAGTTGTGTAGTCTTACTGAGTTCCATAAATCTTAATGAATAATTAATTGCTTAAATTCATATAGGAATATATTGGATTAGTAATTGATTATAGAATTGCATGACCTTAGAATAGGCTAGTAATTAAATTAGGGAAACTCGACTATCAATCATGTGAAATAAATTGGGCTAGAATAGATAAGTGATTCAATCTGGAATTTGTTAAGTGAAATATAATCCCTAAGGCTTTTTCTCATATTTGCTTTCATAACATCTGCATTCATATTTAATTGTTTTTCTTTTATTTTGTACTCTTAATCACCAATTAATCGATCGACTAAATAGAGTTAAAATTGCTCATTTTGGTACTTAGTGATCAATCCTCGTGGAAACAATACTCTACTTACTTCTATATTACTTGATTACGACAGTGTATACTTGCACTATTTAATTGATCATCTGCACACGTATCACAACCCAAGACCACTAAATGACCACTTTGGTTTCCAAAATTTCAAACCCATTCCAATGACACAAAGAGACACTATGCCACCAATTTCACCACCATACATTAGCCAATTCATGCAATCCAAAATTACACCAAAATCAAGAAAAATCACAAATTTCCAAAACTCAACCAATGCTCACAATAAATGTGTCAAAAAAGAGCTCTTTCTCACCTCTTCCTCTTCCCAAAGTTGGTTCCATGATTCCTCAACTTTTAAACTTCTTCAAATACTTAAACACCTCCTTTCAAAAATCTAAAACCATGAAGATATAGCTCTCATCACTATGATCAAGATTAATAAAGAGGATTTCATCATTCAAGGTCAAATGGAACACTTACCTTAAACTTTCTTCTTTCTCTTTCCTCTTGAGCTTGGCGAAAATGGAGTTGGAGAAAGAGAAATAAGATGATGATGATGATGAGGTTCAGTGTTTCCCTTGTCCCAAGCTCACCAACCGACTTGGAAGGAGAGGGGAGAGAGGAATGAGTGGTTTGAACTTTTGACTTAATCCATGGTCCATAATATACTACTTGTCATAATCTTGCTTCACCTTCCATGATCACACATGAATTCACACACACTTGAGTTTACTCTCTTGACAATAAACCTCAACCATTGATCTTTGAATTACCAAAGGACTTCCTTTTTGGTAACTGACTAATTGGTCGGTGACTTTCCTTTTTACCCGTTTTACCCCTGATTATGGCAATTCCTATTGAACCGCCAACAAGCACATTTATATCATACCATTCTTCATTTATGCGCCCTCCTTAACCTTTAGAGTTTAATTTCAGCTTTAGCACACAATTAAGCTTAAATACAGGATTTAGGCATTGATCAGAACACATTCGGATCGTAATTCACATCATATTCTTCAAAAGTGTTTGATTAACAATAATTACATTCACTTTCGAAGTCATTGGTGTAACCCCCTGCATAATTATATCTAAAATACGGGATTAAAGTGAAATAGAGACCAATAATAAGCAAAACTCATTTACAATCCCATCTTCACGATAGGGTTTTCCACAAATACCTTTCAAAACATTTTTCACCTTGTCTCACATTCATATTTGGAATACAATTACTTCGTGAAGATAAATCACATTTATACCAATATCAGAGTACGCAAATAAGTCCTAGCTAATCCTCATGTTTCATTCATTAATCAAAGTATTACAGGGCATATTCGCCCCTACAAGCCTCATATGGGGATTACACAAATCTCATCTTCATATATAATCAAATATACATCCATATCGAATACAAATATCCCAGCTACAATGATAACCAACTACCAAAACTCAAAAAACCTAAAAGGAGTCATCGTCGCCCTTGGCTGCTTGCTCCAACCTCAATCCACCTACCCTATCTAAGTAGGAAACAAATACCAATATGCACATAAGATAAGTATTTAATGCATGATATGTTTGCAATACATAACTCATGCTCACACAATGATATATCTGCGTGCTCAATGTTTCAACAACATACTCATAGCCATAGCATAAATAGAAACAGAGCTACAATCATTTATACATGTTTCATATAATCAAGCAAAGCAATACATGCATCAATACATAAACACAAATATCAAAGCATGCAAGAGAGGTAAGTTCCCTACCCTGGTCCTTCCACGTAAACAGAGCTACAATCATTTATACATGTTTCACATAATCAAGCAAAGTAATACATGCATTAATACACAAACACAAATATCAAAGCATGCAAGAGAGGTAAGTTCCCTACCCTAGTCCTTCCACGTAAGCTCCGGCTCCGGCTGCTCACGATCAGGGCGATCATCAAACCCTATAACCAAAATAAAAATATAGGGTTAATCCCTTTTCCAATTCCTTAACTTTCAAACACTTAAGTTGGTTATCATTCACGACCTTTAGGTGGCTACTTAAGGCCTAAACATATGCCTAAAGGGTTAGGAGAAACTTGACCAAAGACTATCTTTCGAACCCTTGAAACCCTATTTTGGCTTCATCACTCGAGTGATAGACGACCCGTACTCGAGTGAGGATGGCTCACTCGTACGAGTGCTTGACCAAAAGCACAACCAGAGACAGCAAATACCTACAACACTCAAGCATCCAATATAGCACTCAAGTGATGGCCTCACACTCACCCGAGTTCCACCGAGTGAGGCTCAAGAAGTGATCACCTGAGAGCCACAAAAAACCCAGAGCCAGAAGTACACTCGAGCACTAACTCCAGTACTTGAGTGATGCCATAACACTTGCGAGTGCTAGCTCACACTCTTGACAAACCAACTGCGAGTGACAACCCGAGAAGCAGCTCTTAGTGTAGAAGCACATGATCACTCAAGTGAGACCACCTTCACTAGAGTGATAACCCACATCACCCCCAGGTGAGGAAGTGCACTCTTGCTTCTTCCATGAACAAGTGCAACCAAAACTGAAGGTGAAAGAGAAAACATCACGCTACACTAGAGTGAGACCCTTATTCACTCGAGTGAGGCTCTAACAGAACCCAGAACGCAGCAGATACCAGAATTCTCCCAAACTTAACTAATATGTTTCCAATGGTCCTCAACTTCTAACACAAGACTATTCCTACATAATTTTACACAAGGAACACATTGGAAACCTCAAAACACCCAAAATCACACCATAAAGACATTTTCCCCTTTTTAGTCACACTCTTCACACACATTACCCAAATCACTCCAATTTCCTTTCCAATAATCACAAACAATCCCAAAGACCATTTTACACATCTAAACACCATTTTAACCACAATACTCAATCAACTCATTCATTTCACAATTATACCAAGATCAGGGCAAATACCACAATTCACCAAAACTTAACCAAATATCTCAAAACTTAGATCAAAAGGGTACAAATACTTACCTCTTTTTCTTTCTCAAGCTAGATCCTTGATTTTCCATCCTTTAAGTTTCCTCAAGCTCTTAAAACACCTTCTTTCACAAATCTAAAACTATAGCAATGAAGCTCTCATCACTATGAACAACTTTATAGAAGATGATTCAAGCAAAAGAGGACATTAACCAAGCTAAATCTCACCTTTTTAATTTCTCTTTCCTCCCAAGCTTCAACGAAAATAGAGGAAGAAGATAGAGAAAGAAAGGGATAAAGGAGGACCAAATTTTTGGCTCTCCCACACACACATAAACCAACTTGAGGGAGAGAGAAGAGAGAGAAAAGCTTTTTGAAACATTGACCAATTCTATGGTCCATATTGTACCAAGTGTCATGATCTTGATTCATCTTCATGAGCTCACATGTACACAAGCACATAGGATTCCACCCTTTGATCTCTACAAAATCAATCACAATCATTGCTCTTCAAGCTACCAATGAGTTTACTCTTCAGCAACCAATCAATTGGCCGACAACTTTACCATTTTGCCCCTGATTATGGTAATTCACACCGAATCACCACTAAACACAATTTCTCATTCTTCTAGCCATAATATGCGCCCTCCTTATATTTAAAGTCAATTTAGATGTTAATCTATAATTGAACTTAAATATAGGGTTTCGACATTGCTCATAACACATTCAAATTTCAAAACATATCACATCCTCCAAAAGTGGTCATCTATAAATAATCACACCCACTTTTGAAGTCATAATCCCTTAATCAAATTTGGGATCCTGCTAAATCAAGGCTTAATAGTTCACTTAATTCCAGGCTTAATCTCCAACCTCAAATCTCAAAATTTAGGGTATTACAATTAGCCCTTAAGCCCAATTTGGGGCATTACATAAGGTCCCAAGACCAAGAAGCTAATATACTCATGAAGGCAATAGGAAAGGACATTCACAACAAAATGTTGCATAAGCTGGGAACTGTAAATATTTTTCAGTACCCAACTTAGGTGGAGTGTAGGAAATATAGTTGTGTTAATATAGTATGTGTGATATTGTTTTGTATAGGGATATTACATTGTAAATAGGTAATGGGACATATTAGGCCTTATTCCTGATAATGCCCGTATGCTATAAATAGGTCCAGGAGAACAATTAGTACATGGAGCCTTATCCATTTAGTTAAAAAAGTTTTATTTTTCAAGGCCATTCTCTGAGCTTAATACCCACCAACGAAAATGAACAAATACTACATATTTTACTACACAACATAAACATACTTTTATCTATCATAACATGCGGTTAAACCTTATTAAAACTAATTTAATATACTCATTAATTGAACTAATAAAACCTGCAGCTCAAAGGATTTAATTCACCAAGGGTAGGAATTAAATTGTTAATGTAAAATATCCTTTATATTGCAGCCAAAACTAGTTTAAGGCATGGATAGGATCAAAGTTGAATATTATTCACACTGCCTGGTTGCATATAAATACAGCTCATCAGCACAAACCATAAGAGTAGAAATTAGAGATTCGAACTACATTCTGGGAATAAGCCATCAACCATGCCGTGTCTCTTAAAGGCAATAAAGGTAGTTAAGAAAATCATGTGGCAAATCTGACTTCACAAATACTTTTGTAAAAGCAAATGGATTAAACCCATAAAAAATCATGTAGCATTTAAACAATGTCAAATATGACTACTTAGCCAAAGAAACCAATAACCAGCCACGGACAAGAATAATATGAGGTTCCAGTCATGAACCACATCCCACGTTAATTAAGTAAAACAAGGGTAAAAAGTTCATCTTCAGCCCATGATAATTTATGAAACCATCCAAGATCTTCAAGGGAAAAAATGTTTGTTCAAGGTGAATTATATGCAATGGGAATTAAAATTTCTCTTACCATAGGTACTGAACATCAGAATGAAATTACAATGTGCTCAATTAACAATTGTTTTGAGAAGACAAAGCAAGTAATAGGTCTTAAGAGTGTTGGCAGTAGATCTTAGATATTCAAACAATTCAATAGATCTTCCAAATCCTCTTTAGTAACATGCAAATCCTTTTAGCAACATCAACTATAAATAAGAGAGTTAATCCGAGTAGTGCCTGAGGACACTATCCTTAAAAGCTATTCCGCAACTACCAGCAGATAAGAAGCAGCACTCCCCAGGATTAAACAAATCCTTCCTACAAAAATAGGGTGAGCAAAACTACAGAAGATAATAGAACTCAGCAAGGCAAAACACAAAAGGAGGAGAAAGAAGTTGCTAGAAGACTAGAGCTGATCCCCAGACCTTTAGTCTCATGCCCTTTTTATAGGTTGTGGATCATCATAACATTGGGCACACTTAAATACATTTAAAGATAAGTAACTCATCAGTTAATGCACATAAATACAATTAAATGGACAATTACATAGTCATTAACACACTTAACGATGATTAAAGATGTCAGTTACAAGCACTGAAGACTTATAATGGTTATTAGAGAGATGGATCAATTAGACGGATATTTTCTATAAAGAGTGACCAGTACCACGTTTAAATAGCACACAAGAAAGAGGGAAATTGTCGGATTTCAACTACGTTTCCGGTGGCTTGTTATCGTGTGGCTAAACCTATTACTCCTCTTAGCTCATTTACTAGCCCAAGATCACTTGTTATTACTTGGACCCCATAATCCCATGCAATGTGGGACTCTTTCTTTGACACACCCAAACATATTACTTACAACAAAAGTAGCACCGAGGAAGAAGATATAGGCATGCTTGAAGAAGGCATGGACTCATCTGATAGGGCAACAGGAAAGACATCTATGGAGGGTGATGATGACACATCAAGTGATGAAGAGTTTGTAAGGAGAGAGTATATAAGTGTATTAACAAAGGCAAAAGCTAGCCCTAATTTATTCATTTCATCTCCTGAAGAATAAGAGAGATTGGGAAATAAGGTCGTTTGAAGGAGATAGAGAGGTTGTTCGAAGAAGTGGTAGCAACACTTGTTAAAGAGAAGAAAAATCTCACCCTCAATTAACTAATAGAGAGGCCTATTTTAAGTGATCTCCTTTATCTGTACTATGAATGTATATACACAGAAACCTGATGTGATTATATGTATATATACAGAAACCTGATGCAATTATATGTACATGCACAAAAAACCTGAAGCCCATTATGAAAAACTCATTGATAACTCTCCTTATTATAAGATATAGATTTTATTTCTCCAAAAAATGTCCAATTTTTCAAAAAGGGAAGTAAAAAAATGAGTGTGATAGCATTTATATAATTATATGCATTAATTTTAATGTTCATTTTAAGATAAACGGACATCATTAGCATCTCCAACGTCCATTTTACATAAACGGATGCAAAAAGCTCAATGGGCCAACTTTTGGTGTTTGTTAATCAGAAAAGGATACCAAAAGCCCCGCTTTTGCATTCCAAATGCCAGTGTTGCCTCCCCACTTCTCTATCTATAGCTCTCAATCTTCATCATTACCTCCCCACTCCTCTCTCGCTCTCAAAGTAGTTGCTGTAACCCCCTGACTTTAAACACGTAATTATAATTCGATAACACATATTTAAATCGGATTAGAGACCATTGGATGCTTTAACCTCGTTTTAAACTTTCTGTCTCATAGTAAAATTTTTACAAAACTTTCAAAACTCTTTTTCCCATCCAGGTCTCAATTTCAATATTCGAATATAATTACCTGTGCAGTTAATATACATTCAATCATATCAGAGTGTATAACCGCATCCCCGGCAACTCCCGGGTTCTATGCATAAAAACCTGAAGGTTTATAAGTATACACTAGGGGATCACACAACCAAAATCGAATATAGTATTCCTGATTCAGAATATACAGTAATCCCGAGTTCAAAATACATAACCAACGTTTCCAATTCAACTATATACCCCCAAGTGTCCTAATTGCTCCGGATTGGCCGCTTCTCCTTTGAGCCACACGCCCTGTCTGAAATGTTAGTCATAGGAAAGAATGAGATTCAAAAGAATCTCAGTAGTAACAAACTACTCACACAATGCATAAACACAAAGCAAGTACATAAATCACAAACAGCAACAACAGCAGCAATTCACAGATACATGGTTTTCACCACAAACGACAGCACTCACGGCTGTATACACAATACGACAGCTCTTGCTGTAATCAACATCACGACAGCTTACGTTGTAATCAGTAATCAACATCACGACAGCTTACGCTGTAAACGACAGCTTGCGCTATAAACGACAGCTATCACCAGCTGTAACCACAGCAGCATCAGAAATCATCACTAAAAAGTGATACAACACACATACAGTGCATTACACAAAGTATAAGAGAGAGAGAGTTACTACCTTGTCCTTTCCTGACGTCCTTCGGCGTAGTTGGCTCCCGAGGGCGGCAAATATCGAATCCTACAATTCCAAATGCACCATTTAGACACTTCCATAGTGTTACTTGGGGTTATATGAGTCTATAATGAAATTTTACAAAAATGCCCCCGGGGACCCGGCTCGGGCCCGCCGTACCTGGTCCGGTTGCACTTTTCCCAAAATTCTAATCTGGGCTATCCTAACCTATTTCCACCCAAGGAATCCATTTCCGGACTCGGAATTATCAAATTCAATGTAAAATTACAAATTTACCCTTGGCAGCCTTACTTCGAGGGTTTCAGGGGCATTTTCGTAATTATGCTTTTTCGGCCTTTTCCAAAAAAGTGACCAACTGTAACCCCACCTAATTTTCGCTCCTGGACTCAATGGAACCATCAAATCATTGAAAATCTAACTCTAAGACCCATTTCTAGAGCTGGCCGAAATTTATGAGCTCTTCAAAGAAAATCGGGGTTTTACGATTTCGGCTCCGTAAACGCGTTCCTTTCTACTCCTAACCACTTTATTCACTATTACATTAGGTTATAACTACCATTTGAACCTAAAATTGGGCAGCATAACCCCTAGGAAACTCAATTTCCAAAATTTAAAACCAATGGCAATCCAGCGAAATTTCACCGATTAAATTGCCCACAGCAGCCAGAATAAGCAATATACGAAAGTTTGGAAGTTACCTCAAGCTTCCACTAGCTTTTCCCAAATTTAGCTGAACCCTAGCCTCTTTGAAACACCAAATTTTGAGCTTCACAACCTTAAAGAATAAAGAGGAGTAGCTTAGAGTCGGAGTTATACGCGTTAGGAGCAAGATCGTCGGAGAAATCAGCTTACCTTGTGAGATTTCTTCCTTTTTTTCTCTCTTTTCTCCAAGCTCTCTCTCACGTCTTTTTTTTCTGAAATGGGCTCGGGAATGGTTGATGAAGATGGTGGAATTGCTTTTAATTCCATGTTGATGTCATCTTACAATATGATGATGTCATAATTTTTAATTTCCCATTTTCGGATTTTTCAGAAATTCTGGCAGATTTTCTGTCCTAACTTTGAAAAATCATAACTAATTCTAGAAAATTCGAAATGAGGTGATCCCAAAGTCAAATGAAATATATTTAAGTCCTCTTTATAGGAAAAATATGAGCCATTACCAGAAATCACCACAAAATTCCAGAATTACACAAATTTCATCATTGCCCCAAAACAGAGTCCATTTTCGTCCTCAAACTTTGGACAGTCATATCTCCCATTTCCCAAAACGAAATGGCACAAATTATATGTCCATTTTGAAGCTTGGGAGGTGAACTTTAAGACTGGAAAGTTTCATAATTTTCTGACATTATTTGCCTAATCAAAACATCCACACGAGAAGACTGCCCAGAATAGAGTTTCACTGGACAGAATTTCAAATTTTGCATCTTTACTTCCAATTGTTCCATTTTCATACCAAACATCATTCCCACATAAATTTTCACAAGGAATCCATTGGAATCATTAAAATATCCAAATTCCCATTACACATTCTCTAAAAGTGTTTATTCAACAATAATTACATCCACTTTTGAAGTCATTAGCCCTTAATCACTTTTTGGGATATTACAGTTACGAAGGGAGTCCACAATCCCTGCTCATCCCCCCATATTGGGCGTTTTTTTTTTTTTTTTGAAAAAATACTCCATGCACTAAAAGTTAACTAGTTTAAAATACTGGGTGTTAAAAAAATATTTCCGATTTTAAGTGCTATTAAAAAAATATTTCAGAAACTAGTGTGGTAGAAAAAATATTTTTAAATGCAGAATTAGAAATTAATTAATTTGAGATATTTAATAATAAAAAAATTTTAAAATACAGAATATAATTCAATCTAAATAAATAAGAATGCGTAAAAAAATAAAAAAAAATGGCCTCCACAACCACAAGACGGGAGTATGAGCATAAAAAGATGAGCACCGCATGAAGACACTCGCGAAGGCCATCGGTCTCCTCCCATGCTCGTGCTGCCCTGTGTCTCCTCCCACGCTCGCCTACGCCGTTCGACTCCTTCCTCGCTCGCTCACTTCTTTGCGTTTGTGTTTCAATTAGTTTGTTTGATTTCTGTGATTTGCCTCTTCTCCATCATTTTATCTCTTTTTCAATCTAATCCTTCCCTCCACCTCACGCGCCATATCCAGATAAGAAAAAGAGGCATAACTACAGATAAACCAGTTGGAGGTCAGAGGCACCTCACTTTGAATTCTTGTACACATTTCAAGATCTCCTTCCCTTTCTACTACACCCAATCATGGCGACTTCCCAGGTTCTCCGCAGTGAAGACGATCTTTTTCGTTCTTTCCTGGATCCTCCAAAAGGTACTCTTTTTTATCTTTTCACCTCCAATTTGAATGTTCTTTGAGTTATGAAGTTTTCATTTTGCTAATTGAGAATTGTAATAGGGAAATAAAGTTACATACTTACCTCTGGCGATATGAGCAAGAATAATTATAGGTCACTTTTGTCAGGATTTTTTTTTTTTTGTTACCTGTTCTGTTTTAATTTTGCACGCCCAGACCGGTGGATTTGCTCATACTCTTCCTGGCAAGGCTGTTTAGAATAGTATTAAATAACGTTTTTTTTTTTTCAATGAACAGGAGATCGTGCCGAATCTGAGAGGATGTCTATTGAGAAAAAGATCGAGTTCCTTGAGAGCTTGACTGGAAAGGTAAGACTTTATATTAGTGGGCCTTTTGTATATTGTTGTCATAATTTTTTTAAGTACTAATGATCATGGATACCTTCCTGCTAGTGTCAATTTACTTGCATTTTGAGATGTGAATAGTTTATTTATTTTCCAAAAGGCAGATAAGCATGCAAATGGCAGCTGCCATGCTGTCTGCCATATCGACATAACAGTTTTTTAGTCGGCTATATTATGGTATTGACAATACTGGTGGGAGAAGCAATAATCTCTTTCTTATTTGTCAGAACCCTCATCGCTTTCATGATTTTGGTACTTGGGGCGTGAAAGATGTTCTTTACTAGCTTGTTATTAAATACTAATCTCTGACTCTTTTTCAATAAATGCTTAAATAAATTCTGTAAACTTATTGACATGAACTCCATCTTATTTATTTGAAATGAAGACAATCAGAAGAACTATATTCTTCAAATTTGATAGTTTACTGATTAATTGGAGACTTGTTAAATTTATCAGGTTACAAATCAAAGCCTTTCATCAACTGAATGCTAATTTGCTGTGGCCAGGGACATTGGATTTGTGGAATGGTTAGTTCAACGCAAGTCGTGCATTGAAGGACAACGCATTATTGAATTGGGAAGGTATTTTTTCTTTTGTTCTACTAACATTATCAAATTATTTGTCTTTGGTATAATTATGAAGGGCAAAGTAAAGATGGTCTTACGCTGAGCATCCATGGTGAAGTGGTCTATTTAAACATAGCTTGGAAGTCAAAGCTGAAAGGTGTGTTCAAGGTGCTAGACCTTCAAATCACTTTGAGTATGAGGCACTGAAAAGGTGCATGTTAATAGGAACTCTTTTAGCTTGTCCACTTCCCAGAACTTGTCCATGTGGGTTCTAAAAGGAAACATGCAAGTACTCAATGTTCTATTTTCTGTAAGTACTATTTTGGTCATCTTAGTTCTCTTACTCTGCTTTTGCTGTTTATAGTTTGATAGTGTCATAAAGACCATATTGGTGATGGTGCAAATACTCTGTTTTTTCTGTTTTCTATAACAATTTATGAAGTTATATGTGACTGGTTTTATCTGATTCTGGTGTTGCAGTTTGATGGGATCCATATTGGTGATGGTGGGATTGTATATTCTGCTTTGGTGCAAGAGCATGGAAACGCAGAATCAGAATCAGGAGAGCGTGACTAAGCTATACCAAGAAGATGGAGAAATCATGGGACAAGAACCTCAAATACAACGCATTATAGTCTACAAGGATTAATAGGATCCTTCATTTTTTTTAACTTTGCAATTCCTTTGGGGAAAATCAATGAATTTGTTTTCTAATTATTGGGGATTATCAGCTGGAGTATATGTACACTTGCTATGCTTTGGTTGCTAGACATTTATCTTAGACTGCAATAATATCTTATGTCGCATTTTGTGTGTGAAATTCACAGCTTACCCATCAAGGTTCTTTTCCCCAAGGTGTTCAAATCAAAGCTCAATTAGTGATATTTGATGGGTAATAAAAAATATAAAGCAAATTTTTTTTTTTTTAAAGAAAGGGCCCTTATGGCGTAGGTAAGTATGCAACTTACAGCATCCCTTTTTCTAAAAGGGATGTCGTAGGTATGATCCTTATGAAATCCATTTTTACTAAATCAAATGTTGTAAGGGTTATACAATGCCATTTTTTAACAGACATTATTTTCATAATTTACTAAGTTGCTTATATAGGTGTCCCCCTAGAAAGAGACGTAAAAAATGGCCTAAAAATAAGCGTTAAAAGTGTTTTCTGTAATAGTGTCTTAGATATTTGTTCAGTACAAAGGTAATTGAACAAAACGTTTTAATGATATCTGTTGTTGCCACTATATTTATACTCCTCTAGTCCATTTTGTAAGATGTCTTGTGAAATGTATTTTGTCATTTTTATAAGAAGTTTTGATATTTTCAATGAGCATTAAATATTTTTTTTCATACATGTAAATATTTTATAAGCACTATGAAGAGCTTTTAATGTCGGCCAAATAAGCCTTTTAACATCAGTTTTAGAAAGGACATGTAATCCAACAACATTATTTTGTCCACCTTTTAACGTCAATTAAAAATGACGTAAAAAGTAACCTTTTATGTTGGTTATTTACAAAGTTAAAATATAAAAAATTTCCTTAAACTTTGAGTCGATTGCATTTGCACTTAACTTATTAACATATTAAAGTTTAAAAATAATTTTCTTAACCTTTTATGCTTTTATTATAGAGCCCCTACCGTTCTTCCATTAACTGAGTCACTGAGATCGCTCCATCATATTAATAAGGATTATGTGACATCTCATCACTTGCCTAATAATTTTACCCAACTTGAATGACCAATCAAAATGCAATTTTATCTTTATTTTTTTAAAAAAAAATAGCCCCAAAATGCTTCATAGAAATTATTCTGGGGAGTACAATGATAGAGGCCCAATAGCACATGTTTGTAATAATTCTGGCTGAGTTAGGATGTTTTAGAAGATGACCCACTGAAAAAATATAATCTCAAAACCGTTAATAATAGAAGAAGAAATTTTACTAGTTCACGGAGGAAAACAAAAATGAAAAATCACTAGCCCTTAAAAAGGGTTTGTTTGGTATGAGGGGAGGGGAGGGAAAGTGACCGGAAGGAAAAAAATTTTGAGTTGAATTTAAAAAAATTAGAGAAATAGGGTTAAAAATTTTTAATTAATTTTTCTTACTTTTTTATCTTATATACTCTATTTATTAAAATTTTATTACCCCACTTCTTCAATCTTTTAAAATTCAACTCATAAAAAATTTCCCCTCCCCTCCCCTCACCTCCAAATCCCTCACACCAAACAAAACTTAAAAGTTCCCGCGCCACCAGCCCACCACGGAACTTGTGAGCCTCCAATTAAATTGCAATAAGAAGATTGTAAGATGTTTTGGAATTGCCTATTTCATGGCATCAGAGGAAGAACACGAACTCGTATTTTTGGGCTTCAATTCTCTGTCTTCCCCTTGATCATTGTTTCTGCAACTAAAATCAAAGCAGAAAATTGTCCAAAAAATCAAAATAGAAAAGATAAAATCAGATTTTCATCGTTATTAAATTTTTTTATTCATGTTAAGTGCCACACCATACTCATTTTTCTCAGGTGGCAATCTTAATTAGCAAGTTAAGAGAAGAACAAACTGTAAGAGCTCTATGATCAAAACATAAAAGGATAGAGAGGTTAATTTTAAATTTTAATATGTCAGGGTAATTATGTGCAATTGACTCAAAATTTAGGGGAGTTTCCTATATTTTAGCCTATTTATAATAAATAACCAACGTAGAAACTTAGCTTTGAAGGAAAAAGAAAAAATTAAAACCCCGATCCATGTCTCCTAGAAGTCGAGAAGAGAACAGTGAAGAAAGATCAAAACAAGTTTGAAAACAAGATAAAGAGAATTGAAGGAGGACCTCATGTATAAATGATACGTCTACAGAGTTTATAATATTTACAAAAAATACCATTAGTCAAGTTTTTCACGCCTCACCTTCTATAACAGGTCTAGAAAAGTGGTCTAAATTAATTATTTTGTACTAGTAAGAGTTATAATGATAGATCTACAAAACAGATATGTGTCTCACCTTGCCATTAGTGAAATCGGAGATTTGCATCTCATCTACATTAATGAGAGGAGGAAGAGAGAGTTGGCCAAAAAAAAAAAAGAAAGGAGGAAGAGAGAGTCAACAGGTGTGTGCGTGTGTGTGTGTGAGAGAGAGAGAGAGTCGAAGGTATGAAGAATCCGAAGCCATAAAGAATCATTTTAGATCTAAATAACCGATGTAGTTGTTTTTATTTTTTGTAGACGTATGAATTAATTAGAAACACCTTATAACATGGGCTTGGGGAGTAGAACACACTTGAAATTGTTGAGTGTGTAATTAAAATTCCATCATGTGATAATACTTCTATTTTCTTCATCTTCGATCCAATTCAAAAGCAAAATCTTATTTGATTACTTGTTTTCATGTGGTAAATAATTGTTGACACGTGACTAAACTTAAGCCAATTGAATTCATAGATTGCTATGAACCGCTCCTTACTACTCTCTCCAACTATCACCCACGACATATTTGTCATTCCTTGTATTTAATATAAGATATATTTAGATAATTGAACTTAGCCCTAAATATAAAACATGGTTTTCATATTTATCAATCTTTTTCTAATTTATCCTTATTGATACTTCCTTAACAATAATCAAGGAGGAAAGAGAATGAGGGAATTAAAAAAGATAACTAAGATGTTTTAAAAAATACATGTCATATTAACTAACTCAACTAACTTCTTTAATCTAATTAAATTAGATAAATATATCTTATATTTAGAGTTAGATTTGGAGGAGTATTAAATTAAATTGATTACAGTAAAGTCAGCAACCGTACAGAGTTTTGAAAATCAATTATTCTCGAATATTTAAATCCTTTAACATTCATATTTCAAAATTCGTTTTGAACGTATACATGCCGTCACGTTGACATACATACATACATACATATATACCCATCTTCTGCTGATAAGCTTTTTGTCAAATGCCAAAAACTTGTTCTCTCTCTCTCAATGAACAAAAAAGGGACCAGACCGGCCAGTTCAACCTATTGAACCGGGAACCAGTCAGTGGTCTGGTCTAGTTCACCCATTGGATCGTGAACTGGTCTGAAACCGATTGGACTGGTATGAACCGGTTAAAACCCGAGAAATTAGTGGTTCAACTGGTTGGACGGGTTTTATTATTATTTTTATTTTTTTAATTATTATTTTGTGTTATTTTTTAGGGGAATATAAAAGGTTGAAGACCAAAATGAAGAAAAAAATAAGTAAAGAAATAACAAATCTAAAAAAAGAAGACAATGAAAAATATTATTTAAAATGATATAATAATTATAGGAAAGGAGATATTATTGTATAAGTATAGGTATTATAACTAATACTAATAGATTTTAAACATTTTTTCTATAGAAGTTTAAAAATATATTAATATATATATTTATATATATTTATATATATTGCCACTAATAAATTATAATATTTTAATATAGCCGGTCCAACCTCCGGTTAGACCCCGGTTGACTCATTATCCTTGAACCTATGCCATGACCGGTTCATTGCTTGATCCTGTTTTTTGTTCCTTGCTCTCTCTCTCTCTCTCTCTCTCTCTCTCTCTCTCTCTCACACACACACACACACAAGGGTTACTGTAATTTTAGTTCTTATAGTTTGGCCTCACTTTAATTTTGGTCTCTATAGTTTCAAATCATACGTTTTTGTCCGTTAATATGCAAAATAGTTCAGGTTTTTATTAAAATATAGGGGCTAATATTCTAAACACGAAAAAGACTTGAGAGAACAAAACCTATAGTTTGAAATTATAAGGACCAAAATCAAAATGAGAAAAACTATAAAAATTAAATATTATATTCATACTACACACACAAATACTTCTTCCAATCCAAAATATAAGTCACCATCAACTATCTTCACCAAAACCAAGGAAGAATAAGAATGGTTAACTCATTAAAACAGTCTTAAGTTGAAAAGAATTTCAATTTTGCTTCTATTCAAATCTATCATGTAGATCCCCTCTTTCTCGATATATCCAATGTGTACCACCAATAAATAGTGACAAAAGTGAAAGTTGATAAATACTCCCTCCGGTCCTTAACATAGGACATATTTAGAGAGTTGATCTTGATTCTAATTAAATACGAGTATAAGACATATTTTTCATATTTGTTAATATTTTTATAATTTACCTTTATTGATACTCTATCAATAATAATCAAGGAAAAGAGTGAAGAATGTAATTAAGGAATAAAGTGTTTTAGATGTCATATTAACAAACTTAACTAACTTATTTAAGCTAATCAAAGTAGGTAAATATATCTTACATTAAAGACAAGATAGAGTACTCCCTAAAGTAACTTGTATTATATTATGAACCAAAAGATTTACCTCTAAAAGGCGCCGGCTATAGTTTGAACAAGGAATTGAATTACATGTATATTCAACTTGTAATATTATGATTCTCTCAAGTCTCAAATAGATTATAGATATACAAGAAGTCTTAATCATGATTCGCGTGCTTGAAGACTTCCATAGGGAATATTTTGGTGCATTAATTTCAAATTTGAAATATATAAATCCGTTTAGAATTATATATATAACAAGACAAATTAGATTATCACGTGTAAATCGCGGCATTAATTAATTAACTAAAAATCTTTCTTTTCCAAATCCAATTAAAAGAAATTAACCGAAAACTCTCTCGTTCCTTTCCTTATAATAGAACATTGAAGCAACTTGAATTCTCCGGGAGAAGCTCATATATACCCTGCAAATTTCCTCTTCTATAACCTTCCATTATTAATATCTCCCACAACTAATACTATTCCTTCAAGGTTGTAGCCATGTCAAAGTCATCTTCTTTGATTTCTCGTATTCCTATTCTTAATTCCCATAATAATCACCAATCCTCTCTCTTCCCTGACGCCTCTGAAACCATCTCAGATTCAACCAATCTCATTCCTAAACCTTCTCAAGTTCTTTCAAACACAACCAAACTTCTCACTGAACCTGTCAAGATCCTCTCCGACACAACCAAAATTGCCACTGAACCTACCAAGATCCTCTCAGACACGACCAAGGTTCTTCCAAATCCTTTTAAAGTCCTTTCAGACACAACCAAGATTCTCACTGAACCTACCAAGATCCTCTCAAACAAGACCAAGGTTCTTCCAAATCCTTTTGAAGTCCTTTCAGACACAACCAAGATTCTCACTGAATCTACCAATATCATCTCATTAAACTCAACCAAGCTCATTCCTAATCCTTTTGAGATCCTTTCAGACACAACCAAACTTATTACTGAACCTTCCAAGATCATCTCGGAAACTACCAAGCTTCTTATTAAACCTTCCAAGATTCTCTTAGACACAACCAAGATTCTGGCAAACCCTACCAAGATTCTTTCTAAGGCTTCCAAGATAGTGTCTCTGACCAATCTTCTTACTGGATCTTCCATTATTCTCTCCACATTACTTTCATCAGTCACCAACATTTCTCTCATATCATCAATGCTAACCAAAGTTCTAATAAACCCAACACACATGCTACTTGATCTCTTAATGCTACTCCCTTTATCATTTTTTATCATCAGAAACGTCTTGCTCCTCCTCGTCGGGCTGGCCGCCGCCGGAACCGTGCTGGGTCTGATCATTTTGTTGCCGTTGATCGTCTTACTAAGCCCTTTTTGGGTCCCAGCTAGCACAGTTCTCTTCGTCGTTACTGTTGGATTCTTATCCATGTGTGGATTTGTGTTTGTTAGTGTCATGATCGTGGCATGGCTTGCGCAACATTTCTTTTATGTTAATTAATAACAATGGTTGAACATTTTTACCAAAATAATGGACGAACCTATAAATTTGTATGCTCTTTTCATTTCTTCTGGTATTTGTTTTTAAACCTTGTTCTTCTTGTATTGAAAAGTAAAAAAAAAAATTAATAATTAATTATGTTTAGTACTCCCACGGGTCTTTAATATAAAATATATTTATCTAATTTGATTAGATTAAGGAAGGTAACTAAGTTAGTTAATATGACATATATTTTTTAAAGCACTTTAGTCATCTTCCTTAATTTTCTCCTTTCCACTTCTCCTATTATTGTTGATAGAGCATCAATAAGGAAAAATTATGAAAAATTTAACAAATATAAAAAATATATATGTCTTATATTTAGAACTAAGAGCAGCACTCCAAATGTATCATATATTAAGGACCGAAGGGAGAATATATATGATTATGATGTTTTATGTGATATATTAAAATTTAAAATGACTGGACTTTTAACAGTAGTTGTTATGAAAACCGACGTTATAACTCAAAACAACTCCCCTTTTTCTATGACGACGTTGTTTCTCAGCCTTTATTCACTATAGTTTACTTTTTTTTTTTTTTTTTTGATAATAAAAAGTTTAGGTAGGTTCGGCACCAGTCACTATAGTTTACTTTTTGTCAAGACTTACGACGTTGGTTTTTCAAATAACCGACGTTAAAAATCTTCAACATATTACAAAAATGCCACCACCATTTTTTAATGTCAGTTTATTATATAACCAATGTTATAAGCATATTTTGTAGTAGTGAAGGGTAGTGAAAGAGAGTAGAAATTAATATAGTGTAGGAGTTTATCTAGTTGATAAGGGTAATATTAGAAATCACTTAAATTTTATAAAAAAAAATTAACTGTTTTTAATTTTTATTTTTTACGTATGAATTAGTTAGAAACGCCTTTAACATGGACTGGGGGAGTAGAAGACATTTGAAATTGTTGAGTGTGTAATTAAAATTCCATCATGTGATAATACTTCTATTTTCTTCATCTTCCATCAAATTCAAAAGCAAAATCTTATTTGATTACTTGTTTTCATGTGGTAAATAATTGACACGTGACTAAAATTACGCCGATTGAATTCATAGATTGCTATGAATCGCTTCCTTGCTACTGCTTCAACTACCACACAGGACATATTTGCTACTCTTGTACTTAATATAAAATATATTTGGGGAATTGATCTTGGTTCTAAATATAAAATATAGTTTTTATATTTATCAATTTTTTCCTAATTGACCCTTATTGATACTTCCTCAACAATAATCAAGGAGTAGAGGAAATGAGGGAATTAAAGAAGTTAATAATTAATTGTGTTTTAGAAAATATATATCATATTAACTAACTTAACTAACTTCCTTAATTTAATCAAATTAGATAAATATATATTATATTCAGGACAAGAGAAGTATTAATTAATTTGATTAAAGTAAAGTCATCAATGGTACAGAGTTTTGAAAATCAATTATTCTCCAACTTTTAAATCCTTTAACATTCATATTTCAAAATTCGTTTTGAACATATACATACCAAACCAAGATTCGTCACGTTTACATACATACATACCTATCTTCTGTTGATACGCTTTTTGTCAAATGCCAAAAACTTGTTCTCACATGAGCACGAGTTAATGTAATGTTTGGTCTTTATAATTTGACCTTACTTTAATTTTGGTCCCTATAATTTAAAACCATATGTTTTAGTCCCTCAATATGCAAAATGGTCCAGGATTTTATTAAAATATAGGGGCTAATATTTTAGATAAAAAAAAAAAAAAGACTTGAGGGACCAAAACTTTTGATTTGAAACTACATGGACCAAACTCAAAATGAGAAAAATTATAAGAACCAAATATTGTATTAATACTATACACACATAAATACTTCTTCCAATCCAAAATATAAGTCACTCTCAACTATCTTTATCACCAAAACCAAGGAAGAATAAGAACGATTAACTCATTAAATCAGTCTTAAGTTGAAAAGAATTTCAATTTTGCTCCTATTCAGATCTATCTCGTAGATCTCCTCTTTCTCCATATATCCAATGTGTTCCACCAATAAATAGTGGCAAAAGTGAAAGTTGATAATTAATACTCCCTCATGTGCTAAATATAGGATATATTTAGGGAGTTAATCTTGATCCTAAGTATAAGACATATATTTTTTATATTTGTCAATCTTTTCATAATTTACTTAAATTGATGCTCTCTCAACAATAATAAATGAGAAGAGTGAATAAAGGAATTAAGGATTCGGGTGTTTTAGCAATAAATGGCATATTAACTAATTTAACAAACTTCTTTAATCTAATCAAAATAGATAAATATGTCTTACATTAAACATTGGAGCAGAGGGAGTAACTCTGTAAGTAACTTGTATTAAATTATGAACCAAAAGACTTGTTTCTAAAAGGCGCCCTGCTATATTTTGAACAAGGGATTACATGTATATTCAACTTTTAATATTATGATTCTCTCAAATAGGTATACAAGAAGTCTTAATCATGATTCGCGTGCTTGATGACTTCCATAAGTAGTTGGGACATTAATTTTAAATTGAAATATATAAATATAATTATATATAACAATACAAATTAGATTCTCACGT
This sequence comes from Inga oerstediana, assembly GCA_963210345.1. Lineage (NCBI taxonomy): Eukaryota > Viridiplantae > Streptophyta > Magnoliopsida > Fabales > Fabaceae > Inga > Inga oerstediana. Next base: position 70,974,828 of record OY723401.1, read on the forward strand.
GTAAATCGAGGCGTTAATTAACTAAAAATCTTTCTTTTCCAAATGCAATTAAAAGAAATTAACCCAAAACTCTCGTTCCTTTCCTTATAATAGATCATTGAAGCAAAATTCTGCAGGAGAAGCTCATATACACTGCAAATTTTCCCTTCTCTTTTATTAATAAATCTCCTTCAACTAAATATCCTTTAAGGTTGTTGCCATGGCAAGGACATCATCTTTGATTTCTCATATTCCTATTCTTAATTCCCATGATAATAATCACCAATCCTCTCTCTCCCCTAAAGCTTCTGAGATTATCTCAGATTCAACCAATCTCATCCCTAAACCTTCTCAAGTTCTTTCAAACACAACCAAACTTCTCACTGAACCTACCAAGATCCTCTCACTACGAAAAAAATTGTGGTTTAGTAGAGGTTAAAAATGTGTATTTGTAATAGTTTTAACAATTACAAAAGACATTAGTAGTGGTTAACAAAACCACTATAAAATCCATGTTGTAAGAGATTTTGTAAGAGTTTATCTCAGATTCAACCAATCTCATCCCTAAACCTTCTCAAGTTCTTTCAAACACAACCAAACTTCTCACTGAACCTACCAAGATCCTCTCACTACGAAAAAAATTGTGGTTTAGTAGAGGTTAAAAATGTGTATTTGTAATAGTTTTAACAATTACAAAAGACATTAGTAGTGGTTAACAAAACCACTATAAAATCCATGTTGTAAGAGATTTTGTAAGAGTTTATCTCAGATTCAACCAATCTCATCCCTAAACCTTCTCAAGTTCTTTCAAACACAACCAAACTTCTCACTGAACCTACCAAGATCCTCTCACTACGAAAAAAATTGTGGTTTAGTAGAGGTTAAAAATGTGTACTTGTAATAGTTTTAACAATTACAAAAGACATTAGTAGTGGTTAACAAAACCGCTACAAAATCCATGTTGTAAGAGATTTTGTAGTGGTTAATGAAAACTGCTACTCAAGTACAGAAACTGCTACTGACTCTGTAGTGGTTTACTCCGACTGCTACAAGATTCGTATGAAGATAACACATTATCTGACAACCTTGTAGTGTTATAAAACCGCTACAAATGTTCCCGGCACAATTTACCATGGTGGGAAAAAGGAAAATGAACATTTTGGCTCCAACATTGTAACGGTTTTAAAACCACTACTAATTTCAAATAAGAATTTTAAAAAAATTGACATCTATTCCTTTGTAGCATTTATCAAAACCGCTACAAAAGTTTGGAAAAATTTTTTTAAAAAATATACAATAATTTGATTCCATTGTTATTATATTATATTGTGTTGAAAATTTTATTATTTAAATAACCTAACCTATAGTAGTTATAATTTGAGAAGAATGATTAAAATGAGTTAGATGAATATAAAATTTATATACTAAATATTGAGAATTTGTAGATAATAAGGACTTATTATGTTGTATCTAGATGTTGATAATTATGGAAGGAATATTAAAAATGTTGAGGAAAATTCCATAAATTTTTGGAGAAAAAGAAAAAATAATTAGTATCAATATTATAACACTACTACAAATAATTGATTCAACGACATAAATTAACTACCATTTTTAGAAAACAGTAGTAAAAGACAAAGCGGTGGCACTGTGGTAAATATGTGTTGAGTTTCAACGACTGGTTTTCAAAACAAGTCTTTGAAAGTGAAGCTTCAACAACTGGTTTCAGAAAACCAGTCATTGAAAGTAAAGTTTCAACGACTGGTCTAAGAAACAGTCATTGAAACTAGCCAATTTTTATTGCATCTTGTATTTTTGGGAACAATTAGCTTCCACTATTCTAGCTTCATTCATAAATTTCCCCTCTCCTTCATCAATCTCATTTGCTTGGTGATATTTCTCATGGTTGTGTTATTGTTGATGTTTGTTACATGATGAATTACAATAGCTAAATCAGTCTTCCCCTCGAGCAATGAGTATACTTTTGAGCTTCGCCATCAAAGTAAGTCTGTCAAGGCCATATTTTCAACGACTGCTAAAGAACCAGTCGTTGAAAATCATAATTTCAACGACTGGTTCTCAAACCAGCCGTTTTATATAGGATACAACGACTAGTTTCCAAACCAGTCGTACCATAGTTTCAACGATTGATTTTAGAAAACCAATTGTTGAAACTCTAGTTTTCAACGACTGGTTTGGAAACCAGTCATCTTACACTACTACAAAAAAGTAAAGTTGTGGCGCTTATAATTGTATTAGCTGTGGCGTTAGAGAAGTGCCACATATCTGGACGCCACTAAAAAAAGCTGTGGCGATTACATCAGCAAGTGCCATAGGAGACCCCCTCCTGTGGCACTTCCTCTAACAAGCGCCACAGTAGGGTCCCCCTTTTTTTTAATCTTTCTTTCTTTCTTTCTTGTGGCTCTTTTTTATGCTTCCTGATTGTGAAACTTTATATAAAATGAGTGGCTTTCGCGCGTGTTTATCATCTCCATAAATTGTCAATCTTTCTATTTTATATTTCAACCTATTTTATATATATATATATATATATGATTTTCACATTTAAAATTCAAGTTCCCCAACAAAAATGTTCTTACAAAATAATATATTTATTGTCATTTCCCCAACAATAATGTTCTTACATTAATACTCTCCAAAGCTAACATAAAAAATATCACAATACAAGAATTTGATATGTGAACACAGTACATCAACAACTAATTAAGTAAATTAAAAGATTGCTAAAAAACGCAAGCTTGTCGGCCAAAAAATTTAAATAAAGCAAAAAGGAAAATGAAACAAGCTAGGTTTTCACTCTTTCCTATTAAATTAGGAACCGAAAGGCAAACATTATATGACAGTTTATCTTGACTAAAAAAAATTAAACAAAGCAAGCTAGAATGAAACATTCTTCTTCTTACAAATCTATTAATTGACCAGCGTAGGGAGTGGGGGACCACGTTGGTGACACTATCTTGAGTGACGAGGATGAGCAAATGTGAGCTATGGAGTGTAGTGGGGATCAAATGGAGTGGGGTTCAAAAGAGGAAGAGAGACAGAGAGTATGAAGAAAAGGAAACAACTAGGGAGAGGAGTGGGGATGGATGAAAAAAAAATGGAAAAAGGGACAAGAGAATTTAATGAAGAAGACGAGTGTGTGTGTTTGTTGTGCAAGAGAAAGTGATATCTTTTACAGGGGGAAGGGCAACGCGAGCTGAGGAAGAGGGAATAAAAAGGTAAAAGGGAGGGAAAAGATAAAAAGTAAAGTTAAATGAGGGAAATCTGATTGGCGGGAGAGTTGAAAATTCACATCCAGCCAATTGTGGCACTTCTTTAAAGAAGTGTCACAGCTGCCTTTTTTTTTCTTTTTCTATTTTTTTTAAAATTTTGGGGACCAAGGGTGGCCCTTGCCAAGGCAAGCGCCACCCTTGGGTGCATCTAGCCACCAGGCGCCACAGCTGGGTCAGTTGGGCCAACTATGGCGCCTGCCCAGACAGGCGCCACAGTTGGCCCCACTAGCTGTGGCGCCTGGTGAACCAGGCGCCACAGCTGGTCCCCAAAATTTTAAAAAAATTAAATAAAAAAAGAAAACAAAAAAAAAGGGGGTAGTTGTGGCACTTCTTTAAAGAAGTGCCATAAAATGTGCGCCACCTTTCAACCATTTTGTAGTAGTGTTAAATATGCTCATGAGTCAAACCTGTGTGCATAGCCTATCAGAGAAGCGTAAAGCAGAAGAGTAAAGCTGGTTTTGTACACTCAGAGGCTCTATTTTTCCCTAACTGGCGAGCCTCCATTTCTCCATTGTCGAGCCTCCAAAGACGAGATAGAAAGATGTGGGTTCTTGCTTATTACATTGCTCTCGTTTGTCTTCATTCTCCCTCCTCTTCTCAGTCCTCCATTATTGTTGTGGGTTATGCAGTTGGGTCAATCCTCCATATTTTCCCTCTTCTCCGTCCCGACAAGGTAAGGCACAAAAATTTTATTTTATTTGATGGGGTGCTTCATTTCATCCTCTGAACTTGCAATCCTAGTTTTTTTTCTTTCTCAAAGCTGCATTATTCGACTTTAAGTATGGATTATGTAGCTAGGTCAATCCTCCCTATTGATTCTTTGATTTTTTTTTTCGTCCCTCTTTGTTAATTTTTATCACTCTTAACTGGCACTACAAAAAAATATTAAATTTTCAACGGAATTTTGTTTCCGTGGCAAATCGGACGGATTTCCTATGGAATTTTTTCGGTGGCAAATCTGTGGCAAACAACTTTGTGACAGAATAATTTCGTGGCTAATTTTGCCATGAAATTAGCCATGGAAATTCCGTCGAAAAAGTTTCCTATAGAGACAGAAAAATTAAAAAATTATTATTTTTTAATTAAATTTAATTTTAAAAAATATCTTTATAAACATTAAAATTATGATATTATTTGCCATATAAATATTTAAAAATTTGAGTTAATATCATCTTTCATCCCTCAAGTTTTTCTTCATTTTGGTTTTGGCTCGTCATGTTTCCAACCATAAGTTTTGATCCATGTAGAGGCAAAATGGTCATATAAAATTTATTTAAGATGTAAAATTTTTTAATGTAAAGTTAATTTATATTAAAAATAATAAGAATGTATAAAATTATTTTATATTATTATTACATTTATAGATAAGAAACAAATATATATTTATAAATAATTGATTATATATAATAAGATTATATATATATATATATATAATTGTGTAATAATAAAACGCCAAAGCAGTCGAGCCCATCCGGTAAGACATTGCACGTGTACAGATGAGGTCGTGGGTTAGGACCAAAGAAGGGCAAGTTGAGTTGCATTTTCAGGAAAAAAGAGTTTGCAACACATGGCGGAAGGAGGTTGCAATACATGGTGGAGCGAGGCTGCGACATGTGATGGAGTGAGGCTACACCCGTGGCGGATCTGGACGCCCATGACAAGGTGGAGGCCACCGAAGCTGCCACGCGCCACCTCCGGTGATGAGGTGGCGGCTGCCAGAGTTGCCACATAGCTTTTTAAAATTTTAAAAATAAAAAATAATTTTACGAGGCAATTTCCGACGGAATTCAATTGCCTCCAAAAATTTCAATTAGAAATTTCGTCAAAAAATTTCCGACGAAATTCAATTCTGTTAGAAATTCCCAACGGGAATTGCATCGGAAATTACGACGGAATTAATTCCATTAGAAATTTGCAACAGAATCTGAATTCAGTCAAAAATTGGTTTGTCACGCTATTATTGGATTCCGTCAGAAACTCTAAATTCTTTGGCAAACTCCGCCATAAATTCTGTCAGAATTTTAGTATTTTTTTGTAGTATAGTAAGTTGCCAGATTGGCATTGCTGATTTGGACTTTCACATGTGTGGACCTTAACTCATTGATTGAAACCAAAAAGTGTAAAGCGTAAAACTGATTTGGACTTATGACTTATGAGTTCGAAATTAAACCTAAAAAAATTGATTTTTAAGTGCTGAATGAATTATAATTGACTTATGATTTGGACTTATATTTGTAAGTGCTAAATCGTTGTTGTAGGTGTTGAAACTATCTGTTTTAAGACTTATGAGTTTGAAATTGAAGCTAGAAAAATTGATTTGTAATTGCTATTAGATACTTGCCATACTTAATAGTTATCTTAAATGCATAAATCATGTTTAAAGTATTAAAATGGTGATTTAGGCCTTGCTCTTTATTTACAAGTTTCAACCAAACCAGTCCATTGTAATTAATTCTGTAGGGAAAAAACAAAGTAGTGAACTGTTTTGGGGAGGCATAAGGCAAAGTTGACTTGGTGGGAGTCAAGTAAGAAGAAGGCAGCATTTATTCTATCAAGCTTGTGGGCCAATTGCCCCCACAAGCCTAGCGTAATGCCATGCATGATGACCCCAAAAATTTTAGTTGTCCCTATAAAATATTTTAATTGTCCCCACCACCCCATAAAGAAATTTACTTTCTTCAAAAAAGTTACTTACTTTAATTATTTATTCAATAGGTTGCCTAAAGATGAAAATTTATTTTTAGGTGTTTGTTATGAAGAAATTGTATTGTGAAATGATGTTTAGTTTTTGCAAATTATTTTTATTAATGTTTTCATTGGAAATATTTAGCAATAACTGAAGTTATGAAAAAAAATATACTCGTATATTTGTTATAACCTTTACAAAATGTAGAAAGATCTGAGTTTTGTGAATAATTGTACTTCTAGCTCATTCATTACAACATTTAAGGTACATTATTATGAATTAGAAGTACTACAAATTTAATTATTTACCCCTCGTCATTAATTTTCATTTTTGGGACCTTCATATTTTTTAGATTAGCAATGATAATAGTAATAGAAATGATCAAATGAGTAGAAAAAGTGAATCGGTTGACTAGAAGGAAGCACATGTAATTTTTCCTTTGTTCTTGTGGGAGTTTAATATGGAAAAACTGCCATAGACTAGTTTGTATTTTTTTTCTCTTTTGATTTGGTCAAAAAAAGCTGCCTCTCAGCTTTAAGGAGTACTTAAACAAAGCTAAAAGTGGGCTCCCTTGACATAATTTCACATCACGAGAAAAAAAAAATGCATTAAGTAGATATTTCCTGACATTTCCTAAAAGTGGACTGCCTAGTTTTTTTTTTCCTTGTTTCCATGATAAAATGACCATTGTAAATATGTTTGACATTTCCTAATATTTTATATTTCATATCATTATTCTTCATGATCCGTCTAATTTTTGTTCACGTTCTTGCCTAGTGTTGAAGTTTTTTCAATATTGTAGATTAGTAACTCCATATGATTTGCATTGAAGTTTCTTGCTACTAGCTAGTCTGTCATATTGATAAGTTTAAATTTTGCAACAACATGCCAATGTATATAGGCTCCAGAATAGAGTTTTGCAATTTTCGTTGTGTTTAAATTTTGTCCATTTTTTAATTAGCATAATGGTAAAGCTGAATGTTGTTGAAAATGGATTAGGTGGTAATAAAATGGATCACAGTTAGATGAATGTATTGAAAACTAGCGAAGAATATGAGAATGGGGTGGAAAAGTTTATTGAATTTGCTACAATGAATGCGCCTAGTAAAAATGGGAAGTATTTTTGTCCATATGTCGATTGTTTAAATAGGAGTAGACCAGATATTGATGATATAAGATATCACTTACTTTATGATGGAATAAATCTTAAGTACACAAGGTGGATATGGCATGGTGAGGAAGTATCTGTAGTGTCCCATGAGAAGGAAGTTTTTTATGTCGAAGATGACAATAGAATAGAGAAAATGATTCATAATGTTGAGGTAGAATGTTTTTCTCAATCACCTATATATGATAGCGTACGAAGTAATGCAGAGACACCTTTGTACCCTAGGTATACTAAGTAAACACGTTTGTCAAGCATTTTGCACTTGGTCAATTTAAAGGCAACTTGTGGGTGAAGTGATAGTAGTTTCACATTATTACTTTGAATTGTTATGTGATATGTTTCCAGAGGATAACGTATTTCCAAATCGTATATATGAGGCCAAGAAAATCTTCTCTATGATAGGTATGGAGTATAAAAAGATACATGCTAACCCTATGACTGCGTATTGTACAAAAAGGAGTATGAAGGACTAAGTACGTGTCCAGAATGTAAAACTTCCAGATACAAAGTGAAGAAAGGTGCTAGTTGTGGTGATGAGACAAGAAAAAGGCAACCTTTAAAGGTTTTATGGCATCTTCTAATCATATCACTATTTAAACGAATGTTTGCCAATGCAAAAGAAGCAAAGAAGTTGATATGGCATTATGATGAGAGAATATGTGATGGAAATACCTTTACCACCCAGCTAACTCTGCATAATGGCAAAAAATAGATGAAATGTTTCCGAGATTTGGCAACGAACTAAGAAACATTCGGCTTGGGCTTTGCACAGACGGAATCAATCCTTATAGTACTTTTAGCAGTACACATAGTGCATGGTCAGTTCTGCTGGTGATTTACAACTTAACTTCCTAGTTGCGTATGAAACACAAGTATATGATGCTTTCTATGATGATATCAAGACCAAAACAGCCAAGGAACAATATCGATGTCTACTTGGCACCTTTGATAGAGGACTTAAAGAAGTTGTGGGAGAATGGTGTGGATGTGTCTGATGCATGTAAGCAAGAGTCGTTTAAGCTACATGCAATGATTTTCACCATGATTAACAACTTCCCTGCATACGAAAACTTGTCAGGGTATAGTGTGAAGGGTCATAAAGCATGTCTGATAGTGAAGTAGGCATATACTTCCATTAACTTAAGCACGGTTGAAAAATGATCTACCTTGGTCATAGGCAATTTCTTCCTTGATTCCACCAGTACCGTAAGCTAAAAAAGACTTTTAACGGTTTGCTAGAAAATGGAATGGCTTCAAAGGCATTAAATGGAGATGAGGTTTATAGTTGGGTGGAAAAACTCAATGTCAGTTTTGGTAAGAATCATAAGACTGCGGGTGAGAAGAACATATGGAAGAAGAGGTCAATTTTTTTTAATCTTCCATTTTGGCGTAGTCTTGATGTGAGACACAACATTGATGTGATGTATGTGGAGAAAATGTATGTGATAGCCTTGTTGGTACGCTTTTACATATACCAGGGAAAACTAAAGATGGAATTAGTACAAGACTAGACTTGGTTGAAATGGGAATAAGAGAACGGCTACATCCACAACTAAGATATGATGGTAAGAGAATATATATGGAGCCAGCAGCGCATATATTTTCAAAAGTCAAGAGAAGAAGTTTGTTTGGGTGTTTGCATAGCATTAATGTGCCACAAGGGTATTCTTCTAATGTAAGCAGGTTTGTCTCAATGGAAGATTTGAAGTTAGTAGGAATGAAGTCTCATGATTGTCATGTCTTCATGCAACAGCTATTACCAATAGTTATTAGAAGCATTATGAAAGATGATGTGCGAAGCACGATAACAAGGTTATGTAGTGTCTTTAATGCTATTTGTAGCAAAGTTGTTGACATTGGAAAGTTAGACGAATTGGATAATGAGGGTTATACTATTATATCCCAACTAGAGATGCATTTTCCTCCCACATTCTTTGATATAATAGTGCATTGAATAGTTCATTTGGTAAGGGAGATAAGACTATGCGGCCCAGTTTATCTAAGGTGGATGACTCTTTTAAGCAATACATGAAGAACTTAAAAAGGTATTCTAAAAATCCTTATCGTCCTAAAGCCTCAATTGTGGAAAGATATGTCATTAAAGAGACTATGGACTTTTGTAAAGAATATCTATCAAGTTCGAAGGCCCAATCTCATCATGAAAAAGGTACAAGTAAGGGAACACGAGGGCTCAAAATGAAGAGTATGTGTCATGAAGAGGTGTTGCAAGCATACTTGTATATCTTGAATAATATGGAAGAAGTTCAGTTGTATTAAATGAACACATAAAGAGTTTAGAGGAGATATATCCAAGAAAAAATGACATGCAGATAGCTAATGAGCAAAACAAAACTTTCATAGAGTGGTTCGAGGAAAAGGTATCGCACGAGACCAGTGTGTCTGAGACAATCAAATGGTTAGCTTGGGGGCTTCTTTTGAGGTCATAACTTGGAGTGGTTTCAATATAAACGGGTATTCTTTCTACATAAAAGCCCAAGATTATAGAAGTACTATGCAAAATAGTGGGGTAATGGTGGTAGCCGAAGCAATGCACTTTTCTAATTCGAAAGACAAAAACCCCATATTGGCATCCATGGTCTATTATAGAGTTATTGAAGACATATGGGAGATAAGCTACACTAAGTTGAAAGTTCCTATATTCAAATGCAAGTGGGTTAACAATAATGCAGTTGAAATAGATCAATTTGGATTTACCTCAATTGATCTTGAAAGAGTTTGTTATAAAGATGAACCATTTATTCTAGCAAACTAGGCAAAACAAGTGTTTTATGTTATTGATCCATCAAATGAAAAATTGTCTATTGTACTCCAAAGTAAAGAACAAAAGGATGGTGATCCAAGTTTGAATCTTGACAACACACCACCTTTCACTACAAATACACCCAAACCATCTAAAATATAATTGGTAGATGATGATGAATATGCAGCTAGAATTGATCATTGAGAAGGAATTTGGAAAAACAAATAAAGTAGATTTTGAATTGTTTAAATTATTCATTCAATTGCAATTGACTTATCATATCTCACCTTTATTTCTTAGTAGGAACATGGCAAGTTCAGATTCGGGTGACTCAGGTGGCTCACCTATTAAGAAAAAGGTTAGAGGAAGCATGAAGCTACGATCGTTGGTCAAATGTCTTGAGGAAGAAAAGGAAAGGGTGCACGTGGAATTTGATGATATTTGAATCCAATCGGCGAAGAAGGAGACGTGTTTATTAGCTATATTGGTTATTTAGCTCAGAGTAAAGTTGTCATTCTGTTTTCTACTTGGAAGGAAGTTTCAAAAAACAGGAAGGTTATGATTTGGGAACAACTTTTGATATATAAAGTTGTATTTTCATCTCTATCTTTATTTCTATTTGTTCATATATAAATATTTTATATTTTACTTTGTAGCAAACCTATAATATCCCCAACATGAGGCAGAATACAAGCATTGGATGGGGGAAGTTCATGAGAGATGGAAAGATTTCAAGTCCACACTCACAACCAAGCACATTCGAGGGTCAAAGAGCAATAAGAATCTTTGTAAAGAGTATTCTTTTCTTTCTCCAAATGATTGGAGGTTGTTTGTGGTATTACGGCAGGATCCCAAATTTCTGGTATATATATTTTATTCATCTTAGTGTAAAACATTTTACTTGAACTTATTTGACCTCACTGACTCAGTTTTCTTTATTCTCTGTTTATATATAACTTAAGTCAATCAAATAAAGAGAGGCGAGCTAAAAACAATTATCCGCATTACATGTCGTGTGGGAGTTATCGGAAGCTGGAAAAGAAGATGATACAAGTTGAATTGAAAAAATTGGAAGAAGCAACCAAATCAGATCCTAGCATTGTCATGCAACCGCAACTCCCCCCCCCCCCCCCCCCACGTCACAAAAAATGGAAAGCAGGGAGGATACAGGGAGAAAATCATATAAATCCAGTCGTTGCTGATATCGCTAAAAGGATTGTGAGTATTTAATAACAAGTATATTTAAGTGTGTTGCATTTTCCTTAGAAGATTTCATGTAATTAATTTTTATTTATCCTTTATATGCTATAGGATGAACTTGAAGAGTAGAGTAGCCAAGGTTCCTTCACTTAAACTGGAAGGATGGATATCTTAGCAATAGCGCTTGGGAAGCTAGGTCACAACCTTATGGTCAAGTTAGAGGGGAGCCAAGGGAAGTTGGTCTCTCAAGATACTTAGGCAAGGTTCACAACCTTATGGACAAAGTAAACCAAGTAGAGAATTTGTGGCCAAGATTCAAGAGGAAGTTCGAGCAGAGCTAGAGGTGAAAATGCATCAATTGCTTCGAGATGAGCTTAAAGAACAGTTGTTGCATGAGCTACATGGTGAGATGAATTCGATAGTGTTGTCTCATATTCAAGTCGGGATGTGTAACGAGGAGCCTAGATCTCAGGTTTGTAAATAATTTCATTTAATACAACATTGAGTTTTTCCTTAAGTTAGTTTAATTAATTCTTTCATTTCTCTTACCCAGAAATCCCCAGCCTTTTCTGGCACCAAAGGCAGTTACAATCCACCAGAGATTAGACATGGCAACCTTAGTCCTTCACTAGAGGCTAGAGAACCCTGCTCTCTTTATTTGGATGTCTCGTACCTGCTTGTTGTTACTGATGCTTTTGTATACACATATGCTACCACCCACCATAATAAGAAAATTCAGGAAGATCAAAACATCTTGTGGCCTAAACATCTTGTTCAGACAGCGACAAGCCCTCCAATGGTAGGAAACGTCTTACAATTACTTGATTCTTGACATCCTACTTATAATCTTTATTTTGTGTGTTACTAAGATCAAGAAGAAGCGACAAAATTTCCTGTATTGGCACAACTGCAAAATATTCATAAAAAAATTAATAAGTTAGACTTGCAGATGCCTTGTGGGATTATGGGTCGTGCAATCTCGTATAATTTTGGAATTGATTATTAGAGAGTTCCTATCTTTACAGGATATAGACATAGGATGGGTCACATTTGCAATCATGTAAGTTTATTTTTAATTTTTAACTTTAATTAATGCACTGATATTTAGGATTTTTTGGTTTCTACATTTACTAAATCATTTCTCATTTTATTTCTATGGTAGCTGCTCCTACAAAATGTGTGTCGAAAGAGAGCTCGATACTTCGTATGGCTTCTTATGTCCTAGCAATCTGTCAAGGTGTAATAATGTTAGGTTGGAAGATAGGATGAGCTATGTGGGCTATACATTGGAACAGACTTAGCTGCCTTGCTATCTAGCACCAATTGTTGAAAGGTAAGTAACTTAATTTTATATATTTATATATATTTAGTTTGCTAAGTATCATGTTATCTAACCTCATTTTAATCTACACGTGATTATAGTTATCATTGGAGTCTTTGTTTTGCTTGTCCCTTCATCAATGTCATCTTTTGGTTTGATTCATTGGGTTGTAAGCCAGACAGAAAGATGAAAACCATTTTTAACATGTGAGTTAATTTGTTTGTAAATCATTGATTTTTTATTTTACTCAATTGTTTTAATGTCTTCTATTTTTCATTTTAATTACAGTGCACTAAAGACAGTATATAATGGGTAGGAAGTGCGAAGGTTAAAGTGGCCTAATGAAGTGGTTCCAGCCAAAAGTATGTTGTTTAAATTCAAGTTCTTCAATTAATAATTGCTTTACATATGCCTTTATTCTTTTTTACCATTTACTTTTGATGTATAGTGCCCTCAGCCATCAGGGAAAACTAAGTATGGCTTATATTTTTACTATATATGTATAACATCATTTTTAGTGGCCTTAGTATCAATTTTGAACAGGTGATCATTACTTGATTCTCAACTAAATTTCATTTTTTTTCTTGTAATTGAATTATTATGAATTATTGTTAATAATTTCATTCAATTGATTGATTTATATTAACTTCTTCTCCAATTTGCACACAGATTTTCAATAATCAGGATACCTACACAATCGATGATATTAATTTGGTCCGAGACCTTTTGTCAGGATATCTTCTACAACACAGAGGATGATGTGTAAAGGTTTCTTACATAGTGCAGTGGTATATTATGTTGCCATACTCGAATACTTTGCCTCCTGTTAGTTTCTTAGTTTCTTGTTTATATTAAGTATTATGAATTTGTTGGAGAAGACTTTGGAAAATGATGATAAAGCATTAAAGATTTAAGGATGTACATGTTTTACGCTGTTACTAAGTCATTTTGATTTAGAGGTTGCCCTCTTTATTATAAAACCCTCATGATAGTGCTGTTGTTGAATCACAATGTTATCCCTATTTATTTGTGTGTGAATTGTAAATCCCTTATGACATTCATATGATGCATTTCTTAGCAATAGTGTTTTTATAGTTTTAGCTATCTGTTTCTTGTTTTGTGAGGGACATGGTATTGTTCATTTGAGTGTTTTCTAAATTCAAAATATAAATGTCTGGAAATTGGTAGTTTTTTAATGCTGAGGAGGAGAAAAGAAAATAATATTTAAAAACAAAGCTTACAATAATGGTTTTTGCAAAAACAGTTGTTGTAAGTCAAACAAACAATGACTGTTTTTTCAAAAAGAATATTTTTGCAAAAACAGTCGTTGTCAGTCTCTTACAATGACCAGTTTAAAATGGTCGTTTATTTTGAAACTTTCCACAATACTCACATACATGTCCCCTTGAAAACGATGGTCTAAAAGGTATAAAAACGGTCGTTAAAAGTGCGTTTTGTAGTAGTTGAAGAAGAAGAAAATATTGAAATCAAAGAATGGAAAAGAATTTTGCCATATTTGATTATCTTGGTTAGCTCTTAGACTCTTGAAAAAAAATCCCAGATGAGAGAAAACGAAGGAGAAGAAGGGAGTAAAGACATGGAGAAGTGTTTGAAAAGAGTTGTTGTGGGAGGTATTTATAGGAATTTGCGTGACTCTTGTAGTGGTTAATGTGACAGTTTTTGTAGCGGTTTATCTGTCGTTATTTGTAGCGGTTTTGTTGATTTAGTAGCGGTTATAAAACTACTACAAATATTGGTGTGAATATTTTTTTAAATATAAATTAAGATTTACAAGAATAAAAGCATAATTTGTTTAATTATTCTTCATCGCCATCCCTACAAAAATTTTGCGGAGAAAATGTTAGTGTGATATTATTTTGTAGAAAAAATAAATTCAAATGATGTGAACTTATAAAAAAACTCACCGAACTATAGGTAAATTGTCATCGCCTTCAGGGAAGAAGTTTTCAAAATTGGTGGGATGGAATGGCTCACTCTCGTAGGTGATGTTATCACCACCCCCATATTGTAAAGGTCTCGAGGGTTTAAGTGAATCACCATGTTTCAATCCCTATGCCTCTAGTCCTCGACATAATAAACCAATGCAAGAATATATGGCTCATCATCTCAGATTGACCCATGTGAATTGATTGGGAGAAATTTGCTGATGTGATGCCTAAATCGTCAGTTGTGTGTCCCTGAGAAGGTTTCGTATTTGCCCACAAACACTGGAATAGCATCATGGTGAAATGGCCTTGGTAATTTAGTTCAACGACATCAAGAAGTTTTCCACAGTAAGGGACACCTCTGAACTACATGTTGCCGTCACTACTGCTTGCATAACTCCTTGTCCTAAAGGTGCCATAAACACCTGAATTTTGAGTTTACAATCCTTGATCTCATGATACTGTGCAAAACTTGAAACCATTAACATTTTATGATGTAAACCTTTGTGCATGATCAAGAGGGCCGATTACGAGAGCTTTGAAATCTGGTGAGTGTGAATTATGGTCATTTAGTATTCTGCACACAAACTAACTTGGGAACTCTCTATGGACCTTTTTGCCAACTTTGGGGGATGTTTGTGTTTGAATCCTGAGTTGACGCTTCACATGACTTTTGAATTCCCTGCAATTAATCATGGGAAGGCGATCATGAAATGTAAGTAAAAAATGTAAGGATAGATATAGAATAACCTTTGA
This sequence comes from Inga oerstediana, assembly GCA_963210345.1. Lineage (NCBI taxonomy): Eukaryota > Viridiplantae > Streptophyta > Magnoliopsida > Fabales > Fabaceae > Inga > Inga oerstediana. The sequence continues at coordinate 70,989,938 of OY723401.1, forward strand.
GTGTACAATTCTTACTGAAAGAATGGTTCAACTTGAGTGCAATTAGGTGGGATGCAGTTCGGGACATTCAACTTGAGTACAAGTGACCCCCATTCTGAATTGGCTAGTCAGTGGCCTTATTCCACGAAACTATCACACATAGTATCCAGTCCAGGCTACTGAGACCAGCCACGTCCAGCCTCCCGGTCGAAATGTTCCCCTGCTTATCTGCACAATTCACGACATAATTAATTAAATTTTGATCCACATTTAATCTATCAAATTTCAATATTAAATTTATTAAAACAATAATTAAATTTACCTTGTAGTTGTACGTCAAACCCCATCGACTGAGCAGACGACCGTCTAGGGTTATTCTAGTCTTAGGCCTCTTCCCCGTCCAAGAACCGCTCCATGCTATAGAGAGGAATCTGCAAGTCAAACTCCGCATTCTCGTCGTAATCCCTGAGGCTCAGGTCACCCCTGTCTCCCTGAGTAGGGTGGCCTCCTATGGGGTCGTCTGCTATGGGGCTGTCACCTATGGGTCCGTCTGTTATAGGGCCAACTATTGTGGCTGTGGGGCAATCTGCTATGGTTGTTGTGGCACAGTCGCTTGCTGTGATGGCATATGTCTACCTCCGCGTTGCTCCCTCCTACTACCCCTTCCTCTACTACTACTCCCCCGCAGAATAGGTCTGGGGGGGAAGCTCAAACTCCTTCCCCTTCCCCTTGTCTCGCTCGAAAGTCATAACTACAAAAAAAACAAATTAGGAACATTTATATCAAATTATACAATAACAGGCAAAAAAATAAGATAAAGGACTTAACTTTACTCAACTCAAGTGGCAAACTCTATAGAAAGCCTAAGAGAAGAAACCTAAGATCTGAAGGAACAACACAGAGCAACCATGAGAAATCAAATTGGCAAAAGTATGGAAATGCGAGGTCAGGGCGCTTTTATATCGTTGGATTTTGTAGTGGTTTTTAAAGAAATCACTATCGTAACTACTACAGAATACCTCGGTGAACGTAAAAATTTGTAGCGGTTACCTAAAATCGCTACAAACCTACGAACCCTTTGCATTCTGTAGCGGTTCTCAATTGTAACCGCTAAAAAATAGGCGACCCTTTATATTCTGTAGCAGTTACAATCATAGAAACCGCTATGAAGTAACTGCCACAATAGTCGCACCAGCTTCACATCATATGGCACTAAGTTGGCACCACATCTATCGCAGTTAGTATGGATTAACCACTACAAAATAATTGTGGTAAATTTAGCACCAATTTGGAGCCAAAATTTGTAGCAGTTATGGCTTGTCAACCGCTACAAAATGCGTTCCCTAACCCACATGCCACTTAACGTGAGTTATATCGTTGCAAAGTTATTACGGTTTTGCTTAAAACTGCTACAAAACTACCAGAATTGTCATTTTTTTATAGTGTCTTAGACACAACCAAGATTTTTCTAAATCCTTCTAAAGTACTTTTAGACACAACCAAGCTTCTCACAACACCTGCCAAGATCCTCTCAGACATGACCAAGATTCTTCCAAATCCTTCTGAGATTCTTTCAAACACAGCCAAGATTCTTACTGAATCTACCAATGTTATCTTATCAAACTCAATCAAGCTCATTCCTAATCCTTTAGATATCCTTTCAACACAACCAAACTTATAACTGAACCTACCAAGATCATCTCAGGCGCTAGTAAGATTCTCACTAAACCTTCCAAGATTCTCTCTGACACAATCAAGATTCTTCCAAACCCTGCAAAGATTCTTTCTAAGGCTTCCAAGATGCTCTCTCCGTCCAATCTTCTCTGGGATCTTCCAAGATTCTCTCCACATTACTTTCATCAGTCACCAACATTCCCCTCATATCAATGCTAACCAAAGTTCTAATAAACCTAATATACATGCTCTTAATGCTACTTCCTTTATCATTTCTGATCTTCAAAGCCATCTTACTCCTCTTTGTCAGGCTGGTTGTAGCCAGAACCGTGTTGGGTTTGATCATTTTGTTGTCGTTGATCATCGTACTAAGCCTGTTTGCGTCCCAGCTAGCACAGTTCTCTTCGTCGTTACTGCTGGATTCTTATCCATGTGTGGATTTGTGTTTGTTAGTGTCATGGTCGTGGCTTGGCTTGCACAACATTTCTTTAATGTTAATTAATAACAATGGTTGAACATTTTCACCAAAATAATGGATGAACGTAGCTATAAATTTATATGCTCTTTTCATTTCTTCTGGTATTTGTTTTTGAACCTTTTTCTTCTTGTATTGAAAAGTAAAAAATAATAATAATTAATTATGTTTAGTACTTCCCCAGACTTTAATATAAGACATATTTACCTAATTTGATTAGATTAAAAAAGTTAGTTAAGTCAGTTAATATGACATATATTTTCTAAAACACCTTAGTCATCTTTCTTAATTTTCTCCTTTCCAATTCTCCTATTATTGTTGGTAGAGCATCAATAAGGAAAAATTATGAAAAGATTGACAAATATCAAAAATATGTATGTCTTATATTTAGAACTAAGATTAGCTCTCCAAATGTATCATCTATTAAGTGCAGGAGGGAGTATATATATGATTATGATGTTTTTTATGATGAACTTACGTTGATATGAATAATGGCAGCTCTTATTCTTTGAGCATATATAGTTCGAGATAAAAATTAGTCTTTGTAGCGGGTAATTTCATAAAAGAAAAATTATTTAAAAAATGTTTGAATGTGTCATCTGTGCGTAGGTAGTTCAAATGTTTCTTTTGATTTTTGAATTATGAATTTTGTATAATTATTAATTTGTTTGCAATTTGAGTTTGCCTCTATATTTAAGAATAGAAGTTTAATACTGTTTCTCATCAACATATTTTATAATAAAATGTGTAAAAGTTTTAACAATAAACTACACTATTTATTAATCATAATTAATATCACTCGTTTTTCATACGATCCATGCAAATATACAATATATCAGAGCATACTTTTTAATAAGAAACATTTATTTTTGCAAAAAAAATATAGGAATAGAGTTACTATAAGATTGTTACCACACATAGTTAGCAAATAACAGGCGTTTCTCATAATCATACATAGAATTCAATTCTGAGGATAAATAATGAGCACATAATAATCAACAAAACAATCCACTATTTATAAATATTTATTTTGTCTTCGTAAATAGTTTATCTTATCAATCAACTACTTTTACATGAGAATGACGTACGTTTAGATTGGTAAATATAATGCAGATTTTTTTTTATACTCCTTCCGGTCCTAATTATAGGACAATATCTAAGAGTTGATCTTGGTCCTAATTATAAGACAAAGTTCTAATCTTTATCAATTTCTTCCCAAAATACCCCTTATTGATACTTTCTCAATAATACTTAAACACAATAATAATTTAATAAGAGTAGATTGGAAGTTACTAAGGGAGATTGGCGGTGCGGGATTGTGTGAGAGCTTGGAGAAGTCGTATGTGAGGTATGAAAGGTACAAGAAAAAACAGAGAATCAACGTAATTGGATGCCATTTTAAATTTTAAATAAAGATATTTTGGGAAAATAAATATGATTAACTAATTTAACCATTATCCTTAATTTCTCCAAAGTTAGGTAAATATGCCCTATAATTAAGACCGGAGGGAGTAGTAATCTTATCCCGATGTTTGGAGACAATATAGAGGTTACGTACCACAAAGTGACCTAGTGCTCGTTTGGAAGAGTTTATTTTTGGGCAATAAGTGCTTATAATTCGTGATTCACGGTATACGAGGTAAATATGTGAGAGGAGTTTTTTCTCGGCTTGCGTAAATTGGGCTTATTTTCTCAAAATAAACTCTCCCAAACATATCAATAAGCTCTTCCAAACACACATCTAATTAATTAACTAAACGCAACTACTTATGTATTAATGTTTATTTTAATATGGAGGGGATGAGATAGGAAAGAAAGAAGCAATCATCATGCACTTAAGTGAAATATTTTATTGAATTGAACTGATGTCGTCTAAAACGATTTTTCATGAATAAATTAAAATCAACAAGGTTTAGTGATCACCTCACAATATTATTTTTTCTATAAATGAAAGTTCAAGTAAATTCAATCTCATGTACTCATCAAATTGATGTCTAAAATTTAAAACGTGCTTATATAAATACTTATAGATTATTATTATTATTATTATTATTATTATTATTATTATTATTATTATTATTATTATTATTATTATTATTATTATTAATTAAAAGCTAGTATGTTATATCAATAACTGGATTCAAATACTTTCTAATAGTTAATATGAGCCAACTGAGTGTAGGAATTGATCAATCTTTTACCTGCTCCTGCAGCAAAATATTAATAATAATTCCTACTGCCCAAGTCGTGACTCAGAACAAGCAACTAACACCTGTTTCATATAGCTGACTCTTTTAAATAGAATAAATTAATCCTTTATTTATTAAATTGAAGGATACCAAAGATACCAAATTAAAAATTGAAGGAAACTAAATATAGTTTAAGAGTAGTTTTTCCTCATATAATTGTTTAAGGTAGAGTTAACAAGGTTTAGGGATTTTTTTTTTTTTTTTTTGTCTGTAAGGAACGTGCTGACAAGTGTATTTTCCAAGATTTAAACTTATGTTTTCTTCTTTATAGAGATGAGGCCCCTTACCAACTCAACTAACAAGTTATGGGTGTTTTCCCATTATATTAAACTAAGTAAAAGTTGCATGGTCCGGTGGGCGAGCTCTCCACGAAGTTGTGACACACGAAAGGAAAAGAGGGCCCAATTGCAAGTATAAGAAACATAAGTAGAGGAGAAAATATCTTTATTGTACCAAAATATATATATATATATATATATCTTTAAAAAAAACTTTAAAAATATTAAAAGACATAATTAATTAAAAGGAAATACTAAAATTGTCCCTTAAAGTTTAATTTTCACTTTGATAGAATTAATTGTAAAATCCTTATTCGAATTTGTGAAATCTTTATCAGAACTTATGAAACCCTTATCAGATCTTAGGAATTTTTATTTGCTACTTGTGAAATTCTTTAAGGAAGTTGTGAAATTTTTTTTAGAACTTTTGAAAACCTTGCCTGAACTTATTAAACCTTTTGTCAGAACTTGTGAAACCTTTATCAGATATTATAAAACAAAATTTGCTAACTTGTTAAATTCTTTAAGGAAGTTATGAAATTACTTTGAGAACTTGTGAAAACTTATCAGATCTTGTGAATTCAAATTTGCAACTTGTGAAATTCTTTAAAGAAGTTGTAAAAACCTTATCCAAACTTGTGAAACCATTATCAGGTATTGTGAATTTTGATTTTCAATTTGTGAAATTCTTTATGGGACATTGTGAAAATCTTATATAAGCTTGTGAAAACCTTTATCAAAACTTGTAAACTCTGTTTTTAATTTTAAACTCAGAGGGAGAATTTTGTCATTTGCTTTTAATTTTAAAACTAACGAATCAAGCCCTAACACTTCTTTAATATTATGAATATTCAAAACACTTTTTTATCTTTTGAAAATTTTAAAATTCTTTTTAAGAGATTTTCCCCATAGAAAGAACAAATTGGCTAAAGACAAAAAGAAAGAGAGATGGGCTTTCCTACTAGCCCAAAACCAGCATCAGCATTGTAGAAGTGAGCCCAACCCAAACTATCCTCATGCCCCAGCTACACGAACTGCCACACAAAGCTAAATAAGAAGTTCCAACAACTAAGTGTCTGATTAGAGGCAGAACTTCTTTTCCAACATAATTTATAGTGTATGAGATAAATATGTGAGAAAAGTTTTATCCAGATTTATGTCAACGGATTTTTAAAAAGCTAATTCAAATAGGCACTAAGACCATTGACGCCAAACGAGTGCGCGGAACCACAAAAATACGTATGCCACCATGAGACCTTAGAACAAGCGAAAGCCTCATGACGTAGATACCATAAAATGTATTGGAATCTTCGAGGATTCTTAACTACTGAAAGCACGTAGCCCATAAGGAAGTATCAACTACCATGCGCTTGAGTCATGACCCACCGGAGCTCGTGCAGGGGGAGAAAGTTATTCAATAACTTGTTTTAGTCAATGTGGTTAAAATCGAATCGGATAGGTTGGTTCAACCACGAGAACAGTTGAACCAGCTATTTAACCGATCTTGTTCGACCTATTTAGTATTTATTAAGATTTTTCCGATTTTAAAAATTTATATCTAATTTTATATATTTTAAAAAATTATAAATTAACACTCTATGGAAAAAGCTTGAGATGTCTACTTTTTAATATAAAAAGAATCACTCAAAAATATTATCATTTGATTCTAAAAATTATCAAATTTGAAAACTATTTCAAAAAATATCATCATTCAAGTTCACTTCCTTACCGGTTTGGCCTCGGTTTAGCTCCGGTCTGACCCACTGATCCTTGACCCAATACCCTGACCCGTTCAATGGCCAATCCGGGTTTAATTACCTTGATTTTAGTCCTAAAACTTTGATTTATTCACTTTTTTATCCAAAAATTATAATTTTTTCATCAAAACTCCTAATTGATTGGGGGCCGGCTGGCACATATATATTATATAATAAGTGTTCCATCTCAAAAGAATAGTGCCTCGTGAAAATTATTAATATTAGGATAAATAACCAACTTAACTAATTTTTTTAATCTTATAAATTATTATTCTGATATAAGTCTAAATTAAATAACTCTCACATACCAAGGAAAATTATTTAAATTATTAATCATGGGCTGAATTTTCAATTTTGCTCTCACTACTACAAAAAAAGCTTTTAACGTTCCTTTTTTAGGTTTTTTAACGTCTGAAAATAAGGGAACGTCTATGTGAGCGACATAGTAAAAAATGGCAATAACGTCCGAAAATAAAAGAACACCTAAAGTCTGGACTTTAGACGTCCCTATTTTAAAAAGGAACGTCTAAAATACTACACTGACACTTTAGACGTCCCCATTTTAAAATGGGGACGTCTAAAGTGTCCGTGTAGCACTTTAAACTTCCCCATTTTAAAATGGATACATCTAAAGTGTTTTCTTAAAAAAATAGTTTATATTATAGATCTGGACTAAACAGTATTTAAAATCAGAAATTACATATCATCATCAATAAAATTACAGATATAGTATCTAAACTTCAAATCCAAAATCTACATAATAATAACTCTAAAGCTGAAATCTCATATGCAGAAGATGATAACAATAAGAGGAATCAATTGCAAAAAACTTATCACTTTCTATTATTGAAATTTATTTTCTCGTAATAACGAATAGAGAAGAGCGATAGGGAGAGATGAATCTCGTTTTCTCGGCAAGAACGTGGCCATGAAGCATGTTTCAAAGTCTTGATCTACAAACCATAATAATACGAGTTAGAAAATAAAATAGAAGGGAAACTCAAAGAAAAACGAGAAAGAAGATAAAATAATAAAATATGGAAAGAAAGCATAACAAATCTGAAGGTGAAAAAAGAGAGAGAAAGGAAGAAGTAAGAGTAAAAAGAGCATATAAAGAAGAAGAAGCAAGAGTTAAAAGGCGTGGTGGTAATGGTTCTTTTTGTGGTTGCAGCGATGGGAAGAGTCTTTCATTTAAATCAAGAAGAGAAAGATGAGTGTAAGAGTATAAAACTGACAAATAAAGATTGTCAGTTTAAATTTGAATTTTTTTTTACATCCCAAATTTCATTTAGGGACACTTAAAGTTGTTCAGGTAACCTTTTTTTTTTTACTTTAGGTGTCCCCAATTTAAATAGAGGCGTCTAAAGTAGATACTTTAAACGTCTCTATTTAAATTGGGGATGTCTAAAATTTAAAAAAAATTCTTTAATTAGGGACACCCTTTGGTATCCCTAATATATATTTTGGGTGTCCCTCTACATGATATCAAGGACGCCATTTTGGTGTCCCTGATATCATGTACAGGGACACCCTTTAGCGTCCCTAATATATATTTTGGGCGTCCAATTTTGGCGTCCCTAATAAATCATGCACAGATGGCATCTTTGATATCATATACAAATGGCATCTCTAATATATATTAGGGACACCAAAGGGCATCCCTAATTAAAAAAAAAACTTTGAACGGCCCCAATTTAAATAAGAATGTCTAAAGTGTGACTTTAGAGACTTTAGACGTTCCTATTTGAATTGAGGACATCTAAAGTAAAAACAAAAAACAAAAAAAAGTTATTTTTTTACTTTAGGCATCCCTAATTATTTTTTTACTTTAGGTATCCCTAATTCAAATAGGGACGTCTAAAGTCTCTAAAATCACACTTTAGAGGTCCCTATTTGAATTGGGCACGCTTAAAGCTATCCAGTTCTCAGTCATAATTACAAAAATAATACAATCACACTTGTAATAGTCATACTTGTAGTAATATAATCATTGATATACTATATTTATTCTGCTGGTATATGAAGCAGATTTTGTTAAGTGCTTGATTTTTGTCTTTCCTTCAGTTGTACAGGGGGCACTTAAGAATCAGGAGCAAGGCAAAATCAGAATTTGTTGTATATCAAGTTTTTTTATGTTTAATATGCTTTCTTTTAAAGATAGTTGGCTAATATGATAAATGTTTAGCTTGTATTTTGATGTTAGCCAATATGAGGGCAGACCTCCAGTTGACAGTAATTCCTGACCTTCAATCCAATAATTCTTTTGATGTATAAAGCAAAGGCCTCTACTAATGCTCCAGACCTCCATTCATGTAATTGTAAATTATGTTGCATCTTTCACTGTTTTACAATACATGAGTTTGATTGTGTAAAAAACAAATATTAAATGCTTGTTGCTGAAATTTAAAAATCACATTTGGTTTTATTGCGAAAAACTGGTATGTAAGAATATTTGTTTGGGTTGCATACTTGTAGTTTTTTGGCATTTGATAAGCTGGTAAAAAAAAAGGCCACAAGGCCCAATAACCGAACTACATCAAAAACTGAACCGATATTAGTCGGTTGTTTCAATTTCAGTTATTTCAATATTTCGGTTTCGGTTCGGTCAGTAAAATTACGTAAATTCAATTGTTCGGTTTTTTCTATTATCAACGAAAACCGAACCGAACACCGAATGCACACCCCTATTTTTGTCCCTTAACTTTATAAATTATATTTTTGGTCCTATATTTCAAACACAATTAATGTTGTTAATGAAAAATGTTGATGAAGCAAACTCAAGTGATGACAATGCAGCTGACAAAGTATATTTAATATTTAATTTAGATTGTTAAACAAAAATAAATCAACAAATCGATACAGATGAAATCGAGGTTTTAATATTGACTGCTACACTAAGTTTTTAGATATTTTTCAATTTACGCATATTTTAAATTTAAAATTAATAGAATTTAATTACACAATCATCACCTAAGTTTACACAATCATCACCTGAGTTTGTCGTGTTGGTATTTTCCGTTTGCAACATCAACAGTATTAGAATTATAGAACAAAAAGTATATTTTTTAAAGTTAAGGGATCAAAAGTATGCTTTAGTAGTAAATCTTAGTGTGTGTGTGTGTGTGTGTGTGTGTTTGGAACAGCGATTGCAAAAATGAATTTTTTCCAATTTGACTTTTACAATCTTACTTTTGGTAAAAGCCAGATTATGTAATGTGATTTATATTTAGATTGACGATTGTAAAAATGACTTTTGTAAAAGTAAAACTTGTTTAAATTGGCTTAAGTATAAGTGACTTTTATGATAATAGTAAGAGAGAAATTAAATTTGAAATTATAAAAAATTTATAAAAGTTAAAGTTGGGAAATTTGGGAATTAAAATTAACACAATTTGATTAAATAATATTACATAAATAATTTGATCATATGTCCTGTACAATTGGTCTCTAATTGAGTCACGAATATGATTCATTTGGGAGGAAGATAGCCTACCATAATTTGTGGTGGAACGTTGTTTATCTACACTATTATTATCTACATTAACTGTATTCTCAGCTTCATCTTGTCAAAACACTATGTCTTCAACATCAGTTCTCCTAATAAAATTAGGTAGGGCCATTGTTGCACAAACAATGCGGACGTGTATCTGATAGCTGTACTTGTGCATTTTTTGTAACAATTCAAATCGATTCTTTCACACTCCAAAAGTCTTTTATATAGTAGACTTCAAACTAGAAAGATAAAAATTAAAAGTCTCGTTAGCATTTCTAAATCCAGATTGGTGGCTAAATTCTGGCATATAATAACATTCACATCTATAGGGACCAAGGTAACCAAGTTGTGCAGATAGTTAGGATCAACCAAATAATATTTGCCTAATAAATGTTGAAATCAATCTAAACTATTATATAAATTTAAGTGTGAAATGAAAGTAATTGATAGGAAGGTGACAGAAATATACTTACAGGTGGATGAGAGAAGTTCGTAGATGAATTTGAAATAGCATATTGAAACACATGAGCATCATATACAGTACCTTTCCATCCTACCAACACGAACGTAAAGCACATATCTCAATCACATACAGCCATTACATTCTGTGTTGGATATCCCTTTCTTCTGATATATTTATCCCGATTGGCGCCAGTGATCACACACCTAATGTGAGTTCTATCTATTGCTCTAATAGTATTTTTGAAGTATGGATAATAACGGGGATCATTTTCTATCTTTGGGTGGCATACAATGAATTTGGGATCGATCGGTCTGATATTCTCCCTCACTAGACTGATGCAAGTATCTAAACCTTGTACAAAAGCCTACTGGTCGTTTCCCCTGAATGTTGAAAGAGTTCCTGTACCACCCTATTGCCTACTCCGTGGCCAACAGTGAGCAAAAATATGGCAACCATTTCCTCGATCCCAACGTTCGTTGAATTTTATAACCCATGTTCGACCAATTTATGACATAAGCTATGAAAGACATGTTTTTCCACTCCAAACATGTCATGACAAGGTGAACCATGGCTTGCCAATATCTCTTGCACCCATAATTGACCGATGCGTTTACTTGTTTTGCGAGGCTCTTTGCAAATGAAAGGCACCCAATATTGACATATCAACACAATCAATCGTTCATGCTTTGTTAACTCATTATTTATAAGAGATACAACTGGAGATTGGTCATCTTCCTCCACCATGTCAGGTAAGTTTTGATTGTTCGAATTTGCCATTGATTATGTATCCTGTAAGTGTGATTAAAAATTCAAGTATGAGTAGTGGAAGAAAAAAATACCGAATAAGGACTCAATGACATAGGTAAACAAATTCAAGTGATAATGGCATAAAATATTGTTCACAAAGCATGTTGTCATAAAGTCAAATATTGTCATCAGTTACAAACACAAACATAATTAAACCACACGGACATATATAGTTCAGAGACATCTACATAAACCGCAACCATGGAACCACAAACTCCATGTTCCTTTTATAGAGTAACACAAACGTTTCCCAGTTAGTCTTATCCGCAATTAGCTTGATACAGTAGAGACGAAAGTCCTCATCACGTATGACTTCATCAAGGTCAAGCAGCTTATTCAAAGCAGCATCGACACTAACATCTTTAATAGCATCTAATGTTGCCGCTCTGTCCCTAGATGCATTTGCAATCACACTAGCTGCATCCACAATTTGTCTTGAAGCTGGCACTTTCTGCTTTTTTCTCTGCCCAGACCCTTCACCCAACTTGCTCTTACCCCGGCTTCCTGACTCAATACCAACAGTTGATACAGTGCTTGTTGTTAAGCCAATGCTAGCTAGGTCATTTGTCACTCCTGTACTAGGCACTGGGTTAGCACTGAACATATCATCTTTGTTGTCCCTTGACCCTTCTTCTTCATCCATTGTTGGTCGGTACGTATCTTCCTGCTCAGCCTTTTCTATCTATGTCTGTGGATTTGCAAAAGATGGTGCAAAAATATCCTTGACAATCTCCATAGCATCCTTAAATATAATTCTTAGTTCTCTTTCAAACTTGAGGTTTATGTGTCTGAACTTTCTATATGATGAATTCTCCTGCATGCAAACAAGAAATCAAAAAGCAATTAATTAACCAAAATGAATTAGTGGAGAGGAAAAAAAATTAAGCGTATAAGTTGCTAAATGCTTGGGTGAAGAGGGCTTTTTGTGGTTCATAAAATTATTTAATGAGATTTTACGATTCAAAAAAATGCCGGATGAATGGAGGAAAAGTACTTTAATTCCTATTTATAAGAATAAAGGTGATATTCAAAATTGTGCAAACTATAGAGGAATTAAGCTTATGAGTCATACAATGAAATTATGGGAAAAGGTGATTGAACGTCGGTTGAGGTTGGAGACTGAAATTGCTGAAAACCAATTTGGATTCATGCCAGGAAGGTCTACAACAGAAGCGATTTATTTATTAAGGGGGTGTATGGAGAAGTATAGGAGCAAAGGAAGAGATTTGCATATGGTTTTCATTGATTTGGAAAAAGCATATGATCGTGTGCCAAGAGATATACTATGGAAAGCCTTGGAAAAGAAGGGGGTATAGTTAGCATATATCAAAATCATTCAGGACATGTATGAGGGGGTTACAACCAATGTTAGAACGCCTGGAGGTGTAACAAAGGACTTTCCTATAAGGATTGGCCTACATCAGGGATCAGCTTTGAGCCCTTATTTGTTTAACCTAGTGGTAGATGTTCTAACTGAGCCTATAAGAGAGGAGATCCCTAAATGCATACTTTTTACGGATGATATAGTTTTGTTGGCTAAATCCAGGGAGGAAATTAATTCTAAACTTGAGATATGGAGACAGACTTTGGAAGTAAAGGGTTTTCGTCTGAGTAGGAGCAAAACTGAATATATGCTTTGTAAGTATGATAAAAGACAAGGTCGAAATGAAGTGGAAGTTAAATTGGGAGGGCAAGTCATTCCGCAAGTGACAAAATTTCGGTATTTGGGATCAATTATACAACAAGATGGTGAAATTGATGGTGATGTCAATCACAGAATTCAAGCTGGATGGTGTAAATGGAGAAAAACTACTGGAGTTATTTGTGATCGGGAAGTACCTAATAAGGTAAAAGGGAAGTTCTACCACACTGCTATAAGACCAGCAATGCTTTATGGTGGTGAGTGTTGAGCTTTAAAAGGATTACATGAGCATAAAATGGGGGTGGCCGAGATAAGGATGTTGAGATAGATGTGTGGTCATACAAGAAAAGACAAGATTCGTAATAATTATATACGTGAATGAGTTGGAGTGACCTCTATTGAAGGAAAAATGGTAGAAAGTCGTTTGAGGTGGTTTAGACATGTTCAACAAAGGCCGTTGAATGCACCGGTGAGGAGGGTGGATCAAGCCGTATGGAGTCCTGTAAAACGAGGTCGCAGAAGGCCAAAGCGTATACTTAATGAAGTCATAGAGAGAGACCTTTTTATTAATAATATACCAAAAAATATGGTTTTTGACAAAGCACAATGGCGTCGTGCGATCCATGTAGCCGACCCCACCTAGTGGGATAAAGGCTTTGTTGTTGTTATTGTTATAAGTTGCTAAAATTCTTTTTTACCTGTATTTTCCGCTGCCACCACTCATTTGATGCGAGGACTTTACTTGTAATAGGGTCTCTACTCATACCAATATCTTTGATTAAGGAATCCTAAGTCTTGAAATCTTTCCTAAGGATATCTAACCTATTCTTCAATCATTTCTTCTCATATTCTTTTTCAGTCTTCTCATTAAATGTAGACACTATTCTCTCCCACCCTTTCTTTGAAAAATGCAACCCACGGCGTTCTTTTTTTATAGATTTGCTCAAGGCAGGCGTTGATAAAAGTCTTAGTTGTCTCATCTTCCCAAACTGCTCTACTGTCCATATTTCTATACCAAAATTTCATTCACACTTTAACAACAGATTCACTAACTAAACAAAAGAAAAACTTGCCTGGCATGTACAAGTCATTTTGTAGTTCAATAAAAATAATTATCCAATTTTGACAAAAAAATGGAGTATAATCCAATTTGTTCTTTTTCTTTCACGGTTTACTTACAACAAAATAGTACTATTTGTTAGCACAAATGTTTGAATATAGATAGCAAGTTTCTATAACTCTATCTTAGTAAACCATTTATTTTTCAAACCATAAGTTTCGTTTTCTACTTAACGATAATTATTTTGGTAATCCAACATTCACATACCACATACCTATGCATTAACAGAGCACACTCCTCCGAGCGTCACAGAGCACATACGTAGGCATGAGAAAAAAAGTGTTCAGGAATGAAAAAAACCACACACACTAAACAAACATTCACACTCCTCCCAGCATTCACAGAGCACATATGTAGGCATGAGGAAAAAAATAGTTCAGGGATGAAAAAAACGACACATACTAAACAGCATTCACACTTGTCCCAGCATTCACATACCACATACGTAGCCAGAATCACAACCGATCACTCAGAGCAATGAAGTTCAAAGCAATGTCTGTTTAACTTACATTCAGAGCAATGGGAAATGAAGCAATACAGAGTAATGTAGGCACCTAAAATATCAGCAAAAAATTCCTACACAGACCATATACGCCGCAGGGATAGATCACCGGTGCAAATCACCGACCATATAAACCAAACAGAAGATCCAGAAACCTTACCTACCAATTAGATCACTGGTGCAGAAGATCCAAAAATGAAAGCCATGCAAGCTTAAAGCCTCTTGCAACAACAAATCTTCAATTTTCTGACTGAAAACCTTCGGCCAACAAAGCCCAGCGACCGCTGGAGAAGAGCCCACAACACCCATCGCAAAACCACGCAGGAAACCATCTTGACAACACCAACTGTGGTCACCGACGCTAGACGGAGACGCTATACACTTCAACCAAATGAAGAGCTGACAGAATAAGGGTGAGATTCACTGGTTAAGTGATGAGCATTAGGAAATGAGGTTGGTTCTAGTGTAAACCTGATAGAAGACTTGGCGGCGCCACCGATCGTTGAAGGCAGGACTGGTGGTTTTACAACGACGGCTTCAGAAGGTGCCCAAAAAAAAACGATTGAGAAGGAGGAGATCAACTAACGCCAGGAAGAAGGAAGCCCAACGCAAGGAGAAGGATCTAAGAATCAGACAGATGGGGGAATTTGGTGAGTTGGTCACGACGGCCATGGCTATGCTCAGGTGGGAGGAGGAAATTGACCGAGTGAGCAGTGAGAGGACGAAAGGCTTTTGCAGTGCAGGGGAATCTTTTTTATAACTATGTTCTTTTGATAAAAGGCCGAAGGGGGAGAGAGTTCAAAAGCTAAGAGTTGGTGAGCATTTTAAATCCTATTTAATGCATTTAACGGTTATTTTCAATAGCAAAAAACTCTTGTCAATAGCTTTTTTCAAATCATACGAATATAAAAAAAGTGAGATTGTCATTTACTTCACACCAAACAATCATTTTATTTCATCCCCTTTCAATCACACTATTTGCCTTTTTTTTTTTTTGCCAATGAAAGATTCACTCCACCAACTAAATACCACACATCAGTTCGCAACAGCATTATACAAATATTTATCACACACCATACTACAAATATATCCATACAAGGTACTATCCGAAATATTATACTATAGCGTCAAAACAGCATGATATCAATCTGGAGCTCTCAAAAGTGATCTTGTGTCTTTCTCCAATAGCTTCCACAATCGTGCTACATAACCCACCAAGTGAAACTTTAGCAACCCAATCAGCTATTAAGTTTGCTTTCCTGGGAATCCAATTACAAGAATGGTTCCTAATTAGTTTCCTTGAATTCTGGATATTTTCAAGGATATTAATGCATCTCCAATCGTTTGGAGTGGAATCTTCTAAGAGATACTTAATTAAAATCTGATTATCTGATTCAAAAAGAACATCTATAAGCTGGTTTTCTTAAGCATATCTCAATCTTCATGAAAAGCTATGCTCTCCGCCATTAAGACAAACCCAGCATGTACAACTCTCACTGCTCCATCCAATAACCATCAATTGGAGTTTCTAACTACAAAGGCTATTGCTGCTCTATCATCTTCCAATGACATAGCACAATCAGAATTAATCTTAATGGAATTACCTTCCGAGGCTTTCCATAAAGCTCTTCATCATCAGCTCTTTCCTACCTTGCCAATCTGCCTTCTTCATTACTCCATCCTTTCGCTCCCCACAATTCTTGTAGTAGTCTGCTAGCCTGGGAGAAAATAAACACAGGGTCATGAGCAACATTTTCATAAATATAGGCGTTACGAGCTTTCCAAATCTGCCATAGGATCATAGCTACTAAAGCTTTTTGGCATTCTGACATATTCTGCTCACAAAACCAGCGCAACACCCATTGTCTTATATTTAAATTAGCAACCTCCTCAGTTCTAATTGAAAAACAGCTCCCAAACCATGTCATTTTTGCTCCTTCGCACATTAAAAACAAATACTTAGTTGTCTCCTCTTTTTTCTAGCATATTAGACACAAATCTGCTACACAACACTTTCTTTTTTTTAAATTATGAAAAGTTGGTAATGCATTAGATAGCAATCTCCACATAAAGTTCCGAACCTTAGGTGGGACCTTAAGTCTCCAAACTACCTTCCACATTTGTCTATATTCATCACTAGAGGTAGAGGGTATATTTTCAGCTCTCCCTAGCACATTTTTCTTTGCATACTCATACCCCTCTTTGACAGAATATACACTACGTTTTCCCCCGTCCAAACCCATTTGTCGTTCCTATTCCTAGAGGCCACCACAGTACTCCTAATTGCCTCTTTATCTACCTCGGAAATCCATCCCTCAACTCCCAACAAGTTCCAACCACCTTCTTGAAGTAGTTCAGCCACCCTTAGCTCTTTGAAGTCCTCATGAGGGTATGGAGAGAACAATTTTTTCCCTGGGAGCTCCCCTAGCCATGGATCCAGCCATACCCTTGCTTCCTTTCCATTCCCTATACTAAGAATTACTTGCTCTTCTAATACCCCTCTTCCCTCTAATATACTAGACCATAGCCATGACGCAGCTCTACCTTTTCTTGCTTCCAAGAAAGTGCACTTTTCATTTTCGTTTCAGACAGAAAGACGATCTGTGGCTTTAATTTTCCACATTGGAACTTTAAGTTTTGAACTGTCAAGGTAGTTCCAAGACCTTGACAGTTCCACCTCAGGCAACTCATGGCTCCTTGGTGGCTGTAGCAAGCCAGCCACCTCGCCCTTCAGACATACCGCTTCTTGCCTCCCTTTCAACATCAACCATATTTCCTTCCTTCCAATTCGGCTCATCTTTTAGCATCCTTTGTGTCTCAGAGTTTTTTGTCAAGAAAAGTTGTTTTTTAACCCTCTCACGAATTTGCCCAGAATTTTTCAAACACAACCCATGATCGAAATTTAAATTCCCATCGTACCTGTAATCGAATTATCTTGAGCCATCTATTTCAGCCATTTTTTTTAACTCCTCCTCAGCTTTTTCTCTAATTCCTGCACTTTTTGGAGAGTCCTGCTTGTGATCTTTTCTTCGTTTGTACACCGGTGACTCTGGCTCTTCATTGACTTTTCTCTTTAATGAAACATCCCGTAGATCTTGAGCTAATTCTTCTATGGCCATATTTTGTATTGGCACTATAGGCCCTGCTTCCTTCATGACATCGTCATCCTCATCCGCAAATTCAACCCAATATTTGATTTGGGTTTTTAAAAGCTGCTCTCTTCGGGCTTTAAGTAAGCTAATGGACCCATCTATTTTCTTTATCATCTCATCTAGCCCATTGTCTTGCTTCCCTTCTAGTACCATATGGACCCCATGCCTTTTTCCCATATTGAAGCCATATCCCACGTGCTGATGGTATAGGTTATTTAGTATTTCTTTAGATAAGACCACCCCTTCACTTGCCTTGTCACTAGCATTAAATTTTTTTTATCGACTGTCACTAGCATTAAATGAATACAGCTGACTATAACCTTTTTCCCTACTTTCCATGCTCTGACCTCTAGAACTCTCACCAACCTCCTTGGAACCATACACACGTCCCATATCCCCATGCAAATAATGATGGCCTTTTGCTTCCCCAAGCACTACTTTCTTCTCCGATGATCTCTCCATCACTCTACTTCCCGGCGGTGTCATCTAGTTTCTAAAGGCTTGCGACCACAAACTGGCATCATATCCTCTTGCGACCCCATTAACAATAAACTCCACCGTCTCTTCTTCACATGCCTTGCTCTCGTGCCCCAACTTTCCACAGTTAAAACAAAATCTCACAAGCTTCTCATACTTTACTTGGATCCAAACATCATCTAAATTATCATTTGGCCGAGGAGCTAGAAAACTAGGTATCAATGTTCTCTCTACATCCACCTCCACTCTAGCCCTACTGAAGCTCCTATTTGCAAACCAACGATCTTCTGGCTCCTCCACCTCAATAACCCTCCCTACCAAACTTGCCATAAGTCTAACATTTGTACTCATTCTTCCTTCAGGTGGCAGATTATGAAATTGGACCCAAAACTCACAGGAATTAATTACAATCTCGTTATCACTTAAAAATGGTCTCCTTTTCTGCAAACTCAACATATAGTTCCGAACTACCCATGGACTCTCCTTCAACACTCTTTTTGCTTCCTCCGGCTCTTTAAAGGTAAATGAAAATAAGTTGAATCCAATAGGCTTTATCTCCATTCCTCCATTTTCTCTCCATGCCGCTGCTAGTGAATCCCTTACTATTGCAAAACCCACTCTAGTACTTGTTAGAACCTTCCTAATCAGTTTGCACTCATCCTCCTCGCTACTCGTTTTATGCCTCCATTACAGTTGGATGTTTAGTCGCCTTTTCTCCATGTTTTAGACACTTTGTTACCACTAAACTCCGATTTCTAATGATACTTTTCCGGTCATCCACAACACTCTGGCTGATGACACCACACAGGTGAAAAGGGAAAAACCCTAGCACACTCTTACCAAGGAGAAAACTCCACTATTTGCCATTTATTCGTGCGTTTTGGCCGTTGAAACATGTAACCAAACAGTCACTATGCATTCCTTATGTTAAAAGTCAGGCCAATTTAATATATATATATATATATATATAGACACACACATATAATGGACGGCTGAGCGTAAGTTTCATCCAAGTTATAGACACAAGGCTCAATCCATTGCATTAAAAATTGACGGTTGAGATCGCGCGTCATTGACCTCCCCTCACCCCACGTGCCTCGCATGGAACCCGTATACGTGTCCAGAGTAGACTCTAGAAAACACAAAATGGGATTTTGGTTTTTCTTTTTAGTATAGTATTATTTTTTAATTTCCTCAACGATGACACTATCGAATCATCATTGTAAATTGAAGAAACGCATTTTTTTTTTTTGCCCGTAAAGAAATGCATTTCTTGTAGGAGTGCATTTTGTTTTGTTATTCCTTCCTTATAATGATTTGATTTTATTTCTTGCCCATCCTTCAATAACAGCTATTTTTTATTCTAATTAATTTCCTATTACATGTTATTCATGTTGATTTTTAACATTTTTATTATTTTTTATATTTTGTATTGGTAATAACCAGAGAAAAATACTTATTTTATTTCTTTTTTTCGATGGAGCTCATTTTATTGCTATAACTTTGCTTCGATTACAGCTTTGTTATTAAAAATAGATATTTTCTAAAAGTGGATAGATTTATAAAAATTAAATAATTTTTTATTAATATATAATATATTTCAAAATAATTATTTTAGGTCAGAAAATTTCTTATAACTTTATAAGTATCTATACGTCACGGTAAGAGAATGTGTGAGCGAAAATTCATGTTATGCATTTTTTTTTTTTTTTGGTCATATAATACTTTCTCCAGTGATAGCTAATAGGATTAAATATAATAATCCTCCTGATCTTAAATATAAGAGTGAGTTAGGGAATTTATATTGATTCTAAATACAATACCTTAATTTATTTTATCTCTCAAATTTATTATTTTTTCTCAAATTATTTATATTGATGGCATATACTACGGGTTTTCATTAAGAGATAATTTTAATATAATTGATTAAAAGTGATATTTTAGAAAACTCAACTCATATTTTTAATTAATAAATAATTTAAATAATTTTTTTTATTATTCATGAATTAATTATCTAGCTTATATATTATGGCATAAAAAGAATAATTGCTACTCATGCATCAACATTACGTAAGTTGGATAATATAGTTTAATCTTTAAAAGCAAAAGTCTAATACATCCTCTTATCCATGATATAATATTTATTTATCTAATTAAATTAAATTAAAGAAATTTAGTTAAGTTAGTTAATATGACATGTATTTTCTAAAACATTCTAGTATCATCATTAATTCCCCCATTCACTCTTTTTATTGATTATTGTGGAGAGAGCATCAATAAAAGTTAATTAGAACAAGATCGATTGACAAATATAAAAAATAAATGTTATACTCCTTCAATCCTTAATATAAGACATGTTTTAGGAGTTAATCTTAATCCTAAAATATAAGACAAAGTTTCTATATTTGTCAATCTTTTCTTATTTTACTCCTATTGATACTCTCTCAATAATAATCAATGAAGAAAGGGAATAAGAAAATTAAGAAAGGTTATTAGAACGTTTTGAAAAATACATATCATATTAAACTATTTTTTTAATCTAATCAAATTAAATAAACACCTTATATTATGAATGCAATGGAGTAATATACGGTGTCTTAATGGTTAAGGAATCGATTTGGATGAGTTGTACGTTTAGAATTGTGGGAAACTTGATCGTGCCATTCCCGCCTTCTCACATTCTTCCTTGTGCCACAAACTTGTTAGTTCCTTAACATCCTAAAACTTCCCTTCTCTTCGTTTTCTTCATTACCTTCCGCTTCAATTCAATTCAATCCATTATATCTCGACATCCACGAAACTCCCTCAAGCCAAGGCAAGTCCCACCCTCTCTCTTCTTCATCTCTTTTTCACATCCCGTTCTCTCCCACCATATTATAATGTCAAGTTGTATTAATCCTTTATTTAATTTACAAGTTATATTCATATTCATGGATCACTTTGATCTTATTTATATAGAATAAAGAGAACCATTTTTTGTTTTTCTTCGTTAACTTTTTTTTTTCTAGTTTTTCCTCTAATTATCCTTCATTAAGTGTTGGTGTATGTTATTTAATTTTAAAGTATATATTTAGTATCAAAAAATTTTAAATTTTATTAAATATTTAGATAGAGTTAATGAATTTTAAATTTTTTAAAAAAATTTTGATAAAACATGTTAAAAATGATTTATAATAGTGACTGGAATGATAATTAAGATTGATTTCTTCTCACCAACTTATTCTTCATCCTCTTTTCAACACAACTAGTTATTAAATGGAAGTTAAAAATAATTTACCTAAATTTTTATATAATTATTTGATATTTAGTACTATCCTATAAAATTCAAGCATTATCAAAAATAATTCTCACAGGTCTAAACATAATTTCTGGCAAAAAAACAAGTCTCAACATAATCGTTTTTTCCAACTATATGGCTCCAAATCAATCTTTAATGAAAAAGTTCCCTTTCATTCATTACCAAACATTTTCTTATAAATTTTACATTTTATCATATATATATATATACACACATCTTCTTCTTTTTTACCAAATCATAAATATGTACATATATTGATATTGGTTTTTACATATTTTAATTTTAGTTTTTTTTCCCCAGTGGCTCGCTGGCAACAAAATGCTGAAGAAACTCAGACGAAAAGTCAGCAACGCGATCGGCGAAGGCTTCAAGAAGCGTACCAAACAATCTATAAAACCCCTTCCACCTTTCTCTTTTCCTTCATCCTCACTGTTACCACTGCCATCGCCATCGCCGCCGCCGACGCCGACGCCATTTCCGATGACTCAGAAACGACCAATTGGGCCTTTCATCTTCCCACAAGCCCAATCCACAGTCCTCCCTGAACCCTCCAATTTCTTCTCCCCCAACCTCCTCTCAACACCACTTCCCACAAACTCCTTCTTCCAGAATTTTGTCCTAAACAATGGCGACCAAGCTGAGTACATTCACCCATACTTGATCAAATCTTCGAACTCCTCGGTTTCTCTCTCTTACCCTTCTCGCTTCTTCACCTCTGCTTACATCTACCAGACCTTCAATGCCGATCTCACCATCGGAAAAGTTAATCCCGATTCAAACTCCAGGCATGTAATCTCTTCCTACAATGATCTCAGTGTCACGTTGGACTTACCGTCTTCGAATCTGCGGTTCTTTCTTGTCAGAGGAAGCCCATATCTCACCGTGGCGGTGACTCAGCGTACTGCTCTTTCGATCAAAACAATTCATGCGATCCTCTCTTTCTCCTCCAACGATTCTCTCACCAAGTACACCGTTCAATTCAACAATGGCCAGACCTGGTTCATATATGCCTCTTCTTCTATCAATTTCAGGCATACTGTTTCTGAGATTACTTCGGATGGGTTTTCGGGTATAATTAGGATCGCTGTTTTGCCCGTTTCAAACCCTAATTATGAGGCGATTCTTGACAGGTTTAGTCCTTGTTATGCGGTTTCAGGGGATGCTTCATTAACGAAACCTTTCTGTGTGGAATATAGATGGGAGAAGAAAGGGTGGGGGGATTTACTGTTGTTGGCTCACCCTCTTCATCTTCAACTTTTATGTAGTGATAATGCATGTGGTGTTACTGTTCTTGATGATTTCAAGTACAGAAGCATCGATGGCGATCTTGTTGGTGTGGTTGGCGATTCATGGTTGTTCAAGACTGATCCTATTTCTGTAACTTGGCATTCTACAAGAGGTGTGAAAGAAGAATCCCATGAAGAAATTGTTTCAGCAGTTATAAAAGATGTTGAGGGCTTAGATTCCACAGCAATAACAACGACTTCATCTTACTTTTTTGGGAAATTAGTTGCAAGAGCAGCTAGGCTGGCATTAATAGCCGAAGAAGTGTCGTTTCCTGATGTGATTCCTGCTATCAGGAAGTTCTTGAAGGAAACCATTGAGCCATGGTTGGAAGGAACCTTCAATGGAAATGGCTTTCTCTATGATCCTAAATGGGGAGGGATTGTGACAAAACAAGGGTCTAAAGATTCAGGTGCTGATTTTGGATTTGGGATGTACAATGATCACCATTATCATCTGGGATACTTCCTTTACGGAATTGCAGTTCTCTCAAAGATTGATCCTGCCTGGGGAAGAAAATACAAACCTCAAGCTTACTCACTCATGGCTGATGTCATGAACCTAGGAAGATTAAACTCCAACTACACACGCCTAAGATGTTTCGACCTTTACAAGTTACACTCATGGGCTGGAGGATTGACTGAATTTGCAGATGGAAGGAACCAAGAAAGCACTAGTGAAGCTGTAAATGCATACTACTCAGCAGCATTAATGGGTCTAGCATATGGTGATACCCATCTTGTTGCGACTGGATCAACACTTGCAGCACTGGAAATTCATGCAGCTCAAATGTGGTGGCATGTGAAAGAGGAAGATACATTATATGAGCAAGATTTCACAAAGGAGAATAGAGTAGTGGGTGTTCTTTGGGCTAATAAAAGAGACAGTGGACTTTGGTTTGCTCCTCCTGATTGGAGAGAGTGTAGACTTGGGATTCAGGTTCTGCCATTGTTGCCTATAACTGAATCTTTGTTCTCTAATGTGAAGTTTGTGAAGGAGCTTGTGGGATGGACATTGCCTGCTTTGAACAGGGAAGGTGTTGGTGAAGGTTGGAAAGGGTTTGTTTATGCCTTGGAAGGTGTTTATGATAAGGAGAGAGCTTTGGAGAAGATAAGAAATTTGAAAGGCTTTGATGATGGAAACACTTACACCAATCTCTTATGGTGGATTCATAGCAGAGGGGATGGAGTTGAAGATGAAGATTACTATGGTCATGTGAAGAACTGTTGGTTTGGTCATTACTGTCATTGAGTCTTGTTTGATTATGGGATGTACTTGTAATAGATACACACACACACACACACTATATATATATATATATATTCTGCACCATGTGGGCAAGACAGATGAATAAAAACTTGCTATACATGTATCAGCATCATGTGAGGTACATGAGAGTCTTTCATATTCCACTTTTTAACCATCCAGCATCCAGTATGCAAATATTAGAGTAATGTTTGGATCAGAACTGTTCTTCCCAATATGATTATTTTCATTGGGAATGTTTGAATTCAAGAACTTGTATAAGGGAAATCAATTCTATTCTCTCCGAAGCCTTGTGACCAAGTCTAAAGGGACAAGAAGTTACATGATAGTTCATTAATTTTGAACTCTAGTTTTTTTAACTTGCAGTTGCAGCTTGCTTGATCAAGGATGTTTAATTGATGCTAGAAAATTAAATTATACTTCTCTTGTCCTCTTAAAGAGCACAGAGAGAAGAAATTTTTTTTGTCCTATTAGAAGGTAGAGAAAGAACTTTTTTATATATACAGAGCTAGGGATTCGGGCCGAGCCCGTTTAGGCCCGAGCCCGTCGGGCCGGCCCGTTTAGGCCTGAGCCCGTCAAGGGCCGGACCTATGATTTGGAGGCTGAAAATGGAAGCGGGCCTAAAAGGGCCGGCCCTGTAGGGCCGCAAGCTCTGTAGGGCCGGCCCTTTTAGGCCCGTTTAACTTCTTTTTTTTTTTAATGGGCACAAGACAATGGGCAGTAAGCATTGGTCAGAGGTAGAGTTAACCTAACCTAACCCTCATATCAAAAATGCTCTCACATTGATTCAATCAAATTTCGTTGATAGTGATGGAGAAGAAAATGATAATATTATTCGTATTGTTTGATTGTAGCTATGAACTTCTTTGGTTGTAGTTTGTGAACTTGTTTGATTGTGGTTTTGTTCTTGTAGACTTATTTGATTATGGCTTTTGTCTGTGGTTTATGAACTTGTTTGAGTGTTTGACTGGTTATGGATATTAATTATGGTTTGTTTGTTAAGTTTTAGTGTTTATGTTTTATTGAATATGGATGCTATATATATGTTTTAAGTAGTTTTAATAATATTTATATGTTAGATTATGTATTTTAGTCATTAGGGGCATAAAGGGGAGGGAAAACGCTAAACGGGCCTGAAGCCCGCGGGCCGGCCCACGGGCTTCAGTTAAACGGGCCGGGCCGTCAAATAAGGGCTGTTTTTAGGAGTCGGGCCTAAACGGGCCGGCCCGTTTGCCCAGCTAAATGTACAAATTTTTTGTCCTATTATAAGGTAGAGTAAAAAAGTTTTCTTATAAATATACAATTCTACATTTCATTTATTATTATATTGATTTTGTTCTCATGATATATAATAGATATTAAATAAAGGTAAAATTAGAAAGCTGTTGAATTTTTAAAAAAAATTAACGAATTTAGGGTTTTTCTTGATATGTTTGGAACATAATGGAATTGCCTTGTAAATAATATCAGAAGAATAATTGTTATTGTCATTATGCTAGAAAAGTCAACTATATGGAGAGTATATATTGCTGAACCAGAACAAGGAACAAAGTTATTGTGCTTTTCAAGTTCTGATTGGGATGGTTAAACAATGGGTGGTATCTGCTAAATTCAAGTTTCATCATTTGTAAAACACGAATACACGATGACAACTTTAGAATGCACACGAGAAACTTCCTGGAGATATCAGAGAATCTAGCTTGTTCATTTGGTGTTGCTTTGATTAATTTCTCCTGGCAAAAACTTCATAAGTTAAGTTTCGTTTTTATATATAAATACTTTAATTAATATGTGTACTTCATCCGATCTCATATATAATTCACTCCTAACTAATTCATTAAAATAAAGGAAAGATACTTACATTATATAAGTCACTAAACCCTTTTGACGAACAAAAGTTAAGGCCACGTATAAAATCAATTAACTCAGCAATCACGGGAATATTTTTAGTTTGCTGCTAAAACTTCCAGACCACTATTTGTCCAAAAAAAAACTTCCAAGCCATCTATCACTGTGATCCTAACTGAAAACCCCACTACCCCTTGTATCTACCAGTATAGAGCCATCTACTGCCAAATTTACCTTCATGTAAAGCAATATTCCGTTTAGAATCAGTAATTTTGGCCCAACCCGCCAGCCCGCCCAAATTAAACGGGCCCGGGCCACCATTTTGGCGCCCTGTTTAAAAACGGGCTCCGCGGGTTGGCGGGCTAGCCCGCATAATTTTTTGTTTTCCTCAAATGCACTTAGTCTCTCCTCTCCTTTATTTCCTTTCCTTTGATAATATGTTTAATTAATTCCTCATATATTTTATTTGACACTTATTTTCATATTATATT
Source organism: Inga oerstediana (assembly GCA_963210345.1). Classification (NCBI taxonomy): domain Eukaryota; kingdom Viridiplantae; phylum Streptophyta; class Magnoliopsida; order Fabales; family Fabaceae; genus Inga; species Inga oerstediana. Next base: position 71,016,193 of record OY723401.1, read on the forward strand.
TATTTATTCTACTATTATTAAATTTAAAAGAGATGTGTTTATATAGTTTTGTGATGTGAATAGATGAAAAAAAAAAAAAAAAAGTAAGAATGAAATTGATTTCATAATACAAATATATAAAAGAAAAGAAGTGTGATATGAAAGGGTGAAAGAGAAAGAAAGTAAAAATTTTAAAAAAAAAAAACATGAAATTTTAAAAATAAAATAAAATTTGGTGGGCTGACCCACTAGCCCACCTAAAAGGATTTGCCAGCCCATCCCGTCTCAACACGCAACCCTCGTGGGCTGGCTCACAACCCGCGGGCCAACCCCTCACCACCTCTAATTCCGTTCGTGTCAAGTTGTATAAACAAGAGTGAAGATTCTTTGCACAAGTAAGTGTGCCCATCTTGGTGAAATTGAGTGAGAATGAGCTTTACCCATGAGCAATAATTGACAGTGTCCCCTTGAGAACATCTAATGAGGTAACAGTCAAACCAGATTACTTTAGTATGTGGACATAAGAAGAATAAGTGATCGATTGATTGTTCCTTTTGACAGCCATAGAGACAAACACGCGTTACATCTAAATGATGCTTCTTTAAGTTGTCACTCGATGGCATTCAATCACCTTTATGTGAATGTGAATGTAGGGTCAATCTCGTTTGATTACTGAGACAGGCATGTTTGAGGTGGTGTTTAAGAAGTACGTAGAGATAAAACTTCTCTCACATATTTATCTCGTACATAGTAAATCATGTTGAAAAAACAGATTCTACTATTCATTCAAACATGTACTAATGAATCGAGCTTCAGTTGCAGTTCATAGTTGGAAAAAAACAACATCAATAACAAATACATTTAATAATTAATACAATCCCGTTGAAATTAATGTATGAGAAATTTCATTTCAAATATAAAATTAAATAAATTCCCCTCAATGATTGCATTACATTACTCCTTGATATTGCTGGTGTTCAGGTTTTCAGATATTCTCACCAGTTTTTGTAAAGTCATATTGGGCCTTTACTAATTCATGTTGGTCCACTTTGAATTCGATTTGGGCCAAGAACATGGGCCTGAGAGCCCAAGGAGAAGGAGATTATAAGCTTTGTCTTGGGGCTCCTAGGTGTGACACAAATGGTGCATGAGTCATCAACTTAGTGTGTGTTTGGAAGCTTTCCAAACCATGGTTTGCGCAACCCGAGATAAAACTCCTCTCACAAACTTACCTCGTAAGTCGTAAAAACTATTAAAAAAAGCTAATCCAAACACACACTCTATTTAGAAGACGTGCTAATCCAAAAGCTGAGTCGCGGAGACGTGCTTTAGAAGCCAGACTGTTTAGAAGAGTAGATATTTTCTTTCTTTAATTTAAATTTTAAATAATATTTTTTCTGAGAAATAAATATTATGAGGAAGCAGATTGTGCACACTACTAGTGCATGTTTGTTTATTGGTCAGCTCAACAAACCATAAACTTAGCGTTGAAGATTTATCATTGCCATCGGTGCTATTGATTTGTGACAAAGCCAATATATGGGAAAGCGTTGAGGGACAATTTTGGTCCAGAAAGTTTTCATATAATAATTTGTGGGTGTTTAAAAGTTTTTATTAAATCAATTTCATTTTAAAAATATTAAAAAAAGGAGTAATCCTAACCGTTAAAAAATTAATGTTGATAGTTAATATTTAATCATCTTAATCATTAAAAAAACTAATGTTAACAATTAATATTTTTAACAGTTGGGGTATTATTACTCCTTTTTTTAATACTTCGGAGTTAAACTTGGTCCTACAAATATTCCTGGATGCTCATAGTTCTTATACAAAAACTTCCAATGCAAAAGTAGTCCTTACAATGTATCAAAAAAAAAAAAAAGTAGTCCTTACCCCACCAATAAACCAGTGACCTGGGACTTTTACTTAAATGATAATTGGGTTTTGAGTCCCATTTACTTTTTAAAAAAAACGAATAACCTGGACTTTTTATCTTCATAAATATTAATTTACATATTCTTTCGTTTTTTGTATTAGATCAAGAATTTAAATTTATATTCTCCTTCTTATAAGGTAAAACACCTTATCACTTAAACCAACAGCTTGTTCGCCATAATATTATCATTCTAAATTATCCTTCGGAATATAATCACTAAGTGATATGTATATTTATTTAAATTTAATCATCAAAAATTATTTTCTTAAACAAAACATTTTCCTTCTATCTTGGTCCTCGATGGTTTGATGAAAGCGAGTGGTCTTGTCATAAACAACTTGGAAGATGCTGGTGGGGAATGTGACAAGAAACCAGAAGATTGATTTGGCAATAATTTATTTATATTTATATATATAATATTTGTACATGGTTAGTATTTAATTTATTTTTCTTATTTTTAAATAAGAAAGCAATTAAAACTACTAATAATTTATGTAATTTGACCGGAAAAATATAGTTACAACTCTAACGCGGTGACTCATTAAATTATGATTAGCAGGTAAACATAGCTGTTAAGAAAAATATTTTTTATTCCAAGAAGATGCATGCTTTCAAGGCTTTATTATAAAATTAATAATTATTTTATAGGTACCTGAGCGGTGACTATTAAAAAAAATATCTTCACCTAAAATGTCATTACTTAAGAAAAAATATACTTAAATACTACTTGAACAAAAAATCCTAAATTGGCTTTGTTGATAATAAGAGTAAGGGGATTGACAAATAGAGTATAGCAATTGATAACTCAGATTTTTAGAAAATCACTGATTTGGGATTTTGAAGTTCAAGCGATATTTATTTATTTTTTCTTATTTTTATCTTAATATATAAAAAAATTAAAAGTTAAGATTTGTAAAATAAGAGTATGGACCGTCCTAACAGAAATGTCAACCAACAATAGTTGGGATGAGCTGGAATTCCCCATCCAAACACACGTTTTAGCTTCATTTTTTAAAACTTTTGCTGGTAATCTGTCCAAAAAAAGAATGAATAAAAGTTATGCATGTTATTTTATAATATATTATATCTTTTTTAATATAAATATGGCAAACACATATTTTTTCAGTAAACTTTATTAATATTAATTTGGTGGTCATCTTTAATCAAAATAAATACTATTAATATTTTTTTTTTTGATAACATATTATTACTAAGTATTAATTACTGTTAGTATGAGTTAATAACCCACTGTTCTCCCTTTTTTTAACATGTTCAAATTAAATTACAAACTTATATAAAATTTAATTCAAGTTGTTTCTATACTTTTATAAAGTTATATATAATTAAAGGAAAAGGGAATTTGTTAATAATAAGGTAAGGTAAGTCATTAATCGTTTGTGTCTTGTACTTCATTGTGTATTCAATAGTCTTTCATATGTTTTTTTTTAAGGTTTGGTATCAAATAAAATCGATATTGTTCCTTTTTTTAATATTTTAAACGCAATATCGCTCATCCATGAAAACTTTCATGGTAAATATGATTAAAAAGAAAATACACTCATGCTTGGGAAAAATCACAAGTGGCATAAGGTTGGACATGTTAAACGTCCATCTGGTTACCATTGGACTATGATGATATTACTCATGTTTTAACACTTTGAGGCGACATTAAATTCAAAAGAAAAGACTTTTAGATACATGTTGTTCCTGCTCGAAAACTTTCGATGCAAAATTTGACATTGACCCAACACAATTCTATATGACCCTAAACATTCACATTAAATCCTATTTTTTCCCTCAAAAATATAAACTTTATTTACTAAAAAAAGTTCAGTCAAAATATCCAAAAAAAAAAACATAAAAAAGGCCAATGCCCAAATACCACAATCCAACATTTAGTGGTGGAAATAGATCAGGCAATGTTGTGTCCTGGCATGTCTTGTTTGTGAAAAAGGTCAATCAAGACCTATTTAAAAGTCTAAATATATAAATAGGTCATGTCTAATTTGTGTAAAACCTAGCCTGTAAGCCTTCAAGCCTGTTGTGTTTACATATTAAAAGAAATAAAATTATATTTATATTGTATCTATAAATTTATATCAAATATAATATTTATTATTTTCATTGTTATATTATAATTTAAAGATATAATTATTTAGTTATTGTAATACTTGTAGGGCCCAAAATTATATGCTCAAGCCCATGAATAAAATGATTTATGTAGAGAAGGCCTAGCGGCGCAAGCTCTACTACAGCCATAGCCCAAGAGTCCGTTTATTTGCTTCCATGGAAAACTCAGTCAAGCTAAGGAGGTAGTGTGCTGCATTTGAGCCGAAATAATGGAATCTTCTCCCCATATCTACTAATATCCAGGAAAAGTGAAACTAACCAGGCCCTCTTCCATAGTACTATAAATAGGAGTAATCTAGTGAGGAGCAAGGGACAAAAAAAAGCCTCTCTAAGACTTCTCTCATACCAAGTTCATTTTTATTCTTATAGCTCTGTGCTCAATTGCCTAATCAGTTCCTCAACTCTTAATCTCTTCCTTATCGTGTATCATTTGTTCCATATTTTATAAAAACCTTACATTGTCGATGACCCTCTAATTAAAATCTCTATTGTAAAATTTTGGTTTTATAATTTGGTGCCGACTGTGGGGACTGGCAACGGATTTCAGTGAGATTCATTCCATCTCTGTTCACTCTGATTATTTGCCATGGCGGATGTACCTACCACAGGAAATGTATCCTGCCACAAGAGACGTACCTACCAACCTTCAAAGCGTCTGGACGAGATGGCTGTCCTACTATAGGAATAGACTCAACAAATGTCTACTCAGGCTAGCTTGGCTACGCAGCAGTAGGAACGACTCTAGTGCTTAGAAGAAGAAAACAATGCCTTACAAGAACAACTTGCCAGTCACTTCCCCCAAGTCACTCCTAATCCTCACCAAGAAGGATGATTTTTGACCACTCTCATCCCGTGTATGCCATCATTAGGGACCCCCAACATTGAGACAGGCACACCAAGAATGGTAGGTAATGAAATCCCAGTTAGAAATACTACTAACAATCCTCATCCTTTAAGTATGCCAACCAAGCTAAGTGGTGAAACAGAGGGGCAAACAGACCTACCTGCAATGACTGACCTACTAGGGTCTAGTAAGTCAGATGACGGGAAGTGGGACAGGAGGTTCCAAGAGTTAGAAGCAATGATACTTTACCATCTAGGTGTACCATCTCCAATGAAGAAGAGTACCCCTAATAGCTTCGTTAATTCACCTTCCACGGAAAACATAGCATTAGTGAAGATGCCAAAAAAAATCACATTCCCTAATGTATGCCTCTATGATCGTTCGACAGGCCTAGACGAACACATGGCACAATATCGACAAAGGATGCATATCACAGTTATATCTTGAGAGGCACGAGAAGCTTGCATGTGCAAAGGTTTTGGGTCTAGTCTGGTTAGACCAGCTTTGAGGTGCTTTACCAACCTACCTACCAACTTGATAGGATCATTCACAGATTTAAATGACTTGTTCGTACAACAATTCTCTAGCAGGCGGAAGCTTGAAGAACAACCCAGCGACCTCAACCGGGTCATCCAAGGAAAGAGAGAATCACTTCGGGACTACGTTGGCAAGTTCAATAAAGAAAAAATCAGCATACCCAATTGCGATGTACAAACCGCTATTGCTGCATTCCATAAAGGTTTGCTTCCTAATTCTAATTTATATAAGAAACTAACCAAATACACTTGTCATACCATAAATGACGTACTGGCTCGAGCTTGAGCCCAAATCAAGTGGGAAGAAGACCAGGTGAATGCTAGTCAGTCCCGCCACCATGATGATGAACCATCAGATAGAAGGAGTAGGAACCCAAGATTGTCCTACCATTGTTAGAGAGTAGAGCCATACCCGATGACGCACTAGCCAGAGAATCAGGCCAACCACCTACTAGCCTCCTCTGGCAGGACACTCCCACCAATGAAGCAAGTAATGGGAAGCTAGGTCCAACACATAAAGGCTTTTACCAATTAACTAGAGTAGTTAGTCAAGGGGCATACCAATAAAGCGACAAAAACAAGAAACCCATTAAACGAAGTTGGAACACCATACATCTCATGAGGTAGACTTTTAAGACTTTGCCTTCCAAGTTTACTTTATTACTTCTTTATACATACTAACCCTATAGGCAAGAACATGATGATACATACCGTAAATACGATCATAACATGTGATCGAGGCTGTAAGCTATATGGTCTAGTCATATTTGGTACTCTAATAGGAAAAGTCCCACCATCCATTTACTTCATTTCATTATAGGACTCCTTCATGTTAAGCTGATCATCATAAGCCCTCACTACTCAATAGTTCAATTATTGTTGGTTAGTCGAAAGTCTTTTATGACATACTTAACACAACATTGCAGCCTCGTGAAAAACAGAGTTGCGCACTAAAACTTTGTATTATGGTTTGCTTTGGTTATAAAACAAAGTCAATTTTTAGACAATCATTTGATTCATTATTTGCAATTGTTGCGTGACTTCTTACTCTATTACAAACATACCAGCTTATTACTCTATGCTTGGTACATCAAACCTACCTACCAAGCAAAACAACCCAACTGATACATCATACAATCCTTGAGCGCTCTACATCAACACTTCTAAATGTTAAGAACCCAACTTTAGGGGTGTCTTATGATAGAACACAAACTGGGCCACAAAGATGCAATGTACGTACCTCTGACTAAAATCTGCATACTTGGTCAAACATTATCTCAACACTTCAATATATACTAGTATAATAAACATTCTAGTATAGCAAATAAAGCTCTCTACCAACTCTACATGTTGATAACCCAACTTTAGAGGTGTCTTATGACGTACACACCAAGCGACCAAAATTCTCGCACTTGGTCAAGTATTATGACAATACTATGGTCACTAGCATACATGAACTTGTTGACAAACAAAGTACTACATTGCATGGTGCCAAATATAAAACACCTTAGCTACAAAAGATTAGTCGTCTAAACATAACTAGCATACTAAGGGTGCCTCCTAAACAAACATAAAACAAGAGAAGCCACCTAAAATGGGGTGTCATAATACAATTCAAATATCGTCAAGTACATAAATCGCTATCAATCCATTAGTTGAGAAAAATGTATCCAAAACAGAAGTGGAGCCTAAGCACTAAAACCCCCAAGAGAATTCGAATCAAAGTGGGTTCTAACAAAAAGGCACATGCAGCCATTATTGATTTCCATCACCAATACCAACAACAGAGCTGCCATCTTCTAACCTACTACAAAAAAGAATCTAACATTCTATTATTGCTTGGTCGGGATCCCATTGGTCTGACTAAGTCTCTTTGAACTCCTTCGTCAGCTAAGCTTGAGTCCGAAATGCTACCTCTGCTGCGACATCCTCAGATTGTTGCTTCGACCCAATGTTTTCTGAATGTGCAACGAACAAGTAAAGCTTTGTAGTTGTCAGCGCTCCTTTGTCACCTGCACTACAAGTTTAGCTTGGAATCCGACATACGCACTACAGCTTGTCATAAGTCTTGGTTCGTCTTGTCTTTCTCAATTGTCTTATGGAGAAAATGTCAAATAGATGAGACTACGGGTTTACTCTCCAAGTCAATAATCAATTGGACTTGAAGAGTGGGGGGCTTAATGTAGGGCCCAAAATTATATGCCCAAGCCCATAAATAAAATGATTAATGTAGAGAATGCCTAGCGGCATATGCTCTATAGCCATAGCCTAAAAGTCCGTTTATTTACTCCCACAAAAGACTCAGTCAAGCTGAGGAGGTAGTTCGTTGCATTTGATCCGAAATAAAGGGATCTCCCCCTAGATATACTACTATCTAGGAAAAGTGGAATTAACCGGGACCTCTTGTGTGGTACTATAAATAGGAGTAGTCTAATGAGGAGTAGTGTTAACACCCGTTTCCATTTCGATAATCGAAGAGTAATAAAGACGGAATTCAATGGGCATACAGAAAAGTACAATTATACTGATAATAATATTCGTTTACAATTCCGATATTGTTCATCGACGGAAACAGAAAATACAGCGGAAGTTTTAATATTTACAAATTTCACCAAAATATCACAAAATAGACTAAATATGCCCACGATCTTATCCTCGCCTTGAGACACGTGTTGTTCACTTTCTGGTGTCTACATCTTTTCCCTTTGGCCTACTGGTACCCGCTGAGGTATTGGTTTTAAAAATAGGGTGAGATTCCGAAGAATCCCCGTAGAGATATAATATCGTTCATAGAAAATGTGAAAAGTAAATATGTCATGCGCCAAGGTATGCATAAATTAATAAACAATATAATCACATCATTGTCATGTATACATGAGTAGGGCCCAGCCCCACAATCTACACCGGTTGGACTTCTGCCAACTCCCAATGTAAGTGCACCTCTGGCACTAATTGCCCCTCTCTAGGCAAATCATGTTAATTAATAAAGTGCATTTACAAAACAATGGCATCCACACAATCACATAACTTATGGCATAGTGTAGAAGGATAATGTCCCTACCTCAAAGCTTTAATATCCCCTTTCTAAATGTGCCTCGAAGAACGTGTCGTGTCCGGCCTCCAAATCGGTCCTAAAATATTAAATGTACCAGAAATAGGTCATAACCTATCCAAGTATCATTTTAGACTATCCCATAGTGTTTATTGTGGTTATATTAGTCTATGGTAAAAATTTACAAAAATGCCCCCGGGAACCCGACCCGGCCCCGCCGTACCCGGCTCGATGGCATGTTTTCCCAAAATTTTGACCAAAGCTATTTTGACTTATTTTCACCCAAGGAATCCATTTCCGGGCTCAAAATCACCAAATTCACTGTCAAATTATGAAAATGCCCTTGACAGCCCTTATTTAGGGATTTCAGTGACGTTTTCGTAATTATGCTTTTTCGTCCTCTACTGAAAAAGTGCCCAACTGTAACCCCACCTAATTTTGCCCACTGAGTCCAATAGAACCATTTATTTCATGAAAATCCAAATCCTACTACCAAATCTGGTCCTGGGCGAAATATTGAAGGAAAAATAGAAAAATGGAGCTTTGTGTTTTAGCTTCCAAAACTTGTACTTTTCCACTTCTAATCCTTGATTAACTCACTTAAACACTTCTTAACTATGATTCAAAGAAATTTGGGCAGCATAACCCCTTAGGATTAAGACTTTCCAAATTTACAAACTTCAACCAACCAACACCAAACCAACCAAGAATAAACATAGCAATAACCTTAAACCATAAGAGTTGATGTTCTTAAGATTACCTTGGTTTGCTTCACTTTCTCTCTCTAAAAACCGTCCTCCCTTTCTCCCCTAAACCTTGAGATTTTGCTTGCTACACCATGTTTTTCATGAAGATCAAAAGGTTAGAGGAGCTAGTTGACAAAAAGGGAAGCTTAATCACAAGATCTATAAGACTTACCTTTAGATTTTGCTCCTTCTTCTCTCTAGAGCATGAAGCTTTTCTTAAGCTTTTCTCTCTCTTCACTCTTGTTGCAAGTGATGACAATGAAGGCAAGAGAAAGATGAAGCCTTGCTTCATAAATAACTCCCATTTTCCTCTTAATTAATGAATGATAGGAAAATAAATTATGACATAAGCCTTGTACTTGAGTTTATCCTCTTCCAACTTGTGTCATAAGCTTCCAATTGTAATTGAACCAATTTTCCTCCATTTGGTTAGCCCAAAAATGTCCTAAGGCCCTTCATGCACACCATTTGGTCTTTCATTCCATTAATCAAACTACATGTGCCAAGAAATCATATTTTAATCCAATTTTCACATGTGCTCATATCTTAGTAATTCTTATTTAATTGTTTGGCATTAGATGATGCCACTTGGCATGTTTATGAGCCAAGTAATTATTTTCCCATCCTATTTCCTTATTCCATAATTCTTAATTTATTCCACTAAGAATATTCAATTTATACATTTTCTTTTTATTTTCCTTAATTAATTGAAATTAACTCCAATTAATTGAAAAATAATTAATCTTGGGCTAAATTGGCAAAATTATGATTTTGCTATCACCTTTGTAATTTAATTCAATTCTTGAATTAATTTGCCCATTTCCTTATGAATATGAATATTTCAAAATTCATAAGATCCAAATTCATGAATATTCACCATTTTATTGAATTATTCAAATAATTACAATATATTTTTTGGTGAATAAAATTAGGGGTGTTGCAAGTAGGGCACGAAAAAAACCTCTCTAAGACTCCTCTCATACCAAGTTCGTTTTTATTCTTATTGCCCTATACTTAATTGCCTAATCAATTCCTCATCTCTTAATCTCTTCCTTATGGTGTATCATTTGTTCTATATTTTATAAAAACCTTCTGTTATCGGTGACCCTCCAATTAAAATCTCTATTGTAAAATTTTGGTTCTACAATACTCCTATTTTCAGCTTGTTTAAAGGCAGACTGTTCGAAGGCCTAGGCCTGTTTTCTGGCGAGGGCCTATGTTTGGCTTGTCAGTCTATTTGAAGTTTTAAAAAATACAAGCTTTTTTAACAAGATTCAAGCCATATCAGGCCTTTATACATGTCAAGCTTAAACTAAAAAAAGCCTATGCAAACATGACTTATTAAGGATGTCTGGCCTGTTTTCACCCCTACCAATCCTAAACCCAAACAACACCAGGCACCAAAACTCTAACCGTAATCCAAAGATCGGGAACAGTGCCAAAAAAAAAAGGGGTGAGGATTTAAAGAACTACTCCATTGATTCCATCCCTCTTGACTTTCTATCTCCTAACGAAAGAGTAGAGACACAACCGTATGGAAAGAAGCAACATTATTAATATCGACATCAAATCACCCCCATAAAATATCGACCAACACCATACCACCAATACCATCTCATCCCTAAACCATCATATCTGTGAGATCCAACCAGAAACCACTCCCATCAAAACTAATCAAAGAAGAAGAGCAAAAAAAATCATACCTGATCAGTAGTGAGAAACCATACCTTCACCATCGACATTCTTGCAGCTGTGAAACACTCTTGTTTAGTTTCATCCGAGAGGAAAACCAAAATTGAAATTGAGATTAAGGAAAGGCATATAGTCACATTAAGTCCTCTTTATGGTTAGCATTCACGCCTATTTATTAAAGTTTAAAATTGAAATTCTCATGTTTGTACAAAATTTCTTTACACGCCATGTTATATGATACAAAAAATATAGGGAAAATTCTAAAAAAATATATTGGAAATTGGGAAAGGACAATTCATTACTTTGAAATTGGGAAAGGATGAATCAGTATACTGTTAGATGGGTGGAGGAATTTGGGATTTTGAAATCTTGGCGAAAAGACGAAAATGCCTTTAAACTCTCCCTCTCTCCACTTTGGAATAACAACACGGGCCTCTTAATTAACAACTCCGGATTCTCTATTAATAACTCCATTTTCTTCTTTCACAATTAACAAGTTTTAGGGTCAATAACAACACATATATCTTTATTAACAACACCGTATTCTATATTAACAACTCCACTTTCTTTTTTTACAATTAACAAGTTTCAAGGCCAATAACAACTCCTTTCTCTTTATTAACAACACACTGTGTTCTACATTAACAACTCCACTTTCTTCTTTCACAATTAACAAATGTCATAGCCAATAACAACTCCTTTCTCTTTATTAACAACATCGTATTCTATATTAACAACTTCACTTTCTTCTTTCACATTTAACAAGTACGGACTCTTTGTGGGATTTTGGTGTTGTTAATGTAAAATCCGGAGTTATTAATTAAGAGGCTTGTGCTATTATTTTGAGGGAGCGTTGAAGGGCATTTTTGTCTTTTCGCCGAGATTTCAAATTCCTAGATTCTTCCTCCTGTTTGACAGCTTACTGATTCGTCCTTTCCCAATTTCTAATGTTTTTTTTTGGAATTTTTCCAAAAATATATTAAAAAATAAAATAGTTTAGGAGCATTAAATGATTAGTGTTTGTCTTTTATGTATACAGATTTGATTTGAGATACTATATTCCATAAAGCGGATATTTGACTTTGAGTGCTTAATAAGCATGCACTGATTACACATGGGAATTTCTCATATATTCATTGAGATATCATAAATGATTCCAGAACACAAATTTAATCAACATAAGAAAAGTCATGACTTATTAGAAATTTGTGTAATATTATATTCCCATATCATATGCCTTTGTATAACTAATTATAACTAATCCATTTATATCGTTGATATAGTACTCTAATATATATATAAAGATAAATCAATGTGATGCTATGACATATTTATTTTACTATTGCCATAATCGTGCGTAGTCTTTTTTCCTCTTTACATTTTGGAAAAAACTAAATCTAACAAAAATCAAAATAAAGTTCAACTTACCAAAAAGGGAAAACAAAGATAGAGTTTAACGAAATCTGACCCAAATCAAAAGCCCGACTCAGTATAATAGGGGAAAAAAAAGGAACTAGTATAGTAATAGATAACGTTATGATAAAGAAACCAATTTAAAACTTCATTGAATGGGAAAAAAATTGATTTTTTTTTATACAAAAGAAATTTGTTTGATAAGTACTCCCTCTGATCCTATTTATAAGCAATTTTTCTCTTGATTGCGTAAAACAAACTAATAGTTAAAATCAATAAGTGTGTCAAAAATACCATATTTTTTCATATATGCCCCTATTTATGAAAAGAGTATAGGAGAGAGAATAGATAAAAAGTATGAGAGATAATAAGTATAAGATATAAGAGAGAATGAGTATTTAATAAAAGTAAAATAGGAAAAAGAAGATTATATTTTCAGACAAAAAGTAAAAATTACTTATAAAAACAATCAACCCTATAAAAAAAAATTACGTATAAATAGAATCAGATGGAGTAATTGTTTTATAAGGTGGCACAGCAAATCTCTCAGCGTCTCAAGAGAAAACTTGAAAATATTGCAAAAATAATTATTTGGTGATAGAAATTGAGCCAGTCACGTAATCACCGTTTTTGAGGAAAATGACTCATTGGAGAAAAATTCAATTCCAATCTTACCCCTTCTCAAAAGATGTGTGTGATAAGGTTGTGTTTGTTTTGACGATTGGATAAATAACTTATTTTTACTTAAACTTATAGAATCTTAAGATTGAAAAAAGTTAAATTGGGTAAAATGATGAGTGTTAGGATTAGCGATTGGATAAGTAACTTATGTAAAAATTAGGATGTTTGGTTTGACTTTTGCATAAGTAACTTTTGTATTAATTAAGAGAAAAAAATTTAAAAAATTATGAAAAATGAAAAAATGAAGGGATAATTGTGAAAAAAGTCATCATTGGCAACTTAATTGTCAATGGGACCTGAGAAGATATCTACATATGGAGGGATTTTTTCACAATTTTCTCAAAAATTAACTTTGAAAATTTGGTAATGGTACAATTTTAATAAAATTATATCAAACTCTAATTTAAATTGGTACACTCTAAAAGTCTTTTCTACTGTGCACCTCAAGCTTAAATCTTATAAATTATATCAAACTCTAATTTAAATATTAAATCCTAACTTATATTTTCACATAGCTCAAAATCTAACAAAATAAATCGATTAAAATCTCAATAATACCTCCAATAATCCAAATAAATTATTTAAACTAAATTTAATGGGTAAAAACACTATATAGAAACTAATTTATGACATGTTTATAAAAAAATCGATTATAAAATCATAAAACAACTAAATAATAAATTTAAACTAATTAAAATTAATTATTAATTAATTTCTACATTTCTACAGTTATATATTAACAAAACTTAAAACTTGCTTAAACTCTTATCCCAAAATATTCTCTAATTAACAAAAGATTACTATCTAAAGAAAGAGAAAATTATTTAGAACATTTTTCATAAAAGAAGTTTTGTGATTAGAAGTGATTTTGAGTACCTCATTGATTCCTAAAAATATGAAAATATTCCTATCAATATTTTTTTATACACATACAGGCATATAAGCTCCAATAAGCTTCATTTTGAGGCTTATGACTTTTTCCAATTTATGACTTTTTTCACCTTAAATCCAATCGATAAAACAAACACCCATTTTTTATCAAAATACTATTTAAATCCAATTAAATACGGTTGAAATCCGATTTTCCTTTAAAACGCCGAAAGAAACACGCAGAATGAATTTAAAAAGAGGAGACTTGAAAAAGGTAAACCACCACGGCTCTTGGTAATATACAACTTTACAAGTAATTGCTTTATACTTCTATCATCTAACATATATTTCACTCTCAAATGCGTCACCAAAATTAGGATAGAAGATTTAAGTCATTATACACACACATATATCTTAAATCAATTACTCTCTTCGGTCCTAATTATAGGACATATTTACCTAACTTTGGAGAAATTAAGGATAGTGGTTAAATTAGTTAATCATATTTATTTTCCTAAAATACCCTTATTTAAAATGGCATCCAATTACATTGATTCTCTGTTTTTTCTTGTACATCTCCTTCCTCACACACGACTTCTCCTAGCTCTCACACAATCCGGCGTAGTCAATCTCCCTCAACAACTTTTGATATACTCTTGTTAAGTTATTGTTGTGTTTAATTATTATTGAGAAAGTATCAATATGGGGTATTTTGGGAAAAATTGATAAAAAATTAGAACTTTATTCTAGAATTAGGACCAAGATCAACTCTCAAATATTATCCTATAATTAGAACCGGAGGGAGTAATTTTTTTTATGCTGGTAGCAATATCGAACTCCTGATTAGACGCTTAAGAAAACGAGTTAAGTGTCATTTGTGCTAGGCCTCGTGGTTCATCTTGTGGTATGAAAGCTCCCTTATAAATGGGAGGCTACAGGTTTAATCTTGCTTGTAACTCAGGTTGTTAGTGTCCGCTCTTATAACTCAAAAAAAAAAAAAAAAAACAAGAAGAAGAAATATCATGTATACCATGGGGTAAAAAATTGATAAAAATTAGAACTTTATCCTAGAATTAGGATCAAGATTAACTCTCAAATATTGTCCTATAATTAGGACCGAAGGGAGTACTTTTTTTTTTTTATGCTGGTAGCAATATCGAACTCCTGATTAGACACTTAAGAAAACGAGTCAAGTGTCATTTGTGCTAGGCCTCATGGTTCATCTCGTGGTACGAATGCTCCTTTATAAATGGGAGGCTACCGGTTCAATTTTGCTTGTAACTTAGGCCGTTAGTATCCGCTCTTATAACTCAAAAAAGAAAGAAAGAAGAAGAAATCTCATGTATACCATGGGGTAAAAATTTGATAAAAATTAGAACTTTATCCTAGAATTAGAACCAAGATCAACTCTCAAATATTGTCCTATAATTAGAACCAGATGAAGTAATTTTTTTTATGCTGCTAGCAATATCGAACTCCTGATTAGACGCTTAAGAAAACGAGTTAAATGTCACTTGTGCTAGGCCTCGTGGTTCTTCTCGTAGAATGAATGCTCCCTTATAAATGGGAGGTTACGGGTTCAATCTTACTTATAACTCAAGCTGTTAGTGTCCGCTCTTGTAACTCAAAAAGAAGAAGAAGAAGAAGAAGAAATCTCATGTATACCATAGGGTAAAATTAGAAAATAGTACTCCCTTAAGACCCACTTTAACAAAGAAATTAAAATATAAAGTATGTTTTATATTAAAGAGTGTATCATAATTAATTAATGACTTTCTGGGTTATATATATTATGTACAAAGATTCCTTCCAGAAGACAATCTATATTTTTGTATTGAATGCTGTATCCGCTAATAAATACTTCCTCTAATCAAGTATATAAGTTACAATTAACTAAAAGGAATAAGATAGAAAAAGAATTTTTAAATTATAAAATTGCAAATCAGATTTATTATCAAGAGTCAATAAATGAATGAAGAAATTTAATAAATAATTCGTAACTCACTTTTTAGGAAATACTTGATTTAAAATTTTGTAATTTTAAAGTTCTTTTTGTATCTTTTTCCTTAACTAAATCATATATATGTGTGTGTGTGTTTTTTTTAAAATAGTGATTAAAATTAGTTAAAACAATGAATGCGTATGGAATTTAATTTTTTAATACACAGTACCATTTATATGGAGAGAGAAGTGAGAAATAATCATGAAAAAATTGATAGAGAATGTATAATAATTAATGTACATGCATGTGTTCAATGAGATAAAAAGGGGAAGAGATTAAAATTTGAGACAAAAAAATGTAACTCATATATATATATATATATATATATAACCAACTTTTTTATCAACACGGTTAATTGTCTTTTATCATGAATAATGGTATCTTTAAAACATTACATTTTTTTAAATGTTTATTATCTTAATTAATTTTAACCAATTTTTGTGTGTGCTTGTTTGGAACAATAATTGGAATGTTTAAAAGTAACTTTTCAATCATGATTTACGGTATATGAGGTAAGTATGTGAGATGAGTTTTATCTCAATTTACGTAAAAAAAACAACTTGTAAACAATCTCAACAAACAAATATGCCCTTTATCAATGGAACAGATTAATTTTCAAGGACGGGAGAGTAATGAGTAAATGTTAGTTTGGAATAGTTTATTTTTAGGTAATAAGTGTTTTTAAATCGTGATTCACGATATGCAAAATAAGTATATGAAAAAAATTTTATTTCAACTTACATAATAAAAACTTATTATCTAAATATAAATCCAACCAAACACATTTTAATATTAGAGGGAAACATTTCAGCTTCTCGTCCATTTACTACGAGTACAGACAACCTTTTGTTTTTTTCCACAGAAGGTTGAAAAAAGAAAGAGAGGAGAGAGAAGTGAACAGTATGGTATAATAATAGTTGTTTCATATTTGTCCAAACCACTTTTCCTTCGGCGAGTGCATGTGAGAGAGTGAAGCTGAGCTCCTTCTGAAGTGGCCTCCACGTTTTGCCCTGCGTATCTGGGTTGTCTTCCCCTTCTCTTTCCCATTTTCCGTGAATGGTGCTTTTTTGAACAATTCTCAGCTTCCAACCTGTCATTCATACACGTCTTTGGTAAAAACATTTCTTCATTTTCAGTTTGTTTGTTCTGATTTCTGCTTGTGTGTTTTGCGATCTGCTCACTCTGCACTAGACATTGACTTTTGGTTCTTAAATGGAGATGAGTTACAAATGCGCTTGATAATGCTGCAGGTTTGATTTGTCTTTCTCCTGAAAGTTTCTGCAATTCGCTGAGGATTATACTGCAGTGTTTATCAATTTTCTTCGTAGTTGTGGATATATTGACTTGCATTTACCTCTTCTAACCCACATTTTCCTGAATTGAGTCATCCTGGTCAAGTTGATTGTTGAAGAAATTTGTGCATTTCTCTGGGGGGAACTTGATCTGTATTTTGTGCTTGATTTCCGATGTGGAAGGTTTTGCTTTGCCTAGGTGTTTGTTTCTGGTGAAGTTTTAGAGTCTTGAGTATCGTTAATTTCGTAAAGTGGCCATGGAAATAGTTTAGTGTGTTTTGATCTTTTGGGAAGATTACATTTGATGGCTTCTCCAAATTCTTCCCCTTCTGCATTTCCACCCACTTCTGCTGTTAAACCCCCATCAAATTCTCTCATATCATCACAACCTCCCACTTCTTCTCTCCCCAGTCAATCCTCTAATACGCCTGCTCCTTCATCTCCATCTGACACTGCAGCCCCACCTCCTTCTCCATCTCTTTCTCCTCCACCGGCTACACCGGCGCCAACTTCATCCCCACCCCTGGCATTGCCTCCACCAGCTTCACCCCCGCCTGAATCATTATTGCCGCCACCTGCTTCACCCCGGCCTAAATCATTGCCACCATCGGCTTCAACCCCGCCGCCAGCATTGCCACCTCCATCTTTACCATCTACACCAAATTCTCATCCACCATCTCCTTCAGCATTGTCACCACCATCACCTCCACCAGCATCTGCTTCCACCCCTCCTCCGGCTGAGAAGTCACCTCCTGCTAAAAATTTATCCCCACCACCTCCAGTAGAAGGTTCTCCTCCTCCCCAGGCCTCAAAGGAACCTCCTGCAGCAGATCCACCTCCCTCTCGACGCAATTCACCTCCTCCTTCTGCTCCAAAGAATACCCCAAAATCACCACCATTCAGTTCCCCTCCTCCACCTCTGGGAAAGCCTCCAGAAAGTACTCCGTTTCTTACATCCCCACCATCTATTTCTGAATCTCCTCCTCCTCCTCCTCCTTCTGCAGATGATCCCCCTCAATCTGCAACACCATCACCTTCACCTCCAGTTCCAACAGCCTCTTCATCTCCACCAACTGTTTCACCTTCTCCACCAACCACTAATTCATCAGCAACTGGGGGCCCAATTGCAGCCCTACCGTCTATTCCAACAGAGAAACCAACTGCAAAACCAACTGATCATCCTAGTGCTAATGCAAATGCAAATGCCCCACCTACACATACAAAGGGTTTAAATACAGGAGGTGGTGTAGCTATTGGTGTCATAATTTGTTTTTTTGTCCTTAGCCTTCTTATTATGGCTGTGTGGTTTGTAAAACGAAAGAGGAAGCAAACAGGATCAAAAGTTGGTTATGCTATGACCTCTCCATTTGGCTCATCTCAGAATTCAGGTATTGCATTGTATACTGCCAACAGTCACAGTTTTTTTTCTCATTGGTTGTTTAATTGCATTCTCTTTCTTGATAACCTTAACTGTTTGTTTTTCAGATTACTACTAGCAGATCTCATAAATTATGTGTAAACATGAATTTTAGATAATCTGGAAACATAAACAAACTGGTTGCTGCATGCTTTAAAAAATAAAATAGAGGAGTTCCAGCTCTGTTTTGGTTTTTTTTCCCCAAAATGGCAAAACCTATAGTATGGGGATATGGTTCTTTTCATGAAATATCTATTTTATTGTTAGTCTGCTGGAAATTTTTGATGCTTGACAGGGGGTATATTAAGTTGATGGAGTTGGTGATTATCTTTAAAATGGTACAAAAGAAAAAAAAAAAACTCATCTCTTTTCTTTGAAGCCCATTTGTTGTATTCTTATATGAGCTCAATTGGTCTTGCAGCCATGTTAATGTAAGTTTTTACCACATTTGTTTTTAGGTTAATAGTGTCGCTGTCTAGTTCTGTAAATTATTATCATTACCATTTTCTCTCTAATTAAATTTTAATTTGAATGAGCTGCCCTTCTTGAACTTAAAGCTCTTATGTGCTGCACTTTTTTTGGTTGTGACTTGTGTCTTTTGGTTCTATACACTGATAATGTTAAGCAACTATGACAATGAATCTTGATTTTTTCTTGTTAGACACTTTCTTTTCTTAACTAGAAATGTTTGAAACATTTGCTAGTGTCCAAATGGCATGCAACTGAGCAGCTGGCTTACCTTTTATGGTTGCAACTGGATAAGTAATAATTGAAAGTTCAAATGACAACTGGAATGATATTTCTGAAATTATTCTTCTCCTCTAGGTACCATATTCTTGAGGCCAGTGTCTCCAGTTCCCAATTATGGTAGTAACTCTGGTAGTGGTATCATGTATTCTCCATCAGAGCCTGGTGGAAGAAGTCAGTCAAGATCATCATTCATGTATGAAGAACTTGTGCACGCAACAAATGGGTTTTCCGCACAAAACCTTTTGGGTGAAGGTGGATTTGGTTGTGTCTACAAAGGCTTGCTCACTGATGGAAGAGAAGTTGCTGTGAAACAGCTCAAAGTTGGTGGCGGACAAGGGGAACGTGAATTTCAAGCAGAAGTGGAAATTATTAGCCGAGTACATCACCGCCATCTGGTTTCTTTGGTGGGTTACTGCATATCAGAGCATCAAAGATTGCTTGTCTATGACTATTTGCCCAACAATACCCTTCATTACCATCTTCATGGTAAGAAATATATCAGGATAAACAATTTAAATGAAGGGAAAATTCCAAATAAATACGATTTGAACCTGGAAAACCCCAAAAAGTTTTTTAATACATGGAAAGAACAAATAGGTCTTAAGGGACTAATTTGGGATTTTGAAATGTTATGCTTTTACCAAAATTCCCTCAAGTTTTTTTTTTTTAAAAAGAAAGAACTCTCGCTGGCATCGGAGCTCTGGCAGCTGGCACTACCCTCTGGAGGGGTTCTGGCTGTTGAAGCTCTGGTGACAACTTGAGTAATATGATTGACTACTTGAGTATAGGAATTGGCTACTTGAACTCCCTAAGTCCTATCAAGTGTCGTTGATAAGTTGAATAAAGGTAATAACAACTTTAGTATTAGTAATGACAACTTGAGTGTGGTGAAAAAGTATATATGATAACTGCACAAATGTCGGGCTCCAAAAGAGTAGTCCATATGATGAAAAAGTATAATTGATATAGTTCATCTATGCTTGTAAAATTTTGATCTAAAATAAAACCTTGTGTATTAAACTTTGCAGCTGAAGACAGGCCAGGTTTGGACTGGCCTACCAGAGTTAAGATTGCTGCTGGTTCAGCTCGTGGAATAGCTTACCTACATGAAGACTGTAAATCACTTGCTTTTATTTAAGTTTTCCATGGTGCATATTCAATCCTTGTAACTTCAATTTCTCAATTCTGAAGATGGACCCGAAAATTAAAGCATTTTCGTGGCACTGCCACATGATTTTCTCCATTTCTTGTGTTTTGACAGCAAATATTTCCATAATCAATTGATTTTATGCTCCACCTTAGATATTGGCCAGAAAGAATATTCCACCTTATCTTATTTCTTTTGATTTATTTATCAGGTCATCCACGCATTATTCACCGAGACATCAAGTCATCAAACATCCTTCTTGACAACAACTTTGAAGCTCGAGTAAGCCCCTGCTCTACCATAACATATTTTTTTCTGTTTCAGAATACTATCTTCAATTTTTCATTTGAATTACTTGCTACAACAGCTAATGCCACAATGAAATTATAAAAATTATTAAATGACCTAACCTATCTAGTACATTCTCAATGCATTCCCAGCTTAAGCAGCATTGCGTACTCAAATTTAAATTGTGCTTTCTTAATGCATTTTGTTTTGAAGACTATTTTTGGGGTTTTGACCAACAGGTTTCAGATTTTGGGCTTGCAAAACTAGCCTTGGATACATACACACATGTAACTACTCGCGTAATGGGAACCTTTGGGTATGTAACATTTATGTGATAATAATTTAGTCTTATTCATAGAATCCTATTATTGTTCATTTATATTTTATAATTTCCTTTTGTTTATCCATATTGGAATATGACTATCACATCTATTATTAGTTCTTCTGTGTATTCTAGTATTATCAAGTACTATTAGTTCTGTCCATTTGTTGGTCTAGATTGTATGAAAGGAGAAATTGGGGAAGTAGTGGATAATGGTTTTACTAAGGTAATTTTCTTCCGCTGTAAGATTGTATATTTTATGGGTATACTAATATTTGTGGTGTAGAACCGTCAGGGAGCAAACAAGAAGTCAAGAAGACTACAAAAGATAACTCAATAATCAGCGTTATTTATGTTCATAGGAGGGAAGTAACTATTATAACTGACTAGACACCTATGTGTAGCTTGATAACTAAGATAGCTCTAGGTCCAAGATGTCAAAGTAACCCTAACCCCTAGAGGCTTTAGTAGAAACCATACTCTAATTAATAAAATCAAATAAAAAAGCAAAGAAGAATCAACGTCAATTTGTTTTTGACCTTGCCAGTACTTACAGTTTGCAATGTTATTTTAAAATTTCCAGTTATGCTGATGATGTATTTAAATATGAAATTTAAGGCCTTTTTACATATGGAATAGAGCTTAAAGTCATTTCATCTGGAAATTAATATTACTGATCTGTTGTTGGCCCTGCTCTGAGGATATATGATTGACAGAATAGCCTGAATTTCAGGTATATGGCACCAGAGTATGCAACAAGTGGGAAGTTGACTGAGAAATCTGATGTTTATTCTTTTGGAGTTGTGCTTCTGGAGCTGATTACAGGTCGGAAGCCTGTAGATGCCTCTCAGCCAATTGGTGATGAGAGCCTGGTTGAATGGGTAAATTGCATACAAGCTTTAACTCTGATTTGCTGATTCTTTTTCTTTCTGATAATTGTGGGATTGATGATGTCGGACTGGTAGGAGAAAAGGAAGGGGAGGAATAAAGTGGAAATAAAGGATGGCAGAGGGAGATGGGCAGAAAAAGAAATATTGATCGTTTATTCAATCTCTAAGCTCCATAAAAAGTCAACTGACAATTCTTAAAACAGTGAAGGAAATAATAAAGCAGACTATTCCTGATGTATCCTTTCTTCATCAATCTCTCATGATTAAAGGGGACGGTCAAGAAAATCAACAGAATAATATGTCCTAAATTATGACGCTCAATATCTCTCTTGAATTCTCATTTTTTTCTGTCAGAGGAGCTTCTTGAGCTTCTGTACTCATAATTCTTGTTTTGCTTGTGAACCTCTGTGCTTAATCTCTTCTTTCCAATGTTCGACAGTCATATAGAAGACAAAACTGCAAAAGGAAGAACCATGGTCATCATACTCATACCATCATATAGAAGCAGGCAGGAATCACCCTCCTGCCCCCCCCCCCCCCTCAAAAAAAAGAAATATTGAAAATTTGGAAAACTTGAGTAGCTTATAAAGAGTTTATCATGTTAAGGGAGATTAAGTGCTTAGGAAAGTTTTGTCGGGTTTAGAAAACATGGGTATCTGCTGTGGGCCCTACGTTTTGGGAATACGTGATTTCGAGTTATCATAATTCAATAGTGCTTGTGCGCTAGTATAGGTTGAGGGATCAGAGTACCGTAACTGAGCCTTCTAGTAACATATTTTGCTTGGTGTCTCTTCCTTTTCCCTATCATTTGCTCTCCTTATTTTCTCAACACCTTTAAAGCTACTAGTGTTTAAGTTCGTGGGGCTATTATATTATGACATATCACAAACATCATCGATCTACATAATAAGCGCAATGGGTAGTCAAATCTTTATATATAGTATGAGATTTTTCCTAATTTATGATGAAGTTCTATGAAAGTCTGAGCTAACTTTTTTATTTTCAGGCTCGGCCTTTGCTAATTGAAGCACTTGACAACGAAGACTTGGAAATATTGGCAGATCCAAGATTAGAGAAGAACTATAATAGAAATGAAATGTTCCGGATGATCGAGGCAGCTGCAGCCTGTGTACGTCACTCTGCAGCGAAGAGACCCCGAATGAGTCAGGTAATCTTGTTCTTTACCATGAACGTTTCACAAAGAATGTGTTTTTTTTCTTCATACTACCTTTAGTTCTTAATAAAAGAGCAATTTAGCTAATTTGGGCAGATTAAGAAAATAAAATAAATTGGTTAATTTGAATAAATTCCACACGATCTCCCTTAAATACCCTTTTATAACATCATAGGTCAAGTTTGTTATAACAACATAATTGGGAGAGATAATGGACAAGCATGGAAAAATACACCTTATAGATAATTTGGTATCAGAGATACTAATTGTGCATGCTTCTTCCTGTTGTGCTCTACATTGCAGGTTGTGAGAGCTTTAGATTTGTTGGATGAACAAACTGATCTGAACAATGGAATGAAGCCTGGGCAGAGCTCAGTGTTTGATTCTGCAGAGCAAAATGAACAAATCAGAATGTTCAGGAGGCTGGCTTTTGGAAGCCAGGATTACAGTAGCAGTTATTTCAATGAGTCTCAAAGTAGCTGGAGAAGTAGAGATCAGGGCCACCACACCACCACTTCCTTCTCCCAAAATAGGTCTGGACCATGGAACGCGTAAAGCTTGCATTACGCCGAACTCGACTCGATCTTTTCAAGTATTTGCCCTGGATGAGTTTATCTTTTGTGATTTTGCATTGTACAAAGTAATTGGGTGTGAGGAGTTTTGTCTCTAAGAGTACTATTTTTAAAGCTAAACCAAACACCCGATGGAGAGGAGTGGGTCCCGCCTCTACATGCGTAGAATCCACTATTATGTGTCTATCTCTCTTCAACTTCCTCGTGAAGTTGAAGAGCATTCTTTTATGCTTCAGAGGATCTCTTATTAGGTACCTGCTAATGCTCATACCTTCCCAGTGAAGTTGAAGCATTCTTTTGAGTCAGATCATTTACACAGAGCATAGCTTCCTTGTTTTCTGTAAAGTTCATTTTATTATTATTATTATTATTCTTTCGGCCATTTTGGTTCTTTTGTTTTTCTTTTTTCATCTCCTTTTTTACACGTTTTTGTAGTTTTGCTTGCCATAACCTTTACTTTTTTGGTGCTTTAATAGCAAATATCTCTTGCATATTGCTCCAAACTAAAGTTATGGAACCCGGACCGACCGGTGAACCGATCCGGTCCAGGTTCAAATTTAAAAAAAAAAATATATTTTTCCTTTAGAATTTCATACTACAAGCCTAAAATTTTCAATTTTTTATTGGTTTGGCCTCGATCTAACTCACTGACTCTTAACCTAGTACCCCGACCGGTTTAATACCCAGTCCGAGTTTTAATACCTTACTCCAAACTCACTACTAACGGAATGTATCTATTATGGTTAGGTTATCACCTTATTATTTTTTGTACGGTTAATATAATTATTGGTCTTTATTGTTTGTTTGTATTTTGGTTTTGATTTATGAAGCTTTGAAGTGTAGGTGTTGGTCCCTCAATTTATTCTATTAGAAATGGTGGTTCTTGTATTTTCATAAGGACCTACACTATTAAATTCGCTAATGCGGGCTGATGAGTGGACAAGATAACTGGTTAAAATTGTAGGGTGTGCTTGTGACGTGGCATGTGATTTAAAAAATGAAAAAAAAAAAAAACTTAAATGCCCAGCGTCCAAGCATCACCGTCCCAACTGTAAGCTTTTGGCCAGGCTCAAGGACTTTGTCACCTTCAATTTCATGTTTGTTGTATTCAATTTCGTTGATTTTTCTGCTCGTACATCATCTGGGCAAGCATCTTTTCGGAGGTTTCATGTTCATTTAGCCGCGGCTTTGAGAATTTGATTGGGTTTTACTTTCATTCATGAATTGGTTTCCTGTGATTTAGTCTTTGATTTGTTGGAATCTTAAACTTTTCTCTTGTTCTAAACATGGCATTGAGTGAAACAGTGTATAGTACTGATCAATCTTTTCACGCTAGTGGTTGTTAATTTGCCATTGTGCTAAATGTTTTTGTCCGAATACAGACTATTGGCCATCTGAAGGAAAAAGAAGCTAAGTTTCAATAAAGTGCAGTGGTTCAGAAAAGAAATGACATTCATATGACTCCAACATTGACCATGACGACTAAAAAGAAAACATTTTTGTCTGTGATGCTTCGACAAAGAGTGTTTTTTTTAAAAAATTTTTTTTAAATCACATGCCACATCATAAGCATACACAGCAATTTTACCCGGTTATCTTTTTCAGTCACCAGCCTGCATCAACGAATTTAACGATGTAAGTTTCTCATTAAAATACAAGGGCTAATGTTTCTAATAGTGTAAATTTGAGAGACCAATATCTATGTTTTAAAATTATAGGACCAAACTAAAATACAAATAAACTATAAAGACCAATAATTATATTAATTTTTTTTATATTTAATTTATTTTTCACATGATCATATGATTCTCATTGTATTTATTTCTTCTTCTGTCCAGAAAGCATAGGCCGCTATTGGACTAGCTCCACTTATATTTTGGTCCAAACAGTAACATATAATGAGGAGGGGGTGGGTGATGTGCCTTTGGTGCTCTCCCTCTACCCCCTCAATATGGGGCCTTCCCAAATTTTTTTTTTTTGTGTGTTCATTTTTATCATTAGATTTTATATAAAATAAGTGAGATTTTGATATATTATGTGTAAAAAATAGAGTTTTTTTTTTCAATTTAATATTTTGGAATGGTGTAACTATTACACCCATGAAAGTTATAATTATTCAATTTAATAATTATAAAATTATAATTTTATATAATTATTAAACATTCTACAAAAGTCAAAAAATGACTTAAATAAAATAAGAATAAAGTTGTCCTTATGAAAATATTTTACCTCTCCTATCTTCATCAACCAAACAAGGTAAAATTAAGGCTTTATTTGGTAGAAAGCATTCAATTTTGAGGGATTGGGATTGAGATTGAGACTGGAAATGCAATTGAGACTTTTTAATTATGTTTGGTATAGACTAATATTGGGAGGGAAAAAATAAAATAATTTTATTTCATAATTATGCATAAATTATAGGAAGACTATAATACCCTTAACTGTAAATTAAAACAAAATATATTTTGGCTTCTCCAACTGTACCTTCTTCACCGATCTTTCTCTTCAGTTGATAGCTCACATGAGATTGCACTTTTAAGATAATTTCGTTGCTTAAACTGACTTATTTTAACTTTAGTTAGTTAAAAGCAACGTAGTATTGAAAGGAGTACAAATCAATAATTGAATTGATAATAACTCTTCCAATTTAAGTTAATATTACAATTCACAACAATTCTACCCAAGTTAACAACATTCACCATACTGTTGTTAATACTATCCCCAGTTGTAAACGTTTATGGAGGACTTGCTCAGTCAACAAAACTCTGAAAACACCATAATGATGATTCAAGCTTCTCTCTCCTTGTAATCTATGAACACTGCCGAATGCCCCAGCATTAGGGTTTGGAAAAGCATTCCTGAAGCTTCCAAGGTGTAGTCGTCGCCATATATAAGCATCAAAATAAAACCAAACTAAGAAAAATAAGAAGGAGAAACCACCCAAGGTGATAAATCGATGGAGAAAGCATAGATGAGAGGAAGAACATGAGCAGTAGTTGCACCGCCTGAAGAGAGAACGAGACTCTCCCCCAGAAGCAAAATTGAGAAATAAAATGATGAAATAAAGTGATGAGTTATAATTTAGAGTAAAATTGATACAGGGTATTTTTATCAAGAAAATATTATAAACATAGATATTTTGGCTTCTAAAATTTGCAATCCCATTATTGAAAATACAATACCAAGGGGAGGTGGCTTTGATGCAATCCCACTTTTATGGTAATCCCAATCTCTAGTTATCCATAGTCCATCGAACCAAACGATATACTTTGACACAATCCCTGATCCAATCCCAATTCTTACCCCCGAGTGCCTCATACCAAATAAGGCCTAAGATCCCTCCCCTCAATTCAAACGAGGAAATATTAAAATCACTCCCCTCCACTCCTCTCTGTCAAACCAAACAGACCCTAAGAGACCTAATACCTCATCCCATTAGATCAATTGGATGCTGGTGGTGTAATTTTTTTTAGTTGTGTGTAACATATCTTTAATTATATACAAATGTCAAATATTTTATGTTTTACACAATTGAAGATAAGTTGCACATGACTGAAGAAGAATTACACCCAATTAAGATATGTTGTACATAAGTTCTTAACAACTCACGTGCCTTTAATAATAAATTTTGCAATGGAGAATTTTCAGATATATTCTCAAACAAATATTAGCATGGAAGATTATAATAATTATTATATCATATATATGAGTTTTATTTTCCCCATATTTAAATGGGAGAATTGCTGAAAAATACGTTGGAACAAATTAATTGCTGATTGCTACCAAGCGTGCAAGGGATCTTCCATGTGTGCAAGCGATCTTCCGTTTTGTGCAAATCATCTTCCGTGTGTGCAAAAATCTTCCATATAAATGTGTAAGCAATCTTCCGTTATGTGCAAAACATCTTCCGTTATATGCAATGGTAGCATTCAGCAATTAATTTGTTAAAAAAGGTATTTATCAACAATTCTCGCTATTTAAATACTTTAAAAACAAAACTTCCATGTGAAATTCTGCCAAAAATGAAACTACTAATAGGGTAAGAAATTGTAATACTCTTGTAAGTATACCAAAAAACAAAGAAAAAGAATGTTTATTTTTTTAATTATTTATACGAGCAAAATGGAACTCCTTAAAGTCAGTCACACTTATGCGGGTCAACTTTTTAAGGATTTGACAAAAATATTCATTTAAAAAAAAAAGAAAAGAAAGAAACTCTCAACCCTTCATCCGTTACATTGACTTGGTCTTCTCCATTGGAGTCTTCGGTGCCGAAGCAAGCGGCTTGTGCGTGGGGAAGAAGCGTCCCGGAAGCCACGTCACGGCGGCGGCAACGACGGCCCCAAATCCAAAAACGGAAAAGAAACCCACAGCCAAAACCGACAGAACCACGGTGGCCGGGACCCATATGGGGCTTAAAGCGATGATCAACGGGAGCACGATGGTCAGACCCACAACAAACCCGGCGACGATGAGGGCAATAAGCGCGAGCATCTCAGCTCCGGTGACCACAGAGCGACGGTGAGGAAACGATACAGGGACGGGGTAAGTGAAGACGCGTAAGAGCTCCGATGGGTTATGAAGTTGGCCTAGAATGAAGGTGATAGGGTTGTTAATGGCTGAGGAAATGACCTTTGATTTTGAACGGTCTTTCTGAGGAATTAGTGATGATGCATTTGATTCCATGGTGGAAGAAATGAAAGTTTGGAGATTGCAAAGAATTCAAATTCTCCCGTGTGTGTGTATGAGTGTATGTATATATATGAGTTTTCTTTAGAAAGTGAAGTTATTTCAATTTCAATGATCAATTTGGGAGGAAAGAAATGGGGTTTGGCTTTGGATTGTTTTGTTTTGGCCTAGAATGGGCAGATGCAGTCATGGAAGAGGATAAAGGAGGGATTTATACTATTTTTATATATATGGTTTCTCTTCGTCAAAAGGAGTATTCTTTGGTTGAACCTTAGAGACACGAGGGAGATCATAGAAGGATTTGCCTTTTTATTTTGGTCAATACAGATGGATTGTTTTTCTTATCAACATGGATCAACGAAGATGGATTGTTTTGTTTGTTGGGATTTATACATTTTATAATTTAGCAGTAATGCTTTCACTTTGGGTTAAAGGAATATTTGGGTTGAGAAAGACTGGAGACAATTAAGAGAGATCTAATTAAAACAATTTAATAATGGATAATTTCCTATGTGGACTTCCATATAAATGATGTTTTATTTCCCTAAAACCAAGATTTAATACTGGTTAATTGTAAGTTTATAAGTCCAATATAATTTATGTGATTTTGTTGGGTTGAGTTGTACCACTTTAATCCCTATTATAAAGCACTTTTTGGAATGAACGGGTCTCAACCATAGAATCGCGTATATTTGACACTCCATAGCTAACGGTTTTTATGAAACTGTCAAACATAAAGAGGCGGAATTATGGGAAAAAATATATATAATGGTTATTTAGAATAACCATTAAGTAAATGAGACAATATTTGACGGTTTTATATGACCACTGTGATATATAAGTTTGGTTTTTTTAGTCAAAAAAAGGGTATCACTTTCTTGATGGTTGTATATTAAAAGCAGTTAAATATATGATGGTTGTTTATTAAAACAATGTGAAGCTTATATATTTGATGGTTTTTCAAAATAAATCGTGAAATATATATAGGTCTTTAGAATCCCTTTTTGAATCCTATTATGTCGTGATTTCAAAATTTCTACAATTTCTCTGCGTGCTCAGCGAACAGCTCCAGCTATGCTTTTCTGGTATTCCTACCGTTATTTCCCTCTCTTTTTGCTGAAATCATGATTCTCCTCATTCCCATGTCCTTGGCTGTCTGTGAAGTCGTTCTTGGCTTGTTTTGCATTTTGGGTTTGGTGTTCTTCAAAGCTCTACAAGTTTCGTGTCAATTCGCATAAAGGTGAGAAATTTTTGCCCTTAATTGAAGTTAATGATTCAAAATTAATGACACATTCATCTATGAGTTATAGTTGATATGGGTTTTGGGTTTAAGGTTTTGTTTATGCATTGTTGACCGCATTGCGTTTTTCAGGCATGCTCTATTTATGCGTTGTTTCTCTTAAGCTGCATTGTTGTTCAACAAAGTTGCATTGCTTGTAGTTTTGTCAAAATTGTTGGCTGGTCCTTCTCTGGTATTAATTTCATTAAGGTCCTAATCTAGTAGTTTCATTAAGCTTCCTTTATTTTCTGGAATTATTTTTTGTCCTTTACATGCCTGAAAACGCAACGCAAGAAGAGGGAAATTTATGAGAAAAGAAGAAGGAATGAAAGGTAGGAGAGAAAAAAAATGATGAAGTGATTGTTAATTAGAAGAATAAATTAAAAGGCTGTTAGTTAGTTAGTTAGGTTAGCCACCTAATCATGCTCTATAAATAAGACTATTGTGATATGGATTAAGTGTGTGGGATGTGGAGTCCTCACCAATTTAAGAGATATTAGCTATTTTATATTTACTACATTGACAAATTTGTGAAGTAATCATGATTTTGCGTAATATTTCAAGACTCGTTATTGGTTAATATGTTGTCATCTGATAGTGGGTCAAGTACTAAGGGTCCTAACCCCCTTGCTCAAGCCGACCCCTCGACCCAAGCCGCCCCCTTCACCGCTACCTCTAGTGCAAAGAATGATGAAGCACGATTTATAGCACAAGAGGAAAGAGCACTGAAAAAGGGTATTCTTGTGATGAAGGAGGTCTAGAAACGAAAGAGAGATGGAACAAAAAATGTTAAGCAGTGAAATCAGACAAGTTCATTAGCTATATCGGATATGTGGCAAAAAAGCAAAGCGCTTATCACTTTGAACAACTGGAAGAAGGCAATCAAGGCAATGAAGAAGGCTATATGGGATGAAGTGGCCGTAAGATATGATGTTACGTAGTTAATAATATCTTGTTAACTAGTATACCTAACATTAACAAGTTAATTTGTGTGTTTTGTAGTCTGAATTCCACATAGATGACGACAAGAAGAATTATGTGCTTGGGAAGGTTGGTAGGGTGCTACACTCATTCCAATTGTTTGTGACAAAGAAATATTTGTTAGAACCCAAATCTGTAGATGAGTCGGTGGTTCTGACGTTTATTTCATTTTCACAGCCATTAAGCAAGGCAAACCGTGAGAGGGTGAAGAATAACACATACCCATATCATGGAGGCCACACGGAGTATGCAAACATTGAGTAATAGTTGCTAGAGAAGTAGGGATCAAGATTGGATGTCACTATACATCATGGAGTGTTGTGGGCTGCTGTGAGGCAAAATAAAGAGGGTAACATTGACAATCCTCAGGTGCAGGAGGTTGTCTCAAGAATAGTAAATATTGATGATTTTGATTAAATTATAATTGAATTATTTATATAAAATGCTATTTAACCTTTCATTTTGCTATAGGAGAGCTTGATCTACGAAGTAAAATGAGGCGAGTTTCTTGGGGACGAGGATGTCTTGGGAAAGGTATTGGGTCCTAACCATGATGGTCTTTTGAAAGATGTCGACTATGGAGTTGGCAAGAAAGAACACTTTGGGAAGCGAGAGACGCCGACAAGGGTTTGATCAGAAGCTTCAACAATATATGGAGATGATCGAGATGTTAAAGCAGTAGGTTGAAGTACAACAAGCTATTAGTGATTAGTTTATGAGTCGGGAACCAAGGAGTGGCTCACAACCCAAGTGCCAACGATAGCTGCACATTCCCCTCTCAGACTCTACTTAAGATAGTATGACTCATGCCGAAAGCCTATGCTTTATTTGTTTTTGCCTTACACTAATTGCATTTTTTATTTGTTTAGGGTGAGGGGGAAATTCAGTGTGTGGCGGATGACTCTAACCGGCATATGATTGCCATGAGCGACATGTACAACTTACAAGGGAAACACGATTTACAACTTACTTCTCCCTCAAAATCATGTTTGGGTAGAGATGAAGACCACTGTTTATCCTAAGT
Organism: Inga oerstediana; assembly: GCA_963210345.1. Lineage (NCBI taxonomy): Eukaryota > Viridiplantae > Streptophyta > Magnoliopsida > Fabales > Fabaceae > Inga > Inga oerstediana. The sequence continues at coordinate 71,047,899 of OY723401.1, forward strand.
ATGTCTTTCTGGTGTCCACTCCAAATGCACATATAGTGGAAAGAGTTGTACTTAGCTTTGTTGTGTGGCCAGACTACCTTATTGTCATACCATCTAAGACTAGAAAGGTATACCATGGTCTTTTAAGCTTGGTAATGAAGTTTATAGTAACTATTTTGCTAACTTGTTAACATGTTTATAGGGAAGAGAAAGAAGAGCAATCTGGGGGCTCAGTACGGCCATGGTTAGGTGTCTTATATGCCAAAGAAGACGGATGGGCCTGAGCCTCATTCGTCTGTTCCGCTAGTTTCCTATAAATACTGAAAAGCTCTTGGGCACATGATTTTATATTCACCAAAACAAACCCTAAGCAAGAAGGCTACAACAAAGAAGTCCCCCTTGAGCAAGATATTTATGGGGAAGAAGGCGTGCTTGATGCTATCAACCGGGTGTTAGTCAAAGATATCATAACAGGTGATATGGCAAGCTCGACTGCTTATAACTTTTATATCCGATATTTTTTCCAATGCAAATGAATACTTAATTACTCATAGCATTTATATATATTGATTTGTTTTTGTATGAAAGAAACACTACAAAAAAATGGCATTTTGTAGCGGTGGAATTGTAGCGGTTCTAAATAACCGCTACATATTTTAATATTTTTAGTGGTTTTAACCAAAACCGCTACTAATTTGTAGCGGCAGGCTATGCGCCAAGTGGCGTGACAGATTGACAGCGTTTTTTGTAGCGGTTAGGTAGAAAAAACCGCTACCAATATGACACAAATTTCCTGCCAAAACTTGTAGCGGTTCAGTTGTAGCGGTTAATAAATAAAAACCACTAGAATATTCCCGCCACATGGCCCGATCAAGACGCGCCAACAGTATAGCGGTTATTTGTAGTAGTTTGACCAACAAAACCGCTATAAAATTCCAAACGTCGCGTATTTGTAGTGGTTATAAGGTTCTAACCGCTACAGAATTTTAGAGGTCTCTAAATTTGTAGTGGTTCTGTACCATAACCGCAACAGAATTCTAAAGGTTTTTGTACTTTGTAGCGATTATTGTGAAACCGCTACAAATTTTAGCCGCCCTAGGTGTTTTGTAGCGGTTTATGTAGCGGTTATTACAATAACCGTTACAAATTTGTGGTCAATATATGCACGCCGCCTTCTCCATTCTTACGTTTGCTCATTTTGTTCCTGAAGTTTCTCTGAGTGTTTTCTTTTAGATTGAGCGTTCAGACATCTGTGAAAGAGTTTTTGTTGCAGTATTTCTCAGTATTGTACTTGAGGTACGGAGATAAGACGTATTTTATTTGTATTTGTATTTTTATTATATTTTGCATAATAATGTGACTAAAATATATTTTTTTTGAATTTTTACAGTTGATATGGCTTCAAGAGAGGATAGCGGGAAGGCGCCTGAGGTCCCTAGACTGATTTTACAGGGTGGCAGCAGCAGAACAGGGGGTAGAGGCCTAGGGAGGGGGCAGCGCGGAGAGAGGGCGACTGCGGCATTGCAGCCCATCCCCCTACAGGAGTCGGCCCTACTACAGGCACCGTAGACGATCCCACAGGAGATAACCTCACCAGAGGTGCCTGATTTAGGGGAGGCAGATATCAGCGTCGAGGACTATGAGGGGGAGGACTTTGACATCTCGATTGGGATCATGGAGATGGAGCAGTTCCTCGATGAGGAGGAGGCTCGGGAGTAGAACAACCTACGAGGGTCGTCTTCACGGTCCACTAGGTTTGAGGTGCAGGTCCAAGGTAAATAAATTTTTTATTTAATAAATTATTTATTTAAATTCGAAATGTTAAATTTGAATTACAATTTATCTAACATGCGGTAAATTGTGCAGATGAGCAGGGGAACGTATCGACGAGGAGGCTGGATGTGGCCGGTCTGAACAGCATGGACCGGACACTGTGAGTTATAGTGCTGTGGAATGAGGGCACGGACCAGCCCATTGACAATGGGGGTCACTTGTTCAACCGCTTCTTGAACGAGCTGGGCTTGAATTGGATGCGGTTCCCACTTCACTTCAGGATGTGGAGGTACGTTTCGAAGGGGCTGAAGGGCCTGGTTTGGGAGGATGTGGTGCAGGTAATTAATAGTATTTCATAAATATTTTTTAATAGGATTTTTGTAATTATTGATATTTAAATAATTTTTTTGCAGCTGCGGTTTGCCGTTTGAGCCAACCGGAAAAGGTACACCCTGATGAAGATGGGTGACAGCTAGAGGAACAGGAGGAACCGTCTCTTCCACAGCGTGGATAAGGACGGGACGATGCCTCTGGAGCAGCTGATCGAGAAGGTCCCAGATGGCATCCCGCTGAACGACTGGGCGAGTTTTGTCCAGTTCAGGAGGAGCCCTGAGGGGCAAGTAATGTATTTATTAGATTATTTATATATAATTTTGTACTGTTAATTATTAAATTATAATTTAAATTTAATTAATTTTAATTTGAACTTTATTAATTTTAAATGTTTTATATTGTTTTAATACATTTAATATTTTTTTTCCAGGTGCTTTCTCAGAGGAACACCAGGTGCCGTGGGCAGTAGACGATCCACCACACAGTAGGATCAAAAACCTTTGCTGTCATGTACAGCGAGCTGGTAACTTTTCATAATATCACTGACTTTTAAATGGTTATTTCATAATACTAATTGAATTTTGTAATTATTTTAGGAGAGGAAGGCACAACAGGAGAACCGTCAGACGGACTATGGGGAGTTATACGCGATCACACACAGACACCATGACGGGACTCCGACCTCTCAGCAGGCAGAGGCGGCCATTGTAAGTAATTTCATTATTATAATTTTTATAAAATCAACTTTATAATTAAAAATTCTAATAAGTAATTGTTTCATAAAATGGCAAGAGCGGATGCAGCAGTTGCAGGCTGAGCTGCAAGAGACCCAGGCTGAGGAGTCACAGGGGTCAATGGACCCGACGGCTCCTTTGAAGGAGGGTCTGGGTTAGGCTGAGCACCCCGGACTTGTGCGGGGGATGGGGATAGGCGCCAGATCTAGCATGGTCTATGGCAGGAGCCCCACCTCTGAGGCTGGCAGCTCTAGAGGGGTCAAACATCAAAGGGATAAGTTTGTTAAGCAGCTGCGGTTAGATTTGGAGCGGACACAGGCTGCTGTGGATCAACAGCAGCAGCAACAGATGCAGCAACATGCTGATTTGATCTATGCTCAGCAGACACAGTGGCATGATATCACAAATAGCATACTCAAGCGCGGATGGAGTCGTCTATTCCCGGACGAACAGTATCCGCAGGTTCCGCCTGTCCCTTAGTTCGTCATCCAGACTACTCCTCCTCCTCCTCCTACTGATGATGATGGTGCGGTTAACTCCGCCCAGCGGCCCGATCCAGCAGTGTTAGATATGATTAGTTTTGATGATGTCAAATATAGATATGAAATGATAAGAGCAAAAAGTTTATATAATGTATTTCTTTGACTAACTACTATATTTAATGTTACATATTTTGTAGATTAGTCAAACAAAGAATGAAGAAGATTGAATTAATGAAAATGAACAAGAGGAAGAGGAAGAAAAGAAATTGAAGATAGTCAAGGAGATGCCTACTCGGATTATGAAGAATGATTATCAAGAGGAAAATAAAAAAGAAAGATATTGAAGAATGAAGAACTTGGAAGATCTATCAAGAATATCAAGATTCAAGTTGTTAGAAGTGATACTGGAGGTTTCTATGATATACCGGAGGCTTCTATGATCAAATGATTGTTGAAATAGGTTAATACGAAGCTAAGATGACTTATATGTGAGTTATGGCACCTCTAGAGGAGTTATACTCGAGCATAGAGCTTAATACTCGAGCACAGGATGAACTCACTCGAGCACAGGATGAACTCACTCGAGCACGGGGTGACTCTGTTCTACTCTGTTTTACGTTCAGCCTGATAGAGGTTTGGTATTTTGGCTATATCTCTCAAACCACACGTCGTATTGACCCGACACCAGTGGCATATGAACTAAGACTCACAACACGTAAAATGTACACTAAGATCACATTGAAAGAAGCTCAAATGAAGGAGATATGATCTGTGGAAGAAGACAGTGAAATCACCGTCACTTTTCAACACATGTTCAGTATTTTGAGCATAACTCACAAACAACACATAGGATTCATACGAGACCAGTGCCAAATGAAACTAGACTCAAAGATCTTTCCATGGATAGGTAATTTGTCTAATTTGAACGTATATTTTAGGAGCTATGCCTTCTGGAAGTTGATGCTTGTGCAGTCTAGCGAAATAGACACTCTTTCGATCATAACTTGCAGAATACAACGAGTTTGGAGCTGATTCTTTTTGCATTGGAATGCAAATGGTAGGAGCTTTCTTATGATACATCATTAGAATCAAATAAACAAATTTTTTCTAAAGTAGCCCCACATCACCCGCGAGTGCAAAAACGCACTCTTGAAAAATGTTGTGCGAGTAATGTCCAAAAGCAGCTGAATCGTGAAGAAACTTACAACACTCGAGCACTAGGATCCATACTCGAGCATTAGACTATTTCTCACTCGAGCACATGCAAGTTTTGACATGAGAGTGTTAACCCGAGAAGAAGCTTGTACGTGAAAACAAGAAGCGCACTCGAGCATGACTGGTTGTGCTCGAGTGATGTCTAGAATTCACTCGAGCAGATGTGAGTGAAGAGCAGAAAGTGCTTGCCCGAGAGGAAGTCAGAACGTGAAATTATACATGCACTCGAGTGAGGCTTCTTTGCACTCGAGTGAGGTCCTGACAAAAGCAACGTAGAAGTTCAGACTCTCATAGCCATCAATCCAAACATGGTTAAATGTTATACAATCATTATGTTTTCACTTGTTATTGTTCCTAAACATTAACTAACATATATTTCAAGTGTAAAACAGGAGATTAAATATTTGGATTGCATCTTCAAGAACGGAGGTTATGGCAAATATCTTCACTCAACGTGATGAGTCACAGAAGCCAAAAATTCATCTTTTGACCAATGGGCCAACATACCTATGACTAATATTTCATCATATTAGTGATTAAGTATTTTGCAGTGTGAAACAAGAAATTTAACGTTGAGATTACATATTCAAATGTAATAGTCAACTGTGGCGGGCGGCATCATTACACACCGAGTATCAGCTACATACCACGACAAAAGTTTGACCCGCCATGAGAGATTGTCTGGAAACTCAAACGTATTCATCCCGCTCCACAACGTGATGTACAGCTCATAATGAGACATACCGCTCCTCAACGTGACGCTCTGCTTTGCAACGGAAATCTCATGGTAGCGCGTTTTTCAAATATGCTCAACGATCAACATGACTCCAACGGACGAATGCTCACAACGGTCATCATCTTCATCAACTATAAATGAGAGAGCATTCAATGTCGATGAAAGACAGAGAAAACAAAGCAACGACACCAACATGCAAATAACATGAATCCTCTGCTTCTACCCATACACTCTCTGTTTTTCAGTTTCTATATTACTTATCGTTGAGAGAGTGATTATTTGTATTGTACTTCAGTGAGTATTATATCCACTCTGTGAGAGAGTCTGTAAACACTTTCAACTATATTTCTGAGTTGATCTCAAGGTAGAGGGACCTTGAGAGGGTTGATTTTCTTACGGAGAAGCTGTAGAGAGAATTTCCAGTAAGACATTCTGCTCGAAAGACTTACAAGGTGCAAGCAGTAGAGAACGTTGCTGCTCATAAGACTTACAGGGGTGTAAGCAGGAGAGAACGTTGCTGCTCGTAAAACTTGCATGAGCAAGCAGGAGAGGAAGATCTTCGGGATTGCTCTGCTTGTAAGACTTGCCGTAAGGGGAAGTATTTCAGTGAGAGATTTGTAAAAGGTTACACAAGTACCCGGCTAAACTTGTGGGATTGTAAAGGCTTTTCTTGTGCCCGGATTAAACAAGAAGATAGTGGATTTGAAAATCTCAGGAGGAGCCTGGGGACTGGACGTAGGCCATCACAGATTGGACCGAACCAGGATAAATCACAGTTTGCATATTCTCTTCCCTAAGCTCTTATATTTCCAGCATATATTATTTAATCTAACTGTTGATTTATAAACCTTCATACTTACCACTTTCGTTAAGATACGAAAAGATTTCTAAAGTTCTTAAGTTTTTATTATACACCCAATTCACCCCCCTTAGGTGATAGCCGGTTCTAACAAGCAGCACTTGAGGGAGCCCCGCCTGAGGGAGCACCATATGATCAGCCCCCAGCTACTTAGTTTAGGACATCTTTTTTTATTTGTTGTTGAAATATTTGTAAATAAATATATATAATTGTTTATTTCAGAACTGAAATTCCTATTGCGTTTATCATAGTTATATTTATATTCTTAGACCGCATTGTTGAATCTGTGAATTATTTGCAACAATATTATTTATATATTTCTAAACCTAAAAAAATCAATTATATATATATATATATTTGTAGCGGTTATAAAACAAAACCGCTACAAATATACATATTTGTAGCGGTTTTGTTTTATAACCGCTACAAATATAAAAAATTGAGTATTTGTAGCGGTTATATGTATAAAACCTCTACTAATATTAAAGCCGTTGGAAATCAAATTGAAGAATTGATTTTAAACTTGTAGCGGTTATAGATAAATAACCGCTACAAATACTCAACATTTGAATTTTGAATTGCCCTCCATTGTGTAAATTTGTAGCTATTAATTATGTAAATCCGTTACAAGTTTAAAACCTATTCTTCAATTTGGTTTCTAACTGCTTTAATATTAGTAGCGGTTTTATATATATAACCGCTACAAATACTCAACAACTTGAAAATTAGTAGCAGTTTTATACATATAACCGCTACAAATGTCTAGTACCGTAGCGGTTAGTGTAGCGGTTTTTAAAACGCTACAAAATATTAAACGTTGGAATGTCAGAATATAAGGTTCTAGGCATTCGTCATTCTCTATTCACTCATCTTCTTCACTATTCTTTCTTCTCTCTCACTAGTAGCTATGGATAAGTCATGGGTTAGGTTGCCGAGCAATTCTCCGGAATATTTGTACAGATTAAAAATTTTCTTAGATTTCGCATTCACTCATGCCGGCTGTAACGGCAAAATCGTCTGTCCCTGTCGGAGATGCAAGTTCAAGAAGTGGCATGCACGAAATGTTGTTAAGGAACATTTGCTTCTGAAGCATTTCCCTAAGGACTATATGTTCTGGGTAGTTCATGGTGAGAAGGCCGGTATTAGATATGATATTACTCTTCCTCAAAGTTCTCAAGTAGGCATTCAACTAGATGAAGATGATCCTGTGAATGATGCTGTGCGTGATGCATTTGGATTTCAAGGCGAAAACTTCAATGAAGAAGTGCACAGTTCTGAGCCGGTGTTCATGAGGAATGAAGCAGCTCAGGATTTTTTCAGCTTGATGGATGAAGCAGATCATCCTTTATATCAAGGTTGTCAAAAATATTCTAAATTATCTTTCTTCATTAAATTGTATCATATCAAGTGCTTGTGTGGAATCACAGATAAGGGAATGTTGATGTTGCTCGAATTATTACAAGACGCATTCCCCGACGCTAAGATTCCCACAACGTTTTATGAGGCCAAGAAGATTATCAACAGGTTAGGGTTGAACTATCAAAAGATTGATGCATGCCCCAACGATTATATGCTGTATTGGAGAGATGATTCCAGCAGGGAGACTTGTAAGAGAGGCTACACATCAAGGTACAAGACAATTCAAAAGGGGAAAAAGCAGAAGAAGAAACCTGCAAAGATTCTCAGGTACTTCCCTTTAAAACCTCACCTACAAAGATTATTTATGTCATCTAAAACTGCAGAGCACATGAGGTGGCATGCCGTTGATAAGAAAGAAGACGGTAAATTAAGATATCCCCGGGATGCAGACGCTTGAAAAACATTTGGCAATGACTTTCCAGATTTCGCGGTTGACCCCAGAAATGTTCGGCTTGCGTTGGCGACCGATGGTTTCAATCCTTTCTGGAATCTTAACACAAGTTACAGTATTTGGCCGGTAGTCTTAGTTCCCTACAACTTACCTCCTGGATGTGTATGAAACAAAGCTCTTTCATTATGTCTATGATCATTCCAGGCAAAAAGGCATCGGGCAATGACATCGATGTGTATCTCTAAACTCTTTTTGAGGAATTGCTTGACCTATGGAATGTCAGCGTGGACGATTAGTGACTTTCCTAGCCTTGGCACATTATCTGGTTGGAATGTGCATACTGGGTCGAAGTGTCCAGCTTGTAATTTTGACTCTGACGTAGTACGCCTTCCCCACAGTCGAAAGTGGTGCTTCATGGGCCATCGGAGGTTTCTCGATGGATAGCATAAGTTCAGATTGCAGCGGAATCGCTTTGATGGGAAACCAGAAAAAAGAGGACTACCTCAGACTTTGTCCGGTACAGAAATCTTACAGCAGCTTGAAAATATTGAGTTCGAGTTCGGAAAAAGCGACGATTCAGCACAAGCTCGCCAAAAGACGCTGTTCGCCGTTTAGCTTCAGCAAGCGCACGGGTCGCAAGTAATAAAATGATAAGTAAAGATCGTTCCCACGAGGACTATGACGAAAGTGAGCTAACTAATATAACTATATGTTTAATTAGGTTAAATGGAATCATTTGGAATTGAGTATGTTAATTAAGAGAATTTGTGAAAAACAATAAGGTAAAACAAATGTGATTGTAAAATTGATTCTACTTCAAGGTTTAAAGGCTTAGGATTACTTCTTCCTCATTGTATTTTATAAAACTATGCAATTGATTCACTTATGCTAGTTGTGTGAGTCCATATGCTAGTTAAAGATTCTAAGATCATCAATCAAGCTCTCTCAAGTCAAGATTGATTGTTAATCTTTATTAATAATATTCAATCTCTTGTCTATCATTAATGAAAATCATCTTTCCCAAAGCAATTCTTCATTAGACTATGCTAGGTTGTTAGATATATCTCTATTCTAACAACAAACCATCCATTTAATCCATAAATTTTAAGTCTAACATGATTTTTCTCAAATTCTACAACCAAAATAGCTCTCTCAAGCATCATTCAATTGAACCAAACTAATCATGTGATGATCAAGCACAAGATAGTAATTAAGCATGGAGAAAAATCAGCATATATTCTCAACAACTAGCAAAAGCAAGAAAATATAGTAGTTTTAATCCATACAATGAGTAAAAGTAATCATAAATGAGAGTTTTAGCCACTCATAGTCAATACAAACCAACAACTCAACATAAAACTCATAACCATATCAGCAAATGGGAAGAGAAGAAGGGAAAACCAAAAAAAGAGAAGAAAATCTTGAATTTCTCCAAGAATCTCCTCAAAGAAGCACTAAAATCCTCCTCAAGCTCTCCAAGAAGCCTCCTTGTGGTTCTTGAGCTCTTCCTTGTGCAGAATACCTTCATTTCGGCACCCCCATTAGGTTAAAAAGCCAGATGAAACATCAGTTTTTCAAAACACACAGTTGCAGTATCGTAACTTTGCTTTTGCTTTGCTATAGAGAACCCACAGCGTACTCGGTCAGAAGAGCCTATTTTTTATGTGTTTTCGCTTTTGCTTCGCTATAGCGAACCCACAGCGTACGCGGTCAGAAGGGCTTATTTTTTATGTGTTTTCGCTTTTGCTTCGTTGTGGCGTAGCAAAAGCAACCGGGGGCACCTTCAAGCTACTTTGATCTTCCTTTTTGGCTTTTGTTCTTCTTTTCTCCACCTCTAAGGATCCATGTAAGCTTCCATTTCTTATCATCATCCTCCTACAAAGAGAAGGATTTTATGAGCTTTCTAAATTTTCTTCAATTTAATCTAGAACCCTATACATCTAGCTCAAAATTTGCACTTTTTCAAGTATTTTCAACACATCACATTTTCCTTCATATGTATAAAGTTTATGCACAATTTTAGTTTAAAACCATAAATATATAAGAAAAATGTGATGAAATACAAGAATTTCCAGAGAATAACAGATGCGCAGGACTTCGGCGCCTCAGTAGTGGAAGAAGATAAGTATTTTATTCACTCTTCCATATTGGAGATCTAATTTACTTTGCCACAATCTTGATGTCATGCACATTGAAAAAAATGTTTGCAATAATGTGCTATATACGCTGCTTAACTAACCTGACAAGACAAAAGATCACCTTCAAGCGAGGAAAGATTTATGCGACATGGGAGTTCGTGAAGACGCTTAGCCAGATGAGCATGACAAATTTCAGCCAGCAAAGTTTACCCTTACAAAACCGAACAAGGAAGTCTTCCTCTCGACGTTGAAGAAATTAAAAGTTCCTGATGGGTATTCAAGCAACATTTCTCGATGTGTTGACTTGCAGGCTCGAAAGGTTGCTAGCCTGAAGAGTCATGACTCATATGTTCTTATGCAGCAGTTACTCCCTCTGGCTATAAAGAATGCTCTTCCTCCCGATATTTCCATCGTTTTGGTGGAACTTTGTTCTTTCTTTCGGAAGTTGTGTTCTAAGGTTTTGATCGTTGAGGAGCTCGATCAGCTGTAGTCCAAAATCATTCTTACGCTTTATCATTTGGAGATGATCTTTCCTCCATCCTTTTTTACTGTGATGGTTCACCTTACAGTCCACCTCGTTCATGAAACAAAGCTCATTGGACCAGTACAATATCGATAGATGTATCCGATTGAGAGGTACTCATTTTAAATATGTGCTTTATTCTCCGTATTTAATGTTTGCTAGTCGTCCTTTTCAGCTTTTAGTATCAATTTTCTCTTCTTTACTTCGTAGGTTCCTTGGGAAATTAAAATCTTACGTAAGGAATAAAGCGTGGCCAGAAGGTTCTATAGCTGAAGGCTATATAGGGGATGAGGTGCTATATTTTTGTTCAAGGTACTTTGATGACCTTGAGACGGCTTTCAACCGCCACCTCGTGTTGACGATTGTCCTGAACCTGCGCCAACATCAGGAGAATTTATCCCTCATGTTGGTAAACCAGTTGGAGGTACTGAGAACTTCAAACTAACGGCAACTAAGAAGTTGCAAGCACATAGACATGTCTTGATTAATTGCACTCAAGTTGAACCTTTCATACAGTAAGAATTGTACACTCACATGTTATTCTATATCTTTCGTAACATTTTTCACTTTCATTTCACTATTGCCTTTTTATTATTAATTGTAGGGAATTCAGAAGTCATGTTAAGTGTCAACTTAGGATCCGTACACAAACATCCTCAGAAGTTGACAAAAGGGTCCACAGAGAATTCCCGAGTTAGTTTGCTCGCAGAATACTAAATGACCACAACCCACACTCATCAAATTTCAGACCTCTCGCAATCGGCCCTCTTGATCATGCAAAAAGGTTTACAACATACAATGTTAATGGTTTTAAGTTTTGCACGGTTTCACGGGATTAAGGATTGCAAACTCAGAATTTGGGTGTTTATGGCACATTTGGGACAATGAGTTATACAAGTAGCGGTGACGCCAACATGCAGTTCGGAGGCATCCCTTACTATGGCAAGCTTCTTGATGTGGTCGAACTTAATTATCAAGGCCGTTTCACCATGACGCTGTTCAAGTGTATGTGGGCAAATACCACTACTTCTCGGGGACTGACAACTGACGACTTAGGGATCACATCAGTCAATTTCTGACGGCCGATTCATACTGGTATTTCTCAAGATGATGATCCGTATATTCTTGCTTCAGAGGCACATCAGGTTTATTATGTCGAGGACGAAAGGCACAGGGATTGGAACATGGTCGTTCATTTAAAGACATGAGACCTTAACGACATGGGTGAAGGCGATAATATTGCCTACGAGAGTGAGCCATTTCAGCCAGCCGATTTTGAAAACTACTTCCCTGAAGGCGATGATAATTTACCTCTACTGCGGTGAGTTTTTTTACGTCTACATCATTTAAATTAAATTTTTAAATTTAATAATACATCCCTAACAATAATTTTTCTACATAATTTCTGTAAGGATGGCGAGGTTGAGTAATCAAATTCAAATTATGTTTTTGTCTTAAAAAAACTGGAAAAAAATTTTAAAAAACAATAAAATAATATTTGTAGCAGTTATTAAAACTGCTACTAATTAAAACCGCTACAAAAATAAACATAACCGCTACTAATTAAAAAACACTATAAAACGGATACAGTAACAGCTACAAAATGGTACGTGGATCCCTAAAAATACCCTTACCACAACTCATTCCAAACACTCCCATTTCTTTTCACCTTACCCTTCTTTCATTTTCTCTCATTTATAATTTTTTTTGTATGAGTTGAGGAGCTGAACAATACGATCAAATATGGTAACAAATTTTTTTAATTTTTTTTTTCAATATTTCTTTCCTTCACATAAAATTTATTCTCACCATTTGTTTTTCCAGATATTTCAGAGCTTTATCTCATTTTCATCTATTTTTCATACACAATTTTTTCTTGCCAACTTCATACACAATTACATTGTAGTAAACAACATAATAGTTCCTTATTACCTATGTATCCTTAATAATATTATCAATACAATTTTGATACTTATCCAACTAAATTAAATTATTCCTTTTAATTTATAAATGAGTTAAACTATTGAATAATAAGTTAATTAAATTAGATAAACTACTAAAAAAATAAAATATTTAATTAATATTAAAAAACAGAAATAAATGGTCGTATTTTTTTTAAAATTTTCTTAATTTTTGTAGCGGTTATTAAACCGCTACAAATTAAAGCACCTTTTTAAACTGAAATTAAGTTTTTGGCGTCATTTTTGAATTTTCATGAAATTAGTAGCGGTTATATAACCGCTACTAATTTCATAAAAATTTAAAATTAGTATCGGTTTACTAACTGCTATAAATTAGAAAAAAAATTATTTTTCTTTTCCTGCCTTGAAAATTTCAATTTTCATTATTTGTAGCGGTTATACAAATATCTCAGAAAAAAATATACGGCTTATGGGGATTTTGTAGCGGTTGGGCTTAACCGCTACAAAGTAAGTAGCGGTTATTTTTCTTGAGTAGTGGTTTTAGGTAACCGCTACAAAACCGCTTGCAATATACGATTTAGTAGTGGTTTCATTAACTGCTACTAACCTTGTTTGTAGCGGTTAAAACCGCTACTAATACCCATTTTTAACCGCTACTAAATCACGTTTTTTTTGTAGTGACACCTTCACAAGGAACATGTAGCCCAGTGAGGCCTACAGGACACGTTCTTGTTCCTCAACTCCCACCATTATTCAAGAATGTTAGATGTAGTCTTAAAGGCAGATTGTGTGGAGAGAAAAGCGAGGGAACTGGCGGAAGGTCATTAGAAGGGCACCAAAGAATAAGGACGATATTTTCTTGGTATTGTACTGCCAAGGGTAAATATACTACTTCATTAAATTTTTTTTAATTAAGTAGTTTTGTTCTCATTATGTTTATTGTCCTTAGGGTTCATTGGCTCCTCATCATGCTAAATCCCTTCAAGCAAAGGAATTGATACTTTGATTCGGTTCGTGGGGTTGCGGACAATCGACCACAGATGGTCGAGGTTTTCAATAGATAAGTTGATGAATTTAAATTTGGTACTTTAATTTCTTATTGTTCTGTCAAAGTTAATTATAAATTTAGCTCTTTAATTTCTTATTGTGATCTTATTAGAGTTATTTACTATTACACCACAGATGAAGGCCTCGGCTGCCCCATGTTACATGATCGTGACATTGCATCCGTTTACAAATAGAAGAGAGTATAGGTAACTCACCAATACTTACCATTTTGTGTTAGACTTGTCAGAGTTGGTTATTTGTGTTCCTTTTGCACAAATGAAAGCAAGGACTGAAACATTTCATTTCTTTGTTTATAGTGTCCATGGCAACCAGATAGGAGCTCTTATTGTGGGTACTGTGTCATGAAGTTCAAGAAAGACATAGTCACCTACAATCCAAGCTCAATTAATACTAAGGTATGTTGTGTGTGTGTGTGTGTGTGTGTGTGTGTGTGTGTGAAATTAAAAGTTAAGTCACATATATTTTAACACACTTAACTTGTTTTTGCGTGTTGTACTTTGAGGACAGTTATTGTGAGCAACATTCGATTGAACAAATTGAAGAAGTCATAGAAGAGTTAACTATAACTGTTTATAGTTAATGGTTTGTTGTAGGATAGAGTTACCTAGTCGGTTTTGGTTTTTGTTTTGATTCCTAGTTTGCTTTGTTAGATCTTTGGTTTCTGTTTTCTTTACACTTTTGCTAGTTATTCATCAAATAATTGTTTTTTGTTTCTGTTTTTCCTTTAGTTTAGATCTTTGGTTTCTGCTTCTGTTTTGGTTTCTGTTTTAGATTCTGGTTTTTGTATATTTACAAGTACTTGTATATGTAATATGCATGAAAGCTTAAAGAAAATGAACCCTATTTTTTAAAAAAAAAAAATTGTCGACAATGCTTAACGGTTATTCGTTAATAACCATAATGTATGTGGTAATATATTTAATAGTTTTTAATGAATAACTATTGAATATTTTTTTGGGTATATTTAACATTCGTTGACGAAGAACCATTAAATATAGGGCCCTATAAATAATAGTTGTAATTGAAAAGCAGTGAAATATAAGGCCTTATATTTAACGGTTGACAACCGTTAAAATAAATATTTAGCACTCTAATATTTAACGGTGAAAACCATTAAAATATAGATAAAAATAATCATTAAATATAGACAAATTTGTAGTAGTGAGTGATCCTTACGTCATCAAGTGAAGTATTAATTACAGTTTTTAAAATATTTCTTCAATTTAAAGTTTGATGCAATTTTTTCTTATCTCTCATAATGTAATCCATGGTTTTAAATCTAGGTAAATTTGAATATTTTTTATTTTCAAACAAGTTTGATGACTTAATCCCTTCTCTTTAATTCTGATAAAATAATTGAAAATGCTTTATAATAAAGATCATAAAGATTAGAGTACTCTTCAATTTCAATGAGTGTTATGTTTGTTTATTTAGATCTTGTATGTATAAACTAACTAGTATTGCTAAATCAATTCTCTACATATATAGATTTATGTTTAATGAGATGATAATCATTCACACATTGCATTAATTTCCATGAAGACAAACCAATAACAAAATAACCCTAAAACTCAACCTCTTTTTTTTTCTGGTCAAAAAAGCTCAACCTCTTTAATTACCTCATCTTTAAAACTCTATATAAATAATATCATGTGGGCTAGCTCAATTTGTGTTCGGATGAAGCCTCTCTTGAGCAGATCTAACACCCTCCATCTTCAACATCTCAAGAAGGATATCACTCCACGTGTCAATGGGCCCAGGCAAGCACCAATGAACGCAATCATTATACAAAGTCACATTCGCCTCAGCCCTATGTCCATACTTACTTGGATGCCCATCAGGTCTCATCAACATGGCCTGTGTTGTATCAAAAACCCTAAATTTCAAACCTTTCTTCTTAGCTTCTTTCATGGCAATCTTAAATTCCTCCATTTGTATCATATAAAACTCCAAGCTCATCCCTTCTAATTCTACCTCATTGTTCTTAAATGGCTTCGTCCTCACGCAATTCCCACCTTCGTTCCACAATCCGTTTTCAAAGTGCGACGGTGTGAAAGTTCTCAGAAATGTGATTCCTTTGAAGTTCTTCGTGTTTATGATAGTTTTAAAGGCAGTCCGGAAAGCTTTCCTGTAACCGTAGTACATCGTTAGGTCAGGGACGTTGGGGAAGAGGCAGTAGTGGCAACCGACGACAGCCTGTTTCTCATAGAAGACCATTGACCTCATGAACCAGTGGCCGCCGTTGAGGATGATGTAGTCAAAGTTGGCGACCTCGGCGGCCCACCTTTCGTCGGGCTCGTCTATGTAGAGATTGTAGATTCCCGAGTTGGTCGGACCTCCAGAGTCGGCTTCTTTGGATTTGACTAGATGAGGTGTCCAGAATGTGGCCATGGTGAAGTTGTAGCTTGGGTACCTCCAACGCTTAAAATAGTCGTCTTGTGTTACCGATACATCTATTGGCCATTCTGCCTGAAAATTTTAATTAAGGCCGATGTTTAATAATAACATTAATTATGATAATGAGCTAAATTATAATGCATTATTAGCTAAATAAAATAAATTAAATCTTCTATAATTATTTATTTATAAGATCACAGCAATGGCGAAAGAGTAAAAAGGTAAGAGAATGAATGAGATTCATGTACCAACATAGAGTCAGTCCAATTGTGCAAGGTCATAATGCTAGAGATCCTTAGATTAGGTGGGGCAACTATGAACAATATATCAATGTTTACTTGTATATTCACTATTTAAATATGTTGGGTCAGCATTTTCTATCAATAAGACTAATTAGACTGAAGCTTGATGTAAATTAAAGAATATAAAATATGTATTTTTAATTTAATCAACCCTTCTGCTCTTATCGTAATAGAGTTTTCTTTTTTTTTAAATCTTAATTTCAGTTCCTAGCTAGTGAAGACCGAAGCGAAGAGACACATGTTACAGTGGTACAAACTCTAAGGATCCAGCTAATAAGTGTATTATTTGAGGCAACTTTTAGGCAAGGGACAGAAAGCATTACAGTATAATAATAGGGCGCAATAATTCATGATTATGGTGGCTTTTCATCCACGACATCTCAATTTAAATATTCTTGGCCCCATCTCACATTTATCTTTTTTGGCTTCCAGAAAACCTTGTAATTAAGTAAGAATTCAAAATCTAACATATAGTACTGCTCCACTTTCTTAAGGCAAACGAAATATTGTGATTTGGGAAATTCTGTGTGCTTAATTTTCTTTTTTTTAAAAAAAAAGATATGGGAAGACCTACATGATACTCTCTTCGTCCCTTTATAAAGTACTCCTTCCAGTTCTAATGCAAGAACTATTTAAATAATTTGATTGAATTAGTTAAGTTAGTTGATATGACATGATATTTTTTTAAAACACTCTAATCATCTTCCTTTTTCTTACTTGATTATTGTTGAGAGAGTGTCAATAAGGATAAATTAAGAAAATATTGATAAATATGATAAATATATCTTACATTTAAAATTAAGATCAACTACTCCCCAATTAATCAGCTCCTGCATTAAGGATTGGAGGGAGTACTATTTTTTTAAATTGGTCTGTCCTGTTTTATGAACTAATTAAAGACAGTACTTGATTAAACTGGTTTCTTCCATTAGCTATATTTGTTTGACACAATATTATGGGCATCACAATACTTGATTGTTTGATCCATATCAACTAATTAATTAAAGACATTACAGTAATCATATATATATATATATTGTTTTTATCTCTCTAGTCCCATTAGATTTTCAATAACTAATGGAATTCATAAAAGGCCTTTTTAATCACTATATATGGTTTCTATTCATATAGCTAGCAGCCACTCTCTGTGGCAGAAAAAAAAAAAAGCTAGCAGCCACTCTAAACCATTAGCAAATATTCAACAGCTAAGGACACAGTTTAACCCATACTTCAATTAAAGCAGTTTAATCATGAATAAAGCTAACTGTATGCAAGACTATGACACGGCATGGAGCAAACCCACTTTCAAATATCATTACCACAAACCCTAATAATGCAAGCATATCTTTCCTGAAATTGACAACTAAACCCCAAAGAAAACAAGAAAAGCGAAAAATAAAAAAAATGGGAGAATTGTGAAAAAATACCTCATTAGCAAATTAATTGCCAAATGCTACCCCAGTGTGCACACGATCTTCCCGATGTGCATAAGATCTTCCCCTGTATGCAATATTCTTTTCTATGCGTATACAAAACATCCTCACCTATGTGCGCAAGATCTTCCCCCATGTACATAATATCTTCCCCGTGTGCACAATATCTTCCCCGGTAGCATTTGACAATTAATTTGCCAATGAAATATTTTTTCACAATTCTCCCAAAACAGGCTGAGAACAACAACAACTACTACTACTAATAATACTAAATAATACTAACTCTACTCCCTAATATAAGAACTAATTGGGGGTTGAGTTTGGTCCTCATTATAGAATCTTAAATCTACTTTATTCCCATATTTATATTTTATTTTTTTAAAATATCCCTATTAATTACATATGTTAAAGGAGTTTACATCAAATGGTAGTTTCAAATGTAAATGACTTATTTTAGGCAAACTAATATATATTTTTTGAACAAATAATTAGGTTAATTAATTTCTTTAATCTACCCAAATTTATTAAATAGATGTTATATTAAAAACAGGAGTAGCAAAAATTTTGAAAAAAAAAGGGGGGGATATAGCTAAAGTTTCATGTGGCGCCCCTTGCGGTTTAGGGAAGTGGAAGACAAATTGGAGACTGTGCTACATTTGCATGTGTTTGGCAGAATTGGCAGACCAAGATTCCCATATTATTTAGGATTCTTTTCTTCATGCATATGCTTCTTTAATTCTTGCACGTTACTGCCCTTTCCAATTTTTCATCATTCATTAATTATTATTTACCTAATCCTTGAATTTCACAATGGCTTTGTTCAACTAACCCCTCTCTTTTAGTAAAACTAGGAGTCGGTGAGATTAAATATAGAAATGAGATCCAAGAAAATAAGTGACGCCAGCTAGAATATTAAAGGTAAAATTGCATTTGAGTGCCCTGATAATTTATGACATATGCATTAGCGAATATTAACAAACCTTATCTTGGTTAGTCTAGATTTCTAGTTTTCCCATATTATGCCCAAACATATTTTAATAAATTATAAGAAACGAGTTGTATTATTTGTTATATAAAAAAAATAATACAGCTTACTAGAAATTTTATATTTTATACTACTAGCTCTGATCATAAATATAGGATAAAGTTTGTAGTACAAATTGCACTATAAACTTTATCCTATATTTAAGACCGGAGGGAGTAATAATTAGATACATTTGGAATCATGATGAACCTATGGTATAATTAGCATACATGCATCCATCATGAAGATATAAACTTCATTGACAAACTTTTGGACCCAAAAAAAAAAAAACTTCATTGACAAGCTGTTCATAAAAAAAATTTTTAAAACTTCATCGACAAGGATAATGATGCGAAATTATAACTTTTTTACACGAAAGCAGATTTTGTAAGCTACAAGTTCATTTCAAATGTATATAATACCAAAAGGAAAAGTTCTTTAGGTAATAATTAGTGTCATTTTGGTTCTACACTTTGAGTAAAGATATGTAGAATCACCGACTCACATACTTGACGTTCCAAACAAGCATATCTTTAATCTTTAAAGTGGGGAAAATAAAAGAAACCGCCTTTAATATAATGGAATCATCTCAAAAACAAAACTTAGATGATTATTAATGCATAAGTTTACTACTATATTATTTTGACTAAAATTTTATTTTATTCCTCACTATATATATATATATATATATATAGTCCTGAGTCCTCACTAAACATATTTAAACTTATCATTTAATTTACTTTTCTTATATTTTACCTTGGCCTTCAATTTTTCAAAGTCTTGCAACGTTATTTTCTATTCTATCTTGTTTAAAATTTAACACTAAACCTATCTACCTAGCTTACTTTATTTAATACCTAAGATTCAATGCCAAATATTAAAAAAATACTGCAAGATTTGGCATTAAATTTTAGACAGAGATATGAAACGGAAAAGACAACATGCCTAATATTTTACTAATTAAACCCTCACCCATTGATAACTAATAAAATATTTTAGCTTCCAAACAATATCATATATATCAGAATGAAGTACTTTCCTTTCCCCCACAAATTAAATTACTCTATAATTTAACTAAATCACTAACAATCACTAGTTATTAATAGTAACAAAAACACCTAAAGAACTGGTAATTATTAATCTTAATAAGGAGTAAGAGAAGAAATTTAATTTATTACTAACCCTTGAAAGTAGGCAAATCATGGACTGCATCTGGTTTCGGCCAATGGAATCTCCAACGAAAGCCATGGATTTGCCTCTCACAATCTCCAGAAACTGAAAGGGATTGAAGATTGGAAGGTCACAGCCATTAGGTTTCCATTTCCATTTCAAAAACTCAGAGTCTGGTCTTCCATATTTCATACAGTTCTGGTGTTCATGGATGGCCCAGCACGTCGTGTTTGTGTAATATGGAGCCTTAGGATTTGGAACCCACTCGCCGGTGAAGAGGTCGCACATCGTTATCGACGTCGAAGGCAGACTCGCCGCCGACGACGACGACTCGTTCATCAGATTTTCAAATGAAGATGATGAAGAAGATGAAGATGAAGAATGGCGATATTTGAAGAGAGGATGTGACAAAGGAGAGATTGTGAAGAGAAGAAAGGCGAAAACTAAGAATAATGTTACTTTTGGGATCATTTGCTTTGGGCTGTTCTTCCCAAACAGAACCTCCATGATTTGGGACTTCATCTTTGTGAGAGAGAGAGAAGGGAAGAATCAATGAAGCTGTTCTAGATCTGTTAATATATATAATGTGTGTGTGATGAGATGAGATGGTCTCATTTAATTTTTTAGAGTTTTTTTTTTTTTGGTACAAACCATGTACTGGTGATTTAATCTTGAGGTCTAAGGTTTTTTTTATTTCTTAATTTTATAGAATATTTTTTAATGATCATCTAATCCCTAATATAGTAAATATTCTAAAAAACCATCATGTGAAATTAATTAACATAACTTATAAGGATTTATAGGGGCTAAAAATATATTTTATAAAATTAAGAGATCAAAAATTAAAATATTATATAAAATTAGATGATTTAAAGTTTGTTTTTACTTTTAATTTTTATATCAATAGCCATGTACTAATCATTTATTAACTCAAGGTAATTTGCCCATTGTTTTTTTTTTAAAAAAGGACAGGTTTGCTAATGATGAGTGTCTTCAAAATTCGGCTTGAAAACTCATTAATCATTATACCTATTTAACTTAATAAACTAAAATTAAGTAAGAAAAATAAGGCTCGCTTTATAACTGCTATAATTGATGTTGAATATGATTTACAAGAGGATTAATTGATAATCATTTTCATGGCTAACTGATAATTAGTATATTTATTTTACAATTAAATTTCTTGCCAATGATTTATTTAATTAATTAATTTTAGATATTTAAATTATATAAATGTCGCATTCAAGCTTTTTGTATATATATCTTATAAGAATGCTTACATCAAATCTAAGGGACCCACCTGGCCAAACAAAAAAACAAAATAACCCATCAATTAATATGTCTCGCATAAATCGTGATTTGCAACGGGAGATTTCCAATATAAAAATGATTTTTCAGTTCAATAAAGATCAATATATATATTAGAAAAAAAATAAAAAAATATTATTTAAATTTTAAAATCCCAAATCAATGATTTTTTATTTAAATAGATTGTCACTTAATATACTCTTATAAATACCTATACTATCATAAACAATAAGACTTATTTAATATTTTAAAGTTTAGAGTTATATTTTTTTATATCATCACTATTTTTTATAAGGATTAGGATTGTAATAATGTGAGGCACGTGAGCACCTCATGAGTACTTTTGCTTTGGTCTGATCTCCCCCAAGTCGCATCCTTTTCCTCATCTCCTCGTGCAATGTTGAGTTATTCGAAGTGGAAATATTTTAATTTTTTTCCTGACAAAAAAAAAAAGTCTTAATTTTAAGAAATTCAAATTTTTAAGGGAAAATTCTAAAAAACTACATTCAAAATATAAAAAGTATAAATCAGTACATCGAAAATGAGAAAAGATGAATCGGCGAGTGTCAGAAAAATGGAGGAATCTGTCCTTTTGAAATTTTGGCCAAATTACGAAAATGCCCTTCAGCACTTCATGCCCACTTCAGAATAACACCTTGATCATCGTAATTAACAACTTCGGATTCGGTATTAACAACTACAATTCTTCTTTTACAATTAACAAATTTCAGGGCCAATAACAACACCTATATCTTAATTAACAACACCGGATTCGACATTAACAACTCTAATTTCTTCATTCACATTTTAGAAGTTTCAGGGCCAATAACAACACTCACCTCGTCTTTAACAACTCATGATTCGCCATTAACAACTCCTATGTTGTTATTGCGACTGAAGGCTGAAGGGCATTTTCGTAATTTGGCCGAAATTTCAAAAGGACAGATTCCTCACTTTTTCTGACACCCGCCTGATTCATATTTTCTCATTTTTGATGTACTGATTTGTCCTTTTTATATTTTGAATGTAATTTTTTAGAATTTTCCCAATTTTTAATTGAAGAAAGTTGGACTTTCCTTTTGAACGTGGGAAAATCACTTACATGTCCTAAGGATCTAAAAAATCACCAAAAAGTCCCCATCCAAATTCTCAAATCAAAAAAGTCTCGAGGGACTTTTTTTTATGATTAATTGGGAATGTAAAATGAATAGGTAAAATCCCTATAAAATACCCTTAAAATAGGAAAATCCCTAATCAGTACATTGAAATCAAAAAATCCGGATCAATCACGCGTCAGTACGGATGAACAGTGCGGGCGGCGCCAAGAGACGATTTTGCCCTTCAGCCCTCATTCTCGCCACTTCAAAAATAACAACACGCGGTTTTTAATTAATTACTCCGGATTCTTGTTTCACAACTTCCTCATTTAAGTTTCAAAGCCAATAACAACACCTCTTTTTTTTATTAACAACACGCCCTCTTAATTAACAACTCTGGATTCTTAATTAACAACTCTGTATTTTTTATTAACAACTCCGTATTCTTGATTAACAACTCCATTTCATCTTTTTACTGTCACAATAACAACACCGGTGTTGTTATTAACAATACCATATGCTACATTAACAACTCCCATTTCTTGTTTCACAACTTCATAATTTAAGTTTCAAGGCCAATAACAACACCTCTTTCTTTATTAACAATACCGTATTTTACATTAACAACACTATATTTTTTATATGCGAATATGTGGAAGAATAAAACGGAGTTGTTAATCAAGAATTCAGAATTGCTAATAACAAGACCGGTGTTGTTATTGTAAAAGTAAAAAGATGAAACTTGAGTTGTTAATCAAGAATACGGAGTTGTTAATTAAGAACCGCGTGTTGTTATTTTTGAAGTGGCGAGAATGAGGGCTGAAGGGCAAAATCGTCTTTTGGCGCCACCCGCACTGTTCATTCGTACTAACGCGTGACTGATCCATATTTTTTGATTTCAAAGTACTGATTAGGAATTTCCCTATTTCAAGGGTATTTTATAGGGATTTTCCCAAATGAATATGTTGCCCTTAATACAAGTTTCAACTTTTATAATTGCATATGACAACTTTACAATTGGTTTTACTTATTTTCACAACTTGATGAGTTAATTTAACAACTTTTTTTTCATACATGTATGAGATTACATGTTTCACAAGTCCCTACTTTTACAACTGTAAATAACAATTTTAACAACTAGTTTTACCTATTTTCACAATTTGACCAGTTATTTTGACAATTTCTTATTCATACATGTGTGAGATTACAGGTTTCACAAACCTAAATCCTTGCCAGATTCATTTAGAACTTTGTCCAACTATAATCTCGCGTTCCTCGGTTGAACTGAAATCTCCGCATTTCCGTTACCTAGCTTGTCGACATCCTCAACATTTTGATTAATAGATTATGATTTCGACTTCTTGAGCTGATTCAAATTCGTTTCAAGTTCCTCAGCGGATTCGGATCTTAGCTGTCTCTATTTTTCCCACGGATGAAGAAATTTTCCTGGTAAGAATAGGGCGCTTCTTAATTCCATCTAAAGAAACACTAGGCCTCTTGTTGGTGAGTTCATCGAAATTCTTGAGTGGCTCTAATGAAGATCTTCGTCGAGCTACATAAATTACATTCCTATCGAAACCCTCAAAGCTCTCCGATTTTTATGTTTTCCTCTTTCTATTTGGGATTCTTCTCAATCTGGTCCTACCATCTCCTCCTTCTTCTTCAGGACTTTCTTGTCCATTAAAGGCCTCAACCCACCTTTTACTACATCATCACTCTTCATCTTGTACTCCCACGCCTCTTGTACTCTCACGCCGAGCCTGGCACCCCACTACTTCTTGAGGCCCCACAACCCCCTCTTATGCTCCCCACATCCATCCATCCATCCATCCATCCATCCATCCATCTCTCTCTCTCTCTCTCTCTCTCTCTCTCTATGATAATGATTAGTATTATAATGGGACCAAGGTATAAAAAAGAAATTGTCAAAATAACTCATTAAATTGTGAAAATAGATAAAATCAGTTGTCAAAATTGCCATATGTAGTTGTGAAAATTCATACTTGTAAAACTTGTAATCTTACGCAAGTATGAAAAGAAGTTGTCAAAATGACTCGTCAAGTTGTAAAAATAGACAACATTAGTTGTTAAAATTGTCATATATAGTTGTGAAAGTTGGAATTTATGAAACTTGTAATCTCAGTTAGGTGTAAAAAAAACAGTTGTCAAAATGATTCATCAAGTTATAAAAATAGGTAAAATCATCTATTAAAATTGTCATATATAGTTTTGAAAGTTGGAACTTGTGAAACTTATAATCTTACACGGGTATGAAAAAAGAAGTTGTCAAAATGACTCATCAAGTTTCAAAAATAGACAAAACCAATTGTTAAAATTATCATATACAGTTGTGAAAGTTGAGACTTGTGACACCTATAATCTCACGCAGGTATGAACAAGAAGTTGTCAAAATAACTCATTAAGTTGTGAAAATAAGTAAAACCAGTTGTTAAAATTGTCTTATGTAGTTGTGAAAGGTGGGACTTGTGAAACATATAATCTCACACAAGTATAAAAAAAATTATCAAAATAACTCATCAAGTTGTGAAAATAGGTAAAATCAATTGTTAAAATTATCATATGCAGTTGTGAAAGTTGAGACTTGTGTTAAGGGCAACATAGTCATTTCAAAATCCCAATTAATCACAAAAAAGTCCCTAGGATTTTTTTTAATTTGAGAATTTGGATTTTTTATCTTTTTTTTTTTAATTCTTGGGACATGTCAGTGATTTTCCCTTTAAATATCTTGCACGTACTTAATCCAAAAAAGGTTGTCCAGAATTCTGACAACCATGTATGCGTGTTTCATGTAATTGTTTATATTTGTCAAATTGAGAAGTTTAAGTGTAATTCTATGCGAAAATGTCAATTATATTCATTAAAAAAATAATACAGTATAAAATAATATTAAAGAAAACATTTTAAATCTCTCTCTGTTTCTTTGTCAAACAAACTAATGTACAAATGGTGAAAGGGAAAGGGAGAATAGAAATACTAAAAAGGAGGAAGAAATAGGTAGGGAAAAATGAGAGAGAAACTCATAGGGGAAGTACAATATAAAGTTATTCAAGTTATTGTTGGACAATAACTCATTTCTGTTAAACTTAACCCCTAACAAAATGCTTATTTAATAGAAAAAAGAATTTTGATACCATCAACTGGCTTTTATCGCTTTATTTGAATCATATTGTTAGATATTTGAGAAGCCGACTACTTTTGTTTCAAAGTTCATGACTACCCCTCCTAATCTAAATATATTCTCTGTAACTCAAACTCAAGATTAAAGGAATTTAATGGTGTTTTATATCATCAGACCAACTATATATTGGTTAATAGAAAAAGGTTGTGTAGTCATATTTACATTTGTGAAGGAGATTATGGCATGCATCCCCAAATGAACCTGAGATAACTTGAATATAGAACAGTCATATAGTCATTTTTTTTAATCCTCTATTCTCCAATTTAACTCGCTTGCATTATGCTTTTGTTTTGTTTTGTTTTGTTTTTGGTTTTTTTTTTTTTTTTTTTTGTGGATCAATAACATTAATCGAAGGTATGATCGTGAGAGTTATGGGCCACCATTTGGTATTATTGGGCCTCAAACAAAATTCGATACAACCACTGTTGGGCGTGTTGTCCTATGGCATCAAAGGGGAAAAAGGTCATGACTTCTAAGTTGTTCGTACAAGTGTCATATAATACTAACAAAATTAGTTTAGTGAGAAATTAATTCCTCACAACATGATAAGCTAAAGTTTAAATAATCATTAAAGAAATGTTTATATTTAGTGTCCAATAGTATCATAAATAGGATTGTCTTTAATATAAGAATATATGTGCTTAGCAAAAAAAAAAGTGTCGTACAATACCTTGGCCAAAAAATAAATCAATTCATTGATTTGATGTCATAAGAATGATGTCATTTAGTGTGACTTAAACTAATTTTTATGCTCTTAATAAAAAAATATACTAAAAAATATTTCAATAATAATTATAAAAATGTAATAGATATTAGGACCACAAACAACAATCCTCTTCCAGGTTTTGTCTATTTATATTTAATATAAAATTTATAAAAATTGTATTATTTTTATTTATAAGGAAGTTATCAATAGTACGACTTATTGTAGAAATAATGGATCCGCAAGTTCTTTTATTTGTAAATTAAAATGGAAGAGCAAAAACAAAATACTCAACCATTAATATCTGGGAGCTAATTGATTGTTACGTGTTCCTGTCCACTATTCAAGATAGTGATGCATCTTTTATGTGTGTTCCCAAAATATTAACAAATTAGAAAATTAAATAAAATTAAATAAATGTGGAATTCCATCACCACAAGAACCTGTAGTAGTTTTAAAAACTGGACCACCCTATATTCATTCAATATGGTCAAGTATTAATGATTTTGTTAGCTATCTGACAACTAGTTAGAAGAAATTTCGCGTTACAATTTAATGAATTTGGTCAAGGGCCATCTTAATTGGTTGTAATTTTTCGTAAAGTTTAACACTATACTCCTCTGATCATGTTCATCTTTGTTGAACGGACCATCCATTTTTTTTTTTTTTTAGCATTTAGTATTTTGGACCTACCTTTTTTTAACTTCGAGGATTTACTTGGAGATTAGAATAATTCGGATTGAGCTGGGCATGACCATAAGGACGACATAGCAACTTGAAACTTCTGATTAAGCTAGTATAGTTCCTTACATGATGAATCAAATATTTGGTGAGTGAACCATCCATATTTAATTCATTAGTTTTGATGAGAAATGAGAGAAAGATGAGTGAAAAAATATCTAGCAGAATTATTATGAGATTTTAAGGAAGAAATTTAATACTCCCTCCGATCCTAATTATAAGACAAAGTTGATTTTTTTGGAGAAATTAAGTAAACCAATTAAATCACTTTAGAGTATTTATATTTTTAGTATATTTAGATTATATATTAGTTTATTAGTCAAATTAATTAGTTTGAAGAAAAAATAAAAATATAAATATTCTAAAGTGATTTAATTGGCTTCCTTAATTTCTCCAAAAAAGTCAACTTTATCTTATAATTAGGACCGGAGGGAGTAATAAAAAATTTTCAATAACAAGTTAACAGTATAAATATGTTGTCATTTTTTACACTAAAACTTATCATTACATGCTCTTTAGTTAATTGAACTTTTGGGTAATTAATTCCCTTTCCTTAGAACCTTACAGAAATTATCACAAAATATTATCCGTTGTGACGGATGGATATAATTGTGATTCAGTAAAAAAAAAAATTTTGAAAATATTTTTAACTAATGATCTGAATTCAAATAAAAAGCATATAAAAGGGGGCAAAAAAGGAGCAATAGTCCCTCATTAGAAAATTGGTCCATGGCCTCTGAATTTGATGTTACAAGTTTTTATATGAAAAAATATCAGCACTATGGAGGATTTGACACATTTTCTAAATTTTAGGGACTGGGGCCAATTAATTTTTAAATTAGAGACTTTTGGCCAATTTTTTTCCTTAGAGATATATGTGGGACTCAATTGTCCACTTATCATCTAAACTTTCACTGGACCTCACATAAATTTTGGCAGAGCGATTTATTTTTCTGATTTTAGGAGATTTTTATTGCTGACGCATGTACATACAGACAAATACAATGTTCCTTAAGGAATCATGCTTCTCATTTAGATCACTTATTAAAAGCTCTTAAACATTTATTTTCAAAATTTGTTATAAAATTATAATATGTTAAAATTTTGGTCAATCTATGCTTAATTTATTAGCCAAGAAAATTTTTTTAACTTTTGATAGGACCAATTTTTTATTTAAAATTTTTGCAATCTTTCAATTCTATGAATGATTAAGGGAAACAAAAACTAGTTAAACATTATAATTACATTTTTTTAATTCAAACACACAAATGAATTCCTATTTTTAATATCATATAGCTCCTACGCAACTGAAATTATTTATATAAGTACCATACTTATATCAAGCTCATTATATCTATTGAAGCAAGTTTTCCAATCACACAAGACCATATGTCTCATTTTTTTTTCATATGAATTTATATTTAAATGATTATATTTCAAAAATAAGACAGACGGTCACATGCGATTTAAAAACTTGATATAATAGATACTCCCTCCGGTCCTAATTATAGGACAACATTTAAAAGTTGATTTTGGTCCTAATTATAAGATAAAATTTTAATTTTTATCAATTTCTTCCCAAAATACTCCCATTGCTTTAGATAATGGTTGGGTTGCTTCATGGTAGACTCATGTAGTATTCCTAAATCACCCCTATTAAATAAGGGCATTTTTGAAAAATAAATAACATTAATTAATTTAACTACTATCCTTAATTTCTCTAAAATTAGGTAAATATGTCCTATAATTAGGACCGGAGGGAGTATGAGATACTTGTTCTAAGTATTTTCCTTTATATAATTTTTTTTTCCAAACAAATTATTATGGCAGAGAAGTTCATTTGAAGTAATCAATGTCTATTGGCCAGAAAAATAATGAATGTTTTAACGTCATATTATAAAAAGGAATATATATAAATAAGAGAAGACATAATCTCTTTACTTAATGCGTGGTCTGCCTTGTTTCCGCTGACCAAGTCCCTTCCTTTCTTCTTCTTCTTCCAACTTTTCTTGGTTTCCCCAGAAACCAAACTTCAACACCTGAATAAGAAGACGCTTCACAAGGTACTTTAATTAATTTGTTCTCTTGAAATATTAATTAATATCTGAGTTGTTATTTCTGTGTTCATAAGTCTTTTCTTCAGGAGGAATAAAAATGGCGAAGAAGCTGCGACTGGGGAGGCTGGTGGGGAATCTGAAGACGAAGATATCGAAGTCTCTGGGGATGAAGAATTATTATTATTATTGTAATAATAATAATGATAATGATAGTTATTATGATAAGATAGAGAAGAGTGAGAGCATGAGAGTTGAGATTCGAAGCAGAAAAGCCAGAAAGCTCATTGAAGATACTCTCAAGATAGCTGATTCCCCCAAAATCAAATCCTTCGCTTTCTGAAATCTCCTAATTCTCATATGTATCTACACTTCAAATATTATATCTTATCTTATTCTCTCTCTCTCTGTAATCTCTCCCTCACCACTTCTTATGTATCACTGAAAAAGTGAAAATAGTTTCAGAAGTCTGAGCAGCTGGAGAGGATAAAATTACCAGTGTGGCCCTATCTTAAATCTCTATAGTACTTGTCAAGTTGTGTAGTACGTAATTGTTATGAAGTTGGTAAGATTAATTAATTCATATTTAATCTTCACCAACAAACAATACACTGTGTTCATCTTAGAGAGAGTCACATTGACGTATTTGGTGTCTTCTAATTTATTACTGTTTTTCTCTCTTTTCCAATTATTTCCCACTTATTATTACCGTCCTTTTCTACCATATATCATAGTACAACCGGACCGGCTAGATTATTTGAAAACCGGTGACCTGATCATATTCAGTCCGGATGAGTAAATAAATTGGAAGAAGAGTGACCTGGAGTGATCCGGGATAAACCGGTTGGGTTGGGGATTGACTCAAGGTTACTTTTTTTATTAAAAAAATTGTTCAAAAAATTTATGAAAATGCAAAAACTTCAAGAAGAGAGATGTGTACTAAGAAAAAGAAGAAATAGAGGAAAATAGAAAAGGAAATGAAAAAAAATATTCATAATATATAAAAATATGCCTTTTCTCAAGTTTTTTTTTTACAAGATTCAAAATTTTAAATTAGTTTTACTGATTATATAGATATATTTCTATAATATATACTATATGTGTGTGTTGTTAGTAGGTAGTTCAATACGTTTTATTTTAAATATATCTTTTAATTATTACCAATATAGCCTTGAATTGATCCCAGTCTAATCTTTTTATCCTTGAATCGCTCCCTCAGCTAGTTCATTGACCATATATAGTTTCTCTACGTAATTATGTAATTAAAGTGATTGGTACAATGGACTATTTAATATTCGTTGAAATCATGATTTTTTTTTTCTAAGCTCCCCTATTAGTTGCAAATATTAAGGGGATTTCTATGAAATAAATAATTTCTAATACAAATAATTAAAAAGGGTAATGTAGAAAAATCAATACACATTTTTTTTTACAAATAATAAACTTAGCCAATTTTTTTTTATAAATTATATATTTAACTCTTATATTTAGAATAATAATGAGGACTCCTTCTAGAAAATTTATGCAGAGACAAAACTAATTTGTTAATCTTTGAACATAGCTGCTCGGCTCATGAATTAAACACACTAGGAAAAAACATAATTAATTACTAATATATTATTGAATTTGGAAAGTACAAACCATTTTTAAAAAAAAATTAGCAACGAATGTGTTTAACATTTACTTGCCTGTGTAGTGTTTTTCTTTTCTCCTCCTCCTCCTCTTTTTAGGTTCATTGAACCCACAGCATGTTTTATAGGAAGTAACTTCATGAAAAATTTCAACGCACTCACAATGATTAGATTCATTTGACCATGGCCCATTTTTTTAATACAGCACATAAGATGAAATATTATTATAGACATTTGATACAATATTAATTATTTTTGTATCGTATTATCACTTATTGTTATACTCCATATTGTCCATAATATAAGAAGTCCTCTAAAAAGAAATTTTGATCCAAAATATATAAAGTTGACATGATAATTAATTATTATTTTTCACTTTTAACCCAAAAGAGAAAGAGATGATAATTATTAAATGCATATTTGAAAATCATATTTTTAACAAGGAAAAATAGGTAAATTTTATCAATTTAAGACACATTAAATGATTAAACCAACAATTTCTTATTTCGTAAATTAATTAATAATATTTTATATTTGGATTAGAGAGAGTAGTTCAATAGTTTGAAACTCAAAACTCATAAAATTAAGGAAAAATTCTAAATAAATACCATTTGAATTTATAAAACTCAAAAAGTTAGTTAATACATGAAAATGATATAAAGGTAACATGGATCAAATTAAAGTGTTGATAATTTTATCATCATATCCATCAGTTTTTAAAATAAAAAAACAAAAGAAAGATGTCCTTACCAAGCACATCACAAGCTAAACTCCAGCCACCAGAGGGGTTGGTTTTTTGGGGGCTGGGGTTTAATTTTATTTTTTAAAAAAGATGTAAGCAAAGGTGTTAGGGGTGGGATTCAAACCCACCCCACCATTTTGTCAAAGGGTCTAGGTGGCCATTGGGGCCAACTAGCCCCTTTGAAAGTGACATTTTTAACTCGTTAAAATAAGTAGATTTTATAAATGTAAGATATATTAAATGATTAAACTAATATTTCTTATTTTATATAAATTAGTTAATAATATTTTATATTTTGAATCAAAGGAAGTAATTCAATAGTAAGAAATTCAAAACTCAAAAAATCAAGAAAATTTTTTAAATAAATATCATTTGAATTTATAAAACTCCAAGAAATTTGTTAACACATGAAAATGATATAAAGGTGATAAGAATCAAATTAAGATTTTATCATTATGTCCTTCATTCTTTTTAAATAAAAAAAAAGGTGTCTTTACCGGAACACCACCACTAGCCTACCAGCCACCAAAGCTCCAACTCTGGCCGGCCTGCACCCTCCAGTGCCCTAAACTTTGGCTGCCGGTTTAAAAATGTCATAATTTTCATTCAAAATGTATATATTTATTTTATAATTTACCTGCTATAACTATTGTGGATCTGGTCACCAGTCTAAATATGTCACAACTTTCATTCAAAATGTATATATTTATTTTATAATTTACCTGCTATAACTATTGTGGATTTGGCCGCCGATCTAAATATGTCATAACTTTCATTCAAAATGTACATATTTATTTTATAATTTACCTGTTATAACTATTGTGGATCTCGAATCCTAACTCAAACCTTCAAAAAAGAACAAGAAAAATTCATTTTCAGTATAGTGAAAGATCACATAGCCTTTTGACTAAATGCTGTCTTTTGGGTAGATGCTAAGATCAGCATGTCTGATGTAACAATATAAGGAATACGCCCTTAAAAAATACTATGTTAACTGTAAAGTTGACATCAGCTTTTACATTGGCAAAAAAAAAAAAAAAACATCAGCTTTTACAAGTCACTACCATGTCAGCTTTACCGTATTCTAAGGTGAATGAGCGAACATAAAATAAAACATTATATAACCGACAAAAAAAACGCCACGCTGCTTTCACATCATGGCTTTCATAATTTTTGTTCGTTTATTTTTATTTTCTAGTATTGATTCTGTATCCAAATTGGAAAATCTCGATGCCTCAATTTGTTGGAAATTTATACATAAAAAATTTGTTTTAAATGTATGCAATGAACAATTCAGCCTTGACAATATTATTATCAAGCCTATGAACCGCACTTTCTTGGTTCAATAAAGAGAAAATTATATCTATGCAAAATAAATAATTCAGAAAAATATATTATTTATAAATCCTAAATTTCCATGTATATATACACTTATGACTTTCATTGTTAATTATTAAAATGTTTATATATACTAATAAATTTATCAATAAACTCTTGTAAAGTTTGTTGTCATCAGATTTATGATGTAAATTTGAAGTTATAAATTTTCATATGTACACTTGTAAATTTTCTATTAGTCCTTGTTAGCATGTAAATTAGGAAACCAAGTTTATGACATACAAATTTTTGCACCATATAATTAGGTGGATTTGATGGTTTGATAGTCATAAACTTTTTGGTGAACCAACGGGCTATGGGTACAAACCCCCCTTGGCTACATTGTTTGAATAATTATCCTCCCGCAGTAGGGGATCTAATTGAGGCCATTTTTTAGAAAAAATGAAAATAAAATTATGCTTTAATGGTAAATGAAATAACAGAAAAGGATGAAAAAGAAAAAGATTTGAACCCATAACCCCATTGCTCACGAAAAAAACGAGATACGATATCCCAATTCCCAACGAATCTGATATTTTACTTTTAGTACGAGGTTAAAGATAGAAAACTTATTTACAAGAACTAAATTTAAAAACTAATTATTATGAGGACCACGTTTATAAGTTTGTTCAAGCGTTTAATACTCAGGGTTATTAGAAATAAATAGTTTCTAAATTTGTTATTTGGAAATATTTTGGGAGAATTGCCCAAAAATACCTTTAAGGTAAATTAATTATTGATTACTACCAAGTATGCAAGCGATCTTCTGTTTTGTGCAAACCATTTTCTATATGTGCAAAAATCTTCCATATAAATATGCAAACAATCTTCCGTTGTGTGCAAAATATCTTCCATTGATAGTATTCAACAATTAATTTACCAAAAAGATATTTATCGACAATTCTCCCAAATATTTTTTTCCCATCAAAGATCTTGAATGATGATACTAATTCGTGATCTCCAAGTCAGTGTGACAAGAGAATAAAGTTGAAGACAGATGAGGACATTTGGTTGCATGTCATAATGGAAGACAAGGAATGGCATCTGAGTCAGACGTGACTATTATATGGTGCCCAACATGTTTTGAAGTGGGAATAGAGACATCTACAAATTTCAGAGACCTAATCAAAAATGAAATAAAACTATAAAGACTTTGGAGATTAATTATCCCAAAATTTTAAAATACAAATGAGAGTGAGAAATGTTATTGGTGTTAGATTTCATAAATGCAATTGAGGTAAATAATAACTATTAATTTTGCAAAAAATTAATAATGCAATTATCATAACATATAGTACTTGTTATACATTCATGATTATGAAAATAAAAATCTACCAAAGAATCTCTTGAAAGTGACTTAACGACTCAAATCCCCCTAAAATGTTTAGCCCGCCGATGGAAGAAAAACAAAACAGGCCAACGTGAATCATCCAGTGTGCTGGCTCTTTTTCGTTCTCCCTTTTATCTAATTTCATTTTGTCGATCATTGAGAATAAAGAACCCAAAAGCAGAAAAACAAACATCATTAAAAAAAAATGCATATAGGCAGAAAACAAGGAGAATAAAGGGAGCAAGGAGACCCAACCTCGTGACAACGTTGACTCATAAGAGTGGGATCAAAACAACCCAGCAACAAGATTGTTAAGCCTTTATTGGACAGTGATTAAAGTAAAAAACGGTAGCATAATGAATGAGACTCCATGAGTTCCACTTTTTCCCCCTTCAATCACTCTCTGTTTCCTATTTCAGATTCTCTATTTCGGAGAATCAAAATTCATAAACTCCACAGATCAATATTCAATATACGGTGTACGATTCATAAATTATGGATAATGACTCATTTTTCAAACTTTGTGTAATGTACAAGAACCACCTAGTTAATACTCCCACCGGTCCTTAATATAAGATCTTATTAGAGAGATGATATTGGTCTTAAATATATGACCTATTTTAAATATTTGTCAATCTTTTCCTAATTTACCCCTAATGATGATCCTTCAACAATAATCAAGGAGGAAAGAAAATGAGGGAATTAAAAAAGATGATTAGGATATTTTAGAAAATACATGTCATATTAACTAACTTAACAAACTTTTTAATCTAAACAAATTAGATAAATAGATTTTATATTAAAGATCCGAAGGAGTATTATACAATCACATCAATTTACTGCAATTTCACAGCACAGTCAAATTGCACAATGATGACATGTCAAACTAAGCCAAATGTATTTTGCTGGTTTTCAAAAAAAATTCTAATAATTTCACAAATTAAAATTATAACCTTGTATATAATGTTAGGTTGCAAGACAAGGTTACGTACATCTATCTCTCTCCAAACTCCACCCAGTGAGAGCCTTGTGCACTAAGCCACCCTTTATAAAATTGTGTGAGTGAGGTGAGCTTTGTGAGAGGAAAGACTACTATGCTGTTAGCAACATGTGACCATCATTATTTGATCATTCACATCTTTGGTTCAAATGCGTAGAGGATTTGAAAATATATCAAAAAAAGATGTTGAATGATCTTGACATGGCAACCCTACTGAATCGTTGCACAGACTACTTAATCCGATAATTAAAAAATATATATTATGCTTGTCACTTAATAGCATGTGGTTTCTGAGAAAACCAATAAAACCAATCGAACAATCTCAATGAATTCCTTCGGGAAAGGTTTACACAAAAATGTGCAGCAGAATCATAAGCAACAGATCCAGGAAGGTGAATATTTAGGAAGACATGTACTCGTGTGAATGATTATGATAAAGCATCCGAAGATCCTTACAGTGATCGCATGTCCATGGCAATAAAGGAGGGTCCAGGCAATAGGAATGGATTTGTCGAATATGGCAAAGATGGCAACTCATGAGCAGATCCTCAGGTTCTCGTCCCCGGCAAACAACACAAGCACCTGCCTGTGAGGACAGTATAAAGCATAGAACAGACGCATCAATACAAAAGAAATTTTAGGCGTACATAAACTTCCTGCCAAATCAGGACAATAATGAATAATTCAAACGTGTTACAAAATAATACATGCTTGAAGAAAACTTCTCAGAAATAAACATTTTAAAGGTCTAAAGTGGGTTACCTACAATTACAACATGTCAATCGGATAAAACTTTTGTGGACACAATCCCCATAATCACAAATGCTTTTTTTTTTGGTCAATTTAGTGTGATTAAATTTCATAAGATTTCAAAACAGTAGTAGACAAGTTATAACCTCAATAGAGCCAATAAAGGTGGGATCAATCATGTATATATGGCTATTCATAAAATGTTGAAAAAAACTTTAATCTTGTTGATTTTTTTTTTTCACATCTAGATGTTTATTATCATCAACACGCCACATCATGCTCGTATTCCTATGATTTCAGTAATACCTAACTATTAAACTTCACTGATATAACAAGATTAAAGTCTTTTTCAACATTTTATGAATGGCCATATATCAGTAACACACCACATCATGCTCATATCCCTCTTGTGATTTCAGTAACACACCACATCAAGCTCGTATCCCTACTGGCAAAACAAATTACTGTCATGAAGATAAGAAGTTATGAACACACAAATGTTGGGACGGAAACACCTAAAAGTTACTCTTTTTTATTAATCAGAAGCTCTCTACTCGTGTATTATGGCTTAAAGGTTTCTTTAATCATATGGCACAGAGCAT
This sequence comes from Inga oerstediana, assembly GCA_963210345.1. NCBI lineage: Eukaryota > Viridiplantae > Streptophyta > Magnoliopsida > Fabales > Fabaceae > Inga > Inga oerstediana. Next base: position 71,084,331 of record OY723401.1, read on the forward strand.
GCACCACTTGTCAGTTGACACTTATACTCTTATGCAACCCATCAGAATGCAAGACATATAAGAATCATCCCAGTTGAGCAAAAGAGAGTGGCGGGATCATGCTAATTTATTTAGATCACTCTATTGCGATTATAGGTATTCAGGAGCATAGTGGAATGAAAATAAGTGTTTCTTTAGCAATTAGATTGCCACAAGTCAAAAGTACAAAGCAGTGAATATTAAGTGGATAAGCATACCTCAAAACCATAATTTGGTTGTTCCCGATCCATAAGTAAATTGATATCTGAAATTGGAATGCCACATGGGATTGTTTGGGAATATATCTTTTGATCCACGGCCATATCCTCATATTTAATAATGTTGTCAAACCTTGACTTGCACAAGGGACACGTTGAGACTTTTCCCATTGTAGTCTACAGATATTGACAACCATCCATGAGAATGAAACAAAAATTCAAATATCATTAAACTGCTATGGAGGGAAGACAACAAAAAAACGGCATAATATTTGAAAATTAGAAGGAAAAAAAGTCCAAATATCTACAAATATGTGTGTGTGTGTGTGTGTGTGTGTCAAATTGTCCCTTCATCATTGGAACTATTTAAGTACGCACCCATCAATTATTATTTCTATTCACTCTTCGTTCTACAGAATAACAGCTTCAGATGACTTGTTGACACATAAGATAGAAGCCTCGTATAAATGAAAATAACAGAATTAACATTACAGATTTAATCCATGTAGCATAATCTACATTTAAATGAAACATGAGTGTCAGAGTGGTGAATTTCTTGCCTGTGGAAATATATCAGAGTATCACGTACCATTTATTTTGTAAACAAAGTGAATAGAGAGGACATTTTAATCGCATTTCGTTAATATAAATTACAGAGTACAATTTTGATGCATATATACACTCACAAGCGACAATCAAGGGGGGAGAAATAAAGAAAGAAATCGTATTCAAGTCAACACCCTCTATATGTAGATTCAAGAATATTACACAAATATTTACATTCAATACCAAATATTATAACGTGCTAACAAACATAAGTTGTTAGACAAATTTTGGCAGCAAAATTAGCATTGCGAATTTGATGGCTCTTAAATTCTCCAAGACATCAGAAGCCATTTGGATTCATGGGAATTCTTTTAATACTATTGAAAAAAAGTGTAATTTTGAAGGGAAATCAACAGAAAATAACATGCAAAAGAGAAGATTATGGAAACCAATGAAGAGAAGAGCAAATCAATTCTGGAATAGAAAAATATAAGCAAAAGGAATAGAAACTGTACCCTGTGATCAACCCAACTCTGGATACAAGAATAACAAAACCTATGTCCACATGGCAAAACCCCCCGCATTGAGCTGAATTCTGTCAAACATATGACACATGACAATTCTGTCGACGTAGGTAAGTCAGCCGCATGACCATCCTGAATACTATCTGCGGACTTTTCAAAACACTCGTCTATAGATATTTGTTCTGCAGTAGGCAAGGCATCTTGTACGCATAGAGCTGAAATTCTTGCACTTGATAAACTATTTGAATGTTTGATTTGTCCAGTGGCATTTGATGCTGTATTGATAGCTATGTTTTGGTTATATGAGTCAATATCTGATCCTTCTCTATTTTCTAAAATAGTATCACTAGAGACACAACCAGAAAGGCTAGAAGAAGCTACAGCATCAGAATTTAATCTATCCATTCTGCTAAGGTACCCAGAGTTTAAATCAAGTAAAGGAGCTGAAACTTCTTGAACATTCCTTTTTACAAGCCGTCTTCTGTGATGAGAAGGACCAGCAGAACTAGCCACTCTATTACCATAGGAGATCTTTCTTTTTTCTGTCCTTGATCGTCTGGAAGAAAAAGTTATTGGCTCCTCCTGCTTTTCAAGAGAAAAGATGACAAATAAGATCACCAGATATTTGGGATTAAAGATAGTCAAAAGAACCCTTACAGTTAATCAGTCAGCTTTAAGTTTTATTTTTAATTTCTTATTTTGAATTAGCTGCCATAAATTTCTTGAGCGGAGTACTCATGTCAGACATACGGATTTTTCATCTGTTGAAACACCTAATCAAAGTCAAAACTAATCCATCTATCCATTTACTAAAGCACCATTATAAGCATTTCATCAGATAGCTCGTAAGTACAACTGTACAACTGCATGTAGCATTTATCAAAAGACAGCACATGAAGGGTGGATAGATCCAAATTTTATAGATACCTCGTCCATTAAATAAAAATTTTGCCTGACAGAATTTCCAGAAGCTCCAGAACTGCTGTCAGTTGTTTGACTTTTGGAGACAATGTCATCTGATCCATGTTTAAGCATTTTATTCTTAGTTAAGCTACTCGCCTGAACAATAAGTGGAACTTGCAGCAATATTGGCCCCACCTCTTCTCCACTGCAAGAAAGTTGAACATAAGGACAGATTTGTTTTAAATTAACTGACATAAAAATAAATTTTTGAATTTCAGAATTTATTATGTAATAGTTTCAAACATTGAGAGGAAGTTTCGTATCATCTTGAAATCTAATGAGCTGCACCAGATTGAATCAGTTTATGCACTTTCAATAATCATTTCAATCTTTCAAAGGCGATGGTGGATTCCGAGAAAGATTATAAATCATCATCAAGTTTTCCTTTCACTGAAGCAGAAGCTATAGCTCCTTATTATCTAATGAGAAGATAATATCAAATTTACCTTTTCAATCTATAAGGTTCCTCTGGAACACGCCTTCCTTGTTTTAAACAGTCTTCAATCCACTGGTGATTTACTATAACTGTTCTGAACTTCCGAGCAAGGCTATATTTCTTTCCTTCAAATCGCCAACAAATCTGACCATTGTTGACAAAACAAACAACCATGAACCATCAACTAGTTTCTCCAACTAAATATAAAAGCAACTATTCTCCAGAGACTTGTCTGTTTACTGTGCTGCAGTCTAAAACTGTTTTCTACTCCTGTTTAATTCATCTCTAACGTTCTTTTTTGTCCTTCTGATTTTCTTTCTTATTCAAAAAGATAGACTAACCAGGTGCGTGATTGATCGTGACATTGCGCCAACATAATTTGCACCAGAATGTGAAATCAACTTGATAAGGTTGAATCGCTCTGTTCCATGATAGCCACTCACTGTTGCCACCACAGACTCCATACCTTGAACTGGAAATGCTATGGATTCTGTAAAATCGAGGCATTAGCATGATGTCAGCACAAACAGCACAAAATGAGACAGCAGAGAGAATGAATTGCTGAAAATTGAAGACCAATTTAATAATCTCAGATCAGAAGCAGTGCCTTATAACCAAAATCCCACGCTATAATGATATATTAATGTTGTTTATCTAGACAAGAATCCGTATAACCTAGAACAAATATTTCCCTAAGCAAGAACAGGAAGTTTAAGTTTCTTCCCGTAGAAAGTTTCAATTAAACACGAAAAAGTAAAATAAGAAGGACTGCATTTTCCTTTTCGGAAGCTTTCTTCATCTACCAAGGCCGAATTAAAAGCCCCAAGTAGATAGTCCCTTCCTGGTGATGAAATTGAAATCGAATAAGAGATGCCTTGAACTGAGACAAAGAAAAGAGAGAATCACCTTCAGGTCTCTGTTGAAGCTGATCTTCCTTTTCTTCCATGTTATTCCAGAATCATCATTTTGCCGGGAAACTGAAAATTTAAATCTCAGTGGAACTGAGGGAATTTATAGGATCGGGAATGTTGACATGGGCTCAACAGGTCAGATTGGGTGATTCAAATCGGCTACGAACCGGCTTGAGGTCTTTCTTTTTCTCTCTCTCTTTCTTTCTCTTTTCTCTCTCTCTCTTTTTTTTTTTTTTTTTTTTTGAGAAATGAAATTTAAAACTAAGAAAAAAGACAGAAAAATATCATTAAAATTGGTAAAAGATAAATAGGCATATTCAATTTTAATAATTTCAAAAGGACTGATTTGAAATTTTGAAATATTACAGAATTTAAGAAATTATCTAATTATCCTTAATTTTTTTTAAATAAAAAGTCCTTAACCCCCTTGCCGACCTCCAGAGCTCTGGCGCCAGTGACTGGTGACGGCATCAGTCATCGAAGCTCCGATACCCTTGCTGTTGATCGGGCGATGGAGCTTTGGTGATTAAAGCTCCAGCAGCCTAATATATATATATATATATATATATTTTAATTTCTTAAGTAAAAGTTGTCAATATAAACACTTGAGTTGTTAATAATGATACTAAAGTTGTTTTAGTATCACTATTAACAACTCAAGTATCTATATTGACAACTTTTATCTGAAAAATTCAAAAATAAAATAAAATAAAGAACCTAGAGAAAATAATATTTAGTATAAAAGACCATAAAACTTGTAATTACTTAGAAGAATCAAACATCATAATATAAATTTAAAATCATTAAATTTATCCTAATCAAACCTCCTATATTATCTCTTATGTTCATAATTAAAAAACATAACTAAAATTAAAAATAGAACTGCTCATCATGATATGATTGTATCTCTTTTTTTAATTTTCATTATATTATTTAATTAACAATGGTTAAACTCATATTTTTGTCATTTTTATTTTCACCAATTTATATCAAGTTACCCGATTTATATTATCAATGTTATATCAATTAAACTCTTTTTATAAAAATAAAAAATAAACTCATTTCATATTTTTTAGGATATAATAGTTTACTTAGATGTTTTAATTTTATTAACAATAAATGAATTTTTTAACCCACATAAATTGCTTCTAAAAACAAAAATAAATCATACTCCCTCCGATCCTAAATATAGGACAAAGTTTGTAGTGCAATTTATACTACAAACTTTGTCCTATATTTAGGACCGGAGGTAGTACTAAGTTTCTTGGTTTAACATATATGATAAATTATAAAACACCTTGAGTTTTATTAAAGTATATAATTCTATTTTTAATTAAAAAATTTTTTGATTTTTAAAAAAAATTATAATTTGTACATAATTGAAGAATGTGTAATGTTTTTCCCATAAATATCCGTTCAAGTTGTGAAAAATGAAAATTGAGAAAATTGTTATTTAATTTAGTGAAATTTATAATTTTATATTAGTTTTACAAATAGAACGTGGAAGAGAATGTAAGAGGGAATGCACAAGATTTTGTTGGATGCATTTTAGTATTTTTTTTTTTAATTTTATATTTTTATATTTAGTCCTTCTAAATAATTACAATGTTTATGATTCTTCTCCATAAATATCTTTTTCCCTAGGTCCTTCATTATAATTTTCTCAAAAAAAAAAAAATTTAGCCGCCAGACCTCCTCCGATGAAAGTTATTAAGAAATATTCAACAAATACCCCATTTACAACTTTAATATCGCTATTAACAAATCAAGTATTAATATTGACAACTTTTTCTAAATAAATTAAAATATATATATTAGGCCGCCGTTTAAGACTTTAGTATCATTATTAACAACTCAAGCAATTATGATGACTTCCTATTTTTAATAAATTTGATATCTATTTTGATATATTTGAAAAGTCATCAATGCTAAATTAAAGATATTTTCTTGAAATTTTAAGAGATATCAATTTGGGTGTATCATTTGTGAAATTTCAACTTAGAATATAAGTTTTCAAGTGTAGGAAAGAAACAATAATAAGCAAATAGTAATTGAAAGTTTCTAAAAATTTTTTAAAAAAAAAACAGAGAGATTTAGTTTTTATTATTAGAATAATATTATTTCCCTTTTCTATTAATTGATAAGACATTGCTTTTGGAATAAAAGGAAAGTGGGAAAACCTAAACCACAAGTCACAAGAGGAGGCAGCCACATATCACTAATCACCATCTTGAATAACAAGAAAAGAGAAAGAAAGAAGTTCAAGTTTCATTCTTCTTCTTCCACAAGTCACAAGAGGAGGCAGCCACATATCACTAATCACCATCTTGAACAACAAGAAAAGAGAAAGAAAGAAGTTCAACTTCTTCTTCTACATGGGAGGATGAGAGGATTGTGGACAAAAGAAGAGACCAAAGTAGACGCTTGGACAAATGAGCAACTGGAGCTTAAAGATGAGGCTTTTTTTTTTTAAGGCCATTACATGGAAACTACATTACATTAGAGAAGGATGAGGACCTTCTAAGAGTAAGACCCTCCCTCAAAATTGGTCTACAATCCGGATGTGGAACTGGAAGAATCACAAATCCGCCCAATATGTGCTGAGCTTCTCTGGCTAGGAAATCGGCACACTTAATTGTTTCTCGTGGTGCATAGTACAGCTCAATCTGCCAATCTGAGAATATTAGTTCTCTCACTGCATTGATTGCAGATCGTAATGGCTGATTATGTCCACTATCTCTCAAGATCAAGTTGAGTACCTCCATAGAATCTGTGTAGGCCCTCACCTTGTGAAACTGATGTTGTTTGCACAACTGCAAACCTGTCAAAAGTCCCGATAATTCAGTAGAAGTGGGGGATTGGTAACCAAGTTGCCTTTGAAATCCAAATACCCACTGGCCATGATCATCCCGGACTACCCCGCCACACGTCGCTGCTCGATATGCGTTGACCGAACCATCAGAGTCAAGTCTAACATATCCCTCTGGTGGTAACTCCCATAAGCTATCTTCCTCCCGTCCAAACTGCAGGAATTGTTGCTTCAACTTCCCAAAGATACTAGACTCCTGAAGATGAAAGATGGTTTGATGAATGACTTCCTGGGGTGGTGCTCGAACTCCTTCCATTACACCTTGACATTTGTTCTTCCACAATAGCCAGCATGTGAGACTGAAAATTTTTGTCCACGGCCATCTCCTAAATCTGTCAAATCCCATGTTAGTTGACATATTCTCCTTAAGCCAAACCTGCAAGTTAGTACAGAAAAATCGAGAACGATGAAATGGTTTAACAAAAGATATCCATACATTTCTGGCAATCTCACAATCTCTCACTATATGTAAAACTGTTTCCTCTCTTTGACACTCAAAAGGACATTCCCCACTGTGATCTAATCCTCTCTGAGCTCGTATAAGGTTGGTAGGAAGTCTCTCATGAATAGCCTGCCAGAGAAAAAATTTTACTTTTTCTGGTATCGGTAATCTCCATACTTTCTTCCAAAGATTCGGTGACTTCTGAAATTTTTGTGTAGACAATAATTTATATACTGCCCGGACACTGAATTGGTTATCAGAAGACGATCTCCAAGCAAAAGAATCAGCTCCACTCCCCTGAGGAGGATGTACCTTATCAATGATGTTAATTACCCAGCGAGGAAGAAATTCACTCCACTTAGCCAGATTCCATCTCCCATTATCCAAGACAAAATCTCTCACTTTAGCACCAGGATCCAGGAGATGAAGGTTTCGATCAACATAAGAAATGAGTGGTTACCAACCTTTAGAGATCTACCCACTCCTTTATAAAATTGTTCCCATACACTGGTAATGCTCTTCCAAATGATGGACTGGTTTGATTTCTTGAAAACCATGGGATATAGCTCATCACCATATCCATATTTTCCTTTTAAACACTGCACCCACAAATCAACAGGCTTAGTTAATAAACCCCAGCAAAGTTTCATAATGTAGGCCTTATTTTGAGTTTGAAGGTCCTTAATACCTAGCCTACCCATCTCTTTAGTCTGAGTAACTTGGTCCCATGCAATAAGATACATCTTTTTCCCTTCTTGATCTTGATTCCAAAGGAAAGAGCGACTGATTTTCTCCAATTCCTGCAAAACTCCTTTAGGAAGGAGAGTTGTTTGCATCTGGTAACTAGGAAGAGCGGCCAAAACGACTTTGATTAAAACCGTTCGGCCTGCCATTGTGAGAAACCTACCCTTCCAATTAGCTAATTTCTTCCTAACCTTTTGAATGATAGGGTAGAAATGAAGTTTAGTGGCTCTCTTGTGCAAAAGTGGAACTCCCAGATATTTCCCAAGATCCCCTGTAAGACCTATCCCCAACCTGTGGGCCAAATCTAAGGCTCTATTAACATGGATGTTCTTAGAGCAGAAAACCTTGGATTTTGTAAGATTAATCCTATGTCCAGAGACCTCACAGAAAGTCCTCATTATCTCTTTCATCATCTCTATCTGGTCAGATGAGGCTTCTCCAACCAATAGGAGATCATCCGCAAAGAATAGATGAGAGATTGTTGGTGAACGACTGTTAAATTTCAAACCTTTCCAAGTCCCATTCCCAACTGCTCTAGTAATCATTTGGCTTAGTCGCTCCATACATAAGACAAATAAGTATGGACTAAGCGGATCACCTTGTCTTAGCCCCCTAGTCGGGCAAAAAGAATTTGATTCTGTGCCATTCCATAAAACTTTCATAGACACCAAAGAGGTACAAGCCATAATGATCTGAATAATCTTATCCGACAGCCCTAAACTAGCGAGCGTGGTTCTTAAGAATTCCCAATCAAGATGATCATAGGCTTTTTCCATATCAACTTTAATTGCTGTAACATCCTTATTTTTAAAATATAATTATAATTTAAAGATAATTATAAATTTAGTAGTAACTTTTTGAAAAAATAAAATAAAATAAAAAAAATTTAAAAAAAAATTAATTAATAAATAATAATATTATAATAATATAATATATTATATTATATTATTATAATATTATAATATTATATATATAAAAGAAGGAGGGGGGCACCGAAAGTGCCTCCACTCCGTGATTAATTGGCGCCATTAGGCGCCAATTATTAATGCGTGGGAGGGGGCGTATTATAAATACCCCCTCTCCCTTCTCACTTCACGCAGATCGTCTGCGTGAAGTGATTGTGTAGAAGACGTTTGGTGTAGGGTGTGACACTCATAGGAGTATTTTCATATATTTGGGGATCAATAAGGTACTCAAATTCTTTTCTGATCACAACTCTTCTTTTATGAAAATGTTCTAAATAATTTTCTCTTTCTTATGATAGTAATTTTGTGTGGATTAGAGAAAATTTTAAGATTAGGATTTTGGACAAATTTGAGTTTTGTTAATATAAGGCTATAGGAATATAGAGGAGGATTAATGATTAATTTTAATCAGGTTACTTTTGTTATGTAGTTGGTATATAATTTTATAATGAATTTTCTATATAATTAATCTAAGAATAATTATATATTAGGCTTTTTATCCGATTAAATTTGGATTAAATAATTTATTTGGAATGTTGGAGGTATTATAGATATTCTAATCGGTTTAGTTTGGTAAATTTTGTTGTATAAGAAATTATAAATTATAATTTGATATTAAGAATTAGATTTTTTATATGATTTTAATTATGTGAGAGTTTCAATTATTGTTTAATAATTATACTATATTTATATAAATTAGAAAAAGAGATTTAGTTATTTTAGAAGGTTGATATTGATGATTATATAATAATAGATATGTTAAAGGTGAAACTTTAATTTGTAAAAATTAAGTGGTTGACGAGAGAGAATGATATAGAGGTTGTTTAAGGATTGTTAAGGAAATTAGAATATTTAAGGATAATAATAGTAGAGAAAAATTTGAGATGAATTGTGTAAATTATTTATTTTAGTATTTCTTGGGGTTAATTGTTACTTAAATTTATAATGTAGAGTTTTCTTGGAATCGGTGATTGTTCGTATTTAGTACTCAAGATAAAGTTAAGCTTGGAATTGAGGTAACCGGGGTTAATTTATTTTATATGCTTGTTTTGGACTGTAAGGTGTTTTCTAAACCTTACTTTCATCTATACCATTTGTATGTGTTTTGAAATATTATGTGTATGTTTGAATATGAACCTAGTTTAGTGAAGCAGTGTATTTTCAAAATTTTATATATGAGCAAAGATATTATTAAAATTGTTACTGTTGTGATGGTGATGATGTTTGAGATGGAATGTTGTAGAAGATATGATAATTTGTATATGTTTCAAGAATTATATTGATATATTGTTTTTCTGTTATGGGATATGGTGGGTTGTGTGGAAGAGATATGGTGAAATTGTGCCCATCGGCTCTCTCATTCCTGGCCTGGATTTTGAGTTGAGTGTTTTGGGCGGACAACTCCCTGTTACGGTATATTGGTGGTGGCATGGGAGGGGCAGTATTCTTGAAGTGACTAGCCAACCTTTGGCCAGGTATACTAGCACTGATAGGCTGTACCACGTCCAGAAGCTATAAGGAGGAGCAGGATGGATGAGTGGGGATGATTTTAACTGTTAAACATATTATATGAAGTTTGATTATTGATAATATTATTAATATTATGTTAGTTAAAGCTGCTTCACTGACTTACAATCTTTTCCTGCATATGTTGTAAATTAATTTTTGGTTACTGAGACTTTATGTCTCACCCCATCGTTATAAATATTTTTCAGGCGAGACCTCTAATTTGGCTAGAGGCCAAGGGGAGCAACCAGAGGCATAGACGTTGAGAATTCTGTAGGCCTCTTGTGGTATTGGTGTTGTATTATTCTCTATATTGCCATTATAGGACATATTATGTTTTCGGAGATATCATATTTACTGTTTGGATAACTGTTTTAATAAATATTTTTGTAGTGGGTTTGTGGGCGAGTTTGTGCCTTGAACTCTGATATGTTTTAAATGGGAAATTGTTTTCGATTATCACTGGTTAACCAGATTTTGTTACGGTTAATTGTTGTTCGGAGAAAGGGTCGTTTCGCCCAAAACACTCAACTCAAAATCCAGGCCAGGAATGAGAGAGCCGATGGGCACAATTTCACCATATCTCTTCCACACAACCCACCATATCCCATAACAGAAAAACAATATATCAATATAATTCTTGAAACATATACAAATTATCATATCTTCTACAACATTCCATCTCAAACATCATCACCATCACAACAGTAACAATTTTAATAATATCTTTGCTCATATATAAAATTTTGAAAATACACTGCTTCACTAAACTAGGTTCATATTCAAACATACACATAATATTTCAAAACACATACAAATGGTATAGATGAAAGTAAGGTTTAGAAAACACCTTACAGTCCAAAACAAGCATATAAAATAAATTAACCCCGGTTACCTCAATTCCAAATAAATTATTTAATCCAAATTTAATCGGATAAAAAGCCTAATATATAATTATTCTTAGATTAATTATATAGAAAATTCATTATAAAATTATATACCAACTACATAACAAAAGTAACCTGATTAAAATTAACCATTAATCCTCCTCTATATTCCTATAGCCTTATATTAACAAAACTCAAATTTGTCCAAAATCCTAATCTTAAAATTTTCTCTAATCCACACAAAATTACTATCATAAGAAAGAGAAAATTATTTAGAACATTTTCATAAAAGAAGAGTTGTGATCAGAAAAGAATTTGAGTACCTTATTGATCCCCAAATATATGAAAATACTCCTATGAGTGTCACACCCTACACCAAACGTCTTCTGCACAATCACTTCACGCAGACGATCTGCGTGAAGTGAGAAGGGAGAGGGGGTATTTATAATACGCCCCCTCCCACGCATTAATAATTGGCGCCTACATACCCCTTCTTCCTCTTCCTGCTCCGCATAGTATGGATGACCTCCTGAGCAATAATGATATTATCACTGCTTTGTCTTCCCACTATAAAACTGCTCTGCTGAGGTTGAACCAGGTAAGACATGGCGTCCTTTAGTCTAGTGACGATGATCTTTGTAACAATCTTGAGAATGACATTACATAGGGATATGGGACGAAAATCTTGCACCGTTTGGGGATTCTCCACCTTAGGTATCAGCACAATGTTGGTATGGTTAATGGCCTGTACTTGCTCTGGGTTCTGCCATATTTCGCGAACCATCTTACATACCTTGTCACCAATGTTGTCCCATTGGGTCTGAAAGAAATGTGCTTGAAGGCCGTCAGGACCTGGTGCTTTGAAGGCACCCATCATGAAGGCTGCATTCTTGATTTCAATATCATCAACCTCTTTGTGAATGAGCTTATAGTCTTGTTGTTGTAATGGTGGAAATTCAGCAATCCAGCTTGAGGAATTCATTACTTGATTATCCTTTGTGTATAATTCCTGAAAAAATTGGCTAGTCATTTGTCTCAATCTTTCTTGATCCCTGATCCAAACTCCATTCTCATCCTGTAAAGCCTCTACCTGCTACTTTTTTCTCTTTATCAAAGTGGATGCATGAAAAAATCTAGTGTTTTTATCCCCCCATTCTAGCCAGTTGCATCTGGCTTTCTGAAACCATAATAGCTCTTCTTGTGCGCTCAGCTTACTATAATCCTGCCAAAGCCTCTGTTCAATTTTATGTAATCCATTTTCAAGGTTATTCTTCCTAGCTCGATCAATTCCTTCTAATCTTCGCAGAGTTTGTTGCTTTTTCCTTGGAATGCTTCCCAAGACTGAACGGTTCCATTCTGTAGCTTCTTGCTTAAATTGTAACACCCCACTGCACCAATCAAGGTTATTCCACGCTTTATGAACCACATCTTTAAAACTATCTTCTAAAGCCCATGCTGGTTGATACTTGAAAAATGTCCTAAATTGTTGGTTAGGCCTTCCTATTCCTTCAGCAACAATGAGGACTCTATGATCAGATTTATAACGAAGCTGGTGAAAAACCTTGCTTCTTGGAAAATCAAGCTCCCATTCTAAATTTCCAAATACCCAATCCAGACGTTCTTTTATACCTTGCTTTTCCCATGTAAAATGCTCTCCCACAATAGGAATTTCTAACAGGTTAGAATCCTTGATACAGTCCGCAAACTGTTTCATCGCTCTAAGGGACATGTGAGATCCACCAATTTTGTCAGATGGGTTCAAAAAAGCATTAAAATCACCAATAACCAGCCATGCTTCATGAATGGAGGATGCAATATCCCTTAATCCCCTCCATAAACTCTCTCTCCTAATGGCAACAGGTTCACCATAAACGAAAGTGGCAAAAAAAGACTTTTGGGATCTCCTATCCAGTAATTTACAATGAATAAATTGGGTATTAGAACATATGTATTCAACCTGAGTGTTATTATCTTCCCAAAAAATCCAAATTCCTCCTGCAAAACCCGAGGCTTCTATTCTAATCCAGTTACTAAAACCTAATTTATGAGAAACTTTATCCGCACGAGAGCCACTGATTCTGGTTTCAAGAAGACAAAGGACCTCAATCTTGTATTTATGAACTATATCTTTAATGGTGCTAGGAAGGGATCGGCTTCCAGCACCTCTACAATTCCAAGAAGCTATAATCATGATTAACTAACCAGATAAAAGAAGTGACCACTCACTGATCAAGATGTTCAATCGCACCTGCATGTCGCTCCCCCTCCACTGGTTGCATTGTATGATCTGCCGAATCTGCATTCATAAAATCATCCCCCACATCGTCCTCAAATTGTGAACAATCAATACTCTATTCATTTTCCTTTTCTTTTTTTCTTGAGATTTTGGATTATGAATTTGTGTTGTCTTGCTGAGATCATTTTAGTTATGTTTAATTAATTTGTTATGCAACCTAGAGGAGCTATAAGCTTATAAGTGGATTAACTTATTGTTTTACTATTTAGTTATAATTAATATTAATTTTGGTTACTTAATCTTATTTAGCTTTATCCAAATAAATTTTTTATACATATTTTTTATATTTTTAGTAATAATATTTCACATTTTTAATACTTATCTTTTTAGTACTTAAGTTTTCAATTTTTGATAGTCATGTCACAGGCTATGTTTTTTATACTCATTTATCATATTTTTATTACTTATTTTTCATTCTTTCAATACTGAAAATAGATCATTGAAAATATTTAATATAGCAACTCTTTAAAAAAAAGATATTGAAAATTATTTGAAATCATAACTTTAGATTTATAAGCTAACAACCAGGTTATTAAATCCGAACTGGACTAGTCAATTTGAATCAAAAACTGGTGAACCGGCCATCTAACTGGTCCAATCCGACTATTAACCTAGGTCAGTATTTTTTTTATTGTTTTAAAATTTAATTCGATTTTTTTATTTTATTCAGAATTTCATATTAATAACTTTGAAATTTTTACTTCCTCATCGATCTGGCCTCGAGTCAGTTTCGGATTATCTCCGATCTGACTCACTAATCCTCAACTCACTACCTCAACCGGTTCAAAGGTCGTTCCGGATTTAATAACCTTGTAAATTACTCTACCAACTAAATCAACCTTTGTTGGAGATGATTTTATTAATTTTGATGAGTTATAATATAAAATGTTTTTGGGTTCTACGGATCTACCCTAGAAACCCAAAAGTTTGAATCAATTGGTCGAGTTTATCTCACATTACCTTTTAATATTTTAATCTTCTACATTTTTAGAAGTGGAATCTTGCGTTGTAAATTAACATTGTTTACTCTATCAATTAGATTTCATTAAGACGTGACAATTTGCTTTGAAGTTTGGTTTGGTCATTACTCATTCATGTAATTGTTACTGTATGGATGATCCGGGAATTGTCCATGTAACACATAGGCGGTTCCTGGTTTTATGTCGTTTGTGAGGGGACAAAAATAAGTGAATCTAATTTGCGTTTTTTGCCATTTCATTTGATTTGTAATTGAGAAATGAATTAAAAGTAGTTTTCAACCTTCCAAGGTGCTTTTTGGATCATTGGTGAATTAGAATCAATATTTGTTTGAGAGTTTTCTCATTAAATTTCGCCATACATATTCTCCCTGGTTATCTTTTGCTCTTCCCAGTCATACTTAAATGAACCTTAAAGCATGTTGGGATCACAATCCATTAACACATTGACTTGCCCTTGAAAATATATATACTGTTATTAGATAAAAATATGGGAAATTTTTCAGCAGATCAAGCATTATGTGTTCAATTTTCATTTTTACTTCAAATCAGTATGAATTTATAGCAAGTCTTACTAATCATAAGTCAAATAGTATAAAGCATCTTTATGATTTGGGAAAGAGAAAATATTGATTCATGAGTTATTCATTCATCTTTGTTGAACACGATATATAATATGACTTTAACAGATTTTGAGTGTTCATAATTAACATTGAAAACTCCAAAGAGACATGCAATTAATTAGGGCAAAAATGTAAAAAAGTGCATTAAATAATTAGACAAAGTGAAATTGTTGCTTGTATATAGAACCAAGTTTATGAGAAAAAATGTTGCTGACCAGTCAGACCAGATGGAGTATGATCTTGTATATCCTTTTATGTTTCACTAATAAATTTATAATTACAATAACAATCTTATCCCACTAGATGAGATCAACTATATGGATTACACAACGCCATTACGTTATCTATCTCTTTTTGTAAAACTTCATACTACTTGATCAATCCTTCTCAACGGAGGGTCCAATCAACCATTACTTAAATTAGAGCAAGAATCCATGGAGAAACTAAGGTAAAAATAAAATCGTAGAACTTCATAAATGCTTTTAAAGGGAGAAAATGTAGAGGGGGGCAAGAAATGCTCAACAAATAGTTTGATCCTCTTTTACGAACTGTGAACATACGATGCAGTTGGCATTATCAGGATCAGGTGGAGGCGGTACAATCTTACGTTCGTTTCTCCTTGGATATATAAAATGTCAATATAAATGGCATAAAATAAATCACCATACAAAATGAAACCTCTTCATTGATATACTCTCAAACTAAAAACACTAAATTTGTATCATGCCAATCACCATGCTAGCATGGATTCTAAATGAAGGATCTCCTTGGAAGATTAAGGGTCAATACTATTATTAGTATTTATAGTTTCATTGATTTTTTATTTTAGTTCCTATAGTTTCAAGTCATTGGTGTTGGTCCTTCTAATTTAATAAAAAATTGATAAGTTTAATGATTGGTCTCCATACTTTGAACGAATTTTGGTTTTGTCTCCTACACCCAAACTCGAACTAAGTCCTTAAGAAACTATAGGAACTAAAACCATTGATTTGAAACTACAGGGATCAAAATCAAAATTCGATCAAACTGAAAGGACAAACAATGATATTAACCAAAGATTAATGTATTAATCACACACACGATAGTGCTTCTATAAAACATCATACGGAAGAGAAGGACTTGCGTAAGAAATCAGTTTGGTAATGGTCATTAAAGATCAGCAACTTCTTGTCACTACAGCAGAAAGAGTGGCGCTAGTTGGGCACAAATTATTAAAACAGTAAAATCGAGCCTTATGTAGTGCACAGAGAGACTAAGAAGCAAAGTAATATTATTCATGACTTATAAATAGTCCAGCTTAAGTTTTCTAAATATATAGTAAGTAGATTCCATCAAACAATAGAAACTAACCAACCCTTTGTATCCATCCACATGAAAAAATCAACATTTTCATGTCTGGCCGGAGTAGCATACCTATTTGGGTTCAAAATTCCAAGCCCCAAAAAAACTCGTGGCTGAGAAACATGTAATAAATGTAAGGGTTAATATAACTTTTGGTCCCTGAAGTTTGATCCAATTTTGGTTTTAGTCCCACAAGTTTGAAATCAGTAGTTTAGGTCCCTGAAGTTTCACCCAATTTTAGTTTTAGTCCCTCAAGTTTGAAATTGGTGGTTTTGGTCCCTGAAGTTTCACCCTATTTTGGTTTTAGTCCCTCAAGTTTGAAAATGACTTGGCGACCCGTTTTTGGAACCCGACCCGACCCGGAAAAAAAAACCAAGTCCTTTTTCAAACTTGAGGGACCAAAACCAAAATTGGGTGAAACTTCAGGGACCAAAACCATCGATTTCAAATTTGAGGGACCAAAACTAAAATTAACTAAAACTTCAGGGACCAAAAACCACCGATTTCAAATTTGAGGGATCAAAACCAAAATTGGACCAAACTTGAGGGACCAAAAATTATATTAATCCTAAATGTAATTAGCAACTATATCTGGCTGCAAAAATAGGATGATGAACAACCTATTCCATTGGCTAGTATATGCAAGTACAAACAATCAGTCCAAATATATATATATATATATATATGCAAGTACAAACAAGGGCTCGTAAATTTAATTCTGCAGATAACAATCATTGTGGGGAACAAAAACTCATGTAATATAATTTTACCTTACTGTTTGATTTGATTCACTGCAGGCCCATGGCGCGCTATATTTCAAGCAAAAATCTTTCGTTCCATCTTCCATCCACAAGACATCCATAATGAAAAGGCATCCCAATAAAGTCACTTGAAGGGGATTGCACAGATAGCATTAGAGCCAATATCAAGTAAAAATATAAATCATTTTACAAGGAAATGCATTTCCTAAAAGACAAACCCTGCATCAAATAGATTTTGCATTCTGCACTGCTTGAAATTAACCCCATTGTGCAAGTTTCTGTGTGCACAATGAGCCAGTGTCTGAAAAACTTTGCTCGACAGTCACTAGCCAGATTTCAATTTTTTTCTTTTGCAGTATAACCAATTTCATGTCGACTTGAACTCTACATAATTAAGGTCAAATAATACCAATCATCATAGGCTAATACCCAGAACCTCTCAAATCAAGAAAATTTGGGAAATTTGCAGACACTAAGTTCAGGTCAAACTACAATGGGTTTTTCAGAATTCCAGGACTTACTCATCAACAATCAACAATCAGCAATCAACAAATGTCAAGATAAAAATCATACATACTAATTCTATGGTCAAGGGTTTTTTTATTTTGAGTTTAAAATCTAATTTTTAAACTTGATTCAAGTT
Source organism: Inga oerstediana (assembly GCA_963210345.1). Lineage (NCBI taxonomy): Eukaryota > Viridiplantae > Streptophyta > Magnoliopsida > Fabales > Fabaceae > Inga > Inga oerstediana. The sequence goes on from OY723401.1 coordinate 71,102,001, forward strand.
TAAACATGAAGTTCAGGCAAATTATCTGCAAATGTTTCACTGCAATATATGGTAAATTTGTTATATAAAAAATTCGGAAAGAAAAGAAAGAACTGATTTAAGCCCGCCTTAGTTGGGATCTGCAAGCAACAGATTCATGCGGTCAGATGCATCTTGTTGATAACTGAATCAAGAAATGTCAACGAGTATTGAAACATTGAATTGATTAACTATAACTAACAGTTTATAACCATAGTTGACAGACATAATCTGAGAAAGTATGCAACAACTTCTAGTTAGATATATCATGGGTGTGTTTGGATTGGTGATTGGATAAGTGACTTATTTTTATTTAGACTTATGAAATCTTGAAATTGGAAAAAAATTAGATTGGGTAAAATGATGAGTATTTGAATTGGTGATTGGATAAGTAACTTATGTAAAAGTGAATGATGTTTGGTTTGGCTTTTATATAAGTGGTTTTTGTATTATTTAAGAGAAAAAATTATAAAAATTATGAAAAATGAAAAAATAAAGGAGTACTTGTGAAAAAAGACCTCATTGGCAACTTAATTGTCAAATAGGACCTGAGAAGATATCTACACACTAAGAGATTTTTTCACAATTTTCTCAAAAATTAATTTTGAAAATTTGGCAATGGTACAATATTAAATAAAGTTATATCAAACTCTAATTTAAATATTAAATTCTAACTCATATTTTCACATAACTCAAAATCTAACAAAATAAACCGATTAAAACCTCAATAATACTTTCAATAATCCAAATGAGTTATTTAAACTAAATTTAATTGGTAAAAATACCATATAGAAACTAATTTATGACATGTTTATAAAAAAAAATTGATTATAAAATCATAAAACAACTAAATAATAAATCTAAACTGATTAAAATTAATTATTAATTATTCTCTACATTTCTACAGTCATATATTAACAAAACTTTAAACTTGCCTAAACTCTTATCCCAAAGTATTCCCAAATTATTGGATAACAATGCTTGAGGCTATGCTGCAGTAATTAATGAAAGACACACACCACACAAATACATGAACTCTCTCAGTACCAGTAACGGTAAAAATTACATCCATAACAAAATATGTATAAATTCATTAAGGCATATGCAAATGCAACTGAGGTGAGATGAAATTCACATAACTTTCAGGTGAAATGAAGATATCAGAGGCAGAACAAAAGTATCTATTGACCAAAAAGTCAAGGTCAGAATTACAATGATATTATAATATGAATATTCCTATGCATCACATCCTGCAGGGACTAATAAAATAAGGATAGGTTCCCGTATCATCTATTAACTCAACAGCCTCATTATTGTTGTTTCAAGATTTTGCCCACTGTGGATTAACGTCAAAGGACACTTAAATGATGACATCTCTTCGCCTAATTTAAGAGAAAATATGCACCACCAGGAATGTCTTGAACTTCAAAAATCAAGCTACCATCCGTTGAGGGACTTGTAATTGCTGTTGACTTGATTCCTCAACATGAGGAGGGGGTCCAGATGGGGGCTGATAAGGTCTGGCAGCATCAACTGAAGGTCCAGAGACTGAATAATTTGATGGTGAAATTTGAGCTGCTTCCCCAGAAGATGGATAATGTTGCCCTGCCATTGGACATAAAACTAAAAATTACAAACCAAAAAAAAAGTGCACATCATCTTGCCAAAATGTTATTGAGTAAATTAACTCATTAAGAACTATTGATCCAACTGATTATTCAGGAACAAGTGTAGCCTAAGGAACGATACCTGAGGGTGTATAATATGGTGATGACATTTGAACTGGCTCCCCAGGCGATGGATAATGTTGGCCTGCAGGATGAGGTGGAATCCTTGATGTTGGCATGTGAGGGCTAGCCATTTGATGAGATGCACCCCATGAAGGTTGATGTGTACCTGTCATTTGAGAAGGCTGTGGTGCATGCGGCTGTCCCATTATCGCAGATGGAGGTGCAGAAAATTGGCCAGCAGGATAAGATGAAATTCCAGATGCTTGCATATAAGGGCCAGTCATATGATGAGAAGCACCCCATGAAGGATGATTTGTTGCTGCCATTTGATTAGGCTGTGTGGGGTGCATCTGTCCCCTCATCTGAGGAGGAGGCACAGAAGACTGATTCTGTAGTTCTGTCATCTGAGGAGGGTAATTAGCTGCTGGTGGTGGCCGGTATGGAGGCCTTGGTCCAGAGGGACGAGGATTGTGTGCCCATCTATTCATGCCAAGAAGTCTCTCAATCTCCTCACCCCTCCCAGCTTTCCCAAAAACTTCAGTTACAAATTCCTTCAATGCAGGAGTTACCCCCACACCATACCGCATAACTTCATCCAGCAAATCACGGCCTTTATCTAATAAGCCTTCCCCACAGAGTCCCATTATAACAACCTCATAGCAAGAAGGTTCTGGCTTGGGATCTTTTTCTCCCATCTTACTCAAAATCTGTGCACAGTCAACAGCTTTGCCATTCTTCATCAATTCATCAAATACCCTATTACCAAAGCTAGCAACCACCCTCAGACCAGCATCCACCATTCTGTTAAATACCCTCAAAGCATCATCAATCCTTTCCGTTTTCAAGTAGGCCTCAATCAAAGTCCTATGGGTTGGCACATCTGGGCTTAGTGATTTTGAGCACAATTCTTCAAACAGAGTTTCTGCCTCTGATAGCATCCCATTCTCACAACATTTAGCAATGATATTATTGTAGCCTGCAACATCCATGGCAAAAGGCCTGGAATTTGCCTTAGTCCCGACCTTCTTAAATGTCGCAAGGGCTTCTGAGAACTTCCCAAGCTTAAAACACTCATTGACCATTATATTAAATGTATCCGAGTTAACAGCTTGGAAATTTGGTGGGGTGTGGTTGTCTAACATCTGTTCGAACAAAGCCCAAGCCTCTTTTTCTCTACCATGCCTAAGCAAGACCTCCAACAGAACATTGCAAGTTGCTGGAGTCATCCTAAACTGTCGATCCATTAATGACCTATATGATTCCATAGCCTCCTTACCTCTCCCCTGATTGAAGAACCATTCCATGTAAGTTGCATTAACAACTCCATCATACACCAAACATCTCTCCTTAAGTTCATCAAAAAGCTCATTGGCCTTCTCCAAATTTTCCAGGTTTAAAAACCCAGAAATCAAATTATTATAAACTAAAGAATCTGCACCGTGCCCTTTATTTAACATTTCACGCAAAAGGTCAACAGCTTCACCAATCCGACCAGCATCAATCAAACCTTTGGTAAGGTGTCGATAAGTCACTGGAGACGGGCTGAATGGCGCATTCGCCATGATATGGCGATAAACCTCAAGACCCACATCAACTCGGCTCTCATCACAATGGGCATTAATCAAATTGTTGTAAGATACAATATTGGGCACTATATTGGACTGGTTGAAGAAAAACTGGAATAAGGAAATGGCATCGTTATACCTCTTAGCCCGATACATGGCAGCAATAATGGCATTGCAGGTGAAAACAGTGGGGCGCGTCCTGGAGAAAACAGAGTGACGCGCGACTGCAGAGGCAGCATCGAGGTCACCGGCGCGAATAAGAGACTGGACGCGATTGTGTAGGCTTAGGCGTGGTCCTACCAATGCAGAAGTGGAATCAGGTAGGCGTGGTGCGTTAGGGTCACGCGAGGCAGATTGCTGCGGAGGGGGGCGAATCGCATTCAGGGGCGGCTCGATACGGAGGCGGCGCTTCCGGCGTCGGCGCTCAGCGGCAGCTTCTTCGGCGGAGGAAAATGCAAAGGCACGGTTTTGTGAGAGGTGAAATGGGTTAATATTAGCGTTAAAGTTCACATATTGGTTATGGTGGAGGTGGTTTTGAGAAGTGATTTCGGAGACGGAGATACGGCGGAGGGAACGCAGGAGAAGGCGGTAACGCGACATGGCTTCGTTGGAAGAGAGAGAGTGAGGGAGTGAGCAATCTCCTGTCCCAGACGAAAGAGCGCGCGAGCGATCCACCCGATAGTCGATAGATAAACCCTAGCAAGCCAGAGGGTTAACTCGGAGTAGATGAAGCGTAATGAGGAGATTATTACTATAATTAATTAATTAATAATTTCATGAATTTTTGTACCTAAATAATTTCATGGATTCTGGCAAAATAAAAGGGAAAATTCCATTAAAATACCACTTGAAATTATAAAACTCACAAAACATCATTAACACTTACAAAAGATAGATAAGAAATGGGGTGGGAATTTGGGTCTTTTATGTTTGGGATAACTGACAAAACTGTCACTTCTTTTCAATCATCTCCCTTCTTTGTCTTTCTCTCTCTTTTTCCTCTCGTCTCTTTCCTCTCTCTTTCCTTTGTTTCTGTATCACTGGAACTGATAAGAAATTCTTTGATTATTGCTAATGGAGATAAAAGTTCCTTTGTTCCTCCTACTTCTATCAAGCAAGCTGATGAGATGATAAGAAATGAGCTTCTAAACTGGAACACAACAATGCCAAGTATCCACTTGATGAGAAAGTTAATAATGATAGGAAAAAAGGAATCAAGCGTGATGCGAATGGGTCTGCTGTTGTCCATCTGATTGAAGATTTTGATGAAGATGAAACATAAAAAATTACTGGTTTGCAATTTCATGTGTATTGTAGTTGTTGTCATACAAAATTTAATTTTTTGTAAATGTCAATATTGTATTTATCATTACCATTATTATTTTTGTTATTGTGACAATTTATTGTAAGTAATATATATGGGAAGGACATATTTTTTTGGGGTAGATGACTGATATGCATTAGATGTAGTGGAATGAGTAATGTTCACAAGTCATCTGACCATTTGCATGACAATTGTTGTCATGAACATTTTTTGTTTTTTGTCAAAGCCATTGCTTCACTTATCATTATCATTACAAAACTTGTCAATATCATTGACAAAATTAGTCAACGCATTTACTCATTTTTTCAGTACCTAATAATTTTGTCAAAATCATTACAATTTTTGTCAAAATCATTAATATTTTAGTCAATCTAATTACTTAATTGGTCATAGCCCAAAACTCTTGGCCAATCCTTTCACACATTTTGTCAAAACCATTACGAATTTTATCAAAATCATTAATGTTTTAATTAATCTCATTACGAAATTGGTCATAATCCAAAACTCTTGGCCAATTTTGTAACACATTTTATTAGTACTTATTGATTTTATTAAAACCAATACGAATTTTATCAAAATCATTACTATTTTAGTTAATCTCATTACTTAATTGGTCACAACCCACAACTCTTGGCTAATTATTTCACACATTTTGTTAGAATTTATTTATTTTATTGAAACTATTACAATGTTTGTCAAAACCATTATTCATTTAATCAATTCCGATACTCAATTTGTCATAGTCCCCACCTTTTGCCAACCACTTTAACACATTTGGACGTCATACAGTACTTACAAAAACAATTCCCACAGCCTAGTATCCTTAGTACTCTCTTGCTTGTTAATGGGAATGACAAGTTTAGTAATAGTAATGACAAGTTCAGTTATGCCGTTAATAAAAAACCACAAATGTTCATAACAACAACTATTACGCAAATGGTCAAATGGCTTGTAGACATCACCTACACCTAATGCATACAACTCATGAACCCCAAAGAACATGTTCCTTCACGTCTACATTACTTATAAAAAAATGTCACCATTAACAAAAATTGTAATGGTAATAACAAGTATAATATTGGAATTTATAAAAGACCAGATTCTTTATGACAGCAATTACCACATACATAGTCAAATGACAAGTTAACATTACTTATTTCACTTACACCTAATGCATACAGGTCATGAATCCAAAAGAACATGTTCATTCATATACATTTTACTTACAATAAACTGTCACCATTAACAAAAATAGTAATGGTAATGACAAGTACATTATTGAAATTTACAAAAAATCATATTCTTCATGATAGTGACTACCACATACATAGTCAAATGACAAGTGAATATTACGATTCTACCTGCACCTAACATTTTCTTGTCATTCCCACCATACAAGATATTTTTTCCCTATACAGTACTTACAAAAATGACACTCACAACCCAATATCCTTAGTATTTGTTTACTCTCACTCTCCTTCAGGCTACTATGCAACGGATTGCACCCACCATTGCTGATTTGGGGACACCGATGCCAACTGTGACAGTTTGAGGAAGAAGTTGCAGCCCGTGATGCACAGCCACAGCCTAATATCCTTATTACTCGTTTACTCTCACTCTCCTTTATGCGAGTATGGGACGGATTGCACCCACCGTAGCTGATTTAGGGACGCCGACGCAGACTGTGAGAATTAGGGGAAGAAGAGGTTGTTTTTGAAAGGGCAGAGGATGAAGAAGTGGAGTCTTAACATTTCTTTTGTTTTGAATTCATGAAGTCTTGAGGGCATTTTGGTCTTTCAGCCAAAATATCAAAAACTCAGATTCCCACCCCATCCTTTATCTGCCTTTTATAAGTGTTAATGGTGTTTTGTGGGTTATGCAATTTCATGTGGTATTTAATTGTCATTTTCCCAAAATAAAATTAGGGAAAGTTGAGCAAAAAATGCCAGAGTATGTGTATAAAAGTTTTTAATATGGGGCTTTTCCCCGTTTTTCCCGTCAAACTTTAACTAATTGTCAATATAAGAAAGGAAAACTAGGAAAAATCCTCCATTAAAAATAAAAGACACTTAAATATCACTTGAACTTCCAAATCCCAAATTGATTTTATTGATAATAAAAATAATGGGATTGACAAAAAGAGTATAACAATTGATTACTCAATTTTTGGAAAATCACTGCTTTGAAATTTTAAAGTTCAAGCGGTATTTATCTGTCTTTCTCAAATTTTTTTATTTGAGAATTTTTATTAGTGAAAAGGAACAAACAAATTTTTGGGAAAAGATACTTAAATACCACTTCAACTTCCAAAACCCAAAAAATCCCATTAAAACTTTCAAGGGATGGGGTGGGAATCTAAGTTTTTCATGTTTTAACTTAAAAGCCAAAATGCCCTTAAGACTTACTTAAAGACCAATTGAGCAATGTGATTAACTAAAACAATAGTGTTTTTGAAAAAAATTGTAATGGTTTTGACAAAATCGATAAGTACTGACAAAATGTGTGAAATGATTGGCTAAGAATTGTGGGCTATGACTAATTGAGTAATAAGATTAACTAAAATAGTAATGGTTTGATAAAATCAATAAGTACTAACAAAATGTGTGAGATGATTGATAAAGAGTTTTGAGCTATGACCAATTAAGTAATGGAATTGACTAAAAAATTAATGATTTTGACAAAATTCGTAATGATTTTGACAAAATGAATAAATACTGACAAAATGTATGAAAGGAGTGGCCAAGAGTTTTAAGCTATGACCAATTAAGTAATGTGATTGACTAAAATAGTAATAATTTTGATAAAATTTATAATGGTTTTAACAAAATCAATAAATACTAACAAAATGTGTGAAAGGATTAACTAAGAATTTCGGTTACGACCAATTGAGTAATGGGATTGACTAAAATATTAAAGATTTCGACAAAAATTGTATTGGTTTTAACATAATCGATAAGTACTGACAAAATGAGTAAATGCATTGACTAATTTTGTTAATGGTATTGACAAGTTTAATAATGGTAATGACAAGTGCAATGATGATGTTGACAAAAAACCAAAAATGTTTATGATAGCAACTTTCATACAAATGGTCAAATGACTTGTGAATATTACTTATGCCATGTACATCTAATGCATACAAGTCATCCACCCTAGAGAACATGTCCTTCTCATATAAATTACTTACAATAAATTGTCACCATTTACAAAAGTAATAATGGTAATGACAAGTACTGTATTGACATTTACAAAAAATCAGATTCTGTATGACAGCAACTACAATACACATAAAGCGAACATTTGAAACTCTTAAAAATATGAAGATGCAGTTATTTAGAATTGTGAGAAGACCAACTTTAATGCCAGAAAGAATAGACTATAGATTAGGAATTTTTTTTGACATTTCATTTATTCTTTGAGACTAAGGGTTTCTTAGTTCAACTTCTGATTGTTTTCTTCAAGAATGGATTCTGCATCCAATTAACTCTCGTAACGATATGCAAAGAGAAGAAAGAGGGTTCTCTTTACATGATTGATATGCAGAAGCTAATTTACGCTAGAGAAAAAGAAAACAGCAGATTCATTCTCTATTTTATTTTCTTCTGCTAGATTCACACAACCGGACTTAGAACAAAGCTAATGTAACACCCCAAACTGTAACACTCCAAATTTTATATTCACTAAATATATTGTAATTATTTGGGTAAATTCAATAAAATGATGAATATTCATGAATTTGAAATTTATGAATTTTATAAATGTTGATTTTCATGAGAAATTGGGCAAAAATAATTATGAAATTAATTTGGGTAATTTTAAAAGCCCAATATTAACGTCCAAAGTAGAGGAATACAAGAAAATAATATTTGGTTAATACTAATGTTAATTTTGGTCATATGATATTAGAAATTAAAGGTAAACAATGTTTTCGGTGAAATCGCCTATAAGGCAGTGAGTTGGTCATGTGGTTTTGGAAGACCAAATGATGAACAAAAATTATGAAATTTTACAAGATGAAATTAGACACCCCAAACTTTAATTTGATAGGTCATATGAATTATTTGAAGCTATATGTAAAAAGATATGAATTTTTGAAGTTAGCCTAGAAAAACTGGAAAGTTTCCAGAGCAACATCCAAAGATGGACTTTCTGGGAATTGTGTGCTTTCAAATGGCTAAGTCTATATTTTTTTTTTAAACTAGACTTAATAAGAGTGTCATAGCCTTTGGAATCACTCCAATTCGATTTTTCTAGAATTAGCTATGATTTTCCAAAGTTTGAGCAGAAAATCTACCATAAATTTCTGAAATTCTAAATTGTTGGAAATTAAATTAATAATTAAATAAAATATAATATATGATATTAAATATCATCATCCTCCTTTCTCCAACCCATTTTCACGTATAGCAGCTGAATATAGAGAGAGGACGTTTGGAATTGTAAAGAGAGAAAGGAGAAGAAAAATCATAAGGTAAGCCGATTTCTCCGACGATTTAGCTCATAATGCGTATAACTCCGACCCTAAGCTACTCTTCTTTATTCTTTAAGGTTTGGAAGCTCAAAAATCTGTTGTTTAAAGGTTAGGGTTTCAGCCATATTTGGGGAAAAGCTAGTGGGAGCTTGAGGTAACTTCCAAATCTTCATATATTAACTATTTTGGCTGCTGTAGGCAATATAATCGGTGAAATTTCGCCAGATTACCATTGGTTTTAAATTTTGGAAATGTATGTGCCTAAGGGTTATGCTGACTAATTTTAGTTCAAATGGTTGTTATAACTTAATTAAATGGTTAATAAAGTGGTTAGGAGTATAAAGGAACGCGTTTACGGAGCCGAAATCACAAAACTCCGATTTTTCCTAAGAATACCATAATTTCGACCAAGGATGTTAGAGGGTCTTAGAGTTGGATTTTCAATGATTTGATGGTTCCATTGGATTCAGGAGGGAAAAATTAGGTGTGGTTACAGTTAGGCACTTTTTCGGAAAAGGTCGAGAAAGCATACTTACGAAAACACCCCTGAAATCCTAAAATAGGGGCTGTCAAGGGTATTTTCATAATTTTACAATGAATTTAGTAATTCCGAGTACAGATATGGATTCTTTGGATGAAAATATGTTAGAATAGTCCATGTCAACATTTTGGAAAAAGTACAGCCGGACCGAGTACGGCGGGGCTGGGCCGGGGTCACGGGGGCATTTTGGTAAATTTTTACCATAGGCTGATATAACCACAATAAACACTATGGAAGTGTCTAAAATAATACATGGATAGGTTATAACCTATTTCTTGTACATTTGGTTTTTTAGGACTGAGTTAGGAGCTTGGAGTTGGCACATTCCACGAGGCGAGCATCTCGAGGTTAAAAAGGGTTGAGGTAGGGACTACTATCTCTCATATACTACGTGATTAATTGTATGTTATATGTTACTATATTTCGTGATATGAATGCGTGCTAGAGGCATAGTACCTGGTTGTGGTTCGGTGCCCAGCCAAGGTATATCGAAAATCCTAGCTGTGGTCGGTGACTTGGTTGAGGTACATGTAGGGTTCTAACTCGATGTTTGGCCCTGAAACTTGTATATACATATTAATCGAATTGAACTTTCATTTTGCCTAATATGATGCATTGCATATTTAATTTTCACATTTTATATGTCGATAGTATGTTTCTACTGGGATTCTTAGGAATCTCACCCCTTTTCTAAATCAAAATGTATCAGCGGGTGCCAGCGATTCAGAAGGCAAGGACATAGTTAAGGAAAACTGATAGACACGTTTCCCAAGACACAGCCGATGGTTATATTTAGCCTGTACTTGGAATATTTTGGGATATTCTATACATATTTGTAATTATTAGTAAATTTTGCTCTGTTAATGTCTGTCTATAAACAAATACTTATTATCAGTATAACTGTACTTTTCTGTTTGCCTATGAAGCTTGTTCATTATTGCCCTGTTCATATCAAAATGGAAACGGGTGTTGACAGCTAAGCCAAGAGATTCACATAACTGAGTGATTTGGGACTTAGCTTGCTGCAATTGGGAGATGAAATCGCCAACCAGTTCAACTAAAAACATGATGGTGATGAGAGGGGAGAGAGAGAGAGAGAGAGAGAGTCAAAGGAGGAAGATAATTGAAAAGAAGGGGTAGTTAGTCATTTATCCCAAACATTTAAAACTCAGATTCCTACTTGATCACCTCTATGTCCTTTCCCTTATTCATGTGACCTTTTGGGGTTTTTAAAATTCAAAAGGTATTTTACTATCATGAAAGTTGTTATCATGAATATTTATGGTTTTTTGTCAACGTCATCACTGTACTTGTCATTATTATTACTAATCTTGTCAATATCATTGACAACATTAGTCAACGGGCATTTACTCATTTTGTCAGTACCTAACAATTTTATAAAAAATAATTAATGTTTTAGTCAATCACATTACTCAATTTGTCATAGCCTAAAACTCTTGGCCACTTCTCTCACACATTTTGTTGGTACTTGTTGATTTTGTCAAAATCATTACGAATTTTATCAAAATCATTAATGTTTTATTCAATCACATTACTCAATTGGTCATAACTTAAAACTTTTAGTCAATCCTTTCACACATTTTGTCAATACTTATTGATTTTGTCAAAACCATTATAAATTTTGTCAAAATCATTAATGTTTTAGTCAATCACATTACTTAATTGGTCATAGTCCAAAACTCTTTGCCAATCCTTTCACACATTTTGTCATTATTTATTGATTTTTTCAAAACCATTATGAATTGTGTCAAAATCATTAATGTTTAGTCAATCCCATTAGTCAATTGCTCATAGCCCAAAACTCTTGACCAATTATTTTACACATTTTGTCAATACTTATTGATTTTGTTAAAACCATTAGGAATTTTGTCAAAATCATTAATGTTTTAGTCAATCCCATTGCTCAATTGACATAGCCCAAAACTCTTGGCCAATTCTTTCACACATTTTGTCAGTACTTATTGATTTTGTCAAAACCATTACAATTTTTATCAAAAACATTATTGTTTTAGTCAATCTCACTACTAAATTGGTCTTTAAATGAGTCTTAAGGACATTTTGGTCTTTAAGTCAAAACATGAAAAACCTAGATTCCCACCCGATCCCTTCTCTATCCTTTGCAAGTTTTAATGGGCTTTTCTGGGTTTTGAAAGTTGAAGTTGTATTTAAATATCTTTTTCCCTAAATTTTTATACACAAAAGGTATTAGTACTTTGTAAATAGGGAAAAGAATAGTTTAATGAAGAAACTTAATTCTTAAAATAGAGATAAATCTAGTTCATTAGAAAGTTCTTTCATCTTGTATTAGATCAAAGTATTATCCTTACCTCATTAATATTTATTCTCCAACCTTCGAAATTACAAGACTCATTGTTTGAATCTGTAACATATTAGGCTATCTGACAATGATATTTAAAAAAAAAAAAAAAAAGTAAACATGCCCATATCATACGATATGCATTCTATATTTATGCATACATATCAATTTATGCAATTTAAGCCATTTGTATCATTCAAATTTTGGCAATAGCATCACAAGTGGAGAGAGCTGACTGTTTAAACATGAAAGAGCTTCGAGTGTTTAAATACAAAGCCTGGAATCCGTGTTTGTGTAAATTCAGAAAGTCTTTGCATGAGCTGCCCTCAATTAAGCCTAACAATACTTGAATCTGATATAGTTAGCTAGTGAAAAAGAAGAAGAATAAAAGATATCTCAGCTGTTTGCACTTTGCAATGATATAATACTCACGCGTAACATTTTTTGTTCAATAGTATTTTGGCGTTAAGGAAAAAAAAAATTAATTGTAGACCATTATAAACATTTTGTCCATGTTGTTTCAACATTTACACCAACTTTTTAATCACCACCACCTCCATAATTAAAATATCTTGTTTTCTTTCTACAATCATCAATCATATAGCATCATTAACTAATTTCAAGTATTGTTGAATCAAAAAATGGCACAATATATTTCTTCATTCAAAAGTCAAATACGTGTCCTACATGCTATTAAATCCATTTTATTTGATCAAGCAGCGTGTAATATACAAAATGGATCAAGCAGCGTGTAATATACGGTACATATCTAACTATTATAATAATAATACTTCCAAGATTATTTGTTATTTTCAAAAGTAAAAAAAAAATGGTACAGACAACAAAGTTGAAATAGAATATTAAATTTATATGCAAACAAGGTGGCTATCATCAGACTTGAAAATATTATGTTATGTGCCCCTTCTCTGCCACTTTCAATGGGGGAAAATTGTCAGGAAATTTCTGAATTCAGTTTCAACAGAAAAATGGAGGTACTTACTAACATGTTGATTGAGGAAGTAAGCGACCTCATCCCCACAAGGATGAGAACATAAGTTTGAATATCAGGAAACACACTTGTTAGAAAAAGATGAAAACACCTTACGCTCTAAACTTCAAAAAAGATTATACCCTTGACAAAAAAGGAAAAAGAAAAAAACAAAAATGGAGTTGCTGACCAGTGGGAAACTTGTAAGATAGTTAACCCAGGACCTGACTCCAAGGGCAACTATTTATGAACAATTGAATGAATAGACTTGATAATGATACAAGTGATACGTACATATCTAGTAGTACATGTAAAGAAGCTGCTTTTTACTATGAAACTTACATAAGGTCCACTACTGCTATTACTACTACTACTACTCTTAGTTATGTGAATGTGCTACAAAACTGAGGTCTCTTTCTAGACAAGAAAGTGATGATAGATATTTAGCTAGCTGCATGAATGAATGAATACTCAATCAAGCATTTGTACAGCCTTTTTTTATACACAATTAGCCGAAAGCACAAGCGGAGCCAACTCCTTATGGCCCAAGGATGAGAATCACATACTTGTGTTAGCAGTGTAGAACTTCATTCTTCATAGAGCTACAAGTTGTCTTCAATCTCGTCAGGTACATGCAACTTCTCAATTGCAGCCTAGGATATGAGAAAATAACAAGCATTCATGTTGGGTAAGTATAATAGAAGCATGAATTTAAGTAATTAGAATCATAAGATAAATTTCTGGACTAAAATAAAATGGTTAAATCTTGAGTTATGATTATCAACTTGAGGCCACTGAGGTTTAGTCAGCTTGAGAAAATGCTTTACTCAACGACTTGCAAGAAATTTCCTCTGGTTCTAAATTTTGTTTACTTAAGTTCAGGGTTGTTTTGTCGTGTATTAAAGTTTAAGCGCTAATTCTATAATTGAATCTTAGTCAATGAGGTAAGACGTAGTTTCTCCATATTAAAGAAGAAATGACAAGTTTTAGTGCATCCACCTAAGTCCTAATCACAATCAGAAGAACCAGTAAACTGCAAAAATCGATGGCAATTTTAGAGCAAAGGATTTGTTGTTGTAAGGAATTACCTTGATGGCAGCTGCATCAGTTGCAGACGGTTTCAAATCCAAAGCCATGCCATAATGAAGCATTGCCTTCTGATGCATGTTACGCCTCTTATAAATCTTGCCCATCAAAGCGTAGACACTACTTTCACGAGGAGCATACTCTTTAAGTTCCTCTAGGACTTCCAAAGCTTCATCAAATCTTTCCAAGCTCATGAGTATATTGGCCTTGTGATACATAGGAACAGGGTTTTTCTTATCCGCTAAAATAGCCCTCTCCATGATCTTCAACGCTTCCTCACTTCTCTATCAAATCATAGAAGCATGATTTTAGAATGTTGGGTATAAAAAAATTCAAACATGAAAAGCACTCCTGAAATCAGTCTGCAAGAGATTAACCTTTAAAGCATGCAAAGCAGTACCAAGGTATGACATTATAACAGAAGAGCGAGGATTAATTTGGAAAGCCACCCGAAAATGATGTTCAGAGAACTCAAACTTCTCCTGGCGAAGATATACCATCCCAAGTCCATACCAGGCATTGTAGTGTCTTGAATCAACACTGAGTGCACTCTGGTAGCACTTAATTCCATTCTCAAAATCTTCAAGTGCTACATGCCTACAGTCAACAAAATACTGGACCATAGAGTTGCTGGAGAAAAATATGAAAATTATAAACAATCTTGAATAAAAGAAACATGTTCATACTCATGTCCACAAAGGGTGTGTGCATATGCAAATCGGGGATTCAGTTGAACAGCTCGCTGGAAATTCTTCAGCGCAGTTTCATGATCTTTCTGTAAGCTGTAGCAATTACCCATGGCGCACCTACCAGAGCATTCAATTCAAAAGAATAAATCACAAGTGTTATTGCAGAAGCCAGAAATAGACAAAGCTTTCCAGTTCAGCCAGACAAAATATATTTACACTAACATCAGTAGCAGCAACAAACAGATAAAATCCTGGTGCCCTAATACTGTGGTGTCAGCATCACATCACAGAAGAATTATGCACATTTTTGTAAATGCAGTTTGGAATTTTAGCTTCCAGCAGGGAGAGAAAAAGATGTTTTAAGCCTTTTGGCAATATGAAGAAAAATTAATGGTAACATTGAATTCAAGAAAAATAGAAATTTCACACACCAAATCACAATTTCAATATGCGTATATGTGGTATGACATCTCTAAAGAAAAATGCACATTTTTCTAAATCCGGGTAAAGGAGGAGGGTTGTGTTAGACTCCGACAGCCAACATAAAACCCTGTCGAATTTTATATGAACATGGATCAACGAAGAAATTGTTGTTGTTGTCGTCTAAGTAAAGGGCGCAGTTCCACACATGCACCCACACACAGATCTTTTGGGCCTTGTGGCAAAATGGTGAAGAAGAAATATCGGTGAAAAGATGAAATTTATACCATCAAATAATCACAAGACAGTTCAACATGCCTACCAGGATTGAGGAGCTAAGCGGTCAGTTGATATCAGTTCCTGTGCGAGATAACTTAACTTCATATCTTCCTTTAAATGCTGCAACAGTAGAAAAAGTCATCTCTACAGGTAATGTCAAGACTATAGAGCATCTAGGAGATACGAGTATCTTGAAAATTTGAATGAAACTCAAGTCGATAATATTTGTAACAAGTTGAGCATGATTAACATCAATAATTCAACTTGAAAAGTGTTATCAGATATCCCTATATATAATCTTGTAATCAGTATTGACCCAATTAAAAGGAGCCCCATAACTATAGGCAAATTACTCAGTAATATAGATTTCCTCTCCTAGAGGGCAGAATGTTGTATATAGAGAGAGCTATTCTTATGAACAAAAACTTTGAATCATTTGTTACTCTGATTCTCAGGAATGAAGAGAGCACGGAAGGAATCTGCAAAGGGGTCAAAGGAGAGTTGCAATGAAGCGAACGGTGCCCTTATTTAGGCCAGCTACCCCCTTAAGTAGATGCGACAACCCTTTTGAAATACAATGGCTAAATTCAATAAAGCGTGAGCAATGGGATCCTACTCAAATTCTCGTTCAGTCCTGGTATAGAGGGAGCTTGGATCCTGTTTTATGATTTCTAGTGATTATATTCCTAAATTTGTTCAAATATAACCTCATGGGCTTTTAGGGACAAATGTCAACGTGAATGATAAATGAGAAGACAAGTTACTAGTAAGTTACTTAGGTAGTCAGTTTGAGTTGTTTAGCTAACCACTTTCTCTATAACATACCGGTGTACTGAGGGATGAAGAGGGCAGGTGTGTTGGTTGATGAAACTCTTTTCATCTAAAATCTCCCACTTCCTATAATTTTTCATCTCTCTTTTTTTCATGACATTCTCAAGGAGGAAATATAGAAAGAGAAATCAGCAAGCATTACTTGGAATTGGTATTATCCACAATATATTATATTTTACTCACATAAAGAACTGTTGAGTATATATCCATTCCTTCCAAGCTATAAGGTGTAATCTGACGAGCATGACGAAAGGCCTGATCAGCTTCTAAATAATCAACTAATTCAAAGTGTGCTTTTCCAACCTGCAATAGAACATAACAAAGTAGCACTACAGAGTCAAATGCACATGTAAAAAAACTGTAACATACGAAACATCCAAGAATAGTGAGAGGCACATAGGAGAACCAGCTTTTTTATAAAGTTATAAGAATTCCATATCAAAAAAAAAAGGCAAGTCGTCCCTCAAAGGAAGAGTCAAATGAAAACCTCCAAGAGTTCAAGAACCAAAAATTGGAGAGAAAGCAATATTGTTTGCATCAAGAAAATGAGTTGGCCCACAGTCTGAAGCATAAATGAGTTCATGATGACCTCAATTTTGGTCTAACTTGATAATCTAATCTAAGTCGTATAATTACTAAGTGTGTGTTTGGTATCGCGTTTTGGAAGGAAATAAGCCTGTTTTTAATGGAAAAATGACTTATTGAGTTGGGTTTTGTTTTTTTGATGTTTGGTTCAGCTTTTTTCATTTGCATCACGGGTAAAATATACTACTTATTAAATAAGCTCCTCATTGTAGCTTTTCTATTAAGTCACTTATTACATAAGTCGAGATAAAACTCCTCTCACATACTTACCTCGTATACCGTAAATCACGATTTATAAGCACTTATTGTCCAAAAATAAATCATTCATCCAAACATAAATCACATTACAAAAACTGACTTTTCTATTAAGTCATTTTTAATAAGTCAGAATTATAATAAGTCATTTTTCCTACCATTATCCCAAACACACACTAAATGTGTTTGTTTTATACTTTCCAGTTTACTGTATTCAAGAAAGGCAAATATATGTCTGATGCAGGGAGAGAAAATTGAACGTCTAACTTGCAGAGTTAAAGAGTTCATCAGGGGGCAAAATTTAAAAAAGGAGCTATAAAGAATGCTAAAAAGTTTTACATATATGTTTCTGTATTTCTATCAAAGTTATTGACTCACAGCCTCCAATCAAATTGAAAGAGTCACACTCACCACCATTTTTTTTACTTTGTGACCTCACTATTCTGCGATCTAATTCAAGGTTTATTCCACAGTACCAAGAGAACCACAATTTTGAGAGTTACAAGAGATTAAATACTTTAAGTATAATAAAAGTGTACCGTGAGTTAGATTAAAAAAGAATATAGTAAAAGATGACAGCCCCAAATGTGTCAAAACTTAGCCGTCATAAGTGAAGACATCCTTTCATTTTCTAAATAGTCAACAGAATTGAAAACATCACAAGAATTATGGCGAATCTTTAAATCAATGCTTATCATACCTGAGATAGAACCCAGCCGGTGTAGTAATGCTTATGTGGAAGTTTCATATATGTTTCTAGTGCATCCTGCACTACCAATACACAGGCATGAGAAACAATCAAGGAAAAACTATTTTCCTCTCAATTTTTTTCCATCATTACAGATACATAAACACTAAGTCACATTCCTACCAAAATAATCAATTAATACCTGGCATCTGTACAGGCAGGCAAGTCTATAGCCCTCACCAAGAACTCTCAATAGGCTTAATACTTCTGAGGCACCTGTGATGACTTTAGAAAGACTCAAGACTTGCCCACCGACTATAAAATTGGATCCTTCTTGTTCACAAGATTTAGCTTCAATCACAGGAGATGAACTAGTAGTTGTTGAAGAAATATTTAAACGAGAATCATCAAGAATGTCATTACGAGTCCCTAAAGAATTAATAAACGAAGAGGTGTTAGTCATGTAGCTGATAGCTACTTACCAATTATTAAAATAAGTCAGGTGCTCTGAAATTAAATGATAGAGTAAATAATGAAAAATCGCAAAAACAAACAATATCATTGGAAATCAAAATCCTTCAGTGGATAATTAAAATGATCCAAAAAGATATTATTCCAGCAAATTCTTTTCAAAATATTTTCCAATATCATCTTATATTTTGCAGAGATCAGATTTCAACATAAAAGTGGCAGCACATATATATCACTACCAGCTGTCACCCATTTAAACAGAATCCATTGCCAAAAGGATATTATTCCAGCAAATTCTTTTCAAAATATTTACCAATATCATCTTATATTTTGCAGAGATAAGATTTCAACATAGAAGTGGCAGTACATATATATCACTAGCAGATGTCACCCATTTAAACAGAATCCATAGGCACTAGACAGTAGACAAGAGCCTCTGTGATTTGAATTTGCATTCTGATAATATATATTGTAAGATGTTACGGAGTGCAGGGCGTAGTAATACTACAATGGACTGGCCTTGTAACTTGACTAGTATAAGAAGTACTACAAACACTACATATTACACCCACACATAAATAGACACTATATTTGAGAGTTGGGAGGACAAAGATGGAAAGAAATCAAGTAAAATGGAAGGGAAGACAAGGAAGTAGAATGGACAGATGATAACTCCTCTTCACCTTGCTTGAATAAACCTTCTCCTCCACATTGGAAGTACTAAATAATATAAAGGAGGGAGAACTATGGACGTGAAAGGTTAGTTGAAAATCATTTATTATCCTCCCTTATTAATAACTGCCAAACAAGAAACAGTTTTTATGAACATTCCTTTCCCTCCCTTCCCCTCCTTTTTAATAACTCCCAGTAAGGTGGCATTATAAAATCTTCCCTTGCCTCCCCTGCATCATCCCCCATCAAACATATCATTTGGGGACTGACAGCAGTAAGTCAGTACCTCAAGATATTGACGCTTTTCTTGCTCCCTCCACCACTCTCACATCAAAAAATCAAAACGGAGGATAAAGCAACAGAGACCTGGCATCATGAATTAGGATGCAATGTATAATGAAAATAGACAGCTAAATTACTATTGAACCAAAACAATAATATTGGTGAATGGAGACATTTTCATAAATACAAATAAAACACTTTCGATTTCATGTCTAAAGATTCACTACCTTCATCAATGTTTTCATTGGCCCATGATATCCCTTTACGAACTGCTGTGCTACGAAATGCCAAGGAGCTAAACTTAGAACTTCCAAGATACTTAGAAGAGTTATTATTTCCATTTCCAGATACACTTGTTGTGCTAGCATTTACATTTACACTTGCATCACTAGCAAGTCTTGTGCTACGTCGAAGCCCTGAATCAGAAAATAATCTACCAGAAATCTGAAAAAAATGAAAGGCAAGAAATGGTGAGAAGAAACCTCAATATCAAGAAAGTATATATATAAGTGCAAACATGCAGTAAGTTTTTAAGAACACCATATTAATTAGAAGTTCAGCTCCCAATGTGCAGAAATTCAACTCAATGCAGAAAGTAAAGCATGGACTTTAAAGTTGATATTAAAACCAGTAAAGGAGAATCAATGGCACCATGAAATCAAAAGCTAAACTCAGAACCTGAATATAGCTCATAAAGAGATTAAACACTCCTCCAGTCCTTAATATGAGACATATTTATCTAATTTGATTAGATTAAGAAAATTAGTTAAATTAGTTAATATTACATGTATTTTCTAAACACTCTAGTCATCTTCCTTAATTCCCTCCTTCCACCTCGTCCTTGATTATTATTGAAGGAGCATCAATAAGGGTAAATTAGGAAGAAGTTGACAAATATGAAAACTATGTCTTATATTTAGAATCAAGATCAACTTTCCAAATATATCTTATATTAAGGACCAGAAGAGTAAGATGTCCGATAATGCTTCCAGAATAAAATATGACATTCCTCAAATGAAAGAAACTCCCAACTCAAACAAAATATTTGACAATAGATTGCCAGTTCACATGTTAACTCTGTACAAACAATGCCAAGTGCCAACAATCTCTAAAGAGATAAAAGCTTCCATAATTAAGAAGGTACTTTAGACCAACACTTGTTTTCAAATAAATATCTCTGAACAAAGTAACTTTCAGAGGTTGATGATTTTTTTTGTTTTTTATTAAGCAAACTTGCATGGGGAAGTAAAATAAGAAAAGAATTATGGCTTGAAGCTCCTCAACCTTGCGTAACTTTCCCTCATCCACAAACTTTCTTCGAGGAGCTTGAATAGTTGAGTTCACTGTTGACTTGGGAGAACTGTCAGCTCCAAGTGTGCTAATGTTTGGGCCGTTAGGCTGCATATTCCTACACAAGGGAGGTGGAGCAACACCTGACAGCTGCAAAAATCATTTTAGAAAGTGGATATCAAGCATCAAGCAATAAGATTAAACCAGTTGAGAAAATCATTTTATCTTCCAATAAATCATAGAAATCAACAATACTTTCAATAATATTTTGTATTATCATTTTTCAAAACTATAGAAACAATGACTTGTTTAACAGTCTAATATTTCCACAAACGTTTCATAAATAATTCAATGGAAAAACAGAAGCTAATAAAGAGACAATATCAAACTAGATGCAATTACCTGAGCGGCCATTGGAGAAGGGGTATTATAAAATGATAAGTTGGAAGGACCACTATTAACAGGTTGACTGGCAGCTCCTCCAATTATAGATGCTCCATTGTGATTTCCAGGAATATCCTTTAAATTATTGCCTTGCACGTGTTTTAAATGCCTTGGGCTCATGTCCTCTGAGACAAATTGTTTGGAAGAAACCACATTACGGTCCTCGGCTGATGTTTGCAGGCTTGGAGAGGCTGAATCATTTAGGTATTGCTTTTGTATTTGCTGAGCAGCTGCTTCACCAAAAAACGCAGTTGCTTCTTCAGCGGAACCTTAACATTTAGAAAACAGAATTAGGTTGATGGTGATGATGATCATGATAACAAAACATATAAAGGAAAAGGAATCATTACTTGATTCATTCATTTTGAGAAACAATGAAACAGCCATGCAATGAAAATAAGGTTATTTTGCATTAGTTAGTTCCATCTACATTCTGTGCATGAAATTTATGATAAGAACAGAAACATGGTAAATGAGTAGGCTTGCACAGAGGCATAACATTTACAAACCCAATCTTCCCGTTATTCATAATGACATGAAAATAGAAGTTAACTGCAATATGGACTTATACAGATAACACTAAAATTGCTCTATAAAAAACGATAATAATAAACAATAACTAAGAATCCTAAATAAATAATAATCAACCCTTAATCCTCTAGATGTTGATATACTTTTCTAGTTAAAGATTAAATCCATATCCAGATGGAGTTTAACTTTCTTAACACTCATCCTCAAGTTGAAGATTATACAAGCTTCAACCTGTTCCAAATAAAACCCAGTTCTATATAGAAAAAGTATCTAGAAGGGGGCATCTAGATATTGCATAAAGACTCAAGAACTTGGCAAAAATTTAGGGATCCCTCTAACAACATCCTCAGTACATAAACAACAGCTCCCATAAGTGTTTGACCTGTTTCTCACAAGCAGCCTCCTTAAGATTCTCTTAGCAGCCGCCCTCCTTGGCTACATCATCTAATAACAATGTTACAACATCTATAAGTCTTCAATATACATCTCTTGAGTAGTCCTATCAACCTCAGTTAAATGAACAAGGGTCAAACTGTTATGGCTAAAGGGCACTGTTAATGAGGTGAGTAACATGAGTACCACAGTGTCTTACTCACCTAATATGCACAACTCATCAAATGCAGACCACATCAGCGGATCAATTGATAGTGCCTGTTTAAAATGATGTACAGCACTTCTCCTTCTGTCAGTGTACCTGAAAAGGCATAATAATAATTTGAGGGAACAAAAAAGGCGGAACTTTGCTGAATGTTATCTTGGATGGATGGATCAGTGTAAAAAGGTAGGATAGGTGAATATAGCGAGAGATAAATTAAAAGTATCAATTAAATCAGATATTTAAAGATGAAGATCCAATGGAAATCAACCCCCCAATAAGAACCAAAACAAAAGGAGATTCAAAGCACAATACACAATCCTTTATGGGAATCAACTAAAAAAATATCTAAGAAACGAGATGGATGGAGGTCATGAAGAAAGGGGTAAAGAAATGTGCTAACAGAAAAACATTTATCTCATCAGTAATCTGATTTGTAGATAGGGGCACCTGCAAAAGTCATAAACATTATTGATCAAATAAACATATTAGCTTAGGAAAATAGATGCCTACTGGTTTAAAGTTCAAGTTCCAAGTGTTCAAATCGAATTCTACAACATACTCAAGAACATCGTCAAAGGTTTGCCATATCTAGCAAAAATAGTTAATTATCTGTCACACTAAAAATATACAGTATCTTAGTGATAAACCTACCCATAAAAAAACAAAAACATTTGGCTTTGATGGTATGAATATCAATACAGTCCCAAAAGCACTATAAACACTTTTTGTTGAAACAGTTTGAAATTCTCAAGCCTTACATAGATCGGTTGCATAAGAAAATGATTTTAGGGTTCACATTATAACTATGACTCCATTTAGCTTCTTGCACATGCCAGAGAGAAAAAACTAAGATTAAAGTTTCCCATTTATGAACACTATGACACGATGTCATGTACTTATTTAATCTGATTTAACCAAGATCAGATTGCTCCCATTCACACAAGAGTAAAAGGATGATTCACACAAAAAATATTGACAGTTGGTATGACAGATGAGGCATTGTCAACCTATAAATGAGTCCTAATAGATAATGACCGGCTGCACCATTTGGAACCTGCACAGCAAGACAGGCAACAAAAAGAAATAATCATTCACCTTGTAGAAAAAGAAACCTAAAGCAGAACAATGTACATTATAGAACCCATGTGATATAGAATAATGCATATGCATTCAAGAATGTACATCTTTCCTAGAAATAAGGCAAACCAATAGAATTTAAAAAAAAAAAGATGCAGACCAAGAAAAAGATTAGGGGGAAAAAACATATGTTCATGTAGGCCAGAGACTATTTTAATTTTTTTAAAAGATACATGAGAAAATATAAAACACAATCTCATATATGCATGATACCTCTGCACTAGGTTCATTAGCAGGGCATAACGAGGCTTCAGCTTCCCTGAGAAGACCAATCTGATAGCACGATACAGCAAACAAGTACCGGGATTGAGCCATTTGTGTTCCTTCAAGCCAAAAACAAAACAAAAGAAAAGAAAGAAAGATAAGAGATAGTTACAACAAGAAACACTGCAGTGCAGAGATAGCAAACAAAGGAAAGAAACTGTTTTATCCTACATACATATAAAAAAAATTAAAAAGTATGACAAACAAAAGAAGGATTGTCATATACAAATAAAACAAAGGTTCATACATTAAAATTTGATTGAGACTATTAAGCAGCAAGAATCATACCCTTTAAGATATGGTAAGCAGAATAAGCTTGATTGCTCTGCAAATAACATCCAGCTAATAATTGCAAATTTGCCTGGACAAGGGAAAGTCCGAAGTTAAAGCTAGCATGAAGAGGGCAAAAGATTACATTCTTCAGCAACAGAGAATGAATGAAAAACCAGAAAAAGGGCCTGAAACAAATTTCATTAGCAAGAAGTATCGATCATAAGGTTATAGGAGCACAATTTTGTTTTAAAAACAACAAATTTTTAGAACAATGTTGAACGATGTGTCTCCTTGTTGAGTGTAACTGAATTTAAGTTACAGTGTTAGGTTACACTCAGACAAGAGTTTCTAAACAATAGCAGCTGCACAGAAAGTGTCTAGGGACTCTAGTCCTAAAGCTATAACTTTTGGATAAACAACCCATGTCACGCCAAATAATCATCATTTGAATACACCAAGATATTTACGAAGTTTATTTTAAGGTAGTTAAGAACTCTAACACGCTAAGAAACCCTTCCAGTAACACTGCAGTTGCCACTTCAAATTTTGGAGGGGCATATTATCTTCTACCACTCATTACTTTCAGAAAAAAAGAGAGGTTCTAAAAGCAGCAGATTCCACCGATATAACCCTACTAAGCATATGACTAAACCAGATACGCAGATAGGCCAAGAAGCTAAAACGTAAGAAGCCAAATCTTCCGAGAACAACCACCTCTCCAGAACCTTTGGAGTAACACTTGAATCAAATAGCTGGGTTATCAGAACCATCGATCTCGAGGCATAAATATCGGCAGCTTGCTTAGAAGCACAAAGGTATGGGAGGAAAATATTAAACATTGTCAAGCTCTTACTCTAGGTAACCAATTCCAATTAACAATTCTTACAATAAAAGCGAAAACAACAAAGAACGAACAGGCAATCACATGGTGAAGTCCCACTGGTAAAAAAAACAAATATTACATATTTATGGGGAGAAAGAAAAAGAAAAGTGCCTCAGAGGGAAACTCGGCGCAGAGGCGTTCGCATAGGAAGATGGCGTTGTTGTGCATGAAATGGCGAAGACTCTTCTGCACACAATCTGTGAGTATCCCTTCCATGGCTGATAGGTTCTGAGGCTCGATTGAGAGAGAGAGAGAGAGAGAGAAGGGGGTTTCCGGTTTTGTTTGGGGCTCCTGGCTCCTGCTGATCTCGGTTCAAATTTCAGGGTATTTCAAATTAGGTCACGTGACAGGTGAGTCATGAATTCTATACGTTGGAGAAAAGAAAATATGTCCTCTATAAAAGGGGAAAACAAAAGAAAAAACTTAGGGAAATTAATTTATATTTATCATATTTAATTCTCTAGCCAAATATTATCATGAATGATTTTTATTAATAACAATTGTCCAATAAAATTTTGAAATTTTATCCACATTAATTTTTATACACATGACAATTGGACTAATAAATATAAACAAATAGAGTTAAGTTTTGTCATATTAAAAACAAATTAATAATATTTTTTAATAATAATAATACCCGTCATCTTAGGGTTCAATCATAAATTCATAACATCGAATCATAATTTTAAATAAATAAAATATATTAAAAATTAATTATATAGTTAATATTATCATCTAAAATAAACAAATGTTAAGAAAATAAACTAAATATATTATACTCAGTAGGAAAAAATCATACAAAGGATAAAAGAATTGAAGAAAGGAAAATAAAAAATAATAATTCTCGTTCACTTTTGAAGTGCCAATTGTTATACCTCTATTAGCACAACTTTGCTAGATGCTTAATGTGAAGTAATGAAACAAAATATAAATATAAATTTTATAATTGTAAGTGAGAATAAATTATAGGGTTAAGGTGCGCCCAGCGCCCTAATGTATTTTCTTAAGTGTATCCAATGCCCTAAAGTTATTTGTGGTGCACTTTTAATCCTGAAGTACTTAAAATAGTGCAATCTAATTCAAGGTTAACGTATCAATTAGTTTGACAATTTAAGAACTTATTTGGGAAGGCGATGAGAAAAAGCCCAATGGGAGAGGAGAAGCTATTTTATGGTGTTTGTGAGTGTGTTGGGGGGAGCGTTTGGGCCCCAAAAAGCTCAGTGTGTGTTTGGTGGGGGCGTTTGGGCCCCCAACCGCTTAGCAATTGATCAAAATCTCAATAGACAATAGAGAAAAAAAATGCATGTTTGGAGAGCCCAATTGATGATTTAGCGTCTGATAAAAAAATGAGCTTATACCTTAAGGTCACATGCGTAGCTCAAACCTATCGAGCTTTTAATATATTACCGTTAGGTAATAATTTCTCCCACCTACTTTATTCTTTTCTGTCTCTCTCCTTCTTCGTCGAAGTCCTCTTCACTCAAACCGGTTGCAGCTCCTTCGAAGATCTTCATCCTCTTCGTTCGTGGTTCTGTCTTGGCTGGTTTGAGCTCCATTCCGTCCGTTCCCTTTCTCGGCGTCAACCCAATCTTCAAGCTGAAGAGCTGCTTCATCTTCAACTTGGATCTGTCCTTCGTTCGATCTGTCCTTTGGCATCTTCGATCTGTCGACATATCCGACTTGAAGTCCGACGGTGTTTGTTTTGGTGCCGGCGTCGCCTTTCATTTTCTCTCTCACCTTGGATCTAGTCTCCGGTAGAGCCATCTTTTGGAGGTAAGGTTTAACTTCATCCAAGATCTTGTAGTCCAGTTGGTTTGTGAAAGTTTATCCTCTGCTCTGGCCTGGTCTGACATTAACACACACACACACATTGTTTGGCTTCTGTGATCTGTACACTGTGACTGCATTGTTTCGCTTGTTGTGTGATCTGAACGGTGTGACCTTCTTTTTTTTTGTGAAAAGCAGCAAAAGAGACGTTTGATTTAGTAGAGAATGAGCACCAACATTGTTCATCTTTGATTCTGGTTTCGGTTTACACCCTTTTGACCTATCTAAACATTCTGATTTTTTTTTGGTATTATTGTAATGTGGAGTTAGACCTGTGCCTAATTGAAATGCCTCCTTCGTCTTGCTTAATGGTAGAGACACTTGAGAATATCGTTGGCTCTGGCATTTTTCTTGATATAGAACATGGACATTCATAACTCTCATTCATCATCTTAGATGTGGTTTATTTTTAGTAATAGTTAAAGTGAGAATGAAAATAAAGTAAAGAAAAATTGTTCTGAGTTTTAGCTTGTGATCAGCGTCTTTAAGGTGACCTCTGTTTTGGCGTTCAATTCGCTGTCTTCGTGATATACTGTGGAAAGGCAGGGAAAAGGATTCTCAAAATTAAATGTGGCTCTGTGTAGCGAAGATACATGAAGTAGATTAATTTTCCTGTAGGATAAACAAATTACTTAAATTGTATGCCAAACTTCTATCCCCCTTGATCTCTTGTATTTAATATTATACAAACAACAATCAGATTATAGGAAGAATTGACTAAAACCAAATGTCAAAACAAGAACAAAAATATAAAAAATCACACTGTCGTTGTTGTAGGCAAGGAATGTTAAGTTAAACAATGATGCTATGTGGCTTTATAGGCGTTGAGGTTCTTCAAACCAATTTGTGTGCTGATTGATTTAAGGGAATAAACGTGTGCAATTGTCCCTATGATATTCTTTTGATTTATTTTGCTCTGAACTTTGTGTAAATGATTGTTTCTTCTCTCAGTTTGCAAAACCAGAGCGTTGAATTGGTTTCTCTGGTGCTCCTGATAGCCTGCATGAAAATGTTGTTATGAAAGGGGAAAAGGATTAAATGAGACCCTATGGATGTATTTTGATAGAGGATTGAACATGTCCCACTAATATATACAGTACTGTGAAAATTCTACAACTACTATACTCTGCAATTTAACTGTCTAATCTACAAGTTAAATGAGCCCCTATGGCTATACTTTGATAGAAGATTAAATCACACTGTCGTTGTAACATGCTTGATGATTTCAATTGTTTAGTATTCATTGTGAAACGGGGAAAACAGTGAAGACGTTGTGTTTTAGCCTTCATATTAATTCTTATTCAATGACGTTGTGTTTTAGCTTTCATATTAATTAATATTAATGAAATCATGCATTTATTCTTGTGTGTGTGTAATGCTAAATTTGTATGTTTATGGAATGGTTGTTTTAAATTTGCTTTTTTGAGGTGCAAGTATTGTTGAAATAGTGGCATAATGTAACCCCCTTTGATAATTATATCCGAAATACAGGATTAAAGTGAAATAGAGACCATAAGAAACAAAACTTATTTAAAATCTCATCTTCACGATGGGGTTTTCACAATCCACTTTCGAAATCTAATTAACCTGGTCTCAAATTCAATTTCAAATACAATTACATGACGCGGAATATCACATTTATACAAATATCAGAGTACACAAAAATAATCCCGGCAATCCCGGGTTCCATACATTAACTCAAAGCCTTATAGGGTATATTCGCCCCTACAAGCCCTCATATAGGGATTACACAAACATTTCTCATAGACATAACAAATCCTCATCAACACACATGTAAACACATCCATTTATACATATCTGAATACATACTCAAATATACATCCACATCATATATAATTATCCCAACATCTATGATAACCAACTACCAAACTCAAATACTCTAAGGAGTCTTCACCGTCCTTGAATGCTTGCATCATCCTCGTTCTTCCTTCCCTGTCTACAATGTTGATAGGGGAGGGTGAGATTCGAGAGAATCTCAGTAGGATAACAATATCAATATGCAAGTACGATAAATGTTTAATGCATGACATGCTTACATCACACAACACATGATAACACAATGACAATTTACAAGCTCAATGCTTCGAACAATATACCTATGGCCATAACATAAATTGAAACATAGCTTCAAATTACACATAATTATGCAAAGCTAAGACATGCACCAACACACTAACACATATCAAATACAAGCAGAAGAGATATGTTCCCTACCCTCTTTCCACGTAAGCTCCAGCTCCGGCCGCTATCGATCAGGGCAAACACCAAATCCTATAACCAAATCAAGGACATAGGGTTATTCTCTATTCCAAATCTTACTTTCATATCACTTAAGGTTGGTTACCATTCACACCCTTTAGGTGGCTAAAATAAGCTCAACGAAAGCTTAAAGGATTGTGACGTACTAGGTTGGAAATCACCTTTCAAAATCTCAAAATGCTGAAAATAGGGGTTGGCTGCAGCCAAGAATCCTCTAGCTGTAGCCAGAACATGCACAGAAGGTTTTTGGCTGCAGCCAAGAATTTCTGGCTGCGGCCAAAACGTGCATAGAAACTTTTGCGCTACAGCCAGGATTTTTTGCTGCAGCCAAGGCAAATTAGGAAATTCATAACTAATTCCATAAAAATCGAAATGAGGTGATCCCAAATCCAAATGAAAGATATTCAAGTCCTCTACACAAGAAAAATATTGGCAAATGCTGGAAATCACCATACAAATACAGAATTACACACATTTCATCACTGCCCCAAAACAGAATCCATTTTCGACCTCAAACTTTGGACAGCTATAACTCCCAGTTCCCAAAACGAAATGGCACAAATTATATGTCCATTTTGAATCTTGGGATGTGAACTTTAAGACTGGAAAGTTTCATAATTTTCTGACATCATTTGCCTAGTCAAAACGTCCACACAATCAGACTGTCCAGAACAAAACTTCAAGGGACAGATTTTCAGTTTTGCACCAATGATTCCAATGGTTCCCAAATTCACACCAAATACCATTGCCACATAAATTTGCACAAGGAATCCATTGGAAACACCAAATTAATCAAATTCAAATCATATTGACATGTTACCACAACATGTCACACAAATCACAATTCAAACCACAACATCACAACTCTTCCAATTCAAGTTCCCAAATCAATTCCAATGACCAAATACCACAACATGGCACCATTTTCAACATAAAACACAACCCAATTCATCCAATCCAAAATCACAAGAAAATCAAGGCAAAATTCGAAATTCACTAAACTCATCCACAAATCACAAAACTTAGATCAAAAGGAAGCAAATGCTCACCTCTTCCTCTTTCCTAAACCAATTCTTTGATTCTTCATCTTTCCAATTTCCTCAAGCCATCAAACACCTCCTTTCAAAAATCTAAAACCATTGCAATGAAGCTCTCATCACTATGAACAATATTAAAGAAGGGTATTAGAGCATTAGAGGACAAGAAACAAGCCAAATCTCACCTTGTTTCTTTCTCTTTCTTCCTAGTTTTGGGACGCCATGGAGTCTTGAGAGAGAGAGTGAAAATGAGCATAAGATCAGTTTTTAGAATGCCCATAGGCCTTTTGGCCGACTTGGAAAAAGAGGGGAAAGAGGAATGAGTTGAATCTTTGACCTAAGATCCATGGCTCACCCCTTACCACTTGTCAACATCTTAATCCATCTTCATGAGTTCACATAGGAACATGCACATGGGATTCCACCCTTTGATCTCAACACAAATCAATCCTAACCATTGATCTTGAAGTTACCAATGAGTTTCCTCTTCGGTAACTGATCAATTGGTCGGTAACTTTACCGTTTTGTCCCTCATTATAACAATTCCTCTTGAATCACCACCAAACACATTTTCTCATTCATTTTCTTTCACAATGCGCCCTCCCCCTATTTTAAGTCAATTTAGAGGTTAATTCATAATTGAACTTAAATACAGGGTTTCGGCGCTGCTCTCAACACATACGAATCACATCAGGTTCCAAATCACACCATAATCTCCAAAAGGGTTTATTCATCACTAACCACATCCACTTTTGGAGTCATTATCTCTTAATCATAATTTGGGATCTTGCTAAACCGGGGCTTAGCAATTCACTTATTTCAGACTTATTCCCTAGCCTCGAATCTCAAAATTCGGGGTATTACACATAGAAATATGGATAAAGCTGTTTGGGATGATGCGACAATGGAGACTTTTGTGTACGCCTGCCTAGAGCAAATTTACAAAAAAGAACGCCAGGGGTTGCATTTTACAAAGGATAGATGGAAGGGTATCGTCGCTATATTTAATGAGAAGACTGGGAAAGAATATACAAGGGCACAGTTGAAGAATAGGTTTGATGTAACGCTTCAATTTTCGATTAAGGCCTAATGATAATTATTGAGGATAATTATCGGATTAAAGTGAAATTAATGTATATTTGTGACAATATTATTTAATATGTCATAATTGTTGGAAATTGAAAGAATGGAATTATTGGCATAAGTTGGTAATTAATGGGGAAATTAATTACTAACTAAGAGAAAATGAGAAGTGTAATTAAAATGGCTAATGGAAGGATTAGAGAGATTATTGGGTGCTTATTGTGTGAGAGCCAATGAGGAGTGGACACATGGCAAGCTCACATGTGGGGGGAAGGTAAAGAAAAGTCAAATGAGATAAAAAATGCATTTCTCTCTCCACTCTTCCCTCACTTGGTGCAGCAAAAACTGAAATGGAGGGAGTATAATCATTTTTTTCACTTCTTCACTCCACCTCCATCTCTCTCTCTCGTTCTTTCTCTTCTCTCCTTGGGTGGCGCCATTGTTGCAGAAAATAGAAGAAGAAAAGCTTGCAAAAAGGTAAGGAAAATGGCTTCTATTGCTCAAACTTCTTTCTTTAATGTTGATCCTTGAATGAAGAGCTTCATTGTGATGGTTGTAATGTGTTCATTGGTGTTAGTTTATGACCTCAAGAGATTGTGAAAGTTGAAGAATCAAGAAATCTCTTTAGCAAAGTGAAAGAGGTGAGTGTTATCTCCCTTTTGATATATATATTGTGGATGTTGGTGAGCATTGATTTTTCTGGAAATTTCTGCCTTATTTTAAAAAATTAGGGTCTTAGTGAGTTGGCATGTTGTGATCATGGAAATGGTATATTGTGATGTCTTTTGGACAAATGGATTGGTTTGAATCATTAAAAGTAAAGTTTGGGATCTTTGTGATAGCTTTAGTGCCTTGGGCAAAACAGGGCATGTGATTGGGGGGTGATTTTGGTCATTTTGAGGTTACTATTGTGTTCCTTGAGTGATTTTGTGTGGGAATAAGCTTGGTTATTAATTTTGGAGTTATTGAACACTTTGGTAGAAAGTTGGAAATCTGTTTGGTTTGAGCTCTGTTTTGCGCAGTAATTTTTTATGAGCGTTTTGAATGACCAAATGGTATTGGAAAATTCTGAAACTTTCCAATCTTAAAGTTCACATCCCAAGATTCAAAATGGACATATATTTTGTGTCATTTCGTTGATTATTCTGTGAGATATGGTTGTCCAAAGTTTGGGATTGAAACAGAACTCTGTTTTGGAGTAGTGTGTAGTTTTTGGTGATTCTGTATTTGTGTAGTGATTTCCAATGATGGGCTATATTTTTCCTTGAAAGAGGACTCATATACCTTTCATTTGGATTTATAATCACTCCGTTTCGATTTTTCTAGGATTAGTTATGAATTTTGGAAGTTCAGCCCAGAGTCAGGAAATTTCTGGGCCGCGGCCCATGAGTTGCCCAAACCTTTCTGGCCTGTTTCGGGCCGCGGCCCATGAGTGGCAGGCTGCAGCCCACGGCCTTCTGACCATATTTGGGCCGCAGCTCAAGGAGGGGCGGGCCGCGGCCCACGCCTGTGTTCCAGCACTTTAAGTTTTTGAAAAGAGATCTTCAACCTATTGTTTCATAACCTTCTAGGGGTTTTATTAGAGGCATTTGTGGCTTCTTAAGGGTCATTATTGATAACCAAATCTAAGAGTTGAAGAGTTAATTGAGTATTGGAATAGAGAATAATGTTTCGTCCTTAATTATGACTTTAGGACTTGATATCTGCCCGGAGCATAGAAGGCATGTGCCTGCTCAAGGAAGGAAAGACAAAGGTAGTGACACTTTATCCTATATCATGTGTATTGCATTGCTTGTTGCATTAGTCATTGAATACAGTGAAAGTGAAGAGGACGTGGCGAAAGCCCGGACTCGATTAAAGTGAAAGTGAAGAGGACGTGGCGAAAGCCCGGACTCGATTAAAGTGAAAGTGAAGAGGACGTGGCGAAAGCCCGGACTCAATTAAAGTGAAAGTGAAGGGGACGTGGCGAAAGCCCGAACTCGATTACAGTGATAGTGAAGGGAACGTGGCGAAAGCCCAGTCTCGAATATTGATTGCTGCATTGTGATATATGTTTACTTGCTTTGTATATATGCATCATATAAATAAACTGTTGCTACTGGGATTCTCTAGAATCTCATTCTTTCCAAATAACATTTTTTAGACAGGGCAAGTGGATCAAAAAGTAAGCAAGTGGCAAAGGACGATTAGGACTGCCAGCGGTAGTCTTAGTTAAATATTTTGGTTTACATCGAATTGGTTATCATTTTGGATCATTGTAAACATATTGAATAAAATTGTAGTACTATAGTTTTGTGTAATACCCGGTATGGATACTGAGATGGGCAATGATGCCCTGTATAAATCTTTGGATTAATGTTATTATCCCGGGTGAACGTCGGGAATTATGCTTACTCTGATATTGTATATGTAACGAACCAAATAGGCCATTTGTTTTAATGAATGAAATGAATGGAGATCCATTTGTACAGGTGTTTTAAAAAGTTTTTATTTGTTCCGGATTTCTCATTCGATAATTAAATGTGCTTAAACGTTAATCCCGGCCTGATTATCGAACGGGGTTACATTTGATATCCTTAGGAAAGATTTCAAGGCTTGGGAATCCTTAATCAAAGAGACCGGTGTGAGTAGAGATCCTACAGGTAAAGTCCTCGCATCAAAAGAGTGGTGGCAACGGAAAATACAAGTAGCAGAAAATTTAGCAGCTTATACAATTAATTGTTTTCCTCTCGACTAATTCGTTTTGTTTAATTAATTAAGTTTTTTGTGTCTTGTGTGCTTGCAGGAGAATTCAATATACCGAAAGTTTAGACACACAAGCCTCATGTTTGAAAGCAAACTAAGGATTATATTCAAGGATGCTATGACAATCGGCGAGGATATTTTTGCACCGCCTTTTGCAAATCCACAGACACAGACAGAAGTTGCTGAGAATGAAGATGTGTACAGGCCAACAATGCATGAAGAAGAAGGGTCAGGGGATAGCGAAGATGATATTTTCGGTACTAAACCCGTGCCTAGTACCGGAGTGACTGATGAGCTTGCTAGCATTGGTCTAACAACAAGCACTCTATCAACTATTGGTACTGCGTCAAGAAGTCGGGGTAAGAGAAAGGTGGGTGAGGGGTCTGGATAGAGAAAGAAGCAGAAAGGGCCAGCTTCAAGACAGATCACGGATGCTGTTAGTGTTATGGCAAATGCATCCAAGGACAGAGCGGCAACATTAGATGCTATTAAAGAAGTTAGTGTCGATGCTGCTCTGTCTCAGCTGCTTGGCATTGACGAACTCATACGTGATGAGGACTTTCGTCACCGCTGTATCGACCTAGTACAGGATAAGACAAACTGGGAAATGTTTGTGTCAATCAGTAAACAGAACATGGAGTTCGTGGTTGTGCTATAAGATTTATGGCTCCTAGATGTACCTAAACTATGTTTTATTATGTTTGTGACTTCATGACAATATGCTTTATGAAAGCTATTTTATGCCATTATCACTTGAATCTGTTTACTGTATGCCTTTCAGTCCTTATTGAGTGTTTTATTTCTTCCATTACTCATAATTGAATTTTTAATCACACTCACAAGGTCCATAATCAATGGCAAATTCAAACAATCAACACTTACCTGATATGGTGGAGGAAGATGACCAGTCTCGACTTATATCTCTTATAAACGGGGAATGTGATGAGTATGAACGAATGACCGCTTTGATCTGTGAATATTGGGTGCCTTTCATGTGCAAAGAACCCCGCAAAACAAGTGCACACACTGGTCATTTATGGGTGCAAGAGGTATTAGCAACCCATGGTTCACGCTGTCATAACATGTTTAGAGTGGAAAAACATGTCTTTTACAGCTTGTGTCATAAATTGATCGAACATGGCTTACAGAATTCAGTGAACGTTGGGATCGAGGAAATGGTTGCCATGTTTTTTATCACCGTTGGCCATGGGATAGGCAATAGGGTGGTACAGGAACTCTTTCAACATTCAGGGGAAACGGTCAGTAGACTTTTGCACAAAGTATTAGATGCTTGCATCAATCTAGCTTGGGAAAATATCAAACTAAGTGATCCCGAATTCATTGTATGCCACCTAAAGATCGAAAACGATCCTCGTTATTATCCATATTTCAAAGATGCTATTGGAGTAATAGATAGAACGCACATTAGGTGTGTGATCACTGGTGGCAATCGGGAAAAATATATCGGCAGAAAGGGATATCCAACGCAGAATGTAATGGTTGTATGTGATTGAGATATGTGTTTTACGTTCGTGTCGGCGGGCTGGGAAGGTACTTCACATGATGCTCGTGTGTTTAAACATGCTATTTCAAATCCAGCCATGACCTTCCCTCATCCACTTGCAGGTATATTTCAGTCACCTTCCTGTCAATTACTTTCACGCCATGTCACACTTATATTTATCTAACAATTTGAATTGAATTCAACATTTATTAGGAAAATATTATTTGGTTGATGCTGGCTATCTGACACAACTTGGTTACCTTAGTCCCTATAGGTGTGAGCGTTATCATATGCCAAAATTTAGCCACCAACCCGGATTTAGAAATGCTAACGAGACCTTTAATTTTTATCATTCTAGTTTGAGGTCAACTATAGAAAGGACTGTTGGAGTATGGAAGAATCGATTTGCATTGTTACAGAACATGCGTAAATATAGCTATCAGACACAAGTTCGCATTGTTTGTGCAACAATGGCCCTACATAATTTTATTAGGAGAAATGATGTTAAAGACGTGGTGTTTCACCAGGGTGAAGCTGTGAATCTCGTCGATGTAGATAATAATAGTGTAGATGAACAACCTTCCGTGTCAAATTATGGTATGCGATCTTCCATTCAAATGAATCAGTTGCGTGATTCAATTAGAGACCACATTGTACGAGACATGTGATACAATTTGTTATGTAATATTTTTTGGACAAATTGTGTTAATTTTAATTTCCAAATTTCCCAACTTTAACTTTTATAAATTTTTTTTTTCAATTTCAAATTTAATTTATTTCTTACTATTCTCTCTAAAATCACTTATGCTTAAGCCAATCCAAACAAGTTTGTAAAAGCTAAATTGATAAACTCCATTTTTTCAATCGCCAATCCAAACATAAATCACATTACACAATCGGGCTTTTACCAAAAATAAGATTATTAAAAGCTAAATGGACAAACTCCATTTTTCCAACCACTGTTCCAAACACACACTCAATTGGTGCCCAAATCCCAATTGGCAATTGGGGGAAAAAAAAAAGTGTTTGGTGTCCCCAATTGTCAATTGAGTTTATGATGATCAAAATAGCTTATGTCATAAGCTCAACATTGGAGCTTTTACTGATTTAGCTTTTGGGGAGGATGAGAATGATTAAAATATTTTTTCAGTTGTGTCCATTGTGCTATCAGACTGATTGCAATTTTAGCCTTAATGTACTTTTTTTGCTACAAAAATTAATTTCAACTATTTTTTTGTGCTTTTAACCCTTAAAATATTTTTTCAACTGTACCCAGTGTGTTATCAGACTGATTGCAATTTTATCCTTAATATACTTTTTCAATTCCAAAAATTATTTTAAACTATTTTTTTATGCTTTTAACCCTTTAAAATATTTTTTCACTCAGTCTCTTACTATTATCACAAAATTCACTTGTACTTAAGTCAATCCAAACAAGTTTTACTTTTGTAAAAGTCATTTATACAATCGTTGTTCCAAACATAAATCACATTACACAATCGGGCTTTTACCAAAAATAAAGTGTGTGTTTGGAACAACGATTGATAATTGGGCTTGTTTCAATTGGGCTTGTTGTGATATTATTTTTGGTAAAAGCCAAATTATGTAATGTGATTTATGTTTGGATTGACGATTGTCAATTGGGCTTTTGCAAAAATAAAACTTGTTTGGATTGGCTTAAGCATAAGGGCTTTTGTGATAATGGTAAGAGAGAGTAGGTAGAAAAATATTTAAAAAATCAAGTAAATATTTAAAAATTACTTTAAAATATTAGGTGCTACTGGAAAAATATTTTAGAGTAGGTGGAAATCAATAAATCAATATTCTAAGTTTTGGGTGCTCTTTGCTACTAAAAAAAATACATTAAAGGTAAAATTGTAGTCAGTCTCCTAAGATTGGGTATAACTGAAAAATTACTTTAAAGAGTTAAAAGCACACAAAAATATTTTAAAGTAATTTTTGGAGCTGAAAAAGTACATTAAGGGTAAAATTATAATAAGTCTGATAACACACTAGGTACAACTGAAAAAATATTTTAAGGGTTTAAAAACACCAAAAAAATATTTTAAAGTAATTTTTGAAGCTGAAAAAATATATTAAAGGTAAAATTGTAATCAGTCTGATAACACACTGAATACAGTTGAAAAAATATTTTAAGAGGTTAAAAACACCAAAAAAATATTTTAAGTGGTTAAAAACACTCAAAAAATATTTTTTGAGTGGTTACAACTAGAAAGTGGGTAAAATTACAATCAATATGATAGCACACTAAGTAGTGGGTATAACTAGAAAAATATTTTAAGAGGTTAAAAACACTCAAAAAATATTTTTTGATACTATATACTATTTAAAAAATATTTTATGGGAAAAGCCAATATCATATAACTAATTTCTAGACAACTTAATCTAGCATAAAATGTCATTAGCTTTTAACAAAAGCTCCATTTTCTAGCTTCTCCCAATTGAGCTTTCACCAATTGGGTTTTGGCAAAAGCTCAATTACCAATTGGCCTCTCCAAACATTCAAAATTTGAGTTCTCAAATAGTAATTGAGCTTATAATGGTCAATTGGGCTTAAAGGGGGTCCCCAAACACACCCTTTTACCAAAAGCTAAATTGATAAACTCCATTTTT
Organism: Inga oerstediana; assembly: GCA_963210345.1. Lineage (NCBI taxonomy): Eukaryota > Viridiplantae > Streptophyta > Magnoliopsida > Fabales > Fabaceae > Inga > Inga oerstediana. Next base: position 71,139,764 of record OY723401.1, read on the forward strand.
CCTATTGCTGTTCCAAACACACACTGTGTTTACATAAAGTCAACTGAGCTTTTTTTTTTTAAAGTGACTTGTGAGGAGAACCCAGAAAACTTGGTTTGGGAAGGTGCTTCTACGGTGAGCTTATTGCTTTTGCCATCTAGAATGAGTGTGTGTTTGTGTGAGCGTTTTACACAGTAAAAATGCACTTATTACGCAAGCCGAGAAAAAACTCCTCTCACATACTTACTTCGTATACCGTGAATCACGAATTATAAGCACGTTTTGGACAAAAATAAGCCATTCCAAACACACACTGAAACTGTTGGGTTTAATTTCTTGGACTAGCAAGCTTTGCCCCAGATTACTGAATTTTGTTTGATCAAGTATGATGGCCCCACTTTTTGAACAATTTTATTTGAGGCGACTTCTCTCAGGTCATTGACACATGCTTTCATTCAGAGTGGTCCATTCCACTATTCACACGCGCCCACAGCTATGAAATTTATACGGCTTATAATTTAGAAATAAGCAATTGATCTATGCATTCTAATGTATAAAATTTTATCCACTTTTAATTAAGTTCTTTAGTGTTTTTTATTTTTTTTCAATAATAATTTAAATTTTTTTATTTTATCTAATTTTAAATTTTAACTTCAATTATCACAATATATACAAATAATATATATGTGTGCGTGTAGTATTTAATAATATTCATGCTCTTTTCAATCATTTTTCATCTAAACTGACTTTTTAAATAATAATTCAAATAAATTTAAGGTTTGAAAAAAAATCACTTCTGTCATCGTCAATCCAAACATAAATCATATTTATAATCTTACTTTTATCATATTTTAAGTTTGTAAAAGTCAGATTGTAAAAAAGTCACTTCTCCAACTGCTATTTCCAATGGACTCTAAGTCACTGACTCAACCCCACCTTGACAAAAAAGCTGAGTTGGCATACCACATAAATATATGGCGTCGCACTTTTGTGATTGTAATAAGCATAAGAAGCCTACCGATGAAATTGACTGGTCTTGGCAAATAACCCCTATCCCTGTTCTTCTTTAGTTGTCCGGGCATCACAATGCTTTCAAGTTTCTTCCCAAGATTATAGAAAAGCAGTTTAATAAAAAAAACAAATTATTATCAAATTTGATGCGTATGTTCTCAATCTACTTTTGCAATTGGTGTTATTCACAAGTCAGTTTCTCCATGTCTACAAGGACTGCAACAAAACCGCTCCATCTCATGGTCTTTCTCGATTCAATGTTGCCCAATTATTGATGCGATTACTCTTTTCGAATGTGTAATTTATGAGTTATAACACAAACTGATATACGTAGAAGTGTTTAATAAGAGAAAGCAATTCCGATAAGATGAGGTTTTCACTGAGAACGGGGACGAATAAGAGGCTATATTTGAGTGCGGAGAGCAGGGAGGATAAGGACGCATGGTTGGAGGCAATGAAGGTGGTGAAGGGTTTGTATCCACAGTCGCCAAAGAATCTCCGAAAGAGATGATGTTAACATCCACCCAAAAGTTAAGGCAACGCTTGTGCTGTGAGATGGCCATTCAAGAGCTCATGTGGTACTCTTAGATCATATTGCACCATTTAAATACTTTAGAGCGAAATTGCACAGGCACCTAAGAAGATATAAGACGTGGGTATGACACGTTATTTTTAACACTTCTCATTGATTGTCCGACTGAATCTAAATGCATACCTCATTTTTAAAAAATCATTAGAAAAACCCAATACAACAATAGCCTAATAAAGGAAAAAGAGCATACAATATTTATTGAAGCTATCTCCTTAAAAAAAATATCTTTTAAGAAAAACTTAATGGGACAAAATCATGGTTAAGTAAAAAAGTAGAAAGGGATGCTAATCCTCTAATCATAATGAATGAATATATAAATATATATATATATATATATATATTGAAATTCATTTATCTACATATTGAGGCTGGGTTCCATAACCATTTTTTCCATATTGCGACCAATTAATACTCATTAATTTAACATACGTAAAACACTGTTGCTTTTAATTAACCATCATGGTTAATTCAAATATGATCATAGCACAATTATCTTTTTAGGATTAATATTAGTTTTTTAATGATATGAATCTCTATATTTTTTTTTATGATTATAGTAATATTATCTTTAAAATTGGAAATCTCTCACATGCCATCCAATATTTTTTAACCTTTCACCTTTAGAACTATAGTATTTGTTACAGTATATTATAACATTTACTTTTTTATTTTGATGATCAACAAAAAAAATAATATTATTTTAACAACTATGGTAATCCACTTTTTTATTCCAAGAATTGTAATCTCACCATTGATTTTCAATAATCAATTTATACCCGCATTTTTTTTTCCAAGAATTGTAATCTCACATTGACTTTCAATAATCAATTTATACCCACCCATACAAGAATCAAATCTATATATTATACAATATTTTAGTAGAAGGATTCAAGTCACTCGATTAATATGCTCTGATTGTATGGTATTCACCTTTGCTTAATTTATAAATGAAAGTACAAAGTTATAAATAGATAACATTTTGAAGAGTATAAGTGTAAAAAATATATAATTTTACCTAAGATGAGATCATGTGAAACTTGCATGCTTTGCATTTGACCAAGATTAGCCCTGCATCTTTTTGTACCTCCATTTACATGTGCATTGTTTGAGTAATTCACTTAGAAATATGAGCAATATATCAATCCACTTCAAATTAATCATATATAAAATATATACCTGCCTTTCATTAGGTTTGAGAGTATTTTAGGCCAGTTTGATTTAAAATCTGAGTAAAAGAATAATCTAAGTATACCTATCAAATCCTTATCGCTGAGCTACATTTTCTCAAAGATAAATAAACAAGTTCTTCTAAATAGAACTAAATTTGTTAGATCATTAGGTTTCACAATAACTGAAAGCTTGACTTTATAGAACTTTTGGTTAGTCCAAGACATTCTACACCTATCTTTCCTTATTTGTAATGTCTTGAATGCTACAAGTGTCAAATTGAAATCCATAAGTTACATTTTTTATGATACATTGGCCAAAAAAAAAAATTATGATACTCCCTCCATCCCTTATTTGTACTGTCTTGGTGTGCGTTTGGAATAGCTTATTTTTGGGCAATAAGTGCTTATAATTCGTGATTCACAGTATACGAGGTAAGTATGTGAGAGGAGTTTTTTCTCGGCTTGCGTAATAAGGGCTTATTTACTGTGCAAAAAGCTTAAACAAACATGCACTTGAATGTTACAAGTGTCAAATCCATAGAATGCACAAAATTTTGTAAGTTACATTTTTCATGAGACTCGCCCAATCCAAAATATATGGTATATCTTTTAAAAGAAATTTTTATTTGTAATGTAAGTTATCTAGAGACTCATTAATTATATTTTTTAATTTTACCAGATTTAAGGAAGGGAAAGTTGGATTTTTTTTTTAATTCAAAACAAATTTAATAAGTTAACCCCTCTTTTATAGTATATGATTGGGCGTGCGATTGGGCTACCCAATCATATGATTGGGGCCCATAAGCATGATAGGCAATTTGATTTTTTTTTTTATTCTTTTTTTAGTGTTTGGTGCTTCAATTTAGTTTAAGGGCCTTTGATGTGTTAAGCTATTTTTGCCTTGAGCCAAAATTTGAAACTTTTGCCTTAAGCCAAAATGGGAAAGAAAAATGACATATATAATAACTTCTTTAGGGCCCAAAATTTGTTTTTTAATATTTTTGAATTTCTTTTTGCAGGATATTTCCAATATTCTAAGCCCTTTTTGGAATTTTTTGTCAGCTTTTATCAAATTATCTTGGTGCCAGTTTGTTTTAACTTTTATGAAAACCAACTTCTTTAGTGACCTTGGTGTCCTAATGTTTCACTTTCACCCCCTTAAAATCCCATTTAAAAAAAACATAGAGAATCCAACAATATATCAGATTATAAGGTAAAAATGCCCCGAAAGTTTTCACCAATTGACACTAGGAGCTCGTTTGATTCAACCCTATTGCATGCCTGCAATGGTAATCATGATTGCATTACTAAGAGAAAAGTGCTTGGTTGCTTTTTAGCATGGTAATGATGATTACCAAAAAATTGGTAATCCTCATTTATACCCCCTATGAATTCTCTTTATCATCCCATTGCATAATTAAAAAAGTCAAATTTACCTTTTAGCTTATGTGTTTTTGTTTCACTTATTTCATTTCACTTGCCACATTACGCCACAACCGCCACCGTCACTACCTCCTCCTCCTCCACCACCGACGTCACCTCCACCTGTTGCCACCGCCACTACCCCCTTCTCCTCCACCCCTGCCTCCTCCTCCTCCACTGCTACAGCCACCACCCCCATCGTTGCTGTTGCTGCCACTATCTCCTCCTCCTCCACCCCCGCTACCATGCTCCACCGCAACTACCACAACCTCCTCCTCCACCCCCGTTACTACAACCATTGCCATTGAATGATCCTCGGTGAAATAGCGTAACAGTTATGATGAGGCAGCGCGATGACTCTTAACTATTTTTTCTAAAAAGATTATCTTAAGGGTAAAATAGACTTTATGTAATATATTAATTTTAAATAATTGTTAAAATATTAACTCATTGCACCTTGCTTAAAAATTAAACCAAACACTAGCCCTATAATTAATATTGCATTGCATTATCATTACATTATATTGTAGAGTGTAATAGGATTGAACCAAACGGACCTTAGGTGTCTGAAAGTTTTTGAAGGATAATTCTACCCCAAAAGTTTAAAAAATATTGCAATGTTACCCCACCGTTTAATTTGTTAATTTTAATCATTAAAATTGACTCATTTATCCACATGGCAGTCCATAAAATGCCACCTCATCATCCTCTCTCTCTCCACCTAACCCTTCATTTCCCCTTTCTCACGTGAACCCGATCGGCCTTCCCTCCCTTCTGAACCCATTACCGCCGCCCTCAATCCTTCATTTCTCAGATCGTCAGGGACCGCCCCAAGCTTCCCTCTCTTCTAATCAATTCTTCTTCTCCTTAATACCCCTTTTCTTCTCTTCCTTCAGCTCCTTGGCCCAATCTATAGGTGAACCCAATCTTGTAAAAGATTGTTTTGGATCGTTCTAGCTCTCTGTTTTTCTTTTTCCGAGCTGGGTTCAGCTGCCATGCTTCCTTCTCTATCTTGGGTATGCAACGTGATCTTTCTTTGACGCCTCTGATTTCCCCCACTTTATTTAGGTGCCCATGAGAATTTTCTGGGTTCTTCTATGTGGGCATTGCCTTTTCTGTCTTTTCGTTTTTTCCTTCATGATGCTGGGTCTGACAAGAACATCCGGATTTCAAAACCGCACTAAATGTCGAGAATTTAGAGCCCTGAGAAATGGTTGTCTGAATTCATCAATGGAAAACGGCCAATGGAGGATTTTTATTATTCACTGTTACGTGAGGAGGAAACTTTACTCTTCTTCGCTGAAATGACGGCCCACAAAAGTTATAGAGTTGTTAGATCTGATTCAAGCGGTTGAAAAGATGTTGACTTGTTCTTTGATTTCTTCCTGTGAAATGAAAAGACCCCATGTTTTCAGCGAGTTATTTCTGATGGATTGTATTTTTGTTATTTTCGATTGAGAGTGCTGATTCAATAATCCGACGCACGCTTTCGACATCTCTGTCTATATCTAAAAGGAAGAGGGTACAAGGGAGAAAGCACAAGGAAATAAGTGCCCTGGATGCTTTGTTAGAGGAGCTTTGAGGTGAGAAGGAAGGAGGTCATTTTTCTTGCCATTATCGGCCACCATTTACGAGCCTGTTTGGTAGAGCGTTTGGAGGCAAAAACATGCGGCAGTAGATGAGACCATGATTTGGACCGTTTAGGAAGGTGGCTGTGGCCATTGGGCTACTTCTATCAACGTGGTTTCTGGAAGAAGCTCCTTTGCCTTGCTTCTCTCCCGCGGTGAGCACAACAGCACCATATAGGTGGGCCAGCCTCCTTCTTACAGCTGATCCTTTGCGCTCAGTTGGGTGTTTGAAGTTAGGGTGATCCGTTGGCGTTTGGGTCAGCTCCGCCACAACTCAAATTGGGAGGAGATGAAGGATGACTGAAGGGAATAAATGATGATCGGTGGAGGTAGAAGACTGAAAGTGGAGATTGATGAAAGAAGCTTGGCTGTTTCCGGCGCTCTGCAACTCAACCTCTGAGTGAAGAAACTTAGGTTGACTGCTTTTCCTCTCCTTCCCCGCACAGTGAGCTGCTTCACGGAGAGAGTTGAAACAGAGCAGGCATGGCTTGCGTCTTCATCTTTGCTTTGTTTTCGTTTCGGAGCTCTGTTTTAACGAAGAAGGCGAAGTTTTGGTCAAATTAGGCTTTGACCAAGGACTTTTTTGTAAAAAGTTTTCAAAAAAGGATTAAAGTGAAAATTTTTAAAATATTTGTACGGTCACTGTAATTTATGAAACATTTGGGTTCTTTTCTATGATTTTCTGGTCTCTTTTCTAGTTTTCTTCATTCACTTGTAATTTTCATAAATTCGGGGTCCTTTTGTATAATTTTCTCTAATCGTCAAAATATTAATTCTATTAAATGAATTATCAACTATTCAGCTATCTATAATATAAGAGCTTTAATTAAAGATGGAAGATAAAAAGTTACAATTAATTCATTAAATAGGTTATAAATTTATCCATTTTTAATTAAGTATTTTCCTGTATTTTTCTTTCTTTTTCAATAATAATTTATTTTTTTCATTTTATCAAATTTTATTTATGTTTTTTAACTTTAATTATCATAATATTAGAGCTGGGAAAACGGGCCGAGCCCGTCGGGCCGGCCTTTTTAGGCCCTGGCCCTTCAAGGGCCGGGCTTGTAAATTGTAGTCTCAAAAGGAAGTCGGGCCTAAAAGGGCCAACCCTGTAGGGCCTCGAGCTTAAAAGGGCCGGCCCTGGAGGGCCTCGGGCCGGCTCTTTAGGCCCGTTTATTTTTTATTTTTTTTACTTGGAAAGGAACCATGTTACATTTTTGAATTACCTTATTGAATCTATATGTCACTTTATTCTCATATTGTATAGAGTATGATTTTTGAGTATATTGTTTTGTCTAATTGAATCATATTATGATTTTTGAGTATGATTTTTGAGTATATTGTTCTGCTTGTTTAGACTAAAATCATATTATATACTATTCTGCCTGATAGAGTATGATTTTTTATGGAGGTTGTAATTATTTTACTACTTGAACCTACTGCTCAAAGTGAAACACAATCAAATGTCCTTGAAATTGATGATAATAGCCAAGAAGGTGAAAATGATAGTCGTCATACTCATGTTGTTTAGAGGTTAGAGTATTTAGCTTCTTGCCTTCTTATACTTTGACCTTTGTGTGAGTTATTTATGGACATAATTTTACCTTTGATTATACATTAGTAACTGTGTTTGTTTGTTCCAAGAGACGTGTTATTTAAACCTTAATGTTGACAACATTTATGTATTAAATTAGAGCTTTAATCATTGTTATTTACTAATTATATATCTCTGGGGAAAATATACAAGAAAAATAGTTAAATATTGTGAAAAGGATTTTCCGGCCCTGATGCTCTCGGGCCGGGCCTTAAAAATCTGTAATTTTTCTGACCCCGAGCCCTTTAGGGCCGGCCCTGGCCCGTCAAGGGCCAGCCCTGTAGGGCCAGGCCGGCCCTGATTCCCAACTCTACATAATATATACAAATAATATATATATATATATATTATTCAATAAGATTTATGCCCTTTTCAGTCATTTTCTATCTAAACGGAGTTTTCAAACTCTAATCCAAACATGTTCAAGGTTAGAAAAAAAGTCATTTCTACCACCGTTAATCCAAATACAAATCATATTTACGAACTAATTTTTTTTCCTACCTTACTTTTTCAAAAATCAGATGGTAAAAAATGTCACTTCTCTATCACTAATCCAAACGGACACTATATCGGAAAAAGAGGAGGGAGAGAGAAAAGGAAGAGGGATGGTGGAGGGGAAGAGTTGGCAAAGGAGTTGTTGACTTTAGATCATCAGGTGAGATGGTTTATGTCATTGGCACGTACTCTCTCTCCGGTCGTATGAAAGAATTGATTTTTTTAAGTGATTAAAGTAATTAATTAAATTATTTTAAAGTATTTTTATTTTTTTCTAAATTAATTAATTTGACTAATAAATTAATATATTTCCTCCGATCCTAATTATAGGATATATTTACCTAACTTTGGAGAAATTAAGGATAGTAGTTAAATTAGTTAATCATGGTTATTTTCCTAAAATGCCCTTTTTTAAAACTTAAAACTTACAAAAACAGTAAAATTGGGGTGCATATGGCATTAATGAGTTGCAAGCATTACTCACTTTATAGAATATATAAGTGTATTCTTAAATTATTATTGTGTTTAATTATTAATGAGAAAGTATCAATATGGGGTATTTTGGAAAAAAATTGACAAAAATTAGAATTTTATCCTATAATTAGGACCAAGATCAACTCCCAAATGTTGTCCTATAATTAGGACTGGAGGGAGTATAATCTAAGAATATATAACATATGATATTATTAAGTAGTTTATTTAATTTCCTTAATATCTCTGAAAAAAATTAACTACATTATATTTAGGACTGGAGAGAGTATTTAGTAAACTTAACAGGGAACACACAGAAAGGTGAAATTGCTCTATTTTTTAAACTTTTAGGAATAACTTTACCCCAAAAAAACTTTTAAACACCCATGTTTAAAAATTTTAGGGGCATTTTTGCCTTTTAACTCCAATATATATATATATAATATCTTTTTACTAAAAAAATAGGGAGAATTTCGGTTAGCCCCATAAATGGAATTTCATTTCAATCAACCTAAAAAATCTGAAACTTTGTTGTACCCTTGAGTCCAAATGAAATTAAGTTTTGTGTGTGAAAAGACAATGATGCCCTTCCTTCATTTTTTCTAAAGATGATTTTATAAGATAAATAAGAGCATTTACAAGATAAATAAAGATATTTACAAAACAAATAAAATAATTCAAAAGAAACGAAGAAGTTTATAATAATATTTTACTTTTTCATAAGATAAATAAGAGGATTTAAAAGACAATTAAGGATATTTATAAGATAAATAAAGATATTTGAAAGAATCCAATAAATTAAAAATATTTTGATCATTTATAAGACAAATAAAAAAATTTATAAGATAAATAAGATAATTTATTAAAAAAATAAAGTAAGAATATTATTGATTATGTGTAAATCTTAATCTCATTTTAATTAAAAAGGGCAGTAAAGTTTCAGATTTTTTCAATGTTGACCGAAACAAAGGCTCATTTCCTGGGCCAACTGAAATTCTCCCCCAAAAAAAACAAAGAAGTAAAAGTTCCATTTCTTACAAAAAAAACTATAAAAAAAATCTTTAATTTAAATTTCGGAAAGAACCCAAAGTCCCTCCAGGACTCCACTGAACTCCGCCGAGTACGCTGTGAGTTAGTTTGAGACCGTGGAAGCGTTGTGCAAAGGGGAAATCGGGCTCCGAACCTTCGAAGCTCGAACGATTGCAGGCTCTTCGTCTCCATAAAAATACCTTTTCTCCTAAATTAATTTGTTCATAGAGAAGGCGAATGCCGTGTAGGTCGTTTGGGCTCATCAATCTGGGGTATGTGAAGTTATTTATTGTTATGGTGGCTCGTCAATCTGTCTCTTTGCTGATTATTAACTGTACCTTTGTGAGCTCATTTAGATGAATGCTTCTGAACCATTATTTGTTGATTGGTTTTCGAAGTCAATTGGGTTATACTGCTAATTTCATTTGGTGTTCATAAATTGATCTTTGGACTCTGCATATGATGATGATTGGCTTGTCCAGTGATTTGTTTCAGGAGAAGCTCTGTTTGAAGTCCGGGACTGCAAACTTTTTCTCAAATGTGTATAATGATTTACCCTTGAATCACTTGAGCGGCGAAGCCCAGCAACCTCAATCCTCAACCTTTCTCACCAGTGGACAACATCTGCGAAGCACAGTGCCTCTTAGCAGTCCTCACGCACAGAAGCCTGTCTTTCTTGAAGCCAGGTTTTATTTCCTATTCTTAACGGGTGTTTGTCCACGAAGCTCCTCAATCTCACGTTGCACTCACCATATGTTCTCTTTTCCATATTGTAATGTGATTTGGCTGCCAAATCAGTTATTCATGCCATGTTTTCCTCTTTATAACACTGTTTGTCCACAGCAGCAGCAGCAGCAGGAAACTATAGGGACATCACGTTTTCTAAACATGGAGATTAAAACTTTGTATAGTATAGGAATGGCTTTCAAAAATTTTAATCCACATGGAGTTAGGAACCTAAATGGCAGGAATAGCTGACTTGGACTGCCATGTTTACAGAATTGCTGAAAACTAAAACATCAATTTTCGATACCCATAAATATAATTGGCATAAGCATAAAATGACAATATAATCAATTGGCATATGTAGCCTCTTGTTGATGAGTCGGTCCATTTGGAGGATATTATGCTAGTGAATTGGGTGATTATTGCGCATACTCAACGTGTGTGTAATGGAACCTACTAGTTGGATGTTATTTTGGAATAATTTTGACCTAACTCAAAGCACAGAAGTCCGTTCTTCAAGCTTTGGGTCGTTGGACTTGGAAGTTTTTTCTACGGTTGACTACATTTTTCTAGTTTCTGACTTACCATGCTTTATTTGAATTGTTACGGGGTTTCTTCTATTTCCCATTTCTTAAAGCTCATTTCAAATTTAAGATGCTATGAATTTAATTGCGTTGCTAATTTTGTGTGGGACCAAGGGAAACTGCTACAGCTACTCACTGATGCTTACTTGTTGAAATCTCATCGGTGCCTGACTGATACTCTGATCCCAGCTACTTTGGGTTTCTTCCGCAACAGCAGCAACCACAGTTACCATTTCATAAATGGAGGCCCTGTACTCTAAGCTCTACGACAAGTATACTAAGCTAAAGGTGTCTGTCTGTCCCTTTGTTGATGTTAACTCTGAAGTTCCTAGTTTTGCAACCTCACATTCACTGTCTTTTTGTCATTTATAGTTAAATAACCACAAAGCATTAAGAAAAGATTGAGGTATTTGAATTTGATGTTCAATTTTTTTTTTAAAAAAAATTCAGTCACTGGTTCAGAAAATTATTTGAACATTGCATTTGGGTGTGAATTAAAGCTTTGAGATGAACATAGGTGAATAAAATTGACATTTCATCTGGTGAATGATGCAGCAAACAAACGTGAGTTTGGTTTTGTTATTGATTCATAATTTTCTTTCTTGTTCCAGGCGAAGAAACTTTCTGAGTTTGATCAGATTAATAAATCTCAAGAAGTTAAATTTATGAAATTTATGTCTGGTATGTATCTTATTTATGGTTTTCACTTAGATTCCTTTCTTGAAGTTTCTGAAGACCGCAAGTATAAATTTATGGTAATGAGTTTACCAAAGAATTTGCAATACATTTTGAAGTTCAGCCCTTTATAAAATGTCTCTTAAAACTTATGTTCATGAGGTCTTGCAAACACCTTCCTTTTGTTTTTCAATTCCTGGTTTTTGACTCTGACCTCTGTTTTTCCTCCCTTTTTTCCTCTTTAGTTTCGGCATATAATTTTTGAAAGTGTGATGCAAAATAGTTAATTGCATTGAGCTGTGTCTAATAGCTAGGCATAGCAGCTGATTTCTGCAAAATTATTTCTTTATTTGGTACTTTTAATTTAGAATTTTTTCCTAATTCTCTTGGTTCAAACATCTTAAGCACTATTGCACTAATTATTAGCAATCTCTTTCCGCGTCACTATTACAGCTGCAGACGAGTTGATGGAGCACTTGAAGGGTGAAAATAACCAGTTGCATGAAAAAGTGAATGATTTGAGAAGTGAAGTGGCTTCAATAAGGCATGCATTTCCATCTTTTGCTCTCTTTCTTTCTCTTTTCTTTATTGCTTGGTTTCGTCATCAGATTTTGTTCTTTTCTTCAATTGATGTATTTTTTTTGGAGGGCTGAATGTATATTAACTATATTAGGCTTGCCAAAGACAAAGAGGTTGCTGATTATCAAAGGCTTGTAATGGAGGAAAGCAAGAAAAGTGAGACACTTGAATCATTCTTTGATGTTGCTCGAAACTCTGACCTACTTTGCTTGTTTTATTAAGTGATAATAGCAGCATGAGTTTCTATAGTTCTATATATGCATTTTATTTTATTTTTTTGTGGATTCCGATGGTGGAAAAAGAAAAAGTTATTGTATTTTCTTCCCCACAAAGTTTCACACCGTCTAAAAACAATTTTTTCGCCAAGTAAAAGAACTGCAGAGTTTAATACGCATAATTTCTTCTTTCTGCATCTCTGCCCTTTGTTATGTATAGTTCTTTAATCTTTCCTAATAGGGTATTAGTATTATAGTGGACTTCTGATGTACTTGGACGTGGGTTGCATTCCCTTGGACTTTAATCGCAGATTATTTACCTGAAAGGATGTCAATAACAGAAAATTCTTTATTCAGAAACTGATCAAATCATTGGTGTTAGTTAGGTCAGCAAATTTTCTCATATCAGACGCTTTTTCCATGTTCAGCTGAATGGGCTTGATTATTGCTTTTAGAGAGAAACTCATACTTTTTGAAACTAGTTAGTGATTGATTTTCAAAAGTTGCATGTGACTAGCTTGAGTTTCTTACCGTGTCGCTTGTCTAAAACCATATTTGATTTTTCATACTTTCTGGTTAAATCAAATCGTTGTTAAAGGGTAAAGTAAGAGTTACTCTTCTGATAGCTAATAAGTCGATCTCTGTCCTCAGAATTTCAATGTCAATGTTGACTCATTATTGGACTGTGACTATGTTTTCTTGGGAACTACATAACTGCTTTTAATCTTTACATAGTAACCTCATCCACACTCCTTCGGTCCTGCTCTCTTCCTTTCATTTTATCAATTCCTATTTCATATCCAGGACTTAGGGGTTTGAACTTTTGGCAGATGAGGTTCTTATTGAAGAAATTGGGAGATTTCAAAAGCTACACCAGGATGGAAATTCTGGCAACTTGAAGCAAAACAATAATAAAACAGATGACGAGATTCGTTCTATGTCCAATACCTCATCCATAAGAAAGACTAGAAAACGTACTAGGAGTGATGCATCAAAAGAAACAGATAGGTATACACCTTGTAGAAATGTTGAAGATAATTCTGTGGCGCAAGATTCAGCAGCTCAAAACTTATGCAATGAGACTGCCATGGATGTGGTGAGCATTTAGCATCTGAGAAATGTAAAATAGATGCATGGATATGTTTGTGCATCCATGCAGTTATACTCTTATAAGCATAATATATCTGCACATCTCAATTATTACATTTTAGTTGAAAATATGAATGTCTCTATGCGCTAATGTTATGTTGTAAAAAAGCAGCTGATTTGTGGTTCTGGCGCCAGTGACCAATCAGGTTGGTGTTGTTAGTTGAAGTTTATGCTGCTTCCTATGTGATTTTTTGTCCCTGGCATACTTTTTTAACCATTGCTTTCAACAGGTGTTAATTTGCAGGAAAGAAACTGGCTAGTTCAAGCTCTCTTTGAGCATGTCCTGGGCATGAAATTATCGACTGACTGTCAAACTGAACGAGTATGCATTTCAGCCCTCCATCAATCAAGTGGTAATTCTATTATTTTTCAATTTTTAACTTTTTAAACGAACCGATTTTTTGAAGTGTTAGTGTATTTTGATTTTAATAATTTAATGTCTCAAAATTTGATTCTGGGCTGACACTTGTCGGTTCATAGGAAGTTTTGGGCTAGCTGTGGTTAGTCACATCTCCTGTTATGGGCTTGTCCCTATACCATGTAAATATGCTGAGGTGTTTGGTGGATTACTTTCTTGCAATCTTAATTATCTCCAGGATTTAGACATTCCGATGTACTTTAGTAATTAGGAGATGCCTGCAAAATGGAGGCATAATATGCCTCCAAGTATATCATGGACGCTATTGTTGTAACAGAGACATTCAACTAAGGTACCCAGGCATTGTGGATGCTTGAATGAATACAACAATATATGAAATTCTTTTTGGAAGATTGAAAGTAGAAGAAATGGGAGACACGAGTGTTGATTGGTGTTGAAAAGATTTTAAGATTAATTTTCATTTACCAGCACAATAGTAATAAATGGTTCAATCACATTTGTAACTGCCTGATCAAAATATTGTGTATTATATAGCGCCTGCACTTGACTGTGTTTTAAATTTGTTGTGCTCTGTGTAATATACACTTGGGTATGTATGGTGGTGCTAGCTCCCTGTTAGGACACAATGTCCCACAGAATGAGGGAATCAGGGATATGTTAGGTGGTATGTTAGGTGAAATGTTAGGTGACAATGTCCTACCACAAATGAGGAATTATGATGTTTGCTTTGTATATAAATAGCATAATGTATACATGAATAATATGAAGTTCAGTGAATACATTTACATGGTACCAGAGCCTTGGTGCTCTTTGTTTTTTACGTTTTCCGGCGCTGTTCTGGTTCTGTTTTTGCTTCTGTCGTCACTATTCACGTTGCACTGAGGTTCGGTGGCCGGGCGATTTTGTCCACACGCGCTGCACCACTGGCCACGCCGTCACTCGATCGGCCAGTCCCCGAAGAATCGCCGCCATCTGACCTGCGCGTGGCCTTCATGCGCCACCCCCAGAATCGCCGGACTTCCACGCGCCGGCGCGTGAAGGATATTTCCGGCGACTTTGCCGCCGTCGTTTGCTGCGATAGGGTCGACTCAATGCTGCCGTTCTTCCCCTGGTGGTTTCGTGTTGTGGGTACCCACGGTTTGTCGTTTTGTTGTTGATTTCGCTCTTTGTTACTGTTGGAAGTTCGCTGTTGCTTCTGTTTCTGGTTCGTTTCTGTCACCTTTGTTCTATTAGCCACTGTTGGAAGTGTCTTTGGTTATTCCTTCACTTATTTGGCTATTACTTCTGCGGGGTTTGGTTTTGCTTGCTTTTTATTGGGCTGGTTTTTGGTTAGTGTGATTGTGAGGTCACTTTGATAGGTTGATCCTTCATTGTGTGTGCTCTTTACTTGCATTGATGGCTGATTCCAAGGATAGTGTCACTACTGAAATAGTTCTTGTGACTAACAAAATTACTGAGCACAAATTGACCTGGACAAATTATATGGATTGGAGTAAAACTGTTCGCATGTACTTACTTAGTATTGAGAAGGAGGGCCATTTGACTGATACGCCTCCCACGAATGACCTTAAGATGGCTTGGGCCCGCGCTGATGCCCGTTTATTCTTGCAAATTCAGAATTCTATTAGCAGTGAAATCCTTCCCTCGGTTAGTCATTGTAATACTGTTAAGGAACTTATAAGTTGCTTGGAATTTCTGCATTCTGGAAAAGGAAATATTACCCGCATTCATGATGTCTGCAAGGGATTCTATCGTGCTGAACAGCAAGGCCGTTCTTTAAAGAATTTTTACGTGGAGTTTAAGAAAATGTATGAAGAATTAAAGATGTTAATGCCGCCTACCACTGACCTTAAGGCACAGGTTGATAATATGGAGAAACTGGCGATTATCAGCTTTCTTACTGCCCTTGACCCTGCCTATGAGACAGTTCGTTCCCAGGTTCTGTCTAGTTCTAACTTCCTTCGCTTCAGGATGTGTATTCTCGTGTGCTCCGTGCAGATAGCTTCTTACACCCGACTTCTACTCCTAATGCTAGTGCGTTAGCGGGCCGTGGACCCACTGATAACCGCCACCAGAACTTCTTGAACTCTGAAAATAGTACACCATCCTCGACTTCTGCTGATTCGCGAAACCAAGGTCCTCCACGCTCCGGCAACAATCCTTCGACTCCTGGTTCTATTGTCTGCTACTATTGTAAGGAGGCTGGTCATACCAAACGTTACTGTCGTAAGTTGCAAAACAAGCTGCAACGTACTAGAGCTGCTCATATGATCCAATCCACAGATCAAACTGCCAATGTTCCATCCACTCCGAGTGCGCTTGCTACAGGTAACGGTGACTCATGCCTTGCTACTTCTTCCTCAAGGTGGATCATTGATTCCGGTGCCACTGACCACATGACAGGTAACCATCATTTGTTCTCTACATATACACCTTATGCCAAACCCTCTTCCATAACTATTGCCAATGGTTCTGCTTCTCGTGTCCTTAGATCTGGCACTGTTACACCTACATCCTCAGTTTCTCTATCGCCAGTCCTTAATGTTCCTGACCTTGCTTTTAACCTTCTGTCTCCCAGCAAGCTTACTCGTCAATTGAACTGTTTTATCTCATTTTTTCCTGACCATTGTGTGATTCAGGATCTTACGACGAAGCGGATTATTGGTAGGGGATATGAATCTGGCGGCCATTACTTTCTTGACGATCAGACGTTCCGTTGCTTGCTCTGGTGGTTTCTCTCCTTTTGATGTTCATTGTTGTTTGGGTCATGTGTCATTATCATCCTTGCAGAGGTTGTATCCTCAATTTCATTATTTGTCGTCCTTAGAGTGTGAATCGTGTCAGTTTGCCAAACACCACCGTGTTCTCCTGGCACCTCGCATCAATAAACGGGCTACGTCCCCTTTTGATTTGGTTCATTCTGATGTTTGGGTGATGATATGAAACAAACGAGGAAATAGGGTACGTACAAGTGCGTTTACCTTTTCGGAGGGCAATGGGCAGGTCAGCAGAAGTGACAGTAGGATCTATATTAGCAGGGACGTGTTCAGATACTGGTTCAGGCTCTGGTCCAGGCACCAGTTCAGGGTCAGAGTCAAGGGACGGCGAGGGGGCTAAGTGCAGATCAGGTGCCGAGGCGGACATTGGTAGGTCAGAGAGACGAGCAGCAGCATTACTTTCCTTAGGACGTCTCTGATAAACATGATGGATAGGAGGCAGAGCAGGGGCCGGCACAGATGCTTGCACTGGTGGGGAATGAACCTCATACACTAAAAGATGATCAAGATCTGGGTTAACGACAGAAGATGGAGGCAGAGCAGGGACAGAGAAGAACGAAGTGGATTCATGGAAAGTGACATCTATAGACACAAGATAACGCCGAAGATCAGGAGAGTAGCATCTATAACCCTTCTGAACCCTAGAATAGCCAAGGAAGACACACTTGAGAGATTTTGGATCAAGTTTAGTGACACTTGGACGAATGTCTCGAACAAAACAGACACACCCAAAAATTTTCGGATCAATTGGAAACAAGGGTTTGGAAGGAAACAAAGTGGTGTATGGAATGTCACTACTAAGAACAGGAGAGGGCATACAATTAATAAGAAAGCAGGCGGTGGACACAGCATCAGCCCAAAAGGATTTAGGAACATGCATTTGAAACATTAGAGCACGGGCAACTTCTAATAAGTGCCGATTTTTTCTTTCGGCAACACCATTCTGAGCAGGTGTATCTGTACACGAGGATTGATGAAGCATGCCATGTGTAAGCATATAGTCGTGAAACTGGGTAGAAAAATACTCTTTAGCATTATCACTGCGCAAGGTTTTCACAGAGACACCAAATTGAGTTTTGATCTCAACACAAAAATTGCAAAAGTGAGAAAATAACTCGGAACGACTTTTCATTAAATAAAGCCAGGTGGTTCGAGAAAAATCATCAACGAAAGTAACAAAGTACTTAAAACCAGACGTGGACATGACAGGACAAGGACCCCAAACATCAGAATGAACCAAATCAAAGGGGGACGTAGCCCGTTTATTGATGCAAGGTGCCAGGTGAACACGGTGGTGTTTGGCAAACTGACACGATTCACACTCTAAGGACGACAAATAATGAAATTGAGGATACAACCTCTGCAAGGATGATAATGACACATGACCCAAACGACAATGAACATCAAAAGGAGAGAAACCACCAGAGCAAGCAACGGAACGTTTGATTGTCAAGAAAGTAATGGCCGCCAGATTCATATCCCCTACCAATAATCCGCTTCGTCGTAAGATCCTGAATCACACAATGGTCAGGAAAAAATGAGATAAAACAGTTCAATTGACGAGTAAGCTTGCTGGGAGACAGAAGGTTAAAAGCAAGGTCAGGAACATTAAGGACTGGCGATAGAGAAACTGAGGATGTAGGTGTAACAGTGCCAGATCTAAGGACACGAGAAGCAGAACCATTGGCAATAGTTATGGAAGAGGGTTTGGCATAAGGTGTATATGTAGAGAACAAATGATGGTTACCTGTCATGTGGTCAGTGGCATCGGAATCAATGATCCACCTTGAGGAAGAAGTAGCAAGGCATGAGTCACCGTTACCTGTAGCAAGCGCACTCGGAGTGGATGGAACATTGGCAGTTTGATCTGTGGATTGGACCATATGAGCAGCTCCAGTACGTTGCAGCTTGTTTTGCAACTTACGACAGTAACGTTTGGTATGACCAGCCTCCTTACAATAGTAGCAGACAATAGAACCGGGAGTCGAAGGATTGTTGCCGGAGCGTGGAGGACCTTGGTTTCGCGAATCAGCAGAAGTCGAGGATGGTGTACTATTTCCAGAGTTCAAAAAGTTCTGGTGGCAGTTATCAGTGGGTCCACGGCCCGCTAACGCACTAGCATTAGGAGTAGAAGTCGGGTGTAAGAAGCTATCTGCACGGAGCACACGAGAGTACACATCCTGAAGCGAAGGAAGTTAGAACTAGACAGAATCTGGGAACGAACTGTCTCATAGGCAGGGTCAAGGGCAGTAAGAAAGCTGATAATCGCCAGTTTCTCCATATTATCAACCTGTGCCTTAAGGTCAGTGGTAGGCGGCATTAACATCTTCAATTCTTCATACATTTTCTTAAACTCCACATAAAAATTCTTTAAAGAACGGCCTTGCTGTTCAGCACGATAGAATCCCTTGCAGACATCATGAATGCGGGTAATATTTCCTTTTCCAGAATGCAGAAATTCCAAGCAACTTATAAATTCCTTAACAGTATTACAATGACTAACCGAGGGAAGGATTTCACTGCTAATAGAATTCTGGATTTGCAAGAATAAACGGGCATCAGCGCGGGCCCAAGCCATCTTAAGGTCATTCGTGGGAGGCGTATCAGTCAAATGGCCCTCCTTCTCAATACTAAGTAAGTACATGCGAACAGTTTTACTCCAATCCATATAATTTGTCCAGGTCAATTTGTGCTCAGTAATTTTGTTAGTCACAGGAACAATTTCAGTAGTGACACTAGCCTTGGAATCAGCCAGCAATGCAAGTAAAGAGCACACACAACGAAGGATTAACCTATCAAAGTGACCTCACAATCACACTAACCAAAAACCAGCCCAATAAAAAGCAAGCAAAACCAAACCCCGCAGAAGTAATAGCCAAATAAGTGAAGTAATAACCAAAGACACTTCCAACAGTGGCTAATAGAACAAAGGTGACAGAAACGAACCAGAAACAGAAGCAACAGCGAACTTCCAACAGTAACAAAGAGCGAAATCAACAACAAAACGACAAACCGTGGGTACCCACAACACGAAACCACCAGGGGAAGAACGGCAGCATTGAGTCGACCCTATCGCAGCAAACGACGGCGGCAAAGTCGCCGGAAATATCCCTCATGCGCCGGCGCGTGGAAGTCCGCGATTCTGGGGGTGGCGCGTGAAGGCCACGCGCAGGTCAGATGGCGGCGATTCTTCGGGGACTGGCCGATCGAGCGACGGCGTGGCCAGTGGTGCAGCGCGTGTGGACAAAATCGCCCGGCCACCGAACCTCAGTTCACGTTGAAACAGAGTTTGAAACAGAACCAGAACAGCACCGTGCTTGAAGCAAAAACAGAACCAGAACCAGAACAGCACCGGAAAACATAAAAAACAGAGAGCACCAAGGCTCTGGTATCATGCACCAGTTCAGGGTCAGAGTCAAGGGACGGCGAGGGGGCTAAGTGCGGATCAGGTGCTGAGGCGGATATTGGTAGGTCAGAGAGACGAGCAGCAGCATTACTTTCCTTAGGACGTCTCTGATTTACCTCCTGGAAAGAAGGCTATTGGATGTAAGTAAGTGTTTGCCATTAAGACCAAATCTGATGGCACCTTGGAACGATTGAAAGCTCGATTGGTGGCTAAGGGTTGCGCTCAGACGTATGGTGTTGACTATTCAGAAACTTTCTCTCCTGTGGCCAAGTTGTCCTCTGTTCGCCTCTTCATCTCTATGGCAGCTACCCACGGTTGGGATCTTCATCAGCTGGATATTAAGAACGCATTTTTAAATGGTGATCTTCTTAAGGAGGTTTACATGGAGCAACCGCCTGGCTTTGTTGCTCAGGGGGAGCATGGCAAGGTATGCCACCTCCAGAAGTCTTTATATGGTTTGAAACAGAGTCCTCGTGCTTGGTTTGACCGATTCAGTTCTGTGGTTAAGAAGTTTGGTCTGAATCAAAGTAAATGTGATCATTCTGTGTTTTATCAACGGACGATGCTGGCATGATTCTCTTGGTAGTCTATGTAGATGACATTGTTATTACAGACAGTGATACGTTAGGGATCTCATCACTCAAGGTCTTTCTGAATTCTCATTTTCAAACAAAGGATTTGGGTTCGTTAAAGTACTTTCTTGGGATTGAAGTTATGAGAAGCAAGAAAGGCACTCTCCTAACCCAGCGGAAATATGTCCTTGATCTACTGAAGGAAACCGGGAAACTTGGAGCAACACCCAGTAGTTGTCCCATGATTCCCAATCCTTTCTTGGACATTGATGATAGTGTGCCGTTTGATGAGCTACCCGAGGATGTGAAAAAACGGATTGATCCTGAGAAGATTAAACCATTTGCCTACCCTGAGCGATACCGAAGGCTGATTGGAAAATTGAACTATCTCACGATAACTCGTCCTGATGTAACCTTTCCGGTCAGTAGGCTTAGCCAATTCATGGTATCACCGACTGTTGCTCAGTGGGAAGCTTTGGAACATGTCCTACATTATTTGAAGGGCTCACCTGGTCGTGGTATACTCTATATGAATCATGGTCACACAGATTGAATGTTTCTGTGATGCAGATCATGCAGGGTTAAAGACAACTAGAAGGTCCACTACAGGCTATTGCGTTCTTGTAGGTGGAAACTTGGTATCTTGGAGGAGCAAGAAGCAGGATGTGGTAGCAAAGTCTAGTGCAGAGGCTGAGTACCGAGCCATGTCTCAGTCCGTACAGGAGATTGTGTGGATCCACCAATTAATGAAGGAGGTCGGTCTGACCACGTCATTACCTGCGAAACTGTGGTGTGATAATAAAGCTGCCTTACACATAGCCTCCAACTCAGTGTTCCATGAGCGTACGAAACATATTGAGATTGATTGTCACTTTGTACGTGATAAGATCAAGGAGAATTTTATCTCTACAGGACATGTATCATCTAGTGATCAGTTAGGTGATTTCTTGACTAAGGCCTTGGATGGCACTCGGGTTGACTATCTTTGTAACAAGTTGGGCTTGATTAACATCTATGCTCCAACTTGAGGGGGAGTGTTAGGACACAATGTCCCACAGAATGAGGGAATCAGGGATATGTTAGGTGGTATGTTAGGTGACAATTCCCACCACAAATGAGGAATTATGATGTTTGCTTTGTATATAAATAGCATAATGTATACATGAATAATATGAAGTTCAGTGAATACATTTACACTCCCAAATGGCATTTTCCCCTAGCGTACAAAAGTCTTCTGTTTGCGAGTCAAGATGGATTCAAGGACTACATGTATTTAACATGGAGAGACCGATTGGTCCAGGAAAAAAGTGAATTATGATGGATCCTTATTTTCTGGTACAATTGTCACACCTGACATCCAGAAGGGAGTCAGGTGTGACGCTGTCTTTTGGGTTGATGAAGTTGATTTATATAATATCGACTTCTATGGTACAGCAACAAAGTGTTATGTCCTGGCCATTTAGTTATCATTCATTAATCAATCATTACTTGGAGCTCTGTTTTTTTGTTGTTAATTCGCTAGTAGAACATTGAAATCCAATATCCATTGCTCTTGTAGGTTTTTACGATTCATTGATTGAAAGTTGAGTGTTTTATTCTTGGTTCAGTAAGACGTTCAGTAGCTAGACCATCCTTGCTTTCTTTTTTGATAACAGATCACTCCTGGACCAACACAGCTCAGTTCAGAAGTAGTTCATAGATAATTCTTTGGTTAAGTGCAGATGCACTTCTTCAACAGTGAGCCATTTGCAAATACTTCCTCCCAGCTTTGAAAATTAGAAAATAGTTTCTCTAACCATCACCTTTCAAGATCTCAATCTTTCTATCCATTTCTTTAGTTGACCCCAATGATGGTGATCTCCTTAGGCTGGTACTTGAGGGGGGTATTTTCTAATTTTGAAAGTTGAGGGGCTATTTTGCAAATGGCTCAAAGTTTCAGGGGAGCATTTGAATTATTTATCCCATAAAATTTATTGACACTTGGCATCTGACTAACAATTGCTTGTCATTAATGGCTAGGTTACTCATTCAGATTAACTTGGGTAAGCAAAGCTCCTGGAGAGGAAGCAGAGCTGCTGTACCATGCTTTATCTCTAGGCACATTTGAAAGAGTAGCACCAGAATGGATGAGAGAGGATATCATGTTCAGCACCAGCATGTGCCCCATCTTCTTTGAAAGGGTATCTCGTGTCGTCAAGCTAGGCCACTAAGTTTCTTATAATATTGGGCTTTCTGGGTCATATCTGCACAGTTTTAACTCTAGTCTTTAAATGTTGACTTGATGTAAAGTACTCGGCTTAGAACCTATCTGAGTCTTGCCTGTATGATTCTTCATTTACCAGTTTAACTTTAGTGTTTGGATGTAGACTTGATGTAAAATTGTTTGGCTTAGAACCTTACTGAGCCTTGCCTGTATGGTAGTATTTCATTTACCAATTTCACTATGAAACCGAATATATATTGATTCTGAAGTAAAGTTGTTGTGCTATGCATCTGCTTATTTATTGATTCAGATTTACTTTGGTGCACTACTAAAATATCACTAAACCTGCGGCAAAATTTCATGACATGATTGTCCATACAGCTTTTGTCCTGAATTACTGCAAAATAGACAAAGCTAGAGTGAAAGGAAGAGCACATAATTTTTTTTCTTGACTTGTACAAACACAGACAATTGTTATTCGGATAAGTAGCATCCACCATTTTGAAAATTTTTTTCAGTAGCACTCAGTATCTTAAATTAATTTCCAGTTCATCTAACGTCCTAAAATATTTTTCTAGTAGCATTCAGTAGTCTAAAATAATTTTTGGTGCATCCATCACTCTAAAGTAACTTTTTAGTAGCACCCAGGATCCTAAGATTAGAGTGCCGATGCTATTAAGAAAAATAATTTAAGGGTAAAATTACATCAAAAATTACTTTTAAAACACTGGATGTTACTAGAAAAATGTTTTAGGGTACTGAATGTGCCAAAAAATTGTCTAGAATATTAAATGCCATAGGAAAAATACTTAATACTGTATACAACTTAAACCTTTGTTATTCCCATTTATATCTGATCTTTTGGGTGTGCCTGAAGTCATATCTCAGCAATTGTCTACCATCCAATCTCCTCAAACAAAAGCTCTCTACCATCACATAGCAACTAAGTTTCTGCCATTCACTACCTTCCAACCTTCTCACTTGTTCTCTTATTCTCACTACCCTCTCTCTCCCACAAGCCCTCCCTCCTTCCTCTTGAACCCATCTCATATTCTCAACTATAGCTATGTTCAATCCCACACTTGCCCTTATCCTCTTTCTTGGATCATAAGCTCTATACCAATAGAAGCCATTAGGATCAACCCTATCACTCTTGCTTGCCTTCATTCCACCCACCATAACCACCTCTCTCTCCACGTCGGCGTTCACGGGAATGCCGGTGCCGTTTTCGCCTTCCGTCGTGATCTCTTGTCTCCCACAAGAGTATATCTCCTCCCACCTTTGTTGAAGTGTCATGCTGTAAAATATGGACTTCTTCATTTGCCTCCTGAATCTCCTGCTTACTCCCTCCCTTACAAATATAAATGGACAATACCATCTTCCTACGACGACCGGCGCCGACCGTTGTGCGCTGTAGGGGAAGTGGAAACGTGGGAGCTGTGATCTCAGAGCTATGTCCACACCAAGAGCTTCAGAAAGCTTCCTACAACAGGAAATCACATTAATTATAAATAAATACTTGAAATATTAATTTACAAAAATTATATCTGGTCTTTAATATAAGAGCCGATTGACTTTTCTTAAAGATATTAAGAAAACTAAATAAATTACTTTTGAAATATCAATGAAAAGGCATAACTTTTGAATTTAGTGCTTGAATTTTGACTTAAAATAATTTAGTTCTTATACTTTTTTAATATATGACAAACTAATTATTTTTTAACGTAGAACAATTCAGCCTCTATAATTTAGTTTCTTAATTAACTTGATAAATTGAAATGACTAAATTGTTCTGACGCAACATTTAGGGACTAAATTGATAATTGAGGGAAAGTTCAAGAACTAAAAGTTATATTTTTCTAGTATCATTCATAACAAACAGTAAAAAGCATATGAACAAACCAAACTGAATTCATACCTGGATCGTAATTTCATCGATTCAATTTGGCACATTAACTATGAACAATGCATAAAAGAAAGATTATTTCTAACCGTGTAGTATATTCAATTGGAGAGAGATAGATATAGTAATAGGTCTCACTTATCGAAACAGATTATTCCTATAATTATCTCTCTTTATTCGTATTACTAACATAACCTATTCATACACTTAATGCAAGCGTGACAATTGATTGACATAACCTACCAAAGTATGCATTTATTTATTTATTTTTTAAGATAAAAAACCAAGAAAGACCTGCAAGATCTCTTGGGGTAGGATGTTGAAGAGGAGTGAAGGGTCCATCCCTTAGTCCTAAGGAAAGTGGGAGCGATGCCATCAGGAACAATGGATTTTGCAAAGAAGCGTCCACTCTGGTAAGTATGAATCTTGAAAATTTGGTACAAGTCCTTCAAATTGAATGCCTTTGGCTTCTTGTCATTCAACAGATTGCTCAAGCAGCAACTCACTATGTCCCTTTCTCTTGCACATTTGCACGCTTTCCTACACATTTTCTATATAGTGAATTAAGCAAGTGTAACCAAAATTAAATCTCATGAAGATTCTATTATTATTATTTTTTTTATTTTTGTCACTCTTCCTCGTGTTCCATATTATGATATTATTAATGTAAACTATTCAAACATATTTATTTTACCTGATGCGGCTGAGGAGGGGAATTAAGTTATTGTTTAATATGCATAATTATTTTTGTTTCCTAAAGCTACTATTTCTTTGCGAAATAGAAAATGATTTAAAACAAGTATAAATTTCAGTATTTGTTTAAGATAGGAGTATCACACAGGATAAAAATTTGGGAAAATTCCCAAAAAAAAAATTTGTGTTGTAAAATTTATTGTCCAAAGTTAGTAGAAATTTGTTTTAAGGATCTAGGTGCAACTTATTTTCAAATAGGAGCAATTCTTCTTTAATTGTGTTCAAGTTAGCTTCAATTATATATAAAACAGGAAGATATTTGCATATAACTAAAGAAGAGTTGCACTCTAAAAGATGAGTTGAACCTAATTGAAGATGTCAGTATTTAGGTTTCTTTGGACAATAAATTTTGGAAGGGAATTTTTCAACAATTTTCTCAAAAAAAAATTTGCATTGAGATTCATTCTTTTTTTATTTTGGAAAAAAAAAACAATTACTAGCAAGGCTTCAAATGACAATTTTGCTATTCTCATAGTTCTAGAGCTTTTATTTTTTTTAAAAAAAAAATATTTAGAGAACTGACACAAAGAACTTGAAAATTAAGCACCTCTCACTCACAAGATTATTGGCTTCTTAAGCCACTTTTTAACACAATAAGAAAGAATTTGACACTAACATTTTTTTATATTTTTTCTAAGCAAAATCTTGCTCATTCCCTTCAATCCAAAAATAGTTATATGAACTTAGAGGGTGAATCAATCAAAGTAAAAACAAAATAAGTGAAATTAACGAATTCATCATGGAAACACACACACACACACTCACATATATAATTATGCACACACACATACCCTTTGTGTCTGCCATTTGCTCTGATGACAAAGTAGCGATTGGAAGAGAGAGGTTGGTCAGGGACAGGGATGAAGACAACCTTAATGGCGGAGTTCCGATAACGCTCCGACGAATGGACGATGGTGAAGATCTTGTCTTGTGGGAAAGGAAGGCTCTTAACCTTGTTGCGTCGGCACAGTCCCCAGCAGTAGCTGTCTTCGGCCTCGGCTTCCTCGTCGGTGATGACAAGGTAGCCGGAGTATGGAGCCTCCGGCGCTGGCACTTCCATGGTAGCCGGACTTCTTCTGTACATCGACAATGGCCTTGTTACGTACATCTTCACTCTTCTCACACACACACAAACACACATCACACGCAGAGAGAAGAACCTAGAAAAGGAATTTATGATGTTACTTTGATTTGATCACTTTCCTTCTCCACCAAGATATCCATTAAGTCCTCTAAATGGATGATGAATCACTTTAGCATGCCATTTTTTTTTTGGGTATTTTAAAAATATTTTCTGACCTAATATGTGTGCAGCCAGATAAAACTCGTCCTTTTCTAATTTAAAAATATTATGCTATATAAGTTTTCACAATTAATTAAGAGTATTTTTTTTAATATGGATCTTTTTTCCATTCAAAATGTGTTCAAAATCTAAGTCTTACTCAAAGAAAACTCAATTCCTTCGGCTTAGAGTAGCTATGCCAATTATTGTGTGGCTTAGTGGTATTTAAGCGCCCTATAAATGACTTCTAAATATGTAAAAATCCTATCATTGCTTAGATCAGGGTTGTTAAACCCGGATCGGACCGGTCGGTCCGGCCCGGGAACCAGCGAACTGGCCGGTAAACCGGTCCGGTCCAGGTTGGTATTTTTTTAAAAATTTTTCCTTTAGAATTTCATACTATAAATCTAAAATTTTCAATTTCTCACCGGTTTGGTCCCGGTTTAGCTCCGGTTTGGTCCCGGTTTAACCCACTGACCCTTAACCCAGTACCCTGATCGGTTCAATGTCCGGTCCGAGTTTTAATACCTTGGCTTAGATATCCCTTGTGTCTTTAGTACAAGTCCCTGATAACAACTTTACATAATAAATCAATCAAGTTAGTTAAAATTAGTTATTTATTGTAAAATACCAAAATTACCGTCAATAAAAATCAATAGTTAGAGGAAGTTTGACTAATTAATTAGTTAGGAACTTTTTTAGTTGGGGATATTAGGCGGAAAAAAATAATGCTTTGGACAAAATATGTTATGTTATGAAATAACACGCCAAAGGTTCTTATAGTAAGAATAGGAAGGAGTAACTTCTTAATTAAGATTGACTCCATGTAATCAGTTAATATCTTCTTAATCTGTTTTTTCTCTCTCTCAAAATTATAGTCTTTAAATATAGTTTCTACTTCATTTTTTGCGTAGCCTTGTTAAAATGACATTGGATGTTGTAAGGATGGTTGTACCTTCTTTTATTCTTTATACTTCTTTGGTTACATAATCTCATATATTGATTTATTTGTCCGTTTGCTTTGAGGGGGAAACTCACTCACAATCATATCAAACCAATATACTATTCATTTAATCCCTGAAATTTTTAGAAAGTAAATATTTATAAGGGAATATTTTTTTTTTATTCTTAAGGAATAGAGAATAGTCACAAATAATTTTGAAGTTAAAGAGGCACTTATATTTCTTATTGGCTAAAATAAAGCAAAGGATCGAGGAACACTTCTTTTACTTTAATTTATTGGCATTTTCTTTTTCCCCTTTTGGTTGACGGCCACTATTGGTTCTCACCAACTTTGTGAAAAGGTCTCTATGTCTTTTAACATTATTGGATTATTGAATTTGATTATGAAAAGGGGTTTGATTAATTATAGTTATCAACAATTATCCTGATGATTAATGAATATTATCTTCAGTTCAGAAGGCTATGACAGCAATTTTTTTGAAAATATATTTTTGTATGCTTTGGGAAAATAGATCACTTATATTGATGATGATAAATTACTCCTCCGGTTTTTAATATAATATATATTTACCTAATTTGATTAGATTAAAGAAGTTAGTTGAGTTAGTTAATATGACATTTATTTTCCAAAACACCTTTAGCCATCTTCCTTAATTAATCCACTCATTTCTCCTCCTCCTTGATTATTGTTGAGGAAGTATCAATAGGAGTAATTTAAGAAAAGATTGATAAATATGTAAATTATGTCTTATATTTATGACAAAAAATAACTCCTCAAATACGTCTTATATTAAGGATGGGAGGAGTACTCTCATATATTTTCTAAAACACCTTTAACCACCTTCCTTAATTAATCCACTCATTTCTCCTCCTCCTTGATTACTGTTGAGGAAGTGTCAATAGGAGTAAATTAAGAAAAGATTGATAAATATGTAAACTATATCTTATATTTATGATAAAAAATAATTCCTCAAATACGTCTTATATTAAGGACAGGAGGAGTACTCACATGCATCAAATGAGTTTTTAAACAAGCAATTTGTGAAATTCGCTGCATACTTTTTACTCATGTTAGAGCTTTTATACTATATAAAGATATAGGTTAAAATTAAAAAAAAAAAAAGTAGATACTCTTGCATAATGACATGATATGTAAATTAATTAAGGGAAAATTAATCCAAAAATTCTCATGGTTTTTTTGAATGAGGTCCTTATAGTTTATTTTATTTGAATTGGATTCCTATCGTTTGATTTGATGATTTTAATTTATAACATTTATAAAACTTCATTTATAGAAATGCTTGGGTGTTAAAATGTTGTTAAATGAAAGGAAGAAAGTTTATTTCATATAGTCTATAAATCTTTTACACTCAAGAGCTAATGCCTATAAGTCTATAACGGATCAAACTATAAGTGATCAATTCAAACAAAATAATTTATAAGGTGTTGATTGGAAATTGAGGTAAATTATAAGGGCTTGAGGACCAATTTTCCCATTAATTATGGTGAGTTTAAAGAAGGAAAATACTTAGGTCAAGTTTCTTATATCCATTTCGTTAAGTTCTCCAATCATATGTGACTATGTGTCATATTTTTACATTAATATCAATTAACTATAAAGCCAAATGCAAACAATAGAACACATGATTGTATGTGATTAGAAAATTTGATGTAATGGATGTAAGAAATTTGATGTAAGTATAATCCTTTAAAGAATTAATTATATTATTTAGCGCATTATCAGTGGTTCTTCAAAGTATTTTTTTCCCTATTTATTTATGAGGTTCAAAATCTTAAATATCAATCTTTCAAACTCAACCCTTTTTTTCCCCGCAACCAAACTCACAACCACAAACATAAGTAAAACTGAAAAGAGGAGTTTAGTGTCATTGAACTACAACTCTCCAACACTTAGGGTTTGTTTGGTCTTGAGGGGAAGAGAGGAAAAGTGAGCGGAGGGAAAATTTTTTTAAGTTGAATTTAAAAAAAAATTAAAGAAGTGGGGTTAAAAATTTGTAATTAATTTTTCTTACTCTTTTATCTTATATATTCTATTTATTAAATTTTATTACCCCACTTTTTCAATCTTTTAAATTTGAACTCATAAAATTTTTCTCTCCCCTCCCTTCCCCTCCAAATCCCTCACACCAAACAGACCCTTAATCTCAACTATATGTAAGGATAATTGACTCTCTTTAACTTCACTCAGTTTGTATTGGTTGATGGCTGAAAAAAGTATTGGTAACAATAACATCTTTAATTATATTGAACCGTCAATCTAATAATAATTAGGGGTGAGCTTCCAATATTTTATATAATACTATCTTTAATCATTCCTTAATATAAGATCACGTTTATGGTGTAATCAACAAGATTTTATATTAAGAGCTAAAAGTAGTATGTGTGTGCGAGTGTGAACTTTGGAGGACAGAGTAAAGTTTTTTATTGAGAGAAATTTGTCAGAGAGGATGAAATATTGAAAATAAAAAAAAATACATATATGAGATGATAATTGGAATGGTAAGGGAAAGATTGGAAAAATAAGAAAACAAGACACTATATATGATATAATATTCAGCTTAGTATTAATAAAATCTAATTGTTGTAATAACCACAATTAAATTGGACAAAAATTATGCCTTGTATTAATTATCATAGTTACTATATGTGATCTCTCTTGGGTTCCCAAAACAGAAATTTCAAAAGTCAATATACATTTTTTTTATTCTAAAGACTACAAATATCCTAAGGAGAGTCTTTTTCTATGTTTGGATGATGAAGAGAAAATTGAGAAAGAAAACTAGGAGGGAAAATTCTTCCTAGCATCCCTTTCCCCAATTTTCCCTCACTTTTTTTTCTATCCAAACACAGCTTTAAAGTTGGGGAGCAAATTTCCTTAGAATCTTTTTTCTCATTTTTTTCTCAAAATCTCATCTCCATTCTTAGATCAAAAAATAGATGGTTCAGATTTAATATTTTATAAAACTATTATTATAGTGTTTTATAAATTAATTTTATTTGTATTGCAACTATAAATGGTATAGATCATATTTTCATAATTTAAATTTATTTATTTATATTTAAAATGATAATTTTATAAAATATTAAATTTGAATCATCTATTTTTTTAAATTTGATGGTGGAAATAAAATTTTAAGAAGAAAAAAAAAGGGATGTTGAGAGAATTCAAACCCCTTAAAAGTTTATCCAAACAGGGCTTCTTTGCCGAAGGCGTGATGCCCAGCTTCAATAGGATCCACTTAGCCGTGGACTAGGCGACAACGGATCAAGAGGGTAGTGATATGAATACTTATATTTTGAATTTTTGGCAGACGACCCTCCATATCCCACTCAATTCGAATGGTTTATATTGGTGATCAGCATCAGGAACATTATGCGGGAAAAAAAAAAGAGTGATGGTATATAATTAAAAATAAACTAATAATGTCCAGCTACCCTTTCAAGTAGAAAATAATTTTAGTTAAATGTATTTCCCTGCACAAAAATCCCATGAGGACATGTACTGATAAATATTTAATTATAAACACTCACATTATATCGATTTAAAATGATTAGAATGTCTAATCAATAAAAAGTTGGTTTAATGGTGTAAGGCCCCTAAATTCCTTTAAGTCTCAAGTTCAAGTCATAGAGGAGACATTTATGTTGAGAGGGGAAGCCACGAACCCTGAATCAGATAATAATATGAAAAACAGAATAATTAGGATGTCTGTTAGACTGGATCAACGAAAAGTTTTCGCCAAAAAAAAAATTGGGGATTACTAATAATACTTGAGTGAAGATAATATAATCTGGCACATATTTCCATATAATTGTAACCTGCATCATGGAAACAGATAAGAAATATCAGAAAAATTCTTAGAAGTAATATAATGAAGATTTAAATAACAAAATACTTATATACAAGTAAAAATAATCATAGAGTAGTATAATTTTTTAAAGCAATATATTATAGTAGGGCCTCAATTAACAAATTCTTACGTCCTTTCCCTTTATTAGCAATATCGTCTGACAAGTTTGTTTTTTATTGTGTGTTCTGATTAATTTTTAGAGAATATCTTTTATAATTTATGAGGTAAGTATATGAGAAGAATTTTATCTCGATTTATAGAAAAGTGCTTCTGAAGCCACGGGGTAAAAGAACACACAGTAAGGCATACTCAGCAGTACTACACCGAGGGAAGCGGGAGAGCGTCTTCCCTCTAAGTTGTTTCTGGCTTCGTCCTCCGCTGTTTTTCCCTGCTGCGGCCATTCAATCTCTTCTGATAGTCTGCGGTAACTTCCATGCTTGATCTTCCTTTCCTTATTGTCCTTTCTGTTAGCTCTGCTCTTCTGGTTTTGTTTGCGTTGTTGAATATCTATTTCAACATGCTCCGACTACCCCCTGTAACAAGGTTTATTTTGACTATTGTCGCAATCAATTCCTCTTCATGGGTATCATCCATTCTAGTTCTATTAGTGCTGCAAAGCTTCGACCTCTTTTTCCACATCCATTTGGCAGCTTCGTGACTCTGTTTCTATTGTCCAAGAGGCTGGGAACCACTTTGTTCTTCATTTCCGTCATGAGCTTGACAAAAGTTACATTCAACACAATGGCGTGTGGCGGTTATAGGGACTCCTATGCGTGTTTTCCCTGTATCTTCCAAACATTCCCATCTCTGCTCTCACTATTACTCATGCCTCTATTTGGATTGCAATTCAGAACTTGCTGCTTAACTATTAAACTGGACCTGTTGTTCGAAATATTGCTCGGCATTTTGGTGAATTACTCTGTTTCGACCAGAATAGTTTTTCCCAATGTAATAAGACCTGGACCACACCGGCCGGCTGATAGGTCGGGTCCGATTTTTAAAAAAATGTTTCTTTAAAATTTCATATTAATAATATTAAACTCTTTAATTTCTCATCAGTTTAGTCTGATTTAGTTCCGATTTGACTCTGATATGACCTTCTGACTTTTGATCCAGTACCTCGACCAATTCGATTATCAGTCTGAGTTTAATTAGCTTGATTTTGCATTCGAGTGAAAGTACCCTTGACTTTTTATTTTTCGACACCTCCGCAAATCACGCTTCGTTCAGGTAATCCTCAGAGTATCTTACCTACTTGAGCACATAAGGTGGATTTGTCAACATTGTGGATGCCTTAGTCACTCCTCTCACCTCAGTCCACACATACCGACCTCCTTGTTATCAACAGGTTTCTGCATAATTGGCCCCCTTTCCTCTCATGTTTCCTTTGCCTCAAGCTCTTACCACCTTCGGCGATCTACTGGCCTTCTTATTTGGCCCATCGACACCTCACCTCACCCAACCTACTCCTACAAAAATAGACCTCTCTACACCGCCCGTTCCATTCACCTCCCTTTAAGCATTCCTTTCCCTTCCCCTCTGCCCCTTCCTGCACAAAACGACCTAAACTTCATCATCCGACTCCTTTCTATAACCCGACAGACCTATACCCACATATCCTCACCCTCCTTTTTCTACCATTTTCCACTCAGTAAGAAACTATTCCGTAAGCAGGAAATTTAGCTCCCAAGTTCCAATCCTAAACGGTGTTTTCTTCATCGTTTGATCTCTGCAGTGTCTCATACCCCGATTGCCACGATGCTTGCTTCCATCTGTTGGAATTATTGTATAAATAATTTGGGTGTGTCAAATAGAACAAGTCTCACATTGTTTGGGAGTGTGAGTGTGAGTATCCAAGTGCATGAACTTGGATAAGTAAATGAGTCGAGAGGAGAAATGAACTCGTATAACAACAAGCCACATGAAAATCCGGCAATTTCCCCTGTGCGCGAATTATATAAAGAACACCTTTTTTTTTGCGTGAGCAGGGTATCCACCGCCCAATGAACGATGACTAATCCCTTCGCTGCGGGTCGGCCAATTAAGGGCAAACAGCTGGCCACGGGCAGGTTTCCATTCCCAAAGACGGAACAGAGTTGGTTAAGGGACGAGATGCCGAACCATCACGCCACCACTGATTATATAATGAACACCTTTTATTTAGTAAAGACATTTTTTGTAGATTTACAAAAAGGACAAATATTTTGGAATAAATACTTCCCATTTAAATGTCACAATCACTTTTTCTTTAATTGTGAAATATGGACGTTGCATATATTGAAACTCATGATTATTTACATTTATTTGTGGGACCTACATGATTGAAATTTTAGAAGCATGAATAAATTTTTCCATTGTTTTTGTGAACGTTGTTATTGCTTTAAAGTCTCATATCAATAGCTTTGAATTGTTTAATGGGTCTTTATTGCTTTTGACGAGTAAGCATTATGGACCAACGATTGAAAATGTCAAAATGAATTTCTAAAACGTTTGAAACTGTGGAGTTAATCACATTAACGTGATTATTTTGGTGACTTTTCAAATGGTTTGTTGCCTCTGTTTTAGTTTGAGGTTGATCACATCCAACTCTTGAGCCTTTAAGCATTTCTCTCCTCCTCTGATTTTTCCTGCTGAGTTCTAATATATTTCGTTGTTCTGTTCACCCTGTTCTTACAGGAATGATTCATTTTATCCTGTGGAGTGCCGCTTCCTCTTAGCTGATGATTGCGGAATAACTCTTAAAGACAACGTCTTTAGACGTGAATCGGATTACATAATGTATTTTCAGGAACTAAGCAAACAATGATAAGAGCTAACAATAGTGTATTGGCGAACCGCCTTTGGCATGGGCTTGCCTGTCTCTATGACTCACTTCCTAGCTGAGCACTACAAATTGAGCGGCTCTGTAATACTTGTTTTGGGCAAGCTGCTGCTCTTTCGTAATATATTACACATCGTATTGCCTATAGTTTCTTTCTTTGTTTGCTTCCTTGTAAGTCCTCGACCTTTTTTGGACGGCTTCTCCGTGATTATCGGCCTCACCACACTGATTGTGATGAATGAAAGCACGGAATAACAGTCTATTTTATTAGCATGAAAGTAGGGATAACCACTTAAAATTTGAACAAAAATTCAAATAAGAAAATTCCAGATTAACACCATAGCCAAACATTTCTTGCCTTTCTCCTCTTTCAACTCCATGACTATAGTTGCAAGATCTTTTACGGTGTCAACATGGAAACTTTAAAACCCACCTCAATCACAAGATCAAAGACGAAAAGGATTTTTTTTTAAAAAAAAGAAAGCAAACCAGAAAGCCTGATTGAACACGAAAGAGAATGGAGGGATCTGGTTCATTGAGCAAGAGAGGCAGCGCGACGAGTTGAACATGATCCACTACTATTCATCATCTTCCTCCTTGAAAAGGGGCGACTTGAGCTACATGAAGGAGGCTGTTGTTGGGACCAGAGGAGCTGGGTCATCTTCATCACCGAGTTGGGTGAGAGAAGACGTGACTGAAAGCGATTGGAAGGGAGGAGCGACATCTACGAGGAAGAGAGGAAGGAATGAAAGGGAAGGAAGAAGAGTCTGGACTAGGAGGACGTTTGGAGTTCTTTCCGAAAAAAAAAGATGATGATGTGGCAAAACGTGTGGCATAATAGCTTATACGGTAGAGCTACTTCAGAAAAATTGGGTCAAGTTGGCTGTTTGGTGCTATTCAATTGGAGCAAAGTTGCACCACTTTTTACATTTTCAGACATTATTTCACAAAAACTTCGACAGCAATATTACTCTTTTTTTTAATTTTTGTGGGTAAAAATGAATATTAACCCAACTTGAGACTGCATCTTAAGCAAAAAGCTGAAATGTTTGTTTGATATCACTTAATTTTAGAGAATAAGTCCTTACCTCGTATACCTTGAATCACAATTTATAAATATTTATTACTTAAAAATAAACTATTCCAAACGAGCACACATCAACATATCCATCTACATTTGAGCGCTGCAACCGAGATGAGACTCCGGTAGAATCACCATTTCTTTATAACATTAATGTGTGTTCTTAGCCAAAACATCAGCACACCAAATAGCTTCACAAGGAGCATAATGAATTTCAATATCCCAATATGAGGATATTAGATTTCTTGAAGATTAAATTAATAATATGAGATTAACTATTAAACAAATATGAAATTAACGGTTAAGCCCGATTTTGCTCACTCTTCTATAGGTATTAATATAATTATTGCACCAATTACCTAATAAATGGAGATTCTGAAATTCATAGGTGATAGAAAATGATTAGAGATCCCTACAATCATAGAAAATTGAGTTCTTGGGCATTTTTGAAAAATATTTATTACATAATTATAATTTATGACTCATGATTTAATGTCTATTTTTAATTTCAATTTATTTTATTATCTTATCTTCAAAATAGGGTTACCTTATTTTTCTTTTCTTTTATATTTTTGTGGATTAACAATGCTCCTATGTGAAGCACTTCGGAGTCTACGTGTATAATTATAGAACATTTTTTCCTTGAAGATTAAATTGATAATATGAAATTAAGTGTTAATCAAATATGAAATTAACTGTCAAGTCCAAATTTGCTCACATTAATATAATTATTGCACTAATAACTTAATAAATGGAGATTATGAAATTCTTGGGCGGTAGAAAATGATTAGAGATCTTTGTAATTATGGAAGATGAAGTTGTTGGATACTTGTGTATTTTTAACCATTCCTGTATATGAATATACGTAGCTTTTTTAGCCTTTAAACCCTAATAATAAAATTGGGAAATAAATGGCAATAATATCTTAATAAATCTGAATGGCTTAGAAACAGAATGCATAATTTTAGTCTGCAATTATTATGAGTGTTAATGTAATTACGTATGGATTAATTATATGATGTGTTATCCTACCCGTTCTTTTAGTTAAATGGGTTTTGAATGGTTAAAGGAGGTTAGTTGATGGTTGATTGGAATTGGCTTCGGTCATTTTCTCTTAAAGAAAAGTATCGTCCTTTTTTTTTCATAGGTTCATATTTAATATATTATTATAATAATATTTTTAATATATTAATATAATAATAATATTTTTATAATACATTAAATTTAAACCGTTGTGATTTCAATCGGCCTATAAGAAGAAAAGGACAATCCTTTTCTTTCAAAGAAAAGGAGGTTAGTTGATGGTTGATTGTCTGGACATTTGTTGCCAAATGTTTAAAGTTTTCTTAAGGGGCCCTATCAAAAAAGTTTTCTTAGGCGGGAAGTCATGAGTTCATCACTTCAAACACTCCAAGTTAAGGCAAGAAGAAAGTATTAATTATTAATCAAAATTGACACTGATGATTGTACAAGAAATGATATTGAGGAATGATTGTGTATTTTAATTTTTTTTCCCGCAAAAAAAGCTCTGCGTTGTCCGAAGAAAATTGAAAGTTGAGAATAGAGGCAAGCCTCTCCCCGCCAAACGCTGCGAATTGACGAGAGGAAGAACTTTCCTAGTTCCCTGAACCGTCGGCGTGAGTTACAAGTCCGAGCACAAGGATCATACTCGGAGATCAAATCGGCTTCTTCCTTCCCGACGAACATTTCTATCACCGACCGTTTCTCTCTCTCAACAATCTCCACCGTCGCCATTTGAGTTTCTCCAGGTTCATTTCTATCTTCTTATGTATCTTTTTCATTTTCGACTTCTCTTCTTCTTGTTTTTTTTTTGGTGAAACTCGACTTCTCTTCTTAAAAATGCTTTAATTCCGTCTGTTTCTTCTGTGTATAAATCCCTTGTCACTCTCCCCCCCTCTCCGTCTCTGTGTTTAAACCTCGCAAGTTTACAGTTATGTAGTTGGTAGATCTCGTAATTGTTTCAGTATTTACTCAAGTATCTGTTAATACGGTATTCGATTAAAATCATTAACAAGTAGTGGAGCAAGCATTTCTGCGTAAGTCTTGTTTTATTATTATAATTATTTTTGTTTAGCTTCCGCTGAACCAATTAGGATCAGAAATTGTTCATTCTTTAACTTGGGAAGCATTCCTTTCCTTACGATCATCTTGTTATTGAATGATTGAAATGTTTATTCTATGCCTTTGTGAATGTCGCACTGACTGCGAAAGGGGTACGCATTACTGTCTACAAGCAAACAAGGGTATGGGAGTCTGAAATGAGTGCGTCTTCTTCTACATTATATATATATCGATCATTTCGTCCAGTAGTGTTGTTTTCTGATTGCATTTTTGCCTCTTGTGATAGCAGCAAGAATGTACAATAATATTGGATCGCAAACTATGGTATCTCAACCTCCAACAAGATCAGAGCCTAATCCTTTTGGGAATGCATTTCATGTGGCTGGTTCAGGTCTTATTAGAGGTTACGGTGGAAAAATACTAGGATCAAGCTCTGAGTATGTCCAAAGCAATGTAAGTAGCATTCTAGTTTTTAATTTCTCTGTTTGATATTTATAATCGAATTCACCATGCTGATTCACACAATGATATCTATGTCTTCACTATTTGGCCCTATTGTTAGTTGTTCATGTGTTAGTTGTTCATGGATTTCAAGGCTTTGCATTTTCCATCAGATATTGTCTGTCTTCTTCAATCATTGCTTGTATCTTGAAAATTGCTCATTCTTGGAAAATTGATGTAGATTTTTAATTGCGTCCTCATTGAACCGGTTTCCGTTTAACGTGAACAGAGCCTATGTGAACAGTTAATGCTTCAACTGTGTTAGCATGACATCTTGGAGCTTCCATTAAAATTGATAAAGAAATATGTATTTTTCTTGTAATTTCCTTTTTTACTCTATTTCATATGCATGTAAGTTCAAAGATGATTGTATAGCGGAATCATTCATTGATTCAGGCTTGACTGTATTGGAATGATAAACCTATTCAACTGAGCAGTGACATCAGGCTGCTAATTGAGCCCTGCATTGCTTCAGGCAAAAAAAAAAAAAAAAATACAACAAAATGAAACAGAAACTGAAACAAAAGCCAAAAAGGACCTTGCTTTGCTCCTCCTTAACTCTCTGCCTACTTTGCTTGTTGATATTCTTTGAAGGCGTGAATTTAAGCCTTTTATTTTAAAACTGACTTTTTGATTGACTGACAGATAAGTCGATATTTCTCCGATCCCCAATATTATTTTCAAGTGAATGATCATTATGTTAGGAACAAATTGAAGGTTGTTTTGTTCCCATTCCTGCATCGGGTGAGCACTAATCCACTATTAATTTCAGCCCCCTCCTCCTGCTTTCCATTGCTTATCTTATTTTAACACCTGCTTGGCCTTGTGTCTTTTGCCCTTTCCTGGTTCAGGGTCAGTGGACAAGAATAACTGAGCCAGTGGGAGGCCGGCTCTCTTATAAACCACCATTTCATGACATAAATGCGCCCGACCTGTATATTCCATTAATGGCGTTTGGCACCTATGTTGTTCTTGCTGGCCTCTCCTTGGGTCTTCGTGGAAAGTAAGCATATGCTGACCTCTAACATGACTTCTACTTATCTTAGTTCCATGGCAATGAGAGATTAGGCAAAAATGCACTTTAATAACTCTACTTTGCATTGTGTTTCAGTTTAGCCTCTAAAAGTTTTGTTTAATTTCACTTTTGTCCCTTAACTTTCAAAAGAAATAAAATTTCCTTGTTGCTAACATTTTATTAGTTTACTTAACCTAAAATGATGAGTAAGATTGGGTGCAGCACTGATACTAATGCATAATTAAACTAATGCCAAGTCACTGGTTACTTTAATTTACCATTGATTAAACATGTAAAATAAGATGTTCTTTGAATTTGCTAAATCAGCATTTTATGCATCTCTTCTTCATTGGTAATCTTCTTGGCTTCCAAATTAGAAATCTCAGGGTTTTCTTTGCTTGATTCTTGCATGGTCTTTCTTGATTTTTTCCCCAGCATGTTTCTTGTGTGTCATTGTGTTTTTGTGCATACAATTTTATAGTGAGCCCACAAAGTTGAA
Source organism: Inga oerstediana (assembly GCA_963210345.1). NCBI lineage: Eukaryota > Viridiplantae > Streptophyta > Magnoliopsida > Fabales > Fabaceae > Inga > Inga oerstediana. Next base: position 71,179,191 of record OY723401.1, read on the forward strand.
TCAGGCGAATTAGTGGTGAACAGAAAGTTGTAGCCTTGGGAGATTATTTTAGGTGTAAAAAAGGGATATCAGTATGGACTGCTTATTCTCTAGTTGATGCTGATTATGTGAATTCCTTCCATTGGAGGATTCATATTTTTGTGTTTTAACTATATTCTTAATCTCTATTCTCAAGTATAAGTCTAATCAACAACCTCAACCAGTCTTTCAGTGGCAAGTGTAGACAATCCATGAAAGATGGATATAATGAAAAATGACATCTTAATAACTATCTAGTGCTAAAGCACCAAGGCAATCCGCTTGGAAGTTCTCTGAATCTCCAGCAATTACAAGGAAGATAAAAATATGAAATCATAATCGATATTAATTATTTACCTGGATGTTTGGTAGTGCTGGAGCAACATTTATCAGCTCGAGTTCGCTAGCTTCAATTATCCCTGTTTGTAACCCAAGTTCAATTGTCAAAAGTAATGACTTGGAACGATTTAGGAAGATCTTACACTTAGAATTAATGGATGGGCAATAGATCATTACAATGATTTGGCTTAAATGTTTACATTTGAGCATTTTTTTGTTAAACTAAGTGTTAGGCGTAAAAAATTCTTACTTATTTCCGAAAGTTAAAGAGAACAATTCAAGGGATAAAATCAAACTCTGAATTGAAGGGACAAAGAAATACTTTTGCCAAGAAATTATATAATATTGACAAGTATGACCATTGAGCATCCCTCAACATGTTGTGCATCAGTAAATCTGTATACTGTCTTTGTTTATGGAAATTTATCTTTTTTTATTCTACAAGTTCTATTCTCAGTGTTTCTTCTTTTGCCAAGGCACCTGCTTCGAGATTGGTATTTCCAAAATACCTTTCCAAACTTCTAATGGCACTAGGAATTAGTTAGAGCCTCTAGAATTGTTGTTAATGACAGACAGCTACCAGTGATCCCAGTATACTTTGTATACTATTCAATAATTGATAGGTTGATACTGTCTTGTAGGGGAAAATTTACAAATAGATAGTGTTTATTTCTTCTCTTCAATGCCTCAACTCCATAATGTGAGTTTTTATTGCTATGAGGGAGGCTCAGAAATATGGGAACAAAAAATTGTGTTGGAGGGAAAACAGGACGAAGGGCATGGAGCCAAAAGGATGTTAAGAAAAAAATTACCTTCATTAGCAGAAAATAGTTTGCAATGAAGGTTTCTGTGATATATGTCAAATGTAAGGGGAGCTGAATGATAGTTTCGAAATAATGGGATGTTAGGTGTATTTAACTAACTTTGAAGAAAAATAGTGTAATTTACTCTCTTATACTTTACAAATACAAATGGTTGTAAGTCTGCAATGAGGAACCTGGCAATAGTAAAAGCAATGCTATAACTTCTGTTTTCTCTTTCCCATCTAGCAACATTAGTTTTTTGTTGAATTCTCTGAGAAATAATTTTTGAATTTGATGGAAACCACGGAAGTAATTGGCTTCTTATATGTTGAGCACAAAGCTAACATTATTACAAGAAAGTAATTTTCCTCATTTTATATTTTTGAAATGCGAATGTTTGAACAATGGAAGAATGTTATAAGCTACCCACCTACCATTGGAAATTGCAGGCTATAGTTTATAAAGTTTCCGTTTTTGTAGGCAATAGTCATAGATAATCTTTTGCTGATTAAAATATTCTCTTCTGCGTAATTACTTATATCTTGAATTCCACTTTAAACTAGATAATTTCAATTTGATGGAAACCACAGAAGCAATGAGCCTCTCATATCTTTTTTATAATATTGATTGTTCTTCGTGCCATGCAATATAGTAAGGATAAGGATAAGGCTTTGTTGTTGTTGTTGTTGTTATGTTGCTCTTCATAATTACTCTCTCTCCCCCTTGTGAATCCTGCTGTTGGATTTCGGTGTGTAACAAATAGAATTTAGTTTTTCCTCATAGGATTCCTATCTACTGTATTTCATCTCCATTTGCATGGTTTGTCAAAGTTTTCTTAAGGAAACCATCTCTATGATCAGGTTTAGTCCAGAAGCTTTGAACTGGTTGTTCATCAAGGGATTGCTTGGCTGGTTTATGCAAGCAACGCTGCTTAAGGCGACACTGTTTTCAGTGGGTAATGGGGAGACTCCCCTGCTAGACATTATGGCATATGCCGGCTATACCTTCGCCGGCATGTGTTTGGCCGTTTTCGGGAGAATCGTGTCAGGTTACTCTTACTACGTTTTGATGCCATTTGCCTGTCTAAGCATGGGATTTTTCCTGGTTAAAACGCTGAAGAGAGTCCTTTTTTTGGGGGTGAGGAGTTATGAATCATCCAAACATCACTATCTCTTGCTCTTCATTGTCTTGGCTCAGTTCCCACTGTTCACTTGGCTTGGCAACATCACCGTCAATTGGTTTATCTAGATTGCAATCTCTTTAGAGATGGTATATGGAATCAATTCTTCGCGGAAGCTTTATATCTTGTTATAGGTTTTTGTATTGATTCTTTCATTTGTTTACTTGGTTACTTGTCATTTTTCAACTCCATTATACTAGTATATTTTCATTTAATCCCTTGTTTCCCTACATTTGAGCTTATTGATGTTGAGGAATTCTGTTGAGGCCTTCTTGTTTTCCCATTGCCTTCTTTCTCCAGCTTGCTGGTGAATAAGCTTCATTTGTTCGAAACCTTTCTCAAGCCAGAGGGACTTTCTTTGGTACGATCTCTGACTCTCACTCAAGGCAATTTTAAGATATAGTTCGATTCGATGAGCCTAATTTGGAGGGTGTTTGTCCGCAATGCGTTTTTATCTCAACAAGTATTAAAAAATAAATATTGTTAAATGATCATTTATATACAAAAAAAAAAAAAATGCATATCTCACCTTTTTATGCAAGAAATTAAGACTTGTTTGTGTTAGTATTTAAAAATTAAGTTCACGTAGGCTAAAACAAAACTCCTCTCATATAGCTTTATATACCTCGCATTAGAAAAATAGCTTGAAGCATGAGAGAACAGAAATGGGATTACATCTGGTTCATTCCGTGTATAAAGATATACACACACATTAAAAAAGAGAAAGACAGTGAACATTGATAAAAGAAGTGGTTTTATGGATTGTATTAAAAAAATAACAAAAATGCTCATTTATTTATGAGGACAGGAAGTATGGCAGAAGATAATGTCTATATAAGCTTTTTGAAGGTTCTGGAGGCCACAGCCACGTCATTCGTAAGGGTGGAAATAAGTTAGGTTGAGTTTTATTTAAATAGGTCTGGATTTGTAATAGAGATTTAAAATCTGATTATGGGCTTAAGCCTGTATGTAACCTTTTTTTTTTTTTGCTTGAGTCTATAGAGCCTTCAAAAGGCCTGAAGTATGTTTGAAGGCCTACTTAAAATGTATATATTTAAATAGCCTTTAAAGCTTATATATCCAAATTTATATATAATCTTTCATACTTATTTACAATAATATATTATGTCTTAAATGCTTAACATCCATTATCGTCGTAATATTAGGGTTTAGTAAGGAAAAAAAAGAATGTCTAGTGATAATGATAACAATTGTTCGAACAAATATGAATAAAAAAAATGAATCATTTGTTGATTGATAAGATATATTTTTTAAAATTGACTAAGTATAACAAGTAACATGTAAAATTAGATTTTACTTCTTTTACTTTTCCCACGTAAATTGCACAAACTTTTCTTACTAAGATTATAATATTTCATTTGACATTAAAAATAAACTCATAGCAATTATTATGCTTTAGTGGATGACCAAATCAGGGGAGACTGAGTTAGTGTCACCATCTCGAACAGTTAAAGAGAAGAGAGGTAAGGTAAATGATTTATACGAAAGCAAAGATTGAGTGTAATGACGATGGGGCGTGAAACTTAGAATTAAGGTTAAGTTAGTAAATTTATAAACGATTTTGATTTATAAAATTATTTAGATAATATTATATAAACTTATAATAATAGTATAAATTAAAAAAAATGTTAAATAGGCTAAGTTTGTAAGCTTGTAAGCTAGGCCTTATGAAAATTAGTCTGACTTGTTTATCTAAATAGGTCTAGCAATAGGCCTGAGTCTGAGCCTGAGCCTGATCTATTTACTAAATAGGCTAGGCTAGGCTGAACCTATTTCCATCCCTAGTCATTTGTGGTATAACTAATTAAAATACAACAACTCATCAGCTGATTTAACACCTCCTAAAAATTAGCTCACATATTAATAAAATTAAAAGATTTTATAGGATTCAATTTTTAATTACTTGTGAAATCTTAATTAAAGAATTCATTTTAAATACATGAGCAGCCAACTAGGATTAATGTTCGTTGAGTTATTGCATTTTAACTAGCCAGACCACAAATGACGTGGCAAACCAAGTTCATACAAGAATTTCTTGTTAGCTGAGTTGTTACATTTTAACTAGAGTTGGGAATCAGGGCTGGCCCTTGACGGGCCAGGGCCTAACAGGGCTGGCCCTAAAGGGCTCGGGGTCAGGAAAACTGCAGTTTTTCAAGGCCCGGCCCGAGAGCATCAGGGCTAGAGCCGGCCCACAGGGCCGAGAAATCCTTTTCACAATATTTAACTATTTTTCCTGCATATTTTCCCTAGAGATATATAATTAGTAAATAACAACGATTAAAGTTCTAATTTAATACATAAATGTTGTCAACATTATGATTTAAATAATATGTCTCTTGCAACAAACAAACATAGTTACTAATATATAATCAAAAGTAAAATCATGTCCATAAATAACTCACACAAAGGCCAAAGTATAAGAAGGTAAGAAGCTAAATACTCTAACTTCTAAACAACATGAGTATGACGACTATCATTTTCACCTTCTTCGCCACTATCATCAATTTCAAGGACATTTGATTGTGTTTCACTTTAAGCAGTAGGTTCAAGTAGTCAAATAATCACATCCTCCATAAAAAATCATACTCTATCAGGCAGAATAGTATATAATATGATTTTAGTTTAAATAGACAGAACAATATACTAAAAAATAATACTCAAAAATCACAATATGATTCAATTAGACATAACAATATACTCAAAAATCATACTCTATACAATATGAGGACAGAATGACATATAGATTCAATAAGGTAATTCAAAAATGTAACATGGTTATTTTCCAAGTAAAAAAAATAAAAAATAAACGGGCCTAAAGGGCCGGCCTGAGGCCCTCCAGGGCCGGCCCTTTTAAGCCCGAGGCCCTACAGGGCTAGCCCTTTTAGGCCCGACTTCCTTTTGAGGCTACAATTTACAAGCCCAGCCCTTGAAGAGCCATGGCCTAAAAGGGCCAGCCCGATGGGCTCAGCCCGTTTTCCCGGCTCTAATTTTAACTGCTCTTATTTGGCAATAATTGTGTGAATCTGGTTTGCCACATCATTTGTGGTTTAATCAATAAAAATATAATAACTCATGAGCTGATTTGGCACATCTTCTAAATATTAATTGACATTTTAATACAATTAAAAGATTTCACAAGATTTATTTTTTCATTATTTATAAAATCCTAATTAAGGGATTTATTTTTTTAAGAAAAATAAATATGTGAATCATATGAGTAGCCACCTAGGATTAATATTAGTTAAATTATTGTATTGTAATTAGTTAGACCATAAATGACATGGTAAACCAGGTTCACCGTTCACACAAGAATTTCTCTCAAAACATGTTCCAAATGATTTTTTTTTTTTCACGACACTATATAAATCAGGAATTAAAAAACATTAGAGATACGTTTATTAATTATTTAGGATTACTACCACCGATTATCCGATCTTAAATTATGAGATAATTAAAATAAAAAAATTTTAAATTCTCGTATAAAAATTATGGGAAATTGTCGAAAATGTTTCAGGTAACTGTATAATTGTCGAAATTATGGGAACTTGTCAAAAAATTATTAAATAACTGTATGAGTTAAAATTTTTGTTAAAAATTAAAAAATGATAACTATTTTTTGAAATATTTTTGAGATTTTTTTTTTTTAAAGTTAAAAAAGTATCTAGTTGATTTCTTGGTACAATAGGAGTACTCATCTCAGTTATTTAGTAATCAAGACTCCTTTCTGTAAATAAAAAAAGATATTTCGACCAAAAAAAAATAAAAAAAGATAAATTCCTCCCAATGAGAGTTATTGTTGTTATTATCACTCACCAGCTTGACCCCACTATTTTTTTTTTTTTCTCTTTTCGAGAGTGGAGTGAGTAGCGCTAATAATATTAGAATCCAGTAATGTTGGAGGAGCAGAATCCATTATTAGTTGTCACTTAGTGAGTCAAAGAAAGCAACTGTCCTGTACGTATGGGCATGTGCGGCTGAATCTTGGTGGGGTTCTCTGGTTCTAGAATTTTCAGGGATTCTCCCCCTTCCCCCGATTCTTATAATTATTACTACTATTTTTTTATTGAAGAATTCTTATTATAATTAAAATAGACAGCTGTAACACAGCCACAAACTTCCTGTTCAGGATACAACTCAGGGAGGACCCCATTTACCTTGGTAGAAATTCTCTGTGGTTGTTCTATAGGAGTATTATTTCACAAACTAAATTTTAAATTTAAATTTAAATTATTTTAAAACTAGAATTAACATTATGTGTATTAAATGAGCATGCACGAAAAACTAAAATCTTAAAATCAACTTTAGCGCAATAAAAAAATTACAATGGTTCAAATAGGTTTAGGTAGGTCAATGTTTTTATAGCCTAATGACATGTAAATTCGGCATGTAAACTCTCATGTAAGTGGGAGGTTGCGAGTTCGATCTCGCTTTGTAACTTCAGACTGTTAGTGCCTATGCATTTAACTGGAAAAAAACGGCTTAGTAAGTACTCTTGCAGTCTTTAAAATAAGATCTAATTAAAGAGTTAATCTTGATTCTAAATATAAAATATATCTGTATCAATTTTTTTTTTGAATTACCTCAGTTGATATTTTTTCAATAATAATCAAGCAATAGGGGAAGCAATTAAAAAAATAATTAAGATGTTTTAGAAAAAATATAATATATTAACCAACTTAACTAACTTCTTTAATATAATTAAATTAGTTAAATATGTCTTACATTAAGGATTATATGGCTATTTAATATTATACTAGTTTTTTCAATATACTCTTCACAACTTTAAAGTGACATTTTCCCCAAATACATGTTTATATTTTAAATGAGATAAAATAAAACTTATTTGTTAATGAGATACCCTAATATATTTAATGTTTTTCTCCCCCGTATAAAACCAGTGCATTAAGAGGATGATGAATATAAAAGTACTGATAATATTATTTTAGTGTAGGAAATAATCCACTCTATGTGGAACATAAAGAAGAAGCAGAGGTTCATGGCAATAAAGATTGATTTAGAGAGAGTGTACGACCGGGTCAAATGGAGTTTTCTATTTGAATGCTTGCATGAACTAAGGATTCCTAAGTATCTCTATGACATGATTAAGGCTTTTGTATCTACACCGCAAATACAACTACTTTGAAATGGGTTTACTACAAATGCTTTCCACCCTTTCATAGGAGTTCGTTAAGGCGATCCTATCTCATCGTATCTTTTTGTCATTATGATGGAGAGGTTGGGGCACTTAATACAAACTGCGATAGAAGACGGAGATTAGAAACCATTTAGGTTGTCGCAGCAAGGTACGGTTATCTCTCATGTCTTTTTTGCTGATGATCTTATTTTATTTGCAAAAGTAGATATTGATCAAGTTAGAGTGGTGAAAGCTATACTGGATGATTTTTGTGAGATATCCGACCAGAAAGTAAACTCTGAAACGTCACGGATTTTCTTCTCAAAGAATGTGGGACACACGAGGAGAAAAGAGATTAGTGAGTTCTTAAATTTTTCCCAGTCTTCCAATCTGGCCAAATATTTAGGAATGCTGATCTTACATGAGCGAAGCATCAAGTCCTCATACAGATTTATTCTTGATAAGATCGATGCTCGACTAGCAAGCTGGAAGCCAAACATGTTATCTATGACAGTAAGACATACCCTAATATCGTCAGTTGTGTCAGTCATGCCATCCTATGCCATGCAGACTGTTCCCTTCTTCCTCTAGGTACCTGTGATGAGATAGACAAGAAGTGCAGGAATTTTCTTTGGGGAAGTACATCCACAAATCATAAACCCTATATGGTTGCTTGGGGTCAGGTGTGTTCTTGGAAAAAAGACGGTGGTAAGGGATTAAGACAAGCAAGGATTTAATACTAGGCTTACATGACTAAACTGAGGTGGAACTTGGTTTACAAACGAGATACTCTGTGGGTTCATTTCCTTCGAGAAAAGTACAAGTCGAGTAGTGATTTGGTGTTGTTATGAGTGTAAATAGTCTATTAAATAGTGTAAATGTACATTGATCAAATAATATATAAGTGAGTAGAGTATTGTTCCCATGAGGATTGATCACTAATTACTAAAATGAGTAATTTTAACTCTATTTAGTCGATCGATTAATTGGTGATTAAGATTACAAAATTAAAAATAATTAAATATGAATGCAAATGATATGAAAGCAACTATGAGAAAAAATCCTAGGGGTCAGATTTCACTTAACAAATTCCGGATTGAATCACTTATCTATTCTAGCCTAATTTATTTCATATAATTAATAGTCAAGTTTTCTTCATTTAATTACTAGCTTCTTCCAAGATCAATCAATTCTATAATTAATTGCTAATCCAATATATTCCTATATGAATTTAAGCAATTAATTATGCATTAAGATTTATGGAACTCAACAAGACTACACAACTCATATGAATATTTTCCTATTTCATATGCAAGTCATGGTTTTAATTATAAGATCTACACACATGCATCTCCTTCCGGTCTCAACATGCATATTGAATTCATTCAAAAGGTGGCCAACCAATCAAAAGCATTAAGAACAATAATTAAAATTCAATCATGAAGGAGAAATTCAAACTAGATTTAATAAGTTAAGATTCAATCTGTTATTAGTAAGCTACATCATTAACCTAGTCAAATTATAGAGTTAACCGTCAAAATTAACTTTGTTAACAATTTGAGGCAATATTACTATGTTTTTAAACTTCTGGGGTGACATTGAGAATGAAAAAATTTTGAGGGCAACATTGTGGTTTTTTTAATATTTTCAAGGCAGATTTACACTTAAACCCTTTTCTTTTGATATTATTATCCACTAATCAGTTCAGTGTTTGTAGTTGCTCCTCTCACTATAGATGTCTCATCTGGGACTCGACCTAGGTCCTTTTTTAGAAAAATGGCAATTAGTTATTTAAAAAAAAAAGAATTTAAAAATTGTACATAAAAATATTATTTTTCTTCCAAGATAAAAAAAAACCAGGAGAATAAGGGGAAAATTAATTAATACGAAATTGAGGAGTGAGAGTCATGAAAAGTCATGCTGATCTAAACGGCTATCTTCTTATCGGATGTGCCGGAAGGGACATCAAGACGGTTATCTTGAGAGAGAATCAAAGTGACGAAGCATGCGTATAGCTCTAATAGGGTATCGCGAGAAGAATTTTAATATTTTTAATTTTTCTGGAAGCTTGCATGTAGGGAATAGTGCTATGGATATCGTGGATCCACGTAGGTCCTGACTCATCTCCACCGCTCCCCTCCCTTTCTCTCTCTACCCTCAACTTGCTCCAACTGGCCAGCTCATATCCGCGCCTTCCTTGTCCCTTCCCTCCTTTTTCACCCCCAAATTAACCCCTCTTTAAAACCACAGTGTCATCACCAACCCCTGAGATTAACTGGTTGGTTGTAGTGCATGTTTGGGAATATTTATTTTTTGAATATAAGTGTTTATTATGTAAGTCGAGATAAAATTCTTCTCACATATTTACTTCGTATATCGTGAATTACGATTTATAAGCACTTATTGCTAAAAAATAAGCTATTCCAAACAAGCATGTAGTCGGTTCTAACTTAATAAGCGGTCTTATTATCAAACTTTTGATATGTAATTGTGATAATTATTTGTAGATGGTAAAATTTCTCTTGTATAGGCTTACATTCTCATAAACCAAATTAGTCGATTGCTAATAGTGACCAATGCAATTGAATTAATAGCCTTCATTAAGAAAAAAAAGACTAAAGGGCTATTTGGGTTAGTGTTGGAGAAACATATTTACGTAAGTCGAGACAAAATTTCTCTCATATACTTATCTTATACATTGTAAATTACGTCAAAAAAGCAATTTCTACTGTCAACCCAAACAGACACTAAGATTTAATTTATAAGTAGGATCCAACCACCACGTCCATTCACTTATATGGGAGCTTAGCATGCCGGTAGGTTTTAAGCCCTTGACACTTAATGATTCAATACTATTATATCATATTTAAGTATATTATTCAAATGTTGATGTTGAAATTTTAAGTATTGACAGAAAATTCTTAAATGCTGACCTATTACGTTTAATTTTTAAAATAACAATAATTATTAAGAAAATTATCATTTAAAACTAATGATCTTGTGATTATTAGAGAAAAGAAAAGATACACTTTTAAATTAATGTACAAAGGAAAGTTAAAAGGACTCAGTGTGTACTTATATGTCGAAAACAAATTAGTTTTATGAAATTACTACCCAAAAGAAGAAAGAAATTATTACATATCATCTAATTAATATTCATATAATCTCATGAATCGAAAAAAATATTCATGTAATCAATATTAATACGAAATTAAAAACCTCTAATTGATCGCAGTGTTTGTAATTTGTAATAAATTATGACTTATTTCCTAAATGAACGTTTACTTGAAAATTAAGCAGAGAAACTCAAGGCGATAAACGTTGCATATGAAAAAAAATTCAAGGCGATAAGCGTTGTGTATTAGTCAAATGAAATCAAACCAAATCAATTGTTACAATATGCTAATAGCACTGAATACAGTTAATAATTAATTTTAATTAGTACCAAATAAATATGACCTGGAGACACGTAATGGTGCAAGATAAATAGCGGCAATTCAGCTACCTAGTTTTATTTCAAAACGGGTTAACCCGATTAAATTAAGTATTTTTTTTTTTTTTTGGACTGAGATTAAATTAAGTAATTAACTGAACGCGTTATTCTTCTTTCTTTTGTCTATAAATCAATACCTCACGCTTCACATTTCAACCTGCAAATTGCAAATATTTCATCAATTCTTTGAGCTTCAGATTTCTCATTACATTCATTCTAACACAAAGCTTTTAGATTCTCACCGGAGAACGATCGCCGCCGCCGTTTTCTTCAGGAGATCCACCAAAAACGCCGCTGCGATTGTTGATGGCCACCCGTAATATCCCTCGACAAATCATCGCCCCGCTGGTCCGTTACAACACCACCTCCGCCACCACCACCAAGCCTCTCAACTTCCCACAACCCTCCCTCTCGGCCGCCGCAGCCTCATCGGCCGCCGGAGAAGCCGCCGGAACACCACCCCCAGTTTTTCTTGAAAGGACGTCCAACCTTCAGAAACCCCCCACCGCCGGGCCCCCCACCGGAGAGTCTCTTCTCAATCTCGACGACGTTCAGAGGCTGTTCTCGTTCGTCCCCACGTCCAAGCTCCTCCGATCCTCCTCCGTCCTGCATGCCACCGCGTCGGAATCCATGGTGGATTTCGGAATGTGGGTTATGAAGTCCAAGCTCATGGAGGTTGACGTTCTTCGGAACATCATTTTGGCCGCCGTCAGACGAACTTTCTTCGACCACTTTTGCGCCGGCGAGGACGCCGCCTCCGCCGCTCGGAGCATTAAGGGACTCACCGACGCCGGATTACGTGGCATGCTCGTGTACGGTGTCGAAGACGCCCACGACAACGACGCTTGTGATCGGAACCTCACCGGATTCCTTCACACCGTTGACGTCAGCAGATCGCTTCCACCGTCATCGGTAAGCTCCTAAATTTTCTCATATTAATCATTTTTTTAATCATTTCCTAAAATTATATAAACCCCAAAACAAAAAATTCAAATTTTTTTCTCATTTCCTTGTCTTTCTCCATTTTTTAAGTAGTAACAAGCGGTCTGAAATTGCCTACCTCATTTTTACTTAGAGAAGGATTTACGAGAGGTTTAAACTAATTGGGGTACGGAAAAAACTCTTGCCACCAAATATATAGTTTTGTGAAATATCTCACTTCAACTTAAAAATTTACTTAAAAATTTAGTGTGTTTGGATTATTTTTTAGATAATAACTTTTATGAATTATGAGATAAGTGTGAGAGAAGTTTTGTTTTAATTTAAGGAATAAGGCTTTTAAAACCACAGTTTGACAGTATAGTTTTATCATCTTTTTATGTATCAATAGATTATATATTAATTTATGATTTTAAAAAAAAATAATAAATATAAATACTTTAAAATAATTTTTTAATTCATTTAAAAAAAATCCAATAAGCCTTGTATCAATACCGCTAGAATTAAGGTTAGGGTTATATGATAAAGGGGCCCACAGGGAGCTCTAGTATTAGGACATTGAGAGAATCTAGGACCATCATGCTTCATTATGAGGATGTTTATTGATCAGATTGTTTATAAATTATTTTTTATATAAATCGAGGTATTATTTTTTTTATATGCTTATCTCATATACCATAAATTATAATTAAAAAATAATTTTTAAATATTTAATCCAAACTAGTACTATATTTCTGCATGAAAGCATGGTGGCTGGCTGGTGGTCTGTGGTGGGTCCATCCGGCGGTAGTGCGACGCAACTGGAAAATGAAAATTAAAATGAAATTTTGCAATTTTCGATTTTTGGTTTTTTGTTTTCACTTGTTCCAGTTGGATCCAAATTTTTGTACACAAGTAGTACCCTCAATTTGGTCTCTGTTTCACTTCTTGAATACGTCAAAGACAAATTGCCTCACATTTCCCCGTGATACAAAGATACAACTAGCATCTTTAGCTCTCGATCGTCCATTTTGGTGGGGCCCCACCATATCTGCATATCCATGGATCCCACATTCAATAAAGTACATTTGCCTGTCCTAGAACCTAGTTCGGGCTACAAGCTTCTTGTCACTAATCTTCATGAACAAAACGTTACATGATTTTCCTCTAAAAATACCACCTTTTACTTGCTCCGCCGATTTAAACTTTTGAGTTAATAATGGGTTAAAGTTTTTGTCTTTATTGGTTAATTGTTTTGATATTTATGGGGTTTTTCTGTAATTTCAGGTAAGCTTTGTGATAGTGAAGATCACAGCGATTTGTCCCATGAGATTGTTAGAAAGAATAAGTGACTTGTTAAGATGGCAACAGAAAGATCCAAGCTTGAATCTTCCATGGAAGCGAGAAACCCTACCGATTTTCTCAGAATCTAGTCCTTTGTATCATACACAAACCAGACCGGAGGCTCTGTCACCGGAAGAAGAATCTGATCTTGAGCTAGCTCACCGGAGGCTAGAAGAGTTATCACGGCGATGTGTTCAGGCGAATATTCCGTTACTGGTTGACGCCGAGCACACCACCGTGCAGCCGGCGATTGACTACTTCACGTACTCCTCCGCCGTGGAGCATAACAGAGGCCAAAATCCGTTCATCTTCGGGACGATGCAGACGTACCTGAAGGACGCAAAAGAGCGGTTGTTGAAGACGACCGATGTTGCCGATAAAATGGGAATTCCGATGGGATTCAAACTCGTCCGAGGAGCTTACATGTCATTAGAAGGACGACTCGCTGAGTCACTGGGTCAACCCTCTCCGATTCACAACACAATTGAAGACACCCACAGCTGCTTCAACGACTGTTGCTCTCTGATGCTAGAGAGGATCGCCAACGGCACCACCGGGGCCGCCTCCGGCGGGTCGGTGGTTCTCGCGACCCATAACGTAGAGTCCGGGAAGCTCGCGGCGGCGAAGGCATGGGAATTGGGGATGGGAAAAGTGAATCACAAGCTTGAATTTGCTCAATTATATGGAATGTCGGAAGGATTATCGTATGGATTGAGCAATGCCGGGTTTCAGGTGAGCAAGTATATGCCGTTCGGGCCGGTGGAGACGGTGATTCCATATCTTTTGAGGAGAGCAGAGGAGAACAGAGGAATGTTGGCCGCTTCTGGGTTTGATAGGAAGCTTATGGGCAAGGAATTGGCAAGAAGATTCAAAGCTTCTGTGTTCTAAATGATGATGAAGAGAGCAAAAAAAACCAGTGATGATTCTGAAGATGATGATGATAAGAATAAATTATACGGGGAATGACTAAAAGATCCCAAGGAAAGGGTTTGATGACTCGAAAAGTTCTGAGGACAACTGAGGTTGCAGTGTATAAAATGTATACGGGTTTATGTTCCTCACGTGGAACTTTTTAGTTATGAAATCCATTGGGTGGGACCTCGTAGGAATCAATAATAATGAGCTGGAACTAGAGGGAATACATGAGGATGGATGGTTTCACTTGAGATTTAGAATGAGAGAGAAGAAAGTGAAGGAAGAGGTGATGACGTGTGTGTATTAATGTAAAGATTGTTAGACAGAGAAAAATTGTCTCTTGCTCTGTATGTATGAATTTCAGGTGAAAATTGTTGTGGTTATAATGTGATCCAGCCTTTGTAAAAATTGAGGTTATAATGTGAGCCAGCCTTTGTAGAAGTTGTTTCTTTCTCCTGCTTTAATTTACATGTATTAATTACTTCCTTGGATCCTTTTTATAAGATTAAAAATCGATCGGTTAAAATTATTTTAAAATAAGAAATATAGTCAAGTAAAAGATATATAGTGATGAAAAAAAAAGATGAAATCGAATATAGGATGAAAGAGAATTCTTGGGAAAAAGGAGAGGAGAGAAATGAAATTAAAGATAAAATTGGCAAAATCTATTTTATATTTTCATTTTCTTACAAAAAGTAATTTTTTAGAACAAGTGTTGAGAAAAATCGAAAAAAAAAAAAAATCAATTTTGATCATTATGTTGAAAAGCATATTTAAAATGGTGACGTGAGAAGAATAATTTTTTTTATTATAGTATGATTTTCATTAATAGAACAAAAATGGTTAAATAAGTTTCTATTTTTTTAAATAATGTTGAGAACATATAATATAAAACACATTTTAAATATGTTTTATTTTTTATTTTTGTTTTTAAGACAAAACTATGTTTTTAAAATAGGAAACTAACCATTCCTTAGGTCACTTTCAGTTACCTTACTAAATTAAATAACGGTTAATTCATTAAATTCATCTTAAATTAAAAAAAAAAAACTTTGTCTCTGTTTAAATCTGTCTCATTTTGTTATCTGTCTTAAAAAATAACTTTGACTATTTTTTTTTTCCGCTCTATTCAAATTTGTCTTACATTTCTTCTCTCCCTAGATATACCCAAAAATAGTCAAATGTTTGAAGATATGCAGCAACAAGCTGTAAAAACGACCTTTGTGGATATGGATAACTTAAAAAAACTTCTACTATATAATTTTGAATTTTGACTGATTTTAGTTATAAGACGTCGTGCCGAATAGATGACGTTGGTGCTTATCTCTGCAGAATATACTTTTCTTTTTAATTTTTATGGCTAATGTTTTTTCTGGAAGAGCAGCTTTAATTTGACCAATCTCAAGAGGAAGAGAATAGTCTTAAAATCATACGTAACAAATAGTTAGTTTCAAATGAAGAAACATTCAAGTCTTGGCCACTAATTTTATCTGATAAGATAAAGAGAGTTTGTGTCGGAATTAGAATAAGGCCGATTGATGTGATGTTATCATGTGGGGTAATGGATCCTGATCATGAGAAACGTTTAAAATACAAATTGAGCCGTGAATTCTATTTTTTATTATTAAAATAAATTTGACTATTTAAAGGGAAAACTATTTTGCGGCACATATATTTTTGGGTTAATATAACTTTTGGTCCCTGAAGTTTGATCTAATTTTGGTTTTGATCCCTCAAGTTTGAAATCGGTGGTTTTGGTCCCTGAAGTTTCACCCGATTTTGGTTTTAGTCCCTTAAGTTTGAAAAGGACTTGGTTTTTTTCTGGGTCGGGTCGGGTTTTTTAATTGGGTCGCCAAGTCATTTTCAAACTTGAGGGACCAAAACCAAAATCGGGTGAAACTTCAGGGACTAAAACCACCGATTTCAAACTTCAGGGACCAAAACCAAAATCGTGTGAAACTTCAGGGACCAAAACCACAGATTTCAAACTTGAGGGACCAAAACCAAAATTGGATCAAACTTCAAGGACCAAAAGTTATATTAACCCTATATTTTTTCTACTTTTCAATTTAGTGTCTGTGTATTTTTTTTTTTTTTTTGTCTTCATGAAATTCTTCAATTTGGCTCTATTAACACTGTTAGAATTTATACAAGAACTGGCTAACGGTGCTAGTAGAGTTAAATTAAAATATTTAATTAATTAAGAGAAAAAAACACACACATAATAAGTTTAAATTGATATAAAATTAAGATATTAAAGTGAAACTTGATGTAAATTATAGGGTAAATGATGTAATTTTGCCCAATTGAAAAAGAAGGGGTTTGCTTTTGCCTAACAACAACAACAGCAGTCAATTTGTCCGACTTTTCCGATTGGTTTAGTGCATGTTTGGTATCACGGTAGCTTAAATAATAAGCCACTTATTACGCAAGTTGAGAAAAAACTCCTCTCACATACTTACCTCGTATATCGTGAATCACGAATTATAAGCACGTTTTGGATAAAAATAAGCCATTCCAAACGCACACTTATACGGCACATAAAAGTGAAGATGACAAATTTCCAATTAAAATGAAAGGGACAAATTGTTAATTGTAAATTAATCTCTCCACCGTCCAACTTGCTCTTGTTCCAATTTGAGTAATATACTTTCATAATCATAATGATCCCTGTTTTTTTTGTACTCTGTTACTAATTATTCAAACAACCGATTAATCCAACCTCAATCAATGTAGGTTCACTCAAGAGATTAGGATGCCTTCGCAAGAGTTTTCTTTGTAAGGATCAAAGTCGATATTAGCTAGTTAAGGAGTCAAAATACCTGTTAACTGGATCAACCTTTTATTGATTTCACTTTTTTTATCTTGATGCATCAGTATCTTATAAGAAAATATATGCGGGTGTGGTTAAATAAGAAATTCCTGCTCATCACATCAAACAAAAAAAAAGTGGTGGAAATGTGGAATCATTAATCATAAATTCTTGCAGATTCCATGGAATGGTCAGAAAAAGAATATTGGGCCCGTTTGGTACGATGGAAATGAGGGCATGGAAATGAAATTATGATTGAATTCCATATGTGAGTTTGTTTGGTATGATGGAATTGGAATTTTTTCCAATTCCATATCCACCAAAATACCCAGAATTGATTTTCACACTCAACCCCTAAAATTTGCAATTCCATGTATGAAGATTTCATATTTGCCCCTCACCACCTCCATCGAGCTTCTGAACATCAACGCCTGTAACCCATGTGCGAGCTTCGCCGCAGCCTGCGACCCACGCCCGAGCTTCGCCGCCTCCTGCGACCCACGCCCGACCTCGCCGCCTCCTGAGACCCACGCCCGACCTCGCCGCCTCCTGCGACCCATGCCCGACCTCGCAGCCTCTTGAGACCCACGCCCGACTTCACCGCCGCCTGCTACCCACGCCCGACTTCGCCGCCGCCTGCTACCCACGCCCGGACTTCGCCACCTCCTGAGACCCACGCCCGACTTCACCATCGCCTGCGACCCACACCCTAGCTTCACCGATGCCTGGAAAGATTTTTTTTGGAAATATAGCCAGTCTCATTCATGGAAATCGCGTCTGGAG
Organism: Inga oerstediana; assembly: GCA_963210345.1. NCBI lineage: Eukaryota > Viridiplantae > Streptophyta > Magnoliopsida > Fabales > Fabaceae > Inga > Inga oerstediana. Next base: position 71,196,951 of record OY723401.1, read on the forward strand.
AGATTTTTTTTCCAAAATTCCTGGGGAAAAAAATTTGTTTGAGAAGGGCATTTTGGTCTCTTCACCTAAAAATCATGTCTCATTTCTTTGACATACCAAACATACTTTTAAACCTCATTTCCATATCCATATCCATATCCATATCCATTTCCATTTCCATCAAAATCAATTCCAACGTACCAAACTGGCCCAAAAAATTCTTGCAGATTCCATGGAATGGTCAGAAAAAGAATATTATGCTTGCTGATAAGTGGTGAATGCAATCTTACTTTATTTCAAAAGCAATGTTTGAATAATTAAGAAACCCAAAAAATTAGGCATGACTATTTCATTGAAAATAAACAACGGTTGAAAATTAGGCGTGCTTATTTGTTTGCGTGACGGATATTTTTTAAGTCCATATCACATATTAAAAAGATCCTTCTCTTGTATTTTTCTTTTTGTGTTTATTGGTTGATTGTGGAGTGTGATTCTCCGTTATCGTGAACATGAATGCGGTCCCGACAATTGATATGGAAAGCCACATTATATAAAAATATTGAGTATTTAAATAATAAAATTCAACTTTGTCCAATTGTTGAAAACGTACCTTTAATTAATTGAATGAGAATTTAATAAATTATGATGCTTATCAACAATGTTAATCTAATTATAATTAGTAAGATACAAATCATATGATATAGAATTATGCATTCAAATCACATGTTACTCCATCGTGAGGATAAAGATTCAAAACGTCAGCTAATAAGTATGGTCATAGTAGAGGCATTGACAACTTAAACACGAGATCATGAATTCAAATTTATGTGAATTCTGGAGAGCTATCCACAATTAGGTGCAACAATACTTGATTTTGACAATTCATATATTTATATATAAAAAGATTCAAGACATCTTTTCTGTAACATAAAAAAAAACAATTAGAGCTAAAAACTAAGGCAACTCGTCACAACGAGTAGGATGCTCGCCAAAGCAAGTTGGCCTTAAACTAGAGAGTGACTCTTTGTGTTACTCGCCTTAACAAGTAAGTCACTCACCGAGGTGACTGTCACAATGAGAGGGCTTTCCCCTCTGTGTCACTTACTTCGGTGAATGAGGTACTTGTTGAGGCGAGTGCGAAAATAAAATTTATAAATATAAAGAACTTGATCTAGTCGGAATCTTTTGATAAATTTTAAAACAAGATAGTAACAACTCTTTTAGGGTTTCATTCCTGGAGCTCCTCAAGATTCATAATTGCCGAGTAAACGTTCCTAACTCTCCCTCCCTCTCATTCTTCTTAATTTAAGCCCGAATAGGAATCTACGTTAAGTCTTGAGAACCCCAAATTGAGGATTTTTCTAGAAAACCACGTTTTAAAGGCCAGAACCTTAAATTAAAAATACCTTTAATTAAAGGAATGAGGTTTTTTAATAAATTATGATGCATATCAATGATGTTAATCTAATTATAATTAGTAAGGATACAAATCATATGATATAGAATTAAGCATTCAAATCATGTATTAATCAAATATGAGGATAAAGGTTCAGGACGTCATGCAACAGGGGTTGGTCTTGTTAAAAAGGGATTTGACAGTTTAAATGTAAGGTTTTGAGTTCAAATCCATATAAATTTAGGAGAGTTACCCCAGTTAGGTCCAACAATGCTCTTATTTATGATACAGTTATATATCCATATAAAAAAAAAAAAAAATTCAAGACGTTATTTCACAATATACCTCAAAATATAAGAGTTATGTAACTAATTTACAGAGATTAAATAAATTTCCTAATGTAGTTATATGAAGAAAAAATACAGGTTGATTTTTCTAAAATATCTGTTTTAATCATTTTCTTTCAAAACTACCCCATTAATAAAGCCTCCTTACATATCAACAAACAGTAGAGATATATAGCTGGAGAAAAAAATTACTCTGTATAAATTTAAGAGGTAAAATAGGTTGAGTCACTGAATTCTTATATTTAGGATAACAACAAACTCATCAACTGTTTCTGACATTTCGAACCAAAGGGAATATTATTTGCTTTAAGTGCTGGTATTGCTAGCGGAGTAAACTTTAACTCCCAAATTGAAATGCCACAAAAAAAAAAAAATTTCATGTCTTTTCTTAAATTTGTCACTAATTAAAGATGCCATAAAAACCAATTTTAATTTCCTTTTCTTGTAGTGCTTCCATAAGTATTTTTAGCCCTACGTAAAGCCTTTCTTGATTATGGACTTATGGTGATCTCCTACATCCAACTTAAGTAAACTTTAGGGAAAATATCATATGAACTTATAAAACCCACAAAAGTATGTTAACACTTGAAAATGACATAAAGATGATAGATATGAAATTGATATTTTAAAGTGTTGACAATTTTACCATTTTACCCTTTAACATTTTTTTTTTAAAAAAAAAGAATGGTGCCCCCATCGGAGCACCATTGTCGGCCGCCAGCGAGGGCTTTTTTTTTTTTTTGGGGGGGTGGGGGGAGGTGCAATTTTTTTAAAAAAAATGGTTCAAGATGGAAGGGGTGGGAATGTGAGATCGAACCCATCCCACCCCTTTACCAAAAGGGTATGGTGGTCATTGGGTCACCAAAGCCCCTTTGATATATGTATTCATTACTATATATATATATATATATATAATATAAATAAATGTGTAATAGTTTTGATAAAGTCAGTAATGGAAATAATAAAATCTATGATAATATTGACTAAACGGGTAATATATACATTAATACACACACACACACACATATAATATAAATAAAGACATAATGGCTTTAACAAAATCAGTAATGGAAATAACAAAATGCGTAATGGTATTGCCTAAACAAGTAATACGTATCTATAATATAAATGAAGCCATAATGCCTTTAACAAAATCAGTAATGGAAATAACAAAATCCGTAATGGTATTGACTAAACAAGTAATATACATATCGATAATATAGATGAAATCATAATGCCTCTAACAAAATCAGTAATGGAAATAACAAAATCCGTAATGATATTAACTAAACGAGTAATATACATATGTATAATATAAATGAAGTCATAATGCCTTTAACTAAATTATTAATGAAAATAACAAAATGCGTAATGGTATTGACATTAAAAGGTGGAGAAGAGAGAAAGCCATAAAGAATGATAGCGGTAATCAATTTTAATAATCCAAGTTGATTTAAAACAAAGAAAGGTAAAGGGAGAAGAGAGATTTTTTTTTATTTGACGAAGGGTTTTTCCTTTCGAGGCTTGGAGCGCAAAGAGTTGTTGTCTCTCCTAATAAGTGTGCTTCCCAATATTCGAATTTTTATTCTCCTTCTTGTACGGTGAGCCGTCTATCATCTCAACTAACAATTTCTTGGTACCCTAAAATATTAATAATAATAAAATCTTGATAATAATAAGAACAACAACTAATCCTACGAAAAGTCTTAGACAAAAAAATAATGATAAGTAAAAATATAATAATAACAATAATAATATTCCATCACTTATATCATAAGCCAAAAATTTTTCTAAAAGTGACTTATATTATGGACTGAATGGAGTATTTAAACTAAAAATTATCCGCACATGATCAAAATCATAGACAACTTAAGTTCTAGACTAAACACATTCTTCTTTTTGTTATAATCAAGGTTTTGAAATCCGATCGACCATTGAACCGGTTGGGGTACTGAGTCAAGGGTTAGCGAATCAGACCGGAGTCAAATCGGAGCTAACCTGGGGCCAAGCTAGTGAGAAATTGAAGATTCTAGGGTTATTAATATAAAATTATAAATAAAAAAAATAAACAATCGATTAAATCCCCCCAACTGGGTTGACTCTCGGACCAGACTAGTTTACTGGATGGTTCGCCAGTTTCTAGTCTGGATCGGCTGGTTTGATTCGGATTTCAAAATCCTGGTTATAATTCATGCACCTATTATACTTTTACATTTAGCAAAGAATTTGACCTTACAACCTTTCATTTGAAACAAATTTTGTGAGAGGTGCTTAATGCCATTTGAGTTAAAACTTTCAATGCCTCACCAACAAAGAAAATATTTATATGTCATATTTTCATCTTGAAAAAACCGAAGACTTAAAATTTTCCATCATAGAAAATTATCCAAGCCAAGGACTTGTTATTCTCAGAGTGAGAGGTTGAGTTACGTTGCACGCCTAGAGAAGCCATCAGGTGTGCGAATTATCTTGCCAAGAATTCTCAAGTGACTACTTTTGTTCGCCAGTGACGTAAACATCAAGCTATGACTTGCCAAATGTAATAGGGGAAAAAAATCTATCATAAAATAAATATAAGGGGATTTCGTTCATTTGCAGGCACATGGTGTACGTGCACAAGCAAAAGTGAATTTGACTTGCAATTTGGAATATGACTTCTTAAAAAAACCATATTCACTGAAAAACTTCAACTGGTAATTATGATTCCACAAGACAAAAATGAAGATTAAGATTTTGATTCCGCCGCCCCCCAAGTTTCCAGGCATAGATTCCTCAGATTCCAACTTTGACGCCGACAATTCAAAGTTCTGACCCTGAATCATGTGGTGCTTAATATTCAGGTCGGAATCTAATTTAGATCCTTGGAATCTGCAAGTTTCCAGTCATGTGGGGAGGCTGAGGAGGGAGATTCTTCATGATAAATTAATATGAAATTAAAATGTCAGAGAGAATCTTGACTAGACAAGAGAGATAAGTTATAAAATCAGAAGGTAATGATATGCTGTGGATCTGAATCTAAAGTCTCAACTTTTTATTGATTAATTGGTAGGAAAAATATACCGTTAAATCTCTAATTTTATATAAAATTTTTGTTTAATTTTTTTAAAGTTTATAAACTATTTTTTTTCAGTTCTTTACTTCTAAGATGGTTTGTCCTAAATGATTTTTTTGTGTTAATTATTATTTTAAAATAATTAACTTATATGTTATTATTTGAGAATGTTATATATAATTAAAGCTCCGAAAATGCATTTTTATCTTATTAATTATTCTTGTTATTATTAAATATAAACAAAAAATTTAAAAAAATAGTTTAACATAAAATAAAAGGCACTATTATAAATTTTCACAAATATTCAATATGATCTTTATTAAAATGCCCCTTCAACTACTTCTATGGAGGTAAAATATAGAAGATAAAATATATTTTTGGGTTAAAGTTTAAAAATACCCATGTATTAAAGATACATCAAGTACCATATGCCTTTTGAAGGTCCAAAAATCCCATAAATATTCAACATGGATAAAAAATGTCATGACTATTAAATATAACTTAACACCATGACTTTTGAGGTGGCGTCAATATTTTTACATATGCACATGTAACGGTTGTAATATATTTAATGGTACTAATATTTTTGCTCTCATCTTAAATATTTATGGGTGTTTTTACACCTTATAAAAATATATGGTGCCAAATACACTTTTAGTAAAATCTCATAGATATTTTTACACCATTTTTAAGCACTAATAAATTGTTTCTTAATATATGCATGTAGCTTTACTTGGTGTTCTATATTTTTGGGTTAAGGTGCGCTGAGCATCTTGCAGTATTTTTTGAGATGCATCTAACACTCTAAAATATTTTGTGGGATAATTTTGCCTTTAATATACTTAAAATAGATCAATTTCATCCTTCTCAACTAACAACTCGAACGTTCTTTTTCTTTTTTAAATAAAAAAGGTTTCATACAATTTTTTGTTACTTAAGTTTGCCCTTATTTTAGTTTTGGTCCTTTAAATTTCAAACTATGAGTTTTGGTCATTTTAAGGGGCAAAATGGTCTCACTTTTTATTTAATTATAGGGACCAATATTTTAAATAGAATGAAACTTGAAGGGTCAAAACAAAAATGAGTACAAATTTAAGGATCAAATATTGTATTACCATTAAAAAAAAAGAAGAAGCTTCCTTCCCCTCCCCCACTGGTCCTCCCTCCTTCATAACTTCATGTCTGAAACAATCAAGCACATCTCATGGACATCAAAACCATCACCCTAGCTTACCTCCATTTAGACATGAACGTAAAAGTCTTAAGACATGGATATATTTTAATGAAATTTATGAGAAATTTGTATGAATTTTCTTTTGTAGAAGAAATTCCCTGATATTTAAAAGAAAGAAATGAAAAAGTATTACTGTTCTTTTCTATTGGAAGCATTCAAAAAATTGTGGTAAGACACTACTGGGATTTTAGGTTTGGGTTTACTTAATGGGCCTTTGTACATAAACTGTGAGTAGCCCAAGTAAACTAATGAAACCCATTTCCAGGCCCAACTAAATGGTGACATTAATTGATTAATTGTTTAGTTAAACGATTTAAGTTATTCATATCTACCAATAGGGGTTAGGTCTAATAGAAGGAGTTAGTCCCTCATAACTTGGTGAACTAAGGTTCGAATTTCCGCTAGAAGAGGTGCCCATATTTAGTGCTCGACAATGCCTTGAACAAGATTGCTTTCAATAAGAGGATACCTGTGTCTAACAAAAAAAGAAAAAAGACAAAGTAAAAATTACTTGGTAAGATATTCCTTCCAAACCTTTCTTATGAGTAACCACATATTTCAATGTAATTTATGCGAGACGCTAACAGATTGTTACTTTTGGTAAAATTCCGTTTTGCAAGCACGCATGGCTTAAATTTAATATGAAAGAGTGTATAAGGGCAAATTTTGTTTTCTTTTTTGGTAAAAAATGTTTAGGTGAGTTGGGTTCCTAGGTTTATTCGTGTTAGAGCATGCCTCCAGACTCACAGAAAGTTAGATTATAAAGAAAAAGTGGGTTCACCCATAATGAGTAAGGCAGGTTGAAAAAGCGTGATTGTGATTCGAAATAGGTTGCCATTTGATTAATTCAACCCGTGCACTTCTTGAGAGGTTTGATTTGCAGGCCAACCTTGTATTATTAGCTTTGATTTCTATTGGATCATTGCAAGGGAATGAATTTCCAAAGTTTACTAGAAAATTATGGTTCTTAAGAAGCGAATAAGTGGCAGGTGGACATAGACTTTGTAAGTTGAACATGATAACTTTGTGTGTAATTTTACTTTATTTTATAACCTTTTTTATTTAACCAAAATTGAGTAAATACCCAATTGGCCATTTTGGTGATCAACCTTCGTGACAGCCAAGAAGCAGGGGAACTTCTATGTGTGTGTTTCTCTCTCTCAAAGCTTTAAAAACATGAATGAATGATTTTAGCCTGAGTTGTTTGGCTCACATATATAAAATCACATTCTTTAAGTTTTGATTTAAATCAGAGGTTACAAGTTTGACTATTTGTGAGTATGATGGGTATACAAGTTACTTTAAAAAAATGATTGAAATATTTTTTTGGGTAAAGGGGCAAAAATGCTCAAGAACTTTTTCCAAATGTGCACCCAGCACTAAAAACATTTCTATAGTGTATAAATGCCCAAGAACATCCAAAAAGAGCCCAAAAATACTAGCCCCGTCATAGTGAGAGACGTTGACCATTTTCTTAAAGAGTTTTGACCCAAGAGGGTGAGGTAGATAGTGAGTTGGCGATGAAAAAATGTCCTATATGGCAGTCAAGGTTTGAGGTTAGAAAGGGTTGAAGACATATTAGTTAAAAGGGTGTTTTAGTGGAAAACATATGTTGGATTGAAAAGGGAAAATTCATCGACGGTCTTGCTTAAGGGTTTCGGAGTCAAAGTCGAGCGATCGTGAGCTTACAAATGTTCTAGAGAAAAGCGACAAAGTGAATCAAGGGTTTCGATCGGGAAAGCCAAAAAATGAGAGAGAGGGAAAGCACATTGAGAGGTGGTGATTTGTGCATGCATGTGAGAAGATTCCACTACTAGGGTTACAGACTAAGATTGTTCAAGATAGAATCTCTGGTAAGAATCGAATGGGTCCCATAATGTTTGATAGTGGGTACAGTGAAATGCATAGGCACTCTTGCATTTAATTATGGCTATGTTTGTTTCAGTTTGAATGGTGTCAAATGGCGAGGATAACGTTGTGAACGGAAGGAAGAATATGGTGGAGACTCTCAAGGAAAAGGAAAAGGAAAAGGAAAAGGAAAAGCAAGCTTGATTGTTGAAAAGGGTGAGTGATTTTTTTTTGTGGCTAGAAATAGGTGGGATAATATGAAAACAACACTCCGTAATGGACAAAATAGTATTATGGAAGGTATTAGATCAAGAGGTGAGGCATGGGTTAACAAAAGTGACAAAGGGGGTCATGAAAATGAAAAAGACAGATGGTGGCCTAAATGAACTTGAGGGAGCTGAAGGGAATTTGAGGGATGATGAGAGAGAAAGAGTCGAAAGTAATGTCAGATTTGAACAAGAGGTTAATGATGAAATAGAAGTCTTAGATAGGTTTGACATGTTTGAAGACACAGATAAAGATGATGGTCATGGACTTGAGGACTTTGTTCCTGATAACATATATAAGTGTGAAAAAGGAAGGCAAATTGAGAAGTGGAAGAAGTAGTGTGTGATGGTGGTAAGTTAAACTGTGATATTGAGGATGCTTTTGATAGTAAGGATGAAAGCTACAAGGGTACAAGTGCGAGTTCTGACACTGATGAAAGTGTGGACTCAAATTTTCAACTACAAATGATGAAGGAAGTGACCATGATGAAGATGAATTGGGCCCCTATTATGATGATGGGCTTATGGACGAATTAAGAAGGGGTAAGGACTTAATGGGCTCAGCTGTAAGGCCTTTCTTCATGTATGGCATGACCTTTGAGAACAAGAATAAGTTGAAGAGGGCTTTAAACAGGTATGCAATCACAAATGGGGTTAATCTCAAAGTTGCAAAAAGTGATAAAAAAATTTGATAAAAGTTGTTTGTCAGTTGGGCTGCCCATTTAAGCTTTATGCTTCAACTTATGGGGTTCAAGTAGGATTCATGATTAAGACATTGGTGGAAGAGACTAGATGTGTAAGGGTGTTTAAGAACCCTAGAGCTTCTGCAAGGAGGCTATCAAAACATTTCAAGGACAAAGTGCTAGAGACACCTCAATTTAAAACTAGTGAGATGAAAATAGAGGTTGAGTGTAAGTTTAAGGTTAATGTTAGTATACACAAATGCAAGTGGGCTAAGAGAATGATCATGCAAGTCATAGAGGGTAGCTTCAATAATGAGTTTGCAAAGTTGGAGGCATATTGCCATGAATTAAGGGTCTCAGATCCAAGCTTAGATGTTAGTATGGAATTAAGCAATGATGCATTAGATCAAGGAGTAAGAGTCTTTAGAAGAATGTATGTTTGTTTTAATGCATCGAAGGTATCTTTCAATAACCGATACTTTTACTTTAATTTCTGATTTTTGAGTACTTTCATTTTAATTTTATAAGCTATGTATAGGTTGGATGGAAAGAATGATGCAGATCTTTTATTGAGGTTGATGTTACTTTCCTAAAAAGCAAAGCAAAAGGTATTTTGCTTACAGCTATGGGTGTTGATGCCAATGACACTTTGTTCTTGTTGACTTTTGGGTTAACATGGAAGGAGAATGGTCTCCACTGGGGTTGATTCCTTGAATGGCTCGGAGGTCTCTAGATTTGGTTTTTGGTGCCACTGTCACTTTAATGTCTAATACGTAGAAGGTAAATGAATAATATTTGTTTTGTTCTATACTTAAGAGAACTTGACTAACTACTGTCATATTAAAAGGGATTGGCTCATGCTGTTAGTGAGGTTCTACCACTTGCAGAACATCAGTTTTGTGCAAGACACATCTACGCCAACTAAAGCAAGTACTAGAGGGGAAATGAGCTGAAGGAGAAATTTTTTTCATGTGCATAGAGTACATACCAGGAAGAATTCATAGACAATATGAAGGCTCTTACTGCTCTAAGTGTAGGAGCAACTGAGGAAGCAACAACTTATAACTTCAAAACTTGGGTAAGGGCTTACTTTACGTGTAGAAGCAAGTCTTGGGCTGTAGACAACAATATTAGTGAGAGTTATTACTGGATAGATGAGTATAGGTATCTTTCCTTGATTAGGATGATTGATAGGATATGGTTGAAGATGATGGCCCATTGGGCAATAAGTGAAAACTATAAGTAGCTGGAAATGTGACTATAGACCAAGATGCATGGAATTGTATGAGGCCAATATACATTTAACTACCAATTACAGAGTTTATTTCAATAGGGATGGGGGTTTAAGGTTTGTAAGGGGCAAGATAGATATAAAGTGTCCTTAATAAGTGAGATGTGAACTTGTAGGGCATGAGATTTAATTGGAATATGATGTCGACATACAATATGTGTTATGTACCATGCAAAAATTGATCTTAGGACAAATACTTCCTATTACTACCACAAGGACATATTTATTGTTAGGTACAAGACAAAATTCCAACCTATAAGAGGGAAGAAATTTTGGGACACAAAGAAATATCTCCCAATATAGCCCCTAGTAGAATCTGCCTTAACTGGAAGATTAAGGAAGAAGAGAATCAAAACTGAAGAACATGAAGGAGGAAGAAGAAAGGTGTTGCAGTGCATAATAGGGTACAAGTTAGAGGTATTCAGATAGGTCAAGAAGGAATACCTCAAATTCAAAAAGTGTCCAAACGAGGTGGCAATCATACACGTAGTTTCTGCAAAAAGAAAGGACACAATCAAGCTACATGTAAAGAGGTAATAAGTTGTGTTATTTTCATATATACATATAAGATTTACTAATTCATGAGTTTCTTTTCTTCTTAGGCACCACCTTCAAGTGATCCTAAGCTTATAAGGAAAAGAGGAAGCAACAAATTGCATCTGAACAATTATCATAGCCTTGTATTCATGATCAGTCAACACAGCTGTAACACCCCAAATTTTATTCACCAAATATATCAATGAAATGAAACGGTAAATTTTGGAGAATATAATTATGTTTTTGGTGAAATTGCCTATGAGGCAGTGAGCTTGTCATATGATTTTGTATGATCAAATGATGAGTAAAAATATGATATTTTATATGGTGAAAGTAGACATGCTAAGCTTTAACTTGATAGGTGATGGGTAATTTTTGGAGTTGTATACAAAAAGTTATGGATTTTTGAAGTTTACCCAGCGAAATTGATTATTTTCTGAAACAACATGAAAATATTGAAATTTTGGAAATTGTGTACTTCTAGTTGGCTAAATTCTATTTTTTTTCTTGAAACTAGACTCAATAAAGCTTTTATAGCCTTTAAAATCACTCCAATTTGATTTTTCTAGAATTAGTTATGATTTTTCAAAGTTTGGGCAGAAAATCTACCAAAAAATCCAAAATTGGGAAAATAGGGAATTATGACATCAACATGTGAAGAGATGACATCAGCATGATATTAAAAGCTAATCTTCATCTCTTCCTTCCCATTGCCGACGTTCATCAGTATAGAGAGGAGGGAGAAAGCTTGAGAGCATTTAGTGAGAGAAGGAGGAGAAATCTCGTGAGGTTGTTGAAGCTCAATTTTTCTTGTTAAGAAGGGCCACGGTTCAGCCTTATCAAAGGAGAGCCAGTGGTAGCTTGCGGACCTAGTGGAGTGTCAACCTGTGACTTGTTTTACGAGGCATGTAATTCAAGGTGGAAAAAGGGTTTAAGACAGGTGAACACAAGAGGTGTACTGAAAGCAGGGAAGAGAACTACACGAGAGGAATGCAGTGGGGGAATGAAGATAGGAAGATGTCTCTTTTTCACTGGGACAGGTTTAGATACCCTAGAGCCCTATATGGCTACAAGGTTTGTAATTGTTATGTATGAACCCATATGGGGAATTTCCGTAATGATACACATATTATCAGTATATTTTTGCTATTCCTATATTGCCCCTCGAAACGCATATCGTTTTTCTTGAATACTCTGGTAAAGGTGAAATTAAAATAAGGGCGTGACATTTTGGTATCAGAGCTAAAAGTGGTTCTGGAGGAGTGGCGGTTTTGGAAATATAATAGTATACCGATAAGGTCCTAATTACATGGTAAAAGGAGATACACACCGAATGGGGTATTAGAAAAGTGAACTACCCCTTTTTGTGAATTAGCCTCGAAAGATTAGAGAATACCTGAAGGTAGTAAGTGGTGCAATTCCGGATTGAGGATGGTCCAACGATATTGTGAAACCTGAGGAAGTAGGTACGGCTAAGGCCCAGGTACAAACATAGTATTTAGTCAGTCAGAGGTAGTTGGCATGATGTTTGAGACAATGGTAGTCTCAAGCTACCGGTGGTCAAGAGCAGATAGAGCCGGTATTTGCGTTTTGACACGGGTATATGAATGTTAAGCGTGCTCAACCCAAAGAAATGCCATAATGGGTGACCCCCTGGGAAGTTGTTGAACATGTTATGTCATATTATGGAAAAAGAGTAAGAACATGTTGTACAGTAGTTCAGAGGCTATATGTTGTTATAGGTTTTCCCTGACTACTATAAACACCTGTGATATGTTGTTTTTGGGGTACCTGTGTACCCAAAACTTTGTGAAATGACAGATAGGCTCTTGTGTTTATGTAGAATTTACCTCTTTCTTGTTTCATATAGTGAAACACAAAGATGGTAAGGCTAAGAGGTATAGATGCTGGGCTGGGTCAAGAAGCTAGGACCTGACCCAATATAGTAAATCTTCAGAATGTTAGCAAAATATCAAACACGGATCAATGATCAAGGATCTTAATAATAAGCTGTGAGAGAGGCAGCAAAACACAAACCAGGGGAAGATTAGAAATTCAATATTATCCAGGAAAGGCCAATGTAGTAACTTTATCCTTCGTAACAATGTGAATGTTTATATGTTTCGTATATACCATCTTCTGTAATAGGTATGATACACAGTGCACACTAATGAACAATGCCTACGGGCAGTGCATTCGGGTACACTAATGAACAATGCCTACGGGCAGTGCCCTCGGATACACTGATGAATAGTGCCTACAGGTACATTGATATGCCCAGTCGAGGATTGAGGTACGGACTTATGTAGGAGTTGCAATAGTGGTTGGCTCTGAACATATTTTTGACTGAACTGAGTTATGTGTTAGTATAATATTGCATTATATGGTGCAAGGCATATACATTATCACATTGTCTATGAACGATTGTGTGTTACTACAAAGGTCAAGTGGAATCAAACCGAGGCACGGAACGAGTATGGGTTACAACAGTGGTTGGATTTGAACGTTTCCGACTGAACTATACTGAACACACTAGAATCTAAGCAAATATGGGATTTGGATTTCAGAGGTTAAGTTTTTGTGCTATGTAGTCTCACAGCATGGAGTCTTGGTAGATCCTTGTAGAGTGGAAGAAGTATTGAAATGGAAAAGGTCAGATACTGTTTCTGAAATGTGCAGTTTTTTGGGTTTTACCGAATATTACCAAAAATTTATACCGAATTTCTCCAGAATAGTTTTAAAAACTCAATATTATTTATGGGACTGTAACTGGGAGAAGGGCTTCATTGACTTGAGATGAAAATCAACGTCAACATTGATACTGATAATCCTAAATTCATTATGTACCTTTATTGTCCTTGTTGATGCCAATAGGCAGGATTGGGAAGTGTTTTAATGCGACATGGCTATGTATTGGCTTATGCATCTAGATAATGGAAACCTCATGAAAAAAAAATTATTATCCCACACATGATCTTGAGTTAGCAGCCATTGTGTTGCACTGAAAATCTAAAGACGTACCTTTATGGTGTGAATGTAACGTTGTACTGCAACCACCAAGATTTGAAGTATGGTGATAATCAAAACGAACTGAATACGAGAAAGCGTTACTCGGAGTTTATAGCTATGTATGTGCAGCAAATTTCAGGGATAAAATTTATTTAAGTGGGGGAGAAATGTAATACCCCAAATTTTATTCACCAAATATATTGTAATTATTGGAAATAGTCAATGAAATGAAACGGTGAATTTTGGAGAATATAATTATGTTTTTTGTGAAATCACCTATGAGGCAGCGAGCTTGTCATGTGATTTTGTATGATCAAATGATGAGAAAAAATATGATATTTTATAGGGTGAAAGTAGACATCATAAGCTTTAATTTGATAGGTGATGGGTAATTTTTAGAGTTGTATACAAAAAAGTTATGGATTTTTGAAGTTTACCCAGCGAAATTGATTATTTTCTGGAACATCATGCAAATATTGAAATTCTGGAATTGTGTAATTCTAGTTGGCTAAATTCTATTTTTTTTTCTTGAAACTAGACTCAATAAGGGTTCTATAGCCTTTAGAATCACTCCAATTCAATTTGTCTAGAATTAGTTATGATTTTTCAAAGCTTGGGTAGAAAATCTGAGAATGGAAAAATAGGGAATTATGACATCAGTATGTGAAGAGATGACATCAGCATGATATTAAAAGCTAATCTTCATCTCTTCCTTCCCATTTCTGATGTTCATCGGCATAGAGAGGAGGGAGAAAGCTTGAGAGCATTTAGTGAGAGAAGGAGGAGAAATCTTGTGAGGTTGTTGAAGCTCAATTTTCCTTGTTAAGAAGGGTTAGGGTTCAGCCATATCAAGGGAGAGCCAGTTGGAGCTTGAGGACCAAGTGGAGTGTCGAGCTGCGACACGTTTTACGAGGCATGTAATTCAAGGTGGAAAAAGGGTTTAAGATAGGTGAACACAAGAGGTGTACTGAAAGCAGAAAAGAGAACTACACAAGAGGAATGCATTAGGGGAATGAAGACAGGAATATGTCTCTGTTTCACTGGGACGGGTTTAGACACCCTAGAGCCTTGTACGGCTACAAGGTTTGTAATTATTATGTACGAACCCCTATAGGGAATTTCTGTAATCATGCATATATTATCAGTATATTTCTACTATTCCTGTGTTGCCCACCGAACTGCATATCGTTTTCCGTGAATACTTTGGTAAAGGCGAAGTTAAAATAAGAGCATGACAATAGCCACCAATTCCATCTCAAAATGCATCACAACGAACGAATCCTTCATTGCCCACTAAATCTCAAAACCCAAGCACAAAAGGAAGGGGAAAAAGTACATATAATTCCATAGTTGATTGTGGAATGGTTATAAGGGTAGATGAAGATACATGAAGTACTGTTTACAATGTTAGTAGCACTTGTTCCTAATTTCAAATTATGAATCACCATGTCAATATACCTTACTACTTTGTTTCTTATTTTACAGCCTGGACTAAGTTCATAAGTGATCATTTGAGAGGGTAATGCTACAGAATATATGAACAATTATGCATACCCTAAAAAAAATTCCCAATACCAAATGAGAAGCATTTGAGAATGTTAAGGAGTTCAAGTTTATCTTCTACTACCGTAGAGGACTCTAGGTAGATTCAATTCTACCCAGAGCCGTGTCAACTTGTTAAGCCACCTAGTCTCAAGTGGAAAGGTAGCCCAAGTGTTACCACATCTCAACTGCTAGCAAAGGGACAAAGCATGATTTATGAGACCAAGGCCACCTTCAAGAACACTATATATAGGTTACCATGATAATTTATTATGATAATATTAGTATTAGTATTAGCATTTTGTAACTCGGCTGAGTATTATGGAGTATTTTGAATACCTCAGCTGATTAATGATTTGTTTTGAGTGTGTTATGTGGAATTATGATAGTCTTCCTATTTTGCAACTCAACTGAGTATTATGGATAATTTTGAATACCTCAGCTGCTTGATGACTTGGTTTTGGGATGTTATGTGGCATTATGATAGTCCTATTTTGTAACTCAGCTGAGTATTATAGATTAATTATGCTGGGCCTTTTTGCAAGTATGGTTCATGTGTGCCATATACTCTTTTATTTGCAAGTATGGTTCTTCTACAAACCTTTAAATTGAATTAACATCTAATTATAATGTTGTTACCATTTATTACCATTGATTACTTATTTTAGATTACTACTTAAATTTTATTTGAACAACAAAAAGAACAAACCACAAGAAGAATTAGGTAATCAAACACAACAGTAAAAATTTAGTTAGCTACTTCATAGTGGAATAATCAAATAGAGCAGTTATATTTTCGTCTCACAAGCACAATACATGTGAACAACCTAAACAAAAGCCTCATTTTTTCTTCTCACAAGCACAATACATGTCCTAACAGAGCAATTTCATTCCCCCTTTTCAGTGTCGAAAAAATAGAGCAACTTCATTCCCCCTTTTCAATGTAAAAAAAAAGAGTAGCTTTTCATATGCAAACAAAGCAACGAAACCCATGTTATTAACAATGTAGCCAACACAATTTTAAACTTCATCTATCCTTTTTTCACTTCAGTTTCCTCCCTCTACCTTTTGCGTTTCAGTTTCATCAATTCATAATACATTGAACCGATTTCTTCTCCTAGCCAATGACCACCTTTCTCTCTTAAAAGCTGCCTATTCTCATCATACAATTTGTCTATGTCATTAAGAAGCTCTATTATGACCATGTTGGCTCTTTCACCAAACTCACAGTCGTGCTAAGCAAAATAGCCATAACCCCCATCCTATCAAAATTCATTAACAATGCCATAAAATAGCACCTTCGAAACATTTTTTCCTCATAATAATAACATTGTTACCTGGTAATAGTTCCGACAACCATAAAACCTCCTCCCAGGGTTTCCATTTGTCCAAGCCGTTCAATGAGGAGCCTCTATCTCGTGATAGCAATACCTTTTTGGGCCTTCATACTCATCTTCATGACTCGGTTGCCTAATCAAAGCCACTTGTCTTCTACATCTGGATGTTGAACCAGATGACGAAGCCATCTCCGCTTCTGCCCTTCTCATGTCGCTTCTGCTTTGGTTTCTCTTCAATCAATTGGTTCAGAGGTGCTTCGCGTTTACTTTAATGGTGGAACAGAGGAAAGCATTAAGTTTTTCTACCTGCCACATTCGAGCAGAAGTGATAGCAGTACCTTTTTGGGCCTTCATACTCATCTTCACGGCTCGGTTGCCTAATCAAAGCCACTTGTCTTCTACATTTGGATATCGAACCAGATGATGAAGTCATCTCCGCTTCTGCCCTTCTTATGTCGCTTCTGCTTTGGTTTCTCTTCAATCAATTGGTGCATCGCGTCTGCTTTAATGGTGGAATAGAGGAAAGCATTAAGTTTTTCTACCTGCCACATTCGAACAGTCAAATTGGGAATCTATACAAAAAATGTGGGTCCCATATCACCAAACTAATAGACGTTTACTTGATGTGACGGAGCTGGTATTTTTGGCCTTTTTTTTTTTTAATGTTCTTGGGAATTTATACACCATATAAAAGTTTTTAGTACTAGGTGCACATTTGAAAAAAGTTTTTGGACATTTTTTCCCTCGATGTAAGAGAAAAAGAAGACAGCAGAAACAAAACTAACTAAAGCTCATTGAAATAAAATCCATCGAAATGATTTGAATACTTATTGTTTCCACCACCTCATCTCTATTTTGACACGTTCATCTCTGTTTTGAATAAGGTTATTAAACCTGGACTAGACAATGAACCAATCGGGATACTGGATCAAGGGTCAATAGGTTAGATTGGAGTTAAACCAAAACTAACCTGGGGTTAACCCAATAAGGAATTAAAGATTCCAAGATTATTAATATGAAATTATGAAGAAAATAAACAAATTGAATTAACATAAAAAAATAGTACAGCAGTTCAATGGTTCACCTGGACCGGTTAACTGGCCGATTTGTCAGTTTTCGGGTCGAGTCGGTCAGTCCGGTCTGAGTTAAATAACCCTGATTTTAAATGAATGATTTTATCTAACACATAAATGTGAGTTCTTAAAAAAATATTCCCCCATTTCAAATATAAAAGAGTTTTATTTAAAACACATGCATAAGAAAACAATTAAGTAGTTATGATTTTAACTTTTTTTAACTTTTCCATTCTTCAAGATAGATGGTTAGTTATTTGCTTATAATAGGAGGCAAGTACATTTGATATGCTTCTCACTTCTCATAATATTTTAGATAAAAATATATTTAAAGCACCTAACATTTGATAAAATGCTTTACATAGTGAAATATAGAACTTGCCAAAAAATACAGTAAGCTTATAATTAATAATTTATTAAAAATTTATTTTTTATAGTGACATATTATATACACACATAAAACTTTTAAGTAAAATGATAATATAATTTATCAAAAAGACATAGGAGGTTTTCTCCTCTCTCAATACACAAGCTTTCTAAGATTAAAACTAAAACTTGTAGAAGTATTATCCGCTAAATGCCTGGGGATGAGACTATTTACTACATTAAAAAACATTTATTAAATCAAACTTGTATCAATATTAGATTACAGTTTGATTATCTAAAATCATAAAAATTGGATATACATTTCAATATTTAAAGTTGTAAGTTGTAACTGTAAAATAAAAATATTATTATTCTCTTTTGAAATTTCATTCGGGTCGGGTCCTACCTCTTATCATAACTCATAAGACGACGCCGTTGAGTTGACCTGAAGGAGTGAAATTAGGGTTTTCACTTGGTATATATGACAGTGATCTCTTCCTCTGCAGCCTCCACCTTCTTCACCTCCATTTATCAGCGGCCGCGAGCTTTGGGAGCGGAAGGAGTAATTCTTTCTGCAGCTGAAGATGGGTCACTCCAACGTGTGGAATTCTCACCCTAAGAACTATGGTCCTGGTTCTCGCACCTGGTAAGTTTACCGTTTTGCGTTTAATTTCTCTGCGAATATAGATTTCAATTGAAACCTGGTCCGATTCATGGGGCATGATGGATTTGAATCGTTTTGTTGGTTGACTCTTGCAAATCTTGTTATCGGATTGTTGTGAAAGTGTTCATTTTAGTGTCGAGTTATCTCTGAGTCGCAATATGATGGCTAAATCGTTTGTTCGTGTTTGTGATCACGAGTATCTTAAGTGATTGGATTCATTTCGGTATAACAATCGTAAGCCCTTTGTCTTTTGATGTGATTAGGCGGTAATCTTCATAATCAAATTGTACAATAACCTTGGCAGTTGTGTATATTTTCAATGACTGACCTAGTGTACGGACGTTTTGATCTCCAAAATCATCAGATTCATTTACATTTGGACCATGAAAATAAAAAACTGCTGTAGCTTGTTTTCTAATTGATTCAAGGACTCTCATAACGTCAACTTATTGCGAATTTGTTCACTTCTAGGGTTAGATTGTGCATTCGCCACGTTCAGAGACTAAAGTTAATTGGACCCAATATCCAGGGATCAAATTGCTAGTTTATTCTTTTTATCTAACAGCAAGTTAATGGCTAAATTCTCTGTTTTATCAACCTGGGGTTCTACGATTTGTGATGTTGATCGCCTTTTACTTTGTAAAACATGGAAGATGCTGCATTGGGGCCAGTCATTTTGTTTAGAACTGAGGTTGTGCATCAGTAACTTCTTAAAGCTGTCTAGTCTTTAGTAGTAGACCTATAATTTTCTTATCACTGTTACTATTGTCCCAGTACTTCTAAAAATCCGGCCATGTATTCAATGTACTGGGTACATTTGGCTTTTATCTTCATTGAATGTTGAATAGTTATGTTGATTATGACTGTAATTCTCCTTGTGTTATTCCAGCCGGGTGTGTGGTAACCCTCATGGTTTGATTAGGAAGTATGGGCTTATGTGTTGCCGCCAGTGCTTCCGAAGCAATGCCAAGGAAATTGGCTTCATCAAGGTAAAAAAGGGAATAGTCTATATATGGTTTTACAACCACAACATTTTCTTTACAAAGAATCATGTACACTGTACGGGATTATGTGAATAGTACTGATGTATGTTTTATACTCTATATTGACCATATTAACGAAATTTTATCACTTTTTCATTGGCAGTATCGCTGAAGACAATGTGGACAGATCTCTTTACTTTTGGAGGAATTTAAAGTCGTTTTAATTTATTTTCTTTTTTGGCATTTAGTAATGTAGTTGGATTCAGAACTTTTGGTTTCCAGTGTATCTTGGACTAAGAATCTTCTTGTATGAAGAGTTGTCAAGTTTCTATTTGGGATCCGCGGGGCTAACTATATGTAATGTTGTCCGAGTCTTTGGTATTCTATAAACTAAAAGATTTTGGTTGACTGAGATTTTAAGATCAGATTCGAATATATTTATTTTAGATTTAGAGATATTCGAGGTCTATATAGATGGGTTGTACGTTTGGGCCTGTCCGAGTTGTGTCCTCAATCCCAAAGGCCCAATGGATTCTTTTTTATGGGGATTTGAATTCAAGTGCCAGTACTGTATTTGAAAATATATCAGTTTCTTTAAGCCAGTGAAATTCTTAAATGGGCTTTTCACCCATTTTTCCATAAAGAAAGGGCAGTGAAAATAGTTTAAAATTTTTGAACGGGTTTTTGCTGATTTTTGTTTGAAGAGCGAGGCTGGGTCTAGTGAAAATGTCTGCATTTACTCCTGACAATGTCTTGAACGTGCCTGGCGAAAATAATTAAAATGTTTGGTCAACTGATGGATTCTTTTTAATTTGTGTGCATGTACATGCCTTTGAGACATGTTTGATAGTTTTATCTTCCTCTCAAATTGTTCTATCTTGATGGATATGCTAATCCAAAATAAATTAAAAATAAATTGTAATGGCAAAGGAGAAGGAGATGAGAGCCAAAAAGAAAAAGGATAAATATCATCAATGGGTTTTTCTTTTCATCGCTTGATGCTCTCATCTAATAGGAGGAAAAAGTTCAAACACTGATTCCCCCGATTTTTTTTTTTCTTTTTTTGGCCAAAATATTGATACCCCGATTACTACAACTTTGTCCAATAATGGTTATGAATTTGATTGAGGGGTGACGATTATTTTGAGCTTCAATTAAACTGAATGAGGAGAAATCTCATCAAATTTTGTCAAAGGTGGTAGACTTTAATTTTCAAATAGAAAATTATTAGTTAAAAAGAAGGATTTGGCTCCTCTCGTTATTTTTTTTTTTCCAATTGAGCTTCAATTAAGGGATATTAAACATCATATCCTGATTTTATTGTATTGAAGATGAGTCATAATTTCTTTTCCAAAAATGTAATTAATTAATGACAAAAGCCTTGAAGGGACCTAAACCCAAAAACGAAACTCGAACAAAACCCATCAAATAAACAAATGAGACAGTTTTGCCAAAGAATATGGTAGGCTGTTTAATTGCTAATGGGATTGAAATATCTAAAGAAGTGATAACTTTGCTAAAGAATATGGTGGCTGCTTAATCGCTAATGGGATTGAGACATCTAAAGAGGTAACAACTAAAGAAGGTACATAGTCTTAAATGAAGTAGAAATTGAGTATTCATTTCCTTGAATCATTAGCACTGCATAAGACGATATTTTATCAATGTTTTAAAAACTGAATCAGACATCGAGTTGGAAAATTCAACGGGTCATGGTTCAACCGGTTGGCACGGTCGAGCCGTTCGGTTGGATCGGTGATGAATAATTAAATTTAAAAATAATAATTAATCTTCAGTCTAATTTTATATGAAGTTAATAGAGTTAGAAAATACTATTTAAGGAAGAACATTAAATCAATAATCAACCTAACATTAACAATAATGATTTCATGACTTGTCAAATATTGGTGACTCTTGATTGATCCAAACAAAAATTTCTTGAAAGACATTTAGACCATACCACTCGTCCTATTTATAATTCATTTTTGATAAAAAAATTTGGTCCTATTTATAAGTCCAATTTCAGTGTAATAAATGAGATTGTGACAATTTTACCCCTATTTATTGTACAAATGAAGAAATAATTTAAAAATAGATAAAGGAGAATGAGTTAGAAAGTACTCATACATGAGGGCATAATTGTAAATTTACCCTATAATCATTGAGTTAACTACCTCTTATTGGTATGTGAGATTTAGTTAAAATGAACTTATAAATAAAACTAGAATGGTAGATGTCATCAACTTATTGAGGAAATGACCCAAAATCAAGACCTTCAATTCCAATTTCAGTGCTTCTAATTTCATCCTTAGCTTGAGAATAAACCTCATTGCCTTTTTCTTCAAAAGCATTTTTATAAAATAGTTTGCAACAAACCAAATTATTAAAATTAATAACATATAATATAAAAAAAATAAAGTAACAAGTCTAATTTTCAGCATCAAATTTTTTTTTTTTTAAAAAATTTTGCAACAAAAAAATATTTTTTTTGCTTCTTAATTGGGCTAGACGGTTTTTGAAAAACCAATCCGGTTTCCGGCCTAATAATGATTGACGGCCCAAAACCTAGAGGTGGTAATATGGTCCGGCCCGGTGGGTTTGGGCTAACCCGTCACGGGTTGGGACCATATGGGTTCGGATCCAAAAGGACCGCATCAATATAGGTTGGCATTTAACCAACCCAAACCATAACCGCTGGGTTGGCGGGTTGGGCGGGCCAACCCATATTTTTTTTCAATTTTTTTAAATAATACATTGATATTATTTTTTTATACAATAAGATTGTTTTTTCTACACACCTAAACATAACAAAATTAAAAATACATTGCAAATTAAAGAGAGTTGAGACTGATTTCTGAGACTGAGAGCGTGAGCCGTGAGAGAGACAGGGAGTGAGAGACTATTTCTTTTCTTTTTGCCATGAGTGAGAGACTGCTTTAAGCAAAAACAAAAGAAAGCTGACCATGCTAAGGAGTAAGGACTAAAGAGTGGGAGTACTAGGCTGAACTCTGGAGAGACGGTCTTGGATTGTTGGGTAAGGATGAGCATGGACTGGGTTGGACCGAGTTTGACTTCAACCTGAGGTCTGGTCTTGAGAATATTTCGGGTTGCAAAAGTAGTCCATGGTCTAGTCTGGTCCAGCACCAACCCGAGGTCGGACTAAATCAGACCGCGTCTAGTGGACTACCTGGACTGGTCTAGGTAGTCCATGACCTAAATTTAATATTTAATATTTTTATTTTTTTTTCTTTTTAGAAGGCAAAATTTGAACCTATTAAACACAATTAGGACCAATAAAATACCTATAATAATATAAAATATGTCACCAAAAATTAAAACATCATAAATCTATAAGAATATCCAACAACATTCAACAACAATAAAAAAATATATTGAGAAAAAAATATTTAACATGATAAATATAATTAAGATAATAAAAGTACCTACAATCATATAAAAATCATTATAAAAAATAAAACATGATTATAAATCCTTAAAAAAACTGTAACAACATTAAATAAAAAATAACATCTAAATTATAAAAATATTTTTTAAGAAATTGACCTGGACCAGACCAGATCAGTCTAAGTGGTCTGGTCCCTTGGTTTGGAACTCGGTCCAACCCGACTAGTTAGTCTGATCCAGTTTAGTTCGATTTCATTATATTGCTTATTTGGACTGGACCGAACCACCGGGTTTTTGCTTATCCCTATTGTTGGGGGTTGGGCCTTCGCTAATGGCTCTTCCCTCTTGTTTTTTTTTTAAAAAAATGGGCCAATCCGCCAACCCGATGGTCCAACCCGTCACGGGTTAGGACCATATGTGTTCGGGCCCAAAAGGACCACATCAATATGGTCCTAATTTTGTCGAATCCAAACCGCCCATTTTATTGGGTGGGTGGGTTCGACCTACGGTCCTAACCCATATTATTACCTCTACCAAAACCGGCTAAACGACGGTCCAAAGCAGCTCCATCAAAAAAACGATCCAACGAATATATCCAGCCCGCTTTAATGACTAGCCGATGGTCTAACCGATCATACCGGTCGATCCAGTTCTCTAAACAATGATATTTATATCCAGTGAATGAGACGTGTAGATTCTCCACAATATCATAGGATCAAACAATGATGGACTAAATAACACTAAATGAGCAAAGCCCATACCAAGTTACGTTATTATTATTTTTGGGCTTTGATTTATTTATTTTGACACTAACAATAACATTTATAATTATTTACAAGCATTATAAATAAAATTTTGGTTGGTATTCTGTTAGAACCTCTAAAATAAAAGTAGAAATAGGGCCTAGGGGAAGAGAAGGAAGAGTAGAGGGAAGAGAAACTCTAAAATCAGAATCTATAATCCTAGAGAGTAAAGAAGAGGGAGACTGAAAAATCTAATTCTAGGAAAAAGAAGAGAGAATTATCTATACAATAACTTTATTTATTCATCCATATCCTTAACAAAGTACATAACATGATATTTATAGTTCTAACAACATAACTGAAAGTAACTACCAACCCCTAAATATATAAAACTGCCAGTTACTTGTAATAATTAACAATTGACACTTGTCACTATTAACCTAAGACACATGATAAAACATAAAACAAAGATAACTTCCTAGAATACACTAGAAAAGGTCACTAGTTTCCAATCAATACCCTCCTCTAGGAAAACAGCCGTGCCCTCAAGGCGATAAGAAAGAAATAAGGAGGCAGTTTTGTATTTATGACCAGAATTAAATTTATCCCCTCATCTAAAGCATAACTCTTTATCTCCATGTAATTGCTGCTTGTCGTTTCATGTAATTCTTGTAAACCATATTCGGAATTTGAATGCATCGCATATGTGACGATCTCATCCTTTATGTAAATAAAATTTAAACAGACCATTAAGTCTTCTTATGAAATTAGGAACCGAATTACATAAAAGTAAGAGCATAATTAACCTATTTCTACCAAATCAAAATTTTGCTTAATCGCCTTTTGCTTGGTATTCTGAATTAGAATTCATTGCATATGCGGTGATCTCATCCTTTATGTAAATAAGTACCAGCCTATCAGTTCAAACTTGAAAGTTTAAATCGTGCGAATATCTTCTTGCAGAAGAATGGGGAAACAAATTGCTTAGAACTCTTCTTGCAAAAAAATGGGTAAACAAAGAATTTTGTGATATTGTGTTGCTTTATATGTGTGTGTTTAATTTTTCATTGGGCATCGGTTACTAAATTGATTTTTACTCATCATTGTATTAGTTTAATAGCGTGCTTAAATTTTGATTGTGCGATACATTTGGTTAAATTGATTTCTAAAGTCGTTCGTACTTTTAGAATTTTGTATAACCCTGGTGGTTTAATAGTCTTTTTAAATTTTTTTTCGATACATATGAAAGGAAACGACAGAACAACCAGCACTACAAAAAGAAAAATACCAAACATAAAAAAACAAAACTAAAACAGACCAATAGACTCTATCTACGTGATTTCATCAGCCAACGCCTTGACAACAGCTTGAGAGGTAATCGGATGGAAGCCTGGCGACGCGTTGAGAGCCCTCTTCGCTAGATGGTCTGCCTCCAGATTCAAATCGCATGGTATATGTCTCACCTCTACTTGCCACGTACGGCTTAGTATGTCCTGCAACTCCAAAACCACAGAGCGATACTAATGCTCCTCACTACAGCCATTCTTCACGCACTGACACACCTCGAGGCAGTCACTTAATAAGAGAAGGTTACGGACCCCAAGGTCCCAAGCTCGTTTCAATCCCATTAGACCAGCCCACAGTTCCGCAACCAGCGCATCCCGGTCCGCAATCCTCATAATAAATGCTTCCTGGAAGTTCCCTTCCCCATCATACAATATCCCTCCACATCCTGTTGCTCGGTTCCCTTTGCTGAAAGCTCCATCCACAAAGATCTTAGCCCAGCCAAGTAGTGGTAGAGTCTGAGAACTACTAGATAGAATATGTTTACTGCTAGTATTCAAGCGGTTAAAAGAGCCTATTCTCTGCTACCGCGCCTGTAGGATAGCACCAACCCGAATACATAGAGACTGAGTCTGAGGCTCTATACCCTTAAACACCTTTTCATTGCAGTTTTTCCACAGAAACCAGCAGGTAATTGCAAAAAATTTTGCCCCCACTTCATTCCAAGATTCCCCTACATTCTTGAAAAGATTCATTTTGCACCGGTCCCATAAGTTGAGATCGAAAAACCGCTCTTTATGTCTTGCTTGGATTTTCGAACTCCAAAACTCCTTCACCATTGGACAATCTCTCAGCACATGGAGTGTATCCTCATACGGGCCTCCACAGCTCAAAACACTAGCATTAGTGCTCATGCCCCGGTGAACTCTAGCAGCATTCGTGAGAAGCTGGTCTTTCAAGATCAGCCACAGGCATGGCTTGCATCTTTGCGAGGTACGAAGCTTCCATACCTTCTGCAAAATTGGGTCATCAGGGGTCTCATCAGGGCAAAGGAGACCATACGTAGATCTAACAAAGTACAAGCCATTCGCCTCCAACTTCCACCGAACCGTTTCCCTTTCCTCTCTTATATTCAAGCATTCTAATCCTTTTTCCAGAGTTGTCCAGTTCCTTTTAAGGCCGTTCCACAATCTTGATCCGGGATGAGACGCTTCAATAACTGGGAGAATGTATGAACCACATCTATATTTGCTCCGAACTATGAGAGCCCATAGGTCATCCTTTTTTTTCACCAAACCCTACCTTGTCTTTAAGATGAGCGCTCGATTCTGGGCACTCATGTGTCGCAGCCCTAGCCCACCTTTCGTCTTTTCCTTACATACTTTCTCCCACGACACCAAATGCACCTTCCGCTTCTCATTTGTAGAACCCCATAGAAACCTGCGGGCCCTTTTTTCTACTTCCTCTCAAGTGGACTATGATAATAGAGCAGTTTGCATAGGGTAGGTGGGTATAGCAGCCACCACTGAGGATATCAATGTCTGCCTTCCTGCGAATAATATCCGATTTGCTTTCTAGCTGCTCAAACGAAGTGTCACCTTATCCACCACATGTTGATAGGTAGACTTATTAACCCGTTGGTGGTGAAGTGGAGCTCCAAGGTACTTACCAAGATCCGCGGTAGGAGAAAACCCCAGCATCTCACTTAATTGCCTAGACCGATTATGGTTCACATTATTCGAGAAGAAAATGCGAGTTTTGGAATGGCTCACCTTCTGTCCTGAGGCGTTACAAAATTTGGCGAGGCACCATTTAATGATTTCCACCTGATCCATTGATGCTTCAGAGAGAAGTATGAGATCATCCGCAAAGAACAAATGAGAAAGCAGAGGCCCATTTTTATTGAGCCTAATTGGTCTCCAATTTCCATTCTCAACCTCTTCCTGAATCAAATGAGCAAGCTTCTCAATACAAATAACAAATAAATAGGGTGAAAGAGGATCACCTTGTCTAATCCTCCTAGACGGTAAGAACTTTGACATCTTGCTACCTTCCAATAAAATTTGCATTTTAGGAGAAGATATGCATGTTCGCATAACATCAATGATGTGGGAGGGAAATTTCAATTCCTACAAGCAAGAGACCACAAAGTCCCAGCGTACACGGTCATATGCCTTCTCTAAATCCACCTTAATAGCCATAAAACTTTTCTTCCCTTTCATATTTTTCATAGTGTGAATGACTTCCTGAGCTATGATAATATTATCAGAGCTCAATCTCCCTGGAACGAAGCTACACTGATTGGGATCTATGATATCTGGAAGAAAGCTTTTGATTCTGATTGACAATATTTTGGTAAGGAACTTATAAATAACGTTGCACAAATTGATTGGTCGAAAATCCTTCAGGGTCTCAGGGTTGTCAAGTTTAGGAATGAGGACGATCAGTGTCTCGTTCACTTCCCTAATATGTTTCGGATGCACAAAATACTGCTTCAACAACTCCACCACTGAGTCACCTATTATCGGCCACTAGCTTTTAAAAAATAGAGCATTTAGTCCATCCGGACCTGGAGACTTCAGCGGTCCCATAGCAGAAAGTGCTTGTTTAACCTCCTTTATTGCCAAAGGTCTCCCCAATAAATTTATGTAATCATCTTGAATAGCAGGATAGCTCAAGTAGCATACCTCCAACCTATCAGAAGAGCACTCCTCCGTGAACAAGGATTGAAAATATTGGATAGCTAGATGTTTAATATTCTCAATTTTATAAATCCAGTTCCCATTCTCATCCTTTATGGCTTCAATTTTTTTCCGCTTCCTTCTCCCATTTGCCCTAGAGTGGAAGTACTTTGTGTTCCTATCCCCCATCAGAGACCACTCACACTTAGCTTTCTGTGCCCATAATAGGTCTTCTTGAATTAAAATTCCTTCCAACTCTACCCAAAGCTGCCGTTGTAGTTTTTCTTGCTCAGCCTAGTTTCGACAAGCCTCAGGCATACGTGACAGTCCTTCAAGGCAGTTAAACATAAAGCTGGTAATTCGGGTCGAGCCCGTTTAGGCCCGAGCCTGTCAAGGGCCGGGCCTATGATTTAGAGGCTGAAAATGGAAGCAGGCCTAAAAGGGCCGGCCTTGTAGGGCCGCAAGCCCTGTAAGGCCAGCCCTGAAGCCCTGCGGGCCGACCCGTTTAATATTTTTTTAAAATAAATTAGTAAATATAATATCATTATATCAAATTATCAATATGAGAGACACCTAAGTTCCTAATAGAGTATTAATAACAGGCAAAAACTTATTAATTGTTTTGATTTATTTTATTTTCTACAATGTTTTATTCATTTAAACTTAAAAAAAAAGGCTAATTTGGACATTAGATGATTATTTTAACTAAAAATTTATGAGTTTTAAAAATAATGTATACCAATTTAAAGCAAAATAATAAATAAATTGTAAAACTTTAAAAAAAAATTTTTGAATTAAAATGAGTTTAAGCCCGTTTAAGCCCAAGCCCATGAAGGGCCAGCCCTGTAGGGTCGCGGGCTTCAAAAATATGGTACTTTTTAGGGCCGGCCCGTTTTCCCAGCTCTAGTTAAACAGATGTCTTTTCTGCCTCCCCAAGTGGCCAAATACTTCCACCTTCCATCTTTGAACTACCCCAGTAAATCGTTCCACATTCACAAACCAGCTGCAATCTCTACTCCAAGTAGCCTTCATAAAGTTATCAAAGTCATCATGGAGGATCCAAGAGGCAATAAAGCAAAAGGGTCTGTTCTGGATTACAAGCCTTAGCCTTGTTGCTTCCATTCATAGTAGAATTGGTCTATGGTCCGACTTATAAAGTGGTAGATGAAGAAGTTCCACATCCGGGAAGCTAGACAGGAACAAATCATTGACCATTATTCTATCAATCCTTCTTTCACTGGTCCCCCATTTCCAAGTGAAATAAGGTCCTCTACAATACAAATCTGACACTTCCACCTCTTCCACCCATTGACTTAAGTCCCTATCTATATGGTTACTCTCCGTCATACTTGATCTTCTATCATGTTTGAACAGGGTGCTGCTAAAGTGCCCTCCAATACACTAAGCTCCATCTATAGTATCATTGATACGCTTCAAATCAGCCTACAGATTCCTTCTTAGTATCGGATTCGGGCTAGCGTAAATAACTGACACATAAGAGTATTGAGAATTGTTGAGAAGCCGAAGATGGATGAGTTGGTCACGAGCCTCTAAAACCTTTACGGTTGCTCCCTCATCTTTCCATAATACCCACAGGCCATCACTGAATCCTCTATCATCCACAACATTGTAATTATTAAAACCCAATGACCCAGCAATCTTTTTCACCCTCAATCCATGCGTTTGAGTTTCTAGCACAACCAACATATCCACATTATGGTGGAGGACTAGCTCTCACACCAATTTCGTGAAGGCTTTATAGCCGGTACCTCTTGTATTCCAGAATAAACAAATCATTGGGAAACATGAACAGGTAAATGGGTCGTACAACCCGAAGAGCCATCTGTGAGCATATGACAATTACCTTGGTTTTCCAAAATATCATCACTAGAGGTAATCACGTCTTCTTCAGTCGAACCAGCATCTTCATCTTGCTGCAAGCAGGCCTCTTTACTCTTTAGGTCTAATGTGCTTGGTCCACATCCCCAACCGTAGCAATTTGGTCCTGGTCCAAAAATAGAGAACGAATTTGCACAATTAAAGGGATTGGGTATTTGGACCAAACTTACTTGCTTGATGGCCCTTTAGGAATTGCTATTTGGGCTCGATTTTCCTTGCCATAGTTAACAGATCCGCCCTTGCTATTTTTCTTCCGAGATACCCAGACCCATTTCATGTTGTTGCTTATCTCTTTCCCAAATGAGTGGCCCCCCATATCTCATGTATTATCCCTGCCAAGTTGGGTAGACTCTACGTGCGTTGACTTCTTCCTCCTTCCCTCTCCAATCTTCTCATTTAATCTGGGTGTACTGCTCACCCTATCACCAGATTTTTTGTCCTTTGGAATAGTCCCTTTGTTACTCTGATATTTACCCTCCATATTACCCTTATTAATATCACGTGAAACTCGCCCTTCCTTACCTGTATAGTTGCTTGATTTAAACTTCTCTGAATCTGCCGTATACTGCGATCGCACTCCCTTATTTTTGGAGGAAATCCTGCCCCTCCATGATTACCGTTTCACCAGCATCTGCGGCCCATACGGATTCACTGACAGTGGAGGCGCCATCACAACTGGAGCAGGACCACCCGATGCCATGCCTTCCTCCCACGTTTTGTTATGATTTTCCATTTTCGGTTGTGGCTTATCTGTCGTGGTCGAGTTATCCTGTGACTTCAATCCTGTAAGTTCCTTCCCCTCTTGACCAAATGAGGCCTCTTTTACTGCGTCCACCCGTTCAAGCTGAGGACAGCAATCCTGGTGGTGCCCAAAAATGCCACAGTGGAAGCACACAAGGTGCAACCCTTCATACTCCAGGAGAAGGGTCCTCCCGAAGAGTTCAATAGTAGGTAAGAGCTGGAGTTTTAAATCTAACTCCACGCACACATGAGCAAAGCGACCACGGGATCCCATAGAGGTTGTCAAGTCTACTTTGAGTATCCGACCAACCATAGCACCCATCCTCCACAAGGACTCATAGTTATAAAACTCGACAGGTACAGATCGTATCCAAACCCATGCCACGATCTTACGTTGGGAGTCAGCCATCCAAGGATTAAAATTAGGACGCCATCATTGAACCAATACATAATGGTCCAACACCATCCGCAGCCCTTCCTACATCACATACTCCAAATCCTCCTGTGTGTCAAAGGAGGCAATAAAATATCCATTCTCCAGGTCAAGTAGCTTGAATGGTGACTTTGTTTTTCAAATAGTCTCCAAACGTGGACGTAATTTGTAGATTGATTGAGTCAAACCCAGTAGCTTAATGATGATCGACTTCCTCCATAGGGCACACCAAGCCTCATATTCCTCCCGAGTAACCTTCATCTATGGGCATAGATTCATGCGACGACCCTCCTTATTTTCTGTAGCAGACGAAGCGTCTTCCTCATTAGATTTGGCAAAGAAACCGTCTAGACTATTGATTTAAGCTTTTCACGCGTTTTCCATAGTGTGAGATCCTCTAGCCAATGCTTGTTTACATAGGTTTTCCAGGTTCAATACCTTGTCACGATAGGTGCCAGACCCCTGATCCTCCCCCAGATCCGTGGCTTCATCCGTCTTGTCACCACCTCTTACCCTGCCCTTCTTCCTTGTCCTGGTTATCAAATCCGCCTCCTTCACCGATCTTCCCCCCCCCCCCATTCATAAAAAGGGGCATTTTTAGAACCCCTCCGTACTGATGTGTCTATTCTAGTTCATTCGTATCTATAGTCTTCTTAAATTTACATTCTACAAATCACTTCCTAAATCTTTTGCTACTAACTTTGTGTCTAACTATTTGTATAAATTTTGATTCGGCAAACACATCACCTAAGTAAATCAGTTAATTATGCTCTTACTAATTTTGTATAAAACGGTAAATTATGCTCTTATTTTCATGTAATTCAGTTCCTAAATTCGTAATAAGGTTTAACGGTGTGTTTAAAGTTTATTTACACCAACCTCGAATACCAAGCAAAAAAAAAAAAAAAAGATGATTAAGCAAAAAAAGGGTTGAAAGAAATGGTTGTAAGCATGGAAAAGCAATCATGAGCTCAATGCTTGATAGCCTAATGGTCCTTGGGGATCATTTGGAGTTCTATCACTTCTACCCATCAAGGATGGCATCCAAGGGAATATCTTCTCAAGCTCCTTGCTTATTGTATTGGGACTCAACTTCTTTCCATTGATTCCAAACTTTGCTCTTTCAATAGCTTCCATTATGTCTTCTCTTGTCACTGTCTCACCGCCTGCAAATTCCAAATGCATAAATGTTTGCCATTGCTGATCATCAACATAGACTTGAAAATATCAAAAACAAAACATCATTCATGTATGCTGCAAGACACAATGAAACCTTCTAGTCCTTTTTCCTATTTTCTCTTAATCCAAGCATAGGGTGTCATCGGATGAATAATGTGTTATGCTCCCTCGGGTCTTTTTTATAAGATCCAAATAATCGAACTACGTGGCTTAAGGAGTTTGTTGTAATTAGTTGAAAGTAATAAATGTGAGAAATGCACTTCTTTTCCAAATATGCCCTTATTTATAAGAGCGTGAGTGAGAGAGAGAAATAGTGAGGGGGGAAAAATGAAAGAGAATTTATGAGAAAAATATTATGAGAATATAATTAATTAGAGGTATAATCGGTAAAAATGCATTTAATGTCTAGATAACCTAAAAGTGGATCTTATAAAAAGGACCAAACCAATACAAAAATTTGGATCTTATAAAAAGGACATGAGGGAGTATTTGGTAACAAAACATGGACTTGAAAAGCCATTGGCCTTGTAGCCTGGTAGTGGCATGAAAGCTCCCAGAAGTGGGAGGTCGCGGGGCTGGTCCTATTTGTAACCTTAGGCTATTAGGTCCTACCCATTCAATTAAAAAAAAAAGAACAGAAAAAGAAAAAGGACTTGAATATAAATGGTACTCCCTCCTGTCCTAATTATAGGATAATATTTGGGAGTTTATCTTGGTCCTAATTATAGGACAAAGTTTTAATTTTTGTCAATTTATTCCCAAAATACCCCCATTGATACTTTCTCAATAATAATGAAACACAATAATAATTTTATAATACACCTATGTATTCTATAAAGTGAGTAATACTTGCAACTCATTAATATCACATACACCTCAATTCTACTATTTCTTTTTATTTTATAAGAATAAAAGGTAAGAAAATCAAGTAGAATTCTACTTGCTCATCTGGGAACTTTTTTTTTTTTTTTTTTTATAGTCACTGAATAAGTATTTTAAACATTCAAAAATTAAAATATATACGTGGGAAGGCACTACACCCAGAAACATTAATTAATTTCTCCTGTCAATGTTACCGTGAACAAAAACTAGCTAGTAGCAATATACTCACAAGATCATGTAGAATCATATATATTCTTGAATCACCCTTATTAAATAAGGGTATTTTAGGAAAATAAATAAGATTAACTAATTTAACTACTATTCTTAATTTCTCCAAAGTTAGGTAAATATGTCTTATAATTAGGACAGAGGGAGTAATTCATAACTGAGTGTTACCTCTACGAGCGGCAAGCAAAGCAGCTTCATTGACAATGTTTGCAAGATCAGCACCTACAAAACCAGGTGTGAGAGAAGCAACTAAATGACATATAATGCTGGTTTCCTCCTCCAAAGGAACTCCTCTTAGATGTACAGCCAATATCCTTCTCCTTCCTTCTTCATCAGGTTCTCCTACGTATACTTTCCTCGAGAAACGACCAGGACGACACAGAGCTGGATCCAATGCTTCTGGTCTATTTGTTGCTGCAATAACAACAACTCTCATCTCTGACTCAAATCCATCCATTTCTGTCAGCAACTACATAGACAGAACATACAGAGAAGGTTAGATTAGTAACAGTAATAGTGCTATTAAGAGCACAAGAGATTTTCCCCCCCTTTAATTTCAATTTTTCTAAATTTAGTGGTAAGGGGGAAAAAAAGTAAAGACAAATTCTAGCTCTTCCAGAGGTTAGATTCCTCCCACAACTATTTCCAAATGAGCAAACAAACAAAGTAGTCTCAAAATTATTAGGACTTATCTAGCTTTAATCCCCAAAAATTAGTATAACTTAATCCTAGATAAATTATAAGCTAGTTATATATCAATTATTTTGTTAAGTTACTCAAGATCAAAAGGACTAATTATGATGAGTTTGCTAGTGGAAGCAACAGAGATGAGAGAAATGCAAGATACGTCAAAAAAGCTTGCCTGATTTAATGTTTGGTCACGTTCATCATTGAAACTTCTTCCACGCCTGCCTCCAACAGCATCTAATTCATCAATGAATATAATTGACGGTGCAAATTTCCTGGCTGCTCTGAAAAGGTCCCTGATTCTTGCGGCTCCTCTTCCAACAAACATTTCAACAAATTCACTGGCTGATACGGTGAAAAAGGGTACACCAGCTTCTCCTGCAACTGCACGTGCAAGTAATGTTTTCCCAGTTCCTGGAGGGCCTACCAGTAATACACCTCTTGGTAGCTTGGCTCCTAGCTTTTGGTACTGAATATCTCCTTGCAGACATGAAACTATCTACAAAAAAGGGACTAAGTCAGGAAAACAATCAAAGTTGCTTTGGCTATTTACAAGAAAATTCCTTCAATCAACTATGAATGTCGAAAAACACCACATAAGAATATGTTTTTTCAATCTTCCTAATCTCAATTTTTATCCCTTTACTTTTATAGTCATTACAATCTATTCAGCTTGGTTTCACAAGTGACACATTTTCTATTCCTCTAAACACAGTTCTTTAATTTTCTGTAACATATCGATAAAATAATGCAAGAGTCATAAGGATGCTGCACTCTTTCCAACAAATATGTCAGAAAATGTTTAAACCAAAACATATCCATAGCAACTATTCAGGGGTTTTAGGCCAAACAATAGGGATGGAGGTCAACCTATTCTTTAAACTTGGAGAACTAAATTATAATGATCAAAAGTAAAAGGACTAAAAATGTACTTATATTGAAAACCTGACCAGCAAAATTTTCCCTTTCTTACTTTCTTCTTTAACTTACACGATTTATATCTTGTCCTTAATTTATTATGAAATGTGAGGTGCTATCTGCATGGCTTTTGTCGAAGAATACTTGCAAAGACTTGGATTGCAATACCCTGCATTTGCATTACTAACGGGTTTTTGCTTAAATGTATCAAAACAAAATTGCCATAGGTTCCTTGAACAGGGGAACCTAAACATACACTGGTTAGTGTTAAACTGTATACATGGAACTTAAGCCATCTGCAATAAATACAATAGTAATCCTTTTCAAAAATGACATATAATTAATTAGAAATCATCCGCAGAATTTTTGATGCAGATATAGCCTTACAAACATTACAAACAGAAAAACTGTGATGCTAAAAACTAAAGCCAGGCTCATTACTAAAAGCAGAATCTTGAGGAAAGGGTTCCCGATAAGAAATTAAAGGAAAAAAATTACAAGTAAAAGATCCGGAAGTCTCTGTTTCACGTAAAGGCATAAAACTCATCAACATAAAATATAAAATCTATAGGGAGATTCACTATTAGTAATTCGTTAATAGTGCAGCTTTCACAGTAATTTTTTTATTCTTTCAATTTTTTTTGACATATTTGATTGGGCTTTGTGCAACTTTTTGCCCTTCAATCTTTTTCAACACATTTCAAAAAGATTTAGATGCTAGAAAAATAACAAAATCTTCCAGAAACTTTTAAATTATTATAATCCCGTTCAGCACATAGAGGGAAAATATCCAATTGGACTGATTGTAGGAAATAAGAATGTAGAAGGACCAAATCAGAAATCTCAGTCATCCAGGTTCAAAAAGTAAGGGATATTCCTAAAAATGAGGACATTTAAGAGAGGAAAAAGGGAAACAATATGAGCAAGGAAGAAATGTGATGAGGGGAAGAAAGAGATGAATAAGATTCCAGGGTAGAACTCTCAAGGCCCACGCTACTCTCTAGAGGTGTT
The DNA here is from genome assembly GCA_963210345.1 of Inga oerstediana. NCBI lineage: Eukaryota > Viridiplantae > Streptophyta > Magnoliopsida > Fabales > Fabaceae > Inga > Inga oerstediana. The sequence goes on from OY723401.1 coordinate 71,232,649, forward strand.
CAAAGTGTCCCGGTCCCGAACATTTTGATCCCAGGAATTTCCCATCCCGGTCCCCTTTTTTTTTATTTAAATTTTTTTCCTTAAAAACTAAGTTATTATTTTATTATTGTATTTTTTATCCCATAAATTAAGTTATTATTTGATAAAATGTGTATAACATATTTAATTGGAGTTAAACTGTATATATCGTGATACTAATCCCAACTATATAATGTATAAAGATAATAATGAAAATGATGAAGGTGATCATAATAATAATAATAAAATGTTATTCTTCAATTCTAGATCAATTTGTGAGATTATAATGGCTTTATTAGGTATTAAATAATCACTTTAAATACTAGATTATAGAAAATTTAACTAATATAATAATATATTTTAAATTTATTTAAAAAAAAAAAACCGGGATTTCCCTGTTTAGTCCCGATACCGCTCGGGATTACCGGGATCGGTACCAGTACCAGGATCTAATTTGCATCCCGGCCAAAAACTGGGACTGGGAGTGGGGAATTCCGGTCCTGGTTCCAGATTTGAACACCCCTGCTACTCTCCTTCATAGGCTGAACAAAACCACCGTACTAAATAATGTCAATCCTCATAACATATAACCTAAAGCAATTTTATAAGCCACCCTTCGCTTATATTGCCTTATCAGGCTGCCATACAATGCTTATATGCCACAACAGCAAGTGGTTAAAGCTAATAGTTCTAATGCTTCTGTTCCATCCCATTTAGCTATTATTTTCTTTCAATTAAAGCGACAAATTACTAAAGATTTTAAAGGAAACTAATTTATGCTTGCTTCTAATATATTTCTTCTCCTAACTATAAACAGTAACAAAGCTTAAATTAGTTAGTTTAACCTTGTTTATATTCTGCTACAAGTTGTTACCACCTACCGTATTTCTTCTTACATGCTCTATACCAGCAATATATTTAGGAATCACAAGAGATTCAAAAAAAAAAAAAAAAAAATTATAGTCCATTTTCTAACAATTTTTTTTCATCTTAAACCTAATTATCTTCAACAAAAGCCACTCTGACAGCTCAATTGCAAAATGGGCTTCTGTTTAATAGTGGAAGAGACTTGATGACCAAACAAACAAGAAAGCAAAATCAATTCTATATAACATAAACACTCAATCGTCACCAAAAACAAAAAATCATTACCTCCATGAGCTCCACTTTTGCTGCATCAACACCTTCCACATCATCAAATCCAACATTTTGGGTATGAGGTTTTTGCTTCTTTGCAGGGCTATTAGCAGCAGAAAGTTGACGGTATATAAGCCACATCATTGGAGTCAGAGGTATCCACAGAGTTAACACTGTTATCAAAATACTCCTCATTGACATTAACATTGACTGAGGGGCTGAGCTATATTTAACTCCCTTTTCTCTCATTAAACTAACAAGATATTTTCCATCATGATCAATTTTCCTTGTGGAATACTGCCACTCAGGAATCGAAGTCCGGGCCCTAGGAAACTTACCTAGACCATTCACTAGCCTAGTTGAGCCACTTTTTGAAGTGTCATCACTTGCAAGCTTATTCATATTCTGATCAACTGAAACATTCATCTCCTGCGAATCTTGATCAGTAATTTGCTTGTCCTTAACCTTAACATTCTGAGAGTTCACATTATAATATATCCGTCGAGATCCCTCTTCAAGTAAAACTTTAGTAACAGATCCACTTTGAAGGTTTGTAATTAAATCTGAATATGGAACTACTGCTGGAGAGGGCAATGTCGTCAATTTTAGAAACAGGTAACAAAGGCCCAATACAATGGAAAAAGACGTAGAAAAAGCCACTGCTCTAATGTTCTTCCGTATAAAGATTCCCACCTCATTCAAAAAGGATTTAATCGGAAACCGTTTCATCCTCGAAGCTAGTAACCGTAATCTTGGCTGTAATCTCAATGAAAATCTCTTTCTAAAGTAATTTTCTCCGCCTTTACCAAAGTGGATCCTTCTATCTCCTCTACTTCCTTTCATCAGAGGTTCAATTCCATGTCTATTGAGTTGAGAACGAGAATTAGAACGATATGGAAACCACAACAAGTTAGTTCCACATGTTCGATCAGAATATCCCACTTTCCGATTGCAGAACAATCCATGATGAGATTTGAAGTATTGATTCGACCTCACAGAAGGGAAATGAAACGAGAGAGTGCAAAAAACACCATGAAATCCAAAATATCTTGTTTGTGCCATACTAACTCCAAAATTATCGGGAGCAACAGATAAACCAGCACTACAAGTAACAGAAAAAGAAGCCATACCTCAAAGAATTCATATATCTAGAAAACCTGCTTGCTAGTTCCCACTAAACTGCATTATATCTTATCCAAACTTTCAAGAATGAGAATATACGGAAGATGACGAAGATAAAAGATTTTGTTGGAGCCATCATCTCCCATGAAGACAAGAAGATGCAACTATAAACTGATATTTCAGCCTGCGGAAAGGGGATTACCGACCTGAAAGAAAAATGTGAGATTCTGGTGGACTCTTTTTTCTGATTCAAGATTTGGGAGGTATATATCTTCTTCTTTTGTTTTTGTTTTTTGTTTTTGTTTTTTTTTTGCCATTGAGAGGTATATATCTTCTTGTTTCATGTTTTTTATTTTCGGTTATATCTCGTTTCATGGTAAGGCATGGGAATGTACCAAGCAATGTCAATATTGGACTCATTTTTTGGGCCAGATTTGTTGGCCCAAAGAATAAACACCTTTTAGGGAGAAGCAGCCCATATCATCAAAATGATGATTTAAGAAAATTCATTGAATAAAATGAAAATAACAATTTTGTCAATAAGATAACATGTATAATTTGGATAAAAAATAATAATTTTTCTATTTCATTGAATTAATTCCTGAAAAAGACCAGTGTATTTGGTCTATATAACAATATTTAGGAAAGCATGAGATTCTAGGCAACCTTTAATCTTACAAAGAAGATAATAATATTCATGAGTAAAATATACTAACCTCACTTCATTTTATTTTAATAACATGGATGGGTCTTTCTTAAAATTAAAATATAAGTTATACAAATGTCTCTTTTAATTTAAGATTTCATTTTCATCCATCCATTCATTAGTTGACTATTAAATAATATAATGGACATTCTATTTTTAATCAGAATGCCCTATCCTAACATAAATATTTCCATGTGAATTTCATATAAAAAGGCTCTCGTATTGTAGCTTTCTCTATTTGGAAAAAAAAAATCTCTCGTATTCTCTTGTTGCTTCAATTGAAAACATAGTAGTTTTAACTTTTAAACGATTGACTTCATATTAAAACTAGGCATGCTCATAGGACGGGAAGGGACTGGGATAGGCCTGTTCTATATCCCGTCTTGAAAAAGGACACTTAACAACAAAATTGACCTGTGTCTTATCCCAATGCCGTCAGAATCTGGATAAGATTGAGGGTTTGGTTTCTCTCATTATCCATTTTCTCATCATCTCTCATAATCTTTAAATCATGTCCGTCCAATCAATCTGAAAGGTAGAAAAGAAGCCACGTCATCAAGTTATCACTCTTTCACTTTTCTCTCGTCTTCTCAATCAATGGTCCAGATGGCTCTTCTTCCTAATTAACGGTTCAGATGGGCTCATAAGAGATTATAAGAAAATAAGATGATGACAAGATCTACTTCCCATCCCAAGATTGGGGGATTAGGATAAGATGTCCCATTTGTTTTTAATAGGACCTAGAATTGCCTATGGGTTTTTTTCATCTTTCCTAAACCTGTAGAAACTAAAATGTATGCGAATGGGTTGGATGTAAACTATTTAATACAAATATCTAATCATCTTTTTTTTTTTTTTTATCATTTTTACAGAAAAAGCATAATAAGAAATAAGAAATAATAAAAACATGAACATGGTAAGACCCATGATCATGAATAAAAAAAAGCTTGCACCTAATTGTAAATAAAAAATAAAACTTAAACCTAGTAAGAGCCATGATCATAAACTGGGGGAAAAAAATTGAACATGATTGTAATGTAGGAAATAAAAAACTAAAGATTCTGGAGGAAATCAACTAGAATTTAAATTCAAATCCTCAAAATCAAGAGAGAATTAAATTCATTAGTTTACGCTCAATATTAGTCTAAAGTCTAAACAACATTAGTGCTTCAGTTGTTCCTTTACTTAGATATTTCTAATAGTTTATATTAAAGATATAAATCAAATCTTTAATATTTTGTATTAACTAGAATGATAATATCTTTTTATATGACTAATATATATTCATATAAAAACATATTAGTTATTTCTTTAATAAAAATATTAGATATTTTGGTAATAAAAATATTCAAATATATTAGATATACTTAACTAATAGCAATATGATTCCTTGTGCGTCATTCATCATGTGTACCTCAATTAATATTTATAAAAATTGGAAAATAAAACAAAATTTATAAATAAATAGAAAACAATTTTTTTAAAAAAATAAATATCTGAGACAAGACGAAAAACTAGGACAAAACAAAGCCCGTCCCACGTTTAGGCTGTGTTTGGAAACACGTTTTGGGGGCAAATAAGTCCTTATTACATAAACCGAGATAAAACTCCTCTCACATACTTACTTCGTATACCGTGAATCACGATTTATAAGCACTTATTACTCAAAAATAAGCTATTCCAAACGAGCACTTAGTCTCATCTCAATAACAAATTTGTCTTGCCCCACTTTTAGTGTGTGCTCGGCTAACAGTTGGAAAAGTGCTTTTTTGCCAAAACCAAGGTTTTGGGGTAAAAGTTGCAGAACACCTGATATTTCCTGAGAATCCCGTTTTAGGCTAAACCATGGTTTGAGGGGGTGGGGGGAAGCTATTATTTGTAGAAGCTATTTTCAGTGGCTTTTTCTCTTTTTTCTTGCGTGAGCCCCACACCACTCTCTCTCCCATCCTTTTTTTTTTAATTTCGATGTTCTCTCCGTTCTCTCTCGTCAGTTTTGTTTTTAATTTTAAAATTTTAATACCTACTCTTATCAATATAATATCTATTTATCTAATTTGATTATATTAGAAAAATTAGTTAAGTTAATTAATATTACATATAGACAAATTTATTTTATTTTTGGTATTAATTATGAAATTTAATGTTAAATAATGGGTTAAGATGCATCCTTTTTAATGCCGTCAGGGTTTTCTTCTCTTATAATTTAACTTCGTTAGGTGAAATTTAACGGTTTTGTTACATCTGGACCTTAACCCTTAAATAATATGTAAAATATAATCTTATCTTTATATGTAATTATCACAAAAGTTAATGTCCTTTTTAGTAATTTGACCATGAAAAAAGCTATTCTGATCAAATCATCCAAACACTCTCATTTTACCAAAATCACTTTTTTTCCATAATCTATTCTCCAAAAGCTATTCTCTCCAGAATCTATTCTCCAAAAGCTAATAAGAACACACCCTTATTCTATCCCAAATTTTTTCAGGATTGTTCCATCCTATTCCAAAATGACTAGGAATGGAATGGGAGACGGAAGTAAATGCCTCTAATTAAAATAATATGTCAAAATTGACTAACAATAATGCATATGAGCCTATCAATAACAAGAATAATAATAATAATTGATTGGCAAGTTTATGAGTGATTGCTTGGTTCTCCTGGCTTGCATTCATACTTTCCAGTTTCCACCCCCCTCCCCCCGAATTAGCTGCGAACGTAATCCACTTGGTCATGCCCGTGTTTGTTGCGTTGGCCTACGCGTGATAGATATTAGACGGTCTAATATAATAATGTAAGGAATTGTGACATGTGATTCTTATTCAAAATCTTCATACCAAAATAATTGTAATGAAGACATAAGGGAAAATATCACAAAAATAAAATTTAAAATAAAAAAAATAAATTGATATTGCCAATTGTTGAAATCCCATATCAAAATTTCAATAGGAATTTAGAATTTCCAATTCTAATGAAATAACCAAATTCCTCTGAGTTAAGTAAAAAAAAAAAAAAACGGATGGCCCAAACTGGTAAAAAATAACACTTATATATATATATATATATATATTAATAACATCATATTTTACATTAATAACTTCAGTTTCTTATTTTATAACCTAATATTTCAAAAAACACTACATGCCTAGGGATAAGTTTGAAATCAACAAATTTCAGAGGGCAATAACAACACATGTATCTATATTAACAACACCATATTTTACATGAACAACTTCACTTTTTTGTTTCACAATTTCGTATCTTCAAAACTAACATATGCCCTGGGATAAGTTTGAAATTAACAAGTTTCAGGGGTCAATAACAACACTTGTCTCTATATTAACAACACCATATTTTACATTAATGACTTTACTTTCTTGTTTCACAATTTCGTATCTCAAGAGCTAACACATGCCCAGGGATAAATTTGAAATTACCAAGTTTTAGAGGCCAATAACAATATCTATATCTATATTAACAATACCATATTTTACACTAATGCCTTTACTTTCTCATTTTACAACTTCATATATTCATCATATGCTGTTTAATGACAGATTGCATAATTACATTCACCAATAACCTGAAACTAAAAAATCTGTGATAATGACTCTTTTACTTATTCACATATTTAAGAATAAGGGAATATTAACATTGCACTATCACATAATGTTTTCTTGTCACTAACATTGCAGTACATAAAACATTATAAATACATTACTTACAAAATGGATTAGATATATGACAACAACCCATCTCCGAAAAAATTATGAGTGGGTTACCAGTAAGTGCACAATAACATAAACATTACTTCAAAAGGATAACGTCAAAAGATTGCAGGTCCTTCTACTTTCAAAAGAGTAACTTCAAAAGATGACTTCATCCAATATCAGTTTGGGTTTTTACATATCCTTCTAGTGTGCCTTTTTAAAAGCATCCACTTGTGGAAAGGTCTACATTGTTAGATATGATTAGTTTTGATGATGTCAAATATTAAGAGCAAAAAATTTGTATCTTGTATTTTTCTTATACTTTAACTAACTACTATGCTTAATGTGAAATATATTGTAAATTAGTTAAGAAAAGAAAGAAGACACCAAGTTAGATTATGGTGAATGGTCAATTAGAAGATTAAGAAGCTATGGAACAAAGAAATTATTAAATATTGGGAGAAATCAAGAAAAGAAAAAGAGTTATTGAGTTTGATTATTGGGAATGATCAAGAAGAATAAAAAGGAAGAAGGGAAGAGATGGAAGAAAGAAAAAGGAATATCAAGTTTCAAGTTTTTAGATTTGATATTGGAGGTTGTTATGCTCAAATGGAGGTTGAAATAGCTTAATCAGAAGTTAAAGTACCTTATATTGAAGTCATATCAACTTCAGTCGAGCTTCATTATCACTCGAGTGGCACCTCTAAAAGTAATTTTCACACATTTCACTTGAGTGAAGGATACATCACTCGAATGATTATTGACTTTCAGCATTTTCTGTGCAGCTCTGTTTTTGTTCAGCATAAGGAAGGTTCGGTAATTTGGTCATATGTCCTAGACGATAAATCCGATTGAGCTTAAACTTATTTCATATGAAACTAGTCTTCAAATACGTCACATAAATATTAAGATCAAGTTCAAAGAAGTTTAGATGAAAGAGATGAGTTTTAGAAAATGACACTCGAAATCATCGATGTATTACAAAACAGGTTTAGTAATTTGGACATATCTCCTATACCACCTCTGATTGAGCTGAAACTTATTTCATATGAAATTAGACTTTTAATATAGTTTATGAACAACTAATTTGTGCTAAAGGAGGTATAGATGAAAGAGATATGAACTTTGAAATTTGGTGCTCAAAATCAGCATTGTGTTCTAGAGCAGACATTACAAATTGGATAATAACTTTTGGAATACAATGTATTTGGGGTTAATTCCAGTTGCTGTAAAAAGTAGACTTAAATAACTTTATGGGGAAAGGTCATTTACCAAATGTGGAGTATATTCGAAGAGTTATACCCACTCAAAGTTGACATATATACAAAACTATCTATGATTTGAGAGTTAGTGATCTTCATCAGAAGATCACTTAGGTGTTGAGAAAATCACTCAAGTGATTATTGGTCACTTGTAGGACACTTGCAAGTGATTTGAAGATCACTCGAGTGATTGAGAAAATCACTCAAGTAATAATAGATCACTCAAATGATTTAAAATTACACTCGAGTGATATTGTTCATAGCTTTTGAATCACCATATCAGATTTTTTGATATCCTTTTAAACTCATTTAAACCTTGATTATATTGCTTCTAATCATTCCTAATCAAGTTTATATGAAGATTATAGAAGATTAAACCTGGATTAGAGCTCAACGACAAAAAAACAACTTTGTGTCAGAAGCTTCAACGGCTACTTCCAACTGACTTCTAACAGTTATCTTCTCAACAAGAAGAAGAAAAAGTTCAATGGCCAAATACTTTTCATCAACTATAAATAGAAGATCATTCAAAATGAAAATTAGTGATAACTTGCACCACCATCATCAAAATACTGAAACTTTGACTCTAACATTCCAATTGATATACTCTCTATTTCTCAATATTTACATAATTTACTTTAGAGAAAGATATTATTTGTATTACACTTCAGTGTTCATCTTATTCACTTTTGAGAGAGAAGATTGATTGTAATCCATCATCATTAAGGTTGTATCCTTTTGGTATGTAAGTGAGAGTAACTCGGTGAGAGATTTGTAAAAAGCTTCACAAATGCCGATAAAACTTGCTAGATTGTAGAGACTTCTCTTATGCCTTTATTAAATAAGAAGATAGTAGAATGAAAATCTCAAGTGGAGCTTGGGGATTGGACGTAGGTCATCAAGGATAGGACCAAATCAGTATAAATCACAGTTTACATATTCTCTTCCCTTATCTCTTATATTTCCAGTATACTTGGTTTGTTTAATTGATTGTGGTTTTATGGCTCATTATCTTCATACTTATTATTTTCACCAAGATACAAAACATTTTTCAAAATTCTTAAGTTTTTATCTTACACCCAATTCATCCCCTTCTTGGATGTCAGCTGATTCTAACATGCATTACTCCTGAAAATAGTCCCCTCCATTTTGTACAGCTCAACTCCGTAATTGGTGTAGGTGCACTTTATACTCCACATAGCAGCATATTGGATCTTCCACCAACTTTAGTCGTTAGACAAGCAGCAACACTCTCATAACAGAGCAGTTGATAATCATTTTTCACAATACTTGGGTAGAGAATAGATCTTTGTTGTGAGAGTCCCAAGAAAGTTTCAACCTACAGTAAATTACAACTTCTGTTACTTAATAACCAACAACAATATAACAAATAATAACTATGATACCTAAAATACTTACGTTTGTGGGTCATCATATATCTTGGATACATTATCATTCTCTTTTGGTGCTATATAGACATGTATACTCATGTCATTATAGTCAAAAAGGTTTTCAACTTCACTATCATCATTTAAATCTATTAATGTCCTCTCATCAAAGCTCACTATATATTTCATCTCACACATGTTACAATTAATACCAAGTCATGATCATATCATCAACCTCAAATTTATAAGTGTTATCACCTCTTTTATGCACCTCACTTCACCTTCACAGTACTACCGCTATATTGAATTTTACCTTTATCATTATACACAAATTTCCTTCAAACATTGAAATAACAAAATAGTTCTTTTAAAGATGATAACCCTTCATTATATGGCATTTTGCATGCCTACCTGCAAAAAAAAAAAAAAAAAGGAAAGAAAGAAAGAAAGAAAGAAAGAAAAAGGAAAAAAAGACACCACTCATCATAATGTTAGTTCAGTAAGCTTGTGAGACAATGTTTTTTTTTTGCCTCAGTGAGACAATGTTTATTAAACCAAGTAACTTCCCATATCATCACCCAGCACTTACTATTAATAATAACACTATATGTTTTAACATATCTATCTTCACTATTAACAACATCCCCCCATATCATCACCCTACATCTACTATTAACAACACCCCCTTATATCATCACCTTGCATATATTATTAACAACAACATAATATTTTTTCACATCTCCATTTTCACTATTAATAACACCCTCCCCCAAAGTTTATATCCATGCAAAATCCATTAGTGTTAAATCCTTAATCAGCTGCCAACAACAAAAAAGGTACAATATTTAACAATAATGCCACCAAATACAATAAAATTGATCACACAAGCATGAAGATTCTCCCATTAGCTTAAAGCTGCTACCTTATATCCATTTTCACCTAAGACCCCCTTACCTATAAAACAAAACCTCTAAAATTAGAAACCCCAATTACAAACCGGAACCAATATAATATTCCACGATCTAGATGGAAGAATCACAACACAACCATGATTTATGTAGAAAAATTGCTTACCCGTGACTCAGCTTTGCTTTCTTGTCACTTTTTCTTGCTTCAGTCTCCTCACTTTTCACGCCACCTTCCCTTTCTTTCCTCCTACTTGTGCGTCTTCTTTTGTTTTTTACCTACCACTTAACTCAAGGCAATTTGGTCTTTTGATCATAATTTTAAATTTCAGATTCCTCCTTCAATTCTAACATGAAATTTTATAAATTGGTAGCACCATTTTATCTTTCCTAATTTTGTTTGTATTTTTCTAGGATTTTCTCAAAACTTTAATCGATTTTATATATTATTTTCTCTGTCCTTGCTGGCAGTATTGGGAAATCCATTGAATTGAGTAAAAAACGTGGCGTTTTGATTAAAATAATATAGGAGGTCCCCCCCCCCCCCCCCCACAAGATAGGACACGACTTCTCTCCTCTACTCTTCCGGTCCGCTGGCCTCCTTTTCCTTCAAACTACGCCGTTTTGGCGCAAAACAGTACACCAACCGTTTCTTTTTTTTTTTTTGAAAAATACTATTTAATGTCCTGATGTATTTTTTTAGTACTAGTCAGTTTTCTAAAATATTTTTTCAATATCCTAAAATAATTTTCAGTATTATCCAGCATTTTGAAAAATAATATTCATCCTGAAGTATTTTTTCAGTACCATTCAGTTTCCTAAAATAATTTTTCAGTATCATCCAGTATCATGATATATTTTTTTAGTATTACTTAGTTCCATAAAATACTTTTTCAAGATTCTAAAATAATTTTTCAGTATTATCCGGTATTATCCAGCATTTTGAAAAATACTATTTAACATCCTGAAGTATTCTTTCAGTACCAGTTAGTTCCATAAAATATTTTTTCAAGATCCTAAAATAATTTTTCAATATTATCAGTATCATGGAGTATTTTTTTAGTGTCAGTCAGTACTCTGAAATATTTTTGGTGCACCTGAATTAATTTTTAGTGCATCCAACATCCTAAAATATTGCACAAAAAATATTTCAGAGTACTGATTGGCACTAAAAAAAATACTTGATGATACTGAAAAATTATTTTAGGGAACTGATTGGTACTGAAAAAATACTTCAGGATGAATAGTATTTTTCAAAATGCTGGATAATACCGGATAATACTGAAAAATTATTTTAGGATCTTGAAAAAGTATTTTATGGAACTGAGTAATACTAAAAAAATATATCATGATACTGGATGATACTGAAAAATTAATTTAGGAAACTAAATGGTACTGAAAAAATACTTCAGGATGAATATTATTTTTCAAAATGCTGGATAATACTGAAAATTATTTTAGGATATTGAAAAAATATTTTAGGAAACTGACTAGTACTAAAAAAATACATCAGGACATTAAATAGTATTTTTCAAAAAAAAAAAGAAACAGTTGGTGTACTGTTTTGCGCCAAAACGGCACAGTTTGAAGGAAAAGGAGGGCAGTGGACCGGAAGAGTAGAGGAGAGAAGCCGCGTCCCAAAAGATAACCGTTTTATGACTAATCTATCTTTTATTTCCTATGCTTGATGTGGGAACTAATCGAGGAGTTACTATTGGTTTTAAATGCCAAACTTATTTTATATATTTATCAATTTTTCTAGATTAATCATATTGACATTCCTTCAATATTAATCAAGTAGGAGAGGGATAGAAGGAATTAAGAAAGAAAAGTAGGGTGTTCTAAAAAAAAATATCATGTAAACTAAATTAACTAACTTCCTTAATTTAATTAAACTAGTTAATTAAGTCTTACACTAAGGACTGGAAGGAGTAGTTTAATTTCAAATGCCAAACCCTAACATGGTGTTTAATCATATTGACATTCCTTCAATATTAATCAAGTAGGAGAGGGATGGAAGGAATTAAGAAAGAAAAGTAGGGTATTCTAAAAAAAAATACTCCCTCCGGTCCTAATTATAAGACAATATTTGAAAGTTGATCTTGGTCCTAATTATAGGACAAAATTTTAATTTTTGTCAATTTGTTCCCAAAATACCCCCATTGCTTTAGATAATGGTTGGATTGCCTCGTCTGACGTGTGGTATTATGAAGTATCAAACATACACCAAATAAAATACCATGAAAGTAAACACAAAGAGGTGGAGAGAGAATACTGATTTAGATAATGGTTGGATTGCCTCATGGTAGACTCATATAGTATTCCTAAATCACCCCTATTAAATAAGGGCATTTTTGAAAAATAAATAAAATTAACTAATTTAACTATTATCCTTAATTTCTCCAAAGTTAGGTAAATATGTCCTATAATTAGGACCGGAGGGAGTATCATGTAAACTAACTTTCTTAATTTAATTAAACTAGTTAATTAAGTCTTACACTAAGGACCAGAAGGAGTAGTTTATTTTCAAATGCCAAACCCTAACATGGTGTTTGGTATGTTTGAAGGGGAGAGGGGGGATTTTGCTCATCTTGCCTACAGTAACATAAAATTTTTGGGAGTGGAGGTTTTAACCTTATCTCTTTGTGACTAACTCAATTAGCTATGCTTCTTAGGTCCATTTACTTTGATTTGGTCCGGTTGGTGAAAGGAACATAGTTTTTTTTACTTAGATCTTTTGGATTGGGTTGGGGAAAGATATATAGCGATGGTTAGAGTTTCATCAAGTAGATGTGTTGTTAGAGGATGAGCGCATTCAAAAGGAATGTGACCATTAGGATGGTTCCTTGAATCCCATCTCTTTTTTTTGACTTGGTTGTTGATTTTCCTTTATTTTTTTTTGGGCAACGACAATGATGTTATATGTGGTTTTCTGACTTGACTTCGTGGTTGCGTTGTTCACTTGTTTGCTTGCACCTTTTTTGAGTTTTGTTTTTTTCCTTGAAACTCTCTTTTACACTTTGGTGTTGGTATTAGAAAACTAAAAAAATCCTTTATAACAATAGGGTTGTGTTTAATGAAAGGGTTTCGTCCTTCAAAACGGAACTAACAAAGGTTCAAACTTTTATTAGAAGATGAGTCCATATTTGATGCTTAACAAATCTTTAAATAATAAAATTGCCTCTAATAAAAGAAAACTTGTACTTATAAAAAATGTTTTATAAAAATAAGGAACAATATTAAAATTTTATATAAAATAAAAAAAATTAAAGGTACACTTTTATGATTTATCTCTAATAGAAACTAGAAAGGAGGATATTCATGGTAAAGATTGGAACGTTGTCCTATCTAAGGACAAAAAAGAAAAAAGGAAGTCATAAGTCTCTTGTTGCTTTTATATATACAGCCATGGTATCCAGTTTCTTAACTGGAAAAGGAAGTTTGTAGCACCTTCACTTTTCATCTTGCTGCAACATTATCATGGATCCATCATTCAGGCATTACATTCACAATTGAAAATCTTCATATACTCTGTACCAAGAAGCAATTTCTAAAACTAGAACGGACAACATCTCTTCTACAGGATCAGTTGGGCATGATTATTAGATTTTAGTGAGGTATGCATATTAGTTTGATCTTTCTATCAAAAAGATTCAAGTCAATTTGATAAGATCTACCATTGGGTTATATACCTTCATTCTAATGTTTTTGTAATCAATGTGGAAATATTCTTTATGCATTATAATATTCTCCCTACTTCCTTTCTTCTTCTTCTTCTTCTTCGTCTTCTTCTTTTGCCTGGGCTTGTGCTTGTACTTTTTTTTTTAATTTTTAAGTCTTAGAGGCCTCAGATCCACCATATATATATATATATGTATTAATATTTATTTTCTTCCTCTTCTTCATTTTTTTGGTGTCTCATTGATCGGATGACTCTAATACCATATTAGATTTTAGTGAGGTATATATATTAGGTTGATCTTTTTATCAAAAAGACTTAAATCAATTTAATAGGATCTATCATTAGGTTATATACCTTCATTCTAATATTTATGTAATCAATGTGAGGCTATTCTTTATGTATTCTAATAATGATATTAAGATATTTTTAAATTTCTATTTAAATGTATAGCCTTTCTTTACTCATCATCAGCTTCTTGGAGACTTGCTTCATTCTTATGTTGGTCCTTTTTCATGTTATGAACCTTGATACCTTTTTATCTCATATTAATAATTTAATATAAGGAAAAATTAATTATTTAATCCTTATAGTTTCACTAATTGCAACATCATAATGACAATGAGGAAGAACGCGAGTTGAGTGAAGTGGAGGAGCTGGAGGTCAGACGTGCTCTGTTTACTTGATCGGAGATGATGAGGTGGCTGCAGATGGAAGTATGAAGACAGTGAAAGTTAAGATTTTTCACAGAAAAAAAAGAAAGAAAACGACGGCATGAAATTTACTCATATGTCATGTGGCATTAGTAAGTACTTTCTCCAATCTTTAATATAAGATATAATTGATATTTTTAGAGAGATTAAGAAAGCTAAATAAACCATTTTGAAGTATATATATTTATTATTTTTTTTTTCCAAACTAATTTGCATGCTTTATAAGCTGATAAATCAATTATACACAATATATACTATGCTTAAATAATTTACTTAGTCTTCTTAATCCTTTTAAAATAGGTCAACTATGTCTTACATTAGAGAGTGAAGGAAATATGAGTTAGAATCTAGGGGAAACTAACGAGTTAAAGTAAAAGGATTAGGTTATAAACGGAACCAATTTTCCTACTAAGCAGTGCTTAACAAGAAAAACTAATAGGGTTTGAACCGTTTATATTTAATATATACTGTTTAAATTTGAGGTTTTTTTAATGATAATTTTTTAAATAAAAAATTATTTTTTTTAAAAAATAATAGTTAAGCGATATCTTTATTAGCTCTTTCTGCTAAGCATTCTTATAAGGAAACCGGTTCTGTTATACTTATAAGGGTTAAGGTGTAAAATTATCCATGAATTTTTTTTAAAAGTGTATCCAACACCATAAATTTTTTTTAGGTGTAAAAATACTCATGAATTTTTCAAAATGGGACAAAAATGTGAAACCGTTAATTGATACAAACGTCCGTTTTGTGGGACCCACAATATTATTTTTTGAGGTGCAAAAATACCCATGAACTTTTTAAAAAAGTGCACCCAACACCGTAAAATTTTTTCTAGGTGCAAAAATGCCCATGAACTTTTCAAAAGTTCATGGTGTTGGGTGCACTTTTTAAAAAAGTTCATGGGTATTTTTGCACCCCAAAAAATAATATTGTAAGTATCACAAAATGGACGTTTGTACCAATTAACGATTTGACATTTTTACCCCATTTTGAGAAGTTCATGGGTATTTTTACACCTAAAAAAAGTTTATAGTGTTGGATGCACTTTTGAGAAAATTTTATGGGTATTTTTGCACCTTAACCCTACTTATAAACCCAACAAAGATTAAATAATTAATTTTCTCTTAATTTAAATTGTCTTTTAGAAAAGGGGGGGGGGGGGGGGATTAAGAGGGCTTTAGGGGGATGCCATTGACAAAGCAGGATAGGCGTGGAAAGGAAGATGGATGGATGGATGATTATTGGATTGATGAGTTTTAGATATGACTACACGAGGAACCAGCTCACCGCTTTTTTGTCTTATTCTTCGCTGTCCTGTCTTATTCACAATTTTATTATTCACTCCATATTTAAAATATATTTTCTTGTCCATCACGTAATCTATTTCTGACCCTTTTCCACATTTTCATCCAAATTCATGA
Source organism: Inga oerstediana (assembly GCA_963210345.1). Lineage (NCBI taxonomy): Eukaryota > Viridiplantae > Streptophyta > Magnoliopsida > Fabales > Fabaceae > Inga > Inga oerstediana. Next base: position 71,248,713 of record OY723401.1, read on the forward strand.
ATTATTTATTCTTATAATTTGTTTACCACTCACACTGCCATCAATACTGCAATGTGTTATGGAGATTATGCTACGCCTACCACCTACCCAATCTGTCTATTATTTAAAAAAAAAAAATCTCTTCCATGAGTGTGATAAGTTTATAATCAAAAAGCATTTAATACTTTTACCCTTTAATTAAATAATATATTGCTAAAATAATAAGTATTTATTATTAGTGATTCTTATGAATAAAGATTTGTTAATTTGTTTTTTCATATCTCAAACAACCATTATATATTATCTATGTTTGAACTTGTAGTGTTCGTTTGAGGTAGCATTTTTAGATAATAAATGCTTATAAATTGTGATTCCCAGTATACGAGGTAAATATGTGAGAGGAGTTTTATCTCAACTTACATAATAAGAACTTACTGTCCCAAAATAAGTGATGACAAACACTCACATAATCTCATGACTTTGGAAAATTTTTAAGGCACTTGGTTCTTGGGCATAATGTTTCCTAAATAAATAAAGTGACACAATGAAAAAAAATCATTAATACTTCTATTTAAATCAGATAATTATATTTATCAGGTAAAAAAAATCTTTTATATTTATATTAGGCTTTTTTTTGGCCAAATATTTATATTAGTTTTATCGCAATACTTGTAAGTTATATTATGCGAGATATAAGTTTTATCTAATATATTTGTAAATTATTTTTCATCGCAATACTTTTCTTCGTATCTGAATCTAAAATATTATTTATAGTCAACTTTACTAACTACGTTCTTTTAATCTATGCCACTCCTTTTTCGGGCCTAATTTCAGATTCTGCTCGTTTTTTTGATCACAAAAAGATTGCGTGGCTCAGAAAATCCGGGAAGGAACCTGGAATTTTGATACTTACTAAGGGCATTCTGGTACTTTCATTATAACCCGCCGCACTATATAAACCGTTCCTTCAGCCTTCATCATTCTTACGATCCCATTGCCTTACGCGATATCTTTGATTCTCTCTGACGTGTTGCGTCTCCTGGCGATTGAAGTTGTGATCGTGGTTTGATTTTTGTTCTCGGCCTCTCGAATTTTGATTCATCGTAAATGCATTAGTAAATGCCTGTTTATTATTCTTTTTTCAAATTCTTGCGCCGATGCTCATTGTTCTCTGTTTCTGTTTTAGGTTCGTTCATTCGGATTTAGAAGTCTGATTTCGGAAATACCAGAGAAGGTTTATTTGTTATACGATTCTTTATAACAGTAAGCATGCGATTTTATAAGTTATTACGCCATTATAAACTGATCGGTTTCATGTCTACCTGGCCTTTTTGTATCTTTCACATATTATCATATAATTTGTGTTTGAGGATGTGAGTTTTCGTTTAATATGACTATTTGAGGGAATCTTTATGCCATATATATATATATATATATATGATTTAGTGTGTGTTTGGTTGGGCTTATTTTTTGGAGAAGTCCTTATTACGTAAGTCATGATAAAACCTCTCACATACTTACCTCTTACCTCGTATACCTTGAATCACGATTTATAAGCACTTATTACCCAAAAATAAGCTATTCCAAATGAGCACTTACTGTGTTGCTATTATTTTGGTTTCTCTTTTAACGTTTTATACTTCTATCCGATTATGACATTAGTCTTATGCCCTCTGTTGTGGGTATGCGCGTTTAGGATTTGATTCTTAGCATACGCGGGAGTGAACTTTGATTGTTTTTGTTTATCTGGAAATTAATAGTGAATTAGGAATTGACGAACGAATTAAATCTTTCTCTTTTGAAAGAATTATATTCTCAGTAAGCAGTAGATTTATTATTCCTCAACTCTTCCTTTTGTCTATTTATTTTCAATTGGGAAAATTATACTTCTAGAAATTTTGACTTAAATTCTAGATGTATTTCTTATGGTTTAAGGATATTTGACACATGCAAGTCAATTTATGCTTTTATTTTCAATACATGAAAACTCTGTATATTTTATTATATGACGAAAAAGTTAACAAATTCCCAAAAACTCAGTAACCGGGATTAAAACAAAATTTGATAGAGTCTATGATTCGTTTATAGATTATGGATTCTTAAAACTATAATGACCATGTTTACCAGAGACCTTTGAACCTTAGAAGACTAGAAGTAATTGTTTTTGAATATTGTAAAAAGTAGTGTTCTGTGTTGGCAATCATGCTATTGTTTTCCGGAGATATAATAAATTCTGCTCTTCATACTGTGTATTTAATTACTATTTTTAAATAGAAGTTAGATTAACTTATCTTTCCTGACAAATTTGTGCCTGCCTTGGTTGATTTGTTTGTAAAGAAAGTGGGTGTCATTTAGTTCATGATCATGAAATGTTAATTTCCATTATTTTCTTGTTGGATGAGACTATTGTTAAAATGTTGTTCTGCTATTTTCTGATAAAGTGCGTTTGAATTTTGTTGTCTTCCTGAAAATAATGGTTTTGCATTCAAATTCTGGCAGCTGAGCTGAATGAACTCCCTGGAATATACCTGTTATTAAGTTTGTGGTTCATTGTCTTTTGCAGGATATTGTGAATGAACTGATGGAGACTAAAGGTGGGAAAAAGAAGTCTAGCAGTAGTAAATCCTTATTCTACGAAGCTCCCCTCGGCTACACCATTGAAGACCTTCGACCAAACGGTGGAATCAAGAAGTTCAGATCAGCTGCTTACTCCAACGTAAGTCCCCAATTCATCTTTCCTGATAATTGGCGAGAATTATTGCTAGAATGATTTCCTAATTGTGCCTAACATCGTGTATTTTTCTTGTGCAGTGTGTTCGAAAGCCATCCTGAGATTTCCTTCCTTGCTTGCTACATAACCCCTAGCTTTTACATACAGTGATAGTAGTATACCCTCCACATTCTCTGTCTCCTTGTCATTCTCCTCCTCACTCTCCTTCTTTGGTTGTGCTCCGTCTGTTTAACGACACTTTCTCCCTTACTGTCAAGATGGCCTTGACAGCCTCTGCCATTGGTTTTGAAGGCTATGAAAAGAGGCTTGAGATTACATTCTTTGAGCCTGGCCTGTTTGCTGATCCCGGAGGCTTAGGCCTTCGTTCTTTGTCCAAAGATCAGCTGGATGAGATTCTGAATCCAGCTCAGTGCACCATTGTTGATTCACTGTCCAATGACTTTGTTGATTCCTACGTTCTCTCTGAATCTAGCTTGTTTGTCTACCCTTACAAGGTCATCATCAAAACTTGTGGCACTACAAAGTTGCTTCTGTCCATCCCAGTCATTCTGAAGCTAGCTGATGACCGTAAGCTTGCTGTGAAATCCGTGAGATACACTCGTGGAAGCTTTATTTTCCCTGGGGCACAATCATTCCCGCACCGTAGTTTCTCTGAGGAAGTTGCCGTTCTTGATAGCTATTTCGGCAACCTTGGTTCCGGCAGCAAAGCATATATGATGGGCAACCCTGAAAAGTCACAATTATGGCATGTCTACTCTGCTAGTGCTCATCTGAAAGGTGAACCAGAAGCAACAACATACACCCTGGAGATGTGCATGACTGGCTTAGACAAGAAAAGTGCTTCTGTGTTCTTCAAAGCAAACACAAGTTCAACTGCCTCCATGACTGAAGACTCCGGAATCCGCAAGATTCTTCCTCAATCTGACATATGTGACTTTGAATTTGATCCCTGTGGGTATTCAATGAACGCTATAGAGGACAATGCAATCTCGACCATCCATGTCACCCCAGAAGATGGCTTCAGCTATGCAAGCTTTGAAGCAGTGGGTTATGATTTTGATGATAAGTGTCTCACAGGTCTAGTTGAAAGTGTCTTGGCATGCTTCAAGCCGGCCGAGTTTTCTCTCGCCTTGCACTCTGAGGTGAACGACGAAGCGCTCATCAGCAAATTCCCCCTCTCTGTTAAAGGATACGACTGTGGAGACAAGAACAAGGAGGTGCTTGGAGCAGGTGGTGGTGCTGTTTTGTTCTATGACTTTGTTCTTGCTGATGGCTGTGCATCTCCAAGGTCCATTCTGAAAAGCTGCTGGAGTAGTGAGGATGAGAAGGAAGAAGGAGACGAGATATAGTTTGTGGATTTTAATAATTATGTTTGTGTGTGTTTTGTATTTGGTTGATTCTGAATAAGTTTGGGGTTATGGTTTGAGTAATTGGGCAACATATACTGTATTTAAGTATGTTGCTTCAGCTTTTCATCATTGCTTCAGTTTTTTTTTTTTATTTCCAATGTGTTTCAGATTCTGGGTTTGTGCCCCTTACTTGGGGTTGGACCACCCTCTTGGTGTTTATTTGAACGAGCATGTACTATCCGTGCGTTGTATGGAGAGCTTATTCTTGATGAATTTTTTAATATTTTTTATTTTAACAATTACACTCATTATTAACTGCAAAAATATTGGTTATAACAATTATATATGGAAACATAGTAACAACTTGATCTCATGCTTCATCAAGATGTTAAATTTTGACTTATCTGAATTTGGGAAATGAAGTTCTTTCTTTTAGAATAAATAATGGTATCTTCCTTTTTGAATAAATAATGATAATTATTAACTCAAAAACAGTAGCAACTGAAACAGGTGTTTTAATTCAAACTATAAGGGAGTTCACCATAGAAATTTGAAAGTTTACAGGTTGAGATGTTTGTTCAATGAATATTTAAATGACCAAATAACTCTATGGGAACATCAATATTTAAAGCTACGAGGAAACTAAAATACACTTATATAGAAAACAAAATGACGAATAACTCAAGTTGCTGGCAAATACAAGAGGTGGAACAACCTTAAAAGCAATTAAACAAAAGAAATCTCAATAATACATATTATAAGGACATATTGGATAAAAACGATATGAAAGGAATTATAATTATAAGTTAGGTAAAAAAATATAATATAGAAACACACCTATTTCAATGGATAATTTATCACAAATGACATCTTCTCTTGTTGCACGCCTCAATCACAACAATAATAGCTTCCACTGTCAGAATTTGTTTAAGAAAATATAGTCAAGCAACACACTTATTTCAGTGGAACAATTGAGGAGATGGTGTTCCCCCGTGTTATATATCTGAAATTATTTTCTCTCTATTCCAGTTGAGAAAACAACTTCCACTGAAATAAGTGGAAGCTGGTATAAATAGAAACAGACACAAACGTTTTCATTTTCTCTTTCAAAGTGAACCCAAGGAAAATAAAAAGGAGAGCAAAATGAAAAAGGCTTTCACTTGGTATAAATAGAAACAAATATATATATATATATATACACACACACACACACGGAAAGAGAAGAATGAAAACGTAGGATAATAAAAAAAAATGACAGATCAGGGCATTTTCGATGATAAGGATCTTAATGATTTTACCTGATGTTGTTTAAAATGCACAGTTATTAAAATGCACCACCTGATATTGTTAAAATGCACCACCTGATGTTATTAAAATGACAATTATTAAAATGCACCACCTGATGTTGTTTTCGATGATTCAAAAAACCCCACAGCGATGGAGAAGACAATGGCTCCTTGAATATAAAGAATTTCTTTTTCTTTTTGTTCAAATATAAAGAATTTGAACAAAAGGAAAAAGAAATTTTACTACTTGATTCCTGCACTTAGTGACTCTATTACAATTTATTGCCTTCACAGTTGCCTCTTTCATGTTAAACTCCCACTCTGCTTTTCCCTGACCTCTGAACATCTTTCATGAAAAGGAAATTTCTTTTGGAATGGAGGATATATGCAAGGCATCGCATGTGCCTCAGCCCGTGAGTATTTGTTGAAGCCATTTTTTCACTTGTTTATTTAAATTAAATTTGAGGGAGAGGGGGAAAAAAAGAAAACAGAGACATCCTATTAAAGGACAAAGAAAGCTACCCCTCACACCACCCACTGATTTTTCAACATCCAACCAATTCTATATTGCCAACGTTTCAGCTTTAAGAGCATTCAATCTATGGGCCTAATAAGTTTTTGGATCTAAGGAATTAGAGTAGATAGTAGAGAATATGGTGGTCTTAGTATTGAAAGTCTAAACTTGGGAAACTAAAAAAAAAAGACATAACAATGGAAATGATAGGTTATAAAGCAGTAAAGGGAGTTGATTCTCCAACCCCTACGTATGAAACTACTTGATTGTACACAAGATATCGTTTTACATTCCTAGTTAGAAATAACAATTTCTCTATCAGTTTCCAGACTGAAGAAGCCCACAATCTGAGAACCGCTTGACTTCGGTCTTTGGAGCACACCATTGTCCAGACTTCATGCAGCAGTGAAGGACACTTCCGTCGAGTGACAAACATGGTAAAACTACGTTTCTTCCTTTGATGCACGACGCACAGCTATCTCTTATGTTCAGTTTACCATGCATAGAAAAAGGAAAATGTAAAGTGAGAACAAACGGACGTGAAAGACATGAAGGCTAACGGTATACATAAACGGGAGTGAAAAACAGAGGATGTAACACTGTTTAAAACGGGAGTGAAAAACAGAGGAGGGAATGAATGATTTAAAACAACATCAATTGGCACATACCTAAAGAGGAGACATATCTGGATGATGTTTGCTTGGTATGTGGAGGAGAGAAACAGCAGCCAAGCGACTGAATATACAGAGAACGATGATTGCTTAAAATGGGAGTGAAAAATAGAGGAGGGAATGAATGATGTAAAAAAGCATCATTTGTTACATACCTAAAGCGGAGACATTTCTGGATGATTTTTTCTTGGTATGTTGAGGAGAGAAACAACAGCCAAGCGACTGAATATAAAGAGAACGACGATCATGGGTTATATAGCAATGAAGAAAGATATTTTAGGCGGGGAGTTTTAAACTTGAATTTGAATTGAGCTGGGACGCCAGCTAAGGGGAAAGTCACTTTCATTTGCAAACGGCTTACACGTAGCTCGAAATATGTGGTATTCAGCTTGTGAACAGTGAAATAAGTCTATAGCCGATGGATAAGCCGCATAAGGAGTTGGCTTAGTGGAAGAGATTTATATGTTATATTGATGATAGAGTGTTTATTTTACCTTTATTGTGTTGGTTCCCTCATACATGATGAGGCTTTGTTTGTTTTTTTTCCTGCCAGTGGGCTGGGAAGCATAGGATGTTAATCTTGCTGAGGGGTTGCATTGTGTTCACTTTTAGGATTCTGAATGGAGTTCCATTAGTTGGAGCAAGTTGGCGAAGAGTCATTGTATTGCCGTCGTCGGAGTACTTCAAAATGTTCGTTAGCATGACAAGTGCTCAAGATTAAATTGACAACTTTATATCCACCCAAGGGGTTTTGTTTTATAAGTTTCATGCAGGCAAAGCAAAGGACACGTTAAGTTATTGTCGTGTTGTTCAACCAACATGTTTAATTTAAATTAGTATTTATATTGGGGTGGTTAGGAGCTAAGTAATGGCAAGTACAAGGGTGTTTTGTATAAAAGCTTGGTGAACAAAGAAAGGACGCAGATGTCGTGGGCAGTGTTTGTGGCGCCACCGCAAGAGGCGGTGATCGGGCCTCTTCCGGCACTAGTGAATCAAGAGAACCCGCCCAAATTTTCAATAAATACCTTTACCGAGTTTCGACATCGCAAATTCAATAAGCTTCCTCAGTGAGAATGCCATAGCTCGTCGCTAAAGACTTCTAGCGGTCACAACATATAGCTTTTGTGGATCTATATCTCCTCTCATATGCATTCTCTCACAAATAATAGTTATTTTCTTAAATAAAGACATGCCCTTTATTATTGTATGGCGAAACTGGGTAGAGACAATGTAGATTGTTTGTGTGCCAAGCTGATGGTTAAATTTATCAGCTTTCTATGAAATACTTGAAATATTCATTTCTCATTTTCGATGTTCTAATTTCTTTTTCGTTTGTTGGGTGAGTGTATAACTACCTTCTTAGTCAATTCTGCAAATTTTCACATTAAACTTAAACTCTCTCTCTTCCCACGCACATATGATTTTTTTGGCCATAACATTGTACATCCATCGTTTTTATCCCCGAGAGCTTGACGCAGTTAATGTTGCAATATGTAGGGTTACGTTAAGTATAAAATGCCGAGTTTCTTACGTTACAGATGTTTGAAGAGATGATTATATATCATCACAATTATTGATAGTGACATGGATAAATTAAACTTTAATGCATACACATAATGTTTGAAGAAATGATTTATTTAAGTTTGATCCTACAAATACACTTTTTTTTTTTTTACGTAGAGCATATTGAATCTTGTTAACATATTGTAATGTTCAAAAAATTCATACAAGGAAACGTGTCTGGAAGGCATACATATAATATAAAATATTGATTGGCTATTGTTCAAAGATCATTAGGGGTGTGTATCATTTTTCCGTCCCGGTCTTCCCATCCCGAAACTTTCGGGATAGGAAAAAATCGAGATCAGGATCAGAAATGGGATTTTCTGATCCCGAATTTTTTCCGACTCCGAAATAATAGACATAGTTTTTTTGTTTAGTTATCTAACTCAATCTCACACTCTCACAATCTCAGTGTCTCTGACTCTTTGTAATTGTAAGCAAAGCCATCGACCTCTACCTCCTGCTTCTATAAGGGTGCGTTTGGTTTAATAGAAGTTAGGTTAAGTGGGGTTTATTTAAGTTAAGTTAGAGGAGATATGAGTTTTGTTTGGTTCAAAATAAGGAAATGTGAGGTTTGGTTTCTTATTTAGTTCAGAAGGATAGGTGAGGGGAGTTAATTATAAGTTGACAAATATACCCTTCTATTTATCTATATATTTTCCTTCTTCTTTTACAATTTTTTTTTAATAAAATGATTATTTCTTAATTTCTTATATAACATTCCCTAAATTTCTACATAGCATCATATATTTTAAGTTACCACATGCGTTAATGATATGCAATTATTTCTTATAACTAAAAAGTGGAAAGAAGAGAAGTTCACCAGGCTGCGAAAAACAAAGTGGAAAGAAATGAAAGAATTATTTGAAATAACAATGAGAATAAATTTATATTATAGGGAGGAATGTGGAATAAATTTAACAGTGAGGAAACAATGTTTTTATATTATAAGGATAGATGTAGAATAATAAAAAGTTATCATGGGCAATTTGGTCAAAATGAAGCATAAATTTTCTTTCATGTAGGAAAACCCCCAAATTTGGGGGTTTGAGAAATGAGGGGAGGGAGCACTACAAAACAAAAAAATTTCACCTCCCCTTACCTACTCTACTTCTAACCAAACAAGGTTTTTTAATTTTCAACCCTCCCCTAATCTTACCTAACCTAAAAAAATCTCCAACCAAACACACTCTAAGTTTCGAGCGCTAATTCACTTCCCATCCTCTCTTGGGGTTTGTGACGGTGACTTTGCCTGAGGAGGCCTATTCTCGGTCTCTCATCCCCTCCCTGTGCGATGGACGATCCGTCATGACGGTGCTCTTGGCGCGCATCCCCTCTCTGAATTTCTTCTCCTAAGCCCTAATCTCCATATCCCATGGTCAAGATCTGTAAGTGGCAAATGTTCCTTTGAGTTGGCTTTTTCTTCTTTGGTCTTCCTACTTGTAGATTTTATATGTCAGTGCTTGCTTCAGTTGAGTTGGCAAATGTTCCTTTGAGTTGCTCTTGAATCTCAAGTTCTCGTTTTTCTATTGTCACTCTCAAGTTTCAGTGCTCTGTTACCATCTCTTGTAACGTATATGTGTATGTATATGTGTATGATGTGCTGTCCAAATGGAATTGATATGATTATTTTGTTTGCCTTCCTATACTTTTTGCATCGACAGTAGAAACTAGAAAGTGCCATTTTTGTTATCTGTGTGTGTTTTTAAAAGAAGAAAACTAAAATGGGCATATAATTTGTGGTCCAATTCATAACAGAACAAACAAGGCACAAGGAAGGTACTGCACAATAAAATAGAAGTTTTATTGAATCTAAATACTACTATTATGGGACGATTTGAAATCTATGAATGGAATTGAAAGATGATACCTTACACTACCTAATTCTCTGATTCATTGAACATAGAAAACAATATGAAGGTACAACTTGTGCTTGAGAAAAAAAAAACAGTGCTATGTGGGTTTTCCCCATATTCTTCTTCTTATTTATGTTCATGGTACTATGTATAAATGATTGTAACTGCTTGAAACTCTTGCTGTAGTGTCTTTTAGATCTGCACATCTGTGTTGGGTTCATGTTTTAGGCTTTCATTTCTAATGGTCAGAACATGATGATTCCTTGGGGGCGGGATTTATAGTGTACATGTCATACTATTTCGAAGGTCTGGGAATTTGGGAAATTTCCAATCCCGAGCTCAGGAATTGGGATAGGAAATTCTTGGGATCGGGATCGGAAAGCAATTTGGATCTCGAAGACTTTTTGGGATCGGGATCAGGAATGAGATTTCCTGATCCTAAACACCTCTAAAGGTCATAATATATACTGAGTATAACATTCAATAATTACCATGAATACGAGCATAGCTCGTGATATAAAAGGATACTCAGCGATATAATTTTCACACCCATGGTAGTCTTACTATGTTGCAGCCTCTAATTCTCTCAACTTTCACGATTTCTTCTCCACTCTGTGGCTGCTTCTCATCTGCCATGCTCATGCTCATGATTTGTGCTCTCTTTTGGTTACTTTATTCATTGCCAATGATCATATATGGTTTTCTTATTTGTCATTCTTCTTCATAAACAATTAATACTTGAAGGTTTTCCCACAACCCTTTTTGAGGGTTTTCAACTATGCTTTATCTTATGCAGAAAAGGAAATTCCATAATTGGATCCGTTATAGTGTTTGTTTGTTTTAACAAAAGCGTTTTTACAATTTACAAGGTAAGTATATGACAAAAATTTTGTCTAAATTTATTAAAAAGGGCCTCTAAAACTATAGTTTGGGGTTTCCCAAGGCACTAAGCCAACAACGCTAGTATAAAAGAATCTAATACACTACAAGTTTTAATAGTCTCATCTCATTTTAAGCAGGATTTTATAATTTCTCTTATCAAAATCATATCCTTATATATAGTTTTACTTGGCTTTTAACTGCTCATTGTAATTTTTTCATTAATAACCTTGAAATTACAAAGACTTGATTAAAAATTTAGTGAAATATAAGGGCCAGATAAAAAGAAAACAAACTAATCACGCCTATATAAAAATCTAATGAAACTAGAAGGATCGGATAAAAAGAAAAAATTACAAAAATCTTACTTCCCCGTCCTTAATATAAGACATGTTTGGAGAGTTAATTTTGGTCTAAAATATAAGATATATTATTATATTTATCAATATTTTCTTAATTTACCCTTATTAATATTCATTCAACAATAATAAAAAAGGAAAACGATGAAAGAGATTAAGGAAGATGAATAAGATATTTTAAAGAATACATGTCATATTACCTAAATTAATTAAATTACTTAATCTAATTAAATTAAATAAGCATATGTTATATTAAAGAGGGAAAGAAGTATTAAAAATCACTAAATTAGATGAAATTATAGGACTTATAAATTAATCTCAACATAAAAAGAAGAGTTAAAAGGAGAGGCCCAATTCTATTAAAAAATAAAAAAGAGAGGCCCAATGGCAACTGCAAATGTCATTTTATTAGGGATCCAAAGAATGCTCAGGATTTGTCCCAAAAAAACAGAACGCTCAAGTTACTTTGCTTGGACTGGACAGGACTGAAGCCCCACGTGAGTCAAAGAAGTTTCGCCACCGATGACCGATGTATGACCATTGCTGCCAAAAACCCGTGGGAGCTTTCGCGCCAAAAAGGTGGTTTCTCCACCGATAGGTCGTCAAAGCAATTCCATTTCATAAGGGGCACTGGGCTCAAGCTGAAGATGGCGTCAGCGTTGGGATGGTACGGTCCCCTTATAGATCTCTCGAGGGCATCTTCTCACATCGGCGATTTCGTTCAGCTCCTCCTCTTCATTCATCGCTCCACTCCGCTTCAGGTTTTTCAATTTCTCTATAGCATTTCTCCCCTAGTTGTGCATGATGGGGTTATGGCTTACGCTTCATTCTTATTCGCAGTGTAAGTCGTCCAAAGGAAGATACCTGATCAGAATAGACATTGAAGTTGGGGATGATACGAGGCCGTATTTTGGTGTGTCTGTTTGGCAGAAGAGTATGGGATCCTTGATATCAGTGGGAGATGTTATACTATTGCAAAGTAAGATTTATTATTCATTTGACCATTTATGTTTTGTATCCAGGGATCCTATTGCGTTAATTTATCTTACAGTCTTACTTGAATCCAAAGCATGCCATTATTGATAGCTGTAGATGCTTATCACAAAAACATAACCTCATTATCATGTTCAATCACTTTGCAGTGATGTGTTCTGTTAGAAGTGATGTGAAACTTGTGCTCTTCATTGGACTCTGTTTATTCTATTCTGTTCCATTACTTTCTTTTTTAAGGTCATATTTGGCGTTTAACTGAAAATTTGAAAAAACTATTACATGGATATAGATAATCAATTTTTGTTATTATTCGTAATTTTATTTTTGGCATATGGTAGATGTGAAGATAGTAAAATTTGGAGACATTGTCGAGGCCAGAACCGTTCAGTGGTCATCACTGCTTCGTTTGATCCACCCTTACGAGTTACTTATCTCAAAGGGTATGTTCTTGTTCTCTTGTCGGCTTGTCAGCTCGGATTGACCTATATAATGACTATTAGTTAGAAAGCTAATTACTTAATGTATTGCTGCGAGTATGAAAGTGCTTGTACATGGTTTAATTTCATTCTTAATTGATTTGCGCTTTAACTTGATTTGCCATGTTCAACAGAGTTACAATAATTTTGAGTTTGCAATACATTTTTATTTATCAAGAATTTTATTAATGTAGAAAAAGAAAAAGTAGTGCAATATAATGTTTGCCACTGCAGATATAGAAGAATTGGTAGCATTGGTAGCAGGATGTCGTGTTGGGATAACAAGTAAGGACAAACTTAGGAAGGTCATAAAGTGGGTGCAGAAGTCTAGACCTAACATATGTAATGCAAACTCTAATCAAGTACTGTCATAACTTATTTGATTTTCTCTAAGTCTATATGATTTGCAAACAGCATTTCCTTTCATTCCACTGATAGCGTTGCCATCAAGTCATGACATGATGTATCTCTTCTCTTTAGCCCCGTTGTTTTTCATTAAGTCTGTACCTGAGATTCTGATTCTTCTCTAGTCAAGTGAACTTAATCAATCTGTCCTATTCTGCCTGTGATTCTTAAAGGGTTAAGAATAGATGGGTTTTATGTGCTTGTAGTACACGTGAACTCTTAGACAACATGCTTACGTCAATTGCTTTATCATACATTGTGTGCCCTCAGGAGGAAGAAATTGGACATCTATAGAAAGCAATTAAGTTATGATAATGGCATAGATATACCGTTTATAACTCCAAAGAGGGGGAAAAAAAAAATGTAAGGTTCAATTCTAGGTATGACTGTGGTCTCCCATCATGTCATATTGAAGGTTTAATTTCTTTATAAGTTGACTCCTTCACCTCATTCATTTGCTAACGCTACTTTGGTCAATGTGCTTCATCTCATGCTGCCTTGATTTTTATGTTCTGAATAATAGTAATTGTGATATGCTCAGGAAAAAGGCCATCTGCCTAAAAATTGGAAAGTGCTGGAAGAGCAAATTCCTACTGACTGTTTTTCACTCTCAGAAGTATCTCAACTGACATCATCTTGCAGCGCTACTATAGTCATTGCATTCATTGGTGAAATTTTTCTACAAGTCAGCACAATGGATCTTGGTGACAGTGAAAAAGAGAAGATTTTCCTTAGCAGGAGAGTTTACAAACCTGGGGATAATAACTTAGCGGAAGATCTCATTTGCACTGGCCGTCAGCTATGTGGTTCACCCATGGGTACAGAGTATGAATTTTGAAAATAAAATCTTTAGCCTTATTGCTGTGGCTACCACCATGATTATTATGATGCTGTCCTTTTTTTCAGATATGATCAGAAGTTATTCCACTGATTTGTTCAAAAAGCTCAAGTCGCCTTCATGCAGTATGTTTGATATACAGGCCTTTCATGGTAAAAATTTGTTCATATTCCTTCCTACTCTAATTGTCACTACTAAAGTAGCACTTAGGATTATTTTATGCGCTGCATTGGCTTATTGTCAGCTTTAATCGCTAATGAAGAGGCTTCTTGTCATTGAGGGTTTCACATGCTTGTATTCGGTTTCATTTTCAAAAAAAAAAAAAAAAAACCAAAGTAATCTGCTAGCCAAACCAACCAATTTTCTCCGTCTTACAAGCTCTTAAAATTTCGGATACTTAATAATATTTGCTTATCTTTCATGTTTTATAGTCACAAAATCACATTATGTTATTTATCTGGTTGTCAAATATTTTGTTATTTTCGTTATTAGTCGTATCAACTTATCTGATAGGGACACTTTTCGGCAGCTATATTTGTGGGATGAATCAGATTCCATGCCAATCCTTGTCAAGAACAGAGCCGCGGAAATCTTGTTTGGGAACATCAAGGCTGAAAAAGTCTATTCAAGTTATAGACAGCAAATGCTTAATAAAAATCATGAACTAAGTCGTGAAGATAAGGTTAAAGATTCTACTGCCAGATTCAAAGATATCCTGGATCGTTCTGTGAATGGACTTATTAGTTCTAGCCCCTCAAATGCCCATAAAAGTTTACAATCAGAAGGAAAGCAATGTCATACTGTGAACTTCAACTCTTATCAGATCTGGTTAATTTTTCTGAAACTGCTGTTGCAACAAGGGAAGAACAATCCTCTGAAATTTGAGATCACCGTTGATTCCAGTTTAGATATAGAGAGTGGGAAGTTCGAAATGGTTTCTGCATCATTGCCCTACTACAGAACTATGTGATACCATCGATCAACTTTTACTTATTCAATCTACAACTTGTATTCAATTGGCAATTTCTTGAAAAGTTCACATAAATGGCTTGCGAGGAAAAAAAATTATCTCACTTAAAATTTCCTTCTTCATATTTGGCTTTGTCAGCTTGAGAATATGAATTCACAAGGTGAATGTTTGAAGTGTACAAACAGTCAGATATGCAGACGCCTTTAAGATATTAAGCTAAATTAAATATAGAGAGATGAGAAAATTTCAGATCAGTGGCCTCTCTTGTTTGTGATTATTGAGATTTTTATCATGTCTGGGACTCCATTGATAACCAAAATGATTAAAATAGCGCGAGAGTAGTTTTATACTTTTATATGAAAAGTAACAAAGGTCCGTTTGCAACTAAAAACAAAACAAGCCATATTCCAAGAAAAATGAATCAGCCTGAACTGGTTAAAAGAATTTAGCCTCATGGATGAGTTCTGTTATGGTTTTGGATTTTGTAACTTACTGGTTCCTTTAGCGTTATATCTTTCTTTGGCCAAAAAAACTTATTAAAACGTCTTTCTTGATTCCAAAGTCGTTATGATTTTGTCCTGTGGCCACAGGAGCAGAAATCGAGGGTATAGGTTCTCTTCCTATCTCTTTTTCCAATCACAACTTTCGCATAGTAATTTATGCTTAAAGCTATTATATGGCCGGCATTTTATAAACTGAAATTTCGAAATATGTAGGGATTTCACGAAACGAAGGACACCTAGTCTGAGTGAAATGAAATTCCTATTATAAAATCAAATCTCTGAAATATGAGACATGTCTAATCTTATGCAGCATAAAGTAGCTGATGTAATTGATAGGTAGCAGTAAACTAATAATAGATGCATCTGGTCTACCTAAGGTTCCAAAAACACAAACCATTATGACTTTACATCAAACAATAGATGACATTTTCAGTCATCAAAAGAGCTAGGAACACCAGATGCTCATTAACAACCAAAGATTGAGGACTTCAAGGGAACAGACCATCTACCAACCTATACCATTGAGACGCGAAATGAGTACTTAGTCTCATATCTGAGCCCACTATTTTCCCTGTCCCTGGTGCTACCGGAAGTTCTTATAGCTTTACCCCCGTGAGGAACTGATCATTTTCATCTTAGCTAAATCTAATTCTGTGAACCATCAACTCGACAGAAATATCGATTAAGACGACTAAAAATGGATATATTGGAAATAGTATAGGAATCATCGATGTAATGCAAAAGTGAATTCACTTACAGTGGAGAGGCATTCACACACGAATATAAGAGTTACTCATATGTACTCTAAACGTTTTGCGCGCGTGTTCGTTTATATTATTTTCTTCACTGACTTCAATTAATCAGAAAGAGACAGTTACGAGGAGAATATATAAAATAAATTATCAAGGGCATATTCACAAAAGGAAAAAAAAAAAAAATCAAATTTGCCGATACTCGTGTGAGATTTGCATTTAAAGCTACAAGAACTCCAACCACCTAAACACATGGCTATCAGTGTGAGTAAATCAACAAATGAAAATAATGGCGGGTGTGGCGATTACTGGTTAATGTTGTCATGGCTGATTTTTTTTTCCTTCGTGAGTATTGAGCCTGATGTTAGACCAATTCCAGATCCCAGGATTATTTAGGCCCAAATGAAGGCTTGTTCAATTATTCTCAGTTGATTCCCGCCCTCCTCTGTCAACTTTCCGACCCTAAAATGGGAACGGCCTGTTACAAATAATAAAAATAAAGAATGTCTATAACGGCTTGTTCGTTATATATTGCGGCAATTAACATGTTGTCAACCCAAAAGAAAAAAAAAAAACTATTAGATCGATGCAATAAAAGGAAGGGAGAATTGCCCAAAAATATCTTTGGGACAAATTAATTATTGATTGCTATTAAGCGAGCAATCGATCTTCCGTTTTGTGCAAATCATCTTCTATATGTGGAAAATCTTCCGTATAAATATATAAATAGTCTTTCGTTGTGTGCAAAATATCTTATATTATGTGTAACAGATCTTTTATGATAGCATTCAACAAATAATTTATCAAAAAGATATTTATCAGTAATTCTCCCTAAAAGAAGGCCACATCAGACAATTTGCTTTAATGATGTTATGTTTTGGCTGATGTTGTCTTGCCTTTTCTGAAGGTTTCATTTAACTCATATTCACCTGTTATTATTATTTTTTTGGTAGTTTCGTTTATGGTTTCACTTTTCTCTGGTCAATTTTGATATTGATTATTATTCAATGCACAATTTATAGAAACTCCCAGCCGTTTATATTCTGTTACTTAGTGAGTTTACAAATAACAATTGGGTAAGTAGTTCAATTTAGGCTATAGATCGGTTACATCTAATAATATGTTTGGTTGAGCGATTCGATTGCTTATAAGTTGCTTTTTAATAGTGATTTACGGTATACGAAGTAAGTATGTGAGAGGAGTTGTGTCTCAATTTACGTAAAAAGCAACTTATAAGTTTTTATAAGCTCAAACAAACATGCTTTAAATCAACCAAGTCATTAGTATAAAAACTATGATAACTCTCTTAGATTAATTTCAGCATTTAATGTCAATTAAGTTTCTTTGTTACTATTGCCTTAAATGGGGAGAGTCAAGAATGCATCTGCTGGCCTTGAGTTAATTTGAACGTAAGGTGGTGGCAATATAATAAATCAGTACGTGGGAGCAACATGCATTTCCATGCCTAAACCCCATATATATATATATGTGTGTGTGTGTGTCCCTATATGCCCGTAAAATAAGTTATCCCATCGATTTAGGAATCAATATTGAATACTCGAATATCATATGCACATGGAAGTTGAAAGAATTCAGCACTTGGCCTCTGGGCCGTTGAAGGAGCTTCCTGCTCAGTTTATCCGCCCCGCCGATGAACGGCCAGAGAACACCAAAGCCGTGGAGGGTGTGAGAGTGCCAGTCATCTCTCTATCTATGCCTCACGACCTTTTGGTGAAGCAAATCGCCGAAGCCGCCTCCGAGTGGGGGATCATGTTCATCACCGATCACGGAATATCGCCGACTTTAATCAGCCGGTTGCAGGAGGTGGGCCAACAGTTCTTTGCCCTCCCTCAGAAAGAGAAAGAGGCATACGCAAATGACCCCTCCATCGGCCGCTTTGAAGGCTACGGCACCAGGATGACCAAGAATGTCGAGCACAAGGTGGAGTGGATTGATTACTTCTTCCATCTCATGTCTCCTTCTTCCAAGATCAACTATGATATGTGGCCCAAGAACCCTCCTTCCTACAGGTTCCTTAAATATATGAATGCTACAGAGTTTTATTTTGCCAGTCAGATTAATTAACTTGTTATCAATTTCAGGGAAGTAACGGAGGAGTACAACAAAGAAATGTTGAGGTTAACAGACAAGGTGCTAGGGCTTATGTCAGAAGGGCTAGGGTTGGAGAGGAAGGCACTGAAGAGCAGCTTAGGAGGTCACATGATAGAATTAGAAATGAAAATAAACATGTATCCGCCATGCCCACAACCAGAGCTAGCTTTAGGAGTCGAGGCTCACACCGACATGTCAGCCCTCACCTTGCTCGTCCCCAACGATGTTCCCGGCCTTCAATTCTGGCGCCATGATCACTGGGTCGCTGTCAATTACTTGAAAAACGCCATCCTCGTCCATGTTGGCGATCAGCTTGAGGTAATATAGTTTTCATGCAGGCAAAGCAAAGGCCACGTTACGTTATTGCTGTGTTGTTCAACCAAAATGTTTAATTTAAATTAGTATTTATATTGGGGTGGTTAGGTGCTAAGTAATGGCAAGTACAAGGGTGTTCTGCACAGAAGCTTGGTGAACAAAGAAAGGACGCGGATGTCGTGGGCAGTGTTTGTGGCGCCACCGCAAGAGGCAGTGATCGGGCCTCTTCCGACACTGGTGAACCAAGAGAACCCACCCAAATTTTCAACAAAGACCTTTGCTGAGTTTCGACACCGCAAATTCAATAAGCTTCCTCAGTGAGAATGCCGGAGCTCGTCGCTAAAGATTTCTAACGGTCACAACATATATAGCTTTTGTGGATCTGTATCTCCTCTCATCTGTATTCTCTCACGAATAATAGTTATTTTCTTAAATAAAGACATGCCCTTTATTATTGTATGGCAAAACTGTGTAGAGACAATGTAGACTGTATGTGTGCCAAACTGATGGTTAAATTTTTCATTTTTCTATGAAATACTTGAAATATTCATTTCTCGTTTTCGATGTTCTAATTTCTTTTTTGTTTGTTGGGTGAGCGTATAACTGCGTTCTTAGTCAATTCTGCCAATTTTCACATTAAACTTAAACTCTCTCTCTTCCCATTCACATATGATTTTTTTGGCCAGAACACTGTACATCCATCATTTTTAACCCCGAGAGCTTGGCGCAGTTAATGTTGCAATATGCAGGGTTACGTTAAGTATAAAATGCCGAGTTTTACTAGAACTTACATTACAGATGTTTGAAGAAATGATTAAAACGTCTTTCTTGATTCCTTTAGCGTTATATCTTTCTTTGGCCAAAAAAACTTATTAAAACGTCATTCTTGATTCCAAAGTCGTTATGATTTTGTCCTGTGGCCGCAAGAGCAGAAATCGGGAGTATAGGATCTCTCCCTATCTCTTTTTCGAATCACAACTTTCGCAACAGGTGCTTACAGATGGACATATATATACTGAACGAGGACATTTATTCAGAAGAGGCACCAACCTCACTCTCTAATTCATCACCAGTTCACCACATGTTGTATATGCTTATGGAAAGACCACATAACCTTGAAACAAAGAGCACGCAAAGAAGAAGGGAGTTAAGAAACAAAGTGGATGAAACTATGAAAGTGCTGTTGAAGAATGTTGGGAATCTTTCTTCAGTGCTTATATGAGCACGTAAATAGTCTATCCAACGCATATACCATATATTGAGACGCCAAATGAGTACCTAATCTCATATCTGAGCCTACTATTTTCCCTGTCCCTGGTGCATCAGCAAGTTCTTATATCTTTACCCCCGTGAGGAACTGATCATTTTCATCTAGCTAAATCCAATTCTGTGAACCATCAACTCGACAGAAATATCGATTAAGACGAGCAAATCGAGTAATAAATTTCGGAACCAGGGAGCGCAGATGATTAAAAAATAAAAGATGAGATTTTTTTTCCTATCCTCTTTTTATTTATTAAAAAATATATGGAAAATTTTAAAAAAAATACCATTTAAACTTCAAAATCCCGTTAACAAGAAGTGTAATGAGATTGACAAAAAGAATAATGAGAATTATAATACAAGTTCTTGTCAAATCACTAATCTAAGATTTTAAAATGTAAGTGGTATTTTTCTAGAATTTTCCTAAAAATATATCCTCATTAAATTATAATAATCTTCGTATCAAGCCCTTGATATGAATTATTTAAAAAATTATATCTCAAACATATTTATTGACCATACATACTTATTTATTTATTTTATAAAAATGATATAGAAGGGGTAATAAGTAATAACTCACTAACTTAAAATCCGATTCTTTCAAAATTTGTCGTTTTTTTATTCGATTACAAGGTTTATCTCATGGTCGACAAAAATTAATTTTTTATGCTGAATCTTTTTGAGACCGATATCAGTATACCCATGAGTCTTTGATGTCATAAATCATAAATTTATGCCTAAGCTATAATAACATTATTAGCTTCATACCCTATGAAAACGCATGTCATGCTTACATACAAACAATGTAAATAT
This sequence comes from Inga oerstediana, assembly GCA_963210345.1. Lineage (NCBI taxonomy): Eukaryota > Viridiplantae > Streptophyta > Magnoliopsida > Fabales > Fabaceae > Inga > Inga oerstediana. Next base: position 71,269,340 of record OY723401.1, read on the forward strand.
ATCAAATTTATAAAAACTTGCATTATTTTTAAATCATAGTTAAAACAGCATGCATTAATTTTGTTCAATACATGAAATTGAGTTCAATTTTATTTATGGATCATCCGATATTAAGCATGAATTTTGAATCTTGTATTGTAAGGAAAAAATCTATCCAATTATAGTACCAGCCTCACCATGGAATATCAAACCTACGATAAATCACTTTTTTTGGGTGGAACTACATTATGTTTTTGGTTATTACAATTTTTTGATCCCTCAAGTTTCTATTAATAGGTTTTGGTTTTTAATAGGGTAAAATTGTCCAAATTTTATTTAATTATAGTTAATAATATTTTAAACGAATTGAAATTAAGAGACTAAAATATCTAATTTTAAACTTAAGGGTTCCAAAATGACAACAAATTTAGAGGATTAAAGATTGTATTACCCTTATGTTTTTTTCTTGTGAATTATAAGTATATGCATCTCAAGCCCAATTAAACACTCACGTGGGCCTAAACAGTGAGGAACGTCAAGGCATGGATCTGAGAAGTTCAAGACATGGACAAAGAAAAGCATCATAGACTAGTTCGAATCCTAACAAAAAGTTTCTAATAAGGGAATACATGCGTCTAGTAAAAAACAAGTCTCGCTGAATAGCGTAACAAAGTAGATTATGAATCTCTGTTGAAAAATGAGTCTATATTTAGTGTGTGTTTGGGTGAAGCTTTTGGACAGCCTTAAGCCCAATTGGGCATGCAAAAGCCCAATTGTTAGTTGTGATTTTTTTTTTTTCCATGTTTGGTTGATCAGATGTGATATTGGGCTTTTGATAAAATAGCCACTGTAGATGGATGTTTGGAACAAGCTCATAACTGCAGCTTTAATCAAAAGCTCGATCATATATCCGTTAAAAACATTTAATGCGTTTTAAATTCCTTACCTAACCTCTCCTTCTCTCTCTCCTCGTTATACCATTCGAGACTCTGGTTCTGCATTTGGACGACGACGAAGCACTCCACTCGCGGCGGCGGCTGCAGCTCGAGAAGGTCAGAATTGCGGTGTCCCATTTTCCGGCGTGGTGTCGGTCTTCTGCTGTGTCTCGGGTGTGGGTCTTCCTCTCGGAGGTTTTCGGCTGCAGCACAGAAGGTCCGAATAGCTTCCATTTCTCTCGGCCAGTGAGTTTCTCGGTGGTTTTCGTCGGGCTTGGCTCTGGTAGTGGCTGATCTGGTGGCGGTGATCTGTTTAAGCTTGGCTGGCGTTGAAGTCATCTCCAGTTCAAGGTGCTGCGGCTGTGGATCTTGTCCATCGGTGTCGATCTGTTTGGCTGCTAAGGTTTGAAACTTGATTTAACCTTCATCTTGTTTCATTTCCCTTTATCTGTCCCTCTCGTCGATCTGGTTTGTCGACGTGATCTGCTGCTTGACTGCCTTGTTTAGCTTCTTCTGTTAATTAGAACAAAATGTGGTCAGAGGAGATAATGAGAGAAGAGATGCGAACAGAGGGAATGAGAGAATATAATGAGCATGCCGATTTATTTGACTGATGATTTCTGGGTATCATTGCGAAATTCTGAATCTTTCCCCCTTCAACGCTCACTCACATCTTCTTTGTGTAGCATTCGATCATTTCCTCGCAATGAAACGAGTTTGATTTCTGAAATTTGTTGTTGGTTTACTATTATCAGTTCTTTCTCCAGTCAATGTGTGGAATTGTTTCATTCTCGTTGAAAATCGATTTTCGATGTTTTTTATTTCCTATTCTAGAAACCAGACAAACATGAGGAATTAGTGGCCAGTTTCGGTCCATCTGTACCAAATATTTTAACTATATGCATGATTCGCTTGAAGGTACACTAGAGTTGTGTATGGATGGTAGTGCTTTTGCTTGTTCTGAGGATCTCTGGTGGTGTTTTGATCTTTAAAAATAAGTGTGAATCCCTCAATTGGCTATCTTATTATATCTTTGTTTATCTACTGATCACGGTTTATTTCCGAGTCTTCAAGTATAAATATTTGATGTAATGTAGTTGATAAATTATGAATTTTAAGTGTTCACCTTGGATTCTATTTAAGAGGGTAATCATTTTGATTACACCTGGAAAGAAAGTCATGGTTGGCTGTGTGATGGTGTTTTGTGAAGGCAAATTTCTTCTTACTTTAGTTCATTCGCATTATATCAATTTATGTATTTAATAAAAATCTCATAATTTACAAACCATGAACTCTGTCTCATCCCTGTTAAGGTCTTCTGTGGCATTTTTACTTTTGTGCACAGTAATGTTGTGGCCGGGAAATGAAGATATTGCTGTTGTGGGATGAAATATTTTCTGGAGGTTGAGGGGCTTTTGCTAGAAAATAAGTCTCACTACTGAGATACAAAGAGTAATTGGACTTACTATTGCATTTTTGTGTCACTTAATTTGAAAGTGGTTGAATATTGTGGAGGCATTCATTACAGTTTTCCCAAATTTTCTTTATCCTTAACAAATAGTTTCAGGTTTAGTAATATGCAGTTATGCACCCCTTAAACTTGCCTATTCTTGATAACAAGCTTTCCAGCCAATCTTTTGGACTTTCATATTTCAGCCATGAATTGTTGACTAAGGCGAGCTAATAGATAAGTGCTACTGTGTACTGTACATAGAAAAATGATAAATCATAGGATATAATTGCTCTTGGCTAAAGGCTTTTACAATGGCAAGTGCTTAGTTGTGCTTGCTTAGTAGAACCATCTCAAGCTTATTTCCAAATGCACAGTTCCCTCTTGCTGAATATGGGACTGTGTGTGTGACTGAAATGAGTAAAGACGTTGTGGTTTAGCCTTCATATTAATTCTTCTTAAAGACGTTGTGTTTTAGCCTTCCTCTCACATACTTATTAAACACGTTGTGTTTTAGCCTTCATATTAATTCTTATTAAAGACGTGATTTTAGCCGTCATATTAATAAAATCAAGCATTTATTCTTGTCTGTTTGTAATGCCCACCGTCATTTGCTGCAATAGTTGTTTTAAAGTTTTATTTGTTTGCGGTGGAAATAGTGGTATAGAAATATGGATAAAGCTGTTTGGGATGATGAAACAACGGAGATTTTTGTCAATGCTTGCGTTGAGCAATATACAAAAAAGAACGCTGAGGGCAGTCATTTTCAAAGAAAGCGTGGGGAATTATTGTCTCTACGTTTAATGCGAAGACTGGGAAACATTATGACAGAAAGAAATTGAAGAATAGGTTAGATATCCTGAAAAAGGATTTCAAGACTTGGGATTCTTTAATCAAAGAGACTGGGGTGGGGATAGACCATGTGACGAAAAAAGTCATGGCAACAAATGAGTGGTGGCAGCGAAAACTACAGGTAAAACAATACTGTTGTAACTTATACCTTTGAATTTTTCCCCTCATAAGTGATTAGTTTTGGTAAAGTAATTGTCACAAAAGGGTTTCTTGTTTGCATGCAGGACAAGCTAACATATAGAAAGTTTAGGCACACAGGCCTTAAGTTCGAGAATGAATTAAGAATAATCTTCAAGGATGCGATGGCAAGCGGCGAAGATGTAGTTGTACCCTCTATCACACAGCCTCAGACACAGCAGGAGGATGAGGAGGAGGATGTGTATCGACCCACTATGGATGAAGAGGAAGGCTCACGGGATAGTGAAGATGACATGTTTGGTGCTAACCCCGTGCCTAGTACCGGAGTGACGGATGAGCTAGCAAGCGTTGGCTTAACAACAAGCACGCCATCAAATGGTGATACTGAGTCAGGGAGTCGGGGTAAGCGGAAGATGGGTGAAGGGTCTGGGAAGAGAAAGAAGCAGAAAATGCCAGCTTCAAGACAAATCGTTGATGCAGTTAGTGCGATGGCAAATGCATCCAAGGACAGAACGGCAACATTAGATGCTATTAAAGATGTTAGTGTCGATTCTGCTATGAGTGAACTGCTTGGCATTGAGGAAATCATACGTGATAAGAGCTTTCGTAATCGCTGTATCAAGCTAATCGAGAATAAGACTCATTGGGAGACTTTCATGTCACTCTGTAAACGAAACATGGAGTTCGTGGTTCCGTGGTTGGAGTTTATGATTTATGAATCGTAGATTTACCTAAACTATGTTTTATTTGACTTCATGACATTATGCTTTGTGTAAACTACGTTATGCCAGTTATTATATGCTATTGAGTTCTTATTAGGAGTTTTTTCATTCAATTACTCATACTTGAATTTTTAATCACACTCAGGGTACATAATCAATGGCAAGTTCGAGTAATCAAGACTTACCTGACATGGTGGAGGAAGATGACCAGTCTCGACTTATAGATCTTATAAATAATGAAGTAGATGAGTATGAGCAATTGATTGCGTTGATCTGTGCCTATTGGATGCCTTTTATGTGTAAAGAACCGCGAAAAACAAGTACACGCACCGGTCATGACTGGGTGCAAGAGGTATTGGCAACACATGGTTCACGCTGTCATGACATGTTTAGAGTGGAAAAACATGTCTTTTATAGCTTGTGTCATAAATTGGTCGAACATGGCTTACAGATTTCAACGAACATTGGGATCGAGGAAATGGTTGCTATGTTCTTGCTCACCGTTGGCCATGGAGTAGGCAATAGGGTGGTTCAAGAGCTCTTTCAACATTCAAGGGAAACAGTCAGTAGGCATTTGCACAATGTATTAGATGCTTGCTTTAGTCTAGCTGGGGAAAATATCAGACCGTACGATCCCGAATTCAGTGTATGCCACCCCAAAATAAAAGAAGATCCCCGTTATTATCCATTCTTCCAAGATGCTATTGGAGCAATAGATGGAACCCACATTAAGTGTGTGATCACTGGTGCGAACCGTGAGAGATATATCGGTAGGAAGGGATATCCAACACAGAATGTAATGACTGTATGTGATTGGGACATGTGCTTTATGTTTGTTATGGCGGGCTGGGAAGGTACTGCACATGATGCTCGTGTCTTCGAATCTGCTGTTTCTAATCCATCTTATAACTTCCCTCATCCACCTGCAGGTATTGCTTCGTCACCTTCTATTCAATTACTTTCATTTTACACTTTAATGAATCTAATAGTTTGGATTGATTTAAACTTTTATTAGGAAAATATTATTTGGTTGACGCTGGTTTTCCCACACAACTTGGGTACCTTGGTCCTTATAGACGTGAGCGTTACCATCTTCCAGAATTTAGCCGCCAACCCGGATTTAGAAACGCTAATGAGACCTTTAATTATTATCATTCTAGTTTAAGGTCTACAATTGAAAGGACTTTTGGAGTGTGGAAGAATCGATTTCAATTGTTGTAAAACATGCGCAAGTATAGCTATCAGACACAAGTCCGCATTGTTTGTGCAACAATGGCCCTTCATAATTTCATTAGGTGAAATGATATTGCAGACGTAGTGTTTCGCCAAGGTGAAGCTGGGAATCTTGTTGATGTAGAAAATAATAGTGTAGCTGAACAATCTTCCATGACAAATTATGGCAGGCGATCTTCCTCTGAAATGATTCAAATTCGTGACTCAATTAGAAATCAAATTGTATGGAACATGTGATACAATTGGTTATGTAATATTTTTCTAATTAGATTGTGCATTTTTTAATTGTCTAATTTCCCAACTTAAACTATTATAAATTTTTTATAATTTTTAATTACATTTCTCTTTTATCATTATCACAAAAGCCCAATTGACAATCGCTGTTCCAAACACACCATTTTTTTCATTTTTCCAAAAGCCCAATTGACAATCGCCAATCCAAACACAAATCACATTACATAATTTAGCTTTTATCAAAAGTAATATCACAACAAGCCCAATTGAAACAAACCCAATTGACAATCACTGTTCCAAACACACCCTTAATAATTAATGTCCAGCTATGCCTTACTTATGGCAGTTGACACGATAGAGGCTGTGAAGAAAGACGCTTTTTTTCTTTTGTTGGGTTTAATGGTAAGATGCAAGAAGTTGAATTTTGTAATGGGCATTACATTTAGGCGCTAGATTTTTTTTTCCCAGGCTAAGGCTAAATATAACTTTTAGTTCCTGAAATTTGACCCGATCTTGATTTTAGTCCCTCAAGTTTGAAATCGGTGGTTTTGATACCTCAAGTTTAATCCTATTTTGTTTTGGATCTCTGAAGTTTGAAATCGATGGTTTTGATCCCTCAAGTTTACTTCCTTTATAACTGTTGCTCCCTCAAGTTTGAAAAAAACTTGGTTTTGGTCCAGTTTGGGCCAAGTTTCATAACTGGGTCATCAAGTCCTTTTCCAATTTGAGGGATAAAAACCAAAATCGGGTCAAACTTCTAGGACTAAAATCACCGATTTCAAACTTGAGGACCAAAAAAAAAATCGAGTCAAATTTTAGGGGTCAAAAGTTATATTAACTCCTTTTTCCCAACAAAGAAACTAATTATATTGCAATTATAAAAAGTACAATGTCATGAAAGAAGAAATAGAACCAACTAAACAAAATGAAAGATCTAAGCAAGTAGCAAACAAACTAATAAACATAAATATTAGCTTCCTGTAAGAAGCTAAATCTAGATAAAAGGAATAAAACGCCAACAAGGTCAATAATTGCAACGAAGGTTGAGGTACCCAAACAAAAGGGTGAAACCTGTTTATTGAAGCTTTGGCAATTAGCCCAACCTCTAAATTTGCTTCCGCAGGAACATATATGTAAGGATTGTTCCTGATCAAAATCCTTGAGTCCTAAATATTCTTAAGGAAACCAACATCTATCATCATAACATAGAAATTATGGTCAATAATAATGAATGAGAGAATCACAACTCTAGTTTGAAGATGAATAGTAAGGCCATACACACTGAACTGGCCTATATCTAGCTCGAAAATGAACATTGTTGACATAAACACTGAATAAGTGCATTGTGAGCCAATGATGAATAGCATACATAAGCCTCCTAAACAATAATAAGTTGATAATTCTATATTGAATAGTACTTTGTACCAAAAATAAATTGAATAGTACTTGACCATACCTTATAACTTCAAGCAACAAACAAGCTAACACCCCTCCCACAGAGAAATACCTCAAGCCAACCATAACAATTCACCCCGCCTTTTACCTACCTAAGGATCTTGCTCACCAGATCAAATAGGGTAGTGATAGTTGGGTTAGAAAAAATTATCTTATGGTATGCGTTGATCTGAGCATAGTTACAAAAATCCCTCCAATAATGCCAAATAAACCAAACTTTTAGATTCAACCCCTCTAGGCAAACAACACCACTAGACATAATGACTTCAACATCAAGAAGTTCACTATTGCCATCCTCAGAACAAGATTTGAAAATAGCATCAATAGAGAGGTGTTGAATGTATTGAGTCTTGAAGAGATTACAATCCTTAGCGTCAATGGCTCTCCGCATTATCATATCAGAACACCTCAGCATCTCTACCTTTGACTTACCCTAATCAGCGACAAGACCCTAAGATGTTCCCAACAGTTCTGTTGCCAAAACCCTCATATAGATGGTGAAACTAAGAAATCCCTACAGCACTCCATTAATCATCACTAGGGACCTAGGTGGCACCCATCGGAGATCAGTATCAGAGGCCACCTCCCAGTTTTGATTCTTCCAAACCTCCACGCTTCGAGTCCCACTATCCCCCTGCTTACTTACACTGAAGCCCATCCTTGCTCCTAGAGCATTAGACGACCACAACACAAGGACACCACTAGACCAGTCCATAGTAATCTCCACCCAACGGGGAGAATCAGTCATGACCCAAGAATCTGAGCAACACATCTTGATATTGCGAGAGAGAAACCCTAGAAAGGGGAAAATAAAAAATTTAAGAAGGAGGAGGAAAATTTTTTGCTCCACAGTAATCCATGGTAATTTGGCGGGTGGATTTTGTAAGATCAAGCGTTTCACCCAAGAGGGGGGGTGAATTGGGTGATACTGAAATTTCTTTCCAAAATATAAAACTTTGGCAAAAGAATTAAAACAGTAATGAGTAAGGAGAAATATCACCGAAGTGTACACCGGGAGTTATACTGGTTCGGTCACAACCACTTTGACCTACGTCCAGTCCTCAGAGCTTCTCTGAGAGTTTCACTATAACTTCCAAGATTCAGTGGGTTCTTGGCACCACAGTACAAGCAAGTTCCTTCACACCTGGACACTCGCTCCCCCTTACAGGTTGTAATCCAATCCCAACTCAAGGTTCCACAACCTTAAGTTGTCTCAATAACAAATATTGAGTTTGAATGAAATATCTCTCTCAAAGAGTAAATGATAATCACTGAAGCATATGAATACAATTTCAACGTGAAAACAGAGTAATGAACTTAATGAATTGAACGTATGAATGCTTGGTTGTTCTTCTCTGTTTGAAGGTTCCCATATATATAGATATGATTGGGATGACCGTTGGAACGTTTTTCTTTCGTCCGTTGGTGAGTGCGCAGCCACTGTTGACTTTTCAAGTTTTTGAAAAATATCCGTTGGCGGTGGTTGGCATTTGAACGTTTGATTTGACTTTCATCTTTTGAAGTGACTCCTTCATTGTTTATCTGTAAATAGACTAAGAATACTAATACAATGAAAGGTTAATCACATAGGAAACAAATCAATGAACGTTTGAATGATTTCACAATTTCTGGGTATGCTTACTCGAGTAGCTCCTCGAGTAACCCTTGAAGTTTACTCGAGTAGCTCCTCGAGTAACATCGGGAAATCATTTATGAACTGCAAGTTAATGAACAAGTATAAGATTACTCGGGTAGTGCATGGAGTAAACTAAATTTTAAACCTTTGGAATAGTTATTTACTCGGGTAGCTACTCGAGTAATGCACTCACAACTTTATGAGTTACTCGGGTAACACCTCGAGTAAGTCTTTGAAAAACTTTTGATTACTCGATGCTCTACTCCAATAATGTTGGCAGGATTGAAATGCCGAGAGCTCTTACCTCATTACTCGAGTACCGACTCGAGTAATGAACTCATCTTTGCATAGATTACTCGGGTAGCACCTCGAGTAACTGAGACATTTGAACATAACTTACTCTGGTAATGACTTGAAGTTTCCTTTGAAAATATTTGTGCTTACTGGGGTACATACTCGAGGAATCCACTTAAGATAAAACATTAGAAACTTGAATACTCGAGTAAGCACTCGAGGAAGATGAAATAAACAATTTAAGTTAATCGGATATCAACCTCAAGTTTTAACTTACCTCAGGCTGTTACTCGAGTACCTCCTCGAGTAACATTGGCAGTGGTACAAAGTGCCGAGAGTTACACATTTTCAAATACACGTTTACTCGAGTAGCTCCTCGAGTATCATGGAAAACCTGAAGTCTGACTGGAAGTTTCTGATCTGGTTACTCGAGTAGCTCCTCGAGTAACATTAGCAGTGGTACAAAATGCCGAGAGGTACATACGGTTACTCGAGTAGCTCCTCGAGTACCCTTTTGCTAACTTGAAGGCAACTTGAAGTTTTCACATGGTTACTCGAGTACCACCTCGAGTAACATTAGCAGGCCGAGAGCAACCTTGAAAGTTTACCTGGTTACTCGAGTAGTTCCTCGAGTAATGGTGGCAGGTTACTGGAAGTTCTCCTCTGTTACTTCAAGTTTTGTCTCATTACTCGAGTAGCGCCTCGAGTAATGCCTTAGAAGATTTGCTACTGATCAAGTTCCTCAGCATCTTCTCTTGTCCAATCTTCATTACTTCCATGCTTACTTCAAGTAAGCTTATTCCTGTCATTACTTAGTTCAAACTTGATTATTTAAACATTTTCTTTTCAAACCATTCTTTTGTAATCATCAAAACATGAGATCTAACATTCTCCCCCTTTTTGATGATGACAAAACTTGGTGATTTTGAACATGGTTTTTCAAATTGGATTAATTAATTATTTCTTATTAAGATTGAATATACCTTGCATATATAACAACTTCATTAGTCCAAACATAATTCAAAGCTTTAAAAGATATCAAATGAAGTCATAATTGCATTAATCTTAAAACTTTAAATTACAAGGTAAAATAAGTTCAAAGAAACTAAAAACTAATAACAGAAATGCACCCTAGAACCCAATACAACCAAATATCCCAAAATAAGCTAGGACACATCCACAAAATCATTCTCAAGCTCTTCTCCCCCTTTTTGGCTTCATCAATCAAGTGGAGGGCTAGGAGGCTTGATCATGGAGATGGGTGTTACAGGAAAGACCATAGAATCATCTGAGTCCAAAGAGTCAAATGAGCTAGAAGGTACTGGATCAGGTAGATTAAGTGGAGGAATATGGATGTCATCTCTAGGCAGGAGAGGAGAAGGTTGGAAGACAACCATAGTTGAGGTTTCTCCTTCCGGGGTGCTCTGAGTCTCAGCTACTGGAGTTGTGTCAAAAGTTGGAGTGAGATGCTCAGAAGAAGAAGATGACACTACCTCTGTTTGGGTAGGAGAGGGAATAGGTATAGAAGCTGTCTCAGGATGTGGCTTCTGGGGTGAATCATCTATGACAATATGTGTAGTCTCATGAGTATCAGGATCATCCACTGTGAATAAGATATCTTTACCTTGAGGCTCAAGTGGATCAGAGACTAAAGGAGTAGATGGTTCAGCCTCAGAAGTAGGAATGGGAATAGGAGTGTCTGAAGGAGGGTCAACAGAAGGTGGTGGTGGTGGTGGTGCAGATGAAGAAGGACCAGAAGAAGGCCCGGGACCTAATGAATCCAAACGAGCTAGAATCAATCTTAGGGTCTCTCCCTGAGCCCGTTGCTCTGCTAGCAACTCCTCATGTCTCCTATCCATTCTCTCAACCAATTCCTCATGCCTTTTGTCAATTTTCTCAACCAATTCTCCCATCTTGAAGTTGGTATTGGTAATCAATTCAGCATTGGTATTGGCTATGTCCACATGGAAGCCTCTGAGAATGTTCTCCATGAAGTGCTGGAGAGTGGCATTCAGGAAGGATGGTGAGGATGTGGTAGCAGCTGGAGCCGATGACTGAGTGTCATCCATTCTACTGGTTTCAGCCTCAGTAGCCTTTCTCTTCTTCTTGGACCCAGACTCCAGTGGGCCTTTGAGAGGAATGTCTATGTTTAGCTTACCAATTTGATTCCTCCCCACTGGGGTCACTCTCTCAACAGGCTCCTTACTATCCAAATACCATATTTTGTTCTCTTTTAAGATAAGAGACACAATTTGAGGATATGGCATTGGAGTGGTTCCCTTTCCATCCACCTTATACCTCTTCATCTCTGAGAATATATACTCTCCCAGATCCTTTTCTTCTTTCAAAAGGAGTGAAGCAAACCATCTATAGTCCCTATCCGAAAAGTGGGTATAGTTGTTGGCTTTGTTCACTAGGGACCTAGAGTAGATGTACCATAGGACCCTGTGATGATCACACATATCACTCGGTTTGAAATTGAGGGGGCCAACTAACTCACCGGGCTTAAGGATAGTGAATATCTGGTTAGGCTCAAGTTCAGAATAGATATCATCCAGGGGATTCTCAATTCCTAACCATAAATTGATCCTAGAGGGAGATATAAGGATTTTCTGTCCTCTCACTGTGGTGGTCATCTCTTCCTCAACTGAGGTTCGGTCAGGCTCATCTATGATTTCAAGGTTGCAGTAAAAATGGGTGATTACCTTTGTGCAAAAAGGCAATCTCACAGATAACCAAGGCATAAAAGGATCAAGATAAGGACTAAGGTCAAACTTCACTACCTCTTGTAGAAGCTTCAGATCAACGTAGTGTGTTTTACACACTTTCCTTCTGGAGAACTGTGTTGAGTACTTCAGAGACTCCACCAATTTGCCCACATTGAATCCCTTTGGTGGACTAGTGATTTCTGCTTCAGGAATCTTGGACTTCTTAGAAGATTGACCCTTCTCCAGTTGGTCAATGATCCCAGCCATTGCCTTAGCTACATTTTTGTCATACTTTGGCTTCTTGGGAGGTTTTGGAGTAAAAGAGGGTGTGGATGAATCTGAGTGAGAAGGTGAGGGAGTTTTGACACCTTTACTCCTTCCTGTAGATGTGCTCTTTTTGGATTGAGCCCTAGTCACAATAGGCTCCTTGATAACCACACCTTTGGCTTTGGGTGGAGATTTAGGTTGAAGAGGGGTTTTGGCTTTTGGTCTAGGAATCAACTTTCTTCTCTTTGTTGGAGGAGGAGAAAGAAGATCAGGATTTTGCTCAGAATCAGAATCAGTGAAGTTGAGATTCTTGGTTCTAACCATTTTGAATCAAAGAGAATCAGAAATCTCAGAAACAGAAGTCACTGTCGTTAGTTTAGGTCAGAGGGATTTTGAACAAAATAGGAAGTTTTTGATCTTGATACTAGTTGGGTTTTGACGGAAATGGGGCAAGGAATCGATTGGGAAATATTTTTGAAAGGGTGTATAGTGATTTACTCGAGGAGATTTTGTGGAAATGACCAAGTTTGCGCAAGATAAAGACCTAAATCCCGACTTTACTCGAGGCCTTACTCGAGTAACATTCAACATTACTCGAGGCCTTCCTCGGGTGTTCATACATAAAAATTCAAAAATAATTCATTTAAATTGCGTACCTGGCATGAATAATATAGTAATCATCCATAGATGTACCCTCGATAATTTATAACTCATGTTGATCAGATTTGCATCATTCTTTATCAATTTGAGAATTTGGACTCCGACTTTACTCGAGGCCTTACTCGAGTAAGCTTCAAGTTTACTCGAGGCTCGCCTCGGGTAACCTGTCTTTTGAACTTCTGACCTTTCATTTCCTCAAAACTGAACCGTTAGATTTAAATATCAAGTTACTTGATCCATTACTTCCAGTTTTGGGGGCCATTACTCGAGTACATACTCGAGTAAACTGCCACTTTACCTCAAGTTACTCCTCGGGTAAATCTTTTCTGTCACACATTACTTCAAGTTAGTACTCCAGTAATGGTGTCCTCTGATCACCTCTGTTTTTGTTTCTCAAAACAGAGTTTCTTTCTTCCTGCAAAACAAATTTCTATCTACTCCGATGCTTAAGTTAGTAATCATTAAAACTTTATTAAATGACTTCATCTAATATTATGAAATGTTGAAATTACTTATAACTCATTGGGATTTACCATTCCCAATTCTCTTCTAATGAATAGAAATTGATCTTTTGCAAGGGGTTTTGTGAAGATATCGGCTAATTGAAGATGAGTAGGAATGAATATCACTTTCACATCTTTCTTTTGAACATGATCTCTGATGAAGTGATGTCTGACATCGATATGCTTGGTTCTAGAGTGTTGAACTGGATTCTTTGCCAAGCTTATCGTACTTGTATTATCACAATAGATAGGTATTTCTTTGAGATAAATACCAAGGTCTTGTAGTTGTTGTTTTAGCCATATCACTTGTGCACAACAACTTGAGACTGCAACATATTCGGCTTCCGTTGACGAGAGAGACACTGTATTTTGTTTCTTGCTGAACCACGAGACAAGAGATCCTCCAAGGAATTGTCCTTGTCCACTGGTGCTCTTTCTGTCTGTCTTATATCCTCCATGATCAGAGTCCGAATATGCAACTAGATACTCACTTCTTCCTTTAGGATACCACAGACCCAATTCTGGTGTGTCAGCAAGGTATCTAAAGATTCGTTTAACCGTTTCAGCATGTGATTCCTTTGGTGCAGATTGATATCTTGCACATATGCCAACACTAAATTGGATGTCTGGTCTGCTTGCTGTGAGATAGAGTAATGATCCAATCATTCCTCTATATTTTGTGATATTGTAGTCTTTCCCTTTGACATCAGCATCAAGCAACGTTGTTGAGCTCATAGGCGTATCTGAGCCATTTGCTTCATCCATTCCATACTTCTTCAATAGCTCTTTTAAATACTTTGTTTGAGATATGAAGATTCCATTCTTTCTTTGTTTGATTTGCAAACCAAGAAAGAAATTCAATTCTCCCATCATTGACATCTCAAACTCTCCCTGCATAATCTCAGAAAATTCCTTACACAGAGATTCATTAGTAGCACCGAAAACAATATCATCAACATATATTTGTACAATTAAAATATCATCACGTTTTCGATTTATAAATAATGTTGTATCAACTTTTCCCCGTACAAAACCTTGATCGATGAGAAACTTACTAAGCCTTTCATACCAGGCTCTAGGAGCTTGTTTTAAACCATACAACGCCTTTTTAAGTTTGAAAACATGGTCCGGTTTAGTGACATCTTCAAAACCAGGGGGTTGTTCTACATACACTTTTTCCATGATGTAACCATTTAGAAAGGCACTCTTAACATCCATTTGATAGAGTTTGAATCCTTTGATGCATGCAAAGGCTAAGAGTACACGTATAGCTTCCAATCTAGCCACTGGAGCATACGTTTCCTCATAATCAATTCCTTCTTCCTGATTATAGCCTTTGGCCACCAATCTTGCCTTGTTTCTGACAATAATTGCAGATTCATCAAGTTTGTTTTTGAATACCCATTTAGTACCAATGATCGTATGATCTTTGGGTCGGGGCACCAAATCCCAGACTTGATTCCTTTCAAATTGATTTAATTCTTCTTGCATTGCTATGACCCAATCATTGTCTGATAGGGCTTCATCAATGTTAGAAGGTTCAATCTCAGAAATAAATGCAGAAAAACTTACTTCATTGAAAACTCTATTTCTGGTTTTGATCCCTTCATTCACATCTCCTATGACTTGATCTAAGGGATGACTTCTATTGTATTTCCAGGCTTTAGGTTGACCTAGGGATTGTTCTTCATCCTTAGTTTCATCAACCTCTGGAATAAGAGACTTAGAGATAGATTGACCATTTTCTTGATTTAAAACAACTTCCTGTTCTTCATCAATGGTTTTGTCAGAGGTTTCAAATTCATCAAATACAACATGAATTGATTCTTCAACAACACAAGTTCTTTTATTGAAAATTCTATAAGCTTTACTTCGGTTAGAATATCCTAAGAAAATTCCTTCATCAGTTTTAGAATCAAATTTTCCTAGGTTGTCTTTACCATTATTATGAATGAAACACTTACAACCGAAGATATGTAGATGAGCAATGTTTGGCTTCCTTCCTTTGTATAGCTCGTATGGTGTCTTTCCAAGTTTCGTTCTGATATAGGCTCTATTTGAAATGTAGCATGCTGTACTCATAGCATCAGCCCAGAAAACTTGAGACATGTTCTTTTCATTTAACATTGTTCTAGCCATTTCGGTAAGCACTCTATTCTTGCGTTCCACAACTCCATTTTGTTGGGGCGTCCTAGGAGCAGAGAAATTGTGATCAATGCCATTTGTATCACAATATTCTTCAAAGGCTTGATTCTCAAATTCTCCACCATGATCAGTCCTAATACCTGCAATAGACATACCTTTCTCATTTTGCACTTTCTTGGCAAAAACAATAAATTCTTCAAAGGTTTCATCCTTTGATGATAGAAAGATAACCCATGTAAATCTAGAGAAATCATCAACAATAACCAATGAATATAAGTTTCCACCAAGACTCTTTACTCTTGCTGGACCAACTAAATCCATATGTAATAATTGTAGTGGTCTATTTGTTGAAATCTCATTTTTCAATTTGAAAGATGATTTAGTTTGTTTACCCTTTTGACATGCGTCACAAATCAAATCGTTTTTGAAATTTACTTTGGGTAATCCAAGAACTAAATCCTTTTTGAGTAGTTTGCCTAGTTGATGCATGTTGACATGAGCCAATCTTTTATGCCATAGCCAACTTTCATCGGCATTACTCAGAAAACAGTTTTCAGATTCATTTCTACTAATATCTAAGGTATAGCAGTTACCTTCCCTTTTTGCTCTGAGCTTAGCCTTGATATTCTTCTTATCAAGTAGTAAGTCTTTCTTGTTGACAATTAGACATTCCTCTGAATCAAAGATTATCCAGTTGTCTTTATCTGCACTTTGACTTACGCTCAGCAAATTATGACACAAACCTTCAACGTAGTATACGTCTTTGACTTGTATGCCTTTGTCATTTTTGATTTCACCAATTCCTGCTATTCTTCCGGTTTGATTTCCTCCAAATTTTACCTTTCCACCTTCCTTGGGTTGTAATTTGGTAAAACTTTCGAAATCACCGGTCATATGTCTAGAGCATCCACTGTCTATGAACCACTTGTTATTTTTGGATGCTTTAAGACATACCTGCAATCAAAAGACTAAGTCTTAGGTACCCATTTCTTTTTGGGTCCTTTTGGGTTAGTACAAATGATTTTATGAACATATGAACCTTTAGGTACCCATTTGTAGGTTCCTATGTTTCCTTTCTTCTTATGAATGCATGAGGAGGTATAATGACCTTTTCTATTACAGTAATTACAAAATGCAAAAGGATTTGATATATGCACAGAATGCTGGAAATAATTCAAATATGACTTACCTCCTGCTTTCTTTCTACCTTTCCTTTTATCTGATTTTGGATCATATCCAATACCAGATCGATCATTTACAAATCGTTGTTCTTTTAAAATCACACTTAGCATCTCACTTCCTTTGGTAAACTTTTCAAGAGTTTTTGTGAGATCAATGTTTTTCTTTTTCAAAGAAGAACAATTTTCACAATTCTTTTCTGAACTTTCTTTAAGCTCAATTTCAAGAGCTTTGTTTTTCTTTTTGAAAACAATTAGTTCTTTAACTACTTTGATGAATTCAGAATGTAAAGCATTATATTCAGATAATAATTCATCATAGGTAGGGTCAGAATCATTTACCTCTTCTTCTGTCTCTTCTTGAGCAACAAGACATATGTTGGCTACTTCTTCCTCATCACTTTCTTCGTCTGAGGAACTATCTCCCCATATAGCAGATACAAAGGCCTTCTTTTTGTTAAAGAATTTGCCTTTTCTCTTTTCTTTGCTCTTTTGATTGAGCTCTGGACATTCTGATTTGATATGTCCTGGTTTACCACATTCATAGCAAATGATATGGTCTTTGT
This sequence comes from Inga oerstediana, assembly GCA_963210345.1. NCBI lineage: Eukaryota > Viridiplantae > Streptophyta > Magnoliopsida > Fabales > Fabaceae > Inga > Inga oerstediana. The sequence continues at coordinate 71,286,295 of OY723401.1, forward strand.
TGCTAGTTCCTCCTTTTTGAAAGTGTTTGAAGCCCTGACCTTTCTTGTAGAACTTTCTGAATCGTTTTATGATTAAACCCATTTCATCATCATCAAACTCCTCATCTTCATCTTGATTTTCTTCTTTTGCTTTTAGAGCTAGACCTTTCTTTCTTTTGTCACTGATGTCGTCTAGTTCCCGTTTGAACTTTAACTTGCTTTCATATTCAGAAAGGCTTCCAAATAGAGAAGCAACTGATCTCATTGATTCTCCTTTTGCCTCTTCTATCGCAGTGACTTTGGCCTCCCACTCTTTAGAAAGAATATTCAAAATCTTTCGTACTTGGATATTTTGATCATAGACTTTACCAAGTGCTGCAAGTTGATTAACAAGATGAGTATATCTAAGTTCGAATTCAGAAATTGACTCACCTGATTTCATTCGAAGTAGATCAAATTCTGTGATCAAGGTGTTGATTCGATTCTCCTTTATTCCCGAAGTTCCTTCATGAGCTATTTCCAGAGCTTCCCACATTTCCTTTGCTGTTGGGAGTGTGCAGATTCTGAAGTATTCATTTTGACTCAAGGAGCTTTGTAACATCAGAATTGCCTTGCTATTTAGAGTGATAAGTTTCTTGTCATTCTCATCATATTCCGCTGGCGTCTTTGGAATTTTCTGAGAATCTACAGTCTTTGTAGGTTGATAATTTCCACTCTCGATTACATCCCATAGCCCATATTCAGTAGCCATCACGAACACTCTGAATTTTGCTTTCCAGAAAGAAAAGTGTTCTCCATTGAAACCGGGAGGTCTAGTGATGGATGCTCCGTCGGGAAGAATTCCTTCACCCATGCTTGCCATTGGATCCTTCTTAGGTTGTTATACCTTAACAAGAAGACCTACGCTCTGATACCAAATGTAAGATCAAGCGTTTCACCCAAGAGGGGGGGTGAATTGGGTGATACTGAAATTTCTTTCCAAAATATAAAACTTTGGCAAAAGAATTAAAACAGTAATGAGTAAGGAGAAATATCACCGAAGTGTACACCGGGAGTTATACTGGTTCGGTCACAACCACTTTGACCTACGTCCAGTCCTCAGAGCTTCTCTGAGAGTTTCACTATAACTTCCAAGATTCAGTGGGTTCTTGGCACCACAGTACAAGCAAGTTCCTTCACACCTGGACACTCGCTCCCCCTTACAGGTTGTAATCCAATCCCAACTCAAGGTTCCACAACCTTAAGTTGTCTCAATAACAAATATTGAGTTTGAATGAAATATCTCTCTCAAAGAGTAAATGATAATCACTGAAGCATATGAATACAATTTCAACGTGAAAACAGAGTAATGAACTTAATGAATTGAACGTATGAATGCTTGGTTGTTCTTCTCTGTTTGAAGGTTCCCATATATATAGATATGATTGGGATGACCGTTGGAACGTTTTTCTTTCGTCCGTTGGTGAGTGCGCAGCCACTGTTGACTTTTCAAGTTTTTGAAAAATATCCGTTGGCGGTGGTTGGCATTTGAACGTTTGATTTGACTTTCATCTTTTGAAGTGACTCCTTCATTGTTTATCTGTAAATAGACTAAGAATACTAATACAATGAAAGGTTAATCACATAGGAAACAAATCAATGAACGTTTGAATGATTTCACAATTTCTGGGTATGCTTACTCGAGTAGCTCCTCGAGTAACCCTTGAAGTTTACTCGAGTAGCTCCTCGAGTAACATCGGGAAATCATTTATGAACTGCAAGTTAATGAACAAGTATAAGATTACTCGGGTAGTGCATGGAGTAAACTAAATTTTAAACCTTTGGAATAGTTATTTACTCGGGTAGCTACTCGAGTAATGCACTCACAACTTTATGAGTTACTCGGGTAACACCTCGAGTAAGTCTTTGAAAAACTTTTGATTACTCGATGCTCTACTCCAATAATGTTGGCAGGATTGAAATGCCGAGAGCTCTTACCTCATTACTCGAGTACCGACTCGAGTAATGAACTCATCTTTGCATAGATTACTCGGGTAGCACCTCGAGTAACTGAGACATTTGAACATAACTTACTCTGGTAATGACTTGAAGTTTCCTTTGAAAATATTTGTGCTTACTGGGGTACATACTCGAGGAATCCACTTAAGATAAAACATTAGAAACTTGAATACTCGAGTAAGCACTCGAGGAAGATGAAATAAACAATTTAAGTTAATCGGATATCAACCTCAAGTTTTAACTTACCTCAGGCTGTTACTCGAGTACCTCCTCGAGTAACATTGGCAGTGGTACAAAGTGCCGAGAGTTACACATTTTCAAATACACGTTTACTCGAGTAGCTCCTCGAGTATCATGGAAAACCTGAAGTCTGACTGGAAGTTTCTGATCTGGTTACTCGAGTAGCTCCTCGAGTAACATTAGCAGTGGTACAAAATGCCGAGAGGTACATACGGTTACTCGAGTAGCTCCTCGAGTACCCTTTTGCTAACTTGAAGGCAACTTGAAGTTTTCACATGGTTACTCGAGTACCACCTCGAGTAACATTAGCAGGCCGAGAGCAACCTTGAAAGTTTACCTGGTTACTCGAGTAGTTCCTCGAGTAATGGTGGCAGGTTACTGGAAGTTCTCCTCTGTTACTTCAAGTTTTGTCTCATTACTCGAGTAGCGCCTCGAGTAATGCCTTAGAAGATTTGCTACTGATCAAGTTCCTCAGCATCTTCTCTTGTCCAATCTTCATTACTTCCATGCTTACTTCAAGTAAGCTTATTCCTGTCATTACTTAGTTCAAACTTGATTATTTAAACATTTTCTTTTCAAACCATTCTTTTGTAATCATCAAAACATGAGATCTAACATTCTCCCCCTTTTTGATGATGACAAAACTTGGTGATTTTGAACATGGTTTTTCAAATTGGATTAATTAATTATTTCTTATTAAGATTGAATATACCTTGCATATATAACAACTTCATTAGTCCAAACATAATTCAAAGCTTTAAAAGATATCAAATGAAGTCATAATTGCATTAATCTTAAAACTTTAAATTACAAGGTAAAATAAGTTCAAAGAAACTAAAAACTAATAACAGAAATGCACCCTAGAACCCAATACAACCAAATATCCCAAAATAAGCTAGGACACATCCACAAAATCATTCTCAAGCTCTTCTCCCCCTTTTTGGCTTCATCAATCAAGTGGAGGGCTAGGAGGCTTGATCATGGAGATGGGTGTTACAGGAAAGACCATAGAATCATCTGAGTCCAAAGAGTCAAATGAGCTAGAAGGTACTGGATCAGGTAGATTAAGTGGAGGAATATGGATGTCATCTCTAGGCAGGAGAGGAGAAGGTTGGAAGACAACCATAGTTGAGGTTTCTCCTTCCGGGGTGCTCTGAGTCTCAGCTACTGGAGTTGTGTCAAAAGTTGGAGTGAGATGCTCAGAAGAAGAAGATGACACTACCTCTGTTTGGGTAGGAGAGGGAATAGGTATAGAAGCTGTCTCAGGATGTGGCTTCTGGGGTGAATCATCTATGACAATATGTGTAGTCTCATGAGTATCAGGATCATCCACTGTGAATAAGATATCTTTACCTTGAGGCTCAAGTGGATCAGAGACTAAAGGAGTAGATGGTTCAGCCTCAGAAGTAGGAATGGGAATAGGAGTGTCTGAAGGAGGGTCAACAGAAGGTGGTGGTGGTGGTGGTGCAGATGAAGAAGGACCAGAAGAAGGCCCGGGACCTAATGAATCCAAACGAGCTAGAATCAATCTTAGGGTCTCTCCCTGAGCCCGTTGCTCTGCTAGCAACTCCTCATGTCTCCTATCCATTCTCTCAACCAATTCCTCATGCCTTTTGTCAATTTTCTCAACCAATTCTCCCATCTTGAAGTTGGTATTGGTAATCAATTCAGCATTGGTATTGGCTATGTCCACATGGAAGCCTCTGAGAATGTTCTCCATGAAGTGCTGGAGAGTGGCATTCAGGAAGGATGGTGAGGATGTGGTAGCAGCTGGAGCCGATGACTGAGTGTCATCCATTCTACTGGTTTCAGCCTCAGTAGCCTTTCTCTTCTTCTTGGACCCAGACTCCAGTGGGCCTTTGAGAGGAATGTCTATGTTTAGCTTACCAATTTGATTCCTCCCCACTGGGGTCACTCTCTCAACAGGCTCCTTACTATCCAAATACCATATTTTGTTCTCTTTTAAGATAAGAGACACAATTTGAGGATATGGCATTGGAGTGGTTCCCTTTCCATCCACCTTATACCTCTTCATCTCTGAGAATATATACTCTCCCAGATCCTTTTCTTCTTTCAAAAGGAGTGAAGCAAACCATCTATAGTCCCTATCCGAAAAGTGGGTATAGTTGTTGGCTTTGTTCACTAGGGACCTAGAGTAGATGTACCATAGGACCCTGTGATGATCACACATATCACTCGGTTTGAAATTGAGGGGGCCAACTAACTCACCGGGCTTAAGGATAGTGAATATCTGGTTAGGCTCAAGTTCAGAATAGATATCATCCAGGGGATTCTCAATTCCTAACCATAAATTGATCCTAGAGGGAGATATAAGGATTTTCTGTCCTCTCACTGTGGTGGTCATCTCTTCCTCAACTGAGGTTCGGTCAGGCTCATCTATGATTTCAAGGTTGCAGTAAAAATGGGTGATTACCTTTGTGCAAAAAGGCAATCTCACAGATAACCAAGGCATAAAAGGATCAAGATAAGGACTAAGGTCAAACTTCACTACCTCTTGTAGAAGCTTCAGATCAACGTAGTGTGTTTTACACACTTTCCTTCTGGAGAACTGTGTTGAGTACTTCAGAGACTCCACCAATTTGCCCACATTGAATCCCTTTGGTGGACTAGTGATTTCTGCTTCAGGAATCTTGGACTTCTTAGAAGATTGACCCTTCTCCAGTTGGTCAATGATCCCAGCCATTGCCTTAGCTACATTTTTGTCATACTTTGGCTTCTTGGGAGGTTTTGGAGTAAAAGAGGGTGTGGATGAATCTGAGTGAGAAGGTGAGGGAGTTTTGACACCTTTACTCCTTCCTGTAGATTTGCTCTTTTTGGATTGAGCCCTAGTCACAATAGGCTCCTTGATAACCACACCTTTGGCTTTGGGTGGAGATTTAGGTTGAAGAGGGGTTTTGGCTTTTGGTCTAGGAATCAACTTTCTTCTCTTTGTTGGAGGAGGAGAAAGAAGATCAGGATTTTGCTCAGAATCAGAATCAGTGAAGTTGAGATTCTTGGTTCTAACCATTTTGAATCAAAGAGAATCAGAAATCTCAGAAACAGAAGTCACTGTCGCTAGTTTAGGTCAGAGGGATTTTGAACAAAATAGGAAGTTTTTGATCTTGATACTAGTTGGGTTTTGACGGAAATGGGGCAAGGAATCGATTGGGAAATATTTTTGAAAGGGTGTATAGTGATTTACTCGAGGAGATTTTGTGGAAATGACCAAGTTTGCGCAAGATAAAGACCTAAATCCCGACTTTACTCGAGGCCTTACTCGAGTAACATTCAACATTACTCGAGGCCTTCCTCGGGTGTTCATACATAAAAATTCAAAAATAATTCATTTAAATTGCGTACCTGGCATGAATAATATAGTAATCATCCATAGATGTACCCTCGATAATTTATAACTCATGTTGATCAGATTTGCATCATTCTTTATCAATTTGAGAATCTGGACTCCGACTTTACTCGAGGCCTTACTCGAGTAAGCTTCAAGTTTACTCGAGGCTCGCCTCGGGTAACCTGTCTTTTGAACTTCTGACCTTTCATTTCCTCAAAACTGAACCGTTAGATTTAAATATCAAGTTACTTGATCCATTACTTCCAGTTTTGGGGGCCATTACTCGAGTACATACTCGAGTAAACTGCCACTTTACCTCAAGTTACTCCTCGGGTAAATCTTTTCTGTCACACATTACTTCAAGTTAGTACTCCAGTAATGGTGTCCTCTGATCACCTCTGTTTTTGTTTCTCAAAACAGAGTTTCTTTCTTCCTGCAAAACAAATTTCTATCTACTCCGATGCTTAAGTTAGTAATCATTAAAACTTTATTAAATGACTTCATCTAATATTATGAAATGTTGAAATTACTTATAACTCATTGGGATTTACCATTCCCAATTCTCTTCTAATGAATAGAAATTGATCTTTTGCAAGGGGTTTTGTGAAGATATCGGCTAATTGAAGATGAGTAGGAATGAATATCACTTTCACATCTTTCTTTTGAACATGATCTCTGATGAAGTGATGTCTGACATCGATATGCTTGGTTCTAGAGTGTTGAACTGGATTCTTTGCCAAGCTTATCGTACTTGTATTATCACAATAGATAGGTATTTCTTTGAGATAAATACCAAGGTCTTGTAGTTGTTGTTTTAGCCATATCACTTGTGCACAACAACTTGAGACTGCAACATATTCGGCTTCCGTTGACGAGAGAGACACTGTATTTTGTTTCTTGCTGAACCACGAGACAAGAGATCCTCCAAGGAATTGTCCTTGTCCACTGGTGCTCTTTCTGTCTGTCTTATATCCTCCATGATCAGAGTCCGAATATGCAACTAGATACTCACTTCTTCCTTTAGGATACCACAGACCCAATTCTGGTGTGTCAGCAAGGTATCTAAAGATTCGTTTAACCGTTTCAGCATGTGATTCCTTTGGTGCAGATTGATATCTTGCACATATGCCAACACTAAATTGGATGTCTGGTCTGCTTGCTGTGAGATAGAGTAATGATCCAATCATTCCTCTATATTTTGTGATATTGTAGTCTTTCCCTTTGACATCAGCATCAAGCAACGTTGTTGAGCTCATAGGCGTATCTGAGCCATTTGCTTCATCCATTCCATACTTCTTCAATAGCTCTTTTAAATACTTTGTTTGAGATATGAAGATTCCATTCTTTCTTTGTTTGATTTGCAAACCAAGAAAGAAATTCAATTCTCCCATCATTGACATCTCAAACTTTCCCTGCATAATCTCAGAAAATTCCTTACACAGAGATTCATTAGTAGCACCGAAAACAATATCATCAACATATATTTGTACAATTAAAATATCATCACGTTTTCGATTTATAAATAATGTTGTATCAACTTTTCCCCGTACAAAACCTTGATCGATGAGAAACTTACTAAGCCTTTCATACCAGGCTCTAGGAGCTTGTTTTAAACCATACAACGCCTTTTTAAGTTTGAAAACATGGTCCGGTTTAGTGACATCTTCAAAACCAGGGGGTTGTTCTACATACACTTTTTCCATGATGTAACCATTTAGAAAGGCACTCTTAACATCCATTTGATAGAGTTTGAATCCTTTGATGCATGCAAAGGCTAAGAGTACACGTATAGCTTCCAATCTAGCCACTGGAGCATACGTTTCCTCATAATCAATTCCTTCTTCCTGATTATAGCCTTTGGCCACCAATCTTGCCTTGTTTCTGACAATAATTGCAGATTCATCAAGTTTGTTTTTGAATACCCATTTAGTACCAATGATCGTATGATCTTTGGGTCGGGGCACCAAATCCCAGACTTGATTCCTTTCAAATTGATTTAATTCTTCTTGCATTGCTATGACCCAATCATTGTCTGATAGGGCTTCATCAATGTTAGAAGGTTCAATCTCAGAAATAAATGCAGAAAAACTTACTTCATTGAAAACTCTATTTCTGGTTTTGATCCCTTCATTCACATCTCCTATGACTTGATCTAAGGGATGACTTCTATTGTATTTCCAGGCTTTAGGTTGACCTAGGGATTGTTCTTCATCCTTAGTTTCATCAACCTCTGGAATAAGAGACTTAGAGATAGATTGACCATTTTCTTGATTTAAAACAACTTCCTGTTCTTCATCAATGGTTTTGTCAGAGGTTTCAAATTCATCAAATACAACATGAATTGATTCTTCAACAACACAAGTTCTTTTATTGAAAATTCTATAAGCTTTACTTCGGTTAGAATATCCTAAGAAAATTCCTTCATCAGTTTTAGAATCAAATTTTCCTAGGTTGTCTTTACCATTATTATGAATGAAACACTTACAACCGAAGATATGTAGATGAGCAATGTTTGGCTTCCTTCCTTTGTATAGCTCGTATGGTGTCTTTCCAAGTTTCGTTCTGATATAGGCTCTATTTGAAATGTAGCATGCTGTACTCATAGCATCAGCCCAGAAAACTTGAGACATGTTCTTTTCATTTAACATTGTTCTAGCCATTTCGGTAAGCACTCTATTCTTGCGTTCCACAACTCCATTTTGTTGGGGCGTCCTAGGAGCAGAGAAATTGTGATCAATGCCATTTGTATCACAATATTCTTCAAAGGCTTGATTCTCAAATTCTCCACCATGATCAGTCCTAATACCTGCAATAGACATACCTTTCTCATTTTGCACTTTCTTGGCAAAAACAATAAATTCTTCAAAGGTTTCATCCTTTGATGATAGAAAGATAACCCATGTAAATCTAGAGAAATCATCAACAATAACCAATGAATATAAGTTTCCACCAAGACTCTTTACTCTTGCTGGACCAACTAAATCCATATGTAATAATTGTAGTGGTCTATTTGTTGAAATCTCATTTTTCAATTTGAAAGATGATTTAGTTTGTTTACCCTTTTGACATGCGTCACAAATCAAATCGTTTTTGAAATTTACTTTGGGTAATCCAAGAACTAAATCCTTTTTGAGTAGTTTGCCTAGTTGATGCATGTTGACATGAGCCAATCTTTTATGCCATAGCCAACTTTCATCGGCATTACTCAGAAAACAGTTTTCAGATTCATTTCTACTAATATCTAAGGTATAGCAGTTACCTTCCCTTTTTGCTCTGAGCTTAGCCTTGATATTCTTCTTATCAAGTAGTAAGTCTTTCTTGTTGACAATTAGACATTCCTCTGAATCAAAGATTATCCAGTTGTCTTTATCTGCACTTTGACTTACGCTCAGCAAATTATGACACAAACCTTCAACGTAGTATACGTCTTTGACTTGTATGCCTTTGTCATTTTTGATTTCACCAATTCCTGCTATTCTTCCGGTTTGATTTCCTCCAAATTTTACCTTTCCACCTTCCTTGGGTTGTAATTTGGTAAAACTTTCGAAATCACCGGTCATATGTCTAGAGCATCCACTGTCTATGAACCACTTGTTATTTTTGGATGCTTTAAGACATACCTGCAATCAAAAGACTAAGTCTTAGGTACCCATTTCTTTTTGGGTCCTTTTGGGTTAGTACAAATGATTTTATGAACATATGAACCTTTAGGTACCCATTTGTAGGTTCCTATGTTTCCTTTCTTCTTATGAATGCATGAGGAGGTATAATGACCTTTTCTATTACAGTAATTACAAAATGCAAAAGGATTTGATATATGCACAGAATGCTGGAAATAATTCAAATATGACTTACCTCCTGCTTTCTTTCTACCTTTCCTTTTATCTGATTTTGGATCATATCCAATACCAGATCGATCATTTACAAATCGTTGTTCTTTTAAAATCACACTTAGCATCTCACTTCCTTTGGTAAACTTTTCAAGAGTTTTTGTGAGATCAATGTTTTTCTTTTTCAAAGAAGAACAATTTTCACAATTCTTTTCTGAACTTTCTTTAAGCTCAATTTCAAGAGCTTTGTTTTTCTTTTTGAAAACAATTAGTTCTTTAACTACTTTGATGAATTCAGAATGTAAAGCATTATATTCAGATAATAATTCATCATAGGTAGGGTCAGAATCATTTACCTCTTCTTCTGTCTCTTCTTGAGCAACAAGACATATGTTGGCTACTTCTTCCTCATCACTTTCTTCGTCTGAGGAACTATCTCCCCATATAGCAGATACAAAGGCCTTCTTTTTGTTAAAGAATTTGCCTTTTCTCTTTTCTTTGCTCTTTTGATTGAGCTCTGGACATTCTGATTTGATATGTCCTGGTTTACCACATTCATAGCAAATGATATGGTCTTTGTTGCTAGTTCCTCCTTTTTGAAAGTGTTTGAAGCCCTGACCTTTCTTGTAGAACTTTCTGAATCGTTTTATGATTAAACCCATTTCATCATCATCAAACTCCTCATCTTCATCTTGATTTTCTTCTTTTGCTTTTAGAGCTAGACCTTTCTTTCTTTTGTCACTGATGTCGTCTAGTTCCCGTTTGAACTTTAACTTGCTTTCATATTCAGAAAGGCTTCCAAATAGAGAAGCAACTGATCTCATTGATTCTCCTTTTGCCTCTTCTATCGCAGTGACTTTGGCCTCCCACTCTTTAGAAAGAATATTCAAAATCTTTCGTACTTGGATATTTTGATCATAGACTTTACCAAGTGCTGCAAGTTGATTAACAAGATGAGTATATCTAAGTTCGAATTCAGAAATTGACTCACCTGATTTCATTCGAAGTAGATCAAATTCTGTGATCAAGGTGTTGATTCGATTCTCCTTTATTCCCGAAGTTCCTTCATGAGCTATTTCCAGAGCTTCCCACATTTCCTTTGCTGTTGGGAGTGTGCAGATTCTGAAGTATTCATTTTGACTCAAGGAGCTTTGTAACATCAGAATTGCCTTGCTATTTAGAGTGATAAGTTTCTTGTCATTCTCATCATATTCCGCTGGCGTCTTTGGAATTTTCTGAGAATCTACAGTCTTTGTAGGTTGATAATTTCCACTCTCGATTACATCCCATAGCCCATATTCAGTAGCCATCACGAACACTCTGAATTTTGCTTTCCAGAAAGAAAAGTGTTCTCCATTGAAACCGGGAGGTCTAGTGATGGATGCTCCGTCGGGAAGAATTCCTTCACCCATGCTTGCCATTGGATCCTTCTTAGGTTGTTATACCTTAACAAGAAGACCTACGCTCTGATACCAAATGTAAGATCAAGCGTTTCACCCAAGAGGGGGGGTGAATTGGGTGATACTGAAATTTCTTTCCAAAATATAAAACTTTGGCAAAAGAATTAAAACAGTAATGAGTAAGGAGAAATATCACCGAAGTGTACACCGGGAGTTATACTGGTTCGGTCACAACCACTTTGACCTACGTCCAGTCCTCAGAGCTTCTCTGAGAGTTTCACTATAACTTCCAAGATTCAGTGGGTTCTTGGCACCACAGTACAAGCAAGTTCCTTCACACCTGGACACTCGCTCCCCCTTACAGGTTGTAATCCAATCCCAACTCAAGGTTCCACAACCTTAAGTTGTCTCAATAACAAATATTGAGTTTGAATGAAATATCTCTCTCAAAGAGTAAATGATAATCACTGAAGCATATGAATACAATTTCAACGTGAAAACAGAGTAATGAACTTAATGAATTGAACGTATGAATGCTTGGTTGTTCTTCTCTGTTTGAAGGTTCCCATATATATAGATATGATTGGGATGACCGTTGGAACGTTTTTCTTTCGTCCGTTGGTGAGTGCGCAGCCACTGTTGACTTTTCAAGTTTTTGAAAAATATCCGTTGGCGGTGGTTGGCATTTGAACGTTTGATTTGACTTTCATCTTTTGAAGTGACTCCTTCATTGTTTATCTGTAAATAGACTAAGAATACTAATACAATGAAAGGTTAATCACATAGGAAACAAATCAATGAACGTTTGAATGATTTCACAATTTCTGGGTATGCTTACTCGAGTAGCTCCTCGAGTAACCCTTGAAGTTTACTCGAGTAGCTCCTCGAGTAACATCGGGAAATCATTTATGAACTGCAAGTTAATGAACAAGTATAAGATTACTCGGGTAGTGCATGGAGTAAACTAAATTTTAAACCTTTGGAATAGTTATTTACTCGGGTAGCTACTCGAGTAATGCACTCACAACTTTATGAGTTACTCGGGTAACACCTCGAGTAAGTCTTTGAAAAACTTTTGATTACTCGATGCTCTACTCCAATAATGTTGGCAGGATTGAAATGCCGAGAGCTCTTACCTCATTACTCGAGTACCGACTCGAGTAATGAACTCATCTTTGCATAGATTACTCGGGTAGCACCTCGAGTAACTGAGACATTTGAACATAACTTACTCTGGTAATGACTTGAAGTTTCCTTTGAAAATATTTGTGCTTACTGGGGTACATACTCGAGGAATCCACTTAAGATAAAACATTAGAAACTTGAATACTCGAGTAAGCACTCGAGGAAGATGAAATAAACAATTTAAGTTAATCGGATATCAACCTCAAGTTTTAACTTACCTCAGGCTGTTACTCGAGTACCTCCTCGAGTAACATTGGCAGTGGTACAAAGTGCCGAGAGTTACACATTTTCAAATACACGTTTACTCGAGTAGCTCCTCGAGTATCATGGAAAACCTGAAGTCTGACTGGAAGTTTCTGATCTGGTTACTCGAGTAGCTCCTCGAGTAACATTAGCAGTGGTACAAAATGCCGAGAGGTACATACGGTTACTCGAGTAGCTCCTCGAGTACCCTTTTGCTAACTTGAAGGCAACTTGAAGTTTTCACATGGTTACTCGAGTACCACCTCGAGTAACATTAGCAGGCCGAGAGCAACCTTGAAAGTTTACCTGGTTACTCGAGTAGTTCCTCGAGTAATGGTGGCAGGTTACTGGAAGTTCTCCTCTGTTACTTCAAGTTTTGTCTCATTACTCGAGTAGCGCCTCGAGTAATGCCTTAGAAGATTTGCTACTGATCAAGTTCCTCAGCATCTTCTCTTGTCCAATCTTCATTACTTCCATGCTTACTTCAAGTAAGCTTATTCCTGTCATTACTTAGTTCAAACTTGATTATTTAAACATTTTCTTTTCAAACCATTCTTTTGTAATCATCAAAACATGAGATCTAACAGATTTTGCTTCCCTCCCCTTGTTTTTCAACATAAAAAATTTAAGGAGGGGAAGGAAATTTTTTTTAAATTTCCCCTCCCCTCCCCTCCCCTTATAACTCTCCCTATTGGTGATTTAGAGGAAATGAGTAGTATTTTGGCTTTGTGTAACTATCATGCTCATGAAAGTTTTAAATATTCCTAAGATAGCCTTCTAACTCTCTTCCTCATCCCTACCCTTACTTTAATATTTTAGCATAGTGTGACTATTATGCCTATGAAAGTTATAATTATTCAATTTAATAATTATAAAATTATAATTTTATATAATTATTAAACATTCTAAAAAATTCAAAAAATGACTTAAATGAAATAAAGATATAAAGTTGTCCATATAAAAATATTGTACGTCCCCTCTCCTCATCAATTAAATAAGGCAACATTAAAATCCCTCCCCTCCCTTCCTATCAATCTAAACGAGATAATATTAAAATTCCTCCCCCTCCTTTCCTCCCCCCTCCATTAAAGTCTCTCCCCTTCCCCTTTCCCTCAATTGAACCAAACAGACCCTAAGTTTGTCGCGAAAGAATTTTTTTAATCATAAAGATAAGTCTACTTTGAGAATTATTAATTATTATTTTTTTAAAATTTTATCTTTACTTAATTCTTCTTGAAAAATATAAAGAGAAGAAAGGAGTGAGAATGATTTAGGGAAAATTGCATTGAAGTCCCAAGCAAGACAAAATACAACCCAGAGTCCCTTGAAATTTCCAAATTACAGTGAAGTCCCATGGAACTTTTGGATAGTATATTTCAATTGAGAAAAGACCAAAATACCCTTGACAAATTTGAGAATTGTGGAATCGTATATCTCGTTCTCAACCATTATGCTTAGAGTGCTGTTGTCGGAGAACTACGAAGGCGGTGTGGGAGCTGTTGATGCAATGGCCAAGGTGGCAATGACGGCTCCACCGACGAAGTACTCAAAGTTAGGTCCACTGGTGAACATAGAGAGGCTATTCGGTGCTCCTGTGACCACACCACTATCTTTGGTTTCGGCTAGCGTCGACGACAATGCTTTTACTTGAAACAATTTTTTTGTAGAGATTTCAGCAAAAATAATTCACTTGGTGGGAAAAAAAGATAGAGAGAGAATGGGGGTAGGGGAAGGTGTAATCCCCTTCCCACCTCAGGCCAGAATTTAGTTCTTAAACATGTAATTAATGTAGAATTAGAGACCTTAGATGATTTGGGACTTAAATAAAATCAAACTTCCCAAAATCAGGGTCTATAAAAACTTTTCAAAAACCTGTTCACAAGGTCTCATATTCACATTACAAATACAAAGTGGCCTGTACAGGTTGATTTCATTCATACATATTAGATTACAGCATAAATTCCCGACACACTCGGGTTCCATTAAGTCATAAAAGGGTTTATACAAAGGCACGAAGCTCACATACTTTTCCCTTATCTTAGGGATTACACAAAACTATACAATTGATTCCCACAAAACATCCAAGAGATTTATACATGATAACCAAATAACCCAAAATAAAACTCCAAATCCGAAGCTCTACCCGCTCTTCATCACCCGCTTTCCCTTCGATCCTTCTGCCCTGTCTAAAACATGGTTTTTAGGAGAGTGAGATTCTAAGGAATTCCTGTAGTGTCAAATCAATCATAGTATGCACAACAATAAGGCATGAAAGCAAATCATCACACACACATTGCAACTACAACGGCAGTTACAATGGTAAAGGCAGGTATGACTCATGTCACCCTTACGCTTGCTCACATTGAATTGCTTATGTTGCATTGCACAACACAATTCACACAATATATTTCACCACAGCTGAGATTCATATAAAGCATTCATACACAAGCTATATAGGTAAGATTACAACACACAGCCTATAGTTGGATTCATAAACGCCACCCCACGGGTTGGATTCACAAAGATTTATGTCGATTACAACGGCAGTTCAACGGCCAAACTAGAGATGACCACTGTCACTCCCTAAATGGCTCACGTTGAAGTGCTCACGCTGTAATGGACTATGGCACATACATTTCACAAAACACCGCGACAAGTTATACATACCAAAACATCATACACAATATGAGAGAATAGTCACTACCCGAGTCCTTTCCTACACGCTCTGGCACTGGTCGCTCCCGAGTAGGGCAAATATCGTATCCTGTATTCATAATTAGGGATGAAGAGTTATTCTCTATTCCAATTCTTAATAACTTCTTAACATTTAATTGGTTATCATTATTGCTCTTTAAGTACCCATAAATACCTTTAACAAAAGCCCTAAGGGGTTGGAAGTCTATCCCCAAATATGCTCTTTTTGGAACACAAAATTGACATTTCTTACTGAGACACTTGAGTGAAGATGGCCTCATTCGAGTGATGGTACGGTTTGCACTAGGGTACTAGAGAGTGAAGGATAGCGAGTGAACACCCAAGAGCACAAAGGGATTTACAGAAACCAAAATTGCTCACTTTACTCGAGCATAAACCCATTCACTCGAGTGGAAGCCAGATGCTCACCCGAGTCCCTAAAAGTGAAGTTCAAGAAGTGCTCACCTGAGAGCACAAAAGTTTTCAAGGATCAGAAGGACTCAAGCATAGGTCATTGCACTCGAATGAATACCACACACCCACGAGTGAGAAGGCACACTCTTGCACCATAACCGTGAATTACAACCCGAGAGGCAAGTCTTTGGTGTCAAATACACCTACACTCGAGTGATAGTAAGCTCACTCAAGTGATGTCCCACCATACTCGCAAGTGAGGTGACACTTGCCATTAACCATGAAAGTGCAACAAGAACATAGAGAGCAGAAAGGAAGTTTACATTACCGCACTCGAGTGGAACTCATCACCACTCGAGTAATATTCATCCTGCACTTGAGTGAACCCCAGATCACTCGAGTAACAAAACTGATCCTAATGGACCCAAAACTTCTACCAAAGCTACTCCCACACAAAAACATCCAAGGAATTCAATGGAATCACCAGAATTATCCAAATCCTACTCTATTATCATGCTTTGGTTTTGGGCAACACAAATAACCAATTTGATTATATGGTTATAGATCTTCCATTGGTGGTGTTTTGAGCACTCAAGAAAATCTAGTGGTTGGAGAAGCAAGGAACTCTTTTAGGAAAGTTGTAAAGGTGAGTAAAAGAAAACCTTCTACATAGTTTTTGTGGCATTTTGTTAAGCTTTGAATTTCTGGGAATTTGACCTTATTTTTGAAAATGAGGGTCAATGTGTGTATGGTATGTTGTTATCATGGAAATGGTACATTGAGATGAATTTGGAATAGATAAAAGTGGGTTTGAGGTTAAAATGACAAGTTTGGCAATTTTAGGGATTTTGTGGTGAATGTTGCCTAAAACAAAGCATAATATGGAATAGGAATTTGGTAGTTTTGATGTTTCTATTGGATTCCTTGTGCAAAATTATGTGGGAATAGTCTTAGATAGAAATTTGGGATAATTGGAAACATATGGTTAAAATTTGGAAAATGTTGTCAACTCTGCTGCGTTTTGGCTTTTGATAAGCATCACTCGAGTGATCTTGGGGCTCACTTGAGTGCAGATTTGTATGTTCTCTTTTTCCTTCAGTTTTTCTATTGCACTTCTGTGCAAAAAGCAAAAGTATTTGTCCCACTTACGAGTGTTGTGGGTTCTCATTCGAGTGAACCTTGTCTTACTCGAGTGCTGGTGTATTTGACACTATGAACTTGCGTCTTGAGATATCACTCACGGTCATTTTTCAAGCACAGAGAGACCAGTGCCGGAGCAAGCATAGAAAGACCAAGGTATGCATGACTTATCATTGTGTTGTTGTTAGATGTATCATATGAAACCTTGATGTTGTGAAAATTGTGGGCGTGATGCCATTGTGAAATGTGCCGTAGTACATTACAGTGTGAGTACTTCAGTGTGATCAGTTGTAGGGGGTGATGCGTGTAATATCCCAAAAAGTGATTAAGGGCTAATGACTTTAAAAGTGGATATAATTATTGTTGAATAAATACTTTTGGAGAATGTGTGATGGGAATTTGGATATTTTAATGATTCCAATGGCTTCCTTGTGAAAATTCATGTGGGGAGAGTGTTTATTGTGAAATTGGAACCATTGGGAACAATCGTGCTAAAGTTGAAAACTCTGTTCATTGAAACTCTGTACAGGGCAGCCAATTTGTATGGACGTTTTAAATAGGCAAATGGTGTCTATAAATTCTGAACTTTTCCAGTATTAAAGTTCACATGTCAAGCTTCAAAATGAACATATAATTTGTATCATTTTGATTTGTGACCTAAGAGTTTTGGATTTTTGAAGTTTGCCCAGCGAAATTAATTATTTTCTGGAACAGTATGCAAAGATT
Organism: Inga oerstediana; assembly: GCA_963210345.1. Lineage (NCBI taxonomy): Eukaryota > Viridiplantae > Streptophyta > Magnoliopsida > Fabales > Fabaceae > Inga > Inga oerstediana. The sequence goes on from OY723401.1 coordinate 71,303,490, forward strand.
GAAATTCTGGAAATTTTGTGGTGATTTGTAGTAATGGCCAATATTTGTCCTATGAAGAGGACTTAAATATCTTTCATTTGGCTTTGGAATCACCTCATTTCGAGTTTTCTATAATTAGTTATGATTTTTCAAAGTTTGGGCAGAAAATCTGCCAGAAAATCCGAAAATGGGAATTATGACATCATCTCATTAAAAGATGATGTCAGCATGGATTATTAATCAAATTGCTCATCTTCTTCAGCCATTTCACGCCATTTCCAGCTGAAGATAGTGAGAGAAAGTTGAGAGCTCTTAGAGAGAGAAAGAGGAGAAATCTCGCAAAGTAAGCCGATTTCTCCGACGATCTAGCTCCTAACGCGTATAACCTTGTTCCTAAGCTTCTCTTCTATGTTATTTAAGGTGTTTGAGAAGACAATTTGGTGTTCAAGGGGCTAGGGTTTTCAGCCACTCTTGAGAAAAGCTAGAAGGAACTTGAGGTAACTTCCAAACTTTCGTATATTGCTTATTCTGGCTGCTGTGGGCAATTTAATCGGTGAAATTTCGCCGGATTGCCATTGGTTTTAAAGTTTGGAAATGATGTGGCCTAGGGGTTATGCTGCCCAAATTGGGTCTTAATGTTAGTTGTAACCTAATGTAATGGTTAATAAAGTGGTTAGGAGTAGAAAGGAACGCGTTTACGGAGCCGAAATCGTAAAACCCCAATTTTTCCCGGAGAACATGTATATTTTGGCCAAGGCTGTAAATGGGTCTTAGAGTTGGATTTTCAATGATTTGATGATTCCATTGGATTCAGTGGGCGAAAATAGGTGGGGTTACAGTTGGGCACTTTTTCAAAAAAGGCCGAGAAAGCATAATTACGGAAACACTCCTAAAACCCTAAAAGTAGGGCTGCCAAGGGCAATTTCGTAATTTGACATTGAATTTGATAATTCTGAGTACGGAAATGGATTCCTTGGGCGGAAATATATTAGGATAGCCCAGATTAGAATTTCGAGAAAAGTGCAACCGGTCCGGGTATGGCGGGCCCAGGCCGGGTCCCCGGGGGTATTTTTGTAAATTTTCATTATAGACTCATATAACCCTAAGTAACACTATGGAAGTTTCTAAATAGTGCATTTGAAATTGTAGGATTCGATATTTGCCGCCCTCGTGAGCCAACTGCGCTGAAAGACGTCAGGAAAGGATCAGGTAGTGACTCTCTCTCTTATACTATGTGTAATGCTCTGTATGTGTGTGTTATCACTGTTCTGTGATGAATCTTTGATGCTGCTGCGGTTACAGCTGGTGATAGCTGTCGTTATTGTGATTACAGCGTAAGCTGTCGTGATGGTGATTACAGCGTAAGCTGTCGTATTGTGTATACAGCCGTGAGTGCTGTCGTTTGTGGTGAAAACCATGTATCTTTGAGATTGATGTTGCTGTTGTTGCTGGTTGTGATTTATATACATGCTTGGTATTTATACATTGTATGAGTGGTTTGTTACTACTGAGATTCTCTCGAATCTCATTCCTTCCTATGACTAACCTTTCAGACAGGGCATGTGGCTCAAAGGAGAAGAGGCCGACCCGGAGCACTTAGGACCCTTAGGGGTATAGTTGATTTTGGAATGTTGGTTATATCTTTTGAATTCGGGATTACTGTATAATCTGAAATATGAATAGTATATTCAATTTTGGATGTAATCCCCTAGTGGATACTTAAACCTCAGGTTATATATGTATAGAATCCAGGAGTTGCCGGGGAATTGGTTTTACACTCTGTCATACCTGAATGTAGATAAACTGCACAGGTGATTATATTCGAATTTTGAAATGGAGACCAGGAACAGGAAAGAGATTTTGAATGATTTTGTGAAAACCCTACCACAAAGTAGGAGATTGAAACGAGTTTAAGTTATCCGAAGGTCTCTAATCTACTTTAATTATTTAATATCGAATTATAATTACATGATTAAAGGCAGGGTGTTACATTTTGTTATCAGAGCTGTAGTTCCTGGAAAGGGTAGAGATTGCTAGGATAGATCCCTTAGATAGTAGTAGGGATAGAAGATTATCTGTGAATGATTGTTGTGTATGCACATGTATGTTTTATTGACATGGATATATATATGAGTTTTGTGACTATATGTGCATACTATCTCTGCTAAATTAATGGGGCAAGTTGTTTGTAGAATGAAGAAAACTAGAGGACGCCCCAATATTCCGCGTGTAGACCCAGAGGTGGAGGTCGTCAATGATAATCCACCAGATCCTATGCAAGAGCTGATGGGTCTAATCCGGGATCAAAGAGATATGATAACTGAGTTGAGAGAAGAGCTCAGAGCAGAGAAGGCGAAGAACAAGGAAGGTCTAGTTCAGTCCACTCCGGAGGAAACTCAAGGAGAAACCCGTCATGAGGACACTGCTGAAGGGTCAGCACGACCCCTGGAGTCCCCACCTCATATTGTCCCAAATCAAGAATCACATGGGATGCCGCTTAGAGAGGAAAGAGACCTTCAGTTTTAGGTCACCAGGTTCTACAAGCATCTGCCTCCTGCGTTCAGAGGGAGGTTTGACCCTCAAGCAGCCGAAGATTGGATGAACAGACTGGAGAAAATATTTGAGGTGCTTAATTGTCCGGATGAGGTGAAGCCACGACTGGCCGTTTACAAACTCGAAGGGGATGCAGACCGTTGGTGGCGGAATATCGCCCTAACCTTGAAGAGCAACAAGATGCCATTGACTTGGGAATTGTTTCAACAAGAATTCAACGAGAAGTATTTTCCCAAATCAGTGAGGCTCGAGAAGGAGACAGAATTCCTGAATATCAGGCAAGGGGACGCGGAAAGCTTCGATGATTACTTGTCCCGTTTTGTTCGATTGGCTCGATACTCCTCCTATCTCCGGTTCAAGGATGATGAAGAATGGAGTTCTGATATGCTCATTCGCGGTCTGAGGCGAGAGTTGAGGAAGCGCTTAGCTACTCATCAATTTACCAAGTTCAACAAGGCGGTTGAACAGTGCAGGATTACAGAGAACAACTTGAGAGATTTGTATCCTGCCAGAGCTACTAGCCACCGCAATTAATCTAATAAGGGTGCTACCTCACAAAAGCGAAAGGGGCAAGGATCTTCGTCTGGAAGTGGTAAGAAGCCCTACCAGTCTGGGAGCCGTGACCAGCAAAGAACATATTTTGGACCATGGATTTGTCGTCGGTGTAACCAACCACATCAAGGCAAAACTTGTGATGGCAAAATAATATGCTTCAATTGTAAGCGTGTGGGGCATACTTCTGCTGAATACAAAGAGCCACGACCAGACCAGAGACCGAGGACACAGGGCCGAGTATTCACTATGACCCATGAGGAGGCCCGCAAATCTCCTGAGCTAATACAAGGTAAACTTCTACTTCATGGCCATCTGTTGCAAGTTTTATTTGACTCGGGTGCAAGTCACTCCTTCATTGCCTATGATTGCGTGAAGCGCCTGGGATTGCATGTGCACAAACTGCCATTTGAATTAGTAGTGTCAATTCCAATGGGTATTAAGGCCTTGACCATAGAAGCTTGTTTGAGTTGTGTCATAACTGTGGAAGGGCATCAATCTATTGTAGATTTGATATGTTTGCCTCTTAGTCAATTAGAAGTCATTTTGTGTTTTGATTGGTTAATGGCAAATAATATATTGCTTGATTGTGGAAACAAGAGGATAGTATATCCTGTATCTCAGAGGGTTGAAGATGTGGATGCTAGTATGAATTTTCTTTCGGCAGCCAAAGCTGAAAAGTATCTTGAAAAGGGTTGCCAGGGGTATGTAGTGTTTTTCTCTGTGCAAGGGGAAAATGGCGAAACCTTGAATAATATACCCGTGGTAAATGAATTCCTTGAGGTGTTTCCGGACGATCTGAGCGGATTACCTCCAGAAAGGGAAGTTCAGTTCCCAATTGACATTGTACCTGGAGCTGGTTCTATATCCAAGGCCTCATACCGCATGGCCCCAAACGAAATGGCGGAGTTAAAGAAACAAATAGAAGATTTGCTTGAGAAAGGGTTTATTAGACCCAGTGTGTCGCCTTGGGAAGCTCCAGTGTTGTTTGTAAAGAAGAAAGATGGGAGTCTTCGCTTGTGTATCGACTACAGAGAGCTGAATAAAGTTACTATCAAAAACAAGTACCCTCTTCCCCGAATTGATGACCTATTAGATCAACTCTCTGGTTCGTGTGTGTTTTCAAAGATTGATCTAAGGTCAGGGTATCATCAGCTGTGAGTAAAAGCAGAAGATATTCCAAAGACTGCTTTCAGGACCCGATATGGTCATTATGAGTTCTTGGTGATGCCATTTGGGCTAACCAATGCGCCTGCAGTTTTCATGGATTACATGAACCGTATCTTTCGGCAATATCTGGATCAGTTTGTTGTTGTGTTTATCGATGACATTTTGATATATTCCAAGAATAAGGATGAGCATGAGCATCATTTAAGAATCATATTGAATATCTTGTGCGAGAAGCAATTATATGCTAAATTGAGCAAGTGCGAGTTTTGGCTATCAGAGGTGAAATTCTTAGGCTATGTTATCTCGCAAGAAGGGGTCTCTGTGGATCCCAGTAAAGTGGAAGCAGTACTGAACTGGAAGAGGCCAGAATCTGTAGCGGAAATACGCAGTTTTCTGGGTCTTGCTGGTTATTATCGGAGATTTATCCAAAATTTCTCCCGTATTGCGTTGCCGATGACCAAGCTCACGAGAAAAGATCAGTCATTTGTGTGGGACGAGAAATGTGAAAACTGCTTTGTGGAGCTGAAGGAGAGGTTGACGTCGGCACCTGTATTGATTTTACCCGATCCCAGTGTGACATATGTTGTGTATTCTGATGCCAGTGGGCAGGGATTAGGGTGTGTCCTTATGCAGCATGGACGTGTGGTGGCCTACGCCTCTTGACAGCTCAGACCTCATGAATTGAATTATCCCACTCATGATCTGGAGCTTGCGGCCATTGTATTTGCTTTAAAGATTTGGCGTCATTACCTGTATGGTGTGACTGTGGAACTGTACTGCGACCACAAGAGTCTTAAATATCTATATGATCAAAAAGAGCTGAATATGAGACAGCGTCGCTGGATGGAATTGCTTAAGGACTACGACCTGGAGATAAAATATCACCCGGGTAAGGCAAATGTAGTCGCTGATGCTCTTAGCCGAAAGACTGTGCTCGTTGCAGCTATGATGATACAAGAAAGGAAATTGATTGAAGATTTCCGTGATTTAAATTTGACAAATCAGATCATCTGTGCCAATTACACTATTTCTCAAGAGGAGAGTGATCTAAGGGTGGAAATTGAAGAAGCTCAGAGTCAAGATGACTGGATACAGCGCAATCTGACTCGAATCAAACAGGGAGAAGTTTCAGGCTACGACATATCGCCTCGTGGATTGGTTCGTTACCAGAAAAGAGTCTGCGTTCCACTTAAGGCAGAGTTGAGGCAGAAGATTCTGGATGAGGCACACAAGAGCCGATATACTCTTCATCCTGGTATGACCAAGATGTATCAGAATCTGAAATCGGTGTATTGGTGGCCGGGTTTGAAGAGTGACGTGACCAAATATGTTGCAAGGTGTCTCACTTGTCAGAAAGTGAAAATCGAGCACCAGAGACCGCCTGGTTTACTTCAGAGTCCTGAGATTCCGGAATGGAAATGGGAAAGCGTGACCATGGATTTGGTTGTGGGATTACCCAGGATCAGAAACTATGATGCGATCTGGGTAATTGTGGACCGATTAACAAAGTCAACCTACTTCATACCAATCGATGCTGGTTACTCTCCGGATAAGCTAGCAGAGATTTATATCCGAGAAATTGTGAAACTCCATGGTGTACCGAAGAATATCATTTCCGATCGAGATCCCCGATTCACTTCGAGATTCTGGAAAGCATTGCATGAAGCCTTAGTTACTCAACTAAGATTCAGTACGGCTTATCATCCTCAAACGGATGGACAATCTGAGAGAACAATTCAGACGCTGGAAGATATGTTGCGAGCTTGTGTTCTCGACTTTAAAGGAAGTTGGGATCGTTTCCTTCCACTAGCTGAGTTCGCCTATAACAATAGCTATCATGCGAGTATTCAAATGGCTCCGTATGAAGCGTTGTATGGAAGACGGTGTCAATCACCATTATGTTGGAATGAACTATCCGAAAGGAAGCTTTATGGACCAGATTTGGTTGATCAAACCTCAGCACAGATTCAGATTATTCGCAAGAGGTTGCTTACAGCGCAGAGTCGCCAGAAAAGCTACGCTGACAAGAGAAGACGGCCTCTAGAGTTTGAGGTTGGAGATCATATTTTCTTAAGAGTATCTCCTGTCACCGGTGTTGGGCGGGCGATCAAGAGGAAGAAGCTAAGCCCTAGATACATAGGTCCTTTTGAAATCCTTGAGAGGATTGGGCCTGTAGCTTACCGAGTAGCTCTACCTCCGAACTTGAGTAGACTCCATGACGTATTCCACGTTTCTTAATTGAAGAAGTACCAACCGGATCCGTCTCACATCATTGAGTATGAGGATGTTGAGCTTCAAGACAATTTCACATATGCAGTGGAGCCAGAGCAAGTCATTGACCGAGAAGAGCGACGGCTCAGACACAGGATCATTCCATATGTGAAGGTGATCTGGAAGGGAATGACGCAAAGAGAGGCAACTTGGGAAGCGGAGGAAGATATGCGAAGACGATATCCGGAATTTATGGCTCAAGTTGTGTAGCAATTTCGAGGACGAAATTTAATTTTCGGGGGGAGAAATGTAATATCCCAAAAAGTGATTAAGGGCTAATGACATTAAAAGTGGATATAATTATTGTTGAATAAACACTTTTGGAGAATGTGTGATGGGAATTTGGATATTTTAATGATTCCAATGGCTTCCTTGTGAAAATTCATGTGGGGAGAGTGTTTATTGTGAAATTGGAACCATTGGGAACAATCGTGCTAAAGTTGAAAACTCTGTCCATTGAAACTCTGTACAGGGCAGCCAATTTGTATGGACGTTTTAAATAGGCAAATGGTGTTTAAAATTCTGAAATTTTCCAGTATTAAAGTTCACATGTCAAGCTTCAAAATGAACATATAATTTGTATCATTTTGATTTGTGACCTAAGAGTTTTGGATTTTTGAAGTTTGCCCAGCGAAATTAATTATTTTCTGGAACAGTATGCAAAGATTGAAATTCTGGGAATTTTGTGGTGATTTGCAGTAATGGCCAATATTTTTCCTATGAAGAGGACTTAAATATCTTTCATTTGTCTTTGGAATCACCTCATTTCGATTTTTCTAGAATTAGTTATGAGTTTTCAAAGTTTGGGTAGAAAATTTGCCAGAAAATCCGAAAATGGGAATTATGACATCATCTCATTAAAAGATGATGTCAGCATGGATTATTAATCAAATTGCTCATCTTCTTCAGCCATTTCACGCCATTTCCAGCTGAAGATAGTGAGAGAAAGTTGAGAGCTCTTAGAGAGAGAAAGAGGAGAAATCTCGCAAAGTAAGCCGATTTCTCCGACGATCTAGCTCCTAACGCGTATAACCTTGTTCCTAAGCTTCTCTTCTATGTTATTTAAGGTGTTTGAGAAGACAATTTGGTGTTCAAGGGGCTAGGGTTTTCAGCCACTCTTGAGAAAAGCTAGAAGGAGCTTGAGGTAACTTCCAAACTTTCGTATATTGCTTATTCTGGCTGCTGTGGGCAATTTAATCGGTGAAATTTCGCCGGATTGCCATTGGTTTTAAAGTTTGGAAATGATGTGGCCTAGGGGTTATGCTGCCCAAATTGGGTCTTAATGTTAGTTGTAACCTAATGTAATGGTTAATAAAGTGGTTAGGAGTAGAAAGGAACGCATTTACGGAGCCGAAATCGTAAAACCCCAATTTTTCCCGGAGAACATGTATATTTTGGCCAAGGCTGTAAATGGGTCTTAGATTTGGATTTTCAATGATTTGATGATTCCATTGGATTCAGTGGGCGAAAATAGGTGGGGTTACAGTTGGGCACTTTTTCAAAAAAGGCCGAGAAAGCATAATTACGGAAACACCCCTAAAACCCTAAAAGTAGGGCTGCCAAGGGCAATTTCGTAATTTGACATTGAATTTGATAATTCTGAGTACGGAAATGGATTCCTTGGACGGAAATATGTTAGGATAGCCCAGATTAGAATTTCGAGAAAAGTGCAACCGGTCCGGGTATGGCGGGCCCAGGCCGGGTCCCCGGGGGTATTTTTGTAAATTTTCATTATAGACTCATATAACCCTAAGTAACACTATGGAAGTGTCTAAATAGTGCATTTGGAATTGTAGGATTCGATATTTGCCACCCTCGTGAGCCAACTGCGCTGAAGGACGTCAGGAAAGGATCAGGTAGTGACTCTCTCTCTTATACTATGTGTAATGCTCTGTATGTGTGTGTTATCACTGTTCTGTGATGAATCTTTGATGCTGCTGCGGTTACAGCTGGTGATAGCTGTCGTTTACAACGCAAGCTGTCGTTATTGTGATTACAGCGTAAGCTGTCGTGATGGTGATTACAGCGTAAGCTGTCGTATTGTGTATACAGCCGTGAGTGCTGTCGTTTGTGGTGAAAACCATGTATCTTTGAGATTGATGTTGCTGTTGTTGCTGGTTGTGATTTATATACATGCTTGGTATTTATACATTGTATGAGTGGTTTGTTACTACTGAGATTCTCTCGAATCTCATTCCTTCCTATGACTAACCTTTCAGACAGGGCATGTGGCTCAAAGGAGAAGAGGCCGACCCGGAGCACTTAGGACCCTTAGGGGTATAGTTGATTTTGGAATGTTGGTTATATCTTTTGAATTCGGGATTACTGTATAATCTGAAATATGAATAGTATATTCAATTTTGGATGTAATCCCCTAGTGGATACTTAAACCTCAGGTTATATATGTATAGAATCTAGGAGTTGCCGGGGAATTGGTTTTACACTCTGTCATACGTGAATGTAGATAAACTGCACAGGTGATTATATTCAAATTTTGAAATGGAGACCAGGAACAGGAAAGAGATTTTGAGATTTTGTGAAAACCCTACCACAAAGTAGGAGATTGAAACGAGTTTAAGTTATCCGAAGGTCTCTAATCTACTTTAATTATTTAATATCGAATTATAATTACATGATTAAAGGCAGGGTGTTACAATACGTGTCACACCTACCCCTGCCGCTGAACTACCGTTGTAATTGCCGAGGCTGTGTGATGGAATTGTGAATTTCTACTTTGAGAAACATGCCTGTGTAGCTTTGTATTGTGAAATGTTTTATATGAAACCCAGCTGAAGTGAAATATATGATGTGAAACATGTGATTGTGCAATACAACGTGAGCACTTCAGCGTGAGCAGATGTAAGTGTGATGTACATCACACCTGCCCCTGCCGCTGTAACTGATGTTGTTATTATTGTGTGTTGTGTTACGATTTGCTTACATGCTTTGTGGTTATGCATACTATGAGTGATTTGTTACTACGGGGATTCTTTAGAATCGCACTCTCCCATAAAACAAATTTCAGATAGGGCTAGTGGTTCCAAAGAGAAGCAGGTGACAAAGGGTGGATAGAGCTCCGGGCTAGGAGTTTATGTAACACCCCAAATTTCAATTAAGGGCTAATTACAATTCTTGTGAATGATTATGTGGAATAATTATGTGTTTTGGTGGCAATATTAATTAATTTGCCATAATTGTTGGGAAAATTGAGAGAATGGCTCTAAGTTAGTGATTAATGGAAGAGATTAATTACTAATTAAGAGGGCATGAGATGTGAAATTAAAATGGCTAATGAAGTGGTTAGAGTAACTAATTAGTTACTTGCTTTGTGAGAGCCAATGAGGTGAAGACATGTGGCAAAAGGTGAGGATGAAGAGAGAGGAGTAGAAAAGTCAAATGCTATATTTTAAAATGATTTTCTCTTCTCTCTTTCCTCTCTATGCGGCTGTCACAAGTATGGGAGGGATGAGAGTAGTTCATTTCATCATCATTTCATCTCTTTCCACTCTCTTCATCTCTCTCATTCCTCTATTATTCGGCTGCCATGGCTGCAGAAGAAGAAGAAGAAGCTCTTGAGATAGGTAAGCATTTGACCCTCCAAATGACCTCAAATGCTCAAACTCTCTTCTATGAAGTTATTCCTTGTGTTGAGAGCTTCAATTTTATGGTTTTAGATTTTTCATTTGGTGGTGTTTGAGCTCTCACAAAATTGTGGACTTGGGTGAATCAAGGAACTTCTTTGGGAAAGTTGTTGAGGTGAGTGAAAGCTTCCTTTTCATATAAGTTTTGTGGCCATTGGTTAGGCCTTAAATTTCTGAAATTTTAGCCCTAATTTTCGTAATTTAGGGTCTTAGGGAGTATGGTATGTTGTTGTTATGGAAATGGTGCCTTGTTTGGTGTTTTGAATTGATAGAATTGCATTGAAGCTTAAAAGTGAAGTTTAGCCCCTTTTGTGTTGGTTTTGTGCTTTGGTCAAAACAGGGTATGTTGATAGGTTGTGAATTTGGTCATTTTGAGGTTACCATTGTGTTCCTTGTGAAAATTTATGTGGGAATAGGCTTGATTGTTAATTTTGGAGCCATGGGACACTTTGGTAGAAAATTGGAAAATCTGTCCCTTGGAACTCTGTTCTGGGCAGTTTATTTGTGTGGACATTTTGAATGACCAAATGATTTCAGAAAATTGTGAAAATTTTCAGTCTTAAAGCTCACATCCCAAGCTTTAAAATGGACATATATTTTGTGTCATTTCGTTTAGTATTCTGTGAGATATGGTTGTCCAAAGTTTGGAATTGAAACAGAACTCTGTTTTGGGGGCAGTGATGAGTTTTGTGTAATTCTGGAATTTTGTGGTGATTTCCAGTAATGGTACATATTTTTTCTATAAAGAGGACTTAAGTACCTTTCATTTGGCTTTGGAATCATCTCATTTCAATTTTTTTAGAATTAGTTATGAATTATGGAAGTTCAGCCAGGAAACAGAATTTTCTTGGCCGCGGCCAGAGGTTATGAACCGCGGCCCAAGACCTTCTGTGCATCCATTGGCTGCGGCCAACCCCCAAAAATCAGTATTTTGGACTTTTAAAAGGTGACCTTTGGTCAAGTGTTTCCCAAGCCTTTAGGCATGTATTTAGGCTTTGATTAGCCACCTAAAGGTCATGAATGGTAACCAAATTTAAGTGTTATGAAAATGATAATTTGGAAAAGAGAATGATCCTATATCCTTGATTTGGTTATATGGTTGGGTATTCGCCCTGATCATGGTTTGATATCCGCTCAGATCGCGAGTAGCCGATGTTGGAGCATACGTGGAAGAATAAGAGTAGGGAACTTACCTCTCCTGCATGTATTGATATTTGTGTTTGTGTATTGATGCATGTTATTGCTTTGCTTGATTATGTGAAGCATATATGAATGATTGAAGCTCTGTTTTTATTTATGCTATGGCCATAAGTATGTTGTTGAAACATTGAGCATACGGATATATCATTATGTGAACACGAGTTATTGTGATGCAAGCATGTCATGCATTAAACACTTATCTTGCATGCATATTGGTATTTGTTTCTTAATGAGATTCTCTAGAATCTCACCCTCCCCTATCAACATTTTAGACAGGATAAGTGGCTCGAGGAAGGAGCAAGTGACTAGGGGCGGCGAGAATCCCTTATGGGCATTTAGATTTGATAGTTGGTTATCGTTATATACTGGGATAATTGTATATATTCGGATGATATATTAGAATGTATATTTGGATATTGGATGTATATGTGCTTGCATGTCTATTGGGTTATTTGGTTATGTATTGGAGATGGATTTGTGTAATCCCCGTCAAGGATTCAAATTGTAAAGGGCGTATTGCCCTATGAACCTTTAGTGAAGATATGAACCCGGAATTGCCGGGATTGTTATTGTGCACTCTGATATATTATGAATGTTAATTATCTTCGCAATGTAATTGTATTCGAAATGTGAATGTGAGACCAGGTTAAAGTGTTTGATTTCGAAATGTATTTGTGAAAACCCTATCTTAAGGATGGGGAATGTAAATGAATTTTGATTATTATTGGTCTCTATTTCACTCTAATGTTGTATTTCGGATATGATTACGGAGGGGGTTACATTTTAGTAGCTCAAGTGGTAGTGGGGATGCATTGAGGCGCTACTTACTCCCAGGTAGTGGCTTCGATCCCCACGGAGGCGAAAAATCTCGCTAGGGGAGCGAGCGACTCTTGTGAGTCCTGGGCCCGTAAGCCCAGCTACTTGCCACGCCCGAATGGTAGTACGGGTGGCACTACGGTCAGTGCCATAGCCGGTTGTGCAGGAGTAGGCGTCCCCGAGAGCACCGGCAGGGGATGTGACAGTTTATATTTTGGATAATTGGTTATCATGTACAAATCATTTAGATATTTTGTTGGGAATTAATGTATATGTTGAATACATTGAGTAGTTTTGTGTAATCCCCTTGTTATGGGAAACAGATTATGAGCACTTGTGCCCTGTAAACCCTTTAGATGATTAATGGAACCCGAGTGCATCAGGAAATTTTATTACACTCTGATATTTATGAATGGAATCGAAATTGTATAGGCCATTTGTATATTTAAAAATATGAATATGAGACCGTGTTGAACATGTTATTGAAAATTTTTGAAAACCCTGTTTGGGAAATGAAAATTTTTAATAAGTCTCGATTCATCATGTGGTCTCTAATTCAATATAATTACGTAATTTTGAACTTAAATCTCGGCCTTGATGAGAAGGGGGTTATAGAAGGGACCTGCAATGTGGGTGGCTGCCTCTACTTATTGCTGGTATGAAACTGGTTTCATTTTCATTAATTTATTATTCACGCTCACACTCATCACTGTTATTTTCTTGGTAGTATAGCTATTCTTTGTGGAAAATTTTCCTTTGAAGCAAAGTGTCCTCCATGAGTCCTCCAGCCCTTTTGAATTATGGATTAAGGACAAGATCAATGAAATAGTGAACAACGAAAGGATGAGCAATATGGGAATTTTGTACCACATGAAGGGCAATAAAGTAAGGGCGGCCAGTGAGGACGCACAACAAATGCCTTATTTATACCCGGTATGTGTGTTGTTTGGTTAATACCTATTTTCCTTGATTGAACAGATTAAATCAAAAATTAAATTATGTTATTGACATAGGAGTTGAGGGATCTCCATTCGCTGCTTATGGAAGTTATTGATGAACACCGTAATCGACTTATCAATGTTGTGGTCAAGGAGTTAACCAATGTGCAGAGTGCACAGAGCGGAAGGGAAAAGCGCAACCAACCATCCCTGTTGTGACAGTTAATGATGGGGATGGTACTGGTTTAGATGACCAAGGTGGAGCGGGTGATGATGATGATGGAGATGATGACAGTGGACATACGCCTAAAGTCACCGGTGATGATGGTGAGCAACATAAGGCTTCTGATGATGATGAGCGTGAAGATGTGGATGATAAAGAAGGTGGTCATGATAACGCTAACATAGAGGGAGTTAAGGTGGGTGATGAAGGGGATAGTAGGAAAGTAGGTAATGAAAGGGATGACGAATCCTTATCTCCATTAAATATATCCCCCCTTTCAGTGTCTGACTAATTAGAATGAGAAGGCGTAAGAGGAGGTACCACTATTGAGAGGCCTGAATAGCCACGAAGATCAAGGAGGTAGGCAAGAATGGCGTTTACATATCTATTTATAGCGTTGCATGTGGGTCGAAAGAGGAAGAGGCCAACTGATGATCAGGAGAATTTTTTCAAAATTATTTCCCACCTGGCAACAGGACTAAAGCGTGATACGTGAGTATAACAGTTTTGTTCTTAAGTGTATCATTATTACATATGAACAATATATTAAGTCATAACCACCTTGACGTTTACGTTTATTGGAAAACAATTGCAGGTCGTTGGTTGACATCTGGAAAGAAAAACTAAGTTGGGATCAACTCTATACACTGGGGGAATTCAAAGAATAAGTAATACGTATGTATGTGTACCTGTATAAATGGAAGGGGTATATCAAAATATTCTCAAGTGCCATGCATTATCAAGTACTAGTACATCATGTGTCATGGTTAATACTCCAGAATTAAGTCTAGTTTATATGTTTGGGGTTACAGGTTATATCAGTTGTCTGTAAGACTTTAATGTATGAGTTTAAGGAGGTGGGAGGACAACCGAAGTGGCATATATTTTTTATGCATGGTTTATGGTAAGTTAAACTATCGACCCACTCATTTACATGTTTTCTTGTTGGAATATCGTGTTGACATCACACAGCACAATCTTTTTATCGTAGACAAAGTTGTTAGATAGCCCAATAGAGTAGAAAGTTTCCATTGCACAGTAACAATTTTTGCCTAAAACTGTTGGAGACAATATTGGGGAATGTGATTTGATTATAGCCCCGATACTTGTGAGTGGGCATTGGTTTTGTGTTGCTTTAGCAATAAAGAATATGCAATTTTATGTGTTGGACTTGATGAAGCCTAAAATGACTGTCTAGAAGTCAAGTAGGAAGGGTGCCATGCAAGATGATTGCATTTTTGTTGTCAACTTAATTGTAAGTTGAGCTTACTGCAAGTAGATTATGTTGTCACACGCTCAAATTCTCACACCATGTCATTAACTTGTTATGTATTATCTTTGTGGCTTAAGAGGGATCATTTTCTTGACATTATAGCACTAGTAAAGCTAGATAAGGTCGGGAAGAAGGCAAAGAGCGAAATTATGTGGCCTCCTATTCTCCAACAAAATAATATGAGTTTTGCCATGTTGTTCAAATAAATAATTGATTTTCCTGTCGTGTGAACTAATGCAACCTTTGAATAATTATGTGACAATAGTAAGGATAGTGGTGTGCACGTGATGATGTGGTTGAGCCAGTGGGATCCTGATTATGTCTTGGACTATCAAAATATATACCTCTGAAACTTTAATTTTGAACTTTTTTAGTCAACTGGAAACAAAATTTACTTTGTCACTTATTTACAGGAGGAGACAAAGCAATTAAGGAGCGATATAATATGGTGGTTAGTCAATCATCCACTGAATTTACGCCGTGACACTGCATTAGAGCTCATTCCCCCTACACTAACCATCGCAAAAAAATGTTCTTAGTGTGTCTTATTATTTTGTATGCACAGAGTTGTTATGTTTTTTTTGTTATCATATGGGATGGCACAACTTCTTTTGGCCTTGTTTTGTGTATTAATCCATTTGCTATTATGATTTGCCAAATGCTGACAAGCATTTAATGACATAAGAGTTTATTAGCTTCCTTGACAAATGACCTTGAAAATGTTTAGTGTTTCCCCACTTGAGCTCTTTTGGTTTTTCCAATTTTATATTATAGATCATCTAGTTGCAATAAGTGTTTCACAATATTACATAAGCAGTTTCGCAAATGAAGATGCTCACATTTTTCTAAATGTCTCTTGAACATGAACGTGGTTCCACAATGCTACATAAGAGTTTATCAAGTTCTATTTTCTGTTTCCCAATATTTGTTTAGCATTTCCTGAGACGTCCTGCCACGTTTTGCAACTTGGTTGCCATAAAACCTGAAGCTATTTTGTTTTTCCCCAATTTACATTATAATATATCAACTTTACATAAACGTTTCACAAAATTAGATAAGCAATCCCGCAGGTTATAATGCCTACAATGTTCAAATATGGGTATATTTAATGCTCTGCAAGTGAAAGTGGTTCCACTATTCTAGATATGATTTTATCAAGGTTTGTTTTGTGTTTACCAAATTTGGATAAACATTTCCGTAGACGGCCCTCGTTGCTTGTCAACTTGGTAGCGAAGACACCCTGAATCTACTTTGTTTTTGCCAAGTTTACATTATAATCTAGCAACTTTTGTTTTTGTTTTCACAAAGTTACATTATCTGTCTGTAGATGCTAATGCAACATGTTTTCAAGCCTCGTACCTTTAATTCCTTGGACATGAAACTGTTTCCATAATGCCAGATAAGGGTTTATCAAGTTTTATTATCTGTTTCGCAATATCGGATAAGCATTTTCACAAACAACGTCACAAGTTTATGAACTTGGTCGCAAACAAGCCTTGAAGCTAAAACGTTTTCCCAAGGATACATTAAAATTTGAACTTTATACAATAGCTTCACAATATTAGATAAGACGTTCGCAGTTGATAACGATAACATTTCGCATATCTTTGAACCTTTAATCCCTTGAACGTTAAACTTGTTCCTTAAATCCAGATAAGGTTTTATCAAGTTTTATTATTTGTTTTGCAATATTGGATAAGCATTTCCGCAGACGCTGTCAGAAGTTTGTGAACTTGGTCGTAAACAAGCCTTGAAGCCAAAAAGTTTTCCCAAGGTTACTTTAAAATTTGTCAACTTTATACAACTAATTTGCAATATTAGACAAGGGTTTATCAAGTTTTCTTTTGTAGTGCGTAATATTTTATTACCATTTCCCCAGTTGGCCTCACCATTTAGTGAACGTGATGGCCAAGGTACACAGTAGTTTTTTCTGTTTACCCATATGATATAACATTTTTTTCAAGTTTCATTAATCAGCTAGGATAGTAAAATCCCGACTATTGCAAGAATTTTCCCAAAAACGCTTAAGAGGTCATCAAGAAACGATTACCCTTTCCCAAACGTACATTAACATTTAACATGTTCATGCACAACTTTTGCAGCATGATTCTGCAAATATTAGCAAGCCATGATAGTACAATTGACTTATCAGAACATATCAAAAGAGGCCAAAATTCTTCTTCTTCTAAACCCTATATACATAAGTTTCAAAATAAAAGAGTGGACAATATATACCCAAAAAACATGACATACTTACATGTAGGCCTAATAAAGGGGTATAACCTTACATACACAACAATGGGGAATACAATGACAGTGCCAAAAAACTAGCAACAAGAAACATTGTTCTAATATGTGCATTAACAACAAGACATTAAGAAAGTGGTTCCTCTTCATGTTCCTTTGACATTGACATAACCCTATATCTATTACTAATTACTTACAACATTTGATACCCCATGTACCCTATCCCTTCATCCAAAAAAAATAACACAGAAGGGTTAGGCCAAAGTATATATACACCAAAATATTTTGCCTAATACTACACGAATACTAACTTCAATATGGATTGGGATTTTTTCAAGTCCTTCGTGTATGCCTAGCTTTATGGCACCATGCAGGATGATAGATCTTTCTATTTTGGAACTGTGATTCCTACCTTATTGCTCTTGGTCTTCTAGGTGGTCTGCTTATGATTGGAGGGTGTAAGAAGATATTTTTAGACATATTGTACATGGTATAAAGCCTAAAATCATTCAGGTTTGGCATGTCTATTGTGACAACAGGAAGCATGCTGTGCTCATTAATCTGTGCCTGAGCTTCGATCTTAAAATAGTCATCCACATATTCATAAATGTTGTCATAGACAACCTTCACAGCTGCACAAGCATGTGTGCATGGAATCCCACTCATTTGCCAAAATGCACACCTACATTCACGTTGTTGAATGTCAACCCCATGGTCTCCACGTGCCATCTGCACATAGAATCTTCCCTGACCATAATCTTCACATCACATATACTCACTTCCAATTACATTTTCTGTCACCTTTGTCTCTATATTTGGCCCAACACAATTCTTCCACTTCCTCATTGACATATATGACACATGCATCTTCTTTGCTACTTTCTCACTATACGCATGGATTAGTTGGACTACATTATACTTTCTCTCCTTCACCATCCAAGCATTGAAAGACTGGGCAAGATTAATTGTTATGTTGTCCCAACACTTGTAAGGGAACTTGCTCATTGCTCACCTGTCAACATCCCCATGATTCAAAATCAAATCATATAACTCTTTTGAGTACCCTGGCATCAGTTCCATTACCTTATCAAAGTCATCCGGAAGCCTTGCATATGCAACTTTGTCAAGAAGAATAAGTCCATCCTCTTTTATCAGAGCACTTGTTTTCTTTTTGCCCCTATTTATTTTCAGTATCTCAGCGCTGAAGTTCTCCTTCATATGTCTATAACAAAATGCATGACGATGACCTCCAAATATTGCTGACACACCATCTATTATGGCATTATGACGATTTGATACAATAGTAATTTCAATTGAATCAACAATTCTTTTAATCATATGCATAAAACAAGTCTAATTATCTAGTGTCTCTCTTTTCACAATTGCTATTATTAAAGGCAACAACTCATTATCTGCATCATAGGCCGTAGCTGAAAGGAGTGTCCCCCTATAGGGCCCACTTAAATGAGTTTCATCAACATATAGTACATGTCTTGCTCCTCCCAAGAATCCCTCAATACATGCCCCATATGCAATGAAAACTCGTTCAAACCTATAACCATCTCCTACCCATTCAGCCACTATTTTATAATCCATTTCCTTCAACCTTTGGCATATCTATGGGATTAATATGTAAGATTGTTTTGGTCTTCCATGAATGTCTTCCATTGCCTTCTCCTTTGCCTTATAAGCCTGTTTATATGTTAGGTTAACACTATACTCCCTTTGCAAAGTCTTCATAATCTCAATTGGATACTTCTCTGTATGGTTCCTAACCTCGTCAATGATTATTGATGATGTCAAACTAGATCTCGCACTATGGTCGATCACTTCCAAATTATCTTGAGCACTATGCACATGATCTCTTATAAATTTGGTGACACAAAGTATTGTTGCACTCTTGCCGTCTCCATTTGCTCATAATTTCTAAGGACATCCTTCTACTTTACATTAACATATATCTTCTCCTTGGTATTCCTCTCGTATTTGGGCAAAAACTTGTGCGCAATGCTATATTTGTACAAAGCTCCTCTTAATGCATCCGTATGTGGAAAACGTTGCCCAACTCCTGAAATTAGTCCGCCCCATTTCAAATTGCTCCTCTCACTGATATGTCTGTTTAGTGTCATAAGTTAGATTGCCACCACTAAATGCAACTGACACAGGCTGAACATCACTGTCATCACTCATGGGATAAACCTCTGCTTCTGGTGACTGTTGCAGGAATCTCTCAATCCTGTATTAGGGATTTATAAAATCTCATTAATGATGACCGACATTTGATTACAAAATACCAACATATTCATTTCAACAACTTTTTTAAACTTACATATTAGAATCATTTCTTCGTAAGGGTTGGTTCACATTATCCTTATGGGATGCAAACACATGAGCTATGTTGTCATTGAACCGAAAAAAATTTTCTATTTCTCGATCATTATTAAGATCAATTAAAGTCCTCTCATCAAACATAACTTTATATTTAATGTCACAACTACTCCCCACATCACCTGTCCATATTGCAATGATTTTCCTTAATTCTTCCAGCCTTATCCCTTCTGTTAGAATTTTTACCTTCATACTACTCCAATGTATTTAACTTCACCATCATGATTACTTTCAAATTTTTTCCCTACATGAAAATAACAAAACAACTCCTTTGCAGAACTTGCCCTACTATTTTCATCTATTTTGTTAACTCCCTTGCAACAAATAAATGAGCACACTATCAAACCTAACTGCCCACTTTAGTGTTTAATAGATATGTATTAGGGTTTGTCAACTTCATCTTACTCATTTCCTACAAAATCCACCCACTCTTTTCTCTTCACTCTTATAGTTCTAACTCACCTCATCTTCCATCGCCATCTTCTACTACATTCACCCAGTACCGGCAATTTTTACCCTTACACTAACATCAAGCTTCACGTCCTTCCAACCTAAGTAGCCAGCTCTGAAACACTCATTTCCTACCCAAATGAGGATGAGGAAAAATAATGATTGACGATCGACGAGGGAAGGGAGTATCTGTACATACCTCTCAATTGGGTTATATTTCGCTAGCTTGCTCCTTGACTCTCGTCTTGCAGCACTTTCATGTCACTTCTGCACATACCTCTCTCTTCTTTTCTCTTAAGCTTATAAGGGCAAACTAGTCATTTTATCTCCAAATTGTAAATCCCTGCTCAGTCAAAACCACCTCTATAGGATTTTTGAATTTTGTTACACCTCTCTGTCTTTTCACACTTTTGAGGTTCCTTTTCAGGGATTTTCCCATCATCATTTCACCCAAAAAAAAGGTAAAATGTTGGCATGATATGCATGATTTGGCTTTGAGAATTAAACCATACTGAGTACAATAGCATTAACGTCGAAGGGCTGACCCCACTTTCGTGGATAATGAGGTCCATTTTCTATATTGAAAAAAAAGATAATTGATTCTAACAAGAGATTTAATAATTAAAAAGCCTTAGTGACAAGTAAATAGCATACATGCTATCATTTTTTTATACGGGAACTTATTGGTGCGTACTCCAGAATTGTTATTAGAGAAATTTTTGTGTGAATTTGATTGTCACTTTATTTATTGTCTAACTAATTAAAATATAAAACTCATAAGCTGATTTAGCACCCCCTAAATATTAATTAGTATATTTATAAAATTAAAAGATTTTACATGATTCACTTTTTCATTACTTGTGAAATTTTAATTAAAGGATTCATTTTTTAAGAAAAATAAAATATAAAATATATGATTAGCCAACTAGGATTAATGTTAGTTGAGTTGTTATATTTTAACTGGTCAAACCACAAGTGACGTGGCAAACCAGGTTCATATAAGAATTTTTCTTGTTATCAAATTTTGGAGTAATTAGACTAAGGGTTAAGGTATAAATCCGCTTTAGAAGTATTCACGAAGGAGTAATATTATCCTGAAATTTTTTTTACTTTTTTTGGTCTCAATGTTACCCCAAAAGTAAAAAAATGTAGCAATGCTGCCCCTACCTCAACAGCCTAAACATTTGACTGTTAGTTAATCCTATTATATTGATGTGGCTCATCTCACTTTTTATGTAAGTGATCTGGCAGAGGATGGTCCATGTGGCAGCAATGTGATGAATTAAAAAATAAAATTAAAAAACAAAAAATACCCAAATCACCCTATTTTAATCTGGAAAAAAAATCAATCCCTCCCTTTCATCTTTCACCACTCAACCTCCATTCCATTGTTAGAGGCTTAGAGCTTTCTTGCATTTAGAATGAATCACACCTAAAGTGCACAACTAGCAAAATCCAATCAAATCTTAATCAAATTTAACCAGTACATGCAATCAAATTAAATCAATATATGCTATCAGATCTTAATTATACTCCTCTGACAACTTCATTGATAATTATTTAATTGACCAACTCCTCAGTTTGTTCAGTAGTTTTATAAATTACAAATTTCATATTGGATTTAATCGTACTCCTCCTCAAATTTAATTACACTCCTCCGATAGCTTTGTTGAGAATTATTTAATCAACTAACTTCTCAATTTGTTCGGTAGTTTTATAAAGGGTTAATATAATCTTCGGTTCCTTAAGTTTGCCTTCCTTTTGCCTTTGGTCCTTTAAGTTTCAAACCATATGTTTTGGCTCATTAAGTTTCATTTCATTTAATATATTGGTCCCTATAACTCAATAAAAATTTAGACCATTTTGTTTTCACAGGAACCAAAACCTATAGTTTAAAACTTGAGAGGAGAAAAACCAGAATGAGGATAAACTTAAAGGGTCAAAAATGATATTAACCAGAAAAATAAAAAACGTAATGTCTTTCTTTCATATGAAAGTGATTGTCTCAAGTTTCTTTGAGCATTTCATAACTAAGTTCATGTGGAAGATTTAGCGACTTTGACCACAACCTTTTCTGGCACATCTTTATACCAGATCTATAAATCAAACAATCCCATTTTTGCATCTTAGGAAACTAGATATGAAAATAAAACTAGATTTGGAACTAAAAAACGGTGCCTTAGCGATGGTGGCTAATGCGAGGATGAAGAGAATTCAGACGAAGGAAAGGGAAGGGAGAGAGGGACGATGATGGTGATGGTTTCAAATGACCAAAGGTAGGAAGAAGGCTAGAAGATTTTAAACGAATGGAAGATGATGGTGATGGACTCTACAACAAAATGAAATTCGAGACACACTTCAAACGACCAGAGAGTCGTTCTCCCTCCTTTGTGCTAAGATTTGCTGAGAAAGGAGAAGAGGAAAAGAGAGTGATGCCAATGAGGGTAGAAAGGAATGTGTTGCCCGTGTGGGAGAAGGAGCAGTGGAGGTGGGGGGACGAAGATATGGAGGAAGAAGAAGCTTATAGTAGAGTGTATTTTGAAATTTTAATATAGTGCAACACTGAGGTTGACATTTGAGTTGGATTATGGAGTATTAACTCAGAGTGCTGATATACAATCAAAGAAAACGGTTAAATTTAACGTTTGTTGATATAAGGGCAACATTGTTATGGTTTTCTAACCATCAAAGCAACATTAAAATTAAAAAAACTTATAGGATGACATATTGCTCCTTCGAGAATACTTTCAAGGGTGGATTTGCACATTAACTCTTAAACTAATTCATTAGTATGATACACTAATTTCCAAAAAAAAATGTGAATAGATGAGCACAAGACCTTTTACCATTTAGATATCACTTTCATTAATTGATTTTTTATTAAAAAAAATACATTGTCATACTTTTTAATAAAAACAATTTCATATTACCTGTATTAGTTTCTTTGCCGCTGAAAGTCAAAAAGTTGCCACTGAAAACATTTTATCACCGCTTAGTTGTTACTGATGTGACTGTCGCTAATACTATTAGCGGTGTCAAAATGAGTCGCTGTTGAAAGTATGGTTTTAGCAGCGACATTTGTCACTGCTGAAGGGTAGCTTTTGTGGCGACAATCAATGTTGCTATTGAAAGTCACCCTTTAGTAGTGACTTTAGTATCCCTGTTGAAGGTTAGCTTTGGCGGCAACATGTAATGTCGCCACCAAAAGTCAACTTTCAGCGGCAACAAAAGTTGCCACTGAAATTGCATTAATAACAAACAAAAATATTTTTTCATGTTAGCTGTACACTTGTCACATCACTTCCACCTACCTCATCCACTTGGCACCTGCCACCATCCACATCACCCACCCTTCCATATTGGGCCACATCACCCACCAATATTTTTCTCCCATAAGTGCTTCACCCAGGTTTGAACCTAGGACCTCCTTGTTAAGGAGGGAAGCTCCTAACCATGTGAGCTAAGATAAATTGGCATCCATTATGTCAAAAATTAAATAAATAAATAAATAAATATATATATATATATAATCCATGGAATTACTTTATTTTTTTATAAGAAATTACATCAATAAACATATCTATTGTATAAATATCATAAGTTTTAAAAAAACAAAAGTTTTGAAAAGATTGTAAATAAGACTTTCAGCGGTGACACTAAATTCGCCGCTGTAACACTATTTTGGTGGCGACATAAGAGAGTTGCCACTAAAAGTCATACCTTCAGCGGCGACAAAATATGTTGCCGTCGAAAGTGTAGACTTTCAACGGTGACATTATTGTCGCCGCTGAAAGTTATACCTTAAGCGGAGACAATATATGTTATTGCAGAAAGTGTATACTTTCAGCGGAGACAATATAATGTCACCACCAATTGTAACATTTTCAGTGGCAACAAAATTGTCGCCGCTAAAAGTCTATACTTTCAGTGTCACCGCTAAAAGTCTACCTTTCAGCGATGACATTAAAAGTCGTTGCCAAATGTTGTCGCTAAAAGTATTTTTTTTGTAGTGTTTGTTTTGAGGTACACATTGTGTTGTTGTCATCATCGCAATTATCTTGAGCTCCATTTACATTTTAAATTATCTTTGTATGACTATTCAAAAGATATCATAAAACTGACAAAGCGACAAACAATATAATGCTACTCATTTTCCTTCTTTGGAGGTCGATAGTTGCACCTCCAAGTTTGGAATTGTTGCATCCTTGAAAGTGACTCTTGTGTTGAGCTATCAATGTTGTTGTTGTTAGAGCAAGTGTTTCACCCAAGAGGGGGGTGAATTGGGTGATACTAAAATTTCGTTGCAAATAAAAAAAAATTGACGGTGAATATAAAGCAATAAAGAGTAAGGAGAAATATCACCGAAGTGTACACCGAAAGTTATACTGGTTCGGCCACAACCACTTTAACCTATGTCCAGTCCTTAGAGCTTCTCTGAGAGTTTCACTATAACTTCCAAGATTCAGTGGGTTCTTGGCACCTCAGTACAAGCAAGTTCCTTCGCCTGGACACTCGCTCCCCTTTACAAGTTGTAATCCAATCCCAACTCAAGGTTCCACAACCTTAAGTTACCTCAATAACAAATATTGAGTTTGAATGAAATATCTCTCTCACAGAGTGAATAAGAATTACTGAAGCATAGAATTACAAGTTTAATGTAAAACAGAGTAATGAACTTGAAAATGCGTTCGTGTGTGTGTTCTTGTTATTTTTCTCTGTTTGGATGTTCCCATATATATAGATGCGTTGGTAATGATTGTTGGAACATATTTCTTCATGCCCGTTAGAGAGTTCGCAGCCATTGTTGACTTTTCCAGTATTTGAAAAATATCCGTTTGTGGTAGGTGGTGGTAGGCGGCATTTGAATGTTGCATTTGACTTTCCTTATTTGGTAAGAGTCCTTCATTGTTTATTTGTGGATATGCTAAGAATACTAATACAATGAAAGGTTAATCACATAGGAAACAAATCAATGAACGTTGGAATGATTTCTGAATTTCTAAAATTACATACTCAAGTAGCTACTCGAGTATTCATTAAGTTTACTCGAGTACTTACTTGAGTATCATCGTGAAAGTATTGACAAATTGTAAGTTAACAAATGAACATTACATTACTCGGGCAGTGCATGGAGTAAACAAATTTACAAACCTTTGGAAATACCTGTTTACTCAGGTACTTACTCGAGTATGGCATACTTTACTTCATAGGTTACTCTAGTAGTAACTTGAGTAAACCCTCAAATAAAATTTAGGTTACTCGATGCTTCACTCTAGTAATGTTGGCAGGATTTCAAGGCCGAGAGCACTTCAAGTTTGATTACCTTGTTACTCGAGTCCTTACTCGAGTAAACATAAATTTTCTGTATAGCTTACTCGGGTAGTGACTTGAAGTTCTTTTCCAACTAACTCTGCATACTCGAGTAGTGACTTGAAGTTTTTCTTCTAAATAACTCTGCATACTCGAGTAGTGACTTGAAGTGAAGTGTTGGAAAAGCATTTTATGTTATTCGAGTAATACCTTCAGGTTTTGCTTACCACAGTGAGTTACTCGAGTAGCTCCTCGAGTAACATTGGCAGGGTTGAAAATGCCGAGAGCAACACATTTCTTGAAACAGAGTAACTCGAGTACAGACTCGAGTAACATTGGCAGGCTGAGAGTAACTGGAATTTTTTTTAAATGGTTACTCAAGTAACATTAGCAGGCCGAGAGCAACTCCAAGTGATTTACCTGGTTACTCGAGTATCTACTCGAGTAACGTTAGCAGGCCGAGAGCAACTAGAAATCATTTACCTTATTACTCGAGTGCTTACTCAAGTAACATTGGCAGGTTACTTGAAGGTTGACCTGGTTACTTCAAGTTTCTGTCTCATTACTCGAGTACTTACTCGAGTAACCCTTTAGAAAACTTGCCAGTGATGAAGTTTCTCAGCTTTTTCTCTTGGCCTTTCTTCATTACTCCAATGCTTACTTCAAGTAATGATTTGCCCTGTGATTACTTTGTCCAAACTTATTTGTTTATCAAATCTTTTTCATACCATCCTTTGTTATCATCAAAACATGAGAGATCTAACATTCTCCCCCTTTTTGATGATGACAAAACTTGGTGATTTTGAACAAGATTTTTGAAATTAAGTTCTCAAATAAACACTTCTTGAATTCAATGATAATTTTGAAAACCTTGTTAAGTTTAAATTCAAAGTGTTTTGGAAAAGGTTGAAATTATAACATGTTTACCTTGCATACATAAAAAACTCATTAGTCCCGCAATGTATTATAATTTAAAAGCTTAAATGGACTTGAAATGAAATCATAACTTAGGGAAACTTGCATTAAACTTAGAAATTGCATTACAAGATGAAAATTTATAAATTGAAAAGCTCCCTAAATCCCAATGTATACCCATATACCAAAATGAAAGAAAACTTAAAACAAACTCAGAAACTCCACAAAATCACACTCAAGCTCTTTTCCCCCTTTTTGTCTTCATCAATCAAGTGGAGGACTAGAAGGCTTGACCATGGAGATAGGCTTCACTGGAAGAACCAAAGGACCATCTGAACCAGAAGAATCAAAAGAACTAGAGGATTCTGGTTCAGGAAGATTTAGTGGAGGTATTCGAAGGTCATCTCTGGGAGGAACAGGAGGAGGCTGATTGACAATCATGGTGGTGGTTTGAACCTTTTCTGTGTCATTTACAGAATGATGACTAGAAGATGAGGGAGAGATCTCCTCTGTATGAGTAGGAGAAGGAATGGGTGTAGGAGTAGGTTGGGGCTGAGCTCTGGGCGGTGAATCCTCAATGATAATATGAATAGTCTCATTAGATTCAGGATTGTCCACTGAGCATAGAATATCTTTGGGTCTTGGCTCAGGTGGACTAGAGACTGGAGGAATAAATGGCTCAACCTCAGTGTGATGAAGGTAAGATGGAATGTTTTATGGAGGTGGTGGTATATCTGGAGATGAAAAAATCTCATGTGCAGAAGAAGATGGACCAGCAGAAGGTCCAGGACCTAAAGAGTCCAATCTTGCCAGAATCAACTTCAAGGTCTTACCCTGGGCACGTTGCTCAGCTAGCAATTCTTCATGCCTCTTATCCATCCTCTCAACCAGCTCAGCCAACTTGTGATTCATGTTAGTTATCAGCTCAGCATTGGTGTTGGCAATTTCCACATAGAATCCCTTGAGTATATTCTCCATAAAGTATTGGAGTGTGGCATTGAGGAAGGACGGGGTAGAGGTAGTGGCAGCTGGAGCCGTCGACTGAGTATCATCCATTTTACTCGTCTCAGTCTCGGTCTTCTTCTTCTTCTTAAAACCAGACTCTAGAGGACCCTTGAGAGGAATTTCAATGTTGAGCTTGCCAATTTGATTTCTCCCAACTGGAGTAATCCTCTCAATATGCTCTTTGCTCTCCAGATACCATATCTTATTTTCCTTTAGAATGAGTGAAACAATCTGAGGATATGGCATAGGCGTAATAGCTTTCCCATCTACTTTGTACCTCTTTATCTCAGAAAATATGTACTCCCCCAAATCTTTTTGTTCCTTCAGGAGTAAGGAAGCAAACCATCTAAAGTCCCGATCAGAAAAGTGGGTATAGTTGTTGGCCTTGTTCACAAGGGATCTAGAGTAGATATACCATAGAACCCTGTGATGATCACACATGTCACTAGGTTTGAAATTCAAGGGGCCCACAAGCTCACCAGGTTTAAGAATAGAGAAAATTTGGTTTGAATCAAGTTTGGAGTAAATGTCATCTGGAAGGTTCTCTATTCCTAACCACAGATTGATCCTAGAAGGTGAGATGAGTATCTTTTGGCCTCTAACAGTAGTAGTCATTTCTTCCTCTGCTGAGTTTCTATTGGGCTCATCAAGAATTTCAAGATTGCAGTAAAAATGTGTAACTACTTTGGTGCAAAAAGGAAGCTTAATTGAAAGCCAAGGCATAAAAGGTTCCAAAAAGGGACTAAGATCATGCTTCAATACCTCCTGAAGTACTTTGAGGTCCACATAATGAGTCTTACAGACTTTTCTCCTTGAGAATTGAATGAGGTACTTCTGGGACTCCTCTAGCTTGTTGATATTAAACCCCTTTGGAGGTTTGGTGATCTCCTCTTCTGGAAGTTCTGATTTCTTTGAAGATTGCCCCTTCTCAAGATGATCAAGAATCCCAGCCATTGCCTTAGCCACATTCACATCATATTTAGGCTTCTTGGCAGGTTTTGGTGTGAAAGAGGGAGTTGAGGAATCAGAAATTGGAGGAGAAGGAGATTTGGCACTTTTGCCTCTCCCAGTAGAGGTCTATTCTTGGATTGAGCCCTTATAACTACTGGTTCTTTGATAACCACTCCTTTCTCTTTAGGTTTTGGTTAGGGTTTGAGTTGGACTTTAGCTTTGGATCTAGGAGTAAGTTTTCGTCTCTTTCTGGGAGGAGAAGAAAGAGGGTCAGAGAGTTGTGGGGATCCAGAAGAATCTGTGGGAGTAAGGTTTTTGGTTTTAACCATTTTGATTCTGTGAAGAACTTGAAAACTCAGAAAGCAGAGTAAGAGGTCGCGAGTTAGGTCACGAAGAATCTGAGCAGAATAGGAGGTTTTTAGGGCTAAAAATTGTTGGGTTTTGACGGAAATAGTGTAGGGAAGAGATTGTAAAAAGTTTTTGTGAGAGGATAGAGTGATTTACTCAAGGAGATTTTGTGGAAATGACAGAGTTTGTGACAGATAAAGACCTAGAACCCGAAGTTACTTGAGGCCTACCTCGAGTAAATTGCATGTTTACTCGAGTCCATACTCGAGTAATCATACAGAAAATTTCTAAAATAATTCATTTAAATTGCGTACCTGGCATGAATAATATTGTAATTATCCATGTATGTTCCCTTGATCATTTTATAGCCAATTTAGAGCAGATTTGATTCGATTCATCAAATTGGTGATCAGGACTTGCAGTTACTCGAGTCCTTACTCGAGTAAGCTTCAAGTTTACTCAAGGCTCTCCTCGGGTAACCTTTCATTTCTATTATGACTGTTTATTTCTCACCAAATAAATCGTTTGATTTAAATTCCAGCTAACTTGATATGTTACTTCCAGTTTTGGAAGACCATTACTCGAGTAGTTACTCGAGTAAAGTGCTCTTTTACTTCAAGTTGTTCCTCGGGTAATGCTTCACTGTCAGTCATTACTTGAAGTTGGTACTCCAGTAATGGTGTCCTCTGACAACCTCTATTTTTATTTCTTAAAACAGAGTTTGAATCTTCCTGCAAAACAAGTTTCTACATACTCCAATGCTTAAATTAGTAATCATCAAAACATTATCAAATATCTTTATCAACATTATGAGAAACTGAGATAACTTACAATTCATTGGGATTTACCATTCCCAATTCTCTTCTAATGTATAGAAATTGATCTTTTGTAAGGGGTTTTGTGAAGATATCAACTAGTTGAACATAAGTAGGAATGAATATCACTTTCACATCTTTCTTTTAGACATGATCTCTGATGAAGTGATGTCTGACATTGATATGCTTGGTTCTAGAGTGTTGAACTGGATTTTTTGCCAAGCTTATCATACTGGTATTGTCACAATAGATTGGTATTTCTTTGAGATAAATACCAAGATCTTGTAGTTGTTGTTTTAACCATATCACTTGTGTACAACAACTTGAAACTACAACATATTCGGCTTCCGTTGACGAAAGAGACACTGTGTTTTGTTTTTTGCTGAACCATGATACAAGAGATCCTCTAAGAAATTGTCCTTGTCCACTGGTGCTCTTTCTGTCTGTCTTGTATCCTCCATGATCTGAATCTGAATATGCAACTAGATATTCACTTCTTCCTTTGGGATACCACAAACCCAATTCTGGTGTGTTAGCAAGGTATCTAAAGATTCGTTTGACAGTTTCAGCATGTGATTCCTTTGGTGCTGATTGATATCTTGCACATATGCCAACACTAAATTAGATATTCGGTCTGCTTGCCGTGAGATAGAGTAATGATCCAATCATTCCTATATATTTTGTGATGTTGTAGTCTTTTCCTTTGACATCAGCATCAAGCAACGTAGTTGAGTTCATAGGTGTGTCCGTTCCATTTGCTTCATCCATTCCATACTTCTTTAACAACTCTTTCAAATACTTTGTTTGAGATATGAAGATTCCATTCTTTCTTTGTTTGATTTGCAAGCCAAGAAAGAAATTTAATTCTCCCATCATTGACATCTCAAACTCTCCCTACATTATCTCAGAAAATTCTTTACACAGAGATTCATTAGTAGCACCGAAAATAATAACAATTAAAATATCATCACGTTTTCATTTTATAAAAAGTGTTGTATCAACTTTTCCCCGTACAAAACCTTGATCAATAAGAAATTTACTGAGCCTTTCATACCATGCTCTAGGAGCTTGTTTTAAACCATATAAAGCCTTTTTGAGTTTTAAAACATGGTCAGGTTTAGTTACATCTTCAAAACCTGGAGGTTGTTCTACATATACTTCTTCCATAATGTAGCCATTTAGAAATGCACTCTTTATATCCATTTGATAGAGTTTGAATCCTTTGATGCAAGCAAAGGCTAAGAGTACGCGTATAGCTTTCAATCTAGCCACTGGAGCATACGTTTCCTCATAATCAATCCCTTCTTCCTGATTATAGCCTTTGGCCTCAATCTTGCCTTATTTCTAACAATAATTGCGGATTCATCGAGTTTGTTCTTGAATACCCATTTAGTACCAATGATCGGATGATCCTTGGGTTGGGGTACCAAATCCCAAACTTGATTTCTTTCAAATTGATTTAGTTCTTCTTGCATTGCTATAACCCAATCATTGTCTGATAGGACTTCATCAATGTTAGAAGGTTCAATCACATAAATAAATACAGAAAAACTTGCTTCATTGAAAATTCTATTTCTAGTTTTGATCCCTTCATTCACATCTCCTATGACTTGATCTAAAGGATGACTTTTATTGTATTTCCAGGCTCTAGGTTGTCCTAGTGATTGCTCTTCTTCCTTGGTTTCATCAACTTCTGGAATAAGAGATTTAGAAATAAATTGACCATTTTCTTGATTTAAAACAACTTCCTGTTCTTCATCAATGGTTTTGTCAGAGGATTCAAATTCATCAAATACAATATGAATTGATTCTTCAATAACACATGTTCTTTTATTGAAAACTCTATATGCTTTACTTCGGTTAGAATACCCTAGAAAAATTCCTTTATCAGTTTTAGAATCAAATTTTCCTAAGTTATCTTTACCATTATTATGAATGAAACACTTACAACCGAAGATGTGTAGATGAGCAATGTTTGGCTTCCTTCCTTTGTATAGCTCGTATAGTGTCTTTCCAAGTTTTGTTCTAATATAGGCTCTATTTGAAATATAGCATGCTGTACTCATATCATCAGCCCAGAATACTTGAGACACATTCTTTTCATTTAACATTGCTCTAGCCATTTCAGTAAGTACTCTATTCTTACGTTCCATGACTCCATTTTGTTGAGGTGTCCTTGGAGCAGAGAAATTA
Organism: Inga oerstediana; assembly: GCA_963210345.1. Classification (NCBI taxonomy): domain Eukaryota; kingdom Viridiplantae; phylum Streptophyta; class Magnoliopsida; order Fabales; family Fabaceae; genus Inga; species Inga oerstediana. Next base: position 71,334,728 of record OY723401.1, read on the forward strand.
TGATCAATGCCATTAGTATCACAATATTCTTCAAAGGCTTGATTTTCAAATTCTCCATCATGATCAATCCTAATACCTGTAATGGACATACCTTTCTCATTTTACACTTTCTTGGCAAAAACAATAAATTCTTCAAAGGTTTCATCTTTTGATGATAGAAAAATAACCCATGTAAATCTGGAGAAATCATCAACAATGACTAATGAATATAAGTTGCCACCAAGACTCTTTACTCTTGCTGGGCCAACTAAATCCATATGCAATAATTATAGTGGTCTATTTGTTGAAATCTCATTTTTCAATTTGAAAGATGATTTAGTTTGTTTACCCTTTTGACAGGCATCACAAATCAAGTCATTTTTGAAAGTTACTTTGGGTAATCCAAGAACTAAATCCTTTTTGAGTAGTTTGTCTAATTGATGCATATTGACATGAGCCAATCTTTTATGCCATAGCCAACTTTCATCAGCATTACTCAAAAAACAGTTTTCATATTCATTTCTACTAATATCTAAAGTATAAAAATTACCTTCCCTTTTTGCTCTGAGCTTAGCCTTAATATTCTTCTTATCAAGTGGTAAGTCATTCTTGTTGATAATTAGACATTCCTCTGAGTCAAATATTACCCAGTTATTTTTGTCTGCACTTTGACTTACACTCAGCAAGTTATGGCATAATCCTTCAACATAGTATACGTCTTTGACTTGTATGCCTTTATCATTTTTGATTTCACCAATTTCTGCTATCCTTCAGGTTTGATTTCCTCCAAATTTTACCTTCCCTCCTTCTTTAGGTTGTAATTTGGTAAAACTTTTGAAATCACCGGTCATATGTCTAGAGCATCCACTGTCTATGTACCATTTGTTGTTTTTGGATGCTTTGAGACACATCTGCAATTAAATACGATTAATTCTTATGTACCCACTTATTTTTGGGTCCTTTTGGTTTAGTACAGAAAATTTTAGAAACATATGATCCTTTAGGTACCCATTTGTGGGTTCCTATCATTCCTTTCTTTTTATGAATGCATGAAGAAGTATAATGGCCTTTTCTATTACAGTAATTACAGAATGCAAAAGGATTTGATGTATGCACAAAATGCTGGAAATAATTCAAATATAACTTACCTCCTTCTTTCTTTCTACCTTTCCTTCTATCTGATTTTGGATCATATCCAATTCCAGATCGGTCATTTACAAATCGTTGAGCTTTTAAAATAAAATTTAGTATCTCACTTCCTTGTGTAAATTTTTCAAGAGTTTTTGTGAGATCAACGTTTTTCTTTTTCAACGAAGAACAATTTTCACAATCCTTTCCTGAACTTTCTTTAAGTTCAATTTCAAGAGCTTTGTTTTTCTTTTTGAAAACAATTAATTCTTTAACTACTTTGATGAATTCAAAATGTAAAGCATTATATTCAGAAAGTAATTCATCATAGGTAGGATCAGAATCATTTACCTCTTTTTCGGTTTCTTCTTGAGCAACGAGATATATATTGGCTACTTCTTCTTCATCACTTTCTTCATCAGAGGAACTATCACCCCATATAGTAGATACAAAGGCCTTCTTTTTGTTAAAGAATTTTCCTTTTCTCTTTTCTTTGCTCTTTTGATTCAGTTCTGGATATTCTGATTTGATATGTCCTGGTTTTCCACATTCGTAGCAAATGATATGATCTTTGCTGCTAGTTCCTCCTCTCTGAAAGTGTTTGAACCCTTGTCCTTTCTTGTAGAACTTTCTGAATCATTTTATGATTAGGCCCATTTCATCATCGTCGAACTCCTCATCCTTATCTTGATTTTCTTCTTTTGCTTTTAGTGCTAGGCCTTTCTTTCTCTTGTCATCGATGTCATCTAGTTCCCGTTTGAACTTTAGTTTGCTTTCATATTCAGAAAGGCTTCCAAATAGAGAAGCAACTGATCTCATTGATTCTCCTTTTGCTTCTTCTATCGCAGTGACTTTGGCCTCCCATTCTTTAGAAAGAATATTCAAAATCTTTCATACTTGGGTATGTTGATCATAGATTTTCCCAAGTGCTGAAAGTTGATTAATAAGATGAGTATATCTAAGTTTGAATTCAGATATTGAATCACTTGATTTCATTCGAAGTAGATCGAATTCAATGACCAAGGTATTGATCTGATTCTCCTTTATTCCCAAAGTTCCTTCATGAGCTTTCTCCAGAGCTTCCCACATTTCCTTTGCTGTTAGAAGTGTGCAAATTCTGAAATATTCACTTTGACTCAAAGCACTTTGTAACATCAGAATTGCCTTGCTGTTGAGAGTGATAAGTTTCTTGTCATTCTCATCATATTCCGCTGGAGTCTTTGGAATTTTTTGAGAATCTACAATCTTTGTAGGTTGATAGTTTCCACTCTCAATCACATCCCATAGCCCATATTCAGTAGCCATCACGAATACTTTGAACTTGATTGTCACTTTAAGAAAAGTGTTCTCCACTAAAACCTGGAGGTCTAGTGATGGATGCTCCGTCGGGAAGAATTCCTTCACCCATGCTTGCCATTGGATCCTTCTTCGGTTGTTAAGCCTTAAAAAGAAGACCTACGCTCTGATACCAAATGTTAGAGCAAGAGTTTCACCCAAGAGGGGGGGTGAATTGGGTGATACTAAAATTTCGTTGCCAATAAAAAAAACTTGATGGTGAATATAAAGCAATAAAGAGTAAGGAGAAATATCACCGAAGTGTACACCGAGAGTTATACTGGTTCGGCCACAACCACTTTGACCTACGTCTAGTCCTCAAAGCTTCTCTAAGAGTTTCACTATAACTTCCAAGATTCAGTGGGTTCTTGGCACCTCAGTACAAGCAAGTTCCTTCGCCTGGACACTTACTCCCCCTTACAAGTTGTAATCCAATCCCAACTCAAGGTTCCACAACCTTAAGTTACCTCAATAACAAATATTGAGTTTGAATGAAATATCTCTCTCACAGAGTGAATAAGAATCACTGAAGCATAGAATTACAAGTATAACATAGAACAGGGTAATGAACTTGAAAATGCGTTCGTGTGTGTGTTCTTGTTATTTTTCTCTGTTTGGATGTTCCCATATATATAGATACGTTGGTAATGATTGTTGGAACATATTTCTTCATGCCCCTTAGAGCGTGCGCAGCCACTGTTGACTTTTCCAGTATTTGAAAAATATCCGTTTGCGGTAGGTGGTGGTAGGTTGCATTTGAACGTTGCATTTGACTTTCCTTATTTGGTAAGAGTCCTTTATTGTTTATCTATGAATATGCTAAGAATACTAATACAATGAAAGGTTAATCATATAGGAAACAAATCAATGAACGTTGGAATGATTTTTGAATTTCTGAAATTACATACTCAAGTAGTTACTCGAGTATTCATTAAGTTTACTCGAGTATCATTGTGAAAGTATTGACAGACTGCAAGTTAACAAATGAACATTACATTACTCGGGTAGTGCATGGAGTAAACAAATTTACAAACCTTTGGAAATACCTATTTACTCGGGTACTTACTCAAGTATGGCACACTTTACTTCACAAGTTACTTTAGTAGCAACTCCAGTAAACCCTCAAACAAAATTTAGGTTACTCAATGCTTCACTCTAGTAATGTTGGCAAGATTTCAAAGCGAGAGCACTTCAAGTTTGATTACCTTGTTACTCGAGTCCTTACTCGAGTAAACATAAATTTTCTACATAACTTACTTGGGTAGTGACTTGACGTTCTCTTCCAACTAACTCTGCATACTCGAGTAGTGACTTGAAGTGAAGTGTGAGAAAATCATTTTATGTTATTTGAGTAATACCTTCAGGTTTTGCTTACCACAGTGAGTTACTTGAGTAGCTCCTTGAGTAACATTGGCAGGGTTGAAAATGCCGAGAGCAACACATTTCTTGAAACAGAGTAACTCGAGTACAGACTCGAGTAACGTTGGCAGGCTGAGAGTAACTGGAAGTTTTTTTTAAATGGTTACTCGAGTACTTACTCGAGTAACATTGGCAGGCCGAGAGCAACTCCAAGTGATTTACCTGGTTACTCGAGTATCTACTCGAGTAACGTTGGCAGGCCGAGAGCAACTAGAAATCATTTACCTTATTACTCAAGTGCTTACTCAAGTAACGTTGGCAGGTTACTTGAAGGTTGACCTGGTTACTTCAAGTTTCTGTCTCATTACTCGAGTACTTACTTGAGTAACCCTTTAGAAAACTTGCCAGTGATGAAGTTTCTCAGCTTTTTCTCTTGGCCTTTCTTCATTACTCCAATGCTTACTTCAAGTAATGATTTGCCCTGTGATTACTTTGTTCAAACTTATTTGTTTATCAAATCTTTTTCATACCATCCTTTGTTATCATCAAAACATGAGAGATCTAACAATTGTTCCAGATGGCATTGGTTTCACTGGCTTGTAACTTTTGAAGAACTCAAGAGATAACAATTATTCTCTTTTAAGGTGGCTTTATTGGGTTATCAGTTGGTAATAAGTTCATGATTAGTGACGTGTCCTTATTACAATAAGGTTGGGAATCTAGAAAGACAAACATTAAGCATTAATTTATAAATTTAATTGCAATATTTATTAAACTATTAAATTGATGAGCCACTAATGTTCTTGTCCCAAAAAATTTAAGGAGAAATTTGAAGAATGAATATGCTATTTGCATTCCAAAAGTGTTACTTTTGGAAATCTTTGAGGTGGCAAAAGTGGTTTTTCACAATCTGATTTTTATAAACTTATAATTAGGAAACTGTCAAATTGTGTAAAGTGATGTATGTTTGAAAAGTTGCTTTTTTGAAACTAAAATCTATTTGGATTGGTGGTGGAATAAGTGACTTTTGTGATAATTTTAAAAGAAAAGTCAAATTTAAAAATAAAGAATAGTAAATTTAATTATTGAGTTAGAAGGTCAAAGAAACAGAAATCAATAGCCCCAATATCACATCAAATTAGTCGGCAAATAGGAATGAACGGTAGAACAAATCCACAGGGCATGGCAAAGCAAATTAGTTGAGCAAATTGTTGACTAGCAAATTGCTATTTCATGCCAAGCAATCACCAACTACTTGCATGCATAGATCGAAGGAAGAAAAAATGGACAAATCGAGAACCCATACCCACAAGACTGGTTGACTTCAATTGGGTTTGTAGGCCATCACTGTTCTTCACCTCCTTCTTCAGCTGGAAAGGATAGCAGCGATGCAAGCTGAAAAAGGGGGTCGAGAGATTTTTTTCAAGTGACTAAGCCTTCTTTTCAAGTACGACTAAGAGAGAGCGGGAGGTGCCGTCACTACTCACTATTGTGATTCTTTTTCAAGTTGGACAAGCTTGGTGAGAGAGAAGGAACGGGGGTAAATTTAGGTTAGTATAAATTTTAAAACCCCACCTAACAGTAAATTAGCTTCTTGATTGTGACTATAAGCAACTCAAAATGGCTTATGGATTTAAGCTACCTTTGACCAAGAAGTTAAATTGGGAAAAAGGTGTTTCAAACACTCCCAAAAAGTGAAAAGCAAGCAATCATGCTTATGGTTCTCTGAATCATGTGATTTCCCCCTAAAAGCTATCCCAAACATACCCTTAAGAGATGATGATTATTCTTATTTAAGGTGGCATTTATTGGATCATCAATTCCTAGTAATTCGTGATTAGTACTATGCCATTATTTAACATTGATAAGTGTTTTTGAGCCTTTCATTTCCTAACTGTAACTTCGATGTATACTAAAACTATTGAAACTAAATTTATTGAAAGAGTTGAAGAATTCAAAAAGGCATAATGTGTGCAGTGAATAATTTAAGTAAATTATAAGTTAGTTGAGTCTTCTCCTTACTTAGTTCACCATTCACTTTAAGGTCAAGTATTGTAAATCACACACACACACACACACACACACACACACACACACACACATTGTTTTAGTTTGTGTATGGTAATAATGCATGTGCGATAATAATCCATGTGTCATTCCAGTCATCAATTTCGCAAAATTTTGCATGGCCAATAGCAGTCATATTGTACTTTGGAGGGTTCATATGGCAATGAAAATGTGCAATCTACAATGTTTTTTTGGTTGCAAATAAATAAATAAGTAGGGAGGGTGCATGGTTGTGGTCATATCTACAAATGAGACCCCTCATAAGGAATTGCATGTAAGTATAATAACAAATTTAAATTTCAATTAATTAGTATTAAATGGCATCTTTTTAAGGCAGTTGAAAGGGGCAACTCGAAGCATATGAAAGGTGTCTGGGTTGCATAATGTTGCATTGAAAAGTGTGGGGGAAGGAATTTGAGTTGGTAAAGTTTTGTGCTAAAAATAGATAAAGAGGGGGTTTCATTATCATTAAATAGGTCTAAAGGTGGGAGTTAGGAATTTGGAGTGGAGGGGTTTTGGGGGTGAAAATAATTGGGGGGGTTACATGTTATTTTAATTACATCCAAAAACAAATAACAACAAAAAAGGAGTATTATAAATGGTGTTAACTATCAACATCTAAAAGCAACTAACAACAGAAGATGAGTATCATAAACAGTGTTAGCCATTTTTTCCGCCATCACTACTTGCTTTCAAGTAAGAAAGTAGATAGATGGAATGAACTAATAAAGTGAAGACATCACTTATGGAAATTTCTGTATTAATTAATAAAGTCGTAAAAATACAAATTTCCCATAAATAATTATAAAATACTTCATGAGTTGCTTAAATTTGAATTGCTTTAGTCATTTTTATAACATCATAATTGGGATTGTCTAAACCTTTAACATCTTTTTAATTAATTTTTTTAAAAAAATACCTAATTTACTAGTATTTATTATTTTTAATCAATTTTAATAGCTTTCTTAAATTATAAGGAATTTAGTTATTAGGCTTTTATTAGAAGGATAGGAGGGAGTGTATGATAGGGCACTAAATAATTAGGCTTTTTTAGCCAAACATTCAATCCTAATAAATAATCAATTTTGACATTGTGAAAACCGATCCAATTTTCGGCTACAAGGTAGGATCGAGGAAGAAATCTAGTTTAGTTTCGTCCATAAATTGGTCAACATATATGACAAGTGGCTTAGAGAGAGAGTTTTGTCTCTCTATATATATGAACTCAATCTTCATATTGTCTCAGCATCATCATTACCAACCCTTAATCTTGATTAATTTCTTCTCTAAAACTCATCACAGAGTTGATATTTTCTTAAGAAAATGGACTCCAACAGGGCAAGCTACAACGCTGGACAAGCCAAGGGCCAAGCTCAGGTAAGTAGCTAGCTCCATCTATTTTCTTTTAAAATAGGCACAATAATAAATGAGTAGCAGCATGAGCGTCTTGTCATTTTCTGCAGTAAAACTTGTTATTGTATGCTATGTGTAATATCCCAATTTTTGATTAAGGGCTAATCATGATTATTGTGGATAATTATGAATGTAATTGGAATTATTATATGTTTTATGGCAATATTAATTAATATGTCATAATTAGTGAAAAATTGGAAGAATGGAATTTTTGGCCGTGAGTTGGTAATTACGGGAGAAATTAATTAGTAACTAAGTGAAAATGAGAAGTGTGATTAAATGGCTAATGGAGAGATTAGATAAGTTAATTGGTGACTTATTTGGTGTATATGTGTGTGGTATTTAAGATCAAGGGTGAGATTCATTGCACATGGGTTGGAATCCAGTGTATTAAGCTTGTGTGAGCTCATTGTGGGAATGAATAAGATGCTGATAAGTGGCATTGTGGGAGTTGTTGGATGAAGTCACAAGAGGACAAAAGTCTACTTTTTCCTCTCTCTTCTCTCTCCTATTCGGTGGAAGTGTGTATGGGGGGAGGGGAGGCTTGCTCATCACAATCATTTCATCTCATCATTTTCTCTCTCTCTTCTCTCTCTCTATTTCGCTGAATCAAGGAAGAAAGGAAGAAGGAAAAGTTGAATTTTGGGTAAGTAGATGCCCTCCATTGCTCAAACACCATTCATAAATGTTGATCCTTGAGTGATGAGCTTCATTTTCATGTTTTTAGTTTGGCCATTGGTTGAGGTTTGTGATTACACGAAAATTTGATTGTTGGAGAATAAAAAAGTGTCTTTGGAGAAGTGAAAGAGGTAAGTGAGACTAATCTATCTATCTAAGTTTCATGCCATTTGAAGTAGTTTATAATTTCTGGAAATGAGTGTCACTGTTCATTTGGTATGTTTTTGGCATAAGAATGGTATTTTGGAATAAGTTTAGGATAGATAGATTGATTGGAGGTTGAAATGTTAAGTTTAGTGATTTTGGGAAAATTGATGATTTGTGTTGATTCAAACCAAAGCATGATAATGGAGTTAAATTTTGGTCATTTTAATGATTCCATTGAATTCCTTAGGTGTTTTTGTGTGGGAGTAGCTTTGGTTTGGTATTTGGGATCATTTGGACACTTGGTAAAAATTCTGGAATTGCTGTCATACCTTCTGCATTTTCTGGTTTCTGATAATCATGCTCGAGTGAGAGTGAGTGTGCTCGAGTGAGGGAAGAACATCACTCGAGTGAGGGTTTTTGTTCTCGAGTGATCATCTTTTTTGAAAATTTTTGTGCTCTCGGGCAAGCACTTTTTGTCCTCACTTGCTTGTGCTTGAGGTGATGTCCGTACAATGCTCGAGTGAGGGATTTTGTGCTCGAGTGATCCTCTTCTTTGAAAATTTTTGTGCTCTCGGGCAAGCACTTTCTGTCCTCACTTTCTTGTGCTTGAGGTGATGTCCGTACAATGCTCGAGTGAGGGATTTTGTGCTCGAGTGTCCGTACCAATGCTCGAGTGAGACCATTTTCACTCGAGGTGCAGCAGTGAAAAATCAGTTTTTGTGCTTCCAAAAGGGGATTTTTGGGATAGTTCTTCCAACCCTTTAGGAGTTTTGTTAGGGGTATTTAATGACTCTAAAAGAGCAATAATGATAACCAATTAAGTATTATGAAGTGAATTAAGTCTTGGAATAAAGTATAACTCTTCGTCCCTAATTATGAATATAGGATTTGACATTTGCCCTACTCGGGAGAGACCGGCGCTAGGACACGCACGGAAGGATCAAGGTAGTGACTCTTCTCTCATATTGTGTATGATGTTTCGGTATGCATAACTTATCATTGAACTTTGTGAACTGTGTGCCATGGTACATTACGGCGTGAGCACTTCAGTATGAGCCGTATAGGGATTGACGCTGGTCATTTCTAGGTCGGCCGTTGAACTACCATCGTAATCGACATGGATCTTTGTGAATCCGACCCGTGGGGCGGCGTTTGTGAAACCAGCTGTGGGCTGTGTGTATCTTGCCTATATGGCTTGTGTTATGAAATGCTTTATATGGATCCCAGCTGTGGTGAATTATATTGTGTGGATTGTCGTGATGCAATACAGAGTGAGCAATTCAGTGTGAGCAATCATCAGGGATGACATGTGTCATACTAACCATTACCGTTGGACTGCCGTTATAGTTGCGTGTATGGATAATGATTTGATTTCATGCCTTACTATTGTACATTATATGATTGATTTGACACTACGGGGATTCTTTAGAATCTCATTCTCCCAAAATTAAACATTTTAGACAGGGTTGAAGGATAGAAAGGCAAACGGGTGACAAAGAGCGAGCAGAGCTCCGTGTTAGGAGTTCCTTTTTTGGTTTTTGGTTATCATTGTATATTATTGGATAATTGGTGGGATGTATATGTATAATTTAGGAATTGTGATGTAGTTTTGTGTAATCCCTAAATAAAGGGTATGAATTATGGGCTTTATGCCTTCATTTAAACCCTTATTAAATGAATGGAACCTGAGTGAGTCAGGAATTTACTTTGCACTTTGATATTGGTAAATGGAATCCACCTGTACAGGCCATATTTGTTTTGAATTATGAATATGAGACCATTGTGAATAATTTTGAACAAGTTTTTGCAAATCCGATTTTGGGCAAAAGATTACCTTAATAAGTCCCAATTTGAAATATGGTCTCTAATTCTACATTAATTACATGTTTAAGAACTAAATCTCGGCCTTAAATGTAATACCCCGAATTCTGAGACTTGAGGTTAGAGAATAAGCTTGAGATTAGTGGACTGCTAAGCCCTGGTTTAGCAGGATCCTAAATTGTGATTAAGAGATAATGACTCCAAAAGTGGATGTGGTTAGTGATAAATAACCCTTTTGGAGAATATGATGTGATTTGAGTTTTTGATGTGATTTGTATGTGCTGTGAGCAGCGCCAAAACCCTGTATTTAAGCTCAATTATGGATTAACATCTAAATTGACTTAAAATAGAGGGAAGGCGCATATTGTGGCTAAATGAAAAGATGTGAAGTGTTGGTGGTGATTCAATAAGAATTACCGTAATCAGGGGCAAAACGATAAAGTTACCGACCAATTGATCGGTTACAGAAGAGGAAGCTCATTGGAAACTCAAAGATCAATGGTTGAGATTGAATTGTGTAATAGATCAAAGGGTGGAATCCCATGTGGTGTGCCTTTGTGAGCTCATGTAAGGTTTGTCAAGATGGTGACACTTGACACTTTGTGAGCCCTTGGATGAGGTCAAAGTGTCAAACCTCATTTTCCCTCTCTCCCTCTCTATTTGGTCGGTTTGGCATCCCCAAAATTTGATCACTCTCTTCATCATCTTCATCTATCCAAAGCCTCCATTTTCGCTTAGCTCAAGGAAGAAAGAGAAAACTAGGGGTGAGATTTTGGTTGGCTTGTGGTCCTCTAATGCTCTAATGTCCTTCTATAATCTTATTCATGGTGATGAGAGCTTCATCTTTATGGTTTTAGATTTGTGAGAGGAGGTGTTTTGTTGCTTGAGCAAAAGAGGAAAGATGAAGAATCAAGGAATTGGTTTGGGAAAGAGGAAGAGGTGAGCATTTGCTTCCTTTTGATCTAAGTTTTGTAAATTATGGTTGAGTATTGTGAATTGGGAATTTTGCCCTGATTTTGTGTGATTTTCAAAATGTATGAATGGCCTTGTGTTTTGAGTGGCAATTGGTGTCTTGATGTGTTATAGAGCCATTGGAATTGGTTTGAGAACTTGGAATGAAAAGAATGGCAATGTGTGGTTGTGTTGTAGTTTTGTGATGACATGTTATGATTATTGGTAAAACATGTCAAAGTAATGTGAATTTGGTTGTTTTGTTGATTCTAATGGATTCCTTGTGAAAATTTGTCTGGAAATAGTATTTGGTGTGAATTTAGGAACCATTGGAATCATTGGTGTAAAACTGAGAAATCTGTCCCTTGAAGTTTTGCTCTGGGCAGTCTGGTGTTCTGGACGTTTTGACTGGGCAAATGATGTTTAAAAATTATGAAACTTTCCAGTCTTAAAGTTCACCTCCCAAGCTTCAAAATGGACATATAATTTGTGCCATTTCGTTTTGGGAACTAGGAGTTATGGCTGTCCAAAGTTTGAGGTCGAAAATGAACACTGTTTTGGAACAGTCTTGAGTTTTGGAGACTTCTGTATTTATGTGGTGATTTCCAGTATTGGTCAATATTTTTCCTGTGTAGAGGACTTGAATAGCTTTCATTTGGCTTTGGGATCACCTCATTTCGATTTTTTGGGAATTAGTTATGATTTTTGGAATTTCAGCCAAGAAACTGGATTTTCTTGGCCATGGCCAGCGGATTCTGGGCCACGGTCCAAATGTTTCTGGGCAGTTTTTGGCGGCGGCCAACCCCCAAAAATCAGCATTTTGGACTTTTAAAAGGTGGTCTTTGGTCAAGTGTTTCCCAAGCCTTTAGGCATATGTTTAGGCTTTGATTAGCCACCTAAAAGTGTTAAATGATAACCAACATTAAGTATTTGTATGTTGAGGAATTGAGGAAGGGATTAACCTTATGTCCTTGCTTTGGTTATAGGGTTGATATTCGCCTTGATCGTGGTTCGGTATTCGTTTTGTTCGTGAGCAGCCAGAGCTGGAGGATACGTAGAAAGAGTGTAGGGAACTTACCTCTTTTGCATGCTTTGATATTTGTGTTTGTGTTTTGATGCATGTATTGCTTTGCTTGATTATGTGAAACATGTATGAATGATTGTAGCTCTGTTTCTAGTTATGCTATGGCCATGAGTATGTTGTTGAAACATTGAGCACACAGATATGTCATTGTGTGAGCATGAGTTAGATATTGCAAGCATGTCATGCATTAAACACATATCATACATGCATATAGGTATCTGTTTCCTACTGAGGTTCTCTAGAATCTCACCCTCCCCTACTAACCTTTTAGATAGGGTAGTAGATCGAGGATGGAGTAAGTAGCAAAGGGCGAAGAGGACTTCCTTCGGGTTGAAGATTCGGTAGTTGGTTATCATTATAGTTGGGATGTGTATTTGTATATTGGATGAGTATTGAGTATGCATGTATTCAAATAGGTTTGTGTAATCCCTATTTGAGGAGTTGTATGGGCTAATGTGCCCTATGATTGTTTAGCGAAGATATGAAACCCGGGATTACCGAGATGATTATGTTGTGCACTCTGATATTGGTATAAATGTGATTTATCTTCGCATAGTAATTGTATTCGAAATTTGAATATGAGACCAGGTGTATTATATTGCGAAAGGTATTTGTGAAAACCCTATCGTGAAGATGGGATTTTGAAATAGTTTTGTTTCTTATTGGTCTCTATTTCACTTTAAATCGCGTATTTCGGATATGATTACGGCAGGGGGTTACATTAAATGTGAAAGGGGTTACACTATGAGACTTCTTAATGAATACATTCCTTCTTCGGGATCTTACAATGATTCCCTTCTAAGTTTTTGGTTTTAATTACGGTATTAATATATTAATTAATAATAATAATTATATGTGAATGAATGATGCAGGAAAAGTCAAGCAACTTGATGGATAAGGCTAGCGATGCAACACAATCTGCAAAAGAATCCATCCAAGAGGTATTAATCAATTACATTAACATGTTTATGAATTAATTCCAAATATATAGATCGTTATTATAAATATAATATGATTTATTTTGTGTGTGTGTGTGTGTGTGTGATGGGGGTGTTTGTGTGTGTAGGGAGGTCAACATCTAAATGCAAAGGCACAAGGAGCTATTGATGCATTGAAGGATGCAACAGACGCCAAGTGAAGCTAACATTAATTAATTAATTAATGCGTGAAAGTTTGAATAATAATGTAATGATTTTCTTTAATTTGTGTCTTGATTATGATCACTTGATCCACAGCTAGGAGTTTCAAATTGAAGATCCCTTTTTCACTTGTAATTTCATCATTTTTTTGTCATAATCAAGACTTAATTTTGTTTTTTCATATTCATATATTTGTTCCCACTTCCTATGATCTCTAATCACCACAAATTTATTTTTGTGTGTATATGTATATGATCAAAATAAAACATCTTTTTTCATACTAGGCACGAAAGAGATAATATGTTAAAAGTATGAGTGATGCAATATATATATATATATATATATTATACTACTTCTGGAAAAAAAAGGAATATATTATATTATTATATAATTATTTACGGTATATAAATATACATTAGAATTGTTTTTTATCAGTTTTTATATTTTAAAAGCATGTTTTTCTTTTTTTCTTTTCCAATGCAATAGAAAAATTATGTTGAAAGAGCTACATACTCATAAATCTAAGGGTGTGTTTGGTTTGAGGGGAGGAGATGGAAGAAGGCCTCTTTCCTTCATTTGGTTTAAATTTTGAGGTGGGAGAGAAGCCAAAATTTTAGGTTACATTCAGGTCCGGTTTCACTCATTATCCATTTTCTCATCATCTCTCATAATCTCTAAATCATGTCCGTCCAATTAATCTGAAAGGTAAAAAATGAGCTAAGTCATCAAATTATCACTCATTTGACTTTTCTCTCCTCTTTCCAATCAACAGTCCAGATGGCTCCTCTTCCCAATCAACGGTTTAGATGGGCTCATGTGGGATGATGAGAAAATTAGATGATAAGAGGATATGCTTCCATTAAATTCCCTTCCCTCCCTTTATTTTGGGTTGCCTTAAATTGGGACCTGGCTTCCGTCCTTTTCTCTCAAAGAAAAGGATGGTCCTTTTCTCTCTGTGGGCCGTTCGATTGAGATCTCAACGGTTTAGATTTAATATATTATAAAAATATTATTATTATATTAATTTATTAAAAATATTATTATAAAAATATATTAAATCTGGACCGTTGACATCTCAATCGGACGGCCCACAGAGAGAAAAGGACCGTCCTTTTCTTTGAGAGAAAAGGACGGAAGCCATTTCCCTTAAATTGGGGGTTTTTGGAGGGAAGCTAAAGTTGTTTACAATTTTACCTTGATGAATATTTTGAAATTCTAATAATAACCCTACTAAAAATATAAAAGAACTCCTTCAGTTTCGTTAGTTTCCTTCTCCTCCGCGGATTGTCATAGCTTTCAGTCTTGTAGCTCTATGTAGAGCTTCCATAGCTCTGTTTTGTAGTCGACGTTTCTAGGTCGGCAATTCCAGTCCTTTCCTGATGGCCATTTGTTCCAGTTCTTGGGCCGGTGTTTGTGGGCCGTGGTCGACATTTTTGGTCCATTCACGGCAGCAATTTGTTGCAGTTCCTGGCCCACCGTTTCTAGTCCGTGGTAGCCATTTCCTCTCTGTTTGTGGCATCAATTTGGTGTGGTTTCTAGCCTGGCAGTTCTGGTCCTTGGTCTGCATTTTTGGGTCTGTACATAGAGTTGGTGTGTTGCGTTTCTGGTCTCTGCATACCATCACCATCCAACCTTCCTGGTTGTTAGCCTTCCATCATCCATGGGATTAAAACTAATGAATTTATTTCAAAACTTTTGATGGCTTAGACGTTCTAGGTTTGATGACCTCTCTGTTTTTTTTTGGCATTTGTTCATTGTACTTGCATGTTGATTCTATGCTTGGATGTCTCTAACTAAATCCTAATTTCCTAAGGTCATATTTCAGTATAATTTCTTGTCCATCTGACAAAATATATCTTGCATACCCATCAAGCAACAATTCAGGGAAAAAACTAAAGTACATCATAGCTCATTTCTTTTAGTACATGAAAAGCAACTTCAAAAGAAATGAACTCAATTTTAGTCCATGATAGGTGTAGTTGCTTGCGGCTGTTGTGCAATCCGCAACACATTAACAATAAAAGCAACTATTTATTTGATTTTTGCTGCTAAAATACTTCAATTAAAAACTCAATGAAATGGTTACCATTAATTAATTGGCATAGGACTTAGCTTTGTAGCTTAGGAGTTAATTTGTAATTAGTTGTAACTAGCTTGACTAGTTGCATTGAGAAGCTCCTACTGGGCTACTAGCACGTGTAACCCCACCTAAAATTCTCCTGTTCTGCTCTCAGTAGTTGGTAGTTAACCTTTTTCTAATTTTTTCCCCTAAATTTTGGTTTAGTTTTGGCCAGAGTTGCAATTTTTGTTAGGCAGCTGATTCTTTCATTTCAAGCAAAAATTAATTAAAGGCATAGGAAGCTACCAACAAATGGAAGAATAAAAACCTGAGAGAAATAAAAAGTGAAACATTAAATTAGAGTTTGAGTTAAACATGAGGGCAGAAAGAGGTAAAGAGAAAGTCAACATAAACAATAACATTATCCATAAAAATATATGTGGAATAAAGATAAGACATTCATTATTTATTGTATTTTCATTCTCAAATGTAATAGTATGCATATTCTATTTCACTCTTTTCTCTCAAATTTGACAACCCATATGCATTTGTCATAAAATAGAGCAGATTATACTTACAATTCTTTAAATATTGGAATGTCTACATGGCTCAATTCAAGGCAGAGAAACCTCCCCCTACATTTCAATAACCTGTTTAGGAAAAAAAGTGCTTATTGGCCATAAACTTCTGTTGATTGATAATTTTAGAAAGTGAAATTTACCTATAAGCTTCACTAAGAACTTTCTCTATTTGTGTAGCATTTCTAATCCCAAAAGCAGTGGTTGAGGCAATTAATAGAGGAGCTTATGCATTAATTCAAGGAAATTTGGTTTTACAAAAAGCTTCCACCACAAGGATGCAAGTGCCACAAATGTTAGGTGAAGAGCTTTGGAAAATTCTTGAAGAATGTGGATGTGATAGTGAAAGAATACTTGGCATATATTGCTTTCTCATGGGTGATATTGACAAGCTTAGGACATCAGTTCAATGTCCACCTTCAACTAGGAAACAAGTGATCATGAAGATGTTCTATTGTTTGCTTTAATTAGGTGCTGATGACTTATATATATTTTGGTTGATGCTCAAAAAATATAACTTTTAAGTATTAGTTATCACTTTTGAATATTTTGTTACATCCTTAAAATAGATATTTGAGCGTGTAGTGATGACTTGTTGGTATGTACACCTTTAACTATTTTGTTACATGCTCAAAATAGGCATTTGAGCATGTTGTAATCACTTGTTTATATGTATACTATTGAATATTTTGTCATCACTTCATAAAAGAAACATAGCTTTTTTTTAGCATTATTGACTTTTACAATTTTTAATGCTCAAATTAAAACTTGTTCATTCCATTACATTGACGAATTACATAGGGATATAAAATCTAGATGAAATCATGAGTTAAGAATGAGCATATGCAAAATTTAGATGAATAGAGTTTAAATAATCAAAAGTTCAACACTTCTATCCAAAAAGTAATGAATCAATGGGCAAAGTGAAGATGTTTATGGATAAAAGAAAAAAATAATAATTTGTGCTTATCAAACTTTGGTTTGCTGGTTAGAGCATGTTCACTTTACCTTACAAGTCATGGGTTCAATTGTGCATGCCTAAGCAATCGCTCTGTGATTGATGAATCATATCACAAAAAAAAATTTGTTAATTTAGCATTTTTAAAATATTTATTATATTAGTTATTGACAAAAATATCATTTTTATACATATATTACAATATTAATGTAATAATTTAATTTAAATCCAATTGTAAATTAATTTAAACAATCTATAATTATAAAAGCGCAAAGTAACATATAAAGATAAAATGGTCAATTAGTTATTAGCTCCCTTCCCCTCCCTTATTAAACCAAACAAAGGATCCCCTCCCCTCCCCTCCCCTCAAACCAAACACACCCTAAGGGCCTGTTTTGTTCAAAGGGAGGGGATGGAATAGGAGGGGATAGAAGGAAAGGATAGGGAGCCACCTTGTTGGATTTGGCTGGAGGGGGAGGAAAAGAAAGATTTTTTAATTATCCTTTGTTTGGTTCAAGAGGGGATGAGAGGGGAGATAATAATTAATTTTCTATTTACCCCTATATGTTAGCTTACATATTTTTGCTTATATAAATAATTTAAATTAGTTTTTTAAATGAAAATTATTTGAATTAGATTACACCTTAATATAAATTAAATAAATTATGAAAATTTAAATTTATTTTTCCAAGGTAACAAATTTATTTTAACTCACATTGTTGGAATTACTAAGACAATGATTGGTAAAAGAAAACAAAAAGATATTACAATTTTGTGTAAGAAGCATCATACTTTAATAACTTATTTAATAACATATTACAATTTTAGTCGAAACTTTGAAATCTCCAAAGTCCAGAGCATGTTTTTATTTTTGCTCAAGGGTATCAATGGAAATATTAAAAAGTAATGGGGGAAAAACAGTCACAATATTTTGCTTCCCTAAAAAACCCCCAAATTGGGAGGGAATAAAAATGAGTGAAGGGGAGGGATTTGGAGCCCCTCTTTTGGCCCCCCTGTAACCCCCTTCACGCTTAAGGCCGAGATTTAGTTCATAAACACGTAATTAATGTAGAATTAGAGACTTTAGATGATTTTGGGACTTAAACAAAATCAAACTTCTCAAAATCATGGCTTACAAAAACTTTTACAAAATCTGTTCATGACGGTCTCATATTCACATTTCAATACTAAATGGCCTGTACAAGTTGATTTCATTCACAAATATCATAGTATAAAGCAAATTCCCGACACACTCGGGTTCCATTCATTAATAAGGGTTTTACAAAGGCACAAAGCCCACAATTCATTACCCTTAACTTTGGGATTACACAAAACTATACTACCAATCCCAATATACACAATTGTTTCCCAAAAATATCCAAAAGATATACATGATAACCAATAACCTAAAATATACATATAAATCAGAGCTTTATCCACTCTTCGTCGCCCGCTTTCCCTTTGATCCTTCTGCCCTGTCTAAAACATGGTTTTTGGGAGAGTAAGATTCTAAGAAATCCCCGTAGTAACAAATCAATCATATAATGTACAATAATAATGCATGTAAGCAAATCATTAACCACAACAAGCAAATACAACGGCAGTTACAACGGTAATGGTTAGTATAACACATGTCATCCCTTACGATTGCTCACGCTGAATTGCTCACGTTGCATTGCATCACAGCAATCCACACAATACATTTCACCACAGCTGGGATTCACATAATGCATTTCATACACAAGCCATATAGGCAAGATACACACAGCCCACGGCTGGATTCACAAACGCCGCCCCACGGGTCGGATTCACAATATCCATGTCGATTACGACGGCAGTTCAACGGCTGACCTAGAGATGACCACCGTCAATCCCTACACGGCTCACGCTGACCTGCTCACGCCATAATGGACCATGGCACACATTTCACAAATTCAACAATAAGTTATGCATGCGAAAACATCATACATAATATGAGAGAAGAGTCACTACCTTGATCCTTCCGGGCGTACTCCGGCACCGGTCTCTCCCGCCTAGGGCAAATGTTGTATCCTAGAATCATGATTAGGGACGAAGAGTTATATTCTATTCCAAGACTTATTTAACTTGAAACACTTAAATTTGATTATCATAATTGACCCTTAAGAGGCCACAAATGCCTCTAACAAAGGCCCCAAAAGGTTGGGAAACAATAGGTTAGAGATCTCCTTTCAAAAACTCAAAGTGCCGG
This sequence comes from Inga oerstediana, assembly GCA_963210345.1. Lineage (NCBI taxonomy): Eukaryota > Viridiplantae > Streptophyta > Magnoliopsida > Fabales > Fabaceae > Inga > Inga oerstediana. Next base: position 71,353,654 of record OY723401.1, read on the forward strand.
AACACAGGGGTTGGCTGCGGCTAGCCCTTCCTTGGGCCGCGGCCAAAAATATGGTCAGAAGGCCACTAGCCACGGCCAGGAACTCATGGGCTGCGGCCAGAATCAGGCCAGAAAGGTTTGGGCCGCGGCCAGCCACCTTGGGCCACAACCAAGAAATCCCCTGATTCTTGGCTGAACTTCCAAAATTCATAACTAATCCTAGAAAAATCGAAACGGGGTGATTAAAAAGCCAAATGAAAGGTATATAAGTCCTCTTTCAAGGAAAAATATAGCCCATCACTGGAAATCACTACACAAATACAGAATCACCAAAAACTAAATACTACTCCAAAACAGAGTTCTGTTTCAATCCCAAACTTTGGACAACCATATCTCATAGAATACTAAACGAAATGACACAAAACATATGTCCATTTTGAAGCTTGGGATGTGAACTTTAAGGTTGGAAAGTTTCACTTTGGTTATTCAAAACGCTCGATCAAACTGACAGCAAAAAACAGAGCTCAAACAAGACAGATTTCCAACTTTTCCCAAGTGATCCAAATGAATCCAAAATCAACAACCAAGCTTATTCCCACAAAAAATCACTCAAGGAATCCAATGGAAATGTCAAAATCACCAAAATCCTATCCCATTATCATGCTTTGGTTTTGGGTAATATTAAATACTAAACTCTCAAATTCTCCAAAGTTAACAATTTCAAACCCAATCAATTCTATCTATCCAAAATGCATTCCAAACATACAAATTCCATATCAAACACATACCAAACTCCCAATGGCCCTCATTTTCGAAAATGGGTCCAAAATTCCAGAAATTCCAAGTTAATCCATTTGGCATAAAACATAGATAGATAGATAGGTCTCTCTCACCTTATCAACTTTCTCAAAGGGAGTTCTTGATTCACCACTTCCCAAAATTTTGTGTGATCACAAACCACAACCAATGGACAAGCTACAACCATAGAAATTTTGCTCTTAACTCAAGGATCAACTTTAATGAAGGGAGTTTGAGCAATAGAGATCATTTTCCTTACCTTTTTCAAGCTTTCTTCTTCCTCCTTTCACCTTCCATGGCTGACGAGAGAGAGAGCAAGAATGAGAGAGAGATGGTGAGATGGAGTGAGAGAGAAGATGAGAAATGATGATAATTCTCCCTCCCCCATGCTGCAGCCGAAATGGAGAAAGAGGAAGAAAGAGAAAATAATATTTTATCCCTCTTTTGACTTTTCTCCACAACACTCACTATACACACTTTTGCCACATGTCCACATGCCATTGGTTTACACAAAATATGTCACCAATTAACTTATCTAATCTCTCCATTAGCCATTTTAATCACACATCCCATTTTCTCTTAGTTAGTAATTAATTTCTCCCTTAATTACCAACTCATGGCCAATAATTCCATTCTTCCAATTTTTCCATTAATTATGACATATTAATTAATATTGCCATAAAACACATAATAATTCAATTTAAATTCATAATTATCCACAATAATCATGATTTGCCCTTAATCAAAAATTGGGATATTACACCCCTCCCGTGTAATTTTTCATACCAAACAAGGGAAGGGACTCATTTTTCACCCCCTCCCCTCCATCCCCTCCAACCAAACAGGCCCTAAGGGAAATGTCTATATAAAGCCCCTTAAAAAAAGGATAATCCTATATATTAAGTTGGAAAACTCAACAAATCTTAAATTGTGTATATGAATATTTGAATATTGGTTATTTTCCAATAATACGCATAACCCATTATCTAAAAAAAGAGAAACGGGAAGGCGCAGAGTGTAATACCCCGAATTTTGAGATTTGAGGCTAGAGAATAAGCCTGAAATAAGTGGACTGCTAAGCCTGGTTTAGCAGGATCCCAAATTTCGATTAAGGGTTAAGGACTCCAAAAGTGGAGGTGATTAGTGATATATAAACCCTTTTGGAGATTGTGACGTGAAAATGTGATTCGTATGTGTTTTGAGCAGCGCTGAAACCCTACATTTAAGTTTAATTATAGATTAACATCTAAATTGACTTAAAATAGAGGGAGGGTGCATTTTGTGATGGTATGGAAAGATATGATGTGTTTTGGTGGTGATTCAGGAGGAATTACCATAATTAGGGGCAAAACGGTAAAGTTATCGACCAATTGGTCAGTTACCGAAGAGGAAACTCATTGGTAGCTTCAAGATCAATGGTTGAGATTGATTTGTGTAGAGATCAAAGGGTGGAATCAAGTGTATGTGTGTGTATGTGAGCTCATGGAAGATGGATTAAGTGTATGACAAATGGCAATTTGTGGACCCTTGGAGTGGGTCAACATTTTCAAAGCTCATTACTCTCTTTTCTCTCTTTATTTGGTCGGCCAAGAGGCCCAAAAAACTGCTGTCTTCATCTTCATCTCCACTCCTTCTCTCTCTTCAAACTCCATGTTCGTCCATGAGGAGAAGGAAAGAGAAATTGAAAGGTGAGATTTTTGTTGGTTTGTGGTCCTCTAATGCTCTAATGTCCTTCTATAATATTGTTCATAGTGATGAGAGCTTTATTGCTATGGTTTTAGATTTGTGAAAGAAAGTGTTTGAGAGCTTGTGAAAATTTGAAAAGATGAAGAATCAATGAATTGGTTTGGGAAAGAGGAAGAGGTGAGTAACAGCTCTCTTTTGATCTATATATTGTGACTTTTGGTTGAGTTTTGGAAATTGTGGTTTTTGCCCTGATTTTGGTATAATTGTGAAATGGATGAATTGGGTTGTGTATTGTGGTGGTTTTAATGCCATATTGTGTTTTGGTATCATTGGAATTGATTTGGAATGTGAAATGGGAAGAATTGCAAAAAATTGAAATTATGTCTAGTGTGAATTCTATTATAAGTAGTCTGTTTGTGTGGACATTTTGACTAGGCAAATGGTGTCTAAAAATTTTGAAACTTTCTGGTCTTAAAGTTCACATTCCAAGTTTCAAAATAGACAAATAAATTGTGTCATTTCGTTTTGTGATATGGGAGTTCTGGTTGTCCAAAATTTGATGTCAAAACTGGACTCTGTTTTGGGGAAGTAGTGAATTTTGTGTAATTCTGGAATTGTGTGATGATTTCTGGTAATGTTCCATATTTTTCCAATGAAGAGGACTTAAATACCTTTCATTTGGCTTTGGAATCACCTTATTTTGATTTTTCTAGAATTAGCTTTGATTTTTGGAAGTTCAGCCAATAAATAGGATTTTCTTGGCCACGGCCATCGGATTTTGGGCCGCGACCTAAATGTTTCTGACCTGTTTTTGGCCACGGCCAATGGATTCTTGGGCCGCGGCCAACCCCCAAAAATGACGTTTTGGACTTCCAAAGATGGTCTTTGGTCAAGTGTTTTCCCAACCCTTTAGGCATATGTTTAGGCTTTGAGTAGCCACCTAAAAGTTGTGAATGGTAACCAACTTTAAGTGTTATGATGTAAGAATTTGGAATAGAGAATAACCTTATGTCCTTGCTTTGGTTATAGGGTTGATGTTCACCCTAATCGTGGTTCGATATTCGTTTGATCGTGAGTAAGCTGTGTTTGAGCACACGTGGAAGAACAAGTGTAGGGAACTTACCTTTCTTGCATGTATTTGATATTTGCATTGGTGTATTGATGCATGTGATTGCTTTGCATGATTATGTGTGATACATAGAATGTTTGACGCTATGTTTCTGTTTATGCTATGGCCATAAGTATGTTGTTTGAAATATTGAGCTTGCAGATGTGACATTGTGTGAGCATTAGTTATGTAATGCAAGCATGTCATGCATTAAATATTTATCATACATGCATATTGGTATTATTTTCCTACTAAGATTCTCTTGAATCTCACCCTTTCCTACCAACAATTTAGATAGGGTAAGAGCCTCGAGGGGACAAGCAACCAGGGGCGATGAAGACCCCCCTATGGTATTTGATTTGGTAGTTGGTTATCAATGTTGGTTGGGATTATTGTATATATTTCAGATATGTATTTGGGATGTATATTTGGATGTGTATTTGAAAGGATATTGAGTAATCCCCATATGAGAAATTGTATATGGGCGTATGTGCCCTTTGTAAACCCTTTTTAAAGATATGAACTCAGTATTGCTGGTAATTATGTTGTGCACTCTGAGATTTATAATGAATGTGATTTATCTGCGTATAGTAATTGTATTTAAAATGTGAATATGAGACCAAGTTAAAGTGATTTTGAAAAGCATTTGTGAAAACCCTATCGAGAAGATGGGATTTTAAATGATTTTTGTTTATCCGACGGTCTCTAATTCATTTTAATCATATATTTCAGATATAATTACGGAGGGGGTTACACAGAGAGAGTTGAATGTCAAACACAACCCATTGTCACTCTCGTGTATGCCTTGGGGAGTGTATGACACTATAAGAAGGTACCACTTTCGCTACCATGAGAAGCCGCCATTGTCACTGCCATGAGAGACCCTATTGACGCTGTGAGAGCCTCCAATGGTGCCATAAGAAGCCTCCATTGTCACTATGAGGAACCATGTTTGTGCTAAAAAGTCAGGTATAAATTTCTTTAGGTTAAACGCCTTAACTATCCCGGAAGTATTAGTTGAAGGGCATGGAACACCTGGAAGTTATCGGTGGGCCAAAAATACCCCGAAAGTATTAAAAACAAGGCTAATCAAACAACCCAGATAAAAACCACACTATTGTCGTCCACGGTGGAAATTTATTACATGTATGCATTACAAGGTGGATCAATCATCTACGTCGTTCATGTTGTGGACCCTAAATTAATTTAAATAGGGAAAAAAGTGGACGAACTCCAATTCTCTGACAAAAGTGACTCCACTTATTAGAGTGCATCAATGGCCACAGATGGGGGGCGATAAGAGGAAGGCAGAGGTTGGCGTTTCTCAGAGGTTGTAGGGGAGAGAGTGAAAATGATGGTCCGTTGAAGGTTTGTCCTTGTGGCGCGGTATGCGCTCTTCGCACTTCTTGGACAGAGCTAAACCCAAGGAGGAGGTTCTATGGGTGCTGAAATTATCACCAGGTATGAATTTTTATAGTTTGTGGATGCTGGTTTTGTTTTATTATGAGCAATGTTGTGGAACTTTTATAGATTTTGTGCTTGAAATTTACAAGGAGGGGTTGTGGGTATTTTCATTGGCTGGATGATGAAATTGGAGATAGGCTGGCAGAGGTTATAAATGACCTTCTTGGTCATATTGATAGGCTATACGAGGAGAATTTGAGATTTAAGAGTAGAGGGGAAGAAATTGAGATCAGTTTAATAGTTGCAGAGATGAAGAAGAATGAGAGGAGGTTGAAATTTGAAATGGCTGCATTTGTGGCAACTTGGGTGTTTATATTTGTTTACAATTTATGTTGTTAGATGATGCCAATATATGTTTGTCCGATAATGATACTGATGACAAGAGTTCATTATAACTTGTTTTTTGTTATGGAAATGGATGAAATATTTCTCAATTTGGATGTACTTGATTTTGTATATGGTAAAAAGTGTTTGCAGCTGTGGAAACAAAGTAATATTGGCAGAAAGTGTAGCTTGTCACTTTTTTTTAACTTGTGACTCTCTGTTAGTCATATTGGTAGAAGGTGTTTGCAGCTGTGGAAACAAAGTAATGAGCTATATCCTATGTTGTACAAATTAATTCAGAAGAGCAAGATGGCATGATGGAATGAGTAAGGAATTTGGGAACAAAATGAGAAACATAAGATGGCACAATCATCTCATAAAGTGCTCATAAAGATAAACAATTCTTTTGTAACATACATCAAATCAATTTGTCATTGTACAAATCAATTAATGTTATTGTGAGAACAATGATAAATCGATTTATGTCATTATGCAAATCAATTTATGTCATTATAAAAATTGATTTATGTCATTGTCTCTATTTTATCACTTGTCTTTATTTTATATGCGTACAAGGTTTATCACTTAAAGAAGTGATAAATCAATTTACGATATAGGCAAATCAATTTATGTCATTGGGACAATAGTGATAAATCGATTAATGTCATTGTGATAATAATGATAAATTGATTTACGAAATAGGCAAATCGATTTATGTTATTGCGACAACAATGATAAATCGATTTATGTCATTGTACAAATTAGTTTGTCATTGTGAAAATCGATTTATGTCATTGTCTCTATTTTATGTCCGTTACAAGGTTTATCACTTAAAGAAGTGGTAAATCAATTTTATCACTTAAAGAAGTGGTAAATCAATTTATGTCATTGTGACAACAATGATAAATCGATTTACGATATAGGAAAATCGATTTATGTCATTATGAAGACAATAATAAATCAATTAATGTCATTGTGAAAATTGATTTACGGCATTATGAAAATCAATTTATCACTTATGTTTTATATCCATAAGTGCACATCATATATATTACCTTCAATTCCATAAGAGGTTGCCACTACTTTCATTACAACAAGCTCTACCTGTTTCAACTACATTGATCTAATATAAAACCCCTACATTTTAACTAAAGCTAACATTACAAAATACTTGACTTATAATTAAGAAAATGCTTGACATGGTTGTTCCAAAACATTAAACATCCTGTCAAATTGAAGTTAAGTGGTCCCATACACAAAAATTCCTAATGTCTTTCTCTTCTTGTCGGTTGAAACTGGCTAGACTGGTTAAAGCTGGTAAAACCAGTGATTCAACTGGTTGGACCGATTTCATTTTTTTATTTTTTAATTATTATTTTATGCTATTTTTTAGGGAAAAATGAAGATTGAAGACTAAAATAAAGAGAAAAATAGGTAAAGAAAGAAAAAATCTAAAAAAATGAAGAAGATAATAAAAAAATTATTTAAAAGGATATAACAATTATAGGAAATGAGATATCATTACATAAATACAGACATTATAACAAATAGTAATCAATTTTAAGCATTTTTTTTTCTAAAAATCTTTTTTTTTATCTACAGAAGTTTAAAAATATATTAATATATATATATATATATATTATCACTAATAAATTATAATATTTTAATATGATCGGTTCAATAACTGATTAAATCTTGATTGATCTATTAACCCTTACATGTGTCGGGTTATTAATATTTTAATATTAAGCCTTGTAGCCTCGTGGCTTACTGGTTTGGTCGTTCCACCCTTAACTGGTCAGTCGCGGGTTCGAACAGGCACAGAGAATCAGAATATATTAATATTAATCTTCATTTTTACCTGTATGATCTGAAACAGAGTGTCGGGTTATTAATATTTTAATATTAAGCCTTGTAGCCTCGTGGCTTACTGGTTTGGTCGTTCCACCCTTAACTGGTCAGTCGCGGGTTCGAACAGGCACAGAGAATCAGAATATATTAATATTAATCTTCATTTTTACCTGTATGATCTGAAACAGAGTGAGTCTTCTCCGGCGCTACTTCCCTGCTTCGATCGGGCTTCTCCTTCGTCTTCACCAGGTAAGTCCGTCTTCTTTTCTTCTTCCCTTCTACTTTTCCTCTTGTATTTTTTTTTTAACTTTTTTTGTACCATTTGGAGCTCTGGAATTCAAGGGTTGTGGTGTCTTCTTTTTGTTTTTGGACCCATTTGGTGCAAGAGCTAGCTATTCTATGTTGTTGGCATGTTACAAATTTGCAGAGTATACGATCAGATTCATATGCTTTTTATATTCTTTTCGCTGATGTTCAGTTGAAGTGGAAGATGTCCACTATAGCCACTGTATTATTCTTGTATGGTATTGGAACAATTCCTCATTTAATTACAGGGACATTTTCCTCTTAATACGATGTTCTTTATGCTGACTCTGTTTGTTGGAGTATCAATGATTCTTAGATGTTAAATTCTCCGACATTTCATAGCATTATATGATTCTCTGGCGGCCTGGAATGCTTTCAGAACCAATACCAGATGGTTTTCCTTCAGTCATTCCCGTGAGGATCTATTCATATATTTTCTTCTTGGTGTAGATATTTGGTTGCTTTTTGCCAGCATTTCCTGTGATGATTTTTCCCTTTTTGGCGTATGATTGTTGCTGGAAGTAATACATGCAGATAATATTTAATAATGTTGCAATGGAGTTTTGCACTTGATTGCCTTTCCTTGCCTTTTCTTTTTTTCACAATTTTGCTTCCTGGTTTTGATGAAATTTATTTCAAAAGTACTGTCTACAGAACTCTTATTGTTAGTTTTTATTTTTTTGCTTTCTTTGCAGTTTTCAATCTTTTGAATAAACTTCTTGCATGAAGCATCTTGACTGCTCATGTTTTAAAATTCTAAATAAACATGCTTGCAGTTCGCTTGCTTTTTTAATGCTTACATAAACCTGTTTCACTATGGTTATAAATATGACGACTTCGATGGATAATGTATTGTAGATTTCAGGACAAGTATGATTTCATTTTCGCAAGCTCTGTAATTGCAATTGCATGATTTGCAACTTGATTTGTGTAATTCAAGTTGATTTGTCTTTCTGTCAATATGGATTGCTGGAATATTGAAATGATGCTGGAAGTCTGGAACAGTGCAATTTGAGTTGAAAATCAGGAATTGTGACCATACCCCTGATATGAAATACTAGTAATTTTTCTTCTGTTAAGAAAATACTGGAGTGCAGAACAATGTTGTGTTAAAGTTTTGACATATATCAATTATAATAGAAGTAATCCTCATATTGTGTTATGGATTGATCAAGAAATAGAAAGAGAGTAGAGAGAAGAAACAGAGAAGAGAGCAGGAGAGAAGAGAAACAGTGAAGAGAGTTTGAAACTCAGAAATATTATTGAAACAAATCAGATGATGGATACTTCTCATAGGAGGCATAAGAGGTATTTATAGTATCCCCTCTCACTTAACTACCGCCTCTTATTCTTATCCCTATAGTAACTAACGGCTCTATTTACTAACTAACGGCCTAACTAGCCGTTAACTCCTATTTATATATTACATAACATATTGCTTCTTCCTACAAGATGTTATCTTTATGAATTAATCCAGCTTGGATAAGCCTTTTTCTCAAAACGTAACTGCTCTTGTCATTTTTCCTTTAAAGTTTTGACATATATCAATTATCAGATATTTTTTAATGCATGAATATATTTGAAGCTGCTAATTATTATCGAGTTAAATTTTCTCTGAACATTTGTGGCAGCAGTATTTAGTTTATCTAATTGTGATATATGAGTCACACACAGCATATGTAATGCTTGTTTATTGTACTTCTTACACAGTATTTATTTAGGATTCCCCTTTCTTAGAATGGAAGTCCCAGAAAATTGAAGATGGATGTATAATAGAAGCAATGGGAATACTAAATAGATGATTGAAGGGAGGACATTGGAGAAACAATATGTTTTAAATGGAAGTTAGTATGGTTGAAGTTGCTACTAGAAGGATTAAATGAGATGTTAGAATATCTGCACTTACCGTGTTGAAGTTTAAATAGGAGTGGCTAGCTTACTTCTTCAGGGACCCAATGTGTCTGTAATTGTTAATTCCGTTATGTACAATTGATATCCCAAGCCTACTAATGGCTAACACTTATCATAATTCATGGTTAGGGATCAATAAGACATGAAGACACAGTCAGGTTAGTAGATATTTACACTTTGATGGGGTCACTTTAAAACATACATCCAAGAGGAAGAAACAGGCAAAAGGAACATATGCTTTTTAATAGTTAAGGGCTTGACTTCAATCTTATTCCTGTTTTTGTGTAGCTGCAGACCTACCACACTTTAGTAGTACTTTAGACCTGTAATATGTCCTAGGTTGCTTTGGGTCATGTGCTGACCACTTTGTTTGCCTATTTAGCAGTGTAAGAGGCATGTCTTATTATGTAGAGAGTGAATGGTGAGGAGAGTGCTAGCCTCCCAAATGCTAGGTCTTTTGTTGTAATTGCTGTTTGAATATCAAATTCTAACTTCCTTCTCCCGCTGAGGAGGAAGGGTTGCTTTATTATCAATCAGAATCATCAATTATATATTAATTTTTTTATTCAGATTAGATAAGGGGGTTTATCGTTTAGCTTGCATGCTTCTTTTTATCTAGAATTTCATCAAAAAAATATTGATCTAAATGAAGAGCATTTAAAGCTTCATTAAGATATTGGGCCCAAAAACACTGATTTATTGTTAAAAATACGTTTTCACTTTTCACGGAATGGAAATATAAACTGAGTTATGAGTTCTCTTCTTCTCAGTCAACAGCTAAAAGTGTAGTTATATGGCTTTGATTTTTAGCCTCTGATTTCTTTTACTTTCTTTTGATAGATTTCCAAGTTGAGAATTATGAATCAGATGTTAATGTGTCCCAACATGCCACATCTTCCCGAAGAAATCATCCTAAATATTCTCAAACGACTTCCGGTGAGATCCCTAATCAGATTTCAATGTGTCTGCAAGCATTGGAAAAATCTCATCAAGTCCCCATCTCCATCTTTCATCACTGAAAACCTCCGTCACTCCACTCATCAAAACCCTTCACTTCTTCTTTGTAAACATAACATACAGAATAGAAGATATGGTCCTTTGCAATTTAGTTTGATTGATTGTGAGATGCATGTCCGTGAAGTTCAAAACCCACCTTTACTCAATTGTGAGTCGGAAGCTTGGATCGTTGGTTCCTGCAATGGCTTGGTCTGTGTTGGAATCATTAAGGATGACATATCTGACTTTTTATTGTGGAATCTTGTTATTGGAGAGGTCAGACAAATCCGTAGAAAAAAAAATTGCAAACTTAGTGAGTTGGATCCCACCGGATTTGGTTTCAGTGCAATTGTTAATGATTATAAAATAGTGCGAGCATATGGTGATCTGATAATTGGCCCGGTTGAAGCATATTCGTTAAGCACAGGTTTATGGAAGGAAGTAGAATTTGGAAGTTTGGGGGGTGTAAGGCCTATTGGTGATTCTGTCACTGCCAATGGATGTATCTTTTGGGTGGGTCTAAATTTAGAGGTCGCAGATCATTGCTATTGGATAGTTTCATTTGACATAGCCAAGGAAGTGTTTGCATTACTATTAGGGCCTCCCCAATTGCATAATTCAAGATCTGACTTTACTTTGTCTGTGCATGACAATAAGCTTGCTATACTTTCTCACTCTAAAATTGGTCACTTTCCGGAATATAAATATTCCTTGATCGATTTGTGGGTGTTAGAGGAGGGTATAGGTTTATATACGAACAGATGGAGTTGGACTAAAGTATATACCTGCCCTTCCACGGTCCATTTTCCTCATACTATGCTTCCTCGTACTATTTGGAGGAATGATATTGTCTGCTGTCTGTATCCAAATGAAAGTGGTGGCGAACGTGTGAATGATAAAGAAATAGATTGGCAATTTTTTGTCAATATCATTACCAATGAAGGTAAGATGTTTGCTATCCCTGGAGGCCCCTATTTGAATGTTGCCAATTATGTGGACAGTCTTGTACCGGTTGGTAGCATTCCCTTTGAAGAACCTTGATTATCAAGGTGAATTATTACAATGCAAATTTACTTTTATTTAAACATTTTGATGGAAATTAATCTGTCATTTTAGATCAATGATAGATTTTGATACTTCGATATATTATGTAATATCAGGTTGCTCACTCTACCACTATGCACAAGAAAATTGTACTCCCCCCATTGTTGGGTGATTCCAGGAATATTTGTGATCCATGTTTTTTGGAACTGTCACAATTACAATGAACTTTTAGCAATGCATTAAAAATCGGACCGGACCAGACTGGCCGGTTTAGACTGAAAACTGGTGAACCGGTCGCCGGACTGGTCCGGTTGAGGTCAAAAAACCGGGGTTTAACTGACCCGGTCCGACCCAGGGTGACTTGTGGTGAACCGGTTTGCCCCTTTTTTTTATTTTTTTTTATTTTTTAAAATTTTTTATATCCCAAACGACATTATTTTGTCTTTTTTTCAAATTATTTATTTGAAATTTTTTGATTTGCAAGGAGTTTTAAAAGTATTGTGGAATATTTTTGCTGTTTTGCATTGGTCGGAGTAAAGTCCTTATATACTTAATGATACTTTGTGGGTATTAGGTTTATAAGGTTATATTTGACTATTGGTTGGGAAAAAAAAACTCTTATGTAGTTTTTTAAATGGTATACTTGAACATTTAAATTATATATATATTTTTTAATTAACCCCGATTTGACTCCCGGTCTGAACCATTGTCCCTTAACCCAATGTCTCGACTGGTTCAATATCCGATCCGGTTTTCAGTACCTCTTTTAGTCGTCACTGCAACACAGAAATTAAAGAAGGGATAAAACAACTATTTTTTTATTTGAACGGCAACAACTATTGACATTAAGTGCAATACTTCGTTGACATAAATTTGTCTCGCAGGTGAGGCATGTGTTTGATGATAGTCATTTATCAAGCTTAAGTTTCTTATTTGCAAAGTTCATATATCCTTTTTATTCTGGTGACCATGAATTCATAATGAAGATCCCTTGTAAATAGCATACTATTAACACAGTTTTGAAAAGTTTGACTCATGACTTCGTAGAGTTTTATTTTATTTTATTTTATTTTATTAGCTTGATGTTTTTATGGTATATAACTGACTTTATGAATAATTGTCGGCATGATAGGGTATTGATTCATTATATTCTGTATACTAATATATCCTACAATATGAAATACAATAGATCCTAAGCTGACTTTTTTTTCTGAGAGATTAAGGAAGTAAAATAAAATACTTATTCTTGATATATGTTGTGGATTATATATCGGTTTATAAGTCAAACAAGTTAACTTAGAGAAAAATGGTAAATATAAATATTTTAATTTAATTTATTTAGTTTCTTTGATCTCTCTATCAAAAGTCAACTAGCTCTTATAGTAAGGAGTTTGCTTCTAATTTTAAAATTATTCAAGAAAGCCGTTATGATGGGGACACGATTATGGAATTTTTATCAACTTTATTCTATTCTCTTCAAATTTTTGGAGTTGCAATTTGCAAACACAGTTCCTGAAAAATGGTGCTCATTAATGGTGATGTTTGTGACGCAAAGAGTTCTTGCAATTCATTGACAATGTAATTCAGAGAGCACCCAATTAATTAAAAAAAATAGTTGAAGCAAGATAAAGTACCGTAAATATAGGAGTGATATAACTAATTTATAGAGATTAAAAAAAGGATAAAGTGTATTCGGCATCTAAAGTATTTCTAAGAGTGATATAACTAATTTATAGAGATTAAAAAAAGGATAAGGTGTATTCGGCATCTAAAGTATTTCTTTCATGTAAATCCAGGATTATAAAATATTTTGTGGTGTACTCAGCACACTTGAAGTAATTTCTTAGGTGTGTCTATCATCCAGCACCCTAAATTATCTATTATTTTTTGTATATCTAACACTCTAAATTGTTCAGTACAAAATTGCACAAAAAAAGTATTTCAGGATAATGAATACACCTAAAAAAATACTTAAAGGGTATTGGTTGTACCAAAAAATACTTTAAAGAATTGAATGCACCTAGAACAAATATTTTAAAGTGTTGGAAGCACCTTAATCTTAAAAAATTAATTATTTATAAAAAATAAGTGTTGATTTCTCTAGAAGTATCCTTTTTTTTTTTTTTGGATTAAAAACTACTCTAGCCCTTAATATAAGAATTAATTGTGAATTGAATTTAGTCATAAATATAACATCCAATCCACTTCGTATCCCTAATTGAAACTATAAATCATATAACTAAATTAATTCAAGTTTCTAGGTAAGCATACCTAAATTTTTGTCTTGTTTTACATATGTGAACAGATATGTAAAGGTTGAAGAAAAAGTTTTCTTAGCTGAATTAATCAGATGGAGAGTTACGAAATTTTTATATAAATAGCTGATAAAATTAATTAATTTCCCAAACTCTGAAAATGAAATCCAAAAGTATAGAATTATAGCCGTAATCTTCCTTTATGTAGATTCTATGTTATAAAATTAGAATTAAAATATACTCTCTCCGGTTCTTTTTATAAGCAACTGTTATCCTCATCGAGCAAAACAAATTAGCGGTTAAGATTAGTCAAAAACAATAAATGTGTCAAAAATGTCATGTTTCTTTCAAATATGCCCCTATTTATGAAATGAGTATAAGAGAGAGAATTAGTAACAAATATGAGAAAGTATGAGTATAAAATATAAAAGAGAATGAGTAATAAATAATTAAATAAAAGAGAATTAGTGGTGAGTGGGGGGTAATTAATATAAATATATATATTTAATAGGAGTAAAAAAGAAAAAAAAAAGTAGTTTAAATTTTGTGACACAAGGAGAAAGTTACTTACAAAAAGGACCAGTACCAAGAGAGAAAGTTTCTTATAAAAAGAACTTGAGAGAGTAATTTGATTAAAGATAATAATGGTGGGGAATCATGAATTCATGATTGATATATAAAAAAAAACGTACAATATTTTTAAATAAGGAGTTCATTTTATTAATAACATATGAACATTTTTTTATAAAAAAAAAAACTTATAATATATGTCACCATAAAAAATACCTATTTTTTAATAAATATATTAATTATAAATTTGACTATATTGGTTTGAAACGATTAATAGAAGGACTACATACTCCATGGAAAGCTCACCTGCTTTCTCAAGCCTCTTGAATACAATTGATCAAATATGTTCTCTTTGCTTTGGATCTTCATATTATGTTTTGTGTATCCTTAGTCCTTACCAAGCATGTTTGTGATGCTACTGACTCTCAGTGCTTCAATTTCTCTTGGGGAAATCTTGGAGACAAGAAAAAAAATGCATCTTGTTAGAAAAGAAAAACTCTTCTTACCAATTGAAGAAGTCGACTAGCTTATTTGATTAACAAATCTCTCATAGCTAAGTACTCCCTCCGGTCCTAAATATAGGACATAGTTTATAGTGTAAATACACTACAAACTATGTCCAATATTTAGGACCGGAGGTAGTAACAAATCTCTTGCATGTACTTTGAAGGCTAAATATTCAAATTTGTCGCAAGCTCCTATCCTTAAAAGGCCATATAACTCTTCATGGATTTGGAAAGGAATATTGAATCATACAGATCTAATAACTAATCATTTTCAATGGATTGTTGGAATAGGGTCTTCTATAATACTATTCAATATTATAGACAGTTGATTAGATCTTTATTGCTTGTTTGAAAATTGCTTCATAATTAGCCTTGCCTTCATGATGTGATACACTCTGTTCACATCCTCTAAATGTGTTTATTGTATTATGATTTTTTAAATTTGTAAAAAAACTGAATTATCTCTTCAACTTTTTCTTTTTTCAAATTAAACTTCATCTTCTTATTAATGTATTTTTTTCTCAGGTTTTATTTTTCTTGTTTTCACTCTTCCACTTTTATCATCTACATATTTAGTGTTTGATTATTTAATACTAATGGTACAAAAAATAATTTTTTTGCCAAAATAGTAACAATAAGAATTGAAAGGTTTTTTTTTTGTATGAATATAATCAAAACTTGGGTTCGAAATTTTATGATATAATGAAAAAAAACCGAATGATTACCTGATTACTTATATTGAGAAAAACTCTATGTTATATAATTATTTAACATATAATATTATTGGGTTAGATTTTATCATCGAGATCAATTATGAGTTGCTTTTTTTTTTTTTTTGCCATATAATTATGAGTTGCTCTTCCAACATATTTTTGACTGTATTGGAAATAAAAAAGAATCATATTTTCAAAATATAAAAACTGACAAAAAATTGATAATGTATATATTTTCATACCTTCAATAATACTACTATTACACACACACTCATCACTTATATTTTTAACATATTGTCTGGCAAAAAAAAAAAAAAAACAGAGAGAGAGAGAGACAATATATTGGAAGTAGGAACACACACACACACATGATAGGTCTTGAATATTAAGGCTGATAATTCCGAACAATATACTGGATCGGATCTGAAAATTTTGGTCACTGCAAACTCAAAAATTAAGATTTGACCATCACAAAAAAAAAAAAGCGATGAAATTACAAGTGAAAAAGAAGTTGTGAAATCATCAAGAGACAGAACTTCATATCGTATTATTCGAAATTTCATGCATTAATTAATTAATTAATGTTAGCTTCACTTGGTGCCTGTTGCATCCTTCACTGCATCAACAGCTCCTTGTGCCTTTGCCTTTAGCTGTTGACCATCCTACACACACGCACACATCCAAATTAATCACGCACTCGTATTTATGATATATATATATATATATTTGGAACTAATTCAGAGTATTTACATATATACCTCTTGAATGGATTCTTTTGCAGATTGTGCTGCATCGCTAGCCTTATCCATCAAGTTGCTTGACGTCGACTGCAAACCAAGGATGGCCAGGCCCCGGTTCCCAGGGTTAGAGTATTCCCTATTATAAGCCTACTCAGATCAGAACTCAACTAGTTGATTCTCCTTTTCCTACATGATTAATATATTCACACATAATAATTATTATTAATAACATGTTAATACTGTAATTAAAACACCGGAAACTTTGAAGGGTAATAGGCAGATTAATTATGGGAAAATCATCATTACGAGGTTCTAAAGAATTCGGAAAAGAATGTCTCTATTGATCTCTCTCTCTTTATTAAATTTCTCCATCATTAGATCAAGTTTCAATGGTTGAAGTTTAATACTAAATAAAAATATTATTAAACATTAACTAAAACATTAAATAAATAGTATTAAAATATTAATCATTGAAACTTGATATAATAGTAAAGACATTCAATAAAGAGGAAATGGAGAGAGAAATCAATGGAAACATTCTTTTCCATAAAGAATTATGATTGTAATCACCAGAGCATCTTACAACAAGTGATAGATAACAATATGTAATGACAAGTTCTAATATAAGAAATAACAAGTCATTTATATTGCTCCCTTGTTATTGAAATAGAAAACATTGTAGTGATTACATTCTTTTATTGAAATCAATTGCATAGTATTTTCTCATTAATTGTTAGGGAAGAAAATGAATGAATCTAAGTACGTACCTGAGCCTGGCCCTTGGCTTATCCGGCGTTGTAGCTTGCCTTGTTGGAGTCCGTTTTATTGAGAAAATATATTAACTCTGTGATGAGCTTTAGTGAAACAATTAATCAAGATAATCATTTTGGTTACCAATGGAGTCCCAGACATGCTAAAAATCTCAACAATCACAAACAAGAGAGGCCACTGATATGAAATTCTCTCATCTCTCTATATTTAATTCAGATAATATCTTAAAGGCGTCTGCATATCTGACTGTTTGTACACTTCAAACATTCACCTTGTGAATTCATATTCTCAAGCTGACAAAGCCAAATATGAAAAAGGAAATTTTAAGTGATATAATTTTTTTTCCTCACAAGCCGTTTATGTGAACTTCTCAAGAAATTGCCAATTGAATAGAAGTTGTAGATTGAATAAGTAAAAGTTGATCGATGGTATCACATAGTTCTGTAGCAGGGCAATGATGCAGAAACCATTTCGAACTTCCCATTCTCTGCCAGATTCAAAGGACTGTTCTTCGCTTGTTGCAGCAGCAGTTTCAGAAAAATTAACCAGATCTGATAAAAGTTGAAGTTCACAGCATGACGTTGCTTTCCTCATGATTGTAAACTTTTATGGGCATTTGAGGGGCTAGAACTAATAAGTCCATTCACAGAACGATCCAGGATATCTTTGAATCTGGCAGTAGAATCTTTAACCTTATCTTCACGACTTAGTTCATGATTTTTATTAAGCATTTGCTGTCTATAACTTGAATAGACTTTTTCAGCCTTGATGTTCCCAAACAAGATTTCGGCGGCTCTGTTCTTGACAAGGATCGGCATGTAATCTGATTCATCCCACAAATATAGCTGCCGAAAAGTGTCCCTATCAGATAAGTTGATACGACTAATAACGAAAATAACAAATAATTTGACAACCAGATAAATAACATAATGTGATTTCGTGACTATAAAACATGAAAGACAAGCAAATATTATCAAGTATCCGAAATTTTAAGAGCTTGGGAGACAGAAAATTGGTTGGTTTGGCTAGCAGATTACTTTTTTTAATTTGTTTTGAAAATGAAACCGAGTACAAGCATGTGAAACCCTCAATGACAAGAAGCCTCTTCATTAGCGATTAAAGCTGACAATAATCCAATGCAGCGCATAAAATAATCCTAAGTGCTACTTTAGTAGTGACAATCAGAGAGTAGGAAGGAATATGAACAAATTTTTACCATGAAAGGCCTGTATATCAAACATACTGCATGAAGGCGACTTGAGCTTTTTGAACAAATCAGTGGAATAGCATTCTGATCATATCTGAAAAAAAGGACAGGATCATAATAATCATGGTGGTAGCCACGGGAATAAGGCTAAAGACTTTATTTTCTAAATTCATACTCTGAACCCATGGGTGAACCACCTAGCTGACAGCCAGTGCAAATGAGATCTTCTGCCAAGTTATTATCCCCAGGTTTGTAAACTCTCCTGCTAAGGAAAATCTTCTCTTTCTCAGTGTCACCAAGATTCATTGTGCTCACTTGTAGAAAAATTTCACCAATGAATGCACTGACTATAGTAGTGCTGCAAGATGATGTCAGTTGAGATACTTCTGAGAGTGAAAAACAGTGTGTAGGAATTTGCTCTTCCAGCAATTTCCAGTTTTTAGGCAGATGGCCTTTTTGCTGAGCATATCACAATTAATATTATTCAGAACATAAAAATCAGGGCAGCATGAGATGAAGCACATTGACCAAAATAGCGTTAGCAAATGAATAATGTGAAGGAGTCAACTTATAAAGAAATTAAACCTACAATATGACATGAAGGGAGACCACAGTCATACCTAGAATTGAACCTTACATTTATTTTTTTTCCTCTTTGGAGTTTTGTTGCCCTTCAATAAACTGTATATCTATACCATTATCATGACTTAATTGCTTTCTATAGATGTCCAATTTCTTACTCCCGAGGGCACACAATGTATGATAAAGCAATTGACGTAAGTGTTGTGTCTAAGAGTTCACGTGTCCTACAAGCACATAGAACCCGTCTATTCTTAACCCTTTAAGAACCGTAGGCAGAATAGGGCAGATTGATTAAGTGCACTTGACTAGAGAAGAATCAGAATCTCAGTTATAGACTTAACGAAAAACAAGGGGGCTAAAGAGAAGAGATACATCATGTCATGACTTGATGGCAACGCTATCAGTGGAATGAAAGGAAATGCTGTTTGCAAATCATATAGACTTAGAGAAAATCAAATAAGTTATGACAGTACTTGATTAGAGTTTGCATTACATATATTAGGTCTAGACTTCTGCACCCACTTTATGACCTTCCTAAGTTTGTCCTTACTTGTTATCCCAACACGACATCCTGCTACCAATTCTTCTATATACACTGGTAAACATTATATTGCACCATTATATTGCACTACTTTTGCTTTTTCTACATTAATAAAATTCTTGATAAATAAAAATGTATTGCAAACTCAAAATTACTGTAGCTCTATTGAACATGGCAAATCAAGTTAAAGATCAAATCAATTAAGAATGAAATTAAACCATGTACAAGCACTTTCATACTCGCAGCAATACTTTAAGTTATTAGCTTTCTAACTAATAGTCATTATATAGGTCAATCCGAGCTGACAAGCCGACACGAGAACAAGAACATACCCTTTGAGATAAGTAACTCGTAAGGGTGGATCCAACAAAGTAGTGAGGACCACTGAACGGTTCTGGCCTCGACAATGTCTCCAAATTTTACTATCTTCACATCTACCATATGCCAAAAATAAAATTACGAATAATAACAAAAATTGATCATCTATATCTATGTAATATTTTTTTTCAAATTTTCAGTTGAACGCCAACTATGACCTTAAAAAAGAGAGTAATGGAACAAAATAGAATAAACAGAGTCCAATGAAGAGCACAAGTTTCACATCACTGAAACGTAATCTTTTTCTAGATTTACATTGTTAGAGTTTTTTCGATAACCTTGACAGATGGAAACGAAGATATGTTTAAAATTTTAAAATCAATGGCGAGGAAAAATTTATGTGGCACACTGGCACTGCAAAGTGATTGAACATGATAATGAGGTTATGTTTTTGTTATAAGCATCTACAGCTATCAATAATGGCGTGCTTTGGATTCAAGTAAGACTGTAAGATAAATTAATGCAATAAGGTCCCTGAATACAAAACATAAATGGTCAAATGAATAATAAATCTTACTTTGCAATAGTATAACATCTCCCACTGATATCAAGGATCCCATATTCTTCTGCCAAACAGACACACCAAAATACGGCCTCATATCATCCCCAACTTCAATGTCTGTTCTAATCAGGCATCTTCCTTTGGACGACTTACACTGGGAATAAGAATGAAGCGTAAGCCATAACCCCATCGTGCACAACTAGGGGAGAAATGCTATAGAGAAATTGAAAAACCTGAAGCGGAGTGGAGCGATGAACGAAAAGGAGGAGCTGAACGAAATCGCCGGTGTAAGAAGATGCCCTCGAGAGATCTATAAGGGGACCGCACCATCCCAATGTTGAAGCTATCTTCAGCTTAAGCCCTGCGCCCCTTGTGAAATGGGAATTGCTTTGACGACCTATCGGCGGAGAAACTACCTTTTTGGCGCGAAAGCTACTACGGGTTTTTGGCAGAAATGGTCATGTATAGGTCATCGGTGGTGAAACTACTTCGATTCACGCGGGGCTTCAGTCCTGTCCAGTCCAAGCAAAGGAACTTGAGCGTTCTATTTTTTGTTTTTGGACAAATCCTGAGCATTCTTTGGATCCCTAATAAAATGACATTTGCAGTTGTCATTGGGCCACTCGTTTTTTTATAGAATTGGGCCTCTCATTTTAACTCTTCTTTTTATGTTGAGATTAATTTATAAGTCCTATAATTTCATCTGATTTAGTGATTTTTAATAGGGTTAAAGATCAAATTTATTAATGAAGTTTTGTCTGAGGAGCGTATGGCACAAATATGTTTTAGAAGGGGAAAAAATACCAATGAACAATTAAAAAGGGGTATCCAGCACAAAAATCGTTAAATCCGTACTAACGCCGTTAGGGGTTTTCTTCTCTTATAATTTAACGCCGTTAGTACGGATTTAACGGTTTTTGTACTGAATGCCCCTTTTTAATTGTTCATTGGTATTTTTGCCCTTACTAAAATATATTTGTGATAGACGTTCCTTGGATAAAACTTCGCTGGTAAATTTACTCTTTAACCCTTTTTAATACTTCTTCCCCTCCTTAATATAAAACATGTTTATTTAATTTGATTAGATTAAGTAATTTAATTATGTTAACTAATATGACATGTATTTTTTAAAACATCCTATTCATCTTAATCTCTTCCATCGTTTTCATTTTTTATTATTGTTGAGTGAATATTAATAGGGGTAAATTAAGA
This sequence comes from Inga oerstediana, assembly GCA_963210345.1. Classification (NCBI taxonomy): domain Eukaryota; kingdom Viridiplantae; phylum Streptophyta; class Magnoliopsida; order Fabales; family Fabaceae; genus Inga; species Inga oerstediana. Next base: position 71,375,098 of record OY723401.1, read on the forward strand.
AAATATTGACAAATATAATAAATATATCTTATATTTTTAGTACTAGGAATTCGGGCTAGCCCGACACAGGTTGCAAGTTTATTGGGTAGGGCTGCTAGCGGGCTGACTGAGCCCGATTGATTGGGTTGTCGGGCTATTGAAAATGATTTTTCTTTTTTTTTTCTTTTTACAAAACATGTGTGGTCATAGGCGGCCCAAATCCAAGACAGAGTCACTAAAGCTTCCCGATTTCATGTATATTATTAGCTTTAGCATGAGTTAGTGAAGTCTGCTTTCATGTAAAAAAATCATATCTCATTATTTTGAAATCTTTTACCAATGGAAGCGATCAATTTGGCTTGAGACTAAAATACAAAAAAAAAAAAAAGAGAGAGATAAAGATATCAGTGTAAAAGTTAAACAAGAAGAGTCAGGTTCAGTAGATTGTTCAGATTGTGTTGGCACATCGACATCATCAACATCCATTGCAGAAGTTGTAGTACTATCAACATTCTTTCTTTTATTATCTTTATCCTCATTCACATTTGTAATTGTAGCCATCTTTTTATAACAACAAATTAATCAAAAAGTCCAGCACATTGCAAGTTTGCAACTATCACACAATCACAGTAGAAATCAAGATTAGCAACATAATTGAAAAAATATTCTATCAAGCAATTCAGAATTCAGATTACTACAACAATCATAAATAATTTCCGAATTGAGATACCTGAGAGTGAGAGAACGGACACCGAAGGAGAAGAGAGTGTCAAGGAATCAAACCCACAGCGAAGAAACCCACTCATTTGGATTTCATATTGAAGCAATTCATAACATTACACATAATCTAATAAAACAAAAATAACATTAATGTAAAATCTCAAATTCAAAAATAAAAGGAATATTAATGTATAAGCCACACCCCATACATAATCTAATAAAAATAGAGTTAGTGAAATACACATATCACATACTACTATTTCTCTTAAACTCACAATGACATTGTTTCATATTCAGTAAAAAAAATAAAAAACATTCAACTAAATTAAAATAAAAAGCATGAACAATATATGGCAGATTAGCAGCACAGAGTCCATGAATTAATTAGCAACATCCTTCATAGAGAATCATATTATTATTCATCACATTCACACACGCTTCGGACGCTGTCTTGTAATCCCAACATATGTTTTTGGTTTCCTATAATTTCAATGCAAATCAACATCAAATAGGCTTGTACAATTAAGAACAACTTGACATGTTTTTGTTTCATTATGATTTACTCATCTCGTCAGTCCTTAACGTGAGGCAAGAGTACAGAAATAAGTTCAAAGAATCCACTCATTCAAAAATTTTTACCTTTTGAAATGATTAGAAGACCACAAAAACAGCTTAATCCAAAGACACCATCTTCTATTTTTGCAATAGTAGAGAATTCAAAGAGAAATTTTGACCACTTGGACTAATTAGAAGAGCACATAAATAGTACCTCACTGCCTCGCACAGTCACACGTGGCATGCTTGACGAACAAGGCTACAACGGCAAATCAGAGAGGGGAAAGGGGGCGCCATCGCCAGTTGGGGGCTCACGATCAAAGACGGCAGTCGACTATGTTGAGAGTAGAGGAGGAGAGAGGAAGCCGATTTGGAGGATTAGGGTTCAATTTCAAGTGGGGCATCAGTGCACCACCACCACGCCACTCTCTGGACGGCCGAACCCATAAGACACAAGAGGAGAAGAGCTGAAGAGGGAGAGAGTTACTGTTCTGATCGATGATCCGCGGCGTGTGTGTGAGAGACTAAGAAGTGAGAAGAGAGAGTTACTGAGAGAAGCTGAGATAAGAAGTGAGATTTGCGAAGTCAGAACTTAGAAGCAAATAAACAATCAAGAGAATCTAAGAAGTGAAGTGAGAAATTTCAATTTTTTTATTATCTAAACGGGCTAGCCCGTTTAACCCACTCGTTTAGCCTGAAATTAAATAGGCTGCATTTTGCTCTCCCAAACCTATTTTTTTACCCGGGTTGACAGGTTGACACGAATTACTAGTCCTATATATTTTAGACCAAAATTAACTCTCCAAGCATGTCCTATATTAAGGACGGGGAAGTGAGATTTTTGTAATTTTTCCTTTTTTTCTGATCCTTATAGTTTCATTAGATTTTTATATAGGCATGATTAGTTTGTTTTCTTTTTATCTGGCCCTTATATTTCACCTAATTTTTAATCAGGTCTTTGTAAGTTCAAGGTTATTAATGAAAAAATTACAATGACCAGTTAAAAGTCAAGTAAAACTACATCTAAGGATATGATTTTGATAAAAGAAATTATACAATCCTGCTTAAAATGAGATGAGACTATTAAAACCTGTAGTGTATTGGATTCATTTATACTAGCGTTGTTCGCTTAATGCCTTGGGAAACCCCAAATTATAGTTTTAGAGGCCCTTTTTCATAAATTTAGACAAAATTTTTTTCATATACTTACCTTGTAAGTTGTAAAAACACTTCTGTTAAAACAAACAAACACTATTACGGATCCAATCATGGAATTTCCTTTTCTGCATAAGATAAAGCATAGTTGAAAACTCTCAAAAAGGTTTATGGGAAAACCTTCAAGTATTAATTGTTTATGAAGAAGAATGATAAATAGGAAAATCATATATGATCTTTGGCAATGAATAAAGTAACCAAAAGAGAGCACAGTTTACAAGCATGAGCATGGTAGATGAGAAGGAGCTACAGGGTGGAGAAGAAATCGTGAAAGTTGAGAGAATTAGAGGCTACAACATAGTAAGTCTACCATGGGTGTGAAAATTATATCGCTGAGTATCCTTTCCTATCATGAGCTATGCTCGTATCATGTTAATTATCTAATGTTATATTCATTATATATTATGACCTTTGAACAATAGCCAATCAATATTTGATATTATATGTATGTCTTTCAGACACATTTCCTTGTATCAATTTATTGAACATTACAATATGTTAACAAGATTCCATATGCTTTACGTAAAAAAAGTGTATTTGTAGGATCAAACTTAATAAATCATTTCTTCAAACATCCTGTGTATGCATTAAAGTTTAATTTATCCATGTCAATATCAATAATTGTGATTATATATAATCATTTCTTCCAACATCTGTAACGTAAGTTCTAGTAAAACTCGGCATTTTATACTTAATGTAACCCTACATATTGCAACATTAACTGCGTCAAGCTCTTGGGGATAAAAACAATGAATGTACAGTTTTCTGGCCAAAAAAATCATGTGTGTAGGAAGAGAGAGAGTTTAACTTTAATATGAAAATTTGCAGAATTGACTAAGAAGGCAATTATATGCTCACCCAACAAACGAAAAACAAATTAGAACATCAAAAATGAGAAATGAATATTTCAAGTATTTCATAGAAAACTAAAAATTTTAACCATCATCTTGGCACACATACAGTCTACATCCTCTATACACAATTTCGCTATACAATAATAAAGGGCATGTCTTTATTTAAGAAAATAACTATTATTCGTGAAAGAATGCAGATGAGAAGAGATGCATATCCACAAAAGCTATATGTAGTGACCGCTAGAAGTCTTTAGCGACGAGCTACGACATTCTCACGGAGGAAGCTTATTGTATTTGCAGTGTCGAAACTCTAGTCTTTGTTGAAAATTTGGGTGGGTTCTCTTGGTTCACCAGTGCCAGAAGAGGCCCGATCACTGCCTCTTGAGGAGGCGCCACAAACACTGCCCACAACTTCCGTGACCTTTCTCTGTCCACCAAGCTTCTGTGCAGAACACCCTTGTACTTGCCTTTACTTAGCACCTAACCACCCCAATATAAATACTAATTTAAATTAAACCTGTTGGTTAAACAACACAACAATAACTTAATGTGGCCTTTGCTTTGCCTGCATGAAAACTATACACTACAAAAAAAATGACTTAGCAACAACATTTGGTAGTGACTTTTAATGTCGCCGCTAAAAGGTAGACTTTCAGCGGCGACAAAAGTGTTGTTGCCAAAAGTATAGACTTTTGGTGGCAACACTTTTGTTACCACTGGAAGTTTTAGAATTGACGGTGACATTATATTGTTGCCGTTGAAGGTATAACTTTTAACGGCGAGAACAGTATTGCTGTTGAAAGTGTAGACTTTCAACGGCAACATATTTTGTCGCCACTGAAAGTCACTCTCTTGTGTCACCACCAAAATGGTGTTTCAACCATGACTTTAGTATCACCGCTGAAAGTCTTATTTACAATTTTTTCAAAATTTTTGTTTTTTTAAACTTATGATATTTATAGAATAGATATGTTTATTAATGTAATTTCTTATGAAAAAGTAAAGTAATTACTTGGATTATATATACATATATATATATATATATAAAATTTTTTACATAATGGATGCCAATTCATCTTAGCTCACATGGTTAGGAGCTTAACAAGGAGGTCCTAGGTTCAAACCTGGGTGAAGCACTTGTGGGAGAAAATTATTGGAGGGTGATGTGGCATGATGTGGAAGGGCGGGTGATGTGGCAGGTGATATGGATGGAAGATGATGTGACAAGTGTACAGCTGACATGAAAAAATATTTTTCTTTTTTATTGATGAACTTTCAGTGGTGATTTTTGTTGCCGCTGGAAGTTGACTTGTGGCGACGACATTACATGTTGCCGCTAAAGCTAACTTTCAGTGGCTACATTGATTGTTGCCACAAAAGCTACGCTTCAGTGGTGACAAATGACACCGCTGAAACCATACTTTTGGTATCGACTCATTTTGTCGCCGCTAATAATCAGCAATGACTGAGCGGTGACAAAATGTGACCACTGAAAACCTTCAGTGGCGACTTTTTGACTTTCAATGGTGAAGAATGTAACCCCCTCCGTAATTATATCCGAAACACGTGATTAAAAATGAAATAGAGACCAATAATAATCCAAATTCATTTATATTTCCATCCTTAAGATAGGATTTTCACAAATACATTTCACAAACACTTTAACCTGGTCTCACATTCATATTTCGAATACAATTACTTCATGAAAATAAATCACATTTATATAAATATCAGAGTGCACAATAATAATACCAGCAAACCTGGATTCATACCTTCACTAAAGATTCATAGGGCACAAACGCCCTTTACAATTCCTCAACGGGGATTACACACAAATCCATCTCCAATACATAACCAAATAACCCAATAGACATCCAAGCACATATACATCCAATATCCAATTATACATTCTAATCTATCATCCGAACATATACAATTATCCCAACATATAACGATAACCAACTACTAAATCCAAATGCCCATAAGGGATTCTCGCCGCCCCTAGTCGCTTGCTCCTTCCTCGACCCACTTGTCCTATCTAAAATGTTGGTAGGGGTGAAATTCTAGAGAATCCTAGTAGGAAATAGATACCAATATGCATGTAAGATAAGTGTTTAATGCATGACATGCTTACATCACAATAACTTGTGCTCACATAATGATATATCCGCATGCTCAATGTTTCAACAACATACTCATGGCCATAGCATAAATAGAAACAGAGCTTCAATCATTCATATATGTTTCACATAATCAAGCAAAGCAATAACATGCATCAATACACAAACACAAATATCAATACATGCAGGAGAGGTAAGTTCCCTACTCTTTTTCTTTCCGCGTATGCTCCAGCATCGGCTACTCACGATCCGAGCGGATATCAAACCATGATTAGGGCGAATACCCAACCCTATAACCAAATCAAGGACATAGGATCATTCTCTTTTTCAAATTCTCATTTTCATAACACTTAAAGTTGGTTACCATTCATGACCTTTAGGTGGCTATAATAAGGTCAATGAAAGCCTAAAGGATTGGGAAGTACTAGGTTGGAAATCACCTTTAAAAATCCCAAAATGCTGAAAATGGGGGTTGGCTGCAGCCAAGAATCCTCTGGCTATGGCCAAAACACGCATAGAAGGTTTCTGGCTGCAGCCAAGAATTTCTGGCTGTGGCCAAAACGCACACAGAAACTTTTGTGCTGCAGCCAAGGCAATTTCGGAAATTCATAACTAATTCTAAAAAATTCAAAATGAGGTGATACCAAAGCCCATTGAAATTTATTTAAGTCCTCTTCATAGGAAAAATATGAACCATTACTGGAAATCACCATACAAATCCCAGAATTACACAAAACGCATCACTACCCCAAAACAGAGTTCTGTTTCAATCCCAAACTTTGGACAACCATAACTCACCGAATAATAAACAAAATGACACAAAATATATGTCCATTTTGAAGCTTGGGATGTGAAATTTAAGACTGGAAAGTTTCACAATTTTCTGAAATCATTTGGTCATTCAAAACGTCCACACAAATAAACTGCCCAGAACAGAGTTCCAAGGGACAGATTTTCCAATTTTCTACCAAAGTGTCCCATGGCTCCAAAATTAACAATCAAGCCTATTCCCACATAAATTTTCACAAGGAACATAATGGTAATCTCAAAATAACCAAAATCACAACCTATCAACGTGCCCTATTTTGACCAAAGCACAAAACCAACACAAAAGGTGCCAAACTTCACATTTAAGCTTCAATGCAATTCTATCAATTCAAAACACTAAACAAGGCACCATTTCCATAACAACAACATACCATACTCCCCAAGACCCTAAATCATGAAAATTAGGGCTTAAATTCCAGAAATTCAAGGCCTAACCAATGGCCATAAAATTTATATGAAATTGAAGCTTTCACTTACCTCAACAACTTTCCCAAAGGCACTTCATGATTCTCCAACTTGTACATTTTTGTGATTCCTCAAATCACCACCAATAGAGAAACTACAACCATCAAATTGAAGCTCTCACTCCAAGGAACAACTTTATAGAAGGAAGTTTTGGCATTAGAGGTCAAGATCTTACCTTTTGTACAAGCTTTTCCTTCTTCCTATTCCTTCAACAATGGTGAAAATGAAGAGAGAAGAGAGAGAACGGAGAGAGATGGAGAGAGAGGAGGAAGATGATGATGATAGTACTCCCTCCATTTCAGCTGAACAAAGAGAGAAAGAGAGAGAGAGAGAGAGAAACTATTAAAATACTACATTAGACTTTTCTCACTCTCATGCTTCATCTCTTCTTGCCACATGTCACAAGGTCATTGGTTCACACACAATAAATCACCAATTAGCCAATTTAGTCCCTCCATTAGCCAATTAATTACACTTCCCATTTTTCTCTTAGCTAGTAATTAATTTCTCCATTAATCACTAACTAATTGCCCAACAATTTCATTCTTTCAATTTCCACTAATCATGGCATATTAATTAATATAGCCACCAAACCCATAATTATTCCACTTTAATTCGATAATTATCCTCAATAATTACCATTAGCCTTTAATCGAAAATTGGGGTGTTATAAAGAAACTAAGACAAGTAATATGATATTATAGTAAGAATAGTTAAAAACGTAGTGACAAACTTAATATATGCAACCTTTCATGTGTGACAAACGATTCAATCTTCATCGAGCATAACTAAATAATACTACCTCCCGTATAAGGTCTAGTTGACTCTTTCTTTTTTAGATTAAGGAAGCTAAATAAATTACTTAATAATATTATATATATATATATATATTGTGTATCATTATATTATATATCAATCAGTTTGTAAGTTAGCTAAATTAGTTTAGAGAAAAAACAGTAAATATGAATACTTTAAAGTAATTTGATTAGCTTCTTTAGTTTCCCAAAAAAATCAACCAGATCTTATATATAGGATCAGGTAGTATATGAAATCAGATGGCGCTATTACATAGATAAGTGAATAACCACTGGTTTGCTTTTGCCACTAGTAAACTCAGTGAGCGGAGTGAATAAATTTAGGGCAAAAATTAATTTTCAGATTGACTATAATATATTAGCTAGTCGATTAATTTTAATCAGCAGTGTAGCGCCCGAAATTTAGAAAATATGGAGCAGTCACCAAAATTTTGAAAAAGTATAATTTTGGAAACCTTTTTAGAAATAGAAACTGGTCTACAAAAACCATTTAGGGTTCAGGAGTCGTTTGTGTACGGGGAAGGTGTTAGGCACACCACAACATCCATTCATAAGAATGGTTACCCTAAATTAATTATTTAAAAATAAATATGGCTTTTAATCTTATGATAATTACCTAAATAAAAAGAGAATATTTACAAAAATAAATGAAATGAAAACTAAAGAAGAAAAATGAACATTTATTTACAAAAAGAAAATAAGAAAAAAAAATATTTATTTACAAAGTTGGACTTGACCTAAAAAGAGAGCCTAGGGCCTAAGTGCCCTTTAGAGGGATCAAAGTCCACATAGTTTAGGGGTAAAAAAAATGTCACTTGGTTGGTATATTTTAGAAATATTTTATTTTATTTATTTAATAAAAATATTTTTTGTTTGGTTTGTATTTTTTAATTTTTTTGAAAAAGGCATTTTCCTTATTTTATCATATAAAACCAAATTTTCTTATTCTAAGAAAAGAACATCTTTTTTTGTATTTTGAAACTTTTTATTTGTACAAATAAAAGTTCATTAAGCCAACAAGAAATTGTATCTTTCACCTATGATTCAAAATAGTCTAAGATGGTAAGAAAATCAATAAAGACAAAGTAAGAGCATATACCTCCGTCGCTTTGAATCTTGCTACAAAAGAGACAAAGTGAGGACACCACATGGATAGAACAACACAATCACACACAATTCATCCATATCAACAATAATACCTAGAATATGAAAGATGCCAACACATACCATTCATCCTGACATTTGTAAGCCACCTGATCCATTATATTTGAAAAACCCAACATATATCAAAGTCATGGTGTATGGTTCACACACATGTGAATCACGATGAAGTAAGCATAAAGATTTGGTGATGAACAACCAAAAGCATAAAGATGAAGGCATGGTGAATCACAAGAGATGCAATCAAGGAGTCAAGTAATAACATAAAGAAAAAATAAATTACGTACTCATTCATTCCATGACGCAAAAAAAAAAAAATACAAGAAGAAGTTTGATTGCAAGAGAGATAACGTGAAAGGGTATATGGATGCAATCATGTGTCAGTAGAGAAAAACCCCATGTTTTAGAAGAATTATGTAAAAGAATAATAGTTCTCTACCTTGCCTTCTTTCTCTCAGGAATTTGTCTCAAATTCTTGTCTTGCTTCAACCCTTGCATCTTATTTATAGTCTCAAAGTAGGGTTTTCTTCATAAATGCTCCTTCTTTTTTGAATTTTCATTTTTGAAATTTTTTTTGTATTTTATGTTAAAAACTACCTAACTTGACCTAATCACCATCAATAAGAGATTTTTGTTAATTTTTGTTTTTATTTCTTTTTTGTATTTTCTATCAATAAAACTTCTTAACTTGACCTAATCACAATCAATAATAGATTTTTTAATTTTTTTTATTTTTCCCACAAGTAATTTCTTAATTTAAACTTATTAACATAAATGAGAGATTTTTTATTTTGTATTTTTATTTTTTATTTATTTCTTATATTTTCCTTACAAGCAACTTCCTAATTTAAACCCATGAAAGGGAGATACTTTTTTATATTTTTTTTTATTTTCCTTTAATGAATGACAATGCCAATTTGGACACTAATCATCATCAATGAGAGGATTTTTTTTTAAATTTTTGTTAATTTTTTTCCTTTTAATGATGATTGCTAATTTGGACACCGATCATCATCAATGGGAGGATTTTTTTTTTGTTTTTTATTTATTTTAAATTTTCCCTTTAATGATGATTGCCAATTTAGACACCAATCATCATCAATAAGAGGACTTTATTTTATTTTTTTTATTAGTTTTTTTAGTGTGGCCCAGACAAAATAGGTTATTTACAGTTGCCCCTCTTTACTTGTTTCGTAGCTAAGAAAAGTGATATTCTCACTTATGAAGCAAGTAAAGAAAAGAACACGTATTTTGTCCGATCAAAAGAACAAGACGCCTCTTTGGAACCAAAGAGGGTTTGGACAAAATACAGTGCCCATGCCCTTCTTTACTTGGTTCATAAGGGAGAAGAACGCAGATGGAGATAGATGATTACCTTGAGTGGAAGTAAAGCACCTAGTTACATAGGACTTTAGTAGGGTGTAAAAGAATTGTGCCAGCCAGTACTAGACTTTGAGAGTGCCTACTGATGCAGGGCTCCAAAAGAATAGTACCTATCATTATAGGGCTTCAAAAGAATTATGCCAGTTATTACTGGGCTTAAAAGGTGCCTACTAATACAGGGCTTTGAAAAGGTTCCAGCGTTACTAGACTTTGAGGATGCTTGCCGATACAAGGCTTTGAAAGAATAGTGCCTGCCGTTACATGGCTTTAAAAGAATTATGCCAAGTGTTATTGGGCTTTAAAAGAATTGTGTTGGCTGTTACTGTGCTTTGAGGGTGCTTGCCAATAAAGGGCTTTAAAAGAATAGTGCCTGCCATTACAGGGCTTTAAAAGAATTGTGCCAAGCATTATTGAGCTTTAAAAGAATTGTGTCAGTCGTTATTGGGTTGTGAGGGTGCCTGCCGGTATAGGGCTTTGAAAAGGATGCTAGCAATTACTGGGTTTTGAGGGTGCCTACCAATACAGGGCTTTGGAAAGGTGCCAGTCATTACTGGGCTTTAAGGGTGCCTGCCGGTATAGGGCTTTGAAAAGGGTGCTAGCTGTTACTGGGCTTTGAGGGTGCCTGCCGGTACAGGGCTTTGAAAAGGGTACTAGCTATTACTGGGCTTTGAGGGTGCCTGCCGGTACAAGGCTTTAAAGGGTGCCAGCCGTTACTGGGGTTTGAGGGTGCCTACTGGTACAGGGCTTTGAAAAGGGTGCCATAAACATATTATGTCCCTTGAAGTAATGCTTATGATAATGCCAATGAGGATGATGACATTGATAATGAAGATGATTGTGATAAGATAATGATGAAGTATTTATGATGATGTCATGAATGACGATAATAATAGTCATGATGTGACACTAAGTGTGTGATGTTCCACATAATGAGATATGATGATGAAAATATTGATGAAGTGTTAATGAGGAAGTTATAAATGGTGATTACCATGGTGGTGATGACATGACACTAACCCGCAGTGACCTAAACATGCAATATGATAATGACACTAATGATGATGAAGATGAAGCCCTAATGGGGAAATCATAGATAATGATGTGACACTAAGCATGTGGTGCCCCTAACATGTAATATGATAATGACACTAATAATTATGAAGATGAAGCCCTAATGGGAAAATCATAGATGATGATGATAATGGTGGTAATGATGGGACACTAAGCATACAGTACCCTTAAACATGATAATGACACTAATGATGGCAGTGATGATGAAGAGGATGATGATAGCCATGATTACGTGGAGATTATGATAATGATGAAAATGATTATGATGAGGGTGATGACACTGATAGGATTATGGTAGTGATGATGAAATCCTAATGAAGATGACAACAATGATGATGAAGGGATGGTGATAGCCGTGATGATGAGGAGATTATGAAAATGGTGAAGTCATGATGAAGGTGATGGCACTTATAATGATGATGACAATGATGATGAACTTAATGATAATGCTAATGATAATGATAATTATGATAAGGAGATGATGATAATGATAAGGAAATGATGAAATGAGGATGAAAATGATAAAGGGCTAATGAGGATGATCATGATAAAGGTGATATGAGATGATGATAATAATGATGAGGATGATAAAAATGATGAAAAGCTACCTAATCAATAATGTTGCCCCTGCTTTGGCCTCAGTCCTATTCAAAACCCCTTGACTGACTGGTTCATATAAGATGTCATTCTTATTTAGGCCATTATTTCTCTTGTTGAGAAATTTTTAGGTTTGCCCCAGCCTTGGCAAAAGCACATTTGAGGCAGTGCATGACATAATATTAATAGAAGCCTCTTTGGTTGAAAAATTATTCCAAATTTGCCCCCCAAAATGGCATGCAATACATGTTAAGTATGGTGAGGGTACGATTAATATAAAGCCCAACGCAGGAAAGGTTTTCCCAATATGACAAGATATTACAATTTTTTTAAGGGCATGACTTAGTGCTAACTCTTGCTGAAAGAAAGAACTTTTGAGCAATAAGCCACATTTTAAATATTCAACTTTCTTCCCTTGGTCTATCTGAATTTGTGAAGCACCAGAATCTTTTTTTTTTGTCTATCTTCATCTTTAATGCTTGCGTAATCAATTTTTTAAAAATTAAACTTCATTTAACAATGTCAATATTGTCTTAAGAAATGGATGAGGGCAACAAAATTGAGGAGAAGTCTCAAATTCTAATTTAGTTCCCTTTATTAAAAGGCAAATAAAAGGAAGGTAATGTCCTAAATATGAAGTGAAAAAACTGGGAAAGGCTCACATGCAGCATCAGGAGCAGAAAATGATTGAAATGGAAGAATTCCTTAAACCCAAATGCTTAGGGAAAGACCTTTGAGCATAACTCAAGAAACCTAGCAAGATGTTAACATTCGGTCATGAAATCTTAGGAATTAAAACATAGAAGATAACGTTCAAGTCATAAGAATAGAGGATCAAAAGATATATCGATGTATCGTTATCTAAATCATCTCACCTACCTCAAGTTAGCTAGTATCAAGGTAAAAGGTTTAACAAGAAAGCAATGCATTAACGATTTCCTCACCAGGTATAGTGTTTACTCTCATCACTTAGTGTTTTGGGGTTAGTGGTTACTTTCCATATCCAAATTATCTAATTCATATTCTATAAGCTTGGCAATAATCTAAACTCTCTATCACTAAAAGAGCCATATGCTAACATAGATCACAAGGACTTTTTATATGGGCATGGGGTACAAACAAAGGGTAAAGAGAAGATGAAGAATATCAAATTCTTATTCTTATGTATTTGTTCATTTCTTTTGATTTTTTTTCCTTTCTTCTTCTTCTTGTTTTTTTTTGCTCAAACGTTTTCCTAAACAATCCTTTCGGGTTTTCAACTTAGCGAGCTTTTTTCTTGTTCTTTTTTTCTCTTTTTTCTTCAACTATTTCTTTGATTTTCATTATTTTTAGCCGCTTTTCAAACTTTAAAATATCCAAAAGAAGGCAACCTTATAGCCAGATTACCTTGATGGCCTCAAAAATTGTTGGAATGTACCCTAACCAAGAAGATAGGACGCTCTTAGAAACAAAAGTACCTTGAGCAAGAGATAAAGGATATCTAAGAACTAAAGTACGTACTCATGATAACTAAGGGAAATAAGAACCAAACATAAGAGTCAAGTAAGTATACATTCTAAAGGCCTTAAAGCAAAAGAAGAACTGAAAGAAGCTCTTTCCATGTTTCCCTTAGGGCCTGTTTGGTTCGATCCCATTACACCTTGCAGTGCAGTGCAACGTGATGCAATGGAAATGTAATGCAATATTAATTACAGGGGTAGTGTTTGGTTTGATTTTTAAGCAATATGCAATGAGTTAATATTTTAACAATTATATAAAATTAATATATTGCACAAAGTCTATTTTACCCATGATATAATCTTTATAGAAAAAATAGTTAAAAGCTGGCGACGGCAGGGATAGTGGAGGAGGAGGTAGTGGCAGCGCGCAACAATGGGGGTAGCGGTAGAGGAGGAGGTGGTGGCGGTGGGCGGTGAGCCGGTGGTGGGGGCAAGGGCTGGGGCGGCCGAGGAGGAGGTAATGGCGGCGGCGGTGGGAGGGTGGAGGAAGAGGTGGTGGAGGTGGGCGATGGGCCAGTGGAGAAGGTGGGGGCGGCGGCGGAAGAGGAGATAGTGGCTGTGGTGGTGGGCTATGGCGGAGGAGGAGGCGGTAGTGGTGGTGGCGGTGGCCTTGGGTTGGTGGCGGCAGAGGAGGAGGAGGTAGTGGTGGTGGATGGGTGGCGGCGGCCACAACGAAGGAGGTAGTGGTAGTGGCGGTAGGGGTGAAGGAGGAGGTAATAGTGGCGACAGGGGGTGGAGGAGGCAGTAGCGGTGGCAGTAGGTGGTAGAGGAAAAGGTGGTGGTGGTCGGGCGGCGACAACGACGACGATGAAGGAGGTGGTGGTGGTGGGGTAGGCCGGCGGTGGGGGTGGAGTAAGAGGAGGTGGTGTCGGCGGTGGAGGTGGCGGCAGAGGGTGGAGGTGACGGTGGTGGAGAAGGAGGAGGACGTTGTGGCGGTAGCGGTTGTGGCATAATGTGGCAAGTGAAATGAGATAAGTGAAACAAAGATACGGGAAACTTAAGGGTACATTGGACTTTTTTAATCATGCAATGGGATAATAATGAGGATTCATAGGGGGGAGGTATGAATGAGGATTACTAATTTTTTGGTAATCATCATTACCATGGTAAACCCTATTACCATGCTAAAGACCAACCAAACACTCTTCTCTTATAATGCAATTATGGTTACCATTGCAGGCATGTAATAGGGTTGTACCAAACGGGCTCTTAGTATTTGCCCATCTTTCTTTTGATTTTTTTTCTATTTTATTTTCTTTTTATTGCTCTAACTTTTGCCTTAGCTACCATTTCAGGTAGCGAGCTTTTTACCTTTCCTTTTTTTTTTGTTCTAACTTTTGCTTAAGCTGCTCTTACGAGTTTTCAACTTAGCGAGCTTCTTTTCTTTTCTTTTTTCTATTTTTATTTTTTAAAATATCCAAAAGAGAGTAGCCTTACAACCAGATTACTGATATATCCCAATTTTATTATAATATTTAATATCATATTTAGGGATTTTATCATCAATTTTGGGCTAAATAACATTTATTATGATTAAATTCAATTAAAGGTGAATGTGTGAAAACAAATCTTTAAAAGAGATATTTGTTATAATCTTGTGATTGCTCTTTAAAATTTGAATTTTGAATGAAGATATTACATGATATTGATTTGAATTGTAGGTCATTTTGGAAAGTTGGATATGAAGGACCAAAATGTAAAGATTTTCAAGGACTGCAACAGAAAATAAAATTCTGCATGTGGCTACAAGGCAATTTTGACAGGAAAAAGGGTATTTTTATGTAATATTAGCTCTCACCTGTGGGAAAATATCAGAAATAATTACAGAAAATTACCCCGAATTTACGAAACGTCAGTTAGGTCCCAAAATACGAAGACACCACTGGAACTGATTCACTTGGCTATCAGAGAAATTTACAAAACAGGGCCCCGAATCTAAAAAATTTTATTTTGGTGCAAAAATCCGAAACTCATCGTCTTGGACCTCTGAAACTGATTTTTCCGGCCAGCTGTACAGAATTTAGGGAAATCCAATCTAAATATAATCTGGGAGGGATTTGGCCGTAACTTAGAGGAGATTTGACCTAGATTTCAAATGGAGAAAAAAAAATAAAAGGGGACTCTAGAATTTTCTTGCAGCAGATCTGAATCATCAGCAACAAACACACAGCCGCAGAGAAGCAACCTCAACGCACTACAGACGAGAACAAAAACCAGACGCAGCGGCAAATGCTGGAGACGGAGAACAAAGACCAAGCTTCACCAACAACGCCTCTCTCCTTCTCTAATATATTCCCTTCATCTTAATTCCATGGATTCTTGGTGTCTTGAAGGAGTTGTAGCTGTGATAAGCTCCATGAGAGGCTAAATTCCTTCTTGCTTCTTGGAGATGGAAGATTGGTTTGAGCTCCAAAGATAGATTCAGGGGAGTTGTTTGTTTTAAACTTTTTATTTAACTATGTAACGGATTTCCTAAGTTAGGATTTTATGTTATATGGTTAATTTACTGAGATTGCGAGTTGTTTATCTTAGTAGTGATTGAACAATTGTGATTTAGATTGGTTTATGTCGTTTGGGATTTAAATTTCTATATTTCCTTTTGGTTTAATATGGTTATCTATTCTTTCATAGTTTGAATAAGTATTATGACTGCTTAGATCTTGTTTGAATATCTCAGTTGGGTGTTCATTGTATAGAGGAACAAGTTGCATGAATCTATTCCTAAATTGCACACTAAGTGGTATTTAATAGTGTATTAAAAGGTAATTATCTAGCTAGAGTTCTAGGGGTAATTACTAATTAATATACTAGACTTAGCGAGTTGCCAAGGTTTAATTTTTGACTTAGTGAGTGGTTTAACTTCCAATTCAATTTGAGCAAGGATAACCTATATTCCATTTTTCCAAGAAGCATTCATCATCAATTTGTTTAAATCACAATTTCATTAATTATCTCAACAATTTCTCAAAAACCCAAAAAAATAGTAGTTTAGGTTATTTTCCATTATTAAAAAGAAAAAAAAATCAATTTAAAACCCATCTTAATGTTTTTGTCAATTAGTTTAGATTAGGAATTAATTAAAAGGCTCTTTAAGAGAACACGACCCGAGTTGTGCCATTCACTGCATAATTTGGTTTATTTTGATTTAACCTGAGGCGACTAAAGGCTTTAAATCAATTACCTTGATAGCCTCAAAAATTGTAGGAATGTGCATATACTCACCTAACCAAGAATATTGAGTAAAAGATGAATGATATCTAAGGACCAAAAACAAAAGAAGAACTGAAGGAAGCTCTTTCTATATTTCCTTTAGTATTTGCCAATCATTCTTTTGATTTTTTTTCTATTTTCTTTTCTTTTTTGTTACTCTAACTTTTGCCTACGATGCCCTTTCGAGTTTTCAACTTAGCTAGTTTTTTGCATTATCTTTTTTTCTGCCCTAACTTTTGCCTAAGCTGCCCTTATGGGTTTTCAACTTAGCGAGCTATTTTCGTTTATTTTTTTATCTGCTCTAACTTTTGCCTAAGATGCCTTTACTAGTTTTCAATTTAGCGAGCTTTTTTTTCCTCTTTTCTTTCAACTATTCATTTTTCAACAAGATTCACCTCGTAACCTTAACAATTTTTAGAGTGAACACATGCTCTTTTAATTAAGAAGAGTGAGTCCTCTTAGAAAGCAAAAGGAAACTTGAATAAGAGTTAAGGAATATATTGGTGGTTTTCTGCATGCTAAGGGATAGGTAAGGAATATCACATAGGCTCAAATGACTATCATGTAAGGGTGGCTGTTTGAATTTTTTGATGAAAAATGAATGCTTTGGTCCTCTCTATATTAAGCAAATGAACATCAAATCTAACCTCAAACAAGATACATGCCAAGTTCTAGATTGGGTAAAGGATAAGTGGTACATACATGAAAATGAAATCATATCAATAAGTTCAAATCCTCACATGGCTTGTATAATCATCATTACATTGCGTTCAAGTTAAACAATTTACCCTTTAAAACTAGCCTCATCAAGGTAAGGTCGAGTCATTTTCAAACTAAGCTTCTCCATAGTATGATATCACCTCGATACAAGTAACTTGTACAAAACAAGTTTTTAGACCCTTAACTGTTTCTTTCAATTAAGAATAATACTCTCAGAAAGTGAAAAGAGAAACAAAAGTCTTAGCCCCGCATCAGGAATAAGGAACAACTATTTATGTGAAGAAGGGATAACATGGACAAGGGTAAATGAAGTCATTTTTAAGGAAAGATATTCTTTTTTTTATAGTAGGAAAGATATTCTATGCAAGCATTATTAATTAAAGATATGACTGTATTATTATTTTTATTTTTTATTTTTATTTACATGCTCATTTTCTCTCTTTTTGCCTCCTTATTTAATGATGTTTATTATGTCTAAGACCTATATCAAATGAAACTAAATGCCAATGAACGATGCAGAAGTGCCTCATGAGACATAAAATAGTGATGACTTATACTTCAAGTTTTGATATGGGTGATGAACATTGAGAAAAAGAACTCCACCTCCTCAAGAGATCCATTACCTCATAGGGAGAATGAAGTGCCCATTAACCTACAAATGACCTAGGCTATCATACTGCTAAGGGTTTTAAAAATGATGATTATGTCCAAAACCCATATCAAATGAAGCTCAAGGACTTAAGAATGATGTAATAATGCCTCACGAGCCCTAAAAGGGTTATCTCTCATTGAGATATTTTCTAACATGATAGATGCAATGAGCTCATAGTCTTTTAGGGTCAAAAACCTTAGACTAAGGTTGGTTGTCTAATGCTTACACCTTCCTTGTGATATATCTATATAAGGAGTGATGCTAGATACATACTCAAGTGAAGTGACAATTAGCCGCTTGATCCTAGGGGTTTCTTTGATTTTGCACAGATGACAAATAATATTATCAACAATAAATAAATATATGCCCTTCAGTGTCTTATTTTAGGAATAACACTAGGTTGGGGTTATCTCTTATAAGAAAGGCAGGTACTAATTAATTAGGTAGGTCGATAATTTTCACTAATAGGTGTAATGGTTTCAAGGTGATTCTAATTCTCACAGATAAAGGTTTCCTAGCTGCCCCCATCATAAATATGGAGACCCCATTTAATGAAATTGACTTTTAGGGGGTTCTAAAAACCCCACAAGGATCAACCTCATCAAATGAGTAACAGCTAGGATGAAGTCTTCACAGTAACCTCAGGGGGTTCTGAAAGCCCCATAGGGAGATTGCTAGAAACTTCCGCTCACTTAAGGAACTCATAGACCTAGGTATATGGCCCAAAATGTGTGTGAGGAAAAAAGTGTATGTGTTCAGTGTGTGTGGAGAGCATACCAACCTGTGGCCTAAATTCTACCCAACGCTCATTTGTAAAGCAGATCACAAGATAGATAGAGAAAAAGAATAAATAAATGAAAGAATAAAGAATTTAATAAATAAAAACAAATAAAAAAATTAAAAGGGTAATTAAAAAAAATTGAGGCCATATTATTTTTAAACACTTAACTTGAATGGGCTTGACTCTTAAACCGTCTTTAGAGGAGTCGCCAAGTTGTAGCACCCGAAATTTGGAAAATAAGGAGCCGCCACCAAAATTTTGAAAAATGATAATTTTGGAAACCTTTTTTGAAAATGAAACTAGTCTACAAAAACCATTTAGGATTCGGGAGTCAATTGTGTATGGGGAAGGTGTTAGGCATCCCACAACATCCATTCATAAGAATGGTTACCCTAAGCTAATTATTTAAAAATGAATATAGCCTTTAATTTTATTATAATTACCTAAAAAGAGATAAAAAAAATCATATTTACAAAAAAAAATAAAGTAAGACTAATAAAAATAAGGGAGGAAATATATTTATTTACAAAGTTGGACTTGACCTAGGACGAAAACCTAGGGCCTATATACCCTTCAAAGGGATCAAAGCCCACGTAATTCAGGGGGTAGAAATGCGAGTCACTTTATTGGTATTTTTTAGAAAAAAATGTTTATTTAGTTTCTTTGACAAAAATATTTTTTTTTGTTTGGTTTGTGTTTTTTATTTTTTTAAAAAACATTTTTTTTCTTTATTTTCTCATATGAAGCCAACTTTGTTTATTTTGAGAAAAGAACTTCTTTCTTTTTATCTTAAAACCTTTTTATTTGCAACAGGGAGAGAAGAAAAAAAGAAGAGAGCTCATCAAGCTAACAAGGAATTACATTCTCATCATATTATTCATTGTAGAAAGTCTAAGAAGACAAGAAAATCAATAAACACATGATGAGAGTGTGTACCTTTTATGCTTTGAACTCCGCTTGCCTCTCTTCACTCCCAAAATTATTGTGTCTTTGCTCTCCTAATTTTTTTGTGTCTTTGCTCTACCTTTTTTTTTTTCCTTCAACCCTTGCACTCCTATTTATAGTCTCAAAGTAGGGTTTTCTTCATAAATGCTCTTTCTTTTTTGAATTTTATGTTACAAACTACCTAACTTGACCCAATCACTATCAATGGAGATTTCTTTTTTAATTTTCGTTTTTTTTATTTTCTATCAATAAAACTTCCTAGCTAGACTTAATCACCATCAATGGAGATTTTGTTTTTAATTAATTTTTTTTATTTTTCCCACAAGTAATTTCCTAATTTAAACTTATCAACATAAATGAGAGATTTTTTTTTTAAATTTTAAATTTTTTTTATTTATTAAATTTTCCCCACAAGCAACTTCCTAATTTAAACCTATGAATGGGAGATACTTTTTTATATATTTTTTATTTTTCCTTAATGAATGACAATGTCAATTTGGACACTAATCATCATCAATGAGAGGATTTTTTTAATTTTTGTTTTTATTTTTTTTCCTTTTAACAATGATTGTCAATTTGAACACCGATCATCATCAATAAGAGGAATTTCTTTTATTTTTGTTTTTTATTATTTTTTTTAATTTTTGAGTGGGACTTGGATAAAATAGGGTGTTCACATCAACTTACGTAATTAGCACTTATTTTCTAGAAAAAAGCTATTTCAAATGTAGCTATATATTGCGGCAATTAATATGCTAGCAACCAAAAAAAATAAAAAACTATTGGATCGATGCAATAAAAGGAAGGCCACCTCCGACAATATGATTTAATGATGTTATGTTTTGGCTGATGCTGTCTTGCCTTTTCTGAAGGTTTCATCTATCTCATATTCACCTGTTATTATTATTTTTTTGCTAGTTCCGTTTATGGTTTCACTTTTTTCTGGTCAATTTTGATATTGATTATTATTCAATGTGCAATTTATAGAAACTCCCAGCCGTTTATATTCTGTTACTTAGTGAGTTTACAAATAACAATTGGGTGCGTAGTTCAATTTAGGCAATAGATCGGTTACATCTAAATCAACTAAGTCATCAGTATAAAAACTATGATAACTCTTTTAGATTAATTTCAGCATTTAATGACAATTAAGTTTCTTTGTTACTATCGCCTTAAATGGGGAGAGTCAAGAATGCATCTGCTGGCCTTGAGTTAATTTGAACGTAAGGTGGTGGCAATATAATAAATTAGTACATGGGCGTAACATGCATCTCCATGTCTGAACCCTATATGTGTGTGTGTGTGTGTGTGTCCCCATATGGCAAAATAAGTTATCCCATCGACTTAGGAATCAACATTGAATACTCGAATATCATATGCACATGGAAGTTGAAAGAGTTCAGCACTTGGCCTCTGGGCCGTTGAAGGAGCTTCCTACTCAGTTTATCCGCCTTGCCGATGAACGGCCAGAGAACACCAAAGGCGTGGAGGGCATCTCTCTATCTCTCCCTCACGACCTTTTAGTGAAGCAAATCGCCGAAGCCACCTCTGATTGGGGGATCATGCTCATCATCGATCACGAAATATCGCCAACTTTGATCAGCCGGTTGCAGGAGGTGGGCCAACAATTCCTTGCCCTCCCTCAAAAAGAGAAAGAGGTATACGCAAACGACCCCTCCACCAGCCGCTTTGAAGGCTACGGCACCAGGATGACCAAGAATGTAGAGCACAAGGTGGAGTGGATTGATTACTTCTTTCATCTCATGTCTCCTTCCAAGATCAACTATGATATGTGGCCCAAGAACCCTCCTTCCTACATGTTCCTTAAATATATGAATGCTACAGAGGTTTATTTTCATAGTCAGATTAATTAACTTGTTATCAATTTTAGGGAAGTAACGGAGGAATACAACAAAGAATTGTTGAGGTTAACAGACAAGGTACTAGGGCTTATGTCAGAAGGGCTAGGGTTGGAAAGGAAGGCACTGAAAAGCAGCATGGGAGGTCAAATGATAGAATTAGAAATGAAAATAAACATGTATCCGCCATGCCCACAACCAGAGCTAGCTTTAGGAGTCGAGGCTCACACCAACTTGTTAGCCCTCACCTTGCTCGTCCCTAACGATGTTCCCGGCCTTCAATTCTAGCGCCATGATCATTGGGTTGCTGTCGATTACCTGAAAAGCACCATCCTCGTCCATGTTGGCGATCAGCTTGAGGTAATATAGTTTTCATGCAGGCAAAGAAAAGGCCATGTTATGTTTTTGTTGTGTTGTTCAACCAACATGTTTAATTTAAATTAGTATTTATATTGGGGTGGTTAGGTGCTAAGTAATGGCAAGTACAAGGGTGTTCTACACAGAAGCTTGGTGAACAAAGAAAGGACGCGGATGTCAGGGGCAGTGTTTGTGGTGCCACCACAAGAGGCGTGATCAGGCCTCTTGCGGTACTGGTGAACCAGGAGAACCCACCCAAATTTTGAACAAAGACCTTTGCCGAGTTTTGACATCGTAAATTCAATAAGCTTCCTTAGTGAGAATGTCGGAGCTCGTTGCTAAAGACTTCTAGGGGTCATAAATATAGCTTTTGTGAAGCTGTATCTCCTCTTATATGCATTCTCTCACGAATAATAGTTATCTTCTTAAATAAAGCATGCCCTTTATTATTGTATGGCGAAACTGTGTAGAGACAATGTAGACTGTATGTGTGCCAAGCTAATAGTTAAATTTTTCAGTTTTCTATGACATACTTGAAATATTCATTTCTCATTTTCGATGTTCTAATTTCTTTTTCGTTTGTTGGGTGAGTGTATGACTGCCTTCTTAGTCAATTCTGCAAATTTTCACATTAAAGTTAAACTCTTTCTCTTCCCATACACATATGATTTTTTTGGTCAGAACACTGTACATCCATCATTTTTAACCACGAGAGCTTGGCGCAGTTAATGTTGCAAAATGCAGGGTTACGTTAAGTATAAAATGCCGAGTTTTACTAGAACTTACGTTACATATGTTTGAAGAAATGATTAAAATGTCTTTCTTGATTCCTTTAGCGTTATATCTTTCTTTGGCCAAAAAAACTTATTAAAACGTCTTTCTTGATTCCAAAGTCGTTATGATTTTGTCCTGTGGCCACAGGAGTAGAAATCAGGAGTATAGGATCTCTCCCTATCTCTTTTTCCAATCACAACTTTTGCAACAGATGCTTACAAATGGACAGATATATACTGAGCGATGATAGTTATTCAGAAGAGGTGAAAGCGTACAGAGTGTGGAAAATATCAATAACATTAAATGATAGTGTATACATTACAGAGGCAAGGCATATGTATTTAAACAGTGAAAAATGTGGTGTGTCACGTGATACAAGTGATGATGGGACACGTAGCCCTAGGAGGATTATTCTAGAATGAGGCTGAAATAAATATCTATCTTCAAGTTTCAGTACTAGAATTACTGTGATGGGCTTGACTGGTTGGGCTTAGCATTAGTATGGGCTTGTGTCTTGACAGCCCCCCAAGCTAAAATGTAACTCCCTTCCGTAATTATATCCGAAATACGTAATTAAAATGAAATAGAGACCAATAATAATCAAATAACATTTACTAACCCATCACATGATGGGGTTTTCAAAAATACCTTTCGAAATCATTTATAAACTTGGTCTCATGTTCCCATTTCGAATACAATTACTACGCGAAGATAAATCACATTCATATAAATATCAGAGTGCACAACATGATCATCCCGACAATCTCGGGTACATACCTTTGCTAAAGATATACAGGGCACAATTGCCCATTACAATTCTTCAAATGGGGATTACATAATCTCATCTCGAATGAGTCCTGCCGCTCCCTCCACGAGCCACTTACCCTGTCTAAATTGTTGGTAAGGGAGGGTGAGATTCGAGAGAATCTCAGTAGGGAAACATTATCAATATGCAGGCAAGATAAGTGTTTAATGCATGACATGCTTGCATCACATAACTCATGCACACATACAATGACAAATCTATAAGCTCAATGCTTCGAACGATACACATATGGCCATAGTATATATTGAAACATAGCTTCAAATCATTCATACATGTTCCACATAATCAAGCAAAGCAATAACATGCATCAACACATTAATACAGTTATCAGAGCATGCAGGAGAGATAAGTTCCCTACCTCCAGTCTTTTCTCCTCGATTTGCGTGCTAGCAACTCGGGGCTTCACATTCGATCCTACAATGTCAAATGTACTATTTAGACACTTCCATAGTGTTTCTGGGGGTTATATGAGGCTATATTGAAAAATTACTAAAATACCCCCGGGACCCGGCCCGGCCCCGCCGTACCCGGTCCGGCTGTACTTTTCTTAAAATTTTGACATGGGCTATTCTGACATATTTTCGCCCAAGGAATCCATTTCCTGACTCAGAATTATCAAATTCAATGTCAATTACAAAATTACCCTTGACAGCCCCACTTTAAGGGTTTTAGGGGCGTTTCTGTAATTATGCTTTCTCGGCCTTTTTCGAAAAAGTGCCCAACTGTAACCCCACCTATTTTCGCCCACTGAATCCAATGGAATCATCAAATCATTGAAAATCCAGCTCTAAGACCCATTTACAATGCTGGCCGAAATATATGGGTTTTAAGGGGAAAATTGAGGTTTTTCGGTTTCGGCTCCGTAAACGTGTTTCTTTCCATTCCTAACCACTTTATTGACTATTCCATTAGGTTACAACTACCATTTAGTATCAATTTGGGCAGCATAACAGCCCCTACAACCCATTTCCATAAATTAAAACCAACGGCAACCCGGCGAAATTTCACCGATTAAATTGCCCATAGCAGCTAGAATAGTCAATATACAAGAGTTTGGAAGTTACCTCAAGCTCCTTCTGGCTTTTCCCCAATATGGCTGAAAAACCCTAACTTTCCTAACCAAGATCTGAGCTTCAACAACCTTCAAGAACATAGAAGAGAAGCTTAAGAGTAGAGTTATACACGTTAGGAGCTAAATCGCCGGAGAAATCGGCTTACCTTGCGAGATTTCTCCTTCCTTCTCTCTATTTTTCTCTCAACTCCTCTCTCCATATTCAGCTGTGCAGCACGTCGGAAATGAGAGCTGAAGATGATGTGAAGATGTTTTAATTCCATGCTTATTTCATCTTGCCCTTTGATGATGTCATAATTCCCAAAATTGGCATTTTCGGATTTTCTGGCAGATTTTCTGCCCAATCTTTGAAAAATCATAACTAATTCTAGAAAAATAAAAATGAGGTTATCCCAAAGCCAAATGAAATATATTTAAGTCCTTTTCATAGGAAAAATATTGGCCATTACTAAAAATCACCACACAATTCCAGAATTACATAAAACTCATCACTGCCCCAAAACAGAGTTCAGTTTCCATCCCAAACTTTGGATAATCATATCTCCTAGTTCACAAAACGAAATGGCACAAATTATATGTCCATTTAGAAGCTTGAGATGTGAGCTATAAGACTGGAAAGTTTCATAATTTTATGACATCATTTGCTTAGTAAAAGCGTCCACACGAGAAGACTGCCCAGACAGAATTCACACTGGACAGCATTTCCAGTTTTGTAACCAATGTGTCCAATCCAATTTAAATCAATTCCAATGATTAAATACCACAACATGACACCATTTCCATCACAATACCCCATTCAATTCTTCCCTCTATTCTAAGTCAATTTGGATGTTAATCCACAATTGAACTCAAATACAGGGTTTTGGCGTTGCTCTTAACACAAGCGACTACAATCCACTTTATATTCTCTAAAAGGGTTCATTAATCACTAACCACGTCCACTTTTATAGTCATTAACCCCTAATCACAATTTTGGATCTTGCTAAACCGGGGCTTAGCAATCCACTAATCTCAGGCTTATTCTCTAGCCTCGAGTCTCAAAATTCGGGGTATTACATGAACAGTCCTGGTGAAACTGTGAGGCTTGACCGAAGTTGCTCAAATCTTGGAGCTGGTAAGGGTTTAGTAAAAATATCTGCTAACTGGCCCTTTGAGGATAAAAATGTTATATTAAGCGTTTTGGCAGCAACTCTTTCTCTAACAAAATGATAATCAAGCTCAACATGTTTGGTGCGTGCATGCATAACCGGATTGGCAGACAAATATGTGGCTTCTATGTTGTCACAACACAATGTGGGTGCAGTAGAAAGAAAGATACCCAACTCCTTTAATAAAGATTGTAACCAAATCAAATCACAAGTTGCAAGTGCTATAGAGCGATATTTGGCCTCAGTAGAGGACTTGGCCATTGTTTGTTGTTTCTTAGCAAACCATAAAATTAAATTAGGACCAAAGAACACACAAAAACCTCTTGTGGATCTTCGATCATCTGGGCAACCAGCCCAATCGGCATCAGAAAAGGCAATGAGATATGAGGACGATGATTTACGGAGCAAAATACCATAATCAACCGTGTACTTTAAATATCTCAAAATCCGCTTGACAGCTATCCAATGAGTATCACGAGGGGCATGTAAAAATTGACAAACCTTATTGACAGCAAAGGAGATATCAGGCCTTGTAAAAGATAAATATTGATGACTACCAACAACACTTCGATAAAGAGTAAGATCATCAAAAGCATTTCTATCAGAAAGAAACAATAGAGAACCAAAGGCCATTGGTGATCTCATGGGTTTACAGTAAAGCATATTAGTATTGGATAATAAATCAATAATGTATTTTCTTTAAGATACAATCCCTGATCAGTAAATGTTGCCTCAATTCCAAGAAAGAAATGTAAATCGCCCAAATCTTTGATAGGAAAATGAGTACTCAAATGACGAATAAGATTATCTACTTCAACAGAGTTGGAGCCAAGAACAATAATGTCATCCACATAAATGAGAAGATAAAGAGCAGAGGAAGAAGACAACTTAATGAAAATGGATGTATCAGATTTCGAAGGGACAAATCCCATATGTGTAAGACAAGCACTAAGATGAGAGAACCAAGCTCTTAGAGCCTGTTTAAGCCCATAAAGTGATTTGTGAAGCTTGCACACATAATGAGGGAATTTAGGATGCTGAAACCCGAGTGGCTGTTGCATATAAATTTCTTCGTCAATGTGCCCGTGAAGAAAGGCATTTTGTATATCAATTTGTTTCATAGTCCAACCAGCAGAAACTGCAAGAGACAAGAGGAGACAAATTGTTGCAGGCTTAACGACAGGAGAGAATGTGTCATGAAAATCAATACCAGGGGTTTGGTGAAAGCCTTTTGTAACCAAGCAGGCTTTATACTTGTCAAGAGTGCCATCTATCTTGAACTTCTTTTGAAGCACCCATTTATAACCTAATATAGGCCAATTAGAGGGAGGAGGAACAAGAGTCCATGTTCTTGTGTCAGACAAAGCCTTCAACTCGGCATCCATGGCTGCACGCCACTCCAGAAATTTTAAAGCCATAGCAACAGAAGTTGGAGAATCGGGTGGGGTGCTCACTGATGTAGCATATGCTTGAGGTGGGGGCCAGCGTATGGTGCCATCAGTATACTACTTTGGCTTAAGAGATTGTGTCTGAGACCGAGTGACCATTCGATGGGCATTAGGCAACAAAATAGAAGGACCATGTGATTCACTCATCGTAGGTAAGGCAGAGGATGAAGAAAATTTGGGAGAGCTACATGATAAGAATGGGTTTGAGGGAGGAATAGGTGAGGTAGCCAGTACATGTGGGTGTGAGGTGTCGGGTAGGACATTTGAGTGAGGGGAATTAAAGGGGGTAGGTGAGGACTTAGGCAAGGAAGAAAAAGAGGTATTGGACTCAGTGGGTGTGATGGGCCAAGTATGGAGGTCAGGTAAGGATGTATAAACAGGAGGAGCTTTGGAATCATTATTAGAAAACACATGAGTGGTAGAAAAATAAGATTCATCAAACAAAACATCACGTGAAATGTATATTCTTCCTGTCTTGGGGTCAAAACAAAAATAGCCAGAATAATTAGTGGCATATCCCAAAAAATACATAAATTAGACCTTGGTTCCAGCTTATGTCGAGAATATGGACGAAGGTGAGGCCAGCATGCATAACCAAAATTTTTTAGAAAAGTATAGTCTGGTGGGTGGCGAAAAAGAAGCTAATAAGGAGATTTTTGACGAAGTGAAGGGGATGGCAATCTATTTATTAAGTATACAGCAGAAGAAAAGGCATGAACCCAGAATTTCTGTGGTAGAGAAGCATGTGATAAAAGTGCTAGACCAGATTCGACTATATGATGATGTTTTCTTTCTACTGTACCATTTTGAGCATGGGAATAGGGACATTTTATTCGGTGAAAAATGCTTTGAGATTGAAGAACAGAGTGTAATGCTTTGAACTCTCCACCCCCATCAGTTTGAAGAAATTTGATCTTAGAATTAAAGAGAATTTCAACTTGCTTCTGAAAAATAGAAAATACTTTGGAAATATCATATTTTAATTTTAATGGAAAGAACTAGGTGTATTTGGTGTAATCATCAACAAAGGAAACATAATATCTATAGCCTTCAATTGATATAACAGGAGCAGGGCCCCATACATAAGAGAAAATAAGAAAGAGAGGGGAAGGGGAACGATGAGGAGAAGGAGGGTGGGGTAGAATATGACTCTTAGATGTATTACAAGCTGAACAAGAAGAAGAAAACACCGAAGAAGAATAAGGCAGGGAATATCTGGACAAAACTTGTTGAACTATCCGATAAGCTGGATGACCAAGTCTAGCATGCCACTGTTCTTTTGATGTTCTGAATCCAAGACAAGCAGTAGGCATTCCACGTGACGAGTAGAGATGATTATTTATTGGTCCTTGAAATAGAGTCCTTTTGGTGTGCAGATCCTTCACAAGAAAATAAGAGTCATAAAACTGGAAATAGACATTATTATCATGACAAAATCTACTCACAGAAATAAGATTTTAGATGTAGAAGGAACAAGAAGGAGGTCACAGAGAAGATATTTGCCAGAAATAGTGGATAGGTTGCCTGCTCCATGATGAGTGATGAGTAGTGGTGAGCCATCTATTGTATGAACATTATCATGTCCCTTATATGGTTCTGAGTGAAGGTTCAAATTGGCTAGATCAGATGTTAGATGATTTGTTGCTCCAGTGTCAAAATACCAAGCATTATCGGGAGACACAGTAGTATAGTTGTGATGAGTTTCCATAAGAGATTTAGGAGGTGGGGCCTGATATGAGTGGTCAAAACGATGGTAGCATGTGAAAATTGTATGTCCATGGCGATGACAAAAATGACAATAATTATCATAATTGGAATCAGAATATGAGTGTCCACCTCCTACTCTATTTGACCGACCTCTTCCTCCACGGTAGGATCTGCCACCTCTATCTCCTTTCCCTTTACCTCGAAAAGAACCACGATAAAAAGGAGGCCGAAAATTAGGAGAGTACTGTGGCTGAGCAGTAAAATTTGCAAAAATATCTGAAATAATGGGAGAGGCAGATTTTTGTTGTGTCAAGCAAGTCTCATGTATGAGAAGGAAACTTAAAACATCTTCTGGTGTAAGATCTAAAGCTTGTGTTGTTAAAGATGCCACAATTGGATCAAAATTGGTGCCAAGTCCATTTAAAAGATAAGTAACGAATTCTGAATCAGAAATTGGTTTCCCAGTAATACTTAATGCTTCAGAAAGTAGCATGGCTCTCTTAAAATATTCAGAAATTGATTCTCCCCCCTTTTTTTTAAAGAAGTGATCTGATTGTGTAAGAGAAGAAGACGAGCTTGATTTTTTTTGAGTAAACGATCGCTCTATAGCATGCCATAAAGATTAGGCTGGTTTGTGCCTGATAAATTGCCCAATGAGAGACTTTGAGAGAGATGAAATAAGAATAGATAAAGTGCGTGTTTGTTTAAGCTTATTGCACAGTAACAACGGACTTATTACGCAAGCCGAGAAAAAACTCCTCTCACATACTTACCTCGTATACCGTGAATCACGAATTATAAGCACTTATTGCCCAAAAATAAGCTCTTCCAAACACACACAAAGCCAGTTGATCAAGATGAAACCATTTATCATATTCAGGATTATCTTCTCCCGTAACACTTTTAGTAGGAGGGGAAGGGTATAAACCATCTATTAAAGAAAATAGCTTTTGAGCATGCAGGTAATTAAGGCTCTATCTGAGCGTTCCACACAAAGTAATTTTCTTGAGTTAACTTAATAGAAAGAAAGTGAGACGGTGAAGAAGAATAAGATGTTGGCACCATGTTAGAGGCAGCCGATGAGCTTGAGCTCAATGAAATAGACGATGAAGATGTCATGATTTATTTCCAGGCTCTGATACCATGAAAGCGTACAGAGTGTGGAAAATATCAATAACATTAAATGATAGTGTATACATTACATAGGAAAGGCATATGTATTTAAACAGTGAAAAATGTGGTATGTCACGTGATACAAGTGATGATGGGACACGTAGCCCTAGGAGGATTATTCTAGAATGAGGCTGAAATAAATATCTATCTTCAAGTTTCAGCACTAGAATTACTGTGATGGGCTTGACTGGTTGGGCTTAGCATTAGTATGGGCTTGTGTCTTGACAAGAGGCACCAACCTCACACTCTAATTCATCACTAGTTCACCACATTTTGTAGATACTTATGAAAAGACCACATAACCTTGAAACAAAGAGCACGCATAGAAGATGGGAGTTAAGAAACAAAGAGGATGAAAGTTCTGTTGAAGAATGTCGGGAATCTTTCTTCAGTGCTTACGTAAGCACCTAAATAGTCCATCCAACAGGTTGGGGTTAGTCGTAGTACTTCCTGACTACAAGCATAGTGATTTATGCTTAAAGCTATTATATGGCCGGCATTTTATAAACTGAAATTTTGAAATAAGTAGGGATTTCACAAAATGAAGGACACCTAGTCTGAATGAAATGAAACTATTATAAAATCAAATCTCAGAAATATGAGACATGGCTAATCTTATGCAGTATAAAGCATCTCATGTAATTGAGAGGCAGTAGTAAACTAGTAATAGATGCATTTTTACCCCCGTGAGGAACTGATCATTTTCATCTAGCTAAATCCAATTCTGTGAACCATCAACTCGACAGAAATATTGATTAAGACGAGCAAATCGAGTTATAAATTTCGGAACCAGGCAGCACAGATGATTAAAAAAATAAAAGATGAGATTTTTTTTCCTATCCTCTTTTTATTTATTGAAAAATATATGGAAAATTCTAAAAAAAAATACTATTTAAACTTTAAAATCTCGTTGACAAGAAGCGTAATGAGATTGACAATAAGAATAATGAGAATGACAACACAAGTTCTTGTCAAATCACTAATTTAAGATTTTAAAGTTTAAATTGTATTTTTCTAGAATTTTCCTAAAAATATATCCTCATTAAATTATAATAATCTTCGTATCAAGGCCTTGATATGAATTATTTAAAAAATTATATCTCAAACATATTTATTGACCATATGTAACCCCCTTCGATAATCAGGTCGGGATTAGTGTTTAATCACATTTAATTATCGAATAAGAAATCCGGGACAATTAAAAACTTTTTTAAAACACCTGTACAAATGGATCTCCATTCATTTCATTCATTAAAACAAATGGCCTGTTTGGTCTATTACATATACAATATCAGAGTAAGCACAATTCCCGACGTTCACCCGGGATAATAACATTAATCCAAAGGTTTATACAGGCCATCATTGCCCATCTCGGTATCCATACCGGGGATTACACAAAACTATACCACTACAATTCTATTCAATATGTATACATTTATCCAAAATGATAACCAGTTCAATATAAAACTAAAATATATAGCTAAGAGTACCGCTGGCAGTCCTAATCGTCCTTTGCCACTTGCTTGCTTTTCGATCCACTTGCCCTGGCTAAAAATGTTATTTGGAAAGAATGAGATTCTAGAGAATCCCAGTAGCAACAGTTTATTTATATGATGCATATATACAAAGCAAGTCACATATATCACAATGCAGCAATCAATATTCGAGAGCGGGCTTTCGCCACGTTCCCTTCACTATATACAAGGTCGGGCTTATGCCACGCCCCATCACTTTATCAATATTCGAGTCTGGGCTTTCGCCACGTCCCCTTCACTTTCACTATAATCGAGTCCGGGCTTTCGCCACGTCCCCTTCATTTCACTGTAATCGAGTCCGGGCTTGCGCCATGTCCCCTTCACTTTCACTGTATTCGAGTCCGGGCTTTCGCCACGTCCTCTTCACTTTCACTGTATTCAATGACTAATGCAAACAAGCAATGCAATACACATGATATAGGATAAAGTGTCACTACCTTTGTCTTTCCTTCCTTGAGTAGGCACAGGCCTTCTATGCTCCAGGCAGATATCAAATCCTAAAGTCATAATTAAGGACGAAACATTATTCTCTATTCCAATACTCAATTAACTCTTCAACACTTAGATTTGGTTATCAATAATGACCCTTAAGAAGCCACAAATGCCTCTAATAAAACCCCTAAAAGGTTGGGAAACAATAGGTTGAAGATCTCTTTTCAAAAACTTAAAGTGCTGGAACACAGGGGTTGGCCGTGGCCAGCCCTTCCTTGGGCAGCGGCCAAAATATGGTCAGAAGGTCGCCGGCCGCGGCCAGCCACCCATGGGCCGCAGCCAAGAAATTTTCTAATTTTTGGCTGAACTTCAAAAAATCATATCTAATTGTAGAAAAATCAAAACGGAGTGATTCCAAAGCCAAATCAAAGGTATTTAAGTCCTCTTTCAAGGAAAAATATGGCTCATTACTTCAAATCATCATAAAAATACAGAATCACCCAAAACTCAACACTACTCCAGAATAGAGTTCTGTTTCCATCCCCAAACTTTAGACAACCATATCTCCCAGAATACTAAATGAAATGACACAAAATATATATCCATTTTGAAGCTTGGGATGTGAACTTTAAGACTGGAAAGTTTCACAATTTTTTGAAATCATTTGGTCATTGAAAACGTCCACACAAATAAACTGCCCACACAGAGTTCACATTGACAGCATTTTCCAACTTTTCTACCAAAGTGTTCAATGACTCCAAAATCATTAACCAAACATATTCCCATACAATTTTCCACAAGGAACACAATGATAATCTCAAAATGACCAAATTCACAATCTAACCACATGCCCTGTTTTGACCAATATACCAAAACCAACACAAAGTTACCAAACTTTGCTTTTAATGATTCAAACCAATCCATTTGTCCAAAAGACATCACAATATACCATTTCCATGATCACTACATGCCAAACTCACTAAGACCCTAATTTTCGAAAATAGGGCAGAAAATTCCAGAAAAATCAATCTCAACCAATAACCACAATATATATATCAAAAGGGAGTTAACACTCACCTCTTTCACTTTGCCAAAGAGATTTCTTGATTCTTCAACTTTCACAATCTCTTGAGATCACAAACTAACACCAGTGAACACATTACAACCATCAAAATGAAACTCTTCATTCAAGGCTCAATATTAGAGAAGGAAGTTTGAGCATTTGGAGACATTTCCCTTACCTTTTTGAAGCTTTTCTTCCTTCCCTTTGGCTTTCAATGGTGTCCGACGAGAGAGAAAAATGAGAGTGAGAGAGAGAGAACGAGAGAGAGAGAGATGGAGGTGGAGTGTGAGATAATGAAGAATGATTATACTCCCTCCATTTCAGTTTTCCAGCGCCAAGTGAGGGAAGAGATGAGAGAGAAAACAATTAAAAATTCCCTTTGACTTTTCTCCCAATCCCTTCACATGTAAACTTGCCAAGTGCCCACTCCTCATTGGCTCTCATACAATAAGTACCCATTAGCTTCTCTAATCTCTCCATTAGTCATTTTAATTACACTTCTCATTTTCTCTTAGTTAGTAATTAATTTCCCCATTAATTACCAACTCATGCCAATAATTCCATTCTTTCAATTTTCCAACAATTATGACATATTAGATAATATTGTCACCAATACACATTAATTTCACTTTAATCTGATAATTATCCTCAATAATTATCATTAGGCCTTAATCGAAAATTGGGGCGTTACACCATACATACTTATTTATTTTTTTTTATAAAAATGATATAGAAGGGGTAATAAGTAATAACTCACTAACTTAAAATCCGATTTTTTCAAAATTTATCGTTTTTTTATTCGATTTCAATGTTTATCTCATCGTCGACAAAAATTAATTTTTTATGCTGAATCTTTTTGAGACCGTGTCAGTATACCCATGAGTCTTTGATGTCATAAATCATAAATTTATACCTAAGCTATAATAACATTATTAGCTTCTTACCCTATGAAACGCATGTCATGCTTACAAACAATGTAAATATATCAAATTTATAAAAACTTGCATTATTTTTAAATCATAGTTAAAACAGCATGCATTAATTTTGTTCAATACATGAAATTGAGTTCAATTTTATTTATGGATCATCCGATATTAAGCATGAATTTTGAATCTTGTATTGTAAGGAAAAAATCTATCTAATTATAGTACCAGCCTCACCATGGAATATCAAACCTACGATAAATCACTTTTTTTTTTGTGGAACTACATTATGTTTTTGGTTATTATAATTTTTGATCCCTCAAGTTTCTATTAATAGGTTTTGGTTTTTAATAGGGTAAAATTGTCTAAATTTTATTTAATTATAGTTAATAATATTTTAAACGAATTGAAATTAAGAGACTAAAACATCTAATTTTAAACTTAAGGGTTAAAACCAAAATGACAACAAATTTAGAGGATTAAAGATTGTATTACCCTTATGTTTTTTTTTCTTGTGAATTATAAGTGTACGCATCTCAAGCCCAATTAAACACTCGCGTGGGCCTAAACATTGAGGAACGTCAAGGCATGGATCTGAGAAGTTCAAGACATGGACAAAGAAAAGCATCATAGACTAGTTCGAATCCTAACAAAAAGTTTCTAACAAGGGAATACATGCGTCTAGTAAAAAACAAGTCTCGCTGAATAGCGTAACAAAGTAGATTATGAATCTCTGCTGAAAAATGAGTCTATACTTAATAATTAATACCCAGCTATGCCTTACTTATGGCAGTTGACACGATAGACGCTATGAAGAAAGACGCTTTTTTTCTTTGTTGGGTTTAATGGTAAGATGCAAGAAGTTGAATTTTGTAATGGGCATTACATTTAGGCGCTAGATTTTTTTTTCCAGGCTAAATATAATTTTTGGTCTCTGAAATTTGACCCGATCTTGATTTTAGTCCCTCAAGTTTGAAATCGGTGGTTTTGATCCCTCAAGTTTAACTTGATTTTGTTTTGGATCCCTGAAGTTTGAAATCGATGGTTTTGATTCCTCAAGTTTACTTCCTTTATAATTGTTGGTCCATCAAGTTTGAAAAGAACTTGGTTTTGGTCCAGTCTGAGCCAAGTTTCATAACTGGGTCATCAAGTCCTTTTCCAATTTGAGTTACAAAAACTAAAATCGGGTCAAATTTCTGGGACTAAAATCACCGATTTCAAACTTGAAGACCAAAAAAAAAAAATTGAGTCAAACCTCAGAGGTCAAAAGTTATATTAACCCCTTTTTCCCAACAAAGAAACTAATTATATTGCAATTATAAAAAGTACAATGTCCTGAAAGAAGAAATAGAACCAACTAAACAAAATGAAAGATCTAAGCAAGTAGCAAACAAACTAATAAACATAAATATTAGCTTCCTGCAAGAAGCTAAATCTAGATAAAAGGAATAAAACGCCAACAAGGTCAATAATTGCAACGAAGGTTGAGGTACCCAAACAAAAGGGCGAAACCTGTTTATTGAGGCTTTGGCAATTAGCCCAACCTCTAAATTTGCTTCCATAGGAACATATATGTAAGGATTGTTCCTGATCAAAATCCTTGAGTCCTGAATATTCTTAAGGAAACCAACATCTATCACCATAACATAGAAATTATGGTCAATAATAATGAACGAGAGAATCACAACTCTAGTCTGAAGATGAATAGTAAGGCCATACACACTGAATTGGCCTATATCTAGCCCAAAAATGAACATTGTTGACATAAACACTGAATAGGTGCATTGTGAGCCAATAATGAATAGCATACATAAGCCTCCTAAACAATAATAAGTTGATAATTCTATATTGAATAGTACTTTGTACCAAAAATAAATTGAATAGTACTTGACCATACCTTATAACTTCAAGCAACAAACAAGCTAACACCCCTCCCACAGAGAAATACCTCAAGCCAACCATAACAATTCACCCCGCCTTTTACCCACCTAAGGATCTTGCTCACCAGATCAAATAGGGTAGTGACAGTTGGGTTAGAAAAAATTATCTTATGGTATGCGTTGATCCTAGCATAGTTACAAAAATCCCTCCAATAATGCCAAATAAACCAAACTTTTAGATTTAACCCCTCTAGGCAAACAACACCACTAGACATAATGACTTCAACATCAAGAAGTTCACTATTGCCATCCTCAGAACAAGATTTGAAAATAGCATCAATAGAGAGGTGTTGAACGTATTGAGTCTTGAAGAGATTACAAACCTTAGCGTTAATGGCTCACCACATTATCATATCAGAACACCTCAGCATCTCTACCTTTGATTTACCCTAATCAGTGACAAGACCCTAAGATGTTCCCAACAGTTTTGCTGCCAAAACCCTCATATAGATGGTGAAACTAAGAAATCCCTACAGCACCCCATTAATTATCACCAGGGACCTAGGTGGCACCCATCGGAGATCAGTATCAGAGGCCATCACCCAGTTTCGATTCTTCCAAACCTCCACGCTTCGAGTCCCACTATCCCCCTGCTTACTTACACTGAAGCCCATCCTTGCTCCTAGAGCATTAGACAACCACAACACAGGGACACCACTAGACCAGTCCATAGTAATCTCCACCCGACAAGGAGAATCAGTCGTGACCCAAGAATCTGAGCAGCACATCTTGATATTGCGAGAGAGAAACCTTAGAAAGGGGAAAATAAAAAATTTAAGAAAGAGGAGGAAAATTTTTTGCTCCACAGTAATCCACGGTAATTTGGGGGGTGGATTTTGCTCCCCTCCCCTTGTTTTTCAACATAAAAAATTTAAGGAGGGGAAGGAAAATTTTTTAAAATTTCCCCTCCCCTCCCCTTATAACTCTCCCTATTGGCGATTTAGAGGAAAGGAGTAGTATTTTGGCTTTGTGTAACTATCATGCTCATGAAAGTTTTAAATATTCCTAAGATAGCCTTCTAACTCTCTTCCTCATCCCTATCCGCATTTTAATATTTTAGCATAGTGTGACTATTATGCCTATGAAAGTTATAATTATTCAATTTAATAATTATAAAATTATAATTTTATATAATTATTAAACATTATAAAAAATTCAAAAAATGACTTAAATGAAATAAAGATATAAAGTTGTCCATATAAAAATATTGTACCTCCCCTCTCCTCATCAATTAAATAAGGCAACATTAAAATCCCTCCCCTCCCCTCCCATCAATCTAAACGAGATAATATTAAAATTCCTCCCCCTCCTTTCCTCCCCCCTCCATTAAAGTCTCTCCCCTTCCCCTTTCCCTCAATTGAACCAAATAGACCCTAAGTCTGTCGCGAAAGAATTTTTTTAATCATAAAGATAAGTCTACTTTGAGAATTATTAATTATTATTTTTTTAAAATTTTATCTTTACTTAATTCTCCTTGAAAATATAAACAGAAGAAATGAGTGAGAATGATTTAGGGAAAATTGCATTGAAGTCTCAAGCAAGACAAAATACAACCCAGAGTCCCTTGAAATTTCCAAATTACAGTGAAGTCCCATGGAACTTTTGGATAGTATATTTCAATTGAGAAAAGACAAAAATACCCCTGAAAAATTTGAGAATTGTGGAATCGTATATCTCGTTCTCAGCCACTAAGCTTAGAGTGCTGTTGTCGGAGAACTACGAAGGCGGTGTGGGAGCTGTTGATGCAATGGCCAAGGTGGCAATGGCGGCTCCACCGACGAAGTACTCAAACTTAGGTCCACTGGTGAACATAGAGAGGCTATTCAGTGCTCCTGTGACCACACCACCATCTTTGGTTTCGACTAGTATGGACGACAATGCTTTTACTTGAAACAATTTGTTGTAGAGATTTCAGAAAAAATAATTCACATGGTGGGAAAAAAAAGGTAAAGAGAGAATGGGGGTAGGGGAAGGTGTAATCCCCTTCCCACCTCAGGCCGGAATTTAGTTCTTAAACACGTAATTAATGTAGAATTAGAGACCTTAGATGATTTGGGACTTAAATAAAATCAAACTTCCCAAAATCAGGGTCTATAAAAACTTTTCAAAAACCTGTTCACAAGGTCTCATATTCACATTACAAATACAAAGTGGCCTGTACAGGTTGATTTCATTCATACATATTAGAGTACAGCATAAATTCCCGACACACTCGGGTTCCATTAAGTCATAAAAGGTTTTATACAAAGGCACGAAGCTCACATACTTTTCCCTTATCTTAGGGATTACACAAAACTATACAATTGATTCCCACAAAACATCCAAGAGATTTATACATGATAACCAAATAACCCAAAATAAAACTCCCAATCCGAAGCTCTACCCGCTCTTCATCACCCGCTTTCCCTTCGATCCTTCTGCCTTGTCTAAAACATGGTTTTTGGGAGAGTGAGATTCTAAGGAATTCCTGTAATGTCAAATCAATCATAGTATGCACAACAATAAGGCATGAAAGCAAAACATCACACACATATTGCAACTACAACGGTAGTTACAACGATAAAGGCAGGTATGACTCATGTCACCCTTACGCTTGCTCACATTGAATTGCTTACGTTGCATTGCATAACACAATTCACACAATATATTTCACCACAGCTGGGATTCATATAAAGCATTTCATATGCAAGCCATATAGGCAAGATTACAACACACAGCCTATAGTTGGATTCATAAACGCCACCCTACGGGTTGGATTCACAAAGATCTATGTCGATTACAATGGCAGTTCAACAGCCGAACTAGAGATGACCACTGTCACTCCCTAAACAGCTCACATTGAAGTGCTCATGCTGTAATGGACCATGGAACATACATTTCACAAAACACCACGACAAGTCATGCATACCAAAACATCATACACAATATGAGAGAATAGTCACTACCTGAGTCCTTTCCTGCAGGCTCTGGCACTGGTCGCTCCCGAGTAGGGCAAATATTGTATCCTATATTCATAATTAAGGATGAAGAGTTATTCTCTATCCCAATTCTTAATAACTTCTTAACATTTAATTGGTTATCATTATTGCTCTTTAAGTATCCATAAATACCTTTAACAAAAGCCCTAAGGGGTTGGAAGGCTATCCCCAAATATCCTCTTTTTGGAACACAAAATTGACATTTCTCACTGAGACATCGAGTGAAGATGGCCTCATCGAGTGATGGTACGGTCTGCACTCAGGTACCAGAGAGTGAAGGATAGCGAGTGAATACCCAAGAGCACAAAGGGATTTACAGAAACAAAAATTACTCACTTTACTTGAGCATAAACCCATTCACTCGAGTGGAAGTCAGATGCTCACCCGAGTCCCCAAAAGTGAAGTTCAAGAAGTGCTCACCTGAGAGCACAAAAGTTTTCAAGGATCAGAAGGACTCAAGCACAGGTCATTGCACTCGAGTGAATACCACATACCCACGAGTGAGAAGGCATACTCTTACACCATAACCGTAAATTACAACCTGAGAGGCAAGTCCTTAGTGTCAAATACACCTACACTATAGTGATAGGAAGCTCACTCAAGTGATGTCCCACCATACTCGCAAGTGAGGTGACACTTGCCATTAACCACGGAAGTGCAACAAGAACACAGAGAGCAGAAAGGAAGTTTGCATTGCCAC
Source organism: Inga oerstediana (assembly GCA_963210345.1). NCBI lineage: Eukaryota > Viridiplantae > Streptophyta > Magnoliopsida > Fabales > Fabaceae > Inga > Inga oerstediana. The sequence continues at coordinate 71,414,603 of OY723401.1, forward strand.
ACTCGAGTGGGACTCATCACCACTGGAGTGATATTCATCTTACACTCGAGTGAACCCCAGATTACTCGAGTAATTCTATCAGAAACCAGAAAACGCAGCAAAACTAACCACATTTCCTAACACTTGCCCAATTGATCCCAATGGACCCAAAACTTCTACCAAAGCTACTCCCACACAAAAACATCCAAGGAATTCAATGGAATCACCAGAATTATCCAAATCCTACTCTATTATCATGCTTTGGTTTTGGGCAACACAAATAACCAATTTTCCAAAATCACTAAACTCAGTCATTCACTTTCTAATCAATCCTATCTATCCATATACATTCCCAACATACCATTACTATGCCAAAAACCCAGTGGTCATCATTTTCAGATTAAAGGCCAAAATTTTCAGAAATTTCAAACTAAAACATTTAGCATAAAACTTAGATAGATAGATTAGTCTCACTTACCTCTTTCACTTTTCCAAATAGATTCTTTGATTCTCCAATCTCCAAAATTTTATGTGGGCACAAATCAATCCCAATAGGCACACTATAAACATCAAAATGAAGCTCTCACTCCAAGGATCAACATTAAAGAAGTGAGTTTAAGCATTAAAGGTCATTTGCTTACCCAAAAATCAAGCTTTTCTTCTTCCTTTCTTCTTCTAAAATGGTTGAACAAGAGAGAGATGAGATGAGTGTGGAAGAAGGAGGAATGATGATTATTTCTCCATGCCCATGCTTCATCCATAAATGAGGGAGAAAGAGGAGAGAGAAAATATATTTTATCCCATTTGACCTTTTTTCCATGCTCTCTCATACTCATAACTTGACATATGTCCACATGCCATTGGTTTACACAAAATAAGTCACTAATTAGCTTATCTAATCCCTCCATTAGCCACGTTGTTACACATCTCATTTTCCTCTTAATTAGTAATTAATTCTTCCCTTAATCACTAACTTATGGCCAATAATTCTATTCTTTCCATTTTCAATAATTATGGCATATTAATTAACATTGCCATAAAACACATAATAATTTCCATTTAAACCCATAATTATCCAAAATAATCATAATTAGCTCATAATAAAAAATTGGGATATTACAAAAGGGAGGTAAAGCAAGGGAGGAGAGGGAAGCTAGAGGAAGAAGAAGATAAAGGGTAGGGGAGATAGAGAGCAAGCCAGTTAGATGAGGAGGAAGAAGATGAAGAGTCCATGGTGGTGGTGGTGGTGTTAAGGATGTGTATTATAAGGGTGACTTTGGAAAGTGGGATGAAATGGATGAATGTAGAGTTTAGGGAGAGAAAATAATTGAGGTTTGAATTTGTCCACTTTTTTTCTCAAATTTATTAGGGATTTGGTCTTTTTACAATTGAAATATATTACACAAAAGTCCCATATGATTTCACTATAATTTGGAGCTTTTAAAAAACCTCTGGGTCGTATTTTGCTTTACTTAGGACTTCAGTTCAATTTTCCTAATGATTTATAAATATAAAAAATAAATGGAATTTTAATAATGGTGAGCTTAAAAAAATTTATGAGTTTAAGACAAATTTAATTACTCAAGTGTCATTCATTAGTACAATTAATGCAATTTGTTTGCCTGATACACTTAACACAAGTGTCATTTACACTCCTTAAAAGTATTAAGGTGATAATAGTTGGTTAGAATCTTATAATAGTGGGTTAAGATCTTATATTGGTCTGTTGAATGACCATAGTTTTGTAGAGGGTCTTAAATGTGTTGTAATCTTTTACCAAAAGAAAGTAGCATTTGTCTCCTTTGAATACCCCAAGGAAGATTAGTTCATCACTTTCAAATGGGTTACAATTGTTGTATGAACATGTTGCTTTGCATTGAATAATAGACATGATTCTTCATCTTTATCCATCTTACTTTTCTCTAATCAATACATTTAACTTTCGACCAAAAAAAATCACTACATTTAACAACATCACTGTCTTGATGTGAGAAAGGAAATAAATAGTATTGATGATGCTTTCGAGGCCGCAATCTTAAGAAAGCAACCCCTCAATTTCCTTTTAAGTATTTTATGGTTCGTGATTAAAAAACACACTATGTTGTACCCAGTTGTACTAATTTCTTTTTCGAAATTATTTTCAGAACGAATTTATATCCTTTCTAGAAAGGTGCTCCCTCCAGTTGTTAATATAAGACATATTTAAAGAGTTGATTTTGCTTCAAATATAAAGCATAAATTTCATATTTATCAATCTTTTTCTAATTTAACCCTATTTATATTTCATCAACAATAATAAAAAAGAAAAGAGAATGAGAAAATTAAGGAATATGACTATGGTATTTTAGGAAAAAAACATGTTATGTTAAATAATTAAATAAATTTTTTAATTTAATCAAATTTAATAAATATGTCTTATGTTAAGTATAAAAAGGAGTAGTTAATTATCTTCAGCATCATATTGCAAATAAAAATGTAATTCTATATCGGTGTTTAACATCAAAGAAGTATAATGTGGATGGTATCTTGTCGCACATAAGAATTGAATTGTAGTATCTCAAACTTTACAGCATTTTTTTCTTTATAGAAATATAATATAATGTAGATTCTTATAGTCATACTCATACTTAAGGATGTAAAGATTTTACCTTTTACTTGTAAAGCTGATATTGTTATAAATCCATCTCAGTGAAATGAAATCATCATTAGGAAAATCCCTGAAAAGGAACCTCAGAAGTGTGAAAAGACAGAGGGGTGTTACAAAATTCGAAAATCTTGCAGAGGTGCTTCTGACTAATCAGGGATTTTCAAATTGGAGAACAAAAGACGGGTTTGCCCCTAGGCAAATTTGAAAAGAAAAGAGGAAGGTAGGGAGGCGTTTTATCGGGTGTCGGTCATTAGGTGTTAGTGGGCGGTTTTTAAGGAGTAAAAGAGTGGTGGGGAGCGGTGGGTTGTTGGTTGCATTGAGAGGGGGAGTGGGTCTGAAGTAGGTAGGGTCGATTTGAGGAGGAAGGAAGGAGTTGACGGGGCTAGGGAGTGAGCCGCATTGTTCCGTTTAAGCAGAGAAGAGGTTGACTGTTCCGACTGCTGAAAAATGACAAAAAACAACAACATAGACTAGTAAAAGCTGTCATTTGGGCTGAGTTGGGTGTGCTTTTATGCTACGGAAAAGGCGTCGATGACGGGTGGGAAGTTGGCTGGTCCATCACAAGTTGATAGAGGGCAACGACGGTGGTATGGAATTGGCCGTTTCTTGGATTGGCGCAGAGATTGGCTGGTGAGTTGCTGCGAAATCACTATTCCGGTGTGAAGTTGCAGCTGGGCGTGAAAGTTTGATAAGTAAATGGGTTTAAAAATGTGTCGCATGTGTACTTGTGAAATTGTTAACCTCCACTATAAAACTGAATTTAAAGTTAGGAATGGATAACAGTGAAACCCTATTAGAATGTGGAAATTGTGTGATTTGAAAGTTGATATAACGTTATGCGAAGTTACGAAATCTATATCAGAACTTGTTACATTGTCTGATGATGTGGGAAATTTAGCATAATGGGTAGTAGGGAATTTCTGAGGCGTAGTTGTGAAATTGTAATCATAACCTGAGAAAACTGAAATTAAAGTTGGAAATGCTTATTCTTAAGTTGTGAAATTGTGATGCATGGATGTGAAGTGCCCAACCTAACATGAGAAACTTAATTTGAATTTGGGAATGCTTAATCTAAAATTGTGAAACTCTGATGCGTAGATATGATTAGGTAAAATTAACATGAGAAAAGGTAAATAGAACGTGGGAGTGGTTGATCTGCTATTGTGAAAGCATGTTAGAAAGTGTTATCTGCAATATGTGAAAACCAATATAAAAGTTGTGAACTGTTTTGGAAGAATTGCGAACCAGTGTTGTAATGTAGGAAATTTAGTATAGCCTTAAGCTAATAAAATGTAATATGAAAATGAGAATTCTTAATCTGACAATATAACAGGATGTTTGTTTGTGGGAATGTGTAATTTCAAACTTATGGGAACATATGTTGAAGTTGTTAATAATTTATGAGAACTTGGGAAACTGTGTTACCCCTTGAGAAATTTGCAATTAGTGTGAACCATGGTGGTGAGAAGGTTATGCTAACCTGTGAAAACCTAATATAAACTTGGGAATTGTTTATCTGACACTATGAAAGCGTGTTGGTATGTGGGAAAGTGTAATTTCCAAGTTGGGAAACCATTTGTAGAATTTGGGAATCCGTAATGAGAAAGTGGGAAATTTTCTAATAATGTGGGGAAGTTTGAGACTTCCGTAGTCAAAGTTAGTTGCTTGGTTGTGAAATCCTAATCATAATGTGGGAAAATGTGATAGGTTTGTTTGAGAATAGTTAATATGAAATTGAAAAACATGTTGGTATGTGGGAATGTTTGATACCGTACTTGTGAAAACGTAATCAAAACTTAGGAAATCTTAATAAGAAGTTGTGAAGCTCTGTCAATAGGTTAATTTTGAGAAGTAGTGAAATTGTTATCACAAGTTGTGAATCCTTTTATCAAGACTTGTTAGACTGTGCTACTTTCATGAGGGGAATTAGGATTCACAGGAATTGAGAGTGTGAAAGAACCATTTAAATTATGAGCAAACAATGTTAATGAATGAGAAATGCTTCTTGTGCAGGTCGAAGAAGATGACGTTACAAAAAGGGGAGACATCAAAATCAAAAGCACTAAGGCGGAAAGATGTAAAGAGTAGACAAGCAAATAGCACAAATGTGAAGATGAAAGGAGGAAAGAGCAAACCTGTGAAGAGTCAACCAGTACAGGGTGGGTTTATGTTGTTTAGAAATGAGTATGTGGCAAACTTGAGGGAGAAGAAGAAGAAGATAATAGAAGAAAGAAAGGCTGTAGGAAAGGCATGGTGAGAGCTGCCGGATGATAAGAAGAAGGAGTACATTGAAAGAGCTAAGCAAGCAAGGCTAGAAAAGAAGAAGAGCAAAATTAGAGTGTCCTTTCATACCCACTGTTCACTTCAAGGATTTACATCGTTGGTGGAATTTGTCAATCAAAATGAGAATTTGAAGGACAGAATTAGGAGAATAGGTTTTGGAAACTTGTTGAAGGTGGAATTGGACAGTCTCCCTTATGACTTGATTGTATCCATACTTAGAGCATATAGCCCACCAACTCAACAATTCAGGATAAGGGAGAAGACACAAGAAATTGAAGCACGAGATGTGGAGAAGTTGCTTGGTATTACTTGTGAAAGGGCCGAGGTTAGGGTAGATGTGAAGGACTCTAATCCATTGTATGAGAGGTTGAAGAGTGAGTATGGGAAAAAGAAATACACTGACATATTGAAGCACATAAAATCTGGGGAAAGATGGGATAACTTGCAGTTTCTCTTCGTCATGTACACCTTAGGAGTTTTTTTATGCCCCCACTCAAGTGGAGTCATAAATGATAGGATGTTGAGAGTCATGTGTTGCACAATGGACGGATTTGAAAATATGATTGGGCAACGCACATGATCAAAGAGTTGTGGAAGGAAATGAGCAACTACATAAAAGTGTATAGGAAGAAGAATGAAAGTGAGGGTATAATGCCCTAAATTTTGATTAAGAGCTAATGATAATTATTGAGAATATTCTATGAATTAAAGTTGATTTAAGTCCTGAATTAATGATTGGAAATGCCCAACACCATGTAGTTTGGCATAATTATGTGACAAAATAATTATTTGGGCTAAATATGAGGGAAATGGTGCATAAAGAAGAGGAAAAGAATTTAAATATGTGTTATGTGGCAATTTAAGTTAATGTGCCAAAATCAGTGGAAAATTGAAAGAATGGAAATTGTCGATTAATTAGTCAGTGATTAATGAAGAAATTAATTACTAACTAAGAAGAAATGAGTTGTGTGACCAAATGGCTAATGGAGTAGTTAGAGTAACTAACTGGTTACTTACTTTATAAGGGCCAATGAAAATGGGACATGTGGCAGTTAGTATGAAGAGAGAGTATGAAGAAAAGTCAAACATTGCATTTTAAATGATTTCTTTCTCTCTCTTCCCTCCCCAATTTTGGCTGAAGCAAGCATAGACAAGGGAAAATCATCATTCCACCTTCTTCTTCATACTCTCATCTCTCTCCAAATTCGGCAGCCATTGTTGTTCAAGTGAGAGGAATAAGCTTTGTGAAAAAGGTAAGAATTTGACCTTCTTTAAGCATTTGACCATCTTTATGACCTCAAATGCAAAAACTCTCTTCTTTTATCTTGTTCCTTGGATTGAGAGCTTTGATTATATGGTTATAGATCTTCCATTGGTGGTGTTTTGAGCACTCAAGAAAGTCTAGTGGTTGGAGAAGCAAGGAACTCCTTTAGGAAAGTTGTAAAGGTGAGTAAAAGAAAACCTTCTACATAGTTTTTGTGGCATTTTGTTAAGCTTTAAATTTATGGGAATTTGACCTTATTTTTGAAAATGAGGGTCAATGTGTGTATGGTATGTTGTTATCATGGAAATGGTACATTGAGATGAATTTGGAATAGATAGAAGTGGGTTTGAGGTTAAAATGACAAGTTTGGCAATTTTAGGGATTTTGTGGTGAATGTTGCCTAAAACAAAGCATGATAATGGAATAGGAATTTGGTAGTTTTGATGTTTCTATTGGATTCCTTGTGCAAAATTATGTGGGAATAGTCTTAGATAGAAATTTGGGATCATTGGAAACATATGGTTAAAATTTGGAAAATGTTGTCAACTCTGCTACATTTTGGCTTTTGATAAGCATCACTCAAGTAATCTTGGGTCTCACTTGAGTGCAGATTTGCATGTTCTCTTTTTTCCTTCAGTTTTTCTATTGCACTTCTGTGAAAAAGCAAAAGTGTTTGTCCCACTTGCGAGTGTTGTGGGTTCTCATTACAGTGAACCTTGTCTCACTCGAGTGCTGGTGTATTTGACACTATGAACTTGCGTCTTGAGATATCACTCGCGGTCATTTTTCAAGAGTATGTCTTAGCACTCGCGGGTGTTAAGCCATCACTTGAGTGCCAAGGCCCCTGCTCGAGTGCACTTCTTATGCGGAAGTTTCCTTTGCTTCAAGGTAAACACTTTCTATGCCGCATTTTATAGAACTTAGGTGAGCATTAGGCTATCACTCAAGTGTTGCTTCCATAACTCGAGTGGAGTGAGCATTCCTTGTCTCAACCATTGCTTAATGTCAAGCACTCGCATGAGTGTACTTTTCATGACTCGAGTGCAAGTTCATCATCACTCGAGTGCAACAGTGAAAAATTAGTACTTATACTTCTAAAAGGGGATCTTTGATATAGTTCTTCCAACCCTTTAGGGCTTTTGTTAGAGGCATTTGTAGCTACTCAAGGGACATTAATGATAACCAAACCTAAGTATTGTGAAGTCAATTGAGTATTGGAGTAGCGAATAACACTTTGTCCCTAATTATGAATTATATGATTCGATATTTGCCTTGCTCGTGAGAGACCAGTGCCAGAGCAAGAACGGAAAGACCAAGGTAGTGACTTTTCTCTCATGTTGTGTATGATGCCTGGTATGCATGACTTATCATTGTGTTGTTGTAAGATGTATCATATGAAACCTTGATGTTGTGAAAATTGTGGGCGTGATGCCATTGTGAAATGTGCCGTAGTGCATTACAGCGTGAGTACTTCAGTGTGATTAGTTATAGGGGGTGATGCGTGTCACACTTACCCCTGCCGCTGAACTACCATTGTAATTGTCGAGGCTGTGTGGTGGAATTGTGAATTTCTACTTTGAGAAACATGCTTGTGTAGCTTTGTGTTGTGAAATGTTTTATATGAAACCCAGCTGTAGTGAAATATATGATGTGAAACATGTGATTGTGCAATACAACGTGAGCACTTCAGCGTGAGCAGATGTAAGGATGATGTACATCACACCTGCCCCTGCCGCTGTAACTGCTGTTGTTATTACTGTGTGTTGTGTTAGATTTGCTTACATGCTTTATGGTTATACATACTATAAGTGATTTGTTACTACGGGGATTCTTTAGAATCTCACTCTCCCATAAAACAAATTTCAGATAGGGCTAGTGGTTCCAAAGAGAAGCAGGTGACAAAGGGTGGATAGAGCTCCGGGCTAGGAGTTTATATTTTGGATAATTGGTTATCATGTACAAATTATTTGGATATTTTGACTTAATGTATATGTTGAATACATTGAGTAGTTTTGTGTAATCCTCTTGTTATGGGAAATAGATTATGGGCATTTGTGCCCTGTAAACCCTTTAGATGATTAATGGAACCTAAGTGCATCAGGAAATTTTATTGTACTCTGATATTTATGAATGGAATCGAATTGTATAGGCCATTTGTATATTTAAAATGTGAATATGAAACCGTGTTGATCATGTTATTGAAATTTTTTTGAAAACCCTGTTTGGGAAGTGAAAATTTTTAATAAGTTTCGATTCATCATATGGTCTCTAATTCAACATAATTACGTAATTTTGAACTTAAATCTCGGCCTTGATGAGAAGGGGTTACAGAAGGGACCTGTAATGTAGGTGGCTGCCTCTACTTATTGTTGGTATGAAACTGGTTTCATTTTCATTAATTTATTATTCACGTTCACACTCATCACTGTTATTTTCTTGGTAGTGTAGCTATTCTTTGTGGAAAATTTCCCTTTGAAGCAAAGTGTCCTCCATGAGTCCACCAACCTATTGAATTATGGATTAAGGACAAGATTAATGAAATAGTGAACAACGAAAGGATGAGCAATATGGGAATTTTGTAACACATAAAGGGAAATAAAGTAAGGGCAGCCAGTGAGGACGCACAACAAATGCCTTATTTAGACCCAGTATGTGTGTTGTTTGGTTAATACCTGTTTTCCTTGATTGAACAGATTAAATCAGAAATTAAATTTCGTTATTGACATAGGAGTTGAGGGATCTCCATGTGCTGCTTATGGAAGTTATTGATGAACACCGTAATCGAATTATCAATGTTGTGGTCAAGGAGTTAACCAATGTGCAGAGTGCACAGAGCGGAAGGGAAAAGCGCAACCAACCATCCCTGTTGTGACAGTTGATGATGGGGATGGTACTGGTTTGGATGACGAAGGTGGAGCGGGTGATGATGATGATGGAGATTATGACAGTGGACATACGCCTAAAGTCACCGGTGATGATGGTGAGCAACATAAGGCTTCTGATGATGATGATGATGAGCGTGAAGATGTGGATGATAAAGAAGGTGGTCACGATAACGCTAACATAGAGGGAGTTAAGGCGAGTGATAAAGGGGATATTAGGAAAGTAGGTAATGAAGGGTATGAAGAATCTTTATCTCCATTAAATATATCCCCCCTTTCAGTGTCTGACCAATTAGAATAAGAAGGCGTAAGAGGAGGTACCATTGTTGAGAGGCCTGAATAGCCACGAAGATCAAGGAGGTAGGCAAGAAGGGCGATTACATCTCTATTTAGCGTTGCATGTGGGTCGAAAGAGGAAGAGGCCAACTGATGATCAGGAGACTTTTTTCAAAATTATTTCCCACCTGGCAACAGGACTAAAGTGTGATACGTGAGTAAAACAGTTTTGTTCTTAAGTGTATCATTACTACATATGAACAATATATTAAGTCATAACCACCTTGATGTTTACATTTATTGGAAAACAATTGCAGGTCGTTGGTTGACATCTGGAAAGAAAAACTAAGTTGGGATCAACTATATACGCTGGGGGAATTCAAAGAATAAGTAATACGGTATGTATGTGTACCTGTATAAATGGAAGGGGTATATCAAAATATTCTCAAGTGCCATGCATTATCAAGTACTAGTACATCGTGTGTCATGGTTAATACTCTGAAATTAAGTCTAGTTTATATGTTTGGGGTTGCAGGTTATGTCAGTTGTCTGTAAGACTTTAATGTATGAGTTTAAGGAGGTGGGAGGACAACCGAAGTGGCATATATTTGATGCATGGTTCATGGTAAGTTAAGCTATCGACCCACTCATTTACATGTTTTCATGTTGGAATATCATGTCGACATCACACATCACAATCTTTTTATCGTAGACAAAGTTGTTAGGTGGCCCAATAGAGTGGAAAGTTTCCATTGCACAGTAACAATTTTTGCCTAAAACTGTTGGAGACAATATTGGGGAATGTGATTTGATTATGGCCCCAACACTTGTGAGTGGGCACTGGTTTTGTGTTGCTTTAGCAATAAAGAATATGCAATTTTATGTGTTGGACTTGATGAAGCCTAAAATGACTATCTAGAAGTCAAGTAGGAAGGGTGCCATGCAAGATGATTACATTTTCGTTGTCAACTTAATTGTAAGTTGAACTTACTGCAAGTAGATTATGTTGTCACATGGTCAAATTCTCACACTATGTCATTAACTTGTTATGTATTATGTTTGTGGCTTAAGAGGGATCGTTTTCTTGACATTATAGCGCTAGTAAAGCCAGATAAGGTCGGGAAGAAGGCAAAGAGCGAAATTATGTGGCCTCCTATTCTCCAACAAAATAATCTAAGTTTTGCCATGTTGTTTAAATAAATAATTGAATTTCTTGTCATGTGAACTAATGCAACCTTTGAATAATTATGCGACAATATTAAGGATAGTGGTGTGCACGTGATGATGTGGTTGAGCCAGTGGGATCCTGATTGTGTCTTGGACTATCAAAATGTATACCTCTGAAACTCTAATTTTGTACTTTTTTAGTCAACTGGAAACAAAATTTACTTTGTCACTTATTTACAGGAGGAGACAAAGCAATTAAGGAGTGATATAATGTGGTGGTTAGTCAATCATCCATTGAATTTACGCCGTGACACTGCATTGGAGCTCATTCCCGCTACACTAACCATCGCAAAAAAATGTTCTTAGTGTGTCTTATTGTTTTGTATGCACAAAGTTGTTATGTTTTTTTTGTTATCATATGGGATGGCACAACTTCTTTTGGCCTTGTTTTGTGTATTAATCCATTTGCAATTATGATTTGCCAAATGCTGACAAGCATTTAATGACATAAGAGTTTATCATCTTCCTTGACAAATGACCTTGAAAATGTTTAGTGTTTCCCCACTTGAGCTCTTTTGGTTTTTCCAATTTTATATTATAGATCATCTAGTTGCAATAAGTGTTTCACAACATTACATAAGCAGTTTCGCAGATGAAGATGCTCACATTTTTCTAAATGTCTCTTGAACTTGAACGTGGTTCCACAATGCTACATAAGAGTTTATCAAGTTCTGTTTTTTGTTTCCCAAAATTTGTTTAGCATTTCCTGAGATGTCTTGCCACGTTTTGCAACTTGGTTGCCATAAAACCTGAAGCTATTTTGTTTTTCCCCAATTTACATTATAATATATCAACTTTACATAAACATTTCACAAAATTAGATAAGCAATTTCACAGGTTATAATGCTTACAATGTTCAAATATTGGTACATTTAATGCTCTGCAAGTGAAAGTGGTTCCACTATTCTAGATATGATTTTATCAAGTTTTGTTTTGTGTTTACCAAATTTGGTTAAACATTTCCGCAAACGGCCCTCGTTGCTTGTCAACTTGGTAGCGAAGACACCCTGAATCTACTTCGTTTTTGCCAAGTTTACATTATAATCTAGCAACTTTTGTTTACGTTTTCACAAACTTACATTTTCTGTCTGTAGATGCTAACGCAAACATGTTTTCAAGCCCAGTACCTTTAATTCCCTGGACATGAAATTGTTTCCACAATGCCAAATAAGGGTTTATCAAGTTTTATTATCTGTTTCGCAATATCGGATAAGCATTTTCACAGACAACATCACAAGTTTATGAACTTGGTCGCAAACAAGCCCTGAAGCTAAAATGTTTTCCCAAGTTTACATTAAAATTTGAACTTTATACAACAGCTTCGCAATATTAGATAAGACGTTCGTAGTTGATAACGATAACATTTTGTATATCTTCGAACCTTTAATCCCTTGAACGTTAAACTTGTTCCCTAAATCCAGATAAGGGTTTATCAAGTTTTATTATTTGTTTTGTAATATTGGATAAGCATTTCCGCATACGCTGTCACAAGTTTGTGAACTTGGTCGTAAACAAGCCCTGAAGCCAAAAAGTTTTCCCAAGGTTACTTTAAAATTTGTCAACTTTATACAACTGATTTGCAATATTAGACAAGGGTTTATCAAGTTTTCTTTTGTAGTGCGCAATATTTTATTACCATTTCCCCAGTTGGCCTCACCATTTAATGAACGTGATGGCCAAGGTACACCGTAGTTTTTTCTGTTTACCCATATGATATAACATTTTTTTCAAGTTTCATTAATCAGCTAGGACAGCAAAATCCCTGACTGTTGCAGGAATTTTCCCAAAAACGCTTAAGAGGTCATCAAGAAACGATTACCCTTTCCCAAACGTACTTTAACATTTAACATGTTCGTGCACAACTTTTGCAGCATGATTCTGCAAATATTAGCAAGCCATGATAGTGCAATTGGCTTATCAGAACATATCAAAAGAGGCCAAAATTCTTCTTCTTCTAAACCCTATATACATAAGTTTCAAAATAAAGGAGTGGACAATATATACCCAAAAAACATGACATACTTACATGTAGGCCTCATAAAGGGGTATAACCTTACATACACAACAATGGGGAATACAATGACAGTACCAAAAAACCAGCAACAAGAAACATTGTTCTAACATGTGCATTGACAACAAGACATTAAGAAAGTGGTTCCTCTTAATGTTCCTTTGTCATTGACATAACCCTATATCTATTACTAATTACTTACAACATTTGATACCCCATGTACCCCATCCCTTCATCCAAAAAAATAACACAGAAGGGTTAGGCCAAAGTATATATACACCGAAATATTTTGCCTAATACTACACGAATACTAACTTCAACATGGATTGGGATTTTTTCAAGTCCTTCGTGTATGCCTAGCTTCATGGCACCGTGCACGATGATAGATCTTTCTATTTTGGAACTGTGATTCCTACCATATTGATCTTGGTCTTCCAGGTAGTCTGCTTGTGATTGGAGGGTGCAAGAAGATATTTTCAGACATATTACACATGGTATAAAGCCTAAAATCATTCAGGTTTGGTATGTCTATTGTGACAACAGGGAGCATGCTGTGCTCATTAATCTTTACCTGAGCTTCGATCTTAAAATAGTCATCCATATATTCATAAATGTTGTCATAGACAACCTTCACAGCTACACAAGCATGTATGCATGGAATCCCACTCATTTGCCAAAATGCACAACTACATTCACGTTGTCGAAGGTCAACCCCATGGTCTCCACATGCCATATGCACATAGAATCTTCCCTGACCATAATCTTCACACCACATATACTCACTTCCAATTACATTGTCCGTCACCTTTGCCTCTATATTTGGCCCAACACAATTCTTCCACTTCCTCATTGACATATATGACGCATGCATCTTCTTTGCTACTTTCTCACTATACGTATGGATTAGTTGGACTACATTATACTTTCTCTCCTTCACCATCCAAGTATTGAAAGACTCGGTGTAACCCCCTCCGTAATTATATCCGAAATACAATGTTAGAGTGAAATAGAGACCAATAATTATCAAAATTCATTTACATTCCCCATCCTTAAGATAGGGTTTTCACAAATACATTTCGAAATCAAACACTTTAACTTGGTCTCACTTTCACGTTTCGAATACAATTACTTCGTGAAGATAATTAACATTCATAATATATCAGAGTGCACAATAACAATCCCGGCAATTCCAGGTTCATATCTTCACTAAAGGTTCATGGGCACATACGCCCTTTACAATTCCTCAATGGGGATTACACAAATTCCATTCCAAATACATTTCCACAACATATACAATTCTAAATACATCAAAATCCACTACGATTATCCCAAATAGCATGATAACCACTACTAAGTCCAAATGGCCATAAGGGATTCTCGCCGCCCCTAGTCGCTTGCTCCTTCCTCGAGCCACTTGTCCTGTCTAAAATGTTGGTAGGGGAGGGTGAGATTCTAGAGAATCCCAGTAGGAAACAGATACCACTATGCATGTAAGATAAGTGTTTAATGCATGACATGCTTGCATCATAATAACTCATGTTCACATAATGATATATCCGCATGCTCAATGTTTCAACAACATACTCATGGCCATAGCAAAAATAGAAACATAGCTTCAATCATTCATATATGTTTCACATAATCAAGCAAAGCAATAACATGCATCAATACACAAACACAAATATCAATACATGCAGGAGAGGTAAGTTCCCTACCCTTATTCTTTCCACATATGCTCCAGCATCGGCTACTCGCGATCCAAGCGGATGTCAAACCATGATCAAGGCGAATATCAAACCCTAAAACCAAATCAAGGACATAGGATCATTCTCTTTTCCAAATTCTCAATGACTTCTTATCACTTAAATGGTTATCATTTAGGACTCTTAAGAGACCACAAATGCCTCTAATTAAAGCCCTAAAAGGTTGGGAAACAAAAGGTTGAAGGTCACTTTTCAAAAACACAAAGTGCTGGAACACAGGCGTGGGCCGCGGCCCGCCCCTCCTTGGGTTGCGGCCCAAATCTGGTCAGAAGGCTGTGGACTGCGGCCTGCCACTCATGGGCCGCAGCCCGAAACAGGCCAAAAAGGTTTGGGCCGTGGCCAGCCACTCTTGGGCCGCGGCCAAGCAATTTCCTGACTCTTGGCTGAACTTCGAAAATCATAACTAATTGTAGAAAATTCGAAACGGAGTGATTCCAAAGCCAAATGAAAGGTATATGAGTCCTCTTTCAAGGAAAAATATAGCCCTTCACTGAAAATCACTACAAAAATACAGAATCACCAAAAACTACACACTCCTCCAAAACAGAGTTCTGTTTTTTTACCAAACTTTGGACAACCATATCTCACAGGATACTCAACGAAATGACACAAAATATATGTCCATTTTGAATCTTGGGATGTGAACTTCAAGACTGGAAAGTTTCAAAATTTTATGAAATCATTTGGTCATTCAAAACGTCCACAGAAATAAACTGCCCAGACAGAGTTCACATTGACAGCATTTTCCAACTTTTCTACCAAAGTGTTCAATGACTCCAAAATCATTAACCAAACCTATTCCCATACAATTTCTCACAAGGAACACAATGGTAAACTCAAAATGACCAAAATCACAACCTATCAACATGCCCTATTCTGACCAAAGCACAAAACCAACATAAAAAGGTGCCAAACTTCACATTTAAGCTTCAATTCCCTTCTATCAATTCAAAACACTAAACAAGGCACCAATTCCATAACAACAACATACCATACTCCCCAAGACCCTAAATCACGAAAATTAGGGCTAAAATTCCAGAAATTCAAGGCCCAACCAATGGCCACAAAACTTATATGAAATTAAAGCTTTCACTTACCTTAACAACTTTCCCAAAGGCACTTCATGATTCTCCAACTTGTACATTTTCGTGATTCCTCAAATCACCACCAATGGAGAAACTACAACCATAGGATGAAAGCTCTTAGCTCAAGGAACAATATTAATGAAGAGCATTTTGGCATTTGAGGCCATTTGCTTACCTCAAAATCCAGCTTTCACTTCCTCTTTCTTGGCCAACAATGGCTACACAAGAGAGAGAAGAGAGAGAACGTGAGAGAGAGAAGGAAGAGAGGTGAAGATGATGATGAAGCATAGCCAATTTCTGCCCCCTAGCCCCTTCATGCGTACAAAAGAGAGAGAGGGGGAGAGAAAATAATAAAATAAGGCCATTTGACTTTTCCAACACCCTCTTTCATCCTAACCACTTGCCACATGTCTCCACCTCATTGGCTCTCATAAAGTAAGTAACCAAATTAGTTACTCTAACCACATCATTATCCATTTTAATTTCACATCTCATGCCCTCTTAATTAGTAATTAATCTCTTCCATTAATCACTAATTTAGAGCCATTCTTTCAATTTTCCCAACAATTATGGCATATTAATTAATATAGCTACCAAACCCATAATTATTCCACTTTAATTCGATAATTATCCTCAATAATTACCAATAGCCTTTAATTGAAAATTGGGGTGTTACACTCGGCAAGATTGATTGTTATGTTGTCCCAACACTTGTAAGGGAACTTGCTCATTG
The DNA here is from genome assembly GCA_963210345.1 of Inga oerstediana. NCBI lineage: Eukaryota > Viridiplantae > Streptophyta > Magnoliopsida > Fabales > Fabaceae > Inga > Inga oerstediana. Next base: position 71,430,753 of record OY723401.1, read on the forward strand.
CTCACCTGTCAACATCCCTATGATTCAAAATCAAATCATATAACTCTTTTGAGTGCCCTGGCATCTGTTCTATTTCCTTATCAAAGTCATCTGGAAGCCTTGCATATGCAACTTTGTCAAGAAGAATAAGTCCATCCTCTTTTATCCGAGCACTTGTTTTCTTTTTGCCCTATTTATTTTCAATATCTCAGCGCTGAAGTTCTCCTTCACATGTCTATAACAAAATGCATGACGATGACCTCCAAATATTGCTGCCACACTATCTATTATGGCATTGTGACGATTTGACACAATAGTAATTTCAATTGAATCAACAATTCTTTTAATCATATGCATAAATCAAGTCTAATTATCCAGTGTCTCTCCTTTCACAATTGCTATTGTGAAAGGCAACAACTCATTATCTGCATCATAGGCCGCAGTTGAAAGGAGTGTCCCCCTATAGGGCCCGCTTAAATGAGTTTCATCAACATATAGTACATGCTTGCACCTCCCAAGAATCCCTCAATACATGCCCCATATGCAATGAAAACTCGTTCAAACCTATAACCATCTCCTACCTATTCAGCCACTATTTTATAATCTATTTCCTTTAACCTTTGGCATATCTATGGGATTAATATGTAAGATTGTTCTGGTCTTCCATGAATGTCTTCCATTACCTTCTCCTTTGCCTTATAAGCCTGTTTATATGTTAGGTTAACACTATACTCCCTTTGCAAAGTCTTCATAATCTTAGTTGGATGCTTCTCTGTATGGTTCCTAACCTCGTCAATGATTATTGATGATGTCAAACTAGATCTCGCACTATGGTTGATCACTTCCAAATTATCTTGAGCACTATGCACATGATCTCTTATAAATTTGGTGACACAAAGTATTGTTGCACTCTTGCCTCTCCATTTGCACATAATTTCTAAGGACATCCTTCTACTTTACATTAACATATATCTTCTCCTTGGTATTCCTCTCGTATTTGGGCAAAAACTTGTGTGCAATGCTATATTTGTACAAAGCTCCTCTTAATGCATCCATATGTGGAAAACGTTGCCCAACTCCTGAAATTAGTCCGCCCCATTTCAAATAGCTCCTCTCACTGACATATGTCTGTTTAGTGTCATACGTTAGATTGCCACCACTAAATGCAACTGACACAGGCTGAACATCACTGCCATCACTCATGGGATAAACCTCTGCTTCTGGTGACTGTTGCAGGAATCTCTCAATCCTGTATTAGAGATTTACAAAATCTCATTAATGATGACCGACATTTGATTACAAAATACCAACATATTCATTTCAACAACTTTTTTAAACTACATATTAGAATCATTTCTTCGTAAGGGTTGGTTCACATTATCCTTATAAGATGCAAACACATGAGCTATGTTGTCATTGAACCGAAACAAAGTTTCTATTTCTGGATCATTATTAAGATCAATTAAAGTCCTCTCATCAAACATAACTTTATATTTAATGTCACAACTACTCCCCACATCACCTGTCCATATTGCAATGATTTTCCTTAATTCTTCCAACCTTATCCCTTCTATTAGAATTTTTACCTTCATACTACTCCAATGTATTTAACTTCACAATCATGATTACTTTTAAATTTTTCCCCTACATGAAAATAACAAAACAACTCCTTTGCAGAACTTGCCCTACTATTTTCATCTACTTTGTTAACTCCCCTGCAACAAATAAAGAGCACACTATCAATAGAAAAAGAAACCTAACTGCCCACTTCAGTGTTTAACAGATATGCATTAGGGTTTGTCAACTTCATCTTACTCATTTCCTACAAAATCCACCCTCTCTTTTCTCTCCACTCTTATAGTTCTAACTCACCTCATCTTCCATCGCCATCTTCTACCACATTCACCCAATACCAGCAATATTTACCCTTGCACTAACATCAAGCTTCACGTCCCTCCAACCCAAGTACCCAGCTCTGCAACACTCGTTTCCTACCCAAATGAGGATGAGGAAAAATAATGATTGACGATTGACGAGGGAAGGGAATATCTGTACATACCTCTCAGTTGGGTTACATTTTGCTAGCTTGCTCCTTGACTCTTGTCTTGCAGCACTTTCATGTCACTTCTGCACATACCTCTCTCTTCTTTTCTCTTAAGCTTATAAGGGCAAACCAGTCATTTTATCTTCAAATTGTAAATCCCTGCTCAGTCAAAACCACCTCTGTAGGATTTTCAAATTTTGTTACACCTCTCTGTCTTTTCACACTTTTGAGGTTCCTTTTCAGGGATTTTCCCATCATCATTTCACCCAAAAAAAGGTAAAATGTTGGCATGATATGCATGATTTGGCTTTGAGAATTAAACCATACTGAGTACAATAGTATTGACGTCGAAGGGCTGACCCCACTTTCGTGGATAATGAGGTCCATTTTCTAAATTGAAAAAAAAGATAATTGATTCTAACAAGAGATTTAATAATTAAAAGCCTTAGTGACAAGTAAATAGCATACATGCTATCATTTTTTATACAGGAGCTTATTGGTGCGCACTCCAGAATTGTTATTAGAGAAATTTTTGTGTGAATTTGATTGTCACTTTATTTATGGTCTAACTAATTAAAATATAAAAACTCATGAGCTGATTTAGCACCCTCTAAATATTAATTAGTATATTTATAAAATTAAAAGATTTTACATGATTCACTTTTTCATTACTTGTGAAATTTTAATTAAAGGATTCATTTTTTAAGAAAAATAAAATATGAAATATATGAGTAGCCAACTAGGATTAATGTTAGTTGAGTTGTTATATTTTAACTGGTCAAACCACAAATGACGTGGCAAATCAGGTTCATATAAGAATTTTTCTTGTTATCAAATTTTGGAGTAATTAGACTAAGGGTTAAGGTATAAATCCGCTTTAGAAGTATTCGCGAAGGAGTAATATTATCCTGAAATTTTTTTTACTTTTTTTGGTCTCAATGTTACCCCAAAAGTAAAAAAATGTAGCGATGCTGCCCCTACCTCAACAGCCCAAACATTTGACTGTTAGTTAATCCTATTATACTGATGTGGCTCATCTCACTTTTTATGTAAGTGATCTGGCAGAGGATGATCCATGTGGCAGCAATGTGATGAATTAAAAAATAAAATTTAAAAACAAAAAATACCCAAATCACCCTATTTTAATCTGGAAAAAAAATCAATCCCTCCCTTTCATCTTTCACCACTAACCTCCATTCCATTATTAGAGGCTTAGAGCTTTCTTGCATTTAGAATGAATCACTCCTAAAGTACACAACTAGCAAAATCCAATCAAATCTTAATCAAATTTAACCAGTACATGCAATCAAATTAAATCAATATATGCTATCAGATCTTAATTATACTCCTCTGATAGCTTCATTGATAATTATTTAATTGACCAACTCCTCAGTTTGTTCAATAGTTTTATAAATTACAAATTTCATATTGGATTTAATCATACTCCTCCTCAAATTTAATTACACTCCTCCGATAGCTTTGTTGAGAATTATTTAATCAACTAACTTCTCAATTTGTTCGGTAGTTTTATAAAGGGTTAATATAATCTTCGGTTCTTCAAGTTTGCCTTCCTTTTGCGTTTGGTCCTTTAAGTTTCAAACCATATGTTTTGGCTCATTAAGTTTCATTTCATTTAAAATATTGGTCCCTATAACTCAATAAAAATTTAGACCATTTTGTTCTTACAGGAACCAAAACCTATAGTTTAAAACTTGAGAGGAGAAAAACCAGAATGAGGATAAACTTAAATGGTCAAAAATGATATTAACCCTATAAATATACAAATTTGAGTTGCCTTGAGTTTTTAGTACAGTGCCAGAAAAAGAAAAAACGTAATGTCTTTCATTCATATGAAAGTGATTGTCTTGAGTTTCTTTGAGCATTTCATAACCAAGTTCATGTGGAAGATTTAGTGACTTTGACCACAACCTTTTCTGGCACATCTTTTTACCAGATCTATAAATCAAACAATCCCATTTTTGCATCTTAGGAAACTAGATATGAAAATAAAACTAGATTTGGAACTAAAAAACGGTGCCTTAGCGATGGTGGCTAATGCGATGATGAAGAGAATTCAGACGAAGGAAAGGGAAGGGAGAGAGGGACGATGATGGTGATGGTTTCGAACGACCGAAGGTAGGAAGAAGGCTAGAAGATTTTAAACGAATGGAAGATGATGGTGATGGACTCTACAACAAAATGAAAGTCGAGACACACTTCAAATGACCAGAGAGTCATTCTCCCTTCTTCATGCTGAGATTTGTTGAGAAAGGAGAAGAGGAAGAGAGAGTGATGCCAATGAGGATAGAAAGGAATGTGTTGCCTGTAACCCCCTGCCGTAATTAATATCCGAAATACGCAATTAAAGTGAAATAGAGACCAATAAGAAACAAAAATACATTTTACTAACCCATCACATGACGGGGTTTTCACAATTTCCTTTCGAAATCATTTATAAACTTGGTCTCATAATCACTTTTCGAATACAATTACTACGCGGAATATCACATTCATAACAAATCAGAGTACACAATGTAATCCCGGCAACTCCCGGGTTCCATTTATTAACTCAAAGCCTTACAGGGCCTATTCGCCCCTACAAGCCCTCATATGGGGATTACACAAAGTCTTTCTCATACATATACAAATATCCAATACTCATTTCAAATCCATAACCAAATATACTCATCCATATCTATATATATTCCCAACTATGATAACCAACTACCGAATCTTCAATCCCGAAGGAGTCTTCATCGCCCTTAGCTGCTCGCTATACCTTGATCTACTACCCTGTCTGAAAGGTTAGTAGGGGAGGGTGAGATTCTAGAGAATCTCAGTAGGATAACAATATCAATATGCACGTACGATACATGTTTAATGCATGACATGCTTGCATCACACAACTCATGATAACACAATGACAATTTGCAAGCTCAATGCTTCGAACAATATACCTATGGTCATAGCATAAATTGAAACATAGCTTCAAGTTACACATAATTATGTAAAGCTAAGACATGCACCAACACACTAACACATATATCCAATACAAGCAGAAGAGATATGTTCCCTACACTCTTTCCACGTAAGCTCCAGTACCGGCTGCTCACGATCAAAACAAACATCGAACCACAACCAGGGCGAACATCAACCCTATAACCAAAGCAAGGACATAGGGTTATTCTCTATTCCAAACTCTTACTTTCATATCACTTAAAGTTGGTTACCATTCATGACCTTTAGGAGGCTAATTAAAGCCCAAACATATGCCTAAAGGCTTGGGAAACACTTGACCAAAGATCACCTTTTAAAAATACAAAACACTGATTTTTGGGGGTGGGCCGCGGCCCAAAATCCATGGGCTGCGGCCCAAAAGTGCCCAGAAACATTTGGGCTGCGGCCTAGAATCCACGGGCCGCGGCCCAAGAAATCCAGTTTCTTGGCTGAACTTCCAAAAATCATAACTAATTCCACAAAAATAGAAATGAGGTGATCCCAAAGCCAAATTAAAGCTATTCAAGTCCTCTACACAGGAAAAATATTGGCCTATACTTGAAATCACTACAAAAGTCCAGATTTACCAAAAACCTAACATTGTACCAAAACAGGGTCCAGTTTCGTCCTCAAACTTTGGACAAACATAAATCCCAGTTCACAAAACGAAATGACACATATTATATGTCCATTTTGAAGCTTAAGATGTGAACTTCAAGACTGGAAAGTTTCATAATTTTCTGACTTCATTTGCCCAGTCAAAACGTCCACACAACAAGACTGCCCAGACAGAACTTCCAATTGACAGTTTTTCAAGTTTTGCACAATTGGCTTCCAATGGTCCCATTTCTCATCAAACACCATTCCCATACAAATTTGCACAAGGAATCCATTGGAAACACCAAATCAACCAAATTCAAATCATATTGACATGTTACCACAACATGTCACACAAATCACAATTCAAACCACAACATAATCACACATTGTCATTCTTTTCATTCCAAATTCTCAAACCAATTCCAATGGCTCTATAACACATCAAGACACCAATTGCCACTCAAACACAAGGCAATTCATGCATTTCAAAAATCACACAAATTCAGGGCAAAATTCGAAATTTACAATACTCAACCATAAATCACAAAACTTAGATCAAAAGGCTTCAAATACTCACATCTTCCTCTTTCCCAAACCACTTCTTTGATTCTTCATCTTTCCAAATTTCCTCAAGCCATCAAACACCTCCAATCAAGAATCTAAAACCATAGAGATGAAGCTCTCATCACTATGAACAACTTTATAGAAGGTGATTAGAGCATTAGAGGACAAGAAACAAGACAAATCTCACCTTCAATTTTCTTCTTTCCTCCCCTTAAGCATGCGCCATGGAGAAACAAGAGAGAGATGAGATGATGAATAAATGAAGATGATGAAGAATAGAACAGATTTTTAGGGCCAAAAACCGTCCAAGTAAGGGAGAGAGAAGAGAGGAAAAACTTTGAATATTTGACCCAAATCCAAGGGTTCACAATTTGCCAAGTGTCACCATCTTGACACACATCCTATGAGCTCACATGCACACACATACACATGATTCCGCCCTTTGATCTAATACACAAATCAATCCTAACCATTGATCTTGAAGTTACCAATGAGTTTCCTCTTCGGTAACTGACCAATCGGTCGGTAACTTTACCGTTTTGCCCCTGATTACGGTAATTCTCATTGAATCACCACCAACACTTCACATCTTTTCATTTAGCCACAATATGCGCCTTCCCTCTATTTTAAGTCAATTTAGATGTTAATCCATAATTGAGCTTAAATACAGGGTTTCGGCGCTGCTCACAGCACATACGAATCACATCGGGTGCCAAATCACACCATAATCTCCAAAAGGGTTATTTATCACTAACCGCTTCCACTTTTGGAGTCATTATCCCTTAATCGCAATTTGGGATCCTGCTAAACCAGGGCTTAGCAGTCCACTACTCTCAGGCTTATTCTCTAGCCTCAAGTCTCAGAATTCGGGGTATTACATTGCCCGTGTGGGAGAAGGAGCAGTGGAGGTGGGGGGACGAAGATATGGAGGAAGAAGAAGCTTATAGTAGAGTGTATTTTGAAATTTTAATATAGTGCAACACTGAGGTTGACATTTGAGTTGGATTATGGAGTATTAACTCAGAGTGCCGATATACAATCAAAGAAAACGGTTAAATTTAACGTTTGTTGATATAAGGGCAACATTGTTATGGTTTTCTAACCATCAAAGCAACATTAAAATTAAAAAAACTTACAGGATGACATATTGCTCCTTCGAGAATACTTTTAAGGGTGGATTTGCACATTAACTCTTAAACTAATTCATTAGTATGATACACTAATGTCCAAAAAAAAATGTGAATAGATGAGCACAAGACCTTTTACCATTTAGATATCACTTGCATTAATTGATTTTTTATTAAAAAAATACATTGTCATACTTTTTAATAAAAACAATTTCATATTACCTGTATTAGTTTCTTTGCCGCTGAAAGTCAAAAAGTCGCCACTGAAAACATTTTGTCGCCTTAGTTGTTACTGATACGACTATCGCTAATACTATTAACAGTGACAAAACGAGTCGCTGTTGAAAGTATGGTTTTAGCAGTGACATTTGTCACCGCTGAAGGGTAGCTTTTGTGGTGACAATCAATGCTGCAATTGAAAGTCACCCTTTAGCAGTGACTTTAGTGTCGCTGTTGAAGGTTAGCTTTAGTGGCAACATGTAATGTCGCCACCAAAAGTCAACTTTCAGTGGCAACAAAAGTTGCCACTGAAATTGCATTAATAAAAAAGAAAAATATTTTTTCATGTCAGCTGTACACTTGTCACATCACTTCCACCTACCTCATCCACTTGGCACCTGCCACCATCCACATCACCTACCACATCACCCACTCTTCCACATTGGGCCATGTCACCCACCAATATTTTTCTCCCACAAGTGCTTCACCTAGGTTTGAACCTAGGACCTCCTTGTTAAGGAGGGAAGCTCCTAACCATGTAAGCTAAGATGAATTGGCATCCATTATGTCAAAAATTAAACATATATATATATATATATATAAAATCCATGGAATTACTTTATTTTTTCATAAGAAATTACATTAATAAACATATCTATTGTATAAATATCATAAGTTTAAAAAAAACAAAAGTTTTGAAAAGATTGTAAATAAGACTTTCAGCGGTGACACTAAAGTCGCCGCTGCAACACTATTTCGGTGGCGACATAAGAGAGTTGCCGCTAAAATTCATACCTTCAGCAGCAACAAAATATGTTGCCGTCGAAAGTGTAGACTTTCAACAGTGACATTGTTGTCGCCACTGAAAGTTATACCTTTAGCGGAGACAATATATGTTGCTACAGAAAGTGTATACTTTCAGCGGAGACAATATAATGTCACCACCAATTGTAACATTTTCAGTGGCAACAAAATTGTCGCCGCTAAAAGTCTATACTTTCAGTGTCACCGCTGAAAGTCTACCTTTTAGCGGTGACATTAAAAGTCACTGCCAAATGTTGTCGCTAAAAGTCTTTTTTTGTAGTGTTTGTTTTGAGGTGCATATTGTGTTGTTGTCGTCATCGCAATTATCTTGAGCTCCACTTACATTTTAAATTATCTTTGTATGACTATTCAAAAGATATCATAAAACTGACAAAGCGACAAACAATATAATGCTACTCATTTTCCTTCTTTGGGGGTCGATAGTTGCACCTCTAAGTTTGGAATTGTTGCGTCCTTGAAAGTGACTCTTGTGTTGAGCTATCAATGTTGTTGTTCCAGATGGCATTGGTTTCACTGGCTTGTAACTTTTGAAGAACTCAAGAGATAACAATTATTCTTTTTTAAGGTGGCTTTATTGGGTTATCAGTTGGTAATAAGTTCATGATTAGTGACGTGTCCTTATTACAACAAGGTTGGGAATCTAGAAAGACAAACATTAAGCATTAATTTATAAATTTAATTGCAATATTTATTAAACTATCAAACTTGATGAGCCACTAATGTTGTTGTCCCAAAAAATTTAAGGAGAAATTTGAAGAATGAATACGCTATTTGCATTCCAAAAGTGTTACTTTTGGAAATCTTAGAGGTGGCAAAAGTGGTTTTTTACAATCTGATTTTTATAAACTTATAATTAGGAAACCGTCAAATTGTGTAAAGTGATGTATGTTTGAAAAGTTGCTTTTTTGAAACTAAAATCTATTTGGATTGGTGGTGGCATAAGTGACTTTTGTGATAATTTTAAAAGAAAAGTCAAATTAAAAAAAATAAAGAATAGTAAATTTAATTATTGAGTTAGAAGGTCAAAGAAATAGAAATCAATAGCCCCAATATCACATCAAATTAGTCGGCAAATAGGAATGAACGGTAGAACAAATCCACAGGGCATGGCAAAGCAGATTAGTTGAGCAAATTGTCGACTAGCAAATTGCTATTTCATGCCAAGCAATAACCAACTACTTGCATGCATAGATCGAAGGAAGAAAAAACGGACAAATCGAGAACCAATACCCACAAGACTGGTTGACTTCAATTGGATTTGCAGGCCATCACTGTTCTTCACCTCCTTTTTCAGCTGGAAAGGATAGCAGCGATGCAAGCTGAAAAAGGGGGTGGAGAGATTTTTTTTCAAGTGACTAGGCCTTCTTTTCAAGTGCGACTAAGAGAGAGCGGGAGGTGCCGTCACTACTCACTATTGTGATTCTTTTTCAAGTTGGACAAGCTTGGTGAGAGAGAAGGAACAGGGGTAAATTTGGGTTAGTATAAATTTTAAAACCCCACCTAACAGTAAATTAGCTTCTTGATTGTGACTATAAGCAACTCAAAATAGCTTATGGATTTAAGCTGCTTTTGACCAAGAAGTTAAATTGGGAAAAAGCTGTTTCAAACACTCCCAAAAAGCTAAAAGCAAGCAATCATGCTTATGGTTCTCTGAATCATGTGATTTCCCCCTAAAAGCTATCCCAAACATACCCTTAAGAGATGACGATTATTCTTATTTATTGGATCATCAATTCCTAGTAATTTAGTGATTAGTACTATGCCATTATTTCACATTGATAAGTGGTTTTGGGCCCTTCATTTCCTAACTGTAACTTCGATGTATACTAAAACTATTGAAACTAAATTTATTGAAAGAGTTGAAGAATTCAAAAAGGCATAGTGTGTGCATTGAATAATTTAAGTAAATTATAAGTTAGTTGTGTCTTCTCCTTACTTACTTCACCATTCACTTTAAGGTCACGTATTGTAAATTACACACACACATATATTGTTTTAGTTTGTGTATGGTAATAATGCATGTGCGATAATAATCCATGTGTCATTCCAGTCATCGATTTCACACAATTTTGCATGGCCAATAGCAGTCATATTGTACTTTAGAGGGTTCATATGGTAATGAAAATGTGCAATCTACAATGTTTTTTCTGTTGCAAATAAATAAATGAGTAGGGAGGGTGCATGGATGTAGTCATATCTACAAATGAGACCCCTCATAAGGAATTGCATGTAAGTATAATAACAAATTTAAATTTCAATTAATTAGTATTAAATGGCATCTTTTTTAAGGCAGTTGAAAGGGGCAACTTGAAGCATATGAAAGGTGTCTGGGTTGCATAATGTGGCATTGAAAAGTATGGGGGAAGGAATTTGAGTTGGTAAAGTTTTGTGCTAAAGAAAATGGACTCCAACAGGGCAAGCAACAACGCTGGACAAGCCAAGGGCCAAGCTCAGGTAAGTAGCTAGCTCCATCTATTTTCTTTTAAAATAGGCACAATAATAAATGAGTAGCAGCATGAGCGTCTTGTCATTTTCTGCAATAAAACTTGTTATTGTATGCTATGAGACTTCTTAATGAATACATTCCTTCTTCGGGATCTTACAATGATTCCCTTCTAAGTTTTTGGTTTTAATTACGGTATTAATATATTAATTAATAATAATAACAACAACAACAACAACAATAATAATAACTATATGTGAATGAATGATGCAAGAAAAGGCAAGCAACTTGATGGATAAGGCTAGCGATACAGCACAATCTGTAAAAGAATCCATCTAAGAGGTATTAATCAATTACATTAACATGTTTATGAATTAATTCCAAATATATAGATCGTTATTATAAATATGAGTTTTGGAGTATATAAATATAATATGATTTATTTTGTGTGTGTGTGTGTGTGATGAGGGTGTTTGTGTGTGTAGGGAGGTCAACATCTAAAGGCAAAGGCACAAGGAGCTATTGATGCATTGAAGGATGCAACAAGCACCAAGTGAAGCTAACATTAATTAATTAATAAATGCGTGAAATTTTGAATAATAATGTAATGATTTTCTTTAATTTGTGTCTTGATTATGATCACTTGATCCACAGCTAGGAGTTTCAAATTGAAGTTCCCTTTTTCACTTGTAATTTCATCATTTTTTTTGTCATAATCAAGACTTAATTTTTTTTTATATTCATATATTCGTTCCCACTTCCTATGATCTCTAATCACCACAAATTTATTTTTGTGTGTATATGTATATGATCAAAATAAAACATCTTTTTTCATACTAGGCACGAAAGAGATAATATGTTAAAAGTATGAGTGATGCAATATATATATATATATATATATTATACTACTTCTGGAAAAAAAGGAATATATTATATTATTATATAATTATTTACGGTATATAAATATACATTGGAATTGTTTTTATCAGTTTTTATATTTTAAAAGCATGTTTTTCTTTTTTTCTTTTCCAATGCAATCGAAAAATTATGTTGAAAGAGCTACATACTCATAAATCTAAGGGTGTATTTGGCTTGAGGGGAGGAGATGGAAGAGGGCCTCTTTCCTTCATTTGGTTTAAATTTTGATGTGGGAAAGAAGCCAAAATTTTAGGTTACATTCGGGTCTGGTTTCACTCATTATCCATTTTCTCATTATCTCTCATAATCTCTAAATCATGTTCGTCCAATTAATCTGAAAGGTAAAACATGAGCCAAGTCATCAAATTATCACTCATTTGACTTTTCTCTCCTCTTTCCAATCAACAGTTCAGATGGCTCCTTTTCCCAATCAACGGTTTAGATGGGCTCATGTGGGATGATGAGAAAATGATATAATAAGAGGATCTGCTTCCATTAAATTTCCTTCCCTCCCTTTATTTTGGGTTGCCTTAAACTGGGGGTTTTTGGAGGGAAGCTAAAGTTGTTTACAATTTTACCTTGATGAATATTTTGAAATTCTAATAATACCCCTACTAAAAATATAAAAAAGCTCCTTCAGTTTCGTTATTTTCCTTCTCCTCCGTGGATTGTCATAACTTTCAGTCTTGTAGCTCTGTGTAGAGCTTCCATAGCTCTGGTTTGTAGTCGACGTTTCTGGGTCGGCAATTCCAGTCCTTTCCTGACGGCCATTTGTTCCAGTTCTTGGGCCAGTGTTTGTGGGTCGTGGTCGACATTTTTGGTCCATTCTCGGCAGCGATTTGTTGCAGTTCCTGGCCCACCATTTCTAGTTCGTGGTAGCCATTTCCTCTCTGTTTGTGGCATCAATTTGGTGCGGTTTCTAGCCTGGCAGTTCTGGTCCTTCGTCTATATTTTGGGTCTATACATGGAGTCGGTGTGTTGCGTTTCTGGTCTCTGCATACCATCACCATCCAACCTTCCTGGTTGTTAGCCTTCCATCGTCCATGGGATTAAAACTGTTACGCGTGTAAATGGTCTATTAAATAGTGCAAGTGTACACTGTCGTAATCAAGTAATATAGAAGTGAGTAGAGTATCGTTCCCACGAGGATTGATCACTAAGTACCAAAATAGGTAATTTTAATTCTATTTGGTCGATCGATTCGTTGGTGATTTAGAGTACGAAATAAAAGATGAGCAAAAATGAATTCAAATGATATGAAACAATAATGAGAAAAAATCCTAGGGATTAGATTTCACTTAACAATTTCCGGATTGAATCACTTATCTAATCTAGCCCAATTTATTCCACATGATTGATAGTCGAGTTTCCCTAATTTAATTACTAGCCTCTTCCAAGGTCAAGCAATTCTATAATTAATTGCTAATCCAATATATTCCTATATGAATTTAAGCGATTAATTATGCATTAAAATTTATGGAACTCTATAAGACTACACAACTCATATGAATATATTCCTATTTCATATGCAAGTTATGGTTTTAATTATAGGGTCTACACACATGTATCTCCTTCCGGTCTCAACATATATATTGGAATCATTCAAACGATGGCCAATCAAATGAAAGCATTAAGAGTAATAATTAAAACTCAATCATAAAGGAAAAATAAAACTAGATTTAATAAGTTAAGATTCAATCCGTTATTAGTAAGCTACGTCATCACCCTAGGAAAATGAAAATTTAGCTCATGATAAAATTAAAAACAAAAGCAAAATAAATTGACATTATATAAAACTAAAATGAAATCCTTATAAATACTGCATAAAACTTGAATATTAAATTCTCAAACATAAATATACAACCAAAAGATGCATAAAAAAATGTAAAAATCTAGCCGTCCCTTTAGGAGGTAAAACCTTCCATGTAGGTGGCATACAAAGAGTAATACAATCCTAAGCCTTCCAAGATGGAGGCATGCAAGAAAATAATACAATACCTAAAATTAATTCCAAGATGATGTAGTAGTTGGAGAAGAGATGGAGTGATGAAATGGTGTGTAAGTAGATAAGAGAGAAGAGTAATGGAAATGAAATGGTGTGTGTGGAGAAGAGATGAGAGTAATGGATCTCAATTGGTGTCTCAAATGTGAAGGAGAGGGTGGCTATATATAGGGAAAAATGGAGTAAGGTAGATGAAATGTGATAAGTGGATTAATAGATAGAATGTGGTAGATGGAGTAGTAGGTGAAATGTGATAGGTGGATTAATAGATAGAATGTGGTAGATGGAGTAGTAGGTGAAAAGGAAGATGAAGTGGTAGATGAAATGTAGTAGATGAAGTAGTAGGTGAAAAGAAAGATGAAGAGGTAGATGAAATGGTTGGTGGAATGGTAGATGATTCCCGTTCTCAACTTTCAAGCAAAAATTCGAAATCCTTGGAGATAGAACTGGAATTTCGTCTCAACATAAAAGTTGTAGAGCTCTTTCTTAGCTTTTTATCCATATAAAGAATGTCCCGATCCGACATCTAGAACTCCAGATATTGCCTGAAAACTGAAAGAGGGTCTAATTTAGTATTTTCCAAGAAATTCTATTTTATGCCAAAATCATTATTTATTTATAAATTACACCCAAATTTATTAAATTGAGCTCAAATGTCATCCATAAAATCATCATATAAGGGAAAATAAATATGTAAATATTTTACTTATCAAATTCCCCCACACTTAGCTCTTGGACGTCCTCGGACAAGGAGTGACCATTAAGTGCTTTCAACAAAATTAGAAGTGTCAAGTCATAAGCAAGAACACAATTGAAAAATAAAGGAATCATAGTATTCATGAATCAACGAGAATATAAACTGGTAATTTCATTTGAAAATGAATAAACTGAGTTCGTAGTTATGACTCATTCTCCCAATCTCTCAAGTGTTTAAGGGTAAGTGTTTCACTCGAATTCAACAGAAAAAATTGCACTACCATAAGCTTGCTAAAAATCTCAATCTCCACTATCTAATTCACATGCATAATTCAAATCAAAAGGACTTGTTAAGGGTTGTAATGGAGTTAAGGTAAAAGGAATGTAAAACGTGATATGAAAAACTAAATATAAAAATTAATAGAACAAAAAAAAAAAATGGGCCAGCTTCTGAATAAATCTATTTCATCACAACAACCCACAATTCGAATACTCACAATATTTTTTTTTTTTTTTTCAATTTTTTTTTTTTTCATTCTTTTTTTTTCTTTTTTTTTTTCTTTTTTTTTTTTTTTTTTTTTTTTGCTTGCAATTTTAAAGTTAATGATATATACACCCCCACACTTGTCAAAAAGCCCATTTCACAAACTTTCAAATGCTCTACTAATCTTCCGAATTAGGTAAAAGCATTTGATATATCATTAAAGTATATGTCAATGGGTTGTGAACAAAGAAATAGTCAATGAGGCTCAAAGGGGCTTATCAACGGTATAATTGCAAGGTTGGCTATTTGGCTCTAGCTAAATAAAATGAATGCCTTTATCATCTTTGAATGTGCATGTGAAATGTAATTTCAACCAGATTTAAAGCAAGTTCTAGAGTGACAACTTAATAGGTGAATATCACACATAAGAGAAATAATCATTATAGGCTCAAAAGCTCACAGTTAGGGGCTTTCAAACTCAGCTCATTCAATCTCAAAATTCATCACCAATTGTAACAATCGGTTGTTCATTCATGCTATGAAATCTCTAAATTCAATTGATCCATACTCAAAACTTATATACTTCTTAAGATCATTACAAAGCACTTAAATAGGATGACGTTTTTTTTTTTTTTTTTTTTTTTTTTACTCTCTCTTTTTTTTTTTTTTTTTTTTAAATGAACAAAAACATGCAACTACTAAAATGCGTCTCAGGAGTTCAGAATATCTCCTTACTCTGCCATTTTTTTTTTCCACACCCCATGAATCTAATGGTTTTACTAACTAACAAAAAAACAAAAAATATTTTTTTTTTTTCTCCTCCCCCAACCTAAATCAGACATTGTCCCCAATGTCTTTTAGAGCTTAGAAAAGGTTTTTTTTTTTTTTTTTGAAACATAAACACATACTAAAGTAAAATCAAAATACTAAGGGTAAAACCAAGAGATTAAGGAAAGTTACAACCGAAGGGTGGTATCTGGGTTCTGCTCCTGACTGCTATCTGAAGATTGCCCACCTATTTGCTTGACGAGTAGATCTGGTTTAGGTTCATAGGTTTGCAGTTGATCGAGCAGCTGATCAGCAGTTGGTGCAGAAATTATGGAATGGCGAGTAGCTTGGGGTATGAATCCTGTTTCCACAGCATGATCAAAAAAAGATAACAGATTATCATAAAAACCATTAACATTTAACAATCCTAATGGCTTTTTGTGATAGTTTAACTTAGCCCAATATGCAACGCTAGAAATGCCATCCAACGTCTCCAAACCACCGGGTAGAGCAATGAAAGCTTGAGCATGGTAGAACATTAGTCCCATTTGTTCAGGCAAGCTCGAAACTTGTAACTCTTGTCCTAAGGAAAAAGCGTGATCTTCCAACTCCTTCACCCTTACACTTAAACCCTTGCTTCCATTCATGGATGCAGAAATGGCCACACTTCCCTTTAGGCCCTGAATGCCTCCCCCGTACACAAAGTTGATTCCTCTGGTGGCTAATCCAATTCCCAGTTTATTTGCTGCTGTTATAAACTCTCCTTTCTTGCCCAAATCAGTTTCACCAAAAATGCAAATAGATGTAAATCTACATTTTTGTGAAATACCCTGTTTCTCTTTCTTTCTCTCGGACCATATATGCTCACTAGTGGAAGACTGCATATTTACAAGTGGAAGTGGATATGCTACAAGTAAAAGAGTACATGCATATATAACACTAAAGCAGCGACAACAAAATCACACAAATCACACATTTTTCAAAGAAGTTTGAAAAAATTTCCGACACAGATGACCGGTGGGCCATTGCGTGAAGAAATTAAACAAAAAGAGGAAAGAAAGTCAAAAGATAAAGTAGAGTAGGCAGAAGCTATCGACAAGATAAAAAAAAAATTGACAAAAGCTATAGAAAAGATACGACGATTAGACAAAAGCATGATTATGTACAGTAGTTGTGATTTTGGCTCACATCTTCCTCTGGTTTTACGTCCAGAAACGGCTTAAACGCTTTCTATGAATCGAGGATTTCTTCCCATCCAGTTTTCTTATAAACTGGCAAACAGGGTCTTTTAACGTCAGATTCCCAAGACGATAGCGCTCCTTTTCTCTGTTGAATATGTCTGCTAAATCAAGAAGAATACGATGAACATCACCACTCGGATGCGTCTCAAGAGTTTGAATGATATCATCCAATGACTCCTTACTCAGCCCATCCTTTATAAATTTAATTTTATCTTCTCGATTTACAGAAACCATACCTTTACTCCTACAGCGCTGATCACAATTCCACCTTGCACATTTATAGCAAGTGTTCATCCTTTTAGCTCTTCTCTTTTTGGAGTAAGAACTTCTTCCCATTCCTGGCAAAGGTTTAACAAATGAATTATGAATCTCACCTGCTAAACGTACCTTAGCTTCAATGATCCAGCGTACATCCTCAGGAAGGCCCAAACGATTGAATATCATCATCCTTTCAAGTCGACTGTTATAGATCTTCCTGAGCACATCTTTGGGAAGAGTAGGGAACCTGTTCTTAAGATTTGCAAGGGATCCCTCCATGGTAACTTAAAATGAAATTGATGATGACTAGAATTTTCAACCCAGTGCAATGTGTTTCGATGAGTAGGAAAGAAAAATGAGAGAGTAGGAAAGAAATAAGTGAGTAGGAAAGAAAATTGAGAGAGTAGGAAAGAAGTTTTGGGTTGCCTCCAAATAGCTGCCCTTCTTTAACGTCTTTAGCTAGACAAATATCAAACAAACAAAATATATATATATATATATATTTTTTTTTTTTTATTTTTTTTTTTTCATAATTTTTTTTTTAAAAAAATAATTACTAGATTGAGGGCTTACCTGTTGGTTCCTCAAACATGATGACAGATTTCAAAGTGTTGAGTGCACCTTCATTGTATTCTTTAAGCCTTTGCCCATTCACTTTGAATTTTCGATCACCATCTTGAATCTCCACAGTTCCATATGGCCATACTTGAATCACAGTAAAAGGACCTGACCACCTTGATCTCAGCTTTCCTGGAAAGAGCTTTAATCTTGAGTTATATAAAAGCACTTTTTGTCCTGGTGTAAACTCTCTCTTCAAAATTCTTCTATCATGCCACATTTTTGTCTTCTCCTTGTATAACTTTGCATTTTCATAAGCTTGTTGTCTGAATTCTTCAAGCTCATTGAGTTGGAGAAGCCTTTTCTCACCAGCTGCCTTTAAGTCAAAATTTAATGCTTTTACTGCCCAATACGCTTTGTGTTCCATTTCTACTGGAAGATGGCATGCTTTTCCATAAACCAATTGATACGGGGATGTACCAATTGGTGTCTTGAAGGCAGTTCTATAAGCCCAGAGTGCATCATCTAACTTTTGAGCCCAATCCTTCCGGTTGGAATTCACTGTCTTCTCTAAGATCCACTTCAGTTCTCTATTTGAGATTTCCACCTGTCCACTAGTTTGTGGATGATATGGAGTTGCAACCTTATGAGTTACTCCATATTTAGCTAGCACAGACTGAAGCTGCTGATTGCAGAAATGCCTTCCTCCATCACTGATAATAGCTCTAGGCACCCCAAATCTTGAAAAAATATTTTTCCTCAAGAACTTCACAACTACTCGAGAATCATTTGTAGGAAAGGCAGCTGCTTCAACCCACTTTGAGACATAATCAACAGCTACTAAAATGAACTGGTTGCTAAATGAGGATGGAAAAGGCCCCATAAAATCAATCCCCCATACATCAAAAAGTTCAACTTCTAAGATGTTGGTTAAAGGGGCTTCATGTCTCCTTGAGATATTTCCCGTTCTTTGACATCTGTCACAGGTTGCCACAAGTCTGTGAGCGTCCTTAAAGAGTGTAGGCCAGTAAAATCCTGATTGAAGGACTTTAGTAGCTGTTCTATTTGCTCCAAAATGACCACCATATGGGGATGAATGGCAGTGATTTAAGATGCTGTCCATTTCTTCTTCAGGAACACATCGCCTGATAATTCGATCTGGGCTTTGTTTGTATAAGAATGGATCCTCCCAAAAGTAATGCCTTACATCAGCTAGAAACTTCTTCTTTTGCACTTTAGAAAGTTCATAAGGCATAATTCCGCTTGCCAAATAATTCACAAAATCAGCATACCAAGGAGTAGGTTGTGACTGCATGCTCAAAAGTTGCTCATCTGGGAAATTCTCCTGGATTGGTGATTCTCTCTTTCGTTCATGTGGTTCTAACCGAGAAAGATGATCTGCAATGAGATTCTCGGTCCCTTTTTTGTCTTTGATCTCCAAGTCAAATTCTTGTAGTAGAAGCACCCATCTGATTAGTCTAGGCTTTGCATCTTTCTTCTCAATCAAGTATTTGATTGCTGAGTGGTCTGTCCAGACAATGACCTTTGACCCGATCAAGTATGCTCTGAATTTGTCGAATGCAAACACTACTGCTAATAGCTCCTTTTCTGTTGTTGCATAATTCAGCTGTGCATCTGAGAGTGTCCTGCTGGCATAATAGATGGCATGAAAGATCTTGTTTCTTCTTTGGCCTAAAACAGCTCCGACTGCATAATCACTTGCATCGCACATCATCTCGAATGGAAGATTCCAATCTGGAGCTATGATAACTGGTGCAGAAGTCAAGGCACTTTTTAGAGTTTGGAAGGCTGATAAGCACTCCTTATTAAACACAAAGGGAGTGTTTTTCTCCAACAGCATGCAAAGTGGCTTTGTGATTTTTGAGAAGTCCTTGATGAATCTTCTATAGAAACCAGCATGTCCCAAAAAACTCCGAATACCCTTGATTGAAGAAGGAGGTGGTAGCTTCTGAATTGTTTCAATCTTAGCTCGGTCCACTTCAATGCCTAGATCAGATACCTTGTGACCCAGCACGATTCCTTCTTTCACCATAAAATGGCATTTCTCCCAATTTAGAACCAAATTTGTCTCCACACAACGTTGCAAGACTTTTGCCAAATTTGAAAGACAATGATCAAATGATTCTCCAAAAACTGAAAAATCATCCATGAATACCTCAATGAACCTTTCCACCATGTCTGAGAAGATAGCCATCATACTTCTTTGAAATGTTGCTGGTGCATTACATAGACCAAATGGCATCTTTCTGAAGGCAAAGGTACCATATGGACATGTAAAAGTTGTTTTCTCTTGATCCTCTGGTGCAATTGTAATTTGATTATATCCTGTGTACCCGTCCAGGAAACAATAATAGGCTTTTCCTGCTAGTCTGTCAAGCATCTGATCTATAAATGGCAAAGGGAAGTGATCTTTTCTGGTGGCTTTATTGAGCTTTCTGTAGTCAATGCACACTCTCCATCCAGTCACTGTTCGTTGTGGAATCAGTTCATTTTTCTCGTTGGGCACTACTGTCATTCCACCTTTCTTTGGCACAACTTGAACTGGACTTACCCATTGACTGTCGGAGATTGGATAGATTATGCCAGCATCCAGCCACTTTATTACCTCCTTTCTCACCACCTCCTTCATATTTGGATTGAGTCTTCTCTGGTGCTCAACTGTTGGCTTGTAGTTGTCCTCCATCAAGATCTTATGCATACAGATTGAAGGACTAATCCCTCTTATATCAGCTATTGACCATCCAAATGCTGTTTTATGCTCCCTTAGAACTCTTAATAACTTCTCTTCTTCATCAGGAGTAAGAGCAGCTGAGACAATTACTGGAAGTGTTGAATTTCCTCCCAGATAAGCATACTTCAAATGGGATGGCAGTACTTTCAACTCTAAAACTGGTGGTTTCTCTGTTGATGGCACCGGCTTACTTGGCCTTTCCCCCAAATCTTCAAATGGTTTCTTGATAAAAATTGGGGAATTTGCTTCAAGGTACTTTATCTGCTCCAAGATGTCTGGATTAGTAGATTTTGATACATCTACCATTCCCATTGCTAGTGGTTGATCCATGCAGATTTCATTCACCACATCTCTTGTGCAGCTGGTCAATACATCGACTCTGTAGCAGGTGTCACCTTCATCTGGAAAGGATAAAGCCTTGAAAATGTTGAAGGATACTTGATTATCTTGAACTCGTAAGGTTAACTTCCCCTGTTGCACATCTATTAACGTTCTCCCAGTTGCTAGGAATGGCCTCCCAAGAATGATAGGAATTTCTTGGTCTTCTTCCATATCGAGTATTATGAAATCAGCTGGGAATATGAGTTTGTCCACCTTCACCAGAACATCTTCTAAGACACCCCTCGGATGTTTTATTGATCGGTCAGCCAGTAGTAATGAAACTGTGGTTGGCTTCACCTCTCCAAGACCAAGTTTATTGTATACAGATAGAGGCATGAGGTTTACACTTGCTCCAAGATCACAAAGTGCTTTTTCAAAGTGACATTGACCTATGGTGCAAGGTATGCAGAAGCTTCCTGGATCTTTCAGCTTTGGAGGTAATTTCTTTTGGAGAATAGCGCTGCACTCCTCAGTAAGTGCAACTGTTTCAAATTCCTCGAGCTTACGCTTATTTGAGAGAATGTCTTTCATGAATTTTGCATAACTAGGCATTTGAGCAAGAGCGTCTGCAAAAGGAATGTTGATGTGCAACTTTTTGAAAACCTCCAGAAACTTTGCAAACTGCTTGTCTAGCTTTGCCTTCGCAAGTCTCTGAGGGTATGGAACTGGCGGTACATATGGAGGAGGATTGTCTGGAAAGCTGATTCTTCCTGGTAGCACATTATCCTCCTTCTGTTCTTCTTCGCTTTCTTTCTTTTCTCCGTCATCCTTCTTGATTACAAGATCTTTCAATTCTTTACCGCTTCTCAGTGCAACAGCTTTCACATGTTCTTTTGGGTTTCTTTCTGTGTCACTTGGTAGAGTTCCTGGTTGCCTGGAATTCAACATATTTGCAATTTGGCCCATCTGGATCTCCAAGTTCTTTATTGAGACTTCCTGATTTTTGATTGTTGCATCAGTCCTAGCCATGAATTGAGATGTATTCATGGTTAGTTGAACCAGTGCATCCTCCAATTTCTGTTGTGGTGGATTTGGTTGTTGAAAAGCTTGCTGCTGGTAGTTCCCTTGCGGCTTGAATGCATTTTGATTATTCCTCCAACTAAAATTTGGATGATTTCGCCAACCTGGATTGTAAGTGTTTGAGAATGGATCATTCCTTTGATTTCCGATGAAATGAGCTTGCTCCGGCATGGATGAGTGTCCTTCTTGATATTGTGTGCTCACATGAGGTCCTCCATATTGATCACAAGCTTCAGTAGGAGTGCTGATTACATTTGCATGGGTTGACAATGATCCTACTTGCTTGGATATAGATGCAACCTGAGAAGACAAAGTGTTAAGGACATCCAGCTCGTATACTCCAAGTGCTTTCTTTGAATTGCTACGTTCAGAAGGCCATTGATATGCATTGGATGCCATCTCCTCAAGTAGATTGTAAGCATCATCTATATTTTTTCCCATTAAAGATCCTCCAGCTGCAGCATCTACAAGAATTCTGGATATGTGCGTCATCCCACTATAGAAAGTTTGCAGTTGCCACCAATTTGGTAACCCATGATGAGGACATTTCCTTAGCAACTCCTTGTATCTTTCCCATGCTTCATAGAGGCTTTCTTGTTCCTGCTGGGTAAATGAGGCAATTTCATTCCTCAATTTAGCAGTTTTTGCTGAAGGAAAGAATTTCTCCAAAAATTTCTGCGCCATGATCTCCCATGTAGTTATGCTGCCCACTGGTAGTGATTGTAACCAACTCTTAGCCTTATCCCTGAGTGAGAAAGGGAAAAGTCTAAGTCTAATGGCGTCATCAGTAACACCATTATGCTTGAATGTGTCGCAGATTTCAAGGAAGGTGGCTATATGTGTA
Organism: Inga oerstediana; assembly: GCA_963210345.1. Taxonomy (NCBI): domain Eukaryota; kingdom Viridiplantae; phylum Streptophyta; class Magnoliopsida; order Fabales; family Fabaceae; genus Inga; species Inga oerstediana. Next base: position 71,453,473 of record OY723401.1, read on the forward strand.
TTAGGATCTTCTGTTGGTGAACCACTGAACTGATTTGCTTGCATCATCTGGATAATTGCTGGCTTGATTTCAAAGTTATTAGCTGCTACTGGTGGTCTCGTGATTCCAGAATTTGTCCCCATGACTGTTGGTGTTGCATAGTCACGGAGTGTTTTAGTATCTGTTGTTCCTCCCTCCGGAGTTTCCATCGGGTTGCTTAGGATTGAAGTAGACTGCTTTCGAACTTTTCGATTTCTTCGACAAGTTCTTTCAATCTCCGAATCAAAAGGCAATAGTTCAGTCTCCTTCGATCTGGTCATACACTAAGCAAAATCCTGAAAAGAAACACAAGACACCAAGAAGAAAAATAAATGTAATATGAAGACCAAATTAGTATTAAAATTACTTGGTATTGATATTAATGACAACAATCCCCGGCAACGGCGCCAAAAACTTGTTACGCGTGTAAATGGTCTATTAAATAGTGCAAGTGTACACTGTCGTAATCAAGTAATATAGAAGTGAGTAGAGTATCGTTCCCACGAGGATTGATCACTAAGTACCAAAATAGGTAATTTTAATTCTATTTGGTCGATCGATTCGTTGGTGATTTAGAGTACGAAATAAAAGATGAGCAAAAATGAATTCAAATGATATGAAACAATAATGAGAAAAAATCCTAGGGATTAGATTTCACTTAACAATTTCCGGATTGAATCACTTATCTAATCTAGCCCAATTTATTCCACATGATTGATAGTCGAGTTTCCCTAATTTAATTACTAGCCTCTTCCAAGGTCAAGCAATTCTATAATTAATTGCTAATCCAATATATTCCTATATGAATTTAAGCGATTAATTATGCATTAAAATTTATGGAACTCTATAAGACTACACAACTCATATGAATATATTCCTATTTCATATGCAAGTTATGGTTTTAATTATAGGGTCTACACACATGTATCTCCTTCCGGTCTCAACATATATATTGGAATCATTCAAACGATGGCCAATCAAATGAAAGCATTAAGAGTAATAATTAAAACTCAATCATAAAGGAAAAATAAAACTAGATTTAATAAGTTAAGATTCAATCCGTTATTAGTAAGCTACGTCATCACCCTAGGAAAATGAAAATTTAGCTCATGATAAAATTAAAAACAAAAGCAAAATAAATTGACATTATATAAAACTAAAATGAAATCCTTATAAATACTGCATAAAACTTGAATATTAAATTCTCAAACATAAATATACAACCAAAAGATGCATAAAAAAATGTAAAAATCTAGCCGTCCCTTTAGGAGGTAAAACCTTCCATGTAGGTGGCATACAAAGAGTAATACAATCCTAAGCCTTCCAAGATGGAGGCATGCAAGAAAATAATACAATACCTAAAATTAATTCCAAGATGATGTAGTAGTTGGAGAAGAGATGGAGTGATGAAATGGTGTGTAAGTAGATAAGAGAGAAGAGTAATGGAAATGAAATGGTGTGTGTGGAGAAGAGATGAGAGTAATGGATCTCAATTGGTGTCTCAAATGTGAAGGAGAGGGTGGCTATATATAGGGAAAAATGGAGTAAGGTAGATGAAGTGGTAGATGAAATGTGATAAGTGGATTAATAGATAGAATGTGGTAGATGGAGTAGTAGGTGAAATGTGATAGGTGGATTAATAGATAGAATGTGGTAGATGGAGTAGTAGGTGAAAAGGAAGATGAAGTGGTAGATGAAATGTAGTAGATGAAGTAGTAGGTGAAAAGAAAGATGAAGAGGTAGATGAAATGGTTGGTGGAATGGTAGATGATTCCCGTTCTCAACTTTCAAGCAAAAATTCGAAATCCTTGGAGATAGAACTGGAATTTCGTCTCAACATAAAAGTTGTAGAGCTCTTTCTTAGCTTTTTATCCATATAAAGAATGTCCCGATCCGACATCTAGAACTCCAGATATTGCCTGAAAACTGAAAGAGGGTCTAATTTAGTATTTTCCAAGAAATTCTATTTTATGCCAAAATCATTATTTATTTATAAATTACACCCAAATTTATTAAATTGAGCTCAAATGTCATCCATAAAATCATCATATAAGGGAAAATAAATATGTAAATATTTTACTTATCAAAAACTAATGAATTTATTTCAAAACTTTTGATGGCTTAAACGTTCCAGGTTTGATGACCTCTCTGTTTTTTTTTGGCATATGTTCATTGTACTTGCATGTTGATTCTATGCTTGGATGTCTCTAACTAAATCCTAATTTCCTAAGGTCATATTTCAGTATCATTTCTTGTCCATCTGACAAAATATATCATGCATACCCATCAAGCAACAATTCAGGGCAAAAACTAATGTACATCACAGCTCATTTCTCTTTAGTACATGAAAAGCAACTTCAAAAGAAATGAACTCAATTTTAGTCCATGATAGGTGTAGTTGCTTGCGGCTGTTGTGCAATCCGCAACATATTAACAATAAAAGCAACTATTTGTTTGATTATTGTTGCTAAAATACTTCAATTAAAAACTCAATGAAATTGGTTACCATTAATTAATTGGCATAGGACTTAGCTTTGTAGCTTAGGAGTTAATTTGTAATTAGTTGTAACTAGCTTGACTAGTTGCATTGAGAAGCTCCTACTGGGCTACTAGCACGTGTAACCCCACCTAAAATTCTCCTATTCTGCTCTCAGTAGTCGGTAGTTAACCTTTTTCTAAATTTTGGTTTGGTTTTGGCCAGAGTTGCAATTTTTGTTAGGCAGCTGATTCTTTCATTTCAAGCAAAAATTAATTAAAGGCATAGGAAGCTACCAACAAATGGAAGAATAAAAACTTGAGAGAAATAAAAAGTGAAACATTAAATTATAGTTTGAGTTAAACATGAGGGCAGAAAGAGGTAAAGAGAAAGTCAACATAAACAATAACGTTATCCATAAAAATATATGTGGAATAAAGATAAGACATTCATTATTTATTGTATTTTCATTCTCAAATGTAATAGTATGCATATTCTATTTCACTCTTTTCTCTCAAATTTGACAACCCATATGCATTTGTCATAAAATAGAGCATATTATACTTACAATTCTTTAAATATTAGAATGTCTACATGGCTCAATTCAAGGCAGAGAAACCTCCCCCCATGTTTCAATAACCTGTTTAGGAAAAAAAAGTGCTTATTGGTCATATACTTCTGTTGATTGATAATTTTAGAAAGTGAAATTTACCTATAAGCTTCACTAAGAACTTTCTCTATTTGTGTAGCATTTCTAATCCCACAAGCAGTGGCTGAGGCAATTAATAGAGGAGCTTATGCATTAATTCAAGGAAATTTGGTTTTACAAAAAGCTTCCACCATAAGGATGCAAGTGCCACAAATGTTAGGTGAAGAGCTTTGGAAAATTCTTGAAGAATGTGGATGTGATAGTGAAAGAATACTTGGCATATATTGCTTTCTCATGGGTGATATTGACAAGCTTAGGACATCAGTTCAATGTCCACCTTCAGCCAGGAAACAAGTGATCATGAAGATGTTCTATTGTTTGCTTTAATTAGGTACTGATGACTTATATATATTTTGGTTGATGCTCAAAAAATATAACTTTTAAGTATTAGTTATCACTTTTGAATATTTTGTTACATGCTTAAAATAGATATTTGAGCGTGTAGTGATGACTTGTTGGTATGTACACCTTTAACTATTTTGTTACATGCTCAAAATAGGCATTTGAGCATGTTTTAATCACTTGTTGATATGTATACTATTGAATATTTTGTCATCACTTCATAAAAGAAACATAGCTTTTTAGCATTATTGACTTTTACAATTTTCAATGCTCAAATTAAAACTTGTTCATTCTATTACATTGACGAATTACATAGGGATATAAAATCTAGATGAAATCATGAGTTAAGAATGAGCATATGCAAAATTTAGATGTATAGAGTTTAAATAATCAAAAGTTCAACACTTCTATCCAAAAAGTAATGAATCAATGGGCAAAGTGAAGATGTTTATGGATAAAAGAAAAAATAATAATTTGTGCTTATCAAACTTTGGCTTGCTGGTTAGAGCATGTTCACTTTACCTTACAAGTCATGGGTTTGATTGTGCATGCCTAAGCAATCACTGTGTGATTGATGAATCATATCACAAAAAAAATTGTTAATTTAGTATTTTTAAAATATTTATTATATTAGTTATTGAAAATAATATCATTTTTATACACATATTACAATATTAATGTAATAATTTAATTTAAATCCAATTCTAAATTAATTTAAACAATCTATAATTATAAAAGCGCAAAGTAACATATAAAGATAAAATGGTCAATTAGTTATTAGCTCCATTCCCCCCCCCTCCCTTATTAAACCAAACAAAGGATCCCCTCCCCTCCCCTCCCATCAAACCAAACACACCCTAAGGGCCTATTTTGTTCAAAGGGAGGGGATGGAATGGGAGGGGATAGAAGGAAAGGATAGGGAGTCACCTTGTTGGATTTGGTTGGAGGGGGAGGAAAAGAAAGGTTTTTTAATTATCCTTTGTTTGGTTCAAGAGGGGATGAGAGGGGGGATAATAATTAATTTTATATTTTACCCCTATATGTTAGCTTACATATTTTTGCTTATATAAATAATTTAAATTAGTTTTTTGAAATGAAAATTATTTGAATTAGATTACACCTCAATATAAATTAAATAAATTATGAAAATTTAAATTTATTTTTCCAAGGTAACAAATTTATTTTAACTCACACTGTTGGAATTACTAAGACAATGATTAGTAAAAGAAAACAAAAAGATATTACAATTTTGTGTAAGAAGCATCATACTTTAATAACTTATTTAATAACATATTACAATTTTGGTCGAAACTTTGAAATCTCCAAAGTCCAGAGCATGTTTTTATTTTCTGCTCAAGGGTATCAATGGAAATATTAAAAAGTAATGGGGGAAAAATAGTCACAATATTTTGCTTCCTTAAAAAACCCCCAAATTGGGAGAGAATAAAAATGAGTGAAGGGGAGGGATTTAGAGCCCCTCTTTGGGCCCCCCTCCCCTATAATTTTTCATACCAAACAAGGGAAGGGGCTCATTTTTCACCCCCTCCCCTCCATCCCTTCCAACCAAACAGGCCCTAAGGGAAATGTCTATATAAAGCCCCTTAAAAAAAGGATAATCCTATATATTAATTTGGCAAACTCAAAAAATCTTAAATTGGGTATATGAATATTTGAATATTGGTTATTTTCCCATAATACGCCTAACCCATTATCTAAAAAAAGAGAAAAGGGAAGGCGCAGAGTGTAATACCCTGAATTTTGAGATTTGAGGCTAGAGAATAAGCCTGAAATAAGTGGACTGCTAAGCCTGGTTTAGCAGGATCCCAAATTTCGATTAAGGGTTAAGGACTCCAAAAGTGGAGGTGATTAGTGATAAATAAACCCTTTTGGAGATTGTGATGTGAAAATGTGATTCGTATGTGTTATGAGCAGCGCTGAAACCCTACATTTAAGTTTAATTATAGATTAACATCTAAATTGACTTAAAATAGAGGGATGGCACATTTTGTGATGGTATGGAAAGATATGATGTGTTTTGGTGGTGATTCAGGAATAATTACCATAATCAGGGGCAAAACAGTAAAGTTACCAACCAATGGGTCAGTTATCGAAGAGGAAACTCATTGGTAACTTCAAGATCAATGTTTGAGATTGATTTGTGTAGAGATTAAGGGGTGGAATCAAGTGTATGTGTGTATGTGAGCTCATGGAAGATGGATTAAGTATATGACAAATGGCAATTTGTGGACCCTTGGATTGGGTCAACATTTTCAAAGCTCATTACTCTCTTTTCTCTCTTTATTTGGTCGGGCAAGAGGCCCAAAAAACTGTTGTCTTCATCTTCATCTCCACTCCCTCTCTCTCTTCAAACTCCATGTTCGTCCATGAGGAGGAAGAAAGAGAAATTGAAAGGTGATATTTTTGTTGGTTTGTGGTCCTCTAATGCTCTAATGTCCTTCCATAATATTGTTCATAGTGATGAGAGCTTCATTGCTATGGTTTTAGATTTGTGAAAGAAGGTGTTTGAGAGCTTATGGAAATTTGAAAAGATGAAGAATCAATGAATTGGTTTGGGAAAGAGGAAGAGGTGAGTAAGAGCTCTCTTTTGATCTATATATTGTGACTTTTGGTGGAGTTTTGGAAATTGTGGTTTCTGCCCTGATTTTGGTATAATTGTGAAATAGATGAATTGGGTTGTGTATTGTGGTGGTTTTAATGCCATATTGTGTTTTGGTATCATTGGAATTGATTTGGAATGTGAAATGGGAAGAATTGCAAAAAACTGAAATTATGTCTAGTGTGAATTCTATTCTAGGCAATCTATTTGTGTGGACATTTTGACTAGGCAAATGGTGTCTAAAAATTTTAAAACTTTCTAGTCTTAAAGTTCACATTCCAAGCTTCAAAATGGACAAATAAATTGTGTCATTTCGTTTTGTGATATGGGAGTTCTGGTTGTCCAAAATTTGATGTCAAAACTGGACTCTGTTTTGGGGAAGTAGTGAATTTTGTGTAATTCTGGAATTGTGTTATGATTTCTGGTAATGTTCCATATTTTTCCTATGAAGAGGACTTAAATACCTTTCATTTGGCTTTGGAATAACCTTATTTTGAATTTTCTGGAATTAGCTTTGATTTTTGGAAGTTCAGCCAATAAATAGGATTTTCTTGGCTGCGACCCAAATGTTTCTGGCCTGTTTTTGGCCACGGCCAATGGATTCTTGGGCCGCGGCCAACCCCCAAAAATGACCTTTTGGACTTCCAAAGATGGTCTTTAGTCAAGTGTTTTCCCAACCCTTTAGGCATGTGTTTAGGTTTTAAGTAGCCACCTAAAAGTTGTGAATGATAACCAACTTTAAGTGTTATGATGTAAAAATTTGGAATAGAGAATAACCCTATGTCCTTGCTTTGGTTATAGGGTTGATGTTCACCCTAATCGTGGTTCGATATTCGTTTGATCGTGAGTAAGCTATGCTGGAGCACACGTGGAAGAACAAGTGTAGGGAACTTACATTTCTTGCATGTATTTGATATTTGCGTTGGTGTATTGATGCATGTGATTGCTTTGCATGATTATGTGTGATACATATGAATGTTTGACGCTATGTTTCTGTTTATGCTATGGCCATAAGTATGTTATTTGAAACATTAAGCTTGCAGATGTGATATTGTGTGAGCATTAGTTATGTAATGCAAGCATGTCATGCATTAAATATTTATCATACATGTATATTGGTATTATTTTTCTACTGAGATTCTCTTGAATCTCACCCTTTCCTACCAACAATTTAGATAGGGTAAGAGCCTCGAGGGGACAAGCAACCAGGGGTGATGAAGACCCACTATGGTATTTGATTTGGTAGTTGGTTATCAATGTTGGTTGGGATTATTGTATATATTTTGGATATGTATTTAGGATGTATATTTGGATGTGTATTTGAAAGGATATTGAGTAATCCCCATATGAGAAATTGTATATGGGCGTATGTGCCCTATGTAAACCCTTTTGTAAAGATATGAACTCAGTATTGCTGGTAATTATGTTGTGCACTCTGATATTTATAATGAATGTGATTTATCTGCGTATAGTAATTGTATTCAAAATGTGAATATGAGACCAAGTTAAAGTGATTTTGAAAAGCATTTGTGAAAACCCTATCGAGAAGATGGGATTTTAAATGATTTTTGTTTATCCGACGATCTCTAATTCATTTTAATCATGTATTTCATATATAATTACGGAGGGGGTTAAACAGAGAGAGTTGAATGTCAAACACAACCCATTGTCACTCTCGTGTATGCCTTGGGGAGTGTATGACACTGTGAGAAGGTACCACTTTCGCTACCATGAGAAGCTGCCATTGTCACTGCCATGAGAGACCCTATTGGCACTGTGAGAGCCTCCAATGGTGCCATAAGAAGCCTCCATTGTCACTATGAGGAACCATGTTTGTGCTAAAAAGTCGAGTATAAATTTCTTTACGTTAAAGGCCTTAACTATCTCGAAAGTATTAGCTGAAGGGCATGGAACACCTGGAAGTTATCGGTGGGCCAAAAATAACCCGAAAGTATTAAAAACAAGGCTAATCAAACCAACCCAGATAAAAACCACACTGTTGTCGTCCACGGTGGAAATTTATTACATGTATGCATTACAAGGTGGATCAATCATCTACGTCGTTAATGTTGTGGACCCTAAATTAATTTAAATAGGGAAAAAAGTGGACGAACTCCAATTCTCTGACAAAAGCGACTCCACTTATTAGAGTGCATCAATGGGCACAGATGGGGGGCGATAAGAGGAAGGCAGAGGTTGGCGTTTCTCAGAGGTTGTAGAGGAGAGAGTGAAAATGATGGTCCGTTGAAGGTTTGTCGTTGTGGCGCGGTATGCGCTCTTCGGACTTCTTGGACAGAGCTAAACCTAAGGAGGAGGTTCTATGGGTGTTGAAATTATCACCAGGTATGAAATTTTATAGTTTGTGGATGCTGGGTTTGTTTTATTATGAGCAATGTTGTGGAACTTCTATAGATTTTGTGCTTGAAATTTACAAGGAGGGGTTGTGGGTATTTTCATTGGCTGGATGATGAAATTGGAGATAGGCTGGTAGAGGTTATAAATGACCTTCTTGGTCATATTGATAGGCTATATGAGGAGAATGTGAGATTTAGGAGTAGAGGGGAAGAAATTGAGATCAGTTTGATAGTTGCAAAGATGAAGAAGAATGAGAGGAGGCTGAAATTTGAAATGGCTACATTGGTGGCAACTTGGGTGTTTATATTTGTTTACAATTTATGTTGTTAGATGATGCCAATATATGTTTGTCCGATAATGATACTGATGACAAGAGTTCATTATAACTTGTTTTTTGTTATGGAAATGGATGAAATATTTCTCAATTTGGATGTACTTGATTTTGTATATGGTAAAAAGTGTTTGCAGCTGTGGAAACAAAGTAATATTGACAGAAAGTGTAGCTTGTCACTTTTTTGTAACTTGTGACTCTCTGTTAGTCATATTGGTAGAAAGTGTTTGCAGCTGTGGAAACAAAGTAATGAGCTATATCCTATGTTGTACAAATTAATTCAGAAGAGCAAGATGGCATGATGGAATGAGTAAGGAATTTGGGAACAAAATGAGAAACATAAGATGACACAATCATCTCATAAAGTGCTCATAAAGATAAACAATTCTTTTGTAACATACATCAAATCAATTTGTCATTGTACAAATCAATTAATGTTATTGTGAGAACAATGATAAATCGATTTATGTCATTGTACAAATCAATTTATGTCATTATAAAAATTGATTTATGTCATTGTCTCTATTATTTTATGTGCGTACAAGGTTTATCACTTAAAGAAGTGATAAATCAATTTACGATATAGGCAAATCAATTTATGTCATTGCGACAATAGTGATAAATCGATTAATGTCATTGTGATAATAATGATAAATTGATATACGAAATAGGCAAATCAATTTATGTTATTGCGACAACAATGATAAATCGATTTATGTCATTGTGCAAATTAGTTTGTCATTGTGAAAATCGATTTATGTCATTATCTCTGTTTTATGTCCGTTACAAGGTTTATCACTTAAAGAAGTGGTAAATCAATTTATGTCATTATGATAACAATGATAAATCGATTTACGATATAGGAAAATCGATTTATGTCATTATGAAGACAATAATAAATCGATTTATGTCATTGTGAAAATTGATTTACGTCATTATGAAAATCAATTTATCACTTATGTTTTATATCCATAAGTGCACATCATATATATTACCTTCAATTCCATATGTTTACAAGAGGTTGCCACTACTTTCATTACAACAAGCTCTACCTGTTTCAACTACATTGATCTAATATAAAACCCCTACATTTTAACTAAAGCTAACATTACAAAATACTTGACATATAATTAAGAAAATGCTTGACATGGTTGTTCCAAAACATTAAACATCGTGTCAAATTGAAGTTAAGTGGTCCTATACACAAAAGTTCCTAATGTCTTCCTCTTCTTGTCAGTTGAAACTGGCTAGACTGGTTAAAGCTGGTAAAACCAGTGGTTCAACTGGTTGGACCGATTTCATTTTTTTTATTTTTTAATTATTATTTTATGCTATTTTTTAGGGAAAAATGAAGATTGAAGACTAAAATAAAGAGAAAAATAGGTAAAGAAAGAAAAAATCTAAAAAAATGAAGATAATAAAAAAATTATTTAAAAGGATATAATAATTATAGGAAAGGAGATATCATTATAAAAATATAGACATTATAACTAATATTAATAAATTTTAAGCATTTTTTTTCTAAAAATCTTTTTTTTATCTACAGAAGTTTAAAAATATATTAATATATATATATATATATATTGTCACTAATAAATTATAATATTTTAATATGATCGGTTTAATAACTAATTAAATCCTGATTGATTTATTAACCTTACGTATGTCGTGAGTTATGACGGGTTATTAATATATTAATTAATAAAATTAAGCCTTGTAGGCTCGTGGCTTACTGGTTTGGCCGTTCCACCCTTCACTGGTCAGTCGCGGGTTCGAACAGGCACAGAGAATCAGAATATATTAATATTAATCTTCATTTTTTCCTGTATCGTCGAACAGGCACAAAGAATCAGAATATATTAATATTAATCTTCATTTTTACCTGTATCGTGACGGGTTATTACCCGATCGGATTTTTCACTTCTCGGGTGAAATTAGAGATAAAGTTCGATGAAATATTTTTCCACCCTTCACTTTTACCTGTATCGTGCCTGGTTTGGGCGTTCCACCCTTCACTGGTCAGTCGCGGGTTCGAACAGGCACAGAGAATCAGAATATATTAATATTAATCTTCAATTTTACCTGAATCGTGACGGGTTATTACCCGATCGGATTTTTCACTTCTCGGGTGAAATTAGAGATAAAGTTCGATGAAATATTTTTCATCGATCTGAAGCGGAGTCTGAACCAGAAGGAACACAAGAGATTGGGACAAGAGATGCCACCATCAATCTGAACCAGAGTGAGTCTTCTCCGGCGCTACTTCCCTGCTTCGATCGGGCTTCTCCTTCGTCTTCACCAGGTAAGTCCGTCTTCTTTTCTTCTTCCCTTCTACTTTTCCTCTTGTATTTTTTTTTTTACTTTTTTTTGTACCATTTGGAGCTCTGGAATTCAAGGGTTGTGGTGTCTTCTTTTTGTTTTTGGACCCATTTGGTGCAAGCGCTAGCTATTCTATGTTGTTGGCATGTTACAAATTTGCAGAGTATACGATCAGATTCTTATGCTTTTTATATTCTTTTCGCTGATGTTCAGTTGAAGTGGAAGATGTCCACTATAGCCACTGTATTATTCTTGTATGGTATTGGAACAATTCCTCATTTAATTACAGGGACATTTTCCTCTTAATACGATGTTCTTTATGCTGACTCTGTTTGTTGGAGTATCAATGATTCTTAGATGTTAAATTCTCCCACATTTCATAGCATTATATATGATTCTCTGGCGGCCTGGAATGCTTTCAGAACCAATACCAGATGGTTTTCCTTCAGTCATTCCCGTGAGGATCTATTCATATATTTTCTTCTTGGTGTAGATATTTGGTTGCTTTTTGCCAGCATTTCCTGTGATGAATTTTTCCTTTTTGGCGTATGATTGTTGCTGGAAGTAATACATGCAGATAATATTTAATAATGTTGCAATGGAGTTTTGCACTTGATAGCCTTTCCTTGCCTTTTCTTTTTTTCACAATTTTGCTTCCTGGTTTTGATGAAATTTATTTCAAAAGTACTGTCTACAGAACTCTTATTGTTAGTTTTTATTTTTTTGCTTTTTTGCAGTTTTCAATCTTTTGAATAAATTTCTTGCATGAAGCATCTTGACTGCTCATGTTTTAAAATTCTAAATAAACATGCTTGCAGTTCGCTTGCTTTTTTAATGCTTACATAAACCTGTTTCACTATGGTTATAAATATGACGACTTCGATGGATAATGTATTGTAGATTTCAGGACAAGTATGATTTCATTTTCGCAAGCTCTGTAATTGCAATTGCATGATTTGCAACTTGATTTGTGTAATTCAAGTTGATTTGTCTTTCTGTCAATATGGATTGCTGGAATATTGAAATGATGCTGGAAGTCTGGAACAGTGCAATTTGAGTTGAAAATCAGGAATTGTGACCATGCCCCTGATATGAAATACTAGTAATTTTTCTTCTGTTAAAAAAATACTGGAGTGCAGAACAATGTTGTGTTAAAGTTTTGACATATATCAATTATAATAGAAGTAATCCTCATATTGTGTTATGGATTGATCAAGAAATAGAAAGAGAGTAGAGAGAAGAAACAGAGAAGAGAGGAGAAGAGAAGGGAAACAGAGAGGAGAGTCTGAAACTCAGAAATATTATCGAAACAAATCAGATGATTGATACTTGTCATAGGAGGCGTAAGAGGTATTTATAGTATCCCCTCTCACTTAACTACCGCCTCTTATTCTTATCCCTATAGTAACTAACAGCTTGATTCACTAACCAACGGCCTAAGTAGCCATTAACTCCTATTTATATATTACATAACAATGCCCCCCCCCCCCCAAAAAAAAAACAACCCTTGTCCTCAAGGGTTAGGAATAGAAAACTCTGGAAATTGCTGCTGAAAAGTAAGCAAAGGTTGCCTCTTCATCCAGAAGTCCCCTCCACTGGACTAAGACCTCAGTAATCAGATGTTTCTTCTTTCTTCCAACCCTTCTGCTCAAAATCTTCTCAGGATATAATGAAGTAGGCATTGTTGGCCAATCAACAGGTGGGTGCCTTTGCCTAACACTAGGGTCTGGACAGAGTTTAAGCAAAGAAACATGAAAAATAGGATGGACCCGAGACTCAGGAGGTAATTCCACCTTATAAGCTACTGGTCATACACGTTCCAGCACCCTATAAGGACCAAACAAACGTGTTGCCAACTTCTAAGAGTGTCTTGTAGCAGCAGAAATCTACCTATAGGGCTGCAATTTGAGAAAAACCAATTGTCCCATATGAAATTCCTTGTCAGACCTTTTCAAATCAGCTTTCTGCTTCATTGTATTAGCAGACCTATGCAAATGATGCTTAAGAACAGCAAGCATTCGTTCCCGTGCCTCAAAACTTCTATCCAGCACCTCCACAATAGCAGAACTAGGTAAATAAGGAGAGTAAATGGGAGGCTTCTGTCCATAGAGTAACTCATAGGGAGTAGCCTTAGTATCAGTGTGAAAATTGGTGTTATACCACCACTCTGCTAAGGCCAACCATTGACTCCATTCTTTAGGTGTTTCCCAACACATACACCTGAGGTAGGACTCCACACAACAGTTCAAAACTTCTGATTGCCCATCACTTTGTGGATGATAGGCTGAAGATAATTTCTGCTCTAGCTTTAGTACCTTGAGAAACTCCCTCCAGAAATTGCTGATAAAAATGGGATCTTGGTCACTTAGTATTTCAACTGGGGCTCCATGCAGTTTATAAATCTGATCCAAAAAACATTGAGCCAAGGAGGAAGCAGAATAAGGATGGGAGAGGGCTATGAAATGAGCATATTTGCTCATTCTATCAATAATCACCCAAATTACCTCTTTACCTCTAGATCTGGGCAACCCTTCAATGAAGTCCAATGTGATGCTCTCCCACACCTTACTAGGGACCGGAAGTGGCTGTAGTAATCCTAGTGTAGCTACAGTCTCATATTTACACCTTGCACAAGTGTCCCACCCTCAACATAATCGGCAACATCCCTATGCAAATGCTTCCACCAAAACAGGCTCTTAACTCTATGATATGTAGCCTGAACCCCGGAGTGGCCACCTTGAGGCCCTATATTAAGCCATTCTAACACCTTCAAATCAGAATCATTTCCCAGCACTAGCCGGTTATTTTTCCTTAAGTATTGGCCATCCCATACAAATTTACCCAAGCAACCCCCATTTTCTTTTAATTCTTCTACAATGGCTGCATATTCAGCATTTGCCACCCAGCTACCCTTAATTTGGCCAATCAACTTAAGAGAGGCAGCGCTAAGAGTGATCTGCAACAGCTGTGAACCAGGCAATCTTGACAAAGCATCAACCACTGTATTGTCGTTACCCTTTTTGTAGTGTATCTCATAATTGTAACCCAACAATTTAGCAATCCAATACATATGAAAGGGTGTCTTTAATTTTTGCCCCGGCAGATACTTGAGACTCTGCTGGTCCGTGCGGGTAATAAACTTACTCCTCTCAAGATATTGATGCCAATACTCCACTGCTTGCACAATTGCCATTAATTCTTTCTCATAGATTGAAAGATTCAAGTGCCTTTGGGCCAAGGCTTTGCTAAAAAATGCTAGTGGGTGACCTTGTTGCATGAGAACAACGCCAATCCCGCTGCCACATGCATCTGTCTCAACCACAAACTCTTTAGTGAAGTCAGGCAGAGCCAAAACAAGGGCTGAAACTAGAGTTTCTTTCAACTTTTGAAAAGCTGCACTTGCTGAATCTGTCCATATAAAAGCATCTTTGCAGAGCAGCATTGTTAGGGGCCTTGCTAGCTCCCCATAACTTCTAATAAAATGCCTATAGTATCCTACCAGCCCCAAAAAGGCTCTAAGATGCTTGACTGACGTAGGGATAGGCCATTCTGCCACTGCTTGCACCTTCTTAGGATCGGTGGCTACAGTGCCTTGGCTAATAATATGTTTGAGGTACTCCACTGTTTGAGCTGCAAAGGAACCATTTGACTACTTGACAAAGTAGTGGTTGGCATGCAGAATCTTCAGGGCCTCCGTAAGATGTAGAACATGATCTGACGAAGAACTATATATTAGTATATCATCAAAGAATGCTAATATAAATTTTCTAAGGAAAGGGTGAAAAATGCTATTCATAGCGCCCTGAAACGTTGCTAGAGCATTTGTGAGTCCAAAAGGCATCACAAGCCACTCATAATGACCAACATGGGTTTTAAATGTTGTCTTATGAACATCCTCTGGCACCCTCCTAATCTGGTGGTACATAGCCCGCAAATCTAGCTTAGTGAACCACCTAGCTGCACTTAATTCATCAAAGAGATCTTCAATAAGAGGAATAGGATACTGGTTCTTGATAGTCTTTTTATTCAATTCATGATAATCAATGCACATACGCCGAGAACCAACTTTTTTCTCTACCAAGACAATGGGTGTCGAGAAAGGGGAGGCACTCTCTTGCAGAAGCCCATTGTTAATCAACTCAGCTACCTTTTTTTCGATGACATCCTTTTGGGCTGCTGAATATCGATAAGGTTTCAGGCTAATGGGATTAGTGCCTTCTTGGAGAACTATGGGGTGGTTGTGGCCTGGCCTCAGTGGAGGCAGCCCCTTTGGCTCTTTGAAGACATTTACAAATGCGTCTAGTGTGGCCTGGATTTCCTGAGACTCATCTTCAGGGTGGCCCTGGATAGAGAAGCAGTGCTGAGTGCAAAAACTGGGGCTGCAATAGCTGAATCAAGTAGGCCTGGTGCTGATGTAGAATATCCCCCTCTACTCTCTTTGGGTGCACCAATTTGAGGGAGGGAGAAGGCGTGGCCTATAACTTACAGAGGTTTCCATTATGGTAGAAGAACATGGTGAGGTGCTCATAATCCCAGAAGGCCTTCCTGATAGATCTTAGCCACTTAAGCCCTAAGACCATGTTGAATGTCTTGAGATCAATGATTCAAAAGTCACAAGAAAAATCCAGCCCTTGCATGCGCCATCTGAACCCATTCCAAACTCTATAAACCTTAAGAGTTCTGCCCCTTGCTACTTGTGCTGACGATGTTTCAGCCTTGCTCTCATGCCACCCCAATTTGGCGGCCAATTAGTAATCCATGAAATCATGAGTGTTTCCATTGTCAATCAGAATCTGTATGTTGCTTTTCCCCACATAACCTTGAATTCGCATAGAATTTTGGCCATCCACTCCATTGATAGCATGCAACGAAATCAAGGAATGTGATTCTTCTTCAAGCTCCTTGTTGCAATCCGATTTAGTTGATTCTGGGTTTTCTTCAAGATCAAGGAGATGAAGTTGCATCCTCTATCGTTATGGGCAGCGGTGATCTCGACAGAAGGGCGCATTGCAGTAAAAACAGAGATTCTTGGCTCTATGTTCGGCTTCATCTTCTGCTGAAAGGATTCTTGGATTTCGGGAGATATTCTTGCTGGGGAAAGAACCATTCTTGGTCGGAAATTTGCCTTTGGACTGAGCAAGATTGTTTGATGACGTGTTTTGGTATGAGTTTGATTGCGAAGGGCCAGTGGGGACCACTTGGGAACCAGCGGTTGAGGTGGCAATAGTAGACACAACCACCAGAGATGCTGTGGACACCTGTCTGTAGCCTTTGTCGCACAGTTTCTTTTCTTTGGCCCTCTCGATGGTCATTTCTTGCATTCTTGCAAGGCTTTTCGCTTCTCGCAGTGCAGTGGGTCGAAACATGCGAACAGGGCCCGATATTTCTTCCCTTACAAGAGATAAATAAGCATCTACAAGAACCTCCTTTGAGAAGTTTGTCTTTGACGAGCACAAGTCAAAATGAGAATTGAACTCCTGCAGCGTGCCTTGGTACCCGAGTTGAAGAAGATCGTCAATCGGGGATTCGTATGAGGGGTTGAAGTAGTCTTTGATCTCTTCTTTATACTATTCCCAATTCAGCACATTGTTTCCCCAGCGCCGTTCCTTCGCCATATGCCATCGGAATGCATCGTCGTCAAGGTGAATACTCGCGACCTTTACTTTTGATTCTTTCGGGGTTGCGTCCAATTCAAAGTACCTTTCACATTGAAGCAACCAAGCAACAACGTCCCCGTTGGAGAATCTTGGAAACTCCATCTGTGTATTGAAATGGCCGCATGATCGTTGGGACGTAATGGACGTTGAACATGATGCCCATTGCGTTCTTGATGGGTTATTGCCACCCGGAGTTGTTCAATGCCGTTTGCCAATACTTGGACCTAATTTGTCAGCCCATCAACACGTTCTTGCAAGGAATCCACTGTGCCCAGGCGCCCTTCGATAAGCTGGAACCAATTTTCCATGGCACAGGTAAGTACCATAAACCATTTCTTGAATTGCTTGAGAATTGAGGGACGAAAGCATAGAAGAGAACAACCGAGGAGGGACTGCTCTGATACCACTGTTATGGATTGATCAAAAAATAGAAAGAGAGTAGAGAGAAGAAACAAAGAAGAGAAGAGAAACAGTGAAGAGAGTCTAAAACTCAGAAATATTATTGAAACAAATCAGATGATGGATACTTCTCATAGGAGGCATAAGAGGTATTTATAGTATCCCCCTCTCACTTAACTACCGCCTCTTATTCTTATCCCTATAGTAACTAACGGCTCTATTTACTAACTAACGGCCTAACTAGCCGTTAACTCCTATTTATATATTACATAACATATTGCTTCTTCCTACAAGATGTTATCTTCATGAATTAATCCAGCTTGGATAAGCCTTTTTCTCAAAACGTAACTGCTCGTCATTTTTCCTTTAAAGTTTTGACCAAGGTAATTAAACCCGGACCGGTCAGTGAACCGGTCATGGTATTGGGTCAAGGGTCAGTGGGTCAGATCGGAGTCAAACCGGAGCTAAACCAGGACCAAACCGATGAGAAATAAAATATTTTAGGCTTATAGTATGAAATTCTAAAGGAAAATTTTTTTTAAAAAAATAAAAAAGTTGACTCAGACCAGGTCACCGAACCGGATCGGTTTAGTGCCCGGGTCTCCAGTTTCCAGGCCGGTTCGGCCGGTCCGGTCCGGGTTAGAGAACTATGGTTTTGACATATATCAATTATCCGATATCTTTTTATGCATGAATGTATTTGAAGCTGCTAATTATTATCGAGTTAAATTTTCTCTGAACATTTGTGGCAGTAGTATTTAGTTTATCTAATTGTGATATATGAGTCACCCACAGCATATGTAATGCTTGTTTATTGTACTTCTTATGCAGTATTTATTTAGGATTCCCCTTTCTTAGAATGGAAGTCCCAGAAAATTGAAGATGGATGTATAATAGAAGCAATGGGAATACTAAATAGATGATTGAAGGGAGGACATTGGAGAAAGAATATGTTTTAAATGGTAGTATGGTTGAAGTTGCTACTAGAAGGATTAAATGAGATGTTAGAATATCTGCACTTACCGTGTAGAAGTTTAAATAGGAGTGGCTAGCTTACTTCTTCAGGGACCCAATGTGTCTGTAATTGTTAATTCCGTTATGTACAACTGATATCCCAAGCCTACTAATGGCTAACACTTATCATAATTCATGGTTAGGGATCAATAAGACATGAAGACACAGTCAGGTTAGTAGATATTTACACTTTGATGGGGTCACTTTAAAACATACATCCAAGAGGAAGAAACAGGCAAAAGGAACATATGCTTTTTAATAGTTAAGGGCTTGACTTCAATCTTATTCCTGTTTTTGTGTAGCTGCAGACCTACCACACTTTACCTGTAATATGTCCTAGGTTGCTTTGGGTCATGTGCTGACCACTTTGTTTGCCTATTTAGCAGTGTAAGAGGCATGTCTTATTATGTAGAGAGTGAATGGTGAGGAGAGTGCTAGCCTCCCAAATGCTAGGTCTTTTGTTGTAATTGCTGTTTGAATATCAAATTCTAACTTCCTTCTCCCGCTGAGGAGGAAGGGTTGCTTTATTATCAATCAGAACCATCAATTATATATTAATTTTTTTATTCAGATTAGATAAGGGGGTTTATCGTTTAGCTTGCATGCTTCTTTTTATCTAGAATTTCATCAAAAAAATATTGATCTAAATGAAGAGCATTCAAAACTTCATTAAGATATTGGGCCCAAAAACACTGATTTATTGTTAAAAATACGTTTTCACTTTTCACGGAATGGAAATATAAACTGAGTTATGAGTTCTCTTCTTCTCAGTCAACAGCTAAAAGTGTAGTTATATGGCTTTGATTTTTAGCCTCTGATTTCTTTTACTTTCTTTTGATAGATTTCCAAGTTGAGAATTATGAAGCAGATGTTAATGTGTCCCAACATGCCACATCTTCCGGAAGAAATCATCATAAATATTCTCAAACGACTTCCGGTGAGATCCCTAATCAGATTTCAATGTGTCTGCAAGCATTGGAAAAATCTCATCAAGTCCCCATCTCCATCTTTCATCACTGAAAACCTCCGTCACTCCACTCATCAAAACCCTTCACTTCTTCTTTGTAAACATAACATACAGAATAGAAGATATGGTCCTTTGCAATTTAGTTTGATTGATTGTGAGATGCATGTCCGTGAAGTTCAAAACCCACCTTTACTCACCTGTGAGTCGAAAGCTTGGATCGTTGGTTCCTGCAATGGCTTGGTCTGTGTTGGAATCATTAAGGATGACATATCTGACTTTTTATTGTGGAATCCTGTTATTGGAGAGGTCAGACAAATCCGTAGAACAAAAAATTGCAAACTTAGTGAGTTGTATCCCAATGGATTTGGTTTCAGTGCAATTGTTAACGATTATAAAATAGTGCGAGCATATGGTGATCGGATAATTGGCCCGGTTGAAGCATATTCGTTAAGCACAGGTTTATGGAAGGAAGTAGAATTTGGAAGTTTGGGGGGTGTAAGGCCTATTGGTGATTCTGTCACTGCCAATGGATGTATCTTTTGGGTGGGTCTAAATTTAGAGGTCGCAGATCATTGCTATTGGATAGTTTCATTTGACATAGCCAAGGAAGTGTTTGCATTACTATTAGGGCCTCCCCAATTGCATAATTCAAGATCTGACTTTACTTTGTCTGTGCATGACAATAAGCTTGCTATACTTTCTCACTCTAAAATTGGTCACTTTCCGGAATATAAATATTCCTTGATCGATTTGTGGGTGTTAGAGGAGGGTATAGGTTTATATACGAACAGATGGAGTTGGACTAAAGTATATACCTGCCCTTCCACGGTCCATTTTCCTCGTACTATGCTTCCTCGTACAATTTGGAGGAATGATATTGTCTGCTGTCTGTATCCAAATGAAAGTGGTGGCGAACGTGTGAATGATAAAGAAATAGATTGGCAATTTTTTGTCAATATCATTACCAATGAAGGTAAGATGTTTGCTATCCCTGGAGGCCCCTATTTGAATGTTACCAATTATGTGGACAGTCTTGTACCGGTTGGTATCATTCCCTTTGAAGAACCTTGATTATCAAGGTTAATTATTACAATGCAAATTTACTTTTATTTAAACATTTTGATGGAAATTAATCTGTCATTTTAGATCAATGATAGATTTTGATACTTAGATATATTATGTAATATCAGGTTGCTCTCTCTACCACTATGCACAAGAAAATTGTACTCCCCCCATTGTTGGGTGATTCCAGGAATATTTGTGATCCATGTTTTTTGGAACTGTCACAATTACAATGAACTTTTAGCAATGCATTAAAAATCGGACTGGACCGGACTGGTCGGTTTAGACTGAAAACCAGTGAACCGGTCGCCGGACTAGTCCGGTTGAGGTCAAAAATCGGGGTTTAACTGACCCGGTCCGACCCAGGGTAACTTGTGGTGAACCGGTTTGCCCCTTTTTTTAAATTTTTTTTTATTTTTTTAAATTTTTTATATCCCAAACGACATTATTTTGTCTTTTTTTCAAATTATTTATTTGAAATTTTTTGATTTGCAAGGAGTTTTAAAAGTATTGTGGAATATTTTTGCTGTTTTGCATTGGTCGGAGTAAAGTCCTTATATACTTAATGATACTTTGTGGGTATTAGGTTTATAAGGTTATATTTGATTATTGGTTGGGAAAAAAAAAACTCTTATGTAGTTTTTTAAATGGTATACTTGAACATTTAAATTATATATATATATATTTTAATTAACCCCGGTCTGATCCCCGGGTTGACCCCGATCTGAACCACTGTCCCTTAACCCAATGTCTCGACCGGTTCAATATCCGATCTGGTTTTCAGTACCTCTTTTAGTCGTCACTGCAACACAGAAATTAAAGAAGGGATAAAACAACTATTTTTTTATTTGAACGGCAACAACTATTGACATTAAGTGCAACACTTCGTCCACATAAATTTGTCTCGCAGGTGAGGCATGTGTTTGATGATAGTCATTTATCAAGCTTAAGTTTCTTATTTGCAAAGTTCATATATCCTTTTTATTCTGGTGACCATGAATTCATAATGAAGATCCCTTGTAAATAGCATACTATTAACACAGTTTTGAAAAGTTTGACTCATGACTTCGTAGAGTTTTATTTTATTTTATTAGCTTGATGTTTTTATGGTATACAACTGACTTTATGAATAATTGTCGGCATGATAGGGTATTGATTCATTATATTCTGTATACTAATATATCCTACAATATGAAATACAATACATCCTAAGCTTACTTTTTTTCTTAAGAGATTAAGGAAGTAAAATAAAATACTTATTCATGATATATGTTGTGGATTATATATCGGTTTATAAGTCAGACAAGTTAACTTAGAGAAAAATGGTAAATATAAATATTTTAATTTAACTTATTTAGTTTCTTTGATCTCTCTATCAAAAGTCAACTAGCTCTTATAGTAAGGAGTTTGCTTCTAATTTTAAAATTATTCAAGAAAGCCGTTATGATGGGGACATGATTATGGAATTTTTATCAACTTTATTCTATTCTCTTCAAATTTTTGGAGTTGCAATTTGCAAACACAGTTCCTGAAAAATGGTGCTCATTAATGGTGATGTTTGTGACGCAAAGAGTTCTTGCAATTCATTAGAATGTAATTCAGAGAGCACCCAATTAATTAAAAAAAATAGTTGAAGCAAGATAAAGTACCGTAAATATAGGAGTGATATAACTAATTTATAGAGATTAAAAAAAGGATAAGGTTTATTCAGCATCTAAAGTATTTCTAAGAGTGATATAACTAATTTATAGAGATTAAAAAAAGGATAAGGTGTATTCAGCATCTAAAGTATTTCTTTCATGCAAATCCAGGATTATAAAATATTTTGTGGTGTACTCAGCACACTTGAAGTATTTTCTTAGGTGTGTCTATCATCCAGCACCCTAAATTATCTATTATTTTTTGTATATCTAACACTCTAAATTGTTCAGTGCAAAATTGCACAAAAAAAGTACTTCATGATGATGAATACACCTAAAAAAATACTTAAAGGGTATTGGTTGTACCAAAAAATACTTTAAAATATTGAATACATCTAGAACAAATCTTTTAGAGTGTTGGATGCACTTTAATCTTAAAAAATTAATTATTTATAAAAAAATAAGTGTTGATTTCTCTAAAGTATCCATTTTTTTTTTTCATTAAAAACTACTCTAGCCCTTAATATAAGAATTAATTGTGAATTGGATTTAGTCATAAATATAAAATCCAATCCACTTCGTATCCCTAATTGAAACTATAAATCATATAACTAAATTAATTCAAGTTTCTAGGTAAGCATACCTAAATTTTTGTCTTGTTTTACATATGTGAACAGATATGTAAAGGTTGAAGAAAAAGTTTTCTTAGCTGAATTAATCAGATGGAGAGTTACGAAATTTTTATATAAATAGCTGATAAAATTAATTTCCCAAACTCTGAAAATGAAATCCAAAAGTATAGAATTATAGCCGTAATCTTCCTTTATGTAGATTCTATGTTATAAAATTAGAATTGAAATATCGGTCCTTTTTATAAGCAACTGTTATCCTCATCGAGCAAAACAAATTAGCGGTTAAGATTAGTTAAAAACAATAAATATGTCAAAAATGTCATGTTTCTTTCAAATATGCCCCTATTTATGAAATGAATATAAGAGAGAGAATTAGTAACAAATATGAGAGAGTATGAGTATAAAATATAAAAGAGAATGAGTAATAAATGATTAAATAAAAGAGAATTAGTGGTGAGTGGGGGGTAATTAATATAAATATATATATATTTAATAGGAGTAAAAAAGAAAAAAAAAAAGTAGTTTAGATTTTGTGACACAAGGAGAAAAAGTTGCTTACAAAAAGGACCATTACCAAGAGAGAAAATTTCTTATAAAAAGGACTTGAGAGAGTAATTTGATTAAAGATAATAATGGAGGGGAATCATGAATTCATGATTGATATATAAAAAAAAACGTACAATATTTTTAAATAAGGAGTTCATTTTATTAATAACATATGAACATTTTTTTATAAAAAAAAAAACTTATAATATATGTCACCATAAAAAATACCTATTTTTTAATAAATATATTAATTATAAATTTGACTATATTGGTTTGAAACGATTAATAGAAGGACTACATACTCCATGGAAAGCTCACCTGCTTTCTCAAGCCTCTTGAATACAATTGATCAAATATGTTCTCTTTGCTTTGGATCTTCATATTATGTCTTGTGCATCCTTACCAAACATGTTTGTGATGCTACTGACTCTCAGTGCTTAAATTTCTCTTGGGGAAATCTTGGAGACAAGAAAAAAAATGCATCTTGTTAGAAAAGAAAAACTCTTCTTACCAATTGAAGAAGTCGACTAGCTTATTTGGTTAACAAATCTCTGATAGCTAAGTACTCCCTCCGATCCTAAATATAGGACATAGTTTGTAGTGTAATTTACACTACAAACTATGTCCTATATTTAGGACCGGAGGTAGTAACAAATCTCTTGCATGTACTTTGAAGGCTAAATATTCAAATTTGTCGCAAGCTCCTATCCTTAAAAGGCCATATAACTCTTCATGGATTTGGAAAGGAATATTGAATCATACAGATCTAATAACTAATCATTTTCAATGGATTGTTGGAATAGGGTCTTCTATAATACTATTCAATATTATAGACAGTTGATTAGATCTTTATTGCTTGTTTGAAAATTGCTTCATAATTAGCCTAGCCTTCATGATGTGATACACTCCGTTCACATCCTCTAAATGTGTTTATTGTATTATGATTTATTAAATTTGTAAAAAAACTGAATTATCTCTTCAACTTTTTCTTTTTTCAAATTAAAATTCATCTTCTTATTAATGTATCTTTTTCTCAGGTTTTATTTTTCTTGTTTTCACTCTTCCACTTTTATCATCTACATATTTAGTGTTTGATTATTTAATACTAATGGTACAAACAATAATTTTTTTGCCAAAATAGTAACAATAAGAATTGAAAGGTTTTTTTTTTTTTTTGTATGAATATAATCAAAACTTGGGTTCGAAATTTTATGAAATTATGAAAAAAAAACCGAGTGATTACCTGATTACTTATATTGAGAAAAACTCTCTCTATGTTATATAATTATTTAACATATAATATTATTGGGTTAGATTTTATCATCGAGATCAATTATGAGTTGCTCTTCCAACATATTTTTGACTGTATTGGAAATAAAAAAGAATCATATTTTCAAAATATAAAAACTGACAAAAACATTGATAATGTATATATTTTCATACCTTCAATAATACTACTATTACACACACACACACATCACTTATATTTTTAACATATTGTCTGGCAAAAAAAAAAAAAAAAAACAGAGAGAGAGAGAGAGAGGCAATATATTGGAAGTAGGAACACACACACACATGATAGATCCTGAATATTAAGGCTGATAATTCCGAACAATTAGTGTGTTTGTTTGGGCGATTTCTCCAACAATCGGATTTGAATAGTGTAGTAATTGGGCTTGAACAATATTTTGATTAAATATGGGTGTTTGTTTCAGCGATTGGATTTAAGGTGAAAAAATTCATAAGTTGGAAAAAGTCATAAGCCTCAAAATGAAGCTTATTGAAGCTTATGTGCCTGTGTGTGTATAAAAAAATATTGATATGAGTATTTTCATATTTTTAAGGATCAATGAGGTACTCAAAATCACTTCTAATAACAAAACTTCTTTTATGAAAAATGTTCTAAATAATTTTCTCTTTCTTTAGATAGTAATCTTCTGCTAATTAGAGAATACTTTGGAATAAGAGTTTAGGCAAGTTTTGAGTTTTGTTAATATATGACTATAGAAATGTAGAGAATAATTAATAATTAATTTTAATCAGTTTAGATTTATTATTTAGTTGTTTTATGATTTTATAATCAATTTTTTTTTTATAAACATGTCATAAATTAATTTCTATATAGTGTTTTTACCCATTAAATTTAGTTTAAATAATTTATTTGGATTATTTGAGGTATTATTGAGGTTTTAATCGGTTTATTTTGTTAGATTTTGAGTTATGTGAAAATATGAGTTAGGATTTAATATTTAAATTAGAGTTTGATATAATTTATAAAATTTAAGATTGAGGTGCACAATAGAAAAGACTTTTCGAGTATACCAATTTAAATTAGAGTTTGATATAATTTTATTTAAAATTGTACCATTACCAAATTTTGAATATGTGTCTTGTGGTAACACTGTCGCCATTGGATGGTTTGGATCAATTTATCACCAAGAATGCTACTTTAACAAATGCAGATATCTTCCGAGGTCCCATTTGGCAATTAAGTTGCCAATGAGTTCTTTTTCCACAATTATTCCTTCATTTTTTCATTTTTCATAATTTTTTCAATTTTTTTCTCTTAATTAATACAAAAGTCATTTATACAAAAGTCAAACCAAACATCATTCACTTTTACATAATTTACTTTAAGTTATTTATCCAATTGCTAATCCAAACACTCATCATTTTACCTAATCTAACTTTTTTCCAATCTTAAAATTCTATAAGTTTAAGTAAAAATAAGTTACTTATCCAATCGCCAAAACAAACACACCCAATATATTGGATCCGATCTGAAAAATTTGGTGACTGCAAACTCAAAAATTAAGATTTGACTATCACAAAAAAAAAAGAGAGATGAAATTACAAGTGAAAAAGAAGAAGTTGTGAAATCATCAAGAGACAAAGAACATCATATCGTATTATTCGAAATTTCATGCATTAACTAATTAATTAATGTTAGCTTCACTTGGTGCCTGTTGCATCCTTCACTGCATCAACAGCTCCTTGTGCCTTTGCCTTTAGCTGTTGACCACCCTACATACACGCACACATCAAAATTAATCACGCACTCGTATTTATGATATATATATATATATATATATATATATTTGGAACTAATTCAGAGCATTTACATATATACCTCTTGAATGGATTCTTTTGCAGATTGTGCTGCATCGCTAGCCTTATCCATCAAGTTGTTTGACGTCGACTGCATGCGAAGGATGGCCAGGCCCCGGTTCCCAGGGTTAGAGTATTCCCTATTATAAGCCTACTCAGATCAGAACTCAACTGGTTGATTCTCCTTTTCCTACATGATTAATATATTCACACATAATAATAATTATTATTAACATGTTAATACTGTAATTAAAACACCGGAAACTTTGAAGGGTAATAAGCAGATTAATTATGGGAAAATCATCATTACGAGGTCCTAAAGAATTTGGAAAAGAATGTTTCTATTGATCTCTCTCTCTATTAAATTTTTCCATCATTAGATCAAGTTTCAATGGTTGAAGTTTAATACTATATAAAAATATTATTAAACATTAACTAAAACATTAAATAAATAGTATTAAAATATTAATCATTGAAACTTGATATAATAATAAAGACATTCAATGGAGAGAGAAATCAATGGAAACATTCTTTTCCATAAAGAATTATGATTGTAATCACCAGAGCATCTTACAACAAGTGATAGGTAACAATATGTAATGAGAAGTTCTAATATAAGAAATAACAAGTCATTTGTATTGCTCCCTTGTTATTGAAATAGAAAACATTGTAGTGATTACATTCTTTTATTGAAATCAATTGCATAGTATTTTCTCATTAATTGTTAGGGAAGAAAATGAATGAATCTAAGTACGTACCTGAGCCTGGCCCTTGGCTTATCCGGCGTTGTAGCTTGCCTTGTTGGAGTCCGTTTTATTGAGAAAATATATTAACTCTGTGATGAGCTTTAGTGAAACAATTAATCAAGATAATCATTTTGGTTACCAATGGAGTCCCAGACATGCTAAAAATCTCAACAATCACAAACAAGAGAGGCCACTGATCTGAAATTCTCTCATCTCTCTATATTTAATTCAGCTAAATATCTTAAAGGCGTCTGCATATCTGACTGTTTGTACACTTCAAACATTCACCTTGTGAATTCATATTCTCAAGCTGACAAAGCCAAATATGAAAAAGGAAATTTTAAGTGATATAATTTTTTTCCTCACAAGCCATTTATGTGAACTTCTCAAGAAATTGCCAATTGATTAGAAGTTGTAGATTGAATAAGTAAAAGTTGATCGATGGTATCACATAGTTCTGTAGCAGGGCAATGATGCAGAAACCATTTCGAACTTCCCATTCTCTGCCAGATTCAAAGGACTGTTCTTCGCTTGTTGCAGCAGCAGTTTCAGAAAAATTAACCAGATCTGATAAGAGTTGAAGTTCACAGCATGACGTTGCTTTCCTTATGATTGTAAACTTTTATGGGCATTTGAGGGGCTAGAACTAATAAGTCCATTCACAGAACGATCCAGGATATCTTTGAATCTGGCAGTAGAATCTTTAACCTTATCTTCACGACTTAGTTCATGATTTTTATTAAGCATTTGCTGTCTATAACTTGAATAGACTTTTTCAGCCTTGATGTTCCCAAACAAGATTTCCGCGGCTCTGTTCTTGACAAGGATCGGCATGTAATCTGATTCATCCCACAAATATAGCTGCCGAAAAGTGTCCCTATCAGACAAGTTGATACGACTAATAACGAAAATAACAAAATATTTGACAACCAGATAAATAACATAATGTGATTTCGTGACTATAAAACATGAAAGACAAGCAAATATTATCAAGTATCCGAAATTTTAAGAGCTTGTGAGACAGAAAATTGGTTGGTTTGGCTAGCAGATTACTTTTTTTAATTTGTTTTGAAAATGAAACCGAGTACAAGCATGTGAAACCCTCAATGACAAGAAGCCTCTTCATTAGCGATTAAAGCTGACAATAATCCAATGCAGCGCATAAAATAATCCTAAGTGCTACTTTAGTAGAGACAATCAGAGAGTAGGAAGGAATATGAACAAATTTTTACCATGAAAGGCCTGTATATCAAACATACTGCATGAAGGCGACTTGAGCTTTTTGAACAAATCAGTGGAATAGCATTCTGATCATATCTGAAAAAAAGGACAGGATCATAATAATCATGGTGGTAGCCACGGCAATAAGGCTAAAGATTTTATTTTCTAAATTCATACTCTGAACCCATGGGTGAACCACATAGCTGACAGCCAGTGCAAATGAGATCTTCCGCCAAGTTATTATCCCCAGGTTTGTAAACTCTCTTGCTAAGGAAAATCTTCTCTTTCTCAGTGTCACCAAGATCCATTGTGCTCACTTGTAGAAAAATTTCACCAAT
Source organism: Inga oerstediana (assembly GCA_963210345.1). Lineage (NCBI taxonomy): Eukaryota > Viridiplantae > Streptophyta > Magnoliopsida > Fabales > Fabaceae > Inga > Inga oerstediana. The sequence continues at coordinate 71,481,970 of OY723401.1, forward strand.
GAATGCACTGACTATAGTAGTGCTGCAAGATGATGTCAGTTGAGATACTTCTGAGAGTGAAAAACAGTCTGTAGGAGTTTGCTCTTCCAGCAATTTCCAGTTTTTAGGCAGATGGCCTTTTTGCTGAGCATATCACAATTACTATTATTCAGAACATAAAAATCAGGGCAGCATGAGATGAAGCACATTGAACAAAATAGCGTTAGCAAATGAATGATATGAAGGAGTCAACTTATAAAGAAATTAAACCTACAATATGACATGAAGGGAGACCACAGTCATACCTAGAATTGAACCTTACATTTATTTTTTTTCCTCTTTGGAGTTTTGTCGCCCTTCAATAAACTCTATATCTATGCCATTATCATGACTTAATTGCTTTCTATAGATGTCCAATTTCTTCCTCCCGAGGGCACACAATGTATGATAAAGCAATTGACGTAAGCGTTGTGTCTAAGAGTTCATGTGTCCTACAAGCACATAAAACCCATCTATTCTTAACCCTTTAAGAACCATAGGCAGAATAGGACAGATTGATTAAGTGCACTTGACTAGAGAAGAATCAGAATCTCAGTTATAGACTTAACGAAAAACAAGGGGGCTAAAGAGAAGAGATACATCATGTCATGACTTGATGGCAACGCTATCAGTGGAATGAAAGGAAATGCTGTTTGCAAATCATATAGACTTAGAGAAAATCAAATAAGTTATGACAATACTTGATTAGAGTTTGCGTTACATACGTTAGGTCTAGACTTCTGCACCCACTTTATGACCTTCCTAAGTTTGTTCTTACTTGTTATCCCAACACGACATCCTACTACCAATTCTTCTATATCTGCACTGGTAAACATTATATTGCACTACTTTTTCTTTTTCAACATTAATAAAATTCTTGATAAATAAAAATGTATTGCAAACTCAAAATTATTGTTGCTCTATTGAACATGGCAAATCAAGTTAAAGATCAAATCAATTAAGAATGAAATTAAACCATGTACAAGCACTTTCATACTTGCAGCAATACTTTAAGTAATTAGCTTTCTAACTAATAGTCATTATATAGGTCAATCCGAGCTGACAAGCCGACACGAGAACAAGAACATACCTTTTGAGATAAGTAACTCGTAAGGGTGGATCCAACAAAGTAGTGATGACCACTGAACGGTTCTGGCCTCGACAATGTCTCCAAATTTTACTATCTTCACATCTACCATATGCCAAAACTAAAATTACGAATAATAACAAAAATTGATTATCTATATCTATGTAATAGTTTTTTCAAATTTTCAGTTGAACGCCAAATATGACCTTAAAAAAGAAAGTAATGGAACAAAATAGAATAAACAGAGTCCAATGAAGAGCACAAGTTTCACATCACTTCTAACAGAACACATCACTGAAACGTAATCTTTTTCTAGATTTACATTGTTAGAGTTTTTTCGATAACCTTGACAGATGGAAACGAAGATATGTTTAAAATTTTAAAATCAATGGCGAGGAAAAAGTTATGTGGCACACTGGCACTGCAAAGTGATTAAACATGATAATGAGGTTATGTTTTTGTCATAAGCATCTACAGCTATCAATAATGGCGTGCTTTGGATTCAAGTAAGACTGTAAGATAAATTAATGCAATAGGGTCCCTGAATACAAAACATAAATGGTCAAATGAATAATAAATCTTACTTTGCAATAGTATAACATCTCCCACTGATATCAAGGATCCCATATTCTTCTGCCAAACAGACACACCAAAATACGGCCTCATATCATCCCCAACTTCAATGTCTGTTCTAATCAGGTATCTTCCTTTGGACGACTCACACGGCGAATAAGAATGAAGCGTAAGCCATAACCCCATCGTGCACAACTAGGGGAGAAATGTTATAGAGAAATTGAAAAACCTGAAGCGGAGTGGAGCAATGAACGAAGAGGAGGAGCTGAACGAAATCGCCGATGTGAGAAGATGCCCTCGAGAGATCTATAAGGGGACCGCACCATCCCAATGTTGAATCTATCTTCAGCTTAAGCCCTGCGCCCCTTATGAAATGGGAATTGCTTTCACGACCTATCGGTGGAGAAACTACCTTTTTGGCGCGAAAGCTACCACGGGTTTTTGGCAGCAATGGTCATGTATAGGTCATCGGTGGTGAAACTACTTCGATTCACGTGGGGCTTCAGTCCCATGGTAGCGTTCAGTCCAAGCAAAGGAACTTGAGCGTTCTGTTTTTTTTTTTTGGGACAAATCCTGAGCATTCTTTGGATCCCTAATAAAATGACATTTGCAGTTGTCATTGGGCCTCTCATTTTAACTCTTCTTTTTATGTTGAGATTAATTTATAGGGAAAATCCCTATAAAATGCATTGGAAATAGGGAAATCCCAATTCAGTACATTCAAATTCAAAAATCCGGATCAGTCTACTGTCAGTACAAATGAACAGTGCCGGCGCCCTCAAAAGACGATTTTGCCCTTCAGCCCTTATTCTCGCCACTTCGGAAATAACAACACCTGGTTCTTAATTAACAACTCCGGATTCTTGATTAACAGCTCTCCTTTCTTGTTTCACAACTTCCGAATTTAAGTTTCAAGGCCAATAACAACACCTCTTTTTTTATTAACAACACGCGCTCTTCATTAACAACTCCTCATTCTTGATTAACAACTCCATATTCTTGATTAACAACTCAAGTTTCATCTTTTTATTTTCACAATAACAACACCGATTTTGTTATTAACAACACCATATTCTACATTAACAACTCTCATTTCTTGTTTCACAACTTCGTAACAAAACCGGTGTTGTTATTGTGAAAGAAAAAAGATGAAATTGGAGTTGTTAATTAAGAATATAAAGCTGTTAATCAAGAATCCGGAGTTGTTAATTAAGAACCAGGTGTTGTTATTTCTGAAGTGGCGAGAATGAGGGTTGAAGGGCAAAATCGTCTTTTGCAGGCGCCGACACTGTTCATCCGTACTGACAGTGGACTGATCCGGATTTTTGAATTTGAATGTACTGAATTGGCATTTCCCTATTTCCAACGCATTTTATAGGGATTTTCCCTAATTTATAAGTCCTATAATTTCATCTGATTTAGTGATTTTTAATAGGGTTAAGGAGCAAATTTACCAACGAAATTTTGTCCGAGAAGCGTCTGGCACAAATATGTTTTAGAATGGGCAAAAATACCAATGAACAATTAAAAAGGGATATCCAGCACAAAAACCGTTAAATCCGTACAAACGCCGTTAGGGGTTTTCTTCTCTTATAATTTAACGCCGTTAGTACGGATTTAACAGTTTTTGTGCTAAATGCCCCTTTTTAATTGTTCATTGGTATTTTTGCCTCTACTAGAACATATTTGTAACAGACGCTACTTGGATAAAACTTCACTGGTAAATTTGCTCTTTGACCCTTTTTAATACTTCTTCCCCTCCTTAATATAAAACATGTTTATTTAATTTGATTAGATTAAGTAATTTAATTATTTTAGCTAATATGACATGTATTTTTTAAAACATCCTATTCATCTTAATCTCTTCCATCGTTTTCATTTTTTATTATTGTTAAGTGAATATTAATAGGGGTAAATTAAGAAAATATTGACAAATATAATAAATATATCTTATATTTTTAGTATTAGGAATTCGGGCTAGCCCGACACAGGTTGCAAGTTTATTGGGTAGGGCTGCTAGCAGGCTGCCCGCGCCCGATTGATTGGGTTGTCGGGCTATTGAAAATGATTTTTCTTTTTCTTTTTACAAAACATGTGTGGTCATAGGCGGCCCACGGCCCAAATCCAAGACAGAGTCACTAAAGCTGCCCGATTTCATGTATATTATTAGCTTTAGCATGAGTCAGTGAAGTGTACTTTCATGTAAAAAAAGCATATCTCATTATTTGAAATCTTTTACTAATGGAAGTGATCAATTTGGCTTGAGACTAAAATACAAAAAAAAAAAAAAACAAAAAGATAAAGATATCAGTGTAAAAGTTAAACAAGAAGAGTCAGGTTCAATAGGTTGTTCAGATTGTGTTGTCACATCGACATCGTCAACATCCATTGCAGAAGTTGTGGTACTATCAACATTCTTTCTTTTATTATCTTTATCCTCATTCACATTTGTAATTGTAGCCATCTTTTTATAACAACAATTTAATTAAAAAGTCCAGCACGTTGCAAGTTTGCAACAATCACACAATCACAGTAGAAATCAAGATTAGCAGCATAATTGAAAAAATATTCTATCAAGCAATTCAGAATTCAGATTACCACAACAATCATAAATAATTTCAAATAATTTCTGAATTGAGATACCTGAGAGTCTGAGAGTGAGAGAACGGACACCGGAGGAGAAGAGAGTGTCAAAGAATCAAACCCATAGTGGAGAAACCCACTCATTTGGATTTCATATTGAAGCAATTCATAACATTACACATAATCTAATAAAACAAAAATAACATTAATGTAAAATCTCAAATTCAAAAATAAAAGGAATATTAATGTATAAGCCATACCCTATACATAATCTAATAAAAACAGAGTCAGTGAAATACACATATTACGGACTACTATTTCCCTTAAACTCATAATGACATTGTTTCATATTCTGTAAAAAAAATAAAAAACATTCAACTAAATTAAAATAAAAAGCATGAACAATATATGGTAGATTGGCACACAGAGTCCATGAATTAATTAGCAACATCCTTCATAGAGAATCATATTATTATTCATCACATTTACAAACGCTTCGGACGCTGTCTTGTAATCCCAACATATGTTTTTGGTTTCCTATAATTTCAATGCAAATCAACATCAAATAGGCCTATACAATTAAGAACAACATGACATGTTTTTGTTTCATTATGATCTACTCATCTCGTCAGTCCTTAACGTGAGGCAAGAGTACATAAATAAGTTAAAAGAATCCACTCATTCAGAAATTTTTACCTTTTGAACTAATTAGAAGACCACAAAAACAGCTTAATCCAAAGACACCATCTTATATTTTTGCAATAGCAGAGAATCCAAAGAGAAATTTTGACCACTTGGACTAATTAGAAGAGCACATAAATAGTACCTCACTGCCTCTCACAGTCGCACACGACATGCTTGACGAACAAGGCCACAACGGCAAATCGGAGAGGGGAAAGGGGGCACCATCGCCAGTTGGGGGCTCACGATCAAAGACGGCAGTCGACTGTGTTGAGAGTAGAGGAGGAGAAAGGAAGCCGATGTGGAGGATTAGGGTTCAATTTCAAATATGGCATCAATGCACCACCACCACGCCACTCTCTGGACGGCCGAACCCATAAGACACGAGAGGAGAAGAGCCAAAGAGGGAGAGAGTTACTATTCTGATCGGCGATCTGCAGCGTATGTGTGAGAGACTGAGAAGTGAGAAGAGAGAGTTACTGAGAGAAGCTGAGATAAGAAGTGAGAGTTGTGAGGTCAGAACTCAGAAGTGAATAAGCGATCAAGATAATCTGAGAAGTGAAGTAAGAAATTTCAATTTTTTTATTATCTAAATGGGCTAGCCCGTTTAACCCGCCCGTTTAGCTCGAAATTAAATAGGCTGCGCTTTGCTCTCCCGAACCTGTTTTTTTACATGGGCTGACGAGTTGACCCAAATTACCAGTCCTAAATATTTTAGACCAAAATTAACTCTCCAAGCATGTCCTATATTAAGGACGGGGAAGTGAGATTTTTTTAATTTTTTCTTTTTATCTAATCCTTATAGTTTCATTAGATTTTTATATAGGCATGATTAGTTTGTTTTCTTTTTATCTGGCCCTTATATTTCACCTAATTTTTAATCAGGTCTTTTAAGTTCAAGGTTATTAATGAAAAAATTACAATGACCAGTTAAAAGTCAAGTAAAACTACATATAAGGATATGATTTTGATAAAAGAAATTATAAAATCCTGCTTAAAATGAGATGAGACTATTAAAACTTGTAGTGTATTGGATTCTTTTATACTAGCGTTGTTGGCTTAATGCCTTGGGAAACCCCAAACTATAGTTTCAGAGGCCCTTTTTCATAAATTTAGACAAAATTTTTTTCATATACTTACCTTGTAAGTTGTAAAAACACTTCTGTTAAAACAAACAAACAATATTACGGATCCAATTATGGAATTTCCTTTTCTGCATAAGATAAAGCATAGTTGAAAACACTCAAAAAGGGGGGTGGGAAAACCTTCAAGTATTAATTGTTTATGAAGAAGAATGATAAATAAGAAAATCATATATGATCATTGGCAATGAATAAAGTAACCAAAAGAGAGCACAGATTACGGGCATGAGCACGGCAGATGAGAAGGACCCACAGGGTGGAGAAGAAATCGTGAAAGTTGAGAGAATTAGAGGCTACAACATAGTAAGACTACCATGGGTGTGAAAATTATATCGCTGAGTATCCTTTTCTATCATGAGCTATGCTCGTATCATGCTAATTATCTAATGTTATATTCATTATATATTATGACCTTTGAACAATAGCCAATCAATATTTGATATTATATGTATGTCTTCCAAACAATTTCCTTGTATCAATTTATTGAACATTACAATATGTTAACAAGATTCCATATGCTTTACATAAAAAAAGTGTATTTGTAGGATCAAACTTAATAAATCATTTCTTCAAACATTCTATGTATGCATTAAAGTTTAATTTTTCCATGTCAATATCAATAATCATGATTATATATAATCATTTCTTCAAACATCTGTAACGTAAGTTCTAGTAAAACTTGGCATTTTATACTTAATGTAACCCTGCATATTGCAACATTAACTACGTCAAGCTCTTGGGGATAAAAACAATGGATGTACAGTGTTCTAGCCAAAAAAATCATGTGTGTGGGAAGAGAGAGAGTTTAACTTTAATATGAAAATTTGCAGAATTGACTAAGAAGGTAGTTATATGCTCACCCAACAAACGAAAAACAAATTAGAACATAAAAAATGAGAAATGAATATTTCAAGTATTTCATAGAAAACTGAAAAATTTAACCATCATCTTGGCACACATACAGTCTACATCGTCTCTAAAAAATTTTGCCATACAATAATAAAGGGCATGTCTTTATTTAAGAAAATAACTATTATTCGTGAGAGAATGCAGATGAGAGGAGATACATATCCACAAAAGCTATATGTTGTGACTGCTAGAAGTCTTTAGCGATGAGCTACGACATTCTAACGGAGGAAGCTTGTTGAATTTGCAGTGTCGAAACTCTAGTCTTTGTTGAAAATTTGGGTGGGTTCTCTTGGTTCACCAGTGCCAGAAGAGGCCCGATCACTGCCTCTTGAGGTGGCGCCACAAACACTGCCCACGACTTCCGTGACCTTTCTTTGTCCACCAAGCTTCTATGCAGAACACCCTTGTACTTGCCATTACTTAGCACCTAACCACCCCAATATAAATACTAATTTAAATTAAACCTGTTAGTTAAACAACACAACAATAACTTAACGTGGCCTTTGCTTTGCCTGCATGAAAACTATACACTACAAAAAAAAATGACTTAGCGACAACATTTGGCGGTGACTTTTAATGTCGCCGCTGAAAGGTAGACTTTCAGCGGTGACAAAAGTGTTGCTGTCGAAAGTATAGACTTTCAGCGGCAACACTTTTGTTACCACTGAAAGTTTTAGAATTGACGATGACATTATATTGTCGCCGCTGAAGGTATAACTTTCAATGGCGACAACAGTGTTGCTGCTGAAAATGTAGACTTTCAGCGGCAACATATTTTGTCACCAATGAAAGTCACTCTCTTGTGTCACCACCGAAATGGTGTTTCAGCCTCGACTTTAGTATCGCCGCTGAAAGTCTTATTTACAGTTTTTTCAAAATTTTTGGTTTTTTAAACTTATGATATTTATACAATAGATATGTTTATTTATGTAATTTCTTATGAAAAAGTAAAGTAATTACTTGGATTATATATATATATATATATATATAATTTTTTACATAATGGATGCCAATTCATCTTAGCTCACATGGTTAGGAGCTTAACAAGGAGGTCCTAAGTTCAAACCTAGGTGAAGCACTTGTGGGAGAAAATTATTGGTGGCTGATGTGGCTTGATGTGGAAGGGCGGGTGATGTGGCAGGTGATATGGATGGAAGGTGATGTGACAAGTGTACAGCTGACATGATAAAATATTTTTCTTTTTTATTGATGAACTTTCAGCGGTGACTTTTGTTGCTGTTGAAAGTTGACCTGTGGCAGTGACATTACATGTTGCCGCTAAAGCTAACTTTCAGCGGCTATATTGATTGTCGCCACAAAAGCTACGCTTCAGTGGTGACAAATGACGCCGCTGAAACCATACTTTCGGTAGCGACTCATTTTGTCACCGCTAATAATTAGCAATGACTGAGCGGTGACAAAATGTCACCACTGAAAACCTTCAGTGGCGACTTTTTGACTTTCAGTGGTGAAGAAACTAAGACAAGTAATATGATATTATAGTAAGAACAGTTAAAAACGTAGTGACAAACTTAATATATGCAACCTTTCATGCGTGAAAAACGAATTCAATCTTCATCGAGCATAACTAAATAATACTACCTCCCGTATAAGGTCTAGTTGACTCCTTTTTTTTAGATAAAAGAAGCTAAATAAATTACTTAATAACAGTTTGTAAGTTAGCTAAATTAGTTTAGAGAAAAAACAGTAAATATGAATACTTTAAAGTAATTTGATTAGCTTCTTTAGTCTCCCAAAAAAATCAACCAAATCTTATATATAGGATCGGGTAGTATACGAAATCAGATGGCGCTATTACGTAGATAAGTGAATAACCACTGGTTTGCTTTTGCCACTAGTAGACTTAGTGAGTGGAGTGAATAAATTTAGGGCAAAATTAATTTTCAGATTGACTATAACATTTTAGCTAGTCGATTAATTTTAATCGGCAGTGTAGCGCCCAAAATTTAGAAAATATGGAGCAGCCACCAAAATTTTGAAGAAGGATAATTTTGGAAACCTTTTTAGAAATGGAAACTAGTCTACAAAAATTATTTAGGGTTCAGGAGTCGTTTGTGTATGGAGAAGGTGTTAGGCACCCCACAACATCCATTCATAAGAATTGTTACCCTAAATTAATTATTTAAAAATAAATATGGCCTTTAATCTTATGATAATTACCTAAATAAAAAGAGAATATTTACAAAAATAAATGAAATGTAAACTAAAGAAGAAAAATGAACATTTATTTACAAAAAGAAAATAAGAAAAAATATATTTATTTACAAAGTTGGACTTGACCTAGAAAGAGAGCCTAGGGCCTACGTACCCTTTAGAGGGATCAAAGTCCACGTAGTTCGGGGGTAAAAAAACATGTCACTTGGTTTGTGTATTTTAGAAAAATTTTATTTAATTTATTTAAGAAAAATATTTTTTGTTTGGTTTGTATTTTTTAATTTTTTTTAAAAAGGAATTTTCCTTATTTTATCATATAAAACCAAATTTTCTTATTCTAAGAAAAGAACATTTTTTTTGTATTTTGAAACTTTTTATTTGTAAAAATAAAAGTTCGTTAAGCCAACAAGTAATTGTATCTTTCACCTATGATTCAAAAGAGTCTAAGATGGTAAGAAAATCGATAAAGACAAAGTAAGAGCATGTACCTCCGTCGCTTTGAATCTTACTACAAAAGAGACAAAGTGAGGAAACCACATGGATAGAACAACACAATCACACACAATTCATCCATACCAACAATAATACCTAGAATATGAAAGAGGCCAACACATACCATTTATCCTGACATTTATAAGCCACCTGATCCATTATATTTGAAAAACCTAACATATATCAAAGTCATGGTGCATGGTTCACACACATGTGAATCACGATGAGGTAAGCATAAAGATGTGGTGATGAAAGCATAAAGATTTGGTGATGAACAACCAAAAGCATAAAGATGAAGGCATGGTGAATCACAAGAGATGCAATCAAGGACACAAGTAATAACATGAAAAAAAAAAATACGTACTCATTCATTCCCTGACGCAAAAATAATAATAATACAAGAAGAAGTTTGATTGCAAGAGAGATAACGTGAGAGGGTATATGGACGCAATCATGTGCCAGTAGAGAAAACCCCATGTTTTAGAAGAATTATGTAAAAGAATAATAATTCTCTACCTTGCCTTCTTTCTCTCAGGAATTCATCTCAAATTCTTGTCTTGCTTCAACCCTTGCATCTTATTTATAGTTTCAAAGTAGGGTTTTCTTCATAAATGCTCCTTCATTTTTGAATTTTTTTTTATATTTTATGTTAAAAACTACCTAACTTGACCTAATCACCATCAATAAGAGATTTTTTTTTAATTTTTGTTTTTTATTTCTTTTTTGTATTTTCTATCAATAAAACTTCTTAACTTGGCCTAATCACAATCAATAAGAGATTTTTTTTAATTTTTTTTATTTTTCCCACAAGTAATTTCCTAATTTAAACTTATTAACATAAATGAGAGATTTTTTATTTTTTTATTTTATTTATTTCTTATATTTTTCCTACAAGCAACTTCCTAATTTAAACCCATGAATGAGAGATACTTTTTTATATTTTTTTTATTTTCCTTTAATGAATGGCAATGCCAACTTGAACACTAATCATCATTTTTTTAATTTTTTTCCTTTTAATGATGATTGCTAATTTGGACATCGATCATCATCAATGGGAGGATTTTTTTTATTTTTGGTTTTTTATTTATTTTTAATTGTCCCTTTAATGATGATTGCCAATTTAGACACCAATCATTATCAATGAGAGGACTTTATTTTATTTTTTTTAGTGTGGCCCAGACAAAATAGGGTATTTACAGTTGCCCCTCTTTACTTGTTTCGTAGCTAAGAAAAGTGATATTCTCACTTATGAAGCAAGTAAAGATAAGAACACGTATTTTGTCCAGTCAAAAGAACAATATGCCTCCTTAGAACCAAAGAAGGTTTGGACAAAATACAGTGCCCATACCCCTCTTTACTTGGTCCATAAGGGAGAAGAATGCAGGTGGAGATATATGATTACCTGGAGTGGAAGTAAAGCACCTAGTTACATAGGACTTTAGTAGGACTTAAAAGAATTGTGCCAGCCGGTATTAGACTTTGAGAGTGCTTGCTGATGTAGGACTCCAAAAGAATCGTGCCTACTATTACAGGGCTTTAAAGGAATTATGCCAGCCATTACTGGGCTTAAAAGGTGCCTACTGATACAGGGCTTTGAGAGGATGCCAGCGTTACTAGACTTTGAGGATGCTTGCCGATACAAGGCTTTGAAAGAATAGTGCCTGTCTTTACATGGCTTTAAAAGAATTATGCCAAGCGTTATTAGGCTTTAAAAGAATTGTGTTGGCTGTTACTGTGCTTTGAGGGTGCTTGCCGATAAAGGGCTTTGAAAGAATAGTGCCCACCATTACAAGGCTTTAAAAGAATTGTGCCAAGCATTATTAAGCTTTAAAAGAATTGTGTCAGCCGTTACTGGCTGTGAGGGTGTCTTCCGGTATAAGGCTTTGAAAAAGGTGCCAACAGTTACTGGGCTTTGAGGGTGCCTACTGGTACAGGGATTTGAAAAGGTGTCAGTCGTTACTGGGCTTTAAGGGTGCCTGCCGGTTCAAGGCTTTGAAAAGGATGCCAGCTGTTACTGGGTTTTGAGGGTGCCTGTCGGTACAAGACTTTGAAAAGGGTGCCAGCCGTTACTGGGTTTTAAAAAGGGTGACAACAGTTACTAGGCTTTGAGGGTGCCTGCCGGTACAGGGCTTTAAAGGGTGCCAGCCGTTACTGGAGTTTGAGAGTGCCTACTAGTACAGGACTTTGAAAGGGGTGCCATAAACATATTATGTCCCTTGAAGTAATGCTTATGATAATGCCAATGAGGATGATGACATTGATAATGAAGAAGATGATGAAGTATTTATGATGATGTCATGAATGACGATAATAATAGTCATGATGTGACACTAAGTGTGTGATGTTCCACATAATGAGATATGATGATGAAAATATTGATGAAGTGTTAATGAGGAAGTTATAAATGGTGATTACCATGGTGGCGATGACATGACACTAACCACGCAGTGACCCGAACATTCAATATGATAATGACACTAATGATGATGATGATGAAGCCCTAATGGGGAAGTCATAGATAATGATGATAATTGTGGTAATGATGTGACACTAAGCATGTGGTGCCCCTAACATGTAATATGATAATGACACTAATGATGATGAAGATGAAGCCATAATGGGAAAATCATATATGATGATGATAATGGTGGTGGTGATGGGACACTAAGCATGCAATACCCTTAAACATGATAATGACACTAATGATGGCAATGATGATGAAGAGGATGATGATGGCCATGATTACGTGGAGATTATTATAATGGTGAAAATGATCATGATGAGGGTGATGACACTGATAGGATTATGGTAGTGATGATGAAATCCTAATGAGGATGACAACAATGATGACGAAGGGATGGTGATAGCCGTGATGACAAGGAGATTATGAAAATGGTGAAGTCATGATGAAGGTGATGACACTTATAATGATGATGAAATCCTAATGAGGATGATGGACTCAATGATAATGCTAATGATGATGATAATTATGATAAGGAGATGATGATAATGATAAGGAAATGATGAAATGATAAAATGATGATGATGATGATGATGATGATGATGATGAAAATGATAAAGGGCTAATAAGGATGAGGATGAGGAGATAAAGATGATCATGATAAAGGTGATATAAGATGATGATGATGATGATGATGATGAGGATGATAAAAATGATGAAAAGCTACCTAATCAATAATGTTGCCCTTGCTTTGGCCACAGTCCTATTCAAAACCCCTTGACTTACTGGTTCATATAAGATGTCATTCTTATTTAGGCCATTATTTCTCTTGTTGAGAAATTTCTAGGTTTGCCCCAGCCTTGGCAAAAGCACATTTTGAGGCAGTGCATGACATAATATTAATAGAAGCCTCTTTAGTTGAAAAATTATTCCAAATTTGCCCCCCAAAATGGCATGCAATACATATTAAGTATGGTGAGGGTACGATTAATATAAAGCCCAATGTAGGAAAGGTTTTCCCAATATGACAAGATATTACAATTTTTTTGGGGGCATGACTTAGTGCTAATTCTTGTTGAAAGAAAGAACTTTTGAGCAATAAGCCATATTTTAAATATTCAACTTTCTTTCCTTGGTCTATCTAAATTTGTGAAGCACCAGAATCTTTTTTTTTTTGTCTATCTTCATCTTTAATGCTTGCGTAATCAATTTTTTTTTAAAAAAATTCATTTAACAATGTCAATATTGTCCTAAGAAATGGATGAGGGCAACAAAATTGAGGAGAAGTCCCAAATTCTAATTTAGTTCCCTTTGTTGAAAGGTAAATAGAAGGAAGGTAATGTCCTAAATATGAAGTGAAAAAACTGGGAAAGGCTCACATGCCGCATCAGGAGTAGAAAAGGATTGAAATAGAAAAATTCCTTAGACCCAAATGCTTAGGGAAAGACCTTTGAGCATAACTCAAGAAACCTAGTAAGATGTTAACATTCGGTCATGAAATCTTAGGAATTACAACATAGAAGATAACGTTCAAGTCATAAGAATAGAGGATCAAGAGATATATCGATGTATCATTATCTAAATCATCACACTTACCTCAAGTTAGCTAGTATCAAGGAAAAAGGTTTAACAAGAACGCAATGCCCCAATGATTTCCTCACCAGGTATAGTGTTGACTCTCAGCACTTAGTGTTTTGGGGTTAGTGGTTGCTTTCCATATCCAAATTATCTAATTCATATTCTATAAGCTTGGCAATAATCTAAGCTCTCTATCACTAAAAGAGTCATATGCTAACATAGATCACAAGGACTTTTTATATGGGCATAGGGTACAAATAAAGGGTAAAGAGAAGATGAAGAATATCAAATTCTTATTCTTATGTATTTATTCATTTCTTTTGATTTTTTTCCTTTCTTCTTCTTCTTCTTGTTTTTTTTTTGCTCAAACTTTTTCCTAAACAACCCTTTCGGGTTTTCAACTTAGTGAGCTTTTTTCCTGTTCTTTTTTTCTCTTTTTTCTTCAACTATTTCTTTGATTTAGCCGCTTTTCAAACTTTAAAATATCAAAAAGAAGGCAACCTTATAGCTAGATTACCCTAACGGCCTAAAAAATTGTAGGAATGTACACATACTTCCCTAACCAAGAAGATAGGGTGCTCTTAGAAACAAAAGTACCTTGAGCAAGAGATAAAGGATATCTAAGAACTGAAGTAGGTACTCATGATAACTAAGGGAAATAAGAACCAAACATAGAGTCAAGTAAGTGTACATTCTAAAGGCCTTAAAGCAAAAGAAGAACTGAAAGAAGCTCTTTCCATGTTTCCCTTAGGGCCCGTTTGGTTCGATCCCATTACACCCTGCAGTGCAGTGCAATGTGATGCAATGGTAATGTAATGCAATATTAATTAGATGGGTAGTATTTGGTTTGATTTTTAAGCAACGTGCAATGAGTTAATATTTTAACAATTATATAAAATTAATATATTGCACAAAGTCTATTTTACCCTTGATATAACCTTTATAGAAAAAATAGTTAAAAGCCGGCGACGACAGGGATGGAGGAGGAGGAGGTAGTGGCAACGGCAACGATGAGGGTAGCGGTAGAGGAGGAGGTGGTGGCGGTAGGCAGTGAGCCTGTGGCGAAGGCGTGGATGGCAGTGGAGGAGGGGGTGGTGGAGGTGGGTGATGGGCCAGTGGAGGGGGTGGGGGTGGCAGCAGAGGAGGAGATAGTGGTTGTGGCGGTGGGCTGTGGCGGAGGAGGAGGTAGTGGTAGAGGCGGTCGTGGGTTGGTGGCTGTAGAGGAGGAGGAGGTGGTGGTAGCGGTCGTAGGCGGTGGTGGAGGAGGAGGAGGTGGTGGTAGCGGGTGGGTGGCGACGACTGCAACGACAACGAAGGAGGTAGTGGTAGTGGCGGTGGGGGTGGAGGAAGAGGTGGTGGTAGTGGCTGCAGCGAGTAGAGATAGCGGTGGTAGAGGAGGAGGCAGTGGTGGGTGGTAAAGGAAAAGGTGGTGGTGGTGGTGGGTGGGCGACGACGGCGACGATAATGAAGGAGGTAGTGGTGGTGGGGGCATGCTGGGGGTAGGGGTGGGGGAGGAGGTGGTGGTGACTGCGGCGGGTAGAGGTGACGGCTGTGGAGGTGGCGGCAGAGGGTAGAGGAGGAGGAGGAGGTTGTGGCGATAGCGGTTGTGGCATGATGTGACAAGTGAAATGAGATAAGTGAAATAAAGATACGGGAAACTAAAGGGTACATGGGATAATAATGAGGATTTATAGGGGGGAGGTATGAATGAGGATTACCAATTTTTTGGTAATAATCATTACCATGGTAAACCCTATTACCATGCTAAAGACCAACCAAACACCCTTCTCTTATAATGCAATCATGATTATCATTGCAGGCATGCAATGGTGTTGTACCAAACGGGCTCTTAGTATTTGCCCATCTTTCTTTTGATTTTTTTTCTATTTTCTTTTCTTTTTATTGCTCTAACTTTTGCCTAAACTACCATTTCGGGTAGCGAGCTTTTTACCTTTTCTTTTTTTTTTGCTCTAACTTTTGCCTAAGCTGCCCTGACGATTTTTCAACTTAGCGAGTTTCTTTTCTTTTCTTTTTTTCTTTTTTTATTTTTTTTAAATCTCCAAAAGAGAGTAGCCTTACAACCAGATTACCTTGATAGCCTCAAAAATTGTAGGAATGTGTATATACTCACCTAACCAAGAATATTGAGTAGAAGATGAATGATATCTAAGGACTAAAAACAAAAGAAGAACTGAAGGAAGCTCTTTCCATGTTTCCTTTAGTATTTGCCAATCATTCTTTTGATTTTTTTTCTATTTTCTTTTCTTTTTTGTTACTCTAACTTTTGCCTAAGATGCCCTTTCGAGTTTTCAACTTACCTAGTTTTTTGCATTATCTTTTTTTTTCTGCCCTAACTTTTGCCTAAGCTGCCCTTATGGGTTTTCAACTTAGCGAGCTTTTTTCGTTTCTTTTTTTTATCTGCTCTAACTTTTGCCTAAGCTTCCTTTACTGGTTTTCAACTTAGCGAGTTTTTTTTCCTTTTTTCCCCTCTTTTCTTTCAACTATTCATTTTTCAACAAGATTCACCTCCTCACCTTAACAATTTTTAGAGTGTACACATGCTCTTTTATTTAAGAAGAGTGAGTCCTCTTAGAAAGCAAAAGGAAACTTGAATAAGAGGTAAGGAATATATTGGTGGTTTTCTACATGCTAAGGGATAGGTAAAGAATATCACATAGGCTCAAATGACTATCATGTAAGGGTGGTTGTTTGAATTTTTTGATGAAAAATGAATGCCTTGGTCCTCTCTATATCAAGCAAATGAACATCAAATCTGACCTCAAATAAGATACATGCCAAGTTCTAGATTGGGTAAAGGATAAGTGGTACATACATGAAAATGAAATCATATCAATAAATTCAAATCCTCACATGGCTTGTATAATCATCATCACATTGCGTCGAAGTTAAACAATTTACCCATTAAAACTAGTCTCATCAAGGTAAGGTCGAGTCATTTTCAAACTAAGCTTTTCCATAGTGTGATATCACCTCGATACAAGTAACTTGTACAAAACAAGTTTTTAGACCCTTAACAGTTTCTTTCAATCAAGAATAATACTCTCAGAAAATGAAAAGAGAAACAAAGTCTTAGCCCCGCATCAGGAATAAGGAACAACTATTTATGTGAAGGAGGGATGACATGAACAAGGGTAAATGAAGTCACTTTTAAGGAAAGATATTCTTTTTTTTTTATAGTAGGAAAGATATTCTATGCAAGCATTATTAATTAAAGATATGACTGTATTATTATTTTCATTTTTTTATTTTTATTTACATGCTCATTTTCCCTCTTTTTGCCTCCTTATTTAATGATGTTTATTATGTCTAAGACCCAAGGTAATTAAACTCGGACCGGTTAGTGAACCGGTCCGGGTACTGGGTCAAGGGTCAGTGGGTCAGACCGGAGCTAAACTAGAACCAAACCGGTGAAAAATGAAATATTTTAGATTTATAGTATGAAATTCTAAAGGAAAAAAATTTTTTAAAAAAATATTTAAAAAACAAATTAAAAATCTGACCCGGACTGGGTCACCGGACCGGTTTAGAGGCCGGGTCGCCAGTTTCCGGTCCGATTCGGACTGGCCGGTCCGGGTTAGATAACCCTGCTAAGACCTATATCAAATGAAACTAAATGTCAATGAATGATGCAAAGGTGCCTCATGAGACATAAAAGAGTGATGACTTGTACTTCAAGTTTTGATATGGGTGATGGAGATTGAGAAAAAGAACTCCACCTCTTCAAGAGATCCATTACCTCATAGGGAGAATGAAGTGCCCATTAACCTACGAATGGCCCAGGCTATCATACGGCTAAGGGTTTTAAAAATGATGATTATGTGCAAGGTCCATATCAAATGAAGCTAAAAGACTTATGAATGATGTAATAATGCCTCACGAGCCCTAAAAGGGTTATCTCTCATTGAGATATTTTCTAACATGATAGATGCAATGAGCTCATAGTCTTTTAGGGTCAAAAACCCTTAGATTAATGTTGGATGTCTAATGCTTACACCTTCCTTGTGATATATCTATATGAGGAGTGATGCTAGATACATACTCAAGTGAAGTGACAATTAGCCGCTTGATCCTAGGGGTTTCTTTGATTTTGTATAGATGACAAATAATATTATCAACAATAAATAAATATATGCCCTTCAGTGTCCTATTTTAGGAATAACCCTAGGTTGGGGTTATCTCTCATAAGAAAGGCAGGTACTAATTAATTAGGTAGGTTGATAATTTTCACTAATAGGTGTAATGGTTTTAAGGTGATTCTAATTCTCATAGATAAAGGTTTCCTAGCTGCCCCCATCGTAAAGATGGAGACCCCATTTAATGAAATTGACTTTTAGGGGGTTCTAAAAACCCCACAGGGATCAACCTCACCAAATAAGTAACAGCTAGGATGAAGTCTTCACAGTAACCTCAAGGGGTTCTGAAAGCCCCATAGGGAGATTGCTAGAAACTTCCGCTCACTTAAGGAACTCATAGACCCAGGTATAGGGCCCAAAATGTGTGTGAGGAAAATAGTGTATGTGTTCAGTGTGTGTGGAGAGCATACCAACCTGTGGCCTAAGTTCTACCCAACCCTCATTTGTAAAGCAGATCACAAGATAGATAGAGAAAAAGAATAAATAAATGAAAGAATAAAGAATATAATAAATAAAAACAAATAAAAAAATTAAAAGGGTAATTAAAAAAAATTGAGGCCATATTATTTTTAAGCACTTAACTTGAATGGGCTTGACTCTCAAACCGTCCTCAGAGGAGTCACCAAGCTGTAGTGCCCGAAATTTGGAAAATAAGGAGCCGCCACCAAAATTTTGAAAAAGAATAATTTTGGAAACTTTTTTGAAAATGAAACTGGTCTACAAAAACCATTTAGGGTTCGGGAGTCGATTGTGTAAGGGGAAGGTGTTAGGCACCCCACAACACCTATTCATAAGAATGGTTACCCTAACCTAATTATTTAAAAATGAATATGGCCTTTAATTTTATTATAATTACCTAAAAAGAGATAAAAAAAATCATATTTACAAAAAAAAATAAAGTAAGACTAAAAAAAATAAAAGTAAGGGAGGAAATATATTTATTTACAAAGTTGGACTTGACCTAGGATGAAAAACTAGGGCCTACGTACCCTTTAGAGGGATCAAAGCCCACGTAGTTCGGGGTTAGAAATACGTGTCACTTTGTTGGTGTTTTTTAGAAAAAAAATGTTTATTTAATTTCTTTGACAAATTTTTTTTTTGTTTGGTTTGTGTTTTTTATTTTTTAAAAAAACATTTTTTTGTTTATTTTCTCATATGAAACCAACTTTGTTTATTTTGAGAAAAGAACTTCTTTCTTTTTATCTTAAAACCTTTTTATTTGCAACAGGGAGAGAAGAAAGTCTAAGAAGACAAGAAAATCAATAAAGAGATGGTGAGAATGTGTACCTTTTATGCTTTGAACTCCGCTTACCTCTCTTCACTCCCAAAATTATTGTGTCTTTGCTCTCCTAATTTTTGTGTGTCTTTGCTCTACCTTTTTTTTCCCTTCAACTCTTGCACTCCTATTTATAGTCTCAAACTAGGGTTTTCTTGATAAATGCTCTTTCTTTTTTAAATTTTATGTTAAAAACTACCTAACTTGACCCAATCACTATCAATGGAGATTTCTTTTTTAATTTTATTTTTTTAATTTTTATTTTATTTTCTATCAAGTCATTAGTATAAAAACTATGATAACTCTTTTAGATTAATTTCAGCATTTAATGTCAATTAAGTTTCTTTGTTACTATCGCTTTAAATAGGGAGACTTAAGAATGCATCTGCTGGCCTTGAGTTAATTTGAACGTAAGGTGGTGGCAATATAATAAATTAGTACATGGGCGTAACATGCATCTCCATTTCTGAACCCCATATATATATATATATCTATCTATCTATCTATGTGTGTCCCCATATGGCAAAATAAGTTATCCCATTGACTTAGGAATCAACATTGAATACTCGAATATCATATGCACATGGAAGTTGAAAGAGTTCAGCACTTGGCCTCTGGGCCGTTGAAGGAGCTTCCTACTCAGTTTATCCGCCTGGCCGATGAACGGCCGGAGAACACCAAAGCCGTAGAGGGTGTGAAAGTGCCGGTCATCTCTCTGTCTCTCCCTCACGACCTTTTGGTGAAGCAAATCTCTGAAGCCACCTCTGATTGGGGGATCATGCTTATCACCGATCACGGAATATCGCCAACTTTGATCAGCCGGTTGCAGGAGGTGGGCCAACAATTCTTCGCCCTCCCTCAAAAAGAGAAAGAGGCATACGCAAACGACCCCTCCACCGACTGCTTTGAAGGCTACGGCACCAGGATGACCAAGAATATCGAGCACAAGGTGGAGTGGATTGATTACTTCTTTTATCTCATGTCTCCTTCTTCCAAGATCAACTATGATATGTGGCCCAAGAACCCTCCTTCCTACAAGTTCCTTAAATATATGAATGCTACAGAGGTTTATTTTGATGGTCAGATTAATTAACTTGTTATCAATTTTAGGGAAGTAACGGAGCAGTACAACAAAGAACTGTTGAGGTTAATAGACAAGGTGCTAGGGCTTATGTCAGAAGGGCTAGGGTTGGAGAGGAAGGCACTGAAAAGCAGCTTGGGAGGTCAAATAGTAGAATTAGAAATGAAAATAAACATGTATCCGCCATGCCCACAACCAGAGCTAGGTTTAGGAGTTGAGGCTCACACCGACATGTCAGCCCTCACCTTGCTTGTCCCTAACGATGTTCTCGGCCATCAATTCTGGCGCCATGATCACTAGGTTGCTGTCGATTACCTGAAAAGTGCCATCCTCGTCCATGTTGGCGATCAGCTTGAGGTAATATAGTTTTCATGCAAGCAAAGCAAAGGCCATGTTACGTTATTGTTGTGTTGTTCAACCAACATGTTTAATTTAAATTAGTATTTATATTGGGGTGGTTAGGTGCTAAGTAATGGCAAGTACAAGGGTGTTCTACACAGAAGCTTGGTGAACAAAGAAAGGACGCAGATATCGTGGGCAGTGTTTGTGGAGCCACCACAAGAGGCGGTGATCGGGCCTCTTCTGGCATTGGTGAACCGAGAGAACCCACCCAAATTTTCAATAAATACCTTTGCCGAGTTTCGACACTGTAATTTCAATAAGCTTCCTCAGTGAGAATGTTGGAGCTCGTCGCTAAAGACTTCTAGGGGTTACAACATATAGCTTTTGTGGAGCTGTATCTCCTCTCATCTGCATTCTCTCACGAATAATAGTTATCTTCTTAAATAAAGCATGCCCTTTATTATTGTATGGCGAAACTGTGTAGAGACAATGTAGACTGTATGTGTGCCAAGCTAATAGTTACATTTTTCAGTTTTCTATGACATACTTGAAATATTCATTTCTCATTTTCGATGTTCTAATTTCTTTTTCGTTTGTTGGGTGAGCGTATGACTGCCTTCTTAGTCAATTCTGCAAAATTTCACATTAAAGTTAAACTCTCTCTCTTCCCATGCACATATGATTTTTTTTGCCAGAACACTGTACATCCATCATTTTTAACCCCGAGAGCTTGGCGCAGTTAATGTTGCAAAATGCAGGGTTACGTTAAGTATAAAATGTTGAGTTTTACTAGAACTTAAGTTACATTGTTTGAAGAAATGATTAAAACGTCTTTCTTGATTCCTTTAGCGTTATATCTTTCTTTGGCCAAAAAAACTTATTAAAACGTCTTTCTTGATTCCAAAGTTGTTATGATTTTGTCCTGTGGCCACAGGAGCAGAAATCGGGAGTATAGGATGTTGGAATTATTATATAAATAATGTGGGTGTGTCAAATGGAAAAAGTGAAAGGATCCAAATAATAAGGAATTTTGGATTGGCTAAAGGAGGAATGAACTTGCATAACAATGGGCCACCGGTTGAAAGTAGACTGGACACCTTTTATTTGAGAGTCTTTGCCATTAAATTGAGATTTATTCTTTCTTACTAGAAAATGTTCCTTTGCTCATATTATTTTTGAATATAGACATTGAATACGTTGCAAGCTTTTAATTTGATAAACGGATTTATCAATTTGTTTTAAAACCTTTTATGCTAATAAATTTGTGAAATCCTGGACGTTACACTTCCATTGTTGTGATAATTTATTGAATAGCTTTAATGTCATTATTATGGCATTAAATTGTGAAATTGACAGCTTTTCAAATTTGGAATATGGAAGTTTAACATTCAACTAATGTTAGTAACATTGAATGAAGCAATTTGGGCAGATTGCGTGGATCAATATTTTATTGCTTTTAATGAAAATAAATGGCTGCAACGTTTAGAAAACCGCCTAGAAACAATGCTTTTAATCACATTTAACGTGTTGATTTTGAAATAAACGTTTGTGGGTTGTTGCCTATATAAAGGGTGCTTCAGTTTGTGGTTGTAGAAATCCTACTCTTGAGCCTTTGAGTATTTCTGTCCTCCTCTGATTTTTGCCTGCTGAGTTCTATTTTATTTCGTTGTTCTGACAGGAAGGATCCGTTTTATCCTGGGGAGTGCCGCTTCCTCTTAGCCGGTGGTTGCGGAATAGCTCTTAAGGACAGCGTCCTTAGACGTGACTCGGATTACACATTATATTTTCAGGAACTAAGACAACAATCTTAAGAGCTATTATGGCTTCTGTTCCTCCTGCTGGTACCGGAACTAGTGCCAGAGCTAACAATGCTACTGCTTCTGAAGCAAACAACACTGGCGCTGGTTCTAACCCAATGGTGGTGCCTATTCCAAGACAATTTCCTGACATTTCCAAGATAGAGCAATTTGAAGGGAAAAACTTTAGACGCTGGCAAGAACGTGTCTACACTATTCTTGACATGCATGGAGTTGCTGATGCGCTTACACAGCCTGCGCCTTCCCCAGATGCTAACCAGGCTCAGAAGGCTGCTTGGGCCTATGCTAACAAGGTTTGCATACACACTCTTATTACTACTTTATCTAACGATATGTTCGATGTGTACCATGTCTATAAAGAAGCAAATGAGATATTGGGATCACTTATCCTCAAGTACACTGCTGAGGATGCTGGGAAGCAGAAATTCGTGATAGGAAACTTTTACAAGTGGGAGATGACAGATGACAAAGACATCAAACTCCAGATCAACGAGTACCATAAGTTAAATGAGGAGCTTCGGGCTGAGAAGATCAATCTGCCAAATGAGTTCGTGGCTGGTGTACTGATCAAGAAGCTGCCAGATTCATGGAATGACTACAAGCAACAACTGAAACACAAACAGAAACAATTATCTCTGAATGATCTGATCACTCATATTATAATTGAAGATACCAACCGAAAAGCGATACAAGCTGCAAAGGGCAAAGAAATGGCCGCTAAAGCAAACCTAGTTGAGGAAAAGTCACACAACAAGAGGTACGACCCCAAAAACAAAAAGAATAAAAATAAAAAACCTTACTACAAGCCCAAAGACACTAACCCCAAGAAGAAGACATGCAATTGTTTTGTCTGTGGAAAACCAGGTCATTATGCAGCGTAGTGTAGGAAAAGGGCTAAGGGAGATAACTCTCAAAGGGGTGAAAATCCTCCTAAGCCAAATGTGAATTTGGTTGAAGGAGATGATAGCAGTGATGAAGAAATCATTGTTGTTGTGGTGTCACAAGCCCTTCTTGTCTCTGTGTGAAGAATTGGGTGGTAGATTCAGGAGCTACCAAGCACATCTGTGCAAATAAAGAGATGTTTACCTCCTTTGAAGAAGGGGAAGACCACGTCTATCTGGCTGACTCCCGAACCGCTAAGGTTCATGGAAAAGGGAGGGTGGTATTGAAGCTCACATCTGGAAAGACCTTGGCATTGAATGATGTGCTGTATGTTCCTGAAGTCAGAGCTAACTTAGTCTCTGTGGCGTTGCTTGGGAAAGCTAGGGTTAGGGTATGTTTTGAATCTGACAAGATTGTTATGACTAAGAACAATGTTCTTATTGGGAAGGGCTATTGGAATAAGGGACTGTTTGTTCTTAGTGTTTCTGAAATGAATGAGAATGCATCTTCTTCTACTTACTTGATTAATTCTTATGATATATGGCATGCTAGATTAGGACATGTTCATAAGTCTTATATTAAAAGACTACAAAATCTTGGGCTTATTTCTGAAACTAAAAATGATTTTCAAAAGTGTGAAGTTTGTGCAGAAACTAAGCAAGCTAAAAAACCACATTTTTCTACTCAAAGAGAGACTGAGTTGTTAGCTTTGATTCATACTGATTTGGGAGATTTAAAAAAAAACTGAGACTAGAGGTGGTAAAAGGTATTATATTACTTTTATTGACGATTTTTCAAAATATACCAAAGTGTATTTGATGAGAAATAAAGATGAGGCTTTTGAAAAATTTCTTTTGTATAAGGCAGAAGTAGAAAATCAATTAAACAAAAGATTAAAAGGGTCAGGTCAGATAGAGGAGGAGAATATTTATTATTAAATAATTTTTGTGAAAAAGAAGGGATAATTCATGAAGTAACTTCCTTATTCACCTGTTTCTAATGGTGTTGCAGAAAGAAAAAATAGAACTTTAAAAGAAATGATGAATGCTTTACTTGTAAGTTCTGCAGCACCTAATAACCTGTGGGGTGAAGCCTTGTTATCTGCTTGTTTTTTACAAAATAGAATACCCAACAAGAAAACTAAAAAGACACCTTATGAGTTATGGAAAGTTTTTGTGCCTAACCTTCAATATTTAAAAGTGTGGGGGTGTCTTGCTAAAGTTTTACTACCTGATGTTAAAAAGAGGAAAATTGGTTCTAAAACTTCTGATTGCATGTTTATTGGATATGCTCAACAAAGTGCTGCTTATCATTTTCTGGTTTTGAAAAGCGATGTTTTAGATCATAACACAATTGTTGAAACAAAAGATGCAGAGTTTTTTGAAAATATATTTCCTTTGAAGGTTGAGCATATTCCTAAAAGAGTTGAAAATTCCTCTGCTTCTTTTGAACAAAATTCGCATGAAGTTTTGGTTCAAGATTTAAGGAGAAGTAAAAGACAAAGAAAACAAACATCTTTTGGAGATGATTTTTATACTTGTTACAAGATGAACCTAAAAATTTTTATGAAGCTATTTCTTCTCCGGATGGGTCTTTTTGGAAAGAAGCAATAAAAGCTTAAATTGATTCTTTAAATCAAAATAAAACGTGGGTTTTGGTAGACTTGCCTCCAGGAGCAAAACCTATTAGTTGTAAATGGGTTTTTAGGAAAAAGTATTTTCCTGATGGAACTATTGATAAATACAAGGCTAGGTTGGTAGCCAAAGGATATACTCAAAAAGAAAATGTTGACTATTTTGATACCTTCTCTCCTGTAACTAGGATTTCTTCTGTTAGAATTCTAATTTCCTTAGCTTCTATTCATAAACTTTTCATTCATCAAATAGATGTTAAAACAGCTTTTTTAAATGGTGATTTAGAAGAGGAGATTTATATGCCGCAACCTGAAGGTTGTATTATTCCTGGGCAAGAAAATAAAGTTTGTAAACTTGTTAAATCTTTGTATGGTTTGAAATAAGCGCCTAAACAATGGCATGAAAAATTAGATCAAGTTTTGTTAAGTGGTGGTTTCTCTACTGTTGAGGTAGAAAGATGTGTTTATACAAAACTCAAAAATAATAATTGTGTAATTATTTGTCTGTATGTGGATGACATGCTTATCTTTGGTACTAGCATGGGTGTTGTGCTTGAGACAAAATATTTTCTGTCTTCTAATTTTGATATGAAAGATTTGGGTGAGGCAAAAGTGATTTTGGGTGTAAAGATCATAAGGAATGATAATGGTATCATACTTTCTCAAGAACATTATATTGAGAAAATTATGAGAAAGTTTGAATCATTTGATGAGTCTCCTATGAATACTCCTTATGATCCTAATGTTCATTTAAAGAAAAATAGAGGAGATTCAATTGCTCAATCTAAATATGCACAAATTATTGAGAGTCTATTGCATTTAATGAACTATACCAGGCCAGACATAGCATATGTTGTGTGTAGATTGAGCAGATACACTCATTGTCCAGGCAATGAACGTTGGAAGGCTCTGGTAAGGGTATTGAGATACCTGAGAGGTACCATGAATTATGGGATTTATTACAGTGGATTTCCTGCTGTATTGGAAGGATACAGTGATGCTAACTGTATCTCAGATTCAGAGGAGAGCAAATTCACTAGTGGCTATGTTTTCACTCTTGGTGGTGGTGTCGTAACGTGGAAGTCAGTCAAACAAACTATCTTAACCAGTTCCTCAAGGGATTCTGAGCTTATAGCTATGGAGTTGGCTGGTACTGAGGCTGAGTGGTTGAAAAACTTCTTGGCGGATATCCCACTAGGTGGAAAACCAACACCATCAGTGTCTTTACATTGCGATAGCCAATCTGCGATAGCTACCACTACTACAAAAAATGTTTTAGCGTCCCTTTTTTAGGCCTTTTAACTTCTGAAAACAAGGGAACGTCTATGTAAGCGACGTAGTAAAAAATGGCAATAACGTCCGTAGATAAAAGGACGTCTAAAGTCTGGACTTTAGACGTCCCCATTTTAAAAAGGGACGTCTAAAGTGCTACACTGTACCACTTTAGACGTTCCCATTTTAAATTGGGGACGTCTAAAGTCCCACTTTAGATGTCCCCAATTTAAAATGGGGACATCTAAAGTGCTTTTTTTTTTTAAAAAAAATAGTGTATATTACAGATCTGGACTAAACAGTATTTAAAACCAGAAATTACAGATCATCATCAATAAAACTATAGATCTAGTATCTGAAATCCAAATCTACACAATAATAACTCCAAAGCTGAAATCTCATAGGGAGAAGATGAAAACAATAAGAGGAATTAGTTGCGAAAAACTTGTCTTCTTCTATTATTGAAATTCATTTTCTTGTAATAATAAATAGAGAAGAGCGACAGGGAGAAATGAACCTCGTTTTCTCAACAGGAACGTAGCCATGAAGCATGTTTCAGAGTCCTGATCTACAAACCATAACAACACAAGTTAGAAGATAAAATATAAGGAAAACCCAAAGAAAAAAGAGAAAGAGGATAAAATAATAAAAAATGGTAAGAAAGCATAACAGATCTGGAGGTCAAAAAAAGAGAGAGAAAGGAAGAAGCAAGAGTAAAAGGAGCATATAAAGAAGAAGAAGCAAGAGTTCAAGGCGTGGTGATAGTGTCTCTTATTGTGTTTGCGGCGATGGGAAGGGAAAGATGAGTGTAAAAGTAGTATAAAACTGATAAATAAAGACTGTCAGAAAAAATTTGAATTATTTTTTGCGTCCCCAATTTAATTTAGGGACGTCTAAAGTTGTTCAGTTATTTTTTTTAAAATTTTTTTTACTTTAGACGTCCCCAATTCAAATTGGGGACGTCTAAAATCACACTTTAGACGTCCCCATATACATTGGGGACGTCTGAAGTTTAAAAAAAAAATTTATAATGAGGGACACCCTTTGGCGTCCCTCATTTATATAGGGACGCCGAAGGGCGTCCCTGTTGTATCACAGGGATGCCACGCAAAAATGGCGTCCCTAAAGTAAATTCTTTTTTTTACTTTAGATGTCCCTAATTCAAATAGGGACGTCTAAAGTCTGTAAAGTCACACTTTAGACGTCCCTATTTAAATTGGGGACGTCTAAAGCTATTCAGTTCTCATCCATAATTACAAAAATGCCACCGTCTTTAGTTTTTACTTCCCTTTTTTAAAAAGGGAAGTCCTTTAGGGATATAAAATATATATTCTGTAGTAGTGTACTGCTAAAAATAAAACCTTTAATGGTAAAAGTAGACATATTCGATTGAGACATAATATAATAAGGCAGCTGCTAAAAGATGGTGTAATCTCAATCGATTATGTAAAGTCAGCAGTGAACCTTGCGGATCCGTTTACAAAACCCTTAGGGAAGAAACAAATCTTTGATTCATCGAGGGGAATGGGACTTAAGCCGATACGAAATTAACAACGATGGCAACCCAACCTCTGTAATCGGTGATCCCATGAAGGAGGTTCAATGGGTAAGAACAAGTCGTATGTTAGTTCTGCTAGCATTAAAGTAATTTGTTAGTCCCTTCCTATGATGTCGAGAAAGAGCTAGAATGCATTTTAGTGAGGATGAGCGAAGCTCTTAATGATTTCATAATTCTACGGGATGGTGTACTCATTGTAGGTATATTTCATGAAATCACCTCTACGAATGTGGAGTGAGGCCGCTCCTATGAGATCATGGCAAA
The DNA here is from genome assembly GCA_963210345.1 of Inga oerstediana. Lineage (NCBI taxonomy): Eukaryota > Viridiplantae > Streptophyta > Magnoliopsida > Fabales > Fabaceae > Inga > Inga oerstediana. The sequence continues at coordinate 71,509,948 of OY723401.1, forward strand.
ATCTCAAGAGCATTCGTTATGCACCAGGCACGCGCATGGCCGTCTTAATGTGCAAAACCGCGTTAACAGCGAAATATGGGGGTATAATCTGACTCTTAATACCTCTAGTATACGCCTAAGAGTTGTTGGTTTTAAGTTCATAGGACCACCAACACCTCTGTGTACTAAGTGTTATCGGTCGAGGTCTGGTTTTAAGTTCGTAGGACCACCAGATACAATGGTTATATCCGTGTGTACAACTCAGCTAATGGCGTTCCTTTTGACACATGTGGGGGATTATTGGAATTATTATATAAATAATGTGGGTGTGTCAAATGGAACAAGTGAAAGGATCCAAATAATAAGGAATTTTGGATTGGCTAAGAGAAGGAATAAACTCGCATAACAATGGGCCACCGGTTGAAATCCGGCAATATCTCCCACCCCTTGGCACAAGTTGAAAGTAGACTGGACACCTTTTATTTGAGAGTCTTTGCCATTAAATTGAGATTTATTCTTTCTTACTAGAAAATGTTCCTTTGCTCATATTATTTTTGAATATGGACATTGAATACGTTGCAAGCTTTTAATTTGATAAACGGATTTATCAATTTGTTTTAAAACCTTTTATGCTAATAAATTTGTGAAATCCTGGACGTTACACTTCCATTGTTGTGATAATTTATTGAATAGCTTTTAATGTCATTATTGTGGCATTAAATTGTGAAATTGACAGCTTTTCAAATTCGGAATATGAAAGTTTAACATTAAACTAATGTTAGTAACATTGAATGAAGAAATTTGGGCAGATTATGTGGATCAATATTTTATTGCTTTTAATGAAAATAAATGGCTGCAACGTATAGATTTCAATGGCTGCAACGTTTAGAAAACCACCTAGCAACAATACTTTTAATCACATTTAACCTGTTGATTTTGAAATAAATGTTTGTGGGTTGTTACCTATATAAAGGGTGCTTCAGTTTGAGGTTATAGAAATCCTACTCTTGAGCCTTTGAGTATTTCTCTCCTCCTCTGAATTTTGCCTGCTGAGTTCTATTTTATTTCGTTGTTTTGTTCTCCCTGTTCTGACAAGAAGGATCCATTTTATCCTGGGGAGTGCCACTTCCTCTTAGCCGGTGGTTGTAGAATAGCTCTTAAGGACAGCGTCCTTAGGCATGACTCGGATTACACATTGTATTTTTAGGAACTAAGACAACATAGGATCTCTCCCTATCTCCTTTTCCAATCACAACTTTCGCAACAGGTGCTTACAGATAGACAGATATATACTGAGCGATGACAGTTATTCAGAAGAGGCACCACCCTCTCACTCTAATTCATCACTAGTTCACCACATTTTGTAGATGCTTATGAAAAGACCACATAACCTTGAAACAAAGAGCATGCATAGAAGATGGGAGTTAAGAAACAAAGAGGATGAAAGTTCTGTTGAAGAATATCGGGAATCTTTCTTCAGTGCTTACATAAGCACCTAAATAGTCTATCCAATAGGTTGGGGTTAGTCGCAGTACTTCCTGACTACAAGCATAGTGATTTATGCTCATGGCCGGCATTTTATAAACTGAAATTTCGAAATAAGTAGGGATTTCACAAAATGAAGGACACCTAGTCTGAGTGAAATGAAACTATTATAAAATCAAATCTCAGAAATATGAGACATGGCTAATCTTATGCAGTATAAAGCAGCTCATGTAATTGAGAGGCAATAGTAAACTAGTAATAGATGCATCTGGTCTACCCAAGGTTCCAAAAACACAAACCATTATGACTTTATATCAACCAATAGATGACATTTTCAGTCATCAGAAGAGCTAGGAAGACCAGATGCTCATTAACAACCAAAGATTGGGGACTTTAAGGGAACAGATCATCTACCAACATATACCATATACTGAGACGCGAAATGAGTACCTAGTCTCATATCTGACCCTACTATGTTCCCTGCCCCTGGTGCTACAGAAAGTTCTTATATCTTTGCCCCCGTGAGGAACTGATCATTTTCATCTACCTAAATCCAACTCTGTGAACCATCAACTCGATAGAAATATCGATTAAGACGAGCAAATCGAGTTATGAATTTCGGAACCAGTGTGCGCAGATGATTGAATGGGTAACTTGAAAAAAATCAAAACCAAAAAAGAAAAAAAGGAAGGATGAGAGAGTGACTTGGAGACGGAGCAGTCCTCGAGATGCTTGACATTATCGTGGCCAGCCATGTTTCTTCCTCTCCCCCTTGTGATGACTCCGCAGATAGAGCTGAGATCGCCGAAAGCTAGGGCTAGCGAGAAGCTCTGCACAATCGACAAGATTTTTTTTGGGAGAATCACTCCTAGGTCCCAAGTAAGGGACATATTATCAGAAAGGTCCCTATTTACAACTCTTCTGCGTGTATTAACAACCTGTTGAGTGTGTTTTACAACCTCGAGGGACCTTTCTGATAATATGTCCCTTATTTGAGACCTAGGAGTGATTCTCCCTTTTTTTTTTATATACAAACAAGGAAAAAAAATTATTTTAAGATTAGCACTCTTTTTTGACATTTTATTAAAAAAAAAAGATAAGATTTTTTTCCTATCCTCTTTTTATTTATTGAAAAATATACGGAAAATTCTAAAAAAAATATCATTTAAATTTTAAAATCCCCGTTGACAAGAAATGTAATGAATTTAATTAAAAAAATAATGAGAATAACAACATAATTTTTTATCAGATCATTAATTTAAAATTTTAAAATTTAAGTGATATTTTTCTAGAATTTTTTTAAAAATATATCCTTATTAAATTATAATAATCTTCGTATCAAGCCCTCGATATATGAATTATTTAAAAAATTATATCTCAAACATATTTATTGATCATACATATTTTTTTTTATATAAAAATGATATAGAAGGAGTAATAAGTAATAACTCACTAACTTAAAATCCAATTCTTTCAAAATTTATCGTTTTTTTATTCGATTACTAGGTTTATCTCATCGTGGACAAAAATTAATTTTTTATGCTGAATCTTTTTGAGAACGATGTCAGTATACCCATGAGTCTTTGATGTCATAAATCATAAATTTATACCCAAGCTATAATAACATTATTATCTTCATACCCTATGAAACGCATGCCATGCTTACAATCAATGTAAATATATCAAATTTATAAAAACTTGCATTATTTTTAAATCATAGTTAAAACAGCATGCATTAATTTTGTTCAATACATGAAATTGGGTTCAATTTTATTTATGGATCATCCGATATTAAGCATGAACTTTGAATCTTGTATTGTAAGGCAAAAATCTATCTAATTATAGTACAAGCCTCACCATGGAATATCAAACCCACGATAAATCTTTTTTTTTTTTGGTGGAACTACATTATGTTTTTTGTTATTATAGTTTTTGATCCCTCAAATTTTAAATAATAGGTTTTGATTTTTAATGGGGCAAAATTATCCAAATTTTATTTAATTATAAGTAATAATATTTTAAATGAATTGAAACTTAAGAGATTAAACCTCTAATTTTAAAGTTAAGGGTTAAAATCAAAATGATAACAAATTTAGAGGATTAAAATATTGTATTACTCTTATGTTTTTTTTTTCTTTTGAATTATAAGTATCTTCATCTAAAGCCCAATTAAACACTCGCGTGGGCCTGAACATTGAGGAACGTCAAGGCATGGATCTGAGAAGTTCAAGACCTGGACAAAGAAAAGCATCGTAGTTCGACTCCTAACAAAAAGTTTCTAACAAGGGAATACATGTGTCTAGTAAAAAACAAGTCTCGCTGAAGACAGTATCAAAGTAATAGATTATGAATCTGCTAAAAAATGAGTCTATATTTAATAATTAATACCCACCTATGCCTTACTTATGGCAGTTGATGTAACCCCCGCACTTATAAGGCTGTAATAGTGTTTGAACATGTGTCATAAATTAATTAAGAGGTTGAGAATAAATAAAAACTTTTTCCAAAACCTGTATAATATGATCTCCATTCACTTTTAAAAACCATTTGGCCTGTTCGGTTCTGTTACATACATCAATATCAGAGTGCTTAGCAAAAATTCCCAACATTCACCCGGGATATATTTATTAACTAAAAGGGTTTACATGGCATCATAGCCCATCTCAGTTTCCCTTGTCGAGAATTACAATAAAACACTATTCTGTGATCAATATATATACATTTATCCAAAAGTGATAATAAAAAACCAAAAGCTAAAGACTACCACCGGCAATCTTAGTCGCCTTTATGTACTTGCTTCTCCCTTGAACCACTTGCCCTGGCTAAAATTTGGTTAATGGAAAAAGTGAGATTCAAAAGAATTTCACTAATAACATTTCACGTATATGATGAATAATATAACAAAGTATGTAAGCAAATATCACAATACAGCAACATTTAATCATCATAGCACTTGCAGCAATATTCAATCATGACTATGATTACAAACGTGATAAGCATGACAATCACTAACAGCAGCATTTAATCATTACCATGATCACTTACGTGATAGGCTTGACAATCACTAACAGCAGCATTCAATCATTACTATAATCACTTACATGATAGGCATGACAATCACTAACAGCACTTTCGTGACCTTCGTCATATTCAAAGCCGGGACATTCTCCACGACTCAATCGTTCATTCAATGATAAGTACAAACATACAATGCATTAAATATGATATAGAAGAAAGTATCACTACCTTGTTCTTTCCTCTCGTGCTCTGGCACCGGTTTACCACATGCAGGGTAAATGTCAAATCCTATAAACCATAAGTAAGGACGATGAGTTATTGCCTATTTCAACTTCTTAAATGACTTCAAGATATTTAGGGTTGGTTATCATTTGGGTTCTTTAGGTGGCTATAAGAAGCTCAAATAAAAGCCTAAAGGATTTGGAAGAACTAGACCAAAAATCACCTTTCAGAAATGCAAAATGCTTATTTTTGGGGGTTTGGCCGAGGCCAAAACCAGGTCAAAAACTTTTGGGCCGCGACCAAGAATCCTTTGGCCTCGGCCAAGAAAAATCATGTTTCTTGGCTGAACTTCGAAAAATTATAACTAATTCTAGAAAAATTGAAATGGAATCATTCTAAAGCCTGTGGAAAGCTATTTAAGTCCTATATAGAGGAAAAATATGAATCACTACCACCCACCACCACAAAAATACAAAATTCAACAAATCTCCTTGCTGTTCCAGAATTGATTCCAGTTTCAACATCAAACTTTGGAAATTCATAACTCCCAATATATACATCAAAATGACTGCCATAATATATCAATTTAAAGCTTGGCATGTCTAATATTAGATTGAAAAGTTTTAGAATTTTTTGACACTATCTAATCATTCAAAACTACCGTGCAAACCAACTGCCCTGCACAAAGTTTTTACTTAATAGAATTTCCAATTTTTCAACATATGTTTCCAATGGTCCAGTTTTCACAATCAACGATATTCCAACACAATTTTTCATACGGAATCCAATGGAATCATTACAATAACCTAATTCTTATTCCTTGCACATGTTATGTTTTGGGGCTACAAATAACACAAAACCCCATAACTCCAAACTTCACATTCAAGGTTCAATTAAATTCCATTTATCCAAGACTGAATGTAAAGCACCATTTCCATGACCACAACATACCAAACTCTCTAAGACCCTAATCCATGAAAAGTAGGGCAAAAATTCCAGAAATTCAATCTTCAAACAATGGCCACAATATACACATCAAAAGATTTCTCTTACTCACCTCTATCACTTTCTCTAACTTGTTCTTTACTTCACCAACTTCTATATTTTCTTGAGTGCACAAACCACCACCTCTTGAAAATCTAAAACCATACAATTGAAGCCCTCAACTCAAGGAACAAGATTAAAGAAGAAGATTTTGGCATCCAAGGTCATTTTAGAGGTCAAATGGCTTACCTTTTCTAAAGCTTCTTCCTCTTTCGTCTTCAATAATGGCAGCCGAATGAGAGAGAGCAAGAGAAAGATATGAAGATGGTGATATGATGATTAACTTCAGACCCCATGCCCTTGTCAGCCAAAAATGAGAGAGGGAGGGAAGAGAAAATATTAAAAAAATGCATTTGACTTTATCCAACCATCAACTTTCATCCAATGGTGCCATTTGTCATAATCTCCTTGTTTCTCATAAATTTATTCTCCACTTAATTACTCTAACTAGCTCCAACAATCATTTAGTTACCTCACTACCTCTTTTAATTAGTAATTAATTTCTTCATCAATTACTGACTAATTGGCCAGTAAATTTTTCATTCTTTCAATTTTGCCCCTGATTATGGCACATTCACTTGAGTTGCCACATGGCACATACCTAAATTCCTTTTCCCCTCTCCATGCGCCATTCCCCTCTATTTTAGCTCAATAATAACTTTGCCACATAATAATACTAAAATACAATATTTTGGGCATTTCCAATAGCAAATTCAATCATAACCCATACTTTATTTCACAAGAACATTCATCAAACATTCTTTACAATCTTATTTGAAGTCATTAGCCCCTAATCAAAATTTAGGGCATTACAGTTCACACGATAGAGGCTGTGAAGAAAGACGCTTTTTTTCTTTATTGGGTTTAATGGTAAGATGCAAGAAGTTGAATTTTGTGATGGGCATTACATTTAGGCGCTAGATTTTTTTTCCTTGGGTAAATATAACTTTTGGTTCATGAAGTTTGACCCGATCTTGGTTTTGGTCTCTCAAGTTTGAAATCGGTGGTTTTGGTTCTTAAAGTTTAACCCGATTTTGTTTTTGATCCCTAAAGTTTAAAATTGGTGACTTTAGTCCCAAGTTTACTCCATTTATAACTGTTGGTCCCTCACGTTTGAAAAGAACTTGGTTTTGATCCGGTCTGGACCGGGTTTCATAACTAGGCCACCAAGTCCTTTTCAAATTTGAGGGACCAAAACCAAAATCGGGTCAAACTTCAAGGACCAAAATCACCAATTTCAAACTTGAGGGACCAAAAAAAAAATCAGGTGAAACCTCAGGGGCCAAAAGTTATATTAACCCTTTTCCCAACAAAGAAACTAATTTTATTGAAATTATAAAAAGTACAATGTCTTAAAAGAAGAAACAGAAACAACTAAACAAAATGAAATATCTAAGCAAGTAGCAAACAAACTAATAAACATAAACATTAGCTTCCTGCAAGAAGCTAAATCTAGATAAAAGGAATAAAATGCCAACAAGGTCAACAACTGCAACGAAGGTCGAGATACCCAAACAAAAGGGCGAAACCTGTTTATTGAAGCTTTGGCAATCAGCCCAACCTCTAAATCTGCTTCCATAGGAACATATATGTAAGGATTGTTCCTGATCAAAATCCTTGAGTCCTGAATATTCTCAAGGAAAACAACATCCATCACCATAACATAGAAATCATGGTCAAAAAAATAATGAACGAGAGAATGACAACTCTAGTCCGAAGATGAATAATAAGGCCATACATACTGAACTGTGTGTGTTTGAAATAGGGTTGCAAAAGTGGCTTTTCTACAATATGATTTTTGTAAACTTATAATTAGGTAAACGTCAAATTGTGTAAAGTGATGTATGTTTGAAAAGTTGCTTTTCTGAAAATAAAACCTATTTGGATTGGTGGTGGCATAAGTGACTTTTGTGATAATTTTAAAAGAAAAGTCAAATTAAAAAAATAAGGAATAGTAAATTTATTATTGAGATAGTTTTGAAAATATTAAAATACTTAATTAAATATATTTAATGAATAAAAACTCATAAATTAAATCATTCAAATGCAAAAATTTTAACTAAAAAAATATAATAATAGCTACCACCTAATACACACACACACACACACACACACACACACACACACACACTCAAACGATATCATCATCTAATTATAAACTATAAATCTAAGATTTTGGTAAGAAAAAAAATGATAAATCTAAGATATTGAAGGTATTATCTCAACAAATGTAAGATATTATTATCCTCTCTCTCTCTCTCTCTTTTGCTCCCTTCTTCGCTTCTAGAGGGATCAACATCTTTTTGTTTTATAAGAAACAGAAATCAACAACCTCAATCGGTGTTGCTGGAAAGCTTCAACGACGTGAGACCTTACCATAAAAACTTCGTTGACCTTCTAACTCGCCAAGAAACGGAAATCAATAGCCCCAATATCACATCAAATTAGTTGGCAAATAGGAAGGAACGGTAGAACAAATCCACAGGGCAGGGCAAAGTAGATCAGTTGAGCAAAACGTCGACTAGCAAATTGCTATTTCATGCCAAGAAATCACCAACTACTTGCATGCATAGATCAGTGGACCAAAAAATGAACAAATCGAGAACCCATACCCACAAGACTGGTCGACTTCAATTGGGTTTGCAAGCAGTCACTGTTCTTCACCTCCTTCTTTAGCTGGAGAGGATAGGAGCGATGCAAGCTGAAAAAGGGTGTGGAGAGATTTTTTTCAAGCGACTAGACCTTCTTTTCAAGTGCGACTAAGAGAGAGTAGGAGGCGCCATCACTACTCACTACTGTGATTCATTTTCAAGTTGGACAAGCTTGGGGAGAGAGAAGAAATGGGGGTAAAGGTTAGCATAAATTTTAAAACCCCACCTAACAGTAAATTGGTTTCTGGATCATGACTATAAGCAACTCAAAATGGCTTATGGATTTAATCTGCTTTTGACCAAGAAGTTAAATTGGGAAAAAGTTGTTCCAAACACTCCCAAAAAGCTAAAAGCAAGCAATCGTGCTTATGGTTCTCTGAATCATGTGATTTCCCCCTAAAAGCTGTCCCAAACATACCCTTGAGAGATGATAATTATTCTTATTTAAGGTGGCATTTATTGGGTCATCAATTCCTGGTGATTTAGTGATTAGTACTGTGCCATTATTTCACATTGATAAGTGTTTTTGGGGCCTTCATTTCCTAATTGTAACTTCGATGTATATTAAAACTATTGAAACTAAATTTATTGAAAGAGCTGAAGAATTCAAAAAGGCATAATGTGTGCATTGAATATAATTTAAGTAAATTATAAGTTAGTTGTGTCCTCTCCTTACTTAGTGCACCATTCACTTTAAGGTCACGTGTTGTAAATTACACACACATACACATATTGTTTTAGTTTGTGTATGGTAATAATGCACATGCGATAATAATCCATGTGTCATTGCAGTCATCAATTTTGCAGAATTTTATATGGCCAATAGTAATCATATTGTACTTTGGAGGGTTCATATGGCAATGAAAATGTGCAATCTATAATGTTGTTTCGGCTGCAAATAAATAAATGAGTAGGGACGGTGCATGGTTATGGTCACATCTACAAATGATACCCTCATAAGGAATTGCATGTAGGTATAAGTATTAAATGGCAACCTTTTTAAGGCAGTCGAAAGGGGTAACTCGAGGCATGTGAAAGGTGTATGGGTTGCATAATGTTGCATTGAAAAGTGTGGGGTGTCAGACCGTTACCTTCTTTTTACTATTTTCAGAGTGCTTGCGCGCAGTTCGATGGGCACATGAAAATAGTGTAAAAATACCGATATATAGTATATGACTATATTGAGGAATTCCCCATAGGGTTTGGTAATATTTACAAATTTTGTACAAAATATCCAATAATAAAGCCTATATATGACCACGTTCTTCATCTCGGGAAACGTGACCATCAGTTCCCCTTATCTGTGTCCTTGTTTTTCAATTCGCTGGCATTCATTGAGACATTTTTATTTAGAAAAAGGGGTGAGATCCCGGGGAATCTTAGTAGCAATATTCTATCAAACAGATAAAATGCGAAAATTAAATATGCAATGCACCATATAGTGCAAAATGAAAATTCATATCTTAATGTGTACACAATGCTCAGGGCCAAACAACAGCTTGGAACCCCTATATATACCTCAGTTGGGCACCTAACCACAGCTAGGCAATATTTGTGTACCTCGGCTGGGCACCATAACCAAGCAATGTACCCCTGGCATACCTCAACTGGGTACCTAACCACAACTAGGTAACATACCTTAGGCTCCAAATTCATATCACGTAATACAGAACATACAGCATATTAACCATCACATAGTGTACGAGAGATAATAATTACTACCTGAACCCTTCCCAGCCTTGTTTTGCTTGCCTCGTAATGCGTGCTAAGCTAAAACTCATTCATGTATCATTTTAGACACTTCCATAGTGTTTATTGTGGTTATATTAGCCTATGGTGAAAATTTGCCAAAATGCCCCTGGACCTCGGGCCGGCCCCACCATATCCGTCATGGCTGTACTTTTCCTAAAATTTTGACATTGGTTATTCTTACATATTTCCGCCTAAGGAATCCATTTATGGACTCAAAATTACCAAATTCACTATCAAATTACCAAAATTGCCATTAGCAGCTCCTATTTCAATATTTCAGTGGCATTTTCGTAATTATGCTTTTTCGGGCTTTTCCGAAAAATTGACCAACTTTAATCCCACATAATTTTCCCTCCTTAACTTAATGGAATGATTAGAACATCACAAATCCATCCCTAGCCCCTCCAAAGAGCATTGGCCGAATCCCAGAATTCTCCAAAAAAAATTGGGGTTTTTCACTTCAGACTCCGTAAACTTGCTCTTTTATACTCCTAACTTATTAACTATTTAATTACGTTAAAATCACCATTCAGACTCAATTTTGGTAGCATAACGCCTATGTCATCACATTTCCCAAATTTGAAATCAAAGCAAATCAATCGGAATCTCACCGATTAAATTACTCACAACAGCTAGAACAATCAATATCCTAAGCTTAAGAAGTTACCTCTTCTTCATTCTAGCTTTTCCTCTCTTGACCAAACCCTAACTCCAACAAACCTTTAGTTTTTGCTTCCAAACACCATAGATCATGTAGAAAGGAAGTTTAGGAGAAGGATTATGCAAGTTAAGAGCTAGTTCACCGAAAACATCGAGCTTACCTGGCCAAATCGCTCCTCCTTCTCTCTACAAGTCTCTCAAACTTTCTCTCTCTCTTTTGGCTATGGAGGACTACGAAAACGACATGAGAAAGATGAAGATTAACTTTTATAACTATAAGCTTATGTCATCTTCATCCTTGCTTATGTCATAATTTCAATTTCCCAAATTTCATATTTTTACAAAATTCTAGCAGATTTTCTGCCCAAACTTTGAAAAATCATAACTAATTCTAAAGAAATTGAATTGGAGTGATTCTAAAAGCTATAGAACCCTTATTGAGTCTAGTTCCAAAGAAAAATATAGCCTTTAGCCAAATAAAAGTACAAAATTCCCATATTTTCAATATTTACATGGTGTTCCAGAAAATTCACAGTTTTTCTGGAATGCATTCAAAAATACATAACTTTTTGTATATAGCTCTAATTGAGTCCCATGATCTATCAAATTAAAGCTTATGATGTCTACTTTCATTCTGTAAAATTTTATAATTTTTGGACATCATTTGATCATCCAAAATCCTAAGACAATCTCACTACTTCACAAGAAATTTCACTGGAAGCATTGTTCACCTTTCAATTTTCAATATCTAATTTCTATTACCAAAATTAACGTTAATATTGGGTCAAATATTATTTTCTTCTGTTTCTCTACTTTGGACCTCAATATTGGGCGTTTTAGATAATCCAAGAATTAACTCCATAATTTGTTTTAGCTAAATCTCATGAAAATGAAAATTTACTAACTTCATAAATTTCAAGTTCATGAATATCCACCATTTTATTCCCTTTAATACTTCAAAGATATAAGAAATGTTAGGGAATAAGTTTGAGACACCTGCTAAACCAGGGCTTAGCAGTCCACTTAATTCAGGTTTGTTTCCAACATCTAATCCCAAAATTCAGGATATTACATGAGGGAAGGAATTTGAGTTGGTAAAGTGTTTGTGCTGAAAATAGATAAAGAGGGGGTTTCATTATCATTAAATAGGTCTAAAGGTGGGAGTTAGGAATTTGAAGTGGAAGGGTTTTGGGGGTGAAAATATTTTGGGGGGGGGGGGGGTTTACATGTTATTTTAATTACATCAAAAAACAATGAACAACAAAAAAGGAGTGCTATAAATGGTGTTAACTATCAACATCTAAAAGCAACTAACAACAGAAGATGAGTATCATAAACAGTGTTAGCCATTTTTTCTGCCATCACTACGTGCTTTCAAGTAAGAAAGTAGATAGATGGAATGAACTAATAAAGTGAAGACATCACTTGCGGAAATTTCTGTATTAATCAATAAAGTCGTAAAAATACAAATTTCCCATAAATAATTATAAAATACTCCATGAGGTGCTTAAATTTGAATTGCTTTAGTCATTTTTATAAGATCCTAATTAGGATTGTCTAAACCTTTAACATCTTTTTAATTAATTTTAAAAAAAATACCTAATTTCTTAGTATTTATTATTGTTAATCAATTTTAACAGCTTTCTTAAATTATAAGGAATTTAGTTATTAGGCTTTTATTAGAAGGATAGGAGGGAGTATATGATAGGGCACTAAATAATTAGGCTTTTTTAGCCAATCATTCAATACTAATAAATAATCAATTTTGACATTGTGAAAACCGAGCCAATTTCTGGCTACAAGGTAGGATCGAGGAAGAAATCTGGTTTAGTTTCGCCCACAAATTGGTCAACATATATGACAAGTGGCTTAGAGAGAGAGAGTTTTGCCTCTATATATATGAACTCAATCTTCATATTGTCACAGCATCATCATTACCGACCCTTAATCTTGATTAATTCCTTCTCTAAAACTCATCACAGAGTTAATATTTTCTTAAGAAAATGGACTCCAACAAGGCAAGCTACAACGCCGGACAAGCCAAGGGCCAAGCTCAGGTAAGTAGCTAGCTTCATCTATTTTCTTTTAAAATAGGCACAATAATAAATGAGCAGTAGCATGAGCGTTTTGTCATTTTCTGCAATAAAACTTGTTATTGTATGCTATGGGACTTCTTGATGAATACATTCCTTCTTCGGGATCTTACAATGATTCCCTTCTAAGTTTTTTTGTTTTAATTATGGTATTAATATATTAATTAATAATAACAATTATTATTATATGTGAATGAATGATGCAGGAAAAGGCAAGCAACTTGATGGATAAGGCTAGCGATGTAGCACAATCTGCAAAAGAATCCATCCAAGAGGTATTAATCAATTACATAAACATGTTTATGAATTAATTCCAAATATATAGATCGTTATTATAAATATGAGTTTTGGAGTATATAAATATAATATGATTTATTTTATGTATGTATGTATGTATGTATGTATGTATGTATGTATGTATGTGATGGGGGGTGTTTGTGTGTGTAGGGAGGCCAACAGGTAAAGGCAAAGGCACAAGGAGCTGTTGATGCAGTGAAGGATGCAACAAGCACCAAGTGAAGCTAACATTAATTAATTAATAAATGCATGCAATTTTGAATAATAATATTACGACGTTCTTTAATTTGTGTCTTGATTATGATCACTTGATCCACCACAGCTAGGAGTTTCAAATTGAAGTTCCATTTTTCACTTGTAATTTCATCTTTTTTATTTTCATAATCAATACTTAATTTTGTTTTTTCATATTCATATATTTGTTCCCACTTCCTATGATCTCTAATCGCCACAAATTTATTTATGTGTGTATGTATATAATCAAAATAAAACATCTTTTGTCATACTAGGCACGAAAGAGATAATATGTTAAAAGTATAAGTGATGCAATATATATATATATATATTATACTACTTCTGGAAAAAAAAGGAATATATTATATTATTATATAATTATTTAAGGTATATAAATATACATTATAATTGGTTTTATCAGTTTTTATATTTTAAAAGCATGTTTTTCTTTTTTCATTTCCAATGCAATCAAAAAATTACGTTGAAGGAGCTACATACTCATAAATCTAAGGGTGTGTTTGGTTTGAGGGGAGGGGATGGAAAAGAACCTCTTTCTTTCATTTCGTTTAAATTTTGAGGTGAGAGAGAAGCCAAAATTTTGGGTTAAATTCCCTTCCCTCCCTTTATTTTAGGTTGCCTCGAATTGGGGGTTTTTGGAGGGAAGCTAAAGTTGTTTACAATTTTACCTTGCTGAATATTTTGAAATTCAAATAATACCCCTACTAAAATATAAAAGAACTCCTTTGGTTTCGTTATTTTCCTTCTCCTCCGCTAACTGCCATAGCTTTCAGTCTTGTAGCTCTGTGTGGAGCTTCCATAGCTCTGGTCTGTAGTCGACGTTTCTAGGTCAGCAATTCCAGTCCTTTCCCGACGACCATTTGTTCCAGTTCTTGGGTCGGCATTTGTGGGCCGTGGTCGACATTTCCGGTCCTTTCACGACGGTGATTTGTTGTAGTTCCTAGCCGGCCATTTCCTCTATATTTGAGGCATCAATTTGGTGAAGTTCCTGGCTCGGCAGTTCTGGTCCTTGGTCGGCATTTTAGGTTCGTTCAAGGCGTTGGTGTGTTGCGTTTCTGGTCTCTGCATACCATCACCATCCAACCTTCCCAGTCGTCGGCTTTCCATCGTCCATGGGATTAAAACTAATAAATTTATTTCAAGACTTTTAAATGGCTTAAACATTCCAGGTTTGATGACCCCTCTCTCTCTTTTTTTGGCATTTGTTCATTATACTTGCATGTTGATTCTATGCTTGGATGCCTCTCACTAAATCCTAATTTCCCAAGGTCGTATTTCAGTCTAATTTCTTGTCCATCTGACAAAATATCTCATGCATACCCATCAAGCAGTAGTTTAGGGCAAAAACTAAAGTACCTAGCAGCTCATTTCTTTTAGTTCATGAAAAGCAACTTCAAAAGAAATGAACTCAATTCATTTAGTCCATGATTGGTGTAGTTGCTTGCAGTTGTTCCGCAACACATTAACAAGAAAAGAAACTATTTGTTTGATTGTTGCTGCTAAAAAACTTCAATTAAAAACTCATTGAAATTGGTTACCATGAATTAATTGGCATAGGACTTAGCTTTGTAGCTTTAGAGTTAATTTGTAATTGGTTGTAACTAGCTTGACTAGCTGTATTGAGAAGCACCTACTGGGTCACTGCACCCAAAATTCTCCTATTCTGCTCTTAGTAGTTAGTAGTTAACCTTTTTCTAATTTTTTTCTAAATTTTGGTTTGGTTTTGGCCAGAGTTGCAATTTTTGTTAGGCAGCTGATTCTTTTGTTTCAAGCAAAAATTAATTAAAGGCATAGGAAGCTACCAAAAAATAGAAGAATAAAAACTTGAGAGAAATAAAAAGTGAAACATTAAATTAGAGTTTGAGTTAAACATGAGGGCAGAAGGGGGTAAAGAGAAAGTCAACACAAACAATTATGTTATCCATAAAAATATATGTGCAATAAAGATAGGACATTCATTATTTATTGTATTTTCATTCTCAAATGTAATAGTATGCATATTCTATTTCACTCTTTTCTCTCAAATTTAACAACCAATCTACATTTGTCATAAAATAGAGCAGATTATACTTACAATTCTTTAAATATTTTAATGTCTACATGGCTCAATTCAAGGTAGAGAAACCTCTCCCCACGTTTCAATACCCTGTTTATTTAGGGGGGGAAAGGTGCTTATTGGCCATATACTTCTGTTGATTGATAGTTTTAGAAAGTGAAACTTACCTATAAGCTTCACTAAGAACTTTCTCTATTTGTGTAGCATTTCTAATCCCAAAAGCAGTGGCTGAGGCAATTAATAGAGGAACTGATGCATTAATTAAAGGAAATTTGCTTTTACAAAAAGATTCCACCACAAGGATGCAAGTGCCACAATTGTCAAGTGAAGAGCTTTGGAAAATTCTTGAAAAATGTGGATGTGATAGTGAAAGAATACTTGGCATGTATTGCTTTCTCATGGGTGATATTGGCAAGGTTAGGACAATAGTTCAATGTCCACCTTCAGCTAGGAAACAAGTGATCATGAAGATGTTCTATAATTCACTTTAATTAGGTGGTGATGACTTATATATTTTTTGGTTGATGCTCAAAAAATATAGCTTTTGAGTATTATTTATCACTTTTGAATATTTTGTTACATGCTTAAAATAGATATTTGAGCATGTAGTGATGACTTGTTGGTATGTACACTTTTAACTATTTTGTTACATACTCAAAATAGGCATTTGAGCATGTTGTAATCACTTGTTTATATGTATACTATTGAATATTTTGTCATCACTTTATAAAGGAAACATAGCTTTTTAGCATTATTGACTTTTACAATTTTTAATGCTCAAAATAAAACTTGTTCATTCCATTACATTGACAAATTACATAGGGATATAAAATCTTGATGAAATCATGAGTTAAGAATGAGCAAATGCAAAATTTAGATGAATAGAGTTTAAATAATCAAAATTTCAACACTTCTACCCAAAAAGTAATGAATCAATGGGCAAAGTGAAGATGTTTACAGATAAAAGAAAAAAAATAATTTGTGCTGATCAAACTTTGGCTTGCTGGTTAGAGCATGTTCACTTCACCTTACAGGTCATGGGTTTGATTGTGCATGCCTAAGTGATCGCTTTGTGATTGATGAATCATATCATAAAAAAATTTTGTTAATTTAGTATTTTTAAAATAATTATTATATTAGCTATTGACAAAAATATAATTTTTATACACATATTACAATATTAATGTAATAATTTAATTTAAATCCAAGTGTAAATTAATTTAAACAATCTATAATTATAAAAGCACAAAGTAACATGTAAAGGTAAAATGGTCAATTAGTTATTACCTCCCTTCCCCTCCTCTCTTAAATCAAACAAAGAATATGCTCCCCTTCCCTCCCCTCCCCTCCCCTCCAACAAGGTAACATACCCTCTTTTCCCTCCCCTTAAACCAAACGCACCTTAAGGTCCTGTTTGCTTCAAAAGGAATGGATGGAAGGAAAGTATAGGGAGTCACCTTGTTTGATTTGGTTGGAAGGGGAGGAAGAGGAAGGTTTTTTAATGATCATTTGTTTGGTTTAAGAGGGGATGAGAGGAGAGATAATAACTAATTTACTATTTTACCCCTATATGTTAACTTACATATTTTTGCTTATATAAATAATTTAAATTAGTTTTTTTTGAAATGAAAATTATTTAAATTAGATTACACCTCAATATAAATTAAATAAATTATGAAAATTGAAATTTATTTTACCAAGTGGACACAAATTTATTTTAACTCACTATTAGAATTACTAAAACAATGATTGGTAAAAGAAAACAAAACGATATTACAATTTTGTGTAAGAAGCATCATACTTTAATAACAAATTACAATTTTGGTCAAAACTCTGAAATCTCCAAAGTCCAAAGCGTGTTTTTATTTTCTGCTCAAGGGTATCAATGGAAATATAAAAAAGTAATGGGGGCAAAACAGTCACAATATTTTGCTCCCCTAAAAAACCTCTCCAATTTGGAGGGAATAAAAATGAGGGAAGGGGAGGGATTTAGAACCCCTCTTTTGGCTCCCCTCCCCTCCAATTTTTCATACCAAACAAGGGGATGAGCTCATTTTTCATCCCATCCCCTCCAACCAAACAGTCCCTATTAAGGGAAATGTCTATATAAAGCCCCTTAAAATAGGAAAATCCTATATATTAAGTTGGCAAACTCAACAAATCTTAAATTAGGTCTGTGGATATTTGAATGTTGGTTATTTTCCCATAATACCCCTAACCCATTGTCTAAATAAAAGAGAAAAGGGAAGGCGCAAAGAGAGTCGAATGTCAAACACAACCCATTGTCGCTCTCATGTATGCCTTGGGGAGTGTATAAAGTTGCGAGAAGCTACCGCTGTTACTACCATGAGAAGCTGCCATTGTCACCGCCGTGAGAGACCCCATTGGTGCTGTGAGAGCCTCTAATGGTGCCATAAGCAGACTCTATTGTCACTATGAGGAACCATGTTTATGCTAAAAAGTTAGGTATAAATTTCTTTGGGTTAAGAGTCTTAAATATCCTGGAAGTATTAGCTGAAGGGCATGGTGCACCTGGAAGTTATCGGTAGGCCAAAAATGCCCCGAAAAGTATTAAAAATAGGGCTAATCAAACCAACCCTGACGAAAACCACACTGTCATCATCTATGGTGGAAATTTATGACATGTATGCATCACAAGGTGGATCAATCATCCATGCTATCAATGTTGTAGACCCTAAATTAGTTTAAATAGGGGGAAAAGTGGATGAACCCCAAGTCTTCGATAAAGGTGACTCCACTTGTTGGAGTGCCTCGATGGCGACAGATGGCGGACTCCACTGCATCATTGGTGATAGGAGGAAGGTGGAGGTTGATGTTTCTCATAGGTCATAGGGGGGAGAGTGAAAATGATGGTCCCTTGAGAGTTTGTCGTTGCGATATGGTATATCCTCTTCAGACGTCTTGGACGGTGCTGAACCCAGGGAGGAGGTTCTATGGGTGCCGAAATTATCACCAACTATGAATTTTTAAAGTTTGAGGATAGTGGTTTTGTATTATTATAAGCAATGTTGTGGAATTTTTATAGATTTTGTGCTTGAAATTTACAGCGAGGGGCTATGGATATTTTCATTGGCTGGATGATGAAATTGGGGACAGGCCGGCAGAGGTTATAAACGACCTTCTTGGTCATGTTGATAGGCTATTCAAGGAGAATGTGAGACTTAGGAGTAGAGGGGAAGAAATTGAGATCGGTTTGATAGTTGCAGAGATTAAGAGGAATGAGAGGAGGCTTAAGTTTGAAATGGATGCATTGGTGGCAACTTGGGTGTTTATATTTGTTTACAATTTATGTTGTTAGATGATGCCAATTTATGTTTGTCCGATGATGATGCTAATGATAAGAGTTCATTGTAACTTGTTTTTTGTTATGAAAATGGATGAAATATTTCTCAATTTGGATGTACGTTGTCAACACCCGTTTCCATTTTGATATACATAGAGTAATAGAGACCAAGTTCCACAGGCATACAGAAAAATATATATATATATACTAATAAAAGTAATTGTATATAGTACAAAGTCATTCATACAGAATGCGGCAATATTTACAACATTTATAAAATATCCAAAAGTATCTCAAACATAGACTATCTATAATCACAAATTTTGTCCTCACCTCGAGACACGTGCCTGTCAATTCCCTTTATCTATGTCCTTGTCTTTTGAGTCGTTGGCATCCGCTGAGATGTTTTGTTTAAAAAAATGGGTGAGATCGCAAGGAATCCAAGTAGAAACATCTATTGACATATAAAATGTGAAAATTTAATATGCAATGCACCGTATCAAGTAAAATAAAAATTCGCATCGATTCATATGTGTACATAAAGTTTTAGGGCCAAACGGCAAGTTAAAACCCCTACGTGTAACTCAGCCGAGTCACCAATTACGACTAACCAATACCAGTATACCTTGGTTGGGCACCGAACCACAACCAGATAATGTGCCTCTAGTACGCATTCATATCACAAAATACAGTAACACGCAGCATACAAGTAGTCACATAGTATATGAGAGATAGTAGTCCCTACCTCAAAGCGCTATCACCCTTGTATTGTGTGCCTCATAAAACGTGTCGACTTTCAGCTCCCGACTTGGTCCTAAAATGTTAAATGTACAAGAAATAAATTATAACCTATCCATGTATCATTTTAGATACTACCATAGTGTTTCTTGTGGTTATATTAGCCTATACTGAGAATTTACTAAACTCACTGCCAAAAGACAAGAATGCCCTCGACAGCCCTGCTTTAAGAATTTCAAGAGTGTTTTAGTAATTATGCTTTTTCGGGCTTTTCCGAAAAAGTAACCAACTGTAACCCCACCTAATTTTCCCTCCTGAACTCAATGGAATCATCAAATTATTGAAAATCCAACTCTAAGGCTCATTTCTAGAGCTGGCCAAAATCCTCAATACTCCAGAGAAAATTGGGGTTTTCGAAATCCAACTCCGTAGACGTATTTTTTTCTACTCCTAACCACTTTATTAACTATTACATTAGGTTGCAACTATCATTTAGACCCAATTTTAGCAGCATAACCCCTAGGACAACCCTTTTCTAAAATTTAAAACCAACAGCAATTTGGCAAAATTTCACCAATTAAATTTCCTATAGTAGCCAGAATAAGCAATATACGAAGGTTTGGAAGTTACCTCAAGCTCCCACTAGCTTTTCTCAACTTGGCTGAAAACCCTAAGCTCCCAGATTGAAATTTGAGCTTCAAAACCTTAATCCACACAAAAGAATAGCTTAGAAGCGAAGTTATACATGTTAGGTAGAGATTTGCCGAAGAAATCACTTACCTTTACAAGCTTTTTCCTCTCCTTCTCTCTTTGAAAATATCCACTCTTCTCTCTCTCTCTCTCTAAAACTAAAAATGGTGTCAGTTATGGCTGTAGGAGGAAAGAGGAATATGCTTTTATCATGTTAGCTTTTGTCATCATCTAATTACTTAATAATTTTCCAAAATTCCAAAAATCACTTTTTCTGTACAATAACTCTATGCACATGAAAATTTGCCATTAAGCCAAACTAATATTTCCTTCTTCATGCCACATATAGGAGACACCTAAAGGTCCTTCCCTATGGTCTCAATTGGCTTCACAACTTGTTCCGGTTACGTATATACGTAAAGTCCTAATTTTTGTCAAATTAGCGTTTTTGCTTAAATTTTTCATAAATTCATATTGAATTGAACAAAATATTTCAAATATATTTTCCCCCTTTATTTTTCTTAATTAATTGAAATTAACTTCAATTAATTATAAAATAATTAATTTAGCACTTGTTTGACAAAATTACAAGTTTACCATTACATTTTTTCTCTATTTTCAGATTTTCTGGTAGTTTTTCTGCCCAAATTTTGAAACATCATAAATAAATTTTTAGACATCGTTTTAGAGTGATTCTAAAGGCTATGAAACCCTTATTGAGTTTAGTTTCAAGAAAAAATATGGATTTTAGCCAGTTGAAATCACATCATTCCCATATTTAATTTCTTTGACTGCTGCTTTAGAAACTTTTCAGTTTTTATGGGCTAACTTCAAAAATATATATCTTTTTGTGTATAGCTTCAAATGATTCATATGACCTATCAAATTAAAGCTTGGGATGTCTACTTTCATCTTGAAAAATTTTATAATTTTTTCTCATCATTTGGTCTTCCAAAACCACATGACAAACTCACTTCCTCGCAGGCGATTTCACTGAAAACACTGTTAACCTTTCAATTTTCAATATTTAATTCCTTTGGCCATAAATATTCACCATTCTATTGAATAAATGAAATAATTACAATATATTTTTGGTGAATAAAATTTGGGACGTTACATATGTGATTTTGTATATGGTAAAAAGTGTTTGCATCTGTGGAAACAAAGTAATATTGGCAGAAAGTGTAACTTGTCACTTTTTTGTAACTTGTGACTTTTTGTTAGTCATATTGGTAGAAAGTGTTTGCAGCTGTGGAAATAAAGTAATGAGCTATATCCTATGTTGTACAAATTAATTCAGAAGAGCAAGATGGCATGATGGAATGAGTAAGGAATTTGGGAACAAAATGAAAAACATAAGATGGCACAATCATCTCATAAAGTGCTCATAAAGATGAACAATTCTTTTGTAACATACTTCAAATCAATTTATGTCATTGTGCAAATCGATTTATGTTATTGCGACAACAATGATAAATCAATTTTGTTAGATATGATTAGTTTTGATGATGCCAAATATATTAAAGCAAAACGTTTGCATAATATATCAATCTTCTACATTGACTAATTACTGTGTTTAATGTTGCATATCTTATAGATTAGTCAAGCAAAGATTGAAGATAATCAAGAAAATAAAGAAGTTGTCTTGTTGGGTTATGGAGGTTTCGATGATGATGCCGGAGGCTTCTATGATCAAATGATAGTTGGAATGGGTTAATACGAAGCTAAGATGACTTATATATGAGTTATGACATTTCTAGAGGAGTTTCACTTGAGTGTGAGTTCAACACTCGAGTGCCAGAGGTGTTGCACTCGAGTGCAGGATGAACACACTCGAGTGTCGAGGCTACTCTGTTCAGCTCTGTTTTTCATTCTTCCTGACAGAGGTTTGGTATTTTGGCCATATCTTTCAAACCAGATATCGGATTGACCTGAAACTGGTGGCATATGAAAGAATACTCACAACACGAAAAATTTACACCAAGATCACATTGAAAGAAGCTCAGATGAAAGAGATATGATCCATGGAAGATGACACTGAAATCACCGTCACTTTTCAAGACAGGTTCGGTATTTTGGACATAACTCACAAATGATATATCGGATTGATAATAAACTAGTGCCATATGAAACTATACTCAAAGAGCTTTCCATGGATAGGTAATTTGCCTAATTTGAAGTTATATTCTAGGAGATATGCCTTCTGGAAGTTGACGCTTGTGCAGTATAGTGCGATAGACACTCTTTCAATCATAACTTGCAGAATACAAGGAGTTTGGAGCTGATTCTTTTTGCATTGGAATGCATATGACAAGAGATTTCTTATGATACATCATTTTTCATATTTAGAATCAAATGAACAAATTGAGTCTGACGTGGCCCCACATCACTCACGAGTCCAAAAACGCACTCTTGAAAAATGTCATGTGAGTGTTGTCCAGAAGTGGCTGAAGCGTGGAGAAATTTAGCGAACTCAAGCATTGAACAACACACTTGAGTGAGGATCAGAATTGCACTCGAGTCATGCAAGTGTTGACATGAAAGTGTTAACCCAAGAAGAGGCAAGTACGTGAAAACGAGAAGCGCACTCGAGTGAGGAATTGTTGCACTCGAGTGATGTCCATATTTGTACTAGAGTTCTGCAAGTGAGGAGCAACAAGTGTTTGCCCGAGAGTGAGCTGAAGCTTGAAAGCATGAAGTGCACTCGAGTAAGACCTATTGCACTCGAGTGACAAAGAAAAACTCATGAAAGTCTAGACCAGAAACAAAACAGAGCCTTATAGCGATCAACTCAAACATGGTTAAATGCTATTTATTCATTATGTTTTCACTTGTTATCATATCTAAACGTGAACTAACTTATATTTCAAGTGAGAAATAGGAGATTAAACATTTGGATTGCATCTTCAAGAATGGAGGTCACGTATGGCAAATATCATCACTCAGCGAACAATCCGAATATGGTTAAATGTTATTGAATAATTGTGTTTTCACTTGTTATTGTTTCTAAACGTTAACTAGTAGATATTTCAAGTGTAAAAAAGGAAGATGAACATTCGGATTACAGTTTCAAATGAGAGAGTCAATTGTGGCAGGCGGCATCATTACACACTGAATATCGGCTACCTACCATGACAAAAGATTGACCCACCATGAACGAATGTCTGAAACACAAACGCTCCACAATTTGACATACAGCTCATAATGAAACATCCTGCTCTTCAATGGGACGCTCCAATCTATAACAGATATTTCATAGTGGGTAGATATTCAAATGTGCTCAACAGTCAAAACGAAGTTATGAGACTCTAATAGATGAATTTTCACAACAGTCATCATCTTCATCAACTATAAATAAGAGAGCATTCAAAGTTGATGAAAAACAGCGAATAGAGCGACAACGCCAACCCGCAAAAATAATGAGTCATCCACTCTGACCCAACCATTCTCTGTTCTTATCTATTTTCTATATCATGTATATTTGAAAGAAAGTTAGTTGTATTGTACTTCAGTGATCATTTTATCCACTCTGTGAGAGAGTCTGTAAACATTTTCATCTGTATTTCTAAATTGATCTCAAGGTAGAGAGACCTTGAGTGAGTTGATTTTTTTACCGGGAAAGCTGTAGAGAGAATTGTCAGTAAGACTTTCTGCTCGTAAGACTTACAAGGTGCAAGCAGTAGAGAACGTTGCTGCTCGTAAGACTTACAGGGGTGTAAGCAGGAGAGAACATTGCTGCTCATAAGACTTGCACGGGTAAGCAGGAGAGGAAGATCTTCGGGAATACTCTGCTCGTAAGACTTGCCGTAAGGGGGAGTATCTTAGAGAGAGATTTGTAAAAGGCTTCACAAGTGCCCGGCTAAACTTGTGGGTTTGTAAAGGTTTTTCTTGTGCCCGGATTAAACAAGAAGATAGTGGATTTGAAAATCTCAGGAGGAGCCTGGGACTGGACGTAGGCCATCATAGATTGGACCGAACCAGGATAAATCATAGTTTGCATGTTCTCTTCCCTAAGCTCTTATATTTCCAACATATATTATCTAACTGATTTATGATTCATTAGTTTCATACTTACCGCTCTCGTTAAGACGAAAAGTTTTCCAAAGTTCTTAAGTTTTTATCTTACACCCAATTCACCCCCTCTTAAGTGTCAGCTAGTTCTAACAAATTTATGTCATTGTGAAAATCAATTTATGTCATTCTAAAAATTGATTTATGTCATCGTCTCTGTTTTATCACCTGTCTCTATTTTATGTTACTTACAAGGTTTATCACTTAAAGAAGTGGTAAATCAATTTACAATATAGGTAAATCAATTTATGTCATTTCAACAATAATGATAAATTGATTTATGTCATTGTGTAAATTGATTTATGTCATTGTGACAATAATGATAAATCGATTTACGAAATAGGCAAATCGATTCATGTTAGTACGACAACAATGACAAATCGATTTATGTCATTGTCTCTGTTTTATGTCTGTTACAAGGTTTATTACTTAAAGAAGTGGTAAATCAATTTACGATATAGGCAAATCAATTTATGTCATTATGACAACAATGATAAATCGATTTACGATATAGGAAAATCGATTTATGTCATTGTGAAAATCGCTTTATGTCATTATGATAACAATGATAAATCGATTTATGTCATTGTGAAAATTGATTTATCACTTAAGTTTTATATCCATAAGTGCACATCATATCTATTACCTTCAATTCCATATGTTTACAAGAGGTTGCCACTACATTCATTACAACAAGCTCCACCTGTTTCAACTACATTGATCTAACATAAAAACCCCTACATTTTAACAAAGCTAACATAACAAAATACTTGACATATAATTAAGAAAAGGCTTGACATGGTTGTTCCAAAACATTAAACATCTTGTCAAATTAAAGTTAAGTGGTCCTATATACAAAACTTCCTAATGTCTTCCTCTTTTTGTCGGTGCCTTTTGTCTACTGGTGGGAGAAACAAGATTTGTGTTCTTGTGTGCAAGAAGCCTTGAGGTTGTGATGGCAGGTTGTCCATTCCACATGAGACTAGAAGGTTAGAATGGAAGCTCAAAATGAGTTGTAGTTGTTTGTCTATCTCCTTGGTATTTGATAATTCAAGTTCCCTGTTTGGTTGGAGGTTGAGATTTACTCACCTTTCTCATTTCTCTCTCGTTTGGTATAGGGAACCGAGTCTCAACATCTGCATTGTGTTTTGAATTATCCCTAGTTGTGCCTTCACTAATGACCACTTCAGATGACATGCCAGGCTAGACAGTAGATTTGCAGAGAAAGTTATAAGAGGGTACTTAGTTTTCTTGAAAAAAAGAAATGAAAATAATTATGTATAACACTAACATTGTAGACAGTCCTCCCACTGTCCAAATCAACCCGCACTCTTTTTAGCATTCCACTTTGTCATTAACTTAATCCTAATCTCATCTATCATTCTAATAATAGGAAAATACCTAAAATTATCAATCCACACATTTAGGCTTTCACTACAATTATTGTCAACAATCCAAGATAAAATTGTTGTTCTAAAAAAGGCTCTAGACCACGAGTGTGGGGGATAACTTACAACAGACATTGCTGCATCTTCACTTAGTTCACCAAGGGCGGTCAGGTTATCATTGAACTTTTCTGGGTAAGTTCTCTAGGCACAAGAGAAGAAGGTTTTCTTCAATTGTCCTCTTTTCCATGTCTTGCTCTAGTGGGCATACACATGTCTTGCACATAGCCTATGTTCTGCTAGTGTAAAAACATCAGACATAGCAAGAAGAAGTCCCTAAATCAAAATAATTAGGTTGTAAGCATTATCATCTAGTGGAAGTGTAACCCCCTCTGTAATTATATCCAAAATACACGATTAAAATGAAATAGAGACCAATAATAATCAAAATTCATTTACATTCCCATCCTTAAGATAAGATTTTCACAAATTTCTTCAACAAACACTTTAACCTGGTCTCACATTCATATTTTAAATACAATTACTTCGTGAAGATAAACTACATTCATATAAATATTAGAGTTCACAACAATAATCCCGGCAATCCCTGGTTCATACCTTCACTAAAGATTCATAGGGGCACATACGCCCTTTACAATTTCTTAAATGGGGATTACACAATTCTTATTCCAAATACACATTCCAATCTATCATCCGAACATATACGTCTAAATATATATAATTATCCCAGCATATAACGATAACCAACTACTAAATCCAAATGCCCATAAGGGATTCTTGCCGCCCCTAGTCGCTTGCTCCTTCCTCGAGCCACCTATCATGTCTAAAATGTTGGTGGGGGAGGGTGAGATTCTAGAGAATCCCAGTAGGAAACAAATACCAATATGCATGCAAGATAAGTGTTTAATGCATGACATGCTTGCATCACAATAACTCGTGCTCACATAATGACATATCCGCATGCTCAATGTTTCAAAAATATACTCATGGGCATAACATAAATAGAAACAGAGCTTCAATCATTCATATATGTTTCACATAATCAAGCAAAGCAATAACATGCATCAATACACAAACACAAATGTCAATACATGCAAGAGAGGTAAGTTCCCTACACTTATTCTTCCACGTGTGCTCCAGCATAGCTTACTCACGATCAAACGAACATCGAACCATGATCAGGGTGAATATCGAACCCTATAAACCAAAACAAGGACATAGGGTTATTCACTATTCCAAATCCTTACTTGAATAACACTTATCGTTGGTTATCATTCACAACTTTTAAGTGGCTAATCAAAGCCTGAATACATGTCTAAAGGCTTGGGAAACACTTGAACAAATATCACCTTTTAAAAGTCCAAAATTCTGATTTTTGGGGGTTGGCCGTGGCCAAAAACAGGTCCGAAGCATTTGGGCCGCGGCCAATAAAAATCCTATTTCTTGGCTGAACTTCCAAAAATCATAACTAATTCTAGAAAACTCGAAATGAGTTGATTCCAAAGCCAAATGAAAGCTATTTAAGTCCTCTTTACTGGAAAAATATATACCATTACTAGAAATCATCACAAAATTCTATAATTACACAAAATCCACCACTGCCCCAAAACAGAGCCCAGTTTCCATCCCAAACTTTGGCAAAGCATAACTCTCAGTTCACAAAATGAAATGGCATGAATTATGTATCCATTTTGAAAGTTGTGATGTGAAATTTAAGACTAGAAAGTTTCAAGATTTTTCAACACCATTTGGTCATTCAAAACTTTCGTACAAACTGACTGCCCAGAACAAAGTTCACATTGACAGCATTTTCCAATTTTCTACCAAAGTGTCCAATGACTCTAAAATCATTAACCAAACTTATTCCCATACAATTTTCCACAAGGAACACAATGGCAACCACAAAAAGACCAAAATCACAACCTATCAATATGCCCTGTTTTGCCCAATACACAAAATCAACGCAAAGATGCCAAACTTTACATTTAAGTCTCAATATAATTCTATCAATTCAAAACACTAAACAAGGCACCATTTCCATGATAACAACATACCATACTCCCTAAGACCCTAAATCACGAAAATTAGGGTAAAATTTCTAGAAATTCAAGGTTTAACCAATGGCCACAAAACTTATATGAAAATGAAGCTTTCACTTACCTCAACAACTTTCCCAAAGAAGTTTTTTGGTTCTCCAACTTCTAGATTTCCTTGTGGCCACAAAACACCACCAATGGCAAATCTAAAACCATGAAAGTGAAGCTCTCAATTCAAGGAACAACTTTATAGAAGGGAGTTTTTCCATTAGAGATCATTTGCTCACCTTAATATCAAGCTTTTCACCTCTTCTTTGGCCTCCAATAGCTGTCGCATAAAGAGAGGGAAATGAGAGAGAGATGAGAGTGGAGAAGATGAAAGAAATGAGTGCGCTTCCTCACCTATACCAGCTGCCACCGAAAAAGAGGGAGGAAAGAGAGAGAAAAGCAATAAATAATTGCCATTTGACTCTTCCAATTACTCTCCCACCATCACATCTTGACAAGTGTTACCATTTCATTGGCTCTCATAAAGTAAGTAACTAATTAGTTACTCTAACCACTTCATTAGCCATTTTAATTTCACATCTCATATCCTCTTAATTAGTAATTAATCTCTTCCATTAATCACTAATTTAGAGCCATTCTTTCAATTTTTCACTAAGTATGGCATATTAATTAATATTGCCACATAATACATAATCAAATTCTTTTTTGTCTTTCATGCGCCATTTACCCCTATATTTAGCCCAATAATTATTTCATCACATAATTATGCTAAAATACAAGGTGTTGGGCATTCCTAATACTTAATCCGGATCTTAAATCCACATAATCATTCACAATAATTGTAATTATCCCTTAATCAAAATTTGGGGCATTACAGGAAGCATGATTACTAAGGAAACAAGCAGTCATCGGAATACATGTAATCATAAGCTTATGTCTAGTGTAATTCAATCAAGGTCACATAACAAACATCACTTAGCATTACTTTTGTTGTTTCATAGCTGTTGTTAGTAAAATGGGATCAATCTAGATAAGGTTTAGAATGAAAAATAATATAAATCATTATTTGTAAAAATCCTCATAACGGACATAAAACAGAGACAAGTGATAAATTTATTTTATTCTTGATAAATTGATTTATTATTGTTGTTGCAATAGGTTAAATCGATTTACTAAATCTGGCCAGAAACAGCCAAGTTTTCAAATGTGAACTAAATCCATTTACAACTTTGGTAAATCCATTTACAACTTTAGTATATTGATTTACCACTGACAAATTACTATGTATGCTTCAATTACATTTTACATGTCTGACATTATTGTGACACACTCCCTATCTTCAAGGTACAATGACTTTTTGAGCCATTCCATGAACCACTTTCAATTAACTGTGTTTTCCTTATGTGTAACCCCAAATGCTTAGGGATATATAGCATCATCAGCATCTAATCCAGTCATCATTAGCATGATTCCTTTGGTTTTCCCCTTCAAGAATGTTCCATCAACTCTAATTATGGGTCTACACCCTGCCTTCCACCCAATCTTCAACCACAAAATAAACAAAATTACCATTCACACAATCACAACAACCAAAAAGAAATAATAAACAAAATGTATTACCTTTGTAGCGTTGAAGTATACATAGAGTCTACTAAACACTCTCTTCCTATTCTCTAAGCCTACCTTGCTCAACTCCAGAGATACATTTGACCCAAGATTCGAATTCTTGATCTCATTACAATATGCTTCAAATTTGTTGAATTCATCTATATAGCTCCCCATCCATTTTCTTCATTATCATCTTCTTAGCTCTTTTGCACTTCCAATAGTTAACATGCAACATTATCTCATCCTTTAAGTCCTTCTTCATATAAAAAAATCTTGTACTATGGCCTCCCTTGTACTTTCTTCCTGAAATGTGTAGCTACCTACTTGAAAGAAGCCCTAAGGTTCTTGAAAACCCTACTGCATATTTGTTCCACGTGTAGGGTCTTTACAACCAGCCCTTCTCCTAATCCTTCCTTTGTGGCATAAAGAACAAATGGACACCCCTTTTGACACTTCACCCGAACTCTCATCTTGTCACTTTTTTCAAACTTTAACTTCACTCATTTCTAATGGCATAATTATTTATTGCTCCTTTCAATTTTGCCTTGTCCTTAAATGTTGTACCTAACATGGAAAAGTGCATGTCTTTTTGGATTCTATCTTCTTTTATTGGCTCACTAATATCATTTGGGCCCAAAGTGTCAAAAAAATCCTTATCCCAATCTTCACTGTCATCATCTTCTTCATCGACAGACAAGACATTATCACTTGAGCTATAATCTTCATCATCATTGTCTGAGTCTTCTCCCATATAATCTTCATCATCATTGTTTGAGCCTTCACTACCATTTTCCAGCCTATCATTTTCTCCTTTATCATGTTCTAACTTATTAATTCCAACACATGTCCCCTTACCAACCTTTCTCTTCCTCAAACCACCTCTTTCTTCTTGTAGTTCCTTCAGCTCATTCCTTCTCTCCCTTATTTCAGCTTTTACACTCTCTAAAAAGCATACTCTCTCTTTCCAATCCATTTCTTTGTCAACCAACTTGCCTTTACTATTTCCCTCTTCTGTAATAGACTCATTAATTGTCTTATTCCCACCCCGTAACCTGCTCTTTAAGTCCTCTGTCTCTTTTATCCGACTATTATACTCACTCATTAAACTCTGCAAAGACAACCAACTGTTCGGCCCACCGCTGGGACCACTGTGGGGACCACCCATCCCCTTATCTGACTCCATTTAACCCTAAACCCCAATTAATTAAACAAATATCAAAACTTTAACAAGTATATCAAACCTAATCA
The DNA here is from genome assembly GCA_963210345.1 of Inga oerstediana. Classification (NCBI taxonomy): domain Eukaryota; kingdom Viridiplantae; phylum Streptophyta; class Magnoliopsida; order Fabales; family Fabaceae; genus Inga; species Inga oerstediana. The sequence continues at coordinate 71,540,567 of OY723401.1, forward strand.
TACATGCATTCCGATTAAACCAAAAACAACCATACATTTCTTACTGTCCTTGATTAAATAATTGATTCCTTACCTCACTTAAAAGGATGAATCTCTGCTCTGTTGGCTTCTTCACTCAGACATACAACCCTCACAAATCACATGCACCCCATTATCTCTACCCTAGCCCGCTCCTTCGCTTCGTCTTTTCCTTTTGGCACCGAATCTTTCCCTTTTTCCCTTTTCCTACCATACCGGCCTTTTCCTCACACATCACCAGCCACTACACTTAGTAGATGCCATTGCCTCCCAACTTTGCATTTTACAGTGACAAATTGGATCTTAATGGAAAACATTAAGTTTTCATCTGGGTTTGTTTAATTTGCCCTGTTTTTAATACTTCCGGGGCATTTTTGGCCCACCGATAACTTCCAGGTACCCCATACCTTTCAGCTAATACTTCCGGGGTATTTAAGGCCCTTAACCCAATTTCTTTTACTATTTTGTACAAAGAATGTTGTAGGTTTATTACTTATCAGGGGATTAATTAGTGTCTGTTCAATATCATTGCTAAATCTTAATTAGATGGAATGCCAACCCATCGAATTCAATGCTTTGGATTTGCCTTCTAACATGAGGGATTTGTATTTGTCTCCAACTATAACATATTTTTTCATGACTCTCAATTGAAATCAAAGCTCAAAGAGTATAGTAAAAATTGATAGTGTTATTTTTTTTTTCCCAATAAGATTATTAAATGTAGTTTATGTCCGTTTGCCTTTATGAAATCCCTTTTTTTGGGCTTTCTCTTGTTGGGTATGTCAATGTTTTGTTCAACTGTTTTCTTGTCTTATGCAAACCAAGAGAACCAAGAAGGTCGATACTGTTGGTACATACGCTATGTCAAAATTTCTTTTGTTGTTATGGTTATCAATATTTCTGGTTCTTGTATTTTATTAAAATTAGGCTCTCAGCTATCACTAAAAAAACTATCAATTTCCAACAGAACATTATTTCGTCACTAATTTCATCTAAAAATTGTCAGAAATACTATTGAAAATTTTCCAATATAATTTCCTTAGGAATTTCTACGACGAAAATTCTATCGGAAATTTTTTAGAGATGTTATTTGTTGGAATTTCCGTCAAAAAGTTACATTTTCAATGGACTTGTTTTGTTGCAAATTCTTGACAAAATTTCCGTCAGAAAAAAACACAAGCCTTTTCTGACAGATATCCCATCTAATACCGTTAGAAATTTCTAATGAAATAATATCGTCAGAAATTCCGTTTGAAATGTGTATTAATTTATTTTTTTTTACATTTTTTATTATGATTTTTGAAATTAATCATAAATTTGTTATTATATATTAATTATTTTATTATTGAAATACATTATATTAATAATTTAATATTCTTATAATTTTAAGGTAAATATTATAGTAATAAATGAAAAAAAAAATATTAGATGAAATAAGAAATAGTTGGAAGAAATATTTTGGGTTAATATAAACTTTAGTCCCTGAAGTTTGGCTGAGTTTGGGTTTTGGTCCCTGTAGTTTGGACCGTTTAGGCCATTGGTCCCTGAAGATTTAAAAGGACTTGCTCATGGTTAAAATACCGTTAAATCGTCCTACGTGGCTCTAACACCGTCAAAAGAGCTGATGTGTCATGCCTAGTAGACAGGTGATGTGGCAATTATAATATATTATAATATATTGTTTTATAAAAAAAAAACACAACAGCCCCCCAAAGAAAAACAAACCAAAACGAAACGCAACATCCAACTGAAACATAAAACTCGACACGGTGAAAGGAGAAATCGAGAAAGGAAAGGGGGAAGGGCTACGGCAAGCTTCCAAGAGGCCGGCTGTCTATTGCGAGACCAAAGAAAAGGGGGAACGGGTTGGGTGAGGTTGGAGGAAGTTGAACGAAGGTGGTCGTCTGTTGCGGTGCGACGGAGTGTGCGATTGTGTGTGGCAGTGATGCCTTCTTCTAGTCGGTCGTCTGGTTCAAACAGGAAGGGAAGAACAGCGGGTGAAACGTGCAGATGTGGGGATGAAGTTGTGGTTCTCACTTCATGGACAGAGCAAAACTATGGTAGGAGGTTTGTTAAGTGTCCAAATTTTAAGATTAGTGGATGAGGTGTGAACTCCTAATTCGAATCTACAGTAAAAAAAGCAGCAATCTTTTAATAAAATTTGATATATTCTGCCAAAGTCAAAATGCTGATGCTTAATTGTAATTATTCGGATATTTCATTGAACACAGAGTGCTTGAAATGTTTGGTCTTGTATAAAAATCAATATGTTAGACCTCTCTGTATTTATTTCTCATACTTATTATGAGTAATTTTTCTTTGAAAATTTTGATTACCAAAGTTGATATATCTTACATTGAAATGATTGTTGTCATCCGACCCATTTACCATAAGGAGGGCATAATCTGGTGAAAGGATTGTAAGAAGTTCGTCAACAAGTATTCAACTTATAGATTTTCCTTGTTTCCAAAAAATGGCCATGATTATGCCCTTGGCTTTTGGCTTGTTTTAGTGCCTGCTGTCATTTACCTTGTAAGAAGTTTTGATATTCTGATGCTTTTGGCTTCTTTTGGTGCCTGCTTTCATTTACCTTATAGGAAGTTCTGATATTCTGGTGCTTTTGGCTTGTTTTCGTGCCTGCTGTCATTTACCTTGTAAGAAGTTCTGATATTCTGGTGCTTTTGGATGGTTTTCGTGCCTGCTGTCATTTACCAGCACAACAGCACTTTGTATTTGAATGGTTTTCTAAGAAAACATGGTGATGCATCTTGATCCTAGGATATGAAGATATCATCATGCATTAAGTTTTTTTGTCTCAAGTGATAATGGCAACTTTGTTTATTTCAGATGCTTTGTTTATTTCATATGCTTTCACAATGGTCATTGCAAGTTTTCAATTGTTAGATGAGGCACACTAATATTCGCTGATGAGCATGATGGCATTTAGTATAGTATTAAATATTCCAGTAAATCATGTTTGGTTCTTAAGTTTGCAATGGCACAGTCTATGAATTTATTATGAGTCCTCTAATTTTTTTGTGCTTCACAGACACGTTGGGGATGCAACTACTTTGATTGGATTGATGGACCAATCCAGAATCCAATTGTAGAGGAGCTAAAGAAGATGAAGAAAGACAATATTGAATTGAGAAGGAGGTTGAAGTTTGTGAAAGGGATCTTATTTGTAGTGGCCTTTGTGAATGTTTGTTTGATATGGAAAGTTATAATTTTCAATGTATAAAGTTTGTTTATGTAATGGCCTTTGTAGAAGACCACTTCTTTTTGCTGATTGGCTGAAGGCTATGTAATGGCTAAGTTATGTTTGACATTGTAAACCTTAATGACAGCTAATCGATATTTTCACCTCTAATATTCTGCACATCTATCAGCAATCGTGACTTCTGTGCAGACTGCAATAATGTGGTGCCTTCCTTTTGCTGTAATGTTGAACTAAATGTAGAATCTCCAATTGCTTTTGATCCTAGGAGGTTATTTAGATGTGTGTTGCATATTTTTGGTTGCTTGCAAAAATGCCTTACACTTTACACTGCACATCTATCAGCAATCGTGACTTCTGTGCAGTTGCATTTGTTGTGAATATATGTAATATCTGAATCCTTAAACATATTTTGGGTATCTTTTGATTAATAAATATTTTCAATCTGGTATTTTGTCAGTTTAAGATGAAAACGCCCTAAAGAAACATGTTTAAGATGAAAACGCCCTAAAGAAACATGTTTAAGATTAATAAATTATAGAAACCTTTTTTGACAAAATATAGTACTGCATATAAGCTTAAATTGTAAATCATGAATAATGTATTTCTAAATTAGGAAATTCAATTGTAAATCATGGATAATGTATTTCTAAATTGGGAAATTTAATTGTAAATCATATGCAATTCACTTGTAAATTATGAAAAGGTAGTAAATTTTTTTTTTGTCCATGAGCTTGAACTCCAAACAAAAGTCACAGCATCAAAAGCAATTGCATATACAGAGATCATTACAAGCCACAATTTTCATAGGTGCTGTGGTACTCCAAACAAAAGTTGCAAATTATACCAAAAGCTTTTGCTCTTACAAATGCAAGTAATAATTATACCAAATGCTTATACAAAAGTTTCAAATTTGACTGCCTCCCGGAGGAGTTGCATTGATTGACTCTTGTGTGGAAGAATGTTGAATGACTTGTTGTCCCGGACGTCTTTTGTTCACCTTTTGTTGCTTGCTTGAAGTAGCATTACTAGTCATTGGTTCCTTGTAAGACCTTCAGTTGTGTCCTTGCTTATGACAGTTGGAACATGTGACAAGTGTATTTGCTCTTTTCTCCTTCAAAGTTCCCTTTATGTCCTCATCTACTCCTCTTTTCCTTTTCTTTTATGGTCGACCTGGACGTTTGTGAAATGCTGGAGGATCAAGTGCTTGACCATCATCTTTCTCCCACATCTTCAACTCATAGAAGTGTGACTTTGTCCAACATGTCGGAGGAATTGCTAATAAATACTCATATGCTCCGGTTGAAACAGCCTTCAACTCATTCATCCGTTCTTTCCATTCACTCTTAACGGTTGCCTTTGCAGCACGAAGAATTAAGTCACGAACCACAACTCCTCCTCCAAATTTGGCTTTGATATTTGCATATAAATGCCGAATGCAAAATCTATGTCCGGCACCTTCAAGTAGCTCTTCAAATGTAGGAACAAGACCCTACATGTAATGAAACACATGCTACTGATTAAAATTATTTTTTATGCATATAATGGGAGAATAAATTATACAGAGAGCATTAAATGGCGAATGACAATGGTTATATTAAATGCATTAAACAATATTGCTCCTACTGTCATTGCATGAAACAAGATTGCATTAAATGGCGAATAATTATATTAAATGCATTAAACAATATTGCTCCTACTGTCATTGCTGTCAGTGGCCTGCTGATATTTCAAATACTATTTCATATGCATTAAACGTCGACAATGGTCATTGCTGTCAGCAGGCCAAAATTTTGCTATCATTATTACAATTGTGATACATCTTGTCTCAAATACTAAACAGAGACCAGAAAAATTGAGTTAAATGGATAAAAACTGAAAGTAACATGAAATTTCCCTTCAAACTGAACCTTAAAACTGAAAGTAACAGTGATTGTGCCAATGTCAGTAAATAAATTTAGCAAAAACTGAACCTCAAAAAATATTATATTATACCTTTTGCCGGTCAGATATAAACACCCATCTTCTTTCTCTCATTGTGCCAATGTCAGTAAATAAATTTAGTAAAAACCATGTCCAAGAGTCTCTGTTCTCTCCCTCAACAACAGCCCAAGCTAATGGAAAGTACTGGTCATTAGCATCACGGCCCACTGCCACCAGTAGTATTGCCCCCTACGGCCCCTTCAAAAAACACCCATCCAACCCAATAATAGGTCTACATCCAGCTAAGAAACCTTGGTTCACAGCACCAATACACTCATAGAGTCTTCTAAATATAGGAGGAAGATCTATATATGGTTGATTAGTAACCAATACAAAGCTGGTGTCAGGGTTACACTTTCTCACTTCATTGCAATAATCTCTTAACTTATGATATTGCTCCTTATAATCACCCTCAATCATTGCCTTCGCTCTTTTCCTTGCCTTGTATGCCTTCCACACAGAGACATCAACCATGTAGTGCTCCCTTACTGCTGCAATTACATCTGCCAACTTCAAGTTCTTGTTGATCCTCATAATGTTAACTATTTTCTCTGAAATCCACTTGTACGAAGCATTCTTCCCCTTTATCGACACCCCACATGTGTGTTTTGAGTGAAGTGTCTTCAACCTATATGTTAGGTCACCACCACTTCCTTTACTTACAAATGCTAACCATTTGCATTCCTTATGTGCACACTGTACTCTGCATCTAACCTTATCATTCTTTATGAACTTTATTTCATACCCATTTAGCAATGCATGCTCTCTGACTGCACATTTAAATTGTTGAAGTGAAGTGAACTCTATCCCCAATTCAAATTCAAACTCTTTGCACATCTCTGAGGGGTTATATCTAGGGTGTTTTTCTGCAACTACTATCTCATCCTCATCATCACACATTCCGTCAACTTCCTCAATCTCCTCAGATTCATAATCAGACAACAAAGCTAACATATCCTCCTCTCTCACCTCAACCATCGCTCTTTGCTCTTCTTCCTCAGGCTGCACTCTTATTGATTGTAAACTACCAACAACTTCATCTAAAATATCACCTACACCAACATCAACATACTGCCTAAAATTGTCGGCATCTACATTTTCTTCATCACTATCCTCAAACTCCGATAGCCAATCCACTGAGCCTTTATCACTCTCATCCACCGTACTACTATCACTGCTATCTTTTTGTAAATCCATAGTTCACCTATGAAAAACATAAAAACTTATAAAAGTAATGAAAAACAGAGCAAACGAAAAACAGAGCACACATTTTGCAGAAAAAAACTACTATACTAATATATATCAGCAGAAGTATAAACGTTCCTCCCTCCCGTTAGTGAATAAATCAAACCAAACGACCAAATACTTCAAACCAAACGATAAATCATACAAAAATTTCTCCTTCCCATTCATCTATTTCACCACTCGACTGCTTACTATCAGAGCAACTTGGGTTTTGCAACGCCATCGGTACCAAGAACAAGAAGCTCCTTACCTTTCAAACACGAGAATGACGACGACACTCAAGCTGTGCCCTTGACTCCACCGTCGACGACAGCGATCACCCATCCTGCGACGGCCATGTTGGACTTCGCCGGTTGTGGGTCCGCTTTAACCTAAAGCTTCCCCTTTTCGTTGACAGTTGAGCAACTCGATTCAGTTGGATGCTGCATTTCGTTTCGGTTTGTTTTGCTTTGGGGGGCTGCTGTGTTTTTTTTTCTAAAACAATATATTATAATATATTATAATTGCCACATCACCTATCTACTAGGCATGACACATCAGCTCTTTTGACGGTGTTAGAACCACGTAGGACGATTTAACGGTGTTTAAACCATGAGCAAATCCTTTTAAATCTTCAGGGACCAACGGCCTAAACGGTCCAAACTACAGGGACCAAAACCCAAACTCAACCAAAGGACTAAAGTTTATATTGAAACAAGAGTCTGAACCAAAAGGAGCCCTAAACCCACAAGAGATTGGGACAAGAGATGTCACTATCGATCTCAACCAGCGTGCGTCTTCTCCGGCGCTGCTTCGATCGGCTTCTCCTTCATCTTCACCAGGTAAGTCCGTCCTCTTTTCTTCTTCCCTTCCACTCCATCTGGAGCTATGGAATTCAAGGGTTGTTGTGTCTTCTTTTTGTTTTTGGAACCATTTGGTGCAAGAGCTAATTATTCTATGTTGTTGTTGGCGTGTTACAAATTTGCAGAGAATACGATCAGATTGCTTATGCTTTTTATATTCTTTTCGCTGATGTTCAGTTATAGTGGAAGATGTCGACTATAGCCACTGTATTATCCTTGTATGATATTGGAACAATTCCTCATTTAATTAGAGGGACATTTTCCTCTGGGTACGATGTTCTTTATGCTGACCCTGTTTGTTGGAGTATCAATGATTCTAGATGTTAAATTCTCCCACATTTCATAGCATTATATGATTCTCTGGCGGACTGGATTGCTTTCAGAACCAATGCCAGATGGTTTTTATTCAGTCATTCCTGTGAGGATCTATTCATATATTTTCTTCTTGGTGTATGATATTTGGTTCCTTTTTGCCAGCATTTCCTGTGTTTATTTTTTCCTTTTTTGCGTATGATTGTTGCTGGAAGTAATACATGCAGATAATATTTAATAATGTTGCAATGGTGTTTTGCACTTGATAGCCTTTCCTTTCCTTTTCTTTGTCTCACAATCTTGCTTGCTGGTTTTGATGAAATTTATTTCAAAAGTGCTGTCTACAGAACTCTTATTGTTAGTTTTTATTTTTTTGCTTTCTTTGCAGTTTTCAATCTTTTGAATAAATTTCTGGCATGAAGCATCTTGACTGTTCATGTTTTAAAATTCTAAATAAACATGCTTGCAGTTCGCTTGCTTTTTTAATACTTGTATAAACCTGTTTCACTATGGTTATAAATATGACAACTTCGATGGATAATGTATTGTCGATTTCCACAAGTATGATTTCATTTTTGCAAGCTGTGTAATTGCAATTGCATGATTTGCAACTTGAATTGTGTGATTCAAGTTGATTTGTCTTTCTGTCAATATGGATTGCTGGAATATAGAAATGATGCTGGAAGTCTGGAACACTGCAATGTGAGTTGAAAATCAGGAATTATGACCATGGGCCTGATATGAAATTCTAGTAATTTTTCTTCTGTTAAAAAAATACTGGAGTGCAGAACAATGTTGTGGTAAAGTTTTGACATATATCAATTATAATAGAAGTAATCCTCATATTGCTTCTTCCTACAATATGTTATCTTTATGAATTAATCCAGCTTGGATAAGCCTTTTTCTTAAAACCTAACTGCTCGTCATTTTTCCTTTAAAGTTTTGACATATATCAATTATCAGATATTTTTTTATGCATGATATATTTGAAGCTGCTAATTATTATCGAGTTAAATTTTCTCTGAACATTTGTGGCAGTAGTATTTAGTTTATCTAATTGTGATATATATGAGTCACACACAGCATATGTAATGCTTGTTTATTGTACTTCTTACACAGTATTTACATAGGATTCCCCTTTCTTAGAATAGAAGTCCCAGAAAATCGAAGATGGATGTATAATAGAAGCAATTGGAGTGCTAAATAGATGATTGAAGGGAGGACATTGGAGAAAGAATATGTTTTAAATGGAGGTTAGTATGGTTGAAGTTGCTACTAGAAGGATTAAATGAGATGTTAGAATATCTGCGCTTACTGTGTAGAAGTCTAAATAGGAGTGGCTAGCTAACTTCGTCAGGGACCCAATGTGTCTGTAATTGTTAATTCCGTTATGTACAACTGATATCCCAAGCCTACTAATGGTTAACACTTATCATAATTCATGGTTAGGGATCAATAAGACATGAAGACACAGTCAGGTTAGTAGATATTTACACTTTGATAGGGTCACTTTAAAACATACATCCAAGAGGAAGAAACAGGCAAAAGGAACATATGCTTTTTAACGGTTAAGGGCTTGACTTCAATCTTATTCCTGTTTTTGTGTAGCGGCAGGCCTACCACACTTTAGTAGTACTTTAGACCTGTAATATGTCCTAGGTTGCTTTGGGTCATGTGCTGACCACTTTGTTTGCCTATTTAGCAGTGTAAGAGGCATGCCTTATTATGTAGAGAGTGAATGGTGATGAGAGTGCTAGTCTCCCAAATGCTAGGTCTTTTGTTGTAATTGCTGTTTGAATATCAAATTCTAACTTCCTTCTCCCGCTTAGGAGGAAGGGTTGCTTTATTATCAATCAGAATCATGAATTTTTTGATTAATTTTTTTATTCAGATTAGATAAGGGGGTTTATCATTTAGCTTGCATGCTTTCTTTTTATCTAGAATTTCATCAAAAAAATATTGATCTAAATGAAGAGCATTAAAGCTTCATTAAGATATTGGGGCCAAAAACACTGATTTATTGTTAAAAATACGTTTTCACTTTTCACGGAAATATAAACTGAGTTATGAGTTCTCTTCTTCTCAGTCAACAGCTAAAAGTGTAGTTATATGGCTTTGATTTTTAGCCTCTGATTTCTTTTACTTTCTTTTGATAGATTTCCAAGTTGAGAATTATAAGGCAGATGTTAATGGATCCCAACATGCCACATCTTCCTGAAGAAATCATCCTAAATATTCTCAAACGACATCCGGTGAGAGCCCTAATCAGATTTCAATGTGTCTGCAAACATTGGAAAAATCTCATCAAGTCCCCATCTTCAACTTTCATCACTGAAAACCTCCGTCACTCCACTCATCAAAACCCTTCACTTTTTCTTTGGAAACGTAACATACAGAATAGAAATATGGTCCTTTGCAATTAAGTTTGATTGATTGTGAGATGCATGTCCGTGAAGTTCAAAACCCACCTTTACTCACTTATGAATCGGAGGCTTGGATCGTTGGTTCCTGCAATGGCTTGGTCTGTGTTGGAATCAATAAGGATGACATATCTGACTTTTTATTGTGGAATCCTGTTATTGGAGAGGTCAGACAAATCCATAGAACAAAAGATTGCAAACTTACTGATTCGGATCCCACCGGATTTGGTTTCAGTGCAATTGTTAATGATTATACAATAGTGCAAGCATATGGTCATCTGATAATTGATCCGATTGAAGCATATTCGTTAAGCACAGGTTTATGGAAGGAAGTAGAATTTGGAAGTTTAGAGGGTGCAAAGGCTTTATTAGGTGATTCTGTCACTGCCAATGGATGTATCTTTTGGGAGGGTCTAAAGTTAGAGGAAGAAGAGGTCGAAGATGATAGCTATTTTATAGTTTCATTTGACATAGCCAAGGAAGTGTTTACATTAATATTAGGGCCTCCCCAATTGCATAATTCAAGTTCTGACTTTACTTTGTCTGTGCATGACGATAAGCTTGCTATACTTTCTCACTCTAAAGAATATTTATATTCTTTGATCGATTTGTGGGTGTTAGAGGAGGGTATAGGTTCATCTATGGAGAGATGGAGTTGGACTAAAACATATACCTGCCCTTCCACGGTCCATTTTCCTCTTACCATTTGGAGGAATGATATTGTCTGCGGTTTGTTTCCAAATGAAAGTGATGGCGAACGTGTGAATGATAATGTAATAGATTGTCAATTTTTTGTCAATATCATTACCAATGAAGGTAAGATGTTTGCTATCCCTGGAGGCCCCTAGTTGAATGTTATCATTCATGTGGACAGTCTTGTACCGGTTGGCAACATTCCCTTTGAAGAACCTTGATTATCAACGTTAATTATTACAATGCAAATTTACTTTTATTTAAACATTTTGATGGAAATTAATCTGTCATTTTTTATTAAAGATACCATTTAGATATCTTATGTAATATCAGGTTGCTCACATCTACCACTATGCACAAGAAAATTGTACTCCTCCCTCCCGCCCCCCAAATGATTTTGCTAATTGCAACCAGCTTCAATGGCTTGACTTTCATCTGTTAGGGTTTTAATTTGCAATTTACAGTCATAAATGTAACTCTTGTTAGAAGATTGTTGGGTGGTTCCAGGAATATTTGTGATCCATGTTGTTTTTAACTGTCAAAATTACACTAAACTTTTAGTTGTCACTTAGAACCAAAGAACAACGCAGAAATTAAAGAAGGGATAAAGCAACTATCGACATTAATTGCAACACTTTGTCCACATAAATTTGTCTCGTAGGTGGTGTATTCTTTTATAATCTAAGATCTGCTAGGTCTTGAAGCCAGGTGAGGCATAAGTTTGATGATACTCATGTATCAAGCTTAGGTTTCTTATTTGCAAAGTTCATGTGTGTGTCTCTTTTATTCTTGTGACCATGAATTCATAACGAAGATCCCTTGTAAATAGCAAACTAGTAACACACAGTTTTGAAAAGTTTGACTCTTGACTTCGTAGAGTTTTTTTTTTTTTTTTAGCTTGATGTTTTTATGGTATACAACTGACTATATGATTATGAATACTTGTCGGCATAATAGGGTATTGATCCATTATATTGTGTATACTAATATATCCTACAATATGAAATACATCCTAAGATGACTTTTTTTTCCCCGAGAGTTAAGGAAGCAAAGTAAAATATTTATTCATAATATTTGTTGTGTATTATTGGATTATATATCGGTTTATATGTCAGACAAGTTAATTTAGAGAAAAATGGTAAATATAAATATTTTAATCTAACTTATTTAGTTTATTTGATCTCTCTAATAAAAGTCAACTGACTCTTATAGTAAGCTGCCTCTTATAGTAAGGAGCTAGCTTCTAATTTTAAAATTATTCAAGAAAGCCGTTATGATGGGGACACGATTATGGAATTTTTATCAACTTTATTCTATTCTCTACAAATTTTCGGAGTTGCAATTTGCAAACACGGTTCCTGAAAAATGGTGCTCATTAATGGTGATGTTTGTGACGCAAAGGGTTCTTGCAATTCATTGACAAAGTAATTCAGAGGGCACCCAATTAATTAAAAAAGATAGTTGAAGCAAGGTAAAGTACCCTAAATATAGGAGTGATATAACTAATTTATAAAGATTAAAAAAAAGGATAAGGTGTATTCAACATCTGAAGTATTTCTTTCATGCGCATCTAGGATTATAAAGTATATTGTGATGTACCTAGCACTTGAAGTGATTTCTTAGGTGTGTCTATCATTCAACACCCTAAATTACCTATTATTTTTTGTATATCCAACATCCTACATTGTTCAGTGCAAAATTGCACAAAAAAGTACTTCAGGGTGATGAACACACCTGAAAAATACTTAAAGGGTATTGGTTATACCATAAAATACTTTAAGGTATTGAATGCACCTAGAACAAATATTTTAGAGTGTTGAATGTACCTTAACCTAAAGTATCCATTTCTTTTTATTAAAAACTACTCTAGCCCTTAATATAAGAATTAATTGTGATAGGATTTAGTCTTAAATATAAGATCCAATCCACTTTGTATCCCTAATTGAAACTGTAAATCATATAACTAAATTAATTCAAGTTTCTAGGTAAGCATACCTAAATTTTTGTCTTGTTTTACATATGTGAAGAGATATGTAAAGGTTGAAGAAAAAATTTTCTTAGCTGAATATTAATCAGATGGAGAGTTACGAAATTTTTATATAAATAGCTGATAAAATTAATTTCACAAGCTCTGAAAATGAAATCCAAAAGTATAGAATTATAGCCGTAATCTTCCTTTATGTAGATTCTATGTTATAAAATTAGAATTAAAATACACTCTCTCTGGTCCTTTTTATAAACAACTGTTATCCTCATTGAGCAAAACAAACTTATGGTTAAGATTAGTTAAAACCAATTAATGTGTCAAAAATATCATGTTTCTTTCAAATATGCCCCTATTTATGAAATGAGCATAAGAGAGAGAATGAGTAACAAATATGAGAGAGTATGAGTATAAAATATGATAGAGAATGAGTAATAAATGATTAAATAATAGAGAATTAGTGGTGAGTGGGAGATAATTAATATAAATATATGTATTTAATAGGGTTAAAAAAGAAAAAAAAAAGTAGTTTAAATTTTGAGACACAAGGAGAAAATTTCTTACAAAAAGGACCAACACCAAGAGAGAAAGTTGTTTATAAAAAAGACCGGGGAGAGTAATTTGACTAAAGATAATAATGGTAGGGAATCATGAATTCGTGGTTGATATATAAAAAAAAAGTACAATATTTTTAAATAAGGAGTTCATTTTATTAATAACATATGAACAATTTTTTTTAAAAAAAAAACTTATAATATATGTCACCATAAAAAATACGTATTTTTTAATAAATATATTAGTTATAAATTTGACTATATTGGTTTGAATGGTCGGGTCAAGAAATCAATCATTCTAAGTCTACTGTTATTTTTAGCCTAAATGTTTCTCATGATTTTAAATTGCATTTATCTCATCTTATGAACATTTATTTTTCTGCCAAGCTTAGGAAATATTTGAGAACTTGGATTGACCTAGCTAGGCCGTGATAAAGCACTTATATATAATCATATCCTTGAAACAATTGATAGAAGGACTTCTACATGGAAAGCTCACCTGCTTTCTCAAGCCTCTTGGATACAATTGATCAAATCTGTTCTCTTTGCTTTGGATCTTCATATTATGTCTTGTGAGTATCCATGCCAAACATGTTTGTGATGCTATTGACTCTCAGTGCTTAAATTTCTATTGGGGAAATCTTGGAGACAAGGAAAAAAATGCATCTTGTTAGAAAAGAACAACTCTTCTTACCAATTGAAGAAGTCGACTAGCTTATTTGGTTAACAAATCTCTTGCATGTAATATGAAGGCTAAATATTCAAATTTGTTGCAAGCTCCTACCCTTAAAAGGCCATATAACTCTTCATGGATTTGGAAAGGGATATTGAATCATGTAGATCTAATAACTAATCATCTTCAATAGATTGTTGGAACAGGGTCTTCTATATCTCTACACCACTCGTTGCGGCGGCCCATGCACTTTGAATCGGCAAATACTAGTCATACCAAACAGTTGCTGATTTCCTCTTGCATACCCCTTTTGGTTATAATTCTATTCAATGTTATAGATAGTTGGTTAGATCTTTATTGCTTGTTTGAAAATTGCTTCATAATTAGCCTTGCCTTCATGATGTGATACACTCCATTCTTATCATCTAAATGGGTTTGGGAAATGTATGTTTGGCTACCAAGAAGAGGAATAACTGTTGCATTTATCTTGGGGCTTGTCCCTGCTGTTAGAGCCATCTGGTTTGAATGTTTCCATCTTACAATGGAAAACAATGAATTTTTTGAGTTTTCAACAATGCATGGCTTGAGGATATACACCTTGTTACAACTAAATAATCAGGATGCACGATGCATTCTTTTCCAAATGAAATGTTGCATAGGTTGTCCCAGAAAACATATCCATTGATGGCAGAAGGGAATTTGCCCATATTTGTATCAATGCAAAAAAAAAAAAAAGAAAAAAAAAAGAAAAAGAAAATGTCCATCTAGATGAAGGGAAAGTTTTTGGCTAATTCGTAATTTAGCATTTATATGTGAAGTTTTGTATGATAGAATAGCTATGAATACACACTAAAGTAACTAATAAATTTTGGCCAAACAACATAATTTTTAATAAATAACTAATTTTTTAACCTATCTAAATTAATTAAGTAGATATTATATTAAAGACATGAGCTAGTATCACTTTTCATGTACAGCTGCTTTGTACAGCTAATATCTGCAACGCCATGGAAATAAAATACTGACTCATGCGTGTTCCCTTTATTTTATTTTTTTTTTTGTGAAAATCACCCCTAGGTCTTAAGGAACAAACATAATAATAGAAAAGTCTTTTGAAAAAGTCAAATAGCAGAAAAGTCCCTAAGGACTTTTCTGTGATTATTTCCTAAAGTCAAATGACAAATATGCCACCAAGAATTTAAAACATTCTATTATTTCTCTCTCTCCTTTGTTCTGCTATGCTTCTACGTCTTCCTTCCTTCGAGTCCTAGCGTTAGTGCGTCGTCTGTCACTCCTCCAAGTCCCAGCGTTGGTGCGTTCGTCCGTCGCTCATTCGCTGCCCAAGCCTCTGTTGTGATGTGGCAGAGGTAGAATGCGAACTAATTTTTTTTTCCTATGTGTATGTTGGCTAGATTGAGATTGAGGGGTTAGTCAAAAGTTAGAGCTTGGGCTCAATAGTGGACTAAGTGGTAGGAGGTAGATAAGTAATGCTAAGATTTTTGCTAAAAATATGATCTTGACAATTGAAGTTGAGGTTTTAGTGTGGTTGGGTTGTGTGAATGTTATAGTGCTCTGTTTTTGGGAAAGGTTATAGAGGGAGTGCTGTGTTTTAATTTAAGTGGGAATGGTTGAATGTGATGGTGGTGATATGAAAAAAAAAGTGTTGTTAATTCGTGCACTTGTAGTTGTTAATACAGAACATGTACTCTATTTTTGGGCAAGGTAACAGAGGGATGATTTTGTTTTAAGGGGGAATAATTGAAAGTGATTGTGGTTTCTTTGATTACAAAATTAAATGCTGATATGATATTAAAAAAATGTTGTTAAAGTGTTGTTAAGATGTGCATTTTGTAGTTGTTAATATTGCTGTGGCAGTTGTTAATATGAAGAAGATGAAAGTGTTGTTAATATTCTGTTTCTTTCATGTGGGGGAAAGTTTTTAAATGGTGAAGAAGATGAAATGCAATATGGCTCATACTGTTATAAATATGACTCATACATTTGTAAAATAAGGCAAAAGAAGCTGTTAAAAATCAATTTAGCTGTTGCGACAAACTCTACGGGAATAACTTGTGCAGTTTTAAAAGTTGGAGTTGTGCAACTTGTCATTTCAGTCAAGTATAAAACAGTTGTAAAAATGACTCGTGCTATTGTAAAAGCAAGTATCAGCAGTTGTTAAAAAAACAATTTTGTAGTTGTGAAAGTTGGAGTTTTGAAACTTGACATTTCAATCAAGCATGAAAAAGAAGTTGTAAAAATGACTCAAGATGTTGTAAAAACACATGTTAGAAGTTGTAAACTGAGCAACTTGTAGTGTTAAACTTGGAGATGTGAACAAAGGTAATTTTATTCACACACAAGAAATAAGTTATAAAAATGACTCAATATGTTGTAAAAACACGCTTAACCAGTTGTAAATTGAGGAATTTTCAGTGCTAAACTTGGAGATGTGAACAAAAGTAATTTCATTCACACACGAGAAATAAGTTGTAAAAATGATTCAATATATTGTAAAAACACTCTTAACCAGTTGTAAACTGAGGAATTTTCAGTGCTGAATTTGGGGATATGTGTAAAAAGGTAATTTCATTCAGACATGAGAAAAAAGTTGTTAAAATGACTCAATGTATTGTGAAAACACCCTTAACGAGTTGTAAACTAAGCAATTTGTAATGGTAAACAATTGTTAAAAAGGTAGTTTCATTCACTACTACAAAAAGGTTGAAAGGTAGCACACATATTGTGGCCATTCCTTAATCAAGTGCCACAGCTGCTTATTTATATATATATATATATATTTTTACCAGCTGTGGCGCCTGGTAGGGTAGGTGCCACAGCCGGAGAGGCTAAGTGTGGTGCCTGCCAATACAGGCGCCACATCTGTCCAACTGGGACCACCTGTGGCACCTGGCACGCCAGGCGCCACACTAAGTTATGGTCAGGTGTGGCGCCTGTCTGGCCAGGGGCCACACCTGACCCATTTTTTTAAAAAAAATTTTTTTTTATGCTCATGTGTGGCGCCTGGCTGGCCAGGCCCACACATGACCAATTTTTTAATTTTAAAAAAAAAATTGGTCAGGTGTGGCTCCTGGCCAGCCAGGTGCCACACCTGACTCTTTTTTTAAATAAAAAAAAATTTGGTCAGCTGTGGCGCCTGCCTGGCCAGGCGCCACACCTGACACTTTTTTTAAATAAAAAAGAAAAAATTTGGTCAGCTATGGCGCCTGCCTGGTCAGGCGCCACACCTGACCCTTTTTTACAAAAAAAAAAAAAAAGATTCCCTATCCCTTCCCCACCAATCAGAACCCCCACCCCCTTATCCTTTTCTTTCCCGCCCTCACCCCCCCATCTCTTTCCTTTTCCCGCCTCCACCCCCACCATCTCTTTCACTTCCTTTAATTATTCCCTCTCTCACTTTCCCTTTCATCTGCGTGCACCCCATCCCTCCATTTTCATCTTCACATCTTAAAATTAACTACACCCACACGAGCACACGTGTTTGGTTTTTTCCAACTGCCATCCCCACTCCTTTCCCTATTATTCCCTTTTCTTTTTATTGTCCTCAACTTTATTTGGTCCCCACTCCATTTGGTAGCTCAAATTTCTTCCTTACCTCACTCAAGATTGCGTCACCAACAGCAATTACGTGGTCCCCCACTCTACTGTATTGATCAACCTGTAAGTTCAACTTGCGTTTTCTTTTTATTAATATTTTTTTCAGGTTGTTCTGTTTTTTTTATGGCATGCTTGTGATGCTTTTTTTTCCCTGTTACGTGTATTTCTCATTTGAATTATGTACTTTAGTTTTACTTTACATTAGTAAGTTTCTCTTTCACTTTCTATACATCAATAGGGGTGGCTCCCCTTCCTATTGCGTTTGTTAATTGAAAAAGGAAAAAAAATAAAGAATCAAATTGTAATATCGTTTGTATAGTATAATGAACATATTCAAGTCTGATGCGCCAGGGACTAAAACGACGTTGTAAGGAATATTTGAGTTTTGATGAGTGATTTATTTTAGGCATCATTTGTGAGATTTTAGGTAAATATCATAGTTTTCTTTCTTTTTTTAAAAAAATAATATATAAATAAATGAGTTTTTAAAAAATAAACAGTAACAGAAATAATGGGAAAAAAAGAAGGGAGAATGATACAAAGGTCTCAAAGAACGAACAAAATCTTAATAAAGTTCTTTTAAAAAGTTAAAATATAAAAAAATAATTCAACATATTATAAAAATATATTTAATGAGTTGTTATTTCTTTTTAAAAGAATTTTATTGAGATTTTGTTTAGTGTTTGAGACTCTCATACTCCGTGAATAAAGAAAATGAGTGCCCCTTAAACGACATACTTAACTCCGTGAATAAAGTGTGCTCGCGCACAGAGCAATTGCCTCAATATAGTAAAACTAGAGTTAAGAGTGAAATATTAAAATGGGACCCAGCTGCTGGTAAAGATGAGGATAAGGGTTGAATTTAGGATGCAAAGATCCACGTGCTGAAAACTATAATCAACACCTATATATATATATATATATATAATATACAAATGTGGACCATCTCTAGTTTTGTTTCTTTGCTTTTTACTCAACACCTATATATATATATATAATATACAAATGTGTGTGTTGTTTGTGTGTGTATACTATATATATATTCCCATTACTATTTGTGTTGGCCGTAGTGATGAGACCAATGTGGTGCTTATATGCCATACATTGATGCCAATTATTGATTGACCCTCTCGATAATTCTAATGTAATTAAGTTGGTTCATTTTTCACCTTTTTATGTCTAGTGCCAATTAAATTATGATAGGAGTAAGCTTGCCGAAATTAACTTTTAAACTTAATTAGATAATCAAATTAACTTTTAATAATACTGCTATTTCTTTTAAAACTTCTTCAAATTATTTGTTTTTCAAAAATCAAAATCATTTATTTAATTAATATTATTTCACGTATTTAATATATATTTGTGTTAGTGCTATTTTGTAGAGGTAAGAAAATAATTTTTTGTATTATCTTATTAAACTATAATAGAGAAAATCCCATATAAACCCGTTGAAAATAGGAAAAATTGAAATCAGGATAATAAATTGAATAATTCGTTAATTGAGTCATTAACTTATTTAAGGATTTTAAAATATGGATAAAATGACTTTAATATATCAATATATATCAATGTTAATATTTAATAAAATAAAATAAAATTTGTCTACATTGTTTAACTTTAAATATATTAACTAAAACCGTAAGGGGAAAAACATACAATAAGGAGATAATTAATGTTGGGATTAAGCTTTCTTTTTCATTTTATTTTATTTTCTTTATTTTTTTTTCTGAATCATATTTTTTGATTTAAGCTAATCATATTTGATTTTATTATATATTGATGTTTATTACACATATTATTATTAAAATAAATAACTTAGAACCTCAAATATTTTATTGATTTTTTTATGTTTAATTTGTGTTTGTAGTTTCAGTTCATCAGTCTATTGAAGCTTCTATTTACGGTATGTTTTTTAAATTTTGAGCTTACAAATGTGATTTTAGTTGAATTTAATAGTTATAATTTGTAGGTGTTCTAATGATTGTTATTGATTAATTGCATAAGCAAAATAATTATTTATATATTCTTAACACTTGTATTTTATTTATTGACTTGTAATGTTTTCTAATTAACTATGATATATTGTGGCAAATATGGTTTCTTTTGTTATGAGTTGTAAAAAATTATTATAATGCCTGCGAATAATTAATGAATTATTTGGCAATTTAAACATTCAGTTTAAGACTTAGAAAGCTTCAATTATGAAGATTCATGTGGTGTATGTTATTTTAAATTAAAATTGGTAAGAGAATATAAAAGTAATTAGTAAATGCAATAGTCATACAACTAACCACGTACTTTTTTTAAAAAATAGATTGAAGCCCATAGATGGATCGTAAATGGATGTCATCTAATCGATGTTCAAGGGAATATATAGATGGGGTGAAAGATTTTATTACATTTGCAACTGAGCACACAAAAGATCCTGGCAAAATCTTATGTCCTTGCTTATCCTGTTGTTTTGGAAAACGGATTAGTCAACTTGATTTGCTAGATCATTTAGTGTGTTATGGTATTGATCAAACATATATACGATGGACAAGGCATGGTGAGACCAACGATGCATATAGTGATCGGGTGCATACCACGGGTGGTGCCTCGGATGAATTTGATCAAAGCTTGTTTGATGAAGATGATGGTCTAGAAGAAATGGTAAATATGGTTGAAGGGGTGCTTCATAACTGCCCTAATGAATATGAGAAGTTGAAAGGTGATGCAGAGAAACCATTATATGTCGGAAGTACTAAATACACAAGATTGCTAGCAGTGTTGAAGTTGTACAACTTTAAAGCTCGCTACGGATTGAGTGATTCGGGTTTCACCGCATTGCTTGAACTGTTGCAAGATATGCTTCTAGAAGAAAATGTACTTCCTACCAAGACATACGAGGCAAAGCGAATTCTTTGCTCTACAACCGGTATGGGATATGAGAAGATACATGCATGTC
The DNA here is from genome assembly GCA_963210345.1 of Inga oerstediana. Taxonomy (NCBI): domain Eukaryota; kingdom Viridiplantae; phylum Streptophyta; class Magnoliopsida; order Fabales; family Fabaceae; genus Inga; species Inga oerstediana. Next base: position 71,561,070 of record OY723401.1, read on the forward strand.
CTAACGATTGCGTATTATTTTGAAATCAGTATGCAACGTTGGAGAAGTGCCCTAAATGCAACGCATCTCGATATAGGAAGAAGAAAGGAAAAAGTCCTTTGAAGGTGATATGGTATTTTCCCATTGTTCCGAGATTCAGGCGACTGTATAGCAATGCAGAGATTGCTAAGCAGTTGACATGGCATGCAGATGAAAGGATTAAAGACACGAAGCTTAGGCACCCTGCAGACGCTCCTCAATGGAAAAAAAATTGATCATGAGCACCCTGACTTTGCTGATGAAGTCAGGAACCTTCGCCTTGCACTGTCAACTGATGGAATTAATCCGCACGGTGTTCAGAGTAGCACACATAGCACGTGGCCGGTGATATTGATAATTTATAACCTTCCTCCACACTTAATCATGAAACGTAAGTTTATGATGTTGTCCATGTTAATTTCTGGGCCAAGGCAACCTGGGAATGATAAAGATGTATACTTGGCTCCTTTAATTGATGACTTGAAGCTGCTTTGGGATGAAGGCGTTAGTGTGTATGACGGGTATATGGAAGAAAGTTTCACTTTAAAAGCCATGTTGTTTGGCACAATTAATGATTTCCCTGCTTATGAAAATTTGTCAGGATACAGCGTGAAAGGATATGGTGCATGCCCTATATGTAAAGATGACACTCATTCAGTGTGACTTCATCATTGTAAGAAAAATGTTTACATGGGGCATCGAAGATTCTTACCATCACAACATCATTGGAGGAAGTGAAAAAAGCCTTTCAATGGTGATGTAGAAGAAGGTAGCCCGCCGAAGATGTTGACCGGTTCCCAGGTGTATTCCAAGGTAAAAGACTTGGATAAAAATTTTGGCAAGCCTTTTGCAAAACAAATCGAGACAAGCGGTTGGAAGAAAAAGTCTATTTTCTTTGAACTTCTATATTGGAAGTCTTTATATGTGAGGCATTTTCTTGATGTGATGCACATAGAAAAAAATATCTGTGATAGTCTAATTGGCACGTTGCTTAATATCCAAGGAAAAAGCAAGGACAGTGTCAATTCGAGGTTAGATTTAGTGAACTTGGGAATTAGAGAAGAGTTGGCACCGATTGAGCAAGGGGTCTCGTACCTATCTATCGCCAGCGGCATACACTCTGTCGAGGAAAGAGAAGAAATTGTTTTGTGAGTTTCTGCAAGGAATTAAAGTTCCCAAGGGCTACTCTTCAAATATAAAGAACCTTGTATCGGTAAAAAAGTTGAAGTTAAAGAACCTTAAATCTCATGATTGTCATGTGCTCATGCAAAATTTCCTACCGGTTGGTATACGATCCATTTTACCCAAAAAATTAAGGAACATTATCACGAAACTTTGTGTGTTTTTCAAGTTGATCTGCAGTAAAGTGGTTGATTCAACCAAGTTATAAGATTTGCAAAGGCTGATTGTGTGTACTCTGTGTGAACTTGAAATGTATTTTCCACATTCTTTTTTTGACATTATGATACATCTAACTGTACACTTGGTCAAAGAGACTCAATTGTGCGGTTTAGTGTACTTGAGATGGATGTACCCAAATGAGCGATTCATGAAAATATTAAAAGCGTATGTGAAAAATAGATATCGCCCAGAGGGTTGTATTGCTGAAAGTTACATGGTTGAAGAAGCAAGTGACTTCTGTGTTGATTTTCTATCAAATGTTGACCCTGTAGGGATCCCCAAGTCCCGTCATGATGGCCGAAGATCAGGGAAAGGAACAATGAGGAGCGATGTAATAACGATATCAGCGACTGAATGGGACCAAGCCCACTGGTATATCCTACATAACACTGATGAGGTCGAACCGTATGTAGAAGAACACAAGGATGCTCTCCGATTGGTATATGGTGATAGGAATGAAAATATATTAACAACAGAACACAATAAACAATTTACAGGTTGGTTGAAAAATCGTATTAACGATGAAATGGAGAGGAATCCTGATTCAGTTTCTGAAAAATTGAAGTGCCTGTCGAAGGGATCAAGCTTACATGTATTATCTTACAATGGTTATGCAATCAACGGTTACACATTCTATACATAAGACCATGATACACAGAGCACAATGCAGAATAGTGGGATAACACTTGTTGCTGATTCTTGGCATAGATCTAGTGCTAAAGACATACACCCTGTCTATGCATCAATGTCATACTTTGGTGTCATTGAACGCATATGGGAGTTAGATTACTCTATGTTCAGGATCCCAGTCTTCAAATGTAAGTGGGTTAACAACAACAGTGGATTGCGGATAGATGACTTAGGCTTTATGCAAGTGGACCTTTCTAAGGTTTGGTATGAAGATGATCCTTTTATTTTAGCAGCACAGGCAGAACAAGCATTTTACATTCTTGATCCTGCTAAGAAGAATTGGTTTATTGTACTTCCATCCAACAAGAATCGTAAAGCTGAAGTTGATTTTGAAAGTAATGAATATTTGAACATCAATAATGATGATCCTTCGATTGAGAATTTGTGGTCAGCAGAGATTGATATAGATGGAGATGTAGATGAAGATGAAGATGGAGATGGACCCGTATACGTGAGACATGATCATGAAGAGGGAACTTGGGTCAAGAGGAACACAATTCTCAATCCAACACGAATTCTGAAGAATAAAATTTTAATTCAGACGAGAAAAAGGAAACGATAATGATTGCCTTGACTTGTTTACTTGTACGTATGTTTTTATAAATTTCAAAATAATTTGCTTTCATTGACATGGTTGACATTGTGCACTGATGTTTTGATTTGGTTTATTTCACTTGCAGGAGTATGGACTCACCACATGATGACATTGATGATGTTCCCAGGCACATTGGTAGACAAAGATTTGAGGAGAACGTCAGATGTGGCAGGACAATTATGGCGAGGTTGATTAGACTGAGAAGTAACGGAATCAAGTTACAACTGGAGTGGAATGAAAATGGAAACCCGTTTGGCGAGAACAGTACCTCCTTAAATAACTTCATCGGGACTACGGTTCGAGACAGAGTCCCTATTACAGTTCAAAATTGGAAAATGGAAAAGAAAAGTTATGAGGATGAGATCTGGGCTGAAGTACAGGTAAGACCTTAATTATATAATTGTTCGGTTTGCTTTGTTTCACTTCATTTCAATCTTACATATTATATATGTTTTTTGACTTGTTTACAGAGTATTTTTATTATTGATGATGATCGGAAGAACTTCGTAATAAGAAAAGCCGAAAAACTTATGCGAAAGTTTCGTTCTGATCTTGTTAAATATTTCTTGAGGGATGATAATGATGATATCATTACTACACCGCCTTATCCATTGTACGAAGGAATCATCACTCAAGAAATGTGGGATGAGTTTATCAGAACACATACAACTCCTAATTTCCTGGTAAGGGGATTTGTTTGTCTTTCCCTATTACGTGTAATGTACGTATTTGTAAGTAAGATTTATATATTTATATGAATCATTTTGATCTAACTAGGAGTTGAGCGAGAAAAATCGAGCTAACGCGACCAACATGCCATACCGGTATACACAAGGACCTATTTCATACGCACGGTTAGAAAGAAAAATGGTACGAACTGATGATTATTTCATTCGTAATAAAAATTGTATGAATATCATTTAACTTCGACTAACTTTGATCTACAGATACAAGAATTAGGCTCAGCTATTACGCAGGTTCCACGACATGATCTGTGGGTAGCCGGTGTCATAAATAAGAAAGGTGAAATTCGTAGTGAGGAAGCAAGAAGAGTAGCCGAATATTGTGTAAGTATTCAATTATATTATGCGTTCAATAAATAATTGGCTTTACTTAAATGAACTCCATTTATAATAACTAATGTTCATTGTAATTCTTTTTGGGAAAGCGACAAATGACACAGGAGGATCCTGCGTTGGCGACCTATGTTGGTCGGGACGATTTATTGAGCAGAGCGTTACCAGTACCCGAGTATGATGGTCGTGTTCGGGGTACTGGTTTTGCAATCACCCCATCAGCATACTTCGGACGTCAGAAGTGCCCGAATAGAAGTGATGTTTCCCACCTGCGTGATGAGATGTCTAGCTTTAAGCATCAAATCCAAGAACTTCAACAACAAATACGCTACAAGGAACAACAAGAAGAACAATTCACCGAACAAATGTGTTTTATGCAAGAACAGAATGCGTTGTTAACAACGTAAATACAACAGTTGGTCCAGGGTAGGCCAACACCAAATGTTCCATTCTGTGATAGCCCAAGTTTCAGAGATAGCTGCACTTCCATGCCTAAAGTCCCTTTTCCTTCGGTAATTAATTTCTTTTCAACTTAACTTTATGTTAAATTATAATTAAGCGAACTTTAACATATTAACTCTATTTTCCGTAAGGCGAATTTCAATGCAAGCTATATGTCGAGCAAGCATCCAAGCACGCGGTTGCAGTGGACGTTGCCTACAACATTAGTGAGGACATACTGCACAATTCACCGTTGCCCGATAACACACTCCGGGTGAGGGTTGACGTCTGCACGAACGAAGACGCCCTCTTACCGATCCCGTCTCGGGATGAGCAAAATAAGGTGGCAGATGTTGTAGGTGGCTATGTTGCTTGTGTTAGAGCACGCGTTTCACCCAAGAGGGGGGTGAATTGGGTGATACTAAAATTTCGTTGCAAATATAAAATCTTTACGGTGAATATAAAGCAATAAAGAGTAAGGAGAAATATCACCGAAGTGTACACCGGGAGTTATACTGGTTCGGCCACAACCACTTTGACCTACGTCCAGTCCTCAGAGCTTCTCTGAGAGTTTCACTATAACTTCCAAGATTCAGTGGGTTCTTGGCACCACAGTACAAGCAAGTTCCTTCACCTGGACACTCGCTCCCCCTTACAAGTTGTAATTCAATCCCAACTCAAGGTTCCACAACCTTAAGTTACCTCAATAACAAATATTGAGTTTTAATGAAATATCTCTCTCACAGAGTAAATAAGAATCACTGAAGCATAGAATCACAAGCACAATGAAAAACAGAGTAATGAACTTGATGATACGTTCGTAAGTGTGTTCTTGTGTATCTCTCTGTTCAGATGTTCCCATATATATAGATACGTTGGTAATGATTGCTGGAACATATTTCTTCATGTCCGTTGGAGCGTGCGCAGCCATAATTGACTTTTCCAGTTTTTGAAAAACATACGTTGCGGTAGGTAACGGTCGATGACATTTGAGCATTCCTTTTGACTTTCCTTATTTGGTAAGATCTCTTCATTGTTTATCTGTTGAAATGCTAAGAATACTAATATAATGAAATGTTAATCAAATAGGAAACAAAACAATGACCGTTGGAATGATTTTAAACTTTCTGGGTTTGCTTACTCGAGTAGCTACTCGAGTATCCCTTGAAGTTTACTCGAGTACCTACTCGAGTAACCTCGGGAAATCTTTGATTAACTGCAAATCAATGAACAAGTATAAGATTACTCGGGTAGTGCATGGAGTAAACTAAATTTCAAACATTTGGAAATAGTTATTTACTCGGGTACCTACTCGAGTAAAGCACTCACAACTTTATGAGTTACTCGGGTACCAACTCGAGTAAACCTTCAAATAAACTTTTGGTTACTCGATGCTCTACTCCAGTAATGTTGGCAGGATTTCAAGGCCGAGAGCACGTATGATAACTCCCCATTTTTAATATATTTGAGACACATTTTGATATAATTGGGGAGTTATCAATGCTAATTTAAGATGATTTTCTTGAGATTTTATAAGATATCAAGTTGGTGCATTATCTGGGGATTTTATTTTAAATATTCTAATTTTTAATATTTTGAAGGAAAAATAATAATAAAATAAAATGATGCCATGTTATATTTATTTTATTTTATGTTAGTTTTTGTTATTATTATTAAATAGTTGTTTTTCTTCCCTTAGGTGAACATGTGACGTGGTTTTGGGTTAGGGAATTGGAATCATTGGGCTAGAGCAATTAAAAGCCACGTAATGGAGAGCGTGGAAAAAACCTAAAGAAGAGAGGAGGCGCAGCTGGTTTTGGGGATCATCATCATCGCAGAGAAAAGAAAAACAGAGAGCAGAGGGTGAGCAAGCAGGCGTGAGAGAGGGAGAATCTTCGTTCATCGTCTCCATCATCAGCCACTGGAGTGAGGACGGAAGGAACTCCAGTGTGCCGTTGATATCGTCTGTTCTTCATCTTCTTGACTGGAACCAGAGCAGAATCGGAGCTGAACCAGAAGAGGTCTCGAGCTGAACCAAGGAGCTGAGAAAGTGGTGACTGAGCATTGTTGAAGATCATCATCAGTGGCGGAAAACAGAGGAGAGGCTATTCTGGACTGAAATTGTCATTTGCTACTCCAAGATTCTTCTTCAACAACCAGAATCAACAAACAAGGATCAGTGGATAGTGATTAGTTCATGATTTCTGCCCATTATATTTTAATCTGATTCTTCTTGTTTTCATTATGATTTCCAATCTGAATTCTGGATTTGCTGCTACTGTGATGATGTTTAAAGCTATGTGTGGCTAATTACTTTTAAACCTAGAGTAGTTATGAACTAATTTAAGGATATGAGCATGTATGAACCATTTAATTGTGTTTAGTGTTAATTTTTGTTTAATTAATCTTGTATTAATTTATCTACTTTGTGCTTGATCACCACTAAGTAGGAATTTGGGGAATTTAGATTAACCTTGGAAGAGGGATCTTAATTGGACCATAGGATTAAGTAATGTGGGATTAGAATTTATTCTAATTTGCCAATAGGATAGGAATATACCTATTGGACCCATATAATCATATTAGAGTGAATTTGGACATTTATTGCCTCTTGAGTAAATTAGTTAGGAATAACAATTTTAACTTGAGAGAGGAGTATAAGTGATTGGAAGATACTTATATTCATTTAAACTCTAGATTAACAAATTAACATTAAGTGCTTTTAATTGGGTAAATACATGCTCTAAAACTTAAAGAAGGGATTAGCCACTCTAGGTTGTTTTTATCAATTGAAGCCTTTAAATCATTAGGTTTGTTTCTTTTACATTTATTTAAATTGTCTTTCAATCTCTTTCTTTGATTTGCTCAACTTAAATGAAAATGAGAATTTTAATGCCTAATTATCTATTATCTTGGATCTCTGTGGGATGACCTTGATTTGCTACTATACTATTCTACGATCCGTACACTTGCGGTGCTTATTTAAAATTTAGTAGCATCAAGTTTTTGGCGCCGTTGCCGGGGATTCAAGGCAATTGGTGATTAGAATTAGAAATCCTTTAGTAATTTAAGCTTGAGCTTTGTAAATATTTTCATTTTGTTTTCTTGTGTGTGATTTGCTTAATTTTCATTGTTTCTTGTTTGTCTTTGAAAAAAAAATTTTGAAAAAAATGGATCATTCACATAATTCATTTGGCTCAACCAATGATAAATTGGCATATCTTGGTTCTTTATTAGGAATGCATGTGGATGGAATAAGACAAGAAAATACAAATGCTGGTTGGATTGAAAATGTTGATTCTTCTCCTTATAATTGCTTTGCTTGTGTTTATTGTGGAGAAAATCATTCACATGAGCATTGTCCATATGTCCATCCCAGTCACTATATGAGAGATGATTTCACCAGGAACCAAACTTGTTTTGATAATTCTTTTTGTCCTAGAGAAATTTTTGAGCAACAAAATTCTTGGGATTCACATTTTAGCCATTATTCAAAAGAAATTCCCCCATCTTTTCACTCTCATCCTCATTTTGAAGAAAAAACCTTTGAATATAAAGAAAAGTCTAACTTAGAAAAGTTATTTGAGGTGTATGTGGAATCAGTAGAGAGGTCTAATAGAGAGCAAAAGGAATTTGTCACTGAATTTGAGTCAAGGGTCCAAAATATTGGAGTTTATGTGAATCAAATTGTTTCATCTATTCAAAATATGACTCAAGCTAATTCCTTAAGCATGATTGCCACTTCTTGTGTTGATGATGATCATTGTGAGGAAATTGAAGATGTGCAATTGCATGAGACTTTTGATCATGGGAAAGATGAATGTGAGCCTGAAATTAATTTGGATGAGAATAGTAGGTGTCCAATTGAGGTTCCAATTGAAGAGCCTAATCTTTGTGACTTTGATGTTGAGGTTAGTAGAAAGATCCCAAGAGTTGTTGTTCATGACTCTCCTATTCACTCTTTGACTCTTACTGATGAGAGTCAAGTGGATTTTATGGGATGCTCTAAATTTTTGAAAGTTCCTAAATCTATTTGCAAAGATGTGCATGTTGTGCTTTACTTGAATTCAGTGAAAACTTGTACTTTAAAATTGTCTATGATTGAAGAAGTACAAGTAATTCACTTGAAAGATCATTTGTTATGTCTGAAACCTTGTTGCTTGAAAAGAAATGAAGACAAGGTAATCATGGTGTTTGATACTTATGATTAGTGGTTTGTTTTGAATAGTCTGGCTGAAGACTATAAACTTAGCGCTTTTTGGGAGGCAACCCAAGTTCAGTTTGATATTTTGTTTTGATTTTGTAGGATTTTTGTAGCCCCTGATGATGTATTCCACTTTGGTAACCACAATCAAGAGCATTCAAGAGCACAAGACGAGGATTGAGAGGGGAGTTTCCTTCTACTTTTTCTTGTTTTGTTTAATTTGATAGTTGATTGCATGTTCTGAATATGAGTGCTGGATATAGTCTATCTTTGCATGTGATTGATATTTGTTATTGATTATTGAGTTGAGTGGTGGCACTTGTTAGTTGTGATCAATTGTTGAAAATTTAAAATCTTTGAAGCTTCTACTATCCCTATACTTGGATATGGTTATGTCTTCATCTCTATTACTTAGGGTTACTTGTTCACATTGAGGACAATGTGACATTTAAGTGTGGGGGTGGAGAGTACCATTGATTTTGCATGACTTGTCCTCAATTTTGAAAAATTTCTTTGATTTTGCACATAAATAGAAAAATTTTGAAAAAAAAAATTTGTTTTTCATGGAAGATTGACTTTTACTTGTGAATATTGTTAAAGTTGGTTTGATTTGAATTTCAAAAGGATTGAGTTTATTTAGAATTCGGTTCTATTTTCTTGGAATGTTAGTAGATAGGCAAAGAATTTGTTTTGGATGATTGACTTTAGGATGTTAAATACCGGTGAGAAACTTGAGCCTAAATATTCATTTCTTTTAAGAGGGAGTACACTTATTGTGATTTTATCTCTAGAACTTGTCTTGAATCTCTTTTGAAGCTTTAAAAAATCCCTTTGCATTCACAAAGATGATTTAGGCATTCATTTCATAGCTAGTTTGGCCAAATGTCTATCCTTGTCACATGAAAATCCTTTGTTTTACCCCATTTGAGCTTTACTTTGTTTTTAAAAGAAAATTGCATAGAGTAAATAGCCCTTTGTTTAAGAAACGCAATTTTTATATCTTTTCTTTCCCATTCATTTGCTACTTTAATTAGTGCTAAGGAAAATAATTTTAGAAAAGAGTGAAGGGTTTAGAAAGTCTATTATGTGAGTTGTGTGGATACTTAAAAAAAATGAAATAGAAAGAAAAGAAAGATAGAAAGAAAGGTGTAAAAAGAAGAAAAAAAGTGAAATATGAAAAAAAAAACAAGAAAAAGAAAAAGAAAAAAAATAGAATGAAAAAAAATGGAAGAAAGAAAAGAAAAAAAAAAAAGAGAGATCGTTGAGTTCAATGTAATAAAGGTTTTTATAGTGCAAGTGAGTTTGTTTCTTTTAAGTGGATATTCCTTCATTCTTAATGAATTCCATTGAGTTACTTAGCACTATTAAAGTATTTCTTTATACCATGTCACTACTTTCATTTCATTATCCTACCCTATTCATTACAACCTTTAGAAAAGTCCTTTTGATTTGTGTAAGCAAGGGGATAATGTAGTAGAGATGGAGATAATAAACAAGCTTATGGTAGATGGATTGCAATAAGTGGAAGAGAGTGAAACACAAGCCATTTATATTGTCTTGAGGGAAGAGTGCAAACACTTCACTTGTGAGAAATATTCTATTGTCATTTATCCTTGCTAAATTACTTGCATTTCTACTTACATTTTTAGAAGATGGAAAATAATTTCGAGAAAGCTTCATTCTTGAAAATTTGAATTAAATCCAATTTTTTAGTGTTTCATTTAAGAATCTTGCTTCTTTGATTTCTTTTGGTTGCTTGATATTTTGAAATCTTGAGGACAAGATTTAATGCAAGTGTGGGGGTGTGATAACTCCCCATTTTTAATATATTTGAGACACATTTTGATATAATTGGGGAGTTATCAATGCTAATTTAAGATGATTTTCTTGAGATTTTATAAGATATCAAGTTGGTGCATTATCTGGGGATTTTATTTTAAATATTCTAATTTTTAATATTTTGAAGGAAAAATAATAATAAAATAAAATGATGCCATGTTATATTTATTTTATTTTATGTTAGTTTTTGTTATTATTATTAAATAGTTGTTTTTCTTCCCTTAGGTGAACATGTGACGTGGTTTTGGGTTAGGGAATTGGAATCATTGGGCTAGAGCAATTAAAAGCCACGTAATGGAGAGCGTGGAAAAAACCTAAAGAAGAGAGGAGGCGCAGCTGGTTTTGGGGATCATCATCATCGCAGAGAAAAGAAAAACAGAGAGCAGAGGGTGAGCAAGCAGGCGTGAGAGAGGGAGAATCTTCGTTCATCGTCTCCATCATCAGCCACTGGAGTGAGGACGGAAGGAACTCCAGTGTGCCGTTGATATCGTCTGTTCTTCATCTTCTTGACTGGAACCAGAGCAGAATCGGAGCTGAACCAGAAGAGGTCTCGAGCTGAACCAAGGAGCTGAGAAAGTGGTGACTGAGCATTGTTGAAGATCATCATCAGTGGCGGAAAACAGAGGAGAGGCTATTCTGGACTGAAATTGTCATTTGCTACTCCAAGATTCTTCTTCAACAACCAGAATCAACAAACAAGGATCAGTGGATAGTGATTAGTTCATGATTTCTGCCCATTATATTTTAATCTGATTCTTCTTGTTTTCATTATGATTTCCAATCTGAATTCTGGATTTGCTGCTACTGTGATGATGTTTAAAGCTATGTGTGGCTAATTACTTTTAAACCTAGAGTAGTTATGAACTAATTTAAGGATATGAGCATGTATGAACCATTTAATTGTGTTTAGTGTTAATTTTTGTTTAATTAATCTTGTATTAATTTATCTACTTTGTGCTTGATCACCACTAAGTAGGAATTTGGGGAATTTAGATTAACCTTGGAAGAGGGATCTTAATTGGACCATAGGATTAAGTAATGTGGGATTAGAATTTATTCTAATTTGCCAATAGGATAGGAATATACCTATTGGACCCATATAATCATATTAGAGTGAATTTGGACATTTATTGCCTCTTGAGTAAATTAGTTAGGAATAACAATTTTAACTTGAGAGAGGAGTATAAGTGATTGGAAGATACTTATATTCATTTAAACTCTAGATTAACAAATTAACATTAAGTGCTTTTAATTGGGTAAATACATGCTCTAAAACTTAAAGAAGGGATTAGCCACTCTAGGTTGTTTTTATCAATTGAAGCCTTTAAATCATTAGGTTTGTTTCTTTTACATTTATTTAAATTGTCTTTCAATCTCTTTCTTTGATTTGCTCAACTTAAATGAAAATGAGAATTTTAATGCCTAATTATCTATTATCTTGGATCTCTGTGGGATGACCTTGATTTGCTACTATACTATTCTACGATCCGTACACTTGCGGTGCTTATTTAAAATTTAGTAGCATCAACGTACCTTGTTACTCGGGTATGGACTCGAGTAATGCACTTATTTTTGCATAGGTTACTCGGGTACCACCTCGAGTAACTGTACTTTTTGTCCATAACTTACCCTGGTAATAACTGGAAGTTTTCCTTGAGAATATTTCTGGATACTCGGGTACTTACTCGAGGAATCCACTTAAAATACAATATTAGAAACTTGCATACTAGAGTAAGGACTCGAGGAAAATAAGATAAGGAGAGATTAAGATAATCGGGTACCACCTTCAAGTTTTAACTTACCTTAGTGCGTTACTCGAGTAGCTCCTCGAGTAACATTAGCAGTAGTACTAAGTGCCGAGAGTTCCACATTTTCAAAAACAGAGTTACTCGAGTAGCGCCTCGAGTATCATTGGCAACTTGAAGGCAACTGGAAGTTTCTCACATGGTTACTCGAGTAGCGCCTCGAGTAACATTGACAGGCCGAGAGCAACTCCAAGTTTTTACCTGGTTACTCGAGTAGCTCTTCGAGTAACATTGGCAGGCCGAGAGCACCTTGAAAATACTTACACTATTGCTCGAGTACCTACTCGAGTAACGTTGGCAGGTTACTGGAAGTTGTCTCTGGTTACTTTAAGTTTTGTCTCATTACTCGAGTAGCGCCTCGAGTAATGCATTAGAAAACATGCTTCTGACAAAGTTCCTCAGCATTTTCTCATGGCCTTTCTTCATTACTCCACTGCTTACTTCAAGTTATGCTTGTTCCTGTCATTACTTAGTTCAAACTTATTTATTAATGATTTCCTTTTCAAACCATACTTTTGTTATCATCAAAACATGAGATCTAACATTCTCCCCCTTTTTGATGATGACAAAACTTGGTGATTTTGAACATGGTGTTTTCAAATTGAATTCTTAATTAAATATGTCTTATTAAGTTTGAATATACCTTGCATACATAACAACTTCATTAGTCCAAACATGTATCATAATTCAAAACTTTAATGAACTTAAAATGAAATCATAACACACTTGCATTAAACTTAAAAACTTTCAAATTACAAGATAAAGTTCAAAATGAAATCAAAATACTCCCTAAAATCCCATGTACACCCAAATACCCCAAAGTAAACTAGGACACATCCACAAAATCACTCTCAAGCTCTTCTCCCCCTTTTTGGCTTCATCAATCAAGTGGAGGACTAGGAGGCTTGACCATGGAAATGGGTGTTACTGGAAGGACCGTAGAATCATCTGAGTCTAAAGAATCAAATGAGCTAGAAGGTACTGGATCAGGCAGATGAAGTGGAGGGATATGGATGTCATCGCTGGGAGGAGAAGGTTGGAAGACAACCATAGTAGAGGTTTCTCCTTCTGGAGTAGTCTGAATCTTAGGAGTATGTTGTTCAGGGGAAGAGGAGGGAGATATTTCCTCTGTTTGGGTAGGAGAGGGAATAGGTTTAGGAGCGGTTTCAGGCTGAGGTTTTTGAGGAGAATCATCAATAACGATATGTGTGGTCTCATGGGTATCAGGATCATCCACTATGAATAAAATATCTTTGCCTTGGGGCTTAAGTGGATCAGAGACCAGAGGGGTAGATGGTTCAACCTCAGGAATAGGAGTATCAGTAGGAGGGTCCTCTGGAGGTGGTGGTGGTGCAGATGAGGAAGGACCGGCAGAAGGTCCAGGACCCAAGGAGTCCAATCGTGCCAGAATCAGTCTCAATGTCTCCCCCTGGGCACGTTGCTCTGCTAGCAACTCCTCGTGCCTTTTATCCATTCTCTCAACCAACTCCTCATGTCTTTTGTCTATTCTCTCAACCAGCTCCCCCATTTTGAAGTTCGTATTGGTGATTAGCTCAGCGTTTGTGTTGGCTATGTCCACATGGAAGCCTCTGAGTATGTTCTCCATGAAGTGCTGGAGAGTGGCATTAAGGAAGGATGGTGATGATGTGGTAACAGCTGGAGCCGATGACTGAGTGTCATCCAACCTACTGGTCTCTGCCTCAGTGGTCTTCCTCTTCTTCTTGGACCCAGGCTCCAGAGGGCCTTTGAGAGGGATATCGATGTTCAATTTCCCAATCTGGTTCCTTCCAACCGGAGTCAACCTCTCAATTGGCTCCTTGCTATCCAAATACCATATTTTGTTCTCTTTCAGGATTAGAGACACAATCTGGGGATATGGCATTGGAGTTGTAGCCTTCCCATCCACTTTATACCTTTTCATCTCCGAGAAAATGTATTCTCCCAGATCCTTCTGTTCCTTCAGAAGCAGTGAAGCAAACCACCTAAAGTCCCTATCAGAGAAATGGGTGTAATTGTTGGCTTTGTTCACTAGGGACCTAGAGTAAATGTACCAAAGGACCCTATGATGATCACACATATCACTTGGTTTAAAGTTTAGTGGGCCAACTAACTCACCGGGTTTGAGAATAGTGAAAATTTGATTTGGCTCAAGTTTAGAATATATATCATCTGGGGGGTTCTCTATTCCTAACCACAGGTTAATTCTGGATGGAGAAATTAAAATCTTTTGACCTCTCACAGTTGTGGTCATTTCTTCCTCTACTGAGGTTCGGTTAGGCTCATCTATGATCTCTAACTTACAATAAAAATGGGTGATCACTTTAGTACAAAAAGGTAATCTAATAGATAGCCAAGACATAAAGGGATCTAAATAAGGACTTAGGTCATGCTTCACTACCTCTTGAAGTAACTTCAGATCAACATAGTGTGTCTTACACACTTTCCTTCTGGAGAACTGAGTCAAGTACTTCGGAGACTCCACCAATTTGCTGACATTGAAACCTTTTGGTGGGGTAGTGATTTCTGCTTCCGGTATCTTGGACTTCTTGGAAGATTGTCCCTTCTCCATTTGATCAATGATTCCAGCCATAGCATTAGCCACATTCTTGTCATACTTTGGCTTTTTGATAGGCTTTGGTGTGAAAGAGGGGGTAGAGGAATCAGAGGGAGGAAGTGAGGGAGATTTAGCACTTTTCTCTCTTCCGGTTGAGGTACTCTTTTTGGATTGAGCCCTTGTAACAATAGGCTCCTTAATCACAACTCCCTTGGGTTTTGGTTGAGATTGAGGTTGAAGAGGAATTTTGGCTTTTGGTCTAGGAGTTAATTTTCTTTTCTTTGTTGGAGGAGCAGAAAGGCAATCAGGGTTTTGTTGTGAATCAGAGGAATCTGTGAAGTTGAGATTCTTGGTTCTAACCATCTTGAAACACAGATATTCGAGAATCTAAGAAAAACAGGGTTACGGTCGCGAGCTTAGGGCACAGAGATTTTGAACAAAATAGGAAGTTTTTGGACTTGAAATCAGATGGGTTTTGACGGAAATAAGGCAAGGAATCGATTGTGAAAAGTTTTTGTGAGGGTGTATAGTGATTTACTCGAGGAGATTTTGTGAAAATGACCGAGTTTGCGCAAGATAAAGACCTAAAACCTGACTTTACTCGAGGCCTTACTCGAGTAAACTTTAAGTTTACTCGAGGCCTTCCTCAGGTGTTCATACAGAAAAATTATAAAATAACTCATTTAAATTGCGTACCTGGTATGAATAATATAGTAATTATCCATAGATGTTCCCTCGATCATTTATAACCCATTTTGATCAGATTTGAGTCAGTGTTCATCAATTTGAGAATCTGAACTCCGACATTACTCGAGGCCTTACTCGAGTAATCTTCAAGTTTACTCGAGGCTCGCCTCGGGTAATATGCTTTTCAACTTCTGACTCTTCATTTCTTTGAAAACTGAACCGTTAGATTTAAATTTCAAGTAACTTGATCCATTACTTCCAGTTTTGTGGACCATTACTCGAGCACATACTCGAGTAAAGTGTTACTTTACTTCAAGTTGTTCCTCAGGTAATGCTTCACTGTGAGTCATTACTTCAAGTTGGTACTCCAGTAATGGTGTCCTCTGATAACCTCTGTTTTTGTTTCTCAAAACAGAATTTCTACCTTCCTGCAAAACAATTTTCTATACACTCCGATGCTTAAATTAATAATCATCAAAACATTATCAAATGACTTCATCTAATATTATGAATAACTTAAATAACTTACAACTCATTGGGATTTACCATTCCCAATTCTCTTCTAATGTATAGAAATTGATCTTTTGCAAGGGGTTTTGTGAAGATATCAGCTAGTTGAAGATGAGTATGAATGAATATCACTTTCACATCTTTTTTTTTGGACATGATCTCTGATGAAGTGATGTCTGA
Source organism: Inga oerstediana (assembly GCA_963210345.1). Lineage (NCBI taxonomy): Eukaryota > Viridiplantae > Streptophyta > Magnoliopsida > Fabales > Fabaceae > Inga > Inga oerstediana. The sequence continues at coordinate 71,577,070 of OY723401.1, forward strand.
CATCGATATGCTTGGTTCTAGAGTGTTGAACTGGATTCTTTGCCAAGCTAATCGTACTAGTATTGTCACAATAGATTGGTATTTCTTTGAGATAAATACCAAGATCTTGTAATTGTTGTTTCAACCATATCACTTGAGCACAACAACTTGAGACTGCAACATACTCGGCTTCCGTTGACGAGAGAGACACAGTATTTTGTTTCTTGCTAAACCATGATACAAGTGATCCTCCAAGAAATTATCCTTGTCCGCTTGTGCTCTTTCTATCTGTTTTGTATCCTCCATGATCAGAATCTGAATATGCAACAAGATATTCACTTCTTCCTTTGGGATACCACAAACCCAATTCGGGTGTGTCAGCAAGGTATCTAAAGATTCGTTTGACGGTTTCAGCATGTGATTCCTTTGGTGCCGATTGATATCTTGCACATATGCCAACACTAAATTGGATGTCTGGTCTGCTTGCTGTGAGATAGAGTAATGATCCAATCATTCCTCTATATCTCGTGATGTTGTAGTCTTTTCCTTTGACATCAGCATCAAGTAACGTAGTTGAGCTCATAGGCGTGTCCGAGCCATTTGCTTCATCCATTCCATACTTCTTCAATAGCTCTTTTAAGTACTTTGTTTGAGATATGAAGATTCCATTCTTTCTTTGTTTGATTTGCAAACCAAGAAAGAAATTCAATTCTCCCATCATTGACATCTCAAACTCTCCGTGCATTATCTCAGAAAATTCCTTACACAGAGATTCATTAGAAGCACCGAAAACAATATCATCAACATATATTTGGACAATTAAAATATCATCACATTTTCGTTTTATAAATAGTGTTGTATCAACTTTTCCTCGTTCAAAACCTTGATCGATAAGAAACTTGCTGAGCCTTTCATACCAGGCTCTAGGAGCTTGTTTTAAACCATATAAAGCCTTTTTGAGTTTGAAAACATGGTCAGGTTTAGTAACATCCTTAAAACCTGGAGGTTGTTCTACATACACTTCTTCCATGATGTAACCATTTAGAAATGCACTCTTTACATCCATTTGATAGAGTTTGAATCCTTTGATGCATACAAAGGCTAAGAGTACACGTATGGCTTCCAATCTAGCCACTGGAGCATACGTTTCCTCATAATCAATCCCTTCTTCCTGATTATAGCCTTTGGCCACCAACCTTGCCTTGTTTCTGACAATAATTGCGGATTCATCGAGTTTGTTCTTGAATACCCATTTAGTTCCAATGATCGGATGATCCTTGGGTCGGGGTACCAAATCCCAAACTTGATTTCTCTCAAATTGATTTAGTTCTTCTTGCATTGCTATAACCCAATCATTGTCTGACAGGGCTTCATCAATGTTAGAAGGTTCAATCTCAGAAATGAATGCAGAAAAACTTACTTCATTGAAAACTCTATTTCTAGTTTTGATCCCTTCATTCACATCTCCTATGACTTGATCTAAGGGATGACTTCTATTGTATTTCCAGGCTTTAGGTTGACCTAGAGATTGTTCTTCTTCCTTAGTTTTATCAACTTCTGGAATAAGAGACGTAGAAATAGATTGACCATTTTCTTGATTTAAAACAACTTCCTGTTCTTCATCAATGGTTTTGTCAGAGGATTCAAATTCATCAAATACAATATGAATTGATTCTTCAACAACACAAGTTCTTTTATTGAAAACTCTATATGCTTTACTTCGGTTAGAATATCCAAGGAAAATTCCTTCATCAGTTTTAGAATCAAATTTTCCTAAGTTATCTTTACCATTATTATGAATGAAATACTTACAACCGAAGATGTGTAGATGAGCAATGTTTGGTTTCCTTCCTTTGTATAGCTCGTATGGTGTCTTTCCAAGTTTTGTTCTGATATAGGCTCTATTTGAAATATAGCATGTTGTACTCATAGCATCAGCCCAAAATACTTGAGACACGTTCTTTTCATTCAACATTGTTCTAGCCATTTCAGTAAGCACTCTATTCTTGCGTTCCACAACTCCATTTTGTTGGGGCGTCCTTGGAGCAGAGAAATTGTGATCAATGCCATTAGTATCACAATATTCTTCAAAGGCTTGGTTCTCAAATTCTCCACCATGATCAGTCCTAATGCCTGCAATTGACATACCTTTCTCATTTTGCACTTTCTTGGCAAAAACAATAAATTCTTCAAATGTTTCATCCTTTGATGATAGAAAAATAACCCATGTAAATCTGGAGAAGTCATCAACAATGACCAATGTATATAGATTGCTACCAAGACTCTTTACTCTTGCTGGACCAACTAAATCCATATGCAATAATTGTAATGGTCTATTTGTTGAAATCTCATTTTTCAATTTGAAAGATGATTTAGTTTGTTTACCCTTTTGACATGCGTCACAAATTAAATCATTTTTGAAATTTACTTTGGGTAATCCAAGAACTAAATCCTTTTTGAGTAGTTTGCCTAATTGATGCATATTGACGTGAGCCAATCTCTTATGCCATAACCAGCTTTCATCAGTATTACTCAGAAAACAGTTTTCAGACTCATTTCTACTAATATCTATAGTATAGCAGTTACCTTCCCTTTTCACTCTGAGCTTAGCCTTGATATTCTTCTTATCAAGTTGTAAATCATTCTTGTTGATAATTAAACATTCTTCTGAGTCAAATATTACCCAGTTGTCTTTATCTGCACTTTGACTTACGCTCAGCAAATTATGACACAAGCCTTCAACATAATATACATCTTTGACTTGTATTCCTTTGTCATTCTTGATTTCACCAATTCCTGCTATCCTTTCGGATTGATTTCCTCCAAATTTTACCTTTCCACCTTCCTTAGGTTGCAATGTGGTAAAACTTTCGAAATCTCCGGTCATATGTCTAGAGCATCCACTATCTATGTACCACTTGCTATTTTTGGATGCTTTGAGACATACCTACAATCAAATGACTAGGTCTTAGGTACCCACATCTTTTTGGGTCCTTTTGGGTTAGTACAAATGATTTTATGAACATATGAGCCTTTAGGTACCCATTTGTAGGTTCCTATGTTTCCTTTCTTCTTATGAATGCATGAAGAGGTATAATGACCTTTTCTATTACAGTAATTACAAAATGCAAAAGGATTTGATATATGCACAGAATGCTGGAAATATTTCAAATATGACTTACCTCTTGCTTTCTTTCTACCTTTCCTTTTATCTGATTTTGGATCATATCCAATACCAGATCGGTCATTTACAAATCGTTGTTCTTTTAAAATCACACTTAGCATCTCACTTCCTTTGGTAAACTTTTCAAGAGTTTTTGTGAGATCAATGTTTTTCTTTTTCAACGAAGAACAATTTTCACAATTCTTTTCTGAACTTTCTTTAAGTTCAATTTCAAGAGCTTTGTTTTTCTTTTTGAAAACAATTAATTCTTTAACTACTTTGATGAATTCAGAATGTAAAGCATTATATTCAGAGAGTAATTCATCATAGGTAGGGTCAGAATCATTTACCTCTTCTTCTGTCTCTTCTTGAGCAACAAGACATATATTGGCTACTTCTTCTTCATCACTTTCTTCGTCAGAGGAACTATCTCCCCATATAGCAGATACAAAGGCCTTCTTTTTGTTAAAGAATTTGCCTTTTCTCTTCTCTTTGCTCTTTTGATTCAGTTCTGGACATTCTGATTTGATATGTCCTGGTTTTCCACATTCGTAGCAAATGATATGATCCTTGCTGCTAGTTCCTCCTTTTTGAAAGTGTTTGAAGCCTTGACCTTTCTTGTAGAACTTTCTAAATCGTTTTATGATTAAGCCCATTTCATCATCATCGAACTCCTCATCCTCATCTTTTTCTTCTTTTGCTTTTAGTGCTAGACCTTTCTTTCTTTTGTCACCGATGTCATCTAGTTCCCGTTTGAACTTTAGTTTGCTTTCATATTCAGAAAGGCTTCCAAATAGAGAAGCAACTGATCTCATTGATTCTCCTTTTGCCTCTTCTATCGCAATGACTTTGGCCTCCCACTCTTTAGAAAGAATATTCAAAATCTTTCGTACTTGGGTATGTTGATCATAGACTTTCCCAAGTGCTGCAAGTTAATTAACAAGATGAGTATATCTAAGTTCGAATTCAGAAATCGACTCACCTGATTTCATTCGAAGTATATCGAATTCAGTGACCAAGGTGTTGATTCGATTCTCCTTTATTCCTGAAGTTCCTTCATGAGCTATTTCCAGAGCTTCCCACATTTCCTTTACTGTTGGGAGTGTGCAAATTCTGAAATATTCACTTTGACTCAATAAACTTTGTAACATCAGAATTGCCTTGCTGTTGAGAGTGATAAGTTTCTTGTCATTCTCATCATATTCCGCTGGCGTCTTGGGAATTTTTTGAGATTCTACAACCTTTGTAGGTTGATAGTTTCCACTCTCAATCACATCCCATAGCCCATATTCAGTAGCCATCACGAACACTCTGAACTTTGCTTTCCAGAAAGAAAAGTGTTCACCACTGAAACCTGGAGGTCTCGTGATGGATGCTCCGTCGGGAAGAATTCCTTCACCCATACTTGCCATTGGATCCTTCTTAGGTTGTTATACCTTAACAAGAAGACCTACGCTCTGATACCAAATGTTAGAGCACGCGTTTCACCCAAGAGGGGGGTGAATTGGGTGATACTAAAATTTCGTTGCAAATATAAAATCTTTACGGTGAATATAAAGCAATAAAGAGTAAGGAGAAATATCACCGAAGTGTACACCGGGAGTTATACTGGTTCGGCCACAACCACTTTGACCTACGTCCAGTCCTCAGAGCTTCTCTGAGAGTTTCACTATAACTTCCAAGATTCAGTGGGTTCTTGGCACCACAGTACAAGCAAGTTCCTTCACCTGGACACTCGCTCCCCCTTACAAGTTGTAATTCAATCCCAACTCAAGGTTCCACAACCTTAAGTTACCTCAATAACAAATATTGAGTTTTAATGAAATATCTCTCTCACAGAGTAAATAAGAATCACTGAAGCATAGAATCACAAGCACAATGAAAAACAGAGTAATGAACTTGATGATACGTTCGTAAGTGTGTTCTTGTGTATCTCTCTGTTCAGATGTTCCCATATATATAGATACGTTGGTAATGATTGCTGGAACATATTTCTTCATGTCCGTTGGAGCGTGCGCAGCCATAATTGACTTTTCCAGTTTTTGAAAAACATACGTTGCGGTAGGTAACGGTTGGTGACATTTGAGCATTCCTTTTGACTTTCCTTATTTGGTAAGATCTCTTCATTGTTTATCTGTTGAAATGCTAAGAATACTAATATAATGAAACGTTAATCAAATAGGAAACAAAACAATGACCGTTGGAATGATTTTAAACTTTCTGGGTTTGCTTACTCGAGTAGCTACTCGAGTATCCCTTGAAGTTTACTCGAGTACCTACTCGAGTAACCTCGGGAAATCTTTGATTAACTGCAAGTCAATGAACAAGTATAAGATTACTCGGGTAGTGCATGGAGTAAACTAAATTTCAAACATTTGGAAATAGTTATTTACTCGGGTACCTACTCGAGTAAAGCACTCACAACTTTATGAGTTACTCGGGTACCAACTCGAGTAAACCTTCAAATAAACTTTTGGTTACTCGATGCTCTACTCCAGTAATGTTGGCAGGATTTCAAGGCCGAGAGCACGTACCTTGTTACTCGGGTATGGACTCGAGTAATGCACTTATTTTTGCATAGGTTACTCGGGTACCACCTCGAGTAACTGTACTTTTTGTCCATAACTTACCCTGGTAATAACTGGAAGTTTTCCTTGAGAATATTTCTGGATACTCGGGTACTTACTCGAGGAATCCACTTAAAATACAATATTAGAAACTTGCATACTAGAGTAAGGACTCGAGGAAAATAAGATAAGGAGAGATTAAGATAATCGGGTACCACCTTCAAGTTTTAACTTACCTTAGTGCGTTACTCGAGTAGCTCCTCGAGTAACATTAGCAGTAGTACTAAGTGCCGAGAGTTCCACATTTTCAAAAACAGAGTTACTCGAGTAGCGCCTCGAGTATCATTGGCAACTTGAAGGCAACTGGAAGTTTCTCACATGGTTACTCGAGTAGCGCCTCGAGTAACATTGACAGGCCGAGAGCAACTCCAAGTTTTTACCTGGTTACTCGAGTAGCTCTTCGAGTAACATTGGCAGGCCGAGAGCACCTTGAAAATACTTACACTATTGCTCGAGTACCTACTCGAGTAACGTTGGCAGGTTACTGGAAGTTGTCTCTGGTTACTTCAAGTTTTGTCTCATTACTCGAGTAGCGCCTCGAGTAATGCATTAGAAAACATGCTTCTGACAAAGTTCCTCAGCATTTTCTCATGGCCTTTCTTCATTACTCCACTGCTTACTTCAAGTTATGCTTGTTCCTGTCATTACTTAGTTCAAACTTATTTATTAATGATTTCCTTTTCAAACCATACTTTTGTTATCATCAAAACATGAGATCTAACATTCTCCCCCTTTTTGATGATGACAAAACTTGGTGATTTTGAACATGGTGTTTTCAAATTGAATTCTTAATTAAATATGTCTTATTAAGTTTGAATATACCTTGCATACATAACAACTTCATTAGTCCAAACATGTATCATAATTCAAAACTTTAATGAACTTAAAATGAAATCATAACACACTTGCATTAAACTTAAAAACTTTCAAATTACAAGATAAAGTTCAAAATGAAATCAAAATACTCCCTAAAATCCCATGTACACCCAAATACCCCAAAGTAAACTAGGACACATCAACAAAATCACTCTCAAGCTCTTCTCCCCCTTTTTGGCTTCATCAATCAAGTGGAGGACTAGGAGGCTTGCCCATGGAAATGGGTGTTACTGGAAGGACCGTAGAATCATCTGAGTCTAAAGAATCAAATGAGCTAGAAGGTACTGGATCAGGCAGATGAAGTGGAGGGATATGGATGTCATCGCTGGGAGGAGAAGGTTAGAAGACAACCATAGTAGAGGTTTCTCCTTCTAGAGTAGTCTGAATCTCAGGAGTATGTTGTTCAGGGGAAGAGGAGGGAGATATTTCCTCTGTTTGGGTAGGAGAGGGAATAGGTTTAGGAGCGGTTTCAGGCTGAGGTTTTTGAGGAGAATCATCAATAACGATATGTGTGGTCTCATGGGTATCAGGATCATCCACTATGAATAAAATATATTTGCCTTGGGGCTCAAGTGGATCAGAGACCAGAGGGGTAGATGGTTCAACCTCAGGAATAGGAGTATCAGTAGGAGGGTCCTCTGGAGGTGGTGGTGGTGCAGATGAGGAAGGACCGGCAGAAGGTCCAGGACCCAAGGAGTCCAATCGTGCCAGAATCAGTCTCAATGTCTCCCCCTGGGCACGTTGCTCTGCTAGCAACTCCTCGTGCCTTTTATCCATTCTCTCAACCAACTCCTTATGTCTTTTGTCTATTCTCTCAACCAGCTCCCCCATTTTGAAGTTCGTATTGGTGATTAGCTCAGCGTTTGTGTTGGCTATGTCCACATGGAAGCCTCTGAGTATGTTCTCCATGAAGTGCTGGAGAGTGGCATTAAGGAAGGATGGTGATGATGTGGTAACAGCTGGAGCCGATGACTGAGTGTCATCCAACCTACTGGTCTCTGCCTCAGTGGTCTTCCTCTTCTTCTTGGACCCAGACTCCAGAGGGCCTTTGAGAGGGATATCGATGTTCAATTTCCCAATCTGGTTCCTTCCAACCGGAGTCAACCTCTCAATTGGCTCCTTGCTATCCAAATACCATATTTTGTTCTCTTTCAGGATTAGAGACACAATCTGGGGATATGGCATTGGAGTTGTAGCCTTCCCATCCACTTTATACCTTTTCATCTCCGAGAAAATGTATTCTCCCAGATCCTTCTGTTCCTTCAGAAGCAGTGAAGCAAACCACCTAAAGTCCCTATCAGAGAAATGGGTGTAATTGTTGGCTTTGTTCACTAGGGACCTAGAGTAAATGTACCAAAGGACCCTATGATGATCACACATATCACTTGGTTTAAAGTTTAGTGGGCCAACTAACTCACCGGGTTTGAGAATAGTGAAAATTTGATTTGGCTCAAGTTCAGAATATATATCATCTGGGGGGTTCTCTATTCCTAACCACAGGTTAATTCTGGATGGAGAAATTAAAATCTTTTGACCTCTCACAGTTGTGGTCATTTCTTCCTCTACTGAGGTTCGGTTAGGCTCATCTATGATCTCTAACTTACAATAAAAATGGGTGATCACTTTAGTACAAAAAGGTAATCTAATAGATAGCCAAGACATAAAGGGATCTAAATAAGGACTTAGGTCATGCTTCACTACCTCTTGAAGTAACTTCAGATCAACATAGTGTGTCTTACACACTTTCCTTCTGGAGAACTGAGTCAAGTACTTCGGAGACTCCACCAATTTGCTGACATTGAAACCTTTTGGTGGGGTAGTGATTTCTGCTTCCGGTATCTTGGACTTCTTGGAAGATTGTCCCTTCTCCATTTGATCAATGATTCCAGCCATAGCATTAGCCACATTCTTGTCATACTTTGGCTTTTTGATAGGCTTTGGTGTGAAAGAGGGGGTAGAGGAATCAGAGGGAGGAAGTGAGGGAGATTTAGCACTTTTCTCTCTTCCGGTTGAGGTACTCTTTTTGGATTGAGCCCTTGTAACAATAGGCTCCTTAATCACAACTCCCTTGGGTTTTGGTTGAGATTGAGGTTGAAGAGGAATTTTGGCTTTTGGTCTAGGAGTTAATTTTCTTTTCTTTGTTGGAGGAGCAGAAAGGCAATCAGGGTTTTGTTGTGAATCAGAGGAATCTGTGAAGTTGAGATTCTTGGTTCTAACCATCTTGAAACACAGATATTCGAGAATCTAAGAAAAACAGGGTCACGGTCGCGAGCTTAGGGCACAGAGATTTTGAACAAAATAGGAAGTTTTTGGACTTGAAATCAGATGGGTTTTGACGGAAATAAGGCAAGGAATCGATTGTGAAAAGTTTTTGTGAGGGTGTATAGTGATTTACTCGAGGAGATTTTGTGAAAATGACCGAGTTTGCGCAAGATAAAGACCTAAAACCTGACTTTACTCGAGGCCTTACTCGAGTAAACTTTAAGTTTACTCGAGGCCTTCCTCAGGTGTTCATACAGAAAAATTATAAAATAACTCATTTAAATTGCGTACCTGGTATGAATAATATAGTAATTATCCATAGATGTTCCCTCGATCATTTATAACCCATTTTGATCAGATTTGAGTCAGTGTTCATCAATTTGAGAATCTGAACTCCGACATTACTCGAGGCCTTACTCGAGTAATCTTCAAGTTTACTCGAGGCTCGCCTCGGGTAATATGCTTTTCAACTTCTGACTCTTCATTTCTTTGAAAACTGAACCGTTAGATTTAAATTTCAAGTAACTTGATCCATTACTTCCAGTTTTGTGGACCATTACTCGAGCACATACTCGAGTAAAGTGTTACTTTACTTCAAGTTGTTCCTCAGGTAATGCTTCACTGTGAGTCATTACTTCAAGTTGGTACTCCAGTAATGGTGTCCTCTGATAACCTCTGTTTTTGTTTCTCAAAACAGAATTTCTACCTTCCTGCAAAACAATTTTCTATACACTCCGATGCTTAAATTAATAATCATCAAAACATTATCAAATGACTTCATCTAATATTATGAATAACTTAAATAACTTACAACTCATTGGGATTTACCATTCCCAATTCTCTTCTAATGTATAGAAATTGATCTTTTGCAAGGGGTTTTGTGAAGATATCAGCTAGTTGAAGATGAGTATGAATGAATATCACTTTCACATCTTTTTTTTTGGACATGATCTCTGATGAAGTGATGTCTGACATCGATATGCTTGGTTCTAGAGTGTTGAACTGGATTCTTTGCCAAGCTAATCGTACTAGTATTGTCACAATAGATTGGTATTTCTTTGAGATAAATACCAAGATCTTGTAATTGTTGTTTCAACCATATCACTTGAGCACAACAACTTGAGACTGCAACATACTCGGCTTCCGTTGACGAGAGAGACACAGTATTTTGTTTCTTGCTAAACCATGATACAAGTGATCCTCCAAGAAATTATCCTTGTCCGCTTGTGCTCTTTCTATCTGTTTTGTATCCTCCATGATCAGAATCTGAATATGCAACAAGATATTCACTTCTTCCTTTGGGATACCACAAACCCAATTCGGGTGTGTCAGCAAGGTATCTAAAGATTCGTTTGACGGTTTCAGCATGTGATTCCTTTGGTGCCGATTGATATCTTGCACATATGCCAACACTAAATTGGATGTCTGGTCTGCTTGCTGTGAGATAGAGTAATGATCCAATCATTCCTCTATATCTCGTGATGTTGTAGTCTTTTCCTTTGACATCAGCATCAAGTAACGTAGTTGAGCTCATAGGCGTGTCCGAGCCATTTGCTTCATCCATTCCATACTTCTTCAATAGCTCTTTTAAGTACTTTGTTTGAGATATGAAGATTCCATTCTTTCTTTGTTTGATTTGCAAACCAAGAAAGAAATTCAATTCTCCCATCATTGACATCTCAAACTCTCCGTGCATTATCTCAGAAAATTCCTTACACAGAGATTCATTAGAAGCACCGAAAACAATATCATCAACATATATTTGGACAATTAAAATATCATCACATTTTCGTTTTATAAATAGTGTTGTATCAACTTTTCCTCGTTCAAAACCTTGATCGATAAGAAACTTGCTGAGCCTTTCATACCAGGCTCTAGGAGCTTGTTTTAAACCATATAAAGCCTTTTTGAGTTTGAAAACATGGTCAGGTTTAGTAACATCCTCAAAACCTGGAGGTTGTTCTACATACACTTCTTCCATGATGTAACCATTTAGAAATGCACTCTTTACATCCATTTGATAGAGTTTGAATCCTTTGATGCATGCAAAGGCTAAGAGTACACGTATGGCTTCCAATCTAGCCACTGGAGCATACGTTTCCTCATAATCAATCCCTTCTTCCTGATTATAGCCTTTGGCCACCAACCTTGCCTTGTTTCTGACAATAATTGCGGATTCATCGAGTTTGTTCTTGAATACCCATTTAGTTCCAATGATCGGATGATCCTTGGGTCGGGGTACTAAATCCCAAACTTGATTTCTCTCAAATTGATTTAGTTCTTCTTGCATTGCTATAACCCAATCATTGTCTGACAGGGCTTCATCAATGTTAGAAGGTTCAATCTCAGAAATGAATGCAGAAAAACTTACTTCATTGAAAACTCTATTTCTAGTTTTGATCCCTTCATTCACATCTCCTATGACTTGATCTAAGGGATGACTTCTATTGTATTTCCAGGCTTTAGGTTGACCTAGAGATTGTTCTTCTTCCTTAGTTTTATCAACTTCTGGAATAAGAGACGTAGAAATAGATTGACCATTTTCTTGATTTAAAACAACTTCCTGTTCTTCATCAATGGTTTTGTCAGAGGATTCAAATTCATCAAATACAATATGAATTGATTCTTCAACAACACAAGTTCTTTTATTGAAAACTCTATATGCTTTACTTCGGTTAGAATATCCAAGGAAAATTCCTTCATCAGTTTTAGAATCAAATTTTCCTAAGTTATCTTTACCATTATTATGAATGAAATACTTACAACCGAAGATGTGTAGATGAGCAATGTTTGGTTTCCTTCCTTTGTATAGCTCGTATGGTGTCTTTCCAAGTTTTGTTCTGATATAGGCTCTATTTGAAATATAGCATGTTGTACTCATAGCATCAGCCCAAAATACTTGAGACACGTTCTTTTCATTCAACATTGTTCTAGCCATTTCAGTAAGCACTCTATTCTTGCGTTCCACAACTCCATTTTGTTGGGGCGTCCTTGGAGCAGAGAAATTGTGATCAATGCCATTAGTATCACAATATTCTTCAAAGGCTTGGTTCTCAAATTCTCCACCATGATCAGTCCTAATGCCTGCAATTGACATACCTTTCTCATTTTGCACTTTCTTGGCAAAAACAATAAATTCTTCAAATGTTTCATCCTTTGATGATAGAAAAATAACCCATGTAAATCTGGAGAAGTCATCAACAATGACCAATGTATATAGATTGCTACCAAGACTCTTTACTCTTGCTGGACCAACTAAATCCATATGCAATAATTGTAATGGTCTATTTGTTGAAATCTCATTTTTCAATTTGAAAGATGATTTAGTTTGTTTACCCTTTTGACATGCGTCACAAATTAAATCATTTTTGAAATTTACTTTGGGTAATCCAAGAACTAAATCCTTTTTGAGTAGTTTGCCTAATTGATGCATATTGACGTGAGCCAATCTCTTATGCCATAACCAGCTTTCATCAGTATTACTCAGAAAACAGTTTTCAGACTCATTTCTACTAATATCTATAGTATAGCAGTTACCTTCCCTTTTCACTCTGAGCTTAGCCTTGATATTCTTCTTATCAAGTTGTAAATCATTCTTGTTGATAATTAAACATTCTTCTGAGTCAAATATTACCCAGTTGTCTTTATCTGCACTTTGACTTACGCTCAGCAAATTATGACACAAGCCTTCAACATAATATACATCTTTGACTTGTATTCCTTTGTCATTCTTGATTTCACCAATTCCTGCTATCCTTTCGGATTGATTTCCTCCAAATTTTACCTTTCCACCTTCCTTAGGTTGCAATGTGGTAAAACTTTCGAAATCTCCGGTCATATGTCTAGAGCATCCACTATCTATGTACCACTTGCTATTTTTGGATGCTTTGAGACATACCTACAATCAAATGACTAGGTCTTAGGTACCCACATCTTTTTGGGTCCTTTTGGGTTAGTACAAATGATTTTATGAACATATGAGCCTTTAGGTACCCATTTGTAGGTTCCTATGTTTCCTTTCTTCTTATGAATGCATGAAGAGGTATAATGACCTTTTCTATTATAGTAATTACAAAATGCAAAAGGATTTGATATATGCACAGAATGCTGGAAATATTTCAAATATGACTTACCTCTTGCTTTCTTTCTACCTTTCCTTTTATCTGATTTTGGATCATATCCAATACCAGATCGGTCATTTACAAATCGTTGTTCTTTTAAAATCACACTTAGCATCTCACTTCCTTTGGTAAACTTTTCAAGAGTTTTTGTGAGATCAATGTTTTTCTTTTTCAACGAAGAACAATTTTCACAATTCTTTTCTGAACTTTCTTTAAGTTCAATTTCAAGAGCTTTGTTTTTCTTTTTGAAAACAATTAATTCTTTAACTACTTTGATGAATTCAGAATGTAAAGCATTATATTCAGAGAGTAATTCATCATAGGTAGGGTCAGAATCATTTACCTCTTCTTCTGTCTCTTCTTGAGCAACAAGACATATATTGGCTACTTCTTCTTCATCACTTTCTTCGTCAGAGGAACTATCTCCCCATATAGCAGATACAAAGGCCTTCTTTTTGTTAAAGAATTTGCCTTTTCTCTTCTCTTTGCTCTTTTGATTCAGTTCTGGACATTCTGATTTGATATGTCCTGGTTTTCCACATTCGTAGCAAATGATATGATCCTTGCTGCTAGTTCCTCCTTTTTGAAAGTGTTTGAAGCCTTGACCTTTCTTGTAGAACTTTCTAAATCGTTTTATGATTAAGCCCATTTCATCATCATCGAACTCCTCATCCTCATCTTTTTCTTCTTTTGCTTTTAGTGCTAGACCTTTCTTTCTTTTGTCACCGATGTCATCTAGTTCCCGTTTGAACTTTAGTTTGCTTTCATATTCAGAAAGGCTTCCAAATAGAGAAGCAACTGATCTCATTGATTCTCCTTTTGCCTCTTCTATCGCAATGACTTTGGCCTCCCACTCTTTAGAAAGAATATTCAAAATCTTTCGTACTTGGGTATGTTGATCATAGACTTTCCCAAGTGCTGCAAGTTAATTAACAAGATGAGTATATCTAAGTTCGAATTCAGAAATCGACTCACCTGATTTCATTCGAAGTAGATCGAATTCAGTGACCAAGGTGTTGATTCGATTCTCCTTTATTCCTGAAGTTCCTTCATGAGCTATTTCCAGAGCTTCCCACATTTCCTTTACTGTTGGGAGTGTGCAAATTCTGAAATATTCACTTTGACTCAATGAACTTTGTAACATCAGAATTGCCTTGCTGTTGAGAGTGATAAGTTTCTTGTCATTCTCATCATATTCCGCTGGCGTCTTGGGAATTTTTTGAGATTCTACAACCTTTGTAGGTTGATAGTTTCCACTCTCAATCACATCCCATAGCCCATATTCAGTAGCCATCACGAACACTCTGAACTTTGCTTTCCAGAAAGAAAAGTGTTCACCACTGAAACTTGGAGGTCTCGTGATGGATGCTCTGTCGGGAAGAATTCCTTCACCCATACTTGCCATTGGATCCTTCTTAGGTTGTTATACCTTAACAAGAAGACCTACGCTCTGATACCAAATGTTAGAGCACGCGTTTCACCCAAGAGGGGGGTGAATTGGGTGATACTAAAATTTCGTTGCAAATATAAAATCTTTACGGTGAATATAAAGCAATAAAGAGTAAGGAGAAATATCACCGAAGTGTACACCGGGAGTTATACTGGTTCGGCCACAACCACTTTGACCTACGTCCAGTCCTCAGAGCTTCTCTGAGAGTTTCACTATAATTTCCAAGATTCAGTGGGTTCTTGGCACCACAGTACAAGCAAGTTCCTTCACCTGGACACTCGCTCCCCCTTACAAGTTGTAATTCAATCCCAACTCAAGGTTCCACAACCTTAAGTTACCTCAATAACAAATATTGAGCTTTAATGAAATATCTCTCTCACAGAGTAAATAAGAATCACTGAAGCATAGAATCACAAGCACAATGAAAAACAGAGTAATGAACTTGATGATACGTTCGTAAGTGTGTTCTTGTGTATCTCTCTGTTCAGATGTTCCCATATATATAGATACGTTGGTAATGATTGCTGGAACATATTTCTTCATGTCCGTTGGAGCGTGCGCAGCCATAATTGACTTTTCCAGTTTTTGAAAAACATACGTTGCGGTAGGTAACGGTCGGTGACATTTGAGCATTCCTTTTGACTTTCCTTATTTGGTAAGATCTCTTCATTGTTTATCTGTTGAAATGCTAAGAATACTAATATAATGAAACGTTAATCAAATAGGAAACAAAACAATGACCGTTGGAATGATTTTAAACTTTCTGGGTTTGCTTACTCGAGTAGCTACTCGAGTATCCCTTGAAGTTTACTCGAGTACCTACTCGAGTAACCTCGGGAAATCTTTGATTAACTGCAAGTCAATGAACAAGTATAAGATTACTCGGGTAGTGCATGGAGTAAACTAAATTTCAAACATTTGGAAATAGTTATTTACTCGGGTACCTACTCGAGTAAAGCACTCACAACTTTATGAGTTACTCGGGTACCAACTCGAGTAAACCTTCAAATAAACTTTTGGTTACTCGATGCTCTACTCCAGTAATGTTGGCAGGATTTCAAGGCCGAGAGCACGTACCTTGTTACTTGGGTATGGACTCGAGTAATGCACTTATTTTTACATAGGTTACTCGGGTACCACCTCGAGTAACTGTACTTTTTGTCCATAACTTACCCTGGTAATAACTGGAAGTTTTCCTTGAGAATATTTCTGGATACTCGGGTACTTACTCGAGGAATCCACTTAAAATACAATATTAGAAACTTGCATACTAGAGTAAGGACTCGAGGAAAATAAGATAAGGAGAGATTAAGATAATCGGGTACCACCTTTAAGTTTTAACTTACCTTAGTGCGTTACTCGAGTAGCTCCTCGAGTAACATTAGCAGTAGTACTAAGTGCCGAGAGTTCCACATTTTCAGAAACAGAGTTACTCGAGTAGCGCCTCGAGTATCATTGGCAACTTGAAGGCAACTGGAAGTTTCTCACATGGTTGCTCGAGTAGCGCCTCGAGTAACATTGGCAGGCCGAGAGCAACTCCAAGTTTTTACCTGGTTACTCGAGTAGCTCCTTGAGTAACATTGGCAGGCCGAGAGCACCTTGAAATACTTACACTATTACTCGAGTACCTACTCGAGTAACGTTGGCAGGTTACTGGAAGTTGTCTCTGGTTACTTCAAGTTTTGTCTCATTACTCGAGTAGCGCCTCGAGTAATGCATTAGAAAACATGCTTCTGACAAAGTTCCTCAGCATTTTCTCATGGCCTTTCTTCATTACTCCACTACTTACTTCAAGTTATGCTTGTTCCTGTCATTACTTAGTTCAAACTTGTTTATTAATGATTTCCTTTTCAAACCATACTTTTGTTATCATCAAAACATGATATCTAACAGCTTGGCCAATAGGTCTTATCGAGCCATGTGAAAAGGTCGTTCATTCAAAATTCCCTGCACTTTTCCTTCGAACTTTCATCTCAAACTGTGATTTAATTTTCTGATTTGCGCAGGGTAAGATTTCAAAGTCTTCAACAACACAACCCAAGTCAAAAGCATCGGCTAGCCAACAGAGCAGAAGAAGACAGACCTCATTTCTCGATCAATTAATATCGATTGCACCACAATTGATCTGTGAGGGAGGAGTGCAATTACGTATTCCAAGACATATCTACAGTATTAGTGGTCTAGTTGATTATGTTACTGCCGAGGTCGTGCAGGACATATGTGCTCGTGATTGGGTTAGTGCTTCGGCTATCAACATCTGGATAAGGTACTTCACTATCATCGTTTATCACTGTTATTAATATATCTCGTTCCATTTCTTTTGTTTCTTATGACACTGTATGTTTTATACCAGGCATTTGGACCAAGACATTTTAATGGATACACACAGGGTACAATTCGCATTTGTCAACCCTTTTCTCGTTGGTCATCATGAGGGTAAAGTAGATGTAACTGTGCAGTTTAATGAGCTGAAAGATTACTTTAGCAAGAAAGCGACACAAAATACATTATTTTTAGTGCCGTATAATGCGGGGTAAGTTATTATTGGTACAATTTTTGTTTTTATTGTTTAACTTCTATCATAACATGATTGTTCAAAAAAAATTTTTAAAATATATTTTAGGCGCCATTGGATATTGATCGTTATCAATCCAGCGGAACCTTCAGGCCCTCGCATTTACTATGTGGATACTCTAAAACATGGTCTTCCACAAGACCGTTTTGATATGTTACTATTGATCAGTAGGTAAGTATACGTGCCTATGTATAAATATTTGCGAACGTGATTGAATAACCAAAAGTAATCAGTTTCTGTTTCTTTTGTTAGCGCATTGACTGCATATCGATCGTTTGTCTCGTTAAACTATTCTAAAGCTACTGACCCCCACCTTAGCTATCCTTGGAAGAAGATACAGGTATTGATATTTGACTTTACTTAGACTTTGTTAGTAAACACTTTTTATTCATGAACAGAGTTAAATATTGCATTATATTTTTGCAGTGCCCTTTCCAACCTAATGACAATGATTGTGGGTACTATATCATGAAATTTATGAAGGATGTTATTATGCATGATCAACCATTTATTCCTCAAAAAGTAAGTCATTTAGTTGCACTTCATATTGTGTTGTAATGAAATTAAATTAGTGCCTGACAATTATGTTTTACTGATTTTAATTCGTTCTAACTTGTGTCTGATTGTATATATCTGTAGTATTATGAAGATCAACATTGTGACGCTTTGACAGATCATCAGGTTAATGAAGTGATCGAGGAATGGTGTGAATATGTGTTTAGGCAAATCTCTGGGTAGCTATATATACTATTAAATTCACTAGCTGGTCTGTTTTGTGTTGTTTCTAATTGCCAATTGTTGTGTCATGCATGTTTGTTGAAGTTGAATTTGTTGTATTATATTTCATTCAGCTAGGTTTACAGTATATTGTATAACAATTTTCAGTACTACTTTAGCTAATTAATCATTTTTGGTATCATTTTAAAGTTATCTATTATTGTTCTTATTAAACCTTGCAGACTATAATTATATATGCATGGGAGATATATATGAGGAAAAAATATGCTAAAAAAAAACCAATACGAAGAATAAAAAAAAAAACACCTCCTGTGGCTAAAAAAAACCAATACGAAGAATTAAAAAAAAAACACCTCCTGTGGCGCCTGGGCAGCCAGGCGCCCCAGAGGGTGGGGCCTATTGTGGCGCCTGGCCGGGAGGTTATTTTAAAAATCTGTGGCGCTTCCAAGCGCCACAGCTTTTTTTAGTAGCGTCCAGATAGATGGCATTTCGCTAACGCCACAGCTTTGCTTTTTTGTAGTAGTGATTGTGACCTGAAAAATATATTGTAAAATGTACTAAACATGTTGTAAATACAAGCATAACCAGTTGTTAAACAAGGCATCTGCAGTTATTATATTTGGAGTTTTGGAAAAGGTCATTTCATTTAGACAACAAAAAAAATGTGTAAAAAATCACTCAAGCAGTTGTTATAACACGCTATGAATGGAGGGACTTGACAAACTTGAAATTAACTTATTGTATAAAAACATGTTGTGAAAATGATTGATGAAGTTGTAAATGACTGATGAAGTTGTCAACTATAAAATAACTGATGAGCAAAGGGCAACTTTATCATTTGACTTTGGGAAATAATTACAGAATAGTCTCAATGGACTTTTCTGATATTTGACTTTCTCAGAGATTTTTCTATTCTTATGTTTGTTTCTTGAGATTTGGGAGTGATTTTCTCTCTCTCTTTTTTTTTAACATTTCCTTTTGCTCATATTTTGAACTTTGCTAGCCTTGCTTTTTGTTCAAGTGCAGAGCATAGTCCCAGTTTCAATATGCACTTATATATAGCATTTTTATAACAATTTTACACCATGTAAATAAACAATTAAATGATATGTTCGAGGTACGGCTGGGCACATTTATTGTATTATGATTTTTTAAATTTGTAAAAAAACTGAATTATCTCTTCAACTTTTTCTTTTTTCAAATTAAACTTCATCTTCTTATTAATGTATCTTTTTCTCAGGTTTTATTTTTCTTGTTTTCACTCATTCACTGTTGTCATCTATATATTTAGTGCCCGTTTGGTTCATGGAATTGAAAGTAATGTAATGAAATGTAATGCAATGGAATGGAATGTAATGTAATGATGATTACATAATTTGTTTAGTTCGTCGTTAGAGAAAGATGATACATATATATAACAATGTTTGGTTGGATTACATTGAAAATGAGAAATATATGGGAATGATATAGCAAGGGACAAAATTATCCCTGTCTACATATATAATAATGTACACATTGGGTTCATGATAATTTTTTAATTCTGTGCAATGTATACGTTGGGTTCATGGTAATTTTTTAATATTTAATGATGAAAATATTATTCAGTGTATAGGTTGAGTTCATGTTAATTTTTTTAATATTTAATGATGGAAATATTATTTAATGATATATTTTAATATTTTTTTAAAGGTGGAATATAATTTTTTAATTTTTAATGGGGAATATTTCTTAAGTTTCTATATCATTAATTATTTTTTAATATTTAATGGTGATCATTAAAATTATTTAATATTTAACAACATTTATGGGTGGGCACTTTGATCAATTTAAAAAATTATGATGGCAATAGTGTCATTTTCACTTGATTACAGAATGTCTGCATCCTCATTCATCAGTCATAGCAATGTAATCCTAATTACATCAAATGATGTAATCAGGATTACAAAATGTAATCCTGTTTACATTACATAAGTGAAACCAAACACTGTAATCACTCTATTGCATGTATATAATCAAAATTTGGGGTGCAAAATTGTATGAAATTATGGGGGGGGGGGGGAAAAACTGAATGATTACCTGATTACTTATATTAGAAAAAATTTCTCTCCATATTATATAATTATTTAACATATAATATTATAGGGTTAGATTCGATCATCAAGTTCAATTATGAGTGGCTCTTCCAACATAATTTTTTGACTGTCTTGGAAATAAAAAAGAATTTCATTTTCAAAATATAAAAACTGACAAAAACATTTATAATGTATATATTTTCATACCTTTAATAATACTACTATTATATGTACGTACGTACGTATCACTTATATTTTTAACATATTGTCTCTTTCTTGTATAGTATGTAAAGATATTAAATTTTGATTACACACATGCATAAATAAAGTTGTGGTGTCTAGAGACTATATATTGGAAGTAGGAACACACACACACACACACACGGTAGATCTTGCATATTAACGCTGATAATTCCGAACAATTACTGGATCGGATCTGAAAAATTCGGTCACTGAAAACTCAAAAATTAAGATTTGACTATCACAAAAATAGATGAAGTTACAAGTGAAAAAGA
The DNA here is from genome assembly GCA_963210345.1 of Inga oerstediana. Classification (NCBI taxonomy): domain Eukaryota; kingdom Viridiplantae; phylum Streptophyta; class Magnoliopsida; order Fabales; family Fabaceae; genus Inga; species Inga oerstediana. The sequence goes on from OY723401.1 coordinate 71,597,448, forward strand.
AGAAGTTGTGAATAATCAAGAGACAAAGAACATCATATCGTATTATTCAAAATTTCATGCATTAATTAATTAATTATTAATTAATGTTAGCTTCACTTGGTGCCTGTTGCATCCTTCACTGCATCAACAGATCCTTGTGCCTTTTGCCTTTAGCTGTTGACCTCCCTCCACACGCACATCCAAATTAATCACTCACTCGTATTTATAAGAGAGAGAGATATATATATATATATATATATATTATTTGGAACTAATAATTCATAATATTTACATATATAATTATATTGATTAATACCGCTTGGATGGATTTTTTTGCAGATTCTGCTGCATTGCTAGCCTTATCCATCAAGTTTCTTGCCTTTTCCTACATGATTAATATATTCACACATAATTGTCAATATGTTAATACCGTAATTAAAACACTGGAAACTTTGAAGGGTAATAGGCAGATTAATTATGGGAATCATTATTATGAATGTAATCACTAGAATATCTCACAACAAGTGATAGATAGCAATATGTAATGACCAATTCTAAAATAGGAAATGACAAATCGTCTATGTTACGTTGCTTCCTTATTATTGAAATAGAAAACATTGAAGTGATTACATTCCTTCATTGAAATCAATCTCATAGTATTTTCTCATTAATTATTAGGGAAGAAAATGAATGAATCTAAGTACCTACCTGAGCCTGACCCTTGGCCTGTCCAGCGTTGTAGCTTGCCTTGTTGGAGTCCATTTTATTGAGAAAATATATTAACTCTGTTATGAGCTTTAGAGAAATAGTTAATCAAGATTAAGATTTGTTAATGCTGACATTGTGACAATACCAATATTGAGTTCATATATATATATATACACACAGAACTCTCTCTCTCTCTCTCTCTCTCTCTCTCTCTGAAACACTTGTCATGCCTCGATCCCACCTTGTAGCCTCTATATAAACCTTAAGTAAGTAATTAATCATGATCGATATTCTCAATTAATTATCTCATAAACAAGTTTTAAATTCAATTGCCAAAAGATTCTAAAAGAAAGTATGGATTCTGCTCAGGCGAGCTATGATGCTGGAAAGGCCAGGGGAGAAGCTAAGGTTAATTCATTCAATATTTGTTTTAATTAACTTCTTTTTTAATTAATTAACATGAAATTTATCACAATATAATTAGTCTGTTTTTTTCGTGTAGTTTATGGTTTTATGTGTATTTTTAATTGCAGGAAAACGCGGGCAACATGATCGACAAGGCCAGCGATCATGCACATTCTGCTAAAGAATCCATAGAAGAGCTTCTGTATTTAATTAAATTTCAACTTAACTATAAATACTATATATATGGCTTTCCAATATATTAGTGAGGTGTGATTAATTTGAAAATATATAAAAAAATATTGATATAATTTTTTGTCAATTTCACATATTTCATAAAAATTAAGGAAAAATTAGCAAAGTTTCAAGGGAAAATGCCATATAAAGCTATTTAAAATAGGGAAATTCTAAACTAGGTTGGTAAATTCAACAAATCTTTAATTAAGTCATTAGCCCAATTTATAATTTTAAAATATGGGTAAAATAACTTTAATTACATTCCCTTTCTTCTCTCCCATCTTAAAAGAATTTTATTGTTATATGACTTTATTGCTGTATATATATCAACATTAATATATAATCAAACAAAATATAACTCTTCTAAATCAAAGGAATTTTTTATGCTCTAAAAGGATCATAAAAAATAATTCAGGCAAAAAAAAAAAAAAAGGATTCATGATACATATCAACTAAAAATCATTTAATTGATATTAAAAATCAATTAAAAAATTGATTTTTCAACTAAAATTCATTCAATCGATATATTAAGATAAAAAAAATTAATAAAAAATTTGAGTTTTCTTAAAAGAATAATGTAGTTATTTTTATCAAGTGAGACAAAAAAAAAAAAAGAAAAGAAAAGAAGGAAAGGATAATACTTGCCAACTTCAGTTTACAAAAATCAATTGAAATAAAAACTACTTTTACCAACGTTAATCTAAACAAACTCTAAATAATTTTCTCTAATGCATACATGTGAATTTCTTAAAAATAATTTAGTTAAGATTTCACTTTTTTAATATGAATTATTCATTTCTATTAGAAAGGCGAGAAACTTTGACATACTTCCAAGGATATGTTAGATAAAAATATTAAATGCACTTAAAATTTCATAAAATGCTTATTGAAATATAGAACTTTCTAAGAAAAACTTTATATATGAAATAAATATAGTAAAATTTATAATTAATATGTTTATTTAAAAAATAATTTTTTTATCGTGACATATATTCTTTGTTTTTTTTTGAAAACTTTGTTCGTGTTAATAAAATGAACTCCTTGGTTAAAAATATTGTAAGCTTTTATTCTTACGATGATACTTTATTTAAACTATAGATGAATTATATATTGCTTTATTAAATATTAACGTTGATATATATATATAGAAACATAAGTTACAAAGTAATGAAACTCTTTAAAGAAGAGAGATGAGAGGATATTAAAATCATTCTACTCACATTTTAAAATCCTAAATTAGGTTGATGACTCATTTAATAATTTGTTAAATTTATCAACATAATTTAGAATTATCCTATTTTAAATAGCTTTATATGTGATTTTCCCAAGTTTCAATTAAGGAATTTAATTACTAATATGGTTCATCTATGACAAATTATAGAAAATTAATTAATGACATGTAAACATTACATGTTGACATAAAAATAGGATATATTGGCAATTAAATTCTTTACCAGCGGTGGCTTTTCTATGATTTTACCAAAAATGTACTTACTGACATTACATGTTTGAAAGCAAAATAGATGCTCCACTCATCTCATATTTGAAAAAAAAAATGAAATATTTTTGTAATCCTTTATTAAGATTATTGATATGAGATTTTTGAATGATTATTATTTTATTTTGTTTGTGATACTTTTCACATTCATAAAATTGCTGAAAGATCCCAGTTACAAAATTTATTGTTTAATGATACTTGAAATGTAAGAATCAGGTATGATGCAACTCTTCTTTAATTATATGCAATCTATCTTTAACTATATATAAAACGGAAGTCATTTACATATAGTCAAAAATTAATGTTGCATGCAACTGAAAGAAAGTTGCATATGTTGAAAATGAGTTATAGTACTCTCTTAAGGAAGTCATTAAGTACTTTTGGGTAATAAATTTTGTAATGAGGGATTGTTTAGCAATTTTTCCTTTGATATATTTTATCTTCAGGGAATCAGAGAGCAAAATAATTTTTTTAACTTCAATTTTTTAGCATAGATAAAAAATAATGTTTGGTATTTATATGTGTAGAAGGGTAAGCAGATGAAGCCAAAGGCACAAGGTGCTGCTGATGCTGTGAAGGAGAAGACGAACAACTGAAGTTTTAATTAATTATATTGAATTAATGAATGAATACATAGTAATGGAATTTGGTTTCTCTTTGACATTTAGTGTGGTGTATGAAGTTTAGAGTAAATCATACTGTTCGTGTTATGAATAGCACAATTTGTTATAGACTTTATATTTTATACTATTAAATATTGAAATACTATCCTAAAAACACTTCGTCTTATATTATTGTGAGTAGTTTTTTTTATGGCCGGAATATTAGTTAAAAGCATAATTCCATTTCATTTCAAAATATAATCACTTTCATCATCACAAGTCTTATGGGTTGTACCAATTTTATTACAGATTACTGATGATGAGTATAGTCTATGGAAAAATTAAAGTCAGCTTTTATATTGCGACTCACAATTTATAATTATAAATTGAGATCAATAAGTTTAGTATATGTTTTTAGTGGTCTCCGTTGTTAGTCAAATCACTAGAGGATTTTAAAGAAAGAAGACAAAAAAAAAAAAAAAAAAAAAATCGTGGGCCTAGAATTAGAATTTTACCCACAACCAAAATTCAGTTTTCATCTTTCGGGTCAAGAGAGTTATTTTGACCAAAATTTCTTTATACATTATAATTCCATAGTATTTATAATAACAATTAAATATGTATTTGAATAATATAAGAGGCACGGGTCATGAGGGGAAGAAAGATTAAAAATAATTTAGAGTGATGTAATTATAAAAAAGAAAGAGAAGGTAATATGTAGGGATTAATAAGATACGAAGTGTTGTGTTTCTATCGATAAAGTATAAGAGAGTGTTTGGTTGGGCTTAAAATAGCCAAATAAGCCCGTTTTGACTAGATAAGCCCGAAAAAAAAACGTATTGCAATTATGTAGTGTTTGGATGGGCTTTTTTAAATTGGGTTTAAGGTAAAAAAAATCCCATTTCAGAAAAGCTACTGGATCAAGCTTTTACAAATCCGTTTCACGTTTTATTACCGTTGGATTTACTTCTCTCACCTACTATTTTTAATTTTTCACTCCTCTCCCTGCAAAGCTGCTCGACGCCTGCTGCAAACGAATCTTTTTTCACATGCTCTGCTTCAGTTTCCTGTTGCTGTCGCTGTCGCTGGTCTTCGTCTCCCTCTCGTCGGAGGCGAGGGTTGTAGCCGATGAAGCTGTGTGGTCCGTCTTCCCTCTCTAGCTGTCTCCATTGTCTTCCCCCTTGTCGCTCGGTTTTCCGTCTGTGACAGATATGTTCCCAGGTCCGTCCTAGTGTCGTCGACTGCATTGTAGTCTCGGAGGTCACTCGTACAATCTGAAGGCCGTGTCCATCTTTATTCGTGCTCAGCCGTGTCGGATCTGTGCTTCAACCGAGTGCTCTGCCGTCTCCGATCTGTGGTTGAAGCTGAAGAGGGCGTTCTTCTTCATCTGTGATCGACACTTCAACCACGAGCTGTGCCTCAACCTCAACAGGCCCTTCTTCTTCATCTGGGATCTAGCTCATTGTATGAGGAGATCTTCAACCGCAACAGGGGCGTGATCTTCATCAGAGTTGGAGGTAATATGAACTTGAAATGAATTTTATTCCATAGAGAGTGTGACTGGTTTTGTTTGCGTGTGGCCTGCGTTTCTGTAGTTAGTTAGGGCTGTTGGGGGATTAACTTGGTTCTGTTTTTGTCCCTCTCTCTCTCTCTATTTCATCGTCTTCCTGATCCAGGCGCACCACACTTCACTGTTTTGCTACGTTGCACTCACCTTCTATTAGATGCACAGTCTACATGTGGAACAAAAATGGGTACTAGAATATCCAAAAAAATTTTGCTCAACTCACCAACATGACAGGAGAGCTAAAAATTTTTCATGAATGCACAAATATGTGCTGACCTTGCGAAATAGTAATTTGAAGAGGCTAAAATGGTACTCTTAGAGGCTAAAATGCTCAAGTTGCTATATACATTTTGGCGCCCATACACATAACTAATAATCTGAAAAGTTAGGTAGCAAATTAGATGAAGTTTGGTGAATGATTCTTCAGGGGAAATTTCATGATTTCACTTCAATTTTGTATGACATAATAAGGACCTTTGGGGGACACTTGCGTACACATGAAAAAATGTTCAGCTAGAACCTAATTGTAGTTAAATTAATCTTTCATGACCGAATTGTTATTCCCCCTTAATACTAGTTACAAGATCTCCATTCCAACAAATAATATAAATGAGTTGACAAATAATATATATGTACAAGTTGAATTTGATTGGGATGTTGTATAATGAAGTGATAAAACCAACGATCAATGGCCTATTAAGTATCATGAAAGCATGCCTCAAGGCCAAACATAGCATTTTTCCCAAGTGGCTTGTTTGTGCCAATATGGCCTTTTCCAGAGGAGGAAGAGAAGATTCAATGTTTGTGGGATGGAAGCATCAACTTTGGCATTTCTTTTGTATTATTCGTAATTTGTTTGGCCTTGTCATTATTTTAGAAGAAGCTTTAATCCATATTGGCGAACTGATCTTCAACCTGAACAGGCCTTCATCTTCATCTGTGGTAAGATTATAAGTTCATCCTAAGCACAATTTCTGGTTTCATGTTATTGATTGCCACCTGCTAATGTCATTATTCAGTTGAGGCTTTTGCTAGTGTGGTCTCTGTTTCTTCATTTGAGGTGTTATGAATGTTACTTGTGTTCAGTAGATTGTTTATCCCTGGTGCTCATTAATTAATTGAACAAAAGAAGCTTCACAAATTTTGACGGATACATGTATTTTCAAAGTAAATGTTGTTGTGGAATGTGCCGTTTATTGTTTTTTGTTAATCTGGTTGCTTCATAAAAAGGTAATAACTAGCATATGTTTATAGTCCACACTATAAAGTTAAACTTTTCTATAGAAAAATGAATGACAGAGCACTGTGGGATGATGAGACAACAGAAATTTTTGTCCATGCAATGATGGAACAAATTTTAAAAAAAGAACGTCGAGGGTTGTCTTTCTCGAAGGATGGATGGGACGCAATTGTTGGTACATTCAATGAGAAGACAGGGAAAGCATACGACAAGAAGCAATTGAAGAATAAGTTTGATATGTTACGGAAGGACTTAAGGACTTGGGATGCCTTAACAAAAGAGACTGGTGTTGGTCGAGACCCAATAACCGAAAATGTCGTAGCGGATCCGGAGTGGTGGTAGCGGAAATGTCAAGTTAGTAATGCCTATAATTACTTATAACGTTGCATAATAGTAATTCAGTTGCCTCAATCAGCTTGTTTTGTAATAATTTCATGATTTTGTTACACCTCTGTATGTAGGAGAGGTCGGCGTATAGGAAGTTTCGCCGTTCAAGCCTCAAGAATGAAAGAGAATTGAGGCTTATATTCAAGAATGTCGTGGCAACAGGCGAGGATGAGTTGAATCCAGCTTTCATAGGGACACAGACAGAGGATGCAGAGGAAGAAGATGTGTACCGACCTACTATGGATGAGGAGGAAGGTTCAGGGGACAGCGAGGACGAGAATTTTGGAGTTAACCCAGCAGGTAGCACAGGAGTGATAGATGAGCTAGCGAGCATTGGGTTATCAACTCAAACCCCTCCCTCTGATCCAGGCGCACCCTCTTTTCATACTGATTCCGGAAGTCAGGGAAAGCGGAAACGATTTGATCCCTCCGGGAGTAAAAAGAAGCAGAAGATGCCAGCCTCAAAGCAAATTGCGGATGCGGTCAGTGTCATAGCAGAAGCATCGAAGAATAGAGCTGCAACCATTAGTGAGATTCAAGCAAGGAGTGTTGATGCTGCTCTTGCAGACCTGTTTGAGCTGGAAGAAGTGCAAGAAGATGAGGACTTTCAAGTCCGATGTATCAGGCTGCTTATGGACAAGACTAGTCGGGACACGTTTTGCTCACTTGTTACGAGGAGAAAGGATTCTGTCATTGCGTGGCTGCGTTATATGGTTATGACCCTTGATTGAGTCGCTACGGATTATGTTGTTGACTATCGATGCGGCTTTCATTGGATGACACCATCCTGATATGAACTTTATGACAAAATAGTTTAGTGTTTATTGTATGCATGCTTGTTCTTTTGTTTTTGCTAGACCAACAATGCAAATTTCGGATATATATTATGTATGTTTTAATACAACGTTCCTTTTATGAATTATGTTTATGTTATATACGTTTGGATCCAATGCACAGGTTACAGCTGCAATGGAAAATTGGATGGAGGAAGAAGATGACGACTCTCGGATACTAGCTCTTATCGATGAAGAGATAACAGAGTATGAACAAATAGCTGCGTTAGTGTGTCAATATTGGATTCCTTTCATGTGTAAAGAACCTCGTAAAACGGGTTCACGACCCGGTCATTTCTTTGTCCAAGAAATTTTGGCTGAGCATGAATCACAATGTCATGACATGTTTAGAGTTGAAAAACATGTATTCTACCGATTGTGTAGTAAATTGGTCGAACATGGGTTACAAGATTCTAAGAATGTCGGGGTCGAAGAAATGGTTGCGATGTTTTTGCTCACAGTTGGCCATGGCGTCGGTAATAGGATGGTCCAAGAGTTGTTTCAGCATTCAGGGGAAACTGTCAGTCGACTATTGCACTTGGTACTAGAGGCTTGTTTTAGCCTAGCTCGAGAATATATCAAACCCTCTGATCCCGAATTCAAAGGATGCCACCCAAAAATCCTCCACGATCCTCGCTATTATCCCTACTTTAAGGATGCCATTGGAGCCATAGATGGAACTCACATCAAGTGTGTGATCACTGGTCCCAACCGGGAAAGATATATCGGGAGAAAAGGTTATACAACACAGAACGTAATGGCTGTATGCGATTGGGATATGTGTTTTACGTTCGTGTTGGCGGGTTGGGAAGGATCTGCACATGACGCTCGTGTGTTTGAAGCTACTGTCTCAAATCCAGCTCAGAATTTCCCTCATCCACCTGCAGGTATATTTTAAGCCCATTCAGAGTGATGTTGATTTTGGCGCAGCAGAAAGTGCCAATGTAGCTCAGGAAGATGATAATACTGTAGACGATGTGGCTTCCTCGTCCAATGTTGCTGCGACATCTTCAACCAGAATGAATCGCATTCGTGACATGATTACACAGCAACTTGTACGGAATTTATGATCCCAATTAGTTATGTAATAGTTTTTTGTGAAATTATGTAATGTCTTAAGTTATTTGGTTTTTTGAGCTCAACGTTACCTACGTTTGGACTTCGTACTACAATTGTGGTCATTGAAATTCTAGATTGGGAATCATTTGCTCTAGTGGCATAATAGAGTGAATCACAATGTGTTTATGCTGTTATAATTTCTGAAATTTCATTCCTAGTTTGGACTTCATTTTACGATTTACAAGTTTGCATTTTAGATATCTTCCAGGCCCAGATGATATGTTACTGTTGGATATCGCATATATGATCTATCTAAAATTTGAAGAATATACAAATGCCCTTCAACTTTTTATTTTTAAAAATGCACTTATACAATCGCTAATCCAAACATGTTTTGACTTATGAAAAAGCACGTTTTCAATCGCTCATCCAAACATAAATCACGAATCAAAAATTCAATTTTCTTTTAAGTCATTTTTAATAAGTCAGAATCACAATAAGTCATTTTTCCTACCGCTATCCCAAACACACACTAAGTTAATTGGTATTCCAGGAGCATGCAAGAATTCATATAAAAGTAAATAGTCTTATAAGTTCACAATAAATGATGCACTATTAAATTAAAATAATTAAAATTAAATAAATATCAAACATTTGAATAAATATGAAATCTGGATAACGTTTGTCTCAAGCAATATGTCACAATGCAAGGTCTCCAAAAGGCTCTTGGGAATCCATAAAAATGGGCAGGAAAGTTAGATGAAATAAGAAATAAAGTTAATTAATCATAAATCTATTATTATATATTAGTTATTTTATTATTAAAATACATTATATTAATAATTTAATAGTCTTATAATTCTAAGATAAATATTATAGTAATAAATGAAAAACAGAAATAGTTAGATGAAATAAGAAATAAAGTTAGATGAAGTGTGTGTTTGGTGAGGGCCCTTAAGCCCGATTGGCAGCCATAAGCTGAATTGGCAGCCATTATTTTTTTTTAGTGTTTGGGTAGACTTGCAGGTAATTCCATTTTTGTCAAAGCCCAATTAGTGAACAATCAATGTAAGAAGTTGGAATAAAGCTTTTATTAAAAGCTAATGATATTTTATATTAGATTAAATTGTCTGGAAATTAATTATATGATATTGAATTTTCCCATAAAATTTTTTTTTAAATAGTATGTAGTATCGAGTGTTTTTAACTCCTTAAAATATTTTTCTAGTTGTACCTACTATCCAGTGTGTTATCAGACTGATTGTAATTTTAACATTAATGTACTTTTTCAGTTCCAAAAATTACTTTAAAATATTTTTTTGTGCTTTTTAACTGCTTAAAATATTTTTTTTTGGTGTTTTTAACCTCTTAAAATATTTTTTCAGCTATATCTAGTGTGTTATCAGACTGATTATAATTTTACCTTTAATATAATTTTTCAGCTCTAAAAATTACTTTAAAATATTTTTTGGTGTTTTTAACCCCTTAAAATATTTTTCCAGTCGTACTTAGTATTTTATCAGACTTATTACAATTTTACCCTTAATGTACTTTTTTAGTTCCAAAAAGTACTTTAAAATATTTTTTTTTACGCTTTTAACCTTTTAAAATAATTTTTCAGTTGTACCCAGTCTTAGGAGACTGATTACAATTTTACCTTTAATGTAGTTTTTTAATAGTAAAGAGCACCCAAAACTTAGAATACTGATTTATTGATTTCCACTCACTTTAAAATATTTTTTCAATAGCACCTAATATTTTAAAATAATTTTTAAATATTTACTTTATTTTTTAAATATTTTTCCACCTACTCTCTCTTACCATTATTATAAAAGTCACTTATGCTTAAACCAATCTAAACAAATTTTATTTTTACAAAAGTCATTTTAACAATCGCTAATCCAAATATAAATCACATTACATAATTTAATTTTTATTAAAAATAATATTATAAAAAATCCAATTAAAACAAACCCAATCCACACAGTCGCTGTTCGACGTTCCACGAAATATGTTTCATCTAGGGGTGTTCGGGATCGGGATCGGGATCGGGAAATGCCATTCCCGATCCCGATCCCAAAATTTCCCGATTTTCAGGATCGGGAAATTTCGGAATCGGGATCGGGAAATTCCCGATCCCGGATTTGATTTTTTTTTAAAAAAAATCTCTATATTAAATTTTTTGTTGTGTTTCCTTTAGTCTAGTATAAATATATAATTTGTCTAATATCATATTGTATCAAATAAGTCTAATATTAATATATAATTAGTCCAATACATGCTTAAAGTTGTCGATTCAGCTGCAAAAAGAATAAAGACAAGAATAAAAAATTAGAATTATTTAATAAATAATAAATGACATTAACTAAATAAACTAAAAGAATAGATATTATCTTAAGGGTGTTAGGGATTTTCACATTTTATTTTACATTTGGTCTTATTTTCTTAAATATTTTTTAAAAATATATATGTGTATATATATATTTTCGGGATCGGGAAAAAGTCGGGATCGGGAAGTCCCATTCCCGATCTCGATCCCGAATTTTTCCCGATCCTGAAATCACATTCCCGATCCCGAAATTTTCGGGACGGGAAAATCCCGTCCCGATTTGTTCGGGATCGGGACGGGAAGGTCGGGACGGGAAATTGATGAACACCCCTAGTTTCATCGATTTGAAACTGAGTCTGAACAAAAGGAACCTTAAACCCACAAGAGATTGGGCAAGAGATGCCACCATCGATCTGAACCAGCGCGAGTCTTCTCTGGCGCTGCTTCCATGCTTCGATCGGCTTCTCCTTCGTCTTCACCAGGTAAGTCCGTCCTCTTTTCTTCTTCCCTTCCACTTTTCCTCTTGTATTTTTGCAATGATGCTGGAAGTCTGGAACAGTGCAATTTGAGTTGAAAATCAGGAATTGTGACCATGGGCCTGATATGAAATACTAGTAATTTTTCTTCTGTTGCAAAAATACTGGAGTGCAGAACAATGTTGTGTTAAAGTTTTGACATATATCAATTATAAAGAAGTAATCCTCATATTGTTTCTTCCTACTAGATGTTATCTTTATGCATTAATCACTACTACAAAAAACCAAATCTGTGGCGCTTATAATTGCAGTAGCTGTGGCGCTTGCGAAATGCCACCTATCTTAACGCTACTAAAAAAAGCTGTGGCGCTTGGAAGCGCCACAACATTTTAAATTTTTTTTTTTAAAAAAATACCCTATTGTGGCGCTTTCTCAAGCAAGCGCCACAGGAGGGGGACCTCCTGAGCAAGCGCCACAATAGGGGGGTCCTACTGTGGCGCTTCCTTGAGCAAGCGCCACAGGAGGTCCCCCTCCTGTGGCGCTTGCTTGAGAAAGCGCCACAATAGGGTCCTTTTTTTTTCTTTCTTCTTCTTCTTCTTCTTTTTTTTCTTGTGGTTCTTTTTTATGCTTCCTGATTGTGAAGTTTTATATAAAATGAGTGGATTTCGTGTTTATCATCTCTACAAAATTGTCAATCTTTCTATTTTATATTTCAACCTATTATATATATATATATATATTTTTCATATTTAAAATTCAAGTTCCCCAACAATAATGTTCTTACATTAATACTCTCCAAAGCTAACATAAAAAATATCACAATACAAGAACTTGATATGTGAACACAGTATATCAACAACTAATTAAGTAAATTAAAATATTACTAAAAAACGCAAGCTTGTCGGCAAAAAAATTTAAACAAAGCAAAAAGGCAAACGAAACAAACTAGGTTTTCATTCTTTCCTATTAAATTAGGAACAAAAAGGCAAACGTTATATTACGGTTTATCTTGACTAAAAAAAAATTTAAACAAAGCAAGCTAGAATGAAATAGTCTTCTTCTTACAAATCTATTAATTGACCAGCGCAGGGAGTGGGAGACCACATTGGTGATGCTAGCTTGAGTGACGAGTGAGCGTGTGGGTGTGTTTTTTAGTGTGAAGATGAGAGGAAATGGAGGGAGGGGGCCGACGGATCCACTAAGAAGATGAGAAAGGGAAAGTAGTTTAATAGAGGAGAGAGTAGTTAAATAATTAAAGTGGAGTAGTAGTAAAAATGAGAAGGAATGGGGGGCGAACACAGGACCACTACGCGGGAAATGAAATAATTAAGAGATACACTATAAATTTTGAAAATTTTTTTTTTTTTAAAAAAAATGGGCAAGTGTGGCGCCTAAATAATTAGGCGCCACACATTGCCTTTTGTTCAGCTGTGGCGCCTAAGCATTAGGCTGCTTAGGCGCCACAGCTGAACTTGAAATGGACATGGGTGGCGCCTATTTATTTAGGCGCCACACATGTCTATTTAAAAAAATAATAATAATAACAATAATAATGCTGCAGCTGTGGCGCTTGGTGGGTTAGGCGCCACAACTGCTTTGAAGCCCCCAAGTGTGGCGCCTACGTAGGCAGGCGCCACACTAGGCCTCCTCAATTGTGTCACTTAATCTATTAGGCGCCACAGCTGGTACCCAAAATTAAAAAAAAATTATAAAGGTAAAAAAAAAAAAAAAAAAGAGAAGCTGTGGCACTTGTTTAAAGAAGTGCCACAAAATGTGCGCCACCTTTTACCCTTTTTGTAGTAGTGAATCCAGCTTGGGTAAACCTTTTTCTCAAAACCTAACTACTCGTCATTTTTCCTTTAAAGTTCTGACATATATCAATTATCAGATATTCTTTTATGCATGAATATATTTCAAGCTGCTAATTATTATCGAGTTAAATTTTCTCTGAACATTTGTGGCAGTAGTATTTACTTTATCTAATTGTGATATATATATGAGTCACATACAGCATATGTAATGCTTGTTTATTGTACTTCTTACATCATATTTACATAGGATTCCCCTTTCTTAGAACGGAAGTCCCAGAAAATTGAAGATGGATGTATAATAGAATCAATTGGAGTACTAAATAGATGATTGAAGTGAGGACTTTGGAGAAAGAATATGTTTTAAATGGAACTTAGTATGGTTGAAGTTGCTACTAGAAGGATTAAATGAGATGTTAGTGTTAGAAGTCAGAAGGGCTTTAGGTGCAAGCTTGACATTTTTGAATTGCACCGAAAACCTCTCTTCCATTTCCTTCAATCTCTCTGCTGTCTTTGTTTTCTTTCCCACATTTTTCCCATTATGTATTTCTATAAATACCCATTGTACATCTAGTTATTGTATTAAGTAAAGATGAGATCTTAAGCTCATATGGTATCAGAGTTTAGTAATAAGATGACTGGAGACCAGAAACTGTGAGAGCGAGAGAGAGAAAATGCCGAAAACAGAAAAATAGAGGAGTCTCGATCATCTAAGATCTCCACAACGCTGGCGAGTGAGCTTACACCACCCTCCCAGAATGACTTACGAGGTGCCGATCGGCCATTCCCAGAAGTTTGGCAACAATCTGACCGGCGCGTGAACCATACGCTTTGTCACAATCCCATGCGTGTGAGATCCACGCGTTGGCAGTTTCAGCAGCGTGTGGACAGCACGCGCCACAGTCTACAGGACTCTCCGGCCACCATTTCTTCCAGAAAAACATGGATCCTTCTAAGTTTTCCCCATGTTTGGATCTTTTCCTAGAAATTCACCCATAATCGGGGAAACTCCAATGGCACTTATGTCAGGTACTAATACTGAGACTCAAGACTCTTCTTCTTCTCATTCCTCCACTACTATCAAAACGGTGACGGCCCCAGAACTATTTGATAGTTAGATTATGGCTAATAACCATAGGTTCAATGGATGGAATTACCTCCAATGGTCTCAAACCGTGTTAAGGTATCTTCATGGCAAGCAAAAAGAGAAGTATATCAATGGAGCAGCACCTCAGCCTGCCCTTGATGACACCCATTTTGATACATGGTTTGCTGAGAACAATCAAGTTATGAGTTGGTTGTGCAATTCCATGACTGATGACATCATCGAAGGATATCTCCTCGCAACTACTGCAAAAGAAATCTGGGATGAGGTAAAACCAACTTACTCTTCTCTTGATAACACTGCTGCTTTAATCCACCTGAAACGACAACTTCGAGATTTGAGATAAGGTAACTCAACAATTACTGATTATTATAAAGTGTTGCATAAATTATGGCAACAACAAGATCTCTTTGAATCACTTCCATGGGAGATGACTAAAGACGCCCAATTATATAAGAAGATAGTAGAAGAAAGACGAGTATATGACTTCCTTTTAGGACTCAATGACTCGTTTGAAGAAATAAGAGGTCGTATCATGGGCTTTAAACTGTTGCCACATCTGTTTGAAGTAGTCAACCATATGCAATTTGAAGAAAGTAGAAAGCTCTTGAATCAAGGTAGCTTAAGCTCAATTGAAAGGTCAGCCCTGGCAGCAAACCAAGGTAGTTCGAGCTCAATTGAAAGGTCAGCCTTGGCGGCAAAATGACCACAAGATGAACGAACAAATAAATGGTGTAGTTATTGCAAGAAGAAGGGCCACATCAAAGAAGAATGCTAGAAGCTTTATGGAAAACCAGGAGTTAACAAACAAAGCCATATCTCCGCTACTGAGCTAGAAATTGAAGATAACGATTCCTTGACTAAAGAGGAACTACGGATGTTTCGCAGAATGCTAGACAGACAGAATAAGTCTAATTCTACACCCGGCACCAATCTTGTACAATTAGGTAACTCTATTTTAGCTCTAAATACTGCATGAGCTAATGAGAATGCTTGGATTATTGATTCAGGAGCATCTGATCACATGACTGGTAATCGCACATTGTTTACAACTCTTAATTTGATTCATGAGAATCTTAGAGTCAAAGTTGCTAACGGCTTATACACTAAAGTTGAAAGAATTGGCACGGTCATACTCTCTTATACCCTGAAAATTCATAATGTTCTATTTGTGCCTTCACTCACTGTCAATCTTATATCTGTGAGTCAATTAACTAAAGGTTAACTGTGTCGAGTCATTTTTGATAACGATGTCTGTACTGTTCAGGATTTAAAATCGAGGAAGAATATTGGAACTTCTAAAGAATGGGATGGATTGTTCTACTTTAAAGATTCAAACCTAAAATCAGGAGATGCAAGAAAAGCAAGAAGAACACTGGTTAGCTCCAACTCACAAAATCATGATGTACACTTGTGGCACTTCGCTCAGACCACCTTAGTTTTGATTATATGAAGCATTTGTTTCCAAATTTATTCAATAATAATTCTGTTCCTTTTCATTGTGAAACTTGCCAAATTGCAAAACAAACCAGAACTTCTTATCCCAAATAACCCTACAAACCTTCCTCACCATTCGCACTAATCCATAGTGATATTTAGGGTCCTGTATGAATAAAAACACTCACCAATGCTAGATGGTTCGTTACTTTCATAGATGACCACACCAGAACCACATAGGTTTATTTAATGAAAGATAAATCTGAAGTAGCCAAAATCGTTCAAAACTTTTACACCTTTGTGCGCACTCAATTTAATGTTTCCATTAAGGTATTACGAAGTGACAATGCCAAGGAATATATGAGCAACACCTTTAAAGAATTTCTTGACCAACAAAGAATTCATCACCAAACCTCTTGTCTGTACACTCCTCAACAAAATGGAGTAGCTGAGTGAAAGAACCATCACCTGTTGGAAGTAACCCGAACCTTACTAATGGAACAAAATGTTCCTACCACCTTCTGGGGCGATGCCGTGCTCACGGCTGCTTATCTCATCAATCGCTTGCCTTCCAAAGTACTCAAATACAACACCTCTATCCAAAAACTCCTAGAACAATTTCCTAATTGCTCAATTATTACCTCATTGACTCCTAAGGTATTTGGTTGTGTTGTCTTTGTCCACAAAAATGATGGCAACAAATTTGGTACTCGAGCTGACAAATGTCTATTTCTTGGCTACTCCTTTACTCAAAAAGGGTACAAATGCTATTGCCCTACTTCCAAGAAGCTTATTATCTCCAGGGATACTGTCTTCTCGGAAGAAGCATATTATCTGAAATTACCCATTTAGGGGGAGTGTACTGACAGTGAATGGCTAATCCTGAATGCAAAACAACCATCACCACCACAACCTAATCTTATACTTGCCATTGACTCTTTACCTCTCACACTAGTCCTACCCAACATAATCTTGAGACTGAACAAAGTTCATCTCAACCTCCCTCATTGAATGAACTGGAAACAAATATTGAAATCAATTCAAGGATGGATGCAGAATCGGGACAAGAGGAAGAATCCAGACTACAAGATGAATCAAACACTGGTAGAACTATCTCTCCCATTCGAAGGAACGACCATGACTCTAATTCGGTATTAAATCATGAAGATATGGGTTGGCCTATTGTATTAAGAAAAGGGGTAAGATCGTGCACTCAACATCCAATTCAACGTTTTGTTTTATACGGTAATCTTTTTGCAAAAATGTAAAGCTTTGTTGCAAACAGTATGAAAATTCCAGACACGTTTCAACAAGCTATGACTGATCAGAATTGGAAACAAGCTGCAGAGGAAGAATTAAGGGCACTTAAGGAAAATAAAACGTGGGAGATTACAACTCTTCTTGAAGGAAAGAAACCAGTAGAATGCAAGTGGATATTTACCCCTAAATTCAATCCTGACGGCACAATCAACAAATACAAGGCTAGACTTGTTGCAAAAGGATATACCCAGACATATGGATTGATTATTAGGAGATATTTGCTCCAGTAGCGAAACTTAATACCATCAAAGTGCTACTATCAATCGTAGCTAACTTGGATTGGTCGTTGCACCAGATGGACGTGAAAAATGCATTTCTGAATGGGAACTTGGAGGAATAAGTATATATGGAGATTCCAGATGGAATTATAGCTCCTAACAACTCTATGTGTAAACTCAACAAATCACTATACGGACTTAAACAATCACCTAGGGCGTGGTTTGGCAGATTTACCAAAACAATAAAAAGACTTGGGTACACTCAGGGACAGGCAGATGACATATTGTTCATTAAACGTGTCAGTGACAAAATCACTATCTTAATCGTCTATGTGGATGACATAGTCATTACAGGAAACGACGAAGGATCCATTGCTCAACTAAAACAAGATTTTTCAACTGAGTTCCAAGTGAAAGATCTTGGACAAATGAGGTATTTGTTGGGCATGGAAGAGGCAAGAACTCAAGAGGGCATCAACGTATCTCAACGGAAGTATACCCTAGATTTGTTGCATGAAACAGGAATGTTAGGGGCACAACCTGAAGGAACACCTATGGAAGAAGGATGTCACCTATGAATCAAACCAAATGGTGTCCCAGTCAATCTAGAATGATATAGAAGACTTGTTGGGAAATTCATATACTTGACTCTCACACGTCCATATATTAGCCATGCAGTTGGAATAACAAGTCAATTTATGCATCAACCATAGGAAGAACACATGGGGGCTTTGTACAGAATCCTAAGCTATTTAAAGCTTAATCCTGGAAGAGGGATCTTCTTCAAGAAAGGCATTGTCAGAGATATTAAATCTACACTGATGCAGACCATGCAAGGGACAAGGAAACTAGAAGGTCAGTCTCAGGATATTGCACATATGTGTGGGGAAATCTGGTTACATAGAGAAGCAAGAAACAGACTGTGGTATCAACAAGCAGTGCAGAAGCAGAACTGAGAGCTGTTAACAATGGAGTACGTGAAGGACTTTGTATCATCAGATTACTGAAGGAATTAGGAATTCCACATGAGGGATTAATGCAAGTGTGGTGTGACAACAAAGCCAGCATTGAAATGGTAAAAAACCCAGTCTATCATGATAGGACAAAACATGTTGAGATAGATAGACACTTCATTAAAGAAAAGATTGAAGGAGGCATCATGAGATTGTCCCACATACGATTTGATGACCAAATTGCAGATATTATGACAAAACCACTAAGCAGAACCAAGTTTGAAGGATTTTGGTGCAAGCTGGGAATGATCGATATATATTCCTCAGCTTGAGGGGGAGTGTTAGAAGTCAGAAGGGCTTTCGGTGCAAGCCTGACATTTTTGATTTGTATCGAAAACCTCTCTTCCATTTCCTTCAATCTCTCCGCTGTCTCTGTTTTCTTTCCCACATTTTCCCATTATGTATTTCTATAAATACCCATTGTACATCTAGTTATTGTATTAAGTAAAGATGAGATCTTAAGCTCATAGTTAGAATATCTGCACTTGCTGTGTAGAAGTCTAAATAGGAGTGGGTAGCTAACTTCTTCAGGGACCCAATGTGTCTGTGATTGTTAATTCCATTAATGTACAACTGATATCCCAAGCCTACTAATGGTTAACACTCTTATCATAATTCATGGTTAGGGATCAATAAGACATGAAGACACATTCAGGTTAGTAGATATTTTCACTTTGATAGGGTCACTTTAAAACATACATCCAAGAGGAAAAAATTGGCAAAAGGAACATATACTTTGTAATAGTTAAGGGCTTGACTTCAAACTTATTCCTGTTTTTGTGTAGCAGCAGACCTACCACACTTTAGTAGTACTTTAGACCTGTAATATGTCCTAGGTTGCTTTGGGTCATGTGCTGACCACTTTGTTTGCCTATTTAGCAGTGTGAGAGGCATGTCTTATTATGTATAGGTTCACAATATTTATATTCTTTCATCGATTTGTGGGTGTTAGAGGAGGGTATAGGTTCATCTACAGAGAGATGGAGTTGGACTAAAATATATACCCGCCCTTTCACGGTCCATTTTTCTCTTACTATTTGGAGGAATGATATTGTCTGCTGTTTGTCTCCAAATGAAAGTGGTGGCGAACGGGTGAATGATAAAGAAATAGATTGTCAATTTTTTGTCAATATCATTACCAATGAAGGTAAGATGTTTGCTATCCCTGGAGGCCGCTATTTTAATGTTATCAATCATGAGGACAGTCTTGTACCGGTTGGTAACATTCCCTTTGAAGAACCTTGATTATCAAGGTTAATTATTACAATGCAAATTTACTTTTATTTAAACATTTTGATGGAAATTAATCTGTCAGTTTAGATTAATGATAGATTTTGATGCCATTTAGATATGTCATATCAGGTTGCTCACATCTACCACTATGCAAAAGAAAATTGTACTCCTCCCTCCCGCCCCCCAAATGATTTTGCTAATAGCAACCAGCTTCAATGGCTTGACTTTTATCTGTTAGGGTTTTAATTTGCAATTTACATTCATAAATGTAACTCTTGTTAGAAGATTGTTGGGTGATTCCAGGAATATTTGTGATCCATGTTTTTTTAACTGTCAAAATTACACTAAACTGTTAGTTGTCACTTAGAACCAAAGAACAACGCAGAAATTAAAGAAGGGATAAAGCAGCTATCGACATTAATTGCAACACTTTGTCCTCATAAATTTGTCTCGTAGGTGGTGTCTTCTTTTATAACCTAAGATCTGCTAGGTCTTGAAGCAAGGTGAGGCATAAGTTTGATGACACTCATGTATCAAGCTTAGGTTTCTTATTTGCAAAGTTCATATGTATGTGTGTGTCTCTTTTATTCTTGTGACCATGAATTCATAATGAAGATCCCTTGTAAATAGCAAACTATTAACACATTTTTGAAAAGTTTGACTCATGACTTCGTAGAGTATTAATTTTTTTTTTTATTAGCTTGATGTTTTTATGGTATACAACTGACTATATGAAGAATTGTCGGCATAATAGGGTATTCATTCATTATATTTTGTTTACTGATATATCCTACAAAATGAAATACACCATAAACTGACTTATGTGTGTGTGTGTGTATAATCAATTCAAAATAAAACATCCTTTTTCATGCTAGGCAAAAAGAGATAATATGTTAAAAGTGTAAGTGATGCAATATATATATATATATATATATATTATACTACTTCTGGCAAAAAAAGGAATATATTATATTATTATATAATTATTTAAGGTATATATAAATATACATTATAAGTGTGTTTATCAGTTTTTATATTTTAAAAGCATGTTTTCTTTTTTCGTTTCCAATGCAATCGAAAAATTACATTGAAAGAGCTACGTACTCATAAATCTAAGGGTGTGTTTGGTTTGAGGGGAGGGGATGGAAGAGGACCTCTTTCCTTCATTTGGTTTAAATTTTGAGGTGGGAGAGAAGCCAATATTTTGGGTCAAATTCCCTTCCCTCCCTATATTTTGGGTTGCCTCAAATTGGGGGTTTTTGGAAGGAAGCTAAAGTTGTTTGAAATTTTACCCTGATGAATATTTTGAAATTCTAATATATCCCTACTAAAAATATAAAAGAACTCCTTCGGTTTCATTATTTTCCTTCTCCTCCACTGACTGTCATAGCTTTCAGTCTTGTAGCTCTGTGTGGAGCTTCTATAGCTTTGGTCTGTAGTCGATGTTTCTGGGTCGGCAATTCTAGTCCTTTCCCAACGACCATTTGTTCCAGTTCTTGGGCCGGCGTTTGTGGGCCGTGGTCGACATTTCTGGTCCATTCACGGCGGTGATTTGTTGCAGTTCCTGGCCCGCTGTTTCTAGTCCGTGGTCGTCATTTCCTCTTCATTTGCGGCATCAATTAAGTGCACTTCCTGGCCCGACAGTTCTGGTCCTTGGTCCGCATTTTGGGTCCGTACATGGCGTCGGTGTGTTGTGTTTCTGGTCTCTGCATACCATCACCATCCAACCTTCCCAATTGTCGGCCTTCCATCGTCTATGGGATTAAAACTGATGAATTTATTTCAAAACTTTTGAATGGCTTAAAAGTTCCAGGTTTGATGACCTTTCTGTTTTTTTTTGGCATGTTTATTGTACTTGCATGTTGATTCTATGCTTGGATGTCTCTCACTAAATCCTAATTTACCAAGGCCGTATTTCAGTATAATTTCTTGTCCATCTGGCAAAATATCTCATGCATACCCATCAAGCAGCAGTTCAGGGCAAAAACTAAAGTACCTAGCAGCTCATTTCTTTTAGTTCATGAAAAGCAACTTCGAAAGAAACGAACTCAATTCATTTAATCCATGATAGGTGTAGTTGCTTGCGGCTGTTGTGCAATCCGCAACACATTAACAA
Organism: Inga oerstediana; assembly: GCA_963210345.1. Lineage (NCBI taxonomy): Eukaryota > Viridiplantae > Streptophyta > Magnoliopsida > Fabales > Fabaceae > Inga > Inga oerstediana. The sequence goes on from OY723401.1 coordinate 71,619,015, forward strand.
GAAAAGTAACTATTTGTTTGATTGTTGCTGCTAAAAGACTTTAATCAAAAACTCATTGAAATTGGTTACCATTAATTAATTGGCATAGGACTTAGCCTTTTAGCTTAGGAGTTAATTTGTAATTAGTTGTAACTAGCTTGACTAGCTGCATTGAGAAGCACCTACTTGGCCACTAGCACGTGTAGCCCCACCCAAAATTCTCCTGTTCTGCTCTCAGTAGTCAGTAGTTAACCTTTTTCTAATTTTTTTTTCTAAATTTTGGTTTGGTTTTGGCCAGAGTTGCAATTTTTGTTAGGCAGCTAATTCTTTCGTTTCAAGTAAAAATTAGTTAAAGGCATAGGAAGCTACCAACAAATGGAAGAATAAAAACCTGAGAGAAATAAAAAGTGAAACATTAAATTAGAGTTTGAGTTAAACATGAGGGCAGAAGGAGGTAAAGAGAAAGTCAACATAAACAATTACGTTACCCATAAAAATATATGTGGAATAAAGATAGGACATTCATTATTTGTTGTATTTTCATTCTCAAATGTAATAGTATGCATATTCTATTTCACTCTTTTCTCTCAAATTTAACAACCCATATGCATTTGTCATAAAATAGAGAAAATTATACTTACAATTCTTTAAATATTGGAATATCTACATGGCTCAACTCAAGGCAGTGAAACCTCCCCCCACGTTTCAATACCCTGTTTAGGGGAAAAAAAGTGCTTATTGGCCATATACTTCTATTGATTGATAGTTTTAGGAAGTGAAACTTACCTATAAGCTTCATTAAGAACTTTATCTATTTGTGTAGCATTTCTAATCCCAAAAGCAGTGGCTGAGGCAATTAATAGAGGAACTGATGCATTAATTCAAGGAAATTTGGTTTTACAAAAAGCTTCCACCACAAGGATGCAAGTGCCACAATTGTCAGGTGAAGAGCTTTGGATGTGATAGTGAAAGAATACCTGTCATATATTGCTTTCTCATTGGTGATATTGACAAGCTTAGGACAGCTAGCGGTTCATTGTCCACCTTCAGTCAGGAAACAAGTGATCATGAAGATGTTCTATAATTCACTTTAATTAGGTGGTGATGACTTATATATATTTTGGTTGATGCTAAAAAAATATAGCTTTTGAGTATTAGTTATCAATTTTGAATATTTTGTTACATGCTTAAAATTGATATTTGAGCATGTAGTGATAACTTGTTGGTATTAGGGGTGGAAATAGGCCAGGTGGCCTGTCAGGGGCCTGTCGCTTGACTTGTTTCAAGCCTGGTCTATCAGGCTAAAAGTCTAGACCAAGGCTTGTTTCAGAACCTGTTTTATTTAATCGGCTAGGCCTAAACCTGTTAGTAGGCCTATCAGGCCAGCTTGTACATTAAAAAAAATTGAGTGGGTAAAATTGTAATTACCCATCTAGCCTTCAATCCCTCACAACTCACTCAAAATCAGTCACTCTCCACAATCTACTCTCCAGCCTCCCCATCGCTCAACGCTTATCTTCATTCTTTAAAGCCCTAAGCCTTCTCCAACGACGAATCACCGCCCTTCTCTCCATCCCCTCCTTTCTAACCTGAACCTCCGAGAATCACCGTCCTGTCCACTCTCTGTTGGACAGTCGACCGTCCTTTCTCCTCCTCACCGTGACTTGAACTTTCTCTTCCTCGGTGGGGAAGCAATGGCAGACATATCTCCAGCTCTGGTGAGTACTCTTCTCTTGTGGTTCGATTTGTTGCTCTATACATTTCTTCTTTCGATTTGTTTGCTTCCTTTCTGGTTCGATTTGCTTCTCTTGTAGTTTGATTTGTTTCTCTTCTTTCCATTTGCTTCTCCTGTGGTTTGATTTGTTTGTGGGGCCATTTAAATGATGAATGTTGCAGAAGTGAAATAATGAAATGGCATAGACAGATGAACTGATTAGTCAAAAAGTGCAATTAGTCTTGTTATTCGATGACCCAAAAAAAATCCTTTTACTATTCATTGTTCGTGGTTTCTTTTGCTCAATCCTTTACTTTTCCATTTGTTTGTGGGGCCATTTCAATTAAATGATGAATGTTGCAAAAGTGAAATGATGAAATGTGTTTTCTACACGTTTTTTAAAATTATGACACATGCTATAAGATCCGAAATAACTAGCCATAAAGTTTATCCTTTTTTCTATTTTTGGCTTGGAAAAAGGTCTCTAGTCCAAACTTGCATTTTGACCAAGTACCTAGGCTACTGTGCTCCTTCAGAAAAAGGGAGACATGATTTTGAGCGGAGTTGAGAGCGAGAGGAAGCAGTGCCGCAGGAAGCTTGAGAGGAGAAAGGGAGGGCCACCACCATCAAGCACCATCGTCTTCTTCTTTCTCACCAGCCCTCCCTCAACCACCATCACCTTTCATCGGCGGTGAGCGAGAGAGAGAGAGAGAGCTGAGATCAGAGTGAGGCAGCGGCACGGACACGAGAGGTGGGAGCTTTGGAGAGCGCTGGCGACCTTCTCTCTTTCATCTACTGTCGCCGGCGACCTCCTTAAACCAAGGCTTGTAGAATGATTTGAGTCTCAGGTAAATTTTGTAATATATGAAGAACAATTTAATGATATAATTACAAACTAATCCTAAAAAATCTCTAGAACATAAATGTTAAGTAAATAATTTTCTTTGACATGCTATACATCCATAGCCACAGGAGTGAAAAGTATGTTCATTATCTTACCCCGCCAATATCTGGTCCTCCTCGCTTGCTACCAATAGCATCTATCTCATCAATAAAGATGATGGAAGGTGCGTATGATCTGGCATTGTTAAAAAGGTCTTTAACACGTGATGCAGCAACCCCTACAAACATCTGAGAGGAGAAGTTAAATTAACCAGTTGCATTCTAACTTGGATTACTAGGATAAAACAACAGATACAAAAAAGCACATTGGCATTATCAAAGAAAAATGTGAGGACGAAAAACATACAAGTTATCATACCTTTTTCTACGTCAAACTAGTTTGTGTTTTATGAGAAGGACTAGCTATAAGGCAGGGAAACATCAGATAATTATTAATCCTCAATATCAATATACTCCCACCTGTCTTTATTATAAGGACCTCCTACATGTTTTATAATGTAACATGTCTTGACTATAGCATTAATGTTTTCCACCTAGTATCCCTAACTGTATAACTTCCTAATTCACCAACCAAACTCCTAACAAATGACTTTATTAGGGTAATTTTGAGATCATATGAAAAATAACTAATTTTAACCAAATTTCTTAACTTATGTAAATTAGTTAATTGGGGCTTATAAAAAGGACCATAAATTTACGGGAGTTTTAGCCATAAGAAGTGCAGTTTATTTCACATCTAGTTATTTGAACTTCCAGTTGACCCACTTACAGAATCTCCATCCCTGTTCTTTAGAAAATTTAATGATTTTGGAGTTAATTTCAACAATAAACAGTAACTTGAGTTCCCAAATTCCCTTCTCGTAATTTTCTCTTCAATTTACTGAATAACATTAGAGAATAGACAACACCTCCACAAAATCAGTGCCGTTTGCTGCAAAAAAAGGCAGCCCTGCTTCACCAGCAATAGCCTTAGCCAGCAATGTTTTGCCAGTTCCAGGAGGCCCATGGAGAAGCACACCTTTTGGACAATAAATTCCTTTGTCTTGAAACTCCTCTTCATTCTTTAAAATTCCGACAATCTCTTGTAGTTCCCTTTTTATATATTCCTGGCCAGCAAAATCATCAAATGTAAAACCAGTTCTTTCTTTTGCAGATATAAATTTAGCCCTGAGGGAAAGCCGAAAAATTAGATCTTAATAACGAGCATTGTTATGAAATTCTTTTTCTTTCTACACAGAAAAATAATTGCACTCTGCACTTTGACTTTTGAACCTGTCACTTGAAGACCAGAGTTCATATAACTTGAAAATTTGCAAAAATGTTGAACTTTCCAATCAAAGAAGCGTCAACAGAATTCAGAAGATTAAAAACATACAGATATATTTTTTCTTTTCAGTTCTCTTAAATATAATGAAGAAAAAGAAATACAATGAACAACAATGTTTAGGCAAATCCAAGACTAGGAGAAACAGTGTACTGCCCATTATGATTCTACAAACAAGTAAATAAAGGTGGCCGAGTGCACAAGGCTCCCATCAACTGAGGTATAGGGAAAGATAGATGTATGTAGCTTATCCCTATAAACAGAGAGACTATTTCTAGGATTTGAACTCATGGCTTGAAGGTCACATAGCAACAACCTTACTGTTACAATTAATTTGCAGCACAATTGAAACCCTTTAAAGGCATAGCAAAAATGTCTGTTATTCCAAATGATTTTTGACTCTGTGGTTAAGCTAAAGCAAGCCCACAGGTTAAGTTCATAACACTGCCTTTAGTTGCTGGCTTTGTTTGGTTGGAGGTTAGGTTAGGTTGGGGTGGGGTTGATTTTGTTTGGTTGGAGGTTAGGTTAGGTTGGGGTAGGTTGGGGGTAAAAAAGTGGTGTTTGGTTGGAAGGAGGTTAGGTTAGGTGTTGGATGTTTTTTTGTCTTCTAGTGGTAACCTAACCTAGGTTCTGAAACCTCCAAAATTGGGGTTTTTCCTAGGTGAGAGAATATTTGTCTTCAATTATGACTAAATTGCCCATGACAATTTTTTAAAATTCAAACACCGCCCTAACTTGACCTCCTGATTCAACGAACTTTCCAAATAATAATAATTTTATAAATAATTATTTATATGCTTACATGAATAATTATTTTATAAATAATAATTTTATATAAATAATTATTATTAATAAATACATTATAAAAGAAAAAGGAAAATATGTAGAAGGGCATTTTAACCTCCTCTAACCTAACTTAACTTAAATAAACCTCACTTAACCTAACCTTCGTTGAACCAAACAACATTATAACCTCTTTTAACCTAACTTAAGTAAACCTTACTTAACTTAACCTTCGTTGAACCAAACAAAAGTGTTGAGGATGTCAACAGTAATTAGCACAGTTCAGCAGACTGATCTGACTTTCGAACATGGTTCAAGAAAAAGTATATGAAGTTCAGAATAAGTTTCCAAAGTAAATAATAAGCAGCAGACCAAGAAATAACCCACCCTCTTCACCTAATCTAAATAAAGGGCGGTTTAGTGCACAAAGCTCCCACAAGTGGGGTCTGGGGAGGAATAGATGTACGCAACCTTATCCCAACAAGTGAAGAGGCTGTTTTTAGGATTTAAACCCGTGACCTCTAGATCATATGGCAGCAACCTTACCGCTGCGTCAAGGCTCATCCTTTCTTCACCTAATCTAACCAAAAGAAAATGAATAGCATTCCGTACATGGTTCTATTACCTCTAAAAATGTTGAACAATACTTTTTCTGAATCATGAATTCATTAAAGAGCTACCTAAGAGAAAAGCATAAGGCGTTTGATAAAAATCATATAATAGGACACATCCCTTACTTCTCATAACTACAAGTAAAACAAGGGACACATTAAAAAGCTAAAACCTTGATTTATGCGAAAAAGTCTAGCTCCAGCTAAAAAGTGGAACAGGTAAAAGAAGAAAGAAAAATTCTCCACCTACCGGCTCTTGCCTAGTGATCCAAGTGTACTTTGTTCAAGCGGCTGCCTAGCTTGTCGGTCAGGTTTTCCCAAATCACAAGGTATCAATTTTGCATATATCGGTCTCATCAAATTATCAATCCATACATAAAAACCAACAGCTAGGACAAGTCGCATGGACCATATGACTGCAGTTGCAACAGTTGAGTATATTTCTGCAGGTACAGCATCCACATTAATGACATCAACATTAACAACTTGTTGATGCAGCTTTCTCCAAACATCATTCCAGCAGTCTATTGGCATCCGGTCAACTACATGACGTCGAAACACAACGTCCTTGGGATTCACCTCAGTTCCTGATGATTTTCCATTCATATAATATGGTAGAATCACTGCACAATTAAGTCAATAAATATTCAACATGAGGCATTCACCCAAAAGAAAGCTCATTATTTAAAATGAGGTTGTATGGAGCAGCAAACATGGAAGAACAGTTTAAGCGTTCTACTAACACATTTTTGCATCATTATAGAACTCAAATGCAACACAGCATTATTGATTTCTTCTCCTATTAAAGAGTATAGTGGAGAATGAAGTCCTAAAATTGAGGCCTCAGCCTCAACGCTCCTATTGGAAAAGGAAGAATGTCAAATAATTGATATGGCATTTGGAAAATACTCCCTCCATCCCTTAATATGGTACCCAATTGCCAAATTCACGCAGACCAAGGAAGTTTTTTTTTTTTTTTTGCGTGAGCACGGTATCCCAGGGCAAGCCATCTTTCAGGCATATCAACGGCCCCAGACTAATCCGTTCGACCCGTGATAGGCACCCTATAGGTGGGGAAGTCTGGCCAGTGGCAATTTTCCATTCCCAAGTCTCGAACTCAAGACCCTTGGTTAAGGGAGGAGGAGCCCAACCGCTCCACCCCTTGCACCTGGTTAGACCAAGGAAGTTGTTTATGTCTAAAGTTATTTTCTTCTTTCCAAGTCTAGCCCTAATTAAATGTACTAATGGTTAAATTATTTATTAGGGGTTGGAAAAAAATCGTTGATTATGGGCATATAAGGAAAGATTTTATAATAGTTCTACTTCCTTGAATTCTTGAGGTTATGGATCCATTTTGCCGACTTCCCTTGCCTAAATCGTTCCATTATTGACCAAAGGCTGTTCGCCTTGGATGTGTGATCATACAAGAAAACATAAGATTCCTAATGATTACATACGCAAACGAGTTAGTGTGACATCTATAGAAGAAAAAATGGTAGAAAATAGTTTGAGGTGATTTGGACATGTTCAAAGAAAGCAATTGAGTGAACCAGTGAGGAGGGTTAATCAAGCAATATGGAGTCCTCTAAAAAGAAGATGAGGAAGACCGAAACGAATACTTAATGAGATTATAGAGCGGAATCTTTTGGTTAATAGTCTATCCAAAGATTTTATTTTCGATAGAACAAAATGGCATCATGGGATCCATACAGCCGACCCCATCTACTAGGATAAAAGCTTTGCTGCTGTTGTTGTTCCTCGAACTACGAATAGGAAACTATAAACATGGGATAAGGGCAACAAAAAACTAGGTACTATAAAAAGAGATGGAGGGAGTAATACATAATAGAGGCTTTCATCATAGAAGGTCAAAAACATGCTAAACAGACCATTTCAAAATTTTCCACAATATTTATTGGGGGAAAATCCATAATCTTTAAAAATTAACTAATTATTCCTAGATAATGTGAATGCCTTGCAATCTGTAAACACAAATGTCTTACAACAACAACAACAACAAAGCTTTATCTTATTAGGTGGGGTCGACTACATATATCGCATGACCTCATTGTACTCTGCCAAAAACCCGATAAAAAATTACAAATGTCTTACAAATGATTAAAAAATTACATTTTCTTTCTCCTTTTCTTGCTCCTCTTCTTGAGATTGAAAAATTAAAAAAATAAAAATAAAAAGAGGAAGCAAAATGCAGACGCATCCACACACAATTACAAGCAATGTCTAAGAAAGACATTCATATTTGATCATTTTATTTCCTCATTTAGCCTTTTCCTTGCCACCATACACACTAAGAGAAAATTGCACATTGAGATAGACTAGGAAAGTAATGCCAATACTGAAGTTCACTGGTTATAGAGCCACTAGTCCTAGGCCTTGTCCTTTTTTATACTATAAAATAGGTCAGGAATGGAGCGTTTGTCTTTATCACTTATGTAACCCCCTGCTTGATAAACCGTAATTATAATTCAAAAAGGTGTAATTAAAATGAATTAAAGACCGATTGATATTTAAACTCATTTCAAACTCCCCTCCTTAAGGTAGGGCTTTCGCAAACTCTTTCAAAATTTCATTCCTATTTTGGTCTCAAAGTCAAGCTTCGAATATAATTACCCTGTGCAATTGAATCGCATTCATACATATCAGAGTGTACAACAAAAATCCCAAAAACCCCCAGGTTTCATTCATTCACTAAGGGTTTATAGTTTTCCATATAGGGGATTACACAAAATCATTCCACATGTATACAGTAATTCTAAATCAAAATGGATAACAACAACCAACATCAAAGATCTCTAAGGAGTTATAGCCGCTCTTGGTTGTCCGTTTCCCTTTGGAGTCACTTGCCCTGTCTGTAGGTTAGTTCATGGAAAGAATGAGATTCAAAAGAATCTCAATAGTAACAAGTCACTCATATAATATATAAGCACACAGTATATAAGTAAATCACAAACATCAACAACAGTAGCAGCATAAAGATACATGGCTTTTACCACAAACGAAAACACTCAAGGCTGTATACACAACGCGACTGCTCTTGCTGTAATCACAATTACAACAGCTTACGCTGTAATCACAATAACGACAACTTGCGCTGTAAACGACAGCTTTTGCTGTATAATGACAGCTATCACCAGCTGTAACCGCAACAGCATCAGAAATCATCACAAAATAGTGATACAACACACATACAGTGCATTACACATAGTATAAGAGAAAGAGTCATTACCTGGTTCTTTCCGAACGTGCTCTGGCATAGGTCGTTCACTATCAGGGCAAATGTTGAATCCTACAATTCCAAATGCACCATTTAGACACTTCTATAGTGTTTCTTGGGGTTACATGAGTCTATAATGAAAATTTACAAAAATGCCCCTGAGAACCCACCCTAGGCCTGCCGTACCTGGTCCGGCTGCACCTTTCTCGAAATTCTAACCTAGGAAATTCTAGCATATTTTCACCCAAGGAATCCATTTCCAGATTCAGAATTATCAAATTCAATATCAAATTATAAAATTACCCTTGGCAGCCCCACTTTAAAGGTTTTAGGGGCGTTTTTGTAATTATGCTTTTTCGGGCTTTTCCGAAAAAATGACCAACTTTAACCCTATGTAATTTTCGCTTCTGAACTCAATGGAACCATCAAATCTTTGAAAATCCAACTCTAAGACCCATTTCTAGAGCTGTCCAAAATTTATGTGTTCTCCGGGAAAAATTGGGGTTTTACGATTTTGGCTCCATAAGCGCGCTCCTTTCAACTCCTGGCCACTTTATTAACTATTACATTAGGTTATAACTACCATTTGAACCAAAATTGGGCAGCATAACCCTTAGGCACACACATTTTCAAAATTTAAAACCAATGGCAATTCGGCGAAATTTCACTGATTAAATTGCCTTCAGTAGCCATAATAGTTAATATATGAAGGTTTGAAAGTTACCTGAAACTCCTACTAGCTTTTCCTGTTCTTGGCTGAAACCCTAGCTTCCCTAACACCAAATTTTGAGCTTCACAACCTTAAATAATAAAGAGGAATAGCTTAGAGTTGGAGTTATACACGTTAAGAGCTCAATCGTTAGAGAAATCGGCTTACCTTACGGGATTTCTTCTCCTTTCTCTCTCTAAAAATATCACAAACTCTCTCTCTATTTCAGACCTGATTCACGACATTTTTGCTGCCAAGGAAGGAGATGAAGTCCTTTTATATTAGCTTATGTCATCCTTTATTTATTTAATAATTTTCCAAAATCAAAAATTCCAACTTTATGTATATAAATTCCATGTATAGGTAATCTTGCTCATTAAGCCCAACCAATATTTTCTTCCTCATGCTACATGTAGGAGACACCTAGGGGTCCCTCCCTATGGTCTCAATCGGCTTCACAATTTGTCCAAGTTATGTATACACGTAAAGTCTCAATTTTAATCAAAATTGCATTTTTGCTCAAATTTTTCATAAATTCATATTGAATTGACCAAAATATTCTAAATATATTTTTCCCTTTTATTTTCCTTAATTAATTAAAATTAACTTCCATTAATTGAAAAATAATTAATTTTGTGATAATTTGGTAAAATTACGATTTTGCCATTATCTTTCTAATCCAATTTCTTCTCTTATTTTTCTTTGGCCAATTTCCATCTATTTTTGGACCAAATATTTTCTCTAATATTTCTTCATTTTTGGACCTTAATATTGGGCTTTTTAAATCATCCAAATTAATTCCATATTTATTTTTTGCCCAATTTCTCATGAAATTGAACATTTATAAAATTCATAAATTCCAAATTCATGAATATTCACCATTTTATTGAATTTCCCAAATAACTATGATATTTTTTGTGAATATAAAATTTGGGGTGTTATAGTTCTCCCCCACTTAAATAAATTTCGTCCTCGAAATATGTCACACAACTTGAGCCATAAACTCCGGATAACGTCTTCGCATATCCGCTTCCGCTTTCCAAGTTGCTTCCCTCTGAGTCATTCTCTTCCAGATCACCTTCACAAATGGAATACTTTGGTGTCTGAGCCGTCATTCTTCTTGCTCAATAATATGTTCTGGCTCTATTGCATATGTGAAGTTGTCTTATAACTCGACTTCTTCATATTCAACAATGTGAGATGGATCCGGTTGGTACTTCTTCAGTTGGGAAACGTGAAACACATCATGGAGCCTGCTTAAGTTTGGGGGTCGGGCTACTCGATAAGGAATAGGCCCGATTCTCGCAAGAATCTCAAAGGGACCTATATATCTCAGGCTCAGCTTCTTTCGCTTAATAGCTCTCCCGATGCCAGTAATTGGTAACACTCTCAAGAGCACATGGTCACCAACCTCAAACTCTAGCAACCGTCTCCTCTTGTCAACGTAGCTTTTCTGTTGACTCTGTGTTGCAAGAAGCCTCTTACTAATGATTCAAATCCGTGTTGAGGTTTGATCAACAAGCTCTGGCCCATACAGCTTCTTCTCAGATAACTCATTCCAGCACAGGGGTTATTGGTACTTCCTCCCATATAATGCTTCATACGACGCCATCTGAATGCTCGCATGATAGCTATTGTTGTAGGCAAACTCGGCAAGTGGAAGAAAGTAGTCCTAATTCCCTTTAAAATTGAGGACGCAAGCTTGTAGCATATCCTCTAGCGTCAGAATAGTCCTCTTTGACTGTCCATCCGTCTGAGGATGATAGGACGTACTAAATCTCAATTGAATTCCCAAGGCCTCATGCAACGCCCTCCAGAATCTGGAAGTGAATTGGGGATCTCGGTCGAAAATGATATTCCTCAATATACCATGGAGCTTCACAATCTCCCGGATATAAATCTCTGCCAGCTTGTCTGGAGAGTAACTAGTGTTTCGGTATGAAGTGCGCTGACTTTGTTAATCGGTCAACAATCACCCAAATCGCATCATATTTCTTGATCCTGGGCCATCCTACCACAAGGTCCATAGTCACACTTTCCCATTTCAATTCTAGAATTTTAGGACACTGTAGTAAACCTGGCGGTCTCTGGTGCTCGATCTTAACTCTCTGGCAAGTGAAACACTGTGCTACATATTTAGTCACATCACTCTTCAATCCTGGCCACCAATACATAGATTTCAAACTATGGTACAATTTGGTCATTCGAGGGTGAAGAGTATACCGACTCTTTTGTGCCTCAACTAAGATCTTTCACCTCAATTCCGCCTTAAGTGGAACACAAATTCTCTTTTTATAACGAACCAATCCACTAGGCGACAAATCATAGTCTTGAGCTTCTCCCCGCTTGATTTTGGCTTGAATAGACTGCACCCAATCATCTTGCCTTTGAGCTTCTTCAATCTCAGCTCTAAATCACTTTCCCCTTGGGAAACATTGAAGTTGGCACAGATAATTTGGTTTGATAAATTCAAATCTCGGCAATCTTCTATCAACTTCCCTTCTTGTATCATTATTGATGCCATAAGCATCGTCTTTCGACTAAGAGCATCCGTAACTACATTTGCCTTACCCGAATGATATTTGATTTCCAGGTTGTAGTCCTTAAGCAACTCCATCCAACGACGCTGTCTCATATTCAATTCCTTTTGATTGTACAAATACTTGAAACTCTTGTGGTCGCAGTACAGTTCTACCGTCACACCATACAAATAATGCCGCTAAATTTTTAGAGCAAACACAATTGCCGCAAGCTCCAGATCATGGGTAGGATAGTTCATTTCATGAGGTTTGAGCTGTCGAGAGGCATAGGCCACCACACGAGGTATAATCAACCCCTGCTTACTCGCATCACTATACACAACATAAGTCAAGCTGAGATCAGGTATAATCAACATAGGTGCTGTAGTCAACCTCTTCTTCAGCTCCATAAAGCAATGTTCATAATGCTCATCCCACACAAACAGCTGATCCTTTCTCGTGAGCTTGGTCATCCGCAAGGCAATACGAGAGAAATTCTGGATGAATTTCTGATAGTAACCAGTAAGACCCAGAGAACTACATATCTCAGTAATAGTTTTTGGCCTCTTCCAATCCAGTACTGCTTCCACTTTACTAGGATCCACAGAGACCCCTTCTCGTGAGATAACATGGTCTAAAAATTTTACTTCCGACAGCCAAAACTAGCACTTACTCAACTTGGCATAGAGCTGCTTCTCACGTAATATGTTCAATACAACTCTCAAATGATGCTCATGCTCTTCTATACTCTTAGGGTCTGTTTGGTCTGAGGGGAGAGGGGGGAGGGGATGGAATTGGGGGGATTTTGCTCCCCTCCCCTTGTTTGGATAGTTACAATTTTTAGGAGGGGAAGGAAAATTTTAGAAAGTTTTCCCTCCCTTCCCCTTCTAAGCCTCCCCTCCAAAATTGGGGGAATTTGGAGGGAAAGGTTAATGTTTAGATTTATATTGACTGATATATCCATACTATTTAAAAATATTACCACACTACCCTTCTCATTATTTCACCAAAACCTAAACCTAAGTCACAGAATCTCTCATCACAGAATGTCTCGATCATGAGTGTCGCTGCCGCATCCCCTCCGCTTGCCGCAGCGTCGCCTCTGCTTGCCGCAACGTCGCCTCTCCTTGCCGCAGCGTTGCCTCCGCTTGCCGTAGCGTCGCCTCCAGCTTCCATCTTCATCTCTTTCTTCGCTCACTTCGTGATACATCCGATTCCCCTTCGCATCACAGGTTTGTCTCCCTTTCATTTGCAATCTTCATTTTACTCTGTGTGATATTTTGCTTATGCACAACAGCAAAGGTGAAGGCTGAAGTTGGTTCAGTCGCATACGTCCAATTTGTTTCCTGTTTTTCATTAGGTTCAGTCTCATATGTCTTATTTCATTCCTCTATACCCATTTCCTTTTTTGGTTCATTCTTACAACCCTTTTCTCTCTTCATTTAGTTTGTTATTAACTTTTTATTGAAGGATTGTATTTGAGTAAATGGCGGGTGTTTATCATGTATATTTCGGCTTTGCTTGAGTGATTGTGGTGCTCTCGGAGATTTACAATTTGTGGGTATTTTATACTCTTTTTCTCTTTATTTGTTTCCTATTTTTATTTGGGTTTTAGTTGAATTTCATGCCTGTTATGAATATTGGTCGTGGCGTTGACCATTTGGATCTAGCTTTGAGGCATCAGGTTTCGCCTTGAAGTGGATTCTCCTTCCTTTTGAGCTTGTGCAAATGATTATGATTCTGTGGTTGTTAAAGTAAAAACAACAAAAATTTGAAGAAACTATTCAAAGTTGAACTGTCTGGTTTATTTTCAACTAAAATCCTTATTTCCTTTCCTTAATGCTTGAACTAGTTTGATTGAATTTCTTTCATTTTAGATAATGCGTATGTATGTAGCCTTTATTTGTTTTGGTGTGTTCTACCGGTTTGTTCTCCTTTCTGCTATTTGTGTGTTGTTTTGCTGTACCCCATGACTCATGACACTCACGAATGTGCTTTTTAAGTTCTAACCATACATGTGCATGCTTTGAGAGAATTGCTCTGATTCACTATGAGGAGATCTCCATTTGATATTCGACTATTATAGTTTCCTCTATATGATAAGATCCAGTTTGATTTCGTTCTGCCATATTAGTATGTGATTAAAGATTATATACTGCTTAATAATACTAGTCAAGTAAAAGATGTGTGAATTTTTTTATTTGCCTTCCTCATATGCGTTTTAGGAACACCATGTAGTTTATATGCTGCTTGTTTGTGTCATTGCGTAAGATCTAAAGCAAGGTAAAATAACCATGTAGTTTGTATGCTGATTGTTTGTGTCATTGAACAGCCTTAAACCTCCAGAGAGTATGTTAGGAGGATCTGAGTGAAAATAATTTTTTCCTTGTCCCTCTCGTAGTGTAAAAAATTACATCTGTTATCATTTAATAATGTTTATTTCATCATCATGTTCATGTCCTCCCTTATTCTCAGATTGTGCTCTCTCTGTTTCTTTAATTATGTCCCATGTTTCTTTATACATTTCCCTCATAATTAATGCATATATCCATCATATATAATAGAGTTACTTCATCAACATCCACCAAGCCATGCTTGTCAAATCTGTTTCTTTATATATTATAATTTTGCCAATGTACAAACCTCCTTTTTGACAACCTCAGAGCTGGGCTTCATCCAGTCTTGATTAAATTGCCCCTTTCCAATCACCACATGGTCAAGCTTCAACTTGCTGAAAGCTCTTTTCAACATGCGACCCTATAAAGAGAGTTCATTATATGTATAAAAAGTTATCATGTAACATGATCTTGATATCCTGATGGGCAAACATCAATCACATCACCAAACCACAATACAAAGTAGCCATGCACCTCGACAGAGTGGGCTGTTGCAAGCCTATACACATGAACAGGCTTAGTTGACCAATTCTGTGACATCTATCCATGGCCTGTAAATCCATCTGAGGATTCTGGACCATGAATGAACTTGTGTAAGCAAATGTAGGACCAAAGATGTAAAATGCAATAAAACATACAGTAAAATCTGCCAAAAAACATTTAAATACCCAATCACTATCATAAATGATACAAGTGTCAGCTGCAGTAAGGTTAATTCCCAATCCACCAGCCCTAGTACTGAGAAGAAAGATCCTGTAATTGCTATTTGCATCATTGAATTCCTGAATCTGTTAATGAGCAGGTAGAGAAAATAAATGAGCCCAATATATATATCTTGCAAACAAACAAGATTCTGGTCCCTAATAAAATCGGTATTTTACATGAACAAAAAACTTGAATTGGACAAAAATGCCAATGAATTAGCTTAAGTTCCAATATATTTTATCTTCAACATTGACTTGCCAAAAACTACTTTTCCTTGTTTGTCTAAACCAAAATATTTAGCACTTGATAATAGAAATTTATGATATTTAACAGAATCTATTCAATTTATGTGCAAGTATAAATAATTATATCTATTTCAATATTATTTTACAATATGTGTTATTGTAAAATATAACTCTTTACACTTTTTTCTATACATTTTTTTAAAAAAATGCTTCAACCACAGTTCAACCTTGATCAAAGCATAGCACTGTAATTAACTTCTTAATGCAAATCAATAAGTGATCTGAATTTCAAAACATTACTCTCAGAGAACAACTTGTTTGATTTGATGTTCCAATTCTACTTGATGCTTATAATGCACAAAGGCAAGGAAACTAACGCAATATAGTAGAAACTAAATTATATCATACTTTAATTTTAATCAGTATAATGACCAAAGACAAGTGTTAGTAAGAATTTCTCCGGGCCTACTATAATAGTCAATCTGCCTGAACCATTTCTGTATGAGTTAAAAATGCATTTTAATCTTATTTTTAGAAACTGAATTTGGTGTAATTTTTTTTCTCTTGATTTGTTAGATGGATTCTGAAGAGGAATTTTTGGTGCAATGGTTGGAAATGCGCCGGAGACTTGTAACTTGCCTTATTTGTCTTGTAGTCCAGTACTGTATGCTTCAAATGTGTCATAATAAGAGGAAAAAGACTTATGATCTGAGTTCCACAAGAGAAAGGGTACGTGAAGAAGTGATGTATCGAATAACTTGTACTCCTAGTGGTTGAGATATTGTTAGGATGGGTCTTGAAGCGTTCATAGGATTGTGTGATATGTTAGAAAGAGATGGTGGCCTAAAGCCTACGTGATACTCAAGTGTGGAAGAGCAAGTTGCCAAAACCCTTTACATCTTATCACATAAATCAAAAAACCGTGAGGTTAAGTTTTGGT
Organism: Inga oerstediana; assembly: GCA_963210345.1. Lineage (NCBI taxonomy): Eukaryota > Viridiplantae > Streptophyta > Magnoliopsida > Fabales > Fabaceae > Inga > Inga oerstediana. The sequence goes on from OY723401.1 coordinate 71,635,078, forward strand.
TTGGGCGCTCAGGTGAGACAGTTAGTCGTCATTTCCATAATATGTTAGGAGCTATTATTGAATTAGAAGATAAATTCCTTGTACAACCAGATGGTTCTAGAGTCCCTCTTGAAATTCAGGCTCATACCAAGTTTTATAAACTGTGCACATTTATGTCATGTTCTTATTTGATGATTAATTAGTATGGCTCCAAAGAAGGCACTTGTTACAAATACTAGCAATGCTGATAAGAACACTGCTGAGAAGAACACTGCTGATAAGCACTTGATTTGGAGTTCCAAGATGGATGATGCCTTGATAGATGCATCCACGCATGAACTGGATATTGGCAACAAGGCCAATGGCTATTTTACAACTACAGCATATGACAACATAACATAGCATTTGAGTGCCCAGTTTGGATTTAAAGTAGATAAAGACAAGGTCAAAAACCGATGGAAGACATTAAAGAAGAATTTTTCAGATATTTATGACATCTTTAAAGGGGGTATGAGTGGGTTTTCATGGAACTCATCCACTAGTAGATGGGAAGCTGAGGATCAAGTGTGGGATCAATTGATTGAGGTGAGCTTTTATGAAATTTGGGATATTATAGTTTTATATAAACCTATATTAGTTTGCTTTTGGTATGAATAAAATTGACTTGCTTTTGGTATTGAATCACATTTACTCTGCATAAACACATTATGCTTATTATTGGAAGTCACGTGCTTAGAACAAATAAACCAAGCATATCTGCTACCTTTTCAGCAGCATGTTATTGCTTAGGGAAGTCACGTGCTTTTGGTCTTGTTCCCTTGTAAAATGGTCAGAGTAGGAATATATGATGATAATTTTTATCTCCACTCTACTTTGTCGGACTTGGATTTGGCAATACTCGCCTAGACTCAAGAACCATTCTCATAACAATGATTATGATTTTTTGTGGATGACTGATCATCAGTTTCAAAGGGGAACAACCTTGTGAGTTCAGGCTTGTTTCCTCAATGCTATTATGTCTCTGCTCTATTTGATAAAATTTGATCTTCTTTCACAATACTGATATGTCTAATAATTTATTTACTTGTGATATATTGTATTTTTCAGGTTAAACCAAAAGCAACCAACTGGAAAAATACATCTATACCCAATTATGAGAAGATGGTTGCTCTTTATGGCATTGACAGAGCCAATGGGAATGATGGTGATACCCCTTCAAATATGAAGAAACGGAGGCATGAATTTGTGGATGTGGAAAATGAAGAGTCTTTTGAGAATGTTTCACTCAATATAGAAACTACCGCACTTGATGACCACTCTACTAGTGAGAGCTCTAAGGCCAAAAGGGGTTCTGGATCCAAAGATAAAGACCTTTTCCAAATGCATTTAATTGCAGAGAAGATGGATGTTCTTGCAGATGTTCTGAGTGAAGGGAATAAGGTGTTTAAAGAGAGATATACTCCACATATTTCAGGGGAAGAAACCTTGAAGATGATTCAAGAATGTGGATGTGAGGAGGAGGAGATTCCTAGAATTTATAACTTTCTCATGAACGATGTGGCCAAGCTCAGGGCTGTTCTTCAATGCCCACCTTTATTGCGCAAGCAAGTGATTATGGATGCGGTTTTCGGTTCTTAGATTATGGATATGTTATTAGCACTTTGAAAGAACTTTTACTTTGACTTGTCTATTTGGATGATAATATTTTAGTTCTTAGATTATGAATGTGGTTTTGGGTTCTTATATTAGTATTTGGTTATTAGATTATGGATATGATGTTAACACTTTGAAAACACTCACATTGACATGTTGTCTATTTCAATGATATTTTGTTAATCACCTTGTTCTTATTTTATTGATAATCTTTATACACTATTGTCTATATCTATACTAATTATAGAATTATAATTAATAATTAGATATGTATTATTGTATATGTGGTATTTATGAATTATAATTATATTTATTTAATTTTTATAATTACAAAATTATAATTTTATGTAGTAAATTCAGTTTATAATTATATTTATTTATTTTTAATAATAATAAAATTATAATTTTATGTATTGAATGCCATTTATAATTATATTTTATTAAATATGTTATAAAGTTATAAAATACAAATTAAATGAAATAAGGGTAAAGTTGTCTATATAAAAATATTTTTCCTCCCCTCCCCTCCTATGTCAAACATGGTAGTATTAAAATCCCTCCCCTCCCCTCTCTTTTTGTCAATCCAAACAAGGTAAAGGAAAATCCCTCTCAAACCCCCCTTCCCCTTCCCTCCATTAAATTCCCTCCCTTCCCCTCCCCTTCATTGAGCCAAACACACCCTTAGAGTATATCAAAATGCTCATGCTCTTTTAAGGACCTTGTACCAATTGTGCTGCTTCGTTCATTGGAGATGACTTCAACGGTTGAGAGTAGTTTTGCCAATCCAAAATTGCTCAAATGAGCAACCTTTTTGTCATCAAGAAAGACATTGCTTGGATTCAAATCACAATGAATTAGAGGTTGCCCATATTCATAGTGAAGATAGTTTAATGTAGATGCAATATCCATAATAAGAATATTTATTATTTGACCGAGGAGCAAAATTCTTGGATGATCTGGAGTTTTTGTTGTAGGATGCAACAAATTTTCCAAGTTTCCATTCACTATATACTCATAAACTAGAGCCTTAAACTCATTGCCCTTGTAATCTATGCCAGAGGAGCATGTTATAATTTTTAATAGATTCCGATGCTTTGCATTTCTATGTGCCTTACATTCAACAACAAAACTCTTGTGAGTTCCCCTTATTTGAAGGCTAATGACCTTTATTGCGACTACTTCTTGAGACTCAAAACTTCCCTTATATACAGAGCCAAAACTCCCTGATCTGATCAACTTATTGATTGATAATCCATCTGTGGCATCATGCAAGCTTTGATATGATACTCTAGAAATCATGTCAATTGTTGGTGAACTTGAAGAAGATTTCTTGCCTCTTTTACTTCCATGAGAAATAGCAACAACAGATGACAAAAGAAGAAAAGCAATCACACAACATATGGAAACAATCAGCTTGAAGTTTTGATGTTTTCTTTGTGTACTGGATTTGGTAGGGCATGGTGGCAACTCCAACTTTGAGATGCCTCCATAAAGCTTGTTATTCCCCACAAGTGATATTGCACTTGCATTACGAAGGACACCTTTGCTTGGTACCTCCCCTTCAAGCATGTTAAAGAAAACATTTAGGTACTCCAAAGCAACAACATCTTGTAGGCCTTTTGGAATCATTCCAGACAAGTTATTTTGTGACAAGTCTAAATATCTTAGACCCTTAGCTTCAAAGAAGCCAAAGATATGGGGATGGTTTCTTGAAAGAATTTCCCTTGCAAAAAGAGGAATTCTAAGCTTTGGCAGTCTCCAATGGTTTGAGGAATTTTTCTAGAGAATTGATTATGAGAGACATCCAATTTTTCTATATTTTTCAAGTGTCCCAAGTCATCAAGAATATCACCGCCAAAAGAGTTATGTGACAAGTTCAATAATATTGATAGAGATAAAAGAGTGATTAGCTGGATTGGTATGGCTCCGCTAAAATTGTTTTGTGACAGATCAAGATATTGTAAACTTTCACAATTCCCAATGCTTGTAGGAACTTTTCCTTCTAACATGTTATGTGAAAAATCTACGTGAAATAACCGAGTGAGATTCCCTATGAAATGTATTATTTCTCCAGAAAGTTTATTTCCCCGCAAAGACAAGTATTGCATGTTTTGAAACTTCCCGAATGTAACTGGGATGATGTCAGTGAAATAATTCATTTCTATGCATAACGTCATCAGGTTAATGAGGTTTCCTAATGCCACAGGAAATCTACCACATATTTGATTGTGTGAAAGGTCGAGTTGTGTGAGCTGGGTTGACAAATTGCCTATGGTATTTGGTAAATGGACCCCAAAATTATTTTGTCCGAAGTATAGCCTTTGTAACTTACTGCAGTTGCTCAAAGAATTTAGAAACTCCTAGTCTTTTGAAGAATTACTTCCCAAACTATTATCACTTAACTCTAGTATTAAGAGGTCATGCAACTTTCCAAGATTTGGAATTTTCCCTACACAATTATTATCTCCTATAGAGATCCCTCCAAGCATAGTCACGTTTACAATGGATGTTGGGATGCGAGCTGAGAATTGATTTCCTCCAAGTCCCAAGAGTTGGATATTAGGGAGGTTGGATAACATGTTGGCGGGGAGAGGGCCATTGAAATGATTTGTATCAAGTATGATATCAGTGAGAGATGACAAATTGTAAAGAGCAAAAGGAATTGTGCCTGAAAGCTTGTTGACACCTATATCAAATGTTGTCAAAATTTTCAACCGGCCTATTTCTTTAGGTATACTCCCTTCCAAGTTATTAACACTCAAAGAAAGAATAATGAGAGAAGTAAGATTCTACAAGGAAGTTGGGATTTGTTCGATGAAATTGTTAAGAAGTAGAAACAAACCTTCAAGCTCATGGAGAGAGCCAATCTACAGTGGTATTTTGTCAATGAGTTGATTCCCTCCAAATGATAAGCTCTTGAGGTTAGAGCAACTTGTGACATTGATTGGAAATTCTCCTGTCAAAGTATTATTGTCAAAATAAAGTATTTCCAATCTGAACAAACGACCCAGGTCTTTTGGAATTTCTCCGTGGAAATTATTGTTGTCAAGAACGATAACCCTTAGGAAGGAAAGATTGCCAATAAAAGGAGATATAGTACCTGATAACTAATATCCTTTCAAGACCAACCGTGTAACTCTGTGAAGCTTGTGGCTGCAAGAGATTCCATGCCAATCGCAGATGTGTGTGGATGAATTCCAAGAATCCATGATCCGATGTGGATCATTGGATATTGATTCCTTGAATTTGATTAAAGACAAATGATCAGTTTCGTTGCTCAATGATGAAGCAGGTTTCTAGTATTGAAATATGAGAATAAAGAAAACAAATAAGTGAAGGAACATGGTTGATAAACTGTAGGCTAGCTAGTAATTCAAGAGTTCTTTGTATGGAGAAGCACACTTTTGCTCTGTCATTAGTCGGACTTAAATAGCAAAAAAAAAAAAATCTCATTTTGTGTCTCAGAGATACTTCATTTTCAAAAATAATTACAAAATTCCAAATAAAGGGAGGATTCTATATTCTTGACCATCAAGTTATCCATTCCGCCCAAACTTCAAAAATTATACACACACTTCAATTAAGAATGATACCGCTTGGGAAAGAGACAAAACCCACTTTGATGATATCTACGTCTTGGATTCTACCAAAAAAAAAAACGTTATTTTTGTGTATAAAATTGATTAAAATAAGTTTTTTATGCTGGTTTTTTTAAGAAAAAAAAAGAAGTAAATTTTCATTAAAAAAAACCAGAATATCCTTGCCAGTTTTGCGAGCAACCGGCATGAAAATTAAATAAATACGCATGATAGGAAAAAGCCTCGCTCAAGCAGAAAAAGATTATGAGTCGTCAGGTTGTCGTGGAAAGTTCAAAGAAGCCTAACATATTAATGGCACAACAATTATAATTAGTGGGGTGGGTTTGTCTTTTTGAAAATTTTCTCTCATAAAAATTTTCTTTTCATGAGAACTTTCCTCACGACAATACAATGAACTTTGTTGGGATGCTATGAAGAATCCAAAGTTTTCTTTCTTGAAAATCTCTATCTTCCTCTCATTACAATATTTGTTATGGTTTTATTATTATCAAATAATATTGTTTTATTAAAAAAGAAAATAATATTCTCCATGAGAATATAATAGTTATTTAACTGCTTTTTTCACTCAACTTATGGTTTTTATGACCTCTTTGCAGCAAATGTTTGAGTCACATATGCGACTATTATATATTATTTTATATGCTCGTTAAATTTAGCAAATAAAATGGGTTGGGATCTTATATTTTGAACCAAATCCAATCCTAACTAGTTTTTATATTAGAGACCAGAGGTATAATTAATTATGAAATTACTATGAAGAAATGGGAAAAAATGATAGTCGCAAATCTGTTTTGACACTGTGAACCCAAAATACTATGATCATCTCATAAGCTACCAAACATCCTTGTAATGCCAAAATTAATTATAAATCAAGAACCATGCTTATCTCATAAGTTACTATTTTCTACTTTTCAATTATACTCTTCTAAAAATTTATACAAACACCCTGTTATTATATGTTTTAAATCATTTTCATAAGCTTTGTTTTACCTGCTAGTACGAATCCAAGTGCGCCTGAACTAAATGGGAGTTGTTTAATTATGAGAAATATGGGTGATGATTTCATGATGATTTTAATCAAAAGTGATTGGAAATAATTAATTACTGAGGCCTGCTGCACCTAGCAATTGCTAGCCCATTTATGGGTCGACCTGCTTAGACTCTTTTTTTTAATATATATATTTTTTTCTAACTTCGCTTAGCTTTTCTTAGCTTTTCTTTTTCAATGTAAATACTAATATTTGTTTAGTGTTGATCACTTAATGTTTCTAGTCCAAGATGATTTCAGAGTATTTATAAATTTAGCTTTCTTGTTTTTATTCCCACTAGTTTCCTGCCGTTATGCAGCATTTTTGAAATGTTACTTATTATCTTAATAGACAAGTAAAAGTTTTCTATTAAAAACAGGGCTCCTTTTTCTTTTCCCCAGCTCTAGCTACCACTTCCAAGTATATATATTCATTATTTCTTATGTTTTTTGTGCAAATTCATTTTTAGATGTATTTTATCTTAATTAAACTAGATGGATTACCCCGTACAATGCACCGGCCTTTTCATTAGAAAGGGGAATGGAAATGATATTAAAATTTGGAAAATAATTTTAGTTCTTGATTACAAAAGGTTGAAAATATGAAAGTAAAAGATATGTGGTACAAGTTAATAAAAGTCAAGTATGTTGTTTATGAGCATATGTAATTCATATTGGAGATGGAAATAAATGAGTTTGATCTTACAAGTGTTGCGCATTGTAAATGGATTGAACGTTGTTCTTGTTTTTAAAGTCATGTAGCAGTATAAAGAAATATGTTAAGACATTTAAAATAAAATATATACATAATTTTTTAAAAATTTTTTTAACATTATGTATGGGGTTGATTGAGCCTTTAATGTTTTGTGCAGATTCATTCCTGATGTATTTTATCTTAAATCTGTCCCAATTGATCCCAGGACATGCCCATGCATGAAAAGTAGACGTTATATTCAAACTAATCAACAAGGAATTATAAAATTATAATTTTTTAAAGAATCATTTATTTATGAATTTCTGAATGGTAAAAATACTAAAATATTCAAATTAAGCTGAACAATATTTTGGAGCGTGAAAATAAATCTATATAATTTTTTATGCTTTTATAATATTAAATTTATACGTGGGCACACTAATAATAAATTATGAAAAATGAGGCTTATGTTAATTTTCATGATTAATTTTATCTATTAAAGTCTGTACATATACATAGACTATAGTTTCAAATTATTATATGTAATGGAATATTACCCCAATCCTCAGTGTAGAGGAAAATTCGAAGCCAAATATATCGAGGACAGATACACAAATGGTCGGGGATGGGTTGTTAGTAGTTACCATGTTAGCCACTGTCTTTTTGAAGTTTTTCCATGAATGAAGACAAAGTCTTGTTTGGTTGGAAATTGGTCATTCTCTAATTAGCATAATATTTATGATATTTTTCTTAATTATACAAAATAATATACTTTCCTACTGCAAAAGAAAAAAAAAAGGGAAAATGTACTTTTATGAAGATAAATATGGTAGCTAATTAATACTGTTTAAAATAATTATGATTTTTATGGCCCTTTTGCAGTAAACAAAATACCGCAAGGGGTTGGTTGTATTTTTAATTATTTTTTTCTAATTTATTTAACAATATTATTAATAGTACGTAAACAACAATTAAGAATAACGTATCCAAGCAGGCATGGGAGGAAATGTCGACAGACTTGACTGAGAGATAAAAGATGTTATTATATGAAACGAAATACTATCAGCTTAGTGTCAATCAATCTTTTGAAAAACTCAGAAGCCAAATGTGCGTTTTCATTCAATAATTGATGGAAATAAAACAATAATGGCCGACAGCGCCACTAGTGTTGATATACATTAATGGGAGCTTTCCTTACGCCAAGTCTTGTTTGGTAGCAAACCCTAGCCGTTCTCCTAGTCCTATAATATTTGTTATATTTTTTTACTATCAAATAACATTATTTTTCTGATAAAAAATAATATTATTTTTTTATTACAAAAGAACGTTTTTCGAATTTAGAGAATAACATTGCATTATTTGAAAATTTATTATACCTATCTAGCATTTTTGTGAGAATAGTGCATTTAAAGAAGGAAAAAAAACTTTTAACCCATTAATTTACATATTTCATTCATATGTTTGGGGATAAAATCAAAGCATATAATATATCTATTTATGAAACATTTTTGTATTGCATGCTTTTAATTTTTTAAAAAATATTATATAATTTTACATATATAACTTATATATAATTAAAATATATATATATATATATATATATATATATAACTTATGAAACATTCTTAATTTATAGAATTGTTTTACTTATATTAATTATGATCAATACTAAAAACTAAAATTATTGACTATATATAATAATTTCAAAATCTTGACTCATCATGGCTTATGCTTTATAAGTTGGTTCCGTCTCTCTCTGCACATGTTCCTTGACTATATGTAACACAAGGAGGCCATTTATTGATTTATTTCAATCAATTAAATGAAAATGTACATTATATTATTATTATTATTATTATTTAAATACTCACTTTAATTAACCTAGTTTCAGATCAAAGTAAAAAAGAAATAATTTTAAAGTATGAAAATCGGAAAATTTTCGTAAGACCTAAACAAAATATTTTAAATATTAATATAAAAATTTAAAAATACAAGATTTTAAATCTAAATTCCAAGTCAGAATCCATTTATACAGAAGCATTCTAAATGTCAGCAGTATGAATATGAAATGCTTCTTCGCTCTCAAAGATATGTCTTCCAAATGCACAATTTCTTTCACAGTGAAGTGATATAATGTTATTATGCAAAAATAAAAATAAAAAAGAAAAAGAAAGGAATCTTATCTATTATATCTATAGAAAGCTTGTAGCTAGTAACCATACACACTAACGGCGTTAATTTTTTAACCTAGATAAGTGAAGCCATAAATATTAACGGTGTTAACTTTTTAACCTTGAAAGTGAAATATTTTTTTGATAATATTGAATGTTAATTGTGAATTTTTTGGAAAATGAAAAGACACTTGAATATTATCTAGGAAATATTAAATGCCAATATGAAACATGTGCTTTTATTATTCAACTGTGCACCTTTCATATGCCTGTCCAAAAAAAGTCAATTGAATGTTAATTATAAATTGTCAGAAAATGAAAAACCACTTAAAAGCTTGTAATATTGTATTACCACAGAAAAAAAGCTTGTAGTATTAGTGAAAAAGCCACCTCACAAAACTAACAAAAGTGTGCATAAGATGTGAGCTTTTTGTTTGGGGAAAAAAAAAGAAGAGCCATTCAAGTTTTTAGATATCTTTTGATGACTAAACCAAGGGATTGAACATAAAATATTATTTTTAATAATATTGAAAATAAAATATTAGAATTTTGGGAGTGACTTGAAATTAGTTTTAATATTCTAACAAATTAAAAGTATAATTTTTTTAATAAAACTGTGGAAAGATAAATTGAAAGAAAAAAAACTACTTGAACTTTTAACCTAGATAAGTGAAGCTATACATACTAAGTGTGTTAACTTTTTAACCTTGAAAGTGAAATATTTTTTTGATAATATTGAATATTAATTGTGAATTATTTGGAATATGAAAAGACACTTGAATATTATCTAAGAAATATTAAATGTTAATATGAAGTAAGTGCTTTTACTATTCAACTGTATACTATTCATATAGCTACCAAAAAAACCAGTTGAATGTTAATTATAAATCGTCAGAAAATGAAAAGCCACTTAAAAGCTTGTAGTATTATATTGCCAAAAAAAGCTCATAGTGTAACCCCCTGCCTTAATTACCGTAATTAATATTCGATAATGCATAATTAGAAGGGGTTTGAGACCGTTGGATAGTTCAAAACGTATTAAATTACCTACCAAGCAGTAGGACTTTACAAAATTTTCAAAACTTCTTCCCTATCCGGGTCTCGTTTTCAATTACCGAATATAATCACCTGTGCAGTTAATTTACATTCACAAATATCAGAGTTCGTAATTTAAACCCCGGCAACCCCCCGGGTTCATCTAGATATATATAGAGTTTCAGATTCCAAGTAGGGGATTACAAACCAAATATTCACACTATTTACATTTCAAAATGTAATACAGTAATCCCTATCCAAAATGATTAACCAACAAAACCATACTAATGTCCCTAGGAAGCTCCAACCGCTCCGGGTCGCCCGCTTCTCCTTGGAGCCAGTCGCCCTGTCTGAAAGGTTAGTTCAAAGGAAAGAATGAGATTCAAAAGAATCCCAGTAGTAACTAAACAATTATACCACATATAAGCACATAGCATGTAAGCAATCAATGCACCACAGCAGCAACACATATCACACTCCACCCTCATCCCCTTTCTCCGCCGGGAAGGCACACCACCTAACCCGAACCGTTGTTAGCTACTCAGGGACTATTGGCGTGGCAGTGCATCAACATAGCCTTATAGCACATAGCTATACGGCTTCACAAATGGCCCGTCGGCCTCACAAATAGCCTTTCGGCTCATAATCAGCCTTTCGGCCCACATATCACATAATCACACCTCATCCTCATCCCCTTTCTCCGCCGGGAAGGCACACTGCCTAAACCCGAACCGTTGTTAGCTACTCAGGGACTATTGGACTGACGGTGCTAACACATATCCACATAATTCGCAGCATCCGAATTTATCACAAATCACTGATCATACATACATACAATGCATCATAGATGGTATGAAAGAAAAGTCACTACCTCGTTCCTTCCCGACGTTCTTCGGCGTAGTTGGCTCACGAGGGCGGCAAATATCAAAGCCTATAAACAAAATCAAGAATGGTGGATTAATTTCCTACCCCCAATTCCTACTTTCAAAAACACTTAAAATAGGTTCCATATGAGTCCCTTATATGGTTATAACAAACTCGAAGAGAACCTAAAAGGATTGGAGAATTCTAGGTTGGAAATTGCTTTGCAAACTCACAAAGTGCTAAAAATTGGGTTCTGGCTGCAGCCAGGAATTCTCTGGCTGCGGCCAAAAACAGCACAGAAGTATTTTGGCTGCAGCCAGGACTCCTCTGGCTGCGGCCAACACGTGCACAGAAAGTTTTGCGCTGCAGCCAGAAATTTCTGGCTGCGGCCAAAACGTGCACAGAAAGTTTTGTGCTGGAGCCAGAATTTTCTGCTGCAGCCAAGGAACTTCAAAAATTCATAACTAATTCTAGAAAAATCAAAATGAGGTGATCCCAAAGCCAAATGAAAGCTCTTTAAGTCCTCTTCCTAGGAAAAATATTGGCCATTACTGGGAATCACCACAGAAGTACAGAATTACACGAAATTCATCACCACTCCAAAACAGGTTCCAGTTTTGATGCCGAACTTTGGACAGTTCAAACTCCCAGCTCAAAAAGCGAAATGACACAAAGTTTATGTCCATTTTGAAGCTTGAGATGTGAACTTTAAGACTGGAAAGTTTCATAATTTTTCAACATCATTTGCCCATTCAAATCGTCCACACCATCTGACTGTCCAGAACAGACTTACATTGGTCAACATTTCCATTTTTGCTTCAATGCTTCCAATGGTTCCCAAATTTCAAATCACATACTATTTTCACACCATTTGGCTCAAGGAACACATTGGAACCATCAAAATGACCAAATTCAACTCCCATTGACATATTACACAACAACCACAACATATCTCACAATGTCTCAACACAATTCACACATTGCCACATTTTATCAAACTTCCTCTTTTCAAAACTACACCAAAACTATTAACTTCTATACCTCATTTGGCATCTATCCCACTATCAAACTCTATCCAATTCACATCTTTTAACATCACACAAGATCAAGCCAGAAATCCAGAATTCACCAAAATTAAACCAAAAATCATAACAATTACATCATTCTTCATCAAAAACTCACCTCTTGAACTTGCTAAAATCAGAACTTGGATTCCTCAACTTTCAATTTCCCTCAAGTTGCACCACACCACAAATCCAAAGTCTGAAAACATGGAAATGAAGCTCTTGATCTCTTACACAATTTTAATAAAAGACACTTGAGCATACAAGAGCATCTACTTACCAATACTTAAGCTTTTCTCTTCCTCTTTCTTGCTACACTTGCACCGAAAATGGAGAGAATAGAGAGAGAAAGTGAGATATTGATGAAGATGATCTAATCCCATTTCTCTATGCACATAACCGACTTGCAAGGGAGAGAGAATGAGTTTGACAATTTTGACCTCATCCATGGTCCACATCTTGACACTTGGCATGATCTCCCTTCACCCTTACATGATCTCACATGTTCTCCAACACACTTGATTCCACCTCTTGATCTTTCAATCTTAGCCATTGATCTTGATTACCAAATAGTTTTTTTTCTTCGGTAACTGACCAATCGGTTGGTAAATTTACCGTTTTACCCCTGATTATCATAATGCTCATTAAACCCTTACTAACCACCTTCACTTCACATTACACAACATATACTTCAAAAGTGCTTTATTAATATTAATTACATCACTTTGAAGTTATTAACCCTTAATTACAATTTGGGATATTACAATTCTCCCCCCGAAAATTAAATTTCGTCCTCGAAATTGTTACACAACTAGAGTCATAAACTCCGGATACCGCCTTCGCATATCTTCCTCCACTTCCCAGGTTGCCTCTCTTTGAGTCATTCCCTTCCAGATCACCTTCACATACGGAATGCTCCGGTGTCTGAGCCGTCGCTCCTCTCGATCAATGATTTGCTCTGGCTCCACCGCATAGGTAAAGTTGTCTTGTAGCTCAACTTTTTCATACTCAACTATGTGAGATGGATCTGGTTGGTACTTCTTCAGTTGGGAAACGTGAAACACGTCATGAAGTCTGCTCAAGCTCGGAGGTAGAGCTACTCGGTAGGCAACAGGCCCAATCCTATCAAGGATTTCAAAAGGACCTATGTACCTAGGGCTTAGCTTCTTTCTCTTGATCGCTCGCCCAATGCCCGTAACTGGTGATACTCTCAGAAAAATATGATCTCCAACCTCAAACTCTAGAGGCCGTCTTCTCTTGTCAGCGTAGCTTTTCTGTCGACTCTGCGCTGCAAGCAACCTCTTACGAATAATCCGAATCTGTGCAGAGGTTTGATCAACCAAATCTGGCCCATAAAGCTTTCTTTCGGATAACTCATTCCAGCATATTGGTGATTGACACCGTCTTCCATACAATGCTTCATACGGAGCCATTTGGATGCTCGCATGATAGCTATTGTTGTAGGCGAACTCAGCAAGTGGAAGAAAGCGATCCCAACTTCCTTTAAAGTCGAGAACACATGCCCGCAACATGTCTTCCAACGTCTGGATTGTTCTCTCAGATTGTCCATCCGTTTGAGGGTGATAAGCCGTACTGAATCTCAGTTGAGTACCTAAAGCTTTATGCAATGCTTTCCAGAATCTTGAAGTAAATCGTGGATCTCGGTCGGAAATGATGTTCTTTGGTATACCATGGAGTTTCACAATCTCTCGGATATAAATCTCCGCTAGTTTATCAGGAGAATAACCAGCATTGATTGGTATGAAGTGCGCCGACTTCGTTAACCGATCCACAATTACCCAGATCGCATCATAGTTCCTGATCTTAGGCAATCCCACAACTAAATCCATGGTCACGCTTTCCCATTTCCATTCCGGAATCTCAGGACTCTGAAGTAAACCAGGCGGTCTCTGGTGCTCGATCTTAACCTTCTGGCAAGTGAGGCATCTCGCCACATATTTGGTCACATCACTCTTCATACCCGGCCACCAGTATACAGATTTCAGGTTATGGTACATTTTGGTCATACCAGGATGAAGAGTATATCGACTCTTATGTGCCTCATCTAGAATCTTCTGCCTCAACTTCGCCTGAAGTGGAACGCAGACTCTTTTCTGATAGCGAACCAATCCACGAGGCGATAGGTCATAGCCCGGAACTTCTCCCCGCTTAATTCGAGTCAGATTGCGCTGTATCCAGTTATCTTGCCTCTGAGCTTCTTCAATCTCAGCTCTTAGATCACTTTCCTCTTGGGAAACAGTGTAATTGGCACAGATAATTTGGTTTGTCAAATTCAAATCACGAAAATCTTCAATCAATTTCTTCTCTTGTATCATCATAGCTGCAACGAGCACGGTTTTTCGACTAAGAGCATCAGCGACTACATTTGCCTTACCCGGATGATATTTTATTTCCAGGTCGTAGTCCTTAAGCAATTCCATCCAACGGCGCTGTCTCATATTCAGTTCTTTTTGATCATACAGATATTTAAGACTCTTGTGGTCGCAGTACAGTTCCACAGTCACACCATACAGGTAATGACGCCAAATCTTCAAAGCAAACACAATGGCCGCAAGCTCCAGATCATGAGTGGGATAGTTCAATTCATGAGGTCTGAGCTGTCGAGAGGCGTAGGCCACCACACGTCCCTGCTGCATAAGGACACACCCTAATCCCTGCCCACTGGCATCAGAATACACAACATATGTCAAACTGGGATCGGGCAAAATCAACACAGGTGCCGTAGTCAACCTCTCCTTCAGCTCCACAAAACAGTTTTCACATTTCTCATCCCACACAAACGACTGATCCTTTCTCGTGAGCTTGGTCATTGGTAACGCAATACGGGAGAAATTCTGGATAAATCTCCGATAGTAACCAGCAAGACCCAGAAAACTGCGTATCTCAGCAACAGTTTCCGGCCTCTTCCAGTCCAGTACCGCTTCCACTTTACTGGGATCTACAGAGACCCCTTCTTGCGAGATTACATGGCCTAAGAATTTCACTTCTGATAGCCAGAACTCGCACTTGCTCAATTTAGCATATAATTGCTTCTCATACAATATATTCAATACGATTCTCAAATGATGCTCATGCTCCTCCCTACTCTTGGAGTATATCAGAATGTCATCGATAAACACAACAACAAACTGATCCAAATACTGCCGAAAGATACGGTTCATGTAATCCATGAAAACCGCAGGTGCATTGGTTAGCCCAAATGGCATCACCAAGAACTCATAGTGACCGTACCGGGTCCTGAAAGCCGTTTTTGGAACATCTTCTGCTTTCACTCGCAGCTGATGATACCCTGACCTTAGATCAATCTTTGAGAATACACTCGAACCAGATAATTGATCTAAAAGGTCATCAATTCGGGGAAGAGGGTACTTATTCTTAATAGTAACCTTGTTCAATTCCCTATAGTCGATACACAACCGTAGGCTTCCATCTTTCTTCTTTACGAATAACACTGGAGCTCCCCAAGGCGATACACTGGGTCTGATGAACCCTTTCTCAAGCAAGTCTTCTATTTGTTTCTTTAACTCCGCCATTTCGTTTGGGGCCATACGGTATGGGGCCTTTGAAATAGAACCTGCTCCAGGCACAATGTCAATTGGAAACTGAACTTCCCTCTCAGGAGGCAATCCGCTAAGGTCGTCCGGAAACACCTCAGGGAATTCATTCACCACGGGTATATTACTCAACGTCTCACCAGTTTCCCCCTGAACGGAGAAGAATACCATATACCCTTGGCAACCCTTTTCAATATATCTCTCAGCTTTAGCCGTAGAAAGGAAATTCATACTCGCATTCAGCATTTCAACTCTCTGACAAGCAGGATATACTATCCTTTTGTTCCCGCAATCAAGCAATACGTTATTTGCCGTTAACCAATTAAGACCCAAAATGACTTCCAATTGATAAAGCGGCAAACAAATCAGGTCTATAACAGACTGGTGCCCTTCCACAGTTATAACACAATTCAGACAAACTTCTGTGGTCAAGGCTTTAACACCCATCGGAGTTGACACTACCAAATCGAATGGTAATTTATGCACATGCATACCCAAGCGTCTCACACAATCATACGCAATAAAGGAATGACTGGCACCCGAGTCGAATAATGCTCGTAATAGATAGCCATTTAGAGAGATTTTACCTTGTATCAACTCAGGAGATCTACGAGCCTCCTCATGGGTCATTGCAAACACTCGACCCTGTGTCTTCGGCCTTTGCTCCGCTCGTGGTTGTTGACAATCTCTAGAAAGATGTCCTGGCCGCTTGCAGTTAAAACAAATCATTTCTCCCTGACAATTCTGGCCATAATGTGATTTGTTGCAGCGACGACATTTCCACTCGGTTGCAAATCTCTGAGGTTCACGGTCTCTGGGCTGATAGGGCTTCTTATCACCGCCCTTAAACAAAGATGAGCCTTGGCCTTTCCGCTTCTGGGATACATTACTCTTACTAGGTTCATTGCGATGACCAGTAGCTCTGGTAGGATTCAACTCCCTCAGATTATTCTCCGTGATTCGACATTGCTCCACAGCCTTATTGAACTTCTTGAATCGGTGAGTAACCAACCGCTTCCGCAGCTCTCGCCTCAGACCACGAATGAGCATGTCTGAGCTCCATTCTCCGTCATCCTTGTACCGGAGATAGGAGGAATACCGGGACAAGCGGATGAATCGGGACAAGTAGTCATCAAAGCTCTCCGTGTCCCCTTGCCTGATGTTAAGGAATTCTGTCTCCTTTTCAAGCTGAACTGACTTCGGAAAGTACTTCTCGTTGAATTCTTGTAAGAACAACTCCCAAGTCAGTGGCACATTTCCGCTCTTCAATGCTAGGGCGATATTCCGCCACCAACGATCCGCATCACCCTCAAGTTTATAAACTGCCAACCGTGGCTTCACTTCATCCGGACACCCGAGGACCTCAAATATCTTCTCCAAACGATTCAGCCAATCTTCTGCCACTTGTGGATCAAACCTCCCTCTGAACGCCGGAGGCAGATGTTTGCAGAATCTTGTAACCCAGAACTGGAGATCTCTATCCTCTCTAGCTGGTCCCCCATGAGACTCTTGATTCAGGGCAACATGAGGTGGGGACTCCTGAGGTCGTGCTGACCCCTCAGCAGTATCTTCATAACGGGTCTCTTCTTGAGTTTCTTCCGGGGTAGATTGAACCGGAAATTCCTTGTTCTTTGCCTTCTCCGCTCTAAGCTCGTCTCTCAGCTCAGTGATCATGTCCCGCTGATCCTTTATCAGACCCATTAATTCTTGCATTGGATCCGGTGGATTTTCATTATCAACCTCCACCACAGGGTCCACACGCGGAACTTTGGGGCGTCCTCTAGTCTTCTTCATTCTACAAATAGCTTACCCCATTAATCCAGCAGAGACAGTATGCACATATAGTCATAAAACTCATATATATCCAAATCATTTAAACACATATGTGCACACACAACGATCATTCACAAACAATCTTCTATCCCTAAACCAACTAAGGGATCTATCCTAGCAACCTCTACCCTTGCCAGGAACTACAGCTCTGATACCAAAATGTAACCCCCTGCCTTAATTACCGTAATTAATATTCGATAATGCATAATTAGAAGGGGTTTGAGACCGTTGGATAGTTCAAAACGTATTAAATTACCTACCAAGCAGTAGGACTTTACAAAATTTTCAAAACTTCTTCCCTATCCGGGTCTCGTTTTCAATTACCGAATATAATCACCTGTGCAGTTAATTTACATTCACAAATATCAGAGTTCGTAATTTAAACCCCGGCAACCCCCCGGGTTCATCTAGATATATATAGAGTTTCAGATTCCAAGTAGGGGATTACAAACCAAATATTCACACTATTTACATTTCAAAATGTAATACAGTAATCCCTATCCAAAATGATTAACCAACAAAACCATACTAATGTCCCTAGGAAGCTCCAACCGCTCCGGGTCGCCCGCTTCTCCTTGGAGCCAGTCGCCCTGTCTGAAAGGTTAGTTCAAAGGAAAGAATGAGATTCAAAAGAATCCCAGTAGTAACTAAACAATTATACCACATATAAGCACATAGCATGTAAGCAATCAATGCACCACAGCAGCAACACATATCACACTCCACCCTCATCCCCTTTCTCCGCCGGGAAGGCACACCACCTAACCCGAACCGTTGTTAGCTACTCAGGGACTATTGGCGTGGCAGTGCATCAACATAGCCTTATAGCACATAGCTATACGGCTTCACAAATGGCCCGTCGGCCTCACAAATAGCCTTTCGGCTCATAATCAGCCTTTCGGCCCACATATCACATAATCACACCTCATCCTCATCCCCTTTCTCCGCCGGGAAGGCACACTGCCTAAACCCGAACCGTTGTTAGCTACTCAGGGACTATTGGACTGACGGTGCTAACACATATCCACATAATTCGCAGCATCCGAATTTATCACAAATCACTGATCATACATACATACAATGCATCATAGATGGTATGAAAGAAAAGTCACTACCTCGTTCCTTCCCGACGTTCTTCGGCGTAGTTGGCTCACGAGGGCGGCAAATATCAAAGCCTATAAACAAAATCAAGAATGGTGGATTAATTTCCTACCCCCAATTCCTACTTTCAAAAACACTTAAAATAGGTTCCATATGAGTCCCTTATATGGTTATAACAAACTCGAAGAGAACCTAAAAGGATTGGAGAATTCTAGGTTGGAAATTGCTTTGCAAACTCACAAAGTGCTAAAAATTGGGTTCTGGCTGCAGCCAGGAATTCTCTGGCTGCGGCCAAAAACAGCACAGAAGTATTTTGGCTGCAGCCAGGACTCCTCTGGCTGCGGCCAACACGTGCGCAGAAAGTTTTGCGCTGCAGCCAGAAATTTCTGGCTGCGGCCAAAACGTGCACAGAAAGTTTTGTGCTGGAGCCAGAATTTTCTGCTGCAGCCAAGGAACTTCAAAAATTCATAACTAATTCTAGAAAAATCAAAATGAGGTGATCCCAAAGCCAAATGAAATCTCTTTAAGTCCTCTTCCTAGGAAAAATATTGGCCATTACTGGGAATCACCACAGAAGTACAGAATTACACGAAATTCATCACCACTCCAAAACAGGTTCCAGTTTTGATGCCGAACTTTGGACAGTTCAAACTCCCAGCTCAAAAAGCGAAATGACACAAAGTTTATGTCCATTTTGAAGCTTGAGATGTGAACTTTAAGACTGGAAAGTTTCATAATTTTTCAACATCATTTGCCCATTCAAATCGTCCACACCATCTGACTGTCCAGAACAGACTTACATTGGTCAACATTTCCATTTTTGCTTCAATGCTTCCAATGGTTCCCAAATTTCAAATCACATACTATTTTCACACCATTTGGCTCAAGGAACACATTGGAACCATCAAAATGACCAAATTCAACTCCCATTGACATATTACACAACAACCACAACATATCTCACAATGTCTCAACACAATTCACACATTGCCACATTTTATCAAACTTCCTCTTTTCAAAACTACACCAAAACTATTAACTTCTATACCTCATTTGGCATCTATCCCACTATCAAACTCTATCCAATTCACATCTTTTAACATCACACAAGATCAAGCCAGAAATCCAGAATTCACCAAAATTAAACCAAAAATCATAACAATTACATCATTCTTCATCAAAAACTCACCTCTTGAACTTGCTAAAATCAGAACTTGGATTCCTCAACTTTCAATTTCCCTCAAGTTGCACCACACCACAAATCCAAAGTCTGAAAACATGGAAATGAAGCTCTTGATCTCTTACACAATTTTAATAAAAGACACTTGAGCATACAAGAGCATCTACTTACCAATACTTAAGCTTTTCTCTTCCTCTTTCTTGCTACACTTGCACCGAAAATGGAGAGAATAGAGAGAGAAAGTGAGATATTGATGAAGATGATCTAATCCCATTTCTCTATGCACATAACCGACTTGCAAGGGAGAGAGAATGAGTTTGACAATTTTGACCTCATCCATGGTCCACATCTTGACACTTGGCATGATCTCCCTTCACCCTTACATGATCTCACATGTTCTCCAACACACTTGATTCCACCTCTTGATCTTTCAATCTTAGCCATTGATCTTGATTACCAAATAGTTTTTTTTCTTCGGTAACTGACCAATCGGTTGGTAAATTTACCGTTTTACCCCTGATTATCATAATGCTCATTAAACCCTTACTAACCACCTTCACTTCACATTACACAACATATACTTCAAAAGTGCTTTATTAATATTAATTACATCACTTTGAAGTTATTAACCCTTAATTACAATTTGGGATATTACACATAGTATTAGTGAAAAAGCCACCTCACAAAACTAACAAAAGGGTGCATAAGACGTGAGCTTTTTTAGGAGGAAAAAAAAAAGGAGATGGGTCATTCACTACTTGAATATTAATTATGAATTGTGGAAAAATGAAGAGATACTTGAATATTATTTATGAAATAATAAATGTTAATGTGAAATAAGTACATTTACTACTCAATTGTACACCTTTCATAAGCCTGCCAAAAAAATCCAGTTGAATGTTAATTATAAATTGGTTGAAAAGTAAAAAGGCACTTCCTTTTTAATTGTGTTGGCAACATTTGGTTTTCCTCTTCAAGTTAACTATATATTTATGTTGTATACACTAGTGGAAAAATGACTTTTTAGACCGGTTAAAATTGACCTTTTAGACTAGTTTTGGATCCGGTCTTGATACAATCAGTCTTAAAAGTATGTTACTTTTAAGACCGGTTTGGTAACTTGTTTTAAAATTCTCACTTTTAAAACCGGTTGTATTGATAACCGGTCTTAAAGTAAACAATTTTAAGACCGGTTGTCATGAGCACGGACTTAAAAGACATCTTTTATAAGGTAATTATAGAACATTTTTAAAACCGGTTATTATTATAACGGGTCTTAAAAGTTATTTTAAGACTGGTTTCATATATAACCGGTCTTAAAAATTTTAATTTTAAGATCAGTTGTACATAAAACCGGTCTTAAAATTTCAATTTTAAGACCGGTTATATACGAAACCGGTCTTAAAATGACTTTTTATAAATTGTAATTAGGTCTTAAAAGTATTATAATTGTTTTTAATTGTGTGTGATTAGGTTCGTTACCACAACACATCCTAGAATTGCTACTTTCAATGCCATACTTATTAAGTACAATAAGGAATTCAGTTTGCTTCCTCTTACCATTTCCTTTTTCTTTAACCTTCTCATTGGGAACTTGTAACATAACATGTCATATATCCTCATATAATGTGTTATTTAAAACCATATATATATATATATATATATGCGCATAATTGTTTAAAACACATGCAGGCCAATGACATAGCTCAAACAAATTCACATGTATAAATGCATGGTTGCACATAATCACAAACACAACAAACATGTCAAATCATGCAACCGACAAGTTTTGCAACCCACCAACATGTCAATTCATCCTCAATATATACAAAAAATTTGTCAGTTTTACAAGAACTCACTGTTATAAAAGTTCATAAATGAATTTAACACAACAATTGCGAATGTGATCAATATCTTCTCTTGGAAAGGGGTCAGTAAGATCAAACATCTGAAACACCAAAGCTAGGAAAAACATTAACTTCACTTAAAAAAAATAAAAGTAATACAAAATTTTTTAAATATATATACATTTACCTCTTGAGTAAATTCTATCGTGCCTAGGGTAATAATATTATAAATATGCCTCAGAACATACAACCCACACAAGTTAGACCCCGATGGTTGCCAATGGGTATGAAAAATAATATGATATCATTAAAAAAAGTATAAAATTAAAGCATGGCTTATTATTGAATACATTCTTAAAACAAACTAATATGTAACTAACCTTTGGCAAGATCCATGTAAGATCTTTTAGGTCATGAATATGCCTACCACAAGCAGTGTGTTGGAATGTCCGCATAGCCCTATATCATCAAAATCACAAAGGTTACTTATTTTACACAAATTCCATAAATTTTCACACTAAAGGTCATTAATAATGTAAGAAAACTTACGAGTTCAAGCTCTTCTTCAATTCACTAGTTGGCTTGATGAGGTAGAGAGAGCATAAGAGGAAGACAAAATAATTCTTCTTGTACAAAATAGCCAATTGCCAATGATCACTGAAAAAAGGGAAGACTTTTAAGCAAATATAAAACATTATGTATATTATGAAATATAAATTTGTTTCTTACCCATGCAAATATGGAGCCAAGAAACACTCAATTGAGGTTTCACTAAGCCTGTGTGATAAGTATGTGTGTCCGATAACAGCAGTGATCCCTTTGTCTTAGAGTTGAAGTGGGCATAAGAGTCCAAATTTATTGGTTTTGCAAGAGTCAACCAACCTATGATTTATGTACCTACAATAATACAAGCACACAAATCAAAGTTTAATGGCTTTATTTGTAAAATATTAATTTCCAATTTGAGAAGATACTTACATTAAAAAGAGTTGGACAATCAAAATCGTAAAATGTTGTAGAGGAGCTACCAGCGACATTAAATTATCCCTCTCAATATAGCATTGCACCCCTGACTTGCCAACAGCTGACTCAGTAGGCTAATCTCTTGTTCAAAAGGATGTATCATATGCCATCAGAATCACTTGCTGCATGACATTTAATAGAGGTTGTGAAACATCATGAGTGGAGGGAGGTGGAGGTGGAGGTGGAGATGGAAGTGGCGAGAATTCCTTAGCGCTATCAGAAATAAGGTTCTTTGGCCACAAGATGAAAGAGTTGAGGACATCGCCCATAACCTTGAAGTCATCAACAGGGATAGGGAGAGGTGCATCTGCAATGATCACTTCTTCAATTGCCACTCTAACTTGATCATCCTTTATTTCTTGGAGGTAGACAGTTGATCCCAAGTTGTTCACACTCCCCCGTGCAACTAATTGTCTAAAAGGATCCTCTACAAACAAGTCACAAGGATTACCAATTTCTTTTCCAAGACCCTCTTATGACTGACTAATACAACTCCCTTTAGTGCTCTGTTTAGGGTTTAGGGGATGAGCCTGGGGAGCACTGGTATCTGCTTGTCTTGCGATCATCATGATCATCCATTCCTCCTTCATATTGTTGAACCTTTCTTCAAATCATGCATTAAATGATGTTTCTACCTCGGCCTTAACGTCCACCCTTACATTGGCTAATATATGCTCCATCTCCTCCCTAGTCACCAAACTACTTGAGGAACGGCGTGGGGGTGCACCAAAGTAATCCCTTATGCCTACCCCTCCTCCAACCCCCTGACACGACTGCGATGCTTACGTTTCCTGTAGCTATAGTCAAGATGTCATTCCTCCAATTCGACTCAAACGATCTCTCAGCTTGTTTTTTTTTTGAAGCTCCTTCTATAAGACACAGATGACAAATGTTAGTAATGAAATTTGTTTACTAAATAATTAATAACAGCAAGTCAACAACAATACTTACAATTTTCTCACCAACTATATGAGATTGTTCACTCGTATAAGACCCGCTCCTCTTTTGGTGAGCAAACAACTACTTCTCTTTGCGACATATATTGGAGATGGTGGAGAAAGAAGAACAAAAGGATTGGATTGAGCTGCTTCTTCCAATCTCTTCCGTTTGGCCGCCAACAAGTCTTTTTTGGCCTTCGCATAACCCCCACGAGACATTATATGGGGCAATCATTCTTTCTACCACTCTCTTAGGCCTTTTTCCTTTTTTCCTGTGAAAAAGAAATCAAAATTAAGTCATTGTAAATCAATAAAGATAATTCATAAGTAAATTTAATGAAAAATAAGTCAACTCACCAATGCTTCTGGAGTAGTCCAAAGCCGTCTGAATTCTTTCCAAGTTTGTTCATCAATAAAAGAATACTGGTCGCACAGATTAGGACGAGCTTGACCTTCTTCCACCTCGATATGCACATAATTGTTAGCTAGACTTGTCTTAAACTTCCTCCAGTGTTCATCATAATACGTCATTGTCTTGTCATACAAGACTTCACTCTCAGGAATGTCGTAAGTGAGCTGGATAGTTTCCCAAATATGTCACTTCACACTTTTATCCACATTTCTCCACTGCTCTATCAAGATGTTAGGCTTGTTGCGTGCTAGGAGGCCAACAAAACTCCTATATCGTTGGGCATTAGGCCTGATTGATTTCCAATATCTATCAAACTCGATCCGAATCTTTTCCCTGGTATTTCGATTGAGAGGAATGTCTCTCAATCGGGTGGCTCTACTACCCCTTCGTCTAGGCCAATTACATTGCTCACTGTGTTCTTGGCTCGAAGCAGTGCTAGGCTTACTTTGATTAATATTAGCTGGATCCGGAGTACCCTCACTAGTATGACTCATTATCCTCACTTTAAGGACACTATTTAAGGATAGCTAGTGATGGTTTAAGGAAATTTTGCTATACGGTGCTTATTGCTATAACACGGCACTATCTACTAAGGCATCGTTCAAAAGTAATTCCCAAGTTATGCAAACATGAACAAATAATTAATTGCAATGCACAAGTTGATAACCAATATCAAGCAATATCAGCATTATGAATCCAGAGTTTTACTATATTGAACATACATGCAAAAATACAGAATTAGAATTGAAGCTAAGTGATCCAGTTAGGCAATATGAACACTAGCAAGTTTTAATTCATCAAAATATTCCTACAAGAGTTTATATAGTATGAAGAATCATGAACACGTAGACAGTCTTAAATGCATTAGGAGGCAGACTTAGAAGCAACACTAAAGTCCAAGGAACTATAACTTACAATAATGAACCCTTCTCATACACAACTAAAATAAACCCAGGTCCACAGAAGCATAAGGACATTAACCTCAGACACATGCATAAAGTAAAATTCTTCAAAATAATTAACGGTACCTTCAACCTTTGCTCGAGGATCCTTTTCTTCCTCTGGATTTGAATAATCTTTGGCCACTTTACGAATCGAGTAAGGTCTCTTTTATGAGGCAATGGACACTTCTGAAAAGTGGGTTGACAACTTGCTGCAAGAATCGAACAAACAAAATGGAGGCCAAGTCATCTCACAATTTCAATGAAATACCCAAAAATGAAACCACTAATTTAATTGAACGCCTGGCAATTGAAACA
The DNA here is from genome assembly GCA_963210345.1 of Inga oerstediana. Taxonomy (NCBI): domain Eukaryota; kingdom Viridiplantae; phylum Streptophyta; class Magnoliopsida; order Fabales; family Fabaceae; genus Inga; species Inga oerstediana. Next base: position 71,660,332 of record OY723401.1, read on the forward strand.
CAAACCTAACAATAAAAACAAGGTTGAGAACGAAACGAATCAAAGGGAACAAACAACGAAAACCTTACAATAATGTATTCAACCGTAGATCTGCGTTGACGGCGGTGAAGGTTAAGGATGGAGGAGAGAAGGTGAAAGGAGGAGCTGCCGAGAAACTGACGGAGAGGTTTTGCTGGTATGTTTGAGTATCAGATTTCAGAGTTAAAATTAGGCGGGTTTTGAAATTTAGGTCAGTTTTAAGACCGGTTGTAATTAAAAATCAGTCTTAAAATTAATATTTAAGATCAGTTATTAATAAATAATCGGTCTTAAAAATTTAAAGACCAGTTATTAATAATAACCGGTCTTAAAGTTTTAATATTTAAGACCGGTTTTTATTTACAACCAGTCTTAAAAATAATAAATATTTTATTTTTTTTATTATCTTTAATTCAAATAATATTTTCTAGACCGGTTATATTTAGAACCGGTCTAGAAAATACATTACATATATTTATTTTTTTAATGTATATATTTTAAGACCGGTTTTATGAATAACCGGTCTTAAAATTTGATCATAATTACAAAAGGCCACCGGTCATATTTTCAAGACCTTATCTGATATAATCGGTCTAAATGTTCTGGTCTAGAAACCCTTTTCTGTACTAGTGATATTGTTCCTCTTTGTTCATATGTTAGAGTTCTACTATAACTTATTGTTGGAATTTTAACATTAACATTTCAAAAAGAAAAGTCACATATCACATAAGATCAAGGAAATTTTAGTATATACTACTCCCTCCCTCCGGTCCTTTTTATAAGTTTTTTCTTGATTGCATAAAAGAAACTGGAGGTTAAATTAGTTAAAATTAACAAATGTATTAAACATGTCATGTCTTTTACAAATATGCCCCTATTTATGAAAAGAGCATATGAGAGAGAATGAGTAATAAATGATTGAATGAAGACACAATAAGTGGTTCATTAATATAAATATATGTATTTAATAGGGGTAGAAAAGGAAAAAGTGGTTTAAATTTTGAGACACAAGAAACAAGTTGCTTGTATTAAAGACTAGCCCCAAGAGAGAAAAAGTTACTTATAGTAGGACCAGAAGGAGTAAGATGTAAAATTGAGCTAATAAAAGGGTGAAAAGAGAAGTATTTAGAACTAACAATTGGAGCATTTATTCAGTTTGATTACTTGGTTTTATTCTCTTCATTAACCACATTTAATTGCCATAAATCACCATAATTGCGAACGTTTAGAAATTGTCATATTTAATAATCATCAAGCCACCTTTAATCAATATTATGGCTCATCAACGGTCATGTTATGTTCCCTGCTTATAAAAGGCAATACGTGGTTTGTAGTCAGTGTACGCCGAGCTTTATCTCGGGACCTCCCTGTCCTCTCCTCTTAAGTTATACTACTATTAGGGCCCGTTTGCTATACGGAAAATGAGGCGATATGGAAAAGGAAAATCAGCATTTTCCATGATGGTTGGCACATTTGGTTGCCAAATTTCCTGGCAACCTATTTTCTAGCGGCAACTGTAATACCCCAAATTTTGAGATTTGAGGCTAGAGAATAAGCCTGAAATAAGTGGGCTACTAAGCTCCGGTTTAGCAGAAGCCCAAATTTGTTCCCTAATAATTCTTATATCTTTGGGATATTAAAGAAAATAAAATGGTGAATTTTGGAGAATACGGTATAAGTTGTAATTCGAATGTGATATGAGCAGTGTCGAAACCCCTGTATTTAAATTCAATTATGGATTAACATCTAAATTGACTTAAAATTGAGGGAGGGCGCATATTATGGTGAAATGTGAAGAATATATGTGTTTGGTGGTGATTCAGTAAGAATTGCCATAATCAAGGGCAAAACGGGAAAGTTACCGACCAATTGATCAGTTACCGAAGAGGAAGTTCATTAGTAACTCAAAGATCAATAGTGGTGATTAATTGTTGTGAGATTAAAAGGGTGGAATCCCATGTGTTTGTGCTCATGTGAAGCTATGGAAGATGTTCCAAGATTTTGACACTTGTCACAATATGAGCCATTGGATTGGATCAAAATTTCAACACTCTTTTCTCTCCTCTCTTGTTTTAGGTCGGCCAAAAGGCCTAATTCTCCACAAAATCTGATCTCTCCTTCATCATCTTCATTCTCTCTCTAAGCCTCTATTGTCGTCCAAACCAAGGTGTAAAGAGAAAAGGAAAATATGAGATTTTGCTTAGTAGATGTCCTCTTTAGCTCAAATGATCTTTATGAATATTGTTCATAGTGATAAGATCTTCATCTCTATGGTTTTATATTTGTGAAAGAAGGTGTTTGAGAGGTTGAAGAATTTAGAAAGTTGTGGAATCAATAAATAAGCTTGGGAAAGAGGAAGATGTGAGTATTTGATATATTTGACCTAAGTTTTGTGGTTATTAATTAAGTTTTCAGAATTGAGGAATTTTCCCTGATTTGTGTGTGATTTTAGAAATGATGATTTGGTTAGAGTATTGTGGTTACAATGGTGTCATGTTGTATTTTGGTGCCACTGGAATTGATTTGGAATGTGAAATGGAAAAGAATTGCAATGTTGAGTTTTAGGTTATGACATTGTGTGATTATTGTGCAACATATAAATGTGATGTGAATTTGGTTAATTTAGTGTTTCCAATGGATTCCTTGTGAAAATTTATATGGGAATGGTGTTTGATATGAAAATGGGACCATTGGAAGCAATTGAGCCAAAACTAGAAAATCTGTGAAATCTGGAAATTTGGCTAAGTTTGTAATACTGTGCAGGTGACCAATTTTTCATGGTATTTTGACATAGCAAATGATATTTAATTGATGTGAAACTTTCCAAATTTGTAGTTCACATTGCAAGCTTTTCATTGATATAAAGTTTTGGTCATTTTGAGTTCTGTGGTCAAAGTTATGGTCGTTGGAAAATGAGCCAGGGGATAGGTCTGTGGTTGGCTGTGGCCCAAGGGGCTGGCCGAAACCCAAAACCTTCTAACCTCCTTCTAGCCGTGGCCCAAATGTTTCTGACCTCTCTCTGGCTGCGGCCCAGAAGTGTTGACCGTGGCCCATGAGTTTCTGACCATCTGTTGGCCGCAGCCCAAGGTGGGGCTGGCTGTGGCCAACCTTTGAAAAATGATGTTTTGAGGTTTTGAAAGATGGTCTTTGGTCAAGTTTCTCCTTACCCTTTAGGCATGTGTTTAGGCTTTGAGTGGCCACTTAAAGATCATGAATGATAACCAACTTTAAGTATTATGGAAGTAAGAATTCGGAAATAAAGAATAACTCTATGTACTTACTTGTTTATAAGGTTTGATGTCGCTTTGATCGTGCGTAGCCAGTGCTGGAGCATACGTGGAAAGAATAAGAGTAGGGAACTTACCTCTCCTGCATGTATTTGATATTTGTGTTGGTGTATTGATGCATGTTATTACTTTGCTTGATTATGTGAAACATATATAAATGATTGAAGCTTTGTTTCAATTCATGCTATGGCCTTAAGTATGTTGTTTGAAATGTTGAGCTTGCACATTTGTCATTGTGTGAGCATGAGTTATGTAATGCAAGCATGTCATGTATTAAATATTTATCTTGCATGCATATTAGTACTATTTTCCTACTGAGATTCTCTCAAATCTCACCCTCCCCTACCAACAATTTAGACAGGGCAAGAGGCTCAAGGAGGGAGCAAGCAACCAAGGGCGGCGAGGACTCCTTCTGGAGATTTGAGTTTGGTAGTTGGTTATCAATATAGGTTGGGATGACTGTATATGTTTTGGATGTATATTTGGTTATCTGGATGTGTATCTGTTCGGATAAGTATTTTTTAGATATGTATTTGGAATGTGAATTGTATAATCCCCTATTTGGGAATTTGTAAATGGGCGAATGTGCCCTGTATATCTATTAGTGAAGATGTGAACACGGGATTGCCGGGAAATATTGTTGTGCACTCTGACAATTATAATAAATGTGATTTATCTTTGCATAGTAATTATATTTGAAATGTGAATATGAGACCAGGTTAATTGTATTCGAAAGGTATTTGTGAAAACTCTATCATAAAGATGGGATATTAAATGTGTTTTGTTTATATGTTGGTCTCTAATTCATTTTAATCGCGTATTTCAAATATTAATTATGGAGGGGGTTACAGCACTTTATTTTCCTTTACACATGGAAAAATGGGACATGGAAAAGAAAGACAGTTTCACCTTTTGAGCAGATCTCAACAGCTTGAGAGAATTTGGACTCAATCGATAACAAGGCTACCAACAAAGAATGAAGAGGCTGGGAGGCAAGTAACTATGGGGTAATTGGATTTGGGTCACAATTACAGATGATAAAGGAGTATGACCTACTATTGTCGGTGGAGGTGGATGGAGTAGGTGTTGGTGGGGCGTCAGTGAAGATGGTGATGAAAAGTTGTTAGGCATCAAAGATCCAAGCAAAGAGGCTAGAAAGGTCTGGAATAATTGGGAAAGAAGTGAGAGAAACTCGAGAAGTTTCTACTAATAAATAATCATATCAACAACTTTTGATTTTCCTCGTCAAGTTAACTACATATTCATATTGGGAGTCTCTTCCTTTTTATTCAGGTGTTTTAAGTTCTACTGGAACTTATTATTGGAATTTTATTGTCAATATTTCAAAAACAACTTTTCATAGGGCTATTAATGGAAGGGGAGATATTGATATGCTTTTAATATATTAGGAGTAAAATTGCACCACAAAATATTTTAAGGTGCTACATGCCTCTAAAAATATTTCACGGAAATGCATGCATCTTAACCCAATGTTAAATTATTTGGGATTTGAAATGTCAGCAGTTAGAATATTATTTTAAAAACAATTTCCTTATGGTGTTACAAAAAATGTCAGGTTTAATTTTTTGGAGCACGCATAATTATTTTTAATTTTTAATTAACTAAAACATATGAGAAAGTAATCACATTTTGAGCTACAAATAATTATTAATTATCAATTAATAAGAACATTAAAACAATGTCGCAATTAGTTCAATTGCCATTCCCTTTAGCGGTTGTTGTATTTCCATTTGGTGTTGTTGAAAATATTCACTATAAATAAATTGACTTTCAATCGCTATTATATTGTTAAAACTATCTCTAAAGCTTTCAGCAACGACATTGATTGTTGCTATTGTAAGTCACTTTTGGTAGTGGTGTTGAAAACTATCGTCGAAGAAAAGTTTTGCTTAGCCGTCACTTATGTATAAATAAATGGATTTTTTTGGAGCTGGAGAAATGAAATTTCCTTAAAATAAAATGGTGAAATACACACACACACACACACACACACACACACACACACCCCTATATACTTTAAATATGATATACCAACCACCCATATATGATTATTCGGAAAACACAAAAAAAAAAAGCATAAGCTTCTTCCCATTAATAAAAAACAACTACTTGGTCTATGCTTGATAACTTACACCACTTAAAAAAATTAAACTAACAAAACAAACTATTTACAAGTGCAACCAATCAAAAATTTTGAAACAATTTAGATACTTCTTCATAATCTGTTTTAAAATTTACATCATATAATGCACAATCTATGCATCCCACGGGGAGAAACTTCTAGTTACAAAGAAAAGTGGGTAAACCATGCGAATATTATTATTAATTGATTATTACTATTATATGGACAAAATGTAGCTAAATCAAACCAATAATCCAAACCCAATTGACGCGTAGTACTAATTGGTCTTCATTCTTCAATATTGACCACCAAGAGTTGTGAACATTGGTGAGGGCAAACAATATTCTCAACTTGCTTGTTATTTGATGTCAGTTATTCTTAGTGCAATACTATAATGTATTTTGTTACTGAGGAAAGTAGGCACTAACACTAGTGGAAAAATCACTTTTAAGATCGGTTAAAAAAGGCATTTTAGATCGGTTCTAGATTTAGTCTTAATACAGCCGGTCTTAAAAATCTGCCACATTTTAGACCAGTTATGGAACTGGTCCTAAAAATAAGTTTTAAGATCGATTATTTATAAAACCGATCTAAAAATAAATATTTTTTAGACTGGTTATCAGAGAAACCAGTCTAAAAGGTTGTAATTTTAAGACCGGTTTTCTACAAAACTGGTCTAAAAGTAATACTTTTAAGACCGTTTTTTTAGGAAACCAGTCTTAAAAGTAATAGTTTTAAGACCAGATTTTTATGAAACCGGTCTTAAAATTATTACTTTAAGACCGGTTCTCTCTAAAACCGGTCTTAAATATATTTTTAAGATTGGTTTTGTAGAGAACCGGTCTTAAAAGTAGTTTTTTTAAATTTTCATTTAAAACATTTACCTAGCAAGTCATTTCTCCTGTTAAAACATTTCACTCAGCAAGCAGCAGCCATTTCAACGACATTTAAATAAAATTCTTCTCTTACATATTGTAACTAACATCTTATACATATGTGAGAGACTCAAAACTCATTGGAAAAAATTAAAACTCAACTCCCTTATGCTTAAACAGTGCTAGCCAAAACAAAAGCAAGGAAAACAATCATGAATAAACTCACAATTATAGACAGAATCATAATGTAAGGAAATCATACAACCATCACAATGCTGTTTTGACCAAGTTCCTTGTCTTTTCACTTACATACAAATATCAAAGATTAAATTACATTAATGACAATGTTGGTATTCATTATGGCCAAAATACTTTATACACACTCCTCTCTGGCTGATGATCACTAGCTGGCTTCAGAGAAGCTACACTAAGACATACACCTCATATCCTTCATTTTCCTGTGACGACAACAAAAAAAGTAGTTTTATATATACACCAATAACAATATACATAATTCAAATATAGTTCATAATAATTATTTTAGCTGACTAACCTTCAATGTATTTTTATAAAGGGATATCCTCCCATATGCCTTCATGATGATCATTTTTTGTGCGTGTTCATTGTCTGCTTCATCTTCTTCGTTCAATTCTGGTAGACCCCTAGAAAAAGAAGGAGTCTCAAGAAGATCATTCATTGAATGACTTTCCTGATTAATATCAACGACCCTTTTTTCTTGGAGAGTTACAGACTATAGGTTCATCTCCAAAACTTCTACTAATCAAATCAACCAATGTAAATCCTAACTGATCAATCATCACACCATTGTTGACATCAACCCACTTGCATTTGAAAATGGAAATTTTAACTTTAACATAATCAACTACCCAAATCTCTTCAATAACCCCATAATAAGGTATTGCTGCCAATCTAGGATTCTTATCTTTCGAACTAGAGAAGTGTATAGATTCAGCTACTAACATAACCCAACTATTCTGGACGGTGCTCCTATCATTAAGAGGCTTCATGTAAAATGTATAACCATTGATCACAAATGAAGTCCAACTTATGACATCAATCTCAGGACCACGTGCTAACCATTTAATTGTATCAGAAACACATTCTTTGCCGTCAATCTTTTGTTTGAACCAATGTGCAAAAGTTTTGTTATTCTCCCTAATTAACCTTTGTTTAGTCATTCAACTATTTCCTTTTAGTACAATTTCTTTATGAGCATTAATGTAATCTTAAACTTCATCAACATTATTCAAGATATACAAGTGGACTTGTTGTAATTCATCAGGATCCACACTCTTTACTGAAGCCCCATGTCTACCGCCTTCTTCGTCGTGACGTTCAGGAAGTCCAATGTGTCCTACATTTGACAAGTAATCTTGACAAAAATCCATGGCTTCTTCAGAAACATATTTATGAATAATAGATGCTTCAGGCCGGTTAGGGTTCTTCACATACCCTTTTAGGATTTTCATAGTTCTTTCAATTGGGTATATCCATTATAAATAGATAGGGCCACACAACTTGATCTCCCTGACTAGATGAACAATTAGATGTACCATGATGTCAAAAAAGAAGGAAGAAAAAGCTTCTCAAGCTGGCATAAGATCAGATATCCTTTATTTTCCAGTTCATCCAATTTTTCTGTCTCAATGACTTTACTACAAATAGCATTGAAGAAGAAACAAAGTCTAGTCAAAATATGTTGAAGGTCCCCAGCAATTCCATGAATAGCTACTAGGAGTAGTTGTTGCATTAAGACATGACAATCATGAGACTTTAGCTCCACTAACTTCAAGTCTTTCTTTGACACAAGCTTCCTAACATTTGAAAATTACCCTGAAGGAACTTTGATGCCATATAAATAGTCACAAAAGCTTCTTTTCTCATCCTTAGATAAAGTATGATCAGCTGGAGGATAAAAAGTTCTCTTACCATATGGCTTTGGATGCAAGTCTTCTCGTATCCCCATTTCTTACAAATCTAATCTTGCCTTCACACCATCTGTAGAACTACCTTGTATGTTAAGCAGTATCCCAACAATACTATCACAAACGTTTTTCACCACATGCATGAAATCAATACAGTGTCTCACATCAAGCTACGGCCAATATGGAAGATTGAAGAAGACAGACCTCTTTTTCCATTTACTTTTCTCATTACTATTCTTTGTAGTCCTACCAAAGATAACATTCATATTTTTCACCTTTTCATAAGCTTGCTCCCCAGTCAATGCCTTCAGAGCATCTTCAAACTCTTGTCCACCAAAAAAAGCTTTCTTTAATCTGCAATATAGGTGGCCTCGTCTAAGAAATCTCCTATGGCCAAGATAAACTGTATTTCTTCCATGTTGAAGTTGATGGTAGCATGTTCCTTCTTCACAAATCGGACATACTTTATGGCCTTTAACACTATAGCCTAACAAGTTTTCATATACAGGGAAGTCATTTACAGTACAAAAGATCATGGCTCATATTTTAAAAACCTCCTTCTTGTTCACGTGAAAAACATCAACACCTTCATCCCACAACTCTTTCAAGTCTTCGATCAAGGGTTCCAGCTAAACATCTATGTCATTTTCGGGTTGTTTTGGTCCCGAAATCAACATAGATAATGTAATATCCCGATTTGTGATTAGGGCTAATGACTTTGAGATTAATTGTAATTAGTGTAATTAAGCACTTTTAGGATTAATGTAATTTGAATTTGGTATAAATATGTGTGGTCTTTAAGATCAAGGGTTGAGATTCTTTGACTATGGATCGGAATGCTATGCTTTACGATTGTGTGAGCTCATGAAGGAATGAGTAGGATGGTGACAAGTGGCATTTGGTGAGCTATGGGATATGGCACATGAGACAAAACATCACAGTTCTCTCATTCTCTCTCTCCTATTCGGTGGAAGTGTGTATGGGAATGAAGAGGAAGGCTTGCTCATCATCATCATTTCATCTCTCATATTCTCTCTCCTCTTTCTCCATAGTTTCCTGTGATCAAGGGAAAAGGAAGAAGAAAAGGTGAGATTTTGATGCTTTGTTTGATCTCTAATGCCTTAAATCTCTTCTCTAATGTGGTGCATCTTATTAAGAGCTTCATTGTGGTGATTTCAGAATCTTGAATAGTATTGATTTGTGATTTGGTCAAAATTGAAAATTGGAGAATCAAGATTCTGGATTTGGCAACTTGAAGAGGTAGGCATTTAGTGCATTTTGATGTATTATTTGTGATTTTTGGATAAGTTTGGTAAAATCTGGAAATTTGCCCTAGTTATGCCAAATGTTGAAAATATGGATTTTATTGTGTTTGATGTAGGACATGATTTATTGTGAAGATATTTGAGTATTGGATTTAGTTTGTAATGTTGGAAATGTGTTAAGGGAAATTGGACATTTGTTGTGTTATAGAGACCTAAGAGTATGATTGTGGTCAAATTGGTTTTGGGAGTGTTTTTGAAGTGGCCAATGTGTTCCCTAGTTAGTACTAAGTGTGTATAAGCTTTAGGTAGAGATTGGGAACCATTGGGTATGAATTTGGCCAAATGGTATTTTCTGCTGTTTTCTGCGTTTCTAGTCTTTGATGCACAACACTCGAGCAGAGGAAGGTCATGCTCGAGTGCTGTGTGCATTTTTCCCTTTTACTACTTTGAGTTTAGGTTGGGTTCTTTGAATCAGGCTCGAGTGAGGGAAGATCATACTCGAGTGAGCTTAGGTTTGCTCGAGTAATAGTGTGAATCGAGAGTTAAGGTTGCTCTCGAGTCCTCACTTGCTGGTTGATGCCTAAGAGTGTGATCGGACACTCGCAAGCATAGTTGTCTCACCCGAGTGCTGGGGATCATGCTCGAGTGAGTTGGTACCTCTGGTGTGGTTTGTGCTCTCAGGTTGTCACTCGTAGTGTTGCACTTTCAGGGACTCGAGCATAATTGGGGTCATCACCCGAGTGTAGAGCTTGGTGCTCGAGTGTTGTGAGCATTACCTAGCCATGAAGGTTGCTCTCTGTCAAGCACTCACGGGTGAGAGTTGTTCTCACTCGAGCACAAGTCTCTCATCACTCGAGTGAGGTTGTCAAAAATCAGTGTTGTTCCTTCGAAAAGGGGTCTTTGGGGTAGTTTCTTCCAACCCTTTAAGCATATGTTTAGGCCTCTAGTAGTCACCTAAAGATTCCTAAATGATAACCAACTAAGTGTATTATGAAATTAAGAACTTGGAAAAGAGATTTATCGGTTGTCCCTAATTTGGTATAGGATTTGATATCTGTCGCCCTCGTGAGGCCACTGGTCCGGAGCCAGTCAGGAAAGATACAGGTAGTGACTCTTTCTTTATATCTTATATGATACATTGTATGTGTGCTATGTCATTGTGATGTGATGATTTCGTATGCTACAAGATATGTGGAATTGTGGAAGCACCGCTATACCAATAGTCCCTGAGTCGCTAACAACGGTTCGGGTAAGGGCTGTGTACCTTCCTGGTGGTAAAAGGGGATCAGGTTAGAGTGTGTTATATGTGATTATGTGGGCCAAAAGGCTATTTGTGAAGGCCGACGGGCCAATTGTGAAAGCCGAAAGGCTATAAGTGAGCCGTAAAGCTATTCGTATGCACTGCCACACCAATAGTCCTTGAGTCGCTAACAACGGTTTGGGTTAGGATGGTGTGCCTTCCCGGCTGTAAATGGGGATGAGGGTGGAGTGTGATTTGTGTTGCTACTGTTATGAGATGATTTGTTTACATGCTATGTGATTACATGTGGTATGAACAAGTTGTTACTACTGGGATTCTTTAGAATCTCACTCTTTCCAAATGACTAACCTTTTCAGACAGGGCGAGTGGCTCGAAAGGGAAGCGGACAACCAGGAGTAGTTAGGATTACTCTCAGACTTTAGTGGTAATTGGTTATCTTTGTTTTGGTTTTGGGATTACAAGTGTATATGAGATGTAAATGAATATTTTGGATATGTAATCCCCATTTTGGGAACCTTAAACCTATTATATGTATGTAAGTAACCCGGGGTTTGCCAGGATTTTAGTTTCCGCACTCTGATATTTATTATGTGATTTGATTTCTCAAGTAATTATATCCGCATGTGAATGTGAGACCAGGATTAATTATATTTTGAATTGATTTTTTTAAATACCCCATCCCGTGTTGAGGGATTATAAATTGTTGATTTCATTTTATTAGTCTCCATTTCACCTAAATTTTGTAATTCGGATGTAATTACGGTGAGGGGGTTACAGTTTTTGTATCAGAGCTGCAGTTCCTGGCAAGGGTAGAGTTTGCTAGGATAGCTCTTATAGTGTGGTATTAGTGATTGAAGATCTTTGTGAATGAGTATTGTATACACATATGTGTTTTGTTATATGGATATACATGTTTGTGGAATTATGTGTATACCATAATTATTGGATTAATAGGGTGAGTTCTTTGTAGAATGAAAAGAACTTCAAAAGGTAGTCCCAGAGTACAACAAGTAGATCCCGAGATGGAGGTTGTCAATGAGAATCCACCGGAGCCGATGCAAGAGTTAATGGGTCTGATAAGAGATTAGCGGGATATGATTACGGAGCTTAGAGAGGAGCTTCGAGCTGAGAAAGCAAAGAATAATGAGGGCTGGGGTCAGTCTACTCAAGAAGGAACTCGAGAGGAAACCCAGGAAGAGACTGCTGAAGGGTCGGCATGACCGTTAGAGTCACCATCCCATGTGATTCCGAATCAAGAATCCCATGGAGTGCAGGCTAAAGAAGAAAGAGATCTTCAATTTTGGGTCTCTAGATTCTGTAAGCACCTACCTCCGGCATTCAAAGGGAGATTTGATCCTCAGGCTACTAAAGATTGGCTAAACCATCTTAAGAAAATCTTTGAAGTCCTAGAGTGTCCCTCGAAAGTGAAAGCCAAGCTGGTGGTGTACAAGCTAGAGGGAGATGCAGACCGCTGGTGGCGGAACATTGCTTTGTCTTTGAGGAGTAATAACATGCCATTAACCTGAGAGGTGCTCCAACAACACTTCGATGAGAAATACTTTCCCAAGTCTGTGAGGCTTGAGAAAGAGACGGAGTTTTTCAATATCAAGCAAGGGGACACAGATTCATTTGATGAGTATTTGTCCCGATTCACCCGATTGTCTCGATATTCCTCTTATCTTCAGAAGAGGGATGATGAGGAGTTGAGCTCAGACTTGCTTATTCGGGGCTTGAGGCATGATATGAGAAAGAGAATAGCCACCCATCAGTTTTCTAAGTTCAACAAGGCTGTTAAAGAATGTCGGTTCACAGAGAGCAATTTGAGAGAGTTGTATCCAGCTAAGACTGCTGGTGGTCATAGTTAGCCCAGTAAGGGCGGTACTCCTCAGAAGCGGAAGGGTTCAGGATCGTCTTCGTTTAGGGGCAGTGGTAAGAAGCCCTATCAGCCCAGAGATCGTGAACCCCAGAAATTCGGGACTAAGTGGAAATGTCATCACTGTAATCAGTCACATTATGGCAAGAATTGTCGAGGTGAGATGATCTGCTTTAATTGTAAGCAACCTGGACATCTTTCTAGAGATTGCCAGCGACCTCAAGCGGAGCAAAGGCCAAGGACTCAAGGCCAAGTATTTACTATGACTCACAAGGAAGCCCAAAAATCCACAGAGCTGATACAAGATACAGTTCTTCTCAACGGATATGTATTACAAGTATTGTTTGACTCGGGTGCAAGTCACTCCTTTATTGCATATAAGTGTGTGAAGCATCTGGGGATGAATGTGTATAAGTTACCATTCGATTTGATTGTGTCAACACTGATAGGTGTGAAAGCGATAACTACTGAAGCCTGTTTGAATTGTGTTGTAACCATAGAGGGTCACGAGTCTGTGGTTGATTTGATTTGTTTACCGCTCTACCAATTGAAATTCATTTGGGGTTTTGATTGGTTGAGAGCGAATAATGTATTATTAGATTGTAGGAACAAGAGGATAGTGTATCCTATTGCTCAAAACATTGAGGATGGCAATATCAGTTTGAATTTCCTTTCAACAGCTAAGACTGAGAAATGTTTGCAAAAGGGTTGTCAGGGGTATATGGTTTTCTTTTCTGTGCAAGGAGAAACCAGTGAAACTTTGAGTAGTACACCCATAATGAATGAATTCCCTGAGGTTTTGCCGGATGACCTAAGTAGGTTACCTCCTGAAAGGGAAGTTCAGTTTCCGATTGACATTGTGCCTGGAGCGGGTTCTATATCTAAAGCCCCATATCGTATGGCCCCAAATGAAATGCCAGAATTGAAGAAGCAGATTGAAGATTTGCTTAAGAAAGGGTTTATTAGACCCAGTGTGTCACCTTGGGGTGCTCCAGTTTTGTTTGTGAAAAAGAAAGACGGGAGTCTTCATTTGTGTATCGACTATAGAGAGTTGAATAAGATTACCGTCAAGAATAAGTACCCTCTCCCTAGAATTGATGACCTGTTAGATCACTTATCTGGTTCATGTGTGTTTTCAAAAATTGATCTAAGGTCGGGGTATCATCATCTGCGAGTGAAAGCGGAAGATGTTCCGAAAACTGCTTTCTGGACTAGGTATGGTCATTATGAATTCTTGGTAATGCCATTTAGGTTAACCAATGCGCCTACGGTTTTCATGGATTACATGAACCGTATTTTTTGGCAATACCTAGATCAATTTGTTGTGGTGTTTATCGACGATATTTTGATATACTCTAAGAGTGGAGAAGAGTATGAGCATCATTTGAGAATTGTGTTGAACACATTGCGTGAAAAGCAACTCTATGCCAAATTGAGTAAGTGCGAGTTTTGGCTATCAGAAGTGAAATTCTTAGGCCATGTTATCTCGTAAGAAGGGGTCTCGGTGGATCCTAGTAAAGTGGAAGCAGTACTGGACTGGAAAAGGCCAGAGACTGTGGCAGAAGTGCGCAGTTTTCTAGGTCTTGCTGGTTATTATAGGAGATTCATTCAGAATTTCTCCCGTATTGTGTTGCCGATGACCAAGCTCACGAGAAAAGATCATCCGTTTGTATGGGATGAGAAATGTGAAAATTGTTTTGTGGAGCTGAAGAAGAGGTTGACTACGGCACCTGTGTTGATTTTGCTTGATCCCAGTTTGACATATGTTGTGTATTCTGATGCCAGTAGGCAGGGATTAGGGTGTGTCCTTATACAACAGGGACGTGTGGTGTCCTACGCCTCTCGACAGCTCAGACATCATGAATTGAGCTATCCCCACTCTTGATCTGGAGCTTGCGGCTATTGTGTTTGCTTTGAAGATTTGGTGTCATTACCTGTATGGTGTGACTGTAGAACTGTACTGTGACCACAAGAGTATCAAGTATCTATATGATTAGAAAGAATTGAATATGAGATAACGGCGTTGGATGGAGTTGCTTAAGGACTACAACCTGGAAATAAAATATCATCCAGGTAAGGCAAATGTAGTCGCTGATGCTCTTAGTCAAAAGATTGTGCTTGTGGCAGCTATGATGATACAAGAGGGGAAATTGATTGCTGATTTTCGAGATATGAATTTGTCAAACCAAATCATCTGTACCAACTATACTGTTTCCCAAGGGGAAAGTGACTTGAGAGCTGAGATTGAAGAGGCTCAGAGGCAAGATGACTGGATACAGCATAATCTAGCTAGAATAGAGCGGGGATAAGCTCAGGGCTATGATGTGTCGCCTAGTGGATTGATTCGTTATCAGAAAAGAATTTGTGTTCCACTTAAGGCGGATTTGAGACAGAAGATCTTAGATGAGGTACATAAGAGTTGATACACTCTTCATCCGGGTATGACCAAAATGTATCATAATTTGAAATCTTTGTATTGGTGGCCGGGAATGAAGAGTGATGTGACGAAATGTGTGGCGAGGTGTCTCACATGCCAGAAGGTAAAGATTGAGCACCAAAGACCGCCTAGTTTGTTACAAAATCCTGAAATTCCAGAATGGAAATGGGAAAGTGTGACCATGGATCTTGTTGTGGGATTGCCCAAGATCAGGACTTATGATGCGATCTGGGTCATTCTGGACCAGTTAACGAAGTCGGCACACTTCTTACCAATCAATGCTAGTTACTCACCGGACAAGCTAGCAGAGATTTATATTTGTGAGATTGTGAAGCTCCATGGCATACCGAAGAATATCATTTCTGATCGTGATCCCTGATTTACTTCGAGATTTTGGAGGGCTTTCCATGAGGCGCTGGGTACTCAGTTGAGATTCAGTACAGTCTATCATCCTCAGACGGACGGACAGTTAAAGAGGACTATACAGACCTTAGAGGATATGTTGCGGGCATGTGTTCTCAACTTTAAAGGGAGTTGGGATCATTTTCTTCCACTTGCGGAGTTTGCTTACAACAATAACTATCATGCGAGCATTCAGATGGCGCCGTATGAAGCGTTGTATGGGAGAAAATGCCAATCACCACTATGTTGGAATGAGTTGTCTGCGAGGAAGCTCTATAGGCCGGATCTTGTGGATCAAACCTAAGCCCAAATTCGAATTATTCGTAAAAGGCTTCTTGCAGCTCAGAGTCGGCAGAAGAGTTATACGGACAAGAGGAGAAGGCCTCTAGAATTTGTGGTTGGTGACCATGTGTTTCTAAGAATATCTCCAATCACTGGTATTGGGCGAGCAATCAAGAGAAAGAAGTTAAGCCCAAGGTATATAGGTCCTTTTGAGATCCTTGAGAGGATTGGGCCTGTTGCACACCGAGTAGCCCTACCCCCGAACTTGAGCAGACTTCATGATGTGTTTCATGTTTCCCAATTAAAGAAGTATCATCCGGACCCATCTCACATCATTGAGTATGAGGATGTGGAGTTGCAAGAAAACTTCACGTATACGGTGGAGCCAAAGCGGATAATTGATCGAGAGGAACGTCGACTTAGACACCGAAGCTTTCCATATGTGAAGGTAATCTAGAAGGGAATGACTCAGATGGAAGCAACTTGGGAAGCAGAGGTGGATATATGAAGGCGATATCCGGAGTTTATGGCTCAAGTCGTGTAGCAAATTTTGAGGGCGAAATTTATTTGAAAGGGGGAGAATTGTAATATCCCAATTTGTGATTAGGGCTAATGACTTTGAGATTAATTGTAATTAGTGTAATTAAGCACTTTTAGGATTAATGTAATTTGAATTTGGTATAAATATGTGTGGTCTTTAAGATCAAGGATTGAGATTCTTTGACTATGGGTCGGAATCCTATGCTTTGCGATTGTGTGAACTCATGAAGGAATGAGTAGGATGGTGACAAGTGGCATTTGGTGAGCCATAGAATGTGGCACATGAGACAAAACATCACTTTTCTCTTATTCTCTCTTTCCTATTCGGTGGAAGTGTGTATGGGAAGGAAGAGGAAGGCTTGCTCATCATCATCATTTCATCTCTCATATTCTCTCTCCTCTTTCTCCATAGTTTCCGGTGATCAAGGGAAAAGGAAGAAGAAAAGGTGAGATTTTGATGCTTTGTTTGATCTCTAATGCCCTAAATCTCTTCTCTAATGTGGTGCATCTCATTGAGAGCTTCATTGTGGTGATTTCAGAATCTTGAATAGTGTTGATTTGTGAGTTGGTCGAAATTGAAAGTTGGAGAATCAAGATTCTGGATTTGGCAAAGTGAAAAGGTAGGCATTTAGTGCATTTTGATGTATTATTTGTGATTTTTGGATAAGTTTGGTAAAATCTGGAAATTTGCCCTAGTTATGCCAAATGTTGAAAATATGGATTTCATTGTGTTTGATGTTGGAAATGATTTATTGTGAAGATATTTGAGTATTGGATTTAGTTGGGAATGTTGGAAATGTGTTAAGGGAAATTGGACATTTGTTGTGTTATAGAGACCTAAGAGTATGATTGTGGTCAAATTGGTTTTGGCAGTGTTTTTGAAGTGGCCAATGTGTTCCCTAGTTAGTACTAAGTGTGTATGAGCTTTAGGTAGAGATTGGGAACTATTGGGTATGAATTTGGCCATCTGGTATTTTCTGTTGTTTTCTTTGTTTCTAGTCTCTGATGCACAACACTCGAGCAGAGGAAGATCATGCTCGAGTGCTGTGTGCATTTTTCCCTTTTACTGCTTTGAGTTTTGGTTGGGTTCTTTGAATCAGGCTCGAGTACACTTCTTTGTTCTTGAGTGAGGGAAGATCATGCTCGAGTGAGCTTAGGTTTGCTCAGGTGATGGTGTGAATCGAGAGTTAGGGTTGCTTTCAGGCCCTCACTCACTGGTTGATGCCCAAGAGTGTGCTCTGACACTCGCAAGCATAGTTGTCTCACCCGAGTACTGGGGATCATGCTCGAGGGAGCTGGTGCCTCTGGTGTGGTTTGTGCTATCGGGTTGTCACTCGTTGTGTTGCACTTTCGGGGACTCGAGCATAATTGGGGTCATCACCCGAGTACAGAGCTTGGTGCTCCAGTGTTGTGAGCATTACCTGGCTATGAAGGTTGCTCTCTATCAAGCACTCGCGGGTGAGAGTTGGTCTCACCCGAGCACAAGGCTGTCATCACTTGAGTGAGGTTGTCAGAAATAAGTGTTATGCCTTTGAAAAGGGTCTTTAGGGTAGTTTCCACCAACCATTTAGGCATATATTTAGGCCTCTAGTAGTCACCTAAAGAGTCCTAAATGATAACCAACTAAGTGTATTATGAAATTAAGAAATTGGAAAAGAGATTGATCGGTTGTCCCTAATTGGTATGGGATTTGATATCTGTCGCCCTCATTAGCCACGGTACCGGAGCCAGTCAGGAAAGATACATGTAGTGACTATTTCTTTATACCTTATGTGATATATTGTATGTGTGCTATGTCATTGTGATGTGATGATTTCGTATGCTGCAAGATATGTGGAATTGTGGAAGCACCGCTGTACCAATAGTCCCTGAGTCACTAACAACAATTCAGGTAAGGGCTGTGTGCCTTCCTGGCTGTAAAAGGGGATGAGGTTAGGGTGTCATATATGTGTTTATGTGAAATTGTGGAAGCACCGCTATACCGATAGTCCCTGAGTCGCTAACAACGGTACGGATAAGGGCTGTGTACCTTCCCGGTGGTAAAAGGGGATGAGGTTAGGGTGTGTTATATGTGATTATGTGGGCCGAAAGGCTATTTGTGAAGGCCGACGGGCCAATTGTGAAAGCCGAAATTCTATATGTGAGCCGTAAGGCTATTCGTATGCACTGCCACGCCAATAGTTCCTGAGTCGCTAACAACGGTTCGGGTTAAGACGATGTGCCTCCCGGCTGTAAAAGGGGATGAGGGTGGAGTGTGATTTGTGTTGGTGCTATTATGAGATGATTTGTTTACATCCTATGTGATTACGTGTGGAATGAACAAGTTGTTACTACTGGGATTCTTTAGAATCTCACTCTTTCCAAATGACTAACCTTTTCAAACAGGGTGAGTGGCTTGAAAGGGAAGCGGACAACCAGGAGTAGTTAGGATTACTCTCTGACTTTAGTGGTAGTTGGTTATCTTTGTTTTGGTTTTGGGATTACAAGTGTGTATGAGATGTAAATGAATATTTTGGATATGTAATCCCCATTTTGGGAACCTTAAACCCATTATATGTATGTAAGTAACCCGGGGTTTGTCGGGATTTTAGTTTCCGCACTCTGATATTTATTATGTGATTTGATTTCTCAAGTAATTATATCCACATGTGAATGTGAGACCAGGATTAATTACATTTTGAATTGATTTTTTTTAAATACCCCATCCCTTGTTGAGGGGTTATAAATTGATGATTTCATTTTATAGGTCTCCATTTCACCTAAATTTCGTAATTCGGATGTAATTACGGTGAGCGGGTTACAAATAACATGATGTACTTTCGTTTCATGCATAACAGAGGAGATAAGTTGTAAATTACCAATAGAACAGGCCATGAACTATGTATACTGCTCAGGCTAGCAAAAGGATTCATGCCATCCGTGCTAAGCCCAAGCTTAAGGTTCCTAGGCTCTTCACTGAAGGCAGGAAATAATTGATCGATTTTCTTCCATTGAGAAGAATCAGCCGGATGTCGAAGCTTTCCATCGAATATCCTCTCATCCACATGCCATCTCAAATTTCTTGCATCGTTTTCATTAGCAAACAAGCACTTGAACCTTGGTATGATTTGATGGTACCACAATACTTTTGCAGGAGCGTTATTTGATTTGTACCTCGGGGTTTCACATATCGAACACTATTGTTCCTCTTCATGCTCTTTTCTATACAATATACAATCATTAGGGCATGCATGGATCTTTTTATACTTTATCCCTAGTGGACACAATATTTTCTTAGCATCATAATATCGAGAAGGCAACACATTATCATCTGGAAGCAAGTCCTTAAAAGCCTCAAGTGTTTCTAAAAACTCTTGTCGCTTCATCCATGTCGTACTTTCAAGCTTACCAATTTAAATACTGCTTTCAACAATTGGTACTTTTTACACCTTGGGTACAACGGCCTCTCAGCATCACTACACATATTTTCATATGTATGTGATTGCTCAAAAGTCTCTTCTCCTATATCACGAATAATATCCTCTATCCGATCATCCGTATCCGTGTCATTATCATTTAAGTTCACTCCCCCTGTTTTGATGAACTTGGCATTTCTAATTCTTCACCATGCCATACCCACACTGTATAACTCTTACAAAATCCTTCACAAATTAAATGTATATATATATATTTGCAGTATTTAGTCGCTTCTCATTCAAACATACTACACAAGGGCAATAAAACTTCCCACTACCATCATCGGCATTTCTACTAGCGAAGTCTAAAAAACCCCTCACCTCATTATCATATTCAATACTCATTCGTTTAGCATTTATCTAACTATGATCCATATATATCTCAACACTTCTAGCACCCTATATCCAACAACAAAAGTATAGACAAAAAAAACAACAACAATAGAGTTTTAGATATTTCAATGAAATTAACAGGCACAATTTAAAATTAGTATTGTTTTAACAAACCAATAACACTAACAATAATCAAACAACTATACTAAATTAAAAAAGAACATAGAGTGGTATTAATCCAAGCCAAATATCACAAGGATGTAATTAAAAGTTAGAACATATATCTAACAAGAATGTGCAGATTTAAATTTTTCCAGATTACGTTTAAGTACGTGCTTAAAGCAACAACAAGAACCATTTTTTTCATAGAACATTATTAATTATTGAACAACGTACAACTAAATAATAGATCAAACACTAACCTGATTGAAGACCAAGGAGTGAGCTTTAACCCAAAGTCACGGTTGCATGGACTGAGGTTTAAATGAAGTCCTGAAATTCATAGCACTGATAAAGGGAAGTCAAGTCAGAGGAGAATGGTTACTGCAGAGAATAGAGGTGACGGTGGAGAAGACAGACGATAATCAAAGAACAGCGACGACGAACACAGCAACGACAGCAGTAATGACGGAGGAGAGTTGAGCAACTGAGCGACGGGACGCCATGGACGAGTTCAGAACAAGCACAGACAGAGCTCACAGAGAAATTTCAAAAAGAGATGAAAGGGTTTATAGAGCGCACAATCTAGGCGCGGGAGTAAAAATACGGGCGAAAAATCTTACTTTTAAGACTGATTTATATAAAAACCGATCTTAAATGTTTTACATTTAAGACCGGTTTTTGTTCAAACCAATCTTAAATGTTTTACATTTAAGACCGATTTTTATACAAATCGGTCTTAAAATGTTAAAAATTTTAAGATTAAGAAATGTTTTAACATTTGAAACCGGTTTACATAAAAACCGGTCTTAAATGTGAAAGATTTAAGACCGGTTTTAACATAAAACCGGTCTTAAATCTTTCACATTTAAGACCGATTTTTATGTAAACCAGTCTTAAATGTTCAAAACATTTTAAATTCATAAAAATTTTAATATTTTAAGAGCGTTTTATTTATCCTCCAAAACTGATCTAAATGTGGCAGTCTAAAAAGGGTTTTTTCCAGTAGTTAATGCTACGTTGCAAACGCAGTAAAATTCTTCTTCTTACTCAACATCTCCTTTAGGTACTTAGTATACTTAGGCATTTGCTCCAAAGCTTCTATTAATGGGATGTTAATGTGTAATTGCTTGAAGATATCCAGAAACTTCTTGTATTACTCATTAAATGCCTTCTTTTGAAATCTTTAAGGAAATAGTAGAGGTGGTTTCCATTTAGGAGTCTCAATAGTTGTCGCCTTTTTCTTTACCTCCTTCATTTGGCAGTCCATATCCTCATCTAATCCCTTAACCTTTTGTGTCGACCCTTCATCATTTTGTACAGGAACCTTGGAAGTTTTTTCTTCATTAGAGCCTAAAGGCTTCATTGTTGTCTACTGTACTTCAAGTAATTCTTTACCATTTCTAAGGGTAATGGCTTTACATTCCTCTTTTCTATCTCTTCGTGGATTAGGCACAGTATTACTTGGCAATTCTCTTTGTTGTAATGCATTCACAGCAGTTGCAAGTTGTCCCATTTGTGTCTCAAGATTCTTGATAGACGATTCTAATCTTGCATTAGTAGCAGCTTGATCCTGAGTGCTCTTTAGTTGAAAACTCGTGAGCTGAGATATCATTGCCTCTAGATTTGTTTTGGGCTCTTGAGTAGGAATGGATTCCTTTTCTAATTGATAGAAGCTAGGAGGTGAAATTTGCTTTGTATTAGAATTTGATGCTTGATTAAGAGTGGCACCATGTTTCCAAGAGAAGTTAGGATTGTTACGCCACCCAGGATTGTATGTGTTTGAGTATAGATTTTTCTGGTTATTGCCATGATAGTTTCTAGTATAGTTTACTGGCTCTGTTTGTTTAGATATGAGGCATTGACCATTAACATGGTGATCTCCACAATAATCACAAGGAGAATAGATAGCATTTACTCTCATATGTCACCATTAGATCGGTTTACTTGTCCTTCTAAGTGGTCAAACTTCTTGTTGAGAGTCTTTAAGTAACTTTTTTCACTACTATTCTTTCATTATTGTTCTGGATAAAGTCAGTTGATAAGTCATCTAAACATTTCCAAACATGATTTACTGGTTTCTTTGTAATTCTTCCATTACTGACGGCGTTCAATTCAGATTTAGATTCAGGAGTCAAACAAATACAAAAGATTTGAAGCAATACCCATTTTTCCAGATTATGACCTGGACTCTGCCTGACAAGCAACTTAAATCTCTCCAAAGCTTCATATAAATGTTCCCCAAACTGTTAACAGAAGTTAGTAAGAGCAGCTCTTGCATCCACCATCTTATTGTGTTGAATGAATCTTGATCTGAATTTTTCCTCCAATGTCTCCCAAGAGGTTATACTGCCATCTTCTAAACCATTGAGCCGTTCTTTGGCTTTTCCTTGTAGAGAGTATGGAAAAAACCGAAGACGGATCACATCACTAGGAACTCCATTCTGGTTGAAACAGTCACAAACATCAAGAAATTGTATGAGATGCCGATTTAGATCTTCTGTGTTGTTTCCTACATATTGACCTTATAGTTCAAGCCTCTTAAGAATAGTTTGCTTGATTTCAAAATTTTTGGCTTGAAACGTAGGTACTTTGATTTTGGATTGATAACCTCGAGATTGCCTTCCTAGAAAATCATTGACACCCAATGTATCATTCTCATCCTCAGCCATCTCTTTGCTTATGGTTTCTTCTTCCTCGTGATCTGAATGCTGAGGTGGTGGTCTCTAAAAGTTCGCTAGGTGGTGTTGTCTCTAAAAGTTCACTAACATTCCTTGTCCTCTTAAATGTTTTCTTTGCTCCGCTTGACATTAAATGTGAAGCCCTGCAAAGACAAAGAGACAAGATCAAATATCAAACTGGAAAAAAGAAAACAAAAAATTTGCTTAAGCTTAAAATACTAAAGGTTGTCTAATACTAAAAACAGAGAGCAGTATACCACCATACTCAAATCTTGCTATCAAATTATATTCAGTTTAATGTCTTATAAGAATTGTCACTAAGCCAATCGCCTTAAACAATTGTAATAATCTCTTATTGTCCCATGATCAAAGGCTCGGCAAGTAATAAGTGCAACAATCAAATTAGTAAAGAAATATTATGCTTCCAAACTTCTCACTTAACCAAGCTTTTCATTTAATTTATTAAAGATCCTCAGCTAGAAAATTGTTTTTTCTTTTCTTTTTTTCCATCATCTTGGGCTGTTGTAGGTCCCCTTTTGATGCTACCCTGCACATGGGTGATGCAGAACCGGTTACTCAATTACTCCAATAAATACTTCAAGAGGCTTTTAGCCCAATTCATAACTCTCTTTGACTTTACTGTTTGACGTGAGTGGCAACATTGGTGATGAAGTGCCCCCGGTTACTAAGTTAGGTCGAGAGAAGCTATTGGAGTTGTGTTTCTTATTCTTTGCTTTTTTCTCTTTTATATATTGTTTTTTTTCTTGAGTCATGTCCCTAAACAAAATCTTACTTAGCCAACAAAGGTCAGAATCTAATTTCCTAAGGAAATCAGGTAGCAAAATATTCATAAACTAATAATTTGTTGATCATATTACAAACTATTCCCTATTCCCATAGTCTATCTCAAGATTTATACAAAAAATCAAGGCTTAGAAGCTTAATTGAAGCATTCTTTTCTATTTTAATTTTTTTCAATAGCACTCTTTAAGATGGGGACGGTTCAAAGTCAAGGTCAATCCTAAGCAATACAAAAATTTCAACTTTTGCTAAGAAAAATTCTTTTCAATTGCATAAGGAAAAGCATAAAAAAAATAATATCCCTGACAACGGCGCCAAAAACTTGATGCGCTCCACAAGTATAGGGGTCGTGTCAAGTAATAAAGTGATAAGTAAAGTATCGTCCTACGAGGAATCAATCAATTAATTTTTAGGTATTAAAATCTCAATTTCTTTTAAGTTAAACGAAACTAGTTATGAGAAAATTTAAAGGAAATTAATTAACGAAAACTATCAATATCAAACACAACCCAGAGTCACTAATCCCTCATTAGCTTTTCAAATCTCAAATCCATTTACTTAGTTAATCTCAAATGTTAATTTTATTAATCTCGAGTATAAATAGTTATAAGTGGCTGTCGGTCCACTCACAACCCTCTCTTAAGTATAACTGTTATGTCTAACCTAATTACTAAAGAGGCAAGATAATTCAAACACGCTCTTCAACAATTATATGGGGCTATTAGGTATATGTCTATCCTAATCGCAAATTAAATTGTAATTTAATCCTATATTACTTAATCTCAGAGCCTAATAAAATTTCCTTCGTCAAGGTAAATCCTAATACTCAAATTCACATCTAATGGTGGCCAATCATCGAATAGACATATTAAAACCAGATTAAGTAACCAAAATTAACATAAATCATAACTAATAAATAATGGAAATAAAATATAGTTCACTAGTGAGTTCATAGTTTCCCTAGGTCTAAAAAGAAAATTAGCCACTTATGGCTAAAATAAAATCCATAATGAAATAAAAATATTCAGATTCAACAGCAAGAAAAACAAGAAACAAAGAAAATAAATTTTTCAAAAGCTCCCTTCTTCCAATATTGATCCTCTCTACTTCGCATCTCTACCGTTGCTTCGTTCTCTCCGATTCGACTCCCCCCTTCTTGCTATTTGCTTCCTCTTTAAATAGATATTAGGGCACTCTTTATAGGTGGCGTGCGGATTGATTCTCTATCCAAATATGATATCTTTTTTCCAATAAAAAGAAAATATATGCGGTTACTTTGCAAATCTCCTCCACCATATTCAAATTGATTTTGTCTCTTTCCAAAATGTGGGGTCCACGTCCATGTGTATCTCATTCCAAATCTCTTGCAACTCATGCGTCTGAAGTGTCATGTGATATATAAATATATATTTATATTTCTATCCACATTATCATCATTTTCCCTTTCATTATCTTCATATGTACGACTCCTTTATATATATATATATATATATCTATCTTTTCTTTTAATTTTTCCCTTCCTCAGTATCATCATATTTCCTGCAAAATAAAAATAGGATATGGATAGATTTTATATCAAGATTTATTTTTTATCCTAAACTTAATTAAAAGATAAAAAATATATAAAAGATAATTAAATAGGTATAAAATATTAATAAATTTAATCAATTGTCCTTAAATCTATACCTAATTAATTAAAAAAATATTTTTATCAAGCATTATCAACCGTGATTGTATAAACATTATTAATGTTCCAAGCTAATAAACATCTTTCCAAAGTTGCCACAATTGTGTCACCCTTAAGGTTCTCTATGAAATTCAAGATTCACTTTTGGTATGTCCAATCCTCATTAATCCAGTGAGCAATCAAGCACATATAGTAGGCATTTTGACAATTTAGATGTCCAAGTATTTGTTGTGAGGGAAACATGAACTTTTGTTCTTTTAAAATACCTCTTCAGCTTGATTGATCCTTGCATATACAACCTCAAGCAATCCCTTGTTACTATCGTTATCGAAGGAATTTGAAAGCGAGGCTTAACTTGCATCATCATCTGTTTAAACCCCTCAACTTCAACTACTCGAAATGGCATTTCATCCATTATAACAAAGTTTGCAACTGACAATATGCATTTTTCTTGATTGAACAAGTAATGAGTCAGCTTTCTGCTAGTTCCTTCTAGAGTGGATGCCAACAAAAAATTGTTTGGCCTTGTTCGGTCTGTTTGGATTTTTGTGACATGTTTGTACATGTTTCAACAATCCACTTGTCCCTTGGTGTACAGGGTCACATTTAAGTGGCTTGTTGCAATACTTGCATTTAGCTCAAAGTTCTCCATTTTTAAATTGTTCAATAGGTAGCTTCTCAAAAGCATCCTAAACTGAAGATTTGTGTTTCTTCCTTGGACCTTCAGCTTCTTCATCTTTTGTATCACTTGTGCCATTTCCCTCTTTATTTGTATGAGTAGTTTCACTAGCTTGTGTAGAAGGATCTCTAGGTTCTACTTGACTTACTTCAATATATCCTTCAGTAGCCATTTATTTCTATAAAAGGAAGGAAAATAAGGGACACACCATGCCAAGACCAGCACAACAATAAGGGACATACCATGCCCAACAAGCAAAACAATAAGGGACACACTATGCCAAGACCAGCACAACAATAAGGGACATACCAGAAAATATTACAGAACCATTTTATCATGCTATCATCAAAAGAAGAACATGGTAGTTAATCCCTCATTAGGCTCATCACAACAAGACATATCACCTCATCATCATCAAAAAGATAACTTGAAGATGCCAATATATATAATCTAATTCTCTTTTGTTACAATAAATAATTCACTGTTATATACGTATATAATCATCAGTCACTAATTAACGGCTAAATAATTTGGTAAACATATGAAAACAAATAGGAAAATAGGGATACAGATTACAAAACAGTTCTGTCACTCTAGTTTTAGGCAAAAATAATGTTTTAGGCTTTGAGCATACATAATAGTTCCTAATGGCAATTAGATACCTTAGCTCTAGTATGGTAGTATCCTTAAGCTCAGAAGCAAAATAGAGTGATGGGATATGCTTGACTTTAAATTTTAATTATTTTAAAGAAAACCCATAAGATGCGATGACCAGAGAAGAAAACCCAAAGTTGAAACTTGAAAGACCAAAGAAGAAAAAGACAACTGAACATTCACCACTTATAGAGCTAGAGTGCTTGATGGTGAGATCTGGAAGTTAGGGATTTGGAGAAGAAATGCAGAGAGGGGAAAACTAACTAGAGCAGTACAGCATCGTCGTCCGTTAGGCAGCGAGGCAATGAGCGATCGGGAATGAGATTCGGATGTCCATCTTCGTCGATCGTCAGGGAGAGAGAGGATGCTGAGGAGGGAAGGGGTTTGAATTTAGGACTGTGTCATTTGTGGTTGAGACTTGAGTATAAGACTGAGAGAGTGAGTGTCACACCCTTATCTTATTTTGACTTGTAGAGGAATATTAGCGCATGGTTTGGTGGGCAACACAGGAATAACATAAATATGCTGATAATACATGCATGATTATAGAAATTTCCCATAAGTGTTCGTACATAATAATTACAAACCTTTTAGCCGCACAGGGCTCTAGGGTATCTATTCCCATCCTAGTGAAATGGAGACATCTTTCCGTCTTCATTCCACCACTACAATCCCATCGTGTGGTTCTCTTCTTTATTCTCAGCATCTCTTCTGTCTCCTCCTGTCTAAATTGCTGGTAGGCGAGGGTGTGATTCGAGAGAATTTCAGTAGAAAAACAGTACCAATATGCATGCAAGATAAGTGCTTAATGTATGACATGCTTGCATTACATAACTCATGCTCACACAATGACATACATGTGTGCTCAATGTTTCATGCAACAAAACTATGACCACAGTATAAACAGAAACAGAGCTTCAATTATTCATATATATTTCATATAATCAAGCAAAGCAATAACATGCATCAATACACTAGCACAAATATCAACTATATGCATGAGAGGTAAGTTCCCTACCTTAATCCTTTCTTGCTTCAAAACGTACGCCTCGTAAAGTATGCCATCAACTCAGGCTTTCTACTCAGTCTAGCAATTCTAAATGTACCATTTAGAATCTTCCATAGTGTTTTTAGGGGTTATATGAGTCTACTGTGAAAATTTACAAAAATGCCCTCGGGACCCTAGCTTGGCCCTATCGTACCCGGTCGACTGTACTTTTTCTGAAATTTTTACTGGGGCTATTCTAATATATTTTCATCCAAGGAATCCATTTCCAGACTCATAATTACCAAATTCACTACCAAATTATGAAATTGCCCTTGGCAACTCCACTATAAAGGTTTCAGGGGTGTTTTCGTAATTATGCTTTTTCAAACTTTTCCGAAAAAGTGACCAAATGTAACCCCACCTAATTTTCCCTCATGAACTCAATGGAATCACCAAAAACATCAAAAATCTAGCCCTAACCCATCCAAATAGCACTGGCTGAAACTTACAATTATCAGGAGGAAATTGGGGTTTTTGAATTCTAAACTCAAATCCTTGTTTCTTTCTACTCCTAACCATTTTATTAACTATTTAATTACGTTATAACTACCATTTAGACCGAATTTTGGCAGCATAACGCCTAGGGTTCAACATTTCCAATTTTTACAAATAGAGCCAAACCAATAGAAATCCACTGATTAAACTATCCTCAATAGCCAAAACAACCAAAGATTGAAGTATTGGAAGTTACTTTAAGCTCCTTTTGGCTTTTTCCTCTTGTGGCTGAAAACCCTAGCTTCTTAAGCAATGAGATTTGCTTCAAACAACCTTAAATAACATAGAAGAAAAGCTTAGGAGAAGGGTTATACACGTTAGGTACGAATTCACCAAAGAAATCGACCTACCTTGTGAGATTTTCCTGTATCCTACTAAATACTGATAATCTGAAATCCTTGGTTAGTGATTTCAAATGGAAAGATTTGAACTAACTTTTTGCAGCATAAAAACACTCCTTTATATGCTGATGTGTCAAGAGAAGCGTACTTCATGCTTGTGAAAACCAAATTGTGCCAAATTTTAGACAGGTTTTAGACAAATATTGTAGAGTTGCATCATTGAGCTCAATTGGCAGCTTTGTGAATGTGTGCTTAATTAACATGTTTTGCTTCTTGGATTGAATTCCCATTATTTCATTATGGAAAACCAAATCTCATTGTGAAATTTGTTTTTGTTTTGAATAATTTGATTTTAATATGAGAAAAGTTTTTGGGTCACTTTTGGTGATTTAAAACTATTTTGATTTAGGGTTCTAATAATTGTTTGTCAAAAATAAATCTATGACCCTTTACTTTTCTTATGATTTTGAATTGATCTACTCTTAAATTAAAATTGTTCATTTGGTTTACCACAATTAAATGAGTTTGATAGGTTAAATCTAAGTGATGGAACTCACGGTTTTAAAATGATTTCAGGACTTACGAAGTAGGGAAGACTAAGATTAGACTTGGAATCACTGAGTGCAAAAGGACTTGAAAAGAATTCAAATTTGGGGGATCTTTTCTTTTCTTCTTAGGATAGGTTACGTTAGATTTCTTTCATTTTGACTGTGTTGCATTCTTTTGTGAAGGTTCTATGTTTTATTGTGTTAATCTGGCTGCCTTTAGATGTGAATGCATCCTTTTGATTGTCATTATGAACCATGGGACACTCCTCTATTTTGGATTAGGCTGCTAATAGCCTTTTGATATGGATATTTGTTTATGGTTCTTGTTGTTCCTGATAGCCAGTGGTTTTTGACACCTTTATAACTTATGGAAGCTACTTTCCTAGTTCTTGATGGTAAGTTTTGAATGGTTTATATAATAGTTTCCTTCTGATATGTCTGCTGTGATTGTCAATTGCCTACTACTGATGGCCAGTAATGAAACCATGTACAAGTTTTTGTTAGGCTACTAGGGGCTTAATTTTTGTTAGTTATTGATGTTTGTAAATCCTGTGGATATGATCCTATTCAAGTCCTGGCTCTTTTATTTCTTATCCTTTTAATTGACAATAAGGACATTGTTAGTTTTAAGTTTGGGGGTGAGAGTTTGTTGCAATTTTGAAAAATTTTGAAACTTTGATGAGTAGTGCATAGTAAAAATTGTGAGATTTTGAACATATTTTGAAAGAAAATTGTTGGAATGTTTGAAATTTCTCATGCTTAAATTTTTGTTTGTGAAAAATGTTAAAAATGAACTAAAATTCTAGGTTATATGTTAAAGTTGTTTGGATGATCCAATGATATAAATTATTGCTCAATATTTTATATTTGATAGGAAATTGTGTTTAATGTGTATTGATGGATGTATTGCAGTGATAAATCATGTTATTCAGGAATTTTTAAGATAAGAAAGCAGTATTGGAGTTAACTTTATTTTGGATGTTCCTGTTGAAGGGATTTGTAGCAGTTTAGGTTATATGCTTTTGTTTCAAACTTTTAATTTCAGAATAATCTTTGGAATTCTTCAAAGCTTTTGATTTATTTCATGAGATTTAGAGAAATGATTAGGGAAGTTCATTAAATATGTTTGAGCCTTTCAAACTTACATAATTGATTGTATTCCCCTTTGAACCTTTATTGTGAGCTTAGTTGAAAAACCATGTTTCTTTTGCTTTGAGATAAATGATAATTGATTGGGGTGTGGCATGTGGTGATGTGTAGAGTTTCAAATAATTGGAAAAATGATTGTAGAAAGTAAAAGGATTCACAATGTATAGAAATCAAGCCAAAAATGTAAAAAAAAAAAAAATTGTTGTGTATAAAAAATGAAATGATAAAAAATGATAAAAAATATAAAAAAAAAACAAAAACAAGAAGGCTTGATATGGAAAAGATCAATTTGGTTTAAGTTTGGGGGAGTATGTTTAATAAGAAAAGGAAGAAACCTCTGAGTGGTTATAATCTATCTTGAGATGTTTGTTGATTATCCTTTATCTTTTATTTTGAAAACCTTAACCCCTGATCTCATTACAAGCTAAAAAGTCCCTTTGATTTTTAAGTCAAGTGAAGTAAATTAGAAGAAAAGAGGAAGGAATTAGATAATGATAAAATTGATTGTTTGAATATGGGTATATGACTTGAAGTGTTGCTTTTAACTTTATCAAGTGCAGAAAAGAATACATGTTAACTCCATTCACACACTTAAACATAGAAATTCTTGAAAAGCATCTTTTAAATCTATGAAGTGTTCATCTTTACATGTTTTATGGGTTTCTATTTGATATAACTTTTTGAGCAGCTAATGAGGACAAATTTATTCAGGCATCAATGACATATACTTGAGAAATTTAGTGAAGATGCAAATTTTTGCTTGATGACAAGCAAATGTTTAAGTTTGGGAGTGTGCTGACTCTTAGAAATTGATAACATTTTAGCACATTTTATTCTCTTTTTACCTATTTTTGGGTTCAAAATGTGCGTAGAAAAAATTGTACAGAAGAAAATGTGCAAATCAAAGTATCAAGCAAAAATCAAAGAAATTCTTGTTATATCCTATATGGTTTGTGATTCGATTGGAAATTTATAAAGTCTCCCTCTTTTGTAGGATGATGGAGACAAGTTTTGAAGCCCTACAAGAACCAAGAAACAAGGAAATAACAAAGAAAGAGAAGCATTGCAAAGATAGAAGGAACTAGTACATCTTGCCTCAGCAAGTTGTACAACTGGCCGTGGCAAGTAAACAATCTCAAATTTGATCTTTGTGTAATTGGCCTCAGTAAGTTGACAAGCTTGTCGTGGCAAGTAATCCCTGCCTACTCTCTATGTAACTGGCCATCACAAGTTGACAAATTGTTGTAGTAAGTAAAGAATCTAAAGAAAAATTTACTCTGTGTAACTGGCCCTGACAAGTTGACAGACTTCTTGTAGCAAGTCCTGAAAAAGTACAATTGGGTAGTTGGATTTCAAAAGCTGAAAAACACTATTTAACCTAGGGAAAAGTGTTGAAAACATATTCTTTACACTTTAGAAAGCTAAGGCACACAAGGAGACACCTTGAAGAGGAGCTTTTAGAGAATTTTGGAGCTTGGGCGGTGGTTTCAAAAAGGATTTTGTGACTTCTATTGTAACACCCCAAATTTTATATTCATCAAATATATTGTAATTATTTGAGAAATTCAATAAAATATTGAATATTCATGAATTTGGAATTTATGAATTTTATAAATGTTCATATTTATGAGAAAATGGGAAAAATAATTATGGAATTAATTTGGGTAATTTAAAAATACCAATATTAAGGTCTAAAAATGAATAAATAATAGAGAAAATATTTGGTCCAAAAATTGATGGAAATTGACCAAATAAAAATGAGAAAAGAAATTGGAATAAAAAGGTAATGACAAAATCTTAATTTTGTCAATTTATCACAAAATTAATTATTTTCTGATTAATTGAAGTTAATTTCAATTAATTAAGGAAAATAAAAGGGAAAAATATATTTAGAATATTTTCATCAATTTAATATGAATTTATAGAAAATTTGGGCAAAAAGTGCAATTTTGACCAAAATTGAGACTTTACATGTATACGTAACTTGACAAGTTATGAAGCCAATTGAGACTATAGGGAGGGACCCCTAGGTGCCTCCTACATGTTGCAAGAGGAAGAAAATATTGGTTGGGTTTAATGAGCTTGGATACATGCACATAGGGTTTATGTGCATAAAATTGATTTTGGAATTTTTGGAAATTCCATAAATCATTAAAAAATCATATAATATAATAAAAACACATTTCCATCATCTTCCTCCAGCAAATTTCATGCCGTAACAAATCTGAACTAGAGAGAGAATGTGAAATTCTAGAGAGAGAAAGAGAAGAAAAACTTGCAAAGATAAGTGATTTCTTTGGTCAATCGGTTCCTAAAACGTATAACTCCATTCCTAAGCTACTCTTCTATGTGTTTAAGGCTTGGGAAGCTCATCTTTGGGTGTGTGAAAGCTAGGGTTTCAGCCTTGTTGAGAAAAGCTAGAGGGAAGGAAAAGGTAACTTCCAAACCTTCGAATATTGTCTATTCTGGCTGCTGTGGGCAATTTAATCAGTGAAATTTCGTCGGATTGCCATTACTTTTAAATTTTGGAAATGGGTGTGCCTAAGGGTTATACTGCCCAATTTTAGTTCAAATGGTTGTTATAACTCAATTAGATGGTTAATAAAGTGGTTAGGAGTATAAAGGAACGCATTTACGGAGCTAAAACCGCAAAACCCCGATTTTTCCTAGAGGATACTATAATTTGAGCCAGGGCTGTTTGAGGGCCTTAGAGTTGGATTTTCAATGACTTGATGGTTCCATTAGGTTTAGAAGGAAAAATTAGGTGGGGTTATAGTTGGGCATTTTTTGGGAAAAGGCTGAGAAAGCATAATTACGGAAACGCCCTTGAAACTCTTAGACAGCCAAGGGCAATTTTGTAATTTGACATTGAATTTGGTAATCTCAAGTCTAGAAATGGATTCCTTGCGTGGAAATATGTCAGAATAGCCCTAGTCAAAATTTTGAGAAAAGTGTAGTCGGGCTGGGTACAACAGGGCTGGGCCGGGGTCTCAGGGGCATTTTCGTAAATTTTCACCATAGGCTAATATAACCACAATAAACAAATGGAAGTGTCTAAAATGATACATGGATAGGTTATGATCTATTTCTTGTACATTTGATGTTTTAGAATTGAGTTGGACGCCTATAGTCGACAAGTTTTACGAGGCAGACCCTTTGAGACATAAAAGATGTTAAAGTAGGGACTACTATCTCTCATATATTATGTGACTATTTGTATAATGCGTGTTACTGTATTTTGTGACTTGAACACGTGCTGGAGGCATATTACCTAGCTGTGGTCTAGGACCTAGTTGAGGTACACTAGTTTTACCTAGTTGTAGTCAGGGATTCGGTTGAGGTACATGTAGCGGTTTCAATGGGTTAGTTGGCCCTGAATTTTGTGTACACACACGGATGATATGAATTTTCATTTTACTTGATACGGTGCATTGCACATTTAATTTTCGCATTTTATATGTTGATTGTATGTTTCTATTGAAATTCCTTAGAATCTCACCCCTTTTTCTAAACCAAATATCTCAGCGAGTACCAATGGCTCGAAAGCCAAGGATGCAGGAAGGGAAACTGATGGCACGTTTCCCAAGACAAATACAGTGGTTGTATATAGTTTGTATTTGGAATAGTTTTGGGACATTCTATACATATTTGTCATTATTATCGATTTCTACTCTGTTAATGACTGTCTATAAACAAATACTTATTATCAGTATAACTGTACTTTTCTATTTTCCTACGGAACTTGTTCATTATTTCCCTGCGCATATAAAAATGAAAACAGGTGTTGACATCTATCTGGTTTCATTACTTCTCTTCTCTCTTTTGCTATGGTGTATTCAGTTGTAGTTTTTCTATACAATTGTAGTTTTTCTGTACATTTGGACATTCGTAGCTAAGTAACTCTTCTTCTAGGATTATTTTGAGCCTTTGTATAGATTAAGATTTGATTATTCCTCTGTTTTAGTAATTAATGATATATATGTGTTAATTTAATATTGTGCCTAATGCTTCTATGTGATTGGCCACCACTTAAATTGCCTTGTTCAATTAAATTAAGCTTGAGAGAGTTAATTTAATTGTAGAACTTAGGTAAAATGATGCCCGACTTGAATTTTAAAGATTAAATGGATGGTTTGTTAGTAACATAGAGATATATTTACAAGCCTAGCATTGTTAATTTAAAGTTGTTGCTGAATGAATATTTTCTCTTACTTGTAGTAGGAGATTGTGCATATTAATTGAGGATATTAAATTTGATTTTGACTTGACAAAGTTTAACCAAATGCTTTTGAATTTTAAACTAACACATAATCATTGAAAATACTATTGAAGAGGAACTTCATCAAGTTTTATGAAATACAAAAGGGATAAATAATCCTAGGCTTCGTATAATATTGGAAGTCAAATTAAAAGAAGCAATTTTCATTTAGTAATTTTTAGTTTTAAAAATAGCTTTCAAAACTTCTTTTTACATACCAGCATGTTTTGGGTCAATTTTATCGAATTCACTAGCTTATTGCTTGATTAATTTGTTAAACAAATCCTTGTGGGAACGATACTTGACTTATCACTTTATTACTTGATGTGACCCGTGCACTTGTGAATACTTCACTGTTTCATATCTTGGAATTTTGGGTTTAGAATTTTAAGAAAATTTCCAGAGACACATGAAAATAGGGAATAATTCCCCATATTATATTTGAGGCTTATCTAAGGTATTAATCTTGATTGGATCAATCAAGAATATTATTTTTCTCAAGTAATGAACTTCAAGAGCTTTCAATATGAATTTAAAGCATCCTCAGTTATCTAGATTTAGTTATAAATTTTTAAAGTTGGACTTGACACTACAAACAAATTGTGATTTAGTAGTGGTTAAAAGTGACTATTTATAGTGGTTTTAACTTGTAATAACATAATTAGTAGCGGTTCAAAAAACTGCTACTAAATCCACTATTGCAAGTGAATTTGTAGCTGTTATTTATAACCGCTACTCAAAGGGAACAAACCGCTACTATATTCATAGCGGTTAATAATCACCGCTATAAAATTTAAGATTAGAGGAACCTTTCTTGGTGATTTGTAGTAGTTATATAATTGCTACAAACTACAACAGCAAATATTTTATGGCGGGAAATGAAAATAGAAATTTGTACTGACATTTGTAGCCATTATATAACCGCTACAAAATTGAATATAAAAATAGCGGGAATATTTAGTAGCGGTTAATTAACCGCTACAAAATGGAATTTAAAAAGGGTTGGAAGAATTAGTAGCGGTTATAACCACTACAAATTTCACAAAAATTCAAATTTAGCGTGCTAATTTTTAAAATATATTTGTAGTGGTTTTAAAGCCGCTACACATTTCAAAAATATTACAAAAAAATTCAATTATCTGTTTCCTTCTTGTTAATATTAAATTAAATAGTTTATTATTTTAATAGTTTATCTAATTTAATTAGTTTATTATTTATGAGTTTAGGTCATTTATAATTTTAAAAGAATGATTTAATTAAATTAGATAAGTTTGAAAACTATATTGATAATATTATTGGGGATAAGTAGGTAATAAGGAACCATTATGTTGTCCACTTTAATGTGAATATGATTACGTAAATAAATATCTGAAAAAAATAGTGAGAATAAATATTATGCAAAAGAAAAATAGTATTGAAATAAATAATTTAAGAATTTATTACAATATTTGATCACCTTGTTAAGCTCCTTGGCTCATAGAAAAAAAGTTGAAAATGTGAGAACATGAAAAAGAGGTAAGGTGGAAAGAAAAGAGGGAGTGTTTGAAATGATATGTGATTAGGGTATATATAGGTATCAGCGTGGAACTTTTAGCAGTTAGTGTCACGTTTTTGTAGCGGTTATTTTTTTTGGAAAATTTGTTTTAAAATAAAAGCATAATTTGTTTGATCAGTCATCCACGCCATCTCTATAGAAATTGTATAGAAAAATTGTAAGTGATGTGTTTTTTGTAAAAAAAAATGTAATTAAAATGATATGAATTTAAAAAACGAATCGAACTATAGGTAAATTGTGATCACCTTCAGGGAAGAAGTTTTCGAAATTGGCAAGCTGAAATGGCTTATTCTCCTAAGTAATGTTATCACCATCACCCATGTTGTAAAGGTCTCGAGGCTTTAAATAAACAACCATGTGCCAATTCCTATGTCTCCCGTCCTCAACATAATAAACCTGGTGTGCCTCTGAAGCAAGAATATACGGTTCATCATCTTGAGAAGCACCAATGTGAATTGGCCGCGAGAAATTTATTGATGTGATGCCTAAGTCGTCAGTTGTGAGTCCCCGAGAAGTAGTGGTATTTTCCCACAAACACTTGAATAGCGTAATGCTGAAACGACCTTGATAATTAAGTTCCATGACATCAAGAAGCTTTCTATAGTAAGGGACGCCTTCGAATTGCATATTGGCATTACTAGTGCTCACATAACTCCTTGTCCCAAAGGTGTCATAAACACCCGAATTTTGAGTTTGCAATCCTTGATCTCGTGAAATTGTGCAAAACTTGAAACCATTGACATTGTAAGCTGTAAACCTTTTTGCATGATCAAGAGGGCCAATTGTGAGAGCTCTGAAATCTGGTGAGTGTGAGTTGTGGTCATTTAGTATTCTGCACACAAACCAGCTTGAGAATTCTCTGTGGACGTTTTTGTCAACTTCGGAGGATGTTTATGTATGGATCATGAGTTGACGCTTAATATGACTTCTGAATTCCTTGCAATTAATTATGGGAACACAATAGTGAAATGAAAGTGAAAAATATTACGAAAGATATAGAATAACATGTGAGTGTACAATTCTTACTTTATAAAAGGTTCAACTTGAGTGCAATTAATCAAGACATGTCTATGTGCTTGCAACTTCTCAGTTGCCATTAGTTTGAAGTTCTTAGTTACTCCAACTGGTTTACCAATGCAAGAGATGAATTCTACTGATGTTGCCGCGAGTTCAATACAATCGTCTACACGAGGCGGTCGGTTGAAGGTGGTCTCAATGTTATCAAAGTACCTTGAACAGAAATACAGGACCTCATCCCCTATATAATCTTTCAGCTATAGAACCTTCTGGCCAGGCCTTATTCCTTACGTAAGATTTCATTTTCCCAAGAAACCTACAAAGTAAAGAAGGGCCAAATGATACAAAATGCTAAAAAAGGAAACTAACAATAATAAGAACTATTAATGACGCACATATATAAAATGAGTACCTCTTAATAGGATACATCCATCGATATTAAACTGGGCCAGTGAGCTTTGTTTCATGAATAAGGTGGACTGTAAGGTAAACCATCATAGTGAAAAAGGACGGAGGAAAGAGCATCTCCAAATGACAAAGTATAAGAATAATTTTGGACTATAGCTGATCGAGCTCCTCAACAATCAAGACCTTGGAACAAAACTTCCGAAAGAAAGAACAAAGCTCCACCAAAACGATTGACACATTGGGAGGAAGTGCATTCTTTATAGCCAGCAGAAGTAACTATTGTATAGGCACATGTGAGTCATGACTCTTCAGGCCAGCAACCTTTCAAGCCTACATGTAAATACATCATGAAATGTTGCTTGAATACCCATCTGGAACTTTTATTTTCTTCTACATTGTGAGGAAGACTTCCTTGTTTGGTTTTGTGAGGGTGAACTTTGCCGGCTAAAATTTGTCATGCTCATCTGGCCACGCGTATTCACAAACTCCCATGGCATATAAATCTCTCCTTGCTTGAAGATGATCTTTTGACTTTCTCGGTTCGTTAAGCAGCGTATATAGCATATTGTCACATACATTTTTTTCAATGTGCATGACATCAAGACTATGGCAAAGTAAATTACAATTCCAATATGGAAGAGTGAAGAAAATACTTATCTTCCTCCATTGCTGAGGCGTAGAAGTCTTGCCCCTCTTTCAGCCTACTTGTGCTGCATCGTCACTTTTTCTGAACTCGAATTCAACATCCTCAAGCTGCTGTAAGATGTCTACGTTGGATAAAGTCTGAGGTGGCCCTCTTGTTTCTGGTTTCTCATTAAAGTGATTCCATTACAATATAAACTTATGCCTTCCATCGAGACACCTCCGATGCACTATAAAGCACCACTTCCGACTGTGGAGAAGGCACACTGCGTCAGAGTCAAAATTGCAAGATGGACAAGCTGAGCCAGTATACACATTCAACCCAGATAATGTTTCAAGACTAGGAAAGTCACTAATCGTCCACATCAAGGCTACACGCAAGTTGAACAATGTCTTCCCAAAGGCATTATATGTCTCAATGCCAACATTCCACAGGTCAAGCAATTCCGTAATAAGCGGTTGGAGATGCATATCAATGTCATGACCCGGTGCCCTTTTGCTTGGAATGATCATAGACAAAATGAAGGAGCTTTATTTCATACACATCCAGGGGGTTAAATTGTAAGGAACTAAGACTACCGGCCAAATACTGCAACTTGTGCTAAGATTCCCAAATGGATTGAAACAATCGATTGCCAAAGCAAGTCTAACATTTTGGGGGTCAGTAGTAAAAGATGGAAAGTCTTTATCAAACATTTTCCAGGTGTCTGCATCTCGAGGATGTCATAATTTACCATCTGCATTCTTATCAACCTCGTGCCACCTCATCTGCTCCGCTGTTTTAGAGGACATAAACAATTTTTGTAAGCGTGGCTTCAAAGGGAAGTATCTGAGAATCTTTGCAAGTTTCTTCTTCTGTTTTTTCTCTTCTGAATTGTATTGTATCTCAATGTGTGACAACGCTTACAAGTCTCCCTGTTGTCATCATCTCCCTAATACAGCATACAATCGTTGGGGCATGCATCAATTTTTTTGTAATTTAAGCCCAATCTGTTAATAATCTTCTTGGCCTCGTAGAACATCGTAGGAATCTCCGCATTGGGGAATGCATCTTGTAATAATTCCAGTAACATCGACATTCCCTTATCTATGATTCCACACAAGCACTTGATATGATACAACTTGATCAAGAAAGATGATTTAGAGTATTTTTGACAACCTTGATATAAAGGACGATCTGCTTCATCCATCAAGCTGAAAAAATCTCAAGCAGCTTCAATTCGCATGAACACTGGCTCTAAGCCCTACACTTCATCATTGAAGTTGTCGTCATAAACACCAAATGCATCACACACAGCATCATTAACAGGATTATCTTCATCTGTTGAACTCCTACTTGTGAACTTTGAGGAAGAGCATCATCATATCTCATACCGACCTTCTCACTATGAACTGCTCAGAACGTATAGTCTTTCAGGAATGGCTTCAAAAGCAAATATTCCTGAACAATATTCCGTGCATGCCACTTCTTGAACTTGCATCTCCAACACGGATAGATGATCTTGCTGTTATAGCTAGCGTGAGTGAATGCGAAATCCAAGAAATTGTTTAATCTGTATAAATATTCTGAAGAATTGTGTGGCAACCTGATACATGACTTATCCATAGCTACTAGTGAGAGAGAAGAAAGTATAGTGAAGAAGATGAGTGAATAGAGAATGACGAATGCTTGGAACCTTATATTCTGAATTTCCAACATTTAATATTTTGTAGCAGTTCAAAAACTGCTACACTAACTGCTACCGTACTACAAATTTGTAGCGGTTATATGACTTAAACCACTACTAATTTTCAAGCTGTTGGAATCAAATTGAAGAATTTGTTTTAACCTTGTAGCAGTTATATAAAAAACCGCTACTAATATATATTTATAGCGGTTATACGTTAGTAACCACTACAAATTTGTCGCAGTAGAATAATTTCAAATTTCAAATATTTTACCTTTGTAGTGGTTATTAGAAACAAACTGCTACAAAAAATTTACGACCGTTGAAGAATTTTAAATCAAAAATTTGTTCTCACTTTGTAGCGGTTATTCTCGTAAACCGCTACAAATTTGCACAAAGTGGGGGGAAATTCAAGATTGAAATGTTGAATCTTTGTAGCAGTTATTCATGTAACGGCTACAAATATTCAAGATTCAATTTTGAATTTCCCTTGCACGTATCTTTACATTTGTTGCGGTTTTTGTATTAACCGCTACAAATATGGAACTATCTTTATAGCGGTTTTCGTATTAACCGCTAGAAATATGGAATCTTTGTAGCGGTTTTTGTATTAACCGCTACAAATATACTTAAAAAATTTTTTCTTTGTAGCGGTTTGACTATAAAACCACTACAAATATATATAATTAATTTTTTTTAGTTTTAGAAATATAAATAATATTGTTGTAATTAATTCATAAATTTAACAGTACGGTCTAAAAATATAAATATAACTATGGTAAACGCAATGAGAATTTAAGTTCTGAAATAAAAATTATATATATTTATTTACAAATGTTTCAACAAGAAAAAATAAATATGTCCTCAACTAAGTAGTAGGAGGCTGATCATCTGGTCCTCCCTCAGGTGCTGCTGGATCGACGCGCTGGCCAGAGTTAACAGTACCATCATCATCAGCAAGAGGAGGAGGAGGAGGAGGAGGAGGCTGGACGATGAACCGAGGGACAGGGGGAACCTGTGGATGCTGCTCGTCCGAGAACAAGCAACTCCACGACTGCTTAACCATGCTGTTCATGATATCACGCCACTGCGTCTGCTGAGCGTAGTAGAAATTGGCCTCCTACTGCATCTGCAGCTGCTGCTGAGCCACTATAGCCTGTGTTTGGGCCAAATCTGAGCACAACTCCTCAACAGACTCGTCCCTCCGACGTCTAACCTTGGAAGTCTGTGCTCTAGAGCTACTAGCCTCAGAGGCAATGCTCCTGTCGTAGATCATGCTAGATCTGGCGCCTATCCCCATCACCCGCACAAGTCTGGGGTGCTCAGCCTAACCCAAACCCACCTTCAAAGGAGCCGTGGGGTCCACTGACCCCTGTGACTCCTCGGCTTGGGTCTCTTGCAGCTCAGCTTGTGACTGCTGCATCCGCTCCTACTATTTTATGAAACAATTACTTATTAGCATTTTTCATAATTAAGTTGGTTTTATAAAAATTATAATAATGAAATCACTTACAATAGCCGCCTCTGCTTGTTGAGAGATCAGAGTCCCGTCACGGTGTCTGTGTGCGATAGTGAACAACTCCCCATAGTCCGTCTAACGGTTCTCCTGTTGTGCCTTCCTCTCCTAAAACAATTACAAAATTCAATTAGTATTATGAAATAACCAGCTTAAAGTAATTGATATTACGAAAAGTTACCAGCTCAATGTAAGTGACAGCAAAAGTCTTCGATCTTGCTGTGTGGTGGATCGTCTACTGCCCACGACACTTCGTGTTCCTCTGAGAAAGTGCCTGGAAAAAAATTATTTACCTTGGACCTGCACCTCAAACCCAGTAGACCGTGAAGACGACCCTCGTGGGTTGTTCTGCTCCCGTGCCTCCTCCTTATCGAGAAACTACTCCATCTTTCTGACCCCAATCAGGATCTTAAAGTCCTCGTTCACATCATAGTCATCGACGCTGATATCTCCCTCTCCCAGATTAGGCACCTATGGTGCGGTCGTCTCCTATGGGACTAATGTCTGTGGTGGCTGTGGTAGGGCCGACTCCTGTGGCTGCTGTGGGGATATAGGCTGAAATGGCACGATCGCCCACTCTCCACGCTGCCCCCTCCTCGCCACTCCGTAGAATTGGTCTGGGGACCATTGGCTCCTTCCCCTTGTCCATCCCTAAAGCCATAAAAACTACAAAACTTTTTAAAAAAAACAGACTTAGT
The DNA here is from genome assembly GCA_963210345.1 of Inga oerstediana. Lineage (NCBI taxonomy): Eukaryota > Viridiplantae > Streptophyta > Magnoliopsida > Fabales > Fabaceae > Inga > Inga oerstediana. The sequence continues at coordinate 71,702,452 of OY723401.1, forward strand.
CACATTTATATGTAAAATTATAATAAAAATAAAAATAAAAAGTATTGTCTGTACCTTAAGTGATAATGAGAAATGCTAGAAAGAAAACTCTCTGACAGACGTCAGAACGCTTAGATCTGAAGGAAAACTCTCAGAGAAACTTCAGAAAACAAAATGGCAAAATGGGAAAAAGGAGAGGCAGCGCAGCTTTTATAGTTGAGGATTTTGTAGCGGTTATTTATAAAACCGCTACATCAACCGCTACAAAAAAATTAGGGCGGCCAAACTTTGTAGTGGTTATAAAAGAACCACTACAAATGTTTAGACCCTTGAAGTTCTGTAGTGATTACTAAAGAATAACCGCTATAAATGTGATAACCTTTAAAGTTCTGTAGCGGTTATGTTTCCTGAACCACTACAAACAGGGATCTTTCATGTTTTGTAACAGTTCAATTCATAGTAACCGCTACAAAAAATGATACACTATTAGCGCGGCTCGGTGGATCCAAGTGGCGCGAATTTTGTAGTGGTTTATTTATGTAACCGCTACAAAATAACCGCGACAAAGGTTTAGCGGGAATCTCGCGCCATATTTGTAGCAGTTATGTCCTATTAACCCCTACAAATAACATTGTTAATTTGTCGCGCCATTTGGCGCGGTGTTGCCGCTTCAATATTGTAGCGGTTTATGTTGAAACCGCTACAAATGTCAACATTTGTAGTGGTTAAAATTAACCGCTACAAATACACTGCTACGAAATCCCCTTTTTTTTTGTAGTGCGAAAGCTGAAAATTATAAATGAATAGTAAACCAAAGACAAATATGCAAGTTTCAGTTTATGGTCTTTAATTATTGATTCGTCTAAATCATAGCGCTTTCGGATGTGCTAAAGGTGGTAAAATATCAAATGTAACACATTGCCCTAAGGGGAAACCCTAGTAATTGTAATTTGGTGTAAGAAGTTCATTACAAACATTGACTAATAACCCACTATGCCCAGACTCTTATTCAAGTTTGTCTTATTTAGGAAAGGCTCTTCCTTCTCACTACAAAAATACACTATATTTCAGACAGACTTAGTGATGGAAATCCGTTTGTCGCTAATTGCAGACGACATTCCATCAGAAATTCCTTTGGAATATTTTCCGACAGAATTCTGTCAAAAATTTCTGACAGAAAATTTCCATCAGAAAAGCTTAATTTTCGATGGAATTATTAACTCGGTCCACTTGTGGCATTATTCTAATGCATTTTATGAACGACTTCCTCTCAAATCTCAATGGAATTACCATTTCAGTGATGGGTTTTTGTCTTTTTGAAAATACGAGAAAGTGGGAATAAAGAAAGTTTTGTTTAAACTATATTTAGTGCCCACTTTCCTCAGTAATAAAATACATTGCAGCATTGCACTGAGAATAATTGACATCAAATAATGACCAAGTTGAGAATATTGTTCGCCCCATTATAGGAGAACCAATGCTCACGTACTCTTGGTGGTCAACATTGAAGAATGAAGACGAATTATTACTAAGCGTCAATTGGGTTTTGGATTATTGGTATGATTCAGCTACATTTTATCCATATAACAGTAATAATCAATTAGTAATAATATTGACATAGTTTACCCACTTTTCTTTGTAATAACATTCCTTTCTTTTTCTTTTTTTCTTTTTTTTTTTTTTTTTGGCTTAATAGCATTGTTCTTTTATAACTATTTATCAGTTCACTGTGAAAGAAATTTTTCATTTGGAAGACAACTTTGAGAGCGAAGAAGCATTTCATATTCATACTGCTGACATTTAGAATGCTTCTGCACGTATAAATGGATTCTGATTTGGAATTTAGATTTGAAATCTTGCATTTTTTAATTTTTATATTAATATTTAAAATATTTTGTTCAGGTATTAGGAAAAATTTCAGATTTTAATACTTTAAAATTATTTCTTTTTTACTTTGATTTGAAACTAGGTTAATTAAAGTGAGTATTTACAACAACATACAACAGAATAATAATAATAACAACAACAATAACAATAATAATACCCCTCATCCAAACACATCATTATTCTTCTTCTCCATTTTCCAACACCATCGTCGCCGGAGAAGAGATACCATACCACCAACGTCGAAAACCACGTCGTCTTCTCGCTATCTACCATCACTATCACCACCGGTATTCTCACTCCCTTCGTCGATCTCATCATCACAGACCAACCACCATCGTCGGGCTTCTCCATTCTCACTCCACCCTCTTCATCAACCTTCTTCTATCTTTGCCGGAACCTTCTGCCCCCACTTTGCTCTGTTCTCTGACCACCTCCAACACGGCAACACCCCACCATCAACCATTTGTGTCTGTCGTCGATATATTTGGCTTCTTTGAATTTTCCTCGACACTGAGGATTGGGGTAATATTCCATGACATATAATAATTTTGAACTATAGTCTATATATATGCACATGCTTTAATTAATAGATAAAATTAAACATGAAAATTAACAATAAGCCTCATTTTTCATAATTTATTATTAGTGCGGCTACTTATAAATTTAATATTATAGATGCATAAACAATTATATAGATTTATTTTCATGTTCAAAAATTTCTTGAAGCTTAATTTCAATATTTTAGTATTTTTACCTATCATAAATTCATAAATAAATGATTCTTTTAAAAAAATTTATAATTTTATAATTCCTTGTTGAATAGCTTGAATATATGGTCTACTTTTCAAACATGGGCATATCCTGGGTTTTCAAATTAATTGGTATAGATTTAAGATAAAATACATCAAGAATGAATTTGCACAAAACATTAAAGGCTCAATCAACCCTGGCCCATACATAATGTTAAAATTTAAAATATATATATATATATATATATATAAAATATTTTAAATGTCCTAACATCTTTCTTTATACCACTACATGACTTTAAGAACAAGAAAAATATACAATCCATTTACAATGCCTAACACTTGTAATCTCAGACTCATTTATTTATATCTCCAATATGAATTACATATGCTCATAAACAACCCTGACTTTTATTAACTTGTACCACATATTTTTTACTTTCATATTTTCAAGTTTTTGTAATCAATTAATAAATTTATTTTGCAAATTTTAATAGCATTCCATTCCCCTTTCTAATGAAAGGGCCCTGATGCACGGAGTAATCTGTCTAGTTTAAGATAAAATACATCAATCATGAATTTGCACAAAAAAGGAAAAGAAAAAGAAATAATGAACATATAAACCTGGAAGTGGTGGCTAGAGCTGGAAAAAACAAAAAAAAGAGCCCTGTTTTCAATGGAAAACTTTTAGGTCTCTATTAATATAATAAGTAACATTTCAAAAATGCTGCATAACCATAGGAAACTAACGGGAATGAAAACAAGAAAGCTAAATTTATAAATGCTCTGAAATCATCTTGGAATAAAGAAAGATTAAGTGATAAAAACTAAAAATATATTAGTATTTACATTAAAAAAGAAAGGGAGAATCGTTGATAACTACCTTTTTGGTAAATTAATTGCTGAATGCTACCATTGCACATAACGGAAGATGTTTTGCACATAACGGAAGATTGCTTGCACATTTATACGGAAGAATTTTGCACACACGGAAGATGATTTGCACAAAACGGAAGATCGCTTGCACACACGGAAGATCCCTTACACGCTTGGTGGCAATCAGCAATTAATTTGCTTCCAAAGTATTTTTCAGCAATTCTCCCAAAAAGAAAAGCTAAGCTAAGCAAAGTTTAGAAAAAAAATATTAAAAAAAGAGGCTAAGCAGGTCGACCCATATATGGGCTAGCAATTGCTAGGTGCTGCAGGCCTCCGTAATTAATTATTTCCAATCTTTTTTTTTTTTTACTTTTAATTAGATATCCCTGCCATGCTTTATCAATGAAAAATATAATGAGGCTTATGTTAAATTTCATTATTAATTAGTTAGATTGATAAGCATGGAAAGAAAATTCTTGCTCATCAAGAAGACAAACTGGAATGAGAGTCACTATGCATAATTATAATAGTTCGCAAATTATATTTTATGGGACAGCAAAAGGTTGGGGGTTTGCATGGTGGGTTATAACTTATTAGTCTTTGCTTTTGAAAAATTTGTCACACAAACTTTGCCCCTTTGTTTGGTTTGCCTTTTTCTTTTCTTTTTTTGAGGGGAGGAGAGTCCCCTCCAAAACTGAGGTTTTGTTGGAGGGAAGAGAAAAAAATCTGCTACATCTGGACAAAATTACCAATGCTATTTTTTAATATTCCAGTTTCGCCCAGCCCCTTCTTTATGCGTTTGATTGCCTCTAACTACAAACTTGATTGTATAGTAAGGAAATGTAGATTTCTGTGTGAGAAGATTTTCAAAAAGACATTATTAAGACCCCACCACCCCATTAAATGTATATTTGGCTTCTTCGAACTTTCCACTACGACTCTCCATACACTTGTTTTCAAGTCTGTCACTTTTGTCTGCTTGAGAAACATTTTTCCTGCTATGCTTTTCTATTTAATTTCCATGTCCGTTTCTTGCAAATTACTGTCAACAAGGAAAGCCATTGTCGATTTATTTCCACTCATGTAAGGGTGTGTGAAATAGCCTTTAGGCGCCTCGAGATTGTCAAGAATAAAACCAAATTAATACAATATAGCGCACAATTTGGATCGTTTCACTTTGAGGAGCCGATTATGAAACTAATTCCTAATAAACTAAATAATTTCAATGCAAATATGACAAGGGTAAAATATAATTGATTGATTTTCAAAACTATGAATTAAATGCAATTAAAATAGATATTTTTGGATTTTTTGGAATAAAAGTGGAATGGAATGGAAGTTGGTTTTGAAGAGTGTGATAAAGCCTCCTAAAACAATGAATTTCATTTATCATTTGCTTCAAAATATTTTTAGGAGTGTGCTAGTTTGACACAAATGCTTAAAAGACCTTTTGAGCTAGCTTGAATCAAATGAACTAAATCTTCTACACCGGACAAAACTTAATCCCTCTAATCGAAACTCAATACAAAACACTAGCAATTACAACCAAAGTCCCTCAAAATATCAAACTTCAAATACCGTTGAGTATAGTGCAATAATCAATGATTATTACTAAACCTAGAAAATAATCACTTCTTAAAACACTATTGGAAACCACTTTGTATGCAATTTATTAAATCACTAAGTTTTCTAAAATACCAAACTCCATCAACCGATAAGTCTAGCATCAAAAGAGAGGAAGCCCTACTCTAGAGATGCTATTAACCACTCTTAGTATGTGATTGTGAGTTAATTGATGCAATTGGTTCCTAAGTAATCCAAAATTAACTCAATATCTAAACAATATCATGCAAGATAATAGAAAATCAAGAAATTACAATGAAACATATATGTAACCACATATATTAATGAGCACAAAATTCAACATCAACTAATTCAAATCACCAATTGGTTCAAACAAAAGTTAAACCACAAATATTAGTCTTAACTACAAATTACAACTCCAAACCAAGGAAATCATAAATATATAGCTAAAATAATAAAATAAAACTAAAACTCCCTTTTGTAACTTCAAGCTTCAAGACTCAATCCCTTATCCTAGGAGAAGATAAACTCAGCCACAAACTACCATAGAACCAGCCCCAAGAAGCAAAATCAAAGCTATCAAACACCACCAATTGAAATTAATGATGGAAATGGATGAGTGGCAAATGACAATGGAAGAAGAGAATAAAAGAAGCAGAAAGCATGCTGAAACGTGGTTGAATGAAGAGGAAGCGTGACAGCATTGAAGAAGGTAATGGAATGTGACAATGCGAGTATGAAAGTGGAGAAATCGATGGTCTTCTTTGAAATCTTGCAGCGCCTCTCTTCTGCTCTGAAACTACGGAGCTCTGTTCTGGTTCACGGCAGTTTCTGTGGTGGTGACGATGGAGTGGTGGTCGCCGGCGACGGTGAATGAAGAGGCGACAGTCGCTGGGGACGGAGAAGGCCGAAGGTGGAGATGGAAGAGGATTGAAGAGCTAAAGTCTCTTTGTGCGTCGCGGCTATCGTTTTTTCTCCATTCGTGGAAGCTGCAGAAGGACTCAAAAATCAGACCCAAATGTTGCAGCAAAACGCTGCAGTTTTGAATGTGCTAAACTGTCATTTTCTAAATTCGTGGTCTAAACTGTCATTCTTACAATTCAAGTCCCAAACTGTCATTTTCAATCTTAATCTAATTTTTCCAATGTTGTTGAACCCGGACCAGACCGGCCGGTCCGGCCCAGAAACTGGTGAACCGGCTGGTGGACCGATCCGGTTCCTGGTTCGGTCCAGGTTCCTATTTAAAAAAAAATTTTAAATTTTTTTTAGAATTTTATATTTATAAGTCTAAAAGTTACAATTTCTTCTTGGTTTGGCCCCATTTTAGCTCCGGTTTAGCCCGGATTTGACCCACTGACCCTTAATCCAGTACCCTGACCAGTTTAGTACCTAGTCCGGGTTTTAATACCTTGAATTTTTCAAGCACTTATAATTAAAAACCAATTAAACCAACATCAAATTTTTTTTTCAAAAAAAAATCAATGATTAAGATATTACAATTATTTTGACAATTTAACCCTTTTAAGTCATAATTTAATATATTTACGCTTAATCTCAATTAAGTATAAATAAGATATTTTAAACTCAATTCTTATAATAAAATCCCTAAATAAAATATGCAAATATATAATAAAATAAGGATTTGTCAGTGTGAATTGTACATTATTCTGGTACATGTATATAACAACATTACGTGCAATATGGTTCTTAGCCTCACTTGTCCATTAAAGTCATCCATTGGTAGACTTTGAATTTTCAAAAATAAACACAATGAGAGGAACCTACTTTTGCGTGTTATATACGTGCAATATTAACTCCTATTCAAGCTCATGTTCTTGGTCAAGACTTCTAATTCCTCCCATACTCATATATCATGATTACATTTTTCTGCCCATATCACACGGGGTCTTGGTCTTTTTATCCTCTTGGTCATTTTTGTACGCTATATGTACATAAGGATCTGTCCATTATATTTAATTTTAGTTATGCTATTAATTTGCCATTTTTCTTTTCTAATTAACCTTTATCAAGCAAAGCTAGTTTAATGTTCCATGTGGATTGAAACATTATATTTTGTTTGTTATGAGGAAAAAATGGAAGAAAAAGTATCAGATCATTTGTTATAGAATTTTTTCTTTTAAAAAAAAGTTAGATTTCTCCTCATTAGAAGGAAAGGGCTGAAGCTGTAGTTTCTACGATTGAAGATGATTTTCTACTGTTCAAAACAAGGTTTATATTCTTGGACAAACCGCAAATAGAGAACACTTTCTTTTATCAACTTTTCCAGTTTTCTGTTTTAAATTATTGTTCAGTAATTGATCAATTTTTACATTATCATTGATATCAATATCAATATTAATATTGATATAGAGAGTCTAAGTAATAAACATTAATTCATATTTTATGATTGTGTATAATATACCTTACCACTCGTGATGTCGATAATATATATTGATATAGAGAGTCTAAGTAATAAACATTAATTCATATTTTATGATTGTGTATAATATATACCTTACCACTCGTGATGTCGATCCATTCAGCGTACGGAGGTGATTTCTGACCTTAACAAAATATTCTTGAGTTATTGATGGTGGTATGTTTATTGTCAGATTTCATTTGGAAAAAGTCAAAAAAATATCACTTGAACTTTAAAATTTCAAATAAGTTATATTACCTATACTTGACTAGTAATTAACAACTTTTTTTTTTTGCTCAAATTAACAACTTATTTTAAGTTGAAATCGTTAATTTAGGATTTTAAAGTTTATGTTGTATTTTCTTGTATTTTTTCCATTATAAATAATTTGGGACCAAGTAAAATGGTTCGCTCCACTTTAGAAATTAGATTTTATTGTTAAAATATAATAATGAATATAAAAATGATTAATTAATTAAATGCAATTCTGACTAAGGATTTTTAACTTGGCTTTCAGGATTTTTAGAGTCTATTTTTCGTGTGTTTGTGGGAGTTTTCTTTGTTTTCTCGTTTTCTTTTGAGGGCTTGCTGTGTGTTTTATGTATCTGGTTATTTTTTGTCATTTTTCTAATGTTCGACCTTGTTATATATGGATTTTTTTTTCTAAAGTACTTTTCTTTCTATTAATATATTATTCATTGGCAAAACTAACACTATTTGATAATAATGAATATCTAATAAATATTATATAGCAAGAGAATTAATATGTTTTCCCATTCATAGCATATGGAAACAAACTTCACTGTGTCATATATATCCTGGATTTTTGGGTTTGAAATTTTTAGAAAATTTCCCAGAGACACAAGAAAATAGAGAATAATTCCCCATATTATATTTGAGGCATATCTGAGGTATTAATCCCGATTGGATCAGTGAAAAATGATATTTTTCTCTAATAATGAATATCAAGAGATTTCAATATGAATTTAAAGCACAATCATATGAGTTATCTAGATTTAGTTATGAATTTTTATAGTTGAACTTGAAAGCTGGAAATTATAAATGAATAGTAACCCAAAGACAAATATGAAAGTTTTAGTTTATGGGCTTTAACTATCAATTCGTCTAAATCATAGCACTTCCATATGTGATTGTTCGCCATTTTTCAACCACAGGTATGTTGTAAATATTGTGTGTGAGTGTGTCAAAGGAAGAAATCTCACATAACTTAAGATTGGGAATGCCTTAGTATATAATTAAATATGAGCTTGAGTTAGTAAAAATACCGATAAAAGGAATCTTTGAACTAACAGTTGGAGATGACCGTTGGAATTTTAATTGACCGGTTTTAATAACATTTAAAAGATTTTATTACATTAAATTGTCATTAACACTTATTTTGTAACTATTGTTTTAATTGTTATTAAACCGTTGTTTATGATCATTATAACTCTGCAATGGTCACATGTTTCTGCCTATAAAAGGCAATGTTCTGTGCACGGTTAGGATACACCGAGGAGCCCGAGCTCCTCTCCTCTCTCCATTCTTTTATGTTACACTGATATCTTTCTGCAGTTTTGTCACCCTGCTTTCTGCAGGAAGGGTTCGTTTTATCCTGGGGAGTGCCACTTCCTAATCTACTATGGGGGTTGCGGAATATCTCCTAAGGACAGCGTCCTTAGACGTGACTCAAACTATTTGTTGATTGTGTTTCAACAGATGCTACCGTTAACAATCAGTATGGTGTGATGTGCTGACGCCAACCACCTTAGGAGATAGTCCTTGCTAATCTTGGGACTGCATCATAATGGGCGTACTTCAATTTATTTGGTTGATTACAAAGGAAATGAGATAAGTTTTGATTCTAATCTCTGCCCCCTTGATTTGATTTTTTTAACCTATGGAAATTATTCATGAATTGCGATCAGATTAGTTTTTTTTTTAGGGTGGAGTAGGCATTTGAATATTTCTTAAGTGAGATATATGACCTTCTTTATGCAATAATAATATATTCAACATAAAAGACATCTAAGAACGGAGACTGGAGAGACATTGCAGTTGTTATGCACCGGTAGAAATCATGATGGCCGGAACTCATTCTATTGGATCTAGCATGTAAGAGAGTAGTTCCGGAGGTAATTATAAATCAATTCCTGTTCTTTCAAGAAAGGAAAGCAAGGTGAATCTATTATTGCGGATCGCACCAATCAGGCACTTTTCCTCTAAGCAGTAGTAGTCTGTGTTCTAAGAAGCACTAAGAATAATCTCAATGAAACTGAACCAAACTTAGTGAAGTCTACATGCTAATAGCAACCAGAATGTGAACATACATAATGAGTTTTCTATTCTGCCAAATGAAAAAGGACGTTTTTATTACATGAATTGATAAATGCATGATGTCCAATGTCATTTGCAAGGCAGCTGTGTAGAAAAGCAGAAACGCTCTTTTAGGAATTGCAAATTAGAAGTAAATGTTAGAATTTAAGTGACTGATGATTATATTTATTTCCACCTGTTGGTGGACTTATTATTTACGTTGGAGGCCTTACTGTTCTTACTTAAAGATTATATTAAATTGGTTTTCACAATCTGTAACCTCCTTAATCAAGGTCTGACGTCAATGTCCCTTAAAAGTGAGATTATTTCCAACTACCTCCTTAAGATACTTGGGTAGAATTATTTCCAAGAGTAATGAGGAATTAAAGGATTATTAATTGGTAGATGTGCTTTTATTTTGAAGCATATATTATTTCAAATTATGAAGTCGATTATTTTCTGAATAAATATCCAAGTGTTTGCTATTAACTTCATTCAAGTTGATGATGGTGGCAAAGACACGGAGGTTCCGTGATCATCCACGATCATGAATTCCCCAGGTAATATTACTATTTGGATTATAATATCTGTGGGTCATATAGAAGAAAATTTAAGAACGTGGTTTTGGTGCTATAGTTCATTGCATATTAAGCCATTTTCATTTATTTATTTATTTATTGTGCACCATGAGAGTCATTCGGTTTTAATCAATTGGCTAAGAGATTTGTTGCTAATTGTGAGGTGCATGATAACCAAAAATATATATAAAAAAAACTTATTAGAATATGCCATTGTTCTAGCCTTAATTGTGGGAATCGAACGTTGGTGCAAATAAAATCATAAACTGATTTTATGAGTCAAATTTTAATGCCTTAATTGCTAGCCTTTATTGGGAAAGCTAGCCTTGTACATTGGTGGTTTTAAACTCATAAACAGACAAAGTTTTAAAAGTTTAAACGGATTCTTTAATCCATTTTAAGTGCATTTAATTTCCACCGATATTTCTATCTTTTCAATAGAGCAACGGTTGGCTCTGGTAATGGCTAACTCATGAGATCAGAATAAATCAAAATAATTTATTCATTGGATTTAATTACTATTCGTGGTGTTGGTAGTGCTGAAGGAAATTCTAATTTAATTAGAATGGAAGAAGACAATGCTGTGAGATTCAAATTAAATTAGAATTATTATTTATAAGGTGCGAAAATTTTTGTGAGATATTTGAAAGTGTGGGGGTGCCTAATATGTGGGGATACCTGATAAATTTTTAAAATGGCAAATTGTTTCTAGCCTCATTTGATAAGTTGTGGTTTAAAATTAATTATATGGAGGTTTTGTTATTTGTTGTAGAGAGAAAATTTGTGAAATATTCATGTGGCATGAAAATTTAAGGGAAAATGTCATTTAAATGGCATTTGAAATTGCAAAACCCCAAAAAGTCTATTAACATTTTAAAAAGACATAAAGGTACCAAGTATCAAATTGGAATTTTCAAGTTTTGACACTTTTACCATTTTACCCCTCAATTTTTTTTAAAAAAAATAAGAGTGGTGCCCCTGCCGAAGCACCACTGCCGGCCGCCATCGCTTCGGTGGCCGGCCGGCCTGGACCTCCGTCGGCCGGAGCTCCGGCGGGAGCTTTTTTGTTGGGGAAGGGGTGCTTTTTTGTTTTTTGAAAAAATTTGGTTGAGAATGGCAAGGGGTGGGAATGTGGGATCGAACCCATCCCACCGCTTTACCAAAGGAGCATAGTGGCCCAATGCTCTTTTGATATATATATATATATATATATTACTAAATATGTATAATATAAATAAAGATGTAGTAGCTTTGACAAAGTCAGTTATGACTTTGACAAATTCAGTAATGAAAATAATAAAATTCGTAATGGTATTGACTAAACCGTTTACTGATGAACCTTGACTTGCATATTTTCATCAACATTTTTGCACAAAATGTTTTTATCAAGACCATTACAATTCTTGTCAAAATCATTATTAAACTTGTCAATCTCATTACTGAATTTGTTAAAATCCTTTTATTTATATTATGTATGCTTTCATAATGAAATCTCATAATGGGATTGTTAAAACCATTATAATTCTTGTCAAAATCATTACAAACTTGTCAATCCCATAACTGAATTTGTTAAAATCTTTTTATTTTAATTATGAATGTTTTCATAATGGGATTGTTAAAACCATTAGAATTCTTGTTAGTTATGGAATTGACAGGTTTAGTAATGATTTTGACAAGAATTGTAATGGTTTTGACAACATCATTTGCTGATGAATCTTGACTTACATGTTTTTATCAGCATTTTTGCACAAAATGCTTTTGTCAAAACTATTACAATTCTTGTCAAAATCATTACTAAACTTGTCATTTCTATTGCTAATTTTGTTAAAGCCATCATTTCATTTTTTATATTATACATACATATATATATATATATATATATTGCTCGTTTAGTCAATCTCATTACTCATTTTGTTAAAACCATTATGCATTTTGTCATTTCAATTATTGATTTTGTTAAAGCTATTATACCTTCAATTATATTATACATATATTTATTAATGTCTATTTATTATGTCAAAATAAGGAATTAATATATATATATATATATAATATAAAAAAAATGAAATGATGGCTTTAACAAAATCAGGAATGGAAATGATAAGTTTAGTAATGATTTTGACAAGAATTGTAATAGTTTTGATAAAAGCGTTTTGTGCGAAATTGCTGATGAAAACATATAAGTCAAGATTCATCAGCAAATGATTTTGTCAAAACCATTACAATTCTTGTCAAAATCATTACTAAACTTGTCAATCCCATAACTGATAATAATTGTAATGGTTTTGACAATCCTATTATGAAAACATTCATAATATAAATAAAAGGATTTTAACAAATTCAATTATGGGATTGATAAGTTTAGTAATGATTTTGACAAGAATTGTAACGGTTTTGACAATCCCTTTATGAGATTCCATTATGAAAACATTCATAATATAAATAAAAGGATTTTAACAAATTCAGTAATGAGATTGACAAGTTTAGTAATGATTTTGACAAAAGCATTTTACGCAAAATTGCTAATGAAAACATGCAAGTCAAGGTTCATCAGCAAACAGTTTAGTCAATACCATTACGAATTTTGTTATTTTCATTACTAAATTTGTCAAAGTTATTATTGTCTTTGTCAAAGCTACTACGTCTTTATTTATATTATACATATCTAGTAATGTATATATACATCAAAGGAGTTTGGGTGGCCCAATGGCCATCATGCTCCTTTGATAAAGCTTGCCATTCTCAACCAATTTTTTTCAAAAAAAAATAGCACCCCTTCCCCACCAAAAAAGCTCCCGCTGGCCGGAGCTCTGGCCGTCAGGGTTCCAAGCCGACCGACCACCGGAGCACCGGCGGCCGGCGCAGGGGCACCATTCTTATTTTAAAAAAAAATTGATGGGTAAAATAGTAAAAGTGTCAAAACTTAAAAATCCCAATTTGATACTTGGTACCTTTATGTCTTTTTAAAGTGTTAACAAACTCTTTAGAGTTTTGCAATTTCAAATGGTATTTAAATGACATTTTCCCAAAATTTAATCATTTATCTAGTATAGAGATAAATGTGTTTAAATTTCTTGATTTGCAAGTATATATTTATAGTGGTATAAATACACATAATTACTGTGAATATTGAATTCTTTAATGTAGATGGCATATGTTTTATAATATATCTTACAAAATTATATATTGCTGCCTCATTTTATAAATACAAGATATGTATGTGCTGCAAATAATTAAGTGAGTGTACGTGGAGGCTTTGCTATATTTATTAATGCAAGCAAATTTTGTAGATTATCAAATATTTTGCTTGAAACATGCATTATGTGATATGAAAATTTAAACATTCATCTATCATAGATGAATGTGAAATTTTCATAATTTGAGCATATATAATTATCTTAGTTTAAGAATATATATGTGTGAATTATGATTCTAACACGGTTTGAAGTGGTTTTGCAACTCAATATGGATATGCACAAATTTTTTGAGAATTTGTTGCATTAATTGGTAGACATTAATCCTTGTTATATAGCTTATGCTATATGGAGATTGGGCATATATATACATATGTGGAAATAAAATATTTGAGGGGTACCACAAATGTTGGTACCATATAAATTGGACTCCCGTTGTATTGAAATACACGGATGTTAAACTGAATTTCAGTTTTGTATGAGAAAATCCACTATTAGCCAAAATAAATTATGTGAGTCAGAGTTTATTACTTTAGCTTTGGCTAAAAATTGGAAGCTAAGTTGTTAAAACTTCTTGGAAAATTTTGGGTGTAAAGCCGACATTTTTATGTCGATGAAATGTGATTGCTAAAATAGCAATAGCCATTGTAGAAAGAGAAATGTTTCAAGTGAAAATCGTTTGAGATATATTGTGAACAAGCATGCTTAAAAATTGTAGAGTTATCTCAATCGATTTTGTGAGGTAAGAAAGTTGACCTACGAATCCGTTAACAAACCCTGGGAAGAATTAAATTAGCTGAGGGGAATGGGACTAAAGCCAATATGAAATTAACAGTGATGGCAACCCAACCTCTGTGATTGGTGATCCCATGAAGGAGGTTCAATGGGTAAGAACAATTCGTTTGTTAGTTCTATTAGCACTAAAATAAATGACCAGTCCCTTCCTATGGCAAAAGAAAGTAGTAGAATGCATTTTGGTGAGGCTGAGTGAAAGCTTTTAATGATTTCATAATCCTACGGGATCATGTGCTCATTGCAAGTACATTTCATGAAATCACCTATACGAATGAGGAGTGGGGCTGCTCCTATGAGATCGTGGCGAAATCTCTAAAGCATTTGCTAAATACTAGGACACACGCATGACCGTTTTAACGTGAAAAAACGCGCTAACAATGGGAAATGTGGGGGGTATAATCTGACTCTTAATGCCTCTAGTATACACCTAAGAGGTGCTGGTTCATAGTCCATAGGACCACTGGCATCTCTATGTACTAAGTGTTATTAGTCTAGGGTTGGTTCATAGTCCAAAGGACCACCAGATACAATGGTTATATCCATATGTGTAACTCAGCTAATAAGGCAATGAGCTCCCTTTGACACATATGGGAGATTGTTGTAAATATTGTGTGTGAATGTGTCAAAGAAAGTCTCATATAACTCAAGATTGGAAACGCCCTGATATACAATTAAATATGAGCTTGAGTTAGTAAAAATGCTGATAAGAGGAGCCTTTGAATTGACCGTTGGAATTTTAATTGACCGATTTTAATGACATTTAAAAGGGTCTTATTACATTAAATTATTATTAACACTTGTTTTATAACTGTCGTTTTAATTGTCATTAAACCGTTGTTTATTATCATTATAACTCCCCAACAGTCACATGTTTCTGCTTATAAAAGGCAATGTTCTGTGCATGGTTAGGATACACCGAGGTGCCCGAGCTCCTCTCCTCTCTCCATTCTTCTAAGTTACACTGATATCTTTTTGTAGTTCTGTCACCCTACTTTTTGCAGGAAGGGTTCGTTTTATCATGGGGAGTACCACTTCCTAATCTACTACAGGGGTTGCGGAATATCTCCTAAGGACATCGTCCTTAGACGTGACTCTAATTATTTGTTGATTGTGTATCAACATATTATAAAAAAACATTGAATTTCTGACGGAATCAGCTTTTCTGACGAAATTTCTATCAAACCGCATTTCCAACAGACTCCGTTCCGTCGCTAATAGGAGCGTTACAAACAAATTTGCGACGGAATTTCAATTCCATCAAAAATTTCCGAAGGAACGGGAAAAAAATTTTCAATTTTTTTTTAAAATTTCCAAATGCCACGTGATTGATCCTCAGTGTGCCACGTGTCCCTCTCCCCTGGCTGCCATGTGTCTGCATCTTATAATTCTTGAAAAATGCCTCCCCTCCCATTCGAACCCGCGATCTCAGGCTGCCAACGCTTTTGTATCGAGTCTTTGCAGTTGCACCGAAATGAACCTGTGTCATATTATTACATATTATCACATATTATCACATATATAATATTATCATATATATATACATACATATAATTAATTATTAATTAAATATAATATTATTAAAAATAATGAAAAATTTAATAAAAACGTAAAAAAGTATTTATATATTTAATTAAACAATTGTTTTAATTAAAATTACTTAATAAATAATAATTTAATATTATAAATATTATTTTTAATATAAAATTATAAATATAATATGAATAGCATATATTTTATTTTAAATAAAATAAAATAATAACTAATATCATAAATATTATTTAGTAGAAAATTTTAAATATAATATTAATAAATAATAATATAATTTTAATAATTAAGGTTAAATAGAATTATTTAATAATTAATACTTTAATTTTATAAATATTATTTTTAAAAAAATTAATAATTTTAAATTTTTTCCTACGGAATTTCTGATGGAAAATTTTCATGCCAATTTGCTATGAAAATGTCCTTCAAAAATTCTGTCAAAATGCCACAGAAAAAATTCCGTCGGAAATTCCATGGCTAAATTTGCCACAAAAAAATTTTTGTTCGTAGCAAATTTCGTCAGAAATCGGGTGTTTTATTGTAGTTACATATGCTGCCGTTAACAATAAGTATGGTGTGAGGTGCTGACGCCAATAAAGTATACATGTCGTAAGTAGTATAAAAAGTTGTTGTTCTCACGGGACTAAGGCAAAAGTGGGCTAATTAATATAATTATGCTCTTAATTAATTTGGGCAAAGTTATTTTGAGTATTTCAATTTGTAAAAATAATGTTGGTTCAAAACAAACTAAATTGGAATAAAAAAAGCAAAAGTTGATTCTAACTTCAAGAAATTGAGGCTTTAGTATCACTTCTTACCTCTATACTTCATGAGACAAATTGATTCCCTCTTGACTAGTTTTTAATGAGAAATCAAGTGTTTGTCTAAGATTCACAAGTATTGAAAAAGCTTTCTCAAGTACAAACCAACATCGATTTTCAAAGAACTCATTTAATCTCATGCAATAAGTTAGTGAAAGTAGTCATTAAGTCCAATCTTATAATAACAATATTAGGTCAATAGGTAAATCTCTTTCCTATTAAAAAAATATCCATTCAAGCAAGATTTCAAGACTAGCATGATTTTATCAAAGTTCTTCAAACACGATAACCTCTCTCAAGCATCATCTCATTCAACAAATCAACTAAGTAGTGATCAAGCACTTAGAGGCATTAAGTCACTACTACAGAATTAGGATATAACCACCCCAAAGGACATCCCAAATTTAAATTGGGTGGTTAAAAAGGCAGGCGGTGGTAATTTCATAATTATATGTATGTAGGAGAAACCTTTAGACGTCCCAAATTTGAATTTGGGACACCTAAAGTTCTTCCCGTGTGCAATATAAATTTTGGCAAATTTTTTTAGTGCCAAGAGTTGGGTTTAGTCGTCCCAAATGAGGTTTGGGACGCCTAAAGTCAAACTTTAGGCATCCCAAATGATTTTTGGGATGCCTAAAAGTGTCTGACATGTGTCTTCTCTATTCTCCACCCACCATCCCTCCTTTTTGACCAAACAACTCCCTCTTTCATTCATTTCACCGTCGACAGACACCGTACCCCTCCCTTCTTCAATTTACTCTTCCTCCTCCCTTCTTCTTTCAGCAAAGGCCATCGACCCACCTCCTCCATACCTTCTTGATTTTTTCCTCCACCTGCTTTCCATTAAAGACGACGCATGCACCACCCCCTCCTCCATAATGTCTTGGTTTTTCCTTTCCATTGTCGTCCACACCTCCTCCACACACTGTGGTCTTCTTTGCTTTCTCCACCCTCCGACATAGCTCCTCCACCACACATAGCTGTAGGCTCCCCCTTCATCAAGTTAGTTTAATTTCTTTCTTTTTTTTTAATAGAATAGTTTATTTTCTTTTTGAAATATAAATTTAGTTGAAGAAATTATTAAATTAAAACTTGCAATGTGAAAAAGGACGTTAAATTTCTTGTTGAAATATAAATTCTAGCTCACATAGAAATGAGTTTGTTAATTGTGCTTATATATTGGCTAAACAGGACGTTTAATATTTTTAGTGAAAATAATTGAAAACCTAGCCAATAGGAAATATCACGTTAATATATTGTTTGTTTGATATGTTTGGAGCTTGGAAATGTTTGTTTTATATGTTTGGAGGTTGGGAATTCAGAGGGAAAATATGTATATATATTATTATAAATTAATGGAGCTTTTGAATGATTTTGATGAAATTAACAACAATTAAATAGAGTAATTTTTGTTTCTTTAATATGATTGATTTTATTTTTTTTAGATTAGATTAGTAAGATTATTAATGTAGTTTCCTTAATATAATATAGTAAGTAGTATGATTATTATTCGTGTAGTGGAGAGATACGGTTGCTTGAAATTTTGGGATGTCTTACTTTTAACGGGAAATGATGTCGAAATTTTTGTTGAAAAAATTGAAAAAAGGCAATCCCATCATATATTGTTAACAATTGTACTAAACGTGTGAGTGTTATTGGGAATGGCTTAGGTGATAACAAAATGGATCACAGTTGGATGAATGCTTTGAGAACTAGTGAAGAATATGAGAAAGGGGTGAAAGAATTTATTGAATTCACTAGAAAGAATGCTCCAGCAAAAAATGGGAAGTATTTTTGTCCTTGTGTCAATTGTTTGAATGAGAGTCGACGGGATGTTGATGTCATAAAGGATCACCTCCTTTGTGATGGAATAAATCTGCAATACACAAGGTGGATATGGCATGGTGAGGAAGTAATGGATTGTCCGTCGCACAAAAAGGAAGATGTGGATATTATAGGTGAAGATAGAATGGAGAAAATGATTCATGATCTTGAGGTAGAATCCTTTGCGCAGTCGCAGGAGTATGACAGCCTGCGGAGTGATGCAGAGACACCACTGTACCTTGGGAGTAAGTACACGCAGCTGACAGGAGCATTGCATTTGGTTAACTTAAAGGCAACTTGTGGGTGGAACAATAGTAGTTTCACATTGAACTATTGTGTGATATGTTTTCATAGGATAATGTACTTCTAAATCGTATGTATGTGGCCAAGAAAATCCTGTCTATGATGGGTATGGAGTATAAAAAGATACATGCTTGCCCTAATGACTGCGTACTATACAGAAATGAGTATGAAGGTCTTAGTGAGTGTCCTAAGTGTAAAACTGCATGATACAAAGTGAAAAAAGATGGTGGTTGTGGCGATATGACAACTAAAAGGCAACCTTTAAAGGTTATGTGGTATCTTCCAATAATACCATATTTCAAATGTTTGTTTGCGACTGCAATAAAAGTGAAGAAGTTGAGATGGCACTCTGATGAGAGAATATCTGAAGGGAAATATCTTCGGCACCCAGCTAACTCTCCAAAATGGCCAAAAATAGATGAAATGTTCCCTCAATTTGGCAGCGAGTCGAGAAACCTTCGGCTTGGGCTTTATACAGACGACATCAATTCGTATGGAACTCTTACTAGCACATATAGTGCGTGGCTGGTTCTCCTTGTAATATACAACTTGCCTCCCTGGAAACGCAAGTATATGATGTTATCTATGATGGTTTCTGGACCAAAATAGCTAGGGAACGATATTAATGTCTATTTGGCACCTTTGATTGAGGACTTGAAGAAGTTGTGGGAGGAAGGCGCAGATGTGTTTGATGCTTCTAAGAAGGAGTCCTTCAAGCTACATGTAAAGATTTTCACAACGATAAACGACTTCCCTGCATACGGAAACTTGTCAGGGTATAATGTGAAGGGTCATAAAACATGCCCAATATGTGAAGCAGATCGACACACACTTCTATCAACTAAAGCATGGAAGAAAAACTATCTACCTTAGCCACAGGAGGTTTCTTCATCGGTTCCACCCATATCGTAGGCTAAGAAAGCGTTTTAAAGGCTTACCAGAGCATGGAATAGTTCCAAAGTCATTAACCGGAGAGGAAGTTTACAGTAGAGTGGAACATATCAATGTCACTTTTGGTAAGAATTAGAGGACTGCGGGTGAGAAGAACATATGGAAGAAGAGATCCATTTTCTTTGATCTTCCATATTAGCGTTCACTTGATGTGAGACACAGTATTGATATGATGCATGTGGAGAAGAAGTTTGTGATAGCCTTAGCATTACGCTTTTGCACATACTATGGAAGACTAAGGATAGGATTAGTGTAAGATTAAACCTTGTTGATATGGGAATAAGAGAACGGTTACATCCACAACTAAAAGATGATGGTAGGAGGGCATACATGGAGCCAGTAGCGCATACACTATTAAAAGCAGAGAAAAGAAGTTTGTGTGGGTGTTTGCATGAAATTAAGGTGCCGCAAGGGTATTACTTGAATGTGAGAAGATGTGTCTCAATGGACGATTTGAAGTTAGTGGTAATGAAGTCCCATGATTATTATGTGTTGATACAACAACTATTACTGGTAGCTATTAGAGGCATAATGAAAGATGAAGTATGAACCACTGTAACAAGATTGTGCGTTTTCTTCAATGCTATCTATAACAAAGTCATTGACACTGAAAAGTTGGATAAACTGGAAAATGAGGGTTACATTATTTTGTCACAACTAGAGATGCATTTTCCTCCTTCATTTTTTGATATAATGGTGCATTTAGTAGTTTATTTGGTAAGGGAGGTAAGGCTCTGCGGTCCAGTTTACCTGAGGTGGATGTACCCTTTTGAGCAATACTTGAAGATATTAAAAGGGTATTCTAAAATCCTTATTGACCAGAAGCCTCAATAGTAGAAAGATATGTAGTTGAGGAGGCTATGGAGTTTTGCAAAGATTATATGTTAGGGAAGAAGGAACAATCTCGGCATGAAGAGGGGAGAAACAAGGGAACATGAGGACTGAAAGCGAAGAATGTTCCTCGTGAAGAGGTGTTGCAAGCCCACTTGTATATCCTGAATAATATGGTAGAAGTTCAACCTTACATAAATGAACACAAAAAGACTTTAAAGAATAAGAATCCAAGGGAGAATGACATGCAGATTGCTATTGAGTAAAACAAGACATTCATGTAGTAGTTCGAGGAAAAGGTTTTGCACGAGACCGATGTGTCTAAGACAATCGAGTGGCTAGCTTGGGGCCCTTCGTTTTAGTAAATTACTTGGATCGGTTATGATATAAATGCTATTCTTTCTATACGAAAGAGCAAGATGACAGAAGTACCATGCAAAATAGTGGGGTCATAGTAGAAGCTGAAGCTATGCACTTTTCCAGTTCGAGAGACAAAAACCCCATATTAGCGTCTATGGCCTATTATGGAGTATTAGAAGAAATATAGGAGATTACATACAACAAGTTCAAAGTTACATTATTCAAATGTAAGTAGGTTAGCAATAATGCTGTGGTAATAGATAAACAATTTGGATTTGTCTCAGTCGATTTTCGAAGAGTTGGCTATAAAGATGAGCCCTTCATTCTAGCAAGCCAGGTGAAACAAGTGTTTTATGTCACCGATCCTACGAGCAAAAACATGTCCATTGTCCTTAAACATAAAAACCAGAAGTATGGTGATCCGACCTTCAACCTTGACGACACACCACCTTTCACAACACCTCCACCTCGAACAAATGAAGTAGAATTGGTAGATGATGACGAATATGCTGTAAGAAATGACCATGGTGAAGGAATATAGGAAACAATATAGAGTAAGACCTTAATTTATAAACGAGAACTGTGTGTTTTTTTTGTTTTACTCCCGCTTAGTTTATTTTATTTTTATTACAATTTATTTACGTTTCTAACGATGCTTTTTGTGTTAACAGGAATATGGACAACTCTAGTGCTGACGAAAGGCGTAGAGATGACAAAAGCCCTAGCGATGACGAAAGGCCTAGAGATGAACCTGTTGCAAGAAGGAGGTTTAGAGGCTGTATAAAGATGGGAGCATTGGTTACACACCATGAACATCAAAAAGAGAGGCTGCATATAGACTTTAATGACAATCTGAATCTAGTTGGTCCTGAGGAAGACCACTTCATTAGCTATGTAGGGTTTTTGGGTCGAAGCAAAGTGCGTACTACCTACGATAATTGGAGATTGGTTCCCCCAAAACTGAAAGACATGATTTGGCAGCAACTTTTGATATATAAGTTTTGATGCATCTATGGTAATTGTAGCTTTATTCCTATTGTTTCAAATATAATAATCTTATGTTTTACCTTGCAGCAAACATACGATGTCCCATACACCAAGGAGATGTACAGGCACTGGATGGATGAGGTTCGTATACAATGGAAAGGTTTCAAGAACAAGCTAACATTAAGGTACATTCGAGGGGGCCAGAGGGGTGAGGATCCATGCACACATTATTCGTATTTGTCTCCAGAGAACTAGAGGTTGTTTAGGGCATTACGGGCAGATCCAGATTTCTTGGTAAGATTTCTGTCATATGATATAGAGCTTTTAAATTTCATATACTTGATATCGTTGATTTATTTTTTGTTGTTTTCATTCATAGAAATTAAGTGCAGCAAATACACAGATACAATCAGAAAATAAATATCAACATTACATCTCTCGTGGTGGATATCGGAAGCTTGAGCTGCAAATGATGCAAGAAGAGTTAGAGAAAATGAAGGAAGCCGCGGAATCTGATCCAATCGTTGCTATCTAGGCCCCGACACCTCCTCCACGTCACAAAAAATGGAAAGAAGGGAGGATTAAGGGTGGAAAGTATATAAATCCAGTTGTTGATGAGGTTGCTGCAAGGATTGTAAGTAGTTATACCATAAGTACCTAATTTTTTGTATATCGAGAGTCGTTTCGATACATTTACGATAAACTGTATGCTACAAGATGAACTGGAAGATTAGAGTAGCCAAGGTTCATTCAATCCAAGTAGACGGATGGACATCTTGTCAACGGCTATTGGAAAGGCAGATGACCTTAGTCGTGTTTGAGGAGAGACACGGGGAGTTAGTGCCGTAAGGTATTTTGGACGAGACTCACATTATTTGTCACAAGCTGGACCTATTAAGAACCTTGTGGCCAAGATTTGAGAGGACCTCGAATGAGAGCTCAAGGCCAACTTTCACGACAAGCTCCGACAAGAGCTGTTGCCAGAGCTTCAACTTGAAATGGCAAAGATGTTCAAAGCGCAAAGGGCAAGGGACGAGCATATAACTCAGGAATCCCTGGCCTTCAATAGCACCAAAGGAAGTTACAACCCTCTGGAGGAACCACTTGGCGACCCTTCTCCCACTCCAGTGTCGAGAGACCCTTCGACCCTCTATTTGGATGATCCATTGTTGCGTGTTGTTGCCGATACTCTCGTTCACACATGTGCTACCACCCACCATCATCAACAAATTCTGCAGGATTTTCGTAGGGTGAATGTGACGAGTGTTAGAAAGGGGGAAGAAGGTACAGCCATCTTTGTTCCTGATCTAGAGATTAGCACGTTAGGTCAGGCGATAGGATCTTTCATCCTTTGGCCTCACAATCTTATTGGTTCAGACGCAACACCTCCAATGGTAGGAATTACCTTACTATTACTCAAAATCTGTTGGCATCCTAATAACATTTGTTTTTTGATGTTCTAAAAGGATGACAAAGATGCGAGGAAATGGCCCTACTTAGCATGACTGCAATAGATCTACAAGGGCATTAAACAGGTTGACTTGAAGATGCCTCAAGGGATTGTGGGCCTTACATTGGAGTATCCCTACATGGTTGACAATACAGATCTCAAGCAGTTTATCAAGTTGGAGGAGATAGATGCAGGCTGGGTGAAATTTACAATCCGGTAAATTTTTTTTTCAATTTTCCCATAGAATTCATTTAGTGATTTTTTGATTTCATACATTCAATAATTCATTCCTTATTTTAATTCTATTATAACATCTTCCATGGTTTCTGCACAAACATGGAAAGACGTGATTGGTATGGATTCTTATGCCCTATGAATACTACAGGGGATACCAATACTGTAGCGCATAGGACTCACTATGTCGGCTACGCAATGGGAGAGACCAAACTTTATTGTTATATAGCACCCATTATTCAATGGTTCGTATTTTCATTTTGTCAATTTAAGATGTTTAATAAATAATTGCCTTGTCATCTAACTTCATTTTAATCTATACATGGTGTTATAGTTACCACTGGAGTTTGTGTGTTATATGTCCTCGCCTCAACATAGTCTATTGGTTTGATCCCTTGAGTAAAAAGCCAGATAAAGATACAAAATCCGTCTTCGACACGTAAGTTATTCTGTTTGTATTTCATTAACTCTTAAAAAAATAAAATAGTTCTAATTTCTGTTGATTTTGATTTTCATGATAGTGCTTGTCAAACATATAGAGTCTTAGGCGGGTCATGCGAGGGCACAGTTGTTAAAAAAAGCCAAAGTGGTTTTATCCGATAGTAAGTAGTTTCGATCCTAATTGTTTCATTGACAATCGTTTTAGACATACCTTTATTGATTTTAACAACCAATTGCATGCCTTTGATTTAAAGTGCCCTCAACAACCTGGCAACACTGAATGTGGATATTATGTTGTACTTTATATGTATAACATAACTCAAAGTGGAATTACTAGCGATTTTGAAAAGGTAATCGCTTCATCATTCTCAAATGATAATATTTTTGTTGTTCTAATTGAAATGCAAATTAATTCATTTGCTTGATTCATTTCATCAAAGCTTATTTTCTAATTTTCAGATTTTTGATAATGAAGATGCCTACCTACATGAAGACCTTAATATGATCAGAGACCTTTTGGCTGGACATCTTCTTCAACATATAGAGCAGTAAACCTTTTATGTATATGAGTTTGTAGTTGTGTGATGACAGCATTTTGACACTTTCTGGTTGTTATTGTCGATATATATAGTAGTAGGTTGTATGAGTTGTTATTGTATGTATATATAGTAAAGATTGTAGTGTTAGATGTCCTTACCATTTTGTAATGGACATTGTGGTTTATGTATCCATTTTCTATTCTATTTCTGCAGTTTGAATTCGCTGGGTAATGCAGAATATAAATAATCATTTTAAAAAAAATCAAACATTTTAATGTCCCAAATTAAGAATTGGGACGTCTAAAGTCCCCCTTTGGAGGACTTTAGACATCCCAAATTGTCATTTGGGACGTCTTTTCTTAAAACATACTACGCCCCCCACATAGGCGTCCCCCCATTTTTGGGCGTTAAAAGTGCCAAAATTGAGACGCTAAAACCCCTTTTTGTAGTAGTGAGTATAGAATAAAATTAACACAAAATACTTCATTAAATGCTAGAAGGAGAGAGAATAACAAAGTCTCAATCTATATAGATGTTCAAAATAATCCTAGAAGAGAAATGCTTAACTACTCCTATCTAAATGTACAAAAAAAACTAAGCATAACAACTAAATGCACTATAGGAAAAGAAAAAAGAGAAGAAAAGCAATGAAACCAAGGTAAAAGTACAAAATCCCTCTTGAAATCACAACCCAAGCTCCAAACTTTCTAAAAGCTTCTTCCTAAGGTTTCTCCTTGCCAAATTCGTCCAAGAAGTGTAGAATGAATGATTTTCAACTCAACCCTTCAATAAAAACCCTAGGAATCAGTTTCAGTGAGTAAAACACATATCTTTGCTGCTACAAGCTTTCTCCTTTGGTTCTTTAAAAGCTTCTCAATTTGTCTCCATCCTCCTTCAAAAGAGAGGTTGCATAATTTCTCACTTTTCCTTTCAAATAAAGCTCACAAATATATGGTACTACATAAGAATTTCTTCAACTTTGACTTGTTAAGCAAATTTTCTTCTATTAACACTTTATATACTCAATTTGAATCCAAAAATAGTCAAAAAGAGAATAAAATATGCTGGAATATTATAATTTTTTAAGAGTTAATAGTGCTAAAGGTGGTAAAATACCAAATGTAATATATTGCCCTAACAAGAAACCCTTGTAATTGTAATTTAGTGTGAGAAGTCCATTAAAAATGCTGACTAATAACCCATATGCCCAGACTCTTGCTCAAATTTGTCTAATTAAGGAAGACTCTTCCTTCTCACTACAAAAATACACTGTATTTCCGATGGACTTAGTGATAGAAATCCGCCTGTTGCTGATAGCATTCCATCAAGAATTCCTTTAGAATATTTTTTGACAGAATTCTGTTAGAAATTTTTAGAAAATTTCTATTGGAAAAGCTTGATTTTTCAATGGCAATTTTGATGGAATTATTAACTCGATCCACTTGTGGCATTATTATAATGCATTTTATGAACAACTTCCTCTCAAATCTCAATAGAGTTACTATTTCAGTGATGGGTTTTTGTCTTTTAAAAATACGAAAAAGTGGGAATAAAGAAAGTCTTGTTTAAAATTTATTCAGTGCCCACTTTCCTCAATAACAAAATACATTGCAGTATTGCACTAAGAATAATTGACATCAAATAATGAGCAACTTGAGAATATTGTTCGCCCCATTATAGAAGAACCAATACTTACAACTCTTGGTTGTCACGCCCTATTTTAATTTCACCTTTACTAGAGCATTTACAGAAAATGATATGCAGTTCAGTGGATAACACAGGAATAGCATAAATATACTGATAAAAAGTGCTTGATTACAGAAATTCTCTATAGGGTTCATACATAATAATTACCATTAATATAGCCGTACAAGGCTACCAGGGTGTCTAAACCGGTCTGAGTAAAATGGAGACATCTCCCCGTCTTCGTTCCACCACCGCAATCCCATCCATTGGTTCTTTTCTTTGTTCTCAGATTATCTTCTATCTCCTCCTGTCTAAATTGTTGGTAAGGGAGGGTGAGATTCAAGAGAATCTAAGTAGGAACAAAGTACCAATATGCATGCAAGATAAGTACTTAATGCATGACATGCTTGTATGACATAAACTCATGCTAACACAATGATATATCTGCGTGCTCATTATTTCGTGCAACAAAAATATGGCCACAGTATAAACAGAAATAGAGCTTCAATCATTCATATATGTTTCACAAAATCAAGCAAAGCAATAACATGCACCAATACACCATCACAAATATCAAATACATGCAGAAGAGGTAAGTTCCTTACCTCAAGTCTTTTCTCCTCAATTTGCGTGCCTCGTAATGCACACTAACCCCTCGGGCTCTCAACTTGGTCCTATAATTCCAAATGTACCATTTTGACACTTCCATAGTGTTTCTGGTGGTAATATTAGCCTATGGTGAAAATTTACCAAAATGCCCCTAGGACCCCAACCATACTTTTCCCGAAATTTTGACATTGGCTATTCTAATGTATTTTCACCCAATGAATCCATTTCCAGACTCGAAATTACCAAATTCATTGGTAAAAGACAAAATTGCCCTTGGCACCCCGTTTTAAGGGTTTCAGGGGCTTTTTGTAATTATGCTTTTTCGGCCTTTTCCGAAAAAGTGACCAACTGTAACCCTACCTAATTTTCCCTTCTAAACTCAATAGAATTATTAAATCATTGAAAATCCAAATCTAACCCCTCCAAACTAGCCTTGGCTGAAATTCTCAATTCCCTGGGAAAAATTGAGGCTTTTTGATTCTAACTCCACAGATGTGTTCCTTTCTACTCCTAATTACTTTATCAACTATTTAATTAGGTTACAACTACCTTTTAGACTAAATTTTGGCAGCATAACCTTTATGCCATCACATTTTCAAAATTTAAAACCAATGGCAATTCAGCAAAATTTCACCGATTAAATTGCCCACAGCAGCCAGAATAGTCAATATTCAAGAGTTTGGAATTACCTCAAGCTCCTACTGGCTCCCCTTGATATGGTTGAACCCAAGCCCTTCTTAACAAGGAAAATTCATCTTCAACAACCTTAAAGAACATGAAAGAGAACCTTAGGAATAAGGTTAAACGCATTAGGTATGAATTCACCAAAGAAATCGACCTACCTTACAAGTTCTCTTCTCTTTCTCTCTCTAAAACCTCTCAAGCTTTCTCTCTCTATTTTCAGCAAAAAGATGTCTGTTCTGGGCTGATGGAAGGAAGAGGGTGATATTTTATAATATTTCCTCTTTTCCTTTAATTAATTTCCAAATTTCGGATTTTTACAAAATTCTGGCAGATTTTCTACCCAAACTTTGAAGAATCATAACTAATTCTAAAAAAATCGAATTGGAGTGATTCCAAAGCCTATAGAACCCTTATTAAGTCTAGTTTCAAGAAAAAATATAAAATTTTGCTAGATAGAAGCATATCATTCCCAGAGTTTCAATATTTACATGTTGTTCCAGAAAATAATCAATTTCACTGGGAAAACTTTAAAAATTCATAACTATTTGTATATAACTTCAATTGATTCATATGACCTATCAAATTAAAGCTTAGGATATCTACTTTCATTTTGTAAAATTTTATAATTTTTCTCATCATTAGGTCATACAAAATCACATAACAAGCTTACTACCTCATAGGCGATTTCACCAAAAACATAATTATATTTTCCAAAATTCATCATTTTATTTTCTTTAATGCCCCAAAGATATAAGGAACATTAAAGAATAGATTTGGGACATATACTAATTCGAGGGTTAGCAGTTCGTTTAATTTAGGCTTAACCCCAAGCCTCAAATCCCAAAATTAAGGATATTACATTCCTCCCCCCGTTCAATAAATTTCGTCCTCGAAATTTGAACGTCTACAACTTAGGGATTAATCCTATCTCACTGTGTATCCTATCAATAGGTTGCACATACTTACAAAGTTTGCACCACCATTTACCTAATATGTGTGGTTAAACTGCTTATCAACTCTTAGATATTCAGCACATTCTTTACTCATGCATAACCTAGCCCATTATTGTACTGATTGTCCATCAGGATGCTCAGTATATTCTCCTAGGCCTCATTTCCTTATTGGAACACTACCCCCAACATACATAGCCTTATAACGTATCTCATTCTATTATCACATGTAGGCTCACAAGCCATGCAACACTATAGTCATATTCCCATAACTAATCTCAGATAGTATTCATCATTCACATATATTATGTACGCAGTGTGTAGCATGCAATCAAACACAGGCCCATTGGTCATTTCCCACAGTGCTTGGTTCCTTAAGCCTCATGGCCTCTTCGGGCTTGACCTGGATTCACACAATCATTTTTTTTATTGTCACACCCTAGTCCAGCTGTAACCCCCTCCGTAATTATATCCGAAATACAACATTAAAGTGAAATAGAGACCAATAATAGTCAAAATTCATTTACATTCCCCATCCTTAAGATAGGGTTTTCACAAATACATTTCACAAACACTTTAACCTAGTCTCACATTCACATTTCGAATACAATTACATTGTGAAGATAATTAACATTCATGATATATCAGAGTGCACAATAACAATCCCGGCAATTCCGGGTTCAAATCTTCACTAATAGTTCATAGGGCAATACGCCCATTACAATTCCTCAATGGGGATTACACAAATTTCATTCCCAATACATATCCAAATACACCTCCATAACATATACAACCATATATCCATTCTAACATATACAACTCTAAGTACATTCAAATCAACTACCATTATCCCAAATGGCAACGATAACCACTACCAAGTCCAAATGCCCATAAGGGATTCTCGCCGCCCCTAGTCGCTTGCTCCTTCCTCGAGCCACTTGTCCTGTCTAAAATGTTGGTAGGGGAGGGTGAGATTCTAGAGAATCCCAGTAGGAAACAGATACCACTATACATGTAAGATAAGCGTTTAATGCATGACATGCTTGCATCACAATAACTCATGTTCACATAATGATATATCCGCATGCTCAATGTTTCAACAACATACTCATGGCCATAGCATAAATAGAAACAGAGCTTCAATTATTCATATATGTTTCACATAATCAAGCAAAGCAATAACATACATCAATACACAAACACAAATATCAATACATGCAGGAGAGGTAAGTTCCCTACACTTATTCTTTCCACGTATGCTCCAGCATCGGCTACTCACGATCCGAGTGGATATCAAATCATGATCAGGGTAAATACCCAACCCTATAACCAAATCAAGAACATATGGTCATTCTCTTTTCCAAATTCTCAATGACTTCTTATCACTTAAATGGTTATCATTTAGGACTCTTAAGAGACCACAAATGCCTCTAATGAAAGCCCTAAAAGGTTGGGAAACAAAAGGTTGAAGGTCACTTTTCGAAAACACAAAGTGCTAGAACACAGGGTTGGGCTGCGGCCCGCCCTTCCTTGGGCTGCGGCCCAAATATGGTCAGAAGGTCTTGGGATGCGGCCCACCACTCATGGGCCGCGGCCCAAATCAGGTCAGAAAGGCTTGGGCCGCGGCCAACCACTCATGGGTCGCGGCCCAGAAATTTCCTGACTCTGGGCTGAACTTCGAAAAACCATAACTAATTCTAGAAAAATTGAAACGAGCTGATTCCAAAGCCAAAAGAAAGGTATATAAGTTCTATTTCAAGGAAAAATATAGCCCTTCACTGGAAATCACCACACCAATACAGAATTACCAAAAACTACACACTCCTCCAAAACAGAGTTCTGTTTTTGTACCAAACTTTGGCAGAGCATAACTCGCAGAATACTCAACGAAATGACACAAAATATATGTCCATTTTGAAGCTTGGGATGTGAACTTTAAGACTGGAAAGTTTCAGAATTTTCAAATACCATTTGGTCATTCAAAACGCTCATACAAAATTACTGCGCAAAACAGAGCTTAAACCAAACAGATTTCCAATTTTCTACCAAAGTGTTCAATAACTCCAAAATTAATAACCAAGCTTATTCCCACACAAAATCACTCAAGGAACACAATGGTAAACTCAAAATGACCAAATTCACAACCTATTAACATGCCCTGTTTTGACCAAAGCACAAAACCAACATAAAGTTCCCAAACTTCACCTTTAAGCTTCAATTCAATACCATTCATTCAAAACACTAAACAAGGCACCATTTCCATAACAACAACATACCATACCCCCCAAGACCCTAAATCATGAAAATTAGGGCTAAAATTCCAGAAATTCAAGGCCTAACCAATGACCACAAATCTTATATGAGAAGGAAGCTTTCACTCACCTCAACAACTTTCCCAAAGGCACTTCATGATTCTCCCAAGTCCATAATTTCGTGACTCCTCAAATCACCACCAATGGAGAATCTAAAACCATAGGATGAAAGCTCTTAGCTCAAGGAACAATATTAATGAAGAGCATTTTGGCATTTGAGGCCATTTGCTCACCTCAAAATCCAGCTCTTCATTTCTCTTTCTTGGCCAACAATGGCTACACAAGAGAGAGAAGAGAGAGAACGTGAGAGAGAGAGAGAAGGAAGAGAGATGAATGATGAGGAAGATGAAAGAAAACATAATCATACTCCCTCCCATCAATTTTCCAGCGCCAAATGAGAGAAGAGAGGAGAGAGAAAACAATTAAAAAATTCCCTTTGACTTTTCTCCCAATCCCTTCACATGTACACTTGCCAAGTGTCTACTCCTCATTGGCTCTCACACAATAAACACCCATTAGCTTCTCTAATCTCCCCATTAGTCATTTTAATTTCACATCTCATACCCTCTTAATTAGTAATTAATCTATTCCATTAATCACTAATTTAGAGCTATTCTTTCAATTTCCCAACAATTATGGCATATTAATTAAAATTGCCATACAACACATAATTATTCCACTTTAATTCGATAATTATCCTCAATAATTACCATTAGCCTTTAATCGAAAATTGGGGTGTTACACCAGCCCTCTGGGTAATCAAGGTACTCACACCCCAGTCTAGCCCATTGGGTAATCGGGCGTGTAACTCGTAGCACTCCCAGTCCGGCCTACTCCAGGGTAGTCGGGAGCCCAAACGCTATCCGCCTTTTTATGTAACGGCCCAGTCCTCACCCTACCTAAGAGGTCTATTGGATGTCCCTCACCCTACCTAACAAGGTCTGTTGGGTTGGTAAGCAGGCTATGGTTTACTTTGTTAGGTTCCTCTCATGGTAGAATATCGTGCCTCATGTGAGACATGGTACCATTGGACACCAAAATGCTTGGTCACACTGGTCTTACTGCCTTCGCTACAACTTGGTACAATTTGGATGTTCTATCAACCTCAAAACATTACCTTGGACACACTGGTCTAATGTCATCACACTAAGCATCAACCACAGTGCTAGACATACAAGTCTTATAGCCCAGGGACACTATCCTATGCAACCTTGCACATCGGGTTATACCACCTTGAGCCTCAGCTCGTTACAATTTCCAAACATATCACATTCTGCCGGCTTAAGGACTTATTAGTCCATCAAGTCTTATGGCTTAAGCACACACAATTATCATGCTTCCATTACGCCACTATGATATTTCACACTATCTAATACATTATAGGTGGGACTACATTGTTTGCCCACACTTATCTTACTTCCTCAGTTGGATCCCACTGGGCCTCCGTAGTAACCCCTACTTGTTCCGTAATTCAGTTCAGTTGGAAATGTTCAGGGCCAACTACTAATGCAAACATCATTGTCCTGTACACATGAGTAGGGCTCCTGCCCTACTAACAATATAAACGTTGTCATCATGTATACATTAGTAGGACTCCTGCCCCACTAACAATATAATAATCATCATCATATATACATAAGTAGGGCTCTCACCCCACTAATCATACACCAGCAATATCAAACATCATCATCATGTATACATGAGTAGGGCTCCTACCCCACAAACAATATAATCATTATCGTCATGTATACATGAGTAAGGCTTCTGCTCGACTAAAAATATAATCATCATCGTCATGTATACATGAGTAGGGCTCTCACCCCACTAATTATACACCAACAATATCAAACATCATTATCATATATACATGAGTAGGACTCCTACCCCACTAACAATATAATCATCATCGTCATGTATACATAAGTAAGGCTCTTACCTCACTAACAATATAATCATTATCGTCATGTATACATGAGTAGGGCTCTTGCCCCACTGGTCGTACACTGATTGATTCTTACTCAATCCCCCAGGTATAAGTGCACTTTTGGTCACTAACTGCCATTTCTAGGCAAACCATGTTAATTAATATAGCAAATTTATAAACAATGGCGACCACACAATCATATGAACTATGGCATGATGTATGAAAGATAATATTTTTACATACCTTTCATTACCTCATTTGCCATCCACCAATTGACTCTTAGTATAGCCTCAAATTAGTGGGATAGCAGGCAAATCAATTCGGTCTCTTGTTCATCAGAGAGCTATCACCTCAATCGATCCTTTAAGGGAATACTCTATTATTAAGATCTTGCCCTATGTTAGACTTAACAGCTAGCAAATTTTCAATATTCCTTTCTACAGGATTTGTGTCCATAAGAATCTTATTCCTCAATCCCATGGATCATCACTGGTCCAACACAATATTGAATAAACTTACCAATCTAAGGACACACCAGTCCACTAAGTCTTAAGGCTTCTGGACTTATAGGTCAACTACCACATCGTTGGCTTGTAAAATTTTACAACCTAGGGTCTCTCTAATCCAACTTTTTGATTCATCATGAAATCTAGAACCTCGACATCACATAGATCGAAGATCATTTTTCTCAATGATACCCAATAGGTTTCGCTAAGAACCAAGATCAATAGCGCCTATTCTAACCTTAACGGTGTTTGGATAATATCCTCCAACTATTACTGAAGGTTCAACACTATGCATAAGGTTTACAAGGTTCAAACTTCTGTCATGCATTAAGACCATAGTGCAACCAATTCACATTTTGATCTAAGCACCATTTCAACTTAGATCTAATTCAGGCCTATTCCCAAACTTCAGTATCATCGGTTCAGATCCTTTAGGACCCATATACGGTATAATCACCAGTCATCATATAGCACCGTATATCATATCCATATTCCTTTGACCCTATAATGTTCCTAAGGATCATCACTTAGTATAAATAAACCGTAAAATATTTACTATGCCTTAAATTTTCATAACCCCATCAAATGGATCTTTCTGGGCAGTATGCACTACGACAAAAATGTTACGATTTAAAATCAATATTTACATCATCATTATCTCCATGCGTCTAATTACCCTTTAAATCATCTAACATAAATGATCATTAGTCATGGAGAAAACTTAAGACAATTTACTATTCCTCAAGACTTTATAACTTTGCCAACTTAACTTCCCAAGGGGTCACCATTTCTAGATTGCCCTGGGTTGAGCACGCTCAACTTTCGTGCCCCTGTGCAAAAAAGCAGATACTAGCTGTATCTGCTCCTAGCCAGCAGTACCTTGAGACTACCCTCATCTCAAACATCATGTCAGCTGCCTCCGGCTGACTAAATACAGTGTAGTCTAACCACTAGCCTTGGTCGTACCTACTTCCTTGGGTTTCGCAATATCCTTAGATCATTTTCGTCTAGTATTGCACTACTAGCTGACCTTCAGTACTCACCATTTCTCAAGCTGATTCACAAATCGAGAAGATACCCTCCTTTGGTACCTCCTGTCCGTGCATATTTCCTAGTACTGTATAATCAAGACAATATAAGTATACCATCCTGTTGTCAAAACCCTTGGCACCTCCAGAACCGCTTTTGGCTTTGATACCAAAATGTCATACCCTTATTTTAATTTCATCTTTACTCATGTATTCATTGAAAATGATATGCAGTTCGGTGGGCAACAAATGAATAGCATAAATATACTGATAAAAAGTGCTCGATTACAGAAATTCTCCATAGGGTTTGTACATAATAATTACCATTAATATAGCCGCACAGGGCTACCAGGGTGTCTAAACCCGTCTGAGTGAAGCGGAGACATCTCCCCATCTTTGTTCTACCACCGCAATCCCGTCGTACGATTCTTTTCTTTGTTCTCAATGTATCTTCTATCTCCTCTTGTCTAAATTGTTGGTAAGGGAGGGTGAGATCCAAGAGAATCTTAGTAGGATAATAGTACCAATATGCATGCAAGATAAGTACTTAATGCATGACATGCTTGCATTACATATACTCATGCTAACACAATAATATATCTGCATGTTCAATGTTCCATGCAACAAAACTATAGCCACAGTATAAACAAAAATAAAGCTTCAATCATTCATATATGTTTCACATAATCAATCAAAGCAATAACATGCATCAATACACCAGCATAAATATTAAATACATGCAGGAGAGGTAAGTTCCCCACCTCAAGTCTTTTCTCCTCGATTTGGTGCATCATAATGCATGCTAAACCCTCGGGCTCTTAACTTGGTCCTACAATTCCAAATATACCATTTAGACACTTTCATAGTGTTTCTGGTGGAAATTATCAATTCCCCAAGAAAAATTGGGGTTTTTCGATTCTAACTCTGCAGACGTGTTCCTTTCTACTCCTAATCACTTTATCAACTATTTAATTAGGTTACAACTACCTTTTAAACTAAATTTTGGCAGCATAACCTTTAGGTCATCACATTTCTAAAATTTAAAACCAATGGCAATCCGGTGAAATTTCAACAATTAAATTGCATACAACAGCCAGAATAGTCAATATACAAGAGTTTGAAAGTTACTCAAGCTCCCACTGACTCTCCCTTGATATGGCTAAACCCTAGCCCTTCTTAACAAGGAAAATTAAGCTTCAACAACCTTAAAGAACATCAAAGAGAAGCTTTGGAACAAGGTTATATACATTAGGTACGAATTCACCAAAAAATTCGACCTACCTTGCAAGTTTTCTTCTCTTTCTCTCTCTAAAACCTCTCAAGCTTTCTCTCTCTATTTTCAGTAAAAAGACGTCAGTTCTTGGCTGATGGAAGGAAGAGGATGATATTTTATAATATTTCCTCTTTTCCTTTAATTAATTTCCAAATTTCGGATTTTTACAAAATTCTGGCAGATTTTCTACCCAAACTTTGAAAAATCATAACTAATTCTAGAAAAATCAAATTGAAGTGATTCCAAAGCTTATAGAACCCTTATTGAGTCTAGTTTCAAGAAAAAATATAACATTTTGCTAGATAGAAGCCTATCATTCCTGGAGTTTCAATATTTACATGATGTTCCAGAAAATATTCAATTTCGCTGGGCAAACTTCAAAAATTCATAACTATTTGTATATAACTTCTATTGATTTATATGACCTATCAAATTAAAGCTTATGATGTCTACTTTCATTCTAAAAAAATTTCATAATTTTTTCCTCATCATTTGATCATACAAAATCACATGGCAAGCTCACTACCTTATATGCAATTTCACCAAAAACATAATTATATTCTCTAAAATTCACCATTTTATTTTCTTTAATGCCCCAACGATATAAGGAACATTAAAGAATAGATTTGGGACATATGCTAAATCGAGGGTTAGCAGTACACTTAATTTAGGCTTATTCCCAAGCCTCCAATCCCAAAATTCAGGATTTTACTTTGGTAGTAAACATTGAAGAATGAAAATGAACTATTACTACATGTGTGAACACCCTATTTTGTCCAGGTCCCAATCAAAAATTTAAAAAAACAAATAAAAATAAAAGAAATTCCTCTTATTGATAATGATTGGTGTCTAAATTGACAATCATCATTAAAAGGAAAATTAAAAATACATAAAAAATGAAAATAAAAAAAATCCTCCCACTGATGATGACTGGTATCCAAATTGGCAATCATCATTAAAAGAAAAAAAAAATAAAAATATTAAAAAAAATCCTCTCATTGATGATTATTAGTGTCCAAATTGGCATTGTCATTCATTAAGGGAAAATAAAAAATATTAAAAAAATATAAAAAAATATCTCCCATTCATTAGTTTAAATTAGGAAGTTACATTTGAGAAAATATAATAAATAAAAAAGCAAAAATACAAAATAAAAAAATTCTCATTTATATTGATAGATTTAAATTAGGAAACTATTTGTGGGGAGAATAATAAAAAAATTAAAATCTTCTCATTTATGTTGATAGGTTTAAATTAGGAAATTGCTTGTGGGGAGAATATTAAAAAAATTAATTAAAAAAAGATCTCCACTAGTGGTGTGATTAGGTCAAGTTACGAAGTTTTATTAATAGAAAATACAAAAAAATAAAACAAAAAACAAAAACTTTCAAAACAAATATCCATTTGATGGTTATTGGATCAAGTTAGGTAGTTTTTAACATAAAATACAAAAAAAATCAAAAATGAAAATCTAAAAAAGAAGGAACATTTATGAAGAAAACCCTACCTTGAGACTATAAATAGTAGTGCAAGGGTTGAAGCAAGACACATAAGAATTTTGGGAGTGAAGATAGGCAAGGTAGAGAGTTAATTTTAGTTTTTCATTTTTCATTGCTCATACATAATAATTCTCATAGGGCAGGGTAGTTAACATAAGGGGCTATCTTATTTTGTTCAATGCTCTTTGATTGTAATAAAATTCGTGTGCTCTTCTTTTATTTGTGATTATGTTCAACCACGGATACAAATTATATGTTTTGACTAATTGCCCCTCCACCATGCTCTTTTATGATTACTCTTGTGTTTGTGTACCCAACACTGCATGAATCACCTTTTTGTAAAAAAAACAAATAAAAATTTCATGAATCACTTACTTTAATACAAGTTTGTATTTTCGGACATATCAAATCCAAGATTCAAGGTGCACTTGCTTTCCATTATCTAATTGAGTTTTCTCACGCATTGTTGCTGGATGTGTGGCATATGGATCAAGAAGTATGTGCTGCCTTGTCTTCTAAATGTGCTAGGCATCATGCTTGATAAATATAGATGGTGTGATTATAACTACCTCTTGTTTATTATGTGGTTCTATCTAGCTCTTGTTATAGTGAGATTCAAAACATAAAAGGTACACACTCTCACCATGTCTTTATTAATTTTCTTATCTTCTTGGACTTTCTACAATGAATAATATGATAAGAATGCAATTCCTTGCTAGCTTGATGAGCTCTTTTTTCTCTCTCTTCCTTTTGAAAATAAAAATGTTTTAAAATAAAAAGAAAGACGTTCTTTTCTTAAAATAGACAAATTTGGCTTCATATGAGAAAATAAAGAAAAAAATGTTTTTTTTAAAAAATAAAAACACAAACCAAAAAAAATACTTTTCTTAAATAAATTAAATAAAATTTTTCTAAAAAACAAAAACCAAGTGATAAGCTTTTCTACCCCACGAACTACGTGGGTTTTGATCCCTCTAAAGGGCACATAGGCCCTAGGTTTTCATCCTAGGTCAAGTCCAACTTTGTAAATAAATATATTTTTCCTTTTTTTTTTGTAAATAAATGTTCATTTTTTCTTTAGTTTTCATTTCATTTATTTTTGTAAATATTCACTTTTTATTTGGGTAATTATCATAAGATTCAAGGCCATATTTATTTTGTAGAATAACACCTTCCCCATACACAATCGACTCTCAAACCCTAAATGGTTTTTGTAGACTAGTTTCCATTTTTAAAAAGGTTTTTAAAATTATCCTTCTTCAAAATTTTGGTGGCGGCTCAATTTTTTTCAAATTTCGGGCGTTATTGCTTGGTGACTCCACTGGGGATGGTTTGAGAGTCAAGCCCATTTAAATTAAGTGTTTAAGAATAATATGGCCTTAATTTTATTTTAATTACCTTTTTTTATTGTTTATTTATTTATTTATTTATTTTCTCTATCTATCTTGTGATCTGCTTAGCAGATGAGGGTTAGATAGAACTTAGGCCCACAGGTTAGTATGCTCTCCCCACACACTAAACACATACACTATTATCCTCACACACATTTTGGGCCCTATACCCAAGTCTATGAGTTCCTTAGTTGAGTAGAAGTTTCAAGCGATCTCCTTGTAGGGTTTTTAGAACCCCCTGAGGTTACTGTGAAAACTTCATCCTAACTGTTACTCATTTGGCAAAGTTGATCCTTGAGGGGTTTTCAGAACTCCCTGAAGGTCAATTTCGTCAAATGGGGTCTTCATCCTTATGATGGGGCCAGTTAGGAGATCTTTATATGTGAGAATTAGAACCACCTTGGAACTATTGCACCTATTAGTAGAAATTATCGACCATCCCAATTAATTAGTACCTGACTTTCTTAGGATGGATACCCCCAACCTAGGGTTATTCCTAAAATAGGACATTGGAAGGCATATATTTATTTATTGTTGATAATCATTATTGTCATTAGCCATGCATAATCAAGGAAACCTCTAGAATCAAGAGGCTAATTTTCGCTTCACCTGAGTATGTATCTAGCATCACTCCTCATATAGATACATCACAAGGAAGGTATATGTATTATATAGCCAACCTTAGTCCCAGGGTTTATGACCCTAAAAGACTATAAGTTTCATTACATCTATCATGCTAGAAAATATCTCAATGAGAGATAACCTTTTTAGGGCTCGTGAGACATCATTACATCATTTATAGGCCTTTTAGCTTCATTTGATATAAGCCTTAGACATAATCATCATTTTTAAAACCCTTAGCCGAGTGATGGGTTGGGGCATTCGCAGGTTAATGGGTACTTCATTCTCCCTATGAGGTAATTGATCTCTTGAGGATGTGGAGTTCTTTTTTTCAATGTCCATGACCTATATCAAAACTTGAAGTACAAGTTATCACTCTTTTATGTCTCATGAGGCATCCTTACATCATTCATTGTCATTTAGCTTCATTTGATATGGGCCTTGGACATAATCATCATTTTTAAAACCCTTAGCCACATGATGGCCTGGGCCATTCGCAGGTTAATGGGCACTTCATTCTCCCTATGAGGTAATAGATCTCTTGAAGAGTTGGAGTTCTTTTTCTCAATGTTCATCACACATATCAAAACTGAAAGAATATGTCATCACTCTTTTATGTCTCATGAGGCATCCTTAGATCATTCATTGGCATTTAGCTTCATTTGATATGAGCCTTGGACATAATCATCATTTTTAAAACCCTTAGCCGTGTGATAGCCTAGGCCATTTACAAGTTATTGAGCACTTCATTCTCCCTATGAGATAATAGATCTCTTAAGGAGGTAGAGTTCTTTTTCTCAATATCCATCACTCATGTCAAAACTGAAAGAATATGTCATCACTCTTTTATGTCTCATGCGGCATCCTTGCATCATTCATTGGCATTTAGCTTCATTTGATATAGGCCTTAAACATAATAAACATCATTAAATAAAGAGGCAAAAGAGGGAAAATGAACATATAAATAAAAATAATAATAAAAAAAACAATAATACAGTCATATCTTTAGTTAATAATGCTTGCATAGAATATCTTTTGTTAAAAATGACTTCATTTACCCTTGTCTATGTCATCCCTCCTTCACATAAATGGTTGTTCCTTATTCCTGATGCGAGGTAAAGGCTTTTGTCTCTCTTTTCACTTTCTGAGAGTATTATTCTTAATTGAAGGAACCTGTTAAGGGCCTGAAAACTTGTTTTGTACAAGTTGCTTGTATCAAGGTGATATCATACTATGGAGAAGCTTAGTTTTGAGAATGACTTGAACCCACCTTGATGAGGTTAGTTTTAAAGGGTAAATTGTTTAACTTAGATGCAATGTGATTACACAAGCCATGTGAGGATCTGAGCCTATTGATTTGATTTCATTTTCATGTGTGTACCACTTATCCTTTACACAATCTAGAATTTGGCATGTATCTTGTTTGAGGTCAGATTTGATGTTCATTTGCTTGATATAGAGAGGACCAAGGCATTTATATTTTCATCAAAAAAGCCAAATAGCCACCTTTACATGATAGCCATTTGAGCCTGTGTGTTTACATGTAGAAACCAAAAATATGTTCCTTACCTCTTATTCAAGTTTTTTTTTAGAGGAGAATGTGTACACTTTCAAAATTGTAAAGGCTTTAAGGTGAATCTTGTTGAAAAATGAATAGTTGAAAGAAAAAAAGGAAAAAAAAAAGAAAGAAAAGAAGCTTGCTAAGTTGAAAACCTGTAAGGGCAACTTAGGCAAAAGTTAAAGGAAAAAAAAAGGAAGAGAAAATGTAAAAAGCTCGCTAAGTTGAAAACTCGAAAGGGCATCTTAGGCAAAATTTAGAGCAACAAAAAAAGAAAAGAAAATAGAAAAAATCAAAAGAAAGATGCACAAATACTAAGGGAAATATGGAAAGAAGCTTCTTTCAGTTTTTCTTTTGTTTTAAGGCCTTTAAAGTGTACACTTGCTTGTTTAGTTATCATGAGTATCTACTTCACTCCTTAGATATCATTCATCTTCTACTTGCCTTTTATTTAGGGTACTTTGTTTTTTTCTCTGAAGAGTACTCAATATTCTTGGTTAGGTGAGTATGTGCACATTCTTACAATTTTTGAGGCAGTCAAGGTAATCTGGTTGTAAGGCTACTGTCTTTTGGATATTTTAAAAAAAGAAGAACAAGAGAAAAAGGAAAAGAAAAAAAACTCGCTAAGTTAAAAACCTGTAAAGACAGCTTAGGCAAAAGTTAGAGCAAAAGAAAAAAGAAAAGGCAAAAAGCTCGCTAAGTTGAAAACCTGAAAGAGCATCTTAGGTAAAAGTTAGAGCAACAAAAAAGAAAAGAAACTAGAAAAAAATCAAAGGAAATATGGGCAAATACTAAGGGAAACATGGAAAGATGTTTATTCAATTCTCCTTTTGTTTTAAGGCCTATAGAGTGTACACTTGCTTGACTCTATGTTTGGTTCTTATCGCCCTTAGTTTCTTAGATATCCTTTAGCTTATACTCAGGGTACTTTTCTTCTTGGTTAAGGGAGTATGTGCACATTCTTACAATTTTGAGGCTGTTAGTGTAATCTAGTTGTAAGGCTACTCTCTTTTGAATATTTTTAAAAAAAGGGGAAAAATCAAAAGAGAAATGAATAAATACATAACACATGAGAACAAGACTATGATATTCTTCATCTTCTCTTCACCCTTTGTTTGTACCCTATGCCAACATAAAAAGTCCTTGTGATCTATGCTAGCATATGGCTCTTTTAGTGATTAAAAACTTATATTATTTCCAAGCTTATGGAATAGGAATTGGATAGTTTGGATA
This sequence comes from Inga oerstediana, assembly GCA_963210345.1. Lineage (NCBI taxonomy): Eukaryota > Viridiplantae > Streptophyta > Magnoliopsida > Fabales > Fabaceae > Inga > Inga oerstediana. Next base: position 71,744,389 of record OY723401.1, read on the forward strand.
TAGAGAGTAAACGCTAACCCTCAAACACTAAGTAGTGAGAGTAAACACTATACCTAGTGAGGAAATCTTTGGGGCATTGCGTTCTTGTTAAACCTTTCACCTTGATACTAGCTAACTTGAGGTTGGTGAGATGATTTAAATAATGATACATTGATATATCTCTTGATCCTCTATTCTTATGACTTGAACGTTATGACCGGATGTTAACACCTTGCTAAGTTTCTTGAGTTATGCTCGGAGGTCTTTCCTTAAGCATTTGGATTTAAGGAATTCTTTCATTCCAATTCTTTCCTACTCTAACTACGGCATGTGAGTCTTTCCTAGTTTTATCACTTCACATTTGGGACATTACCTTCCTTCTATTTGCCTTTCAATAAAGGGAACTAAGTTAGAATTTGGAGCTTCTCCTCAATTCTGTTGCACCCATCCATTTCTCAGGACAATATTGACATTGTTAAATGAAGTAGTTTTAAAAAAAAATTTGAGTATTCAAGCATTATAGATGAAGATACACAAAAAAAAATGATTCTTATGCTTCACAAATTCAGCTAAACTAAGGAAAGGAAGTTGAATATTCAAAATTTGGCTTACTGCTTAAAAGTCATTTCTTTTATCAAGAGTTAGCACTAAGTTATGCCCAAAGAAAAATTGTAATATCTTGTCATGTTAGGAAAACCTTTCTTGCATTGGGCTTGGCATTAATTATACCCTCACCATACTTAACATGTATCGCATGCCATTTTGGGGGTAAATTTGGAATTAATTTTTCAACCAAAGAGGCTTCTATTAATATTATACCATGCACGGTCTCAAAATGTGCTTTTGCTAAGGCTGGGGCAAACCTAGAAGCTTCTCCACAAGAGTCATAATAGCCTAAACAAGAATGGCATCCTACACGAACCAGTAAGTCAAAGGGTTTTGAATAGGATTGGGGCTAAAGTGAGGGCAACATCATTGGTTAGATAGCTTTTCATCAGTTTCATTATCCTTATCATCATCACCATCACTGCATAATTTCCATTATCATCTTTATCATGATCATCTTCATCTCCTCATCCTCATCCTCATCCTTATTAGCCCTTCATCATTTTCATCATCATCACCATCATCATTTCATCACTTCCTTATCATCATCATCATCTCCTTATCATATTGATCATCATCATCATTAGCATTATCATTGTGTTCGTCATCCTCATTAGGATTTTATTATCACTGTTGTCATCATTATCAGTGTCATCACCCTTATCATGATTATCTTCACCATTATCATAATCTCCTTGTAATCATGGCCATCATTAGTGTCATTATCATGTTTAAGGGAACTACATGCTTAGTGTCACATCATCACCACCATTATCATCATCATTTATGACTTCATCATTAGGGCTTCATCTTCATCATCATTAGTGTCATCATCACTACGTGCTTAGTGTTGCATCATCACCATTTATAACTTCCTTATTAACACTTCATCAATATTTTCATCATCATCATCTCATTATGTGGGGCATCACATGCTTAGTATCACACCATAACTATCATCACCATCATTCATGACATCATCATAAATATTTCATCATCATCTTATCACTATCATCATCATTATCAATGCCAGCATCTTCATTGGCATTATCATAAGCGCCACGCCAAGAGGCATCACATATTCATAGCACCCTTTCAAAAGGCCTATACGGGAAGGCACCCTCAAAGCCCAGTAACGGCTGGTACCATTTTAAAACCATGTACCAGCAGGCACCCTCAAAGCCTAGTAATGGCTAGCATCTTTTTAAAGCCCTGTACCGACAGGCACCCCTCAAAGCCCAGTAATGGCTAGCACCCTTTTAAAAGCCTTGTACGGGCTGGTACCCTCAAAGCTCAGTAACGGATGACACCCTTTCAAATCCCTATACCGGCAGGCACCCTCAAAGCCAAGTAACGGCTTTCACCCTTCTCAAAGCCCTGTATCAACAGGCACCCTCAAAGCCCAGTAACAGCTGGCACCTTTTTCAAAGCCATCAAAGCCCAGTAATGGATGGCACAATTCTTTTAAAGCTCAATAACACTTGGCACAATTCTTTTAAAACCCTGTAATGGCAGACACTATTCTTTCAAAGCCCTATAACGGCTGGCATCCTTAAAGCCCAGTAACGACTGGCACAATTCTTTTAGAACCCAATAACGCTTGGCATAATTCTTTTAAAGTCTTGTAACGACAAGAACTATTCTTTCAAAGCCCAATAACGGCTGGCACAATTCTGTCAAAGCCCAGTAATACTGGCACCTTCTCAGAGCCCTGTATCAGCAGGCACCCTTTAAGCTCAGTAATGGCAAGCACTATTCTTTTAAAGCCTTGTATCAGCAAGAACTCTCAAAGCCCAGTATTGGCTGGCACAATTCTTTTATGCCCCACCAAAGTCCTATGTAACTAGGCACTTCACTTCTACACCAGGTAATCATCTATCTCCACCTGCGTTCTTCTCCTTTATGAACCAAGTAAAGAGGGGCATGGGCACTGTATTTTATCCAAACACTCTTTGGTTCCAAGGGGGCACTTGTTCTTTCAGCTAGACAAAATACATGTTCTTATCTTTACTTACTTCATAGATGAGAATCTTACTTTTCTCAGCTACGAAACAAGTAAAGAGGGGTAACTGTGAACACCCTATTTTGTCTGGGCCCTACTTAAAAATTAAAAAAACTAATAAAAACAAAAAATAAAAGAAATTCCTCTCATTGATGATGATTGGTGTCTAAATTAGCAATCATCATTAAAGGGAAAATTAAAAAATACATAAAAAATGAAAATAAAAAAAAATACTCCCACTGATGATGACCGATGTCCAAATTTTCAATCATTATTAAAAGGAAAAAAAATTAAAATTAAAATTAAAAAAAAAAATCCTCTCATTGATGATGATTAGTGTCTAAATTGGCATTGTCATTCATTAAGGGAATATAAAAAAAATAAAAATAAAAAAAAGTATCTCCCATTCATAGGTTTAAATTAGGAAGTTACTTGTTGGGAAAATATAATAAATAAAAAACGGAAAAATACAAAATAAAAAAATTTTCTCATTTATATTGATAGGTTTAAACTAGGAAATTGCTTGTGGGGAGAAAAAAAATAAAATTTTCTCATTTATATTGATAGGTTTAATTTAGGAAATTATTTGTGGTGAGAATAATAAAAAAAATTTAATTAAAAAAATATCCACTAATGGTGATTAGGTCAAGTTAGGAAGCTTTATTAATAGAAAATACAAAAAAAAATATTTAAAAAAATTTGAAAGAAAACAAATCTCCATTTGATGTTGATTGGATCAAGTTAGGTAGTTTTTAACATAAAATATAAAAAAAATAAAAAATGAAAATCCAAAAACGAAGGAACATTTATGAAGAAAACCCTACCTTAAAATTATAAATAGTAGTGCAAGGGTTGAAACAAGACACAAGAATTTTGGGAGTGAAGATAGGCAAGGTAGAGAGCTAATTTTAGTTTCTCATTTTTCATTGCTCATACATAATAATTCTCATGGGGAAGGGTAGTTAATATAAGGGGCTATCTTATTTTGTTCAATGCTCTTTGATTGTAATAAAATTCGCATGCTCTTCTTTTATTTGTGATTATGTTCAATCATGGATACAAATTATATGTTTTGACTAATTCCCCCTCCACCATACTCTTTTATGATTGCTCTTGTCTTTGTGTATCCAACCCTGCATGAATCACCTTTCTATAAAAAAAAACAAATAAAAATTGCATGAATCACTTACTTTAATACAAGTTTGTATTTTCGGACGTGTCAAAATTCAAGGTGCACTTGCTTTCCATTGTCTATTTGAGTTTTCTCACACATTGATGCTAGACGTGTGGCATATGGATCAAGACGTACGTGCTGCCTTGTCTTTTAAATGTGCTAGGCGTCATGCTTGATAGATATAGATGAAGTGATTATAACTACCTCTTGTTTATTATGTGGTTTTATCACTATATCTCTTATTATAGTGGGATTCAAAGCATAAAAGGTACACACTCTCACCATGTCTTTATTGATTTTCTTGTCTTCTTGAACTTTCTACAATGAATAATATGATAAAAAATGCAATTCCTTGCTGGTTTGATGAGCTCTGTCTTTTTTTTTTCTTCTCTCCTTTTTGCAAATAAAAAAGTTTTAAAATAAAAAGAAAGAGGTTCTTTTCTTAAAATAGACAAATTTGGCTTCATATGAGAAAATAAAGAAATTTTTTTTAAAAAGTAAAAAATAAAAAACACAAAACCAAGCAAAAAATAATTTTCTTAAATAAATTAAATAAAATTTTTCTAAAAAAACACTAACCAAGTGACACGCTTTTCTATGCCCTGAATTACGTGGGCTTTGATCCCTCTAAAGGGCACATAGGCCCTAGGTTTTCATCCTAGATCAAGTCCAACTTTGTAAATAAATATATTTTTCTTTAATTTTTTTAAAATAAATGTTCATTTTTTTCTTTAGTTTTTATTTCATTTATTTTTTTAAATATTCTCTTTTTATTTGGGTAATTATCACAAGATTCAAGGCCATATTCATTTTTAAATAATTAACCTAGGGTAACTATTCTTATAAATAGGTGTTGTGGGGTGCCTAACACCTTCCCCATATACAATCGACTCTCGAACCCTAAATGGTTTTTGTAAACTAGTTTTCATTTTTAAAAATGTTTTCAAAATTATCCTTCTTCAAAATTTTGGTGGCGGCTCCATTTTTTCAAATTTTGGGCACTACAACGCATGAATTGGGTTGGGATTATTGTTCTGATTTAGCTACATTTCGTCCATATAACAGTAATAATCCATTAATAATAATATTGACATGGTTTACCCACTTGTCTTTGTAATAACATTCCTTTCTTTTTCTTTTTTATTTTTATTTTTGCATAATAACATTATTCTTTTATAACTATTTATCACTTCACTGTGAAAGAAATTTTGCATTTGGAAGACATATCTTTGAGTGCGAAGAAGCATTTCATATCCATACTGCTGACATTTAGAATGCTTCTGTATAAATGGATTCTGATTTGGAATTTAGATTTAAAATCTTGCATTTTTAAATTTTTATATTAATATTTAAAATATTTTGTTTAGGTATTACAAAAAATTTCAGATTTTCATACTTTAGAATTATTTCTTTTTTACTTTGATTTGAAACTAGGTTAATTAAAGTGAGTATTTAAAACAACAACAATAACAGTAATAGCAGCAACAGCAGCAGCAGCAGCAACAACAGCAGCAGCAACAGCAACAGCAGCAACAACAACAGCAACAACAACACCACCACCACCAACAACAACAACAATGTACAATAATAAGGTACATCTTCATTTAATTGATTGAAATAAATCAATAAAATTATTTCTTTTTTACTTTGATTTGAAACTAGGTTAATTAAAGTGAGTATTTAAAACAACAACAACAATGTACAATAATAATGTACATCTTCATTTAATTGATTGAAATAAATCAATAAATGGCCTCCTTGTGTTATATATAGTCAAGGAACATGTGCAGAGAGGGATTTAACTAACTTATAAAGTATAAGCCATAATGAGTCAAGATTTTGAAATTATTATATATAGTCAATAATTTTAGTTTTAAGTATTGATCATAATTAATATAAGTAAAATAATTCTATAAATTAAGAAGGAAAAATCCCAGAAAAGTACCTCTGAAATAGGAAAATTCTGATTCAGTACGCCGAATTCCAAAATCCCGGATCAGTACCATGTCAGTAAGGATGAATAATGAGGAGGCACCAAAAAGACGATTTTGCCCTTCAGCCCTCATTCTTGCCACTTCAGAAATAATAACACGAGCCTCTTAATTAACAACTCCGGATTCTTGATTAACAACTCCAATTTCATATTTTTACTTTCACAATAATAACACCGGTCTTGTTATTAACAACACCATATTTTATATTAACAACTTCCATTTCTTATTTCATAACTTCGTAATTTAAGTTTCAGGGCCAATAACAACACCTCTTTCTTTATTAACAACACCGTATTTTACATTAACAACACTATATTTTTGAGATGCGAATATATAAAAGAATAAAGCGGAGTTATTAATCAAGAATCCAGAGTTGTTAATTAAGAGCCTCATGTTATTATTCTGAAGTGGCGAGAATTAGGGCTGAAGGGCAAACTTGTCTTTTGGTGCCCTCCGCACTGTTCATCTGTATTGACACGGTACTGATCCAGGATTTTGGAATTTGGAATACTAAATCGGAATTTCCCTATTTTGGATGTATTTTTCTGGGATTTTCCCAATTAAGAATGTTTCATAAGTTATATATATGTTAATTATATATAAGTTATATATCTAAAATTATATAATATTTTTAAAAAAATTAAAAGCATGCAATACAAAAATGTTTCATAAATAGATATATTATATGTTTTGTTTTTATCCCCAAACATATGAATGAAATATGTAAATTAATGGGTTAAAAAGTCTTTTTTCCTTTTTAAACGCACTATTCTCACAAAAATGCTAGATAGGTATAATAAATTATCAAATAATGCAATGTTATTCTCCAAATTCGAAAAACGTTCTTTTGCAATAAAAAAATAATATTATTTTCCTTCTGAAAAATAATATTATTTGATGGTAAGAAATATAACAAATATCATAGGACTAAGAGAATGTCTAGGATTTGCAACCAAACAAGACTTGGCGTAAGGAAAGCTCCCATTAATGTATATCAACACTCGTGGCCCTGTCGGCCATTATTGCTTTATTTCCACCAATAATTGAATGAAAACGCGCATTTGGATTTGGCTTCTTTAAGTTTTTCAAAAGGTTGACACTGAGCTAATATTTCGTTTCATATAATAATATCATATCTTTTATCTTTCGGTCAAGTCTGTCGACATTTTCTCCCATGCCTGCTTGGATACGTTATTCTTAATTGTTGTTTATGTACTATTAATATTATTGTTAAATAAATGAGAAAAAATAATTAAAAATACAACCTACCCCTTGAGGTATTTTGTTTACTGCAAAAGCGTCATAAAAATCATAATTATTTAAAATAATATTAATTAGCTACCATATATATATCCTCATAAAAGTGCATTTTCCTTCTTTCTCTTATGCAGTAGGAAATTGTATTATTTTGTATAACTAAGAAAAATATCACAAAATATTATGCTAATTAGAGAATGACCACGATTTCCAACCAAACAAGACTTTGTCTTCATTCATGGAAAAAATTCAAAAAGACAGTGACTAACACGGTAACACCCCACCACCGACCATTTGTGTGGCTGTGGTCAATATATTTGGCTTCTTCGAATTTTCCTCGACCCCGAGGATTGGGGCAATATTCCGTAACATATAATAATTTGGAGCTATAGTCTATATATATATGTGTGTAGTATAACATCCTATTTTTATTCATCAATATGTCTTGTAATTATTCGAAGCATTCAATGAGATAGAATAGTGAATATTCATGAGTTTGGAATTTACGAAGCTAAAAACTTTTCATTTTCATGAGAATTGGGTTAGAACAAGTTCTAGAATTATTATTATTTTTTTAGGTGTTCTAAAAAGCCTATTATTTAAGCCTAAAATGAAGAATAGTAGAGCACATTATTTGGCCCAATATTAAGGTTAATTTTGGCCATGGAAGAAGAAAAAGGAGAAGGCCCAAAAATTTAATCCAAAAATATAATGGCAAAATGGTCATTTGCCAACAAAATAAGAAACAATTTTTATTTCGCTTTTCTCTTGCTATTTTCGTCCAATAAGGGAAATTAAGGGGAAAGTATATATTGGAAATAAATATCTAAATTTGGAGTAATTTTGACAAAGCAAAAATTGAGGTTTGAAAAGTCAAAGGTAAAGGTGTAATTAAAGGATTAATTACATAGTAATTTCAAGAGATGGAAGAAAGAAATTGAAAAAGCCCATATTGTTACTTTAAGGGCCATATTTTTGTCACTTTAACAAGAGGAAGAGGAGGTAATTATGGTTTAGTTAGAAAGGAATAAACACTTGGAGGATAATGGTGCCATGTGGCATTATCTCAAGCTAAGTAAAAAGCAAGAAGCAAAATCACATGGTAATTGGTATTAAAATACAATATTTCCAAGAGGATATTTTTTAAACATCACCATCCCCTTCCAAGACCCATATTTTCGTTCAACACTAAGGGAAAGAGAGAGAGAAAGAGTTCAAGAACAATAGAGGCTTAAGAAGGTAAAATCCAATGTAAGGGTTGGTGATTTCAAGTGTTCTTACTTTCTAACTTGTATAAAACCTCTTTTAATCTCTTCTCCTCCATGAATATCATGGGTAGCAAGCAAGATTCTAAGGGAAGAGAGAGAGGGGGACGTCCTAGAGAGAGAAAATTGAGAAATCAAAGGTAACTTCAATAACCTTGATTCTCTCGATGTTATGTTGTTGTTGTTGTGGTTGTTGGCTTGATTTGTGGTTGTTATTGTGGATTTTGTAAATTTATGATGATAAAACCCTAAGGGGTTATATTGCCAAAATTTCCCCTAATTATGTGCAATTGGTATTTAATGGGTTGAACATAGTAAAGAAGGTGGTTTACGGATTAAAATCAAGAAACTCTAATTTTCCCTTTTTATTGTGAAATTTGTCCAGCTACTGTTCACTCAAGGTAGAGTTTGAATTTTATAATTTTGATGGTTTCATTGGATTTATAAGGGAAAATTGTGTAGAAATATAAGTGTTCATGATTTTTGAAATTTTGTACGCAAATCGGGAATTTATTGAAGTTCAAAGTAAATGCTGTTTAACTGTTGCATTGGAGGCAGTGTTAATGTACAGTGAATTTTGTTAGTCAAACTTAGTTCAAATGTTATGAAACTTTCTAAGATTAAAGTAAACATAAAGAGCTTTAATTTGATAGATATTTTGTAATTTTTGGAGAAGTATATTAAAAGATATGAATTTTCAAATTTGTGCCCTGTTTCTGGGAGGAAATCTGGAACAGATTATGGTTGGCGAATTTCTCTGGGAATAATATGAGTCAAGTAATTAGATATGGGTATTTTTCCATGAAATTACATTTGAAGAGCCTCAATTGGGCTTTGGAATCAGTCAAATTATATTTTTCTAGAATTAATTATGAATTTCCAAATTTGAATAAAAAATATGCTAGTTTCTGGAAAACAGTAGAACTGCACTATGCAGAGTTGTACTATACAAAAATTGTTATAACTACAATAGATAACCAATAGAATCAGTTTAAAGGTGTTTAAACTAGTACATGAATGGGTCTTGACTCAATTCTTGTACATTTGGAATTTTATGACCGAACAGAGCAGGATCAAGACAGTTAGATGGTTAGGCGAGAAAAGGCTATTTAAGGTAGTAACTCTATTTTTCATACATTATGTCAATATTTATATGCTTTATGTATGCCTTCTTCCATAATATGTATCATATACAGTGCCTACGCGTACACTGAATATAGTGTCTACAGGTACACTAAATCTAGTGCCTATGGGTACAATGAACATAGTGCCTACGGGTACACTAATATGCCTAGTTGGTGGTCTCAAGTCCAACTGAGGTACAAAACGAGTGGGGGTTGCAATAGTGGTTAACTCTAAACGTTTCTAATTGAGCTGAATTATATCGACTGAATTGAATTATACCAACTAAACTGAATTATGTGTTATCATAATATTGCTTTATATAGTATTTAGCATATTTATTATTGCATTTTCTATTATTGATCGTCTGTTACTATTAAGATTCTCTCGAATCTCACTCTTTTCCATAAATGTATAAAGTTTGCAGCAGCAAAAAATGACTCCGAGGTCAAAATGGTATTTACTGGTAATTGAAGGTTCCAATCAAGATCAAGAGAAGACGTTGGTTATCTGAAGACCTTACATTATTTCAAGGTTTGTAAGTATTATATATAACCTCTGTGGGGAAAGCCTGTAATGTAATCAAGTAATATTGTTTCAATAATATCAGTATATTTTTGCTATTCATGTGTTGCTCACCGAACTACGCTCAAGTACTCTGAAAATGTGGAAATAAGATTAGGGTCTTACATACAAACTTTAATTAATAGATAAAATTATTGATGAAAATTAACGTAAGCCTCATTTTTCATAATTTATTATCAATGTGGCTATCAAAGTTTTAAAATTCGGACATGACGTTGACCTATAAAGGTTAGGGGATCATGGGTCAAACGATTGGAACGGTCGAGCCATTCGGTCGGACTGGTGACGTAATAATTAAATTTATATATAAATATATATATATATATATATATATATATGTTACAATTAGTCTTTAGTCTAATTTTATGGGAAGTTAATAAAGTCACAAAATACCATTTAAGAAAGAACATTAAGTCAATCATCAACCTAACAAAATGCACTAACAATAATGATTTTATGACTTGTCAAACATTGGTGGCTCTTGATTGATTCAAGCATGAGTTTCTTAAAAAGACATTTGGACTATACCACTCTGATCATATTTATAAGTTCTTTTTTATCAAAAAATTTGGTCTTATTTATAAGTCCAGTTTCAATGTAATAAATGAGATTGTGACAATTTTACCCCTATTTATTGTACAAATGAAGAAATAATTTAAAGATAGATAGAAAAGAAAGAGTTGAAAACTATCCATTTATAAATGAGGACATAGTTATAAATTTACCCCTTAATCATTGAGTTAACTACCTCTCCTTGATATATGAGATTTAGTTAAAAGGGATTTATATATAGGACCGAGTGGTAAATGTCATCATCTTCTTGAGAAAATGACCCAAAATCAAGACCTTTAACTCCAATCCCAGTATTCCAATTTCATCCTTAGCTTGAGGATAAACCTCATTGCCTTGTTCTTCAAAAACATCTTTATAAAATAGTGTGCAACAAACCAAATTATTCAAATTAGTAACATATAATATAAATAAAATAAAGTAACATGTCTAAAATTTATACGCCATTTTTTAATTTTTTTTGCAGCATCAAAATGCGAAATTTTTTAATGTTTGTAGCAAAAAAAATTTTTGTTCGCATTTTTATTGGACCGAACGGTTTTTAAAAAACTGGTCCAATTTCCGCCCTAACAATGGTTGACGGCCCAAAAATGGATAAACGATGGCCCAAAAAAATTCCCCCAGAAAAACGGTCTAATGCATATGTCCAGCCCGCCTCAGTGACCAGTCCGACCGTCCGATCTGATCCAGTTCTCTAAACAGTGGTGGCTACTTATAAATTTAATATTATAGATGCATAAAAACTTATATTGATTTAGGGCCCGTTTGGTTCGATTGCATTACACCCTGCGATGCAGTGCAATGCGATGCAATGGTAATGCAATATAATATTAATTACAAGGGTAGTGTTTGGTTTGATTTTTAAGCAACATGCAATGAGTTAATATTTTAACAATTATTTAAAATTAATATATTACACAAAGTCCATTTTACCCCTTAATATAATCTTTGTAGAAAAAATAGTTACAAGCCGATGATGGAGGGAATGGAGGAAGAGGAGGTAGTGGTGATGGCAATGATGGGGGTGGCAGGGGAGGAGGAGGTGGTGGTGGCGGCAGTGGGCGGTGGGGGTGGAGGAGGAGGTGGTGGTGGTGGCAATGGGTGGTGGGCCGCCGCCGACGGCGGCTGAAGAGGTGGTGGTGGTGGTAGCGAGGGTGGTGGAGGAGGTGGTGGCGGTGGTGGGGATGAGCGGTGGGCCGGTGGCGGCGGAGGAGGCGACGGTAGGCGACGGGGGTGGAGGAGGTGGTGGCGGCGGTGGCGGCAGCGGGGGTGAGGGTGGCAATGGAGGATGAGGTGGTGGTGGCGGTGGGTGGCGGGGGTGGAAGAGGTGGTGGTAGGCGGTGGGCCGGTGGCCATGGAGGAGGAGGTGGTGGTGGTGGCTGTGGCTGCGGCGACGGGCGGTGGGGGTGAGGGTGGTGGGCCGGTGGCTGGGCCGGGGGTGGCGGCGGGTGGAGGTGACGGCGATGGAAGAGGTAGTGGTAGCAGCAGAAGGCGGAGGTGACGGCAGTGGAAGAGGAAGAGGTTGTGGCAGTGGCAGTTGTGACGTGATACGGCAAGTGAAATAAGATAAGTGAAATAAAGATAAGGAAAACTAAAGGGTAAATTAGACTTTTTAGACCATGCAATAGGATGGTAATGAGGATTCATAGGGGGGAGGTATGAATGTGGATTACCAATTTTTTGGTAATCATCATTACCATGGTAAACTCTATTACCATGCTAAAGAGCAACCAAACACTCTTCTCTAGGTAATGCAATCATGATTGCCATTGCAGGCATGCAATGCGGTCGAACCAAACGGACTCTTAATTTCATGTTCCAAACTTTCTTGAAGCTTAATTTGAATATTTTAGTATTTTTACCATTCAGAAATTCATAAATAAATGATTCTTTAAAAAGAATTATAATTTTATAATTCCTTGTTGATTAGCTTGAATATATCGTCTACTTTTAATGCATGGCCATATCCTGGGCTTTCAGATTAATTGGGATAGTTTTAAGATAAAATACATAAAAAATGAATTTGCAGAAAATATTAAAGGCTCAATCAACCCCATACATAATGTTAAAATTTAAAAAAAAAATGCATTTCACATATATATATATATATATATATATTATTTTAAATGTCCTAACATTTTTCTTTATACTGCCACATAACTTCAAGAACAACGAACAATCCATTTACAATTCCTAACACTTGTAATCTTAAACTCATTTACTTTCATTTCCAATATGAATTACATATATATGCTCATAAACAACGTACCTGACTTTTATTAACTTGTACCATATATCTTTTACTTTCATATTTTTAACCTTTTGTAATCAATAACTAAAATTATTTTCCAAATTTTAATATCATTTCCATTCCCCTTTCTAATGAAAGAGTATGTGCATCGCACAGGGTAATCTGTCTAGTTTAAGATAGAATACATCTACAATTGAATTTAAAAAAAAAAAACACATAAGAAATAATGAACATATGTACTTGGAAGTGGTGGCTAGAGCTGGGGAAAACCAAAAGAGCCCGGTTTTTAATAGAAAACTTTTACGAGTCTATCAATATAATAAGTAACGTTTCAAAAATGCTGCATAACCATGGGAAACTAGTGGGAATGAAAACAAGAAAGTTAAATTTATAAAAGCTCTGAAATCATCTTGGACTAAAGAAAGATTAAGTGATGAACACTAAACAAATATAAGTATTTACATTAAAAAGAAAACCTAAGCTAAGCGAAGTTTAGGGGAAAAAAATATTACAAAAAAAGAGGCTGAGGAGGTCGACCCAAATATGGGCTAGCAATTGCTAGGTGCAGCAGGCCTCAGTAATTAATTATTTCCAATCAATTTTGATTAAAGTCAATCATGAAATCATCACCCATATTTCTCATAATTAAACAACTCCCATTTAGTTCAGGCGCTCATGGATTCGTGCTAGGTAAAACAAAGCTTATGAAAATGATTTAAAAGATATAATAAGAGCGTGTTTGGATAAAATTTTAGAAAGAGTATAATTGAAAAGTAGATAATATTAGCTTATGAGATAAGCATGGTTCTTGATTTAAAATTAATTTTGGCATTACAAGGATGTTTGGTAGCTTATGAGATGATCATAGTACTTTGGGTTCACACGGTCAAAACAGATTTGCGACTATCATGTTTTCCCATTTCTTCATATTAATTTCATAATTAATTCTACCTCTGGTCTAATATAAAAACTAGTTAGGATTGGATTTGGTTCAAAATATAAGATCTCAACCCATTTTATTTACTAAATTTATCATTTTTACCCAGTGTATAAAATAATATATAATAGTCGCATAAATGACTCAAACATTTTCTGCAAAGAGGTCATAAAAACCGTAAGTTGAGTAGAAATAAATAACTATTATATATATTCTCATAGAGAATATTATTTTCTTTTGTAATAAAAAAAATTTATTTGATACCAATAAAACCATAACAAATATTGTAATGAGAGGAAGACACAGATTTTCAACAAAGAAAACTTTGGATTCTTCATAGCATCCCAACAAAGTTCATTGTATCCTCGTGAGGAAAGTTCCTACTAAAGTAAATTTTTATGAGAGAAAATTTTCAAAAAGACAAACCCACCCCACTAATTGTTGCCGTTAATATGTTAGGCTTCTTCCAACTTTCCATGACGACCCTGACGACTCAATCTTTTTTTTGCTTGAGCGAGACTTTTCCTATCATGCTTATTTATTTAATTTCCATGTCGATTGCTCGCAAAACTGGCATGGAAATTCTGTTTTTTAAATGAAAATTTTCATTTTTGTTTCTCCAAAAAACCAGCATAAAAAACTTATTTTAATCAATTTTATTCACAAAAATATTCATTCTTTTTGTTTTTTTTGGGTAGAATCCAAGATGTAGTTATCACCGAAGTGAGTTTTATCTCTCCCGAGGTGATATCATTCTTAAATGAAGTGTGTGCACAATTTTTGAAGTTTGGGCGGAACGGATAAGTTGATGGTCAAGAATGTAGAATCCTACCTTTATTTGCAATTTTGTAATTTTTTTTTAAAATGAAGTATCTCTCAGACACAAAATGAGAAATTTTTTTTTTTTTTTTGGCTATTTAAGTCCGACTAATAACAGAGCAAAAGTGTGCTTCTCCATACAGAGAACTCTCAAATTACTAGCTAGCCTACTGTTTCTCAACCATGTTCCTTCACTTATTTGTTTTCTTTATTCTCATATTTCAATACTGGAAACCTGCTTCATCACTGAGCAACGAAACTGATCGTTTGTCTTTAATCAATTTCAAGGAATCAATATCTAATGATCCATATCGGATCATGGATTCTTGGAATTCATCCACACACTTCTGCGATTGGCATGGAATCTCTTGCAGCCACAAGCATCACAGAGTTACACAATTGGTCTTGAAAGGATATCAGTTATCAGGTACTATATCTCCTTTTATTGGCAATCTTTCCTTCCTAAGGGCTATCGTTCTTGTCAACAATAATTTCCACGGAGAAATTCCAAAAGATCTGGGTCGTTTGTTCAGATTGGAAATACTTTATTTTGACAATAATACATTGACGGGAGAATTTCCGATCAATGTCACAATGTGCTCTAACCTCAAGATTTTATCATTTCGAGGGAATCAACTCATTGGCAAAATACCAATGGAGATTGGCTCTCTCCATAAGCTTGAAGGTTTGCTTCTATTTCGCAACAATTTCACTGGAGAAATACCAACTTCCATCTGGAATCTTACTTCTCTCAGCATTCTTTCTTTGGGTATGAATAACTTGGAGGGGAATATACCAGAAGAAATAGGCCGGTTGAAAAATTTGAGTAAATTTGGAGCAAGTGTCACCAAGCTTTCAGGAGCAATTCCTTCTGCTCTTTACAATGTGTCATCTCTCACTCAAATCTCACTTGAAAGAAATCATTTCAATGGCCCTCTACCGACCAATATGTTCTCCAACCTCCCTAATCTCCAAATCTTGGCACTTGCAGAAAATCAATTCTCAGGTCATATCCCGACATCCATTGCAAACGCAACTGAGCTTGTACGGATCTCTATGGGAGTAAATAACTTTGTAGGGAAAATTCCAAATCTTGGAAAGTTGCATAGCCTCTCATTTCTAGAGTTCGGTATTAATAGTCTAGGAAGTAATTCTTTAAAGGACTGGGAGTTTCTAAATTCTTTGAGCAACTGCAGTAACTTAGCAAAGCTATACTTGAACCAGAATAATTTTGGGGGCCATTTACCAAAAACCATTGGCAATTTGTCTACCCAACTCACACAACTCGACCTTTCACAAAATCAAATAAGTGGTAGAATTCCTGTGGCATTAGGAAACCTCATTAATTTGATGTGGCTGAACATAGACATGAATTATTTCACTGACATCATCCCAATTACTTTCGGGAAGTTTCATAACATGCAATACTTGTCTTTGTGGGGAAATAAACTTTATGGAGAAACAGAACATTTCATAGGCAATCTTACTCAATTATTTCACCTAGATTTTTCACTTAACATGTTAGAAGGAAAAGTTCCTCCAAGTATTAAGAATTGTCAGAGTTTACAGTATCTTGATTTGTCACAAAACAATTTTAGCGGAGTCATACCAATCCAGCTTATCACTCTTTCGTCTCTATCAATATTATTGAACTTGTCATATAACTCTTTTGGCGGTGATATCCCTGATAAGTTTGAAAAATTGAAAAATATTGAAAATTTGGATGTCTCTCATAATCAATTCTTTGGAAAAATTCCTCAAACCATTGGAGATTGCCAAAGCTTAGAGTTCCTCTTTTTGCAAGGGAATTTCTTTCAAGAAACCATCCCCATATCTTTGGCTTCTTTGAAGGGTCTAAGATATTTAGACTTGTCACAAAATAACTTGTCTGGAACAATTCCAAAAGGCCTACAAGATGTTGTTTCTTTGGAGTACCTAAATGTTTCCTTCAACATTCTTGAAGGGGAAGTACCAAGCAAAGGTGTCTTTCGTAATGAAAGTGTGATATCACTTGTGGGGAATAACAAGCTTTGTGGAGGCATATCAAAGTTGGAGCTGCCACCATGCCCTACCAAATCCAGTGGACAAAGAAAACATCAAAACTTCAAGCTGATTGTATCCATATGTTGTGTGATTGCTTTTCTTCTTTTGTCATCTATTATAGCTATTTATTATGGAAGTAAAAGAAGCAAGAAATCTTCTTCAAGTTCACCAACAATTGACATGATTTCAAGAGTATCATATAAAAGCTTGAACGACGCCACAGATGGATTCTCAATCAATAAGTTGATCGGATCAGGGAGTTTTGGCTCTGTTTATAAGGGAAGTTTTAATTCTCAAGAACTTGTTGCGATAAAGGTCATCAACCTTCAAATAAGGGGAGCTCACAAGAGTTTTGTTGCTGAATGTAATGCACTTAGAAATGCAAAGCATCGAAATCTGGTAAAAATTATAACATGCTGCTCTAGCATAGATTACAAAGGCAATGAGTTCAAGGCTCTAGTTTATGAGTATATGGTGAATGGAAACTTGGAAAATTGGTTGCATCCTACAACAGAAAATCCAAATCATCCAATAATTTTGCTCCTCGATCAAATAATAAATATTCTTATGGATATTGCGTCTGCATTAAACTATCTTCACTATGAATATGGGCAACCTCTAATTCATTGTGATCTGAAGCCAAGCAATGTCCTTCTTGATGACAACATGATTGCTCATTTGAGCGATTTTGGATTGGCAAGACTACTCTCAACTGTTGAAGTCATCTCTAATGAACAAAGTAGCACAATTGGCATAAAGGGTACTATTGGCTATGTTCCCCCAGGTATCATTTTAATATTTGTTTTTACCACAAGGTCCTTAGAATTCATTATGCTGTTAAACTCACAAATTTTTTCATTTTTTCAGTGACCATTTATATAATTAATTAAGAAAATTAATATGCTTTCAATATTTTAGAATATGGAGTGGGTTCTCCAACATCAATACAAGGTGACATGTATAGCTTTGGCATTCTCGTCTTAGAGATGTTAACTAAAAGAAGACCCACTGAATATATGTTTAAAGATGGTCACAATCTTCAAACATATGTGAAAGTTGCATTTCCAAACAAGCTTTTGGAAGTATTGAGCCCAACCGTTCTTCCACGAGAATTAGAACATATAGTGGGAGCATCAAGAGACTTATCAATCCATCCAAATGTTGAGAAATGCTTATGTTCTTTATTTGAGATTGGACTTACATGTTCAATGGAATCACCTCATGAAAGAATGAGTGCAATTAATGTCATCAGGGAGCTAAATTCTATCAAAACTTTTTTCCCTTTATGGTGAGTACATCATCACTTAAATACAATACTTTTGGTTTAATTTGATTTGTACAAATATATTTTGTCAACTTGATATTTAAGAAAACAAACCATGTTTCAATTCAATGCTTAATGTTTTCTGAACATATTGGTTTCGTTCTCTTAACGTTTACTTAGAATATGGTGAGTAACCGATTTGTTTTTTTTTTTTGGAAAATAAATAATAGAAACCATTTCTTCAGTTCTCAAATTTCCTAGCTGTATTTTTCCTATCGAAATATATTATTGTAAAAAAAAGTTGGTGTTTGATTGTAATTTTACTAATTATATATTTTATCTTATATTTAATGATTGCTGTATCTTACTTTTATTTTTATTTGTTGCAGGTAAGGAAATCGTGTCTGATCATTTCCCTTGAAATAATGGAATTGTGATTGGGATGAACCTAACGTTGTCACCTTAGACATGTTTATTTTGTGGTCATATGTGATATGCGTGCATGTTTTTTTATTACATTCTCCATGTTGATGTTCTTGTTATTTGTGATTGAAACTTTGAAAGCAAAGCTTCCTTTTTATTGTCAATCATATGTTTATATTTATATGCGTAAAGGTTGAAGATTAAAATAGCGCTAATGACTGGGGATCGAGACTTGGTGCCTCCTAAATAACTCAAAGCCATTTCACCCAGAAAAAAAATAACGCAAAGTTATGCAGATTAATATTGTATATTTGAATCTCGGCGCACGGTTAACTTTGCTAAATTCATTATGACTTTTGAATTCGTTGATGAAAAATGTAAATTAATGTACCTCAGAGTTCATATTTAACGAACTACATTTCAACTCTTTAATTATCGTACGTAAAATCAAAAACAGACACAGAATTCGTAAATGACAATGTAGAATGTTTAGCCAAACATTGTACACCAAATTCAAACTATTGAAGGAATAGATCGGATGAAAAAGAAAGCCAGAATCGGCAAGTACAAGGCCCGCTTGGATTGGAGTCAAAAGTAAAGACTAGAAAATCACCCAACGAAGAGATCCATTATTGTATACATTACGGCAATTAATTTATGTTATATATGTTTCCTCAATTACATTTTCATGCCTATGTAATCTCTCTCATCAAAGTCTAGCTAATTTCATGTTGACGATGTTTAAAATCTGTTCTAAAATTACTCAAATTTTATGTTTGTTGACAAATAAACACTTTGGACATACTTCTGGCTGAGTTTATTATAATGTCAATATAATATTCTTTACCAACTTTCCTAAGGTAGTTAAGGCTCTGCTAGTTGATGAGTAAATAAAAAATGGCAGCTTAGAAAAATAGTCATGTAGATTCAAATTTAAAAATTATAAATTAAAAGAAATTGTTTGTGTATTTCAAATTTTGAAGGATCAAATTAAAAGAAAATTAGATGAAAAAAGAATTGAATAAATGTAATATTTTAGACTTGATCTTTGCCAATGGACTGTAGGGATCCTAAAAACTAAATGGTATTCTTTATTCTTTATAATTATAATTTTTATTATTATTTTATTGGAAGTGACCAATGGACTTATATAAATATTGATATAAGATACTGCTTTGCTTCTTAATGTGACATATTTATCTAATTTGAAGAGATTAAAGAAATTAATAAATATAAGATTATATATCAGTTTATTAGTTAAACAAATTACTTTAAAAAATGATAAGTATCAAATATCTCTTATAGCTGAGAACCGGATGAGTATTGAACATAAATGAATAGTTTATAACCAAAAAAATAACCAAATGAGATTAGTAATGTGAAATGAGTATAACACCATTACTATAAATCAATGCGAATGAAAACCCGTGAACTTGTTCAAAATTTATAATACAGAGTTATACTAACAAAATACTTTAGGTGCCGGATACAAAAAAAAAAAACTGTTAGTAAAATTATTTAGGATACTAAATGTTATTGAATAAAAAAAAACTATTAGTAAAATTATTTAAGGGTGGTCACAATCTTCATAAATATGTGGAAAGTGTTTTCCAAACAATCTTTTGCAAGTTGTGAGCCCAACTATTCTCCCTATTGATGAATCAAAACACGTGGCAGCATCATGAGACTTACAGGAGAACATGGCGCCGTTCCATCCTAATGTGGACAAGTGCTTATGTTGTTTGTTTGGAATTGGACTTGCTTGCTCAATGGAATCACCACGTAAAAGAATGAATGCAGCGGATGTTATAAGGGAGCTCATCATCTCTATCAAAAGGTTTTTTCCTTATGGTGAGTCCTATATACACTACAAAATAAATGACTTTCGGCGGCGACTTCCGTCCGTCGCTGAAAGTTTTATTCTCACTGCTGAAATTATACTTTCAGCGGCCACTTTTGTCGCCGCTGAATGTGACTTCAATAACAATTTTTGTGTCGCCACTGAAAGTATAGTTTCAATGGCGACTTTTTGTTGCCGCTGAATGTGATTATTTTAAAAAAAAAATTACTCCAAGGGTCAACAACCACCGGTCGCCAGCCGTCGACGTCATCACTCAACTCAACTCACACGGGGTCTTAGTCTTTTTCTCCTCTTGGTCATTTTTGTATGCTATATGTACATAAGGGTCTGTCCATTATCACATAGGGTCTGAGTCTTTTTCCCGATCCCAAAATAATTGACATGTGTATTTTTTTTTTAGTTGTTTAACTAAAAGCCCATTCGGCCTAGCCACTTAGCCAGGTAGCCACTCAGCACAAGCAGATCAACATCAATTATCACTCTCGCTATAATACCTGAATTTTGGGATTGGAGGCTAGAGAATAAATTTGAAATAAGTGGACTGCTAAGTCCCGGTTTAGCAGGTGTCTCAAATCTATTCCCTAATATTTCTTATATCTTTGAGGCATTAAAGAAAATAAAATGATGAAGTTTGAAGGAAGTGATTATGCTTCCGGTGAAATTTCCTGTGAGGCAGTAAGAATATCTTAGGGATTTTGGATGATCAAATGATGTCCAAAAATTATGATATTTTACAGGGTAAATGTACAGATCCTAAGTTTTAAATTGATAGGTCATATAAATTATTTGAAACTATATGCAAAAAGATATGAATTTTTTAATGTAGTCCAGAAAAACTGAAAAGTTTCTGGAATAGCAGGCAAAGATTAAAATTCTAAGAATTTTATGCTTTCAATTAGCAAAAGTATATATTTTTCCTTGAAAATAGACTCAATAAGGGTTCCATAGCTTTTGAAATCACTCCAATTCGATTTTTCTAGAATTAGTTATGAGTTTTCAAAAGTTTGAGCAGAAAATCTGTCAGAATTTGTAAAAATCCGAAAATGGGGAAATAAATTAAAGGAAAATTATGGGATATTTTAAAAAGTTATCTTCAACCTTTCCATGCTCATTCACGGCAGTTTTGGGCTGAAAAAGGAGAGAGAAAGATTGAGAGAGTCTAGAGAGAGAAGGATATGTGAAAGTGCTGAATTAAACATTCATGCTAAGAACATTATGGAAGATGTATCAAAATGCACCGGCAATCTCATAACCTATTTAGCAAGAAATCATCAATAATTGCTTTGGTCTAAACCTCAATCACCTTTCAAATTCAAGCATAAATTTCATCAGTCCAATAATTTATTAGAGCATAACTTCCAAAATCACTCAGCATTTGTAGGTCATCAAGAGAACATCAAACATCATATTCTTGTTGATAAATTCCCTTCCAAATTTGTTCTTAAAATTGTTTCAAGTTCAAAAATCAGATTTAAAACTCTTTAAGCTCATATTAATCATTTCTAAAACAGAGTAGTCATTTTCATTAAACGTCACTATGTGAATGGATATGCCAAAAAAGAATTTTCCTCAAAGCTCAGACTCAACAGTAACCAAAGTTTCAGAATTTATCCCCAAGTTTCAGAAATCAGTGAAATTTTTTTTAGTACTCATGATAACCCATTATATACAAAGCCATAGAGGAAATTAAAAACTCAACTTCTTTCAGCTCAGAGACTCTTGAACAAACAATTATCAATAATTGTGATTATCTCTCCTAAAAAACACTTCTCATTTTAAAACTATGTTCTAGGAGTGGAGAAATTTCCAAACAACTAGCACATGCAGGCTAATTAGAGAACATGGAGGTGTAGTTTCAAAATGACAGATTGTAAACTAAAGTACATCTGGAACAATATTCATTTTAAAAACTCCAAAGTGAACATGTTTTTAAGAACTTAACCTTATGCATCAGTTCACCAATAAGCCATTCATGCGCATACATGCCAAGACATTAAAGGCAGCAACTTATGCATTCCAGAAACTATGAAAAGTGAAAACCCAGCAACGCTCAGTACCTGAATTTTCAAATCAAATCACACCAGTTCAAGCCTAAATACAACACTTCTCAGAACTAGATTGGACTGTCAATTTAGCACAACCTTCCCACTTTAGAGCAACATGCTCACCTTTTCCTGAAGTGTTTCACATTCTCTTTATGAAACTACTAACCAAAACTAACTAAACTGAACCAGAAATCTAAAGAGAAGAGGAAAGACGCAAAATTACCTCAGGAAAAACAAATGAGAGTGGAAGCACAGGAATTACACACGAAGAAACCTACTGCCACAAAGGTAGTCTGGAACTCTGATCACACTTACGTCGAGAAGAGGTGGAAAGAAGTGATGCTGATAGAGATCAAGCATCGACAGTGAAGAAAACAGAGATGGCAAGAGCGAAACAGAGATCAAGGCGCAGATGAAGACGGTGGGCGATTCTGGTGACAGAAAATGAAGCAAGTGATGATACTAGTTGAGAGTTTGGCCGGCGGCAAACAGTGGAAGGCTATAAGCGATGACGACGGTGTGGAAGTTCTGGTTTAACGGTGAAGAATAATACAGGGGTAAACCGCTGGCAGTGAAAATGAGAGAGCAACAAAGAAAAGGGTTAATTTTGTGTGAGAGATCGACGGAGAGGGAGTGAAAACCAACGAAAGTGATGATGATGATAGGATTGTCAAGGAAGAGCAAAAGGAAGAATAATGAACGTCGTCGGTGCTGCTAATGGTGCCGCTGTAACGACGGCTCTGATGGATCTTCAATGGAGGTGGAGTGGATTTAGGGTTTGGTCACGGTAGGGTGAAGAGAGTGATTCTGAAATTGAAGAGAAGTAAGGATCAAAGAGAAGGAAGGATTAGGGTTTAAGTTTGGAGGGAAATTAATCAAAAGAAAAGTCTAGAGAGAGCGTTCGCTTTTCAGAGAGAACCAACGTTCGCCCACTGCGGCGGAGGAAACAGAGTGTGTCCATGCCACCATTAGCGATGGTGGTATGGCACTATTAGGAGAGAGTAACAACATATTTTTCAGAGTGTTATAAGTGAAAACTTGAAAGAGTGTGAGTTAGAGGGTGATTTGGCAGCTTGCAGCAGCGAAAATCTAACTAAAACGATGGTGGATTCTATCATGCAAGAGTCATCAGACCAACAAGCCATACAAGAGACGATTACTGACTTAGCTATGAGAGATCTTGCAGGAGAGAAGGCGATGAAGGACCAGAAGGTAGGTAAACCGCCTGCCTTAACCAAACAGAAAGCTCAAATATCCTATAAGGCCAAACTGACAGGGCAAGAGCAACCAAGTTTTGAATGGAACTTTGAAGAACAAATGAAGGAATGGTTGTTGGAAGAAAAAGACAACAGTCCAAATATGTCTGAGGATCAAAGAAAAATATTTGACGCATTGCCAAGAATGAGCCTCCCTGATGAGCGCTTATCATCTCTGCAAACGGAGAACTAACTTGGAAGAATGCAGTTATCATCTCTCTACTGGGTAGGAGAACTAACTTAAGGATGATGAGGGATAGAGTTGCCTGGTTGCTGAAATCAGAAAACTTTGATCTCATCGATATACCAAATAGTTACTACATGTTTAAATCGAATGACCTATCCTTGTGTAAAAACCTGTTATTTGAGGGCCCTTGGGTGATACAGGGACATTATCTTACAGTGCAAAGATGGACCTCGAATTTCAAACCATATTGCAACAAGGTTAGAAAGCTAGCAATATGGGTGAGGATTCCGAATCTGCCAATGCACTGTTATACAGAGCAATGTCTGCTGGAGCTAGGAAACTTGATCGGTAAAGCTCTTAAAGTTGACCTTAATACACTAGCGCAATGTAGTGACAACAAACTGATGGTGGAGCGGGGTCATTTTGTCAGAGTTAGCGTGGAGGTGGATCTTAATAAACAACTACAGTTGAAGATAGTGATTTGATCAACGGTATACACGATTAAATATGAAGGACTAGATATTATCTGTTTTAAATGTGGCATGCATGGCCATAATAGTGAAGGTTGTCTTTCTTATGAGATGAAGAAAGACTCACTGGGAAGCAATGATAGCTCGCCGGAAAAAATGGTATCGCCCGAAATTCAGGAAAAATTGGCGCAAACTGCCAGCAGCATGCCATGTATTGCAATGGAGGAAATGTACGGAGACTAGATAAAAGCAACAAATACTTTTAGGCAAAGACCGAAAAAATTAGAAAATGAGAAAAGAAAACCCACAAAGGCGGTGGCAGACAACTTTTCAACGGGCAAACAGAAGGGTGTGGGGCAAGGTTCAAGATTTGACATCCTCCAAGAAAAAGAACAAAGCAAAAGCATACACACAGAATGGAAGAGAAACGACAAGAAGGAGGCTAATAGTAATTTGGAAAATATAAAGTATAGTAGTGGTGGGAACAAGGAAAATGCAAGAAGGGACGTGAAGAGCATATCAATTGCAATTGATATTTCAAAACAAATGGTACGTGGGGCCCGGCCAAGAAAATCAAATTGAATTTCAAGCCCAATTTGCGGTTGATAAAGCTGAAGATGGTACAGGAAAAAATAATACAGGGACCAACCAAGGAGAAGGAAATATAAATCCAAATTACAAAGAAAAATCCACCGACCCTATTCATTTAATTACGGTAAAGGAAGGCAGACGAAAAGAAGTTGCAATCTTAAAAAGAACAAGTATGATCTGGCCAAAAAATCCTGCTGCAGCTTGGAAGCGAAGACATACTACTAGAGCTCATAATGTGGTTATGGGATCAGTTCAGGCTATTGGGTCTCTGAACCTTGAACAAGTCAACTTGATTCAACAGAGAAATAACCATGGGAATAGCAAGGAGCATAACCATAACACAGGAGAACAATCAAGAGACCTCTTCAATGATGGTGGCCACCTGGTGTTATACGAAGGGGGGAAGCGAGCAATTTTACTTGAAAACCAAATGACAAGCCCTCCTATAGCGGCCCAAAATCCTTTGGACGTAAATGAGTTCACTGATTTGGGCTACGAAATAGCGGATGATGTGGATCAAATGCAAGGCGACAACTTAACCATGGAGGTGTCTGACACTAGACATTAAAGCAAATACAGATGCCCATGTTCCCTCTTTTCATATATAATTATTAATGATTAATATTCTTTCTTGGAATTGTAGGGCAACCTCCAAAATTTTCCCAAGTAAGTTAAGAGATGCCATTAGAGGCAAGAAAATTGATTTTTTTGACTCTGAATAAAACCCGTGTGAGTGATAATAAGGCTAACTAGATTATGAGAAGGCTTGGTTTTGACAACTGGATGCGTGTTGAAGCAACAGATGATAGTATATGCTATAAAGGAGTAGCTTCAGAACAAGTACAAGTTATTGCTTGCATTATAAACATAAAGAAATGAGAGGCCAAATAAAAATAAATTCCCCTGCTTTCATCTATTGGCAGGTTAATCTCTCCCTCAAAAAATAGAATGAGAAAGAAAACACTCTCAGGTACTTCTCTCCCATAAGAAAATAAAAGGAAAAATCTCTATAAAATACCCTTGAAATATGTAAATCCCTAATCAGTACATTGAAATCAAAAATTCCGGATCAGTCACGCGTCAGTACGGATGAACAGTGCGGGCGGCGCCAAAAGACGATTTTGCCCTTCAGCCCTCATTCTTGCCACTTCAAAAATAACAACACGAGGTTCTTAATTAACAACTCCTGATTCTTGATTAACAACTTCGTATTCTTGTTTCACAACTTCCTAATTTAAGTTTTAAGGCCAATAACAACACCTCTTTTTTTATTAACAGCACGCCCTCTTAATTAACAACTCCGGATTCTTGATTAACAACTCCGTATTCTTGATTAACAACTTCATTTCATCTTTTTACTTTCACAATAACAACACAGGTGTTATTATTAACAATACCCTATTCTACATTAATAACTCTCATTTCTTGTTTCATAACTTCGTAATTTAAGTTTCAGGTCCAATAATAACACCGTATTTTACATTAACAACACTATATTTTTGAGATGCGAATATGTGGAAGAATAAAGAGGAGTTGTTAATCAAGAATCCGGAGTTGCTAATAACAAGATCGGTGTTGTTATTGTGAAAGTAAAAAGATGAAACTGGAGTTGTTAATCAAGAATACAGAGTTGTTAATCAAGAATCCAGAGTTGTTAATTAAGAACCCCGTGTTGTTATTTTTGAAGTGGAGAGAATGAGGGCTGAAGAACAAAATCGTCTTTTGGCGACGCCCGCACTGTTCATCCGTACTGACGCGTGACTGATCCGGAATTTTTGATTTCAATGTACTGATTAGGGATTTGCATATTTCAAGGGTAGTTTATAGGGATTTTCCCAAAATAAAATAAGAAAGAAAACACTCTCAGGTACTTCTCTCCCATAAGAAAATAAAATAAGAAAGAAAACACTCTCAATGTTATTTTTTCTTATTTTTAGTATATGATATATTTATTTAATTTAATTTAATCAAAAAATTAGTTATTATTTAATTTAATTAGATTTAAACAAATTAGTTAAGTTGATTAATATGATGTATACTTTTTTAAAACATTCTAATTGAGAACTCAAATTTGAATGTTTGGAGAGGCCAATTGACAATTGAGCTTTTGCCAAAACTCAATTGGTGAAAGCTCAATTGGGAGAAGCTAGAAAATGGAGTTTTTGTTAAAAGCTAATGACATTTTATGCTAGATTAGGTTGTCTGGAAATTAGTTATATGATATTGGTTTTTCCCATAAAATGTTTTTTAAATAGTATGTAGTATCAAAACATATTTTTTGAGTGTTTTTAACCCCTTAAAATATTTTTCTAGTTATACCCACTACCTAATGTGCTATCAAACTGATTACAATTTTACCCACTTTCTAGTTGTACCCACTCAAAAAAATTTTTTTGAGTGTTTTTAAACCCTTAAAATATTTTTTTGGTGTTTTTAACCTCTTAAAATATTTTTTCAGCTGTATCCAGTGTGTTATCAGACTGATTTCAATTTTACCTTTAATGTACTTTTTTAGCTCCAAAAATTACTTTAAAATATTTTTTTTGTGTTTTTAAACCCTTAAAACATTTTTCAAGTTGTACCTAGTGTGTTATCAGATTTATTATAATTTTACCTTTAATGTACTTTTTCAGCTTCAAAAATTACTTTAAAATATTTTTTTGTGCTTTTAACTCTATAAAATAATTTGTAAGTTGTACCCAGTCTTAGGAGACTGACTACAATTTTACCTTTAATGTACTTTTTTTAGTAATAAAGAGCACCCAAAACTTAGAATATTGATTTCTACCCACTCTAAAATATTTTTCCAGTAACACCTAATATTTTAAAGTAATTTTTAAATATTTACTTGATTTTTTAAATATTTTTCCACTCACTCTCTCTTACCATTATCACAAAAGCCCTTATGCTTAAGTCAATCCAAACAAGTTTTATTTTTACAAAAGCCCAATCGCCAATCGCCAATCACCAATCCAAACATAAATTACATTACATGATTTGACTTTTACTAAAAGTAATATCACAATAAGCCCAATTAAAACAAATCCAATTATCAATCGCTATTCCAAACACACTTTAAATCTAGGAATATGAGCTGTAGAAGTGAGACGTAATAGTAGAATTATCAAAAGCTAGTATATCCATGTGGGTCTGTCAGCATAGTTGCTTGTCTTCTTCTATGTATGACATGACGTAAATTGTTCTCTATTATCCTAGCTTCATTCATCAGCTATCTTGTTTCCTCCTCTTTAATTCTTCTTTTTTTTTTAAATTAATAAAACGGCCAAGAAAAACTTGAAGATTACAAAAGAGGTTCAGATGATGCAATCAGGCCAGCGGATTAAGATCCTGAGCCATAAAAATACTACATGGAGGGGGTGGGGCGTGCAAAATAGCAAAATGGTCCTGTAAACGATGGGCATCCTTGGCCAGGAAGTCGGCGCATCGGATGTTATCTCTGGGTGCATAACGAATCTCGATATCCCACTCAGAGTACAGCAAATCTCTGACCGCATCAATTTCTGATCTCAACGGGTGAGTGTGGCCAGCATGTCTCATAATGAGATGATAGGTTTCAAGGGAATCTGTATAGGCAATGACCCTGGGAAAGTTCTGTTGCTTACAGAGTTGAAGTCCAGTCAATAGCGCTAGTAGCTCTGCTGTGGAAGGAGGAGCAAAGCCCAATCGACACTGAAAGCCTAGAATCCAGTATAGCCCTCACATCTTTAGACACAAAATTAGTAGAAATATCAGAATGCTCTAGAAAAAAGATCAAAGACAATCAGTTTAATTAAGGACCGGTTTTCGTCCTATACCCATTTATATCTGCTGCCCGCCTTTACTCGGTGTTGAGCAGGGTAATGTTTGATCAATGTTGAATAGGGTAATATCGAGGAAGAGGAAGAGTTTGTCCATTGGATAAAAAGGATACCCCACAATGTCCATTGCATAAAAGGAACCCTTCCACGACATTCTGAAATACCACTCTGGTCCCTATTATAAGTCTTTTTTGACTAAAAAATTTGATCATATTTATAAGTCCACTTTCAGTACATAAATGAGCTTATGACAGTTTTGCCCCTATTTATTGTACCCATAAAGAAATAATTTAAAGAGAGATAAAGAAGAAAAAGTTGAAAAGTACACATTCATAAATGAGGGTATAGTTAGAAATTTACCCTATAATCATTGAGTTAACTACTTTTTCTTGGTATGTGGGATTTAGGTAAAAGGGACTTATAATAAGGACCAGAGTGGTACTTTGGAAAGGGATACTTTTCTTCCTCTTCCTCTTATAATCTCATTTTCATCCTTAAATCTAAAAATAAAAGGTTTGGATTTAATATTTTTAAAATTAAAATTATAATTTTTTATAAATTATTTTTTTATTAATTTTATTTATATTATAGTTATAAATTATGTAGATTATGTTTTAACCAAAGTATTAAAATACAAGATCAGTCACTAAACCAATATAGGTAGTGGTTCAAAGGTTACTGTGTCAAATAAAAGTCAGACTGGTTATAATTAGTGTGTCAGATCAAGGGCAGACCGAAGCTAGACCGGTTATAATTAAAATAATATTTATTATTTATAGAGTATTAGTATTTAAAGGAAAATATTTAATAATATTGCTTTGATAAGCAAAACTTTTCTTTAATTTAGCCAAATTTAAGGTGCAAAATATTTTGTATTGTTGGTTTTGGATTCCCAAGATCTAACTCATTGATTCCACCCAAAAAAAAAATTATAGTCCCACAAGATTTTTTCAACGTAGGCGCTATATACTAGTAATACTTATATTTTATACCCCCAACTGGCCCCAAGACCAAGACTGTGTGAGGTGGAGTGTACGCATGCTAATGTGACATTCTTGCCCTCGTTCTCCAAGCTCCTTTTTCAAGTCCCACCCCATTGCAGTCCGCCCTTGCCATTTCCTCGACTTTTGATTAGCTGCTCTCTCACTTTAGCTTTCTGGATACTCCATTGGCCTTATTGCCCATTCAAAATTCACCACATATTCCCATTCCTTCCATTGGTGTGCTTGGGCTTTGTGTCAACCTCAAGTTGGCAAAACTTTACACTTGATTTGCAAATTTCTAGCTTTTTAAAATGAAAAATGTAAAAACCACTAAATCAAATTATTACCAACACAACACGTGAAAAATTTCTTTAGTAGCAGGACTCTGGGAATAGCTGATAGGATGACATATCGGAGTATGTAACACCTCAAATCGAAACAACTAAATACTTAACTAGAATGTTTATAATATCGTCAATAAGGATGTTTAACATCCAAACCATCAAAATACAAATCAGTTCAAATAAAGACAATGTCATAATATTAAATCAAATCTTCAAAACATTTCAACAAAACAAAAGACAATGCGGAAGTCTCAGGGTCATGGCAACAAAAATGACATAACATGAGCTCTAAGATCATAAAAGAGCCTTCAAGTCTCACTCCATAGGTGCCTTCCCTTACTCCCTACCAGAACAATCACCTGAAAATGTTAATATATAAGGATGAGATTTCACGTCTCAATAACTACTGAAAGATTCTACCGTATACAAGCAAATCACATATGATAAAAAGAAGAAACTGAATACATACATATTTGTATATACCATAATCCTCATACAAGACAAAAACAAGTTTAATAATCATTATGTAAATCTGTATTTTCAACACAGCATATAATATACAATTATGCAATATGCAATATGTAAGATGAAACCTCCCTTATATCACCGTCCATCCTTATTCCGCTGACTAGAGATATAGGCTAACACATAGTCCAACAAAAACCTATCCCTTTGACTGGATTGTCTCAAGCTCACCAATTCTTAAGATGCATCCGACCAAAGGTGTAGAGCTCAAGTCTAGACTATGGTTCCCCTCCTTAAAAGAACAGAACTAAGGAGGTGCCACATGTCCCACAGCTCTAATACAATCCCGGCTAAAGGAAAACATGAAAGAATGGGCCCTGACAAGTGACAAGTGCCATCCACTGTGCACCGAGTGATGACATACCCCTGTAAATCGATTTCCACCACTGTAAATTGACCTACGTCATGTTTCATCTTGCCCCTGCCCCTTTGTTTGTCAATCGCTTTTTCTTTTTTTGAAAACTTGAGTTCTCTCACCGCTGATTTGGTAAATTGATTTATAATACCTCATACATCGATTCTTCTCACAGGCTAGAAGATCTTCCTGTCATAATTAAATCAATTTATGTAAGCATAAATCGATTTCCTTCTTGTTTCAATACTTAACTTTTTTGTATTTGCTATTGATTTCATATTAAGTAGGCTAATCTTAAAAATATGGTAAAAATAAATCATATAAGTTGGAAATGATGAGAGATTAATTTTTTTTAGAAAAAAAAAATTTGGACTCAACTTTTCAGATTTCAAACTTAATTTTATCACTGCTTCTTAGCATTGTTAAAGTATTGCCTAGATGAGAAAGAGCCCAAGTGTTGCACAGATGAGAGAGTACATGTGAGAGGCATTGCTTAATCAAGTTATGTTCCCAATTAGTTATTTAAATAATTTTTTAAATAAAAATTTCTTTAAAATATAGAAATTTAATTCAATGGTGATGTGTGCTCGTTGAGAGTAGGGCTGAGTAGTAGTTAATTGGGAGATATGATTTCTCTAATAAATCGAAGAAAATGGTGGAGTTTAGCATAGCCGACGGTGGGTAATGGAACTAATCACATGAAAGTATTACGTGACACCACAATTCACATCTTGTTCCTAATAATTAGTGTAGGAATAACGTGTTCCCTTGCATATCATGGGGCATCATTCATGACTTGTTCCCCATTGCTAATAATTATGGGGTAAATTTTTAATTTTTTTTCTTATTTACGAATGAATATTTTTTAATTCTTTCTTTTCTCTATCTTCAGTAGGAGTAAAATTATTATAATCTAATTTACTATCTTAAAACCGAACTTATAAATAGAACTAAATCTTTTAATGAAAAAGACTTATAAATGGGATTTATAAATAGGGAATATAAATGGTTGGGTGACGTATAAGTTTGAAAGAAGGGTTTGACTGATGAAGGTCTTAACTTCAAGTTTCTTAAGCCTTTTCTCTCTTTCTCTTAGAAGTGAAATGAGCAAGAAAGATAAAGCATGGCCTTAATAAAATATCTCCCATTTTTCTCTTAATTAATAAATTATAGGATAATAAAATATGACATAAGCTTTTGTACTTTGTCATTATCTCTTGCCAACTTAGGTCATATTGCAATTGAACCTGTCACACCCTAGTAAATATATTTACTTAAGTCCTTGAAACTCATGACATAAATCAATTTTGCAATGACGTAAATGTATTTTCCAAAAGTCTCATTGGTAACTTAATTGCCAAATGGAGGGAAGATATCCGCACACGAACTGCATATGGAGGGAAGATGTTCTGCACAACCGGAAGATATTTTGCACACGAAGATCCCATTTAACAAATAAGTTTCCAATAAGATATTTTTTTCACAATTTTCCTAAAATTTTTAAGTGAATTTTACATAAATTAAAAAATAAAAAACAGTCCCTCCACCACACCAACTTGTATCTCACGTCAAGTGAGTGACTCTGCTTTTTTGCTTCCCCATGCGTGCACTCTCAAATACAGCAGTTAGTAGTAGTAATTATAGTGTGTTAGATGGTGTATATGGCTGGATGCGATAAAAGAGGAAAATATCCTTCAGATTTAGATTCTTTTACACTTGCTCAGTCACCCTCCCCTACTTTATCCGGGATATGACTGAGGGTCCTTGATCTCATTTTATCACAATCAAATTTAAAAGCTGAGCATGAAAATAAATATTTCAGTCCAATCTATCATGTAGAGCGACTTGATCAGGTTAAGATAGTTCCTCACATAACATAATTACTTTCATAGCAACGATGCTAATATCGGCTTTTCATGAGAGGAGCTCGTCAAAAAGAAACAGATGATAATATATGCTATAAAGGAGTAGCTTCAGAACAAGTACAAGTTATTGCTTGCATTATGAACATAAAGAAATGAGAGGCCAAATCAAAATAAATTCCTCTGCTTTCATATGTTGGCAGGTTAATCTCTCCCTCAAAAAAATAAAATGAGAAAGAAAACACTCTCAAATACTTCTCTCCCATAAGAAAATAAAATAAGAAAGAAAACACTCTCAATGTTATTCCTTCCTATTTTTAATATATGATATACTTAATTTAAAATTAGTACGGTTTAATATTAGATAAAAAAATGTATTTGTTACATCATAGTAAAAGTGATTTTCTTTTGAATTCGACTTTTATAAATTTAATATTAGGTAAAAGTATGTTATGTGATTTAGTGCGGTTGTTGGTAGAAACTGGTCTTTTTAAATGATTTACGGTATATCAGGTAAGTATGTGATAGGACTTATGTGAACATGTTTTTGCAACGCCAACCCAAACAGACCCTTATGTTTATATTAGCGGCAGCTTAAGTGACTTTTCTGAAACAGAAACTTGTGGAGATAATTATTTTAAAAAGTAAGTTTAGATAAAAAAAACATAACATGAAATTTATATATTACATATACATTATATGTGTATATATTATGATATTATAAGAGAAAATTTTACATTTAAATTATTAAAAAATAAAAAAAGTTAACTTGAAAAATTTGTCAATGCTAAAATCACACTTATCTAGTACTTATACTTGATTTGTAAATTTCCAGTTTTTTAAATTGAAAAGTGTAAAAATCATTAAATTATTGGGATTTATTGATAATTTTTCAGTTAACTAATTATAGTTCATTTCAACTTCATATTGGGTACAGGTAAACCACAGGAGGAGTGTGGCAAAAGAATGGAGTTCGTTCCCAACCAATAATTGGAAAATAACCAAAGTTGCTTCCCAACCACATTTAAACCAAAACCTTCAAACTTGAAATTGAAAACCGTACTATAAGTTGAATAAAGGATTGAGTGGTAAAAATGGTGACAAAATATGCATCCTTTTTATAAAAATAAGGGTAAATTAATAAAATAACATTATACAGGGAAGTTATTAATGTTCGTGCCCGTTTTGGATGGCATTTAGGTTTAGGGTGAGTTTTTTTTAAAAAAAAAATCAAGGTGGCTTTTGATGTTTTAAAAATGAGGATGTTTGGATTGGTGTTTTCGCTCTAGAAAGTGCAAGCCAAGGCTGTTCTTGACCAACGCTTTATAGAATAACGCCGATCAAATGATCTTATTTTTCAAAAAATAATCGGTCTATATTTTAGATATATTTATGTATTATAATGAGAACTGATATAGACTGTTTATATGTCAAGAAGTAATATATCTAAAATGTAATATAATCCCTCTCTTTCAATTGTAAAACATTATATATATGTATGTAGCATTACACTCACTCATCAACAAAAGCTAATACCTGAAGAGTGAGTGAGATAAACCAATTCTTCCTAGTGCTTTTTGTGATAAGAGAAACATTTATATCAAGGTCAATCTTCCCCTTATCCTTCCTCATTGTTGTGGTTTTGATATATCATCCTTTTCGTTTTTTTTTGTATTTTTAGATGAATTCTAAGCTTACAAGGAGGGCTAGGGTGATGAATATATCCAATTTTAGGTCACCTCATACATCATCTTCTGATGGAAGTGTTTTATGGCAAGAAAACCATACAAGAGCTTTCCTCAAAGTTATACACAATCACCTCCAGGCAAATAGCATGGTTTGGACTCCTCTTAATAACAACAGAATTGCTGAGAAGATCAACGAAATGTGTAACTCAGCATTTACTACGAATCACGTATATAATAAGATGATGTCGATGAGAAATGTTTTCAAAATTCATGTAAGTTAATTTAAATTAATATGTAATTTAAGCTTCTTCTTTTTTTGTAGTTGAATAGGTTCTTAGGGATTAGTTGTTAAGGATAACTTTTAGTTTCGTAAATTTTAATTATCGAACAAATCATATTTGTTCTATAAATCTAAATATGATTTCTCTGCTTTTGTACTTTTAAGACTACAAAAAAATTTTTATAAATCATATTTGCAGTCTTAAAAGTACAAAAGCAGAGAAATCATATTTGAGAAATTTATAGAACAAATATGATTTGTTCGATAATTAAAATTTACGAAACTAAAAGTTATACTTAACAACTAATCCCTAAGAACCTATTCAACTACAAAAAAGCAAAGCTTAAATTACATATTAATTTAAATTAACTTACATGAATTTTAAAAACATTTCTCATCAACAGCATCTTATCACGTACGTGCTTCATAGTAAATGCTGAGTTACACATTTCATTGATCTCCTCAACAATTTTGTTGTTATTAAGAGGAGTCCAGACCATGCTATTTGCTTGGAGGTGATTGTGTATGAGCTTGAGGAAAGCTCTTGTATTATTTTCTTGCCATAAAACACTTCCATCAGAAGATGATGTATGAGATGACCCAAAATTGGACATATTCCTCACCTTAGCCCTCCTCGTAAGCCTAGAATTCATCTAAAAATACAAAAAAACGATTAGGATGATATATCAAACCACAACAATGAAGAAGGATAAGGGGAAGACTGACCTTGATATAGATGTTTCTCTTATCACAAAGCACCAGGAAGAATTGGCTTATCTCACTCTTCACTCTTCAGGTATTAGCTTTTGTTGATGAATGAGTATAACGCTACATACATATATATAATATTTTACAATTGAAAGAGAGGGATTATATTACAATTTAGATATATTACTTCTTGACATATAAACAGTCTACATTAGTTCTCATTACAATACATAAATACATCTAAAATATAGACCGATTATTTTTTAAAAAATAAGATCATTTGACCGGCGTTATTCTATAAAGCGTTGGTCAAGAACAGCCTTGGCTTGCACTTTCTAGAGCGAAAACATCAATCCAAACACCCCAATTATTAAAAAATCAGAAACCACCATGATTTTTTTTTTTTTTTTGAAAAAAACCCACCCTAAACCTAAATGCCATCCAAAACAGGCATGAACATTAACAACTTCCCTATACAATGTCATTTTATTAATTTACCCTTATTTATATAAAAATGATGCATATTTTGTCACAACTTTCACCACCCAATCCTTCATTCAACTTATAATACGGTTTTCAATTTTAACAATTCAAAATAAGGACTAGAGGTTTAATTAGGGATTTCTAAATATTGTTAAAAGATCATAATGTCTCTCTCTTGGTTAAAAGAAAAATTAAAGGCCATTAAAAAGGACAAAAAGGGATTTCTAAATTAAGCATCACGTAACATAAATTAATTAATAATTATTCAATATAATCCGTATGTATGCATTTGTTATTTTAACTTCATACGTCTAACATATTTTCTTTAAAAAAAAAATCATTTATTTATATATTTATATCTAATATAAATGATATACTTAAATCATTTGTGCAACATAGAAAAATGAGGGAATCTATGGAAAATCGTCTGAAAATTGGAAAATAACAAATCAGTCATTTTCTTAAAAAAAAAGTTGCAAATTCCTTATCACACTTCGACATTTCCTAATCAACTCTTGGTTAAAAAAAACTCATTTATCATTTCTCAAATTTCAAGTTTTATTTTCAGGGATTCTCCCTAGAAAAATTTCCTTTAAATATATTAAAATTTGAGGATTTCACTTAGTATAGCTTCTTTAGTTTAACCAAACTTAATTATTGTTTTCTTTGCATAAAGTGATTCAACAATTAAATCATTTGTTTTTTTTTTTTTTGTAAACTTAAATAGAAGCTTTGGTGCTTCCTTATTAATAAGCGCCAAAGCTTCCTTTTTTTTTTTTTTAAATAATTTGTATAGGATATAGAGAAAATCTCATATAAAACTACTTAAAATAGAAAAATTTTACATTAAGTTGATAAATTCAACAAACTCTTAATTGAGTCATTAACTCAATTAAGGATTTCAAAATGTGCGTAAAATGACTTTAATGGCCTCTCCTCTCTCCCCTCTTAAAAGAATTTTATTACTCTATGACTTTTCTGTCATATGTATCAACATTAATATATAATAAAATAAAATATGATTTGCTAAATCAATAAATGATTTTTTAAACTGAGGTTTTTTCAAAAAAATGACGTTATTTTTATCAAGTGAAACAAAAAAAAAATAAAAAACAAAGAAAGCATGGCACATACCAATTAACCAATTTCAATTTCCAAAAACAAAATTGATATAAAAGTCATTTTTACAAATTGAAATAATAGTCATTTTTACCAATGTTTTCCTAAACAAACTCTGAATAATTTTTCTAAACATATAAATGTGAATTTTTTAAAAAACATTTAGTTAAAATTTCAACGTTTTAACTTTTCCATTCTTTAATATATAATTTATTAATATTAAAAAATTGTTTCAAATAAGAGGCGTGTAAATTTGATGAACTTCTAATATACTAGTTAAAAAGATATCAACTACACTTTAAATTTCATAAAATGCTATACATATTGAAATATAGAGCTTAAAAAAAATTATATAAGAAACAGATATTGTAAAATATATACTTAATACATTTATTAATTTTATTTTTATAATGGCATATATTATACTTGTTTTGAAAAAATGTGTTCATGTTAATAAAATGAATTCATTTTTATAAAAAAATATTGTATGTCTTTGTTCTTAAGATGATAGTTATTGTACTTTTTTTTTTTTTTTTGCCAAAAGGTTAGTGTTAATATATTTACACTATAAGGTTATTGTTAATATATTTACACTATAGGTGAATCATTTTTTTATTAAACATTAATGTTGATATATATATATATATATTGAAAAAATAAGTTATAAAGTAATCAACCTCTTTAAATAATTGTTAGGAGAGGGCATTCAAGTCATTTTACTCACATTTTGAAATCTCAAATTGGGTTAATGACATAATTAAGGATTTATTGAATTTGTCAACCTGGTTTAAATTTTTTTTATTTTAAGCAACTTTATATGAGATTTTTTTCCAAGATGTCCCTTAATTTGGCCGCTTCATTTTTT
This sequence comes from Inga oerstediana, assembly GCA_963210345.1. Classification (NCBI taxonomy): domain Eukaryota; kingdom Viridiplantae; phylum Streptophyta; class Magnoliopsida; order Fabales; family Fabaceae; genus Inga; species Inga oerstediana. Next base: position 71,782,120 of record OY723401.1, read on the forward strand.
TTTTTTTTTTTAAAACTGCCAAACCTTCCTATGTGTTTTTTTTAATTTTATTTTCCCTATAGGATATATCCCTTGATTGTACTTGGACTCATTAAATAAATAAGTAAAAGAATACTCTATCTAATATGTCAGTCAAATTTTCAATTTGCTCCACATTCCCCTTCAGACTCAAATTAGACTTCAAATGTAAAAAATTTAAATAATATAATATATAATATTTTATTTAAAAATAAAGTACAATTGAATACGTTCATACGTCTTGACTTTTTTCTCTCCTTCCTCTTTCTTTTTACTCTTAACCCTAATCTCTCTCCTCTTGTCCTTTCTCTCCCTGCTCAACTCGGAATTGGCTTTGGTCCTTTGCCCTAAAAGAAAAGGAGGTTCTTTTCTCTCTTATGGGCCGTTGGATCAAGATCTCAACAATCCAGATTTAATATATTGTTAAATTATTATTAATATATTAAATCTGGACCGTTGAGATCTTGATCCAACGGCCCATAAGAGAGAAAAGGACCTCCTTTTCTTTTGGGGCAAAGGAGAGAAGCTGGGTCCGCTCAACTCGTCTCCATCACATCATATGTATAGATTGTTTAGGGGAAACAGATATATTGTTTCTTAAGAGCAAGGTATTAAAATTCGGACTGGGTATTGAACCAGTCGAGGTATTGGATTAAAGGTCAGTAGGTCAGATCGGGACTAAACCGGAGCTAAATCGGGACCAAACCAGTGAGAAATTGAAGATTTTAGGCTTATAATATGAAATTCTAAAGGAAAAATATAAAAAAAAATTAAAATTGGAACCCACCGACCGATTCATTGGTTTCCGGGCCGAACCGGCCGATCCGGTCCGGGTTCCTGAACCTGGTTTAAGAGTGTTTTCTTTAATTTTTGCTTTTGCTTTAATTTTTCTTCTTGGAAGATTTAAGTTTTATCATCATGCAAAAGGTAAAAAATGCAAGTCGGACTGGGCAATGGACCGGTCACGGCATAGGTTCAAGGGTTAATGAGTCACCGGGATCTAACCAGTAGTCGGACCGGCCATATTAAAATATTACAATTTTTTAGTGACAATATATATAAAAATTGACAATTAGCCAAGAAGGGAGTGGTGAAATTACCAAGGATGAGGCATTAGGCATAGCCTGAACAACTGTTAGCACCTTGCCAGCCAACTTCAAACCATTTAATCAGCACAAGCCTTTAGAGTAACAGAGTGGCCTGCGTACTGATGACCATATAAAAGGACCAGGTAAGGGAAAATAACACAGGAGAACAAGAACAAAACCGAATCTAGCCTTCATAAGCACGGATTACGAAGGAATAAGAAGGATGCCAATTGCACTGTCAATGCAACTCATGCCCTAGGAAATTCATCTTCTAAGGACACAACTTGCATGAAAACAAGGGTTAAGGTGGATCCAGTACCCTAAAGTATTTTTCCTAATGCATCTAGCGCTTTAAGTATTTTGAGGTGCACCTGGCACCTTAAAGTACTTGTTCAACTACATTAATTACCCTCAAGTACTTTCTTGTGTAATTTTACACTAAACATTATAGGTAATTTAGACTACCGCATACAACTGAAATAATTACACTAAACCTTATAGGTAATTTAGGGTACCGTGTACAACTAAAAAAATACTTCAGAGTGTTGGATATACCAAAAAAATAATTTAAGGTATTTGACGCACTTGAAAAAATACTTTATGGTGCTAAGTACACCTGAAAAAAAATACCTCACAGTGCTGGTTGTACCATAAAATACTTTAGAATACAAAATGCACTTGAAAATATACTTTAGGTTGCTAGATGTACCTTAACCCTGAAACAAACCTAACCTACATCAGCTTTGGGAATTGATTTTTTTAATTAAGGATTAACAAGGAAAAGTACCAACGTTATCATGCATAAGCCCTCCACACATAGATTGGAGCACATCAAGGCCAAATGGGTCAATCCCTGTCACTTCTGGCCACATTAATGGTGGTGACCACCCCAGGCCACAGACAGAATTGCAGTGTTTCCCATTATACCAAACATATGATGAGAAGGGGAAAAACATTCCTTACCTCTAGGAAAGCATAATGTTCGTCAGTGTCTTCGGCCCCAAAATGATAAGCTTTCAAAGATCCAAATGCACCAGCAATTTCCATAAGCTGGAGAGAAGTTTTATGAATATGAAAGGTTAAATTCATGATAAACGTGGATTTGGTTGCTAGAGCCCAGAGGGAGTATAAACAATCATACAGAAAGAAACCTAACGATCAATGAAGAGTAAACTTTGCTCAAAATAGAACCCCTAAAAACAAACCATCTCGGAAGAATGATGCCTTGAAATTCCGCCAATGAAGATCTGTACCAACATTAGAAGATTAAATAATTAGATACACATTATAACTATAATTTACAAAGGTGGTTGATTTAGACCAAGTAACAGAAAAGAAAAAAAAATTAAGAATGAGAAATGCGTTGAATGGCAGAAACTAGAATCATGAATTTATTTGCTCTTGGTTGAGACAGAAAAAGCCCATTAAGGGTTTGATGTGTGCTTCTGGTAACCAGACCCATTTATTTAATTTTCCTAACTATTTCTCTCTTTTTCAGTAAAAAACAAACTGCCCGGATTTTGTGTCACTCAGACAGCCTCAGCAATATGACCTCCTCCTACCGAGAACAATGTTGTCAATGGCAGAATGACATGGCAATTCACAGGCTCCCCCTATGAAATTCCCAAGGCACGGCAGCCTCAATATTGCTGCCACAATAACCACGGCAGCCATCAACTTGGTAGGCACCATATTGAAAATTGTAAGAGAGAAGATTACTGACATCAGTCCCCAAGCTTTTCATAGCCCCAGCCAATGAGCTTCTTATTTTAGGGAAGGGACCATCAGTAGTGTCAGCAATAAGTAAAGCAATGAAAGTGAAGAAAAAGACACCGATTTGCACTCTTGCTGTTTGGAGCATGAGAGTTGAATGAAGTATCCACAGGATTTTTATAATAATAAACCTAGCAGAAACCCCTCTTCAATTTACTAGAAAGCTCCTTTAATCTCTAATCCTTTTATCTTTCTTTATTATTATTATTCGAATTTTAAGCAAAACCTCTCCCTATGTCATTCATCTCTGGATGACATTGATGATAGCACTTCAAAACCTTCAGATAAAGAGAGTGAGTAATTCAACCAAGGATAAAAGACTACTTTGTAGAAGAGAAACCTGTAGTTTAATCACAGAAAGTTAAAGATCATACAGCATGCAATCCATGAATTGCGGGACTAAAAGTAGCTGGCGTTTAAACTCAATTCCAAAAGATCCAAGAATATAAACCTGGTCAAATATTTACACTTAATTCTATCACATAGCTTATCCGGTGAATCAATTACAATATCACTAATCGTACTTGTAACATCATCATCAATAGATCTCTCTAAGTCACCAGTCTGCATGAAAATAGTAACTGTCTGAAAACCTGCTACATGGATGATAACCAGAATATAACTCAGAATTGACAAACTTGTAAAAGGTATTAGTTGTACCAACAACAACTTTGACTTGGAGAATACTTCAACATTAAAGTAACTTACAAACAAAGCCAGCAACCAAGCAACAAAGAATTCATCAAAATAATAGTAATTGTTTATAACAAAAAATTAGGAACTATTTCAGAGCTCGGCAAATGACTTCTCAAATAGGCAATTTGACAGATAGACTCAAATGAATAAATAGCTTCGCATAAATTCAGAACATGTCTAATAAGTTGAAGGTTTTTAAATTCGGACCGGACCGGCGGGTTTGACTCGGAAACAGATGAATCGGGCACCAAACCGGTCCAGGCAAGCCACCAGACCGGATTACACTTGGCTCGGGGCTGACTCGTCCGACTCGGGTGTGACTCGGACGAGTCGCCGAGTTGATTTTTTTACCTAAGATCGACACCGCCTCTCGGTTTTACTGGGAAAAAAGAAGGATAACTTGACGATGATGGAGATAGAAGAGAGAAGTAAGAGAACACTGAATCGATGATGATAGAAGAAGAAAACGTGAAGGAAATAGAAGAGACCGAGTAGATTTGCAGAAAACAAAGTGGACGAAGAAACTTGAAAGGAAAAAAAGGTGTGAAGGTAGTCACCGAGTGGAGACGAATCGAAGACTCAAACTGGAATAAGAACAAGCGGGAGGCCGGTGGCGGCCGCTGTTCATGTTGATGAAGGACGAGATCAAGGGATTGACGCTGCTCATGCCGGTGAAGTTGTTGCTGGGGAGCGAAGAGAGAGATGCTTGAAGAAAAGCAAACCAAATTGCATATGAAAAGACATGAAGGGAGAAAAGCTTGAAGAAAAGCAAAGAAAAGACATGACGTATTTTTTTTTTGACCTGAAAAGACATGACGTGTTTACTTCTTGTGACTTGGGAGACTTGATACTCCATTATTTTTCAGTTTTCAATTTTGCAATCGTTGGCGGTGAGTGACTTGCTAATGATTCGATTATTTTCTATTGATGTCTTATTGATGTCTGGATGGAGGTTGGTGCAAGTGGTAGAGAGGTAACATTATTTGTGGATATTCTGTTTGTGGAATGTGTGGTAGATAGGTAATTGAATATCAGGTTTCTGGGCTGGATTAGTATGAGTATATTTGTTTGCGCTATTCATACTAGGTTCATCGTGTGCCTGTTCAGTGTGTGGATTTACACTGTTCATTATAGGTTTAGATATGGGCCTGTTCAGTGTAATTGGCAATACTGCTCATTCTCAGCCTAGAGTTGGGTTTCCTTTTCCAATTGTTTATTTGATTGTCCATTCTCTGATGAAAGGTTGATTGTTGTTATCGTTGAGTACTTCATGTCAAGGAATTTGGTTAGGAACCTCTCTTACAGGTGCGTTCCCAAGAAAGAAGGCTTGGTAATCGGGAGGATTACTAAAGCTTCATTGGAAGAGTCTTGCCATTATGTTTGAGCATTTCGACCTTCGTTCCAGTTGCAGGCTTATCATACGAAAGGAGTGGATGAAGCCTCAACACTAGTATTACAGTTTGGTGATATTGAAGAATATGTCTATAGTTGTTTCTTTAGTTTATTAGCTAGGTTTTGGGACTCCTTTTATCAATTGGTGCGTTTGCTTAATGTAATTTGTTTACTTTCTCATTTAGTGTACTTGTTAGCTGTGACTTATGTGACATTGTAACTTTGTTGAACTTAATACTATTAGTTTGTTGCTGGCAAAAAAAAAAAAAAAAAGCTGTCTATCATTCTCCTATATAGTTAATTATAAAGTATAAATGTGTAATAAATAATGCACTATAAAAAAGAGGAGGGAACGGTCAGATTTTATTTTTCACCTCCATTATGTGCGTGTAAATATATTATTGTTATTCTTTAATAAAATAATTTTAAAAAGTAACTTTATTAAAATCAAGCTAGGAAGAATATTTAGTAATTATGTAATAAATGGAGGTAGACTAATACTATGACGGGAATGTGTTTAAAAAAAATTATTTAGATGTTGGATAACTATATAATTATTTTGTTTGTAATTTAAGGTACTAAATTGATATTTAGTATTTGTATGGTACGATGAGAATTTAAATTATTTTAAGTTTTTTATTCTTTATCGGTTTGATTCCGATCTGACCCACTAACCCTTAACCCAATGTCTCGACCTATTCAGAGGCCAGTCCGAATTTCAAAACCTTATCAACAATGTTGATATGTACATACACACACATAACTTCTAGATCAAGAGCTTGTATTCTGCAAATATGGAATGGAATGAAACACTTGTGCTTGGTATGGCTCATGATATAATAGGAGAGTACCTTTTCAATAGTTTGTTTGGTTGGAAAAAAATAATGAAGAAATGAAAACATATAGTCATCTATCTATATAACATATAATACTAATCCACCAAAACACTGTTCATAAGAAATCAACCGTTGCGATTTCTTCTTTCAAAGGAAAACACTGTTCACAACATATCAATGGCTCAGATCATACCGTCATCCCTATCACCCTGACATCACGTGAATTTGAATTCCAAATTGTTGTATCAGTCATTACCCAATTCTGTTCACAAAAACACTGTTTACAAGCTGATCTCCACATTTCTTGAGTTACGTGTAAGTTGTGTTTCAACACGAAAGTGACGCCTCCCTTAGCTGTCCTTCCTGCTACTTCGTCACATGCACCGAATTATTTTGAAAGGAGAATTTGAAATTTGAATTTGAAGTTGCAAACTCATCCCCAAAATCATTTTTATTTACCACTATATAACCCATGATTGTTAATCCCAAATTTTTATCGGTGGGTTGATGTTTCTTTCCTCCACAGACCAACCATAGTCGGACCGACCTCCCTCTCCTCTTCAGGTGCGTTGCAACCAAAGTTGTTTTGATGAGATGCAAATGTTGTTTCATTCCTTCCTCTCTTTTTCATCTTACCGTCTACTTCGTCTCTTTCACTCCCATGTTCACTAAGGCAAATCCTGAAGTTCTGTATGGAAAAGGTGGTCGCCGGAAACAGGGCAAGTCTTGACGAAAAGAGATGGGACTCGCCAGAGATGGGGTCGGCAAAAATTTTAGAACCTCGCCGGAAAAAAAAGATGTGGTGTTGAGTCTCCATCCTCTTCAAACTCTCGCCCCTGTGGTGGTTGGTGTAGCCAGAGGAGGTGCTTGAAGATGAGAGTGGGAGTGACGATGAAGGTCATCGGAAATGGGGGTCGGAAAGTTTACCTTAATGGCTAGAACTGTATCTCCCATGGCGAGTGGTGGTCACAATGGTGGTGGTTTTGGATGGTCCCTATCAAACTCGTGGCACTGTCATTTCCAGCTCTTGAGTGTCTCTGGTCGCCTCCTTTGTTTCAGCTTCAAACCATAGCTATCTCTGGCGACGATGGCGGCAGTAAGATGTTGAGAACGGAGGGGGTTGTTGATGGAGGTTGGATGAAGCTTTGTGGAGAAGAGAATACCGCCGACGCCATGGGAATCTCCTTCACCAATCAAGAGAATAGTTATGACGGTAATATTAATGCTGGAGGAGGAAGGTTTTTGTTTCCTTCTGGAGATGTGAAGCAGACTAACTTTTTTATGCCTTCCCAATTATATATATATATATTGCTATTAATTATGTTTCATAATATTTAGGTATCCAATATCAAAAGAGTGAAATGAAATATATAGTGTTACCCAGATCTGTTGACTAAAGCATTTGGGGAAAAAATTCAAAGGACGAAAAGTAATTCAACAATTTGTTGATAATATAATATAATATTACCACATAGAAATATATAAAGAAGAAAGTTGATAGGAGGGAGGAATTTTTTTAAAAAAATATAAAGAAGAAAGTTGAGAGGAGGGAGGAGGAATCTATGGGCCCGTTTGGTACGTTGGAATTGATTTTGATGGAAATGGAAATGGATATGGATATGGATATGGAAATGAGGTTTAAAAGTATGTTTGGTATGTCAAGGAAATAAGACATGATTTTTAGGTGAAGAGACCAAAATGCCCTTCTCAAACAAATTTTTTTCCCCAAAAATTTTGAAAAAAAATCTCTCCAGACGCAATTTCCATGAATGAGACTAGCTATATTTCCAAAAAAATCTTTCCAGGCGTCAGTGAAGCTAGGGTGTGGGTCGCAGGCGGTGGCGAAGTCAAGCGTGGGTCTCAGGAGGCGGCGAAGTTCGGGCGTGGGTCTCAGGCGGCGGCGAAGTGGGGCATGGGTCTCAGGAGGCTGCGAAGTCGGGCGTGGGTCGCAGGCGGCGGCGAAGTTCCGGCGTGGGTCGCAAGCGGCGGCGAAGTTCCGGCGTGGGTCAAAGGCATTGATGAAGCTCGCGCATGGGTCACAGGCGTTGATGTTCAGAAGCTCGATGGAGGTGGTGAGGGGCAAATATGAAATCTTCATACATGGAATTGCAAATCTTAGGGGTTGAGTGTGGAAATCAATTCTGGGCATTTTGGTGGATATGGAATTGGAAAAAATTCCAATTCCATCATACCAAACAAACTCACATATGGAATTTAGTCACAATTCCATTTCCATCGTACCAAACGGGCTCTATGTGTTCCAAGCACTTGTAGAAAAAAAAAAGGAATTCAGGGAAATGTATCAAAGAAAGATGAAGTACAGGGAATGGCGTTGTTAGTAGTCCAACGAAATTTCATTTTTTTAATCAAATTGTAAATCACATCATAAGGCTCCCCCCTTCCCTGATCAATTCGTCTTTCTTTTCTTTTCTTTTTTTGGTTAGTGAACCAATCATGAAGAGGTTCAGTTCATTCAAATTGAACAAAGAGAGAATCAAGCTATAAGTTTATATTGTTAATTGTATTTGTTTGCTTTCAATAGTTTATATGTACAAAGTGGCCAAAATTGAAACTTTCCTTCATCATTTTGTTTTGTCCGATAGCTTTATTTTTTATTGAAACAAAACATCACTCATTTTTGGCTTTATCCTATTAAATATTTTAATAGGATAAAAAATTTAACATAAAGTTATGTCCTCCACGTGACTCTCTACAAAAATTTTTGGTGATTATTAAGAGAAGAAAAGCATGTTAATTTTATATCTATAAAAGCAAATTTTTAAATAATTATAATCAATTGCTTATATTTAAAAAAATTATACTCGAATAATTAGAATCAATTCACATATATTATAGATATATTTATTTCTCAAATAGAACCTATGAATATATATTCATCTAATGTTATCTTTTTTGTCATACAAATTATTTATACTTCAGTAAATTAAAGAAGCTATTATATTTATGTTTATTTAAATTTGAGTCGTGTTATTTTATGTAATGAATCAAATAAACATCATTTGTTATTAAATTGTATCAAATTATGTGATTGATTAATATGGGTTGAAAACAAGCACAACATTACTTTAATAAAATGCTTCACGCGCAACACTCGGGGAGTGAACGCTAGTATTAATAAATGTTAATAGCTCTCAAGTCGAAAGCCGAGCCATTTACATCATTGTCTCCTAGTGTTACTGTTCATTTGAACAGTAACAGCTTCAATGAACTGTGTCAACTCATGCGTCGAGCTCCGTGCTCTCGTGTTTCTTTGCAGGATTTGAGGCACGATCATCTCCTCTGCATGATCGCTGTAGTCGATGGCATCCTCTCTCTTGGAGTTTTACATTTTAATGGTCATCTTAAGTGCAAGATCTTATGCAATAGACCTCCTTTCCCCTTCGTCAGCCTCTTCAACATCACCTCCCTAACTCGTCCTCTTGCTCGTCCGCAATGAAGCCACACATCCTTTTAGGTACTAAAACTGCTCATATTACTCTTCTACTCTCCACCATTTTATTACTTCTACTTCTATTCTTTTGGTTAATTCACTTGTCAATTGCACCGTGCACGAGTTTTACATGTTTTGTGTGAGTTATTTGCTGTTTTGCATTTTGGGTCATGATTTTCACACGGGTTGTTCTTTGTGTTCCCCTTTACTGCAAGCTTGGGTTTAGGGGCTCTATTTAAGGGCGGCAACAAGAAACCACAACTCTACGGTTTTCATCAAGGGTGATTAAGGTTTGTAAATCCCTACAAGCTTCTACACCGGAAGAAACTAATTCACTGAAATTGCATCCCAAAGAAGGAAAAAGAGTGCGAAAAGATACGACAGCGAAAATAAAAATCTTGCCAACCTGTTTTTAGATATTTTTTATAGATGAACTCGATCATTTGATTAGACAAGGATACAGTGGACATTTGGTTTTCATTGTGGCAGTGGCTTTCCCCTTTTCAAATAAAATTTAAAAAACCAAAAAATAAAAAGTTTGTTGGTTTTAAATATTAATTTTCAAATCTGAGCCTAAAACTTGCAAATTCGTTTCAAACCAAATTGAATAATTAATTCAAAATGTTTGTTAGTTCTATAAAATGAATTTCAAATCAAATGAAATTATAAACAATTTGATATATTCAAATAAAATTTAAAACACTTCTAAAAAAGTTGTTAGTTTTAAATATTGAATTTCAAATCTGAACTTAAGAAATAGCAAATCCGTTTCAAACCTAACTAATTCAAAACGTTTGTTAGTTTTAAATATTGATTTCCAGCATTTTTGCGCAAAGGAAGATTTTAATTTACAATGTGTTTTTATTGTTAATAAAAGCAGCAAACAAGTTAAGATGTGTTTTTAATTTTTAAATTAGTCAAAACTGAAGCTCTATCTTTGATTTTTCCCCCCTTTTTTCATGTGAACATTGCAAGGAGTTATAGTCTCAAGAATGACCTCTAGTTTTAATTGAATGGGAAAATCAGAGGAACAATAACATATCTAAATGATGTTGTCAGTAAGTCTAGGATTGATGTAGGCATGTATACATGAATTCTGAAGCACGTGAAGATCTCTGCAAAAGGTCAAAAGCATAGTTGTCAATGGAATTGATTGGGGCACAGGAGTTCTGAGAACTCTTTTTCAAGGAGATCTCTAGAATCTTTTGTTATTATAGATGATTTAAGTGTAAATAGATCATTTGATTAAATGTGTGTTTGGATTAGTTTTTTTTAATAGTTTTTATGACTTACGAAGTAAGTTCGTGTGAAAAATTTTATCTCGGGTTATGCAAACTATGGTTTGAAATTATGATTTTGGTATTTACCAAGCACACACTAAGACACGACTGAAGGGGATATTTGTTTTCCATCGTGCAAGACATGAAACCAATGAGTTTTTGAGTATAATGTCACGTAGAAGTTGTTTTTTTCCTGTCACTTATTATGTCAAGTAATGCAGGAATGAAACATTGTTAATGGAAAAGCACGTGAACATTAGAATTCGCTCTTCCACTTTAAACGGCCAAAAGGTCATATGTCGGTGGAAGGTTTTGAAATTAAACAAGTCCCTTATTTTTTCACTGGACCACATTTGCACTAAAGATAATAGATAATGCAGGAATGAAACATTGCTTCATGCAGATCATGGTGGTTTTGCTAAGTTAGAGGGTGTGTAAATTTATTCTTCTTTTTTTTTTTTTCAATGTCCTATTGAAAGTTTCAAAATAGTTCCATATGAACAAGCTCCATTGCAAAATTTAATGTTCACCACTTTAGCTTTCATTATAAGATAATATTTATGTTTGGAAATTCATAGTTGTTTTTTTACCTACAATTAAGATAAATTTTAATAACAAACTACATATGGAATTTTAGATATCTATTTGGCATATAACATGTGAACATATTACACTCAGGTTTGTGAACTGAACTGAGCTTGGTTGATGCAAAATTTAATTCTTGGAAAAACAATTATTTTATTTTCTGTCATTTCAAAAAAAAAAAGAAAAGAAAAGAAAGGACAATTAATAAGTCATGTTGATTTTATATCTATAAAAACATACTTTTAAATAATTATAGTCAATTGCTTATGTTTAAAAAAATTATACTCGAATAATTAGAATAAATTTACATATATTGTAAATATATTTATTTATCAAATAGAACCTATGGACATATATCCATCCAATGTTATCTTTGTTGTCATACAAATTGTCTATACTTTAGCAAACTGAAGAAACTATTATATTTGTTTTTATTTAAATTTGAGTCACGTTGTTTTATGTTATGAACCAAATAAGCATCATTTGCTGTTGAAGGTCTACTAGGTTATGTGATGGATTAACATGGGTTAAAAACAAGTGTAACGTTTTAATAAAATGCTCCCCGCACAACGCGCGGGAAAGTAAATACTAGTTGTATTGAAAATCGAATCGGACTAGCCAGCTCAAACTGGAAACCTGTGAACTGTTCTCTAGTCTAGTCTAGTTGAGGTCAGAAAATCGGGATCGACTAAACCAGTCAACCCAGTATGAACCAAGGTGATCTAAGTTGCCCCCTTTTTTCACATTTGTATTCTCCAACCTGATTTTTTTTTTAAAAAAAAAACATTTCCCTGAAATTTGTTTGATTTGCAAGAAGCTTTAAAAGGATTGTTGAATACTTTTAGCATTGGTAGAAGAAAAATCCTTATGTAGTTAATGATATTTTTGTGGGTATTAGGTTCAGAAAGTTATATTGGACTATTGATTTGAAAAAAAAAACTCTTATGTAGTTTTTTGAATGGTATACATAAACATTTAATTTTTTTTTTAATTGACCCCGGGTTGACCCCCCGATCTAAACCACTGACCCTTAACCCAGTACCTCGATCGGTTCAGCATCCGATCCGGTTTTCAGTAATAACATAAATTGCCCATTCAAATAATATATTTTATTCTTTATAAAGATTGCTACTAAAATAGATAAATCAATATCCTATGCAAATAAACAGCATTGTGATTCCCATCTCACATGCCACAAGTAGTTAAAGTCTTGACAACTAACACATCATCTAACTGTAAGAAATATGTTCAAAACACTTAAAAGTTCCAAACATGAATTAAGATGTAGCTATGGTAATTATAAATCATGATAAATTTCCAAGAAATAATTCTGTTTCTGAAATCAATTGAACTAAAGGACGTACATTTCACTACATAATTAAAAGGCATCTTACTGCATGGAAAAATATTGGTTGTCACCACACACAACATAAAAAATGGAAAAAAGAAAAGTAAAGAACCGATTAATCAGATTTCTCTTCACACAGACACTAGTGCAAAAATTACTTTTTAGACCGGGTAAAAATGATTTTTTAGATCTCACTTGGAACCGGTCTAGACACAAGCGGTCTAAAAAACTAGACATTTTTTAGACCGGTTGTCTAAAAAGTCATTTTTTAAACCGGGTCCCAAATATGAGATATAAAAAAGTGTTACTTTTTAGACCTCATGTAATTAGAACCGGTCTAAAAAACCACCGCCTTATTTCCAAAACAAAGCAAATAAGAAGTGTTACTTTTTAAAAAGTCACTTTTTAAACCAGGTCCCAAATATGAGATCTAAAAAAGTGTTACTTTTTAGACCTCATGTGATTAGAACCGGTTTAAAAAGCACAGCCTTATTTCCAAAATAAAGCAAATAAAACAACAAAAAATTCATTGAGAAAGTAAGCACATCTCAGCCTTCGAAAGAAATAAATAACGGCATACACTATATATATATATATATATAATAAGATCTTGGTCAAAATGTTATAATCATTTGAGACTAGACTAATGGGCCAACAATATTCATTAACCTTGATAGATCAACTATAAAACCATACAAATGAAGACACAATTCAGAACCTACTAGGACCTGGAACTCCAATTGGATTCATACTCTAAATAGTTGTTCTTTTCTTCCTCCTCAAAACCAGCCGACCAAAAATTCCGTAAGCACGAAAGAATCCAGGCGTTCAAGGGAAGCTGCAAAAGCATACATGAACTTTGTTCACACTTCCACAGGAAAAGAAATTAATCAAATGATTCAGAGCGCAAGAAATTATACCACACTCAGCCCCAAATCACATTAAGAAAAGAAAAATAAAATCCAGAAAAAATCTGTAGTGACCTTTCATCTTTCTAAATAGTGGCACCAGTCTAATTTATAACGGGAAATAATTATGACTGCAAACGAAAAAAACGAGATATACTCAACATAACACCCATGTGATTTGTATTCCTATCTTCATCACACACGCGTGCATGCACAGCCCCAAACGAAGATATAAAGGGAAAAAAGCTGCTTGATTATATTCCCGTCTTCATCACACACGTGCATGCTATAGCATCCCTCTTTTCTCTGAATAATAAACATTAATTAAGTGAAACTTGCAAGCTTGGTCATCTCCAGTATTGTTCCTGCACTCCAATACAACACGAAATTCTTGAGATTTCTTTAATCTTTACCAAAGTTTAGCTGACATGACATAGTTCAGAAAATACACTAGCAAAAGCAGCATTTAGGGAAGCTGTTCACTGAGTTGGATAAACACCAGAGTGTCTTAAAGAACCAAGTAAATAATCTGCAATATGAAGTGATGCTATAGAGTATCAAAATAATAAGTAACTTGGGCTTCAAATGTCGGGGCCTCCACCTTCCTTTTTATTGGACTTTGAGAGAAAATGTTCTAGAGTACGGGAAAGACTGCATGTTGCCCAAATGCTTTACTTCTTCATGGCTACAGCCTAAAACCTAATGAAACTGCATATGTTGATTTACTTCTGCATATAACAACAAATTTGAGCTCAAGCAATCTGAATTGGAACCCTTGGTATCCCTCAACTTACTTGACCATTGAGATTTTGAAGCATTATAATCAAATATCCATTGTAACTATTGACAATCTATTTGTTGAAGTAATTATTCTACCTTCTAGAATTTCACAGAATTCAAAATCTGAACATGAAAAAAGATTAGCAGGATATGGTTCAAGTCAAAATATGAATTTTCCTCCAAAATATGTTCATCTCATTATATACTACTTTTACTCCTTTTGATTTTGAACCAGTTAGACTAGAACACAAACACTTCACTCTTCATTTAGTTTTGAAGAAACTGGGATAGATCAAGCCATAGAGTAATCACTCTACCAAAGTAAACAGCAAACATACACACTACACATAATGTTACCATTACTACGTCATCAAATCAATGTCAATCTTGTTTGCAAATTTCCAGTACACTATCGGGACAAATGGTAATCCCTACAAAACAGAATAAAATTTACTAAAGAAGCTGTGAGACTAACAAAGCCCTAACTGCTTCCCTGATTAGTGGAACTATATTATAACCGAAGAGGATGAAATAATGATCTTTAACATTCGCTTTTGAGAAAGAAAAAATACACCCCAAACAAAACTCATATTACGATTTCAACTAACAATAATGACAGCATATAAAAGAGATTGCGAAAGCGGGAGACACACATGTATCTATTACCGCTTTACTTGAGATCCAGGACTCGGGAAGCTCTGATAATGAATGCCACGAAGGAAAAACAATAAATTTAAAGAAATAGCAACATAGAAATGTCATCCAGAGAAGTATCTGGCAGCACCAGTGATCTTACAGCACCAATTAAATTAAACAAGGGTTACAATGGCGAGGGAAGAGTAAGAAAATGGTTTGAGGTACCTGTTGAACGAAGCCCTTTTTTATAGTTTTCTAACATCTACAATACACTGCATTTTGGCTTCCAGGTGGAGGAGCGAGGCGCAGGGGAGGAGGAGCAGAGTTAGAGGTACAGTAGACGAGCGAGCCGTGGCGAAAGTAAGAGCTAGCTGAGGTACTCGTTTGGAGTTTGGAAGAGTTTATTTTTAGGCAATAAGTGCTTATAATTCGTGATTCACGGTATACGAAGTAAGTATGTGAGAGGAGTTTTTTCTCGGTTTGCGTAATAAAAACTTATTTCTCAAATTTAAACTCTTCCAAACATACCTGAAGTCGCGGAGATGAAGAAGAGGTTGTACTAAAGATTCTAAAAAGTAATATATATTTTATTTTTAAATTTTTTTAATACAGACAAATATATTTTAGACCTATGGATAATCGATCTAAAAGTTATATTATATATATGAATTTTTAATTATTGTTCTATTAATCAGATCTAAACAATATCTTTTAGATCTTATTTTAGTGAAACCGATCTTAGAAGTTCATGATATTTATGAAAATGCCACCGGTCACATTTTTTAAACCTGATTTCTAGTCAACCGGTCTAATAGAAGTTCATGATATTTACGAAAAAGCCACTGATCATATTTTTTTAGATTTTATTCTCTATAACCGATATAAATAAGACAGTCTAAAAAACCTATTTTATACTAGTAAGAAATCCAACAAACACATAAATTTCCTCACAGAGAATGTTAGGAAACAGCAACATACAGAAGGTCAAGTATTCCACCAGTTGTCATTGTAATGTTTTGTCGTAGTTCCAAGTATACAATCATCATTTCCAGCACTGTGATGTAACATGGAAGTCTGGAATAATTTGTCATCTTCAAAGAGCAGCAGTTTTGACTAATAAATTTGGATCATTTTTAAACTAGTTCAAGTGTTTTGGGTTTGTGGTTGACTCTACGCAAACAAATAAATAAATTATATTTATTGCAACTAGGAAGATTGGTGAATATGAATTTCATTGCTCATCTACATGGCACCAGAGCCTGAAGATTCTAACCTAGAACCTTTGTCTCAATCCGATTCTAGTTCAGCGTATGCTAATAAAAGCTCGAATGAAGTTTTATTGTGATATCATTCTATTCAGCACATACTTTATAAGCTCATGCCATGCAACTGAAAGAACAGAATTCAAGTAGATGTGTGAACATAACTCCAAAATCAGCATGGCTTCTTTTTCACAAGAGTTGTTTGTGTTATGTTGAGAGATATGTAGCCATAAACTTTCAAAAGAATATGAAGTACTAAGCTATGAACTTAATGGATCAACCTCATCCAATTAATAATATTACGAGATAAGTTGTCAGCATGCACTAAACTTAGACAAGAGGAAGAAGGACCACAGTGGCAAATGGAAAGCACTAAAGCAGACACACCAACAAAGGCAAAAGAAACATTGAGTTTATATCTCATATCACTTACGTGCTTAAGTTGATATAACAAACAAATCATGAGATCATAAATGGCACCATCAGAGCAGCAGAAAACGATCCATATTACACCATGGGTCTGTACTAGTTGGGGTAACGGGAAGGATGATAAAAGATTTCATACCTAAATTTAATTGTTTATTTCTTTTTAATAATAAGTAGATGACATGGTGTAGTTTTTAGATTATCTGAATGGGCAAAGTATGGAAGATAGAAGATCTGGTTTGTAAGAAATTTTTTGGGAAAATTCCATTTAGATCTCCGGTAAGAGAAAATATGATAAAATGATTTCTTAAAATCTCAAAATTGTATTTAAGTCATATGAGACTTTTTTGCAATAAAATTCCAATTTTACTGACAAGTTAATGAGCGTTCATTGACAAATCTATAAACGTGGATTGACAAGTCTATGGGTGTCTGTTGGCAAGTCAATGGGCATTTGACATTATTGGAAAAAATTGCCATGAGATTTAAATGTAATTTTAAGATTTTAAGGGACTAATTAATCATGTTTTCTCTTGCTCAAGACCTAAATGCAATTTTCCCAATTTTTTTTTTTAGAAAAAGGTGAATTTATATTAAAGAAAACGATCCATATTACAAATATAAAATGCTATATATATATATATATATATATTTGGTCCAAGAAAGTTTAGATGAGTTGAATCTTGAGACTTACTAGAGTTAGAGCATGCCTCCGGACTCAAAGAGCTTTTACAAATCATGCACTAATAAGATTCTCACATTAGTAAGATTTGAACCTACAACCTTATGATTATAAATTAAATCCCTTACAAACAAACTCGATTATCCTTTGTTAGTAACATAAAATGCTAGATTGGCAAAGAATTAAAGGGACATGGGTGTCAATCACTAAATGAGAATAAAAGAGTCTATATTCCTAGCTGCTCCCCTGAGTTCGATAAGGCCACGATGCTGAACCACTGGGCAACAAAAAAAAACTCTAATTAACCCTTTCATTTTCATATTAGATTTTTTTTTATATAGGGCGCCAAAACAACTAGTTACTAAAAGGTGGCACTACAGAATGCATATCATTCCGTAGGATAGAAGCTAAATCGGGAAATACACTACTAAAAGGATGAAAACTGGGCATGCAAGACAAAGCCCACTTCGCTAGGAAGTCAGCAACCATGTTGGCATTGCGAGATACCTGACTCACCTTAATGACCCAGTCACGATCAAGGCATCTTCGTATTTCTTCTATCACCGTGAACTCCTTATGCTGGGAGTAGCTACTGCTGGTAGTAATAAGTTCCACAACTTCAGCCGAGTCAGACTCTAAGACCATTCTTCGTGCAGACTCTAAGACCATTCTTCGTGCACCACGTTCCCAAGCATATTTCAGCCCTAAAAGGCATGCCCAAAGCTCTGCTGATACAGAGTCGCCATGGTTGAGGCCCTGCAAAAAGCCCCCCAAGCATGTACTATCAGAGGTCCGCAATGCACCCCCGCAAGCTGCAACTCCTGTAGACTCAGAAAGGCCCCATCCACATTCAACTTGCACCAACAAGGATCTGGGGGTTGCCAATAGCGTGATAGAACCATCGTGGATGAGTTGTGGGCTCAGGTTCCCTTTAGTTTGCCGCTAGCATCCTGTAAAGAATTAAGGATAGCCATAGCTTGAGCAAAAATAACATCATTCTGTGTGATTTGCTGTTCAAATATCCTCATGTTTCGGCATCTCCAAATTAACCAGCATGAGATTGCAAAAAACTACAGCCAATAAAGATGGTACCCTGGGTCAGAGAAGGATATATTCTTCGCCACCCAGTCCTTGCCATCTAATCGAAAAAACTGTCTCTCAAACTTGGCAAGTACAACTTGGGACCAATACCTGCGAGCTTCATCGCAGTCACGAAGTACATGCGCACAATTCTCCACTTTGTCAACACATAAGTCACAACACTCATTTGTCGTTAAATTGCGTTTCATCCGGGCCTCATTGGTCAATAGTCTGTTGTGGTATAACAGCCACATAAATGACTTACACCTATAGAGCACCAATAATTTCCAGATTTTACTCCACGTTCTATCGCTATTACTTCCACCACCTTCTAGACTCTCATAGGCAGATTTAAGAGAGAACTCACCATCATTAGTTCCTCTCCATTTTACATTTAGCCCCGATGGATCATGTACAAGGTTAGCCTCAGTAGCATGCCAAGCTAACTTTATGCCCAACCATGAATTAGACCCCGTCTTTCTTTTATCAATACGAGGTATCAAGTCGTCTCCGCAGTTATATTTGCTCCGAAGAACTTGAACCCATAAGGCTTTACTTCGTCTAACAAGACCCCAGCCAAGCTTCATGTGGAAGGCTTGATTTTGCAAGGATATGTGGCGGAGTTCTAGCCCTCCTTGATCTTTAGTCTTGCAAACTTTATCCCATGCCACTAGGTGCAATCTTCTCTTTTCCCTCAGTAGATCCCCATAGAAAGTTGCGATTCTTTTGCTCCAGCGTTGCACATGTGCTAGGAGATAGAGCTAATGTTTGCATGGTACAATTAGGAATAGCAACAGTAACAGAAGCTATAAGCGTATGTCTCCCTGTAAGAGAAAGAGTATTCACCTTCCACTTAGTCAGTCGCTTATTAACTTTTTCAAGCACACTACCAAAAGTATCCTTCGAAACCCACTTATAAAGGAGGGGAACTCCAAGATATCTGCCTAGGTCTGCTGTTTGTGTGAAACCTAATGCTTCACTAAGCTCTATGCGTCGTGTATGATTAATATGAGGTGAAAAGAATAACCTTGACTTAGCCGAATTAACCTTCATACCAGAAGCATTACAAAAAAGTGTCAAGGCACTCTTTAATGACGTCCACCTACTGTAGAGATGACTCACCAAAGATAACGATATCATCTGCAAACATAAGATGAGAAATAGGAGGACCGTTCTTACTAAGTTGAATAGGGCACCAACGGCCGTCTCGTATACTCTGCTGTATCAAGTGAGTAAGTTTTTTCATGCATATGTCAAATAAATATGGTGAGATGGGGTCTCCCCGGACACCTCTAGAAGGTTTAAAACATTCTGCTTTACTACCATTCCAAAGTAATTGTATTGACGACATGGACACGCAATACTTTAGCACATCAATTATATGTGGCGGGAGGCTTAGCTCTACTAAACAGTGGGTAAGAAATTCCCAGCTCAGACGATCATATGCCTTTTCAAAGTCAATTTTAATAGCCATCATGCCAATTTTTTTATGAGATTTCCTCATGGAATGTATAGCCTCCTAAGCCACAATAATGTTATCTGAACTCAACCGCCCTAGTACAAAGCTACATTGGACAGGACTAATTATTGAAGGAAGAAAAATCTTTATTCTTTTAGATAAAATTTTTGTAATTACCTTATAAATAACGTTGCATAGACTGATTGGATGCAGGTCCTTCAGCGACTCCGAAGAATCAATTTTGGGAATTAACACAATTAGAGTGCCATTTATACTCGCTATCTCCCTTGGGTTCTGAAAGAGGTGTTGGACTAGAGCAATAATCGAAGACCCAACCTGCTTCCATTGATGTTGAAAAAATAAGGCATTGAGACCATCTGGGCCCGATGCCTTTAGTGCACCCATATCAAATAATGCTGATTTTATTTCTTCATCCCTAATATAAATTGTTTGTTACAAAATCTAACTATGGTGTGGGAAAAGCACAAGTACCACCCAATAGAAAAAGCACAAGTACCATCTGGCTCATTTGGGACCTAGTTGAGGTGATGAGAAGATGCTCCATATACTGCGGTAAATTATTTGTTAGGATTGGATGAAAATTTACGACGCATGTGTTTTAAAATTTTTGCTGGAAAATAATGTATTCTGAAACTTTTAACCAATCTTAGGTACTGGGCAGATTCAAAGTTATATGAATAATTCGGCTATTGGTAATTCAATATTTATTTAAAATTTCATAGAAAAATAATTTGAATAGCAATTTTTTTAAAAAATTATTAATTAAATTACAATCAAAATTGAAATAATTTTTTGCCAACGAAATTGAAATAATTTTAATAATATGAGAGGTTCTAAAACAGTGTAACATGCAAATCTCTTACGACGTAAAAAAAACATTTTTTTTTACAATTGTTTAAGTTTGATTATTTGAAGGTTCTAAAACCCGGACCGGTCACTGGACCGATCGGGGTACTGGGTCAAGGATCAGTGGGTCAGATCGGAGTCAAACAGGAGCTAAACCGGGACTAAACCGGTGAAAAATTGAATATTTTAGGTTTATTAATATGAAATTATAAAGAAAAATAATAAAAAATCAATTTAAAAAAAAATAAAAATGGTGAACCAGTTTGGTCACCGGACCGGACCAGTTTATGGTCCGGTTCCCGGGCTGGACCGGCCGATCCGATCCGGGTTCCAAAACACTGATTATTTCATAATTTTATTCCTTAATATAGGATATATTTAGGATATTGATCTTGATCCTAAATAGAAGACATAATTTTCATATTTATCAATTTTTTTTTAATTTGCCCCTATTGATATTTTCTCAACAAAAATTAAAGAGGAGGGGGAATGGGGAATTAAAGAAAGTGACCAGGATATGTTTTAGAAATTATATGTCATATTAATTAACTTAATCAACTTCCTTAATCTAATTAAATTAAATAAATATGTCTTATATTAAAGACCGGAAGAGTATTAAATAAATTATTTCTTTTTTTTTTTCAGAAATTATTTCATCATTTATAGAAATGATATATATTCAATCTGTCCTATGCCCATTATATGAAATATATTAATTACCAATACCTGAAATTGAGTTAAAAATTTTAGAATACATGTTCTTACTGGCAAACATTTTAAAAGACATGAAGTATACATTTTTATCAAAAGAACTCACTTTTTTTCCCGCAATATATTAGCATGTTCTTTAGAAATTTAGGAGGGAAAGCTGGATATATTTGTTTATACGTGTTTTAAAAATTTAGAAGGGGATTTTTTGTTATCAGAACGCTCTGAGTGTGAAGGTCAGGTTCTCTTTCTTGGAAAACGTGCAACTGTCTCCTTCCTGCCACTATTGCTGACCAGCCTCACCGGAAATTGCCACCGGATCGGCCATCCGATATCTTAGCTAATGGCAGCAACAAGAAAACAAAAAATGATTCTTCCCAGGCAATCATGGACACTGATGATTCCCTCCAGCTTAATATCACAAAGGATTTTGCTGTTATGGAACAGGATACTCCTGAGGTTAAGATACACAATCAGCCCAATGCGCAACCTATATCCTACAAGGCTTCTCTTCTAGGATTTAATGGGATAGCCAATGGAAATAACAACATTGAGGAGGAGCAATTACTGTCAGATGTTATAAATCAAGAATGGGAGATGCCGGAACTTACTGAGGAAATACAACTCCTCATGCAACACCACCCCGTCGTCCCAATCTCAGCTGAAGAGTATAGCGATTGGTGTAAGCCTTGGAACACCTCCCTCATTATAACTGTCCTGGGCAAAAGATTCAATGTCTACACTCTAAAGTCTCATCTCAGTCGACTCTGGCATACAGAGGAATTTGATCTTGTGGATTTGCCAAATAACTATTTCATTGTCCGATTCCTTCACAAAGAAGGTTGGACACATCTATACCAGAAAGTGTTGTATGAAGGGCCATGGATTATTCAGCAACATACCATTCTTGTCCAGAAATGGACCCCCAACTTCGACCCGTTCAACAACCCACTCCGTCGGATAGTCACCTGGGTCAGAGTCCCAAACATCCCCATGCAGTGCTACAATGCCGAGTTCATTACCCGCTTGGGAAATAGAATTGGTAGAACAATGAAACTCGACCTGCTCACCTCGTCTGCTCAGGTATCATCATCAGCCAAGATTGAAAGAGGACGGTATGCCCGCATCTGCGTCGAACTTGATCTTAACAAAAAACTGGTATCCCGTGTGATAGCAGCAAATTCCGCTTACCATGTTGAATACGAGGGATTGGGGCTCATTTGTTTCGCCTGCGGACGCTACGGTCATAGGAAAGAGTCGTGTCAATGGACTTATGCTAAATCCAGTGCAACACCTTCAGAACATCCGCACACGATACTCCCCCTGGTTGTCACCACGCCACTGTCGACAATGACGAAAGCCCCCAAAACTGATGCAGCCTTCGGATCTTAGATGTTGGTTGGACCCTCCAACCGGTCTCGCTCCACAAGAAAGCATCTCGCCTCGGACCCTCCATCGGAAACCAGATCTGGGTTGCGATCGACCAAGCTTGGACAAGAAGCATCGAAGTTCAGCGTTTTGGCTGAGCTCAATGAGGAAGATGACACCGCCATTGTTACTGGACAAACCAGCACGTCTTCCGAGCCTGCACAGGGGATGGGCGACCTGCAGCCATGCCGTCTTGGCAGAGAGGACAAGAGGAAAGCAAGCTCACAGTCTGGGGTTCAGCGCAAGTCAAACGCCACGTTGGCTTCATATGTGAGTGAGGCAATTCAGCACAAAACGCATAAACCAATTGGGCCCAATTTTGGCCAGGCCCAGTACGTCAAGAAGGGCACTAATGGAGGCAAATCGGATGGGCCATCTAAGTCCACTTTGGGCCGTAGGGATCACATTGTTGTGGGAGGAGACTTAGCACAAATGGGCTCAAATCACATTATTCATTCTAGCCAACCCTCATCCAACAAAAATCCAAACATTTTGTTACTAGAGGGCCCACGTGACCTAATCACCCATAACTCTGATGCTTTTTTGAAAGAAAAATGTGAACATAGTGAAGCCTTGGGTTGCCATACAACTCTCTTACCCTCTACTTCTGCGGTATTGGATGATGACATAGGAGATGATTTCATGGCTGCTGATATTCCTATTTTGGAATGCAGATATGCGTTGAGCATAGAGTAAGGCTCCGCCCTTCCTCTCCCTTTACTTTACTTTATTTTATTTAATCATGATAATTGCATCTTGGAATTGTAGAGGTGCTGGGGGCAGGAATTTTCCCATCACTGTAAAAAACATAGTGAAAGACAATGCTATTGATGTTTTGTGCCTTCTAGAAACCAGGATTAGTGGGGACAGGGCTGAGGTCGTGTCTCGCAAATTAGGCTTTAGTAATTGGATTAGACTTGAAGCTTCTGGCTTTGCCGGGGGTATTTGGATTCTCTGGAACGACTCTAGCACCCAAGTAGATTACATTCTCTCTACCACCCAACTCATTCACTGTAAACTCGTTGACAAGATCAGTAAGGATACTTTTCTTGTTACCGTGGTCTATGGTGAGCCTATCCTCAATAGAAGAGAGAGTTTGTGGCACTCCCTCCAGGCTATTGCGGATAATACTAATGAGCCATGGCTGGTCTTTGGGGATTTTAATACCTTCATGGAACCGGCTGATAAGCTGGGAGGCTCCAACCCCCCAGTTTGAGCTATGAAGCAATTTACTGATTGCATCAAAGCCTCTGACCTCTTGGAAATTCCTCTAGTGGGGGAGAGATTCACTTAGGAAAAGACAGGAGTGAAGGAAAGATTGGACTGGGTCTTTGGTAACTTGGCTTGGGAACTGCGACATCCTGACTATAAAGTTTTCCACAAGCTAAGATACAAATCCGACCACCGTCTCATCCTAGTATCTGATAAGTCTAGTAGCGCCCGTGAAAAACGCAACCGTCGTTTCAATTATAATGCTGCATGGGCCCTTGAAGATAGCTTCCCCAATGTCGTGTCTCAGGCCTGGGATGGTGTTGACTGGCATGAAGGGAAGTGGAGGTTCGATATTGGGGCTGCTAAATGGAACTCTACTGTCCTCGGCAATATCCCAAAAAAACGTGCGAATCTCCTACGGAGACTGGAAGGCATAGATAGAGCTCATCAAAACAACCTCTCTGGTGGGCTTTACAAACTCGAAGCTAAACTTTGGAGAGAGTTCGGCAGATTAAATGCCCAAGAAGAGCTCATTTGGTACCAAAAATCTAGATGTAAATGGCTTGCTTGAGGAGATAAAAATACTAGGTTTTTTCATACCTCCGCCGTGATCCAAAGGAAAAAGCGAAGGTTTGACGCCCTTCAAGATGAGAATGGCTCTTGGATCACGGACCCAAAACAGCTAAGTTTAATGGCTGGACGATTCTTTAAAGATCTTTATACTAGTGACGGTGATGTTCAAGATTCTTCCCACTAGATCGCAGAGTTCCCCCCACTTGCGAGCCAGGATGTCCAGCTTATTCATAAAGACGTCAATGACCTTGAGATTAAGAATGCTGCATTTTTGATGGGTGCCCTTAAAGCCCCTGGACCAGATGGTTTTCAGGCACACTTCTTCCACACCTAATGGAATCATGTAGGTGGTCATGTTTGTGATCTTATTCGTGAGCTTTGGCAGTACCCAGAAAAGATCAGGATATCAACCATACTAATCTCATCCTTATACCAAAAGTTGATCATCCGGTATGCCTTAAGGACTTTCGGCCTATCTCTCTCTGCAATGTCATTTTCAAGATAATTACAAAAATCATTACTGACAGATTAAAGGGTGCGATGTCCTATCTGATCCAACCGCAACAATGCAGTTTCCTCGCTGGTCGCCATAGTAGCGACAACGTTATTATTGCTCAGGAGGCCATCCACTCCATGTGCAACAAACATCGGAAGAAAGGTTTTGTTGCCGTTAAAGTGGATATGGAAAAAGCTTTTGACCGTTTAGACTGGAATTTTGTCCGCTCCACGCTTATTGAGGTTGGGATACAAGATGCTATGGTAAATCTCATCATGTCCTGCATTTCTTCGGTATCCATGGCGGTTACGTGGAATGGGGAAGAATCTTCCACATTTCACCCTACCCGTGGCATTCGTCAGGGGGACCCACTTAGCCCCTTCCTCTTCATCCTCTGTATGGAACGGCTTGGTCAGTTAATCACCAAAAAGGTTGCTCAAGGTAGATGGAGGGGTCTTAAGTTTAATCGTCACTCCCCCGTCATATCCCACCTTTTCTTCGCTGATGACCTTCTTCTGTTTGGAGAAGCCAACGAATCCCATATTAGGTTAATGAGGGACATCATGAGAGATTTCTGTGCAGTCTTCGGGCATAGAGTGAATCTAGCCAAATCCAAGGCTTTCTTCTCTAGGAATGTTAATTTCAATAGGGCACTCCTCCTCAATCGTGAGTTAGGGGTTGGGATTACAGGAGACTTGGGAAAATATCTAGGTGTCCCTCTCTTACATAGTCGCGTCACCAAACTCACCTTCTATCCAATTATCCAAAAAGCCAAGAAGCGCCTCTCGAACTGGAAAGGTAGATTCCTGACTATGGCTGGGCGGACGGTCCTGATAAAATCCGTTCTCTCGGCTCTTCCCAGCTATTTGATGCAAACCATGCTTCTTCCAAAGGGGTTTTTAAGTGAACTAGAGAAGATTAGTCGAAGTTTCCTGTGGAACCAAGGGCAAACAGGTAGGAAAATGCATCTCATTGCATGGGATCAGATTAAGTTTAGCAAAGACTATAGGGGTTTAGGCGTCAAAGATCTTCAAACCCAAAATACTGCCTTCATCATGAAATTATGCTGGGGCCTGTTAACAAACCCGGAAGCTCTTTGGGTGCAATGTGTTAAAAGCAAGTATGGTTGTGGAGATGGTGACTACCCTGTCATTTACAGAAAACACAACTCCTCTGTTGTCTGGGGTAGCATCGCTGCAGTATGGGACAAGTTTTACCAGGGTATAGGGCGAAGATTATCGAGTGGGACCACGTGCAATTTATGGTGGGATCTCTGGACTCCAATTGATGCCCCTCTCATTCACTTAGTTGACAAAAATCTCCACCTGTTGAACCCGTGTGCGACTGTTCATGATTTTGTACTTCACAATGGGATGTGGAATGTTCCTAAGCTGGCAGAATTCCTTCCACAATGGGTGATTGACATTATTTGTCAGATTAGACCACCCACTAGAGTGGACCTGATAACTTCTGCTGGAGGAGTGCTTCGGATGGCAACTTCAGTGTCCATGTTGCTTACAAATTTATATCTGCCCAGCGAGAATGGTTTGGTCCGAGCCTGTGGAAAAAGGTGTGGAAAGCCCCGGTGCCAGAGAAGGTTAAGATGTTTTTGTGGCAAGTTCTTCACGAGAAACTTCCTACTAACTCCCTCAGAGCTATGAGAGGTTTATCTACTACTGATGAGTGTCCATTTCATTGTGAGAGAGTGGAAAGTGTTCTTCATATCCTTCGTGACTGCGAGATAGCTAGAGAGGTGTGGTTGTATTTTATTGCTCCTAACCATCGCTTTAGTTTCTTTCGATCTGATTTGCAGGTATGGCTCACAGACAACATGTCCAAGAATATGGCCATGGCTCGCTTTCATCATTCGCCGTGGACCAAGATGTTCAGCCTCATATGCTGGTTCCTATGGAAGACTAGGTGTCGGAGAATTATGGAAGGTACACATGCCCAGCCGAATGACATCATTCATGGTGTTATGTATGTGTCGTTGGAGTCTGGCTTGTATGATACTTTCAGGCACTAGATATTTCACCTTCATGGCGGCAGTGAGGAGGTATGACATCCACCACCAGAAGGAGCTGTTCGGTTAGACACAGATGGTTCGGTTACCCACCAGCACCTAGCGGCCTGTAGGGGCATTATACACGATGCACAGGGACATTGGATTCTAGGTTTTCAGCGTCGATTGAGCTTTGCTCCTCCTGCCGTAGCAGAGCTACTAGCGCTATTGACTGGACTCCAAATCTGTAAACAACAGAACTTTTCCAGGGTCATTGCCTATACAGATTCCCTGGAGACCTATCACCTCATCACGCGACATGCTGGCCATACTCACCCGTTGAGATCAGAAATCGGTGCGGTCAGGGATTTGCTATACTCTGATTGGGATATTGAGATTCGTTATGCTCCCAAGGATAGCATTCATTATGCCGACTTTTTGGCCAGGGACGCCCATCGCTTACAGGACCATTTTGCTATTTTGCACGCCCCACCCCCTCCGTGTAGTATTTTTATGGCCCAGGATCTTAATCCGCTGGCCTGATTGCATCGTCTGAACCACTTTTGTAATCTCCAAGTCTTTCTTGGCCGTCTTATTATATAAAAAAAAAATTTAGAAGGGAAAGCTGGATAAATTTGTTTCACAGTTGCTGTCATGCGGTGGGCCCAGCTCTAAACCATCACCCGTGGAAAAAACAGTGACTACTTCTTTAAATGTAATATCTTAAATTTTTTTTTTAAGATTTAAGTAACAATATGATAAAATTTATTATTTAAATGAAATTTAGAGTACATTAAATTTATTTATTTTAAATATAATAAGATTATTTTTAAGGTGATTATAATTTATTATGTAAATATTTGAGTAAGGAGAATTTAATCAAAAAATAATTAATTTTTATTAAAAATTTTAATAAATATATATATAATATTAAATATATATATATATATTAGTGCGGCTGCCTTTCGGCGCACCAACCTAATTATAGTGAAACAATGGAAAGTGGCGTGGCCGCTACCCATTATGTTTAAAAAGAAAAAAGAAATAAATGTTAGAAAATTTTTAGGGAAAATTTTAAAAAATTACATTAGAAATATAAAAAGGATAAATTAATGCATTGAAAATGAGAAAAGACGAATAAGACGGGTGTCAGACGATGTGAGGAATCTTTCCTTTTGAAATCTCGGCCAAATGACGAAAATGTCTTTTAGCCCTCAGTCGCAATAACAATATAGGAGTTGTTAATGGCGAGGTAGGTGTTGTTATTGGCCCTGAAATTTGTTAATTGTGAAAGAAGAAATTGGAGTTGTTAATTTCAAATCCCGAGTTGTTAATTAAGAGATGTGTGTTGTTATTGGCCCTAAAACTTGTTCAGTGTGAAAGAAGAAATTGGAGTTGTTAATTTCGAATCCCGAGTTGTTAATTAAGAGATGGGTGTTGTTATTGGCTCTAAAACTTATAAAGTGTGAAAGAAGAAATTGGAGTTGTTAATATCGAATCCAAAGTTGTTAATGCCGAGATATGTGTTGTTATTGGCCCTGAAACTTATAAAGTGTAAAAGAAGAAATTGGAGTTGTTAATGTCGAATTCAGAGTTGTTAATTAAGTGATATGTGTTGTTATTAACTCTGAAACTTGTTAATTGTCAAAGAAGAATTGAAGTTGTCCGGAGTTGTTAATTACAAGGATCATGTTGTTATTCTGAAGTGAGGATGAAGTGTGAAAGAAGATAATGGAGTTGTTAATATCGAATGGAGTTGTTAATTAAGAGATAGGTGTTGTTATTGGCCCTGAAACTTGTTAATTGTAAAAGAAGAATTGAAGTTGTTAATATTGAATCCCCAGTTGTTAATTACAAGGATCATGTTGTTATTCTGAATTGGGGATGAAGTGCTGAAGGGCATTTTCGTCATTTGGCTGAGATTTCAAAAGGACAGATTCCTCACATCATCTGACATCCACCTGATTCGTCTTTTCTCATTTTCAATGTACTAATTTATCCTTTTTATATTTCCAATATAATTTTTTGAAATTTTCCCAAAATTTTATGGTAGGTATATTACCCCCTCTCCATACTGACGTACACACTTAACCCATCAAATTTTGCGTGAAGTGTTGTGTAGAAGGTGTATGGTGAGGTTATGATAGGAATATTCTTATATTTTTAGGAATCAATAAAATAGTCAAAATCACTTCTAATCATAAAACTTTCTTCATGAAAAATATTCTAAATAATTTTCTCTCTCTTATAATACTAATTTCTTACTGATTAGAGAATATTTCAGAATTACAATTTTGGACAAGTTTAAGTTTTATCAGTATATAACTCTGAGAATATATATGATCATTAATAGTGAATTTTAATCGAATTATTTTTGTTATTCAGTTGGTTTAAGATATTATAATGAATTTTCTATATAATCAATGTATAGATTAAATTTTGGGTCAAATAATTTATGGGGATTATTGAGTGTATTCTTTAAATTTTAATCAGTTTAGATATTTTTTAGATGGAGATTTATAATTTATGTCCTAAACTTAAAATTTGAGAATTTATGAAAGGGAATGACATTAATAATAATCAATGATTTGAATAGGTTATTTGAGTTAAGAAAAATATTTAAATTAATAATTAGGATTTTAGTGTGAAATTGGAAGTTTTGGGAGCAATTAATTCAAAACTTTGAAATTATAGGATTAAAATAAGTAAGTTAACTTTCTAATAACTCAAAAAATTTATTAATGTATAATAAATTGACTGTTGTAAATTGATTTTTAACGTGTATTTGAGCTCTTAGATTAAGAATTTGTTGTTATAATTTTGCTTTGACAAGAGATAACTACTTTCCACTTGTTATGTTTGTTGGTATGTTGTTTATGAGTATTTTGTAAAATGATTATGAGATTGAAAATGATATGTTGATATTTATTAGATATTTCAATGAGTAGAGGTTTATTGTGATTGAGAAAGTTATCATGATATTGTAGGGTATTTTGATATAAATTTGCCTTGATGAATCTTGTGATTTAAATTGAAATATATATATATATATATATATATATTAGTAACTGTTGGCACAATCAAACAAAATGTGGAAAAGGAGAAAGCAAAAGATTCCCGACAGAGAGTTGAAGCTGAGTCATAAAGTTGTATAATGTGATCAATAAGGGTTGATGTCTGAATCATGAGTCGTGTAAAAGTTACCTTAGGTAACCTGACGTTAGTATAACTTGAGTCTTGTAACTAGGATTGATCTTTTCAGCTCTATATAAGCATCGTGTAAATCCCTTTGTTGGACACACCAACTTGAATGCAAAATAATTTCTCATATTTTCTCTCTCGCATTTTTTAGCTTTGTGAGCAGTTATATATATATATGTGTGTGTGTGTGTGTGTGAGAGCTGAGAATTGAGACATATGTGAATGATGTGATTATTATCTTATATATGAAAATTATTAACTTGCCTTGAGTTAATAATTGTTGAAAATTATTGTGATGATGGGTATGGGATGAGATGAAGTAAATTATTTTATCATGTGGTATAGTCTCTATTGTGCACGATGGTTGGTTTTTTATTATCCCACATGTTCAATGAGGGACTGACCCACTAGTTCAATGAGGGCTGCGACACCCCACTAGTTCAATGAGGGGAAAAGACCCATGGTCTAGGGCATGTGCTATGAAGAATTGGCCAATCATCATCACGTGACTGGAGAGCTTTTTGAATGACTAGTAATATATATAGTAACTTAGCCCATGGGTCTAGTCGGCGGAAATAAGGCGGTTCGGTTGAATTGATGAGAGGCAATTTGGAAATTGTGATATGTAATTTGTGATATGAGAATTTGATATTGCTTCCTATATGAAATTTGTGTATAAAAATTTGTGATATGAAATTGTGATAAGAATTCCTCACATGAAATTTGTGAAATGAAATTTTGATATGGAATTTGGGTATAAAAATATGATTGTGATACAGAATTCTTGATACGAGGTTTGTGAATTATATTATTAATATTTTGTTATATAAATTGTTTCACTTGACATCTCATGAGCACATATTAACATGTGTAATGAGTTGGATAGCTGGTTATTGAGGTTTTTGTCTCACCTCTTCGATTTAACATTTTTCAGGCTAGTCGGTTGGGGAAGGCTCTGGAGGCTTGATTATTGTAATAATATTTGTAAAGCTTTCTTCTTTTTATTTATGTGATGAATTTTTGTGTATTGCCACTGTAGAGCTCATGCTGCATACTCTGATGTGATATTATGATTTGATAATTGAGTTTGATCCTGGGTTTGTGATTGAATGATTAATTTCTAGACTTAGAGGTTTCCAAGGCCCAAGAATGATGATTAATTATGGTTTGATTTGTAAAGCAATGAGAAGAGTTTTATTATTCATGATCAATTTTAATTGAAAAGTCGATTCTTTCTGTCATGTGTAGATATTTGTAGGTACTTAAATTCTTTATTATTATGGTAGAGTTATCAAATGGTTAGTTGAACTCTTTTCTACTATGATTAATTTTTGAAAGATTAGTTGTAATTTTTTTTTATCATGGTAAACCTTCATATTTAAGTTTTCCTTTGTGTAATAGTATTATTAATTTGATTAAGTATATGAAGAATTAAGTTTTAAAGAGAGGATTTTATAGCAAACATCCCACACGCAAAACGATGCCATTTGCAGCAAAAGATGGCAGTGGCTGAAAGGAGGGAAAGGAGAGAACCAGGCGCTGAATGGAGCCACTTTTGTAATAATTTATACATTTTTCAAGTTGGGGCAATTTTTTGTGAGGACAAAAATGCCCTCTTCTTGTGCTCTTCTTAGGTTGCAAATAATGGAACCGACTTTCCTCCTTTATAAAGGAGGGTTTTTCACAAAATCTAGATTGTTGAATCAGATTTCAACGGTCCAGATTTAATATATTATAAAAATATTATTATTATTATTATATTATTAATATTATAACAATCCAGATTTTGCAAAGGACTCTCCTTTTCTTTAAAGAAAAGGAGGAAAGCCGGATCTGCAAAGTATACCCTTCCATAAAATGTCGGTTACCCCCTTTCTCTTATTTCTTTTTTATCCATCCAAATGATAAAATTTTAAATTTGAACTTGTTTGTTGTGTTTCGCAACTTGATTTTAGTTTCATTTAAGGGCCTATTTGATGGTGTAATATCCTTTTCTAGCGCTTAAAGTTAATTATTATTTAAGTTTTATTTAGTAAAAGAGTTAGAGTAAATTAATGATTTAGAAAGAAGAATGACTGTATAAGAATGTTAAGTTAAAGCTATTTCTTAGCATTATGAGATGATAAGACTATGTAAACATAACAAAAAGTAAATTTACAATATTTACAATATATTAGATTTACTTATTGAAATAAAAAGGGACAATTGATTATCAGAAGTTTTTAAAAGCCTATCTAAAAAGTTTCAATCATTACGAGCATTATTTAAACTTACCGATCAACTTTGTTGTATGTTGTTGTTGCTCTAAAGCCATATATTATGAACAATGAGCATTATTTAGGACGCTGGAGGAGGAGAGGATAGAAATAGAAGTGATCCGAGTGAAGAAGAATCTAGCATCTGATGAGAGTAAAAAAATAACTTTTAGTTTGACGGGTAGATATGGAATATCAAAAAAAATTGCATGAGCTATCTGGTTAGGACAAACAAAAGTGTAGGCGGTAGTTTTACATTTGAAGCTCTTTTTTTGTTACCTTTTGTGGTTTTGAACATTGTTTTCACACCTCGGTGGTTTTTTTTTGGGCCAAGTACACCTTGGTTTTTTTTTTTTTCCCTGGGGCCAAGCCAACTGCACCTTGGTGACTCAGATCAGATTTAGCCATGGATGTTTTGGTTGGACATTCTTTCTTAATTATTTTTTAGGTTAATATAACTTTTAGTCCTTGAAGTTTGATCCAACTTTGGTTTTGGTCCCTCAAGTTTGAAATCGGTGGTTTTGGTCCCTGAAGTTTCACCCAATTTTGGTTTTAGTCCCTCAAGTTTGAAATCGGTGGTTTTGCTCCCTGAAGTTTCACTCAATTTTGGTTTTAGTCCCTCAAGTTTGAAATCGGTGGTTTTGGTCCCTGAAGTTTCACTCAATTTTGGTTTTAGTCCCTCAAGTTTGAAATCGGTGGTTTTGGTCCCTGAAGTTTCACTCAATTTTGGTTTTAGTCCCTCAAGTTTGAAATCGGTGGTTTTGGTCCCTGAAGTTTCATCCGATTTTGGTTTTGGTCCCTCAAGTTTGAAAAGGACTTTTTTTTTTTTGGTTGGGTCGGGTTTCAAAAACGGGTCGTGAAGTCCTTTTCAAACTTAAGGGACCAAAACCAAAATCAGGTGAAACTTCAGGGACCAAAATCACCGATTTCAAACTTAAGGGACTAAAACTAAAATTGGGTGAAACTTCAGGAACAAAAACCACCGATTTCAAACTTGAGGGACCAAAACCAAAATTGGATCAAACTTCAGGGACCAAAAGTTATATTAACCCTTGTTTTTTTAAAACTCAAAGACATAAAAATTAAACGATGGACTTAAAAGCCTAAAAAAACTAGTTTAATCAAGAATATTTTAACAAGGCAAAATCACAATGAGATCCCAAAAACCAAAAAAATTAAAAAAGTCCTATAAGAAATTGCCCTATCATAAAGCTCTAAAGTCTCGAAGAATTACATTGTGATTAATTTTGAATATGAAATTACCTGATTACTTTTACTAATTGAAAACAAAGTGTCTACTTTGATAAGTTAATTTTCCTACTTTGACTAGTTTATGGGCTTTTTTGATAGGTACATCCACCTAGTTTGACAAGTTCAGTTTTTTACTTTGACAAATTATAAAATGATAAGTTTTTGTGGCTATTTTCACAAGCATTTGTGCCAATTTGGATAAGTTCCTTTGCCTATGCTGACAACTTTATTTGCCCACTTTAACAAATTCATTTTCCTATTTTGACAAGTTATAAAATGACAAACTTATGTGATTATTTTCACAAGCATGTGTGCCAATTTTAACATTCATCTGCCTATGTTGACAATCTTAAAATGGGGGTAATAAAATAATTTCACATTTAGAATTAATTATAATGCAGTCCCTAGAAACATTTTTTGATAGGAGAATCTGATATGGGACTTTTTTGTAATTTTTTCTGCTTTTTGGAACCTCACTGTGATTTTCCCTCTTAACAATTTATACTTGGTTTTAGAGTATCATATTAATATTTTAGAGCCATTTGTCCCCCTCAGAACCCAAAAAAAGTAGTGTAATGGGGCGGCCCGACCGAGAAATGTATCTAACAATGCTATCTATGTATCTACGATGGGTGTGTTTGTTTTAGAAATTAGATAAGTACTAACTTATTTTTACTTAAACTTATAGAATTTTAAGATTAAAAAAAAGTTAGATTGGGTAAAATAATGAGTGTTTGGATTAGCAATTAGATAAGTAACTTAAAGTAATTTATGTAAAAGTGAATGATGTTTGATTTGATTTTTACATGAGTGACTTTTGTATTAATTAAGAGAAAAAATTATAAAAATTATGAAAAATGAAAAAAATGAAGGGATAATTATGAAAAAAGTCTTCATTGGCAACTTAATTGCCAATGGGATATGGGAAGATATCTACATACAAAGGAATTTTTTCACAATTTTCTCTAAAATTAACTTTGAAAATTTGGTAATGGTACAATTGTAATAAAATTATATCAAACTCTAATTTAAACTGGTGCGCTTCAAAAGTCTTTTCTATTATGCACCTTAAGCTTAAATCTTTAAAATTATATCAAATTCTAATTTAAATATTAAATCCTAACTCATATTTTCACATAGCTCAAAATCTAACAAAATAAAACCGATTAAAACCTCAATAATTAAAACCTCAATAATACCTCCAATAATCCAAATAAATTATTTAAACTAAATTTAATGGATAAAAACATTATATAGAAACTAATTTATGACATGTTTATAAAATAAATTGATTATAAAATCATAAAAAAACTAAATAATAAATCTAAACTGATTAAAATTAATTATTAATTATTCTCTACATTTATATAGTCATATATTAACAAAACTCAAAACTTGTCTAAACTCTTATTCCAAAGTATTCTCTAATTAGCAGAAGATTATTATCTAAAGAAAGAGAAAATTATTTACAACATTTTTCATAAAAGAAATTTTGTGATTAGAAGTGATTTTGAGTACCTTATTGATCCCCAAAAATATAAAAATACTCCTATCAATATTATTTTACACACATATACACATAAGCTCCATTTTGAGGCTTATAACTTTTTCTAACTTATGAATTTTTTTACCTTAAATCTAATCACCGAAACAAACATCCATTATAATTTTTTTACTGTCCAAATCCGATACTGTATAAATCCGATTTCACGTTAAAACCCGAAACAAACGAACACAGTAATAATAAATCTCATACACTGTTGAGACTGAGCTAATTGAATTGTAAAAGCTGTGCGGCTTCTCTCTTTATTTTTACTGTTCAGATCCGTGAACAGTGCCACTTGTTCATGTGGCTCTGTACGTACCTTTTCCTCTAAAATGATTTCAAATTTTAAAGTTATCGTCCATTTGAAATTCCTATTCCCTCTCTTGTTTCTTTTCATCTCAATAATACATCAATAG
Organism: Inga oerstediana; assembly: GCA_963210345.1. Classification (NCBI taxonomy): domain Eukaryota; kingdom Viridiplantae; phylum Streptophyta; class Magnoliopsida; order Fabales; family Fabaceae; genus Inga; species Inga oerstediana. The sequence goes on from OY723401.1 coordinate 71,817,775, forward strand.
GACTTTTTCCTTCTTTATTTATTACTAGGAGAGAGGAGCTCCTTTGATATACTAGGAGAGGGAAGAAAAAAAATAAGAGACAAAAATCCCGTCAGAATGCTTTTGCAAAATAAATGGGACACTAATGAGACGGAAAGGACAAGTTTTCACTCAAAAAGTGTACCCACACTCTATGGCCACTTTATTTTTATTTATAAATATCTTGTAATTAAATTTTATATATCAAGAAGAGATAGTTAATTTAATAATTATACTATAAATTTTTAACTTTACACTCATTTATAAATATGCATTTTTTTAATTCTTTTCTTTCTCTCTCTCTATCTTTAATAAGGGCATAATTATCATTATTTTATTTACTATCCTAAAACTGGATTAATAAATAAGACTAAATTTTTTAATAAAAAAAACTTATAAATAAGATTTGTAAATAGGGAATATAAATGACTGGGTGATTTATAAGTTTGAAAGAAAGGTCTGACTAATGAAGGCCTTCTCTTGTGTAACGCCCACGCACTGCCATAGTGGGTTTAATATTGGTGTCCTCTTTCGTCACTGCTCTGGATAACGTGTCTTAATCACATTTTACCTATATAAGATTGGGGCCTGTATGCACACCCTATCTCTCACTAGCCATTTGTTGTCTCTTTTTCCAAACATCAATTTAAATGTAGTATATCCCTTAAACTAAATTCTTTATCAAGAATCAATTTAACCCAAAAAAATCATGACCAAATTTCCAACTTCCTGTTACAGATATCAACCCAATTTGAGTGACGTTACTTATCCAAATAAGCTCCTTAGACCCTAATTCCAGATTACTTCAACATCCTTTCTCTCCCATACACCCACGCACAGCTGCTGAAACAGATGAGAAGAATGCAACTTAACCCCAACTTCACACACACACACACACACAGCAAGGGATAGGGAATGAAGGATTGAACATACACACTAACACAAAGGCAGTCAAAGAGAGAGAGCGCGCTTTGGACATACCCCATAAAATTAAAACCAGAAGAGGATGACTTGAAATTCTGCACACATACATAGATTACAACAGCACCAAACGCAGAAGTAGAAGAGAAGTGAAGCTCCAGTGAACACACCGCAGCAACAAAAGGAGCAAATAACAACACTGTACAAGGAGAAAAAGATGGTCGAGAAGCTTCAAAAATTTTGCCCCATTCAACCATTGAAGTCGTCCACCAAGAGGAGGAAAAGAAAGCTAAATATAGGAGAAATAGATCAGACCTTCAAAGATTTCTTTCCCTTTTGTTTTGCTGTGATCGTTGAAGAAAGGAAGCAGGAGAGGGAGAAAGGCGTTGGTAACAAATGTCACAAGTTAATAAAATGGCCCAATAACACATCAATAGCCGGTGTATAACAGGTCTCTGAAACACAAGAAATTAAGGAAAACTTACAACAGGCTACAAATCGTGTTAGCAAATGCCAGAAGTTAATAACACATCAATAGCCACCATGTATAAACACAAGAAACTAAGGACAACTTACAGCCGGCTACATATCGTGTTAACAAATGTCAGAAGCTAATAAAAAGGCCTAATAACATCAGAGCATTTGGCAGATTCTAGTTGACAGTTACCATCAGGATCAGATATATTGGTTGGAAGTGGTGGTCAAGTATGATCGGGTAATGAGGGTCAACTGAGCGCACTACGTGCAGGGTTAGGAATATGAGGGTCAGGCAAAGATGTTGAGGGTCTGAGATAGGGTGGAGTAGCTCGGAACCTACTACCAGATTGATGATTTGCCAATGGAAAAATGGAGGTGATATGAGGTAGCCTTGGGGGTGTATCGTAAGCAGCACGTAGAGGTGGCGCCATGGCCTGTGAGCTTGTTGTAGTGGCTATAGGTGGCACCACCGCCATGGGTGATGGGCTCGCTGGTCCGGAGAAGGTCAGCATACTGTATACAGGAGGTAGCACCATGGTCTGGGAGCTAGTAGCATTGGCGAAATGCTGCAAGGTAGACGCAGGGGGCCCCTGAGGTTGGCTTGCAAGAGGCCTCATATCTGTTTGCTGTCTTGAATACCAAACTAACTGCTATGTGAAACTTGGATCTAATGATAAGATAATGGTTAAGAATAACCTTGGGAAATCAGTGCTACAAGCATCCACAAGTGAAGTGTGCATATTCGTGATATGTATAGTCATAAAACGACTGGATACTATGAATATGGTTCAAAAGCATATGCATTAATGAAGAAACGGAAGAGAAAATTAGATGTTAAAGATAAATCTAGAAATCAAATATGATTTAATTAACTGTTTCATTTTGAATTTCATTATCGTTTTATCCCTCTAAATTATCATTTCTCAATGATCTTACTATTATTTTATCTTATTAGGAGTTACCTCTTGGGTTCTACATAAAGCCTTTATTGATTAAAGTCAGAGTAACAAATAATAAAGTTCTCTTGGCTTGTTATCGCCTCTCTCCCCTTCCTTCCATCAGTCTATATCTTCCTCCTTACCCCCACCCCCCTCAAAAAAAAAAAAAAACTACTTTTTTACATCACCTCCACTTCAAGTAGTACCAAGGCAAGGTTAACATTCCAAGCATTCCCTATGCCCCACTAAAATACCACCCAAAACTTAGAGCTCAACAAAACATTTGCTGAATTTTAAGAGTCGTTGCTCTTTCATGCAAGAGCGCATACATTCAACCTCCAAATCAGGCAAGACCACGGTGGATGCACGTCACAAAATCCATCTTGGCCCTAAGGCCATGGCGCATATGCACTCGCACACAAGATATAAAATGCAATGAAGAGTTTGAACATTCGCTAATGAAGTAATATACCTTGCTGCATTCTTGGTGCCCCAGATGCTCCAAGATCCATGCATGTAAAGCTGAAAGTCTCTGCCAACATCTTATTCATTAGAACTAAGTTTTGACTTGTAACCATGTTCTTCTTTTTCAGTTGAAACTCATACTCACTCCCCTGTAACTTGATATCATACTTCTTGCGAACTTCCACAAGTTCTCTCTCACAATTAGATTTCAATTGCAATTTCTGCTCAAATAACAGAAATAATTTCAATAAAAGAAGCAAAGAGATAAGGATAAAATAACAAAGACCATGCATAGCCAAAGCAAAATAATTTAGGTGCAACAAAAACTAACCGTATCTTCATAGTATTTCATGGTTTGCTCTGATTCTTTACGTAATCTGTCCTGTTCATTCTTTAATGGATCATTGCCCAACGGTGAATGCCTCCTGTTCATTGATTGGGCAGCAGTTGGTCTAAGATGATTATTGATCTCTAAACGAGAGAACAAAGTTCTTGTGTCTGGTGATTGCGTTCTGTATGCACCAACAGGTGTATGTGAATCAAGTTCAAAATTTGAGGCAAGATGAACAACCGCCTCATATGTAAGGTGTAGGGGGAACATGGCCAGACAGAGAATCTTTATTGCTTGACCGTGGTTCAACTTCACTTGCCATAGATGGATCATGGGCGGAATTAGGGGGTTCAGCAGGTGGCAATTGCTGCATCGGCTGTAGAAGCCCCCCGAACTCATGATTATCGCCATTAGCTTGGGCCACACCATCTTGACGACATACTGGCTCAACTTTCTGGGAAGAGGTAAGCAACTCTCCAGAAGTGTCCAGGTTAGAAGCCAGGGGCTCTGCAGAAGGTAATTGCTGTAGTTGCTCTAGAGGCTCCATGACTGGGTCACTATTAAATTGATCAACTGGTATAGCATCAATAGGATCAGACCATGCCTTAACTTGCTGAGTGGAGATCTGCATTTCTCCAGCTGTATCCTAGTCAGAAGCAAGTAAAATTATTGGTTCAATTAAAGGGTCTAATGAGCCAAAGTCACTTCATGCTTTTTATTTGTTTATGATTCTCCTGTTTATACAACGTTATTTTTTCTGATCTTAGGAGGATTTAATCTAACTTGTTCTGCTGACTTCTAACCTTTGTAATCACGGCCAGATCCTAGTTTCCTTCTCTAAGTTTTATATCTATAAACGTTATGATCCTATCAATAAAATATCAGTTTATAGCAACACAAAATTGTTCGAAAACTAAAGAAAAAATAAGGGAAATAAAAATATCTAGAGATTAATAACAAATTAAAATTTTTAATTAATAGAGATGTAAAAAGTATTTTTATTAAATTTTTTGTTAAATAGATGTAAAAATAATTTTAAATATATTTTATATTAGGAGCATTATTGTCCGACTAAAAACCAATGCTCATTCCTTTCCATAACACATCAAACAAACTTATACATGATAGGGAAAACAAAAATCCAGCTAACCTCAACATCAGAAAGGTTAATTATCTCCATGGCATCATCAGAGGGTAGTATTCCATTGTTTGCAACTTCTTTACAATCTAAATTACTCCCATTTAAGTGCTCATCAATCTTGTTCTCAACAATGTTGCCACCTTCTTGAATTGAATTATCTTCACCATTTGTCTCCTCAGGACAATCTATAAACCAATTGAAATCAATAAGTTAGTAATGTTAACAACAATCACAACAACCATCGAGATATGTTAGTAAGGAACTTTTCCAAGTATTTACATTTCCAGGAGAAAATAAAAGGCAAGCCCGGGGTATCTTTATGCAAGACATGCCACATAATTAGCAGCACCTTTACATAGTTTCTTTTATTAAGGTGAATATACAATGCTTTTTTTTTTTTTTTTTGTCGAAATATATACAATGCTTTTCAAACCATACCCTTTCTGAACATTTGCATGAATATGCAACAAATATTACTGATTAAAGAGCAATAGAACTGAAAGAAGAAAAATAAATTCTTTTGTAGAACTATCTTGGGTTTCTTTTATCATAGCCCGGAATGCACAAGCATCCGTATCTATTCTCTTCCTTTTACCCTAAGAAGTTCCTCGTCATGTTCTTTGTTTTCAGCTCCAAATGTTATTTCTTTTACACGCTTGTATTTTCTTTTCTTTTTCGACTTCCAAGCTAATGAGTCAAAGCTCTTAGAACCTGAAGGAGCTATATCAGAGTGATTCTTAGTTCTTTTAGATCTCTTAATTCTTTCAGATCCCCTCAAAGGACTTGGCATATTCTATTTCTCAACCCTTTGGGATTTATTGTGACAAGAGGGCTTGGTAGTCGTTCGGAATTTCGAGTACTTGAAGGATTAGGAGTCATCTTCTTTGATGAGGTTTCTCCGGTTGACGTTTTGGGACCAGTTGCACCGCCTGAGTTGATTGAGCTTCTTATCTCACCGACAAGCCTCCCATTCTTGTCTTCATCAGCCAGAGATCACCGACACTGAGGAAAGCACAATGAGGAAAGCAGTGACAGTCGGATCCACTGAAATGAGATGGTTGCAAAGCTGTTTGAAATTTGGTGTGTACAACCCGTGTTAGGCGGTTCCCCTTCAGCCTTTGGTCCCAAGGAGAAAAGAGAACAGGAAAAGGAGGGAAATGAAGGGAGTAATGCAGGGGAAGTACAGGTGGAGGACAGGCTTTAGAGCAGAGACCCTAGGGGCCAACTGAAACGCTGTACTTGCCGTTGCCGCTCATCACTTCTTGCTCTTTCTCTCTTTATCTAACCTTTATTATTATTACTTCTTTTCAAATTAAATTCAAGATTAAGGTTCAACCTACCTTTTCTTTACTCCAATGTAATAAATATATTCCATTTTGGTGCGTAGTGAAGTTTTTGTATTGTATAAGATCTTGATTGAGCAAGTTCTTGTATCCATGGCATAAAAAATTCAACTCTTATAAATCCTTACCTGGTTGATAAATTCAAAATTTTATATATTTATCCCACTTTATTTATTTATTTATTTTAAGGGTTATTTTAGGTTAATTTAGATTTATTAAATAATATTTGAATTGTTAATCAATTTTAGAAAATAATATAAATCTGAATTGATTATGATATTATTGAGCTTACACTGTTAATATTTTGATTGCTACCTTATGATTAGATAATATTTCTAAATATATGATAAATCATGATTTTATTTAATTCTTGTAGGACAAGGGAAAACATATCAGAAGATCCTACTATGCATAATTTTTTTGGAAAGCTAAAATAGAATCTAATGATTTAATTTTATTGGGTTAATTAAATTTCAGTAGGCCTAAACTTTAGCTCCAAAGCTCCCTATTCCTCCCTTTTATTTAACCTAGCTGCCATATAAGGAAATCACGCAAAAAAAAAGAAAAAAAAAAAGAAAAAAGAGACAAGCACAGGCGGAGAGGGGCTGTTCGGCCATTCATATGATTTTAATAGTTTCTCTCTCCCTCCTCCTCAGTTCACTGCCACACACATGCTCCTTTCCCTTCACACACGTAGTGTGTGTTCCACTTACCAATTCAACAATAAATTCCTCTACCATCATTAAAACATCTTCATCCACAACATCTCTCAATCATATTTGTCAATAGCGGTGACTTGCATGGGGCGTGAAGAGAGGAATTTCATGATAGCTTAAGCTCTTTTGAGAGGTAATTTGGGAGAAATATGGAGGAAGCTAGAGCCTAGAAGCTTATATTTGAAAACCACAAGGGAGTATCGTTCCTTTTATCTTTTTAATTCAAGACTTGGGATTATTTAGTTTAAATGATTTTGAATTGTAATAATTGAGAACAATCTAGTTTTAGATTATAGACATATCTCTTTTAGATTGGATTGTTATTTAGAAATATTTTGTGCTTGAGACAATTGTTAGAATTTTTATTTGCAAACCATTATATTGTCAATTGAAATTATTAATTGAGTTTTCATCATTAGTTTAATTGTCAATTTGGTTTGCCTTATTGATTGTTTGATTGATTTGGTAAATTGTCTAATTGTTCAATTGGACAATTGTAAACAAGATTTTCAAAATTATTTTGAAATTAATTGTGACTGGCTTTTAATGGATTTAATTAACCACCACTTTTTCCATTATGAGTTTTCTAGTCGATTAGGTGTTATTAAGCTTGAGGGTTTCCCATGTCTTAATTAGGTGATTAAATTTATTAATTCCAATCTTTCATCAACCTCCCTTTGGTCAAATAAATTGAATGGCTAAGAAAGTTAAATCCATGTGAATCCTAAATTGTCCCTTTCATCATCATAATTGAATTAAACCTTTATTGTTTGTCTTGCTTTCTAATCAATCTCTTGCTTAGAATTTTAATTCCTCTTTCATAAAACAAACCCCAAAAAATTGCATTCAAATTCATATAGATTAGTCTCATTCTCATATAGGTTTTAAAGTTAATTGCATTAGTGCATTTAGTTAGTTCAATTGCATTTAGGTAGTAGTGGTTTGCATTCTAGTTTAGGTCCATTCTATTACATCTTTTGTTATTTAAAAATCAATCATAAAAAAAAACCCATATCTAGACAGTTGCGTGCAGTTTTTTTGCCATTAGAGATTTCGCAAGATTAAGTCATAATGTGTTTTTAAATTCATGTTTTTCTCACTGACATTAACCGAAAGGCAGGAATGCCAATGTCAAAGCCTTTCTGCCTTGGAAGGTCATGATCAGACGGTTTAAAGGATTAAATGTTGTTTTTATGAATAGGGAATATTTGTCCAGAGCAAAATATGCTGCTTTTTGAACCTTTTGAAGGCTAAAAGCTGATTTAGATGCTCATTAAATGTGAAAGAAAATTTAAATGATTAAGTATGGGAAGTGTAAGTGTGGTATATGATAGATACATGTGCTTAGCGTGCTGAAATTGGTATAAAGTGTAACTCCCTCCGTAATTATATCCGAAATACGCGATTAAAATGAAATAGAGACCAATAATAATAAAAAATCATTTAAAATCCCATCCTTGAGATAGGGTTTTCAAAAATACCTTTTAAAATCTAATTAACTTGGTCTCATATTCACATTTTGAATACAATTATTATACGAAGATAAATCATATTCATATAAATATCAGAGTGCACAACATAATCATCCCAACAATCCCGGGTACATACCTTCGTTAAAGATACAGAAGGCACAATTGCCCATTACAATTCTTCAAATGGGGATTACACAATCTCATCTCAAATTTATAACCATATATTCAACTGAATCATATACAGTCTTCACAACTTATTGGTAACCAACTACCAATTCTCATCTCGAAGGAGTTATAGCCGCTCCCTCCATGAGTCACTTGCCCTGTCTAAATTGTTGGCAGGGGAGGGTGAGATTCGAGAGAATCTTAGTAGGAAACAGATACCATAATGCATGCATGAAAGATACTATGTGTATGACATGTTAGCTTTATCTAGATGCATGCCCCATAATGACATTTTTGCATGCTCAATGTTTCATGTAACAAAACTATGACCATAGCAAAATAGAAACAGAGCTTCATTTATTCAAATATGCTCTACACAATTAAGTAAAGCAATCACATACATCACTACACAAGCAAAGATATCAAATACATGCAAGTAAGGTAAGTCCCCTACCTCCAGTCTTTTCTCCTCGATTTGCGTGCTAGCAACTCGGGGCTTCACATTCGATCCTATAATGTCAAATGTACTATTTAGACACTTCCATAGTATTTCTAGGGGTTATATGAGGCTATATTGAAAATTTACTAAAATACCTTCGGGGACCCGGCCCGGCCCCGCCTTACCCGGTCCGGTTGTACTTTTCTTGAAATTTTGACATGGGCTATTCTGACATATTTTTGCCCAAGGAATCCATTTCCGGACTCGGAATTATAAATTTAATGTCAATTTACAAATTTACCTTTGGCAGCCCCACTTTAAGGGTTTCAGGGGGTGTTTTCGTAATTATGCTTTTTCGGCCTTTTCCGAAAAAGTGACCAACTGTAACCCCACCTAAGTTTTGGTCCTGAACTCAATGGAATCATCAAATCATTAAAAACCCATCTCTAACCCCTCCAAACTAGCCTTGGCCAAAATTCTCAATTCCGCGGGAAAAATTGGGGTTTTTCGGTTTCGGCTCCGTAAACGCGTTCCTTTCTACTTTTAACCACTTTATTGACCATTACATTGGGTTAGAACTACCATTTAGTATCAATTTGGGCAGCATAACACCTAGGCCAACCCATTTTCCAAATTTACAAACAAAGACAATCCGGTGAAATTTCACCGATTAAATCAACCATAGCAGTCAGAACAATCAAAGATTGAAGTTTCAGAAGTTACCTCAAGCTCCCTCTGGCTTTTACTCAATATGGCTGAACCCTAACCCCTTTTAAACTATGAAAATTGAGCTTCCAACACCTTAAAGAACATGAAAGAGAAGCTTAGAAGCAAGGTTATACGCGTTAGGAGCTAGATCGTCGAAGGAATCGGCTTACCTTGCGAGATTTCTCCTCTTTCTCTCTCTAAGAGCTCTCAACTTTCTCTCACTAGTTTCAGCTGGTTCAGCACGACAGAAAATGAGAGCTGAAGAAGATGAGAAAATATTTAATTCCATGCTGATGTCATCTTTTATTGAGATGATGTCATAATTCCCATTTTCGGATTTTCTGACAGATTTTCTGCCCAAACTTTGAAAAATCATAACTAATTTTAGAAAAATAAACATGAGGTGATTTTAAAGCCAAATGAAAGGTATTTAAGTCCTATTCATTGAAAAAATATGATCCATTACCAGAATTCACCAAAAAAATCAAGAATTACACAAATTTCATCACTGCCCCAAAACAGAGTCCATTTTCGACCTCAAACTGTGGACAGTCATATCTCCTAGTTCCCAAAACGAAATGGCACAAATTATATGTCCATTTTGAAGCTTGGGATGTGAAATTTAAGATTGGAAAGTTTCATAATTTTCTGACATAATTTGCCTAGTCAAAACATCCACACGAGAAGACTGCCCAGAATAGAGTTTAACTGGACAAAATTTCAGATTTTGCATCTTTGCTTCCAACGGTTCCATTTTCATACCAAACATCATTCCCACATAAATTTTCACAAGGAATCCATTGGAAACACCAAATCAATCAAATTCACATCTTATTGACATGTTTTCACAACAATCTCAACATGTCAACACAATTCATATTTCAAAACCTAACATTGCAACATTTCCATTCCAAAGTTCCAAACCAATTTCAATGACATCAAAACACACTATGATACCATTTCCAACACAATACCCCATTCAATTATTCCCTCTATTCTAAGTCAATTTGGATGTTAATCCACAATTGAACTCAAATACAGGGTTTCGGCGCTGCTCATAACACACACGAATCATATTCGAGTGGCAAATCACATCATATTCTCCAAAAGGGTTATTTATCACTAACCACATCCACTTTTGGAGTCATTAACCCTTAATCACAATTTGGGATCTTGCTAAACCGGGGCTTAGCAATCCACTAATCTCAGGCTTTTTCTCTAAGCTCAAGTCTCAAAAGTCGGGGTATTACATAAAGAAGCTGAAAATTTATTGAAGATTTGCTGTTTCTGTTTTATAAATGTTTAGAGATTGTTTTAAGGGTAAAAAATTATTGTTATAAGTGCTAGAATGATGATTTTCAAAGCTGGAAAAATAGTTTCAAGATAAGGAAGATGATATGATGTATGAGAGTGAATATGTGGCTTTGTGGATTGAACTTTTGAAGTTGGAAGTTGATAAGGAACTTACTATTTCATACTATTATTTTAGGAACTAAATAGGTATTTGGATTGTTTAAGCATGTTTAAGGTTTCATTAGAATCATTTAATTGGCATGATATGTTGGTGGAAATTTTTCTACATCTTAAAAAGAGTTTTGAAAATTCTACAACATGAAGAGCACGTTGCCATTGTGTTTTATCGAAAACCAAATCTTTGGATAAATTATTAACTGAATGATCACGTTTAATAACCTTATTAAGTGTCTACTTTGGTCTTCCTCTACCTTTTTCAAGAGGACTCTATATTACTTGATCAACCCTCCTCATTAGCGCATCTAATGACTTTCTTTGAACGTGGGTGAATCTTTTTCGGAAAGTAGGGTCAGGAGTGTGTGTGTGTGTGGAGAGAGAGAGGGAGAGAAAGGAAACATAAGAAAACTTTTAGTTCAAATACAAGTTGATTCAGTAGTAAAAGCCACCTTTGTATAGGGTTTTCTTTAAGAATTTTCAAGCCACAATTATTTAAATCCAAAAGATTATGTTGTTGAACAAATGCCTAAGACTGTTTTTATTTTTATCAGAAACATGCCCCTGCACATTTTGAGCCATGAGGGGTGTGTTAGCATATAGCATTAGTTTGTTTTCATTCTTTGTTTGGTTAGATTATAAAAATCCCATTATGACAAATGTGTAACATGTGCTTCCTTTAGAAATCCATTGATTCCTTCCTCTTCAATGTGGAAATAGTGGAGAAACAAAAAGGACTTTTGATGTCAAGAATGCACAAATCATTTTGTCTAGACAAGAAACAATCAAGTGATATGAACTGATTTGATGAATCTATCAATGAATGTCATGTGGATTTACTTGTTATTTTCTTGTGTAGCTGCTTGAACAAAAAACTACGGTGGTGCAGAACTTGAAGGTGTGGTGAAAAGTGCAGTCTCATTTGCTTTAAATTGACAACTAAGTCTTGATGATCTCACCAAGCAAGTGGAAGAAGAGAATATTAAGGTAACGATGGATGACTTTTTGAATGCACTCCAAGAAGTTATTCCTGCATTTAGAGCTTCCATTGATGACCTTGAAAAATGTAGGTAGTGGTTTTAATTACAAGAATTTAGAGTTCTTAGAATTGGGAAAAGTAAAGTTATTATATATGCTAATCAGGAAAATATGTTATTATTTTATTCTAACCCATTACTTGTCCAGACATTTTACTTATATTGGATGTAGCTATGAGAAATAAGTTATTAGGATGTCTGATTTGCTTAGTATGTGGGTGATAAATCTCAAATTTTATATATTTTAACCCTCCTTATCTATTTATTTTGGGGACTATTTTAGACTGATTTAGATTTATTAGATAATATTTGGATTGTTAGCCAAGTTTTGTAAATACTATAAATTTGAATTGATTATGAGATTATTGGGCTTAAATTGTTAATATTCTGATTGCTTTCTTGTGATTAAATAATATTTTCAAATATGTGATAGATCACGATTTTATTTAACAAGCACAAATTCCCCCCGCGCTTTGCGTCGGTGCATCAATGTCATGACACCATTATATAACCCATTAGCTTGATCTATATTTTGTAACAGCATTACAAGTGCTCCAACCTTCAGGTTAAGAGTATGCCTAGGCAAACTTGAACAATTAATCGTATTTAAAAACTCCATTGTGTATAGATCTTCAAAGCCATCAACTTCTTGTGATGACTTACAAATAGTATCACAACTATGATACTCCGTTAATTCACCAGGCAATAAGAACACATGTATTCTTTTACATAGTTTACACTCTCGATGGTAGGGCATATAATGACTCGGCTATTGAAGTAGTTTGAATTAGATAAATTTCCTAGCAAGCTTGGGTATGTGAATGACACAATAGAGTGCATAGGATCATCATAATTTTGAATAAGGAAATCCTAAGGAATCTCAATATCCGTAATGACATCATGTGGCAAACCTAATTTACCATCACCAACAGCTAGTAGCTATTCTGAAAACACTTGTAATTTGTGATTATCTTGCTGCAATACAGATGACAGTTTCATATTTCTTGTGAGATGGAAAATTGAACATGAATCCCATAAATATGAGGAAGTGATGTAAGCATTGACAATAGTATCTCTAGATCCCTTTGGAATAATAGGTAACAACTGGCGGAAATCACCACCCATCAAGACAGCCTTCCTATCAAATGGTTTGTTACAACGCGTAATATCCTTTAAAGACCTGTCAAATGCTTCGAAATAGAAATGCTGAACCATTGGTGCTTCATCCCATATAATCAACTTAGTGGACTTAATCAACTAAGCTAAGATTGAATTCTGTGTGATATTACATATAGAATCTTCATTAACTTCATTTGGCAATGAGTTGTCCTTCCAGACTGTAGCAATGTCACTGCTATACCACTAGAAGCAATAGTAAGCATGATTTCACCTTTGGATCAAAGTAATGAAGTAAACGCACTCTACAGAAATGTTTTCCCAGTTCCTCCATAACCATACACAAAGAAAAAAGCCCAAACACCAGAGTTAAGTGAAGACATGACTGAATCATAAATAAGTTTATGCTCCAGAGTCAAGGACTAAATTATTTCTTTTGACTGCTTGGCAAGCTGAACTTTATCATAGTTTAATTCCTGACGAATCAAATGATTTCCAACATCCAAATGACTGACTGATGAAGGTAGTCATAGGGAAGGGAAAGCTACAATACTCTTTCCATTTAGCTGTAATAGAGTTTTAATCTCATTAAGAGTAGCTTCTTGTCTCTCTGATATTGATATCTGAATAGCTACACAAGTGGAAGCAAATGTGTAAGAAAACATGTGTAAAAAGATGCTAAACAAAAAAAAAGGTTAACGAATATGAACATACTTGATGATAAAGGGTCTTGATGTCAGATGTATAATAAATTTTCAGATAAAATTTGAGAAGTCCCCTTCCAAACAACTTCAGGCCGGTTTAGGCAGCTACACAATAACATACTCACAAACATACTATGAAGTAACCGACCTGTTGCCTACAATAAAGCTTCCTTCAAAGCAGAAATGTATTCAATGTCATTGTCTAACAATCTAATGCAATACATGCCACACAATATGTTGGCCATACAATGCCATCAACTATCCTAATAGATTCGTAAAATGATGGTCCTTTAACTTTAGTTAATAAAATCAGGAGGTAATATAGTTCTCCAGATAAAGGTGAAGGATGAGTAAGTTGACCAATTGCAAATCCTCTTTTCCTCTTTTCCCATATCCGTTGCCTCCGATGATACACATAATTTTGTGGAAATTCATAATAATATAGGGTTTTTGCAAAATCATCATCTTTGTTTTGTTTCATCCAAGCAAGGAACATAGACTCACACCCTTAGCTTGTCTAGAAGCTTAGCCACATGATCAGTGTTAGAGTAGATGACACATTGTTGGTTTGGTAAATGAAAACTTAACCTTTCAACTGGTGGGAACCTATGATAGATATCAAGACCAAATATATGCCAAGCTGCCTCACATGCAGGGATGTAACAAAAATTGTAATATTGTTGAATCTCATCTAATGATCTTTCAGAATTCCTATTTTGCCCATTATCGTAAATTGAGAAAACCATGCGATCATTCTCTTTGCTAATATACTTGAATAGGTACTTGATCGTAGTAGACTGATTACATTTTTCAACATTGATGTGAGCATGAAACATAGATAATAATGTAGGATTATATGGCACCACAACCTGTTATTCAATGGAATGCCATTAACTTCAACTAACTTGCCATCGTCTCTTATTCTATATGTAGGAAACCCTTCTTGATCAACAATAGTTTCTTCATTAAATTTCTTAGGGAAGAACTTTTTGCATTTCTTGTCCACCATACACTGCGCTTTCGGATTGAGATGCCCACAAGGAGAATACATCATGAATTTTTGTACCAACTCATACAAATGAGGGTTAGACTCAACATCTAGGATTTTAGTAGGTATAATGTTGTCTATATGAACAGGATCTTTAATTTTGTCACGTTCAACAAGCCATATGAGGATATGTGCATGGGGCATATCTCTTTTTTGGAATTCAATCATATAAACATCTTTTTGGGGAAAGAAGAAGAAAAAAAATTTAGTTAATTCCTGACATAAATTGAAGATTAAAGAATGATTCCATAAGAAAACGCATAACATTGTTGGTCATAATGAAACACAATTTCTTTAAACCCTTATGTCTTTTAAAATGATATGTCATTGACATAAATTGAAGCTTGATGATTGAATATATAAACAATAAGTACCTGCAAGCATGTTGCCAAATATCTTCTTTTTCTTAATGACCTTCATTAAAGCCCTTAGTTTAAGTCTGAAAATACTAGATAATATATCAGCCTTGTTAGCCGTAATCTTCCTTTATGTAGATTCTATGTTATAAAATTAGAATTAAAATATACTCTCTCATATTCTTTTTATAAGCAATTGTTATTCTCATTGAGCAAAATAAACTAGTGGTTAAGATTAGTTAAAAGCAATAAATATGTTAAAAATGTCATGTTTCTTTCAAATATGCCCTATTTATGAAATGAGCATATGAGAGAGAATGAGTAACAAATATGAGAGAATATGAGTATAAAATATAAGAGAGAATGAGAAACAAATGATTAAATAAAAGAGAATTAGTGGTGAGTGGGGGATAATTAATATAAATATATGTATTTAATAGGGGTAAAAAAGAAAAAAAAGTAGTTTAAATTTTGAGATACAAGGAGAAAGTTACTTGCAAAAACGACCAGCACCAAGAGAGAAAGTTATTTATAAAAAGGACCGGAGAGAGTAATTTTACACTATGTAAATAAACAATAAAATGATATGTTCGAAGTACGGTTGTGCACTAAATGTGTTTATTGTATTATGATTTTTTAAATTTGTAAAAAAACTGAATTATCTCTTCAACTTTTTCTTTTTTCAAATTAAACTTCATCTTCTTATTAATGCATCTTTTTCTCAGGTTTTATTTTTTTTGTTTTCGCTCTTTCAATTTTGTCATCTACATATTTAGTGTTTGATTATTTAATGCTAATGGTGCAAACAATAATTTTTTTGCCAAAATAGTAACAATAATAATTGAAAGAGGTTTTTTTTTTTTTGTATGAATATAATCAAAATTTGGGTGCAAAATTTTATGAAATTATGGGAAAAAACCGAATGATTACCTGATTACTTATATTGAGAAAAACTTTCTCTCTATATTATATAATTATTTAACATATAATATTATTGGGTTAGATTTGATCATCGAGATCAATTATGAGTTGCTCTTCCAACATAATTTTTTGACTGTATTGGAAATAAAAAAGAATCATATTTTCAAAATATAAAAACTGACAAAAACATTTATAATATATATAGTTTCATACCTTTAACAATAATACTATTATGTATGTATGCACGCATGTATGTTTAAATCACTTATATTTTTAACAGATTGTCTCTTGTATCGTATGTAAAGATATTTAATTTTGATTAGACACACGCATAAATAAAGTTGTGCTTGGAAGTAGGAACACACACACACACACATGGTAGATCTTGAATATTAAGGCTGATAATTCCGAACAATTACTGGATCGGATCTTAAAAATTCAGTCACTGAAAACTCAAAAATTAAGATTTGACTATCACAAAAATATATGAAATTACAAGTGAAAAAGAAGTTGTGAATAATCAAGCGACAAAGAACATCATATCGTATTATTAAAAATTTCATGCATTAAGTAATTAATTATTAATTAATGTTAGCCTCACTTGGTGCCTGTTGCATCCTTCACTGCATCAACAGCTCCTTGTGCCTTTGCCTTTAGCTGTTGACCTCCCTACACACGCACATCCAATTAATCACGCACTCGTATTTATAAGATACATATATATAGTATATAGTATATATTTGGAACTAGCTGGCAAAATATATATATATATATATATTTGGAACTAATTCAGAATATTTACATATATAATTATATTGATTAATACCTCTTGGATGGATTCTTTTGCAGATTGTGCTGCATTGCTAGCCTTATCCATCAAGTTGCTTGCCTTTTCCTACATGATTAATATGTTCACACATAATTATTATTGTCAACATGTTAATACCGTAATTAAAACACCGGAAACTTTGAAGGGTAATCGGCAGATTAATTATGGGAAAATCATCATTATGAGGTCTCAAGGAATTATAAATGTAATAACTAGAATATCTCACAACAAGTGATAGATAACAATATGTAATGACAAATTCTAATATAGGAAATGACAAATTGTTTATGTTACTTTGCTCCCTTATTATTGAAATTGAAAACATTGCAGTGATTACATTCCTTCATTGGAATCGATCTCATAGCATTTTCTCATTGATTATTAGAGAAGAAAATGAATGAATCTAAGTATGTACCTGAGCCTGGCCCTTGGCCTGTCCAGCATTGTAGCTTGCCTTGTTGGAGTCCATTTTATTGAGAAAATATATTAACTCTGTGATGAGCTTTTGAGAAACAATTAATCAAGATTAGGATTTGTTAATGGTGATATTGTGACAATACCAATATTGAGTTCGTATATATATATATATATATAGACACATAACTTTCTCTCTCTGAGACACTTGTCATGCCACGCTGATATATATACATATAATGCTTAATTAATCGTCTTGTTGACCAATATAATGGATCTTGTGGACGAAACTAAGCCACATTTCTTCCTCGATCCCACTTTGTAGCCTATATATAAACCTTAATTAAGTAATTAATCATGATCGATATTCTTATTAAATTATCTCATAAACAAGTCTTAAATTCAATTGCCAACAGTTTCTAAAAGAAAGTATGGATTCTGCTCAGGCGAGCTACGATGCTGGAAAGGCCAGGGGAGAAGTTAAGGTTAATTCATTTAATATTTTTTCTAATTAACTTCTTTTTTAATTAATTAACATGAAATTTATCACAATATAATTAAAGTCTGTTTTATTTTTTGTATACTTTATGGTCTTCTGTGTATTTTTAATTGCAGGAAAAGGCAGGCAACATGATCGACAAGGCCAGCGATCGTGCACATTCTGCCAAAGAATCCATAGAAGAGGTTCTATATTTAATTAAATTTCAACTTAACTATAAATACTATATATATGGCTTTCCAATATATTAGTGAGGTGTGATTAATTTTCAAATAAATATACAAGGATGGATATAATTTTTTGTGAATTTCTCATATTTCATACAAATTAATGAAAAATCAGCAAAGTTTCAAGTAAGGAATTTAATTACTAATATGGTTCATATATGACAAAATATACAGAATTAATTAATGACATGCAAACATTACATGTTGACATAAAAATAGGATCTATTGGTAATTAAATTCTTCACCAGCGGGGACTTTTCTATGATTTTACCAAAAACTAACTTACTGACATTACATGTTTGAAAGCAAAATAGATGTTTGAAAAATTAATGAAAATATTTTTAATCCTTCATTCAGATTATTGAAATGAGATTTTTGAATGATTTTTATTTTGTTTTGTTTGTGATACTTTTCACATTCATAAAATTGCTGAAAGATCCCAGTTATAAAATTTATTGTTTAATGATACTTGAAATATAAGACCTAGGTATGATGCAACTCTTTTTTAATTATGTGCAACCTATCTTTAACTATATATAAAACAGAAGACATTTATATATAGTTGAAAATTAATGTTGCATAGAACTGAAAAAAAGTTGCACCTGCTTTTTTTTTTTTTTTTTTTATGAGAAACAATATTGGCACTGTAGCCTACATCACAGAATGTTGCATGCAATCAAACCTCACCAGCTCTTGTATAAAGTCTGGAGCACTTGAAAAGAAGCACGGACCGCTAGCTGCCAACAACGCGTCCTTTGCCAAAGCATCAGCCACCGTGTTGGCTTCTCGTCTAACCCAACCGACGGTAGCCTCCCACTCGCGGTGGAGCATCCTCGTTATCTCACTCACAGTATCCACCTCCGCTTCCTCCATGAGCTCTCTGGCCTTGATACACTCAACAAGATCAAGGCAGTTCGATTCGACTATCACATGCTTGAAGCCTCTGTCCCAAGCGGTTTTCAACCTAGTAACACCCCCCAAGCTTCAGCTTCGAAACTAGTACCTGCACCGATATTGAAATAGAATCCACCGAGGACCTCCCCTTGGTCATTTTGAATAACGCCACCAAAAGCCGAATGGCTAAAGTCCTCCACGGCGGCCCTGTCAACATTCACCTTAACATATCCTAATTCTGGTGGGTCCCAAGCTTCCACTCCATTAAACTTGCTTGACTCTGTCTGTACCACGCCTGGTGCCCATTTAACACATGCTCCAATCTTTGCTGTGATCGAAGCTGGTGACACAACCATCTTCTCAAAGACCATCGTATTCCGTGCCATCCATAGTTCACGACACGACAGAGCAAACCAAACACCCCAGTGAATACCTTCAATTCTGATGCGCTAATCCAAGTTACGTCTAAACCATAGCACACGATCCTGAGTGGAGAACAAAGTGGATGCCAACTCTGGTGGAAGTAGACGTTGCCAAACCTCCCTTGCCCCATTACAGTCCCGTAAAGCATGGAGAGTATCCTCCCTTAGCTCCGAGCAAATCATACACCGATCAGATTGACTCATCCCTCTATAAAGTAGTCTTGATGCATTCGTAAGCAGCCTGTTACAAGAACTTGACCACAAGAAAGTCTTACAATGCTATGGGACACGAAGTTTCGATATTGTTTGCCACAACTATTTTTTCGCATCATCACCAGCTCTTCTGAAACTCTCGTACGCAGACTTCGTTGTGAATAAATGTGATGTAGATAAACGCCAGTAAGGGACATCTTCCCTTCCTTGGTTCGTAGCTACTTTACACACCTCACAAACTATCTCCCGTGGTAAATGCGGACTAAAATAAATCCACACGCCACCTTCTAGAGGGGGAGATAAATTCGGAAACCGGACTATCAACAATGCTAGGTGGGACCTCATTCACCACCAGCTCAAGTAGTGGTTTCATGCCCTTGATCCAATAATCTTTTCAAAAACGAACACTAACCCCATCACCTATATACCGTCCAACAAAAACCTTGCTTCACTTTCTCCCAATTCTGCCTTATACCTTGCCAAGCTTTGGAACAAGCTGAGTGGTGTCTCTCCATAGCAGAAAGTACCCTATCTCCACACTTATACTTCTCACGCATGAACTGGACCCAAAGGGCATCCCTTCGGTGTACCATAGCCTAACCAAGTTTCATCATGAATGCGTTATTTTGAAGTTGCGCTTGTCTAAGACCTAACCCACTTGCATCCTTTCTCATACATAAATTATCCCAAGAAACTAAATGTACTTTCCTGGTTACCGTAGCACCACCCCACAGGAATTTCCTACATCGTTTATCAATATCTGTGCAAATAGAACCCGGCAAAGGGCTGGATTGCATTGTGTACATAGCTGAAACGGATAAAACCGAGGACACCAGCATATTCCTGGCAGCAAAAGAAAGAGAATTCACCTTCCATCCAGACAGCTTTTGGTCCATCCTATCTAGTATATATTGATATGTCGACTTCAATACACGTTTATGATGAATCAGTATTTCAAGATACTTCCCAATATCTAAGGTTGGGGTGAACCCCAAAAATTCACTAATTTCCTGAACCCTTGTGTAATTGATAGATTTAGAGAAGTATATCCGAGTCTTTGCACCTATTGAAAATGAGTTATAGTACTCTCTTAAGGAAGTTATTATGTACTTTTGTGTAATAAATTTTGTAATGAGGGATTGTTCAGCAATTTTTCCTTTGATATATTTTATCTTCAGGGAATCAGAGAGCAAAATAATTTTTTTAACTTCAATTTTTTAGCATAGATGAAAAATATGTTTGGTATTTATATGTGTAGAAGGGTAAGCAGATGAAGGCAAAGGCACAAGGTGCTGTTGATACTGTGAAGAAGAAGATGAACAACTGAAGTTTTAATTAATTATATTGAATTAATGAATGAATAAATAGTAATGGAATTTGGTTTCTCTTTGACATTGACATTTAGTGTGGTGTATAAAGTTTAGAGTAAATCATACTGTTCTTGTGTTATGAGTAGCACAATTTGTTATAGACTTTATATTTTATACTATTAAATATTGACATACCATGATACTATCCTAAAAACACCGTCTTATATTATTGTGGGTATTTTTTTTATGGCCGGAATATTAGTTAAAAGCATAATTCCATTTCATTTCAAAATATAATCACTTTCATCATCACAAGTCTTATGAGTTACATTGTACCAATTTTTTTATTCCCTCTGATTTTAATTATAAGATAAAGTTGACTTTTTTGAAGAAATTAAGGAAGCTAATGAAATTAATTTAGAGTATTTTTATTTTTATTTTTTTCTCCAAAATAATTAGTTTGACTAATAAATTAATATATAAACTAAGGATACATAACATATGATATGATTAAGTAACTTATTTAGCTTCCTTATGAGATAGTTTATTTTTGACTTATAAGTGCTTATAAATCATGATTTACGGTATACGAGGTAAATATATGAAAGGAGTTTTATCTCGACTTACGTAATAAATATTATTTTCCAAAAAAAAAAAGCTATTCCAAACATACCACTCTGGTCCCTATTATAAGTCCTTTTTGACCAAAAAATTTGGTCCTATTTATAAATCCACTTTCAGTACATAAATGATCTTATGACAATTTTGCCCCTATTTATTGTACCCATAAAGAAATAATTTAAAGAGAGATAAAGAAGAAAAAGTTGAAAAGTACACATTCATAAATGAGGGTATAGTTGGGAATTTACCCTATAATCATTGGGTGAACTACTTTTTCTTGGTATGTGGGATTTAGGTAAAAGGGACTTATAATAGGGACCAGAGTGGTAGCAGTTAATCTCTCCAAACAAAGTCAACTTTATCTTATATTTAGAACCGAAGGTAGTATTGATTACTGATGATGAGTATAGTCTATGGAAAAATCAAAGTCAACTTTTATATTGCGACTCACAATTTATAATTATAAATTGAGATCAATCAGCTCAGTATATGTTTTTAGTGGTCTCCGTTATTAGTCGAATAACCAGATTTTTGTCAAAAAAAAGGGCCAAAAAAAAATCGTGGTCGTAGAATTAGAATTTTACCCACCCCAAAAGTCAAAAGTTTTCATATATTTCGGGTCAAGAGAGTTATTTTGACCAAAAGTTCTTTATACATTATATTTCCATAGTATTTATAATAACAATTAAATATGTATTTGAATAATATAAGAGGCACCGCTTACGAGGGGAAGAAAGATTAAAAATAATTTAGAGTGAGGTAATTATAGAAAAGAAAGAGAAGGTAACATGTGTGGATTACTACGATACAATGTGTTGTGTTTCTATCGATAAAGTATAAGGGTACTCCAAGAGCATGAAAGAATTCATATCAAAGTAAGTAGTCTTATAAGTTCACAATAAATGATGCACTATTAAATAAAAATAATTAAATTAAATAAATATCAAACATTTAAATAAATACGAAATCTGTATAACGTTTGTCTCAAGCAATATGTCACAATGCAAGGTTTCTAAAAGGCTCTTGGGAATCCATCAAAATGCGTAGGAAAGTTGTCTGATCTCATTCTCATAATCATCTTTCTTCGCAGATGATCTTATCCTCTACAGCTCAACTTTTAAAAAAAAGGTTGATACAATTGTCAGATGTTAGATGAATGCTGTGATTCTTCTAATCGCTTATTGCTTTCAAAACACACATATATGACCTTATTTGGCAATGTAGGCAATCAAACCGATATTTGTCATAATTTAAATTACCAATACACCTAAAGTCTGGACAAATATCTTAGGGTTCCTCTCCTTCATGATCGAGTCTGAAAAGACAAATATAACTACTATCTTATTGACAAAGTGAATTAGAAACTTGTTGGTTGGAAATTCAGATCTTTGCGTCCTTAGCAAGTCGAATGACCCTTGCCGAATCAGTACTTTAGGATGGCGATTATTATATCCCTTTTTACACAATGCAAACCTCTAAACTCCCCTACTCTTGTTGTAAGATACTGGAGAAGATGTTTCTCTCATCAAATGGGATGATCTATGTCCTCCAAATTAAAAGCTTCCGGTGGAGATGGTCTTTTTTTTTTTAAGGAAAAAAAAAACTAGAAGATCAAAATCTTGCTTTCTTAAATAAGGTTGCCTTCAAGATATGGTTGCTAGGCTTGGGATGTTATGCGTCGAGGTGTTAAAGTGGAAATACAATTGGGATGTGCATAGCAACAAAAAGCTTCAAACTTAGCTCAAGCTCTTATCTTTAGAAGAAACTAGACGAGATCTAGAATCCTACTAAATTGGCATGAAATGGAATCTAGGAGGCAATTCTAAGATTAAATTTTGGAACAAGCATTGGGTGGGAGAGCTTGGTCCTCTCAATCTAATCACCTTTGTTGACAAAACCTAACGATGCACATTCTATCCCTATTTGATAAACAATGGGCATGGAACTAATTAAGGCTCCGACCCCAAATGATGGCGTTGATACATATCACCGGAATCTCACAAGTTGTGGCTCCTTCTCTTTTTTTCTTCACCCTCTTCAGCTTTATTTGAGGATGCTTGGCCTTGCATAGACTCCAAATGAGAAATACCTTAGTGTTGGCTTAGTTCTTAACGAATCATAACCTTCCTATGGATCACTTTCTGTACAAAAAAGGGAGAATTTCATTTAGAGCCCATAGAAGAGACTTTATTTCAGTCAACCCCAAAAAATCTAAAACTTTACTGCATTCTGTTAGGTCAAAATAAAATTAAGTTTTGTGAGTAAAAAGACAATGATGTCCCCTTCCTTTTTTTAAAAAAAATAGAAGAGCATTGTACAAGACAAATAAGGGTATTTACAAGACGAATAAAGATATTTACCAAATAAATAAAGGGAATCAAAAGAAACCAGGGAGTTAATAAAAACATTTAAGCCATTTACAAGATAAATAAAGTATTCACAAGACAAATAAAGAGATTCAAAAGAACTTATGCCCATGGAGTTAAAAATATTTTAGTCATTTATAAGACAAATAAGGTATTCATAAGACAAACAAGTCGATTCACATGACAAATAAAGTAAATGCATTATTGTCTTTTACCTACAAAACTTAATTTCATTTTAACCCAAGAGGGTGGAGTGAAGTTTCAGAATTTTTTGAGAGTTGACTGAAATAAATTGCCATCTATATCTACAGGGGTCAGCTGAAATTTTCCCTATAACAAACGCCTTCTGACTAGGTCATGTGCTTAGACAAGATAATTTTGCCAGGAAGAGTTTTGGCTTCTGATCCTCCTCAAGCCATCTTCTTCACATCCTTTTGATAAGTGGCTTTAAGAATGTTGATATGGAAGAAGAAAGACATGAGGACAAGGTTGAGTTTTAATAAACATTCCCATACGTACAATTTTATTCCACAAACCCATTTATTGATTATGAATTAATAATGTTGAAAAATATATGAATTAATAATGTAGAGTAGTTTAAAATGTATGTTGTGGTCAAAGTCTCAGAGATGATGTAAATAGGTTTGCTAAACATGTTTTGACCCTCAAAAAGGGCTTGCTAAAGATGAGCATCATCACAAATATGACCTTAAAAGCAGATCACTTAATCCGCAATTAATGCTCTCAAAGTCTCATACACTCTCTATATAAATGGTGGCCTAATCCTCAACATTAATCACCATTCGAAGCTTAATCACTCTCTAATATTCTTATCGTTAATTCCTCCATCTTATCTTTCTAATTTATTTTACCAAACAAATGGATTCCAGTGACAAGATGAGCTTCAATGCTGGCAAAGCCCATGGCCAAGCTCAGGTATTTATTTATTATTGATTAATTGATTTAATCCATGTGTGATCAATTGAATTAATATTAGATAATAGAATTATTATTATTAATCACAAAAAATATTGGGTTATTTATATATACTGCAGGAAAAGGCTAGTACCATGATGGAGAAGGCTAGCAATGCTGCTCAGTCTGCTAAGGAAACAATTCAAGAGGTTTAATTTCTATCCATCTATCTATTTACATCTGATTTTCTTCTTCTTTTTCGTTGGTTTAATTTGGAAGTAGATAATTGATGTTATAATAATATTATTAATCTCGTAATTAATTAACATTTGAATTTTGTTGTGAATTTTGAAGGCTGGTCAGCAGATGATGGCGAAAGCACAGGGTGCGGCTGAGGCAGTGAAGGATGCCACTGGCATGAACAAGAGCAACTAATTATTTCATTAATTAGTTAAGAGAGGGATTAAGCATTAATTAATCCCCTCAGTGTTTTCTTATTTAATTTTGAGTTTTCGTAATATATAGGGCATTAGATGTAATTTTGATGCTCTAGTTTTTTTTTTCCGGTTTTGTTTATTAGCAACTCTTCTTGTTTAGGAAGGGACCTACATATATAATTAATTGGACTTCAATTTTCCCCTCAAATCCTTCGTTTTTATTGTTGCTTTTGTTATAATTATACTAAATCACGAGGTAAATATTAGTGGGAGAGGTTTTAGCCGCTTCAGTTTGAAGTCACAAGTTCAAGTAAGTATGAATATAAAAAAAACACCTTTAGAGAGTTATCCTCAACTGAGTTAAGAAATACTTAAATCCCACTAAATCATAAGCGCTCTTAAATTGTTTATTTGAAAGAAAAAACAGTAAAACACAAAATGACCATAAAAAATCATTATTAATTCAAACAAAACACAAAAAGGCCAGTATATGCCAAAAAAAGTTCTTAACTAAAACCAATCGTACTATTATTTTACTCTTGCTATAACGTTTTGTAATGATATTGCATATAACATGCAATATATATTTAGGGCTTAATTTAGCTATTTAAGATTGAAATTGAATATATATATATATATATATATGGTTAAATATAGGAAAAATCTAATTAAAAAGAAAGTTGAATTATCCAAATTCTCATTTGGGTTATTAAACTTAACAAATCATTAATTAAGTTGTGTCACAATTAGGGATTTTAAAATATGATAAAATGTCCAAAATGCTCTTATGTAAATTAGAAGAAAAGAGAAGGAAAAACCAAATGTTTTTTACTTCAGCGATTTGATAGAAGGATGGGTTCGATTTGCAAAGCAAATTGGAGAGAGCTTAGGAGCATGTTTGGATGGACATTTGGATGGCTTATAAATTGCTTTTATCGTAAGTCGAGACAAATCATCTCACATGCTTACTTCGTATACCATAAATTATGATTGAAAAATTGCTTTTAAAGACTCCAGTTGCTATTCCAAACATGTACTAGGTTGAATCAAAACTAAGTTGGAGAATAAAAATTTCATGTAAAGAGATTAGCTTTGACGAGTGCGATTTCTTCAACAATCCCTCGATTTTTATAAATCCGATTTCTGCAATAATTCCTGGCGAACGATTTTGAGACAGCAACAATTCTACTTCTAATTTTTCTAAAGGCTTCATTTTCCAAGTTTTCTATTTCCTATGTTACAAAATAAAAAATTCTATTTTCTAACGGATATGAAGCTATGAACCACGCAACCTTCAAAATAATTAAGCACAGTGCAATATACTTCTTCGGAAGTTTAGATCCAGACATCCCGTATCCGAAATTTCATTCCATCTAATTACAATTTCAAGGAATTTAGTAATTAAAACTTAGGATTTTGAGTAATTTCAAGATCTGCATGACGGTTTCAGATGGAGTTGATTTCTTACGTTCGAGAATCAAAACTTTATGTAAAGGATGTAACACCCGTCCTCATGCCTCTTTATTATGCATTTGAAGCGTTAACTTTATTATTATGGCTTAGAAGAATCAATAAATAAAGTTCCCAGCAAAGTCTTTCATAGTTATTCGTGGGGCACTGTTCATTCGGTAAAACCATATTTATCAGATTAATTAACTTTATTCACTGGGTTATTATTCACTTTAACTTTTCAATTCTTCCATTCATTAAGGCAGAGTTTTCTCTGCTTATTAATTCCTCTGATTATTTAACTAATGGGCTCGTAATATGTGATTACTCATTCCTAGTCTAATTTCGTGCTTACGAAACAATTCATCCGTCATGCAGATTATACAATTAATCACTTCTAACATTATTTTATACATGAAGATTAGCGTGTAATAATCTTCAATTCTTCTTTGTAACTTCTTCACCAGGCACATCACCCTACACTCCTTTTCTATGCTTATGTGCTTGTATGGTTGGTTGGGGGAGAGTGAGGTTTGGGGGAATCTCAATAGTAAATAATACCAAACAATGCATGTAAGATAAATGTTAGTGCATGATATATTTGTCTTTCGTAGGCTCATGTTAATATAATAACATATCTGTATGCTCAATACTTCACATTTTTTACATATAGCCATAGCATCAATAGAAAACAAAGCTTCAATCATTCAACTATGTTACATATAGACAAGTAAAGCAATCATCAACATCAACACACAAGCATACATATCAATACATGCAAGTAGGATAAGTTCACTACATTTTGTTTGTGTCTTCCTCTTGTACATTTTCTTCCAACAATTGAATTTGCTTATTCTTTGTCACCTCATGGCCCTATATACATAGCCACATTAGTGCCATGTGAATGAATTCCAATACGGTTACATAGGCCTTTGGGATATGTCTCTTATATTTAGGCCCATACTGGCCCAAATTACTTTAATTGCCATAATTCCGTGGGTTTAACTAGATCTACCAGTTTTGCTGACCAATTTTGAAAAATCATAACTAATTCTAGAAAAATTCAAATGGGGTAGTTCAAAGCCCTATATGACTCTTATTAAGTATACTTTAAGGAAAAAATATCCACCTCTGCCATTTTCACACAAAAACCCAGACTTCACAATTAATCCTCACCGCCACAAATGTCTTTCCAGAATTAATGCTTAACTTCATCAAATCATAACTTTTTGTGTATTTATCCAATTATCACAAATTACCCATCAAATTAAAAGCTCAATATATATACACATTAATTTTGAAAAATATCATGGCCATTGGATAGAGTTTAATCATTTAAAAACACGCCAAACTCTTCACTGCCACAGGACAATTTCCAGATTTAATGCCTAACTTCAATAAATCATATCTCTTAGTGTATTGATCGAAATAACACCTATTATATATATCAAATTAAAGCTGAGCATGTTTATTTTTATTTTAGAAAGTTTCGTGGCTATTGGACAAGATTTGATCATTCAAACACTTGTCACAAGCAGACTACCTCACAAAACTCAAATTTAGTAGCACTTAAACTAGTATTATATTATCATCAAACACTATATATCATCATATATGCATGATTAAAATATCATTAGACCTAAAAACCCTAGCTTGGCCAAAACATATGGCAACCTAAAGGTCTAAGAAAACTTAGCAAAACTTCAAGCCAATCGGTTCAAAATGAAGCTTAGGTTTACCTCTTCGCGTTTCTACAACTGGTTCAGTATTCCGGTGGCACTTTGGCCAGTTAGACAGCACCAAAAACCTCTGATCAAGAATCTGAAACCGTAGAAATGTTACTCTCACTGAGAGGAATAGCATTATAGAAGACTATGAGAGTTGAAAAAGCCGAATCGGAGGTGAAATTGGCTTAAGAACTTCGGGAAAATCACTATTCACACACATTCTCTCTTCTTTCTATTTTCTCCATGTTTTTCTCTTATTTTTCTTCCCTTGACTAATATCTTAAAGAAGAATGGAGGGTTGAGATTTAATCTTACATTTTGATAGCCTCCTTGTGTGCCAAGTATCAAAGGATTAAAGCATAAGATGAAAGCACGGTGTTAAGTTCTTTGCTCTGTTAGAACCTAGACAAGTAGGGATGAAAGCGAAGCTCATTGCAAGAAAGATGGGATGGACGAATATGCACGTGGTAGAAGTACGAGGATTTAATGTGGGTATATGATTATTCTGGGATTTTATGCTACAATTTTTTGTAACTTGTTCAGGTGATCAGTTTATTCATGGAATGGTAAATCAAGGCACAAGTGATGAGTGTCCGCTTATTATGGTGTATGGGCATCCAAATATTGTTATTAGACATCAACTGTGGCAAAATCTTGTGGATATTCAAAAATTAGTTCTTGGAGGCTGGGTAGAGACTGGAGATTTCAATGCTGTTTCGTGTCCCGAAGATCGTTGGAGTAAGAATCGCAAGGAAAATACCGATATTGATAAGTCCTTCCAGAATTGGCTTTTGCGTAGCGAATTAGTTGATATTGGTTTTAATGGACCTCAATTTACATAGGGTAATCTAACTAGCCAGAGTAAGATTGACAGAGCTTTGGTGAATAACTGCTGGTTTATTAATAATCCCAATGCTACGGTGACTTACTTGCCGAAATATAAGTCCAATCTTTGTTCTGTTCTAGTTGATACTGAATCCTATGTTCTTACTGCAAAGAATTGAAGGCCTTTTAGATTTTTTGCCCTCTGGGTTATGCACGATAAATTCAAGAATTTTGTACAGTTACATTAGGGGATGGAAGATGATTGGTGTGTGTATGTAAAACAGGTTACTGAGGAATTAAGGATATGGAATAAGGAGGTTTTCAGTAACATCTCCTATATGAAAAACAACTTATATTGACAATTGGATGGGATTAATGCAAAGCTAACTTTGGTAGGTGTATCGGAGCACCAACGAGGGGAGCTATGGGGTGAGCTGGAGAAGTTCTTGGCATAATAAGAAGTCATGTGGCAACAATACTCTTAGGCTACCTGGTATGTGGGTACCAAATACTTCCATTCAGTGGCTAATGGGAGACGAACAAGAAATAAAATAGAGGCCTTGAAACTTGAATAAGGGGAGTGGACATATGATGTAGCGGAAATTATGAGAATGGGAAGCCAATTCTTTGAAAATTTGTATACGGAGACCCATATATATAATGGATCATTAGTATTTGGATGTACTTATCCTGAAATTGACGATGTCAATCTGTGAATCTTGGGGAGATCGGTTAAAGATCATGAGATTAAACGAGCTTTGTTTGATATGGGGCCATTGAAAGTGCCAGGGTCAGACGGTTTAAATCCGCTATTTTACCAAAGCTAATGGGAAACAGCAGGACTATCAGTGCTTCACTTAGTTAAAAGAGTTTTTAATGATTCAAAGTGGCACTCAATTAGTACTCATACCGAAAGTGGACCATTCGGAGACAATTCGAGATTTTCGCCTCATAAGTCTTTGCAATTTTGTGTACAAGATAATTACGAATATTATATCAAATAGACTCAAGGCCATCTTGCCTTTAGTGATAGCTCTGAATCAGTGCAATTTTGTGAAAGGGGGTTAGAGCTTGGACAATCACTAGTACAGAAAAGGGTTTTTAGACCGGAACATTTAGACCGGCTATATCGGATAAGGTCTTAAAAATATGACCGGTGGCATTTTTTGTAATTATGATAAAATATTAAGACCAGTTATATTTATAACCAGCCTTAAAAATACCTTTAAGACCGGTTATATTTAAAACCGGTCTTAAAAATAATTTTAAGACTGGTTATAATAAAAACCGATCTTAAAATATATATAATTAAAAAAATAAATACATGTAATATATTTTCTAGACTGGTTCTAAATATAACAGGTCTAGAAAATATTATCTGAATTAAAGAAAATTAAAAAAATAAAATCGTTATTATTTTTAAGACCGGTTGTACATTAAAACTGATCTTAAATATTAAAAACTTAAAACCGGTTATTATTTAATAACCGGTCTTAAAAAGTTTCTATTTTTAAGAACGTTTATTTATTCATAACCGGTCTTAAATATTAATTTTAAGACCCGTTTCTAATTAAAATCGGTCTTAAAGATTACTTTTAAGACCGATTGTTAATTACAACCGGTCTTAAAACTAACCTAGATTTCAAAACGCGCCTAATTTTAACTCTGAAATTTGAGACTTAAGCACATCAGCAAAACCCCTGTGTCTGTTCGTGGCAGCTCCTCCTTTCCCCTTCTCTCCTCCGTCTTTAACTTCGCCGCTATCAACGAAGATTTACGGTTGAATACATTGCCGTAAGGCTATCGTTGTTTGTTCCCTCCGATTGGTTTCGTTCTCAACCTCGTTTTTCTTGTCAGGTTTGTGTTTTAGTTTCGGGCGTTCTATTAAATAAATGGTTTCGTTTTTGGGTATTTCATTGAAATATTCATTTTCTTTGTTTGATTCTTGCAGCAAGTCGTCAACCTACTTTTCAGAAGCGTCCATTGCCTCCCAAGAGAGACCTTACTCGATTCGTAAAGTGGCCAAAGACTGTTTAAATCCAGAGAAAGAAGAGGATCCTCGAGCAAAGGTTGATGGTACCGTTAATTATTCTGAAGAGTTTTACATAATGTATGTATGTCTGAGGTTAATGTCCTTATGCTTCTGTGGACCTGGGTTTTTTTGGTTGTGTATGAGAAGGGTTCAATTTTGGTTATGTATTTTTGCATGCTTAATATAGTAAAACTCTGGATAAGGTAGTGCTGATATTACTTGATATGAACTTTGGTGTTGCTTCTGAGTCTGCGTCCTAATGCATTTATGTTTGTTCAACTTGCCTCCTATTTTTGCTTCTGAGTCTGCCTCCTAATGCATTTATGTTCAACTTGTGCTGACATTGTTATGGAATGTATAAGGGTAGCTTGATAGGGACCTAGTGAGTCTGCCTCCTTAAAGTGTTTTTAGACAATGAGTCGTCCTAGTGAGGGTACTCCCGATCCAACTAATCCAAATCAAAGTAAGCCTAGCAATGCTCCTAGCCAGGAACATAGTGAGCCAAGTAACCGGCCTAGACGAAGAGGTATGAGAGCCACCCGATTGAGAGACATTCCTCTTAATCGGAATACCGGGGAAAAGATTCCGATTGAGTTTGATAGTTATTAGAAACCAATCAAGCCTAATGCCCAACGGTATAAGAGTTTTGTCGGCCTCTTAGAATGCAACAAGCCTAGCATCTTGATAGAGCAGTGGAGAAATATGGATAAAGGTGTAAAGCGACATATTTGGGAAACTATCCAGCTTACTTACGACATTCCTAAGAGTGAAGTCTTGTATGACAAGACAATGACATATTATGATGAACGCTGGAGGAAGTTTAAGACAAGTCTAGTCAACACTTACATGCATATCGAGGTGGAAGAAGGTCAGCCGCTTCCTAATCCGTGCGATCATTATTCTTTTATTGATGAACAGACTTGGCAAGAATTTAGACAGCTTCGAACTACTCCAGAAGCATTGGTGAGTTGACTTATTTTGCAATTGATTTGCTTATGAATTATGAATTGTCTTTATTGATTTACAATGACTTAATTTTGATTTTTTATTCGCAGGAAAAAAGGAAAAAGGTCCAAGAGAGTGGTAGAAAGAATGATTGCCCCCATACAATGTCTCGTGGGGGGGGGTATGCGAAGGCCGAAAAAGACTTGTTGGTGGCCAAATGGAAGAGATTGGAAGAAGCAGCTCAATCCGGTCCTTTTGTTCTTCTTTCTCCACCATCTCCGATACATCGCAAAGAGAAGTGGTTATTCGCTCACCAAAAGAGGAGCGGGTCTAATACGA
The DNA here is from genome assembly GCA_963210345.1 of Inga oerstediana. Classification (NCBI taxonomy): domain Eukaryota; kingdom Viridiplantae; phylum Streptophyta; class Magnoliopsida; order Fabales; family Fabaceae; genus Inga; species Inga oerstediana. The sequence continues at coordinate 71,850,022 of OY723401.1, forward strand.
GTGAACAATTTCGTATAGTCAGTGAGAAAATTGTAAGTATTGTTGTTGACATGTTGTTATTAATTATTTAGTAAACAAATTTTATTACTAACATTTGTGATCTGTGTCTTATAGGAGGAGCTTCAAAAAAAACAAGCCGAGGGATCGTTTAGGTCGGATGAGAGGAATGACATCTTGACCATAGCTACAGGAAAACCTGAGCATCCCGGCCATGTCAGGGGGATTAGAGGAGGGGTAGGCATAAGGGATTACTTTAGAGCACCCTTACGCCATTCCTCAAGTAGTATGGTGACTAGGGAGGAGATGGAGCGTATATTGTCCATTGTGAGGGCGAAAGCTAGGGCCGAGGCAGAAGCATCATTTGATGCACGATTTGAAGAAAGGTTCAGTAAGATGAAGGAGGAATGGATGATCATGATGAGCACAAGACAAGCAGATACCAGTGCTCCCCAGGCTTATTCCCTAAACCCTAAACAGAGCACTAAAGGGAGTTGCATTGGTAAGTCATCAGAGGGTCCTGGAAAAGAAATTGGTGAGCCTTGTGACTTGTTTGTGGAGGATCCTCTGAGACGATTGGTTGCACGGGGGAGCATGCACAACTTAGGATCAACTATCTACCACCAAGAATAAAGGATGATCAAGTCAGAGTGGCAGTTGAAGAGGTGATCGTTGCAGATTCACCTCTCCCTATCCCTATTGATGACTTCAAAGTTGTGGGCGATGTCATCAACTCTTTCATCTTGTGGCCAAAGAACCTTGTTTCTGATCAAGCTAAGGAATCCCTGCCACCTCCACCTCTACCTCCCTCCACTCAAGATGTTTCACGGCCTTCATTGAATGTCATGCGCAAGTGACTCTGATGGCATATGATACGTCCTTTGTAATAAGAAATTGGGCTACTGAGTCAGCTGTTGGAAAGTCAGGGGCGCAATGCTATCTTAAGAGGGATGATTTAATGTCCATGGTAGCTCCTCTATAATAGCTTACGATTTCGATTGTTTAGCTCTTTTTGATGTAAGTATTGTCTCAAATTGGAAGTTAATATTTTACAAATTACATCGTTAAACTTTGATTTAATGTCCTTGCTTGAATTATTGTAGGTGCATGCATCATAGGTTGGTTGACTCTGGCAAAACCAATAAATTTGGACTCCTATGCCCAGTTCAACTCTACGACAAAGGGACCACTGCTTCTATCAGACACACATACTTATCGCATAGGCTTAGTGAAACCTCAATTGAGTGTTTCATGGCTCCATATTTGCATGGGTAAGAAACAAATTTATATTTCATAATATACATAATATTTTATATTTTCTTGAAAGTTTTCCCTTTTTTTAGTGATAATTGGAAATTGGCTATTTTGTGCAAGAAGAGTTATTCTGTCATCCTCTTATGCTCCCTTCGCTTCAGCAAGCCAACTAGTGAATTAAAGAAGAGCTTGAACTCGTAAGTTTTTTTGCATTATTAATTACCTTTTGTGTGCAAAATTTATGGAATTTGTGTAAAATAAGTAACCTTTGTGATTTTGATGATATAGGGCTATGCGGACATTCCAACACACTGCTTGTGGTAGGCCTATGCGTGAGGTAAAAGACCCTACATGGATCTTGCCAAAGGTTAGTTACATATTGGTTTGTTTTAAGAATGTATTCAATAATAAGCCATGCTTTAATTTTATACTTGTTTTAACGATATCATATTATTTTTCAAACCCGTAGGCAACCACCGGGGTCTAACTTGTGTGGGTTGTATATTCTGAGGCACATGTATAATATTATTACCCTAGGCACGACAGAACTTACTGAAAAGGTAAATGTATATATATTTCAAAAATTTTTTATTACTTTTATTTTTTTTAAGTGAAGTTAATGTTTTGCTTGGCTTTGGTGTTTCAGATGTTTGAACTTGTTGACCCTTTTCCAGAAAAAGATATTGAGCACATTCATAATTGTTATGCTGAATTCATTTATGAACTTTTACAATAGTGAGTTCTTGTAAAATTGAGGAATTGTTTTGTATATATTGATGAATTGACATGTTGGTTGGTTGCAAATATTGTTGATTGCATGATTTGACATATTTGTTGGTTTTAACATGGTTTTTGTATATTTTGATGAATTGACTTGTTGGTTGCATGATATGACATGGTTGAATTCATTTATACATATATATATGATGGTTTTAAACAAAACATTATACATGAGGATATATGACATGTTACAAGTTCCCAATTCAATGAGAAGGTTAAAGCAAAAGGAAATGGTAAGTAGAAGCAAATTGAACACCATATGGCACTTAATAAGTATGGCATTGGAGGTAGCAATTCAAGGATGCGTTCTGGTAACTAACCTAATTGCAAACAATTAAAAAAAATACAACACTTTTAAGACCGGTTATAAATATAACCGGTTTTAAAATTAAATTTTTAAGACCGGTTTTATATACAACTGGTCTTAAAATTAAAATTTTTAAGAACGGTTCTATATAAAACCGGTCTTAAAATAACTTTTAAGACTAGTTATAATTATAACCGATCTTAAAAATATTACATAAATCGCCTTACAAAAGAGCTCTTTTAAGACCGGTGCTCATGTAAATCAATCTTAAAATTGTTAATTTTAGATCGGTTATTAATACAACCGGTCTTAAAAGTCGGTTACCAAACCGGTCTCAAAAGTGACATACTTTTAAGACCGGCTATATCAAGACCGGATCCAGAACCGGTCTAAAAAACCCTTTTTCTACTAGTGAATATTATCCTGGTTCAAGAGATCATTCACTCTATGAAGTCCTTAATAAAGAAAAAGGTTTCATGGCTATAAAAAGTGATTTGGAGAAGGATTATGACCATGTAAGATGGAGTTTTATCACAGAATATTTAAGAGAACTCAAGATCCCTGACTATCTTCTTCAATTCAAGCTTGTATATCGACGTCTCAGATGCAACTTCTTTGGAACGGATAGACTTCTAATATGTTTTGTCCGTCCTGTGGGGTTCGACAGGGTGACCTAATATTGCCGTATCTTTTTGTTATTATGATGGAAAGGTTGAGGCATCTCATTCAAATGGAAGTAAAAGAGGGTGATTGGCAACCGTTTAAGCTGTCCAAAAGAGGTACTCTTGTCTCTCATATCTTTTTTGCTGACGATTTCATTTTGTTTGCAGAAGCAGATCTAGATCACGCAAGGGTTGTGAAGGCCATTCTGGATGATTTCTGCAATATTTCAAGCCAGAAGGTGAATGCTGGAAAGTCAAGAATTTACTTCTCAAAGAACGTGAATCACATAAGGTGCAAAGAAATCAACGATTTCTTGAATTTTACTCCGACATCAAATCTAGAAAAATATCTGGGAATGCTTATATTACATGAACAGAGCTCAAAGGCAATGTATAATTTCCTCCTGAGTAAGATGGATGCTCGCCTCACCAATTGAAAGTTCAATATGTTATCGATGGTGGCCAGGCATACTCTAGTGTCTTATGTAACCTCCTTCCGTAATTATATCCGAAATACGCGATTAAAGTGAAATAGAGACCAATAATTATTAAAACTCATTCACAATCCCATCATTGAGATAAGGTTTTCACAAATACGTTTCGAAATCTAATTAATCTAGTCTCATATTCACATATCGAATATAACTACTATGCGAAGATAAATCACATTCGTATAATAATTAGAGTGCACAATATAAATTTCCAGCAATCCTGGATTCCTTACATTAATTCAAGCTTTACAGGGCATATTCGCCCTTTACAATTTTTCAAATAAGGGATTACACAAATTTTCATACCAAATACATACTCGAATATACATTCTAACATATACAATCATATATCCAAATTTACTTAATCCCAAACATGCATTGATAACCAACTATCACAAGATTACAACCCGAAGGAGTCATCGCCACCCATGGTTGCTTGCTCCATCCTCAATTCCACCTATCCTGTCTAAAATGTTGGTAGGGAGGGTGAGATTCTAGAGAATCTCAATAGGAAACAAATACCAGTATGCATGCAAGATAAGTGTTTAATGCATGACATGCTTGCAATACATAACTCATGCTCACACAATGACATATCTGCGTGCTCAATGTTTCGACAACATACTCATGGCCATAGCATAAATAGAAACAGAGCTACAATCATTCATATATGTTTCACATAATCAAGTAAAGCAATACATGCATCAATACACCAACACAAATATCAAATACGTGCAGAAAAGGTAAGTTTCCTACTCTTATTCTTTACGTAAGCTCCAGCATCGCCTACTCGCGATCCGAGCGAATATCAAACCCTATAACCAAATCAAGGATATAGGGTCAATCTCAATTCCAAATCCTTACTTCCACAATACTTAAAGTTGGTTATCATTCACACTATTTAAGTGGCTATAATAAGCTCAATGAAATCTTAAAGGATTGGGAAGTACTAGGTTGGAAATCACCTTCCAAAATCACAAAATACTAAAAATGGGGGTTGGCTGCAGCCAAGAATCCTCTGGCTGCAGCCAAAACGTGCACAGAAGGTTTTTGGTTGCAGCCAAGATTTTCTGGCTACTGCCAAAACGCACACAGAAAGTTTTGCGTTGCAGCCAAGATTTTCTGCTGCAGCCAAGGCAACTTCGAAAATTCATAATTAATTCCAGAAAAGTCAAAATGAGGTGATGCCCCAAAGCCAAATGAAAGATATTTAAGTCCTATTCATAGAAAAAAATATGAATCAAGGCTGTCCATAACCACAGAAATACAGAATTACACAAATATCCACATTGCTCTAGAATCAAGCCCAGTTTCGACATCAAACTTTGGATAGCTATAACTCCCATATCACAAAACGAAATGACACAATTTATATGTCCATTTTGAAGCTTGGGATGAGAAATTCAACACTAGAAAGGTTTAGAATTTTTAGACATTATTTGCCCATTCAAAACGTTCACACAAACTGACTGCCCAGAATAGAGATTCACTGGACAGAATTTCAGATTTTACATCTTTGCTTCCAATGGTCCCATTTTCACATCAAACATCATTCTCACACAAAATTTCACAAGGAATCCATTGGAAATACCAAATCAACCAAATTCATATTCCATTGACATGTTTAACCAATAACCACAACATGTCAACACAAGTCACAATTCAAACTTACATTGCAATTCTTTACTTTCCAAAGTTGCAAACCAATTCAAACCAATTCCAATGAACATATAGTATAATAAAACACCAATTGCACCTCAAAACACATGACAATTTATGTATTTCGAAATTACCACAAAATCAGGGCAAAATTCACAATTCACAAAACTCATCCATAATTCACAAAACTTGGATCAAAAGGCTTCAAATACTCACCTCTTCCTCTTTCCCAAACAAATTCTTTGATTCTTCATCTTTCTAATTTTCCTCAAGCACCCAAACACCTCCTTTCAAGAATCTAAAACCATAGAGATGAAGCTCTTATCACTATGAACAACATTAAAGAAGGGTGTTTAAGCTAAAGAGGACCATAAACCAACCAAAACTCACCTTGTTCTTTTCTCTTTCCTTCTCTATTTGGACGAACATAGAGATTTTGGAGAGAGAGGATGAGATGATGAAGAAGGTGAGGCAAATCAGTCTTTTTAGGCTCCTTTGGCCGACCTAATAAGAAGAGGAGAGAGGGAAAATGAGTAGAAATGTTGACCATGATCTTAGGGTCCATAAGTTTCCAAGTGTCAACATCTTGCTCACCTCCCATGAGCTCACATAAACTCACACACATGTGATTCCACCCCTTGATCTCTTACATAAATCAATCTTAACCATTGATCTTGAAGTTACCAATGAGTTTTCTCTTCGGTAACTGACCAATTAGCCAGTAACTTTACCGTTTTGCCCCTGATTACGGCAATTCCCCTTGAATTACCACAAAACTCATCTTATCTTTTCATTTAACCACCTTATGTGCCTTCCCCTATTTTAAGTCAATTTAGATGCTAATCTATAATTGAACTTAAATATAGGGTTTTAGCGCTGCTCATAACACATTTGAATCTCAAATCACATCGGATTCTCCAAAAGGGTTATTTATCACTAATCACCTCCACTTTTAGAGTCATTAACCCTTAATCACAATTTGGGATCTTGCTAAACTGGAGCTTAGCAATCCACTTATTTCAGGCGTATTCTCTAGCCTCAAATCTCAAAATTCGGGGTATTACATCTTCTGTATGTCGGCTATACCATCTTATGCTATGCAAACAGTGCCTCTTCCCTTGGGGACGTGTGATGAAATTGATAAATAATGTCAGAACTTTCTCTGTGGTAGTACCTCAGTCAGTAGAAAACCTCATCTTCTATCCTGGGATGTGGTGTGTGCACGTAATGAGGATAGAGGCCTGGGTCTTAGGAAAGCTCGTTACCAGAATCAGGCATTCATGTTAAAACTTGGATGGAGTATGATTAATAGAAGAAACTCGATCTGGGTCAGGTTTTTGTGAGAAAAGTATAAAGCTGGTGATGATATTATTCCTAAAGTTGAGAAGCGCCGGTCAGAGTCTAGTACATAGAGGGGTATCCGTAACAATTGGGAGAAGGTCACATATAGTATAAGTTAGAGAGTTACCAATGGCCAGAATGTTTCTTTCTGGAAGGACGTATGGGTGCCACATTTGGATAATCTTTAGAGTTTGGCAACCCGAGATTTTTCCTAGCGATGTTACTAATGGAAAGTAGCTGACTGCATCACTCCTCTGATCAGTGGAATATGAGCAAGTTTGATCAACTACTTCCACCACATGTATGTACTATGATCGGTCACGTCGACATCTGTTAGTTATATGGGGAGGATTTCCTAGTATGGAGATGGTCTTCTGATGGAATTTTCTCCTTGAGCGTGGCTTACAGATTCCTGGTGGGTATCCTACGACCTCATGCTAAATACTGGTGGAGATGTGTTTGGAAAATGAAGGTCCCTCAAAGGTACCACACTTTCCTGTGGTTGTGTTTTCATGGTCGCTTAATGACAAACATGATGTGGTTCCATCGTGGTAGTTACCCCACGGGTAGTTGTGAAATATGCCATACTTCACAAGAATCAATACTGCACGTTCTACAAGACTACTTGGACACTTCTGAGTTCTGGAATGGTTTCTTACCGCTAGGTTGCTAGGATATGTTCTTTGGTATATAGGATAAGAATGATTGGCTTACATGGTGTATGTGAAGAAAGGATGTAGTACAGGGCTTCAAGTTTCAACTTTGGTTTACGGTCTTATACCGGTTTTTCTGGTTGGCTCAGAATGATAATTGTTTTAACAATAATACTTGGAGCAGACGGGACATTTTAGCCCGTGCTCATGCTTGCCTAGCATGGCGTAACTGTAATACCCCAAATTTTATTCATCAATATGTATGGTAATTGTTGGAAATAGTCAATAAAATAAAATGGTGAATTTTGGAAAGATGAACAATGTTTCTAGTAAGATTTCCTGTGAGGTAGTGAGCTTGTCATGTGATTTTGTATGATCAAATGATGAGTAAAAATTATGAGATTTTATAGGGTGAAATTAGACATCCTAAGCTTTAATTTGATAGGTATATGACTCAATTAGAGATATATACAAAAAGTTATGTATTTTTGAAATTAACCCAGAAAAACTTTGAATTTTCTAAAACAGCATTCAAATAAATTAAGTCTGGGAATTTTTCCTTCTAATAGATGAGAGGCTATATTTTTCCTTGAAACTAGACTCAATAAGGGTTTTATAGCCTTTGGAATCACTTTGATTCGATCTCTACAAATTTAGTTATGATTTTTCAAAGTTTGGACAGAAAATATGCCAAAAAATCCAAAAATGAGAATTTTTGGATATTAAGTAAAGGATTAAAATATAATATAATAATGTGATAAAAGCATCATCTCCTTCCTTGCTTTAGCCATTTCTGACGTGAAACAGCCATAAATAGAGAGAGAGAGAAAGTGCAGATTTCTAGAGATAGAAGGAGAAGAGAACTTGTACGGTAGATATATTTCTTCGGTAAATTCTTACCTAACGCATATAACTCCGCACCTAAGCTATTTCTCCATGTTCTTTAAGGTTGTTGAAGCTCATATCTTGGTTGTTTGAGAGTTAGGGTTTTCGGCCAACTTTTGGAAAAGTCAGAGGGAGTTTGAGGTAACTTCTAAAATTTCAATCTTTGATTGTTCTGGCTGCTATGGATAATTTAATTTGTAAAATTTCACCAGATTGTCTTTGGTTTTAAATTTGGAAATTGAGATGGCCTAAGGGTTATGCTGCCAAAATTTAGTCTAAATTGTAGTTGTAATCTAATGAAATAGTTGATAAAGTGATTAGGAGTAGAAAGGAACACGTCTGCGGAGTTAGAATCGAAAAACCCCAATTTTTTTGGGGAATTGTGCAATTCAGCTAGGGGCAAAAATGGGACTTAGAGTTGTATTTTCAATGATTTGATGATTTCATTGAGTTCAGGAGGGAAAATTAGGTTGGGATACAGTTGCACACTTTTTCGGAAAAGCCCAAAAAAGCATGATTATGAACGGGGCTGCCAAGGGCAATTTTGTTATTTGGCAGTGAATTTGGTAATTCTGAGTCCAAAAATGGATTCCTTAGGTGAAAATATGTCAGTATAGCTTAGGTTAACATTTCAGGAAAAGAACAGCCGGATCGGGGTACGGCGGGGCCGAGTCCCGGGGCATTTTGGTAAATTTTCATATAGGCTCATATTACCACCAGAAATAATATGGAAGTGTCTAAATGATATATTTGGAATTGTAGGACCAAATGGAGAGTCAAGCTGCGACACACTTTACGAGGTGCACGTTACGAGGCAAGAAATGGTTAAGGTAGGGAACTTATCTCTCCTGCGTGTATTTGATATTTATGCTGGTGTATTGATGTATGTTATTATTTTGCTTGATTATGTGAAACATATATGAATGATTGAAGCTTTGTTTCTGTTTATACTATGGCCATAGTTTTGTTGCATGAAACATTGATCACGCAAATATGTCATTGTGTTAGCATGAGTTTATGTAATGCAAGCATGTTATGTATTAAGCGCTTATCCTACATGCATATTGGTACTATTTTCTACTGAAATTCTCTTAAATCTCACCCTCCCCTACTAACAATTTACACAAGTGAATACGGAAGGTATGCAGAGATCAAAGATGAGAACTACATGAGAAGATTGCCGTGGTGGAATGAAGACGGGAAGATATCTCCATTTCACTGGGACAGGTTTAGACACCCTATTAGCTGTGTGTGGCTATATTGATAGTAATTATCATATACGAACCCTTCTAGGGAATTTTCTATAATAGTACACTTTTTATCAGTATTGTCATGCTATTCTTGTGTTACTCACTGAACTGCATATCATTTTCAGCAAAGACTCTGAAAAACGTGAAGAATAAAAGAAGGGCGTAATAGTAACACAAGTATGCTTGGAGACCATAACGAGGAAGGGACTTGGCCATGTTGGAAACCGCTATTGCTTGGGTGGGTGAAGATTAATACTAATGGATCCAGGAGTGACAACTTAGAGACGTGCACTTGTGGAGGTGTAATGCGAGATCATGACGGTGAATTTTTGCTGGGATTTATGTATCAAATTGGGAAAGGGACGGTGGTCTCTGCTGAAGCTTGGGGTGTATTGTGGAGACTTAAACTTGCATGGGATAGAGGATACAAAAAAATACTGATTGAGTCTAATTGTAGTGATGTCATGGAACTGATTCGGGGCACAGTGTCTCAGGAATACCCAAATTGTCAACTTATCATAGAGATTTGCACATTGATGGATCGAGATTGGGAAGTGGAAATGTTATATTGTACTCGAGATATTAATTTAGTTGCAGACGCCATGGCAAAGGAAGCTTGACAGATGGCGATGGATCTTCAAATCACTGTTTCACCTCCTGAAGCTATTAAGAAATTATTATGTACGGATGAAAATAGGTTGAGAATGCATGTAAACTCAGGAGGTTAGCCTCTGAGGAGATTGTAGTATATCATGTACTATAAAAAAAAGAATTTGAATTTTCAATTTGAAGAGTTGAATGCAATATAGCACATCAAATAAAGTTAAGGAGATGTCTATTTCATCCTGCAACTTTTCCTATGGCTTGTAATTACTGCCTGTAATTTCCCCGTTACTATTTGATTGCTATCATAAAAATGGAAAGAAGAAACGAGGAACAGGGAAGGGGAGGGTGGGCCATAGGAAAAAAGAATAGAGAAAGATATTTAGAGGAGGGCTTTAGAAAAAGAAAGAGTTGTGCATGGAAAAAGAGATACTTTGAGGCTTAAGGTTAATATCCAATGGATGTAGCACGTGAATGAGACCCATGAATCGGCTAACGCGGAGGCCAGTAGGGATATATCATAGGAAAATATTAATATCAAGTTGTTTATATCCATTTTGTCAAGTTCTACCATTACAAATGACTATGTGTCCTATTTTTTAGTCATTATCATTTAATTATAAATGCATATAAAAAAATAGGACACATGATCACGTGTGAATAGAGAAACTGATGTAGCGGATACAAACAACTTGATATAAGTATAGCCCTATTGTATATTCGATTCAATTGGGTTCGGCTCATGAACATGAAATGTGAGGAGAGCTGATGATAAGCTGTTTTTTTTTTGTCAACAGATGATAAGCCATTTTGGATAAGAGTTATTTTATATGTGTTGATATTGATGATGATATGTGGCAAAAGAAGAGGTGGAGAGACAAACAGGAGATGAAGGCCGAAGAACGGAGGAAGTGAAAGAGTATGGAAACTTTCTTTCAATAAATTTTCAGCTTCTGGGCTTTGTTCTGAGCTCTTCGATTTCTTTGTACATGCTTTACCCAGGAGAATCTCAAGATGTAGTTTCATCTATCTCTCCCTCTCTATCTCCTTTGTTTCTCACATCACAATTTTTTAAGAAACTTTGCTCTGGAAAATTTTAAGAAACTTTCTTTTGTTCATGATTGTTCATTACAATGTTTTGTTCTTAATTGTTCATTACAATTTTATGTGGCTGAAACTATTTTTTTCCCCTTGTTATCACAATCTTAGAAATCGATTGAGATTCCTAAAATTTTGGTAATAATTACCGCCATGGGTAGCAAAATGAAAAAGGGATGACTTGTGGAATAGCGAGAAGGGACTCTTGGGAAGAGGGAGTGTGTTTATGAAGAAAATCATAAAGAAGGGTATGAGGCTTTATTAATCTGTGGCCTTAAGAAAAAGAATTTTTAAAAAGGATCGGTTTTAAGAAATAGAATTTTAATTTTCTAATTTTCACAGATTAAATAAATTTTAAAACTACTAAAAACCTATCTATATAGTTCATAACAGCAATATAGAAACATTTATTATAATAAGAATTTTATAAAATATTAATTATAAACTATCCATTTTATGATTTAAGGGTTGGCATAAAAAAAATTATGATTTAAGCGTGATAGTGAGATTATAAGAAGAAAATGAAAAAGAGAACAAGAAGGGTATCATCTTCCCTTCACCCTTGCCCTTCTTTTTATAAGCTCAAGGTTGAGTTTTCCTCATGCCCCTTTTTTCTTTTATTTTTGTTTTGAATTTTTTTTATTTTGTTCTCTTTAATGATGTTTCCTCATCTAGAAGCAAATCATTATAACTTGCCAATCATCATTTAAAGAGGATTTAACTCTTTTATGATTATTCATTTTATTTATTTTTTCCTTTATTGATACTCCTTGTTCTGGAACCAAATCATCATCAATGACCCCTAATCATCATCAATTTGTTTCTTTTCTTTTTTTCTTTTTAATTTTCTGCAATATTGATGAAAAATGTCATTTGTGTTATAAATAAAAGGAAAATATGACAATAAAAAGAGAGAATATGAGAGTATGAGAGAAGATTCTTATTCACTATTCAAGGTGTAACTAGTACATGATACATGACCTTTATATATAGGCATAGTTTTACAATCTCAAAATAATCGATATTTACATATTTGATAATAATAAGAGATAATTGTGGGATACTGGAGATAATAGAGATAATGGGGAGGTATGGACATCCACACAAATATTATATTCATAATACTTCCCCTTGGATGTCTATTATATATGAATGTGCCTCAATTAAAAACTTCAACTAGGAAAAACCTGGTGGGACAAAAGCCTAGTGGAAAAAAAACGGTACATCATTCGTTGATACGCTATTCAATGTTGTCTTGTTAAAAGCCTTGTTAGGAAAACCCGGTAGGACAAAACTATAGACAAGGGAAAAAGAGTACAGCACATAGCAGCTCCCCCTCTTGGCAATGTGAGTTGATACCTTTGAATTTGTTAAGCCTAATATCGTGAACAAGCTTTCCAAATATTATCCTAGAAAGTAACTTGGTGAACAAATCTGCCAGATTTCATTGGATATTAATTTCACTCTCTTCTATTGATGTAGTCTGCTACAATGTCTTTGTGTTGGTGAATAACTATATTATGCTAATAAGCAAATGATATATCTAGTCATGTGTGACGACCTAGATACACACTAGTGCTCCAATTACACTAAGTTATGATACTTTTGGAACAAGCTAAATATTTTCCTCATCACCTTCTTAAGGTATAAATACTTGGTGTAATTGGAAGTGTAACAGGCACCTCGGTTGCTTCAAATCATATAAAGATCTTGGTTAAACTATTTACTTTTGGCAACTTGGATTCTTCAAGGAGTTTCATATATTTTGATCCTGTGCTTCTAACAACTTGAATCTTTCAGGGAGTTTCATATGTTTATATCTGAATTTATACGTGTATTCGATCCTTTAGGAATTTTATAAGTATAACAATTTTCCATATATATACTCTTAGAATTCTAAATCCTTTTGAGATTCACTTATAATTCACAATAAAGTGAGCAATTTATAATCATATTCTCTAGATGCATATCAAAATTTCATATACTGCTAGACTTTCAAATTAACAAGACATGAACTTTTTCACACAAAACCGCCTATTTATATAACACTAACATTGCACTTCGGGTGGGTAGGCCAGGAATACACAAATTTACGTTATGATATTCCATGTTGCTCCCTTTTTTTTGGGTTGGCTAACTATCTTTATGTTCGTATTTCATGATATATTTGTATATAAGATCCTCATTTGATCATGTGATATTTTTATCGAAACCGTTATCGACAACTTTATCTTTTTTTTCCTTTTTCGTTTATGACATAATTAATTGAGATCTCTTTATTGCTTTCAAGTACCTGAACCTCTTCTAACAAGCAGTTATGTTTTAATTCTTGCCTCCTCAATAACATCTTAATTATTTACTCCCTTTTCTTTTCTTTTGGAACCAATCACTTTCTCATGCTTCAGGCATGTCTCATTTTTCATTTTATACTTAATGGAGCATTTTTCAATTGGAATATGAGATTTAAGAATTCTCATTTAGGCCAGCGGCTGCATCTGGCAAATATTTTGCAATATATTAAGGATGCAATACTTGATGAACTTCTGATTCATACTATTATATTTGAGAATCTACATTTGATGCATTCAATGAATTCTCTTTTCTAGCTACTCATTTTCTCCCTTTAATATTGAGAAAACTTTGTCAAAAGACAATAAATTAGTCATGTAGTATAAATCTCCTAAATCCATTTATTTCCTTTAGAAATATTATTTTGTTTTATTTAGAAACAAACAAGAGGAAGAAAGTTCTTACCTCACATTTTTCCCAACATTCTTTGAATGTCCATCTTTGTGCAATATTATGGTGGAATAATAAGAATAGATTTACACATTCAAAATTCTAAGTTGGAAATTATCTGACTCCTAACCAAAACCCAATTATAATGGGAGAATTTATAATTCCTTGTTAGCTTGATGCATTTATGAATTGCAATATATAAAATCAATAATCCCAATACTAAAATGAGAATTTTTATCTAACTACTTATGGAGGATTTGATAGATAATTTTGCTAGATCATTTCATGGATTATATAATCTGAAAATTGTGCACTATAATAATTTATTCAAACAACCTTGCAACAGGTTGCAAATATGTAACCATCTCATAGATGCATCCATCAAATTTATTGAATACTTGTAAGGTTTACAAGCTATTTGAATGGGCCCATGTATATGAGTTTGATATATTTCCAGAAATTCAGAGATCCATCCCAAATCACAATTGGTGATATTCTCATAGTCAATTTTCTTTGAGAACAAGCAATAAATAATATATTGATTATTTATGAAAAATTTTCTGGTTCTTTAATGAAGTAAATACCTATTATATGATAAGTTGTTGCATCATTTATATGAGTTGGATGATCAAACTAATCACGCCAACAAAAAAGTTGTCTATATTAGTAAACCTTACTGTAACAACTTTTCAAATCTATAACATATGACATAATTGAAATTTTGCATCCAACATGATTAACACTTGTATTGCAATAATCTCCCCCTCAAGTGTGAGTTATACAAACATATTTTACTTATTCCAGTGTTAGTTCTTCAAGAACTATATTAATACTAATTTGTTATTAGTTCTTCAGGAACTATATTAATAATATTTCCTTTATATGATACAAAGTTATTCCATAAATGCCATGTAGTTCTTCAGGAACTACTATATGTTGTTGTATCTCTAGATGTTAGTAAGGGTTAAAAAACTACATACGGATCATACACTACAAAGGACTAAAGGGAAATAAAGAAAATTTGATGGGAATGTAAGGACATACCTTACAATGTTATGCTCTAATATTACAATTGCAAGGGCATATTAACTATAGAAGACAATGAGTAGCTAAAATTGAAGAGCATACAAATACCATAAAGTAAATTACCTTAACTAGTGACAAATGAATATTATATGGCCTTCTAAGCACAAAGATATTTTCTGTATACCTATGGAACTTGAGCAGAGTAATAGAGACCAAGTTCCATAGGTATACAGAAAAGTACACATATACTAATAAAAGTTGTTGTTTACAATTCCTAGTCAAAATATAGAATACGACAGTATTTCCAGTATTTATAGGATATCCCAAAAGTATTCTAAACATAAACTAACTATAACCACGAACTTTGACTTTGCCTTGAGACATGTGCCAATCACTTACTTGTTTCTACATTTTTGCCTTTTGATCCACTGGTACATGCTGAGATGTTTGTTTATAAAAAGGGGTGAGATACTGAAGAATTTCAGTAAAAACAGACTATCAACATATAAAATGTGAAAATTAAATATGCAATGCACCATATTAGGCAAAATGAAAGTTCAATTCGATTCATATGTGTATACAAGTTTCAGGGTGCCAAACATCGGGTTAGAACCCCTAAATGTACTCAAGCCGAGTCACCAACCACAGCTAGGATTTTCGATATTGTACCTAAGCCGAGTTACTAGCCACAGTTAGGATTTTCGATATACCTTGGCTGGGCACCGAATCACAACCACGTACTATGCCTCTAACATGTATTCATATCACGAAATATGGTAACACATAGCATACAATTAATCACATAGTGTATGAAAGATAGTAGTCCCTACCTAAAAGTTCCATCAACACCTTTTTGTGTGCCTCAAAACATGTCACTTTCGGCTTCTAATTGGGTCTTAAAATATTAAATGTACAAGAAATAGGTCATAACCTATCCAAGCATCATTTTAAACACTTCCATAATGTTTCTTATGGTTATATTAGCCTATGATAAAAATTTACCAAAATGCCCTCGAGACCCTGATCCGACCCCGCAGTACCCGGCCTGACTACACGTTTTCCCAAAAATTTGACTAGGGCTATCCTGACGTATTTTCGCCCAAGGAATCCATTTCTGAGCTCAAAATTATCAAATTTAATGTCAAATTATGAAATTGGCCTTAACAGTCCTACTTTTAGGGTTTTAGGGGTGTTTCCATAATTATGCTTTTTTGGGTTTTTCCAAAAAGTGACCAACTGTAATCCCACCTAATTTTGTCTCCTGAATCCAATGGAACCATCAATTTCATGAAAACCCAACTCCTTCCCCTCAGAACAGTGCTGGCCGAAATATATGTCAAGAAAAGGGGAAAATTGCATTTTTGTGTTTTAACCTCTAAAGCTTATGCCTTTTCACTTCTAATCCATTTTTAGGCCATTTAAACACATACTAACCATGATTCAAAGAAATTTGGGCAGCATAACCCTTTAGGGTTAGGGCTTTCCAAATTTACAAACTCAATCAAAAATCACCAAATCCAACCATAAACATCAACAACAACAACATACTAGTATGGATTTGATATTTATGAAATTACCTCTTGAGTTCTTGAACTTTCTCTCTCTAGGTGTCATCCTCTCTCTCCTTGAGCTCAAGATTTACTTGTTAAACCATGGATTTTATGGAAAGGAAGAGATTAGAAGAAGAAATCTTAAGAAATCATAACTTACCTTAAGCTTTCTCTTCTTCCTTCTCTCTAGAGCATGAAGTTCCTAAGCTCTATCTCTCTTTCTCTTCTTTTCTCTAGCCTTGGACGAAATGAGCAAGCAAAAGATGAAGCTTTGCTTCATAAAATCCTATCTAATTTCCCTTAATTAATAAATGGTAGTAAAATTAGTTTATGACATCATTTGGTACTTGACCTTATCTCTTCTAAATTTGTGTCATATGGTCTAGTTGAGTTTGAACCATTCTCTTTCTCTCTCCTTGGCCCATGCATGACACCAATTTGGTCCTTAAGAGACCAAATGGGCCTTCATTCAATTATCTTAAGCTTTCTTGTTCCATGAGTATAATATCTTAAAGCAATTACACATGTGCTCATATACAATAATCATTCTTTATTCCTCTTGACTTGGATCAATGACATTTGGCATATCTTAAGTCCAATAATCATTTTTCCCTCCCATTTTTCTTATGCTAGGAAAAATTTATAAGAAAAAGGGAAATAGAAATTGTTTCAACATTTCCATAATTCCTTTGATTGAATTATGCACAAGTCCTTCCAATTTCACAAATCTTGATTTATTCCACCAAGAATATTCAAAATATACATTCTCCTTTAATTAATTGAATTTAACTTCAACTAAGTGGAAAATAATTAATCTTGTGCTAAATTGACAAAATTACGATTTTGCCATTACCTTTGTAATCTAATTTCTTTTCTTGAATTACTTTTGGCCAATTCTCATCTATTTTTTGGATCAAATATTTTCTTTATTATTTCTCCATTTTTGGACCTTAATATTGGGATTTTTAAATTACTCAAATTAATTCCATAATTATTTTATCCATTTTCTCAGGAATATGAACATTTCTGAAATTTATACATTCCAAATTCATGAATATTTATCATTTTATTGAATTTCCTAAATAATTACAATATACTTGGTGAATGTAAAATTTGGGGTGTTACATTGGGCATATAAATATTTAACTAGTGTTGTTTGAACTAGATACCCCTAGCTTTTCTTGAG
The DNA here is from genome assembly GCA_963210345.1 of Inga oerstediana. NCBI lineage: Eukaryota > Viridiplantae > Streptophyta > Magnoliopsida > Fabales > Fabaceae > Inga > Inga oerstediana. The sequence continues at coordinate 71,867,503 of OY723401.1, forward strand.
CCTTAATCAATACTCATTATTTTATCATACATGGCAAAACATTACTGCCTTTGTTTATTACTTCAGGAATTGATCAAGCATGATCATAGCACAAGCAAACATTGTAAGGTTGGAGAATTTCTATTACTTTTGTAAGACCCCGCCTTACATACCACTTATTGTTGATATTAATCAAAGTAGCAATGCGCGGTTTAGCAGTTACACAGGAATAGCATAGATATACTTATATAATGATACATTAGGCTTGATTACATTGCTAGTTTTTCCCGCTGGGGTTTATACATAATACTTACAGATCTTGAAATAATAAAAATGGTCCTCAGATAACCAACATCTTCACTTGATCTTGGCCGGAACCTTCAATTGATGGAAAATACCATTTTGTCCTCAGATCTGTTTCCTGCTGCTGCACACTTTATACATTTATGGGAAGAGTGGGATACAAGAGAATCTCAGTAGTAACAGGCTATCAATCATATAAAATGCAAAAATTAAATATGTCATGCTCCATGTTATGCAACACATTAATAATAATACCACGGCATGTATACATGAGTTAGGGGCTCAATCCCATACTACCCATAAAACCTCGATTGGTTTCTTACTCAACAGCCAAGTAAGTATGCCTCTATACACATAAATTGCCCTCCTCGGCAAAAACCACGTTTATTAATTATGTCACAGAAGATGACATACACAAACATATAAATATTGGCATAGTGTATAAAGGATAGAGTTACTGCCTAAAATGGCCCTTTCTAGCCTAATCGTCTAATAGTCTTGATCCGGCTCCGCCATAACTGTTTGGTCCTAAAATTCCAAGTTTACAAGAATTAGGTTAATACCCATTCATGTACTTCTCTAAACTCTTTTAAACTAATTTTGTTGGTTATCATTGCTTAAAACTGTAAAATTACCAAAACTAGAAGCTCAAAATTTCTAGAATTTAAATCTTTGGATGCTGTTCCAAAAAATAGCTAGTTTCACTTGGTAAAGTTCATAACTCTTAGTATACAAGTCCAAAAATTACCCATTATCTATCAAATTAAAGCTTAGGATGTCTACTTTCAACCTGTAAAATTTCACAAACGTTGAACATCATTTGATCATCCAAAACCACATGAACAACTTATTGTCTCGCAGGAAATTTCACCGACAGCACCGTTTACATTTCAATCTTCAGTGTTTAATTCCTATTATCAAAATTTATAGCCATAGGCTATTCAAAGTATATCAATACTAACCATTTTATTCCTTTAAATATAAGGAATTTAAATTCGGGATGTTACAACTTTACCCATGATATGTTTTGAATCTTCGTAAACACTAGTCTTCGGGACCATTATAAACATTTCTTCTAATACATTTTGCTATGCCTAAACCACTAGGGATGGACCATTAGCTTTCAGTGTTATATTATTCTTAGTATATGTTGGAAATAATGAGTGGGTGTGTCAAAAGGAACAAGTCCTGTAATATCCCAAATTTTGGGATTGGAGGCTTTGGAATAAGCCTAAATTAAGCGGACTGCTAAGCCCCAGTTTAACAGGTGTCTTGAACTTATTCCCTAAAGTTTCTTACATATGTGAGGTATTAAAGGGAATAAAATAGTGAATTAAAGAGTATAGGAAATTTGGTGAATTAAAGAGTATGGGAAATTTATATACAAAAATGGAATTAACTCTTGGGTTTTCTAGAAATCCCAATATTGAGGTCCAAAGTAGAGAAATATAAGAAAATAATATTTGGCCAATACTAATGTTAATTTTGGCCATGGGATATTAGAAATTAAAGGTAAACAATATTTTCGGTGAAATAGTCTATGAGGCAGTGAGCTTGTCATGTGATTTTGTATGGACAAATGATGAGCAAAAATTATGAGATTTTACAGGATGAAAGTAGATATCCTAAGCTTTAGTTTGATAGGTCATATGAATCAATTAGAGCTATAGACAAAAAAGTTATGAATTTTTGAAGTTTATCCAGCGAAATTGATTATTTTTTGGAACAACATGCAAAGAATGAAAATTTGGGAATTTTGTGCTTTCAGCTAGGAAAAGGCTATATTTTTTTTCTTGAAACTAGACTCTATAAGGGTTCTATAGCCTTTGAAATTACTCCAATTCGATTGTTCTAGAATTAGTTATGATTTTTCAAAGTTTAGCAGAAAATCTGCTAGAAAATCTAAAAATGGGAAAATAGGGAATAATTACATCAGCATATAAAGAGATGACATAAGCATAATGTATTAAACTATATTCCCTCATATTCTTCAGCCATTTCACGCCATTTTCAGCTGAAAATAGAGAGAGAAAGTTGAGAGTATCTAGAGAGAGAAAGAGAAGAAAACTCGTAAGGTAGGTCAATTTCTTTAGTAAATTCATACCTAACACATATAACTCCACTCCTAAGCTTCTCTCTTATGTATTTTAAGGTTTTTGAAGCCAAAATTTGGTGTGGAAGAGCTTAGGGTTTTCAGCCACTTTGAGAAAAGCTGGAAGGAAGCGAAAGGTAACCTCCAGACCTTCATATATTCACTATTCTGGCTATTGTGGCAAATTAATCAGTGAAATTTTGTCGGATTGCCGTAAGTTTTAAATTTTGGAAATTGAGTTGCCTAAGGGTTATGCTGCCCAACTTTGGTTCAAACGGTAGATATAACCTAATGGATTAGTTAATAAAGTAGTTAGGAGAAGAAAGGAACGTATTTACGGAGCAGAAATCGCAAAACCTCGATTTTCCCCAGAAAACCCATATATTTTGGCTAGGGCTGTAAATGGGCCTTAGAGTTGGATTTTCAATTATTTGATAGTTCTATTGAATTCAGAAGGGAAAATTAGGCAGAGTTACAGTTGGTCACTTTTTTAGAAAAGCCCGAAAAAGCATAATTCAAAAAAACCCTAAAACCCTTAAAGTGGAGCTGCTAAGGGCAATTTCATCTTTTGGAAGTGAATTTGGTAATTCTGAGTTCAGAAATGGATTCCTTGGGCAGAAATATATCAAGATAGCCTAGGTTAGAATTTCAGGAAAAGTACAGTCGAACCGGGTATGACTGGGGCAGCCGAGTCCCCGACGGCATTTTAGTAATTTTTCAATATAGACTCATATAACCCCTAGAAACACCATGGAAGTGTTTAAATGGTGCATTTGGAATTTTAGGATAGAGTGGAGAGCCAAGCTGCGACACATTTTACGAGGCATGTCATTCGAGGTGAGAAAAGGGTTTAAGGTAGGAGACTCACTTTATTTGCATGTATTTGATATTTCTGCTTGTGTAGTGATGTATGTGATTACTTTACTTGATTGTGTAGAGCGTATTTGAATAAATGAAGCTCTGTTTCTATTTTCGCTGTGGCCATAGTCTTGTTGCATGAAACATTGAGCATTCATAAATGTCATTCTGGGGTATACATCTAGTTAAATCTAACATGCCATGTACATAGCATCTATCATGCATGCATTATGGTATCTGTTTCCTACTGAGATTCTCTCGAATCTCACCCTCCCTACCAACAATTTAGACAGGTGAATATAGAAGATATGTTGAGAACAAAGAAGAGAACCGTATGAGGAGATTGCAGTAGTGGAACGAAGACGGAAAGATGTCTCCGTTTCACTTGGATACCCTAGAGCTCTGTGCGGCTATAAGGTTTGTAATTATTATATGCAAACCCTTATGGGGAATTTCTGTAATCATGCATATATTATCAGTATATTGATGTTATTCTTGTGTTACCTACTGAACCACGAATTAATATTTTGCTACAAGTCAAAATAAGATAAGGGTGTGACATTTTGGTATCAAAGCAAGGATTCTGGCCACAGAATTGTCTACTCAGAGTAATTGCAGTGGTGGAATGAAGATGGAAATAAGTCTCCGTTTCACTGGGATGTGTTTAGACACCCTAATCGTAAGTATCATGTACGAACCTTATGGAGAATTTTTGTAATCATGCACATATTATCAGTATATTTATGCTATTCCTGTGCTGTCCACCAAACCATGCATTAATATTCCGTTGCAAGTTAAAATGAGATAAGGGGGTGACAAGTCCTACTTTACTTGGGATTGTGGGGGTCCAAGTAATAAGTGATCTTGGACTAAGAGAAAGAATGAGATCACACTATAATGGGCCACCAGTTGAAATCCGACAATATCTCCCCACATCTTGTGTGCGAGTTAAATATGGATTAGGCACCTTTTTATCATATGTTTATATGGAAATATTAAAAGTATTTTTGGAATAAATAAGTATTTACCAAAAATATCTTTTACTAGGCATTAATTGTGAGAAGCTGGACGTTGGAATTGTTCAAATGCACAAACCGATTTCTTCAATGATCTTTATTGCTTTTAATATGGTGTATTCATGGACATAAAGCACTCTTATTTCATAGCCAACGTTTTAATAGCCACCAACGTTCACAAGACAATCTTTTAATATTATTAAGGTGCTACCCAGCATATGTGCTTGTAAAGCCTCTATAAGGCTATGTCTGCAAGAGTTCCCAAAAAAAAAAGCCTTAGAGCACTTCTCTCCTCCTCTGAGTTTTGCCTGCGGAGTTCTATTATATTTCATTGTTTTGTTCACCCTATTCTTGTAGGAATGATTCATTTTATCCTGGGGAGTGCCGCTTCCTCTTAACCGGTAGTTGCGGAATAGCTCTTAAGGACAGCATCCTTGGACGTGACTCGGATTATTCATTTCTTTGTAGGTGCTGCCGCCGATAGGATCTGCAGAGCACTAAGTGTTGGAAGATTCATTGGATCACATGTGAATTTAGGTGTTGACGCCAACAGTATATACACAGTTGTTATATTGCTCATAAGCATATTAAATTTAGAGATCTTATCTCTTCTTTTGGCAATGCAAATTTCAACAAGTATTAGTTGCGCAATAGAGATACCATCCAAAGCTTTTTCTGTCATGAGACATTCTAACAAAATCTTGAATTAACATAGCTACTAGCTTCATGTGATGTATGAGAGTCTCTTCAACAAAGATATTAAAGTATCTTTCATTTTATTCAAGAGCTTCTTGTAATATAAAATATTTTAACCATTGGCCTTCTGGGCCATATTATTTATGTCAGTCATTGTCTTATACAGATTCAATAGAGACTCATGAGTGGCATAATTCTTTTAATGTGATCATAGAAAAAATAAATATTCTAATTAGTCTTTAGGACTATTACTTTTTTTCAGTGATATAATTCTCTATGAGTAATTAGTCTTCATGACACTATAGCACAAATATTTTTTAAAGTGGTAAAGCTTTTTTACATAATAAGAGTCAAAGTGCCACAATTTTCCTTCTTCATGATATGATGTGGACTTTTACAAAAGAACCATTATAAAAAGAGACGAGGGCTTCTGGCCAATCAAGAGCATAATGGGTGTTCCTTGAAATTATAATATTACTAAATACTCAAAATGAATATCATAAACATATAGTAGCCAGACATGTAACATGTAAGACAAATCATATATATATATATATAATAGGAGAATAATTTGAAGTTCTCGGTTTTTTTTTTCTTCCTTCCCAATTTTCAAGAGCTTCCATTTGCTCATGTCGGACCAATTTCATATCAAAGTCAAATCTTTATCACCGCCTAACTAACCATGACAAATTGAAGATGCGTACCTTCGTTAGAGTCTCATCTCAATCTCGTCATTGGCGTTTCATCGTCCTCCAGTATCATAGGCAAAATCAATGAATTTACCTCATACTGCAGCTCAAATTCTCTCCAGACGGCAGCAGTGATGATGATGTAACCAACTTATGTTTGAACCTTGTCCAATACTTCCCGAAGAACAGCCACGCAGGGATGATGGTGAGTTTGACCAAGTGCGAATGCTTGTTGATCGAGGAAAATGGATTTGCTACTTGGTCTTCTACGACTGCAACAAGATTATGTTTTGTTGCTTTATATATAATTGATCTATGATCTGTCATATACAGGGCCAATTCTTCAAGTCAGCCTTGGAATCTCTTTCTCCCACCTCTGTGTTCACGGAAATATTGGACTTGTTTGATTCTATTCTCTAGTTTCCCCCCTCAAAAACAGTTTTATAAAATCGTTTTTAGAAATGAGTTTTAAAAATTTTAAAAAAAAATTGTTTGGATAATTGTTTTGAAAAATCTGTTTTTAAAGTAACGTGGTGTGATCGCTGGCGGTGATGTGGAGGTAATTGTTACTGATAGTGTAGTGTCGATAATGAATAAGTGGTAGCCAAAAAAAAATAGGAAAAAAAAGAAAACAGCTAAAAAATGTTTTTATTTTTTAAATTTTTTTTAAAAAAAACTTTTTATTTCTTTGTTTTAATTTTAGAAACAATATTTTGAAAATAGCTTACCAAACATGCTTTATTGTGTGTTTTTTTTTAAAAAAAAAAAACAGTTTTTGAAAACAAAATCAAATAGTCCCATTGTTCTAAGAAGAACCCATAGGGAGGACAGGTTTTTGGATCACTTTTGTGAAAATTGGGGATGAAGAAAGGGAAGGAGATCATTAAAAAGAGAGAATAAATTTATTCGACAGAGTCTTATGCTAATTACGTGTTATAACTTATAAATAAGAAGTAAATATGAAAATAGAAAGAGAATATGAGAGCATGAGAGAATATTCTTATTCATTATTCATGGTGTAACTAGTACATTATACATGCCCCTTATTTATAGCATGGATTTACAATCTCAATAGAATCAATATCTACAAATCTGACAGCAATAAAAGATAATTGTATTCATAACAAATATTATATTCAGAACTTGCTCATCTTACACAAATCATCATCTATGGAGATTCATCAAAATTCTATAAAAAATGATCTTTTTTAAAATTATTTTTAGAGTAAAATACCCTAAGCATCCTTTTATTTTGCATTAAGTACACAAACTCCCCATCTATTTTGAAAACATACATTTAAGTCCAATCCATTAACTCCTTTAGGTATATTCTTATAAGATTCTAAAAATATATTTTTTAATCAAAAGTTATATAAAAAATAAAATTTATTTACTAATTTACCCAAAATACTAAATCCAAAATTTTACCTAACATTTTGTAAATATAAAAAAATTTTGAAAATTTGAGTAAGTTTTTAAATATTTGTATAAAATATATAAAATTATAAATTCAAATGAAAATCTGTAAAATCTATATAATTATTTATATTTTATACAAAAATATGTGTTTGATATATATTTTTAGTCATTTAAGAAACTAAAAATAAATAAATTTCAATAAATAAGAAAAAATTAAAAATATAAATTTATAATCTCAAAATTAACAAATTTATCACTAAGAAAATATATTAGAATTTATTTTTTGTGGTATAAATTTTTTTGGACCATATGTGTGTGTGTGTGTGTTTGTTTGTTTAAATAATTATAATGTTAAAGAGAGGCATTTTGGTAAAAAAATTTTAAAAGTCAAACTTAACAATCAACTAATGGTTTGAGTGGATGGAAATATAATATCAGAACATAAGGAAGGTTTGTATGATATACATTTTAATTTTAATGGAAGTCTATATGGGTTTTCAAAATAGAGGAAATGTATGTGTAATTAAAACAAAATAGAGATGTTGTTAGAGTATTTAACTTTTATTTTAACTGTTTTTACATTTTTATTACTTTTTAGTTACACCTCAACAAAATAGGGCGCTTACCATTAGTGAAACCAGTTCTCTACGAGTTCGATATGGGGCTTAGTAGATAATATGAAGGAAATGGGTTATGAGGTATCAAAAGGCGTATGCGATAAAGCCTTGGTCCTCTCCCCCGATAAGAGATGGGCATAATATTGAGGAGATGGAAGCTTTGCTTGCACCATGATGTATTGATAATTCAGCTGAGATGTGGGTCTGTAAAATTGTGAGGCATGACGCGTGGTATGATGAAGTTGAAAAGAAAACGATGGACTTGAATATTGTGTTCTCTAGTGATATGGTTATATCGATTGTGTAAATGATACTTTGTGCAAATAATCTTTCTTATATGCAACATATTTTTCCTATATGCAATTTTTTCTTTCCTTTGTGCAATTTATAACTTCCATTATCTGTAATCCATCTTTTACCTTGTGTAAATATCTTCCCTTGCATCCCAAAATTAAGTCATAATGTGTAAATTAGCATTGTGCAAACATTCTTTTCTTAGTGTAAATGGTCTTTTCTTGTGTGCGAACAATCTTCAGTATATGCAATATATCTTCCTTACGTATAATTTATTTTTCTTATATACAACTTAACTTTCTTGGATCCAAGCCATGTTCTTCATGTGCAAATGTCTTCTCATGTATTCCAAAATTAGGCCAAAATGTGCAAATGATCTTCCCTTCATGCAAATGATTTTCCCTTGTGTGCAAACTATTTTCCCCTATTGTACAAATAAACTTTCCAAGTTTCATCTTCCTTCAAACTTCCAGCTACTCACACCCATACCTGTAGAAATCGAACCCAAAGATCTAGATTTAAAAAATTAGTTGTTGAACAAGGGGTTAATGAGAGGCAACGACAAATTGAGGGTGGTGAAGGGCTGTATAGGAGAATAAGAAATGGAGGAGATAATTAAAGAATTGCATATTAGATCAAACGCCGAAGAAACCATCATCTTCTCATTGGAAGCCATTGTTGTCATTTCTGAAGGAGGTTGTCATTGCTAATGTCAATCATGTGCAAGATGAGCAATATGAGAAGACGATGTGAGTAAGATAGTGAGTGAAAGATAACCATTTATTTGATGGAGGAAGGTGAATGACAGCTAGTGACCAACGATTTGTAGAAGATGGAGACTAAGTGGCGATGCAAGGGAAGAGAACGAGCAGGGTAATATGGGTATTTTAGTCTTTTTATTCTCATTTGTATATACCCTAAAGGACCTAAGTCCTCAAAATAAACTTAGGTCCTTCAAAACAAAAAATATTTTCAAATGGGGATTTATTAAAAATTTTCCCAAAATCTTATAATCCCTATAAAAATATGTGATTTTTCACCCCAAAAAACTTAACCAAACATGATGGACGTAAAGAAATGTTATTAAAATGAAAAATACTAAGATTTAAAATTTTTAACAAATATTTAAATAAAAGCCAATTCAATTTAAGTTGGCCAATTCAAAATGGAATATCAATTAATAGTTGAGATTATGTTAGAAAAAATGTAGTGAATTTGGTTGAGGTTAGTTTTATAATTAAATATGGGAGAATTATATTTAGGTCCCACACAAAAGAAAAACTAAAAAAAATGATTTTTTGAAGTTGTTAATGATAACCCTAAGATGATACTCTCATTATCTGCTCATCATCTCATTTGCACCCTTATATTATAAAATGGATGGTTTAGATTTAATCTTTTATAAAATTATTATTATAATATTTTATAAATTAAAAGTTATTTATTTTTTATGAATTACAATTATGAATGGTATACATCATATTCTAAGAGTTTAAATTTATGTATTTATATGTATAGAAGTAATTTTATAAAAGATTGGATATGAACCATATATTACTTTAATCTAACGGTGGATATGAGATTATGAGAAGAAAATAAGAAAGAAGATAATGAGAGAAACTTAACCCTGCTTGTACTTACCAATTAAAACCCCTAAATTTATCAATAAGACCGTTTCTTCCTTTCTTTCTTTTTTTTTTTTTTTTTGCCGTTTTAAAATAGTTACAGTATAATTTTCAAATTTCTTATTAATAAATATTTCTTTTTCTCGTGATTCCCCTACTTTTCGAATTGCAAAACCCTGCTTTTCCAACTTTCTAGCTCTCATTGTAATCCAATTCTAATCCTGTACCTTTTCATTTCCTTGCAAAGTTTAGACTCAAATCCTGATCTCATCGATGAAGAATCAATGGCGTGTTCTTCTTCGTCGTGCTCAACAACGCACAGGAATTTACGCTTCCAATCATTTCTCGCAATCTCAGTTTCAGGTACACCTTAATTCCAATCTACAATCGCTTCGATCTATCACTTCACCCCTGCATCCCCACTCTCTTCAAAACCAAGTTCCCTTACCCTCTTCTGATTTACTCAATTTCTTAAATCCCATAAGCACCACCACTCGTAGTTTCTCTTCCCAGACTGCACTCGAGCGGATTGAATCCCGTCACGTTGCTTTTCTTGCTAAAATATTCTCGGGATTCTGGCGCTTTGATGAAATTGAGAAAAGACTTGAATTGAGAAATATTGTGGTTAATGAAGATATGTTGCTGAAGGTTTTAAGGAAGCTATATTTAGATTCTAGTCGTCATGATGATAACGCTAAAGTTGCTTGGCAATTTTTTATCTGGGCTACGGCAAATGACCGTGTGAGATTGAGCTCGAAGTCTTATAACATGATGTTATATATTTTGGGAACTAATTGCTACGTTAGTGAGTTCTGGGACTTAGTAGATACTATGAAGGAAAGGGGTTATGGGGTATCAAAAGGTGTATGCGATAAAGTCTTGGAATGCCTTGACCCGAGAACAGAGAGTGAAGATATTGAGAAGATGAAAGCTTTGTTTGCATCAGGATATATTGATAATTCAGCTAAGATGTGCTCAAGGGTCACTAAAATTGTGAGGAATGATGTGTGGAGTGATGAAGTTGAAAAGAATATCTTGGACTCGAATATTGTGTTCTCTAGTGATTTGGTTACATTGATTTTGGATAATCTTGGTACAGATCCAAATAAAGCGCTGATATTTTTCAGGTGGCTAGAGGAGAGTGGGCAGTTTAAACATGACGGCTGCACCTATAATGCGATGGCCAGGGTATTAGGAAGGGAAGATACAATTGATAGGTTTTGGAAAATCGTTCATGAGATGAGGAAGAGAGAGCATGAAATGCAACCAGAAACATATGTTAAGTTTTTAGGGAAGTTTTGTAAAAGGAAAATGATTAAGGATGCTGTTGACTTGTATGAAATTGTTATGGCTGGGGCAAATAAACCTTCGCCCCAATGCTGTACCTTTCTGTTGAAGAACATTGTGGTCAGTAAGCAGTTTGATGTGAGTTTGTTTTCGAGGGTTGTGAAGGCTTTTACTGGAAGTGGAAATGCGTTGGCAAGTTCTACAGTTGATTCCGTGTTGAAGTCTTTGACCTCTGACGGCAGGTCTGGGGAGTGCAACAAGGTTTTGAAAGCGCTGGAAGATGCTGGAGTTTTGGCTGCTGGTAATATACAGAGTAAAATTGCTTTTCGGCTCAGTGCTTCTGGTAACAAGGAAGAAGCTTCAGAATTTATCAGTAACATTGAAGCATCTGGGTCTAATCTGGATCACAAGGCATGGGAATCCTTAATAGAGGGGCACTGTGTCGGCGGAAACCTTGATGAAGCTCTGTATTCTTTTCAAAAGATGGTTGATAAAGAGGGCCTCGCTTCCGCAAACCGTAGTTTCAATTTGTTAATGAACGCTTATTGCAGAAAGTTCAGGGCAATTGATGCATGCAAGATTATGTGCCAATTGGTGAGGGAACAACAGCTAGAGCCCCGGCATTCTAGTTACAAGTCTCTAATAAGAAAGCTACTGGTTCAGGGAGGATTTACCGAAGCTGTAAATATCTTGGGTTTAATGAGAAGCCACGGTTTCCCACCTTATATTGATCCATTTATTGAACATGTATCAAAGTATGGAACTGAAGATGATGCAATTTTGTTTCTCAGGGGGATGACCTCAGAGCAGTTTCCATCTACATCGGTTCTTCTGCGTATGTTTGATGCCTTTTCCAAGCATGGAAAGCAAGAAGCAGCTCACAACCTCCTTTCTAAATGTCCAGATTACATCCGTAACAATGCCGAGGTCTTGAATTTCTTTTGTTCCATGAAGTCTAAAGAAGGTGAAACTTCTGGTACATTGGCTGCTTAGGCTTGTAGGAATGTATCTTATATTTTACTCTTTGGGAGAAGGCTATTGGAAAAATTATTTTTCTTTGCTCATTGAGATATACTACATCTGAAGCTCTTTTCACTGCGTTCTCAAAAATCTTAATTGATGTCTCTTCTTGGCCTTTGTGAACATGATTTTCTCACCTGTCTGGTGACTTGGAGAACTCTGTTGTTATGCATGATAAACAGGTTAACTTGTGTTAGAATTCTAAGGGAAACTATTTGTCTCAAATGGTGATTTTTTTATCATTTTATTATTTCAAAACAGTAAATATGTCAACATTGGATAATGTTTGGTCAACATTTTAAATTTCAGTGTTGCCATTTTTTGTTAATAAAACTAATAGTGTGAGGGATAGAGGATTGAAAAGACTCTTAATAAAAATAAGAGACTGAAATGAAATTTGCATGAAAATAAAGCGCTAAAAACAGTTTTTTGCTTAAACATATCCATCTTTAGGTCGGTGGGAGGGGGCGCTAAAGATGTACTTCCTTCCATCAAAGAAAAAAAAAAGATGTGCTACTTTCGGTCCTTAATATAAGATATATTTATTTAATTAGATTAAGAAAATTAATTAAGTTAGTTAATGTAATATGTATTTTTAAAATAACTTAGTTATCGTCCTTTATTCCCTCATTCGCTCCTTTTTTATTATTGTTGAGGAAATATCAATAAGGGTAAATTAGAAAAGATTAATAAATGTGAAAATTTTATCTTATATTTGAGATTAAGGACCGGAGGGAGTACAAAGCATGGCTTAGTGCTCTTACTCTGTGTTTGTGTGTATTTTTGTTTGTTTATTTTTTTAAATTCCTCAGGCGAAGAACTTGGCTTAATTTGCTGCCAGAGCAAGCCTAAGTTTTCTTGGTAAATTAGTAATGAGGTGAACGCATGGCTTTTCCCTATAACTGGTCATAACAAGGAAGTAGCTTTGGTTTGAGTTTTTGCTGTTTTTGGCATTCAAATATGTTGAATAATACTTTTAATCATTTTCAACATGACTGGATTTGTTAAAATTCAATTCAATATGGTTTTCGAGATCCTGAATGGTGTGAATAATGCTTTTTATTTTTTTTTTCCTTTAATGATACCCCCAATCTGGAACCAAACCATCATCAGTGATCCCTAATCATAATCAATTTGTGCACGCGTGTTTCAAAAAAAAAAATTCTGCAGTAAGTACAAAAAATTTCATTTTCTTATCTGACACAAATCATCATCAACGGAGGTTCATTAAAATTTTATCAAGAATGATCTTTTTTTTTTAATTATTTTTATTGTTTTGTATTTTTATTACTTTTTTTTTTATCCACCCGGTTCACTAGAGCTTTGCCCCGACTACATCCGGATTCAACCCGCGTCGCGCACCTGGCTATAGTTATGCATATACAAGGCTCGAACCCGAGACCTTACTTAAGCGGAACCAAACTACTTACCACTTGGACCAACTCCCGTTGATATTACTTTTTAATTGGACCTGAACAAAATAGGATGTTTTTATTGTTAGTGAAACACTTTCTCTCATCCGTTCGACCACAAGTTTTGGACATGGTTGACAGAATTGAATTTTATATTTTTTTTTCTCCTTTTGCAAGATTGAAAAAAAGTCATTTTGACTTAAAAAATAGAAATAGAAATATATCATGTTCATGCACTAGTAACTTTGTTTTAGTAGGTTATATATAATTTATATACAAATTTTTTAATTACTTATGGATTAATATCTTTTTATTTAAATATTACTCTTTTTTTTATTAAACAATGGGGGCAAAAAGCCCAAATTTCAAGGTCAAGTATGTATATTTTTTATATGTTAATTAAATTATATTTTAATCATAATTGAGCTGATTTTGGTTTGGCCTTTTAACTATTATATTAATCGGTTTAATAACTTTTACTGTTGTTATTAACTTGAATTACTTAGGTGTGGACAAATTTTGAAACTATGATAATATTATCCAATTTTTTTGGTCCAAAGATTATTCAATTTAAATGTTTTTAATTTTTATTTTTTGACGCACTTTTAATTTACTTCTGGTGAAAAATAACTATATTGTTTATATGTACATATATTCTCCTATTAAAGATAATCATGGAACTATCAGGTTTTAAATGTGGCTATGTGGGCACTGGGATTCAAACATTAATTTATCATGTTATAGGAGATTAGCCTCTTCTGTTAGATTTAATTGTACTGATAATAATTCATTTATATTATATACGCGTAATTTATGCAAAAGAGGAAGCTTAATTGGGCCCGATGGCTAACTTGGGTCATTTTGTATCTTCATTTCAAAGGCCGAAAAAAAAAAAGAAGAGGAAGAAATCCATAAGCAGCAAAATTGCAAAACCCTACTTTTCCAGGCTTCTCTTTCTTATTTCACTCTAGTCCTGTACCTTTTCATTTCCTTGCACGGTTTAGCCTTAAATCCTGATCTCATCGATGAAGAATCAATGGCGTGTTCTTCTTCTTCGTGCCCAACAACGCACAGGAATTTACGCTTCCAATCACTTCTCGCAACCACAGTTTCAGGTACACCTTAATTCCAATCTGCAATCACTTCGATCTCTCACTTCACTCCTGCATTCCCACTCTGTTCAAAACCAAGTTCCCTTACCCTCTTCTGATTTACTCAATTTCTTAAACCCCATAAAATCCACCACTCGTAGTTTCTCTTCCGAGACTGCACTTAAGCGGAATGAATCGGATCACGTTGCTTTTGTTGCTAATATGTTTTCGGAATTCTGGAACTTCGATGAAATTGAGAAAGAACTTGAATTGAAAAATATTGTGGTTAATGATGATATGGTGCTGAAGGTTTTAAGGAATCTAAACTCTAGCAGTAATGATTCTAGCCCTGAAGTTGCTTGGTGTTTTTTTAACTGGGCTGAGGCAAAAGACCATGTGAGGTTGAGCTCGAAGTCCTATAATATGATGTTATATATTTTGGGAACCAGTGATTGCATTGGTAAGTTCTGGGACGTAGTAGATGATATGAAGAAAAGGGGTTACGGGGTATCAAAAGGTGTATGCGATAAAGTCTTGGAATGCCTTGACCCGATAACAAAGAGTGAAGATATTGAGAAGATGAAAGCTTTGTTTGCATCAGGATCTATTGATTATTCAGCTAAGATGTGCTCAAGGGTCACTAAAATTGTGAGGAATGACGTGTGGAGTGATGAAGTTGAAAAGAAAATATTGGACTCAAATATTGTGTTCTCTAGCGATATGGTTACATCGATTTTGGATAATCTTGGTACAGATCCAAATAAAGCGCTGATATTTTTCAGGTGGCTAGAGGAGAGTGGGCAGTTTAAACATGACGGCTGCACCTATAATGCGATGGCCAGGGTATTAGGAAGGGAAGATACAATTGATAGGTTTTGGAAAATCGTTCATGAGATGAGGAAGAGAGAGCATGAAATGCAATCAGAAACATATGTTACGGTTTCAGGGCGGTTTCGTAAACGAAAAATGATTAAGGATGCCGTTGATTTGTATGAATTTGCTATGTGCGGGACAAATAGACCTTCACCCCAATGCTGTACCTTTCTGCTGAAGAAGATTGTGGTCAGCAAGCAGTTAGATATGACTTTGTTTTCGAGGGTTGTGAAGGTTTTTATTGGAAGTGGGAATGCTTTGGCAAGTTCTATGGTTGATTCTGTGTTGAAGTCTTTGACCTCTGTTGGCAGGTCTGGGGAGTGCAACAAGGTTTTGAAAGCGCTGGAAGATGGTGGAGTTTCGGTTACTGGTAACATACAGAGTAAAATTGCTTTTCAGCTTAGTGCTTCTGGTAACAAGGAAGAAACTTCAGAATTTATCAATGACATTGAAGCATCTGGGTCTAATCTGGATCACAAGGCATGGGAATCCTTAATAGAGGGGCACTGTGTCGCTGGAAACCTTGATGAAGCTTTGTATTCTTTTCGAAAGATGGTTGAGAAAGAAGGCGTCACTTCCGCAAACCACAGTTTTGATTTGTTAATGAACGCTTATTGCCAAAAGAACAGGGCAATTGATGCCTGCAAGATTCTATGCCAATTGGTGAGGGAACAACAGTTAGAGCCCCGGCATTCTAGTTACAAGTCTCTAATAAGAAAGCTACTGGTTCAGGGAGGATTTACCGAAGCCGTAAATATTTTGGGTTTAATGAGAAGTCATGGGTTCCCACCTTTTATTGATCCATTTGTTGAACATGTATCAGCGTGTGGAACTGGAACTGATGCAATTCTATTTCTCAAGGAGATGACCTCAAAGAAGTTTCCATCTACATCGGTTCTTCTCCGTATGTTTGATGCCTTTTTCAAGCATGGAAAGCACGAAGAAGCTCACAACCTCCTTTCCAAATGTCCTCGTTACATCCGTAACAACGCAGATGTCTTGAATTGTTTTTGCTCCATGAAGTCTAAAGAAGGTGAGACTTCTGGCACATTGGTTGCTTAAGCTTGTAGGAATGTATCTCACATTGTACTCTTTTGGAGACGGCTGTGGGGAAAATTTTTGAGTATTTATTCTTAAACCCTTGATCTGAAATCTTTGATTTGTGGGATTTAGATTTAACAAATAACCAAAGTTTCTCACATTACTAGACTTCCCTCTGCAATTTGTATTTCTCCTGTATTACCACATAATTTCATCCTCTTGAGGGCATTTTTTTTAATCTTTGCTCATTGACATATATACTATATCTGAAGCTTTTCATCTACCAGGATGAGTTTCATGATCTTTCCCCCCCTTCTTTTTCTTCACCGTGTTCTCAAAAATCTTGGCTGATGTCTCTTCTTGGCCTTCGTGAACATTATTTTCTCACCGGTTGGGTGACTCGGACATGATAAATAGGTTTAACTTGTGTTAAAACTCTGATGGAAAATATTAGTCTCAAATGGTGACTTTTTTATTTTTGGTATTGATTTATTAAAAACGGTAAATATGTCAGCGTTTGATATTGTTTTGTCAACATTTAAAATTTCAATGTTGGCATTTCTTTTTTGTTAATAAAACTAACAGTGCACTGCAAGGGTTAGTGGATTGAAAATTCTCTTAATAAAGTTAAGAGACTGATATGAAATTCATATCAAGAGGCAGCACTAAAGACAGTTTTGCCCAAACATATTTATCGTTTGGACTGTGGGAGGGCCTGGGAGGGGTTTAGTTGATAGGCTTTGATTAGCCAAAATTAGTTGTGAAATGAAGGCAAGGTTTTTCGTAATAACTAACTAACTGGTCATAACAAGTGAGTAGCTTTGGTTTGAGTTTTTGGCATGCAAAAATGTTGGATACTCCCGCTATTCCTTAATATAAAAGATATACTTATCTAATTTGATTAAATTAAGTATTCTTTTAGGATAGCTTATTTTTTACCAATAAGTACTTATAACTCGTGATTTACGATATACGAGGTAAGTATATGAGAGGAGTTTTATCTTGACTTACGTAATAAGTAATTATTCTTGAAAAATAAGTTAATCCAAACATGCTTTAGAAAAGTTAGTTAAGTTAGTTAATATGACATATATTTTCTAAAACATTGTAGTTATCTTTTTAAATTATCTCCTTCCATCTTCTCATTAATTATTGATTTATTGTTGAGGGAGGATCAGTGTGAGTAAATTAGGAAAGGTTGGACAAATCTGAAAAGTACAAAACCAATACAAGTTTTCTAAATATGTCATATATCAAGCAGCGGAGGAAATAATACGTTTAGTCCTTGTCAACAAGACTTGATTAGTTAAAAATCAATATGCTTTACGAGAGATCTTTTTTTTTTTTGCCAGTGCTTTACGAGAGATCCTGAATGGTTTGATTTTTTTTTTTTAAAACAAATCTATTTAGAAGATGACACTCTCAGGAAACAAGAAAAAACAATCCCGTACTTGTAGATATATATATATATATATATGGTACATAAATGTTGCTTCTTTTTTTGGCTACGATAAATGTTGCTTTTTTAAACACACGTTTATGTGTTTCTTTGGGGCTTTTTGTTGAGCTTGAAGGATAAGTGTTCTGGCCTGACTCTGAGACCGCCCAACTAAAACTCTCATCACGAAGTATTACGAGCTGTTTGACGGAATGAGGCAAAATTAATTATGGAAAAATAATTTTATAAACGTAATAATTGTTTCATTCTTACTTTTTTTTAAAGAAAAATAAGGGACGCTTTTTATTTTTATTTTTTTTTATTTTTAAATATTACTCTTTTATATATTAAACAACGGGGTAAAAGCTCAAATTTCCATGTCATATATGTATATTTTTTATAAGTTAATTAAATTAAATTAAATTATTTTAATTATATTTGGGTTTATTTTCTTTTAAACATAATTGGCCTATTGGCCTTTGAACTATTGTCATATTGTGTTAATTGTGTTAATCAATTTAATATTATTATCTAGTATTTGATTCGTCACTGCCGTTTCCAACTCAAGTGTCTCTTTTAGAATTTGAACTCAAAATTTAAAATGATCAAATAGCGTCTTATATCCTTAAACCAACTCTATTACCTTGAATGACTTAGGTGTGGACAAATTTTGAAACTATGATAAGATTATTCCCCCCCCCCCCCCCCCCAAGAAATGATAAGGTTATTCAATTTAAACGTTTTTAAATCTTTTTTTTGTACGGTTTTAATTTTATTTCTGGTCAAAAATAAGTCATCGATATTATAGGCCTAATGACACATTGATGCAAAAAAACAAGCTTAATTGGGTCCAACGGCTAACCTGGGCCAGGTTGAATCTTCATTTCAAACTTCAAAGGAAACCAACTAACTGAAAAAAAAAAAAAAAAAAAAGCCGAAGCAGCAAAATTGCGAAAGGGAGAATTAGGGGGAAGGAACAAAGAAACAAATATTTATATCTTAAAAATTGCAATTATTTTTGAGGATGAAAGATTAAAATATAAAATTTTAATTATGGTACTAACCTTTCATGACTATTAGTTATCAAATTTGACGATACATGTATATTTTGATTAAAAGTATCTATACGCAATTCAGATATTCTTTTTAGGATACACCATATTATCTTAAAAGTCTGTCAAATTAAAATAGCTTCTAAAATCTATAAATAAATAATTAGAAATCTACCTCCATTCTTAATACAAACTCCATTTGACTTTTTTGAAGAGATTAAGGAAGCTGAATAAATTATTTTAAAATATTTATATTTATCATTTTTATATCAAACTAGTTTGTTTGACTTATAAACTAATATATAGTTTAATAATATAAAAATATGATATAACTAATTTACTAATTTAACTTTCTTAATCTTTCTAATAAAGTCAACTTGATTTTATATCAAAGACCACTGAATGGAGTATTTATCTTTTAAACAGTGATAACTGATAAAGCCTGGGAGAGGGTTCACGAGGTTTTGTGGATGGGCCTAGATTAGCCCAAATCAGAAAATAAAAAAAAAAACAAAAAGAAGAATGGCTTGCAAAAGATGTTTAAAGCATGCTTAGCTCTCTTACTGTGTTTGTCGGTATTTTTTTGTTTGTTTTCTTTTTAAAAAAATTCCTCCAGGCTAAGATCCTGGCTTAAATTACAGCTAGAGCCAGATTAAGTTTTCTTGGTAAATTAGTAGTGATGTGAAGGCAAGGTTTTTCCTAATAACTGGTCGAAATAAGTGAGTAACTTTGGTTTGAGTGTGCGTTCGGCACAAAAATATGTTGAATAATATTATCTAAAATCTTAAATATAAGATTTAATTGACTTTTCTTTTTAAGAGATTGAGTAAACTAAATAAATTATTTTAAAGTATTTTTATGTATTATTTTTTCTCCAAACTAATTAGTTTGACTTATAAACTAATATATAATCTAATAATATATAACATATACCATAATTAAGTAATATATTTATATTCTTTAACATGTCGAAAGGAGTACTTTTAGTCCTTCTCAACATGAATGGGCGGATTAGTTAAGATTCGAGATGGTTTTCAAGACCCTAAATGGTCTGAATTTCTTTTTTAACAAAATTATTTAAAATATGACACTTTCAGGACAAGCAAAATTTTATAGTTGTAAAAAACAATTCCATGCTTCTTTTAAATACACATTCATGTGTTTCTTTATTTGCTTTCTGTTGAGCTTGAAGGATAAGAAGTATTCTGGCCCGAATCCAAGACCACCGAGCCACACTCTCATCACAAAGTATGACGGGCTGTTTGATGGAACGGGGCAAAATTAATTATGGGAAAAATTATTTTATAAACGAAATAGTTGTTGTATTCTTATTTTAAAAAAAAAAAAGGATAAACGATTCTTCTTTATTTTCCCTTTTTATTTTTCTTATAAATTATAAAAAAGAGAAAAACTATAAGTTGCGTTGAAAAAGGGAAAATGGAAAAGCACAAGAAAAATAAAATTGTACAATTACATGACTGCTCATATGATCTATTTTATTATTATAAAATATTAGGACAATAACATTTAGGTCTCGAACAAAAGAAACTATGAAAAAATGGTTCATTGAAATCTCAAAAATTGTATTTAAGTCCCGTGAGATTTTTTTACAATAAATTCTAATTTCCGCTAATAAGTCCATGGGTGTCCGCTGACAAGTTCATAAGTCATCATTGATAAGTCCAGAGACGTTCATTGACAAGTCTATGATTTGAATTTATTGCAAAAAAAATCTCAGGGACTTGAATGTAATTTTGAGATTTTAAAGGATCATTTTTTTTTTGTTTGGGACCTCAATGTAATTTTCTCTAAAATACTTTGATGTTCAAAGTAAAAAAAATAAAAACTTAGTAAAAAAATTGGCTTAACATGAAGTACACATAAGAAATGCATGCGTACTAGAGAAAAGCCAAACTCTATTATTAATTAAAACAAATTCTAAAAATATCTTAAATTATAAAAACCGATAAAAATGATTTAAGGGAAAATGGCATTAAGGTCCTAATTAAGGAAAATAATATTAGAAAAGTCTCAAAACTTATTAACGGTAGTTCCTCCACTTATTAATCATTGCTCTTTCACTTGTCATTGACAAATTATAGGACTTTTATGATATTATTTCTCTTAATTGGGACCGTGGTGTCATTTTCCCATAATTTAACTATCTTTGACATGCTTAGTTGGTTTCACCACTAAACAACAATAGCTTGGAATTATTAATGTGGTCGTTTTTTGTTTGGACCTGGTGGATACAGAAATTGATGCATCACGTACCCAACTTGTTCTTTCATTGTTAAACATTGTCCCTTTTGTAGTTTTGTGAGATAACAATAATGCTCAATATGTATGTGTGCATGTGCGTGCGCGCGCGTGTGTTGGGGGGGGGGGTGTTAAAGTATAAAAACAAACCCTAAACTTTGTGTTATGAGTAACCTCCATAATCTTTGAAACATTATAATAAACTTCCCTAATTTTTTGTATTTATACAAATAACTCCCATACGATTAGTTTTGTTCATTATTTATCTATAAATGACATAAAATTTTAAGGGGTTTATCAGCCTATAAGTCAGAGCTTGAAGGATTATATGCATAAGATAGAAAGGGTTAAGAAGGTATAAAATTAGTAGCTTAGAATTACCTCCATAGACTTGAAAGTTTAGTAAAGTTAGGATTTAGGAAGCTTATTTACATATATCATCTTCAGTCCAAAATATAAGTTACCTTCTAAAAGAATTATTTGATCTATAATATAATTCACTTGGAAAGTATTTAATATTATTTATCAATTTTACCTCTGTAATTAATTATTAAATGTGGCTCATCGTGTTTTTTCTTCTTCTTTAAAATATTATTAAATAAGGATACAATTAAAAATATTTTTTTAATTTAAGACACATTTAATAAGTTAACCACTATTATTTTGTTTCAGTGAGGTGGTCGATCGAAATTGACTTATATTTTAACGTGGAAGAGTATGACAAAAACTTTTTAGAAGGCTTTTGTATAATTTTTTTTTTTTGATCGGCAAGGCTTTTGTATAATTTAGTACACACATATATATATAATGAGACAGCATTTTCAAGCCCATTCTTGGGGCGGAGTGGGTCGAAGGCAGTCGATGGAGACTTCTCAATGAACAAAAAGTAATGAGAAATATTAATTATACATCAACACCTATATACCCACACATATAATTGAATTTATATATCTGGAAATTCTTGACAGTATTCCTTGCTTAACACTATATGATGTTACATCAAAATAATGTGTTGTCGTGAGTCATATATATGGCAAGTAGTAGTGGAAGTGCTTTGTTGGAGGTTTGTGCAGAAAAAAAGTAGGGACCTCTCTAGTGAGAAATGTAAGACAAGCTCAGTTCTTACATATAATGAGACAAATATATATATGATCAATCATCTCGTGATGATTAATTATAAGTCATAGAGATTTGATTCGCATGTGTCTGTTTTTGGCTTAATATTCAAACGCAAAAAACTATGAGAAAAGTATCACTGACCCATTTACTTATGAGCCTAATCTCTTGTTGTTTTCACTCACTTAAATATAGAATTAAACTGAGGTCGAGACCTACGATGTTATTGTAGAGGGATTAGCAATATAGAGATTCAACAGAGACCAATAGTAGCAATGAAGATTTGGGTATATAAATTGGTTTACTATATTTTTTAGTCATTAAATTTTTTTTTTTTTTGGCAATTATTGATTTAGTCCATAAATTTTGATTCAATACAACTTAGTCACAATAATTTATTGAGTTAAATAGTAAAAAAAACTATAAATACTAAGTTGTTTTAAGTCATGAAATTATAGGGATTGAGTTGTTCTAAATTAAAGTTTAAGGATTGAATTTGATTATTTTAAAAATTTTATCACTATTACTGATTTAGGCATTTATAACACTTAATATATAACGGCTATAGCTAATAAACGTTAGGTATGTTGAGGCGGAGGTCGCATAAAAATATATAATGCTTAAATGTAACAGTTAATTATGAGCACAATCATGTATTGCAAGGTGAAATTCGTGAAAGTATAAAAATAATAGTTGTAGCTAATAATCATTATTTATTTAATGATAAAAATGACAATTTTTAGAAAACAACCGTTATGTAATATTTACAAACGATTCAACTTCCAACACTTATATCAACGAAGACAAAACATAACATTCTTCAGAAAAATCATCATGTAACTCTTTCGTAACCCTTCGTAACAATCAAACCTTTAATGTTATGACTCATAATCCTTCGTAATTCATTAGATCTTTATTTAAACTCAATTATTCTATGACTTTTGTGATTCTTACTACTTTTCTTTATCAGCCTCCTTATTCTCTCCTTCATCATGTTAAAATCTTGGGGAACTCCTCTGTCGCTACGACCCCCTCTTCCTCAAGGCTTGTTGGTGGCAACAAATGGCTCAAGAATTAATGATCCTAACCATGTCACCCCCTTTGCCACAGTCAGCTCTTGCGCCTCTTCTGCCAATCCATCTATTGCGTTGGGGCAGAGGAGCAAGCTTTGGGCGGAGGGGACATTGTGGTTAGGATGATCTTTACTACAAATACATAACGGTTCTTAAGTAAAATCCGTCACTTAATAGAGGATCATGCAAATAAATAATGGTTATAAGTTAATAAACGTTAAGTTAAGATACTGATCTTTAAGCCTCAGGTTAAATCAAAATAAACCAAATTATGCAGTGAAGGGCACAACTCGGGTCGTATTCTCTTGAGGAGCCTTTTATTTAATTCCTAATCTAAACTAAGTGGCAAAAAAAATATTAAGATGGGTTTTAAATTGATTTTTTTACTTTTTAATAATGGAAAATAAACTAGACTACTTTTTTTTGAATTTTTGAGAAATTGTTGAGATAACTAATGAAATTGTGATTTAAACAAATTAATGATGAATGCTTCTTGGAAAAATGGAATATAGGTTATCATTGCTCAAATTGAATTGGGAGTTAAATCACTCACTAAGTCAAAAATTAAACCTTAACAACTCGCTAAGTCTAGTATATTAATTGGTGATTACCCCTAGAACTCTAGCTAGATAATTACCTCTTAATACACTATTAAATACCACTTAGTGTGTAATTTAGGATTGGATTTATGCAACTTATTCCTCTAAACAATGAACACTCAACTAAGATATTCAAACAAGATCAAAGCAATCATAATACTCACTCAAACTATGAAAGAATAGCATAACCACATTAATCCAAAAAGGGCATATAGAAATTTAAATCTCAAATTACATAATCCAATTTAAATCACAATTGTTCAATCCAAACTAAGATAAACAACTCGCAATCCCAGTAAATTAACCACATAACAAAAGAAAATCCTAACTCAGGAAATCTGTTACATAGTTAAATAAAAAGATTAAAACAAATAACTCCCCTGAATGTATCTCTGGAGCTCAAACCAATCTCCCATCTCCAAAAAGCACAAAAGAATTTAGCCTCTCATCATAAAATTCATCACCGCTGCAACTCTTTGAAGGCAGCAAGAACCCATAAATTAAGATGGAAAGAAAAGACCAGAGAAGGAGGAGACGTTATTGGTGAAGCTTGTGATCGCGTCTCTTTGGTTCTGGTTCGTCCGTCTCCCCTCCGGCTGTGCGTGTTTCCTCTCCGTTCTCGTTCTGGTTCTGGTGCTTCCTGGTTCTGGTGCGTGTCGGGTTTTGGTGCGTGTCTGGTTCTGGTGCGTAAATTCGTCTCGGCTGTGTCTCCTCTGCCGCTGTTCGTGCCCCCCTCTTCTCTAATTTTAGATCCCTTTTATTAATTTCCTTTTCCTCTTTGAAATCTAGGTTAAATCCTCTTAAAGTTGGGATAAAATCTTCAAAGATTGTATTTAGATCTGATTTTCCCCCATAATCAGTGTGAGAATTCGTGAGAAATAAGTTCCAGAGGCTAAGGCGCTGATGATCGGATTTTGAGACCAAAACAGCAATTTTTGAATCCGGGGTTCTGTTCTGTAATTTCCTCCGAGTGCAAATGAATCAGCTCCAGCGGTGATCTTCGATTTTGGGACCCAACTGGCGTTTTGCAAATTCGGGGTACTTTTCTGTAATTATCTCTGATATTTTCCTCTCTGAAAGTGACAGCCAATATTACAGAAAAGTGCCCTTTTTCTGTCAGAATTCTCTTGGAGCCACACGTAGAATCTTATTTTCTGCTTCAGTCCTTAAAAATCTTTACATTTTGGTCCCTCAACTCCTCCTTTTAAACTGTGACCTACAATTCAGATCAATATCTTGTAATATCTTTATTTAAAATTCAAATTTTAAAAAGTAATTACAAGATTATAACAAATATATGTTTTTTAAGATTTATTTTCACACAATCATCTTTAATTCAATTTAATCATAATAAATGCTATTTAACCCAAAAATTAATGATAAAATCCCTAAATATGATATTAAATATTATGATAAAATCGGGATATATCAACGCAACACTTCAATAATCCACGAAACCCTCTTTATATAAATGTCTGAAAACTAAACTCCACTTCTCTACTTCTATTTCAACAAAACATCATGGACAAGCACAAGAGAACTTTTGATTCATCATCTGGCAAAAAACTGAAAGATGAACTCCCTCCGTCAACAATAATTGAAGGTCTTGTCCACACAACCTATGAGCTCCATCATATGATCTAGATTTATATAGAGAATAAGGACGCATGGATCAGTGCTTGAAGGAACTTACCTAGCCTCTCTCATTCACTCGTTGAACTAGGTGATCAAGTTACTGGAGAAGGAAGAATCTGATGTTGCATCGAATCCTTAAAATATCTCTATAACTTTTTATTTTTAGTTTGTTTATTTATTTTGTCTTTTTTTTTTAAAAAAATAGTGGTTGCATAATCAACTGCCAAAATTTTTAAAAAAAAGTAATATACATTATGGTTATCATGTAACAACTATCATTTATTAGAATACCATGTAAATACATACTAGTTGTAATTTGTAGCCGTTATATATTGTATCATAAGAATGATGGTTCTTACTGTAAAATCGTCATGAAATGTAAGATGAACAAATAAATGATTTGTCTTCTAACTTTATATCAGCAACAAAAACATAACGGTTTCTCTTAAATAACCATCAACTAAATGATCAAAACCTTTACCCTTCCCCACGCTCATGATGAGAATGCTCTGTGCATCTTTATTCTTTGATGATCAGCACGAGAACCAAATACCCTTTCATTACCTACCACTGCATGCAACTTCTCCTCTTCAACTTTCAATGTGTGCAATGATGGTTCAAATCCGTCACTTTCAATCTATATAAACTACCCATTTCCTTATGTTTATCGTTCTATTTTTTCTTCATCCTTCTCTGTTCTTTCAATCTCCAAGATGAAACGTTGTGCTGAAGACTTGCTAGAAAATCCATGGCGTCATCCTCCTCTTCCTTCACAACCTCTACCACCTCCTTCTCCCCCTTCTCCTCCTCTACAACCTCTATCTCCACCTCAAGTGGAGGTAATGATACAACATGCAGAATGCATTGTCGATAATGTGGGAGGCTAGATGGATTTGTTGAGTATGAATAGGAAGGCAAATCTCATTCTTAATGAGTATGAGATTGGCCACCATGATCCTAACATAGTCTCAGATGATTCATGCCACTCCTCTGGTGACAAGTAGTGTGATGATGTGAGGTTTGCTGCGAATTTACGAAAACTTTAATTTGTTCAAATTGAAGGACACAAAAGTTCCTAAATTTACAACAGAGCTCATATCATCTATCAAGCAACTAGTCCACAGAGGGTGATATTTTTTAGTTTTATTTTTATAAAATATAAAAATGTAATTATTATGAACTAGCTACAAAATTTTTTTTAAAAAAAATAAAAATAACATACCTCACGGGTATTAACTAATAACCATGGTATATGTATATGTTAAAACAATGACATAACTTATAGTTATTAACAAAGATCCGTAATAAAAATAATCAAATAAATAACAGTCTTATTGATACAACTATTATATAAAGTCTCAGGCACGACAACCAAAAAAACCCTATCCTTCCTCTTTTATTGAAGTATATGAAAAGGAACACACTTGAAACTTAGTCTGTTTGAATGAAACCCGCCAACATCATAACCCTGCTACTCTTGTTGTCTTTTCTAGCTGTCAAGAGTCGTTTTCAGTCAAGGCCCACCATAAACAAGCCTTCGTCTTATTTCTTAGCGACAACCGCACTAATGAATACTTTCACACTTGTCTTAGCAATTGTTAAGCGAGTTGCTAGCCCTAACTCGTGCTTTCATCATTTGTTAGCCCTAGCTAGGTAGTATTCTTTTGGTTCTCTATTATCCTTATTCGATTGAGGTTCCTTTGTGAAGTCATGACGCGATGAAGCATTTAAGGTGACATTAACTTGCTTTTGTGACATTATGTGTTTTTGGAAAATCTATTATTGCTCTAATCAAAGGTTCATTTCCTGTTACAGGAAGTTGTTAACCTATTGATTTGACTAAAAGTTCCTACTTTATAGATCTTTTTTAATGTAACTTACTAGAGATATGAACCCTAAGCAAATGCATCTCCTTTTTTAGAAGTATCTATATCTCCAGAAGTTACTTCAAAAAGTTCAATAGGAATGTGATGAATAAACTAGTTCAGTTTCACTGATGAGAGTCATACATGAACAAGCTCTGTGAATAAACTAGTTTAGATGTATCAAGAGTCAAACTCGAACAAGTTGTGTGAATAAACTAGTTCAAGCGACATATTGAATTACTTTTGTAAAGTAATGCTTTTTGAAAATCCTATTATTGCTCTAACTGAAGGTCCGTCTCCTATTTTTCTATTGAGCAGATGGCACCAAATTAAACACTATAAAATTTAACATTGTGATCAGTCCTATATTCTTCAATGTGAGAGTTTCTGAGCTACTTGGTTTCATCTCTCTATATATAATATAGTAGTACTTTCCACATCAATTAACGATGCAATTTGAATGGATCAAGATTTTCTAGGCTTTGTGGCTAGTATCAATGGCACTCCTAATCTATATATATATATATATATATAATAATGTAAATGTTCACATATACCTTGTGTCTCTTCAGCAATTAAGCCTAGAAAGCAAAGGAAGATAGGGAAAAAACAAATATCTCTTGAGTTTAAGGGTTTGTATACACTACTATAGGTTGAAGATATTAATACCTCTATAGACTTCCCTTTTTCAAAAAGGGAGATAAAAACATAGAGGCAGTGACATTTTTGTAAATAAAGCAGTGAAATCAAAACATTAGGCGTCCCAAATTTGAATTGGGATGCCTAAAGTAGAGTTTAGACGTCCTCCAACATCTTCTCTCCACCTTGGTTGGGCACATAGACACCGTCGGCTAGCCCTCTCCCTCCTTTCATTAGGTTGTTTTTAAATATAGATTTACATAAAGAATTAATTTAAACTTGCAATGTGAAATTATTATAATGCTTTTACTTTATTTATATGATTTTAGTTACTGGAGTGATTTTCCCTTTTGATTGGTTTTTTTTTTCCAGAATCATAAACTCGTTGTTAGTAGTTATGTAATACTAATAATGTTTTTGTTTTATATGTTTGGAGCTTGGAAATCAAGGGAAATACATATGTTTGTATATTATAAATAAACGGAGATTTTGATTGATTTTAACGCTAATAATGTTTTTGACACTATCTGGTTGTTATTGTACTACATATATAGTATTAGGTTGTATGAGTTGTTATTGTACATATATATATAGTAAAGATTGTAGTACTGAATGTCCTTACCATTTTGTAAGGGACATTGTGGTTTATGAATCTATCTTTGATTTTATTTCTGCAATTTTAATTTGCTAGGCAATGAAGAATATAAATAATTATTTTTTTTTTGAAAAATAAAACATTTAGACGTCCCAAATGTAGGGGACTTTAGACGTCCCTATTCTTAATAGGGATGTCTAAAATCCTCACTTTAGACGTCTAAAGTCCTCACTTCAGACGTTCATAATTAAAAAAGGGATGTCTAAAGTCCTGTATAGGGGGGACTTTAGATGTCCCTTTTCTAATTAGGGACGTCTCAAGTGAGGACTTTATACGTCCCTATTGAGAATAGGGACGTCTAAAGTCCCCTACACTGTGACTTTAGACATCCATTTTCTCCATTTGGGACGTCTAAAGTCCTCACTTTATACGTCCCTTTTTTGAAATAGGGATATCTAAAGTCTTACTTTAGACGACCCCTTTTTTTAAGGATGTTATTTCTAAAATAACTACGTCGCTCATATAGTTGTTCCCCTGTTTTTGGACATTAAAAGTGCCAAAAAAGAAGACGTTAAAAGCCCTGCCTATAGTAGTGATAACCCCTGCTCCCTTTCTGATAAGGGTAAATGTTTTTTCCTCAAAGCCCTTTGCTTTCTAGGGGTTAAATTTTGTGAAGAGACACAATTATATATAGGTCACCAGTTACATTATTATTTATATACATCAACAGTTGCCATTGATTCTCCCCACAAAGCTTGGAATACTTTGATCTATGCCAAATTGTATAGCCACTAGATGTGGAAGGTACTAATGTTCTATCATATACATAGAGGAGATCAACTAGCTCATAAACTCTCACTTGAAGAGTCGTATATCCTTACATCATTGATATTATATAAAAACCGTCATGTATTATAAATGTCCATGGTTCTTTTTTATAAACCGTTATTTATGTACTTAATATATAATGGTTGTCTACATGAAACCGTTATTAATTTTTATTAAAAGTTACGGTTCTTATATACAAACCGTTATGTATATTACTGAATAAATAATGGTTGTAAAATGATATTGTTATATATTATGCAAGCATTATTATATATTATGATGGTTATTTATGTGTGCTCGTTAATTATTATCACAGCAATGGGTAGATCATAGCTTTACCAAACCTCAATACATAATGGTATTATAATTATTATAATAGGTTTGAAATAAATTACAATTCAAAACCATAATGTATCTGCGTTGAGTTTTTATAGCCTCACATATATGACGGTTCGAAACTGTGATGTATGGCAGTTAACAATCGTCATATATGGGGATTTCTGTAGTAGTGTGTGCACCAAAATTTATATTTTTCCTTGCTTGTCAACCTACATTTTAATGTAATGAGTTTATGGATTCTTCCAATAAAGTGTGTGTGTGTGTGTGTTTTTTTTTTTTGGGGAGCTATATCTTTTTTAAGTCTAACTTTATCTTTATCTGCTTGTCTAGTTATATGACAGTTAAGAATTCTAGATGGTATATTACTTACCCTATAAGCCTTAAATATAGAAATTAAACTTAGGCCGAGACGTACGATTTATTGTAGAGGGCTTAGGAATATAGAGATTCAATTGAGTCCCATAGTAGTAGTATGAAGATGTGAATATATAAATTCATTTACTATAATCTTAGTCATTAATTTTTTTTGCAACTATATATGGATTTAGTCCATGAATTTTGATTTAATACAACTCAGTCATGATAATTTATCGAGTTAGAGAGTATAAAAAAATATAAAGATTGAGTTGTTTTGAGTCAAGAAATTATGGGGATTAAGTTGTCCTAATTAAATAAAAGTTTAAGGACTAAATTGATTATTGAAAAAAATATTTATAGACAAGGTTTTAATTGATTATTAAAAAAAAAGTTTATAGACCAAAAGTTATATTTTTCCTTACATTTCAACCTGCAATGAGTTTATGGCAAGGAATGAAAAACCGGACCGGGTAATGAACCGATCACAGCACAGGTTCAAGGGTTAATAGGTCAACCGAGGTCTAACCGGTAGTTGAACCGGTCATAACTGGTCATATTAAAATATTATAATTTATTAGTGATAATATATATTAATATATTTTTTAACTTCTATAGATAAAAATAAAGATTTTTAGAAAAAAAAATGTTTAAAATCTATTAGTATTAGTTATAATACCTATACTTATGTAAAGATATCTCATTTCCTATAATTATTATATCTTTTTAAATAATTTTTTTCATTATTTTCTTCATTTTTTTTAGATTTGTTCTTTCTTTATCTATTTTTCTCTTCATTTTAGTCTTCAACTTTCCATTTTGTCCTCAAAAAACATAAAATAAAAATTTGAAAAATTTTAAAAAAAGAAGAAGAAGAAACCGGGTCAACCAGTTGGACCACCGGTTTTACCAGTTTTGACCGGTCCAACCGGTTCTGACCGGTTCAACCAGTCTGACCGGTTTATTGATCAACCGGACCGGACCAGGGACCGGTTCCCAGTTCGGCCGGTCGAACCGACCGGTCTGGTCCGGTTTTTTGTACATGGGTTTATGGATTCTTCCACTATATATATATATTAATCTTTTTTTTAACCGGTGTTTTTTTTTAAGTCTATAACTTCATCTAAAGTGGTACTTATGTGATATTTTAGTTATGTTATGATAATTAATAATTCTAGATAGTATATTATGACTATCAATCAATATGCCTCAATTATGTGATGCTCTTTTGTAATTAAGCCGACTCTTGGAAAAGAAGAAGCCTGCCAAATACTAATGAACAATTTTATTCATTTTAATTAAGTTAGTTATGAGTGTCAATTACCTTATTAGTTGACACATTTAAGTGAAGAGTTGGAGATGTCTCATACACGCAGACACATTCGTCTAAGTGACTCTGTGATGTCTACTGTTAGATTAATCCAATACCCTTCAATGTCGTCAATGAACAAGTTGACCACCCTTAGTTAAATGGTATCAACTTGAGAGGAGGTGTTGGAAGGTTGAATTAGTCAAGGCGAGTACTTAATTATGAGCGTTAATTACCTTGTTAGTTGATGACACTAAAGTAAACATGCTGAGATCTTCGAATATGGTTTAACTCTGAAGTGACACAGTTTCCTGGTTGGTTATCCTGAAGAAAGCTTATTGTCATCTGTTTTATTAGATAATAAGAGTTTCATTAACTTTGTTCTCCTTCTTAACATAGTATCAGAGCTTGGTTAATCACATATTAAAAACGTCTTGTCCATATGACTTGTAACAATCAGAATTAGGGCACGCTTCATCTCCATACATGTATATTTTTACATTTTCATAATGAACGATTTTGTTTTTGAAAAAAAAAAAATTGTGCTCCAGCTCAATACTATAAACACTTGGTATTTCTTTCAAAACAGCTAACTTGAAATCTACCACATTGCCATAGATACCAATATTCATAGGTTGATAATACATGACCTTATAGGAGACAACGGATGTATATATATATATATGTAGATATTAAGAAAATTATGTAAGTTAATTATTTGTAAAAAATGTGGGTTGGTTTTTATAAGATACTCTCTCTTCAATTATTTGCACTAAAAACTTTCCCATTAGTGGAAACTTTCATTTAATATGTGCAATTAATAAGAATAGCTTGGAAAAGAATTATAAATGTACGAGATGAAGTTGATTGAAATCTTAAATTTAGGATTAAATTAAAATAAATCCCTCAATCAACTTTTATATTTAGTAGTGGAGGCAATATTTCTGGTGATGATAGTGTCACTAAACCAACAAGTCACTGACAAAATTAAGTGATGGGTTTAATCATGGGACAATTTTGAAAGCCTTTGCTTGAAACCAAAGTTTCAAATTAAAGTTTTCAAAAAAATTAAAGTTTTCAACGGCTGAAAAATATATGAAACGACATATTATGGATCTTTGCTTACAACCACATGATAGAATACCCCATCAATATGTATCCTTTGACATAGTTATAAAGTGCTTTGGCCAAAAAAAAAAAAAAAACATAGTTATAAAGTGCCATTGGCTTGGTCTTTTTGATACAGGCAAACCTCCAAATAATTATTGTCCTAATTCTTATGTTTGTTTGGAAAAAAAATAATTAGCAATCACTAAAATTGATTCCATACCTTAATCATAGCAAAAAAAAAAAAAAATTATAACGGGTATGCTGGAAAATAGTACTCTCACAATTTCAATATTTAACTTTTAAATCCAATAATCTAAAATGAACCTTATCTATCAACGAAGCTCATGCAAGAAAATTAATAACACGTAAGGAATTGAAAATAAAATGTTAGCATTATTGATATATAAATATTTATATATATATATATATATATATATTTGCCACAACTCACATATCCATTATGCCATTCATTGTTGATTTGTATCTTGTCTTAATAAGGTTTGACAAGATATTAAAGCAAAATGAGAACATATCTCTTAAGCTAGTGGGATTAAATAAAAAAGTTACGTCATACTAATAATTATAGCTTTTAATTTGGTTTAAAAGATAAACAAGCTTTTAAAAAGTGTCTACGATTAAATGCGTACCTTCGTTAATTTATTTAATGTAGAGCATATGCAAACCACAAATCATGATTGGGTGACGGGTCAAGTAGAAAAGACTTAATATATTCATTAAATAAAGTGTTGAGTTTAAATTTTTTGAATTAAAAAGAAATCATGTTATAAAAACTAATCTCATTTGGGTTTATTCAGTACTTGAATATGATCTAATAGGATCGGATAATACAAACAATAAGATCATATATACATAATCTTGGCTCAATGTATAATATCTCAAGTTCTTAGTATTATCGAAATCTTGAATTGCGTTCATGTTATGTTTATTAACATTATACGCTTTTAAGCAAAGAAAAAAATATATTACAAAATTATAGTTGTCTTTGTGTATCATTATTATTTGTGGATGAAATGAAAACATACTATAACGGTAAATTTTATGTTCCAATACGTAAGACATGGTAGGTATATATCTTAACTTCAAAACCAGTAGCAACCCAAGCAGTTATAAGAGGAACATTTTAATTCAAATGAACAAAAAAAAGAAAAAAAGAAAGAAAGAAAGGGAAAGCGAAGGCAAAAAAAGTGAATTTGGATAAGGGAGAGAGAAATCATCATGGTTTCACATAGGAGCAGCATGTTAAAGAAGAAATTATCCAAGGGACCAAAGATTGAATTATTGTGTGGGGCGTGCACATACAAATACACACACATAATTGGAATTAAATTTGTTCCTTTTTATTCTGCTTGAAATTATTTTTTTTAGTACAGTTATCTAGTACTACTTTCAATTTTTAATATAAGAGCTAGTGTGAAGTGCAATTGTCACCACAAGTTAGTTATTATATTTAGGAATGGAGAAGTATATATCTTATATTATTAAGGTTTGATTTTGTTGGATTTAATTAAACATACATAATTCTCCTAATACGATTTTTTCCATCCAGTGTTTGAATGCGCAACCTTGTTTAAGGTTTATATATACGAGTCATTTTCACTCAACTCAACTATCATCATTAATATTTTTTTTTTGTTTTAATAGAAATAATTTTCTAACTATTACTCTAAGATAAATGATATTTTAAAATTTAAAATAATTTTTTTTGTAAAATTATCTAATATATGTTATTATCAACAAATATAAGCTCTCTCATGGTCATTTTTTTTTTCTATACACACATAAAGTGAGGGTATGATATATAATTATTGAGTATTTGGAATCTTATGAAGACAGAAGTTAAAACACATCAATCTTAAAAAAAGCAAAAGAAGAAAGTGAGGAAGATTGAAGCAAAAGAGGAAGGGGAAAAAGAAAAAGCAAGAAAAATGGGACAAGTGAGATGTTCTTTCTCTCAATAAAATAAACTTTATTGAACAAAGTTTGGTGCTTTAATGTCTTTGATCCAATGGACACAAATGAAATCACTTTAACTTTGTTGTCCAACTTCATCATCCTTTGTCACATTTGCCGCCCCTTCCATCCCAAATAATTAATGCGCTTTATTTATGGAGTATCTTAAGAGGATTAATGATACTATCAATGAGAAAGATAGATAGATAATATGAAGTCCTCTCCAGGTCAAAAAAATATGAAGTCCTCTGGAAATATATAGAAAAAAATAAAAATAAATACTCAATGAATATTATTATGAACGTGACTTTTTATTAATAGTTTATTTAAAGATATTGTTAATATATTACAATTGTGTTGTGGAATCCCTGCAACTAATCTCACGGATACGACTTATTGTTGTTATTTAGGTTCTTGAAATTTTAATCATGTACAAAATTCAGCCCAAACTCTCAAAGAAATTTGTTTAGTAAGCAGTACTAATTAATTAAGAGATGGTTTAGCGAAACGAGTTTGATTATTCTTGGGAATGTTCTTTTTTTTTTTTTTTTGATTACAAAGTAACACAACTACTTAAGACATTTCCTCAACACATAAATATTCAGCAAGAAAGTCAAGAGGTATTGTAAATTGAATTACCCCTAAAGCCCTATTCATTGATTCCTTTGCAAGCATATCAGCTGCAGAATTTGCTTCACGACAGCACCATTGGATATCTACTTCCCAGTCTCTATTCAATAAGTGTCTAACCTCTAACAATAAATCAGCATGCATATGTTCTTCATCCCAGCCATCTACAATAAGCTGTATCACCTCCCAGCAATTTGACTCAAGTACCACTCGAGTAAGCCTCATATCCCAAGCTATCTTCAAGCCTATTAGAATTGCCTAGAGCTCAGCAAGAAAACAGCTCCCACGTCCAATACCAAACATGAATCCCCCTAGCATAGTACCCTCTTGATCCCGAACAAGTCTTCCACAACCCGCCACAGTACCGCCTGTAACACTTGCACCATCAACATTTAGTTTAACCCATCCCTCTATGGGTGGTATCCACGGACTCTTCTTATTGCCCCCAATCCCTCTTTCTGTAATTCTATACTTGACCACCTTGTTTGTGCTCTCACTTGCTCAAAAATTTGTCGCACGCCCGTCGTCTTTGAGTTGAAGATTGTTGAATTACGATTAAGCCAAAGTTGACGGCATAGAAGGGCAAACCAAATAGGCCATTTAACCCCATCGATCTCCCTCCTACATCCCAAGTTCCAATCGAACCATAACCTGACATCTGTCTCAGCATAGAACCTGTTCCATCTTTGTCCTTGTAATAATCTGTCCCAGCACTGTTTTGCTACTTTGCAGTCCCGCAACACATGAATAACATCTTCATGAACACCCGCACAACAGTAACAATAACTATTCATTGTCAAACCTCTAGCCATCCGCAACGTATTTGTCAAAAGTCTCCCTTGTGCTGCCATCCACATGAACATCTTGCATCGCTGGGGTACATTATTCTTCCATATTTTCCTCCACAAACTCTGGGGAGGGGAGTGTTGTTGTCCTCTAATCAGGGAATAAGCTGAACGAACTGAGAACTCCCCACCATGAGTTAGTCTCCATATTGGTTTATCAGGAATACCACTTCTCACATTCAGATCCATTAGTTGAATTTCATGTAGGACTGAAGAAGGAAGGTATATATTGAACTTTCCCCAATCCCAGCTGCCTGAAGCAGTCATATAGTCACAAACCCGGTTCGCCTTCATATATTCAGGTAGTTCAGAAATGCAAGTCTGTTGCAGCGTGTCAAAATTTGGGAGCCAATGATCCGTCCAAAATTTTACATTTTCACCACTTCCAATTCTCCATCCAATACTACTATATACCTTGTTCCATACCTTACGAATTCCTTTCCATGCTTGAGACCCTCTGCTTTTAGTACTTATCTTTGGTAAAAATATCATCCCCACACTTGTATTTTTCCCGCAAAAATTTAACCAAGAGAGTATCTCGTCTCTTCAAAAGTCCCCAACCCAATTTCATCATGAAAGCCTCATTTTGCCCATGAGCATGCCTAAGCCCCATACCTCCTACAGATTTTGGCCTGCAAACATCATCCCATGCAACTAAATAAGGTTTTTTACTTTGTCCTACATTACCCCATAAAAAACTTCTGCATCTTTTATCTATATCATCACAAATAGATTGTGGTAGCCAAGTCGATTGCATTGCATAGCGGGGAATAGCTGCTACTACAGATGAAACTAACGTGTGTCTAGCCTCCATTGATAGGGAATTTTCTTTCCATTGTACCAATCTCTTGTCCATCTTTTGAATTATAAATTGGTATGTATTCTTTGAAACCCGATCATGATGAATCGGAATGCCTAAGTACTTCTCGAGGTCTGTGGTGGGAGTGAAGCCCAGAAACTCACTAATCTCTCTCCTCCGTTGGTGACATATGTTGTCAGAGAAGAAGATCCTCGATTTCACTTCATTAACTTTTTCTCCTGACGCAGCACAAAAATCCTCTAAACATGCTTTAATAATCGCTGTTTGATCCAAAGATGCCTCTGAATAAAGAAGCAAGTCATCTGCAAAAAACAAATGAGACATAGCAGTACCATTTTTCTTCAGTCTGAAAGGTATCCAATTCTCTTCCTGAACCTCATTCTGAACCATATGAGCTAGCTTCTCCATAACCAATACGAACAAATAGGGGGATATAGGGTCACCTTGTCTTACACCCTGTGAAGGTGAGAAAGCTGGACCAGGATCACCATTCCATAAAATCTGTATCTGAGCTGTAGATAAGCAAGAGGCAATAATATTGATAAAATCGGATGTAAAGCCTACCTCTTGCAGGCAAGAATGGATAAAATCCCATCGAACCCGATCATAGGCCTTTTCTAAATCAATTTTCAAGGCCATGAATCCTCGCTTCTTTTTCATATTCCACATAGAATGAAATATTTCCTGCGCTAGAATAATATTATCTGAACTTTGCCTTCCAGGTACGAAACTGCATTGATTTGGGGAGATAATAGTTGGCATTATATATTTCATTCTGGTAGCCAGAATCTTTGTAATCACCTTATATACCACGTTGCATAGACTGATCGGCCTGAAATCACGGATTGTTTGTGGAATTTCTGTTTTTGGCATTAAAACTATATTTGTACCATTAACCCTCTGAATATACTCAGGATTTCTGAAAATTTCCTGTACCATGTTTGTGACAGAATCACCTACAACCTCCCATTGATGCTGATAAAAAAGTGGATTCAATCCATCAGGGCCCGAAGCTTTCAGGGGTCCCATACTGAATATTGCCTTCTTCACCTCTTGTTTTGTCGCCATGTCACCCATAGATCGTAACACATTATCGGGAACTGTTGGATATGTTCCACCGAAATTAATGTTTGCTCCCCTCTGTTGTTCTTCTGTATATAATTTCTGGAAATAACTCGTACCTTCTATCCTAAGCTCTTCATCACTGTATATCCAACTTCCATCATCCCTTCGCAGAGCCTCAATTTGTTTTCTCCGTTGTCTACTATTTGTAACTGTATGAAAATATCTAGTATTTTTATCACCATGATAATACCAATTACACCTGGATCTTTGTATCCACATTACTTCTTCTTGCACTAAACACTTCTCTAACTCTTCCCATAGCCCTCTCTTTAGCTTCTCTATATTCTCCGGTTGGATGCTTCTCTTGTTAAGTTTATCAAGTTCCTGAAGCAAGGAGGCCTTCCTGTAATTTATGTTTCCAAAGGTATACCTATTCCATAGACTCACATCACGTTGAAACGCCTTCACATTCTCTTCCCATGATCTAGATACCCTCCATGCATTTCGTACTACTTCTGTGAATGAATCATCTGTCACCCAAGGAGCAAAAAACCTGAAATTTTTCCTGTATTTCTTCTTTGGACTATTTGACTTTTTCAAAAGCAGAGGACAATGATTTGATTTGTATCGAGGAAGATGAAGAACTGAAGTATCTGTAAATTTTTCTAACCATTCACTATCC
The DNA here is from genome assembly GCA_963210345.1 of Inga oerstediana. NCBI lineage: Eukaryota > Viridiplantae > Streptophyta > Magnoliopsida > Fabales > Fabaceae > Inga > Inga oerstediana. The sequence goes on from OY723401.1 coordinate 71,906,039, forward strand.
GCCACTACTCTATCAATTCTACTGGCAGACCCATTCCGAACCCACGTATACTCAAGACCTTGAAAAGTTACTCCACTCATGCTGTTACTTCTCATCCATTCTATAAATCCACGATCTGGGTACGTTGGCTTTCTAGCAACTGATCGCCTTTCAGAATCATTTATTATCGCGTTAAAATCACCTCCAACACACCATCGAATAACACCGTTAAAATCATTTCTTGGGAATGTTCTAAGCATAAAATCTTACTATATCCATCTTAAGTCACACTTCTAATTCTCTATTCCTCTTAAAAATAAGTAGAGGATGCATTTTAACTTTGGACAATCTAGATTAGGTTAAAATAGTTAAGTTTTCTTTTATTTAAAAAATTATTTCCATTATAAGTGTTACCTTTTTTTAAAAAAAATATATGTTTTCACTTGAAAGATAAACAATCAAATTTAATTTGAATGGTTCACACAAACATGTAAAGAAACGAGGAGATATTTGTACTTGCAAACAAAGTTAGTAACCTTGAAATATAATAGGAAAGCTATAAAGTGGATCATGAAATTAATATAGGTTCTAATGTTGGTTAAAAAAAAGCTCTGATGATTTGGTGCAGGATATATATCATATATTTATCTTGCTATATATGAGTTTAAATTTCATAATATGCATTTTGATTTAAAAATATATTTGATAGTGACTCGAATAAGATTGTTTCTAATAGGATGATACATGTGCTGATAAAAAAAAGTAATTAAACACATTCAATTTAAAGAGAAATAGAGAAATAAAAGTGAATATATATAAGGAAGAAAAGTGTATTGATTTAATTTAATTTGTTACATTTGTATTATGTAGAATTGTTTCATCAACATTGGTTGTTTTAACTAAACATATTTTTACATGCAATGCATGTAAATTAAGATAAAAATATATAGTACTTTATAGTATACTAAATCTCATTGCGTATCATATGCTTTGTACAAGTATTTTTGGTTCACATTATGTGTTCTGATCAAATAATCATGAAGAAAAAGTTGTGCTTATAAGTTTGATATCCCCTTGCGTAAACCACTTGAATGTGATCCAATAAACACTTGAAGATTACATATATATGATTGAGACATATTGATTGAAAAGGAAATTTAGGGAAATTTAATTATGGCGAGACTATATATTAATTGAAAAAGGTCAAAGTTTAAAAAATCAAAGCCAAAAGTAGAAGAAAGCATATGTGGTAGTGTAATTCATAATTGAAGTATTGTCTAAGCATGCGCCAATTCGGTTGGGGCAGACACAAAACATAAGTTTAATAAATGAACGCACAAACACACTATCATGAGTTTGAGGCAAACACTTGAAAAGTGACCAAACATAACATTTACAAAAGAAAAGCATGCGTTTTGTGTTTGTGTTGGTCTTAAAAAGGATAAAAATATCAAGGAAAATTTTTATTTAGCCCCGTAAATTAATTTCAATCAACCTCTAAAATTTTCTGAAACTTCATTGCATCCCATGGTCAAAATGAAATTAATTTTTGTAGGTGAAAATACAATGATGTCCTTATTTTATTTTATTTTAGAAGAGCATTTACAAGATAAATAAATAAAGAGATTTGAAAGAACTCATGGAATTAAAATTTTTTTGGCTATTTATAAGACAAATATGGAAATTCACTAAATAAATATGGACATTTACAAGACAGATAAAAATATTACAAGGCAAATAAAGGGATTCAAAAGAACATAGGGAGTTAAAAATATTTTGGCCATTTGCAAGATAAATATGAAAATTTATAAGATAAATATGAGCATTTACAAGATAAATAAAGGGATTTAAAAGAATCTAGGGAATTAAAAATATTTTAGCCATTTACAAAACAAATATGGGTATCTAAAAGATAAATAAGAAAATTTACAAGACAAATAAAGTAAGAACATCATTGTCTTTTTACCCACAAAAATTAATTTTTTTTACCATTGGAATGCAATGAAGTTTTAGAAAATTTTAGGGGTTAACTGAAATTAATTTGCTATTAAAAGGGCCCATTGAAATTTTCCCAAATATCAATGGCAACTTTTGCTTTATTTTCCAAGCTTTTCTTTTCTTTTTTTAAACCCCTTTTACCTTCTTCTTGTTATCATTTTTTTTTTCCAATTTGAACATTTTTTTGGGCAGTAACAACTTTTTGTACAATGTGGAATCCACCAAGGAGGAGTGATCAGAGGAGGACCCATGCTTTATGGTGTTGGAATCTGTATAAAGCATCAACAGTTTTTACCACCAAAAAGAGATATTAATTTTGGTCATTTTGGCAATAAGAACCTTATTAACCCTTGAACAAGATCTTACCTTTAATTTCTTATGAATGAAAAAAAGGAAAAACCATATTACATTACCTAGATTTTTTTCTCAATTTTTATTTAATTTAATTTAGTGTCTATACATTTTTCTCTTTTTATTAAGTCTTTTAATTTTACTTTGTTAACATTATTATCCCCTATAGCTTTGCTCTATTAGCATCGCTAGCATATTATAGGCTAACATTGCTAACAGAGCAAAGCTATAGGATTTAATAAAGAGAGAAAAAGTATAAGTATTAAATTAAAAATTGAGAAAAAATATATGAAAAAAAAAGTACATGTTTGAATTTTGTGGTTGAAAAAATCATTAAAAGATTAAGACCTGACTTAGCTCAAAGCCTCAAATATATGAATTAGTTATTAATATCTCGTAGTAGTTGATTTGTCACAAAACTTGTAAATATAAATTACAACTTATATTTATTTATTAATAAATTAATGAAATCAGTAAAAAGTTAAAGCTAAAAACATTTGTATAAGTTTTAGATTCAAATAAGACATGAATATATGTGAATTAAAATTAACAAAAAAAATTTTTTATCATACAAAAATTTTATTTTGAAAAATAAAATATTGAATAAAATTTCGTCTATATTTTTTTTAATTAAATAGGCTGACACTAACAATTTGAGGATACAAATTGAATCAAACTAGTAGCCCAAAGTATATGAGCTCTCATGCCCCTAAAATATAAGGCTTTGGCTCATTATTTCTTTTTCTTTTTTAATAAGTGTTGGCACATTATTTCTTAAATAAAGGAAATGTACTTTCAAACTTGTTTGGACAAAAACCTTTTCACTCAAACGCTATTATTCTTAGGAAAATGAAAATCTATGGGGGATCTTATTGGGTCAGCGAACGAGAGGTAACCAAATCTATCATCAAGCTGGGTCCCCCCAACAAGCTCATCACATTCCTCTCGAGATTCTCACATTCCCTCTACACAATACGTCAGAAATTAAATAAAACCAAAGACTCTGATTTTACAAAAATACCCTCGATCTCACAAAATCTTGGATTTTCCAAAGCTCCAAGCAAAGCACAAACATAATCCCTCTCATGCCTACGCAAATCAGATAAACTATGAGTCATGACTTTATGCTTTGCCTCTTCTATACAATATAGTACAAATTAATGGTGTATAACTTTGTGATTAATAAATTCTAATCATATATTTATATCCCATGCCTTGGTGTTTTTCTGCTTTATCTACTGTACTAGTGAAGGGCAGGCTCAAGTAATTTTCAAATTCTTGGGGAGAATCATATTCAAGTCCCAAAAGAAGAAGAAAAATGAAGAAATGGTTCCTAAAGATTATAAAAATGAAAAAATGGTCCTATGGAGTTTTTAATACATGTTTCTGGAGTTGTTAACGAGTTGTCAATACAGGCTCCTGGAGTTGTTAATAGAACTATTTTTTCATTTTGCAATCTTCAGGGATCATTTCTTCATTTTTTTTTCTTCTTTAGGACCTAAATATAATTCTCCCATACTTCTTTCTGCTTTCTGCTTTCTGCACATGTGCATGGTTAGGACACAAACTCAATTTCCCATTCAGTCCCTGCCTTTGGATTTTCCCCAATTATTGGTCCACAAAGCAAAACATTTTTCTTTCTTTAATTTGAACAGATACTTTAAACTATGTTTAGTTGAAAAAAATTTCTCTTGTTGCACTTTCAGTGAGGCGAAGCTAATTAGTGCTATGGGTTGTTGTGGGATAAGATCATTAAGTTGTAGTGTATTATATTGTTTCTTTGTACAGCCTCCTGACTCAGTGACAACAGGCAAGCATGCTAGCTAGTTCTCTTTATACTTTCAAAATCTGTGTTCTCTTTTTGTGGGTCACAGAGAGAGAGAGAGAGAGAGAGAGAGATTTTTGGTGAATGTTATTGCAGAAAGTAAATGGGTCTCTTTCTTCTTCCTTGAAAAATCACTGTAAAGATCATAGGACCTCCATTTCAGAATCGTTAACGTTTATCTCAGTTTGTAACTGAACTGAATGGGGAAGCCAAGAAGAACACAGACTCTTCTCTGTTTCATCGTAGTTGTTGTCTGGTTTTCTTGTTCTTCTTCTGCAAATGCTTTGCTCTCTCCTAAAGGAGTAAACTTCGAAGGTAACTTTCAATTTCTGTTAGCTTTGTGTCAGTCAGAACAATACAAGTAGAATTCTGAAATGGGAATCTCTGAAAAACTTATGTAGTTCAAGCTTTGATGGGTGTAAAAGCTTCTCTGGTTGATCCTCATGGAGTTTTAGATACTTGGGATGGAGATTCTGTTGATCCTTGTAGCTGGACCATGGTCACTTGTTCTTCTGACAACCTTGTTGTTAGCCTGTGAGTCTTTTATTGTCTTCTTCCTCTTCTTCATCATCATTCATTAATTTGAATCAGACTGTAAGTGAGTCACCAGAATCAATGACGTTGAAATTAATGAAGTTCAATCCTGCAGGGGCACTCCGAGTCAAAGTTTATCTGGTACTTTGTCTCCCACCATAGGAAACCTCACAAACCTTCAAACTCTGTGAGTAATACTAAGATAATATATCTATACACACAAACAAACATGTTTCTGTCTGTAAACTCAATGATTTTATACTAAGTGTTTGTGTGTTTTTTTTTTCTTTTTCAGGTTGTTACAGAACAACAACATAACAGGTACAATTCCTTCAGAATTAGGGAAGCTTTCAAAGCTGCAGACTTTAGATCTGTCAAATAACTTGTTCATTGGGGAAATTCCTGCCTCTTTAGGCCACATGAGCAAGCTACAATACTTGTAAGTGAGCATTTATGATCCGCACATTTATCAGTAAAACTTTTTTCTGGTGTTTGTGTGAAGCTTTACATTATTGATGCTATGGTTTTTTTTTTTTCCTTGTTTTCAGGAGGCTCAATAATAATAGTCTTTCTGGTGACTGCCCAGAGTCACTGGCCAACATGACACAACTTGCTTTCCTGTAATGTTTCATGGCTTCTTCTTTGGAGCTAAATACATAGATTCTGTTACTTTCTCTTTCCTCCCACTTAAAGATGGTTTCTTGTTTCAGTGACTTGTCCTACAACAATCTGAGTGAGCCTGTGCCCAAAATTCTGGCCAAATCATTCAGGTAAAAGACTTTCTGGTTTATGCATGATATGAAAACCTAACTTGGTTCACCGTTACTGAATAGTGAATCAGTAACCTGACCAGTCCAGCCAAGAGTTTTAAACAGGCTGAACGGATTGATTTTCTTTTTCTTTTCCTTCCTAAGCCTAAAGCAACATAGCAGTCCATCATGTTTGAGCTTTAGTAGCTCTTTTTTATTTGATTATATATGGTTTATACTTGAATATTATATTTACTTATGGATTAATGCCTTTTATATTTAAATATTACTCTTGTCATAATTATATATGAATATTTTTATATATTTTAATTAACTATATTTTTATAATCATAATCGTTCTGACTTCATGTTGACCTTTTTCAAACCATTAACTTTCAACCACTGCCTCGGTTGGTTCATTGACTTGTCTAGTTTTCATTACCTTAGGTTTTTGTGCCTTAAAACAGAAAATTGAGTTGTAAGTATTGAGTGCTAATTTCTGATTTCAGCCTTGTTGGAAATCCCCTCATCTGTGGTACTGGGAAAGAAGAAACCTGCCATGGGATGACACTTATGCCTATGTCCATGAACTTAAACAATACCCAACAAGGTAAGATATTTTAAGTATCTCATACATATAACTCTTCTAAGTTTTATTGAAAAAACACAGATTTTTCTTTTATTTCCAAAATTGATACAAATTTATCTAAATTTTAGTATTCTATTATTGACTTCCCATGCTGATATCAATCTATTTCCTTCCCCAGATGCTGAACCTTCTGGCAGACCAAAAACGCACAAAGTAGCAATTGCCTTTGGTTTGAGCCTCGGATGTCTCTGTCTCATAGTAGTTTGCTTTGGACTCTTTCTCTTGTGGAGGCATAAGCATAATCAACAAGCATTCTTTGATGTCAAAGGTAATACTCTCTTATCCTTATTATAAGTTCTTCCGGTATGTTTCATAATATATTCCCTCTGGTCCACAAAATAAGACACTTCTAGAAGGAAGATATGGTCCAGAATATAAGTCACCTCTAGTTTAATTAATGCTCTTTCCTGTTTTGCCCCTATGATTAATACTCACTTTCCAACTTTACTCACTCATTATATCCTCTCTCTAGAATAATATTCCCAATGCAATTAAACACATTTCTTAAGAAGGGTAAAAGTGAAAAAAAATTTACATTTTATAACATATTAAATGACTTAACTGCCATTTCTTTTTTCCAGTGATATAGATGAAGTGTCCTATATTGTGGACCTGAGAAAGTAACATGTTTTGTTTAAATCATTAATTTTGTCTGTGTAGTATCCATAAATAATTATAAAAATTCCTAATTAACTAACTGAACTCCTCTAACCAATGACTTTTATTAACAGCAATAATGATATTTTACAAGAAATAACTAATTTTGACTAACTTCATTAATTCATGTAAAGTAGTTACTAGTTGCTTATAATAAGGATTGGAGGAAGTACAATACAACCTTAAATTGAAGCTTACAATGATATGATCATGATCACAGTAAAAGGTTGTCCTGCAGCTAATTAACAGAACATATCTGATACTTGGTATCTTTCAGATCGTCATCATGAGGAAGTGTATCTAGGGAACTTGAAGAGGTTCCATTTCAAAGAGCTGCAGATAGCTACAAACAATTTCAGCAACAAGAACATATTAGGAAAAGGCGGGTTTGGACACGTGTACAAGGGAGTTCTTCAAGATGGTACAGTGGTGGCAGTGAAGAGGCTAAGAGATGGGAATGCCATTGGAGGAGAAATACAGTTTCAGACTGAAGTTGAGATGATAAGCTTGGCAGTACATAGAAACCTCCTCAGACTCTATGGTTTCTGTATGACTCCCTCTGAAAGGCTTCTTGTTTACCCTTATATGCCAAATGGCAGTGTTGCTTCTCGCCTCAAAGGTAATAAGCTCTCATTCATCAAACTTGTTTCAAGCTAGAGGGACTAAAATAATACTGCTTTTGGTTCTTAATATAAGATTTAGTTGGAGGGTTAGATTCATTTTATCTTTTATATTTATCTTTTTTATTCAAACTTATTTACCTAACTTATATATTAATAAACAATCCAAAGTCATACAAAGGTATTTTAGGGATATCACATTTGTTATAATTAACTAATTTGTTTAATCTCCCAAAATTAATTAAGTAGCTCTTATATTAAGGATTACAGGTAGTAAGTGAATTCAACCGACTTAGGATAGTTTGAGTTGTAAAGACTCTCATCTCTTGAACAAGTCGTTGAAGATTTGATTCTCAACCTAATAGAGCAAACCCTGTTAGGATGGATCAATTCTTTGCCCTTAGCACCTTGAAAGATACTCCCTTCTGTACTTATTACAAGCACCTAATAACAACTTTACATAAATTAATGAAGTTAGTTAAAATTAGTTATTTCTTGTAATTTTTAAAGTTAGTTATTTCTTTTCCTTCAGCACCTTGAAAGATACTCCCTCATGTACTTATTGTAAGCACCTAATAACAACTTTACATAAATTAATGAAGTTAGTTAAAATTAGTTATTTCTTGTAATTTTTAAAATATCCAAATTACCCTCCATAAGATAATTAGATAGAGGAGTTTGGCTAACTAGTTGTGATATTTTATAGTTAATTAGGGACATTAGGTGGAAAAAAATTAATGCTTTAGACAACATATAGTGTGAAACATGTTGGGGGTGCTTACAATAAGGACCAAAGGGAGTATTAGTTTTACTTGTTGGAAGGTGAAAAAATGAAAGGAACAATACTATGCAACTCCGCATAAGTAATCTATTCATTAAAAAGTCTTACAACAACTGAGCAACATATGAACTTTTTAGTGATCAGATTGCTTATGTGGGACTGCACAATAAATTTCCCTGAAGACGAAAAAAAGAATTTAACTGCATTTCTAATAAAGTAAGTGAAATATGACAATGGTGAGTTTCATTTATTAATGACAGGAAAACCAGTGTTGGACTGGGGAACAAGGAAGCAGATAGCATTAGGAGCAGCAAGGGGTTTACTATACCTACATGAGCAATGTGATCCAAAGATAATTCATAGGGATGTGAAGGCAGCAAACATATTGCTTGATGAGTACTATGAGGCAGTGGTTGGAGATTTTGGATTGGCAAAGCTTTTGGATCATCAAGACTCTCATGTGACCACTGCTGTGAGGGGCACTGTGGGCCACATTGCCCCTGAGTACCTCTCCACAGGGCAGTCCTCTGAGAAGACTGATGTCTTTGGATTTGGTATTCTCCTCCTTGAGTTGATCACGGGTCTTAGGGCCCTTGACTTTGGAAAAGCTGCCAACCAAAAAGGAGCCATGCTTGATTGGGTATGTATGCTTGCCTCGTAATTAACTCTATTAATGAACAATGTGGGTCCCACATTTTATTTTTAAATAACTTGTGTTCTTATCATCAGCTTCCCACTGAAATCAAAATTTTAAGGAAAGTAACACAACCAAACACATCATATAACTTGAAATAAGTCATATATTTCACATCAATGCACTAGTCACAAGCCCCTTTTTCTTTTAACCCAACTCCGTTTTCAACAGAAAATTTATCATAATAGAAATAGATTAATCAGTCTTGGAGTTGGAGGTGATGAATTTGTTATGTCTAAACTAAAAGCTTGCTGGTAAATTCCAAGTAATTAAGTCAATTTTTCCTTGTTTTAGGGAACATGAATATTTTGGTTTCTATAGTTTATGATTCAGTTGTAACTCAATTTCTAAATTTTGATTCATTGCAACTCAATTTTTATAGTTTTAACTCAATTAAAACTCAATCTCTAACCTTTAACTTACTGCAACTCAATTTTTATAGTTTTAATTATTTAAAACTTTGGTCCTTAAACTTCGTGAAATATATAATTTTTTTTTCTAAAGTATAAGGACCAATATTTTAAATGGTTAAAGCTATATAGACTGAATTACACCCAATTAAAGTTCAAGAAGTAAGTTGTAGAAGAGTCAAAATTATAGGTATTGATTTGCACTAAGTCAAAATTTAGAAACTGATTTACATCTGTATTAAAATTGTAAGGATCAAAAGATTAATTTTGCCATTGGTTGTTTTTATGAGAAATGAAAACCTTTGCAAGCAAATGTGAAATTTCAAGTTATTCTCTCAAGACCCAACTCCCCTCTAATAGTCAAACTCAAAACCATTCATTGATCCTATAACACATGATGATGAAACTAAGACCAACAAGTGCAAATTCTTTTTGTAATAATTGGTTTCAGGTGAAGAAGATTCATCAAGAGAAGAAGCTCGAGCTACTAGTGGACAAGGATTTGAAGAGCAACTATGACAGAATAGAGCTAGAAGAAATGGTGAAAGTGGCACTTCTTAGTACTCAATACGTTCCAGGACAGAGACCTAAAATGTCAGAAGTAGTGAGAATGCTTGAAGGAGATGGACTTGCAGAAAGATGGGAAGCTTCACAAAGCAAAGATCATAATCATAATGACACAACAACCACAAGCAAATCCAATAACAAACATGCCCATCAATTCTCTTCTTCAGATCGTTATTCTGATCTCACTGATGATTCTTCTTTGTTAGTCCAAGACATGGAGCTTTCAGGTCCAAGGTGATTATTATTGTATACATACAACTTAGATTTTTCTTTGTATAAGAAATTATTTTTAAGTATATGATTTTGAAAAGCCTTTATATATATGTAATGATGCTTGAATCTATATGTGCAAATGTAACCCACCTTGATGTTCCCTTTTAAATGTACAGAAATTTTTGTGGTGTAAAAAAAGTCACAGGAATTGGGCTTTCACCAGCACAACTTCAAGTGCTTATAAACAGTTGCTTAAACTTGTATTGTTTTTGTTGGAAAATAACCTGATCCATCGTTGATGGATTAGGCTCATGCTCAATACGTATTAGGGCTGGAATATCAGTAATGTAAAAGCTTTGATGAATATATGTGATATTTCTCAAATAATGAGTCATATTGTTTAACTGATACAACATGTCTCCATGAGGAAATGATGTGTTGGTAGGAGAAGAGACAGTAGAATACTATAAATAGGAGTTGTGTAGCATTTGAATAAGAAACATTTTCACCTACTGATTCTTTTTCTTTGCATAAGAAATTATTTTTAGGTGTATGATTTTGAAGCGCCTATATATATATATATATGTAATAATGCTTGAATCTATATGTGCAAATGTAACCCACCTTGATGTCCCCTTTTAAATGTATAGAAATTTTTGTGGTATAAAAAAAAGTCACAGGAATTGGGCTTTTCACCAGCACAACTTCAAGTGCTTATTAAAAGTTACTTAAATTTGTATTGTTTTTGTTGGAAAATAACCTGATCCAACATTGGTGAATTAGGCTCAAACCCAATAAGTATTGGGGCCAGAATATAAATAATGTAAAAACTTAGAAGAATATATGTGATATTTGTCAATTAATGCGAGTCATATTGTTTAACTGATACTATATGTCTACCTAAGAAAAGGATATGTTGGTAGGGGAAGGGGTAAGTAGAATATTATAAATAGGCTCAAGGGGTTTAATTGTGCATTGTCAACACCCGTTTCCATTTTGATAATTAAAGAGTAATAAAGACGGAATTTAATGGGCATATAGAAAAGTATAATTATACTGATAAAAATATTCGTTTACAATACAAATATTGTTCGTCGACGGAAAACAGAAAAATACAACGGAAATTTAATATTTACAAATTTCTTCAAAATATCAAAACATAAACTACATTATAACTCCGTTCTTGACCTCACCTCGAGACATGTGCCGCTCACTTTCCGGCGTCAATGTCCTTACCCTTTGCCCCACTGGTACCCGCTAAGGTATTTGTTTAAAAATAGGGTGAGATTCCGAAGAATCCCCGAGACATGATATCGTTCATAGAGAATGCAAAAAGTAAATATGACATGCACCAAGGTATGCACAAATTAATGAACAATATAAATACATTATCGTAGGGCCCAGCCCCACAATCTACACCGATTGGACTTCTGCCAACTCTCAGTGTAAGTGCACACTGGCAATAACAGCCTCTCTCTAGGCAATTCATGTTAATTAATAAAGTGCATTTACAAACAATGGCATCCACACAATCATATAACTATAGCATAATGTATGAAGGATAATATCCCTACGTCAATGCTTTATAACCCTTTTTCTGGTGTGTCTTATAACGCATGTCGTTTCGGCATTTGAATCGGTCCTAAAATATTAAATGTATCAGAAATAGGTCATAACCTATCCAAGTATCATTTTAGACTCTTCCATAGTGTTTCTTGTGGTTATATTAGTTTATGGTGAAAATTTACCAAAATGCCCTCGGGACCCTGACCCAGCCCCCGATGACACGTTTTTCCAAAATTTTGACCAAGGCTATTCTAACTTATTTTCGCCCAAGGAATCCATTTTCGGGCTTGAAATCACCAAATTCACTATAAAATTACGAAAATACCCTTGACAGCCCCTATTTAGGGATTTCAGTGGCGTTTTCGTAATTATGCTTTTTCGGCCTCTATCGAAAAAGTGCCCAACTGTAACCCTATCTATTTTTGCCCACTAAGTCCAATGGAACCATTTATTTCATTAAAATTAAACTCCTAGTACAATTTCTGGTCCTAGCCAAAAATATGAAGAAAAATATAAAAATGGAGCTTTATGTTTTAGCTTCCAAAACTTGTACTTTTCCACTTCTACTCCTTGGTTAACTCATTTAAACACTTCATAATCATGATTTAAAGGATTTTGGGTAGCATAGCCCCTTAGGGTTATAGCTTTTCTAATTTTACAACTCAACCCAAAAATCATAAAAACCAAACAACAATTATCAATAACAACTCAAGAAAGGCAAATTCATGAAGTTACCCTCTTTGGCTTCTTGGTTTTCTCTTACTCTAGGCTCCTCCTCCCTCTTTTCTTGATCTCAAAGTGTGTCTTCACCACCATAGATTCATGAGAAACAAGAGTTTAAAGAAGGATTTCTTGGAATATCACAAGGAAAATGCTTAAAAAACAACACTTACCTTAGTCTTCTTGCTCCTTCTCTCTAGCTCCCAGAACTTCACAAACTCTCTCTCTCTCTCTCTCTCTTATTCCCTTGCTTGGCCGGAATGAGTCTTGAAAATGGGGGGAGTAAGTGTTTTTTTATTTTGTCTTCCTTCTTCCTATCCATTGATTTGATCAAGGGCTCCTAATGTAACACTTGTCACACTCTCCTCTTCCTTCATGATTTCTTCATTGACTTTCCATTAAATTGATTCAATTTTCTTCCTTGCTTGCTCTTCAATCCGTGCTCTCTCTCGCTTTTTCTCCACTAGCCCATGCTTCTTTCTCCATGTTCACACTTACACTCTTCCATAGAATCATGTTTCTCCTTCCTTCACTCAAGCTTTTCCCATCATGCACTACACCATCCTTCATGTTGTGTACACTCTAACTTTGCCATAATAGATATGTGCATGTAGTATAGTCATCATCACCTTCTTCTTGTGGCATATGATCATGGATTTAATATTTTTCCCTTTTTCTTTCATGTATGGACGAAAATAAAAGACAAGAGGAGGAGGAAAATTTGTATTTCATTAATCCCATAATTCACATAATTGAACTATGTATAATTCCCCCTAATTTCCCAATTCTTGATTTTATTCCACCAAGAATAATCCCTTTTATGCATTTTCCTTTATTTTCCTTGATTAATTGAAATTAACTCCAATTAATTGAAAAATAATTAATCTTGGGCTAATTTGGCAAAATTATGATTTTTCTATCACCTTTGTAATTTAATTAAATTTTTGAATTAATTTGCTCGTTTCCTTATGAATATGAATATTTCAAAATTCACGAGATCCAAATTCATGAATATTCACCATTTTATTGAATTTCTCAATTAATTATATTATATTTTAGGTGAATATAAAATTTGGGATATTACATGCATCATTTGAATACGAAATTCAAAGTACTATTAGTAGTACTTCTTCAACTCAGTCTCGCATATCCGAGTTGCGTAAAAGAATGCCTATAATGAGGCGGTTTATGGTTGGAGCTGAGGCTGATAATCAGCTAGATAAGTATGGAGAAGTGGATAAATACCTTAAATCTGAGTTGGTTGCATTAAAAGATGAAGAGTTTGATGTTTTGTCATGGTGGAAAGAAAATGGTCAAAAATTCAAAGTCCTTTCATTGATTGCACGTGATGTGCTAGCCATACCTGTCTCCACCGTCTCTTCCGAATCTGCATTTAGTACGGGGGTCGTGTCATTTCAGAATACAGAAGTTCACTCTCATCAAAGACAGTTGAGGCCCTCATTTGTGCGCAAAATTGGTTGTCTCCATCTACTTCCGTGTTGTGTGATCGACTAAAAGGACTTCAAATTGATAACTTCAATAACACTATTGCTGTAGAACAAGGTAATAATATCTAGTCTTTTGGTCTAATTATTTTGTTTTATTTATTATTTATTAATTAGTAGTAATTTTCGGTTCTTTCATTTCTGTTTCTTGTAGCTGAATCGATATCCTCAACTTCAAGCATGTCATATGAAGAGCAATCACTAGACAACTAATTAATGGTTAGTTTTCTTCTTGTTTCATTTAGCTTAATTTTTTCTCAATAGATGGTTAGTTTTCTTCTTGTTTCATTTAGCTAAATTGGTTGTCTCCATCCTCAATTTGTTGTTCATTTTGTGTAGATTTGTCATGAGTTTGGGAGGTTCAGCACCTACTTGCCTAATCTCAAGGTTGCTGTTTTCTATGGTGGTGTCAACATTAAAGTTCACAAGGATCTGTAAAAAAATGAATGCCCTCATATTGGTTTTGGCACTCTTGGATAAGGACATTTCTTTAAAGAATGTTAGACATTTCATTTTGGATGAATGTGATAAAATGTTGGAATCTCTGGATATGTTTAGTTGCTGCTGTCTTGCTATTTTTTGGATGCTGTTTTCATCACATAGAATTATATATTGCAAGCAAAAAGTGCTATTGTCATGATGATCATTATGAGATTCTTGTATCAGTTGTGTTTGTATGGTTTAGAAGAGTTTTTACTTTCCTGTTCATCGAATATATATAGTTTTTATTATATTAATTTGCAGCTGAAGTGGTATTATTCATTAGTTAGTGGTTTGTTATGTTTCCCTCTAAATCACTGTAAATATGTGTGGAATCACTTGGTGCACGTGGTTGAGGATACTGGTGAGTGATCCATCCCCTCTATTTTTCTGTTCTTCAAGTGGCTAAGAAGAATGTTGAGATGTTATGAAGTTTAATTGGTTCTTGCAGGGGGATCTGCCATTGCAGAACTGGGGAGAGCTCTGAATGAATACTTACCTGTTTTAGTTGGGCTTACAAAGAAAGGTTTCAGAAACTTATGCACATCCCTTGCTGCTTTTCTGTATTATTATTTTTTTTTTGGCCCCCTTCCTCATTCTAAAAGTTGTTTTAGTTTCCTCATGTTGCAAAGTTGTTTTAAAACTTATACACATTCATGTCTTCTGATATATCTTTTTAACATTGATGAGCAGGCTTATCAGTGCTTGTTAGGATGTGGCTTCAACCAAGAGTATGGAAAGAAGCATCTCCGGTTCATCAAATGGAAATTCCTTGAAGCCAAGGTCAGTAATTAATTCAATGAAGTGCAATAATCTGGATGGTTCAAATTCAAAACAGTGGTGACTCAGTTTTTATAACGTTCCTGTGTCTTAATTGTTGCTGTGTCTTGTTTTCTTGCTGCAGAAGAACTTCTAGCTGAGAGCAGGATTTTGAACGTCTAGCTGAGAGCTGGATTTTTATAACGTTGCTCATTACTTTTTGTTCTCACTAGAATTAGATTTTGAAATATTTATCAATGCATTGTAGGTTTTCTTATCAGGAACCCTTATGCTGATCCTTAACAAGTGGATGGGTTTTTTGAATTTAGTTCTCTACCTTTTCCAAAAGAAAAATTATGAAAAAAAAGTCATCTACATCTTTTTTTTTTAATTTAGTTATTCAATCACTGAAAGCTTAAGTATTTCCTTCCCCCTTCCCATATTTCATTTGTGATTTCCCTTTCCTGCGTTTTGACATTTCCTGTATGTGGTGTGTTTAGTTTGGGTTGAAGGTCCATCTTACTTTAAAAAAAAAAAGCCCCATCAGCTAGCCCAGGGGAATTCGGGAATTCCCAATCCCGAGCTCGGGAGGGACGAGAAATTCTCAGGATCGGGATCGGGAATCATCAATTTTGTTCCCGAAGCCCTTTTGGGATCGGGATCGAGAATGGGATTTTCCGATCCTGTCCCGAACACCCCTAGACCTCCGTCACGCCTTCTCACTCAGTTCACTCAGTCACCCTCACCCAGACACAGTCGAACCGAAGCGAGCCCTAATTTCATTTCTTCGCGTTGATTCTTGAATTATCGAGCCCAAGCCCTCGTCGGCCGTCCTTCCTCCGAGAGTCACCATCGTCTACCCTGGTCCTACTTGAACTCTCTCTTCCTCGGTGGCCGGTGGGGAAGCCGCGGCAGATCTCCAGATTTAGTAAGTCCACTCTTCTCTTTCGATTTTCTATTTTTTCTCTTTCGTCTATCTGCAGATCTCTTGGTCTGTCTATTTACTCTTTCGATTTGCTGCTCTGCCCATTTACTCTTTCGATTTGTTTCTCTGTTATTTGCTGGCTTGCTGCTCTGTTACTGGAAAAGATTGGCAGAGCACCACGGCCATAGTATGCCGCACCAGGAGATAACTCGTAAGTATCCTCACCTCCCCTTTTGTAATTTTTTGTACCTGAGGCATACGACTGTATAAGTCTCTGTGGGTGTGTCTGATGCGTTTAGATGTTGACTTTTCCATAGATGTATGAAATATTAATTTGTTTCTTGAATGGGTTACAGAGGTGAGCAAGCTGTTGTGGTTTTTTCGCAATTTGGACGTCACTGAAATATTATCTCTGTTAATTCACGTTTTTGTCATTTAAATTTAATCTTTTTTGGCCAATATCTAACTTTCGTGGACTGTTTATTTTCCGTTTTTAGTTGATATATCATTTTGGCTTTGGTGATTAAAAAACTTATGGAAGATCTATTTGTAATCATATGAATATCTGTTGTGCATGCTCTGTATGTTCTGCGGGTTCTCTTTGTCTTATGTTAGATGGTATTTTGGGGACGACCTACATGTGAGAAGGATTTGAATCCCTACTTAGAGGATAGTACTGGAGGTTTTCTCTATGTAAAAAATTGTTAGATTCTTTTTTCACTAATAAAATTTTTAATAAGAAACACTTGGTCAATTTTCTCTCTTCTTTGACAATTCATTTTATATATAAAGTATTATGGAGAAGCTTGCTGTAAAATGAAAATAGGAATCAGTAATGAAGTATTCTTTCCTGCGGTCATCAACAATTCCAGATAAAAAAAGAGAAGTTATTTGAAGGAGAAGAAGATTTGATGTGAAGGAATCAATAATTTTTTTCAAGGTCTTCAAAGGAGAGGAAGAAATTATACTGAAGATTTGATCTGAAGGTGAGAAGGTCCAGTGGCTTTACAATGATTTGGTTTAAATTGGTGAACTTGTAATGAAAATTGTTATATAGTTGTATTTGGTTTCATATTTTATGAAGTATGTTGGATCATTAGTATTAATTTATGTAATTGAGCTTGTTTTTGGCTTGTTTGAAGTAAGCCTATTGTGAGGCATTTAGCTTGTTAGCCTGCTTAAAATCTTTTAAAATTTCAGGCATTCTTAATAGGCCACGAGTCAGGCCTGTGTACTGGCTTGGCTTAGGCCCAAAAAAAGGTTTCTAACATACCATAGACCAAGCTCAGACCATTGTATTACAAAACACGCCTGGCTTGTTAGATGCATTGCCTTTACCTTGTTCATTGGATGATGAAAAGCTCTCTAGCATCGAATTATATGAATATATGTGTGTAAGTTTAAATATATGCAAAAGCTGAATTCCATTTAATTAAACGTAATTAACAGGATGTTGGTTAAGGTAGGAAGCAATTTCACTGCATAAGAAGAAGAAAACAAGTTTGAATTCTTATTATATATGTCATTAACTTAATGAACTTCATCCCAAGAATTTCTAAGAAGAAATTCCATAATCTGCATCTGGCAAAAGAATTGAAAAGTTAAATTCTAGTATCTCCAACAATTTCCAGATGCAGAACTGTTGGATGATCAGAATTTCCAAATTCCTGACGCAGTGGAAGAAAACGCTGTACCGAATATATGATTTATGATTTGAGCTTGTATTCTTTTTTTTTTTTTTTTATACATAAAGTGGCCAAGCTAGCTTGGAAATGAGATACAATAAAATATGCTAAACATCATAATGGGGTATAAAAAGGTGATTAAAGGATTATTGGTATATATCTAATTTTTAATTATCATAATTAACTCACAACTTTAGACTTCAATATAATTTGCATATTAATTTCGACTATATATTAAGGTCAGGAATGAGCCACCTAATTACACTCTTAAGCCCTAATCTAACCTACCAAATTCTCTTGGCATCATCTTTCTAAAAAGACTGATCTTGATTTTCCTTTAAACTTTTTGAGCAGAATAGTCATTTAAAATCTTGATTTTTCATATGTGATATGATTTAAACAGTTTAAATTCTTCTTTTTTAATAATTAAAATGCATCTTTACTTAAAAATAGAATACAAAATTCCGACAACCTCCTAATTATTAATATTTAAAATATAATTTACGTTTGAAAAAAATATGTAAATTAGATCAAATTTAGCATTTCAGATCTCTTTTTTTGGGCCAAAAATATGGCTGTTTTGTTCTTTTAAGAAATTATACGAATACGGATATGATTTCAAATCTCATTTATGAAATAAACACAATCAACAAAATTCTTCAAACCACACAATGTAAACACTCACTCATGCAACTGTTTTTTTTTTTTTTTTAATTGGGCCAAAGCGAATGTAACCTTTTCTCTTTTTTTTTGAAGAATAATTTAAATTCTTTTTTTAGTCAAACGTATGCACTTCAATTTTTTATTTTTTTGCCAATACACGTAAGCACTTCAATTGTTCGTTGTAATAAACAGTTTATTAGAATATGCTGTTATAATTTCATAATTTTTATATTCAATATCATATTTATTTATAAAACAATTTGTATTGATTTTATAAAATATCCTTTTTAATCATTTTTATTGGAAACTACATCTGAATCTCTTATAGATATTCCTTTAATGAGAGTAATTAATAGAAATAGATTGAAGAAAAAATATAAATTTAGGAGACAAATAGAATGAAATCTTACATGTTGTCGGCTGGCGAATAGGATGGCAGATTGCTTCGTAAGAAGAGTATGAATATATGGTGGTGGATTTTCTTGTATTTCTTGTAGTTGACAGAGAACTTGCTGAGGCTACAAGTTTGCTCATAGAAGATGTTGTAAACCAAAATATTTGTACTGAGTTAGTAGGGTAGAGCTCGAGGGACTGTTTGTTGTTTTTTCCTTCACTATCAAAAAAAAAAAAAAAAAAAAAACTAGTCTACTAATTCTTTCTTACATTTAGGAATTAGGATCGGAAAAGTATTTTTATAAAATCTGTCATCCACAGTATATAGATGCATTTCTTTTACCTTGTTCTTTAGACGATGAAAAGCTCTCTACCATCATATGTGTGCTGTGTGTATGTTAAACACTTAAAAATATATGCTGAAGCTGAATTTCATTTAAGAAATGTTTGTTTAAATATTCAACTATTATATATTTGTCATGAACTTAATTGACATATCTAGAATTTCTAAGAAGAAATTTCATAATCTGCATCATGTAAAACCATTGAAAATGTTAAATTCTAGGATCTCCAACAATTTCCAGATGCAGAATTTTTCTTTTTAGAATTTCCAAAATTCCAGTATAGTGGAAGAAAAAGCAATACCAAAAACGTGATTTATGATTTGTGATTGTTATTTAAAATGGTGATTAAGGGATTAATAGTATATATCTGACTTTAATTACCATTATTAACACATAACTTTAGACTTTATTTAATTCGCATCTCAATTTCAACAATATATTAAGGTCAGGAATGAGCCACCTAATCACACTTTAAACCTTAATCTAAACTCTCAAATTCTCTTGCATCTTTTCTAGAAAGAGTGATCTTGATTTGCCTTCTAATCCCACCTTAACAGACATAACGTACTTTACTTTTGACTTTTTGATCACGATTCTAATTTAAAATCTTGGTTTTTTCATGAAATCAGATTTAAATTGTTCAAAATTATGATTTTTTATAATTAAAATGCATTTTATTTAAAAATAAAATACAACATTGTGACAAACTTCTAATTATTAATATTTAAAATATAAAGTTTGAAAAAATAATGGGAAAAATTATAGGTTAACACCTTACCTGATTTTAAATCAGATTCCTATAGTTTTTTTTTTCTTTTTACTGTGTCTTTACAAATTTCTCAGTTATATGCATTAGTCTCTATACTCATAACTCATAAGTCATAACCAGGGTAATTAAACCCAGACCGGTCAGTAAACCGGTTGGGGCACTGGGTCAAGGCTCAGTGGTCAGACTGGAGTCAAACTGGGACCGAACCGGTGAGAAATGAAATATTTTAGGCTTATAGTATGAAATTCTAAAGGAAAAATTTTAAAAAGAAATTAAAAAATTTGACCGCAGACCGGGTCACTGGACCGGACCGGTTTAGAGGCCAGGTCGCCGGTTTTCGGTCCGGTCTGGGTTAGATAACCCTAGTCATAACCTATTAATTGGTTGATATGGATGCACAATGAATAATTGCCACAAAGTACAAAATATTTTTTTAAAAAATAAAATTTATTATCATCAACATAAAATTTAAACATTATTAAACCCATAATTGTCTCCTTATATCTATATAATCTATAATATGGTTCATTTCAATTTTATTTAAATCGATGTGGTGAAGTTAATTTTAGTGTATGTTGGGTGAGAGCCATACCATTAGCTACTAACATCGTTTCTTATACAATAAAAAGGAAAAAAAAACTAAACGTAATAAAAAAAATGTGATGAAATGAAATTATATGAACTTTCATATTAGTTTTTCATAAATAAAAATAAATTTAAATTATATAAATTAGAATTTAGTATTTCAGATATCTTTTGCTTAAAAAAAAAAAGATCTCTCTTTTTTCCCTTTTAAGATATTATACGAATATGGTTTCAAATCACATTTTTGAAAATTAACACAATCAACAAAATTCTTTAAACCATTCACAATGTGAACACTCACTCAGGCAACAGTGTTTTTTGGAAGAATCATTTTAATTCTTTTTCTGGTTACACGTATACACTATTCAAATTTATTCTTTTTCTTTCCAATTAATTCGTTGTACTTAACTGTCATAAACAGTTTATTAGATTATGCTATTTTCATTTTTTTATACTCAATACATAGTATATGCTATTAATAATGATTTACCTATGATATCTGTGATATTCAAAAGTTAATAGAGTTAATTTAAAGGGAAAAACTGGTAAAAAAAATTAAAGAGAAAAAAACATATAAATACCATTAAGAAAACCCCAAAGGGTCCGTTAACAAAAGAAAATGACATAAAGGTGATTGAGGAGGAATCTTGGTTTTTGAAGTTTGGGTGTTGTTTTACCAAAATGCCCCTTACTTCTCACTTCCCATCTTTTTATCTTCTTCCTTTTCACCCTCTTTCTCTCTCATCTTCTACCCACCCTCCATCGCCTCCTCCACTCTCTCGTCACCCTCACCACCACCAACATTCTCTTACTCCGTTCTCTCATCTACGGTTACTCTAGTAGAGGACAAGGCAAACGGAAGGAAGAAGTTGAAGGACCTCACCGAAGACAGGAGATATGGTGCAGCAGAGAACGGTGCGAATGGATGAAAGATAATGGTTGTCGGTGGTGAGAAATTGGTAGAGATTGAGATAACTGATTTTGGGGTTAAGGAAATTGGTAGAGAGGGATGAGTGGGAGGTTAGTTGGAGTGTCAAGAACAAGAACTTGTGGCAGATCAAGGATGGTCATCGGAGGTCAATTCACAAATTGAAAATGAAGAGGGGGAGATAGCTACCATCGACTTCACCAAGCAATCTTCATCGTTGATGGAGGATTTGGTCCATAGCTTCAATTTGAAGGAGGATTTAGTCGGCATTTTGGAGAAATAGAGAAAGAAATTGGAGAGAGGGAGAACAAAAGAGAAGCATTCACAATCGACACTTCTCTTACTCACCACCACAGCGTCATTGACTACTTTCTCATCTTCTTCTTCGTCAACTTCAGCCACCGCCAGAATCTGATTTTTGTTTATAGCTGGGTTCTTGTTTGTGGCTGGATTTTTGTTTGTGTTTTGGTATTTGCTATTATGAAGTTGTCATTGCCTATATTTAAGTTGTCAATGTTAGTGTCAACAGTTTCACCTAATAGGGGGTGAATTGGGTGATATTAAAAATTTATAAATACTACAATTAAAGCACTTAATTAAAAGATAAGAGTTGGAAAAATATCATCGAAATGTACACCATGATTTATATTGGTTTGGTCTTAACCTCTTGACCTACGTTCAATTTTCAGAGCGCCTCTGAGATTTTCACTAAAATTTCAAGATTCAATGGGATCTTGGCACCACAGTACAAGTAAGTTCCTCAACAGGACACTCACTTCCCTTTACACTTTGTAAGCTGATAACCACACTCAAGGTCCTACTACCTTGAGGCTTTCTTTACACAAGTAATGAATAAGGTTGTAAAATCTCTCTCAAAAAGTTGATAAATGAATACTGAAGAACAATAAGAATATCAGAGAATATCATACGGAATAACAAAATACTTAATGAACAGAATTAATTTTGTCATTGATTGATTCCTCCGTCTTGAATGCTTCTATATTTATAGTTGGAATGTCTTTAATGACCGTTGTGAGCATTCAAATCTATTCATTAGAGAGTAATTGTAGCCATTGATGAAAGAGAGTGTTTACGTTGATTATCTCTACTACACATTTAATGCTTCTGACAAACAACGTGCTTTTTCCAGTTTGAATGTTAATCTTCGTTTGATGACTTGGCAAAAGCTTAAAGACTAATATAATGATAAATCGAATTAATTAGATGCAAGAAAAGCATGTTATATGATTGATCTAATGATTCTTGAAAGATAGGAAATAATGCTCTATTTTGCAATAAACAAGTCATTACTCGAGTCATTTAGGTTCACTCGAGTGCTTCTCTTAAAAGTTCATCACCAACGGGTAACTGAAGAGTGATAGCATGATTTTATACGTGTCACTCGAGTGAGTACTTTGCACTCAGGTGATTCTATCTATTTGACAAATTTCCATGTTATCTCTTTCCAGTTACCAAGAGGTGACTAGAAATCATTTGAATGTCACCTGACTGGTCACTTAGGCTCTGTTTGGTTTGAGGGGAGGGAGGATGGGAGGGAGGGGAGGGATTTTGGTGCCCTCCTCTTGATTGGCAAGACAAGGAATGTAAGAGGGGAGGGGAATTTTTTTGAAAATTCCCCTCCCTCCCTTCAAAACCCTCCCCTCCCCCCAAATTTGGGGGATTTGGAGGGGATGTTGGAAAAAAAGGTTCCATTAGACAAAAATGCCCCATTCAATTTTATGATAACATATAACTACCATTTACCATTGTCATTCATTTGCTCCATGTCATCCAAGAGAGAGTGATCGAAGAGTGTGGTTTCGCTAGGACTGCTCTGCAATGGAGCTTAGTCCAAACTATTAGATATGATTAGTTTTGATGATGCCAAATATGGATGCCAAATATTAAGAGCAAAAAGTTTGCATAATGTACTTATCTCCTATATTGACTAACTACTATATTTAATGTGAAATATCTTATAGGTTAGTCAAGCAAAGAAAGAGGAAGATTGAAGATAGTCAAGAAAATAAAGAAGCTATCTAGTTGGTTTATAGAGAGTGATCATCAAGATAAAAATCAAGAAGAAAGAGATTGAAGAAAGAAGAACTTGCAAGATCTAATGAGAATATCAATATTCAAGTTCTTAGAAGTGATACTGGAGGTTTCTATGATCAAATGGAGGTTGGAATGGGTCAATTCGAAGCTAAGATAACTTATATAGAAGTTATGAAACTTCTATAAGGTGATTACTTGAGCAATGGCTCTCTGCCAAGTTTTGGAAGGCATCACTCGAGTGATGGCCTTGATCACTTGAGTGACCACCCGAGTGATGAGCACTTTGTTGTGCTCTGTTTTTGTTCAGCATGACAGAGGTTCAGTATTTTAGACATATCTTTCTAACCACACGTTCGATTGAGCTGAAACTTATTTCATATGAAACTATACTCCCAATACATCAAATACATACCAAGATCATGGTCAAAGGAGTTTATATGAAAGAGATATGAGTTCTGGAAGATGACACTCAAATCACCACTGTATTCCAAAATAGGTTTGGTATTTTGGACATATATCTCAAACTACATGTCCAATTGAGATGAAACTGATTGCATATAAAACTAGACTTAAAGAGATTTCTATAGATAGGTCATGTGTTAAATTTGGAGTTATATTTGAATTAGTATACCTTCTGAAAGTTGACACTTGAAAATTCAACACTGTCCAGAATAGTATCCACTATTTGGATCATGAATTTCAGAATACGATGAATTTAGAGTTGATTCTTTTTGCATTGGATTGTAGACAACAAGAGCTTTCTGAGAAGATCACTTGAGTGACCATTGGAGTGATGTAGCAGTGATACTCTCTGTCAAGTTTTGGAAGGGATCACTTGAATGATCACTCGAGTGATGGCCCTAGATCACTGGAGTGATGCGTTAGACAATGTCTTGTAACTTTTAAAAATCATATGAATGATTTTGTAACTCATTTCTCTTGCTTCTAATCACTCTAACACTTCATTGTATTAGTGTTTAAAGTATTTCTCTAGGAAAACAATGAGGTGATCATGTGAAGAGAACAAAATCTACTTTATGGGAGCGGAGCGTCCACCTAATGTAACGCTCATTTTTCAAATACGAAGAGTGGTCAAAAGAAGCAATGGGACTCAAACCGATAAATGCTTACAACGGACATCGATCTTCATCAACTATAAATAGAAGAACATTCAAAGCATAAGAGGACATAGCAACAATGCCAAAAATGCTAAGATCATGAATCATCTACTCCAACCCAAATACTCTCTATTTATCTAGCTTAGATATGTTAGAATCAGCAGGCACAACGGAAGAATTTTAAAAAGTTTCACTGATCCTAATCGAGAATCTATCAACGGCGTTTAAACCAAGTTGGAAGGATTCATACCTTTTATGATTCAGGGTTTTCACGTTCTCTAGGAGCCAACACGTCAGGTCCGCTCCCTCTACCGGTATCCACACGAATGCTCTCCAACCGAGACTGCGTGCTAGCACCTCTAATGTCTCCTAGGGTTTCCCTTGCGGCTCTCAATTCTTATGTGTATATCAGTATATCTGCTCTATCAAGTTTATAACCTATGAGTCCTATTTTCAAATTTTCAAATTAATCATCATTAATTTCAAAATTAATTAACTATTAATTATCTTGATGAGCTAATTAAATAAATTCAGTATAATTAAAATCTGTCCAACAATTTTAATTTAACCTATTTATTTAATCAAATAAAGAGCCATTAGATTTAAGTTATCTTCATAAATTAAATCTGAGATACCATATCTCTATCATGTTAGTTATTAGATTTAATTTATCTTAATAAATTAAATTTAAAACTAACACAATATAATAATATCATATAATATATACATACATACAAACATATATATATATATATATAATATGTATTTCGAAAATACATATATATATATAATATTATTAACGAATTTTTATATTACATATATATATATATATATAATTCATCCACTCTAATTAAACATTATCTCGTGTTGGGCCATTCTTGTGTGCGACCCTGTAGGCCCATATGAAGTTGGCAGTGGGCCAATAACCGTACCAACCCAAGAGTCGCAAGCGGCCTCTAGCAAGACATCACGGCTACCCAATTCATATGAGGATCGTTAACACGATGCAACCTGTCATACAACCATGTCACGTCCTTTTTGTCACACGATATATCGGTCAAGGATGAGGCATGAGTAATGTCATACTCTTATTCCTGACTATTACTTTCTCGATTCCTGAGTAGTCTGACAATAGAAATGGAAACTCTTTTCCATTGTAGTATGGCCATACATTTCTCAGACTTACTCATCGAGGGGCCTAGTAATATCTCTCTACTAATGTGAGGGACAAATTCCATATTGATCATTCATATTCATCTGCATGAAAAACCACCAAGCCCGATTGTAGCCTTTATCATCACCCAGTCAAAGGTGACTTTTGACTAGTTCAAAGCTAAGCAACTCTCATGTAGGAATCTATGATTACCTCAGGTTAAAGGGCATTGTGACGTGGTTATACATGAGAAAAGCTTATGACTTGATCCATATAGCTTTCTCATAGTGGGTCGGTCCAGCACCTTGTACCCTTACAAGCGCCTAAGACTTTGATTCGTATCTCCATATCTTATCAAAGTCATACTGATCTTGTTTTATCTCTACTCCCGCATATATGACCGACCAGGGATATTTTAGGACAATCTTTATGAATTATCCAAGGATACAATTATCAAAGTTAACATGCAAATAATATGATAACAGAATGGAGAAATTTCATTAAATTAATAATGTTCAAAGTATAATGATTGGCCCTTTGGGCACAATTTCCAACAAGATATCATTTACATTAGAGAGAGAGACATTATTTGTATTGTATTTTAGTGTTCATCTTATTCACTTATGAGAGAGAAGATTGATTGTAATCCTTTGTCATTAAGGTTGTATCTTTACGATGTGTAAGGGAGAGTAATTTAGTGAGAGAATTGTAAAAGGCTTTGCAAGTGCTTGGCTAAACTTATGGGATTGTATAGGCTTTTCTTGTGCCTTTATTAAATAAGAAGACTGTGGATTGAAAATCTCAGGAGGAGTTTTGGGGACTAGACATAAGTCAACGTGAATTGGACCAAACCAGGATAAATCATAGTTTACATATTCTCTTCCCTAAACTCTTATATTTTCAGGATATATTATTTAAAAATCTAATTGTTGATTTATGATTTATTACTTTGATACTTATTTCTTTCACTAAGATGTGAAAAGATTTTCAAAATTTTTAAGATTTATCTTACACCCAATTCACCCCCTTCTTGGGTGTCAGCCAGTTCTAACACAAACAATTTGGGCATACCCAAGCATCGGAATGCTCACCGGAAGATGGTTCAATCGACGTTGTTCCCTCAAAAAAATAAAGAGCCCGATCACAGAAACAAGTGGAAGAAGAGGCATATTGTTGGGCAAATGAGAATAGGAAGGGAAAGTCCAAACTAAAAGTTACTCCTTAAACCAATAATTCAAAGGTCAGATTTCCGCAATTCAATTCTCTTGAGTTGTCATATATGAACAATTGAAAGTTGTAATATCCTGAAATGTAACCAAGGATTTATAATTTCAAAGTGATGTAATTAATCTTAATTAAGCACTTTTGAAGTATATATTGTGCATTGTGATAATCAGGGGTAAAACGGTAAATTTATCGACTGACTGGTTAGTTACCGATGAGAACACTCCTTAGTAATCAAGATCAATTGCTAGGATTGAAAGAACAAAAGGTGGAATCCTATGCATGCAAGTTTATATGAAATCATAGTA
Organism: Inga oerstediana; assembly: GCA_963210345.1. Taxonomy (NCBI): domain Eukaryota; kingdom Viridiplantae; phylum Streptophyta; class Magnoliopsida; order Fabales; family Fabaceae; genus Inga; species Inga oerstediana. The sequence continues at coordinate 71,933,246 of OY723401.1, forward strand.
GGAAGTATAGGATGGTGCCAAGTGGCAAAATAAGGACCCTTGGATTAAAGTTAAGCTTTCTAATCATTTTTTCTCTTCTCTCCACTTCTATATGTCGGCCAAGAGTGTATTAGGAGCCCAAAAATATGATGCTTCTTCATTATTTCATTTCTCTCTCATCCTCCTCCATTTTTCGCTGAACAAGCTAAGGAAAGAGCAAGAGAAAAGCTTGAGTTCTTGGTAAGTTAAAGCCTTCATATGCTCAAGTGTCTTTCATTAATGTTGTACATGAGGTTGAGGGCTATATTCCTATGGTTTCAGAATTTTGATTGGTGAAGTTTGAGAACTTGTGGAAATTGGAAAGTTGGAGAGTTGAAGAATTGGTTTTAGGAAGAAGAAGAGGTAAGAATTAGAAGCATTTTGGTATAGTTGTTGTAATAATTGGTTGAGTATTGGGAATTTATGAATTTTCCCTGATTTTGTGTAATTTTTGAATGGTATGAATTGGCTTATGTGTTGTGTAGAATTTGGTCTTTTGTTGAACATTTTGACCGTTGGAATTGATTTGGGAATTATTTGGGATCAAATGTAAAAATCTGGAAAATCTGTCCAGTGTAAGTTTGTTCTGGACAGTCAGATGGTGTGGAATTTTTGACTGGGCAAATAATGTCGTACAATTATGAAACTTTCCAGTCTTAAATTTCACATCTCAAGCTTCAAAATGGACATAAAGTTTGTGTCATTTCACTTTTTGAGCTGGGATTTTGAATTGACCAAAGTTTGGTATCCAAACTGGACTCTGTTTTGGCACAACGTTAGGTTTTTGGTAAATCTGGACTTTTGTGGTGATTTCTAGTAATGGCCAATATTTTTCATAGAAAGAGGACTTAAATAGCTTTCATTTCACTTTGGAATCACCTTATTTCGATTTTTCCTGAGTTAGTTATGATTTTTGGAATTTCAGCCAAGAAACTGGATTTTCTAGGCCGCGGCCAACCCCCAAAAATCAGTGTTTTGCATTTTTAAAGGTGGTTTTTGGTATAGCTTTTCCCAACCCTTTGGGTATATGTTTAGGCATTTAATAGCCACCTAAAGAGTCTAAATGATAACCAACTTAAGTACTATTAAGAACTTGGAAAAGAGATTGATTTATTGTCCCTAATTTGGTTTATAGGATTTGACATTTGCCATCCTCGTGAGCCAACTGCGCTGAAGAACGTCAGGAAGGAACGAGGTAGTAACTTTTCTTTCGTACCATATGTAATGCATTGTATGTGTGTATTATCATTGATTTGTGATAAACTCGTATGCTGCGACATTGTGAATATGTGTAAACACCGTCATACCAATAGTCCCTGAGTAGCTAACAACAGATTGGGCAAGGGCTGTATGCCTTCTCGACGGAGAAAGGGGATGAGGATGAGGTGTGATATATGTGATTATGTGGGCCGAAAGGCTATTTGTGAAGGCCAACGGGCCATTTGTGGAAGCCAGATAGCTATATGAGCTATAAGGCTATATGTATGCACTGCCACGCCAATAGTCCCTGAGTAGCTAACAACGGTTCGGGTTAGGACAGTATGCCTTCCCGGCGGAGAAAGGGGATGAGGGTGGAGTGTGATTTGTGCTGCTGCTGCTATATGATGATTTGCTTACATGCTGTGTACTTATATGTGGTATAAATGTTTTGTTACTACTGGGATTCTCTTGAATCTCATTCTTTCCTTTAACTAACCTTTCAGACAGGGCGAGTGGCTCTAAGGAGAAGCGTACGACCCGGAGCGGTTAGAACCCTGTAGGGACATTTATTTTTTGGATGTGTTGGTTAAACCTGTTGGACAGGGAATTTGTAAATTATGTTTGGGTTGTAAATGGTAGTTGACTACAGTTGTGTAATCCCCTATATGGGAATTTTAAACCTTCTAGTGAATGAATGGAACCCGGGGGTTGCCGGGATTGCTATTAGATATTCTGATATGAATGAATGTAAATTAATTGCACAGGTGATTATATTCGATAATTGAATTTGAGACCGGAGCAGGAAAGAAGTTTTGAAAATTTTGTAAAGTCCCTACCATAAAAGGGAGTTTTAAACGAGTTTTGAACTATTCGACAGTCTCTAAACCAACTTAATTAAGTGATATCGAATTATAATTACGTGTTTATAAGCAGGGGGTTACAAAAGTAAACTACGCTGACTCGAGAATCGATATTTTACTGAGGAATTAAACTTTCTGCTTGATTGCCATTGATATCATATTAAGACTCAAGTAACATTTTACTTCTAATTATTGTACTTGAGTTTTTTGCTTGTCCAGTAATATAAAATTTCATTTGTCAACAAGTGATGATAGTTGTATTTCTGTTGTATATTTTTCTAATAATGGCTCCAATAATTGAAGGACTCATTTACTATGTCATATGTATATTAGGTTTTGACTAGGGAATGTTATTTACTGACTAGCAAATTTTTTCAATGTCCTTTGCATTTGCAGTATGAGGTCATATTACCATCGCTATAAAGATATGATTAAGGGAACCTTATGGACATACAAGTACAAGCCAACAAAAACACAAGCTTTGGAGATTGTTTTAGTATAGTAATTCACTATTTATCAGATATTCCTTCTTTTAGTTTGTGTACAAAAACACAAGCTTTATGTCATGTATGTTTGGTTAGTGCATAATTATAGAAGGACCAATATGAGTATGTTCAAAAATCGAATGGCTGTGCATCACGTATCTATAGAATAATAGACTAGTTAAGATTTTATAGAAACGTGTTTAGACTTTACTCTATTTCATCTGATTACCACTTTGAGTAGGGGAATGGTCGAAAATAACCATTAGTATTCCATCTCGCTTTGCAACTCTTTATTTGAGTTTTTATATGTGTCTGTGTTTCCTCAATTAGTTAAGATTTTATATGATTAGTGTATATAAAATTATAATGAGTGAATATATATTTCTTGTCTTCCATCATTATTTTTAAAAATATACATATATATAATACTATAATTATTAAATATAATTTTAAATACATATATATATATATATATATATATATATATGTATGTATGTATGTATGTATGTATGTATGTATGTATGTATGTATGTATGTATGTATGTATGTATGTATGTATGTGTGTGTGTGTGTGTGTGTGTGTGTGTGTGTGTGTGTGTGTATTTGTATTAAATGTTATTTATAATTAAAATTTATTACACTTTTAATAGAGTTTGGAAAAAATCATTTATAACATAAGGGTAAAGTTGTCCATATGAAAATAATTTCCCCCCTCCCCTCCTAAACCAAATAAGGTAACATTAAAATCCCTCCCCTCCCATTTCTTATGATCAATCCAAACAAGGTAATATTAAAATCCCTCCTCTCCCCTCCCCTCCCCTCCGTTGAACCAAACAGACCCTTAGTAACTCAAGTGATTTCTCATATTTTCCTGTCAAAAAATAGCTAGTTACCATTAGGTAACTTGCAAGGATTTTGGCTATCACTCGAGTGCCAAAAGTATAACTTGAGTGAGTACTTATCTTTTTCTAAAAAAACAGCAAGTTACTATCAAGTAACTTGCAACTTCTTGATATCACTTGAGTGATAAATCACTCAAGTGATTAAAGAATATTTCTTTAAAATAGATAGCCAATTACTATCAGGTACCTTACAGAGTTTTTGGCATTACTCGACTGTCACACTTGTCACTCGAGTGCAAGAGTATTTCCAAAGAATCACCACCAAGTACCTTGCAAATGACACACCATTTTTTACTTTATCACTTGAGTGACAGTTTCAGAACTCGAGAGAATAGCATATTTATAGATATTTCCATGGGGTACCTTGCAAGTGATACATTATTTACTTTCTTTATCACTTAAGTGACAGACATATGACTCGAGTAATTGGGAAAGTTTGTACATGTACCTTTACTCACTAGTTGGTACCTTTATAGTGATATTGCTCTTTTAGGATATCACTCGAGTGGCATAAACCTCAGTTGAGTTAATCAGTGTTTTTCAAATCAACTTCATCACTGGCCAATTATCTTCTGGTAAGTCGAGTATCTTTTCATAAAATCTTTCTAATTTTTGTTATTATCAAAACATTTATTCTAACATTCTCCCATTTTTTTGATGATGGCAAAACATAGATAGTAAAGTCAGAGCTATTATGTGAGGATGCCAATTATTAAAGTTATCAAACATTCATATCAGAGAATTAAAGTTAATAGAATAAGTATCATGTAATTCACATAATTAGAATTGATAGAATCAAAGTATGGCATTACAGTTTAAGTATAATAAAATATGACATCATAAAACATCAGAGAATTGATATGAAGAATTAAACATTGCAAAATTAGATATGCATCATGTCTCACCTTTTTGTCATTAGTAGAGAAGGTAAATGGGGTTAGTAAAGTAAAGGTTGAGGAGGAGGAAGGTGGAATATGAAGAGGTGTTGGAGGTGGAATAGGATATATATCAAGGGTAGAAGAAAGTGGTGTGTATGGGACAACTACAGTGATAGGATCAATAGGGGCATATGTATGATTAGAGGAGGAAGAGTGAGAAGATGGAAGTGTATGCCTGAAGTAGGGTGAGAGGAAGGAGAAGATGGTGTGTGAAAGGTGAGAGTGTCTGGAGAAGGCTCTTGTCAAGTATTTGCAACTGAAGGAAGAGAAGTGGATTCTAGTAAAGGTTCAGAGTCAAGAGTGATATGGACCTGCGAGAATATGGTAGGATCAGGAATGGCAAACAAGACATTACTCGGGGAAGGATGTGAAGGAGCAAACTTAGTGGCAGTGTCTGTAGGAGGTGTATTGGATGGTTCAAAAGAAGTAGGGTGAGAGGTAGGTTTTGAAGGCATCGTAGAAGAAGGAAAAGTGAAGTGATCTTGTAAAACTGCCTTATAAGTGTCTAAACATTGACCAAATTCCTTCAACTACTGAGTATGGGCATCTTGCATATCAAATAGCTTTTTGAAGTTCTGATTATAATCCCAGTAACCATAGCTTGACTTGATGATCAACCATTTCTACAAGATATCCATTAGAGGCCTTGATATGATCTGTAGGTTCCTTTAAGGTATCCTAGATGTAGTTCTGAAGTGTGGCTTCAATAAATGAAGGTCTAGGAGAACCAGCTCTTGATGATTGAGCTTCATTAGCTTTAGATGTCTCAGCTTCCATTCTGCTTCTCTTTTTCTTTGTTTGACTTTCGGATCCACCTAGTGACAATTCAATCTTCATTTTGCTTAGGTGAATTCTTTCAAACTTTGGAATGTGAATGATTTGATCATTTGGTTCCAGGTACCAGATATTGTGAAGTTTCAGAAAGTGGTAGATCAGTTGAGGGTATAGTAGAGGGGAACTCCTGGTGGATAAGAGCCTATATCTATTGATTTCACTAAAAACCAGATCCCGTATTTTCCTTTGTTCTTGTGAGAGAATTGAAGCCATTAGATGATAATCTTTTCCAATAAAGTATGTGAAATTGTTTGGTTTATTGACCATAGCTCATGTGTAGATGTACCAGACAATCCTATATATATCACTTAAAGAACTAGGTTTGAAATTTAAAGTTTTACTGTCACCTTCTGGTCTCAAAATTTGAATTCCCTAGGAGGACCACTAGGTGTGTTGTCAAGGCCAAGATATGTATTGATCAAAGCAGGAGATAATTGTATCTTTTGAACTTTAACAGTTGACTCAAGTCTTTCTTTTAATAGCTCTCTTAAGTCATCAAATACTTTAAGCAATTCTAAATTACAATAGAAATTCCTGACCACAGAGGGACTGTATGAAGTGTTGATCATTAGTCATGGTTCATATTGCTCAAAGTAAGAATAGAGATTGAAGTTAAGCTTGTCCTTTAGATATAGCAAGTCTAGATATACCATATGACATAAGGATCTATGAGTAAAGTTATCACCGTAGCTCTGCTTGTTAATTGATTCGAGTGATTAGAGTTGAAATCTGTTGGAGGTTTGAATAGCTCATCTTCAAGTTCTGGAGGTGGTTAAGATTATGACTTTTGATTTGAGACTGAAGGTTTGATTGGTTCTCTGGTACTTGAGGCTGCTTGTTTAAAAGTAGAGGGATCCCCGTATCTTGATTTCTTGGGCACATTAACACTCATAGTCTCATGTACAAGTTTATTCACAATCTTTGATACCTTCCTATTCATATCTTCTTCAGTTCTGTCAGTAGAAGTTGAAGATGAAGAAGCTCTAGCCACTTCCTTGGCTTTATCTTTGGAGAAGCCATTTTTGACTGTGTCTCCTTTGGCTCTTCAATCACAATTCCCTTAAACTTAGGAGATTGTTATGGTGGCCCTCGATTAAGAACTTTTGGACAAGGAAGAAGATTTAGACATTTTAGAACTCTTGGCAGCTTTCGAAGGAGGCCTATTTGATAAAGGAGATTCATTCTTGGTAAAGTTTGGATTATTTGAGCATCCCATTGAACTAGAAGAGTGACTTTAAGTTAATGGTAGCTAAGGCTTGACAAGGTAAGAAAATGAAGATTCAATAGTGTTTTTAGGATTAATACTAGGAGAAATTTATGAGTTTTGACGGTGAGAATAAGTTGAGTGAAATAGGAACAATTTTGGATTTGAGTTACTCAAGGTATTTTGAACAGAGATCGAGTGTAGTAGCGCAAATGACCTCAAGTTCAGGTTTTAGTATGTATGGGAGACAATTCTACTCGAGTGATATAACAACTACTCGAGTGATAATGATCACCCAAGTTGATTTTTGCGGTCACTCGAGTATTATGCAAAAAATAAAAGAGATAAAAACTTACCTCACTCGAGTGAGTCATGTGATCACTCGAGTGATATCCTTGCTTTAGTTGTTATTTTGCTTGATCAATTTCCAATTACCTTCAAGTATTGAGGCTCACTTGAGTTGCTCTCCTAGTCACTCGAGTGCTATCTATGCATTTTGAGACTTAGCCTGCTCAGTCTCTGGTTACCTTCTAGTGCTGGGGATCACTTGAGTGCTTAGGGTGTCACTCGGGTGATTTTGTCACTTAGCTCTCTTCCTCCACTCGCCAGTTACCCGATAATTGAGTTAATCACTTGAGTGCTTTAAGGGTTCACTCAAGTAATTTCCTTTAGGTTATCCATAATTCCTTCTGGATCACTCGAGTGCTCCTTGGCAGTTACCTCTTCTTTGTTTATCCCTATTTTTCAGTGCAAATTCAGAGGATCTTGCAAAACAAGTAACTAGAAACTTCGATGCTTAAGTTAGTTAATAAATAATCAAAACATATTAAAAACTAATTCAAATTAAAATAATTTACTTACAATTCATTGGGATTTACCATTCACAATTCTCTTATGAATAAAAATTTATCTTTCGCCAGAGATTTGGTAAAGATGTCGGCTATTTAAAGGTAAGTAGGAATGAATACCACCTTGACATCTTTCTTTTGGACATGATCTCTTATGAAGTGATGTCTCACATCAATATGCTTGGCTTTTAAGTGTTGAACTAGAATCTTCGCTAAGCTTATTGTGTGGTATTGTCACAGTAGATGGAAATTTCTTTGAGATGAATACCTAGGTCTTGAAGTTGTTGCTTCAGTTACAGCACTTGAGCACAATAGCTTGAGGCAACAACATGTTCAGCTTCAGTTGATAATAGAGATATAGTATTTTATTTCTTCCTAAACTAGGATACTATTGAGCCTCCAAGAAATTGATATTGTCCAATAGTTCTCTTTCTATCTGTTTTGTAGCCTCTATGGTCAAAGTTTGAATATGCAACTAGGTATTCATTTTCTCCCTTTGGATACCAAATTCCCAGTTCAGCTGTGTCAGCAAGATACCTGAATATTCTTTTAATAGTCTCAGTGTGAGACTCTTTAGGTGATGATTGCTTTCTTGCACATATTCCAATGTTGAATTGTATGTCATGTCTACTGGTTGTGAGATAGAGACGTGAGCCTATCATTCCTCTATACTTAGTAATGTTATAATATGCTCTTTTTATATCTACATCAAGTAGAGTTGTTGAACTTATGGGAGTATAAGCTCTATTGGCCTGATCCATCCTGTATTTGTTAAGTAGTGCCTTAAGATATTTGGTTTGGAATATAAATATGACATTATTCCTTTGTTTGATTTGTAATATGAAAAAGAAAGTCAGCTCTCCCATCATAGACATCTTAAACTCCCCCTTGATTATCTCAAAAAATTCCTTACACAGAAGATCATTAATAGAACCAAATATAATATCATCAACATATATCTGTACAATTGAAATATCGTTTCTTTTGTGTTTGATAAATAATGTTGTGTCTACCTTTCATCTAGCAAACCTTTGGTAGATGAGAAATTTGGCTACTAGAGCATATGTTCCCTTATAATCAATTCATTCTTTTTGATTATAGCCATTAGCCACGAATCTTGCCTTGTTTTTGATAATGATTGCGGATTCATCATATTTGTTTTTTAATACCCATTTAGTGCCAATGACAATGTCAACACCCTTATTTATTCTGATATTAACTAGAGTAGTAATGCACAGTTCAGTGGGCATACAGGAATATTATAAATATACTGATAATATGCACAAGATTATATTATAAGAATTCCCCACAGGGATTGTACATAATGCATACAGACTTAAAATATAATAAAAGCCTGCAGATAACCAATTGCTTCTCCTGGCTGAACCAGAACCTTCTATACTTTCCTCGAGCAACCCTCTTCTCTGTTCTCAATATAGCTCATGTGCTACCTGTCTAAATGGTTGGTTGGGGGAGGGTGAGATCCGAGAGAATCTCAGTAGTAAACAATTACCATAATGCATGCATGATATATGCTAAGTGCTTGAAATGTTAGCCTTAACTAGATGCATGCCTCATAATGACATTTTTGCATGCTCAATGTTCCATGTATCATACTCATGGTAATGGCATAAATAGAAGCAGAGCTTCACCATTCAAATATGCTCTACACAATCAAGTAAAGCAATCATATACATCACTATACAAGCATAAATATCAAATACATACAAATAGGGTAAGTCACTACTTGGATCGCCTTTTTCTTACTTGTCTATTGGTCCAACTGTGTCAGGCATGGGCTACTGTCCGATCCTAAAATCCTAAATTTATAATAAATGATTTATTACTCATTCATGTATTATTATAAACTCATTGTGTTAGTTATCTTTGCTTAAAGCTACAAAATTACCAAAATACCCTTGAGGACCCGGTCTACGCCCCTTTGTAGCCGGTTCAACAAAAAATTATGACCCGGGCTATCCTGCACAATTTCATGTGTAGAATCCATTTTTGACCTCAGATTTTTCAAAATCATGCTCAAATTACATATTACCCTTGGTAGCCATAAAGTTAGATTTTAGGGATAAAATTGTCATTTCATACCCTAAAGCTTTCAAACTTCATAATATACATGTGCCCTACACAATTTTCCATTCTAAATCCAATGGAATCATAAAAAACACCAAAATCTAGTCCAAACACAACCAAAATAGGTTTGGATGAAAACCATGAGAAATTGGGAAAAATAAAGGTTTATGATTTCATTCCATAAAACACATTCTTTGCACCTCTAATCGCTTGTTTAATCACTTAAACACTTCTTAAACATGATTAATGGAAAATTGGGTAGCACCTCCCCTTATGGTTTGAGCTTCCCAAAATCATATAGTCATGAAAACCAAGACAATAACCAATCAAACCACCAACAATAAACATAAATCAACATGTTAGGCAAGGTTTCATGATTTAGCTTTGATTCCTCTTCTTTCTCTCTCTAAAATGCCACCTCTCTATCCTTCTTGCTCTTGATTTTGCCTTGCTTGATTCTTGCCTTTTTGTTTCTCTTGAGCTCACTCCTTGTTTATGTGTTCTTGAAAGCTCTCTCTCTTTTCTCTTTCTATTTGACGTAAATGAAGCCTTTAGAAGAGGATAAGAGACTTTAAAAAAATCATCTCCACCTCCTCAAATACTAATATTTTATTGTAATTAATAACATGCCAACTTTTTTTTCTTTTCTTCATCATTTACTTGGTCCCAATCGATTTTTCTTTACTCTCTTCCAATATGACATAAATATGGCTCTTAAAGGAATTAAAAGAGCTTTTGAATTATCATCATCCATCTCCATGAATATTATTATTATATGGCTAATTAACACATGTCTTGCTTTTGACTTTTCAAACGTCAATTGCTTGGACAAAATTGCTTCTTCTTTTGGCATAATTATCTCAAACATTTATTTTCCTCTTGCTCCCTCATGTTAGATGTCCATTACCATAAAGGGAAGGGAAAATATTGGCTTTCAATTTTTATCAGCCAAATAACTATTATGCCCATACATTTTTGCCAATACCTTTTTAATTTCACACCTTGCCTAAAAGCTGACAGAATTTTTATCAAACTTTGAAAATTCATATTTTTATTTATAGATGTCCAATTGCTATAGCTCCAAAGGCTATGTGACCCTTATTAAGTCTATTTTCAAGGAAAACTATAGCCTTTAGCCAACTGGACACATAACATTCCAGAATTACCATTTATTGGACACTGCCATAGAAACTTGCCAGTTTCTCTTGGCTAATTTAAAAAATACATAACTCTCAGTGTACAGGTCTAAATGACTTATATGACCTATAAAATTAATGTTTGATATGTCTAATTTTATTTTGGAAAATTTTATAGGCATTGGACATCATTTTCCTATTTAAAAACATCACACAACTAGACTGGCACACAAGAAAACACACTGGGAGTGCATTCAAATTTTTACAATTTGTGTTCCAAACATAATCATGTTGTATGTAATCACTAATTGCTTTGTTTGCTCATTTTATGTACTCTCTCATCTACCATTTTATTCCCTTTAATATAAAGAATTTTGGTGAATAAAATTTGGGATGTTACAGACAGGATGGTCCTTAGGCTTGGGTACCACCCCATACTTGGTTTCTTTCAAATTGATTGAGTTCTTCTTGCATTGCTATGACTTAATCATTGTCTAATAAGGCCTCATCAATGTTAGAAGGTTCCAATTTAGAAATAAAGGTAAAAAAGCTTACTTCATTAAGAATTTTATTTCTAGTCTTTACCCCCTCATTTACATCTCATATGACTTGATCTAATGGATGGCTCTTATTATATCTCCAAGCTCTAGGTTGACTTTGGTTAGGAGGCTCATTGTCCTTTTCAAGTTTCTTTTCTAAAGAGGTTGTTGTTTTTGAAACAATTTGACTTTCTCCATGAAAGACTACGTCGGGCTCATCTTCTATAGGTTTGACTAGAGGTTCATTTTCAGCAAACACATGTTTGGATTCTTCAACAACACAAGTTCATTTATTGAAAACTCTATAAGCTTTACTTCTATTATAATATCCTAAAAGTATACCTTCATCAGCATTTAGATTAAACTGACTTAAGTTGTACTTGCCATTGTTATGAATGAAACACTTACATCCAAAAATGTGCAGGTGAGGAAGATTTGGTTTTCTTCCTTTGTAGAGCTCATAGGGTGTTTTTCCAAGCATTGATATGATTTAAGCTCTATTGGAGATGTAACATGCAATGCTCATTGCATCAGCCCAAAAGACTTGTGAGACATTCTTCTTATTAAGCACTGCTCTGGCCATCTTAGTAAGAACTCTATTCTTTCTTTCCATGACCCTATTTTGTAGTGGAGTCCTTAGAGTAGAGAAGTAGTAGTCACTACCATTTGTGTCACAATAGTCTCCAAAAGCTTGATTTTTAAAATTCTCCACCATAATCTATTCTAATAGCTATAATAAATATACCTTTCTCATTTTGCACTTTTTTGGTAAAAAACAACAAACTTACTAAAAGTTTCATCTTTTGAAGAGTGAAAAATTGTCCATGTAAATCTATAAAAGTCATAAACAATAACCAATATATATAGATTGCCACCAAGACTCTTAATTCTTATTGGTCTAACTATATCCATATGAAGTAGTTGAAGTGGTATCTTGGTCGTGAATTCCTTGTTAGATTTAAATGAAGGATTTACTTGTTTACCCTTTTGACAAACATCACAGACTAAATTATTTTTGAAATGTAATTTGGGTAAACTGATTACTAGATCATTATTAAGTAACTTGCCTAGTTGGTGCATGTGACATGAGCAAGTATTTTATACCATAACCAACTTTCATCGGCGTTCCTTATAAAACAATTTTCAAAGATAATATTGTTTATCAAGAGTGTAGGAATTACCTTCTTTTGTTGCTCTAATCTTGACTTTTAGATTTTCCTTCTTGATTTGAAGATTCTTCTTGCTTACTACGAGACATTCTTTTAAGTCAAATATGACCCAATTATCTTTGTCAGTGCTTTGGCCTACACTCAGCAAGTTATGGTATAGACCCTCTACATAGTGTACGTCTTTAACTTGCATTCCATCATCATTGCCAATTTCACCTATTCTAGTTATTTTTCCTAACTAGTTTCCTCCAAATTTGACTTTGCCTCCATCTTTAGGCTTTATTGAAGTAAATGGTCTCAGTCTCCAATCATGTGTCTTTAGCATCCACTATCTATGTACCATTTATTAGTTCTTGATGCTTTAAAACGTACCTGTAATCAAGGATAATCAAATCTTAAGTACCCATACTTTCTTGGGTCCTTTTAGGTTAGTATGGATCATTTTTGGAACACGTGATCCTTTAGGTATCCTTTTATAGGTTCCAATTTTCCCTTCCTTTTTATGAAAACTAGAGGGAGTATAATGTCCTTTTTTGTTTCAGAAATTACAATATGCAAAAGGATTAGATACGAGTACAAAGTGTTGAAAATAATTAAGATAGGTTTTTCCTCCTAACTTTTTCTTTCCTTTCTTTTTGTCTGTCTTTATATCGTATCTAATTCTAGACCTATCATTAGTAAATCTCTGAGCTTTCAAAATCATGTTGATTACTTCACTTCCCTTATTGAACTTCTCAAGTATTTTAGTAAGGTCAATGCTTTTCTTTTCTATAATTTGACAGTTATCACAAGATTTCATATTAGGTTTTTTGAGTTTTTCTTCAAGAGATTTAACTTGTTTCTTGTAAATAACTAATTCCTTAACAACTTTAATGAATTTAGAATATAATGCATTATATTAGTATGTAATTTATCATTAATAGGGATTGAATTACTTACCTCTTCATCCTCTGATTCTTCTTGGGCTACCAAGCAGATGTTGGCAACTTCTTCACCATCACTTTCTTCATTTGAGGATCTGTCTCCCCATATTACTGAGATAAAGGTTCTCTTCGTGAAGTATTTGATCTTCTTCTTTTCTTTGTTTTTAGGTACTCTAAGCATTCTAATTTAATGTGTCTTGACTTTTCATATTCATAGCAGATAACTTGCTTCTTTGTTTAATTTTGGTTATTTGTTCCTCCTTTGTGAAATTTTTTGAAGCCTTGTCCCTTCTTGTAAAATTTCTTGAATCACTTTACCATTAGACCTATTTCCTCATCATCAATTTCTCCTTCATCATTCTGCTCTTTTTCTTCTTTGATTGCATTTAGGGCTACTCCTTTATTTTTCTTCTTATTAATCTCATCTAATTCTCATTTGAACTTATGCTTTCTTTTATATTTAGAAAGGCTTCCAAATAATAAAGATGCTAAACGCATTGATTTTCCCTTGGCCTCTTCTATTATCTCGTGATTTTAACTTCTCATTCTTTTGACAAAATGTATAGTATTTTCCTCACTTAAGACCTTTGATTATAGAATTTTTCAAGTACACCCAATTAATTTTCAAGATAAGTGTATCTGAGTTTAAAATCAGCAATTGTTTCTCTTGATTTCATTCTAAGGATATCATATGTTGTGATATGATTGCTGACTCTATTTTCCTTGATTCTAGAAGTTCCTTCATTGGCTTTTTCCAAAGCTTTCCACATATCATTGGCAAAAGGAAGTGTGTAGATTTTGAAATACTCTTTTTGACTAAAGGCACTTTGAATCCTGAGAACTGCCTTGCTATTGAGAGTTATGAGTTTCTTATCATTGCCATCGAACCTTGCTGGTGATTTTAGAATGGTGACATTGTCCACAGTCTTCATTGGCACAGAGTCTCCATCTTAAATCACCTGCCATAGGCTATATTCAATGGCTATTGTGAACACTTTAAAATTTTCTTTTTAGAAGGAGAAATGTTCTCCACTAAACTCAGGTGGTCTAGTGATAGAGGCATCATCTAGTAGTATTCCTTCACCTATGCTCACTGGAGGATCCTTCTTAGGATGTTAAGCCTGAAACAAGAAGAATAGGCTTTAATACCAAATGTTAGTGTAAATGGTTTCACCCAAACGGGGGTGAATTAGGTGAAATAAAAAAATTATAAATATGACGATTAAAGACACTTAATTAAATGATAAGAGTTGGAGAAGTATCACCAAAGTGTACACCGTGGCTTATATTAGTTCGGTCTTAACCTCTTGACCTATCTCCAATCCTCAGAGTGCCTTTAAGATTTTCACTAAACTTCTAAGATCTGATGGGATCTTGGCACCACAGTACAAGTAAGTTCCTTAACAAGACACTCACTTCCCTTTATACTTTGTAAGTTGACAACCACACTCAAGGTCATACTACCTTACGGTTCTCTTTACACAAGTAATGAATAAGGTTGTAAAATCTCTCTCAAAGAGTTGATAACTGAATGCTAAAGAATAATAAGAATATCAGATGGAATAACAAATCACTTAATGAATAGGATTAATTTTATCATTGATTAATTCCTCCGTCTTGAATGCTTCCATATTTATAGTTTTAATGTCTTTAATGATCGTTGTGAGCATTCAAATCTATCTATTAGAGAGTAATTGTAGCCGTTGATGAAAGAGAGTGTTAACGTTGATTATCTCTACTACACATTCAATGCTTCTGAAAACAACATGCTTTTTCTAGTTTGGAAGTTAATCTTCATTTGATCACCTAAGAAAACCTTAAAGACTAATATAATGATAAATCATATTAATTAGATGCAAGAAAAGCATTTTACATGATTGATCCAATGATTCTTGAAAGATAGGAAATAATATTCTATTTTACAATAAACAAGTCATCACTCAAGTCATTTAGGTTCACTCGAGTGCTTCTCTTAAAACTTTATCACCAATAAGTACTTTACACTCAAGTGAATAGTTTGCACTCAGGTGATTCTATCTATTTAACAAATTTCCATGTTATCTCTTTCTAGTTACCAAGAGGTAACTAGCAATCATTTGAATGTCACCCGAGTAGTCACTTAGTAACTTAAGTGATTTCCTATATTTTCCTTTTAAAAATAGCTAGTTACCATTAGGTAGCTTGCGAGGATTTTGGCTATCACTCGAATGCCAAAAGTATAACTCGAGTGAGTACTTATCTTTTTCTAAACAAACAACAATTTACTTTCAGGAAACTTGCAACTTCTTGATATCATTTGTGTAATAAGGGTATCACTTGAGTGATTAAATAATCTTTCTTTAAAACATATAGTTAGTTACCATCAGGTATCACTCGAGTGATTATAGCAAATTCTCTTCCATATTTTTTCTTAAAGATGCATGGGCATATTGTATCATTTTTGTATCCTTCTTTCAACATATATTTATTGAGTTGATTATATCACATGTGCCCTAATTGCTTCAAGCCTTACTATGATCTATTTAACTTAATTGAGTATTGTTCTTGAGAACTTGTATTTGATGCTTTTGGTAGCTTAAGTCCTTCAGGGACTTGTGCTTTTGGCACCTGGAGTCCTTCAGGGAATTGTGCTTTTGGAACCTTAAGTCCTTTAGGGATTTGTGCTTTTAGCACTTGCTTATAAATTTTGGCTTATTATCCTCATTATCATTCATGATATCAAATGCTATATTATAAGCAAAAATGTTGTCAACTTTGATTTCATTTCGATCCCATCGGATTCTATTCTTGACATAATTTATTGAGATTTCATTATTTTCACACATTTCAAGTATCTTTAGTCTCTTTTAGTGTAATCCCCTACCTTAAAAATTGTAATTATAATTTGAAATTCGTAATTAAAATGAAATAGAGATCAATAATCATCAAAAGTCATTTACAATCCCTTCCTTACGGGAGGGTTTTCAAAAATTCTTTCAAAACTTTTCACCTTATCCCGATCTTAAATTCACGTTTCGAATATAATTACCCTGTGCAGTTATATCACATTTATACATATCAGAGTGTACAACAAAATTTTCGGCAACCCCGAGTTTAATACTGAAGGTTATACTAAGGGTTTCAATTCCCATTTAGGGGATTACACCACCAAATACAGAATGTTATTCACATCCAAGAATAATATACAGTAATCCCGTTCCAAAATAGATAACCAACAGTTCAAACTAAACATCTCTACTAAGTCCTAGCCGCTCCTGGTGGTTTGCTTCTTCTTGGAGCCACTTGCCTTGTCTGAAATGTTAGTCAATAGAAAGAATGAGATTCAAGAGAATTCCAATAGTAACAAGTCACTCATACAATGTATAAACACATAGCATATATGATCATGTTAAGCAGCATCACAATGATATATGGCTCACGCCATATACGACAATCCTTATGGCTATAAACACTAGGTGTCAGCTTCCGCTGCGATCTAAATGCAACAGCTTATGCTGTAATCACTATGCCAGCTTTCGCTGTAATCTTAAAGCATCACAATATATCACAATGCATGACAAACATACATACAATGCTTTATACATAGTATAAGAAAAAGAGTCACTACCTTGTCCTTTCTTGATGTTCTCTGGCACAGTGGGCTCGCAAGTATAGCAAATGTCAAATCCTGTATACCAATGTCAAGAGCAGCGGATTAAGACTCTATTCCAATTTCTATCTTCCAAACACTTAAAGTTGGTTATCATTTGAACTCCTTAGGTGGCTATTAGAGGCTTAGATACATGCCAAAAGATTAGGGAAAGATTGCTCAAAGACCGTTTTTCAAAACTCAAAAAATCATTTTTTCAAAGGGTTGGCCGCGGCCAGACTTAAGTAAGAAACTTTTGGACTGCGGCCAGCAGATGGTTAGAAGGTTTTGGGTCGCGGCCAACCTGTGACCCTGACTCCTGCCTGATTTTCAAAACCTCATAACTTTGTCGACAAAACTCAAATGACTCATACTTTATGTGGATGGAAAGCTTGCAATGTGAACTACAATCTTCAAAAATTTCAAATCATTTAGACACCGTTGGTAGGTCAAAAGACATTGCAAAGTTAGGTCTCTGCACAGCATTTTAAACCTAGCAAATTTCCAGACTTAACCAATTTTCCAATTGGCTTTCAATGGTTCCAAATTTCAAACTAAACACCATTCCTATACAATTTTGCACAAGGAATCCATTGAAACCATCAAAACAACCAAATTCAATTCCCATTGACATGTTACTCAATGACCACAACATATCACACCAAAAAACAATCAAGTCACCACATTGCAAACATTTCCAAATCAATTTCAATGGCACAAAGACATACTATGACATCAATTTTACCACAATACATTAGCCTATCTATATATTTCAAAATTTACCAAAATTCAAGGCAAAATCAAAAATTCCCAAGACTCAACCAATGGTCACAATGAATACACCAAAATATTTCAAATACTCACCTCAACTTCTTCCTAAAGCTCGTTCTTTGTTTCCCCAACTTTCAGTTTTCCTAAAGTTCTCAAACACCATTATTTAAAAATCTGAAACCATAGGAATAAAGTTCTTGTCACCATGAACAATATTAATGAAGGTGGGTTGAACATTTAGGGACAATTTCTCACGTAAAATTCAAGCTCTTCCTTTCTCTTTCTTGCTTAGCTTGGTCAACAATGGAGGAGAAAAAAGAGATGAGATGAGTTGGTGAGGATGATGATAAAGGAGGTCAGATTTTTTTTTTGGGGTAAGGAGGCCTCTTGGCCAACTTTTGGAAGAGGGAAGAGAGAGGGAAAAAGTTTGACAAGTTGACTAAGCCTATGGCCCTCAAATTGTCATGTGTCATCATCCTATTTCCTTTTCCATGAGCTCACATAGGCTTATAAACATAGGATTCTGCCTCTTACTCATTCAATCCTAACCATTGATTTCAATTACCTATAAGTTTTTCTCTCCAGTAACTGACTAATTGATTGGTAACTTTCCAATTTTACCATTTTGCCCCTAATTATAACAATTTCACTCAAATCACTTCCAAACTCATTTATATCATTCTAATAACATCACTATGCGCCCTCCTCTATATTCCAACCCATTTAAACATTAATCCATACATAAACATAAATATAGGGCTTAGGCATTGATTAAAACACATTTACATTGAATTCAGTGATAATTACATCACTGTTAACATAATTAGCCCTTAATCCGAAATTGGGTCATTACATCTAGGACTACGACATTTTCTTTTGGAAATGGTTCTTTTGGAGCTAATAACTCTTCAAGAGATAGCTCTTCTAGAGTTACTAACTTTTCCTAATTATCCTCTACTTGACCATCTATATTCTTAGTTCCATTTCTATTTCGAGGATTTTTATCTTTGGAACCGATACGCCTTCTATGCTTTAGACGTGCTTTAGGTTCATTCACAATAGGTTGTCCTTCAGGGATATCAATTCTAATAGGAGTATTAGTAGTTGGGACATGTGGCTTTGTCATTTTCTTTAGGTCAGTAAATGTTTCTTGCATTTGATTAGCTAAGTTCTGCAAATAAATTATCTTTCAAACTTTTAGTTCACATTATTTTGTACGATGATCAAAATGAGCCAATTGTAATTTATTTCAGCTAATATTTTTACCTAACTGCTTATTTTCTCTCCCTAATGTTGGAAAAAATGATCATCAAACTAACAATCGGCAAGCCAAGTTGTAAATAAATTTATTGTAGATGATTCTAGATATTTTATTATTGAAGGAGATTCAAACCCGACATTGTAGCATTCAAAATTTGAAAAATATGGAGTTGCCACCAAAATTTTAAAATAGGATAATTTTGAAAACCTTTTTAAAAATAAAAAATGATCTATAAAATCAAATAAGGTTTAGGGGTCAATTGTGTATAGGGAAAGTGTTAGACAACCCACAACACTCATTTAAAAGAACAGTTACCCTAAGTTAATTATTTAAAAATAAATATGGTCTTTAAAAATTATTTTACTTACCCCAAAAAAGAAATATAGAGAGTATTTACACAATAAATAAAAGGAAAATCAAAAGGAAAAATGAATTTTTATTTACAAAAGGAAAATAAGTAAAAATGAATTTATTTACAAAAATGAACTTTAGTTAGGAAAATGACCTAGAGCCTACGTACCCTTTAGAGTGATCAAATCCCATGTAGTTTGGGGTAAAAATGCATGTCAATTGGTTGGTGTCTTTTAGGAAAAGGTTCCTTTAATTTATTTTAAAAAGATTTTTTATTAAACTTTCTGCGGAGGTTTTAATAACCTCACATGGAAGAATAATCATTTTTATGTTTGCGGAGGTTCCAAAAACCTTACACAGCATAAAAATACTTTGAAATTGATCTTAATTATTTTTTATAAAAAAGAGAATTTTTCATTTTATTTTCATTCATAAAAAAGGGGTCAAATACATTTTTTGAGAAAGAACCCTATGTAACCCAAATGGAATACATGTGATATACTCCAAAAATTACACGACATTTAGCTCCAACAATAAGAAAAAGTATAATAAATAGAGCTTAATCAAATCTATGCAAATGTTAGAATAATCAACATACATATTCATGAAACAATTAATTAGTTGAGAAGAGGAACATGAAACCTCCTTCCATATGTTTGGGCTTTTGTACAACAACCAAAGTGATTGATTTCCCCTGCAATTCCATTTGTCTTTCACTTTAAATCTCCATCCATATTCGAAGCATCAGCAAAAAAAGAAAAAGAAGAGGGGTAAGAGTGAAACAACCACCAAGGATCAAAGGGAAAAATATGTGTAATTATTGGAAACTTAAACCAACTATCAAACTTTTACTTTTCAACAGAATATAAAAAAAAACAAGGTAATGCATAAACTCTTAGCATACTTTACATTTGTAAATCCTTTCTCTATGAGCTCCTTTCTCTCCCAAGAAATCCTTGTCCATCTTACTTCAACCCTTACTCATCTATTTATAGTCTCAAAGTAAGGTTTTCCTCACAAATGCATCTTCTCTCTCTCTCTCTCTCTTCATTTTTTTTATATTCTCTACTTAATAACATTTCCAAACTTGAAAACTAATCACCATAAATGAGAGAGATTTTTTTTATTTCTGTTTTTTTATATTTTTTATTTAATGAAACTTCCTACTTTTAAACCTAATCACCATCATTGAGAGAGATTTTTTTTTTAATTTTTAATATATTTTTTCCACAAACAATTTCCTAATTTAAACCTATCAACATAAATGATGGATATTTCTTGTATTGTTTAATTTCTATTTTTTTTACTCCTCCAAAATGACCCCACACTAAATTTCTTTACCCAAATATCAATTAACATCAATGAGCTGAATTGTTTTAAAATTTATTGCCATCTATTACTAACCTCAATTGCTCACCTTTAATGATGATTATTTTTCAATTTTCAATTACAATCCAATTGCCATTAATATCATTTGTTTATTAATTTAGATGTGTAAGTGTCAAGAAGGATTTTTTTTTCACTTTTTATTATTTTTTGAGTAGGGCCTGGACAAAATAGGGCATTCACATTTATATATTCTCATCCTTCTTTGAGGACCCATTTTTGTGCATAGTGGTGGTGCTACAGGCACATATACTGTATATCCAAAATCCTAATATGGAAAATACTATATTCTTGACCAAAAAATCATTTGTAAAGGGGAAGTCTTTAGATAACTTGTTAGTCTAAATGTGAATTAACATTGCTGCATACAAATTGGCATGGCTCCTAATAGAAATTGAGAGATTAGATTTTATAAGTAAAGGTCCTGTAATTAATTGCAACCGTTTAACCAATAATTCTACAAGTTCATTTTGCATATGAACATGGGTTACAGTATGTTCAATATTAATTCCAGGGGACGTATAATATTTATTAAAAGCTTATGAAGTAAATTCACCAGTATTATCAAGAAGTACTACTAAAGATTTGTCTATATATAACGGTTTTTTTGTCGATATTTGATGGTTCTCAACTGTTAAATATCCGAGCGTCAAATATATATATATATATATATAATATGGTTTTCAATCATTAAATATTGGGCACTATATTTCATAATTGTTTAAAGACAACCGTTATGTATAAGGCACTATGTTTGATGGTTATAAGATAATGACTATTAAATATAACAATATATATATATATATATTTAACAGTTGTCTAATAGGAACCGTGATATATTATGTATAATACTTAATGGTTAAAATGATGAATGATAAACTATTGGTCTAAAGGAAGGGATTTATTTGATGGTTATTTTAAAAAAACCATTATATATGTATAATATTTGACAGTTATTGGTGAATAACCATTAAATATCTTAGACAATTTTTTTTTTTAAAATTGGGGGGCTCACTTTTGATAAAGCCCCTATCTACATATTACATACAAAAACAAAATATAAAAAATAACCAATTACAAAAATCAAATACAGAATAATCAAAATGTACATTATAGAAATCAATCATTAAAATGTACATATACATATTAAACTGTACATTATAAAAACCAAAACCAAAACCAGTTAGAGAAAAAAGAGAAAACCAAAACCAAAATCAATCATAGCTAACTTATGCTGCCATCCATTGCCGATAAACTGTTATAGCCAATTCTTCTATGACTTCTTTAACTTGTCAAGATGAATAATGCTCAGAATAACGATTCTCAAAGTACTACACGTAAAAACAAAGTATGGTTGGTGAATATTTATGAATTTACTGTAATTTAACTTAAATACATATACATGCATCTATTACATACATTAGTACCAATTGAGCCAGGATTGTGGGTGACTATGTCCTTCATGAACTTCATAACACAGTACCTATAATAAGAGCTCTCATCTGGTTGTTGCAGACACTATAACAAACAAATGAAATGTATCAATCTAACACAAAAAAACAACTCTGAAAACTCTAACAAAATGGTAAGTATTAGTGAATGAATGATACTCTCTTCCATTTGTAAGTAGATGCAATGCCTTTGACTTTTAATGAGGAGCAGGCAAGGCCTTCATCTGTGGCTTAACAGTAAACAACTCTGACAAGATATATCATAATAAGAAATTAAAGCTCCAAATTCATAATAAACTCTGAATAAAAGTACCAAACTTATTGAAAACCTCGACCATTTGTGGTCGAATTTTTGGATCCCCATGAACTGAATCAAAGTACTAAATCCTTTACTTGAAGGGATTTGGCATGATAAGCATCTAATGACCCCTAAGTAAAATAAACATAATGAGAACAAAAATAAGAAACCATTGAATATCCACATAAAAAATGGTTATATTTAATGAAGAAGTATACTTACCCCTTGCAGTACAGCACTAAGAAAAAATTGTCCTTCTTCTTCAGTGCCCTTTTAATGACTAAATCCACCAGTTCCCGTGCTTTCTTCTCCACAAAGTTAGGCTTATTGCCTTTGACCAATATTCCTACATAGACGTGGGGGTTGAGGAATAGGAACATGTCCTATAGGCCATTGCGGGCAACGTGCTCCTTGTAAATGCTCCTTACATAAAAAGATAGGCAAATAAGTAAATATAAATGATATGAGTAACTAAGTATTCATTTGTAGTAGAAGACATACCAGATGTAAAAGTTATAAGCACTCGAGCTAGCCATATCACCGTGATAGTCTCTTTGACTAAGACCTAAGTGATAGCTTCAAACATGCCTTATTCCCCTAGATATCTTACTTAAAGGGTATTTTCACATAATAGTTGTCTCACTCATAGTCTGTCTCGGCGACTACAATATCGTGTGCCTTAAGAGCCATCTTGAATTTGTTGGAAACTAGCATAACTGGAGCAACTGGCGGCTGAGGCACAGATACAAGGACAAGCATAGGCTCATCTATCTTGTTCAATGCACTAGACACCGAACTGTGGTTGAATTAAGCTCCCAGATTACTCTTCCTCCTCTTCGGCTAAACAAGTTGAGAAGTTAGAGAAATAGTTAGAAAAAACTTCATTAGCAAACTCAAAAGAAGATGGTATACCTTTTTTGTCTTCGGTGGTATGACAATAAGGTGGGATGACCATGCAACAAAGCTAAGTAGGGCTACTTCCACTGTATCTACATCTAGGATAGGAATCAGAAGGGCATACTTAGGATCGATGGCCGACATCAACTCTACCTTAATATGATTGTATGGGAGAGGTGAGTTGTGAGTCATTCTTTACTTCCCTGAGGTGTCCCGGCTTATTAACTAATCAATAATAGATTGTTGTGCTTCAACTGTCTTCTTCAGCTGCTTAATCATCTACATATACTATTGAAGCTTCAAATCAGACACCCTTGTCAGCCTCTTTTGCTTCCCAAAGTATTTTTTTGCTGACTCTATAGCTGACACCCCTCAAAAGACCACCATGGTCAAAACCCAGAGCCTTTCCTAGGATATCCTCATCCTTAGGAAGTTCACCTTGCTCTACTTCTTAACTTAAGTCTCCTGTAGCAAAACGAAAGGTTAAGAGCTCTTTTACAAACTTATTTGCATAGCACAAAATAATTGAATCAAAATCATCAATATTTACCATTCTTGAGACAACCTCTTGGACACAAGGATTGTTAATGTTGCCCTATTTATTTTGCCTCACAGTAGCCCACAGTACTCCACAGGTGATAGTCACATCCAATCTTCACCCTTGCTTCTCTATCAACTTATGCTCGATGTTCACATACCTCGTGCATTATGACTATACAAAATCAGCCCATTTGAACTGTTTGTCAACTTCCTTTAGTAGCATCAAAACCACAGACTCATCTATAGAGTCAGGTTTTGATAAAAATTTCTTCGTCACAAACCCTTAAAACTAGCGCATAATCTTGCCAACCTTCTCGAGTAAATAATCCTTCTTTTCCTCACTAATGTGGAATCCAGACTACAAAAAACATAAATCATTATTAATGTTATCCATATCAGTTAAGAAGATATTATTAACTAAGTAGCATATTGTCTTACTTATATTTCATCCTTGATATTCATTTTTATTGTAATGGTTTCCTTCTTGCAGTTGTTCAGAGTGATAGGCACATTTTTTTCATATACTCAATGTAGCTAGCAAAATTGTCAAAACTCACAACTTGCCCTTTCTTGTTCCATATGATATGAAGTATCCTCTACTCTCTCTTTGCTTTATAGACCTCCTTCATCACAAATAGGTCCTTTCTCAGTGCTCTTATTTCTTGTTGTATAAGTTGTGCATTAGCATCAGCCTGCTGTGCACTAGAGGGGTTGTCAGGGTTAGGACCCTGAGTACGTAAGCTACTATTTGATGCTGACAGATTAACCTATAACAAATCTCAAATCTCATGAGCAATGAAATATTTAAAGCCACTAAGAATGCTTCAATATAGCCACAATGTTGCATTAAAAAACCAAAACAAAAAAGGCATATGTTAATCACATGGCAATATGAACAATGTTGCAATGAATAGGTTGCCACATACTTCACTCAATTCAATCAAGAAAAAAGCTTATATGATCTGAAAACAATTTTGGGAAAATTTAAATCATGAAAGAATCAAATAGGAAGAATCTTTGTAACCTCACATTCAAAAGCACTCATTTGACATAAACATGTGTAAGCAACAAAGGTAAACAGACCTAAAGAGAGATTTACTCCAATATGATTTTTGGTTATTACGCTCGCTTATATTTGCTGAAGTCAATATAGAAAATGATTCAAAGTGGCATAAGAGTTGGTGCTTACAAGAATTAGAGAAAATAATGGAGTATTACAAAACTACTTCTCAAGAGGTTTTGCCCATTTTTTTATGAGACCTTTTGAAGTTCATAAATGTAACATCCTATTTTCAATCACCAGTATTCCTTGTATTTAATGGATGCATTTAATGGAATAAAATGGTGAAAAGTGATGTACATGAATTTTTCTAAATATGTAATGGCAAAATAGTAATTTGATAACAAAGAAAGAAGCAATTTATTTTTCCCTTTTCTCTCTATAAGTTCGGTTAAATAGGGAAATAAAGGGGAATATATATTTACTTGGTTAATATTAATTTAAGAAGAGGAAAAATAAGAGCCAAGTAAATTGAGTTGGAAAAAAGTCAAAAAGTAAACTTGTACTAAATTAATTAATTGAGGAAAGAGGATTATGGACATGTAAGAAGCAATTATCATTCCCTTTTTCTCTAAAGAATTTTGTCCAAATGGGAGAAAATAGGAGGGAAAATGTTACTTGGATATTAAAAATGTCATGTGTCATCATCCTTAACCAAGTAAAAAGATGAAGAGGCTAAAGGGTAAATCATATGGTAATTTGGCCAATAAATTTTATTATTTCACAATAGGATATTTAAAACACCATCATCATCTTCCTAGCTCTCATTTTAGTCCAAAGCAAAGAAAATAGAGAGAGAAAGAGCTTTGAAGAACAAGAGGAAAAAAAAATTCAAGGTAAGTTGGTGAAATCCTTTTGTTTAAGCCTTCTAAATTCACTCAAAACCTCTTCTAATCTCTTCTTCACCTTGGAAATCATGTTTAGCAAGCAAAAGCTCAAGGCAAGAGAGAGTTAATAGTGACATCCTAGAGAGAGAAAGTGAGAAATCAAGAGGTGATCTCTGAAACTTTGATCCTCTTGTGTTATATGATGTTGTTGTGGTTGTTGTTATTGAATTTGGCTAGGTTATGTGATTTTGGGATGAACTCTAAGATGTTATGCTGCCAAAATTTCCTCAAATCATGCTTATTTAGTGTTTAAGTAGTTAATCATGTGATTAGAAGTAGAAAGGAATTTTGTAATTCTAATGCCTTATTGATTTAAAAGGGAAAATTGCGATGGAGTATAGGTGTTCATGATTTTTGGATATTGGTTTGTAAATCTGGAAATGATTGAAATTGAAAGGAAATGCTATTTGATTTGCCTCCAGTAAGGCAGTGTTATTGTGTAATGAATTTCGTTAGTCAAACCAAGTCCAAATATTACAAAACTTTACTAAAATTGGGTTTGTGTATTAGGAGATATTAATTATTAAAATTTTAGGTTGAAATTGGAATTAGTTCTGGAACAGTATGGGAATTCATGAAATTCTATATTTCTTGTGGTAGTAGGTGGTAGTGGTTAATATTTTTCCTGCATAGATAATTTAAAGAACTTTTTATAGAACTTGGAACCACTTCATTTGAAGTTTTGTAGATTAAGTTATGATATTTGGAAGTTAGGCCAAGAAACAGAGGATTTCTTGGCTGCGGCCAGATGATTGGTTGGCTGCAACCCAAATGTTTCTGACCTCTCTTGGTTGCGGCCAAAGGATTTTTTAGTCGTAGCAAAGACTCCTCTTTCCGCACTTCACATTTTCTAAATGATGTTGATTGGTTTAGCTTTTCCTAACCCCATGGCATTTGTTTGGGCTTCTAATGGCTACCTAAGTGGCTTAAAATTTAGAACAATACATGAATGGGTAATAACTCAATTTTACTACATTTGGAATTTTAGGACATATCAATAGCTCGAGCTGGAACCAAAGTTTAGGACAGATATTGGAACTGGAAAAGGACCCAAGTAGTAACTTTTTCTTGCATATACTATGTGATTATTATATATTTGAGTATGTCATTCTCTATAACATGAGCATAGTGTCTTGGACATGCATATTAGCCTAGTTGTGGTCTAGGACCCAATGGAGGCGCAGAGTTCAGCCAGGTTTGTAAATAGTTGTTTGGCCTTGGACAGTGTACATACACCATTCTATCATACACAACATTCTATCATCTTACATGACATGGTATATTCCTATTTATTTTTGCATTTTATATATCTGAAAAGCATGTTACTACTGAGATTCATTCTAATCTTACCCCTTTTTCAAACTGAAAAACCTTACAGCCAAGGCTAGTGGCTCATGGGGTAAGGTAGGGGCTATCGGTGCATAGAGTCCTGATGTATATTGGAGCTACTGTGGTTATCTAGTTTGTACTTTTGTTTCTTTTAAATACTCTGTATATGTATATATTTTAAACCCTATGGGGAATTTCCTGTATTGTAAACAAATACTTAATATCAATATGTTTCCAATATTTCTATATGCCTTATAGAAATATGTGCTTAGTACTTTATAAATATCAAAATGTTAAGGGGTTTAACATTTTTGGCATCAGATCTTAAAGCGATTCTGGAATTATCAGAAAAGTATACTGACATGATCTTGTTTTCATGGTGACAAGAAATCATGCACAGACGACGACGAGGACATGAGCGATCACTCCTATCTGTGAACCAACGTCCCCAGAGCAGCGGATCCCTGAGAGACAACTGTGTATAGAGTACTAGGCACCGAGTGCTATCAGAATAAGGAAAAGGGCTAGGAAGAGTGTACCAGTGAGACCAATATATGGTCTAGATCAGAGGCCAACAACACTAGCTGAGTTGTTCTAGGAGAGTCAGGACATCCACTGTCAGATGGATCTAATGAGGACTCGAGCAGAGATGATACACGTGCCCTATTACCTGCAGCAAAATGAGGAGTATTGGGAATATGTGAGAGGCAGGTACAGGCAAGTAGTGTGACCATACGATACCCGAGTGGATCAATATCTTTCCTACCTAAGCATAGTGGACACTCTATAAGGGAGGTAGGAGCCATTGAAGATTGATCTACCGGACAAGTTCTAGATCTTTACTACCATGGACTTCTTTCCAGACACGGCCTTTTGAAACTGAAAGAAGAATGACATAGTTGAGAGAGCTATGAACAACCACTTTGAGGAGTTTATAGAGCATATTACAGACTTCGTACGAAGGCACATGTACTGAGAGTGATATGGGGTCTAGGTACTATATTTTGGGTGACTGGAGGTAGCCAGCACATCTTTTGAGACGAGGACAGTCACGGGGAACCTGTGGTAGGAAGTAAACAAAGCCGATCTTTGTGTTTTGCATGCGTACATAGAAAGTTAAGCGTGCTTAACTCAGCACAATCATGGGATGGGTGACCCCCTGGGAAGGTCTATTTATAGTTAGGATTTGATGTGTAGTACTTTCCCTAACTATTATATATACATGTTATATGCTATATATGACATATATGTGTACCCGACATTTTGAGAAATGACAAAAATACCCTTATGATCATATGAACTTATTTTTCTCTATTTTTATATAGTTAAATACAAAGATGGTATGGCCACGAGGGGGCATAATAATGAAGTATCAGAGCCTTGACCTGACCCAATATAGCAACAGATTCTGGTTATGTTGACACAGCAGTAAGCCCCAATGAATAAGATCAGGGAAGAGCTTCGAGAAGTGTAGCAGAGGCAAGATCGTTTGGAAGAGTTGGTAAGGGAATATGGTGAGTCAAATCCGCCCAAGGGACCTTAACCATAAGAACCATTACCTGATCCTGAGGCTAATATACAAATTAGGGTTGGAAGGTTTAGTAAACACTAATCCCCTGTGTTTAGAGGGAAGTTTGATCCTCAGCAAGCTGAAGATTGGCTAGCACGACTAGAGAAAATTTTCAACATCCTGTTATGCCCTGATGAAATTAAAGTCCTGCTGGCAATTTATAAGTTTGAAGGCGATGCTAACATATAGTGGAAGAACACTAAGCTGATTATTAAGGGAAGGAATCTTCCGGTAACGTGGGAATTATTCCTGAAGAAAGTCAAAGAGAAATACTTTCCCCGATCAGTCAAGCTAGAAAAGGAGAAAGAGTTTCTCAACATACAGGAGCATGAAAAAGAAAGTTTTGACTAGTACCTGACCCACTATATCTTGTTGTCTCGATATTCAGCATAACTTAAATATCAGCATGACGAGGAGTAGAGCTTAGATATGATGATAGAAGGGCTAAAGCTAGAGCTAAAAGAGAAACTGGTTTCCAAATATTTCACTGAGTTCAATAAGGTGGTTGGGAAGTATTGGATTACATAGCACAATCTGCTGAATTTATACTCCCACAAAAAAGTTAGCAGCAAGAACACAATTGGAAGTGGAAACTCTTCTAGAAGTGAAATTATCAGGGCAGTCCTTCTGGTGGAAGTAGTAGTAAAAAGCCATACCAGCTTGACAGCCATAGTAATCAAAGACCCCCTAGGAACAGAACCTGCAGATATTGTAGAAATCCTTACCATCTTGGTTAGACATGTGGGCAAGCAAAGTAGGCCTTAGTACTCATAAGGCAAGTGCCAGAGTCAGAGAGATAGATAGTTGTTACAACTGCCATAAACTGGGACATTTTGCAAAAGATTGATGATAGCGACAAGAGCCCAAAGACACTAGGTAGCAAGTTCAAGGCAGGTTTTTGCTCTGATACATGAAGAAGCCCGAAAATTACCAGAGTTAATATGAGGTACGATTTCTCTTAATGATAATATGGTACAATCATTATTTGGTTCAGGAGCCATTCATTCATTATATACAATTGCGTAAGACAACTAGGCTTGAGTGTGTATCAATTACTATATGATTTGACAGTCTCTATGCCTATAGGTAACCAGTTTGTCACAACCGAGGCTTGCTTAAATTGCATTGTAAATGTAGAGGGACATGAGTCCATAGTAGATCTGATTGTTCATCGCTGAATAAACTAGAGGTAATTCTTAGAATCAATTGGATGACTGCAAACAATGTATTACTCGACTGTGGAAGCAAAAGGGTCATTCACCCTAATCTACCATGGAAAACTAATGCAGAAATCAACATAAATTTTCTCTCTGTAGCTGAGGCTGAGAGATGCTTACAACATAAAGGTTGTTAGGGTTAAATCATGTTTTTCTCCATGCAATTAGAGGTTAGAATAACATTAGAGAGTATCCTTATAATAAATGAATTTCCTGACGTATTTTCAGAGGATATCAGCGGATTACCCCCAAACAGGGAAGTGGAGTTCACAATTGAGACTAGGTCTAAAGTAGGACTGATATCTAAATTCCCACACAGAATGGCGCCAAGTGAGATGGCAGAGTTGAAGAAGCAGATTGAGGAGCTGATAGAAAAATAGTTTATCAGACCCAGCATCTCACAGTGGGGAGCTCTAGTACTCTTTGTTAAAAAGAAAGATGGAAGCCTAAAACTCTTTATTGATTACAGGGAGTTAAATAAGGTAACTGTCAAAAACAAGTATCCACTTCCCCTAATTGATGATTTGGTCGATCAATTATCGGGTGCCTGTGTGTTCTTAAAGATTGATTTGAGATATGGGTATGATCAACTTAGAGTGAAGGCATATGATGTGTTGAAAACTGCTTTTAGAACAAGATATAACCATTATGAGTTTTTTGTACTGTCATTTAGGTTGACAAATACACTTGTAGTATTCATAGACTACATGAATCAAATTTTTGGTCCATACTTGGACCAATTAGTGGTAGTCGTTATCGATGATATTTTGGTGTACTCTTAGAACAGAGCGGAGCATGAACACTATCTGAGGACTATATTGAACATATTCAGAGACAAGTAACTTTATGCCAAGCTGAGTAAATGTGAGTTTTGGCTTTCTGAAGTTAAATTTCTGAGCCATGAAGTCTCACAGCATGGGGTCTTGGTGGATCCAACAAGGTGGAGGTAGTACTAAACTGGAAGAGGCTAGAAACTATTTTTTAGATACATAATTTTCTAGGTTTTTTCGGGTATTATAGGCGATTTATATAGAATTTCTCCATAATAGCTTTACTATTGACAAAGTTAACACAGAAAACTCAACATTTTGTGTGGGACAGTAGTTGTGAGAGGAGATTCACAGAGCTAAAATATAAATTAACCACAATACCAATATTGACAATTCTAGATCCGTAGTTAACCTTCGTAGTTTACACAGATGCCAGTGGGCATGGATTGGGATGTGTTTTGATGCAGCAAGGCTGGGTAGTAACATATGCATCCCATCAGCTAAAGCCTCATAAATAGAGATAGTGCACACATGATCTTAAGTTAGCAACAATTGTATTCGCACTGAATATCTAGAGACACTATCTCCATAGGGCAACTGTAGAGCTGTACTGCGACCACAAAAGTTTGAAACATCTGTACGATCAAAAAGAGCTTAATATGAGATAGCGTAGGTGGATGGAATTGCTCAAAGATTAAAATCTGGAGATTGAGTATCATCCAGGCAAAACTAATGTAGTGGCAGATGTATTGAGACATAAAACAGTGTAGGTGGCAGCCCTCATGATTCACGAGTAAACATTAATTAAGAACTTTAGAGATCTCAACTTGTCGAATCAGATCACGATCAATAGTAGTAATATCAGTCAGGCAGAGAATAACCTGAGAGCATATATAGAAGAAGCTCAAATGTAGGATAGACGTGCCCAGTCTATCAGAGATATTATTATAAGGGGAGAGACTCAGAACATGACTAGGTGCCAAGTGGGCTACTCAGATACAAGAAGCGGATATACGTTTCACCACAAATAGAGTTGAAGCAGCAAATCTTGGAAGAAGCATATAAGAGTAAGTATACTCTGCACCCAGGAGCGACTAAGGCATACCAGAATCTGAAGTCCACATATTGGTGGCCAGGCATGAAGAGAGATGTGACAAGGCTTGTTGTTTGTTGTCTTACTTGTCAGAAAGTAAAAGTTGAGCATCAACGACAATCAGGGCTTCTGCAAAACCCTACAATTCCTGAGTGGAAATGGGATAGCGTCACTTGGATTTTATTATAGATTTACCTAAGGTCCACAATTATGATGCAATTTAGGTAATAGTGGATCAATTCATGAAGACAGACCATTTTCTCCCAATCAGTATTCACTACTCTCCCATAAACTCGCATAAATCTACATCAAGGAGATTGTATGTCTACATGGTATGCCAAAGAACACCATATCTAACAGAGATCTATGATTCATTTCCAAGTTTTGGAGGGCAGGGCATAAGGCTTTGGGTACCAAGATTCGATTCAGTATGGCCTATCATCCTCAGATGGATGAGAAACTGAAAGAACAATCCAGACACTAGAGGATTTGCTCAGGGCGTGCGTGATAGATTTTAAAGGCAATTGGGATCAATTCTTTCCCTTGGTAGAATTCACATACAATAACAGTTATTATTGAAGCATTCAAATGGCTCCCTATGAAGTGTTGTATAGAAAGAAGTGTTAGTCGCCCTTATACTGGACAGAGCTATTTACGAGGCAAATGTATGGGCCGGATATAGTCGATCAAACCATGCAGCAGATAAAGTAGATCAACAGAGATTTTTGGCTATTCAGAGCAGGCAGAAGAGCTATATTGACAAGAGATGAAAACCTTTGGAGTTTGAAGTTGGGGAACACGTATTCATAAAGGTTTCGCCTATTCTGGCATTGGCAAGGCATTGAAGGTGAAAAAGTTAAGCCCTAGGTACATTAGTCCTTTTGAAATCTTGTCTAAGATTGGGCCAGTAGCATACCAAATAGCTTTACCTCCAAGCTTGAGCAGGCTACATGATGTCTTCCATATCTCACAGTTAAAGAAATATCAACTTAACCCATAACATGTGATCAAATATCAACAACTAGACATGCGGGATGATCTTACATATGAGGCCACACCTAGCCAAATCATTGATCGACAGGAGAAACAACTGAGGCACAGGAGTATCCCATTCATAAAAGTTGTATGGAAGGGGTTATCTCCTAGAGAAGCTACCTAGAAAGCTGAAGGAGACATGTAGAAGTATTACCCAAAATTCACAAGCCAATACATGTAGCGAATTTCAGGGACAAAATTTATTTAAGAGTGGAGAGCTGTAACATCCCATTTTTAGTCACCAATATTCCTTGTATGTAATGGATACATTTAATGGAATAAAATGGTCAATAGTGGTGTACATGAATTTTTGTAAAAATGTAATGGCAAAATGGTAATTTGCCACCAATGCAAGAAGCAATTTATTTTTCCCTTTTCTCTCTATAATTTTGGTTAAATAGTGAAATAAAGGGGAATCTATATTTACTTTTTTTAATATTAATTCAAGAAGAGGAAAAACAAGAGCCATGTAAATTGAGTTGGAAAAAAGTCAAAAAGTAAACTAGTACTAAATTAATTAATTGAGGAAAGAGAATTATGGACATGTAAGAAGCAATTATCATTCCATTTTTCTCTCAAGAATTTCATCCAAATGGGAGAAAATAGGAGGAAAAATATTACTTGGATATTAAATATGCCATGTTCATCATCATTGGCCAAGTAAAAAGTTGAAGAGGCTAAAGGGTAAATCACATGGTAATTTGGCCAATAAATTATATTATTTCATAATGGGATACTTTAAAACACCATCATCATCTTCCTAGCTCTCATTTTCATCCAAAGCAAAGAAAATAGAGTGAAAAAGAGCTTAGAAGAACAAGAAGAGGAAGGATAGTGCAAGAGGAAAAAATTTAAGGAAAGTTGGTGAAATCCTTGTGTTTAAGCCCTCTAAATTCACTTAGAACCTCTTCTAATCTCTTCTTCACCTTGGAAATCATGTTTAGCAAGAAAAATATCAAGGGAAGAAAGAGTGAACAGTGACATCCTAGAGAGAGAAAGAGATCAATCAAGAGGTAATCTCCGAAACTTTGATCCTCTTGTGTTATATGATGTTGTTGGGGTTGTTGTTGTTGAATTTGGCTTGGTTTGGCTTGGTTTTGTGATTTTGGGATGATGAAACCTAAGATGTTATGTTGCCAAAATTTCCTCAAATCATGCTCATTTAGTGTTTAAGTAGTTAATTATATGATTAAAAGCCGAAGTGATTAAAGAAGAGAAATCAAGAAAACATACTTTCTCTCCTAAAACCCTAACTTTTAGCCAGAAGAAGAACAAGAGGGAGGAGCTAGACTTTTGTAATTCTAATGGTTCCATTGTATTTAGAAGGGGAAACTGTGTAGGAGTATAGGCGTTTATGATTTTTTGATGTTGGAATGCAAATCTGGAAATTATTGAAATTGAAAGGAAATGCTGTTTGATTTGCCCCTAGTATGGCAGTGTCATTGAACAATCAATTTTGTTAGTCAAACCAAGTCAAAATATTATAAAACTTTATAGGATTAAAGTAGAGATTTAGAACTTTAATTTGATATATAATATGCTAAATTTGGGTTTGTGCATTGGGAGATGTTAATTATTAAAATTTGAGGTTGAAACTGGAATTAGTTCTAGAACAGTGTGGGAATTCATTGAATTATGTATTTTTGTGATGTTAGATAGCAGTGGTTAATATTTTTCCTGTGTAGAGAACTTAAAGAACTTTTCATAGAACTTGGAACTACTATATTTGGAGCTTTGTAGATTAAGTTATGATTTTTGGAAGTTAAGCCAAGGAATAGAGGATTTCTTGGCCGCGGCCCAAATGTTTCTGACCTCTCTTAGCCGCAGCCAAGGGATTTCTTGGCCACAACTAAGACCCCCTATTTTAGCACTTTACATTTTTTAAACGATGTTGTTTAGTCTAGATTTTCCTAACCCCATAGGCATTTGTTTAGGCTTCCAATGGCTACCTAAGTAGCTCAAAATGTGTTTAGAACAATACATGAATGAGTAATAACTCAATTCTTGTACATTTAGAATTTTAGGACAAATCAATAGCCTAAGCCAAAACCAAAGTTTAGAACGGATATTGGAACTGGAAAAGGACTATAGTAGCAACTTTTTCTTACATATACTATGTGATTATTATATGTTTAAGTATGTCATTTTCTGTAACATGAGCATAGTGTCTTAGACACACATATTAGCCTAGTTGTGGTTTGGGACCCAACGGAGGTGCAAAGTTCAGCCAAGTTTACAAACAGTCGTTTGGCCTTAGACAGTGTACACACAGTATTCTATCATACACAACATTTTATCATCTTACATGACATGGTGTATTGTATATTTATTTTCTCATTTTATATGTCTGAAAA
This sequence comes from Inga oerstediana, assembly GCA_963210345.1. Classification (NCBI taxonomy): domain Eukaryota; kingdom Viridiplantae; phylum Streptophyta; class Magnoliopsida; order Fabales; family Fabaceae; genus Inga; species Inga oerstediana. The sequence goes on from OY723401.1 coordinate 71,968,288, forward strand.
GTATGTTGCTACAGAGATTCGCTCGAATCTCATCCTTTTTCAAACTCAAAAGCCTTACAGCCGAGGCTAGTAGCTCGAAGGGCAAGGCATGGGTTACCATTGCATAGAGTCCCAGTATATACTGGAGCTGCTTAGTTATCTACGTCTATACTTTTGTTTCTTTTGAATACTCTGTACATTTGTATATGTATATATTTCAAACCCTATGGGGAATTTCCTGTATTGTAAATAAGTACTTAATGTCAAAATGTTTCTGCTATTTCTGTATGACTTATGGAACTATGCACTTAGTACTTTACGAATATCGAAATGTTAAGGGGTTTGACAGTAAACAACAAAATGCTTTTGGAAAAGCATAGGAAAGACTTATCAAGAGAACTTTGAGTAGCACAATAAAGAAATTGACGTTCAATATAAACCACCATGATGAAGCTGCTTTTACTCATCTATCTCTAAGTGGCAGAATTGTATCAATTCTCAGCAAAAATTCTTGAAAGCTTTTATTCTTAGCAAAAATAAATTGAAGTTCTAACCTATATAATTCACTCAATTCAAACACAATTGCAGAACTCTCATTCTAGCATAAATGACCAAGAACAGGCACTACTATGTCACATTCATTGCAGAAATGAGTCATTAAACACAAGTACAAAACTCTCATTCCAGTAGGGGGAAAGAAGTTAAACATTTGGTTACACCATAGAAATAGAGAAACTAGAAAAGAATCCAGGGAACTAACCTGAATTATCATGCTATTTGAAAACATGGGAATCTGAATCAAAAAAAGGATTTTTGTTACCAATTTGCTAGAAAAACACCTAGTTGAGCTAGAAAAAGCTCTTCCATTTCAATAGAAATCAAGAAGTAGCAAGAAATTACTTCGCTAAAGGCAGAAATTTTAAAGAATCCTAACCCAAAACCAATCCAACAAGCACAGAGCATAATTTTCATATTATTCACTCCAGTTATGGGCACAAATTTCTCACATTTATGTGAATTACGGTGAAAGTTGCAGAGCTTTAAAGAACACTAAACCTAGAACCTAAAACAAGCCACGAATGCCGAAAATGACAATCATGAACATGGAAAGGAGGAGAATCATGATTTCAATGATAATAGAGAGGGAAATAACAGTGGGAATGAAGGAAATGAGTGGTCAGATCTGTTCAACAAGCGAGTAATGGTATGAAGTTTGAAGTCACACAAAAATAGGATCCAAAAAGGGGTTTTAAAGACATATATTTGATGTTTTTAATGAAAAACCATCATATATATAAGTTTCATGGTGTTTTGATAAAAAAGCGTCATATATTGATAGCATATATATAACAATTTTTTAGATACTACCACCATGTAAATGATGTGTTTTTGTTTAAAAGAACAAACTTATATATCACGATGTTCATAGAAAACCATCAAATATTGTCTCATATACTTAACCGTGGTTTTAAATAACTGTCATATATATATATATATATCCTAGAATTCTACCTCTTTATATTTAACGGTTTTTTCAAAACCGTTAAGTATGGTGCGTCATATATAGCAATATCTGCAGTAGTGGTGTATTTTCTTAATAATAGATAATCAGGGGTAACACGCTCTTAATCTAATTAAATAAGCAAGCAATCTCTAAACTTTAGGCTGCGAGAAGATAATAAGCAAACATGTGACTATGTAATTCATTAGTAAATTTATGATTTACATTAGCAAACTACTACTTTGTATTGGCAAACTTTTGGTTTGCATTAGTAAACTTCTAATATATATTTTCTACCAGAAACTAAATTTATGATATCAAGACATTCATGATTATTTTTAGTTGTTGTTTCTATATGATATCCTTTTTTGCGGATATCCTTGAAACTCAATAAGTTTCTTTTAGACTTGATGCAATAAAATGCATTATCAATGCACAATTTTTTTCATTTAAGTAACAAAATATTAGCTCTTTCATAGCCTTTAATCAAATTTATACTACTAGATATAGTCTAAACATTGGCCTCTCAGGTTATCAAGAAAGAAAAATGTTTATCATTTCTAAGTATGGTATGAGATTTTGCATTATCAATAAGACATAAATCTTCAGAACTTATGTTAATAAGACTCATTCTTGGTTAAAAGAAACATGGAAACAAAGAAAAGCATAATTAAAGATGAAATACATATGATACTAGCAACTTTAAACACACTAAATCATAGCAGTTCAAATAGATAAAGATAGTTTATGCTAAGAACTCAGCAACATCTAAATGCGTAATATCCATGCCATTATACTCAAGAATGCTAGCCTGATCATCACAATTTATTTTAAACTTTCTCCACCCTGAGTGGGTATTTGAACCACTACGATTACAACCATGGCTATGGCCACACCCACGCCCATAGTTGTAGCCACATCTATACCCATGTCTACAACTACAATTAGATTTATTCATTACTATATTTACCCTATGAATAGAGTCAAGCCTGTTGGACGAGTTTTGTAACACCCCCAAATTTTATATTCACTAAATATAATGTAATTATTTGAGAAATTTAATTAAATGGTGAATATTCATGAATTTGGAATTTATGAACTTTATCAATGTTCATTTTCATGAGAAATTAGGCACAAAATAGAAATAATTATAGAATTAATTTGGGTAATTTAAAAAGCCCAATATTAAGGACCAAATATAGAGAAAATATTTGGTCCAAAAATAAATAAAAATTGGCCAAATAAAAAGAAGAAAAAGAATTAAATTGGAAATGTTATGGCAAAATCGTAACTTTTGCCAAAATACCACAAAATTAATTATTTTTCCAATTAATTGAAGTTAATTTCAATTAATTAAGGAAAATAAAGGGGAAAAATATATTTGTAATATTTTGGTCAATTAAATATGAATTTATGGAAAATTTGAGCAAAAAGTGCAATTTTAACCAAAATTGAGACTTTACGTATATACGTAACTAGAACAAGTTATGAAGCCAATTGAAATCAAATGGAGAGCCCTTAGGTGTCTCCTACATGTAGTATAAGGAGGAAAATATTATATATATATATATATGTTGGTGGAGTTTATGACACAATTGAATAAGGATAGGAATTGTTGCATGAAAATCCAAATTTTGGAATTTTTGGAAATTCCATAAATCATTAAAAAATCATATAATATGATAAAAACACATTTCCATCATCTTCCTCTAGCTCATTTTGTGCCTTAATAGATCTGAACTAGAGAGAGAAATTTTAGAGAGAGAAAAGGAGAAGGAAAAATTTGCAAAGGCAAGTGATTTCTTCGGTAAATCAGTTCCTAACGCATATAACTTTGTTCCTAAGCTACTCTTCTATGTAATTTAAGGTTTGGAAGCTCAATTTCTTAAGTTGAAGAGGGCTAGGGTTTAGGCACTTTGAGAAAAGTTGAAAGGAAGAGAAAGGCAACCTCCAAACCTTCGTATATTGCTTATTCTGGCTATTGAAGGCAATTTAATCGTTGAAATTTCGCCGGATTGCCGTTAGTGTTAAATTTTGGAAATGGGTAGGCCTAATGGTTATGCTGCCCAATTTTGGTTCAAATGGTAGTTGTAACATTATTAAATAGTTAATAAAGTGGTTAAGAGTAGAAAGAAACATGTGTACGGAGCCGAAACCGAAAAACCCAAATTTCCCCTAGAGTATCTAAGGATTTCGGCCAAGGCTGTTAGATGCCCTTAGAGTTGGATTTTCAATGATTTGATAATCCATTAAATTCAATTGGGAAACTTAGGTGGGGTTATAGTTGGTCACTTTTTCGGAAAAGCCCGAAAAAGCATAATTACAAAAACGCCCCTAAACCCTGAAATAGGGGGCTGCCAAGAGAAATTTTGTAACTTTCCATTGAATTTGATAATTCCAACTCTGGAAATGAATTCCTTAGGTAAAAATATGTTAGAATAGCCTAATTCAAAATTTCAGAACAAGTACAATCGAGCCGGATAAGGTGGGGCCGGGGTCTCAGGGGTATTTTGGTGAATTTTTAGCATAGGTTAATATAACCACAATAAACACTATATAAGTTTCTAAAATAATACATGGACATGTTTTAACCTATTTCTTGTACATTTGATGTTTTAGGACTGAAATAGACGCTTGTAGTTGGCACATTTTACGAAGTAGACATTTTGAGACTAGGAAAAGTTTCAAGTAAGAACTACTATATATCATATACTATATGACTATTTGTATGATACATGTTACTATATTTGTGATTTGAACATGTAACACTCCAAAATTTATATTCACCGAACATATTGTAATTATTTGAGACATTCAATAAAATGGTGAATATTCATGAATTTGGAATTTATGAATTTATAACTGTTCAATTTCATGGAAAATTAGGCAAAAATAAATATGGAATTAATTTGGGTAATTTAAAAAGCCCAATATTAAGGTCTAAAAATAGAGAAATATAGGAGAAAATATTTGTTCCAAAATGGGTAGAAATTGGCCAAAGAAAAATAAGAAAAGAAATTAGATTAAAAAGGTAATGGCAAAATCGTAATTTTGCCAATTTAGCACAACATAAATTATTTTTCAATTAATTAAAGTTAATTTCAATTAAGTAAGGAAAATAAAGGGGAAAAGTATATTTGGAATATTTTAGTCAATTTTGATATGAATTTAAGGAAAATTTGAGCAAAAAGTTCAATTTTTACCAAAATTGAGACTTTACATGTATACGTAACTTGGACAAGTTGTGAAGCCAATTGAGACCATAGGGAGGGACCCCTAGGTGTCTCTTACATTTGGCATGAAGAAGGAAATATTATTTTGGCTTAGTGAGCAAGATTACATGTACATGGGATTTATGTACATAAAGTAATTTTTGGAAAATTCCATACTTGATTAAATATTACATTATATCATATAAAACACTGAACCTCTTCATGTTCAGCTCAAAACCGACATCCATTGCAGCTGGAAGAGAGAGGAAGTGCAACAAGTTCTTAGAGAGAGAAAGGAGAAGAGATCTTGTACGGAAAGCCAATTTCTCCGATGATTTAGCTCCTAAGGCGTATAACTCTGACCTTAAGCTACTCCTCTTCATTCTTTAAGGTTTAGAGGATAAAAAATCTATTGTTTAAGGACCAAGGGTTTCAGCCATATTAAGGAAAAGCTAGTAGGAGCTTGAGGTAACTTCCAAACCTTCGTATATTGTCTATTCTGGCTGTTGTGGACAGTTTAATAGGTGAAATTTCGTCAATTGTCTTTGTTTTGAAAATTTGGAATTTGTGTTGCCTAAGGATTATGCTACCCAATTTTAGTTCATATGGTAGTTATAACTAAATTAGATGGTTAATAAAATGGTTAGGAGTAGAAAAGAACGCGTTTACGAAGCCGAAATCGCAAAGCCCCAATTTTCCTTGGAGAACACATAAATTTTGGCCAAGGGTGTAAATGGGTCTTAGAGTTAGATTTTTAATGATTTGATTATTCCATTAGGTTCATGAGGGAAAATTAGATGGGGTTATAGTTGGGCACATTTTCATAAAATGTCAGGAAAGTATAATTACGAAAACACCCCTGAAATTCTTAAAGCGGGGCTGCCAAGGGCAATTTTGTAATTTGACATTGAATTTAGTAATTTTGAATCCAGAAATTTATTCCTTGGGTGGAAATATGTCAGAATAGCCCTAGTTAAAATTTTGGGAAATGTGCAGCCAGGTCAGGTACAGCAGGGTCGGATCCCAAGGGCATTTGGGTAAATTTTCACCATAGGCTAATATAACCACAAGAAATTATATGGAAGTGTCTAAAATGATACATGGATAGGTTATAACCAATTTCTTGTACATTTAATGTTTTAGGACCGAGTTGGATGCCTATAGTCGACACGTTTTATGAGGTGGACCCTTTAAGACAAGAAAGAGGTTAAAGAAGGGACTATTATCTCTCATATACTATGTGACTATTTGTATGATATGTGTTACTATATTTTTATGATTTGAACATGTGCTGGAGGCACATTACCTAGTTGTGGTCTAGGACCTAGCTGAGGTGCACTCGTCTTATCTAGCTTTAGTCAAGGATCAGCTGAGGTACATATAGGGGTTTCAACAGGTTAGTTGGCCCTAAATTTTGTGTACACACACGGATTATATGAATTTTCATTTTATTTGATACGGTGCATTGTATATTTAATTTTTGCATTTTATATGTTGATCATTTGTGTCTACTAAGATTCTTTGGAATCTCACCCCTTTTTCTAAACCAAATGTCTGAGCGGGTGCCAGTGGCTCAAAAGCCAAAGACGTAGAGAAGGGAAACTGACGGGCACGTTTCCTAAGACAAATACAGTGGTTGTATATAGTCTGTATTTGGAATAGTTTTGGCATATTCTGTACATATTTGTAATTATTATTGATTTCTGCTCTGTTAATAACTGTCTGTAAACAAATCCTTATTATTAGTATAACTGTACTTTTCTGTTTGCCTGCGGAACTTGTTCATTAGTGCCCTGTGCATATCAAAATGAAAATGGGTATTGATAGAACACGTGCTAAAGGCACATTGCTTAGCTGTGGTATAGGACTTAGCTATGGTACACTGGTTTTACCTAGCTGCAATCAAGGACTTAGCTCAGGTACACGTAAGGGTTTTAACAAGTTAGTTGGCCCTGAATTTTGTGTACACACATGAATTACATGAATTTTCATTGTACTTGATACGGTGGATTGCATGTTTAATTTTCGTATTTTATATGTTGATCGTATGTTTCTACTGTGATTCCTTGGAATCTCACCTGTTTTTCTAAACCAAATGTCTTAGCGGGTGCCAGTGGCTCGAAAGCCAAGGATGCAGAGAAGGGAAACTGACTAGAACGTTTCCTAAGATGAATACATTGGTTGTATATAGTCTGTATTTGGAATAGTTTTGGGACATTCTGTACATATTTGTAATTATTATCGATTTCTGCTTTGTTAATGACTGTCTGTAAACAAATTCTTATTATCACTATAACTATAGTTTTCTATTTGCCTGTGAAACTTTTTCATTATTGCCTTGCACATATCGAAATGAAAATGGGTGTTGATAGAACACGTGCTAAAGGCACATTGCTTAGCTGTGGTATGGGACTTAGCTATGGTACACTGGTTTTACCTAGCTGTAGTCAAGGATTCGGCTGAGGTATAAGTAGGGGTTTCAACGAGTTAGCTGGACTTGAATTTTGTGTACACACATGAATGACATGAATTTTCATTTTACTTGATACGGTGTATTGCATACTTAATTTTCGCATTTTATATGTTGATCGTATGTTTCTGTTAAGATTCCTTGGAATCTCGCCCCTTTTTCTAATAAAAATTGTCTCAACGGGTGCCAGTGGCTCAAAAGGCAAGGTTGTAGACACAGGAAACTAATGAGCACATTTCCCGATATGTAGACAGTGGTTATATAGTCTGTATTTAGTATATTTTTGGGATATTCTATACATAAATGTAAATATTATCGAATGTTGCACTGTTGTTTCTGGTATGTAAACAAATACTTTTATCAGTATCTTTGTACTCTTCTATATGTTTATGGAACATGGTCTCTATTACTCTGTATATATCGAAATGAAAACGGGTGTTGACATTTTTAGTATCAGAACCCAAAGCGGTTCTGGCAGAGGTAATAAGCGGTTTAGGCATTATCAAAATTGTATACTGATATTGGTTTTGTTTACGTGATGGCAGGATCATGAGCAGTAATATAAGTGAGGTATGTGTGGGTGAACCATCAATAAACCAAAGTCTGCTAGGGTAGAGGATATCGGACGAGCATCCATATATAGAGTATTATGGGTTCAATGGCGTACGTATGGTGCAGACAGGATGGAAGAGTATGCTGAAGTTACCAGTGTACAATTTAGAGCCCAGGTCGCCATCCCCAGGGCAGTCTCGAGTAGAAGAGATCGGAGAGTACTCTGAGGAGGACTTCAAGGAAGATCTAGAGGAGGATCCAGAGTGGGATCTAGATGATGATCCAGAGGAGTTCTCAAAGGATGAGCTGAGCGATCGTGAGTCTCAACCAGAGCAAGTGTAGGTGCCATATGATCTATATCCGCACTTAGAACTGGGATATTACATCAGGGGTAGATACCAGAGAGCACTGCAGGAGCATGATATACCCAGAGGTCGACATCTGGTACTTTTTAGGGGTGTAAAGTCCTTGTATCAGATGCAGGTACCGTTGGATGCCGAGTTTCCGAACGAGTTTTGGATTTTTACCATAATGCATTTCTTTCCAGATATGGCATATTGGAATTGGCAGAAGAACCTTATTGTTAAACAGGACCTGAGAGCGCACTTTTGGACATTTTGGAGGCACATCATTGACCCAGTATGGAAGTTTATATACACCAGGTGACGTGGAACACCTAGGTGGTATACTTTGGTGACCGGCCATACTACGAGACAAGGGTAGTCAGGTGGAGCCAACGGATAAAGAAATATTTACCCATAATGGGTATTTTAGAGGGGTACAGACAAAGTTACTCGTGTTCAACCTAGGGAAATCCTAGGATGAGTGACCCTTGGAAAGTGTTTAAGAAAAATGTAATGTAAAAGGATTAATATGTCATGTACAGTAGTTTATAGGTTATCTGTGTTTTTGTTTCTCTGTAACTACTGTAAATAGTTGTTGTATGCTATGTATGACATGTCTGTATACCCTAACTTTTATAAAATGATGAAAATACCCTTGCTCTTATATAAACTATAATTTTTCTCTATTTTCATATAGTTTGAAATATAGAGATTATGCGAGGGAGGCCACGAGGTAGAGGCCGATGAAGGAGTTGGCATGACATTGATAAGGAAGGATATGGTAATCATGAGACAATACCGCTTCCTGGACCAGATCCATTTCAGTAGCGAATACTAGATATGCTAGCACAATACAAAATGCAATGAATGAGATAAGAGGTGAACTTTAAAGGGTACAACAACGGCAAGATCACCTGGACAAGTACATGAGGGGTTATGGTAAAGACATACCACAAAAGGAACTTAAACCAGAGGATATCGTACCAGATCATAAGGAAGAAGTCCAAAATTGGTTGAGAAGATTTTGTAAACAAAAACCACCTCTCTTCTGGGGAAAGTTTGACCCACAACTGGTTGAGAATTGGCTGACACGTCTAGATAAGATTTCCAACATATTACGATACCCATACGAGATGAAAGCTCTACTAGCCATCTATAAGTTAGAAAGTGACGCAGACTGATTATGGAAGAACATGGAGCTTACCTTAAAGTGAAGGAATATTCCTGTCATCTAGGAATTATTCCAAGAGAATTCAATGAGAAATATTTTCCCCCATCTATTAGAAGAGAAAAAGAGAAATAGTTTATGAGCATCAGACAACAAGAATGGGATAGCTTTAATAAATATCTAGCCTGGTACATCCAACTGTTATGGTATTCAGCATACCTAAAATGTTACGATAATGAAGAGTGGAGTTCTAATATGATGATTAAGGGGTTGAGACTGGAATTTAAAGAAAAACTACTTACATAGCATTTCTCTGAGTTCAGTAAAGCGGTGGAAGAATGCAGATACATTGAGAAACGTATGTCAAGTCTGGCGACCCAAACTAGTAACAAGGGTGCTTTTGGGAGTGGAAGTTTATCACAGAAGCGAAAAGAACAGGGTCAACCTTCCAAGAGCAATAATAAGAGGTCGAATCAATCTGGAGGCCATGGGGCCAGGGTTTCCTGAGAAGCAGAACATATTGGGATTGCCGTAAACCATTTCATCCTGGCAAGACTTGTAGTGGTGCTTCACTGAAGACTGATCCCAATAAACCTTCACTTGCTTTAATTGCAGTAAGCCGAGACACTTTTCTAAAGATTGCTCATAAAAGCAGAAACCAAAAGAGACTAGACCTGGGGTTCCAGGCAGGGTCTACAAATTGACACAGGAAGAAGCCCGCAAGTCTCTTAAGTTGATTCAGGGTATGATTTCTCTTAATGGCAGTCTAGTACATGTCATGTATAATTCAGGTGCTAGTTAGTCATTCATTGCATATGACTGCGTGAGATGGTTGAACTTACATGTGCATAAATCCCCATATGATCTGGTTGTGTCTATGCCCATGGGCATTTAAATTGTTACAGCCGATGTTTGTCATAATTGTGTAGTAAATGCCAAGTGGCATGAATCGACATTAGATTTGATTTGTTTTCCACTACAAGGGTTAAAGGTAATTTTGGAAATTGACTAGTTGACAGCAAACGGTGTGTTACTGGACTGTAAATAGAAGAGAGTTATATATCTAAATCCATAACCGCGAGCTGACACAAAATTACTCTCAACCTTCTTTCTGCAGCCAAGGTTGAGAGATGTTTGCAAAAAGGCGGTTAGGGGTACATGGTGTTGTTTTCAATGTAGTCAGAGGCTGGGGTATCCTTGGAAAGTATCCCTGTAGCGAATGAGTTGCCTAATGTGTTTCTAGAGGATGTTTGTAGATTACCTCTATATAGGGAAGTGGAGTTCTCAATTGATTTGAGGCCTGGAGCAGGTCCAATATCTAAAACCCCATACCGTATGGCTCTAAGTGAAATGACAGAATTAAAGAAGAAAATTAAGGAGTTACTCGAAAAAGGGGTTTATATGACATAGTGTTTCACCTTGGGGTGTTCTAGTATTTTTTGTCAAAAAGAAAGACGGGAGCTTGCGTCTCTGTATTGATTATTAAGAGTTGAATAAGGTGACCATCAAGAACAAGTATCCACTCCCTAGAATTGATGATCTACTCTATCAATTATCTAGTTCCTATTTATTCTCGAAGATTGACTTATGATTGGGATATCACTAGTTGAAGGTAAAAGAAAAAGATGTATCGAAGACTGCTTTCAGGACTAGATATGGTCATTACGAGTTCCTTGTAATGCTATTCGGGCTGGCCAATACAATTGTCGTGTTCATGGACTATTTGAGTTGAATCTTTTGTTCATACTTATACCAGTTCGTAGTAGTCTTTATCGATGATATACTAGTGTATTCGAAAAGTAAAGTCGAGCACGAGTAGCATTTGAGAACTATGTTGAACATATTACGGGATAAGAGACTCTATGCCAAGTTGAGTAAGTGTGAATTTTGGCTTTCAGAAGTGAAGTTTTTGGGCCACATTGTGTCACAGTAGGGAGTTTCTATCGATCCTAGTAAGGTGGAAGCAGTACTAAGCTGGAAGAAGCCAGAGATTGTATTTGAAGTACATAGTTTCTTGGGTCTAGCTGGCTATTATTGAAGATTTATACAAAATTTCTCTAGAATTGCTTTGCCTTTGATGAAATTGACGCGAAAAGCTCAACATTTTGTGTGGGACGAGAATTATGAATAGAGCTTCCTAGAGTTGAAGCAGAGGTTGACTACAACACCAGTGCTGATGATCCCAAATCCACAGTTTACGTACGTTGTTTATATAAATGCCAGTGGGCATGGATTGGGATGTGTGTTGATGTAGCATTGCCAAGTGGTGGCATACGCATATTGTCAGCTGAAACCTCATGAATTGAACTATCCCGCTCACAATCATGAGTTGGCGGCAATTATATTTGCTTTGAAAATCTGGAGACATTGTCTCTATGGTGAGACTGTAGAGTTGTACTACGACCACAAGAGCTTGAAGTACTTGTATAATCAGAAAGAGCTTAATATGAAATAGGGTAGGTGGATGGAATTGCTAAAAGACTATAATTTGGAAATCAAATACCATCCCAAAAAAGGCTAATGTCGTTGCAGATGCATTAAGCCAAAAATCAGTATAAATGGCAGCCATGGTGATCTATGAGCACAAACTGATCGAGGATTTCAGGAATTTAAATCTGTCTAGTCAAATTCTGTTAAATAGTGGTGTTAGCCAAATATACAATGATCTAAGGGCAGCAATTGAGGAAGCACAACTACAGGATAGTCAATCACTGTCTATCAGAGGTGTGATTGATAGGGGCAAAAATCAGGAATACGACTTGTCATCCAACGGACTAGTCTGGTACAAGAAACGGATTTATGTACCAACGTAACCAGAACTGAGACGAAAAATCCTAGAGGAGGCATATAAGAGTAAGTATACTCTATATCCAGGGGCTACCAAGATGTATCATGACTTGAAGGCCCAATACTGGTGGCCAGGGATGAAAAGAGAGGTGACTAAATTCGTCGCTCATTATCTAACATGTCAAAAAGTGAAAGTTGAACATCAGCGACCATTGAGGCTTCTATAAAACCTTGAGATTCCTGAGTAGAAATAGGAAATCATTATTATGGATTTCGTGATGGGGTTACCCAAGGTCAGAAACCATGACACTATATGGGTTATAGTTGATAGATTCACAAAAACAGCTCACTTCCTGCTTATTAGTATTCACTTTTCTCCTAACAAACTGATAGAAATCTATATTAAGAAGATTATGAGGTTACATGGTACTCTGAAGAACATCATCTCTGATCGAGATCCACGGTTCACTTCCAAGTTTTGGAAGGTGGTTCATGAAGCTTTGGGTACCAAGCTTCGATTCAACACGACATATCATCCTCAAACAGATGAGTAGACAGAGCGAATGATTCAAACCCTTAAGGATATGCTAAGGGCGTGTGTACTTGATTACAAAAGTAGTTGGGACAAATTCCTTCCATTGGTAGAGTTTGGCTATAACAACAGTTACCATTCAAGCATCCAGATGGTTTCGTATGAGGCACTCTATGGGAGGAAGTGTCAATTGTCCTTATACTGGATAGAGTTGTCTGAGAGGCAATTACTGGGCCAGATATTGTTGATTAAACAACGGAATAGATAAAAGTGATTAAGCAAAGGTTGTTAACTGCTCAAAGCGGACAGAAGAGCTATGCGGACAAGAGGCAAAACCTCTAGAATTTGATGTCGGTGACCACGTGCTTATAAAAGTATTACTGGTATGGGTATCAGTAGAGCATTGAAAGTACAAAAGGTTATGGGTATCGGTAGAGCATTGAAAGTACGAAAGTTGCATCCAAGGTACATTGGTCCATTCGAGATCTTGGAAACGATTGGGATAGTAGCATACTACATTGCTTTGCCACCAAATCTAAGCAAACTACATGATGCTTTTCATGTTTCCCAACTTAAAAAGTATCAACCTGATCCATAACACATAATAGAGTATGAAGACATGGAAATGCGTGATGATTTGACTTATGAAGTCACACTTGACCAGATCATTGATCGACAAGAGAAGCAACTCAAGAACAAGAGTATTCCATTAATCAAAATTGTCTGGAAAGGGTTAATGCCCAGAGAGGGTACATGGGAAACGGAAGAAAGCATAAAGAAACGTTACTCGGAATTTATGGCTGTATAGGTGTAGCAAATTTTGGGGACGAAATTTATTTAAGTGGGGGAGAACTGTAACACCCTAAATTTTATATTCACCAAATATATTTGAGAAATTCAATAAAATGGTGAATATTCATAAATTTGGAATTTATTAACTTTATAAATGTTCATTTTCATGAGAACTTGGGCATAAAAGAGAAATAATTATGGAATTAATTTGGGTAATTTAAAAATCTCAATATTAAGGCCCAAATATGGAGGAAATATTTGGTCCAAAAATAAATGAAAATTGGCCAAATAAAAAGAAGAAAAAGAATTAAATTGGAAATGTTATGGAAAAATTGTAATTTTTCCATAAATAACACAAAATTAATTATTTTTCAATTAATTGAAGAAAATAAAGGGGAAAAATATATTTGGAATATTTTGTTCAATTAAATATGAATTTATGGAAAATTTGAGCAAAAAGTGCAATTTTGACCAAAATTGAGACTTTACGTATATACATAACTGGAACAAGTTGTGAAGACAATTGAGGCCAAAGGGAAGGACCCTTAGGTGTCTCCAACATGTAGTATAAGGAGTGAGATATTAGATATATGTTGGTTGAGTTTATGACACAATTGAAAGAGGATAGGAATTGTTGCATGAAAATCCAAATTTTGGAATTTTTGAAAATTCCATAAATCATTAAAAAATCATATACTATGATAAAAACACATTTCCATCATCTTCCTTCAGCTCATTTTGTGCCTTAATAGATCTGAACTAGAGAGAGAAATTTTAGAGAGAGAAAAGGTTAAGGAAATATTTGCAAAGGTAAGTGATTTCTTCGGTAAATTAATTCCTAACGCGTATAACTCCATTCCTAAGCTACTCTTCTTTGTAATTTAAGGTTTGGAAGCTCAATTTCTTATGTTGAAGAGGGCTAGGGTTCAGGAACTTTGAGAAAAGCCGAAAGGAAGCGAAAGGTAACCATCAAACATTCGTATATTGCTTAATCTGGCTGCTGTAGGCAATTTAATCAGTGAAATTTCACCGGATTGCCGTTGCTTTTAAATTTTGGAAATAGGCAGGCCTAAGGGTTATGCTGCCCAATTTTGGTTCAAATGGTAGTTGTAACCTTATTAAATATTTAATAAAGTGGTTAAGAGTATAAAGAAACACGTCTGCGTAGCTGAAACTGAAAAACCCCAATTTTCCTCCGAGTTCCTAAGGATTTCAGCCAGCGCTATTAGAGGTCCTTAGAGTTCGATTTTTAAAGATTTGATGATCCATTGAATTCAGGAGGAAAAATTAGGCGAGGTTACAGTTGGTCACTTTTTCAGAAAAGCCCAAAAAATATAATTATGAAAATGCCCCTAAACCCTGAAATAGGGGGCTGCCAAGAGAAATTTTGTAATTTGACATTGAATTTGATAATTCTAACTTCAGAAATGGATTCATTGGGCAAAAATATGTCAGAATAGCTCATGTCAAAATTTTAAAGAATGTACAACCGGGCCAAGGTCCCGAGGCCCCAAGGTATTTTGGTGAATTTTCACCATAGGCTAATATAACCACAATAAACACTATGTAAGTGTCTAAAATGATACATGGACATGTTTTAACCTATTTCTTGTACATTTGATGTTTTAGGACTGAATTGGACACCTGTAGTTGGCACGTTTTATGAAGCGGACAATTTGAGACTAGGAAAAGGTTTAGGTAGGGACTTCTATCTCTCATATACTATGTGACTATTTTGTATGATGCGTGTTACTATATTTTATGATTTGAACATATAACACCCCAAAATTTATATTCACCAAACATATTGTAATTATTTGAGAAATTCAATAAAATGGAAAATATTCATGAATTTGGAATTTATGAATTTATAAATGTTCAATTTCATGGAAAATTAGGCAAAAATGGTGAATATTTGACCCAGTACCCCGACCGGTTCAGTGAGCGGTCCAGGTTTTAGAACATTGATTTAAAAAGCCCAATATTAAGGTCCAAAAATGGAGAAAATATTTGGTCTAAAATGGGTGGAAATTGGCCAAAGAAAAATAAGAAAAGAAATTGGATTAAAAAAGTAATGGCAAAATCGTAACTTTGCCAATTTAGCACAACATAAATTATTTTTCAATTAATTAAATTTAATTTCAATTAAGTAAGGAAAAAAAGGGGAAAAGTATATTTGGAATATTTTAGGTTATTTAATATGAATTTATGGAAAATTTGAGCAAAAAGTTCAATTTTTATCAAAATTGAGACTTTACATGTATACGTAACTTGGACAAGTTGTGAAGCCAATTGAGACCATAAGGTAGGACCCCTAGGTGTCTCTTACATGTGGCATGAAGAAGGAAATATTAGTTTGGCTTAATTAGCAAGATTACATGTACATGAGATTTATGTACATAAAGTAATTTTTGGAATTTTTGGAAAATTCCATACTTGATTAAATATTACATTATATGATATAAAACACTCAACCTCTTCATG
Organism: Inga oerstediana; assembly: GCA_963210345.1. Classification (NCBI taxonomy): domain Eukaryota; kingdom Viridiplantae; phylum Streptophyta; class Magnoliopsida; order Fabales; family Fabaceae; genus Inga; species Inga oerstediana. Next base: position 71,984,109 of record OY723401.1, read on the forward strand.
TTCAGCTCAAAACCGATGTCCATTGCAGCTGGAAGAGATAGGAAGTGCAGCAAGTTCTTAGAGAGAGAAAGGAGAAGAGATAATGTACGGTAAGCTGGTTTCTTCGACGATTTGACTCATAATGAGTATAACTCTGACTTTACGCTACTCCTCTTCATTCTTTAAGGTTTGGAGGCTCAAAAATCTGTTGTTCAAGGACCTAGGGTTTTAGCCATATTGAGGAAAAGCTAGTGGGAGTTTGAGGTAACTTCCAAACTTTCATATATTGTCTATTCTAGCTCTGTGGACAATTTAATCGGTGAAATTTTGCCAGATTGTCTTTGATTTGAAAATTTGGAATTTGTGTTGCCTAAGGGTTATGCTTCCCAATTTTAGTTCAAATGGTAGTTATAACTCAATTAGATGGTTAATAAAGTGGTTAGGAGTAGAAAAAACGCGTTTACGGAGCCGAAATAGCAAAACCCCAATTTTCCTTGGAGAACTCATAAATTTTGGCCAAGGCTGTAAATGGGTCTTAGAGTTGGATTTTTAATGATTTGATGATTCCATTAGGTTCAGGAGGGAAAATTAGGTGGGGTTACAGTTGAGCACTTTTTTGGAAAAGGCCAAGAAAGCATAATTACGAAAACGCCCCTGAAACTCTTAAAGTGGGGTTGCCAAGGGCAATTTTGTATTTTGAAATTGAAATTGTTAATTTCAAATCTAGAAATGGATTCCTTGGATTGAAATATATTAAAATAGCCCTAGTTAAAATTTCAAAAAAAGTGTAGACGGGTCCGGTCTGGCAGGTCTGTGCTGGGATTCTAAGGGCATTTGGGTAAATTTTCACCATAGGCTAATATAACCACAATAAACACTATGTAAGTGCCTAAAATGATACATGGATAGGTTATAACCTATTTCTTGTACATTTGACGTTTTAAGACCGAGTTGGATGCTATAGTCGACACGTTTTACGAGGCGGACCCTTTAAGACAGGAAAGAGGTTAAGGTAGGGACTACTATATCTCATATACTATGTGACTATTTGTATGATGTGTGTTAGTGTATTTATTGATTTGAACACGTGCTTGAGGCACATTACCTAGTTGTGGTCTAGGATCTAACTGAGCTACACTAGTCTTACCTAGTTGTAGTCAAGGACTTGGCTGAGATACATATATGGGTTTCAACGGGTTAGTTGGCCTTAAATTTTGTGTACACACACGGATTATATGAATTTTCATTTTACTTGATACGGTGCATTGCATATTTAATTTTTGTATTTTATATGTTGATCGTATGTTTCTACTGCAATTCCTTGGAATCTCACACATTTTTCTAAACCAAATGTCTCAGCGGGTGTCAGTGGCTCAAAAACCAAGGACACAGAGAAGGGAAACTGACAGGCATGTTTTCCAAGACAAATACAGTGATTGTATATAGTCTATATTTGGAATAGTTTTGGGACATTCTGTACATATTTATAATTATTATCGATTTCTGCTCTGTTAATGACTGTCTGTAAACAAATACTTATTATCAGTATAACTGTACTTTTCTGTTTGCTTTTGGAACTTGTTCATTATTTCCCTTCGCATATCAAAATAGAAACGGGTGTTGACAGAACACGTGCTGGAGGTACATTGCCTAGCTGTGGCCTGAGACCTAGCTGTGGTACACTGGTTTTACCTAGATGTATTCAAGGACTCGACTGAGGTACACGTAAGGGTTTCAACGGGTTACTTGGCCCTGAATTTTGTGTACACACATGAATGACATGAATTTTCATTTTACTTGATACGGTGCATTGCATATTTAATTTTTGCATTTTATATGTTGATCGTATGTTTCTATTAGGATTCCTTGAAATCTCACCCCTTTTTCTAAATAAAAATGTCTCAGTGGGTGCCAGCGGCCCGAAAGGCATGGACACAGGCACGGGAAACTGACGAGCATGTTTCCCGAGACGTAGACAGTGCTTATATATTCTGTATTTGTTATATTTTCGGGATATTTTGTACATAAATGTAAAAATTATCGAATGTTGCATTGTTTTTTCCGTTCTATAAAAAAATACTTTTATTAGTATATTTGTACTCTTCTGTATGCCTGTGGAACATAGTCTCTATTACTCTATACATATCGAAATGGAAACAGGTGTTGACATGTTTCATGATTTTTGCAACAAAAGCTTATTATTTTGTTTGGCCACATGGAGGCAAGACATTAATTCAACGTATTTCTTAAAAAATCTTTCACAATATTGCTACTGCAGGAGCAAATTAGATGTATCCATTTATAATGAGCTTTTAGAAGAATAACCATATTCTAGTGGTCATACATTTCTTTTAATTTGTTTCAAAAAACAAGAGGGTCTTTTACGATTAAATATTCAATTTTGAGGCCTTCATGCAAATGGTGATGTAGAAAAATCATGGATTAGACATTCACAGAAAATAGTTTTGAGGCTTCTAGACATACTAAAATAACAATAATAATATAAAACAACTTGTAAAGGAGATATAGGATATAAACACAATAAAAATCTCCAATATTGGCCATAGAACCTAATATTTTTAACAATTGGTAAAAGTATCTTTTTAATTCCATATAATAGCTTAGATTATCCCAAATAGATCAAATAAAATAAGGTAAAAGAAGGTAGAAGAAATTGTCAAGGAAACAATGAGAAGATCATACCTTTATTAGAGCTTTCATCATGATAGTGTGTTATGAAAATGATAGAAATCTGAGATAAGAGAAGAGAAAATTCGAGAAAGAAGGGAAGTAATTCTCATTCAGTTTTCTTGGTTTTACAATGCTTGTATAATGCCTCTATTATAGACCTCCAATGGTTACTACCAAAGGTCACCACTAAGATACAATAAATGGTACAATAAATTCATATGAATGTGCATTGAATTGCCTTTTAGTTTCTCAATTGATATTCATGAATGATGACTAGAATATAAAAGGTCAAGAGTCATGAGTCAATGGAAATCCCTCTAGATTTTTTTTTTTTGTGAATTAAGGTAGTTAGGGCCTTTGGCCCCCAAACCCTTGTTTCCCCTAGTATCCGGCGCTTTTTCTAAGCCCCTGGCCTTCTATAATGGACCAGGTAACCTAAGCAATTGACTAATTTGGAGTTAGGAGATTTGTTTAAGGCACGCCCATATAAGGTGCTTTGCACCAAGGACGGGTCCCCCTCCCTCCAAGCATGACTCCAGGTTGGAACTCGCGTCCTCCTAGAGAAGTGACAGCTGCCTTTACCGCTACTCCCCAACGCTTGGTGGTATCCCTCTATACATTTATTAATAATGACTATTGCTTATGAATGTACATTGAATTCAAGAGATAAGAGAAGAGACCTTTACAAGTTCTTTTATCATGTTTAACTATATTTTTCTACTTCTCATTTTTTCTTACATTTAAAATGATTGATTATTTTTTAAAGAAGCCGAACTATATAATATTAGTAGAATAGGTTCCCATTTCTCACTTTTTTTTTTCATTGGCGATTTGACTTTAGATTATTAAAAATCCTTAATCCTCTTCAAACTCTACTTGCCGAAAAGAAATTAAATGAAACATAAATTTATTCCTACTAATATTATATAGTTGGGTTTTTTTTATAAAATAATCAATCATATTAAAAGTAAGAAAGACAGAGAAGTAGAGAAATATAGTTACACATGATAAAAGAACTTGTAAAGAAGCTCCCTGTTCTCTCTTAAATTTTCTCTTCTTTTATCTCTTATTCTTTTATGTCAAATTTCTTTTATTTTCATAATATGTTATCTGTAACATCCCAAATTTTATTCATCAAGAGTATATTGTGATTATTTTATATATTCAATAAAATGGTGAATATTTAAGGCCAAAGGAATTAAATATTAAAAATTGAAAGGTGAACAGTGTTTTCAGTGAAATCGCCTGCGAGACAGTGAGCTTGTCATATGGTTTGGAAGACCAAATGATGAGCAACAATTATGAAATTTTACAGGATGAAATTAGACATCCTAAGTTTTAATTTGATAGGTCATATGAATCAATTAAACCTATGTACAAAGAGTTATGAATTTTGGAGGTTAGTCCAAAAAATATGAAAAGTCTCTGGAGCAGCGGTCAAAGAAATAAAATCTAGGAATGATATGTTTCCAACTGGCTAAATACCATATTTTTCCTTAAAACCAGACTCAATAAAGGTTTCATAGGCTTTAAAATCACTCTGAAAATATGTCTACAAAATTAGTTATGATTTTTTAAAGTTAGGGCATAAAATCTGCCAAAATTGGCATTATTCCGAAAATTGAAAATAAAATGTGTTATAAATTGATTAATGGAATTAAAGATGCCAAGTGTCATTATCCTATGGAATGAGATTAGTTTATAATTTATTTTCCAAGAGCACATGTCTAATTGCAATTGAGTATTGCTTCTTAGACAAGGAATGGTGATAATGGTACACTATTTGCGTGCATGGTTGAGTGTAAGTTTGGGGTAGTTGGAAGAAGCAATTTGGCTAGTTAGAGCATGAGAGGGGGACGATTTTTGGAGGCCAACCAAGAGGAAGGAAGTTAGTTCAAAGCCAACTAGAAGCCTAATGACATAATTGGAAGGTGATGAGGTGCTCGTTTGGAACAGCGTTTGGAATGCTTAAAAGCAGCTTTTCAATCATGATTTATGGTATGCGAGGTAAGTATGTGAGAGGAGTTTTATCTCGATTTACGATCATTTGCCAAGTGTCACAAGAAGATGTAATCTTGAAAATCAAGGGCTCACAAGAAAGAAGAGGCATTTTATTAAAACATTTTCTCTTATCTTCCCATGCTCATTTTCTTCAAACACAAGAAGAGAAGAGAGAGAGAGCTCTCAAGTTCTAGAGAGAAGGAAGAAGAAATTTAAGGTAAGTGTGATTTCATAAGAGTTTTATTGTGATCTTCCATGAAAACCTTCTCTAAACCTTTCTTCTTCAAGGAATCCATGGTTTTGAAGACACATTTTGAACTCAAGGAGAGAGAGGAGAGGACGCCTAGAGAGGGAAAATCCAAGAACTCGAGGTAACTTCATAAATCTTATATCTATACAAGTATGAGGTTGTTGTTGGATTTGGTGATTTTTTTCAAGTTTGTAAATTTGGAAAAGTCCTAACCCTAAGAGGTTATGCTGCCAAAATTTCTTTAAATCATGATTAGAATGTGTTTAAATGAGTTAATAAGGGATTAGAAGTGAAAAAGTACAAGCTTTGGAAGCCAAAACACAAAAGTCCAATTTTTCCTTTTTCTTGACCAAAGTTTTCGCTAAGACCAGATCTGGGGGAAGGAGTGAGATTTTCAATGATTTGATGATTCCATTGGATTCAAGAGGCAAAAGTAGGTGGGGTTACAGTTGGTCACTTTTTCGGAAAAGGCCGAAAAACATAATTACGAAAATGCCCCTAAAACCCTAAATTGGGGCTGTCAAGGGTATTTTGTAATTTGACACTAAATTAGGTTATTTCAAGCCCGGAAATGGATTCCTTGGGTGAAAATACGTTATGATAGCCCTGGTTAAAATTTTGGAAAAACGTGCCATCGGGCTAGGTACGGCGGGGCCAGGCCGGGGTCCCGTAGGCATTTTGGTAAATTTTCACTATAGACTAATATAACCACAAGAAACAATATGGAAGAGTCTAAAATGATACTTGGATAGGTTATGACCTATTTCTTGTACATTTAATATTTTAGGACCGAGTCGGAAGCCAGAAGTGACACGTTTTACAAGGCATATTAAAAAGGGATTGATAAGACTTTGAGGTAGGGACTACCATCTCTCATACACTATATGAATAATTGTATGTATGTGTTACTATATTTCGTGATATGATTGTGTGCTAGAGGCATAGTACCTAGTTGTGGTTCGGTACCCAACAAAGGTATATCAGAAAATCCTAGTTGTGATTCAGTGCCCAACCAAGGTATATCAAAAATCCTAGCTGTAGTCGGTGACTCATTTAAGGTAATTATATGTGAATCAAATTGAACTTTCATTTTTGTCTAATATGGTGCATTGCATATTTAATTTTCACATTTTATATGTCAATCGTATGTCTCTAAGGGGATTCTTCGAAATCTCACCCTTTTTCTAAAATAAACATCTCAGCAAGTGCTAATGGGACGAAAGGCAAAGGTGCAGATATAGAGAAGTGATTGACACATGTCTCGAGGCAAGGTTGAAGTCGATGGTTATAATTAGTCTAATCTTAAGATATTTTAGGGAATCCTACAATTATTGAAATTTCTGCTATATTTTTTTACGAACGACGTTGGGATTGTAAACGAATAATTTTATTAGTATAATTGTACTTTTCTGTATGTCCATGAAATTCCGTCTTTATTACTCATCGATTATCAAAATAGAAACGGGTGTTGACATTATAAGCACAAAAGCTCTACAAATGAATGATCTTCTCATCATTTTCTTTTTGATTTCATCTACCTTCTTTTACCGTATTTTATTTTATCTATTTGGGATAATTTGAGCCATTATATGAAATTAAAGAGATACTTTTACCAATTATTATATACATAGGGTTTCATAGCTAAGATTATATATTGTTGTTGTTTTTATATCTTATATCTCCTTTACAAGTTCTTTTACATTATTATTGTATTTTAGTATTCATAACAAGAGTTACTATTTCTTAAAATATTTATTTATTTATTTAATAATGACTACTGCTATGCTCATCTAATATTTTCTCTTTATCAACCAACAAATGCATTATATATACACAGACACATATATAATCGAATACGAATTGTTAAAAAAAACATTTTTTTCTAGCCAGAAGTATTATATTTTGGCCAAAAAAACCAGAAGTTTTTTTTTGGATGAACCAGAAGTATTATATTATTGATAGCAAAAAAACATATTACTGCAGGTTAAGTAAATTGAAATTGAAATCCATTAAGCATATCCATACCTTTAAAAACTATATATTGCGAACTTTCCTGAATAAAAATTATTTAAAGGCTATTTAAATAAAAGTTGAGAAGAGGATGAAGGATTGTTTATAATCTAAAGTCAAATCACAAATGGAAAAAAAGTGAGAAATTGAGAATAGGTTCGCATTGAAAAGAAATCGAATGAAACATGAAATATCCTGAGTTTTGGGAGCAGAGGCTTTAGAATAAACCTGAATTAAGTGGACTACTAAATCCCGGTTTAGTAGATGTCCCAAATCTATTCTCTAATATTCCTTATATCTTTGGGGCATTAAAGCAAATAAAATGGTGAATTTTGAAGAAAGTGATTATGCTTCAAGTAAAATTTCTTACGAGGCAGTAAGATTATCTTAAGATTTTGGATGATCAAATGATATCCAAAAATTATGATATTTTATAGAGTGAAAGTAGACATCCAAGGCTTTAATTTGATAGATATTATAAGCCATTTTGACCAGTGGATTGAGAGTAATGAATTTTTGAAATTTGCCCAGCAAAATTGATTATTTTCTGGAATAGTATGCAAAGATTGAAAATCTGGGAATTTAGTACTTTCAAATAGCAAAATTCTATATTTTTCATTGAAACTAGACTCAATACGGGTTCTATAGGCTTTGGAATCGCTCCGAAACAATGTCTATAAATTTAGTTAAGATTTTTCAAAGTTTGGGTAGAAAATTTTCCAAAATTTCCATTAAACCCGAAAATGGAATAAAAATGTGATGACAATTTTTAAAATTATGCGATGAATGGAAAAGCCAATTGGGACCTAAAGGAAGGACCCTAGGATGCTATTACATGTAACAAGAAGAGGGAAATATTCGTTGCAAGACAAATGGGCTTGTGACGATTGTAATATCCCAAATTTTAGGATCGGAGACTTGAGAATACGTCTAAATTAAGTGAACTGCTAAGCCCCAGTTTAGCAGGTGTCCCAAATTTATTTCCTAATATTTCTTATATCTTTGAGGTATTAAAGGGAATAAAATAGTAAATTAAAGAGTATGAGAAATTTGTATACAAAAATGGAATTTATTGAAGTTGCAAGTGCTTGTCATTTCATTGCTTCAAGTGAAGTAGTGAGTTTGTTATGAGGTTTTAGAAGAACAAATGAGGAGCAAAAATTATAAAAATTTTACATGGTGAAAGTAGACATCCTAAGCTTTAACTTGATAGGTTATATAACTCAATTAGAGCTATATACAAAAAGTTATGAATTTTTGAAATTTTCCTAACGAAATTGATTTTTTCTGGAATAGCATGCAAAGATTTAAAATCTGCACAAACACTCTGAAAATATGAAAAATAAAATAAGGGTATGACATTTTGGTATCAGAGCTTCAAGCAGTTTTGGAAGAGCTCAAGAGGTTCTGACAGAGTGGCAGTTCTGGCAACAGAGTAGTATATTGATATGGTTTTGATTACATAATGATAGGAAATATGCATGGAGGGGGTACCAGAGGAGTGTATCCTCCCAATTTATGAGCTAGCCTCTAGAGATAAGCTAATATCCGAAGGGTAGCAAGTGGAGTAACATCGAACTGAGGATGGACCAAGGATGTTGTGAAACACGAGGAAGCGGGTACGACCAAGGCCAATGTGCAGTCCACATACTATATTTTGTTGCCCGAAGGTAGTGAGCATGATGTTTGAGACAAGGGCAGTCTCAAGGTACCGGTGGTCAGGAGAAGATAGAACCAGTATCTACGTTTTGACACGGGCACACAAAAGTTAATCATGCTAAACCCAGGGTAATCTAGGATTGCTGACCCCCTGGGAAGTTATGTGGGCAAAGTCATGGAGACTTGAGGCATAACAATTGTCTTAAGGTTTCTCCATGACTAATAATCATTTTAGTTAGATGATTCAAAAGATGCTTAGAAGCATGGAGATGGTGACAATGTAAGTATCAATTTTAATCCAAATCATTCTTGTTGTAGTAATTACTGTATAGAAAAGTTCATTTGTTAAAGTAATGGGAAACTTGAGGTGTAGTAAATGTTTTAAGGTATCTCCATGTTAAGCGATGATCTTTAGAAACACAGTTGTGACAAAGGAATGTAGGAATGATGTACAATGATATATGAGGCATGATGATTATGCCGTATGTTGATCCTAGAGGATCTGATCCAATGATACAGAAGGTTGGGATAGGCTTGAATCCGATCTAAGCTGAAATAGTGCTTAGGTCAAAATATGAATTGGTTGCATTATGGTTTTGAAACATGACAAAAGTTTGAACCTTGTGGACCTTATGGATAGTGTTGAACCTATGATTTGGGTTAGAGACCCTAGGCTGTATGATCTTACACATCGCATATGTTGTAGTAGATCTGTGTGTCCGGAGGCCCTAAGACCTAGGGAACCAGTATGTCATTAGGCTGGCAGATATATTCAGAGCGGTGTTGAGTTAATGATAATCTATGGAGTTGAGGAAAGTGATTTTCCAACATATTTAAAGTTAAGGTTCTAAGAGTTGAATTGTGATAAAAGAACAGACTCAATAGTTGAATTGATTCTTTAAGAATTTAAAATGATCTGGATGGTCTGAGGTACTAGAACATGGTACTAAAATGAATCAAAATGTGTATGAGGTATCTCGAGGTTGCTAGTTGCTAATCTAGCATAGGGAAAGATCTTATAATAGAGTATTCCCTTATTGAATAAGAATAGTTCTTGATAGAATAATGAGTAGCCACGAGATATGGTCTCAAGGTTGAGACAAAGAATAGAATGTATGAGTAGCTTTTGGATTCTCGTTACCATGATACTTCCATTTAGAGATGACCAACTGGAAAGAGCTATCTATGAAGGATTCGGATTGGAGAAGGCTACCTATGGAGAGTTTTGATCGGAGAGGGATACCTACGGTGAAATCTGATCAGAAAGGGCAACCTACGGAGAGTTCTGACCGGAGGGGCTGACCAGTCAGTTGACTGAGTGAAGCATCAAGTACAGTATTGTAGTGTGGAGCCACCGTGACGACAAACCCTAGTATGCAGCCACCTTGACGACGAACCGTAGAATGCAGCTACCGTGATGTTGAATCGTAGAGTAGAGCTATGGGAACATTGCAACAGTGGTGCATTGTAATGAATCCCATATTAAATGGGTTTTCTTGATATAAGAGTTTATATGGCTCAGAATGATTGAGTTGAAACGGGCCAAGATTAGGCACAGAGGAATATAGATTGTGGATGCCTTCAGGTGTTATAGGAGGTTCCTATAGGACTCCTATTAAATCATCCTGACGTTATTAAAGCTCATATGAGGAGATAGACCTCAGAGTGGGTAGCGGAAGCATGGTAACTTTATGCTTAATCTTTAGGCACTGATTATTTGTTTGAGGTTATTAGTCTCTATATGTATTCAGCAAAGATAATAAATTGTATGTGTTTAAGCCATAAGACCTAACAGACTACTAAGTCCTTAGGCCGACAGAATGTGATATGTTTGAAAATTGTGACGAGCCAAGGCTCGAGGTGGTAAGACCCGATGTTCAAGGTTGCATAGAGCTGTGTCCCTAAGCTATAAGACCTGTGTGTCTAGCACTGTGGTTGATGCTTACTGTGATGAAATTGAACCAATGTGTCCAAGGTAATGTTTTGAGGTTGACAGAACATCCAAACTGTACCAGGTTGTAGCTAAGGTAGTAAGACCAGTGTGACCAAACATTTTAGTGTCCAATGGTACCATGTCTCACATGAGGTGCAATATTCTACCATGGGAAAAACCTAACAAAGTGAACCATAGCCGGCTCACCAGCCCAACAGACCTCGTTAGGTTGGGTGAGGGACATCCAACAGAACTCTTAGGCAGGGTGAGGATTGGGCCGCTACATAAAAAAACGGATATCCTTTGGGCTCTTGACTACCTTGGAGTGGGCAGACTAGTAGTACCATGAGTCACACGCCCAATTACCTAATGGGCTAGACTGAGGTGTGAGTGCCCCGATTACCTAAAGGACTAGACTAGGATGTAAAAATAGAAAGGTGATTTTGTGAATCCAGGTGAAGTCCTAAAGAGGCTATGAGGCCTAAGGAACCAAGCATAGTAGGAAATGACCAATGGGTCCTGGGTTTGATTGCACGCTACATACTATGTACGGAATAGATGATGAATGGGGAATACTATCTGAGATTAGTGATGAGAATATGACTATGGTGTTGCATGGCTTGTGAGCCTGCACATGATAATAGAATGAGATCCATTATAAGGCTGAGCATATTGAAGCAGTGTTCCAACAAGGCAAGGAGGTCTAGGATAATATACTAAGCGTCCTGATGGACAATCAGTACAATAAAGGGTTGTGTGACCTATGAGTACAGAATGTACTGAATATGTAAGAGTTGATAGGTAGTTCAACCACACATATAAGGTAAATTGTGGTGCATGCTTTATAAGTATGCACAACTTAGGGTTGAGTTACACAATGAGATAGGATTAATCCCCAAGTTATAGACATTCAAATTTCGAGGAAGAAATTTATTGAATAAGGGGAGAAATGTAATATCCCGAATTTTGGGATCGAAGGCTTGAGAATAAGTCTAAATTAAGTGAACTGCTAAGCCTCGGTTTAGCATGTGTCCTAAATTTATTCCTTAAAATTTCTTATATCTTTGAGGTATTAAAGGGAATAAAATAATGAATTAAAGAGTATGGGAAATTTGTATACAAAAATGGAATTTATTGAAGTTGCAAGTGCTTGTCGTTTTATTGCTTCAAGTGAGGTAGTGAGTTTGTCATGAGGTTTTGGAAGACCAAATGAGGAGCAAAAATTATGAAATTTTACAAGGTGAAAGTAGATATCCTAATCTTTAATTTGATAGGTCATATAACTCAATTAGAGCTATATACAAAGAGTTATGAATTTTTGAAATTTGCCTACCGAATTGTGCCCAAGCACTATGAAAATATGGAAAATAAAATAAGGGTATGACAACAATATTATATGTACATAAAAGTTGAAATATGATATTTTTGGAAATTTGCTAATTATGATGACATAAGCAATGACATAAGCATAAGATTATTAAAGAAACACCATCCTCTTCCTACAGCATTTTTGATGCCATTCTGCAACCAAAATAAAGAAAAAGAGTTGAGAGAGTTTAAGGAGAGAAGGAGAAGAAAACTCACAAGGTAAGCCAATTCCTCCGATGATTTAGCTCCTAACGTGTGTAAACCTTCTCTTAAACTTCTCTTCTATGTTATTAAGGTACATATATGAGCCATCAATATCAACCATTCTACTTCTAAAAATTTAAAAACACAATCCACAATTCAAAAGATAAAGTTATCAAATTTGTCAAAATTTACAAACAAAAAAAATTAAATCATCCTCAAGTAATCAAGATATTATAATTTTATTTAAAATAGGAAGAAGGCTGAGATTTTTTTTCTTTGAAATTAGGAGGTACAAAGGTGGAAGTATGAGACTATAGGTTTTGTAACATTATCACATGTAAAAAACAATTGTGCAGGCCAACCCTGTCAACACCCATTTCCATTTCTATATTCAAAGAGTAATAAAGATGGAATTCCATAAGCTTACAAAAAAGTACAATTATACTGATAAAAATATTCGTTTACAATCCCAACGTCGTTCGTCAACAAAAAACAAAAAATACATCGGAAACTTAATATTTACAGAATTCTCCAAAATATCTAAGCATAAATGAATTATAGTCATGATCTTGTCCTCGCCTCGAGACACAAGCCAATTACTTCTCGGCGTATATGCCTTTGCCTTTCGATCCACTGGCACTCGCTGAGATGTTTATTTAAAAAAAGGGTGAGATTCTGAAGAATCCCAGTAGAAACATGCTATCGTTCATAGAAAATGCGAAAATTAAATATGATATATGTCATGTATGCACCAATTAATGAATAATATAAACATATTATCTGCATGTATACATGAGTAGGGCCCAACCCCACTAATCTGCACCGGTTGGGTTTTCACCAACTTCAGTATAAGTGCCTCTAACACTTTTGGCCCATCTCTAGGCAAATCATATTGATTAATAAAGTACATTTACAACAATGAAAACCACACAATCATATAACTATGGCATGATGTATGAAGGATAATGTTCCTACCTCAAAGCTTTATAGATCCCTTTTCTTGTAAAATGTGTCGTGTTCGGCCTCCAATTCGGTCATAAAATATTAAATGTACAAGAAATAGGTCATAACCTATCAAAGTATCATTTTAGACTCTACCATAGTGTTTTTTGTGGTTATATTAGTTTATGGTGAAAATTTACTAAAATGCCATCGGGACTTCGGCCTGGCCCTGCCGGACCTGGCCCCATGGCACGCTGTTCCAAAATTTTGACTAGAGCTATTTTGACATATTTCAGCCCAAGGAATCCATTTTTGGGTTCGAAATCATCAAATTCACTGTCAAATTATGAAAACACCCTTGACAGCCCCGGTTTAGGGATTTCAAGGGTGTTTTCATAATTATGCTTTTTTAGCCTTTATTGAAAAAGTGCCCAACTGTAATCCCACTTATTTTTTCCCATTAAATCCAATGGAACAATTTATTTCATAAAAATCCAAATCCTACCCCTTAAAACAATGCTGGCCAAAATATTTCAAGAAAAATGGAAAAATGTAGTTTTGTGTTTTAGCTTCCAAAGCTTATACTTTTCCACTTCTAATCCCTTATTAATTTATTTAAACACTTCTTAACCATGATTCAAAGAAATTTGGGCAGCATAACCCCTTAGGGTTATAGCTTTTCCAATTTTTCAAATCAACCAAAAATCACCAAACTAACAACAACTTCAAAACTAACTTCATACAAGTATAGATTTAGGTTTGGTATAGTTACCTCTTAGGCTTCTTGGTTTCTCTCTCTATATGCGACATGTCTCTCTTCTCCTTGAGCTAAGAATGAGTCTTCAAGATCATAGATTCTTGAAGAAACAAGGTTTAGAGAAGGATCTAGGGAAATGTTATAAGAAAAGCTTAAGAATCAATTCTTACCTTAAGATTTCTTCTTCCTCTTCTCTCTAACTCTTCAAAGTTTCTCCAAACTCTCTCTATCTCTCTATGTTGAACGAAAATGCATGAAGGGAAGGGAAGAGAAAGCCTTCATAAAAATGCTCCCTTGATTCCAAACCATTGATCTCATCTAAGGTTGAGATGGCAACACTTGTCTTGCACCATACCTCCCTCCATGCTTTCACCATACCTCTCCACTTTATGTCATACCTCCTTCATCATTGACCTCAATTGGAATTGGACTAGATTTTCTTCTCTTGGTTAGCTTAAAAAAACGTGCTCCCTCTCTTCTCCAACCAACTAAGTGTTTTTCCAACTAAATCCAACTTCCTACTCCACCAAGCAATTAAGTTCACCCATTCCTTCACCCTAGCTTACCATCATACACTTCACCATACCTTCATGTAATGTACACCTTACCATTGTCATCATTACTCTCTTCATGAGACTTGGCTTTTTAATTCCATTAATCAATTTCTAACACATTTTATTTTCAATTTTTGGAATAATGCCAATTATGACAGATTTTTCTGTCCTAATTTTGAAAAATCATAACTAATTTTGTAGATATCTTTTTGGAGTGATTCTAAAGGATATGAAACCTTTATTGAGTCTAGTTTCAAGGACAAATATGGAATTTCACTAGCTGAAATCATATTATTACCAGATTTTCAATCTTTGACCGCTGCTCCAGAAACTTTATAGATTTTCTGGGCTAACTTCAAAAATTCATAAATTTTAATACATAGCTTCAATTGATTTATATAGCCTATCAAATTAAAGCTTAGGATGTCTACTTTCATCCTGTAAAATTTCATAATTTTTTCTCATCATTTGGTCTTCCCAAAACCATATGACAAACTCACTGTTTTGCAGGCGATTTAACTTAAAACACTATTCAACTTTCAATATTCAATATTTAATTCCTTTAGCCTTAAATATTCACCATTTCATTGAATTTCTTAATTAATTACATTATATTTTAGGTGAATATAAAATTTAGGATGTTACAAACCCCGTATAAACCAGCAGGCTAGATGGTGAGGGCCGCAGGCTAGGATTTCAATAACCCTAACCCTACGCCAACTCGTGAGTTGAGCCCATATTACAGACCTTAGTAAAGGAGCACACTCTAAGAAGGGTGGGTAATTAGTTGCATCTTCCAGGCAATGGTTGGATTGAAAAAGAGTACGGTATTGTAACTAATAGACACAACACTTCAAAGAAGTGAATTCAATGTAATAAGCTAAAAAGGAAAGCTCAAAGGAATATTATATTCTAAATTTTAGGAAAATTTAATTCACGCATCCTTATAATTTATCTCCATTTTGAATCAAATCCTTATAATTTGTTTTATTTTTTTTGGGGCAGAATATAATTTATTTTATTTGAATTATATTGTGTGATTATTATTTAATGGGAAAATTCTAAATAAATACCATTTGAAAATGCAAAACCCTAAAAAGTCTATTAACACTTTAAAAAGACTTAAAGGTACCAAGTACCAAATTGGGTTTTTCAAGTTTTGACACATTTACCATTTTATCCCTCAATATTTTTTTAAAAAAATAGTGGTGCCCCTGCTGGAACACCATCGCTGCCAGCCGCCGCCGATTCATTGGTCGGCCGAAGCTCCAAATGGCGATGGCAGGAGCTCCGGCCGGAGGGAGCTTTTTTGGTGGGGAAGGGGATTTTTTTTTGAAGAAAATTTGTTGAGAAATGGCAAGGGGTGAGATCGAACCCATCCCAGCCCTTTAGCAAATGAGCATGGATGCCATTGGGCTACCAAAGCTCCTTTAATATATATATGCATTATTAAATATGTATAATATAATTAAAAGCGTAGTAGCTTTGACAAGTCAGTAATGACTTTAACAAATTCAGTAATGGAAATAACAAAATTCGTAATGGTATTGATAAAACCATTTGCTGACAAACCTTGACTTGCTTGTTTCATCAGCATTTTTGCACAAAACGCTTTTGTCAAAACCATTGTAATTCTAGTCAAAATCATTACTAAACTTGTCAATCTCATTATTGAATTTATTAAAATCCTTTCATTTATATTATGAATGTTTTCATAATGGAATCTTATAATGAGATTGTAAAAACCATTATAATTCTTGTCAAAATCATTACTAAACTTGTCAATCTCATTATTGAATTTTTTAAAATCCTTTTATTTATATTATGAATGTTTTCATAATAGAATCTCATAATGGGATCGTTAAAGCCATTACAATTCTTATCAAAATCATTACTAAACTTGTCAATCTCATTACTGAATTTATTAAAATCCTTTTATTTATATTGTGAATATTTTCATAATGGAATCCCATATTGGGATTGTCAAAACCATTACAATTCTTGTCAATATCATTACTAAACTTGTCAATCTCATTACTGAAATTTGTTAAAATCCTTTTATTTATATTAATAATTTTAGTAATGATATTGGCAAGAATTGTAATGGTTTTGACAATCTCATTATGAGATTCCATTATGAAAACATTCATGTGATAAGTTTAGTAATGATTTTGACAAGAATTGTAATGGTTTTGACAATTCCATTATGAGATTTCATTATGAAAATATTCATCATATAAATAAAAGGATTTTAACAAATTCAGTTATGGGATTGACAAATTTAGTAATAATATTGACAATAATTGAATGGTTTTGATAATTTCAGTATGAGATTCCATTATGAAAACATTCATAATATAAATAAAAGGATTTTAACAAATTCAGTAATGAGATTGACAAATTTAGTAATGATTTTGATAAGAATTGTAATATTTTGACAATCCCATTATGAGATTTTATTATGAAAACATTTATAATATAAATAAAAGGATTTTAACAAATTCAATAATGATATTGACAAGTTTAGTAATGATTTTGACAAGAATTGTAATGGTTTTGACAAAAGCGTTTTGTGCAAAAATGCTGATGAAAAAATGCAAGTCAAAGTTCATCAGCAAACGGTTTTGTCAATATCATTACGAATTTGGTTATTTCCATTATTGAATTTGTTAAAGTCATTACTGACTTTGTCAGAGCTATTACGCCTTTAATTATATTATACATATTTAATAATACATATATATATATATATATCAAAGGAGCTTTGGTGGCCCAATGGCCACCATGCTCCTTTGCTAAAGGGTGGGATGGGTTCAATCCCACCCCTTACCATTTCTCAACAAATTTTTTTCAGAAAGAAAACCCCTTCCCCACCAAAAAGGCTTCTGCCGGACTATTATTAAAAAAAAAAAATTCTCTTTGAGGGGTAAAATAATAAATGTGTCAAAACTTGAAAAACCCAATTTGGTATTTGGTACATTTAAGTCTTTTTAAAGTATTAATAGATTTTTTAGGGTTTTATATTTTTAAATGGTATTTATTTGGGATTTTCCCTTATTTAATCCAATAGGTTTAATTTATAACTTTCATGAAATTTAAACATCAACCGTACATCCCATGTTCCTTTTTGTTTCCTTCTTGTTTTGTTTGTTATCGGTAGCTTCGTGGATTAGGGTATGAAGAATATGGTTTACCTCAAGCAACCATATTCCTTTTGTAATCCACTATTAGATTTTAGATGGCAAAACATAATGTGACAGCCAACAATTTTTGTATAATTTTTCCTTATCAATTCCAATTTCACAAATAATAAAATAATATAAAATTCTTAATAAATTATGTCATTTTTCATTCACGCACGTATATATGTCAACACCAAGCCCAAGACTATGACATCATCGAAATGTAGTACGCACTACTGTAGGAAGAAGTATTAACGTCACCAATTTACGTTTGTTATCCAAATACAGACATGGAATATATAATTTACATTTGTTTTATAAAAATAGACATTAAAAGAAGGGATAATTGCTGATAAATACTTTTTTAGCAAATTAATTGCTGAATGCTACCATTGCACATAACGGAAAATGTTTTGCACATAACGGAAGATTGATTGCACATTTATACGGAAGACTTTTGCACACACGGAAGATGATTTGCACAAAACGGAAGATCGCTTGCTCACATGGAAGATCCCTTGCATGCTTGGTAGCAATCAACAATTAATTTGCTTCCAAAGTACTTTTCAGCAATTCTCCCTTAAAAAAATGTCATTGACTTCTATTTTGAAAAACAAAATAGTGTACTCTCTCTGATTTTTAATATAGGATCTAATTGTAGATTTAATATTGGTCATAAATGTAAAATATATTTATCATATTTATCAATCTTTTTTTAATTTATCTTTATTGATGTTCCATCAACAATGATCAAGTAAAACAAAAATTCAAAAAATTAAAGAAAATAATTAGAGAGTTTCAGAAAAACAAAAATAAATCATATTAAAGAACTTATTTAACATAATCAAATTAGATAAACAGATCTTACGATTAAAGACAGAGAAAAACACATGATTATTAGTTATGAAATGTATAAACAAATGCGGTTAAGTTTTCATCAAATTCCCACACACGACATGCCATAGTGGTGATGAGAGCATAGATTCGTAGATAAAAGAACACGTTTTGAGGGCCCAACCCTGTCTTGGTTGCTTGCTTCCTTCTTGGTTGGTTGCTTCATGGGAGAAACATGAATCCTTTCACCTTACAAGCAACCAAATTCCCTTTCTATGTATTAATCCAACTTTAAAAACTCAATAATTCCAATAATTTCCTCTTCTAACATTTGAGAAATCCCATTTTAAATAAATCCACTCTTAGTTTTTATATATAGTGGTTAAGCTTATTGTGTCAATTAAAGTGTGTATATATATATATATATATCTCTCTCTCTCTTTTGTGGATAGCTATGTGAGTGGTGACAAGATTAGACTTTTGTTAGATATATTCATATTCTGTGTGACTGTTATGTACGTGCTACTTTTCAAAAGAATGGAATTGGATTTAATTTATATTAAATGAGATAAGCCTAAAACATCATCAGAATAATCACATAACCTCACAAACATATATATAGCTGTATTTGATTCTCTATTACACGCCAGCCACAACAAAGAATATATGTCACCAATTGGAAAACAATTTTCAGAATAATAGACTATTTTTTC
This sequence comes from Inga oerstediana, assembly GCA_963210345.1. NCBI lineage: Eukaryota > Viridiplantae > Streptophyta > Magnoliopsida > Fabales > Fabaceae > Inga > Inga oerstediana. The sequence continues at coordinate 72,003,186 of OY723401.1, forward strand.
TCTTTTTTTAGGGGGAAAAATTCGTAAGCTATAATTAATTTAATGCCTAGTATAAGACTCCCTCCTTTCCCTACTTCAAATAAATAGCTTATTTTTAGATGCTAAAGAAATTAATTAAATTATTTATTTTATAATAAATGTGTATTAGTTTCTCTAAAATATCACTCTCATCCTTGTTATCAGTCATTTTATGAAATCTCTTTTAGTATATATCATAATTAATAGGGATAACTTAGGAAAAAATTTGTAAATTAAGAAGACAAAGTAGATTGAAGTCTTATGTTTATGACAAAAACAAATCTTTTAACTAATTCATATATTTAGAACCCAAATGAGTAATATATAAAGCATAATTGATTTCATTTAAATAAATTTTATCTTTTATCTGTGCATATCATGTAGGTTTTTTTTTATCTATACTCATTTGGTTCTATTTATAAGGCAGAGAAAGCGCTTATTTTTTATCCTATTTATAAGCTATATTATTAAATTTTTTATGTGAATATATAATTTTACCCTTTATTTATTATTATGTAGATTGTTATTTTTTAAAAAATTACATAGTTAAAAGGGTTAAAGTTAAAAAATTGTTGACTTTTAATATAAAATTAATAAAATTTAAGGTTTTTCTCCCTTACAAAGAGAATCATAAAAGTATTTAATCTTATAATATATACAAGTATTATCATGCTTATTTGTGATAGTTTATTTTTGGGCAATAAGTGTTTATAATTTGTAATTCACGGTATACAAGGTAAGTATGTGAGAGGAGTTTTGTCTCGACTTATGTAATAAGTGTTTATTTCCCAGAAATAAGCCATTCCAAACACTTCTATATACTTATACATTTATTCACCCCAACAAAAAATTTATCTCACGAAAAGAAATTAGTGATGTTTATCACATCAAATTAGAAATAAATAAGTATTGATAAAAAAAAATAGAAATAAATAAGTAATTAACATTGCTGTGATCATATTTTAAATTAAAAGAAACGATGTGGGCATTTGTGTAATTTCGTATATACATCCCATTCCCATTCATTTTACTCGTATGTGCATCTGCATCGGGTTCCAATATAGGGTAGCATCTAACTTTTTCCAGTTTCTGCCCCTATAAATAAATGGCGCGATTTTTTCTGTCACGCCAATTTCCCAGAAAAACAGAGCATCATACTAAAGACTACAGAGTCCCAACACAAGTATCTAGAAAATGAGGCCCTCGCCGGCATCACCGTCGCCGTCCTCGTCGTCTTCGTTTTCTTCCGCCGTCTGTTGTGTCCGAAGCTTCAAGTCTCCGATTCCGTACCTGTTCGGAGGTCTAGCTCTCACACTATCTCTCATCGCAATAGCATTGCTTATGCTCGCCTGTTCTTACCGGAAACGATCCTCGCCGCCGTCGAATTCTTCTGGTTGTGACGACGAAGAAGGCAAAGTGGAGGCATCCAAAACGACGTTGGATTCGGAGCCCAGAATTCTGGTTATCATGGCTGGTCACAGTAACCCCACTTACTTGGCAAAGCCTCTCTCTTCGTCTTCTTCTTCTTCCACTGCAATTCAACAAATCCAATGAACAATAATTTATACCATCATTCTTCTTCTTCTTGGTTTCAAATTTTGTCATTCTGGTTTTGTGGTTGGTTCGGAGAGATACACATAAATGTTGTTATAAGTATCTAAGTGTACCAGTTTTGTGTTTGGGTATGCGTTTTGCGTGATCTTGTACCTAATCTGGAGAGTTCATAATAACACGAATTTCTTTATTGTTCTTGCTTCTTGTTTATTTTCCAATTTCTTGTTGTTGATGTTGTTTACTGCCCGGCACTTTAATCTAGAACCTAATTGGATTGGGTACTTTTTATATTTATTAATATTTTTCTAATTTACTTCTTTAATAATAATCTAACAAGAGAATGATAGAAGGAATTAAAAAAAATAATTGAGATGTTTTGAAAAAAGAAATTATTATATTAATTAATTTAACTAATTTTCTTTTAATATAATTAAATTAATTTAATAGGTCTTACGAGTTAAGATCCATGAGAGGTATAAATTTTGTGAGCAATATGGTGAGGGGTGAGTTTTGAGGGTCACCGACTAGCAATATTTTAAAAGCCGAATCGGAAATCGAGTCGGAAAGGTCAACGGATCATGGTTCAACCGGTTGGAACGGTCGAGCCGTTCAGTCGGACCGGTGACGTAATAATTAAATTTAAAAATAATATATATTATATATTATAATTAATTTTCAGTCCAATTTCATATAAAGTTAATAAAGTAACAAATATCATTTAAGGAAGACCATTAAATCAATCATCAACCTAACAAAATGTATTAACAATAATAATTTCATGACTTGCCAAATATTGGTGGATCTTGATTGATCCAAGCATGAGTTTCTTGAAAGATATTAGACCATATCACTTAGCTTGAGGATAAACATCATTACCTTTTTCTTCAAAAGCATTTTTATAAAATAGTTTATAATAAATCAAATTATTAAAATTAGTAACATATAATATACTTGGCAAAAAAAAATAGTAACATATAATATTAATAAAATAAAATAACATGTCTAAAATTTATATGCCATTTTTAAAATTTTTTTTCAGCATCAAATATAAAAAAAATTGCAGAAAAAAAAAATTTACTGCTTTTTTATTGGACCGAACGGTTTTTGAAAAACCAGTCCGGTTTCCGGCTCAATAACGGTTGACGGCTCAAAACCGGCTAAACGACGGTCCAAAACGATTCCTTAAGAAAAATGGCTTAATGCATAAATCCGGCCCGTTTCAATGACCGGCCGACGGTCCAACCGGTCTGACCGCCCGGTCCGGTCCGGTTCTCTAAACAGTGCCGACTAGCCACCTGCTTTTTTTTTTTTTTTAATACAACAAGGCCAAGATTAAGGCTTGGAATAAGCTAAACCACATGACGACATTATTGTTTAATCAATCATGTCCTCCCACATGAACCCTGTACACCCTGGATGCACCACTGGCAACACTACCCGCCCGAGTCACCTGCTTTTTAGTGACTGAATTTGTCTGTAGAACAAGAAAAAACAGAATATCATAGAAACCGTCGATGAGGTTGCAGTTTTATTTATTAATTATATTAATTAATATAGTGCGGCCATTTTTAAAACATGGTGGGTCTAGAAAGGGGAGAAGACGGGGCGGGTCAAAAGTGGGAAAGGAAATGGGGGGCCCAACCCACCACAAAAAGGTCCAAATCTACATCCATGCCTTCACTTCACTAGTGGAAGACGGCCCCTTCTTTCCACTATATTTCTTCTTTAAATCTTTCACGTTTCTTTATTTATTTGTTTTCATGTATAATTCAATGTCATACAAAACTTGCTTTTTCTTGTTCCTTAATGGGGCATTATCAAATCCCGTGGGCTGCCATTTCAATTAATTATTAAAACCCATCAACTCCAAATAGTTCCAACTTATATCTCCTCTTTTAGTGTGTTTCAAAGATTAATACAATAATACTTCCTCATACAATAAATGCATGACTTAGTAGTAGAGGATTGTGTTTTTATTTTAAATATAAAACTTCTGAACCTATGTTGTCTCTAAAATTTATATCTTTCATTTGGTTTTAAATATAGGAATTATAGATCTATCTCTTATATTAAAGATATGAGGGAGTCATTTTAATTTTTTTTCCCTAAGCTCTCCATATTAATTGCAGATATTAATAGATTTTTCTATTAAGAGAATAGTTTCTCATACAAATGATTATAATAAGTGTTTTAAAAAACCAACACATATTTTTTTATAAATAATTAACTAAAATATTTTTTTTAATCAATACAAATTAGTTAATTATCTAAAACCGGGGGGCAATATTTTTCACATGTCATGATAAACATTCCAGTTACAATTTATTTTTTATTTAAAATTTTGATATATAAATTACTCCGTTGGGACAGACAGCTGGCAGAGAGTGAAGAAGAGCAGAAGAAATTTGACTTTAGATGGATTGTGAGAGGGACGCGACAACCTGAGATCGTTCAAGATTCATCCATAGATTGACGACACAGCCACATCACGCACAACACGATATCTGAATGAAAGATTTTGTTGTGAATGTCAAACAACGCCTCCAATATTAATATATGTTTGGTGGGCAGTAAAAGTAACGTGGTCCACTTCAACACTCTTATATAGCTAGAGCCCTTACTACCATCACACCAACTTGAGTTCACTTTATTTTGATATTGTATTTTTAGACAGCCACACCCTAAAAATTAATTATTTGGTAGAGTTGGTAAAACCAAATTCCCAAAATCTCATAGGGGTACTCTTCAAGGCAAACTTTCTTATGTGAGTTTCATGATATCCGGGTGGCTCTATACTATGATACTTCATTTAATGCTTTACTCTACCTCCTTGTCGGTTAGCTCCTTTGGTTGGAACTCTCCACACGTAGTCCTCTCTGATTGGCTAATTAACTCTCAATGAAAATACCTTTGTAGATATCTTACACTTAACGACTAGTTTATCAAAGTCCTGTAAAAGACCAGCACCTAGTGGTGCAACAGTCATGGAGTTGGTCTTAGGCCACTCTTCCCCCCCTCCCCTCATGGGTTCAACCCATGCCTATGTAATCAAAAAAAAAAAAAAAGTCCTGCAAACATTATTGAACACATTATCACAATACTAATAACATTAATCAGTGTTTGGAATATGCTCTAGTCAATGGCAAGTTGCTCTATTAGATGAGATCCTGGACACCCGGGCTCCAACTTGAGGTTGATATATTTGTGCGCGAGTTTAAATTGTATAAAAAAATTGGAACAAACTCTCAATTTTTTTATAATGAATATGTTCTCATAGTCATTCAATATTCTTTGTCTTTTTTATTATATTACGCAATTCTGTAGAAAAATATATTGAATGGAAATTAAGGACTGAGCGAGGAGGGTGTCAACCAGAAACTTCATTTAAATTGTTCTGATTGAGAGACATCATCAATAATGTGAGGATAATATACAAGCAATATATTGATGAATTTTCACACCAAATTACGATTTTGTTGAAATTTGGAAAATTTTTAATTTCCAATTTTTTTTGGTTCACAAATTCCTTTTTATCATAATCATCCTCATGGATGATACTAAACTACCTGTCCGCGTCTTCAACTTAGTTATTAACAAAAATCAATGAGTGTTGAGAAATTTAATTTCTAAGTCACAAAAATAAATAAAAAAATTAATATTGCATTGGTTTACTAGAAATTGACATGTAATTGTGGCTTCTCTCGTTCTCTCTCCCTATTGAGTTCTTTGTTCTTCCGTCTCTTTTCGAGCTTTTTGTAATATTCAGAATTTTGAGATTAGAGGTTTGAAAATAAACCTAAATTAAGTGGATTGCTAAGCCCCGATTTAACATATGCCTCAAATCTATTCCCTAATGTTTCTTATATCTTTGGGGGTATTGAAGAAAGTAAAATAATGAAATTCCTGCGAGGCAGGGAGATTGTCTTGGGATTTTGGATGACCAAATGATATCCAAAAATTATGATATTTTACAACGTGAAATTAAACATTGAGGGCTTTAATTTGATAGGTATTATAAGACATTTTGAATAGTGGATTGAGAGTTATGAATTTTTGAAGTTTACCCAGCAAAACTATAAAGTTTCTAGAATAGCTTCCAAAGGTAAAACGTCTCGCTTCCGGCATCCGACTCAGTCCTAAAATATTAAATATACAAGAAATAGGTCAGAACCTATACAAGTATCATTTTAGACTCTTCCATAGTGTTTCTTGTGGTTATATTAGTCTATGGTAAAAATTTACCAAAAGGCCCTCGGGACCCCGGCCTGGCCCCATCGTACCTGGCTTGATGGCACATTTTTCCAAAATTTTGACTAGGGCTATCCTGACATATTTTCGCCTAGGGAATCCATTTCCAGGCTCAGAAATCACCAAATTCACTGTTAAATTATGAAAATACCATTGACAGCCCTAGTTTAGGGATTTTAGGGCCGTTTTCATAATTATACTTTTTCGGCATTTTCCGAAAAGGTGACCAACTGTAGCCCTACCTATTTTTTCCCACTGAATCCAATGGAACCATCAATTTCATGAAAATCAAGCTCCTACCCCTCAAAACAGTGCTAGCCAAAATATTGGTAAGAAAATGGAAAAATTGTCCTTTTATGTTTTAGTTTCCAAAACTTGTACTTTTACACTTCTAATCCTTTATTTACTCATTTAAACACTTCTTAACCATGATTCAAATAAATTTGGGCAGCATAACCCCTTAGGATTAGGGCTTTTCCAAATTTATAACTCAACCAAAAATCACCAAACTAACAACAAACTTTAAAATCAACTTCATACAAGTATAGATTTGAGTTTGGTGTAGTTACCTCTTAAACTTCTTGAATCCTCTCACTCTAGGCGCCTCCTCCCTCTCTTCTTGATCTCAAAGTGTGTCTTCACAATCATGGATTCATGAAGAAACAAGGTTTTGAGAAGGATCTATGGAATACTATAAGAAATTGCTTAAGAAATCAACTCTTACCTTAAGATTTCCCTTCTTCTTTCTCTCTAGAACATGAGACCTCTTGAACTCACTCTCTCTCTTCCTTTCTTATGGCTTGGATGAAATATGAATGGGAAAGGAAAGGAAAAGACTTCATAAAAATTGCTCGCTTCATCCTACACCATTGATTTCATCAAGGGGTGTTATGGTGACACTTGTCTCCAACTATGCTTCCACCCATACTTCCTTCATAATTACTCCATTTGCTTCCTTTTAGCATTGAACTAGCTTTTTCTCCTCACTTGGTTGGCCAAAAACGTGCTCCCTTTTATGCTCCAACCAAACCAGGTGTCCTTCCAACTAAACCAAACTTACACTCAAGGTAGCATACCATTTCATCATTATTTGTCCATGTAGCATTATTTTAATGCAATTTGACATGTGCTCATACAAATCCATTATAATTTAATTCCCTCCTTATATGATCATGACACTTGGCATTTTAATTCCATTAACCAATTTCTAACACATTTTATTTTTAATTTTCGGAATAATGCCAATTCTGGCAGATTTTCTGCCCTAACTTTGAAAAATCATAGCTAATTTTGTAGACATCATTTCAGAGTGATTCCAAAGGCTATGGAACCTTTATTGAGTCTAGTTTTTAAGAAAAATATGGACTTTAACCATCTGGAAGCATATCATTCCCATATTTCATTTCTTTGACTGCTGCTCCAGAGACTTTCCAAATTTTCTGAACTAAATTCACAAATTCATATCTTTTTGTACATAGCTTCAATTGATTCATATGACATATCAAATTAAATCTTAGGATGTCTACTTTCACCTTGTAAAATTTTATATTTTTTGCTCATCATTTGGTCTTCCAAAACCACATGACAAACTTACTGCCCCACTGACGATTTCATTGAAAACACTATTCAACTTTCAATTTTCAATATTTAATTCCTTTGACCTTAAATATTCACCATTTCATTGAATATATAAAATAATTACAATATACTCTTGGTGAATAAAATTTGGAGTGTTATATAGAGGACTTGGGATTTAGATTTTGCCTCCTCCTTTGGGCATCCTTCTGTTGATCTGGTGACTTATAGGTTTCTTTGGCACTTCCAAGACAATGACGAGGAAGAGGAAGCAAAATTGCTGGTAGTCGGGACCTCTTCTTCTTAGTGTGTGTTTGGCAACATCCCAAATCATGGTTTTAAACCATGGTTTGTGCAACCCGAGACAAAACTCCTCTCACACACTTACCTCGTAAGTCATAAAAGCTATTAAAAAAAGCTAATCCAACAGAAATGGAGTCAATTGGTCGTGGCCTTGGAGATTGAGAGCGAAAGCCACTAAATACTATGTTGGCTTGATGCATTATATTATATATATAGTGCAATATGTAAAATCAATAATCCCAACATTAAAATTCAGAGATCCATCCCAAATCACAACTGGTGATATTTTCATAATCAATATATTCTTTGAGAACAAGCAGCAAATAATATATTAACTATTTATAAAGAATTTTCTTGTTCTTTAATAAATGTCAATACATAATATTTGATAAGTTGTTGCATCATTTATGTGACTTGAGTTATCAAACTAATCATTCCAACAATAAATTTGTCTAGATCAATAAACTTTTGGTTTACTGTAACAACTTTTCAATTTCTATTAAAATATGACAGAATTGAAATCTTCATCCAATATGACTCACATTTTTATTCCAATAATCTCCCCCTGAAGTGTGAGTTATACATATTTTTCTTATTTCAATATTAGTTCTTCAAGAACCATATCAATTTTGTTATTAGTTCTTCAGGAACCATATTAATAATATTTCCTTTTTCTTTGTTATTTAAAGTTCTCCAGGAACTGCCACATAGTTCTTCAGGAACTACTATAAGAACTGTCTTCTTTATATATTCAATACATCTTTACGAAAAAACACTACTCCTTTCATATGTGTGTGTGTATTCTATAACATTACAAAAGATATTTACTTAATTTATAAATTCAACAGAAATTTGATGAGTTCATAAAGATTAAAAACAAACTACATAAAGATCACGCTATAATGATATATGACATTTAAAGGATAAGTGCAATAAAGAAAATTTGAGGGGAATGTGAGGGCATACCCTATCAACTTTATACTCCAAAATTACTACTACAAGAGCACATTCACTATATAAAATACAGTGAGTAGTTAAAGTTGAAAAAGCAAATAAATATCATAACAAAGTAAATTACTTAAATTAGTAACATGTAAAAATCAGTGAAAATCCCTAAAAAATACCATGGAAATAGGTAAATCCCAAATCAGTGTGCAGAAATTGCAAAATCCCAATTCAGTGCTGTTTCAACATGGACGTCAAATCTGTGTCGATAAAAAGATGAATTTGCCCTTCAGCCCTCCTTCTCTCCACTTCGGAATAACAACACGAGACTCTTCATTAACAACTCTGGATTTTAGATTAACAACTCCAGTTTCTTCTTTGACAATTAACAACTCCGCTTTTATACTTTCACAATAACAATACTGTATTCTATATTAACAACTACCATTTCTTATTTCACAACTTCATAATTTAAGTTTCATGGCCAATAACAACACCTCTTTCTTTATTAACAACATCGTATTTTATACTAACAATCCCATATTTTGATATACAAAGATGTGAAAGAATAAAGCAAAGTTGTTAATGTAGAATAAGGTGTTGTTAATCAAGAGGAAGGTGTTGTTATTCCAAAGTGGAGAGAGGGAGGGTTGAAGGGTAAATTCGTCTTTTTAAACCGACACGGATCTGACGTCCGTGCTGACACAGCACTGAACCAGGAGTTTACAATTTCAGCACACTAATTTGGGATTTACCTATTTCTATGGTATTTTTTAGGGATTTTCCCTAAAAATTATGTAGCCTTCTGGGCATATAGATATATATATTTAGTGTTAATCGAACTAGATGCCTCTAGTTCTTCTAGAATCTTAGTTGTGACTCATTATTTTATTATACATGGCAAAACATTATTGCCTTTATATATTACTTCAGGTGTTGACCATGTATGATTATAGCACAATCAAACATTGTAAATTTAGAGAATTTCTATTACTTTTCCCATGATATAAATCTCCATAAACGCTAGTCTCTAGGACCCTTACAAGAATCTCTTCAAATATATTGTGCTATGTTTGAACCACTAGTAATTTAATATGAACCGTTAGCTTTCAAGGCTATATTTTTTCATAATATATATGTGGTTGTTATATTGCTTAAAAGCATATTTTATCTCTTCTTTTGGCAATGCAAATTTCAACAAGTATTAGACTATAGGACAATAACAAAAATATCATCCAAAAATATTTTGTGCTATATATGAGACATTTTGACATTTACTTATAAAATTATGAATTAACATAACTTGTACTCGAGTTTCTCGTAATATAAGATATTTTAATAATTGGCCTTTTGGGATGGCTTTCATCAAGTAGCCATTTTTCATACAAATTCAATTTCAGACTTCTGTGTGGTTTAATTCTTTTAATGCTAATTAGCCTATTGAAGTATTACTTCTAATGAAGTAATTCTACTATATAGTAGAAATATTTTTCAAAAGTTATAAATCTCTTTTATATCATTTGATATTTGAGGCATAAACCTTCAGGGCTTTAACTAAAGTACCACAATTTTCTTACCCATGCTATTTATTAAAACCATAAAGTGGACTTTTACAAAATTACCATTATTAAAAGTGATGAAGCTTCTGACCATGTAATAAGGTAGAAAATAAAAGTTATATGGCTTTGAATCATTTAATAAGATAGAAAAATAAAGTTGTATGACTTCTGGCCATTTAATAAGATAGAAAACAGAAGTTGTATGACTTCTGGTCATATAATTTCAAAATATTAAATCAAAGTGTAGGGCTTCTTACCATAAGATAGAAAATAGAAATTATATAGCTTATGGTTATACTAAAAGTAACAATATCTATAAGATAGGGGGAAAAAACTTGTGGGGAGATTAAGATAAGATAGAAAATCAATAATGATTTTCACTCTTAGTCATAGGACTCAATGTCTTAAACAAGAGTAAAGTATCATTTTAATTCTATATAATGTTTCATAGATCAAATAAGAAAATAGAGAGGGAATTTTTAAAGAATCAAAGCTATGTTAGAACTACACGGGAACATAACAAATATCTATTTTCATCACATAAAACAAATCTTTCATAATCTTCATAACCAGAAAAGGGTAAAATTTCTTAAACCTTTTGTTAGACCCTTATCTTATTTTCTTACTTTTCAGGGTGCTTATGAGCAGTTCAGTGAGCAACACAGGAATAACGTGAATATACTGATATATTAATATAAGGTACTTGATTATATTATAGGTTTTTCCAGCGGGGTTTGGTAATATATACAATCTTGGTCCAAAATCTCAAAATTAAACTAATATAACCAGACTACTCCTATCTCAAGATCCGTACACCTCCCTTTCTAGTATTCATCACTTTGCCCTTGGAGCTGCCAGCTTCTGCTGGAATATTATTATTTTTGAAAAATGGTAAGGTTTAAACAAATCTCAATAGTAACATACAATCAATCATATAAAATGCGAAAATTAATTGTGCAATGCACCATATAATGTAAAATGAAAATACATACTTTATCGTGTGAGTGTACAATGCTCAGGGCCAAATGACTGTTTTAATCCCCTACTTGTCCGTATACCTCAGTTGAGTCTACGACCACAGCTAAGTAATGTACCCCAAGCACCGTATTCATATCACAGAATATAACAACATATAGCATATTAACATTCACATAGTATATGAGAGATAGAATTACTACCTTAACCCCTTTTTAACTCATTTGATATTCCTCGAACTTCGTGCAAACAGCTTAGTTATTAATCCAATCCTAAAATTTTAATTGTACAAGAATTAGGTTAAACCCATTCATGTACCACTTTAGAGGCTTCGAAGGTGATTTTGTTGGTTATATTAGTTTAAAACAGCATAATTACTAAAATGCCCTTAGGGACCCGATCCCGATCCCACCCCCTCGGTACCCGGTCGATCATACTTTTCCAGAAATTTTGACCCAGGCTATTCTTACATATTTTCACCTAAGGAATCCATGATTGACCTCAATTTTTGTAAAATCACTGTTAAATGACAGTTTTGCCCTTGACAGCTCTTATTTAGGTTTTAAGGCTATTTTCATAATTTCACTTTCTAGAGTTTTTTTGCAAAAGAGTTCAACATCAACCCCATCTAATTTTTTCTCCTGAACATAATGGAATAATTAGATTTATGAAAATCTAGCTCCTTCCCCCTGTTTTTGTATTGGCTGTTTTTGTATTGGCTGAAACATGCTAGAGTTTTAAGGAAAATTGGATTTTTGATTTTCAACTTCAAAAGCTTGTTCCTTTTCATTCCTAATCACTTGATTAACCCTTTGAACACTTAATACACAAGATTTGAGGAAATTTGGGCAGCATAACTCCTTAGGGTTATCACTTCCCAAATTTACAAATCCAAGCAATAAACCACAAATTCAACCAACAACTTCAACAACAATAACAACAACATCAAAGAGAAGGAGATTATGGAAGTTACCTCTTAATTTCTCACTTCCTCTCTCTCCTTGGCCGAACACCCCCTCTCTTTTCCTTGAAGTTTTGCTTTGCTACACCATGGTTTCATGAAAAAGGAGAGGTTAGAAAAGCTATTAGGCAAAAAGGGAAGCTTGAACACAAGATTAATCAAGCCTTACCTTTGAATCTCTTCCTGTTGGCTCCTCCTTCTCTCTAAATGTTTCTAAGCTTTCTCTCTCTCTCTCGGTGGCTTGGGGACGGAAATATGAAGAGAAAGATGAAGCAAAAGCTTCATAAATATCTCTCATATTTTCTCTAATTTTTATTTTTCAAAAATTGACTTTTAAGTCACATTTGGTACTTGGGCTTATCTTCATGAAACTTCGGTCATTACCCTCAATTAGGATTGAACTAACCCTCTTTCCCTTGGTTACATAAAAAAGACGCCTAGGGTGCCCCTTAAATGTCTCAATGGGGCTTCATTGCATTAGCTTAACCATATGTACACAATATGTAGTATTTTGATTCAATTACCCATGTGCTCATCTTAACACTTATAATTAAATCTCTTGCCTTAAAATATTGACACTTGGGCATGTTTATGACCCAAATAATTATTTTTCCCTCCTATTTCTTTATTCCACAATTTACACAATTGACATTACATTTTTTTCTTCAAATTCGCAACAATTGGCCAATTTTCTAACCAAACTTTGAAAAATCATAACTTTATGTGTATAACTTCAGTTGGAGTGATTTCAAAGGCTATGAAACCCTTATTGAGTCTAATTTTAAGGAAAAATATAAAATTTAGCTAACTGAAAGCTCAAACTTCCCAGAATTATTATTTTTGGACAATACCTCGGATGTTGGACAGTTTCACTGAGCTAATTTTCAGAAATTCATAACTCCTTGTGTACAGCTCTAAATAACTCATGTGACCTATCAATTAAAGCTTAGAATGTTTACTTCCATTCTATAAAATCTCACAAATTTTTAACATAATTTGATCATCCAAAACCATACAAAAATACTGCTGCCTCACAGGAAACTTTCACTGGCAGCAAATCCTCATTCCTGGGACTCTTGCTAAACCGGGGCGTAGTAGTCCACTTGATTCAAGCTTATTCTCAAGTCTCTAATCGTAAAATTCGAGATATTATACCTTCCTCATGTTTCATTTGGGTTTAAAATAAAAGATCTATACACATAATAAAGAGATTAAAGGGAATACAAAACTATACACATAGTAGGAGAATTAGTCCATAATTATATGAAAACATATTTACCCAACATATAGATTCATAATTAATATACATTATTATGAATAATATAAATTTCTTTATATTGATTGAGCTATGAATATAGGGAAAATTCCAAATAAATACAATTAAAATTAGAAAAGGACAAAAAGATATGGTGAAATTGTCAAATCCCAAATTAGTATGGCAGTAGGAATCTGGAATATGAAATATTGATGCAATGACCTAAATGCCCTCGTAAGTGACAGGCAAAAGGAAAAAAAATGATAGAAGAGGGAGCCCGAATCTGAAAAGGAAAAAGGCTAAAAGAAACAAAGAAAGACAGGAAACTTAGGGGTCGACGGACAGATGACAAGAATGACGGTGTGTTGACGCTGGTCGGTGGCGATCTGCGGTGTCTTCAAAGGAGGGTTAATAGAGAAAGTAGAAAGATAGGAGGTCGGCGGCATTATGCTGTTGTGCGATTTGCTTTCTGCGATTCAACGTTCTACGGTCTGTCTGAAGGAAAAAAACGTGCCCAAGAAAAAGTTTGAAAATGAGAAGTTGCAGGGCTAATAACAACATGTCGCTCTATATTAACATGTCTCTATTGGTTTAACACCTTGCTATATTTATCAGATGCTATAATGAAGGGTCATCATCTTTGAAGGAAGTCGAGTCGTTAATAAAGAAAATTATGTTGTTAACAGTGGCTAACGTGTTGTTTTTCCCCATCTACATTAGGATCATCCCAACTTGTTCCTCATAAGATGTTCATGGATGAAGAAGAGTCGTTAATGAAGAAACTAATGTTGTAAATTAAGGGTGACATGTTGTGTTTTCCCATCTATATTACAACCTTCCCAACTTGTTTCTCATGAGATGTTAATGGAGGAAGTGGAGTCGTTAATGAAGAAACTCATGTCGTTAATCGAGGGTAATATGTTATGTTTTCCCATCTACATTACGACATTCCCAACTTGTTTCTCATAAGATGTTAATGGAGGAAGTGGAGTCGTTAATGAAGAAACTCATGTTGTTAATCGAGGGAGATATGTTGTGTTTTTCCATCTACATTATGACCTTCCCAACTTGTTCCTCATAAGATGTTAATGGAGGATGTGTAGTCATTAATGAAGAAGCTGATGTTGTTCATAGTGAGAAAGATGTTGTTTTTGGGCATACAACTTGTGACTTTACAAAAATGTTCCTTCGAAGATATTAATGAAGGAAGTGTAGTCGTTAACAAAGAAGATGATGTTGTTAATAGTGGGAGTGGTGTTGTTTTCGGGCATACTACTTGTGACTTTGCAAAATTGTTCCTTCGAAGATATTAATCAAGGAAGTGTAGTCGTTAACAAAGAAGATGATGTTGTTAATAGTGAGAGTGATGTTGTTTTCGAGCATACAACTTGTGACTTTGTGAAATTGTTCTTCGGATAGACCGTAGAACACCGAACCATGGATAGACCACAGAAAGCAAAATACACAACAGCACAATGTCATCGACCTCCTATCTTTTTGCTTTCTTTGTTAACCCTCCTTCGAAGACACCGCAGATCGCCACCGACCAGCGTCAACACACCGTCATTCTCGTCATCTGTCCGTCGACCCCTAAGTTTTCCGTCATTCTCTGTTTCTGTCAGCCTTTTCCATTTTCAAATTCAGGCTCCCTCTTCTATCTTTTTTTCCCTTCTACCTGTCACTTACGTGGGCATTTTGGTCATTGCATCAACATTTCATATTCCAGATTTCTACTGCTATAGTGATTTGGGATTTGACAATTTTACTATACCTTTTTGTCCTTTTCATCCTTTTCTAATTTCAACTATATTTATTTGAAATTTTCCCATGAATATATTAATTTTTTTATTGCTTGAGACATGAATATATAAACTTTTAAAATATTTAGTTAATTAATAAACATGATCGAGCATTCTAAATTTCCAAGTAAGAAAGAAGATTATTATGCACTATTAATGTGTATATAATAAATAACACATGCCCTCTATTTATAAGCATAACTTTACAATATAGGTCAATAGAATCGATATTTTCAAATTTGATGACAATAAGAGATAATTGTGGGATACTGAAGATAATATAGATAATGGAGATATACACTACAAAAAAATGAAAATTAGTGACGGAATTTAGCGACGGAATGAATCCGTCCCTAATCCCTCACAAATTCCATCCCTAAAATTAGCGACAGAATTTTTCCGTCACTAAATTAGCGACGGATTCACATTCCGTCGCTAAATTCCGTTCCTAATCTGCCTCTAATTTCATCCCTAAAATTAGCGACGAAAATTAGTGACGGAATTTTTCCGTCACTAAATTAGCGACGGAATAGAGACGGAATCATATTCCGTCACTAAATTCCGTTCCTAATCTGCCTCTAATTTCATCCCTAAAATTAGCGACGGAAATTAGTGACGGAATTTTTCCGTCACTAAATTTCGTCCCTAATCTGTCTCTAATTCCATCATTAAAAATTAGCAATGGAAATTAGCAACAGAATATTTCCGTCGCTAATTTAGCGACAGAATATAGATGGAATTACATTCCGTCTCTAAATTCCGTCACTAATCCGTCTCTAATTCCGTCATTAAAAATTAGCTACGGAAATAAGCGACGGAATTGTTCCGTCCCTAATTTCCGTCTCTAATCCGTCTCTAATTTCCGTCACAAATAATTAATTTTTTCAATAATTATATTTTTTTTATAATTATAAATTTATAATATAAATATTAAAATAAATAAATAAAATTATTAATTGAAATTTATTTTTGAAATTGAAATTATAATATAATATATTTGAATTTTTAATAATATATTATATACAAATAAAAATAAAACTTTTATAAAAACAAAAAAAAATAAAATATATCATAAAATGAATAAAAAAGATATTAATAATAAAAATGTAGGTAGAAAAATTACATAAAATGAAATAAGAAAACTAAATTCAAATATTTAATAATAGATTAAATATTGTATTTCTAATTTTGTTCACAAAGAAATATATATATATATATATATGATTTTGCATTTAAATTACACAGGTTCTTCTTAGCTCAACTGGTAAAGTCACTGGCACACGCGTGGGAGGTCAAGGCTTCGAATCTCAACTTGGTCACAAAATGCAACCAATTTGTGACTTGGACACGTGGCCCTCGATGGAGGGTGACATGTGGCCCGCAATGGAGGGTGACACGTGGCGATAGACCTGGACACGTGGAAGGCGAAGGCTAGGCGGCGGCGGCTGACGGGGACATGGCCGGCGGTGGGTACACGTGGAGGCTGCCGGTGAGGGACATGTGGAGGCTCATTGTGAGGACATGTGGCAATTTAAATTATATAAAAAAAATATTTTGCGACGGATTAGAGACGGAAATTCCGTCGCTAAGTAGAGACGGAAAATTCCGTCGCTAAATTCCATCTGTAATTAGAGATGGAATTTAGTGACGGAATGTTTCGTCGCTAATTTAGCGACGGAATTTCCGTCGCTAATCCGTCTCTAATTAGCGACGGAATTTAAAATTCCGTCCCTAATTAATTAATAATGGTCTCTTTACCGACGGAACAAATTCCGTCGCTAATTCGGTCACTAATTTGGTTTCGTCGCTAATTTTCGTCGCTAAACTAATTAGTGACGGAAATTTTGTCGCTAAATTCCGTCGCTAATCCGATGTTTTTTTGTAGTGATATTGATATCCACACAAATATGATATTCATAACAATGGTAAAATTGTTTATTCATATAAAAATTTAATGGCATGACTTCGCAAATAGGACTAAAATACATTCTTTCTACCTTATAAACAGGACGAAAAATATTTATGACCAAACCACATGTATTAATTATATAAATGGGAAAGAAAATAAGTTTTTGTGAATGAAAAAAAATAGAACATGTTGATTAGAATTTTTTTTTTAAAAAAAAAAATTGAAGTCTAACCCTATCCAAATTCCGATTAGTCTATTAAAAAAGAAAGGAAAGAAAGAAAATAGGAATTGAAATTGAAATGGGGGAGTGGGTAGGTGGACGCGACAACTAGAGAACGAAATTAAAGATGTTGAATTATCGAGAATGACGCGGAGGGTTGAGTGGAAAGGAAGCTATGACTTTTAATTATGATCACATCCTCATCATCTTTTTTGTTTTGTTTACTCTAATGGTATACATTATTAGTGGAAAAACAAAAAGATATTGCGGCACTAGAAGATGTTGGCCAATTATTAATGTGGAGGAGGAACAACTACGCCTACCCGATTTTTATTCATTTCTCCTTTAATTTTCTATTTTCATTTGCTAAAATTGTATTCCATTTGATCCTATAAGGTCTATTTAACTAACATGAAGGAATTAAAAAATTGATCAAATTAGTTATTTAATATTATTGTGCAGAAAATATGAGTTACTTTTTCTAAAATACTCCTCTTTTAATGAGGTATCAAATGTGAGAAACAAAGAAAGTGATAAAAATAGTGCACTTATAATTTGAAAAAAGAGATTTTAAACGAGGGTGATAAAATAATAATTGACCGATTATATTTTTTCGTAGAGGCTTTGAACTCACAATATCAGGCCTAAAAAGATTGAAAGGGAAGTGCTTGGTGTGAATTGGGTTACAATACCCCAAATAAAAAAAGGATTTTGGTGCAATTTTTAGAACAAAAAATTTCATTGTGAGCATATGACACGATAAAGTTTTGACTAATACAAATGTAGACACAATCTTTTAAAGACGGGGCAATTTTAGAAATTCTATAATTCTATTATAAAGTCAGAGGGAGAACAAGTGGATTCCACATAAAAAAAAATAGACAAGTGTTTAGGCCAATTTAACGAGAATGCTAAAATCGTTTTATTTTTAAAAGATTATGTCTATTTTACAACATTTAAAACTTAATTGTGCTATATATTCATAACCAAAAAATTAACGTTAAGCCCAAAAAAATGATTAAAATATTATATTTAATGTCACACCCTCATTTTATTTTCACCTATTTCAGAGTATTTACGGAAATGATACGCAGTTCAATGGGCAACACAGGAATAACATAGATATATTGATATTATGTGTGCGATTATGGAAATTCCCCATACGGGTTTGTATTTAATAATTACAATTAACGTAGCCTCATAGTGCTACGTGGGTGTCTAAATACGTTTCAGTGAATAGGGACATCTTCTCGTCTTCGCTCCACCACCGCAATCCCCTTCGTACGGTTCTCTTTATTATTCTCAGCATACGCTCTGTCTTTTCCTGTCTAAATTGTTGGTAGGGGAGGGTGAGATTCTAGGTAATCTCAGAAGGAAAGCAATACCAATATGCATGCAAGATAAGTGCTTAATGCATAACATGCATGCATTACATAACTCATGCTCACACAATGACATATCTGCGTGCTCAATGTTTCAATCAACATATGTATGGTCATAGCATAAACAGAAACAGAGCTTCAATTATTCATATATGTTTCACATCATCAGGCAAAGCAATAACATGCATCAATACACCAGCACAAATATCAAATACATGCAGGAGAGGTAAGTTCCCTACCTTAATCGCCCTTCCCTGATCTTCGAATAACATGCCTCGATTTGCGTGCCAATTCCCTCAGGCTCTCTACTCAATCCTAGAATGTCAAACGTACTGTTTAGACACTTCCATAGTGTTTCTGATGGTTATATTAGTCTATGATGAAATTTTACCAAAATGCCCCCGGGACCCCGGCCTAAGACACGTTTTCCCAAAATTTTGACTAAGGTTATCTGACATATTTTTGGCCAAGGAATCCATTTCTGAACTCGAAATCACCAAATTCAGTGTCAAATTACGAAAATACCCTTGACGCGCCCTATTTAGGGATTTCAGTGGCGTTTTCGTAATTATGTTTTTCCGGCCTCTATCGAAAAAGTGACCAACTGTAACCCCACCTATTTTTACCCACTGAATCCAATGGAGCCATTTATTTTATGAAAATCCAACTCCTTCTCTTAGATCTGTGCTGGCCGAAATATTGGTCAAAAATTGGAAAAAATGGAGTTGTGTTTTAGCTTCTAAAACTTGTACTTTTCTACTTCTAATCCCTTATTAACTTATTTAATCACACTCTAATCATGATTTAAATAAATTTGGGCAGCATAATCCCTTAGGATTAGGGCTTTCTAAATTTACAAACTTGACAAAAATCACCAAAACCCAACACAAACCTCAACAACAACACCATACTAGTTTAGATCTAAGGTTTGTGAGGTTACCTTTTGAGATCTTGAATCTTCTCTCTCTAGACATCTCCTCTTTCTCTTCTTGAGCTAAGAATGTGTCTTCAAATTCATGGATTCAATGAAGAAGAAAGGTTTAGAGAAAGTTTCTAAGAAAAATCACAAGAAAACTCTTAAGAAATCACACTTACCTTAAACTTCTTCTTTCTTCTCTCTAGAACTTGAGAGCTCTCTCTCTCTATATATATATATATATTTTTCTTTGGTGTTGTATGAAATATGGCTTGAAAGAGGAAGGAGAATGTTTTTATTAATTTTGGTCATCTTTCTTCTTAGCCATAGATCTAATCAAAGGTTGAGATCTCTCCACCTTTCTTGCACTATACCTCCCTCCATGCCTTCACCATACTCTCTTGCTTTAGGCCATACTCTTCCAACTTTATGCCATGCCTTCACATCATTTATTTCTTCTTGCCTCTTAGCCCTTGATCTCATCAAGGGACCATAATGTGGCACTTGTCACAAGCACATGTCCACCAAGAATAATCCAATTATGCATTTTCCTTTATTTTCCTTGATTAATTGGAATTAACTCAAATTAATTGAAAAATAATTAATCTTGGGCTAAATTGGAAAAATTATGATTTTGCTATCCCCTTTGTAATTTAATTCAATTTTTGAATTTATTTGCCCATTTCCTTGCGAACTTGAATATTTCAAAATTCACAAGATCCAAATTCATGAATATTCACCATTTTATTGAATTATTCAAATAATTGTAATATATTTTTGGTGAATAAAATTTGGGATGTTACATTTAATACCAAAATAAATATATCAAAAAAGCCTTATGTTTATAACAGTGTTGTTTAGGGTTTTGGAAAGGAATCTTGGAATCATCCGACCTCATTTCAACACCTTAAATGGCAAGTTGGCTCAGGAAATTCTATTCCTATATACCACAACCTCTGGTGGCCCATGGCCAATCAGTCTATAACTACAAACTTTCAAGTTAAAAAGTTTTTGATAATTTCTCCAACAACCATAATTGTTGGTTTTCTCCATCCTGGAATGTACCTTTAGTTAAAGCCATCTACTCCCAAGAGGTGGCTAACAATGTACTTAAAACACTTATTTCAATTTGTAATGGTGAGGATGAATTATATTGGGAATGTGGTATCTCTGGAAAGTACAGCGTCAAGCAGGGCTATGCTTTGTCCACTCATAATGCCTCAGTCAATGAGGCTAATCCTTTGAAACTTTGGGATTTTATTTGGAAAATTAATTTGCCTCATAAACAACTTCTCTTTATCTCAAAGTTAGTTCATTATGTTGTACTTATTAGAGAAGTTCTGAGGAAACCTCACTTAAATGTCCAAGTTATTACTTATGTTTTTGGTTGTCAAACTGATGAAACTATTGATAATCTCTTTTGCTCTTGCTCCTATATTTAGGCTATTTGGTTTCGTGCACTTTCTCTTCACTCCACCAACATTTCTTGCCAAGGTTCTCATGTATTGTAACACCCCAAATTTTATTCACCAATATGTGTTATACTTAATTGTGGCATTTAATGAAATGAAATGTGAATATTCATGATCATAGGAATTAAACAATGAAAATTTGAAAGGTGAATAGTGATGCCAGTAAAATTTTCTGCGAGGTAGTGAGTTTGTCATGTGGTTTTGGATGATGCAATGATAATAAAAAGTTATGAAATTTTACAGGATGAAATTAGACATCATAAGCTTTAATTTGATTGGTAATAGGTAATTTTTGGAGTTGTATGCAAAGAGTTATGAATTTTCGAAATTAGCCCAGGAAAATTGTATACTTTCTAGAACATCATCCAAATACTTAAATTATGGAAATTTTCAACTTCTAGTTGGCTAAAGGCTATATTTTTTCTTGAAACTAAACTCATTAAGAGTTTCATGGCTTTGGAATCACTCCAATTTGATTTCTACAAATAAAGTTGTGATTTTTCAAGGTTTGGGCAGAAAATCTGCCAGAATTGCCACTAATCCGAAAATGAAAAAAAAAATGTGATGGCAAATGTTGTAATTATGGGATAAATTAACATCAGCCTATTTTGCTTCTCCCATGGGCTCAGGATGTGAACTTGGGCTGACCAAAAGGGAAGAGAATTAGTTCAAGCTTAATGAGATTATATGACACTAATTACATAAAGATAAGCTCAAGTACTAATTAGGTCACAAAAGTCAAATTTTTGGAAAATAAAAAAAACTAGTGAAATTATGAGAGACATTTATGAAGCTATTGCTTCATATTTCCCTTCATCTTTCCACGGCTAGGCATAGAGAGAAGAGAGAGAGAGTGAGCTTGGAGGTTAGAGAGAAGGAGGAGGAAAAATCAAAGGTAGGTATTGATATTTCATTGTGATTTAGCTTCTAATTAGTATAATTCCTTCCCTAAGCTCCTCTTCTTCATTGATTGACATGTTTTGCAAACAACATATCAAGGATTGAGGAGGGAGAGGTTTTGGCTACAGAGAGAGAGAGAGAGGAAGAGAGGAAGAGAAATCCAAAGGAAACTTCACAAACCTCAAATCTTTGATGTTGTTGTTATTGTTGATGGTTTTGTGTTGATTGGTTGATTTGTAAATTTGGGAAAGGGAAACCCTAAGGGGTTATGCTACCCAAATTTTCTCAAATCTTAGGTATCAAGTGTTTAAATGGTTAATCAAGTGATTAAGAGTAAAAAGGAGCAAGCTTTTGGTGTTAGAATTTAAAAATCCAATTTTCCCTTTTACACCTATATGTTTTGCCAGAGATAGAATAGAGGAAAGGAACTAGATTTTCAATAATCTGATGATTCCATTATGTTCAGGAGGAAATATTAGACAGGGTTGATGTTGAGCAATTTTTCAAAAGTCCCTAGAAAGTGAAATTATGAAAATACCCCTAAAACCTTAACTAAGGGTTGTCAAGGGTAAAACTATCATTTGACAATGATCTTGTGAAAACCAAGGTCAAAAATGGATTCTACACACAAAACTGTGTAGGAATAGCCCAGGTCAAAAATTCTGGAAAAGTACAGTCGAACCAAGTACAAGGGGGCTGGATTGGGTCCCAGGGGCATTTTGGTAATTTTAAAATTTAGACTAATATAACCAACAAAAACATTTTGGAAGTGTCTAAAATAGTACATGAATGGGTTTTAACCTAATTCTTGTACATTTAGAATTTTAGGACCAGATTAATAGCCTAAGTCGTTAACATGAAGTTCAAGGAACGTGTTACGAGTTAAAAAGGGATTTAAAGTAGTAACTCTATCTTTCATATACTATGTGAATGTTTATATGCTTTGTGTATGCCATTTACCGTAATATGTATAAACATAGTGTCTATGGGTACACTGAACATAGTACTTACATGTACATCAAATGTAGTGCATATGGGTACACTGAACATGACTGAACATAGTGTCTACGGGTACACCGAACATAATGCCTATGAGTACACTAAACATGATTGAACATAGTGTCTTTGGGTACACCAAACATAGTACTTACGAGTACACTGAACATGATTGAGTATAGTGCCAACGGGTACACTGATATGCTCAGTTGGTGGCCTCGAACCCAGCTGAGGTACAGAACGAGTAGGGGTTGCAACAGTGGTTAGCTCTGAATGTTTCCGATTGAACTAAACTACATTGAACTAAACTGAATTATGTGTTATTATAATATTTTTGTATATAGTACATGGCATATTTATTATTGCATTTTCTATGATCAATTGTCTATTGCTATTGAGATTCGTTTGAATATCACCATTTCCATAAATGTAAAAAGCTTGTAGCAGCAGAAAGTGGCTCTAAAGGCACGATTGAATTTACTAGCAATTCATTAAGGGTTCCGATCAAAATCAAGCGAAGACGTTGGTTATCTGAAGCCTATATTATGATTTAAGGTCTATAATTACTATAAACACACCCTATGGGGGAATTCTGTAAGATAATTATGTGCATTATATTAGTATATCTATGCTATTTCTGTGTACCCGCTAAACCGCTTATTGCTACTCTGATTAATGTCGATGACAAGTGGTATGTGAGGAAGGGCCTTACATGTATGGCTTCTAGAAACTCTCTCGTTGCTATTTTATGATAGTGTTTTGACAATACTAAAGGGGATCATTATCTTATTAAACCTCATATATATATATATGAATTAAGTAGAATGCAACTCTCTATTAAAATTACATGCGCAATCCAGAATAAGTTATTTAGGAATTTTGAGACTCTTTGCAATACCTCTTTGATATTTGCAATTGACAAGATCTTTCATACAATTCTTCAGCTTCCACTCCAATGCCTATCACTTCTCTACATGGTTGTTTTTGCAATGTTCTCAAATATGTACAGGGTTGGACAATTTTCATGAGAAAGATTAAAATTAGACAACACACCTGCTTTGCTTCAATTTATCTAGGTCAAAATTGTGTTTGAACTTTCCAATAGATAAAATTGCATTCTACAAATCCTTCTGTTTTTTGTTTCTCCTTCTTAAGGCTAGTGTTGCGTTGGATTGTTCATGTAGCTACAACATTTGCTAACTCCTTGAACCACATCATTGTTGTTACATATAAGAAACATATGCTCAATGGTGTTGTTCATTCTAATCTTGGAGGCACCATAAAAAAGGACGCAAACTCGCGGCTCTTTTCCGTTTCTAGTCACTCTTTATATAAAACTAATGTATTACTGATATGCACTAGATTATCCAAGTAGCTACAACACTTGCTTCCTCCTTGAACCACATCATTATTGTTACATATAAGAAAACTCTGTTCAATGGTCTTGTTCATTCTAATATTGGAGGCACCCTAGAAAAGGATGCAAACTCGCTACTCTTTTTGTCACACCCTTATCTTATTTTCCATATTTTCAGAGTGCTTGCGCGTAGTTTGATGAGTAACATAGGAATAGTATAAATATACTGATATATTCATACATGGTATTTGATTATATCACAAGTTTACCCCATAGGTTTGATAACATTTACAATTTTATACAGAATATCCAAAATAATGACTACATATAACCATATATCCTCGCCTCAGGATCCATGTCCGTCAGTTCCCCATGTCTATAACCCTTCCTTTGGATCCGTTGGTTCCCACTGGCACATTTTTGTTTATAAAATGAGGTGAGATTCCAAAGAATCCTAGTAGCAACATACAATCCAACATTTTGGCTCAAATGGTACTATAGTCTCATTGAAAGCGTATACTTTTACCCTCAGGTCATGGCTTTGAGACTCAAAAGGCAAAAGAAATCTGGTTGTTGTGGAGGGGCTGGGGATAGCTTTGAGTCCACGCCTGTAGGCCTAGGTTTGGGTTTCGTGCGTGGTGTGACACTTTTCTTTTTCAAGTCACTATTTATATAAAACTGATGTATTACTAATCCCCCATTCCCTAGATCCTTCTCTCTTAACTCTACCTGTGTTATCTCCCATGTTTATATAAAATTGATCATTTTATATATAAAAAAACAATATAGTTTATGCCATCTTTGTCCCACCACCTTCTTTCGGTAGCCTACAAAAACAAACACTTCCTTCTTCTTTTCTCTTACTCTGTTTTGGATCAATCTTCTTTTATACACACAAAAGTTTTCTTTTATATGTATGTGTAAAGCTTTCTAAAAATAATCCTTCTTAATATATTACTACAGATTTGGGCATATATAACACTTAATAAATAACAGTTACAGTGAATAAACGTCATGTATGTTGAAACGCAGGTCGCACAAGAACATATAACGCTAAAATATAAAGGTTAAATATGTGCACCGTTATGTTTTGAGAGACAGAATTCAAGGAAACACAAAAATAACGATTGTAGTTAATAACCATCATTTATTTAGTGACAAATATGACGGTTCTTATAAAACAACTATCATGTAACACTTATAAATGATTCATCTTCCAACATTATATTAATAAAAACAATTACATAACGATTATAATAATTAATTATTAAATATGAGATATTATTATATATCTCATATTATTAGATATAATATCTAATAATATCTCTTATTTATACTTTTAAGATAAATATAATATATTAAGATATTAATTAAATATATAATACCTCCAACTCGTATGCTGGTAAATATAGGTAAATATATATTTAATTAATATCTTAAGGAGGCGGAAAAGGCGGGATTCTAAAAAAAATTATTTGATAATACTTTACAGTTCTTCATAAAGAACCGTCACATATTCTTTCGAATACTTAACAATCATCAATGAAATCCGTCATATATAAGAAGACGGGATTCTTAAAAAAAAATATTTTACAATACATGACATTTCTTCACAAATAACCGTTATATATTCTTTAAGATTACTTAACGGTTAAAAATGATAACCGTCATATATAAGAAGGCAGGATTCTGAAAAATGTTTAATATAAAGAGGTGGGATTCTATAAAAAAATTACTTTACAATACATTACAATTCTTTATAAAAACCATCAAGTATGATCTAATATAAAAAGGTAGGATTTTAAAAAAAAAATTATCTGACAATATATAACAATTCTTTATAAAGAACCATTAAATATTTGTAATATAAAAAAATATATTTGACAATACATTAAGATTCTTTATAAAGAATCATTAAGTAATCTAACAATATATTAATATATTCTTTACTACTACAAAAACATATTAAATTAGCGACAGAATTTTTGTCACTAATTATTTTAGTGATGAAAATTAGCGACGAAACCAAATTAATGACGGAATTTATTCCGTTGGTAAAAAGACCGTTACTAATTAATTAGAGACGGAATTTTAAATTCCGTTGCTAATTTGAGACGGATTAGCGACGGAATTTTCCGTCGATAAATTTTGTCTCTAAAATTAGAGACGAAATTCACTAATTAGCGATGGAAACTTCCGTCGCTAATTCCGTCTCTAATCCGTAGCAAAATATTTTTTTATATAATTTAAATTGCCACATGTCCTCACAACGAGCCTCCACATGTACCTCGCAGGCGGCTGCCACGTGTCCCCGTCAGCCGCCACCACCTGGACTTCGCCTTCTACGTGTCTCGCTCAACCGCCATGTGTCACCCTCCATCGCGTGCCACATGTCACCCTCCATTGTGTGTCACGTGTCCAAGTCACAAATTAGTTGCATTTTGTGATAAAGTTGGGATTCAAAGCCTTGACCTCTCACGCGTGTGTCAGTGCCTTTGTCAGTTGAGCTAAGAAGAACTTGTGTAATTTAAATGCAAAATCATATATATATATATATATATATATATTGCTTTGCAAACAAAATTAGAAGGGAAAATCCCTCTAAAATGCATTGGAAATAGGGAAATCCCTATTCAGTGCATTGAAATTAAAAAATTCGGATCAGTCCACTGTCAGTACGAATGAACAGTGCGGGCGGCGCTAAAAGACGATTTTTCCCTTCAGCCCTCATTCTCACCACTTCAGAAATAACAACACGCGGTTCTTAATTAACAACTCTGGATTCTTGATTAACAACTCCAGTTTCATCCTTTTTTTTTCCACAATAACAACACCGGTCTTGTTATTAACAACTCTGAATTCTTGATTAACAACTCCGCTTTATTCTTACACATATTCGCATCTCAAAAATATAGTGTTGTTAATGTAAAATACGGTGTTGTTAATGAAGAAAGAGATATTGTTATTGACCCTGAAACTTAAATTACGAAGTTGTGAAACAAGAAATGAGAGTTGTTAATGTAGAATATGGTGTTGTTAATAACAAGACTGGTGTTATTATTGTGAAAGTAAAAAGATGAAACTGAAGTTGTTAATCAAGAATATGGAGTTGTTAATCAAGAATCCTGATTTATTAATTAAGAGCGCGTGTTGTTAATAAAAAAAGAGGTGTTATTATTGGCCTTGAAACTTAAATTAGGAAGTTGTGAAATAAGAAAGCGGAGTTGTTAATCAAGAATCCGGAGTTGTTAATTAAGAACCGCGTGTTGTTATTTCTGAAGTGGCGAGAATGAGGGCTGAAGGGTAAAATCGTCTTTTGGCGCCGCCCACACTATTCATCCTTACTGACAGTGGACTGATCCGAATTTTTCAATTTCAATGCACTGAATAGGGATTTCCCTATTTCCAATGTATTTTAGAGGGATTTTTCCAAATTAGAAATACAAAATTTAATATATTATTAAATATTTGAATTTAGTTTTCTTATTTTATTTTATGTAAATGTTCTACCTAAATTTTTATTATTAATATCTTTTTTATTCATTTTATGATATATTTTATTTTTTTGTTTGCATTTATAAAATTTTTATTTTTTATTTGTATATAGTATATTATTAAAAAATTCAAATATATTATATTATAATTTCAATTTTAAAAATAAATTTGAATTAATAATTTTATTTATTTATTTTAATATTTATATTATAAATTTATAATAATTTAAAATTTAAATTATTTAACAAATTTATAATTATAAAAAGTATAATTATTAAAAAAATTAATTATTTGTGATGGAAATTAGTGACGGAAAAATTCCGTCGCTAATTTCCATCGCTAATTTTTAATGACGGAATTAGAGACGGATTTGTGACGAAATTTAGCGACAGAATGTGATTCCATCTTTATTCCATCGCTAAATTAGTGACGGAAAAATTCCATCGCTAATTTTTAATGACGGAATTAGAGACGAATTAGTGATGGAATTTAGCGACGAAATGTGATTCTGTCTCTAATTTAGTGACGAAAAAATTTCACCGCTAATTTCCGTCGCTAATTTTAGTGATAGAATTAGAGATAGATTAGTGACCGAATTTAGTCTCGCTAATTTAGTGACGGAAAAATTCCGTCGCTAATTTTAGTGATAGAATTTGTGAGGGATTAGGGACAGATTAGTGACAGAATGAAATTCCGTCACTAAATTTTGTCGCTAATTTTTCAATTTTTTTGTAGTGTATTGATATATTAATTAATATTATGACCAATACATGATAGTACTTTACAAAGAACTGTCAAGTATTCTTTCATTTAAAAATGAGGGATTCTCAAAATATCAAATATAAGGAGGCGAGATTCTAAAAAATATTTTATTTGGTGTAACTCTTTCAATTCCTTTTTAAATGTTTTTTAGCTTCCTTAGCAAGTCTCATACTCTTCTTACCATGGGTTTTGCTCTGCCGTTGGGGTTCCGTCCTCTACCACTAACATGGATCTTCACTATGCAGCTCCTTCCTCTCATAATTATTCCTCATGTAAGCTTTTTATTTTTTTTAATTAACATTTTTAGTTTTATTTTATTTTATTTATACAACGAGAGTTCACTAGTTAAGGCTCAAGGTCGCCCGATTATCTAAGAAGAAGAATCACGGACAAAAAGCCATATCTAATTTTTGATGATGGCTGTTGGTTTAAAGATAAAAATAGAGAAAAAAACACTAGAGAAAACTAGAGAGCATGAAAAGACGATAAGGTAAAATGTCAAATTTTTTGTTATTGTTTTATTGCTGTGAAAATAATTATAATTACACTAGATTATATAGACTAAAATCAATATACATTCTTTTCCTAATTTTGAGTTGCTTGTTGAATCATGATCTACTTGAACCTTCACCCACTCACGTTCCTAAACTTTAGCAGGTATGTTGAAATTAGATTTGTTAAATCAAATCCAAGATTTGCTTGAGTTTTAATATTTTCCAATTTTTACTATATATATATATATATATTCTGATTTTCATATTTATATTATTCTTTTGTAATTACGGAACTCTAACGTACTTATATGTGGTTGACAATCTACAACAAACATATTGGAAAATATTGTAGAAATTTTTTAGTAGATTTTCTTTAAGAATTCAAAAAATTATAAGATAATACTCCAGAGTGTTTAAGTGATTAATTTCTTTTAAATTGTATGATGTATATCTGTAAATGTATTGAATCTTGAATACTATAAATAAATTTTTTTATTTAATATTATTATCTTGTTAATGATTATATTGTGTTTTATATAATAATTATTAACAATAAAAACAAATAATATATTACAACATATATAACGGTTTGGAACTGAGCATATATAACACCTGCATATATGACAGTTCAAAACTGTAATTTATGACCGATAATAACCATCATATATCAAAAAATCTATAGTAGTGATGCTAGAAAAAATAGATTTTATTTAATGGAAACAGGAATTTCTTTTAGTTGAATGTTTTCCCTCGTATAGATATTTCGGTCTGCCGATGTGCCTGACAAATAATTTTCATAAAGTCCGGAATTCTTTAAGTTTTTTTTATTGTTATGGGATTGTGCCTCTGAAATTTCTGTAAATATAATACCAACAGGAAAAAAAATAATACGCAGCAAAATTTGTGTGGCCATGGGAATAGATCTCAAAGGAAAGAAGTGTACTTTCTTTGTTATTTTCAAAAGCTAGGGACCATCTTAGCCCCAAAATGCATGGCTGGCTCATAAATGAATGCTTTAGCTTAAGAAATTTTTATTCTTCTTGTTTTTTTTTTTAAAAAAATGTTTAAGAACATACCCTGTGATATCAATATACTTCATCTCTATAAAAATAACTTTCAGTATCAAGTTTATACAAAAAAAAAAAAAATCACAAAGAATACACTTTTCTAAATCTCCATTTTAAAAAGTTCGACTAATTAAGTAGTTTCTTCTTGGAAGAATGCCAAAATGCCATTGCATTCATTTTTTGTTGGCATATATATTTTCCTATTGAAA
This sequence comes from Inga oerstediana, assembly GCA_963210345.1. NCBI lineage: Eukaryota > Viridiplantae > Streptophyta > Magnoliopsida > Fabales > Fabaceae > Inga > Inga oerstediana. Next base: position 72,033,557 of record OY723401.1, read on the forward strand.
GTAATCATATTGTCCGGCCCAAAAAAAGAGAAGGTAATCATGTTAAAGGCACTATCAGATACTAAATGTGAATACCTCTCCTTATTTTAACATCAATTAATATTTATAAATGTAAATATATCTATAAAAGGCCGTATTTATAAAATTTCCCAATTAATTATATACCAATTATTTTCCTTATATACTAAAACTGAAAAGAAATTGAAGTGCATTTTGGGATAAAATTTATAGTTTGTTTCTCATAACTATGTGGATGCTTCGATTAAGTTATTTTAAGTGATTGTGCACCATTTTTTCCAAGAAAAATTTGCTCTTTATATAACCAGAATTAATGAAAGCGCAAAAGAGCCTTCTTTTTAATAATCCTTCTTTAATTGATTATAGTATTTCCCAAACAAACCCTAAACTATAGCTAGAATGTGTGGGTGGATCCCTTGTTTAATTTGCACATTTTAACTTTCTAAGTGTTTCAGGGAATATTAATTTTTCTTAAAGTGTATCCTTAATTCCTTATCTAGGTACGTACCCCTAGTACAATAACTTTCAAGTGTGTGTGTGTGTGCGCGTGTGTGTATAATAAATTAAAAAAAGAAAAAAAATCAGTGAAAAGTCATTATTGGAAAATTTTACAGACTAAAAGGACGTGTTGTGTTTTTATACACAAGAAGCACCAGTGGTTTTTTTGGGATGACGGTACTTAAATTTAGGTCTTTTTGACTAATCAAATTTTTAAACAAGAACTTTTCACTGATTTTTTCTAAAGGTAGTACACACACAAATGTAAATAGAAGATATTATTCTTCTCACAGGTCCGATGAAATAAAGCATAAGAAAGCAATCTGGCCAAAGTAAAACAATAAGAAAGCATTCAAAACCATGTAAATTGATCACTAATTAAGTCGGTGAATAACATAGACACACACGATGTTGCTGATTTGATAACTGAAAAAAGTGGGCTATAATAACACAGAAGGAAGGTTGATTATCTGTGTCATTTCAATGAGATTGACGAGTGGACAGAAATATATGGATTCTTAGGATGTAATAGAAAGAAGAAGATAATGCTTATCCAGCTCATGGGTAGGCTAAAAGTGAAGAAACCTTTGTTCATATGATCGTTTGATCCAGACACGTGTGCTCTGATTTGTTGACCTGCAAATTAAAGCGTTGTCCCTCATGGGATGACCCAAATCCCACCATTTATAATGATCTCGTTCACAAATCAGGTCTCTCTACAAACAGCACTTTTTCTTAACAAATGATTGGTGTCCTTCAATTTAGATGATACTAGCTAGTTCTATATTGCAACCAAATAAGCAAAACAAATTTCTGTCTTAATATTGGAGGCGCGCCCTAAGGAGACATTGCTTTCTACACAAACATTGTACCTTAAGTTGGAAAAGGATGATAACATTGATCTCGATCCGGCCAAAGAGATATGTACTCCAAATAGTTCCCATCAGTCTTCTAGGATGGGTTAGACTGGATGTGAATGTTGGAGTAGAGAGACGAAAATAGATGAGGGCGGAAATGACCTAATTTTATTGATCAGTGATTCATCCGAAAATAATAACAAATAAATGAAAACAGGAAAGTGGGAATATGGTTTGGATATGACGGGATTGTGATAATTGATTGACTAAAGCAACAAGCAATATATTAAATAATAATTAACTAAATAATCTGAAATATCAAATGAGGAGCAAGCATGTGAGTCTTGAAGTATTTATCAACAGTGGATGGCTACTTTTCAAGGACTTATTTGAAATGCTCAAGGAAATTGGATCAAGGGCTTCACCAAATTTTCTAGGTTTTTAACCTAACACATCAACTAAACTCTGGGGAATTTTAAAGGTTTCAATCTTTGGTAGGATGAAAAATACTCCCAAGCCAATGTTTACTACGATACTATAGAAGCTATATCAACCTTGTTTATAGTGGGCACTCACAGAATCATCCTCTCATTAACTCTATCAAAAAAGGATTAAGGATATCATCTCCTTTGATTGTGTTTTTAGAGAAGCGAAAGTGCAAAACTCTCGTGTCGATTGGGTTGCTCATCAAGCAAATCATAATAGTCGGGACATCCCAAAGTCTTAAGGATTCTCCCCTATGGTACATGCCCTTTTGCTTTCTGAATTAACCTAGTTATGTTAACTTTTGTACGGCTTTATTTAAAAAAGTCAGTCTTTTTGCCTACCCATGAGCTACTCAAAACCCTACACACACATTATAGGGCCTTGTTGGGGTTTGGTAAACTAGAAGAATTACTCTCTTGCCTTCCATATACATAAAGACTCATAACTGAGCGCTTGACTTCCCCTTCATATATCGGCCCCAAATAACAAACTCTCAAAGGAAACGTCAATACAAGTTTACCATTTGATTCCCTATACTTATGGTATTTGCCTAGAGGAAAACGTGGCCTATATTTCACTGTCTCTTATCTTTAATTATAAGAGTTAGATAACTAATTTATGGACATTAAAAAATTAGTTAAATTAGTTATGTACAACAAATGGATGTTGGTTTTCCTAAAATACCCTCTTTTATCATGCATATTGAAACTAACACTTGATGGAAACCTTCTTAATTATGGAATTTATTAGCAATTAATTTTCTAATGGTTATTTAGAGGGCAAGTAAGTGAAAATCATACCTTCCTAATTAATGGTCACCCTAACCCTATAAATAGAAGATGTCTCTTTCACTTGCATTTGCCCCAACCATTGAGTTTTCTGACTCTCTTTTCTTCTCTCCCTATTCTTATGTGTTGTTTTGTTGTACCATTTAGGTTTAGACTCTAGTAGCATTTTGACCATAGTCTGAGCTGGGATCCGACCCAATATGCATGCAATCTATTCTTTCTTCTTGGTTTTTCAATAAGGTCTTATATTTAGGCTCAAAGTAAAATTTTTGTTTAATTCTCATGTTAGAGGTGGAACGGAGTATTTTCCAATTCTTAGATGAAAGCTCTTAAATGTATGTCAAGAATCATATATAGAATACGTGGATACCTACTTAGAGCGGCTATTGTGGTCCATGTCTTCTTTGCTTAATATGGAAGAGATATAGAACGTGTGAAAAACTTCTTGGCTTAATTATACATTGCAGAAATATGAAACACATGTGTAAAACATTTTACTCCCTCTAGAACTTCCTGTTTATTAATTATGTTTTAATAATTTTTTATCCTGATTTTTTCATGTTATAAAATTAAATCAAGTGGTTAAACTTTTTATTTCTCTATTTTGTGGAAAAAACAAATTAAAGCTATAGTAGTTAAAAAGGTTATACCATTTGCTCTTTGTATACACACTGCAGGAAATTAGTCTCTATGCTACTGCTGATGGTAAAAACTACTCCTGACTTCAAAATATTTTTTATATTTCCATAGAAGGTGCCTAATGCATATTTAACTTATGCAGGGAGGATTGTCAAATTTTCACGTAGCCCATCATGATTATGTGCAAGTCCACTCCTTCTGTTGGTCCATTTACTTGTCCAACTTCACATGCTATTATTTGTATTCTTGGAGTCTTTCACTTGTTTTATTTGACACACCCACATTATTTATAAAATAATTCCAACATACGATAATTGTAATTGACTTATTTTTAATCCCTATTGAAATCCAGGCCAAAAAAATTCCTATTGAAATGAATAAAACTGATGATTTTTTGGCTAAAACAGATCTCTATGGAATTTCTTTTATCAGGATAGATAATTTACATTGATCATATAACTTAAGAGTTACACAACATTTCCTCCAATTTACAATACAAGTCACTTCTAGAAAAATACATTGGTCCATAATATAATTCACCTAGAGAGTAATTAATGCTTGTGTCTCAATTTTGCTCATATAATTAATGTTTAAATGTGACTTTTTGTATTTTTCTCTCCCCTTGAAAACTTAATTTAATTTGGGCAAAGTTCGAAAAAAATTTTAATCTAAGACATATTTATGAGTTAACCAACATTTTTTAGTTCTAATAAATTAGTTGAAGTAAATTATATTAGATACCGAAAAGAGTAATAAATTAAAGGTAAAATTATACTCCTACATTCTTATGGAACATTTGACTATGTGACTTATAAATAGGATAAAACAATCTTTCGTCTCTACCTTATAAATAGAACTAGCTAAACTTTGACTTTAGTTTCAAGATTTAATTTAAGGTTATTGTGAGATATAGGCAATTGAATCAAACTTTTCATTATAGCAAAGTGTGATGAATATGACGCCATGATGGCATTCTCTCATCCCATTGAGACAAACTATTTATAACTTGGAAAGTGAGCAGAAGAAACAGTCACAAACGCTTAAATATTCCTCAGTGCCTTATCTCAGACATACTTTTTCAAATCTCAAAACCACTTTTGACATGGCCATGGCTTGGCATCTAACCAAGCACCAAAAACGAATCTTCTTCAAACCACTCTCTCAAGGGCACTTTGGTAATTCCAAATCCTCCGCCTTTTTGCACTATAAATTTCAAACCCCAGAACCCACCAATCTTCATTGCAAGAGACACAGCAAAAAAACAATCAGATACAGAGAGAGAGAGGGAGGGAGAAAGAGAAAGAGAGACAGATTATGAGGCCTATTGTGAGTAATAGTGGTGAGGCTATTAGTGTTTGGAAATCGCCAGTTCCTTACCTCTTTGGAGGCTTAGGTCTTGTTCTTGTTCTCATGTCTTTCGCATTGATTATCCTCTTTTGCTCTCACAGAAAAAGACCTTCCTCTCCCTCGTCTTTGTCGTCCTCTTACGAAGAAGAAGAAGGCTCCAGATTGCAAGTAATGGCCATGGCTGACTCTGAGCCAAAGATTCTTGTGATCATGGCTGGCCATGAAAACCCTACTTACCTGGCTAAGCCAATAGTGCCATTATCGTATTGTACCTGTCAATCTCAACCTCCAACGCCCTCTTCTTCTTCTTCTTCAACCTCTGTCACCAATAACAATAGTGATCTGAAGATCAATGACTAATTCATCTCGCCCGAAACTTCACATCTCCGGTGGGATTTGTACGGCGGATCGACCTTTTACACCGGTTGTTATGGGGATGGTGTAGATTTTTTGTTAAGGTTATGCAGGCCTAAGGTTTCTTTTGAATATGTAAATCTCTGAGGTCAAATTTGCGGTTATATATAATATATTACTTGTTTCCTTGTCCTTAAGTTCTAATTTTTCTTATTTTCCTTACTTATTTTGGAAATTAAACAGATATATATCGTTCATATACACATACACATGTGCGTGTCCACGCACACAGAAATAAGGTGGAAAAATAGGGAGAGGGGTATGTCTATTAATTTCCCTCTTCATTTACTCTCCATTGAGTATACCTACCATTAAATCAACTTCAATGGTTGAGATTTAATAATATATAAAGAATATCATTATAATAAAAATCTACCATAATAAATTTTAACTATCGAAAGTCGATCTAATGATAAATACAATCTAATGATAAATACACTCAATGGAGAAGAAAATCAATAGAGATACTCTTCTCCTGAAAAAATATGGTTTGAGAATCATTATTCCATGGGGCATTAATTAATAACATTAACATGTATGGCACTTCAGCATTATTTTACAACGTATATGGCACGCTCTCTGATCTTCATACGTCATGTCAACTTTTTCTTTTTGAGTTATCGGTTAAAATATTTTGTCACGTTTCATTTCAACTTTTTAATTTTTAAATGCGACAAAATATATTTTCTTCTGATATCACCCTCCCGGGTTTAAAATATAAGTAGTCTATTAAAAACATTTCTCCGTCTACTTAATATAAGTCATTTAAAAAATAATTAATAATACTTATTGTCAACTTTATATTCATTTAATTAAAACTTAATTAAATGCGGCTTTCTTTATTTTTTTCCCCCTCAAAATCTCATTTTATATATAATGAATTAACCCTCTTCTTTAGTTCTGGTGATGTGTTGAAAGTGAGTGGGGAAAAAAAAAAGTGAGTGAAGAGATTAAACGCGTGTTTTTGTTGCAACCTCTAATTAATGATAATTAATTACGATCGAAAATATGGGCTTAATTTTTTTTTTTGGGTCGAAGAAAATATGGGCTTAATTAAACCACATGATAATGGTGTATCTGGACGCAAAATGTAGCATAATCAAGTGGGGTACACCATAAACAATTTCTAGTGGTCTTGGTCCAAACATTCTCACTATAATTATATTTAGGGAGAGAGAGAGAGAGAGAGAAAGTAGAAGACAGAGAGCTAGAGAGAGAGAGTTAAAGTCCTGAAGATCATCAAAAATCACATAGAAAACAAGTGGTTGATTTCACCGAGGAACAGGAAGAAAAAAAAAGTATAGTACTGTTTGATCTGCATAAGTGGAAGCGAAACATTCTAAGATTTAAATTTAGAGTGACTAAAATATAAATAATATAATTATATAATTTATTTTCATTCTTTCATAGTATATAATTACTATTTTCAGAAGATTTTTGTCCTTGTCATAGTCTTATTTAGCTTTAGGTATGATTTTCATGGGTTGCCAAAAAAAAAAATTATAAGAAATGAAACATTATAAGAATAATAAAAGTTTTGCTTTCTTATCAACCAAAAAAACTCGTTCTCTCAATCATTTTCTATATTCAACTAAAACTTAATTCAAGACCTCATACTTAAGCCAATAAAGCTCATCCCACTATGGATATTAAAAAAATTATGTGCAAAAATCATAGAGCCTAGGAAGGAAATATAATAAATCAATAACCTTTTATTATTTATATATTTATCTGGTTGGCTCATACTCAGATATTGTCATGCTCAAATAGGGCAGCTCTTATAAAGGTGTTTTTGTATTCGTATGGATTCAAATTTGAGACATCTTGTTATACATTTTTATATATTGTAACTTGTTATAAATTTTTTAATTTTTTTGCCAGCTATAATTTTTTATTTTATATATATGTGTGTGTGTGTGTTGATATCGAGCTACAATATTCACGATATGGTATTGCTTTAGTGGGGTGGCCTTTGGCTTTGTGATGTATGCATGGATCTCCAAAAAGATTTTTAGTGGTTTAAATCAAAAGGCAGAGGCAGCGAAGAAACGCACAGTCGTTTTCAACGTTCTTTATTAAAAAGTGGTTTTATTTGCTTCTGCGATTATCATCGTCGTCTGTCAAACGCGGCGAGTCGATCATACCACAAAAGTCTCTTTTCTTTTGTTTTTTTTTTTATCAAAACCAAAAGTCTCTTTTCAATACACACGCATATGTCTACGGAACTATTGGCATTGGAGGGGAATACTTTCTTAATCTTTTTTTTTTCTCAATATCTCATCTTACCCTTATATTAAAAAAAATGAATAGTTTAGATTTAATATTTTTTAAAACTATTATTATAATATTTTATAATTTAATTTTTAAAATTTTTGTCTGTGCTATAGTTATAAATTGTGTAAATCAACTTTTAATAATTTAAATTTATTTATTTATGTTTAAAATAATATTTTTATAAAATATGAAATATGAACCTTTTTTTTTTTTTAATCAAGGATCTGTTTGGTTCGACTAAGGGAAGGGGGAGAAGAATGATTTTAATGAAGGGGAGGGGATGGGTTTTAATTTTATCTTGTTTGAATTGATTAGAAAGGAGGGGAAGAGAGAAATTTTAATGTTATCTTATTTGGTTCAGGAGAGGAGAAAAGGGAAATTATTTTCACATGGACAATTTTACCTTATGTTATAAGTGATTTTATCTAAACTCTATTAAATATACAATAAATTTTAAATATAAATAAAATTTTTATATCCAAAATTATAATCATTCAGTTGTCTAGTTTGAAAGCTCCAAAACGAGATTGACAGGATGCTATTTGTGTTGGTAATATATAGCGATCATTGATGTTGGAATGGCTCTGTTGAGAATTAAAGGAGTAAGGGCATTTACGGGTTATCATAAAAATGATAAAGGGTATTTTAGTCCAATCACACATATGTTTTTAACCTCCCTCCAAATCCTCCCAATTTAGGGGGGGTGGATGGTTTTGAGGGGGGAGGGGAAAATTTCAAAAAATCTAAGGGTGGAGATGAAATTATGAAAAGAAAATGAGACAGAGTTTTGAGAGAATATAATACAAACATTAGAGTACTCAGTTCTTTTTTTTTTAATAATTTAATATCATCATCATAATCTGAATATTAACAAAATAATATTTTATTTTATTTCAAACTAACATCTCATTTTAAAATGTCTGTGAAAGGTTGCAATAATTTTTTTTTACTAAAGTATATATTTAGTTCTTTAAGTTTATCAGAGGTATACTCTTGGTCTCTTAATGTTATAAAGTATACATTTGGTCTTATAATTCTAACACCGTTAATGTTGACTCAAGTGATGAGTGTATAATTAAATGCTATTAATATTAAATTTAAAATATGAGTAAATTAAAAAATATTTAAAAACCTAATGAAACAGTCAATATTAAAACTTTAATTGTATTTAAAAAATTATTTTAATAATATAAATATATTAGTTTAATAATCTAAATAGGAAAACCTCGATTTCATTTACAGCGATTTGTCAATTTATTTTAGTTTAACAATCTAAATATATTATATTAAAAAAATAAAACTTAAATATGTTTTGTCAGTTACACAATCATTAGTTGAGTTTGTTGCGTCAACATTTTTCGTTAGCAATATTAATAGTATAAGAAAATATGAGACAAAAAGTATACTTTATAAAATTAAGGGACTCATAGTATACCTCATATAAAATTTAATGGATTAAAAGTGTACGTACTTTAACCAATTTTTTTCATTACATTACTTTTGTTGATAAAGACTAATCTACATTACAAGAAAGAATCAGACAATAATCGTGTAAGGAAAACAAATGAGGATATAAACATTAGTATTCTCTCCGATGTTAAATATAAGAACTAGTTAATATCTCAATCTATTTTATCTCTTAAAGTTATAAAATTTTTCCAAACTATTTCTATTGATGATACATATTAAAGGAAAATTTAAAATTTCATTTTTAATCAACAGAGATAATGATTAAATGGTATATTTTAGAGAAACTAGTATATATTTTTAAAAGTTGTATATGAATTATTTACTTAACTTCTATACTTAGAATCCAATGGAGTAATATTTAGTTTACACCTTACTTCTTATTTATTGTGCTACCTGGGCTGCTCTACGCTGTCTTCAATTCGAAGTTATTTTAATCAAGGTTATGGAAACCGGACCGGACCGGCCGGTCCGGCCCGGTAACCGGCGAACCGGCCGGTTGGCCGGTCCGGTTCCCAGTCCGGTTTCCATTTTTTTAAAAAAAAAATTTTTTTTTTTTATATTTCCTTTAGAATTTCATACTATAAGTCTAAAATTTTCAATTTCTCACCGGTTTGGTCCCGGTTTGGCTCCGGTTTGGCCCCGGTCTGACCCACTGACCCTTAACCCAGTACCCCGACCGGTTCAGTACCCGGTGCGGGTTTTAATACCTTGATTTTAATTCATTAAGAATAGTTATTTATATACGAGTAAAAGTGAAAAAGGAATATTCTTTGGGAGGGGAATTCATTTCAGGAGGGTTGTTTAAGTTAATTAAAAGCAGAAATATATGCTGCGAATATTCTTCAATTTCAATTAAGACAAGTATATATGAGCCATGTATGGTGGTTGCAATCATTCAAAAAGCGAATGTAATTAGGTGCAGTGATCAAACTTGCACAACAATAATGTCCTCGAGAAAAGTTCATTAGTTAGATATTTAATGCTACTTTCAATGTTTAATATAAGACTCAGTTAACTTTCTTTTTAGAGAGATTAAAGAAGCTAATAAGTTACACTAAAGTGTTTATATTTATATGGTTCTTCTTTAAAATAATTTGCTTAACTTATAAATTGATATATATATATATATATATATATAATCTAATGATGCACAACATATACTATGAGTAATTAGATAATTTAGCTTCCTTAATGTACCTCTCTAAAAAAAATCAATTGAGTCTTATATTAAGAATCAAATGTAGTATATAGCTTGTTATGTTAATGTAATATAAATAAGAAATAATTTACATAATTGAAATAGAGATAATTAACCTTATCAATGGAGTTAATTTAAAATCAAAGAGCGTTAGCATTCATTTTATAGTACTCCTTTCTATCCTTAATATAAGAGTCAATTGATTTTTTTAAAGAGATTAATAAAACTAAATAAATTTCTTTTTTTTACCAAAATGAAGAAACTTCATTAACCAAAAATCAAACTACAAACACTTAAACAAATTAAACCAGAAAGAAAAGCTTAGACAAACCCGACAGATACTCCAGAATCTAACGAGACAAGCAAGAACTTAACACAAAAGGACAACTGCAGCCAAGACCATACAGGTTGAAGGTGAGGGGTTAGCTTTCATTTCACCATGATCAAAGGAAAGGCAATAGAGGGTGGTTGTCCAAACATATGCTCTCTCGAGCCACCCTTTTTTATGCCAATATTGTCATAATGTAATACCTCGAATATTGGGATTTGAGGCTTGAGAATAAGTCTAAATTAAGTGAACTACTAATCCCCAGTTTAGCAGGTGTCCCAAATTTATTTCCTAATATTTCTTATATTTTTGAGGTATTAAAGGGAATAAAATAGTGAATTAAAGAGTATGGGACATTTGTATACAAAAAATTGAATTTATTGAAGTTGCAAGTGTTTGTCGTTTCATTGCTTTTAGTGAGGCAGTGTTGTTGTGCAATGTATTTTGTTAACCAAATGATGAGCAACAATTATGAAATGTTACAGAATGAAAGTAGATATCCTAATATTTAAATTGATATGTCATATGAATCATTTGGAGCTATATACAAAAAGTTGTGAATTTTTGAAGTTAGCCCAGAAAAATTGTTGATTTTGGAACAGCTTCCAAACACTAAAACTCTGGGATTGATGTGTTTTCAATTGGCTAAAGTCTATATTTTTCCTTAAAACTAGACTCAATAAGGGTTATATAACCTTTAGAATTACTCCAATATAAGGTATACAAATTTAGTTATGATTTTTCAAAATTAGGGTAGAAAATTTGCCAAAATTTCCATTAAATCCGAAAATGAGAAAAAATGTGATGGAAATTTTGAAATTATGTGATAAATGAGAAAAACCATGTTGGGCTGATTGAAGACACCCTAGGCCGTCTTTTGCATTGGCCAAGAGAAGAGGAAATATTATGTACATATGATTTGGGCCTATAACATTAAGTTACATGTACATAAAAGTCAATATTTTGATTTTTGGAAATTTACAAATTATGACATAAGCTAAATAAAAGATGACATGAGCATCAGATAAAAAACTTCATCTCCTTCCTTTAGCTCATTTCCGACGTCAAGCTCAGCCAAGCGAGTGAGAGAAATTTGGAGAGCTTTTAGAGAGAGAAAGAGAAGAAAACTTGCAAGGTAAGTCGATTTCTTTGGTGAATTTGCACCTAATGCGTATAACCTTGTTACTAAGCTTCTCTTTCATGTTCTTTAAGGTGTTTGAATCTCAATTTTCAGTGGTAAGAAGGGTTAGGGTTCAGCCATACAAGGAAAAAGCCAAAGGGAGCTTGAGGTAATTTTCAAACCTTTTGTATATTGACTATTCTGACTGTTGTAAACAATTTAATCTATGAAATTTTGCCGAATTGTCTTTGATTTTAAATTTGGGAATTGTGTTGGCCTAAGGGTTATGCTACCGAAATTTGGTCTAAATGGTAGTTGTAATCTATTAAATAGTTAATAAAGTGGTTAGGAGTAGGAAGGGGCAAGTCTGGGGAGTCAAAATCGAAAAACCCCAATTTTTTCAGGAGATTTGTGCAATTTGGCCAGGACTTGTACAAGGGCTTAGAGTTGGATGTTCAATGATTTGATGATTCCATTGAGTTCAAGAGGGAAAATTAGGTAGGGTTACAGTTGGTCACTTTTCCGGAAAAGCCTGAAAGAGCATAATTACGAAAACGCCATTGAAACCCTTAAAGTGAGGCTGCCAAGGGCAATTTTGTCTTTTGGAAGTGAATTTGATAATTCCAAGTCTGGAAATGGATTCCTTAGTCAAAAATATGTTAGAATAGCCTCAGTCAAAATTTCGAGAAAAGTACAGTCGGGCCAGGTCCCCGAGGGCATTTAGGTAAATTTTCATAATAGGCTCATATTACCACCAGAAGCACTATGGAAGTGTCTAAATGTTACATTTGGAATTGTAGGACTGAGTGGAGAACCGAGCTGCGACATGCATTATGAGGCACAAAGTTTGAGGAGCGTACTTAAGAATCGAGAAGGGCTAAGGTAGAGGATTTATCTTAATTGCATGTAATTGATATCTTTGCTTGTGTAGTGATGTATGTGATTGCTTTACTTGATTGTGTAGAGCATATTTGAACAAATGAAGTTCTGTTTCTGTTTTGCTGTGGCCATAGTTTTGTTACATGAAACATTGAGCAAGCAGAAATATCATTATGGGGCATGCATCTAGATAAAGCTAACATATCATGCACATAACATATATCTTGCATGGATTATGATAACTGTTTTCTACTGAGATTCTCGAATCTCACCCTTCCCTACCAACAATTTATACAGGTGTAAGCGGAGAAGAGAACTATACGAGAAGATTGCTGTGGTGGAACGAAGACTGAAAGATGTCTTCATTTCACTGGGATGGGTTTAGACACCCTTGTAGCCCTATGCGGCTACATTATTAGAAATTATTATGTACGAACCTCTATGGGAAATTTTTGTAATCCTACACATACTATTAGTATAATTATGTTATTTCTGTGTTGCCCACCAAAACACGCATTAATTCCGTTGCAAGTCAAAATAAGTAAGGGTGTGACATACAATATCAAGCCCAACTTCAAATCCACTCCCTATGATAGAAGAGTGAAGAGACATTTGGGATTTGTGAACAAATCACAAAAAAAGAAAAGAAAAAAAACAGTGATCATAGCATAAGAGAGCCAACATCCCACACACACAAAAATCCCATAAAAGAAGGTAAAACCAACAACATCAAACCATTCGCACAAGAAAAACAAGAAACAAGACATAAAGCAAAATCCTAAAAATTAACAGGGGTGGCTAAGACACCAAAACCACTACTAAAGATGCCCCCTAATCCTAGTAGTTCCAAGACAAGGAACTCACAATGGCAAGGTGGCTGTAGGCTAGCTACCAACCATCAGAGAGAAAGACGACGTAAGATTCACCTCCTTCAAACCCAAGCATAATCCATTCTATAGCTTTTGCACACCCATCTTTGGATTCTTCATATTCTTTATCCCCACCATCTTCGAAGCTTTAGTCACCAGCAGATTCGACTCCTGGGTTCCCTTCAAAGTTATAGTCCCAGCTCCCTCCAGGCTGTCAAGTTGAAGTCCTTATAAATCATAGCCCCCAAATCTAGAAATCCCTCTTCACATTCCAGAAAACCTTATTCTAGTTCATTGAAAAGCAACCCCTAATCATTTATCCACTAGTGCAAAAAGCTAATCTATCTACATGATTTTGCATCAGTTACTTGAAGAACAGAAGTGATAATTCACATGATGTAATTTCACTTTTGTTTTATGTGTAACTAATGTCGTAATATACAATATGGCATCAGTTACTTGAAGAACAGAAGTGACAATTCATGTGACACAAATTTAGCTTTTATTTTAAGTGTGACTGACGCTGTAATATACAATATGGCATCGAATATATATTCAACTGATGTCATAATTAATATGCTATAACAATAATAACTATGGAATCAGTTTAGTAAGCACTAGAGGCCATAATTAATATGAAGTTTTGGAATTTAATTGTGAAATAAATAAATTTGAAATATAACATGTCATATAAAAAAAATTAGATTTATCAAAATGATAAAAATTATGTTAACATATAAATTAGCTATTCTTTTTTTTTTTTTTGGCTTGAATATAAATTAGCTATTCTAAACTATATAAATTTCATAAAAATCATATAAAAGTCGTAATAAAAGTATGATAAAAATTATGATATAGAAAATAATATAAATTTTATGATATAAAAGTTTAAACCATATAAATTTCATAAAAATCATATGCAAGTTTAAAGAGATTGATATATGAGATCTATAATATGAGATATTATGATTTTTTAAAGGATAATATATCTAATTATCTATTAATTTCATTGGGGATATGGGTTATATTTTTATAAAGTTTTGATTAAATAGGAATTATTAATTTTATATATTTTTTAAAATATTTTTTAATATGTAAAACATTAATATTAAATTATTTGAAAATAAATTTTATTTTAGATAAAAATATAATTTGCAGTTGGAATTTTGTGGGCCCATCTAATATCATCAGTTCACCACATCTGCCTTCCCGCTTTAATTTTACACGACTTGGCAAAAACAGAAAAAAGAAAATTATCCCCGATTTTATAGCCTCATACACCAACACACCACCTGCTATGCGTTTCACCAAATGCTCCAAACGCATACAGTATGTGGGCAATAGAGGCGCAATTTACTAAAAGCTCAATGGAGAAAAGTTAATCCCAATTCATTCACAGAGAATTTTTAGTCTCAATCTACACCCGACGTCCTAGTTCATTCATAGCACGATTGCCTCTCTACTATCTCGTCACAGTTTAATCTACTATCTTTCTCTAGATTTCGTCCAATGCTGCTATCATTGCGTTCCCTTTACACGATTCTGATAGAATTCCGAGTATGAAGATGATTGTATTATCATGATTTGCTTTCAATTTATCATTTTATAGGTTAAAAGACCTAGGCTTTTGTATTGATGCTATCCGTCTTTTGTTTTCATCTTATGTGTTGATTTTTCTTGGATTAAAGTTAATGCATTTCAGTTTTTCACATCTATATCTATATTCTACTCGAAACTTAAAATACTGCATCTTGTCAATGAAATATCGTGATGATGATGTCCAATTTCTAATATTTTTTGTTACGTTGAAAAGTGCGCAAAGATTATTTTTAATTATCAAAATTACGTTTTTCTTCTTTGTTTTTTTCATTCCATTGAACAGTTGTGACATTTAATATGTTCTTATGGTCCTATTGAGCTTGCCCACATAATATGCAAGCAGAACCAAAAAAGAACTATTTCTTAGTCCCCTTCCTCCCCCACAAGCAAATGCAACAGTCATGACTTTGGGACATGGTGAATCTGCATTTTGAAATGTGACACTATGCAAGCTATTTGTTTTTCTTATCCAATGCTTACTCCATTGGCATAACTCTTCTTAGCTATCGTTTCCGAACTGATATTTGCAGCTGAAGGATTGAGAGGTTGGGCCCATGGATTGTACACCTGCTAGAAGAACTCAAAAGGCTACAGAGAAAAACTGAGGAGGGACCGGCTCAATGAACAGAATATAGAATTGGGTAGCATTTTGGGTAATTAAATCTTTTTGGAAATATAAAAGTGCTATTTGTGGCGTAGAGACAGATTGATGATGTAACATTTGCATTCTTAACATTGATTAATTTGGTTTCTGGACCGTTTTGCATGCATATATTTCTGAGTCATGATTACTACAGGATCTTGTATGCTGAAAATTTTGTTATTGGTGGGTCATATCTATACCCTGTTGATAATGCTTGTTTATGGGTTTCTTCATCGACATGTTATGAGGCTCTAAAGAGCAATTGTCAGCCTAGATAGCAAAGTTTTGACATTGTATCCACACTCTGGTTTCTGAAGTAATCTGGTTCTACATTTTATTTGTCTAGCCTTTTTAAAATATGGCATGCATATGATAGTCATTATATGTTAGGAACCGAAAAAACATGCTTGAAATGCAGATCCTGATAGGCCTAAGAATGACAAAGCTTGTTGACACAATTCAATTGCTCAAGGATCTTACTTCACAAGTTAGTAAATTCAAAGAGGAATATGCTATGCTGACTGAAGAATACCAAGAGGTAATATTAGTCTCACTTATTTGTCACTTAGCTGTGTGACTTAAGCAATAAAGTTGTAAGACCCCATCTTACATACCACTTATCATTGATATTAATCAAAGAACTTGAGCGTAGTTTGATGAGCAACACAAGAATAACATAAATATACTGATATATTGATACATAGTACCTGATTACATTACAGGTTGTCCCCACAGGGTTTGAAAATATATACAATTTTTGTTCCAAAATATTGAAATTAAACTAAGATAACTCAATAGTTCTGTTCTCTTGTCCCGCACACCTTAGTTGCCAGTATTACCGTTTTGCCCTTGGAGCTACTAGCTTATGTTGGAATATTTATTTATTTGAAAAATGGTGAGATTCAAAGAATCTCAGTAGTAACATACAATCAATCATATAAAATGTGAAAATTAAATATGCAATGCACCATATAATGTAAAATGAAAATCCATACTATATCGTGTGTGTACATAATGCTTAGGGGCAAATGACTATTTGGATCCCCTACTTATCTGTGTACCTCAGCTAAGTCTCAAACCACAGCTAGGTAATAAGCCCCAAGCACGCGTTCATATCATAAAATATAGCAATATATAGCATATCAACATTCACATAATGTATGATAGATAGAGTTACTACCTTGTATCCCTTTTTGCAATAGAAACAGTTCCTCGAATTTCATGTCAACGGCTCGGGCTATCAATCTAGTCCTAAAATTTCAAATGTACAAGAATTAGGTTAAAACTTATTCATGTACCACTCTAGACTCTTCCAAAGTGTTTTTGTTGGTTATAATATTTCAATTCTACAAAATTACTAAAATGCCCTTAGGGACCCAATCTAGGCACTTATACCCGATCCGACCGTACTTTTTCAGAAATTTTAACCCAGGCTATTCCTACATAGTTTTATGTGTAGAATTCATTTTTTACCTCAATTTTTTCAACATCACTTCCAAATGACAGGTTTGCCCTTGACAGCCCCTGTTTAGGGTTTTAAGGGTATTTGCGTAATTTCACTTTCTAGGGTTTTTCTGAAAAAATGTTCAACATCAACCCTACACAATTTTCCCTCCTGAACACAATGGAACCATCAGATTGATGAAATTCCAGCCCTAGCCCCCTTTCTAGCTTTGGCCAAAACTTGTGTCTTAAAAAGGGAAAATGTGATTTTTGATTTTGAACATCGAAAGCTAACTTCTTTCTACTCCCAACTCCTTATTAAACCACTTAAACACATACTAAACATGATTTAAAGAAATTTGGGCAGCATAACCCCTTAGGGTTTCTACTTCCCAAATTTACAAAATCAACCAACAATTCACAAATCCAACCAAGAACATCAACAACAACAACATACTATCACATAGATTAAAGTTCTTGAAGCTACCTTGGTTTCTTGGTTTTTCTCCCTCTTGGCTGAACACACTCCCTCCTCAATCCTTGAAGATTAGCTTGCTAAACATGGTAATTTATGGAGAAGAAGAGATTAGAGAAGCTTTTATGCAAAAAAGGAAGCTTGAACACAAGATCACAAGTCTTACGTTTGAGTTTTCTTCCTCTTGCTCCTCCTTCTCTCTAAACTTTCTTCAAGCTCACTCACTCTCTCTCTCTCTTCCTCTTGTTTGCCCGACTGAAATGAGGAGGAAAGATGAAGCAAAAGCTTCATAAACATCCTCTTATTTTTCCTTAATTATCTTTATTCCAAAATTAGGATTTTTATGACTGCTTTTGTACTTAAGTTTATCCCTTTCAAACTTATGTCATAAACCTTCATTGGACTTGAACTAATCCTCCTTCATTTTAGTCAGCCTAAAATGATGCCCCTAGCCCATAGGAAAAGCAAAATAGGCTGATGGTATTTTATCCCATAATCACAAGATTTGCCATAACATTTTTTCCCATTTTCGGAATAATTGGTAATTCTGGTAGATTTTCTAACCAAAATTTGAAAAATCATAACTTTATTTGTAGAACTTCAATTAGAGTGATTTTAAAGGCTATGTGACCCTTATTGAGTCTAGTTTCATGAAAAAAAAATATAGCCTTTAGCCAACTGGAAGCTCAAAATTCCCAAAATTTAAATCTTTGAATGTTGTTCCAGAAAATAGCCATTCTTCCTGGGCTAACTTCAAAAATCCATACCTTTTAGTATACAAGTCCAAAAGTTACCAATTACAAATCAAATTAAAGCTTAGGACATCTACTTTCATTCTATAAAATTTCACAATTTTTGGATATCATTTGTCTATCTAAAAATGTCACACAATAAGACTGCTACACAGGAAAACTCACTGGTAGCAAACATCAACTTTTACAACTTGTTTTCCCACATAATAATGTTGTGTGTGACCACTAATTGCCTTGTTTTGTCATTCTATATGCTCTTTAATTCACCATTTTATTCCCTTAAATATAAGGGATTTTGGTAACCAAAATTCGAGATGTTATAAAAGCTAACTATCTTATCTTGTTAAATCCAGTTGACTCAGGAGAAAAATGATCTTAGGGAAGAGAAGGCATCTCTTAAATCAGACATTAAGAGCTTGGATAACCAATACCAGCAATGACTCAGGACTATGTTCCCTTAGATTGTAATGGATCACTCAATTATGATAGCTCCTCCTTCATATCCATATCCAGTGCTAGTGGTAGTCCCCCTGGTCTAATTCCCATGTATTTGCCCATGCAGCCATACCCCTTCATTGTAAATCAAAATCCTGGGGTCATTCCAAATCCATGTTCAACATTTGTTCCTTTTCTAGCCCCGAATACTCTTACTGAACATCAATCCACACAATATGTAACCCCTTTACTTTCTCCAGGTAGCAATTCCCATATGTTAGGAACACAAGATTCTAGAAACAAATTACCCAAGAAGAGTAAGTTTGAAAATGATTAATGTGCTCATGATGTCACTGTTAGATACGATTAGTTTTGATGATGTCAAATATAGATGCCAAATATTAAGAGCAAAAAGTTTGTACAACGCATTTATCTGCTATATTGACTTATTTCTATATTTAATGTGAAATATCTTGTAGATTAGTCAAGTAAGGAAAGAAGATATCTAGTTGGATTATAAAGAATAATCATCAAGAGCTAAAAGAAGAAGAAAGATATTGAAGAAAGAAGAACTTGCAAGATCTAATGAGAATATCAAGATTCAAGTTCTTAGAAGTCATAACGGAGGTTTCTATGATCATATGAAGGCTGGAATGGGTCAATTCAAAGCTAAGATAACTTATATAGAAATTATAGAACTTCCACAAGGTAATAACTTAAGTATGGCTCTTTACCAAGTTTTGGAAGGCATCACTCGAGTGATGACCATGATCACTTGAGTGATGATCACTCTATTGTGCTCTGTTTTCGTTCAGCATAATAGAGCTACGGTATTTTGTCCATATCTCTCTAACCATATGTTTGATAGAGTTGAAACTAGTTTCATAAGAACTAGACTTCAAATGCGTCAAATACACACCAAGATCACGTTCAAAGGAGTTCATATGAAAGCGATATGAGCTTTGGAAGATGACATTCAAATCACTATAATTTTCCAAAGCAGGTTTGGTATTTTGGACATAACTCTCAAACTACACGTCCAATTGAGATGAAACCAGTGGATATGAAACTAGACTTAAAAAGCTGTCTATGGATAGGTCAATTGTCAAATTTGGAGTTATATGCTAAGCGGTATGCCTTTTGGAAGTTGACGCTTGTGAATTCAGACACTATCTAGTATAGAATATAACGAGTTTAGAGCTAATTCTTTTCACATTAGAATGTAGACAACAAGAGCTTTCCGATGACAGGTCATTTATCATATTTGGAGTCAAAATGAATAGATCATGTTTGAAGAAGAACTTAAGTCCACTGTTCACACTCTCACAATTTTTACACAGGAACTTTTCCAAAAGTTGAAGTTGTCACAAGAACTCGAGTTTTTGGACAAAACTTGAGTTGTGATCTAAGAGGAACTTAAGTTGGCAAAATGAAAGAGAGATTCTAGAAGAAACACATGAAGTCTTGGCAACCGGGTTGAAAACTCAAGTTCACTGAGAGAACTTGAGTTTGGGTGTAAAGATAACTCGAGTCTGGTTCTTAACTCTTACAAGTCTTACAAAGAATTTGTTGAGCATTGAGTCTCTTATACAGGAAAAGGTGTACGGCAGAAATGAGAAGGAATCACTTGAGTGATCACTTAATTAATAACCATGTATCACTCAAGTGACTACTCAAGTGATAGGCTAAGAAAAGAGTTCTGTTATTAAGTGATGGTCTCTGGCAAAATACTGAAAGGATTACTTGAGGGATCACTCGATTGATAGGCCTAGATCACTTGAGTGACCACTCAAGTGATATGATAAGAAAAGAAGTCTGAAGTCTCTGCATTTTTCAAAAGTGATCACTCGAGTGATAGCCCTTGATCACTTAAGTGATAAAGACCAAAAAGCATGAAAATCATCTGTTTCTTATTCATTTAATATCTTCATGATTAAAACTTCATTGTATTAGTGTTCTAAGCATTATTCCATGAAAACAATGAAGAGATCGTGTTAAAGGAATGAAAGACACTTTACGGAGCGTAAGGAGCGTCTAACGTAACAGCTAGTTTTTCAAACACCATAACAGTCAAGACTAGCAACGAGACTCAATGGATAGGTTGAAATACTCATTATAGTCATATCCTACTCAACTATAAATATAAGGGATTCAAGCAAAGTGCAACAAGAAAAATATGCTAAGATCATGAAGCATCCACTCCTACTCGAATACTCTCTGTTTATCTACCTTTGATATCATTTACCGTAGAGAGAGAGAGAGAGAGAGAGAAAGAGAGATTATTTGTATTGTACTTCAATGTTCATCTTATTTACTTATGAGAGAGAAGATTGATTGTAATATTTTATCATCAGGAATGTATCTTTATAGTGTGTATAGGGAGCAACTCGGTTGTAACCTTACGGTGTGTAAGGGGGAGTAACTTCATGAGATTTATTAAAAGCTTCATAAGTGCCCTGCTAAACTTGCGGGTTGTAAAGGCTTTTTTGTGCTTGGTTTAAATAAGAAGATAGTGGATTAAAAATCTCAGAAGGAGCTCGGGGACTGGACGTAGATCATCTTGGATTGGACCGAATCAAGATAAATCACAGTTTGCATACTCTCTTCCTTAAAATCTTATATTTCCAACATATATTAACTGTTAATTTATGATTCATTACTTTTATACTTATTGTTCTCATTCATATGCGAAAAGATTTTCAAAGTTCTTAAGTTATTATCAAACACCCAATTCATCCCTTTCTTGGGTGTCAACCATTTCTAATATTTGCTATCAGAGCTGGACTCTTGTTTAAAGGACTTAACTGTCTCAAGAGTTTTTAATGGCTGATTTTGGGTGTTGTATGCTTTCTTAAGGTTTTGACAATACAATTCCACCTATTTTGAAAGATATTGATTTTTTGATTTGGATAGCTAGAATAACTATTTTATTAAAGCATCTGATTTTGATATATGAAATGTTTTTACAAATGTCTTTGATTTCAAACTGAGAAAGGATTAGACAGAAAGAGAAAAGAAAATATTTTCATTGAACATTAGAGTAATGAAAATTTTGTATAGTGCTTTAACTGAAAATGATTTTGAGAAAATTAGATTTTACTTTACTGCTAGAGATATTTGGATACTCTTGATTCTATGAATACTTCTAACAAATGTGTTGAAGTTGAAAGTGTTGACAGTTCATGTGAAACTATAAGCTACGCATCTATGGTGCATGAACAATTGGAAGTTGATGATGAAAAAGGAGAAATCATAGAATACTTCCATACAGTCAACATGGATAGACAAGAAGAGGATTCCCGAAAAGACCTTATTATAGATGGACATGAAAAATAAATCTCTGGAGCTCAAGGTGAACTTAAGGTAAAAAGTTTCAATTCTTCTTATGATTTTTGTAAAACTGATTTTCAGAGTCTACATAAAATTGTTTTTCAACCAATTGTTGATTCTATTGAGAAAAGCAAAAATGTTTTCAAATAAGATGGAAAGTTTGTTGGGAAGAAATAATGTTCAAATAAAATCCATTCAAGTTTCTATTCTCATAACGGACATAATACTTGCATGATATCTCATAATGCATATCTTCATACAATTTGCAATTATTGTGGTAAATCCGGTCATATTTCTCGCACATACTGTATTAGAAGAAATTCCCATGTGAGAAATAAATGTGTCTGGATTCCGAATGGACATGTAAAGTAGAATGATAGCAATCAAGGGCCTAAGTATATATGGATACCAAAATGTCCATCTAATACTTTATGTATGCAGGATGATTAGAAAAGAAATGGACATAAGGGTATAGAGAAGATGAAGAAGCCAAGAGGTTCACATGCACCAGTTAAGGGGTTCATATCATCACAAAAGAGAACTCTTAGAACATCCATTGATGGAGCTACAGAGCATAACCACAAAAAGAAGTAATAGAGAAATGTATATGCTTTTGTAGGAAGTAGATCCAAACAAACTTGGATACCGAAAGAAGAAAAATATCTATTTGCTTTTGTAGGAAGAAGAAATGAATGCTCTATTTACAATCATTAAAACAGGAATAAACAGAGGGTATATGAACTCTGAGTGAAAACTCCAGTTCATATCAAGTGCAGACATAAAACTCAAGTTCCAGAGGCAAACTCGAATTCATTGTTAGAACCGGGTGACACCAAGAAGGGGGTGAATTAGGTGTAAGATAAAAACTTAATAACTTTGAAAACCTTTTCGCATTTTAGTGAAAACAGTAACTATGAAAGTAATGAATCATAAATCAACAATTAGATATTTAAATAATATATGCTGGAAATATATGAGCTTTAGGAAGAGAATATGAAAACTGTGATTTATCCTGATTCAGTCCAATCCAAGATGACCTACGTTAAGTCCCTAGGCTCCTCATGAGATTTTCAATTTACTATCCTCTTATTTAATCCTAACACAATAAAAGCCTCTACAATCTTTTAAGTTTAACCAGGCACTTGTGAAGCCTTTTACAAATCTCTCACTGAAATACTCCACCTTATGGCAAGTCTTACAAGCAAAGCAATTCTGAAGACTTTTCTCTCTCACGTACCCGTGCAAGTCTTACGAGCAGCAATGTTCTCTCCTGCTTACACCCATGTAAGTCTTACGAGCAGCAATGTTCTCTCCTGTTTACACCCCTGTAAGTCTTACAAGCAGCAATATTCTCTACTGCTTGCACTTTGTAAGTCTTACGAGCAAAAAGTCTTACTGGTAATTCTCACAACATCTTTCCCCATAAGGAAATCAACCCTCTCAAGGTCCCTCTACTTGTAAAAGCTACAGAATAATAAAGAGTGTTTGGGTCGAAGTGGATGACTCATGATATTCGCATGTTGGCGTTGTTAAGCTCTCGTCATTGTTGGACTCTGCTCGAATCTCTTATATTATTAGTTGAGTAGGATATGAACGTTGTGAGTATTTCAACCTACCCGTTGAGTCTCATTGCTAGTTTTGACTGTTATGGTGTTTGAAAAAACTAGCCGTTACATCAGACGCTCATTACGCTCTATAAAAATACTTTTTTTCAAGTTATGTGTTAATCCTTGTTTGATCACCTACAAAATGCTTAATCACTAATATGATGAAGTGTTAGAGTGATTAGAAGCAAGAAGAATGAGTTACACAATCATTCCTATTATTTGCAAAGGTTATGAAGCGTTGCTCTGTTTTTTAGAAAAACCAACACTAGAAGTGTTATGTAATTTTTCTGTATTACTTGAGTTCATCAATACTTTACTCGAGTTCTATTGTATTCCAGCGTGCTTCATTTGAGTGTTAGACCATATCACTAGAAGTGCATTGTCATTTATATCATATCACTCGAGCGCATTATGAATTCACTGGGAGTGATATGCCTTTACTAATAATCACTTTAAGTGATTCTGATGTTCACTCGAGTACACTAAGAATTTACTTGAAGTATAAGAAGTGCATTGGAAGTATGGTTTGCACTTCTACTGAGACTCATATTTTCAATTTCTTTCTTCTTCTTCCTCTTAATCATTCTCATCAATACAACTTGATATATTCTTCCTTTTCTTGAATATCTTACTTTGGGTGCTAGCAACCTTCTCTCAAAATATATAGACTCCAAAAGTTTTTTACTTATAGCTTGAGAGATCCTCCTTTTCGTATTTTCATCAAAATAGTTGAACAGTACTCTATGGTAGTCCATTCTTGAAATGTAACATACTCCTTTTCTCTATTGCCTTTGTTTTTTGTTAGACTTTGTTGTTTCAACAATGGGAAATTCAAGAGTTCTCCTTATTAATGTGAATCTCCTTTCAGGTGCATTAGGAACTCTTGGAATCTTCTTCATTTTATCTGTACCCTTATGTCCATTCTTTCTAAAATCAATCTGCACATATGAAACACCAAATGGACATTTTGGTACCCACTTTGCTTTAGGTCCTTGATTGTTATCATTCAACTTTACATTTTGGAGTTTTATGCAAGATCAATCCTCAACATACTACAAGAAGAATATGTCAACTTTGAGAACATATACTTTAACGTTTAATTAAGGGAAATATATTGGGTGCAACATTCAAAGCAACAAATACATATGCCAATACAAATGAGTATTAAGCATGCTGTTATAGAAATCTAAAATAAAAGCTCAACTCAATAGGAGAATCCTGGAAACAACATACATCAGAGTTGCACAGTGAAAGTGTGGTGAACATAACATCATGAACTAGCATTGCAAAGAATAAAGCAATGAACTTCATGGAGTACTTCATCATTTTTCAAAATTTATATGAGCATTTATAAACCCTATCTCTTTATATTTTGAGAATACCTTTCAGATATTTAATTTCAATTTGCCTTGATTATGAAAGTTTTCTTGAAATCCTCTCCAAATCCATTTTTCATTTGCATCACATTAAAAATGAAAATAATTTCAAATAAAGGGAGAAAAAATTGTTTTCTTGACACATTCATTAATGAAAAGAAAGACTTTTCTAATTTTTTTTTTTCAATTTACTTCTCTACAAGCATTTCTTCTTTATACTTCAAAATTTTTGCTGATGTCAAATAGAGGGAGAGAAAGGCAAGAAAAATATGTTGCACTTAATTTGATTTTATAATTCACACATATTTTTCTTAAAGGATTTTTCATCATCAAAAAGGGGGGAAATAGTAGATATGATTAGTTTTGATGACGTCAAAAATAAATGCTAAATATTAAGAGCAAAAATTTTGTATAATGTATTTATCTACTACATTGACTAACTACTATATTTAATGTAAAATATCTTGTAGATTAGTCAAGAAAAGAAAGAAGATATCCAGTTGGATTATGAAGAATGATCATCAAGAGGAAGAACAAGAAGAAACATATTGAAGAAAGAAGAATTTGCAAGATCTAATGAGAATATCAAGATTCAAGCTTTAAAATTCATACCGGAGGTTTCTATGATCATATGAAGGTTGAAATGGGTCAATTCGAAGTTAAGATAATTTATATAGAAGTTATGAAACTTCCATAAAGTAATAACTTAAGTAATAGCTCTATGCCAAGCTTTAGAAGGCATCACTCGAGTAATGATCATGATCACTCGAGCGATGAGCACTCTGTTGTGCTTTATTTTCATTTAGCATGACAGTGCTTCAGTATTTTGGCCATATCTCTCTAACCATATGTATGATTGAGTTGAAATAGTTTCACATGAAACTAGACTTCAAATGCATCAAATATACACCAAGATCATGTTCAAAGAAGTTTAGATGAAATAGATATATGCTTTAGAAGATGACATTCAAATCATCATCATATTCCAAAGCAGGTTTGGTATTTTGAACATAACTAACAAACTACATGTTTAATTGAGATGAAACCAGTAGATATGAAACTAGATTTAAAGAGCTTTCTATAGATAGGTCATTTGTCATTTTTGGAGTTATATGCTAAGCGGTATGCCTTCTTAAAGTTGACACTTATGAATTCAGACATTGTCTAGTGCAGTAGTCACTCTTTAGATCATAACCTTTAAAATACAATGAGTTTGAGCTTATTCTTTTTGCATTATAATGCAGATGACAAGAGCTTTCTGATGATAGGTCATTTATCATATTTGGAGTCAAAATGAATAGATCATGTCTGAAGAAGGACTTGAGTATACTGTTCACACTCTCACAATTTTTACACAAACGTTTCCAGAAGTAGAAGTTGTCACAAGAACTCGAGTTTTTGGACAAAACTCAAGTTGTGATCTAAAAGGAACTCAAGTTGGCAAATTGAAAAAGAGTTTCTGGCATAAACACATGAAGTTTTGGCAACCAGGTTGAAAACTCGAGTTCACCATGAGAACTTGAGTTTGGGTATAAAGAGAACTCAAGTCTAGTTGTTAACTCTTACAAGTCTTACACAGAAGTTGCTAAGCATTGAGTCTCTTATACAAGAAAAGGTGTCTAGAAGAAATGAAAAGGAATAACTCTAGTATCACTTAAGTGACCACTCGAGTGATAGGCCGAGAAAAGAGTTCTATGATCAAGTGATGGTCTCTGGCAGAATACCAAGGGGATTATTCGAGTGATAGACTTGGATCACTCAAGTGACCACTCAAGTGATATGATAAGAAAAGAATTCTGAAGTCTTTGCCAGTTTTCAGAAAGGATCACTCAAATGATGAAGACCAAAAATCATGAAAGTCATTTATTACTTATTGATTTATTATCTTCATGATTAAAACTTCATTGTATTAGTGTTCTAAGCATTATTCCATGAAAACAATGAAGAGATCATGCTAAGGGAATGAAAGACTCTTTACAGAGCATATAGAGCGTCTAACGTAACGGCTAGTTTTTCAAACACTATAACGGTTAAGACTAGCAATGGGACTCAATGGATAGGTTGAAATACTCACAATGGTCATATCATAAACAACTATAAATACAAGGCATTCAAGCAGAGTGCAACAAGAAAAATATGCTAAGATCATAAAGCATATACTCCTACTTGAATATTCTCTATTTATCTACCTTCGATATCATTTACCTTAGAGAAAGAGAGAGATTATTTGTATTGTACTTTAGTGTTCATCTTATTCACTTATAAGAGAAAAGATTGATTGTAATATTTTATCTTAAAGAATGTATCCTTACAGTATGTAAGGGGGAATAACTCTATGAGAGATGTGTAAAAGGCTTCACAAGTGCCCAGCTAAACTTGTGTGTTGTAAAGGCTTTTCTTGTGCCTGGATTAAACAAGAAGATAGTGGATTGAAAATCTCAAGAGGAACCTGGGGACTAGACGTAGGTCACCGTGGATTGGACCAAACCAGGATAAATCATAGTTTGCATACTCTCTTCCTTAAACTCTTACATTTCCAACATATATTAATTGTTGATTTAAGATTCATTACTTTCATACTTATTGCACTCATTAAGATGCGAAAAGATTTTCAAAGTTTCAAGTTATTATCAAATACCCAATTCACCCCCCTCTTGGCTGTCATCCAGTTCTAATAGTTACCACAGACTTGGAGTTAAAAACTCCTAGATCTGCGATTGATCAAGTTACTTATTTCTCAGGTTTGGTTTTTTAAGAGAAGTCTTTTAGCATAACTATGAAAGGTACTATATTCAACTTTTGTCAACACATTGGGATTTTCAGGAGTTGTCGTCTAGACATAGAAAATCTAGCAGGTTGTCCATGAAGGAAAGCAGATGCACGGGAGGGAGTTCATCCGGCAGGTGTTCTTCCTCTCAAGTGTACAAGATAGCTCATCAAGTAGCGTAGTTGGGAGCAAAAAAGCTAATAATGAGAAGAGATTCAATTTTAGAGAAGTTGTACAGGAATGCAATGACAACGACATAATATTAATATGAATTCATATTATAGTAATCATTAGAGGCTTACTGTTATTTGCCTTCATGAACATACTATATATTGGAAATTTTCTTTATAATAGGCAATGAGTGAAGATACGAAGTAGGTGTTTGAAATATAAGTTTTCTGTAAAACTCTATTCTATAATATTTGAATATATCATTTTCTTACAATCTTTAATAATAGATCTTTGAAGATGCATTCTATGTCGGTGGGAAAGAATGGTCAAAGTGATGTCAATTGGGTCTTTTTAAAGGTAAATACTTTAAATTTAAACAATAGATTAATGAATTATGTTATTGATTTATTGAATTTGATTGTTCGTGTTTATGTACATTCAAATGCCATAAACAACTCAAAAGTTTTGAGTGCAGATATTATGTGATGTGGTATATGTATGAAATTATCATTAAGGGCATCACCAACTCATTTAACAAGGTAATAATATATATATATATATATATATGTCATAATTTTAGTGTAGAATTTGGTTTTTCTCATAATATTGCTTACCTGCAGATTTTTTGAATTTGCAGCAATTTTTAAGTTGGAGTCATATTTTAAAGCACAAATAAGAGAGATATGCGACATTTGGTCAGAATACTTTCTACATTGAACAAAATTAGAGTAGAATGATAAGTTGTACATGGTTCTCATTTTTAATTTGATCATATTAGATACACACTTTTTTTTTACCATTTATTTATATCATACATTGGTTGCAAGACTTACATTGTTGTACATTTTTTCTGTCAATATTCCATTGTTGTACATTGGCTCTATATGATAGCAGGTTCTCGAAAGAGGAGTTAATATATATATATAACTTTAGCTCTTTTTTTAAAAAATTATATTACCAATTACAGCGTCAGTTATGATCATAACTGATGCTGTAATTGGTAATTATGGCATCAGTTTATATAAGAACAAACACCGTAAACAACCAAATTAAGTCTCTATTACGGAGTCGGTTAAGCATATGCAAGATGCCATAATATTCTATTATGGCGTTGGTTTAGTTATAATGTGATGCTGTAATATATTCATTTATGGTGTCATATCTTAAGCAATTAACTTCATAATATATTCATCTATGGTGTCATAACTTAAGCACATAACGCTATAATATATATTTTTTGCTATAGCTAATTCCGCTACACCCTATATACTGTGGCAAAAATGCAATTTTACCTAATGCCAAATTAACTTTTTGCACTAGTGATCTCACCATCTCCAAACATCTTCTTTCCCTTATCGGATGAAATCTCAAACAATAACAAGCACCACTACTTGTCGTTGTCACCATCTCTCTCACAGCAGAGGAACCCTAAATGAAGATGCCGCTTCAATCGAACCCTAGGAGAACTATAGACATACCCCACTCTACAAAAATCATGATATATGACGATTATTAACTGTTATATTTCATGATTTTAAACCATCATATATACAGGCGCCATAAAAGCTCAGAGCAAATACATTATGGTTCCAAACTGTTATTTATTATGAACCTATTATAATAGTTATAATATAACACTCGTTATGTATTGAGGTGTGGTGAGGTCCTAATATGCCCATTGCTGTGATAATAATTAACGAGCACACGTCAATAACTATCATAATACATGGTAATGATTGTATTATATATAGTTGACATAAATAACAGTTATTAGATAACAATCCTGATTTATAGTGTCGTACATAACGATTCTGCTTTAACAATTGTTATTTATGTCAACTATATATAACGATTGTTAGATAACAATGGTGATTTATCAAAGCTAATTTATAAAATAACAAATTCGGGGGCATTCTGCTTTCAATATCCCCCTGCATATATATTTGTACAGAATGAATCACAATATATATATATATATATATTTATTTATGTATATACAAAACAATACAACAAATTAGAATATATTTACAATCATTTATATACATGTATACACTATTAAAACCAAAACTTACAAACAAACAAATCATCAGTATCTAAATATTTACACTCATTCTATACATGTTTACTCTCCCACTGATGTTGAATAGAGTTGCTGACTCTTCAGCAACTTCTTCCATTTGTGAGTTGCTCGACATCATGCAAGAGGCATCAAAATATTATGTGCAAAAAGAAACAAGATGGAAGTTAAATATTATAATATATAGCTAACCGAATGTATATATGAACGAATTAAGCATATAATATACATTTATGATATCAATATTTTGAGGATCGTGGGTGATAATGTCCTTCATGTACTGCATCACGCAGTACCCATAATCATTGTTGTTGTCCGATTGCTTTGGGCACTATAAATTAAAAAATGAGAAGAAAAATTTATCAGTCAGTCGTATATATTTATTTATAAACTATATTGTGTTCTTCATCAATTTATTAATATTATAGTCATTGCTGAATTATGTATATACCTTCAGACATAGCCATTGGAAGAAGCATCTGTAGGTGCTATCAGTAAGCTTGTTCTTGGTGCACCCGAGACCATTTTGAGTGCGGTAAGTATAGACCACTATGAGAAGATACAATATAAAATTATATATATATATATATATATATAAACATGAAAGATGAACTGAATTACAAGAGATGATGAATGCATAACTTACTTATTGGAAGTCGCATGCATGCATAGTCTCATGTCTGGAACCCTACTCATAAAGTCGTAGTACCAAATTCTTTTGCTCATTGGATTTATGACTATGAGCACCTAGTGGTTCCTAAGTACAATAACAAATCATATCACACCATCAAGAAAATTACAAAATAAATAAAAACTAATTCAATCAAAGTTAATGATGTTCGCACCCTTGAACATAAGGCAGTAAGAAGCAAGTGTCACTTTTGTTTGGTACCCTTCTAAGGAATTCATCCCCAAGAAACCACACATGATATTGCTTGACATCTTCCTTCATGTCGTCACCTTGTTTATTGATTAGGTCTGGGCAGATGAACTTGATCTTATCCTAGAGACTGCAAGTGGCAAGGTAATTATGTTACAGGTGCCTATATCAAAAAGTAATCAAAGTTTTAAATAGCTAATTATTCAATCACAGTTGAAGAAATACCTCACAAAGAAGTTGACAGATATTGAACTTGCCATGTCCTTGTTCAGGATCTCAGAAACAAGTGCTTTAGTTGTAGCTTCTAGATGGTCTAAAAGGTCGAAGACCTCTCTCTCAAATATGATCATTGGACAGGGTTCTGAAGCAAAGCACTTCTCAACGACCTCCCAGAGGGACTTACAGGAGATTGACTATTAGTCTTATTTTATAAGAAGACTTCTTCCCAAATTTGATCATTAGGGGTGGGATGCTTCCTTTTCTTGGACTGAGTAGGGGTCTTAGAGGTAGGGATTTAGACTAATTGGGGGGCCTGGACTGATTAGGGCACTTTGAAATATTGGTGGATAGTTTCTTTTGAGCGGCCAACTTCTTTTGAGTGAGGGGCTTCCATACTCTAAGTAGATGGTGAGACCAAGCAATGAAGCTACCCGTAGCCCCTCCTACTATATCTATGTCTTTAGCGGGCACAATGAGCAAAAAGTCGGGGTCAATGTCGGTGTTTACTTGTACCTTCATATGCTTAAAAAGGATAGGCTCATTATAAAGTGTGTTATCCTCCAGGAGGTTAAACATATGGCCTGTTGCAACTGTATGGTGTTTACTTGTACCTTCATATGGCCTGTTACCACTTACCAAAATTCATGACGAGGAGAACTACTACCATTCCCACTCTTAGCAGCCAACTTTTCAGCAATCCGAACATACCCCTTTCACCTTCCTTATAGGGATACTTATTGTTCTTCACCCTCCTCCTATTTACCCAGCTTAATTCCTATGAAAACACACAATACTTAAGTTAATATTAAACAGATACATGCAGGTCTTATGAATTGCGAATAACAATTACCTGGGATGCCAAGTCACAATATGAGATGACAAAATTTCTCCAATCATCGGGTTTAATAGTGGACCAAAGATCCACAAGAGCTTTTGTCTCATCAACCTCTTCTAGATTCTACAAATACACCTTCGTCAATGCATGTCAAAATGTGTGTACTGAATTGCCAGTCTTCTTGACAACAAATTTCCTGATGTAATCTCCATATACATGATATGCAGATTACACACAATTCAAGTTAACATTTTTTACAACTACATAGCAAGTAATTGACAGGCATATATACCTTACCCTGATATTGCCCAAATAACGCCTGCGTAATCTCTCTGTACCCTACTCTAGTTACCCATCGTTATAGGAACATTAGTCCTTGCCATTAAGCTTATCTAGCTGATGAAGTGTGACGGCTCAAGTAGTTGACCATTATTATTCTAAGTTACGTGAAATCAAGCTTTTAAGAACCAAATCGGACCAATTGGACCTTCGGCCAGTCCTTAAGGTAGCCCGGATAAGTGGATTGGGCCACTTTCTAAGGGCTGTTTTAGGCTATCTTTTAGCCGCTGTTGGGCTACCAACCAGGTTTAGGCTGGAACCTGGAATGGGTTATCAATAACCGCTCGGTCCACGAAACCTGTTAACAAAAAAAAAGTGCTCAAATTTTTTTCAATTGCTTCTATAATTTGGAAAAAAAAGAGTGAAATGGCATATAAGGAAAAACTGAATAAGTAAAAAGGAAACCTAAATGAATATCTAATATCGAAACCAACCCCCGAGTCCTAACAATGTGCCTTAGGTCCGATATCCACCTTCAATTGGGATCACTTCGGATGCCCATCGTCTTTCGCCATGTGTGTCGGTCATCGTCCACCATCTCGGTCATTGTCCCCTGTCGCCATTGCATCTTGATGTTGCTGCTATTGGTGCTTCTCCCTCAACCTATGTGTGCCGTTGCAATGTCAACTGGAAGCTTGTGCACCATCGTCTGGCACCATTTAAGCCGTCGTCCTCTGTCATGTGTGGCTGATATGTATAGTCCTGTGATTCTGGGTCTTTCTATCACATCCAAACCCCCAAAACTCCTCCCTCACAGCATCACTAATGAAGCTTCTGTATAGTCTACTTTGTCTCTTTGCTCTATTCTTTTCAATGCTCTATTTTTTCACCTAAGACAAAGTATGCTAAAAGTATGAAACTGATGTTCCCATATATATAGATATGTTGGTGATGACCATTGGAACATTTTCTTCTCATCCGTTGGAGAATGTGCAGCCACTATTGACTTTTCCAGTATTTGAAATATATCCGTTGGCGGTAGGTAGCAGTTGAACTTCTCATTTGACTTTCCTTATTTGATATGATTCCTTCATTGTTTATCTGTAAATATGCTAGGAATACTAATACAATGAAAGGTTAATCATATAGGAAACAAGTCAACAAACGTTTGAATGATTTCTAAATTTCTGGGTTTCCATACTCGAGTAGCTACTCGAGTATTCATTAAAGTTTACTCGAGTACATATTCGAGTATCATCGAGAAAACTTTGATGAACTGCAAGTCAACAACCAAATATAAGATTACTCGGGTAGTGCATGGAATAAACAAAATATCAAACCTTTGGAAATGCATGTTTACTCGAGTACCTACTCGAGTAATGCACTCTTTTCTTCATAGGTTACTCGGGTACCAACTCGAGTAAACTTTCAAATAAACTTTTGGTTACTCGATGCTTTACTCCAGTAATGTTGGCAGGATTTCAAGGCTGAGAGCACTTCAAGTTTGATTACCTTGTTACTCGAGTACATACTCGAGTAAACATAATTTTTCTGTATAGCTTACTCGGGTAATGACTTGAAGTTTTTCTTCAAAAATAACTCTGCATACTCGAGTACATACTCAAGTAATCCACTTAAAAAGAGTCATTAAATACCTGCATACTTGAGTAGTGCCTCGAGTGAAGTATAATAAAAATAGAACAAGTTATTCGAGTACTACCTTCAGGTTTTTGCTTACCACAGTGAGTTACTCGAGTAGCTCCTCGAGTAATATTGGCAGGGTTCAAAATGCCGAGAGCAACATATTTCTTGAAATAGGGGACTCGAGTATCATTGGCAGGCCGAGAGCAACTGGAAGATTTTTACATGGTTACTCGAGTAACTACTCGAGTAACGTTGGTAGGCCGAGAGCAACTCCAAGTATTTACCTATTTACTCGAGTACCTACTCAAGTAACATTGGCAGGCTGAGAGCAACTTGAAATCATTTACACTATTACTCGAGTACTTACTCGAGTAACGTTGGCAGGTTACTCGAAGGTGTCTCTGATTACTTCAAGTTTTGTCTCATTACTCGAGTAATGCCTTAGAAAACTTGCTTCTGATCAAGTTTCTCAGCTTTTCTCTTGGCATTTCTTCATTACTCCAATGCTTACTTCAAGTTATGTTCTTCCCTATTATAACTTTGTTCAAACTTATTTATTAATCAATTCTTTTTCATACCATTCTTTGTTATCATCAAAACATGAAGGGAGGGAAATTAATATGAAGGGAGGTTCAAAACCTTTTTCTTTTTCCCATTCGGTTCCTGTTTTTTAACAATGACATCCTATTTTCCTAATATATGGTATCATGTACATTAAAGTATTAAACCATGTGACTATTTGAACTTGTTCTCCTTGGCATTAAACCAAATTAAAAGTAGATTGGTGCTTATATTTATATTTAGGATTAAAGGAAGCCATTTATCTAGTTTTACATTTAGTACCAAGGTAGTGTCAATTATTACATATACTCTTGTAGTATTATTTTGATGCTTTATTTCAATGTTTATTGCCAATGAGAACAAGTAACCTGATTTTATATTTCCCCCATAAAGAAGAAATGTTTTCTATTTGAATTTGAGACTTAGCAAGCAACTTGATTTTATATCAATGATACCAAATATAATTTGTCATGAAAATGCAATTTGCTACGTATATTCAAGTTGCACGATTCAAATGTACCTAAATTCTTGTATAAAGACTGAGCAATATGTGCATACTTATGATGAAAGTGGATTGTTCCTTCTCAAACATCCAATCTATTTGCTGCTTCCATAAATTTTTCTGGTTTCAAGTTTTATTTTTAACAAACGTCTTTAAAAGCAATTTCTATGCATGGTTCTCAAGTTCACTGATTATTGTACCCAATCTTATATTAATTGACTATCATTCATTGAATGTTGTGCAACACATTGGGTGCTTTGTTTTTACAACAATAATTCTTGATTTCTAGTGCTGCAATGTTTGACTTTAAATATATGTTTGTCCTAAAATGATAATAATTGATTTTTAGCATATTGTAGGAACTAGAAAATGTCATCCTAAGCAAAACAAGTTTCTACTACTGCTCCCCCCACCCAATTTATTAGATCAAAGACTAATCCAGCATGGGAGCATTGTGTTCAAGTGTCAAACAAAACCCCAGGTGGCAAACCTCACTTGCAATGCATGTATTATAGAAAGGAATTTGTTGGGGGAGGAATACACAAAATAAAACGACATCTTACCGGAGTAAAAAGGGACATCATAAGTTGTAAAAATGTTCCAGGAGATGTTCGCTTTCGGTTGAATGAAAATTTGAAAGAAATTAAAGAGAAAAAGGGAAAAGAAACAAGATGCAATTGAAGAAAACAATCCATATGTCCCTAATGTCACACCATTAGAAGAAAATGCTCCAAATTTGGAAGTCCCTCTTTCACATACTCAAAATCCTTCTTCAAGATCATCTAAAGTTTTGAAAAGAAAGGCACCTGTAACTACAAAATCCTTCTTTGCCCTAAGGAGAACCCTGGGTGCACAGCTAAGAATAAGAAGTACATTTGCAGGTAAAGAAGCTATGCATAAAGCAAACATGATTATGGCTAGGTGGTTGTATGATTGTTGCATTCAAATTAATGCTGTTAATTCAATTTACTTCTAACCTATGATAAATGCTATTCCAGCTATTGGCCCTTATTATAAAGCACCATCTTATCATGCCTTCATAACAAAATTATTACAAGACATGAAAAAGGAAGTTCAATTGTTAGTTGATAAGTCAAGGAATTTTTGGGCAGAAATTGGTTGCACAATAATGGCAGATGGTTGGCAAGATCAACGAAATCAGCAATTGATTAATTTCCTGGTTTATTGTCCTAAAAGAATTGTCTTCATCAAATATGTGAATGCGTCAAACATTGTCAAAGATGGCCAAACTTTGTGCAACCTGTTCATGGAAATGGTTTTGTTTATTGGTGTGGGTAATGTCATCCACCTTGTTATTAATAATGCAACTAATTATAAAATTGCTGGGAAATTATTGGCTGAAAAGTATCCATCTATTTCTTGGTTTCCATGTAATGCACATTGCATAAGCCTGATTTTGTCAGACATTGGCAAAATGGAGATTGTCACACGTTTATCTACACGTGCATTGTCAATACCCTTTTCCATTTTGATATGCATAGGGCAATAATGAATAAGTTCCATAGGCAAACAGAAAAGTACAATTATACTGATAATAAGTATTTGTTTACAGACAGTCATTAACGGAGCAAAAATCTATAATAATGACAAATATGTATAGAATGTCCCAAAACTATTCCAAATATAGACTATATACAACCATTGTATTCATCTTGGGAAATGTGCCCGTAGTTTCCCTTCTCTGCGTCCTTAGTTTTTGAGCCACCGGTACCCGCTGAGCCATTTGGTTTAGAAAAAGGGGTGAGATTCCAAGGAATATCAGTAGAAACATACGATCAACATATAAAATATGAAAATTAAATATGCAATACACCGTATCAAGTAAAATGAAAATTCATATCATTCGTGTGTGTACACAAAATTCAGGGCCAACAAACCCGTTGAAACCCCTACATGTACCTCAGCTGAGTCCCTGACTACAACTAGGTGAGACTAGTATACCTCAGCTAGGTCCTAAACCACAACTAGGTAATTGCCTCCAACACGTGTTCAAATCACAAAATACAGTAACATGTGTTAGATCTCATATGTTTTGATAATAATAAAGATTGGACCAATGATATAAGAGGATATAACAACAAATAAATTTGAACAAACTAAATAAATAGCAGATAAAGCATTACTTGAAGTAAGCACTGGAGTAATAAAGAAGATCTGAGAGAAAGAGCAAAGGAAGAACATCACTGGCAGATTTTGTCTATGTTTACTCGAGTGACCACTCGAGTAAGGAAGACTGTTACTCGAGTGGGCACTCGAGTAATGTTGAAAGAAAATGTTTTCCAAAGCACTGCCAAAATTTGGAAGAAGTTACTCGAGCAGCCACTCAAGTAATATGCAAAGTCATATGAGCCATTACTCGAGTAGCCACTCGAGTAACACATGAGAAAAGGATTTACTCAAGTAACCACTCGAGTAACTAAGGCAAAAATCTTTCAGTAACTCTCATCCAAGAAATGCAACAATTTACTCGAGTAACCATGTGAGAAAAAGGCATTACTTGAGAGAGCACTCCAGTAATCTGCAGACTTATTTGATCCATTACTCAAGGGGTCACTCGAGTAATCAGGTAAACATCTCGGCCAAGAATTTAATGCAATTACTCGAGTGAGTAATCGAGTAATCTGTAAAGTTATTTGGAATTTACTTGAGGGGTCACTCGAGTAAGATGTGAAGAAAAGACATGGCCACTCGAGTAACCACTCGAGTAATAGGCTTACTGGAGGAGGCACCCGAGTAATGTGTGAAGAGAAGACATGGCCACTCGAGTGACCACTCGAGTAATCAGGTATTTCCAAGGTTTGTGATGTATCTTACTTCATGTCTTACCCGAGTAATATCTTGTGAACAATGTTGAATTACTCACTGCCATAATTTTGATAGGTTTACTCGAGGGACTACTCGAGTAACAAGCATGATCACTCGAGTAGCCACTCGAGTAATGAAGTCCAGAAATCATGTTTTTAATCGAATGATTATTGATTTATTATCTATATGATTAACTCTTCATTGCACTAGTATTCTAAGTACATTTGCAGAGAAACAATAAAGAGATCATGCCAGAAGTGAAAAGTCAAATAAAAGTCCCAACATTCACCTACCGCTACCTACAACAAAACGGATAGTTTTAAAATTCGAAGAATAGTCAACCGTTGCTGCGTGACTCTAACGGACATGTTTGAATTGCTTCCAACGGATACTACAAATCATCTATATATATGGAGCATTCAAAGAGCATACAATAATAACTGAGAAGACACGAACATACATTGATCAACACACTCTTAATGCTTTGTTTTCTTATACTCATTCATTGTACTTCAGTGATTATATATTTGCTCTGTGAGAGATTTTTTCATCACAAACTCAATATTTGTTATTGAGACAACTTAAGGCTGTGGAACCTTGAGTTGGGGATTTGATTACAAAGTGTAAGGGTGAGCGAGTGTCCAGGTGAAGGAACTTGCTGTGTACTGAGGTGCCAAGAACCCACTGAATCTTGGAGAATATAGTGAAACTCTCAAAGACGCTCTGAGGACTGGACGTAGGTCAAAGTGGTTATGGCCGAACTAGTATAACTCCCAGTATACACTTCGGTGATATTTTCTCTTTGCTCTCAACTGCCTTAAATATTCTGTCAATTTTCTTAAACGCAACAAAATTTCTTGTATCACCTAATTCCCCCCCTCTTGGGTGAAACGCTTGCACTAACAACATGCATCATACAAATAGTCACATAGTGTATGAGAGATAGTAGTCCCTGCCTTGACCTCTTTCCTATCTCAAAGGGTCTGCCTCATAAAAAGTGTCGACTATAGGCGTCCAACTAGGTTCTAAAATATCAAATGTACAAGAAATAGGTCATAACCTATCCATGTATCATTTTAGACATTTCCATAGTGTTTATTGTGGTTATATTAGCCTATGGTGAAAATTTACCAAAATGTCCCTGGGACCTCGACACGGCCCCGCCGTACCCGGCCCAACTGCACTTTTCCTAAAATTTTGACTAGGGCTATTCTAACATATTTCCATCCAAAGAATCCATTTTTCGGATTCGAAATTACCAAATTCTATGTCAAATTACAAAATTGTCCTTGGCAGCCCCGCTTTAAGAGTTTCAAGGGCGTTTTCATAACTATTCTTTCTCGGCCTTTTTCGAAAAAGTGCCCAACTGTAACCCCTCCTAATTTTCCCTCCTAAACCCAATGGAACCATCAAATCAATGAAAATACAACTCTAAGGCCCTCTAACAGCCCTGACCGAAATTATAGTATCCTCCAAGAAAAATCAAGGTTTTGCGGTTTCGACTTCGTAAACGCGTTCCTTTCTACTCCTAACCACTTTATTAACCATCTAATTGAAGTATAACAACCATTTGAACTAAAATTGGGCAGTATAACCCTTAGGAACACCCATTTCCAAAATTTAAAACTATTGGCAATCCGGCAAAATTTCACCGATTAAATATCCTACAGCAGCCAGAATAGACAATATACGAAAGTTTGGAAGTTACCTTTCACTTCCCTCTGGCTTTTCTCAACAAGGATGAAACCCTATCTTTCACACACCCAAATATGAGCTTCCCAAACCTTAAACACATAGAAGAGTAGCTTAGGAATGGAATTATACGTGTTAGAAACCGATTTACCGAAGAAATCACTTATCCTTGTAAGTTTTTCATCTCTTTCTCTCTCTCGAATTTCACACACACTCTCTCTCTCTCTAGTTCAGATCTGTTAGGGCATGAAATGAGCTAGAGGAAGATGATGGAAATGTGTTTTTATTATATTATATATGATTTTTTAATGATTTATGGAATTTTCAAAAATTCCAAAATCCATTTTATGCATATAAACCCTATGTACAAGTAACCAAGCTCATTAAGCCCAACCAATATTTTCTTCCTCTTCCAACTTGTAGGAGGAACCTAGGGGTCCCTCCCTATGGTCTTAATTGGCTTCAAAACTTGTCCCATTTACGTATACACGTAAAGTCTCAATTTTGTTCAAAATTGCACTTTTTGCTTAAATTTTTTCATAAATTCATATTAAATTGACCAAAATATTATAAATATATTTTTCCATTTTATTTTCCTTAATTAATTGAAATTAACTTCAATTAATCAGAAAATAATTAATTTTGTGATAAATTGACAAAATTACAATTTTGCCATTACCTTTTTATTTCAATTTCTTTTTTATTTTTATTTGGCCAATTTCCATCAATTTTTGGACCAAACATTTTCTCTAATATTTCTCTATTTTTTGACACTAATATTGGGCTTTTTAAATTACCCAAATTAATTCCATAATTATTTTACCCATTTTCTCATGAATATGAACATTTATAAAATTCATAAATTCCAAATTCATGAATATTCACCATTTTATTGAATTGCTCAAATATATACAATATATTTGGTGAATATAAAATTGGGGGTGTTACATGCATCTTTGATTTCAAAATTCATTTACAACCATGGATTTTTGTTAGCTTGGTTGAGAAAAAGAGAAGGGTGGACAAAAATCATCCGACCAAGAGTAACACGATTTGCTACTACTTTTATTGCCTTAAAAAGTATTCTTGTGCACAAGCATGATTTATAAGCCTTGGTTACCAGCAAGACATTTATTGACTCAAGATACTCAAGAGACCATAAGGCAAGAGATGTAGTTGCATTGTATTGGATAGTGCATTTTGGAATGATTGTCTGGCCATTGTTGAAGTTGTTAAACCTCTTATAAAACTTTTGAGAATTGTAGATTCTGATGATAGACCTTCACTTGGATATAATTATGAAGGGATGCACAAGGCAAGGAAATTTATCAAATGTACTTTCAATCACACAAAATATTTGTACAAGCCATTCACGAGTATTATTAAGAGTAGGTGGGATTCTCATATTCGTCAAGATCTTCGTGCAACAGCTTGTATCTTAAATCATGTTTTTCTTTATGATAAGGCTAGCTTCTCTCAAAAGCCAGAGGTTATGCAAGGGTGTCTATCTGTCATCAATAAGAAAATCACATCTAATAGGACCAAGTTTTTGCAAGAAGGTATATTATACCAAGATAAAAGTGGCACCATCAATAGTCCCAAGGCTCTTGAATCTGCAAAATCTATGTGACCTGGTAAAATTCCGTAATTCTTAATTCTTGTACAGTTATATTATACTATATGAGCTTAACTTTAATTGTTTTTCTATTTGATGATGTTCATTTTAACATGATAGATGAATGGTGGCGGTATTTTGCAGGTAGTTGTCCCAATGTTAAAAAGTTGGCTATTCATTTGTTGAGCCAAACTGCTTCTTCTTCCGGTTGCAAAAGGAATTTGAGTGTCTTTGAAAGGATACACTCCAAGAAAAGAAATAGATTGGAACATAAAAGGCTAAATGATATTGTCTTCATTCATTACAATTTTTGTTTGAGGAGTAGATATATTTTTCTAAGCTTTTCACTTTACAATTTACACTTTAATTAATTTTGTATTGGTTAAAAAATTAATTAAATGACTTCTAATAATTATACTAATATTTTGTTTTCATGTGTTTTTTAAGGTTCTGTCACGCCCTTATTTTATTTTAACCTTTTTCAGAGTATTCACGGAAAACGATATGCAATTCGATAAGCAACACAGGAATAGCATGAATATACTGATAATAAGTGCATGATTACAAAAGTTCCCCTCAGGGATTGCATATACAAATTACCAATT
This sequence comes from Inga oerstediana, assembly GCA_963210345.1. Lineage (NCBI taxonomy): Eukaryota > Viridiplantae > Streptophyta > Magnoliopsida > Fabales > Fabaceae > Inga > Inga oerstediana. Next base: position 72,075,075 of record OY723401.1, read on the forward strand.
AAGTAGCTTTACAAGGCTACTAGAGTATCTAGTCCTCGTTCCACCACTGCAATCCCCTCGTACAGTTCTCTTCTTTGTTCTCAGCATATCTTTTGAGAGAATCTCAGTAGGAAAACAATACCATATGCATGCAAGATAAGTGCTTAATGCATGACATGCTTGCATTACATAACTCATGCTTACACAATGACATATATGCATGCTCAATGTTTCATGCAATAAAACTATGGCCACAGTATAAATAGAAATAGAGCTTCAATCATTCATATATGTTTCATATAATCAAGCAAAGTAATAACATGCATCAATACACCAGCACAAGTATCAAACACATGCAGGAGAGGTAAGTTCTCTACCTTAATCACCCTTCCCTGATCCTTAAGAGACTCCTCGAACTTCATGCCTCAGCCTGGTCTCTCAACTTGGTCCTAAAATATCAAATGTACAATTTAGACACTTCCATAGTGTTTTTGGTGGCTATACGAGTCTATATTGAAAAATGACCACAATGCCCCTAGGACCCCGGCCCTGCCATATCAGGTCTTACTGTACTTTTCTCGAAATTTAGACCCAAGCTATTCTGACATATTTTCGCCCAATGAATCCATTTTTTACCTTGCTTTTCTTGAATTCCTGATCCAATTATGAATTTACCAGTGGCAACCCCTATGTGAGGATTTTAAGGCTATTTTTGTCATTTCACTTTCGAGGGCTTTTTTCACTTCGCACCCAATATGAACCCTACACAATTTTCCATTCTAAACACAAAGGAATCATCAAAAACACCAAAATCTAGTCCAAACACAGACCAAAATAGATCTGGACGAAATTCTAGAAAAATTGAAGAAAATGGTGTTTTATGATTTCAATCCATAAAACATCTTCTTATTACCTTTAATCACTTGTTTAACTACTTAATCACATTCTAAACATGATTAGAATAAATTTGGGCAGCATGTCCCCTTAGGGTTTCAACATCCCAAGTTTACAAAATCCACAACCATACCACAAATCGAGACAAGAACACCAACAACAACATACTTCTATAAAAATTGAAGTTTTTGAAGTTACCTTGTTTCCTTGCCTTCCTCTCTCCAAATTGTCCTCCCTCTCTCTCTTTAACCTTGAGATTAGCTTGCTAAACAATGAGTTTCATGGAGAATAAGAGCTTAGAGATAAGCTACACAAGTTTAGAAGCCAAATCATAAGGAACAACAAAGCTTACTTTAGCTTTCTTTCTCCTTCTCTCTAGACCTTAAGCTTTCTTAAGCTTCCACTCTCTCTCTCTCTCTCTCTCTCTTCTTTAGTGTTAGGATAAAAATGAAGCAAGAAAGATGAAGCTTTTCTTTATAAAAAAATCTTACCTATTTTTCCTTATTTAATAAATATAAGCAAAAAGGAATTATGACATAAGCCTTGTACTTGAGTTTATCCTCTTCCAACTTGTGTCATAAGCCTTCAATTGAAATTAAACCAATTCTCCTCCATTTGGTTAGCCCAAAAATGTCCTAAGGGCCCTTCATGCACACCATTTGGGATTTTTATTCCATTACTCAAACTACATTTATCAAGAAATCATATTTTAATCCAATTTCCACATATGCTCTCTTTTCACAAATTCATATTTAATTATTTGGCTTAAGATGATGCCACTTGGCATGTTTATGAGCCAAGTAATTATTTTCCCCTCTGATTTCCTTATTCCATATTTTACACAATTGCCAACATATTTTATTTTCCAATTTTCAGAATAGTTGGCCTCCTTGGCAAATTTTCTGCCTTAAATTTTAAAAAATTATAACTAAATTTGTAGACCTTGTTTCAAAGTGATTCTAAAGCCTATAGAAACCTTATTGAGTCTAGTCTTAAGGAAAAATATAGACTCTTGCCAATTGAAAGTACATCATTCCCATATTTTTTATCTTTGGAAGCTATTCTAGAAACTTTTCAGTTTCGCTGGGTAAATTTCAAAAATCATAACTCTCAATCCACTGGTCATAATGGCTTATAATACCTATTAAATTAAAACCTTAGATGTCTACTTTCACCCTTTAAAATATCATATTTTTTGGATACAATTTGATCATCCAAACTCCTAAGACAATCTCAATGCCTCGTAAGAAATTTCACCGGAAGCATAATCACATTCTCCAAAATTCATCATTTTACTTTCTTTAATACCTCAAAGATATAAGAAACATTAGGGAATAGATTTAGGATATCTGCTAAACCAGGGCTCAATAGTCCGCTTAATTTAGGCTTATTCCCAAGCCTCTAATCCCAAAATTCCGGGTATTACAATTCTTAACAAGAAAAAAGATTTTGATCTCATTGATTATGAAAGTATTGGATAAGATTGAATATTGGATAATGGAGGAAGTTGATTCTTCTTCACTTTCAATACTTTCTGCTGAAGAGATAGAAGATATCATTTATGATAATACCATACTACCAATACCAAAAACTACCATCAATGATGAAGATTAGATATTTTAAATTTTAGACATGTTACTTTATTTATTTATTATATGTTACTAGTTTTTATAATTTAGTTTGTTGTACACTACTTTATAAAAATGGTTTTAAAGAACAAGGCAATGAGGCTCATCTTCAAGCTAAGGATGGAATTAAAAGCTCTGGAATTGGAGTTAGAGGTCTTGATTTTAGGTCATTTCCTTAAGAAGATGATGATATTTATGGTCCAAATAACTTTCAAGAAACTCATGCTTGGATCAATCAAGAGCCATGAATATTTGACAAATTATGAAATCATTATTGTTAATACATTCTGTTAGGTTGACGGTTGACTTAATGTTCTTCTTTAAATGGTATTTTGTGACCTTGTTAACTTCCTATGAAATTATACTAAAGACTAATTGTAATATATATATATATATTGATAATATAATATTTTTAAATTTAATTATTACATTATCACTCCAGCTGAACAGCTAAACCATTCCAATCATTTGAACCATGACCCGCTGACCTTTCCATCTTGACATCCAGTTCGGCTTTTAAAACATTGGTATGTAGTGTTTTTTGATTATTAGTGGCCCTTTTTTTTATACATAAACTGGCCAAGCTAACTTGAATTGTAATTACAGCAAAACATACTAATCATCAAAATGAGTGTAGAAAGTCTTCCCACATGAGGGAAATACATCCCGGAAGAGGGACTGGTAAAATAACCAGCCGTTGAACTAAGGTTTGAGCATCCTTGGCTAGATAATCAGCACACCTAATTGTATCTCGCGGTGTATAGCGAAGTTCAATGTCCCTTCGGAGTAAAGTAAATCCCTAACTGTATTAATCTCCAGTCTCAATGGATGATGAAGACCGTTATCCTGTATAACCAACTAATACACCTCAAGAGAATCTGTGTAAGTAACCACTCTCTGAAATCTATATTGTCTGCATAGTTGAAGACCTTGGCATAAGGCCATAAGTTCAACACTAGTAGGTGGAAGAAACCCCAGTCTATGTTGAAAACCAGTTGCCTCTATGATCTCGAACAAGTCCTCCACATGCTGCATTGTTGTGAGCATCAACTAACCCATCTGTATCTAGGCGAACATATCCTTCCTATGGTACTTTCCAGGAATGGTCATCTCTAACATTATAGCAAAAGAGTTTATGCTTCAAGTTATCCGAAATGCTAGATTCCATGATCTGGTACCAGCCACCATGAATAATTTCATTAGGTTGAGCTAGAACTCCTTCCATGACACCCTTCCATCTGTTTTTCTATATAAGCCAACAGATGATGCTAAATATTCAAATCCATGGCCAACGATGGAAATAAGAATTTCCCAAAGAAATTGATAAATTGTCCTTGAGCCATACCTATAAATCAGAGCGAAAAAAAAACTAAAACAATAGTTAGGAGTAATAAAAGGTAACCATAATACTCTCGCAATCTCACAGTCAAGAAGAATATGTAAAATGGATTCTATTTATTGACACTGAAAAGGACACTCCTCACTAACTAGTAAACCTCTTATAGCTCTGAGTGAATTGGTAGGTAGCCTCTCATAAATAATCTGCCAGAAAAACATCTTCACTTTCTCCGTAACAGGTAACTTCCACACTTTCTTCCACAGAGTAGAGACATTCCTATCCCACTGAGTAAAAATGAAATTATAAGCATCCCGGACACTAAATTTTCCATCCAAAGCATTTCTCTAGCAGAAAGGATCATCTCCAGTTTCATTTAGGGGGGAATCTGACTTATAACATTGATCACCCAGTCTGGGAGGAATTCCCTCCATTTTGGAATATTCCACACCCCTGTAGGTAAGACAAAATCCCTTACTTTGGCATAAGAATCCAGGTAATGAAAATTATGATCGACAAACTGGATTAGGGGTTCATCAAGTGGAGTCCATAAATCCCACCAAGCATTAGCTGTAGTTCCACTACGCAAGGTTCTACCAATGCCACCATAAAATGTGTCCCAAACAGTAGTAATACTACGCCACACACTAGAGGAATTAGACTTTTTACAAACTATGGGATAGATGCTATCGCCACATCTATACTTACCTTTTAAACAATGAACCCAAAGTGCTTCAAGTTTTGTTAAGAGGCCCCAACAAAGTTTCATAATAAAAGCAAGGTTCTGTTTCTAGAGATCTCTAATACCTAAGCTCCCGCTTCTTTAGGTTGTTTGATTTGATCCCAGGAAATAAGATGCATTTTTCAACCATGTTGGCCCTGGTTCCATAGGAAGTTACAACTTATCTTCTCCAATTCCCCCAAGATACCTTTGGGAAGCAGCATGGTTTGCATATAGTAGTTAGGCAGTGCTGACAAGACTGCTTTAACTAAAATTGTCCTACCTGCCATAGTCAGATATCTCCCTTTCCAACCTATCAATCTCTTTTTTGCTTGCTATATAATGGGGAAATAGATGGCCTTAATAATCCTACAGTGTAGAAGCGGCACACTAAGGTATTTACCAAGATCACCTGTGATCCCCACCCCCAGGGAATAACTTAATTCAAGTGCCCTATTAAAATGGACATTGCATGAAAAGAATGCTTTCGATTTAGCCAAGTTTATTTGATGTCCTGAGACTTCACAGAAGGTTCACATTGTGTCCCGTATCAGGTCAATCTGGTCCCCGGTAGCCTCACCAAATAAGAAAAGATCATCTGGGAAGAAAAGATAAGATATTGGGGGAGTATGGTTATTGATTCGAAGTCCCTTCCAACGACCTTCTCGAACTTCCCTGTTGATCAATTGACCCAGGCGTTCCATACAAAGCACAAATAAATAGGGACTTAAAGGGTCACCCTAACGAACTTCTCAAGTAAGGCAGAACCCCGGAGATTCTGTGCCATTCCAAAGTATCTTCATGGACACCAAGGAGGTACAAGCCATGATGAGATCAACTAACGCTTCCCGTATGCCAACAAAGATAAGAGTGGATTGCAGAAACTTCCAATCCAGACGATCGTAAGCTTTCTCCATGTCAACTTTGATTGCAACCACTCCTCTTTTCCTTCGCCTACTCCATATACTATGAATAGCTTCTTGTGCAATGATAACATTATCACAACTCTAGCATCCTGTAATGAAACCACATTGTTGAGGTTAGATCAAGTACTGCATCGCCTTCTTCATTCTCTCTGCAATAATTTTAGTAATGATCTTAAAGATGACATTACAAAGAGAAATAGGGCGGAAGTCCTTAAAAATCATGGGGTTATCAACTTTTGGAATGAGAATAATATTACTGTGGTTGATATCCTTAACCGTTTCCGGTTGATGCCAAATCTCTCGAATAAGCCCACACACCTTATCCCCAATGTGAGTTCACTGGGTGTGAAAAAAGTATGCCTGGAGACCATGCAGCCCAGGAGCTTTTAGAGCCCCCATCAGAAAAGCCGCATTTTTTTATTTCAATATCCTCTAATTCTTTATGAATTAGGACATTATCGGCAGGATGTAATGACGAAAAATTGGCATACCAGTTATGTGGAGTCAGGAACCTAGTGATCCCTAGTATAGAGGTATGTAAAAAACTTAGCAACCATGTCTCTTAATTTATCTGAATCAGTAACCCAGTGTCCTTCATCACCTTGAAGTACTTCAATATGTTGCTTCTTCCGTTTAATCAACGCTGAAGTGTGGAAAAATCTAGTGTTCTTGTCACCCAAAGCAAGCCACTTACACCGAGATTTTTGGTACCAAAGAAGTTCCTCCTGGGCACATACTTTGCTATATTCCTGCCAAAGTTGTTTTTCTATTTTGAAGAGGCCAGTAGAGGTATTATTTTGTCTAGCTCTATCAATACCCTCTAATCTATGGAAAAGATGTCTTTTTTTCCTAGGAAGACTACCAAGGACACTAGAGTTCCATTTGGAGGCCTCATCTTCAAAGATCAATCTACCCTGATTCCAAGTCCTATTATCCTAAGATTTACAGACCACATCAGAGAAACTATCTTCTAATACCCAGACAGGATGATAACTAAATCGATATTTGGTGTGTGGAATCGGGGAATTGGCACCATTTGAGATAAGCACAAGCCTGTGATCAAATTTATAGCAGAGTTGGTAAAAGACCTTACCTCGTGGATAGTTGAGCTCCCACTCAAGGATGCCAAACACCCAATCCAGTCTTTATTTAACCCCTTATATCTCCCATGTAAAGTGCTTGACAATAATGGGTATCTCTAACAGATTCTAACTACTAATACAATTGGAAAATTGTGTCATAGCCCGAAGAGAAGGTGCAGTACCTCCTACCTTATCTGCTAGAGTCAAAAAGGTATTAAAATCCCTAATAACCATCCAAGCATGCTCAATATTCTAGGCAATTCTTGTAGGGAACACCATAAATTCTCTCTTCTACTAACCCCTGGCTCCCCATAAATAAAAGTAACAAAAAAGTAATCATTTGTCTGCTTGTCTGACACCTTATAGTGAACTGGTTGGGTAGTAGAGAACAGATAATTAATTTAAGTATTAATGTCATCCCATAAAATCCAAATGCCTCCCGTAAAACCAGTGGCCTCCAACCTAATCCAATTACTAAAGTCTAATTTACAGGTAACAGTGTCAGCCCTATGACCATTTATACGAGTTTCAATCAAGGACAGAATATCAATATTGTTAGCATAAGCTAAATCTTTAACGATGCAAGGAAAATTCCTACTCCCCACACCCCTACAATTCCAGGAGTCAATTATCATCTTATTAATATAAATAATACTAGGAAACAAAAAGTGATACTTACTGATCACCATGGACCATGTCGACTCGTGTAAGTTGCTCTATCAAAACATGTTGATTTCCCATATCAAGTGTTGCCTCCATAAAATCATCTCCAATGTCATCATCTAATGAAGTGGATAATGAAGGCATAAGGGCATCACTTGGTGTAACACACATACTCTGTTCACATTTTTCCTTAGTAAAGGCATCACTTGTGGTTATGGCCTTTTGATTGGGGCCTTCTAATAATAAAGGAGGTTATGTGTCTGACCCAGGGTGCTGCTTTAGTGCTATAATAGAAGAAGTATCAACTTGAGATTTAGGGAGCCCATCATGTTTTTTCCCCATTTCCTAGCCCGTCACATTTTTTTCTTTGTGACTTTGAATCCTCACCCTTTGTCCAAGCCCACCACAAAAATAATGCTCACTCTTCTTTTTTTTCCTTTCCAATATCCTTAGTCAAATTTCCTTCTTTTGGCTGCACGTGTGATCTGCTACCTCCATGTCTTGAAACCTGCCGAGATTTTGAACTCAAAGTGTGGCCTATGTCATCATCACCTTCAAACTCGACCTGCGTCTCTGATCCATGGTATCCTATCCCATCTCGCCTTCTGCCCCTAGGTCGGCTAAGATCTCGAATCACGTGTTGCCGCAGCTAGTCACCGAATCTTTTTCCGATCTGGTATGGCCCTTCTTCTTCATCGTACTCCTCTTCTCCATTGCACTCCCCTCCTAAAATTTCCTGCTCAAAATCAGAGAATGATGAGCCTTTCCCACTAGCATCCACTCCCCAAAAGGCTTATCGGTGCTGGGCTTGTGAGGTGGTGCCGTGATTTGGTGCAGTGCTGGCATAGGTGTGTGCATGGTGCCGGGTGTATGTGATGATAGTGTCTGATCGCAATATGCCCAAGGGCATTGTTCTTTGCGGTGGCCGTAACGGCCACAAGAAAAGCAAATAAGCCCCAGCCCTTCATACTCCACCTGGTAGACTGAATGTGCTACAATCACTCTTGAGACAAGTTTCTTCTAAAGATTGAGTTCAACACAAATCTGGGCATACTTGCCTCTTTCTATTCTCTCAGACTTTGAGGTAGTGGCAGATGGGGTGAGTAAATCCACTTTCATTGTTCTTCCAATATAATTATCCAGTCTTGTAATGAATTCCCTATTATAACACTGCATTGGGATATTGGGTATTCTAATCCAAGTAATAATCCTGCCAAGTGGATTATTGTACGGGTCAAAGTTAGGGAACCATTTTTGCACCAAGATGGTGTGTTGTTGCACCACCCATGGACCTCCATATAAGACTTGTTGATATAATTGCCCCCACCCTTCTTTTTGCAGAAAATGAACAAGGAAGTAATTGTTGGGCATATCCACAATGTCAAACTGAGAAGTACGCCAGATACGGCTAAAGTGTGTCTTCAATATATAAACATTGTATTTCTTTCCTAACACAGTTAAAATCAATGCTATAGTCCAGGGGCAACACCAAGCATTGTATTCCTCAGCTGTAACAGGGACAATGGGGTGAATCTGCATGAGAGCACGCACTTCCTCAGAGAGTTCAGGTAAATCCCATTCCATGTTAATGGTGTCAGACAGAAGATCCTCCTCTTCCATACAATCACTGCCATTTGCTATACCATTAAAATCCACTAGGGAATCCTTGTAAGAGGTAGCATTTATCTGAGATATATGTCTATAGGACTCTGTATAATCCATGGAGCCAGCATTCACTGGAGAAAGGTCATTAGACGTAGTAGTGTCCATGGTGATGTGAGAAGCATTATTCCTTGGTTTTTTAGTGCTACCACTGGCTAGGTGTAATATCCCGAATTCTGAGACTTGAGGCTAGAGAATAAGCCTGAGATTAGTGGATTGCTAAGCCCCGGTTTAGCAAAATCCCAAATTGTGATTAAGGGTTAATGACTCCAAAAGTGGATGTCATTAGTGATAAATGAACCCTTTTAGAGATTATGGTGTGATTTGGAACCCGTTGTGATTCGTATGAGTTGTGAGCAGCGCCGAAACCCTGTATTTAAGTTCAATTATGGATTAACATCTAAATTGACTTAAAATAGAGGGGAGGGCGCATTGTGGAAGAAAAGGAATGATATGGTGTGTTTCGTGGTGATCCAATGAGAATTACCGAAATCAGGGGCTAAACGGTAAAGTTACCGACCAATTGGTCAGTTACCGAAGAGGAAACTCATTGGTAACTTCAAGATCAATGGTTAGGATTGATTTTTGCAAGAGATCAAAGGGTGGAATCATGTGTGGTTGTGCTCATGTGAACTCATGGTTGATGGAACAAGATCTTGACACTTGGCACATTTTGGACCCTTGGATTTGGGTCAAATATTCAAAGTTTTTCCTCTCTTCTCTCTCCCTTACTTGGACGGTTTGTGGCCCTAAAAATCTGTTCTCTTCTTCATCATCTTCATTTCATCATCTCATCTTCTCTCTCACACACTCCATGGACGCCAAGCACAAGGGGAGGAAAGAGAAAACTAGAGGTGAGATTTTGCTTGGCTTGTAGTCCTCTAATGCTCTAATGTCCTTCTATAATGTTGTTCATAGTGATGAGAGCTTCATCTCTATGGTTTTAGATTCTTGATTGGAGGTGTTTGATGGCTTGAGGAAATTTGGAAAGATGAAGAATCAAAGAAGTGGTTTGGGAAAGAGGAAGAGGTGAGTATTTGAAGCCTTTTGATCTAAGTTTTGTGATTTATGGTTGAGTATAGTGAATTTCGAATTTTGCCCTGATTTTGTGTGATTTTTGAATTGCATGAATGGCCTTGTGTTTGAGTGGCAATTGGTGTCTTGTTGTGTTATAGAGCCATTGGAATTGGTATGAGAACTTGGAATGAAAAGAATGACAATGTGTGATTATGTTGTGGTTTGAATTGTGATTTGTGTGACATGTTGTGGTAACATGTCAATATGATTTGAATTTGGTTGATTTGGTGTTTCCAATGGATTCCTTGTGCAAATTTGTATGGGAATGGTGTTTGATGAGAAATGGGACCATTGGAAGCCAATTGTGCAAAACTTGAAAAACTGTCAATTGGAAGTTCTGTCTGGGCAGTCTTGTTGTGTGAGCGTTTTGAATGGGCAAATGATGTTAGAAAATTCTGAAACTTTCCAGTCTAAAAGTTCACATCCCAAGCTTCAAAATGGACATATAAATTGTGTCATTTCGTTTTGGAAACTGGGATTTATGTTTGCCTAAAGTTTGATGTCGAAACTGGGTGCAAATCTGGAACAGCAAGGCAATTGTGTAAATCTGGATTTTTGTGGTGATTTCTGGTAATGAGCCATATTTTTCCTATGAAGAGGACTTACAAATCTTTCATTTGGCTTTGGGATCACCTCATTTCGATTTTTGTGGAATTAGTTATGAATTTTCAAAGTTGCCTTGGCTGCAGCAGAAAATTCTGGCTCCAGCGCAAAACTTTCTGTGTGTGTCCTGGCCGCAGCCAGAAATTCTTGGCTGCAGCCAAAATGTTTCTGTGACGTTTTTAGCCATTTTTGGCTGCAGCCAGAGAATTCTTGGCTGCAGCCAGAACCCAATTTTCAGCATTTTGAGATTTTGAAAGGTGATTTCCAACCTAGTACGTCCCAATCCTTTAGGCCTTCGTTGAGCTTATTTTAGCCACCTAAAGGGTGTGAATGGTAACCAACTTTAAGTGAAATGGAACTAAGGATTTGGAATTTAGATTGACCCTATGTCCTTGATTTGGTTATAGGGTTGGATATTCGCCCTGATCGTGAGCAGTCGGAGCTGGAGCTTACGTGGAAAGAGTGTAGGAAACATATCTCTTCTGCTTGTATTTGATATATGTGTTAGTGTGTTGGTGCATGTCTTAGCTTTGCATAATTATGTGTAATTTGAAGCTATGTTTCAATTTATGCTATGGCCATAGGTATATTGTTCGAAGCATTGAGCTGGCAAATTGTCATTGTGTTATCATGAGTTGTGTGATGCAAGCATGTCATGCATTAAACATTTATCGTACATGCATATTGATATTGTTATCCTACTGAGATTCTCTCGAATCTCACCCTCCCCTGCTAACCTTTCAGACAGGGTAGTGGATCAAGGATGGAGCATGCAGCTAAGGGCGATGAGGACTTCCTTCGGGTTGTCATTCTGGTAGTTGGTTATCATCCCAGATGGGATATTTGTATTTGGATGTGTATATATGTATGTCAATGAGGATTTGATTATGTGTATGAGAAAGATTTGTGTAATCCCCATATGAGGGCTTGTATGGGCGATTGTGCCCTGTAAGGCTTGAGTAAATAAATGGAATCCGGAATTGCCGGACTTATTACATTGCGTACTCTGATATATTGAATGTGATTTATCTTTGTGTAGTAATTGTATTCGGAAATGTGAATGCGAGACCAGGTTATGAATGATTTCGAAAGGTATTCGTGAAAACCCCGTCTGGTAGATGGGTTTGTAAATTGTTATTGGTTTCTTGTTGGTCTCTATTTCACTTTAATTGCGTATTTCGGATATAATTACGGCAGGGGGTTACACTAGGACATCAGAAGGCCGATCCGGTGGAAGTTTTCAGTGGTTCTGGTCATCCATGCCGGGCGAAATGAAGGCGGCACAATATTTAAGAGAAAGCAACCAAAAACACACTTTAGAGCCAATCACTCTTTTGACCATGTTTATTTCGAACAAGGAAAAGGAGCATGTTTACTTTTATTTGTTATTATTAGTGGCCCTTTGAGTGATGCACAACTGCACATCCATTATTAAGCACACAGTTGAAAAGATTCGTTTTTTCTTTCACGTATTCTAACTTTGTTGGTTACTTACTGATTCAGAAATCTTCCATTTCTCTACTTTTTTTTTATATAGCGATTTTTTAATAACTTTTTATATAGCTATCTAATTGGATTATATTCTTACATTATTGAACCCAATTGCAGGCAACTCTCTCATACAAAGACTTTTTTGTATTAATAATGGATAAAACTTGATATATTATACTTAAACGACCAAAACCCCTCACACTAATCAGAACTAATGCTTGTTGATTCTGTTTTCCTACTTATATTTAGACTAAATTACATAAAAATTTCATAAATTTAGAACCATATACAAATAACATTTTTAATCTTAATTTTAAACTTAATCATAAACTTTCAAATCTTTATGATAACCCCAAACTATCAATTTATTCCATTTAAACTGTATTTATATAAATATATATATACACACACATATAACTTCTTTATACAGATAAACTCCCTAGTCTTTAAGCCATTTGTAGATTAGTATACTAAACAAAAGTAATGGTATATGGGAGTTATCATTTTAGTTTAAAAGTAAAAGTTTAGGGAGGTTTATTGTAAAGTTTCAGAAGTTAGGGAGGTTGTCAATGGTCATATATGTATAACCCCTTAAGAGGTTGTGTATTTAATCTCATTTGTAATCTCATATCATTAATATTACTTGTCCCTCTAATTCAAAACAAAAATTAGGAATGTTACTTTTTTATATATATGGTTATCTGAATGTATCATATTCAAATATTGTCAGGTTCAATAAGGGGTTCTAAAGATATTTTTCATGTCCACACTTACTCTAATTCAAAAAAGGACGTTATTTACCTAATACATAAAGTTGAGATGATTTTGTGTGATTTAACCTTATTTTAATTATGGTGCCTTCTAGTTTGCTTACAAGTATGTCCAATGTAGACGTATCAAATACATTGAAATAGATTACCAATGGGTGCCGTCAACTTTTTCCCCTCTTAACTTATTCAATAATAACAACTTTTTTCTTTTTCTTTTATATTTTCACCCGTCTTTTATCTTTATTATCGCCTAGCGAATCCTTAAATTGTGATTTTTCTTATTGGTATTGTTAGTCTATTGAATAGATCTTTTGACTAATTTTTTTTTCCTTTTTCTTATCCGAGAACCGATGACCCTTTTTTTTTTTTTTGGTACAAACTTTTTTGGTTTTTTGACAAGAGATTGTGACTTTAATCTGAAGTTTTTTTGTTAGATCGTTGAATTTCAATTGGGCTTCAACTAAAAGCCCAGGTCAAATAATTGAGCAACGTTTTAAGTTTAGTCACCCAACAAAAAACTTATTTTCAATCTAAAAATTTTTCTTCCGGTCTTATATATAATATATAAATAACTGAGTTACATAAATAAGAAGCTAGTTAAAATAGGTTAAAAGAATTAAATGTGTAAAAAAAAAATTTACTTTTCTAAAACACTCTTATTTTTGGAGAGGAGTGAGTGAATGAAATAATTAATGTTGCGATATAACATGCCACTAGTAAGATAGAAATTAAAAAAACGTTGATAACTTCAGCTGTTAAATGTATCTTACATATAGAATCAGAATATACAAAGATAAGATGGGAGGGAGCACATAGAAACTCCAACAAATTACACTTTTATTAAAAAATAGTAATCCTTTTTTCAAATTCTATATACTACTATAATAACGTTGGCAAAGACAATTTAGAGCCCGTTTGGTTCAACTCCATTATATGCCTATAATGGTAATCATGATTACATTACCAATAGAAGAGTGTTTGGTTACTCTTTAACTTGGTAATAGGGTTTACCATGGTAACAATGATTACTAAAAAATTGGTAATCCTCATTCATACCTTCCCCCTATGAATCTTCATTACCATCCTATTGCATAGTTAAAAAAATCCAATTCACCTTTTAGTCTCATGTGTCCTTGTTTCATTTATCTCATTTCATTTGTCACATCACGCCACAACTGCCATCGCCACTACCTCCTCCTCCTCCTCCACCGCCGTCACCTCCACCCATTGCCGCCGCCACTACGTCCTCCTCCTCCTCCTCCACCATCACCTCCACCAGCTGCCGCCGCCACTACCTCCTCCTCCACCCCCGCCACCACTGCCACCTCTTCCTTCGTCGCCGCCTTCACCTCCACCTGCTACCCCCACCACCTCCTCAACTTCCTCTTTCTCCACCTCCCGATACTACCACTACCTCCTCCTCCTCCACTGCTACAACCGCCACCGCCACCGCCACTACCTCCTCCTCTTCCTCCACCGCCGTCACCTCCACCCTTTGCCGCCACCACTACCTTCTCTTCCTCCTTCTCCACCTCTCACTATCGCCACTACCTCCTACTCTACCCCCCGCCGCCATCCCCCACTGCAACCACCACTACCTCCTCCTCTATCCCCGCCACCACAACCATTTCCATTGGACGATCTTCAGCGAGATAGTGTGATAGTTATGATGAGACAGCGTGATAACTCTTAACTATTTTTTCTACAAAGATTATATTAAGGTAAAATAGATTTTGTATATATTAATTTTAAATAATTGTTAAAATATTAACTCATTGCATATTGCTTAAAAATCAAACCAAACACTAGTCATGTAATTAATATTGCATTGCATTATCATTGTATCGCATTACATTGCACTGTAGGGTGTAATGGGATCGAACCAAACAGGCCCTTAATGTATTACGGCTACATCTAGTTACAATATTTTTTTTTTTGGCCAGAAGTTCTTATAATATTGAAACAATTAATATTCGAATTTATTTTATATGGCAGAAAAAATAAATTCAATAAATAGTTTTCGATTTTGACAGTTAATTTTCCACATTGTTAAATGAAACATTATCTATCTACAGAAAAGATGAACAAGTCTCTTATATTCCTATGGTATGGAAGCAATTTTTGAGCTACTCGTAGTTTTTTTTTTTTTTCAATTTTTAAATGGTGCATGTATATTTTTTCCCTTTTTTAAAACTTTTAGTCAGTGTAACTTAGCTCTCGTCATTGTTAGCCAAGTTAGCATTGTTAACCCTTTGTGCAGAGGCTAATTGTGCTAATAGAGTAAAATTAAAAGATTTAATAAAGAGATAAAAACACATCGATAAAAGAAACTATAGGTACCTTAAGAATGGTTTTCAAATTTCTATTATCTAAACTTTATTGAAAATATATTAATTGCACCATGTCTTTAACTTTATTTTACATATGCGTGTGTATGTATGTGTGTGCGGTATGATGTCTTTAACTTTATTTTACATAGAAACTTATTTTTTCAAGCTACAAATGTCCTCCTTGTTTCAACTATTTAATGGAGGTAGGATAATTGAATTCAGGATCGTTAAATAAAAAATAAATAAATTTTTTATATTTATAAAAAATAAGTAAGTCAAAGTTGCGATTGGTTTTTTTGGCCAAAAGAGTTGAGATTAGCTTATAATTTATTATTTAGGTGAGCTAATTGGGTTAGGTTGCCTCCTAACCAGTACGGCAGTACCTAATTAAATGAGGACCCACCAAAGTTGCCAAGCTGGAGATGACCATATTAAAAACATGGATCTTTGAAAATTTCAAAAGAAATTTGCAATGAGAAAACAAGATAATTAAACCTAGACCGGTCACTGAACCGGCTAGGGTATTGGGTCAAAGGTCAATGGGTCATACCGGAGTTAAAATGGAGTTAACGCAGGACTAAACCTGTGAGAAATTAAAGATTTTAGGATTATTAATATGAAATTCTAAAGAAAACAATTAAAAAATCGATTTTTAAACAAAAATAAAAACATTGACCCAGACTAGTTCACCGGACCAAACCGGTCTACCGGCCAGTTGGCATGTTTCTAGTCCGGTCTGGATCTGAGAACCTAGTGAGAGAAAGATAAACAAAAATACATTAAAATAAATCCAATACCTTCCATTATCTCAAAATGCAATCTAAAAAATCTATAAACGAAAATTAGCTCATAAGCATATTACTGAATTTTATGCTGAAATAAAAAAATTGGAAAGGAAAAAAATGATCTTGATAGAAGAAAATTTTGGAATAAAACTGACATTTGAAAAGTAAATAAAAATAAATTGAACCCTTTTATCACTTTTGCCTGGCATATATATTAAAATGCTGAAAAGATTAGCTTAAGATGTTTAATATATAAAAAGATACTTTTAACAATAAAAATTAATTTTTAAAAGAAGCATACATCAAATGGTTAAAAAAAAAGGGAGAAAGAGGAGAGATGGGAGAGAGAAGAGAACAGAGACAAATGGTCCCAAAAACTTTTCATGTGATAACAAAATTATCTTTTAAATTGATTTTTCTAAAAAATCACAACAATCAATAATAATAAATATAATTCTTAATAGTAAAAAACATTTATTATGTTTAAAGGGAAAATTATTTCCATTTAAACTCCTGTTTCTATTGGATTAACGTTGACAAAACTACTTTTTCCCCAATGACATTTTGCAAATTTAAATTGGGATAAACGTCAATTAGTGTAATGAGATTTTTATTTGAATATATTTTTATATAAAAGTTAATTTAAAAAGATGAAATTTGTTTGGATAATTGTTGAGAGCATGTTTAAATGTGAAAAAATTGGTGTATTCAATGACTAAAATTATAATGGTTAAAACTATTGTTTTTATCTATAATTTGATCAAATTTTAGTTTAAATTTACGTAGTTTTAAACTGTGGTTTTTTTCCAATAGTTTTTTAAAAACTTAGTTTGAATTTAACAACATTAACATTAAGTTAACGTCATTTAATTTAGAGATTATAATCAAAATTCTTTAAAAATAAAGAAACAAAAAATAAAATTCGCATAAATCAAAATTAATTAAAACCCATTAAAAGTATAAGAGTAATAATCAAAATTTTTGGTTCCTATAAAAGTTTAACGTCATTAATCTCACATTTTGATTGAATTTTGGTTTAAAACTATAAGGACCAAAACCAAAATTCGATCAAAGTGTGAGAATCAATAATGATATCAACTCAAAATATAATATATGCCAGTATAAAATTAAAAAAATAATATCAATAATTTAAAATTTTTATTAAAAAAACATGTTAAACATTATTTTGACAGGGAAAAAAAATCCCAAAAGTTTCAAAATCTGACTCCCAACCTAAATGATTGTTTCCTTTTTTGAAAAAGTTCATTTACTTCCAATACTAAACCAAAAATAACTTTTTACTCTACCGGTTTTTAAGGGTCCAAAATAAGTTCCACGTAAGATTGGTGAGAAGCATAGAGTGGGAGGAATAGACTATCACTGTACTGTGAGAGACAAAGTCAAAAAGAATATTTATGGTATGCTAAAAAGGTCGCTTTGAATATTTAATTAAAGTGAAAATTAACTTTTTGACCCAAAGGAAAATAAAAGGTTAAAAAAGAGGCACTGCTTCCCATGAGAGCCTTCAAACCCAAGGCATGGCTTCTACCTTCTGTGTTCTTTTCTTTCCAGTTGTTCCATTGGACATCAAATCTGTATTCCTCACTAAAAGTCAGATTTCCACTTCATGTGACAATGACCTTCCTTTTCAAAATGATTATTTTCATTCATTTTACATCTTGTTTTAAAACTAAATCTCTAAACCTGGCCCATGATTAGATTTGGTATTAATTTTTATTTTTGTTTAGATATAAATTTTTTATGTTTATTTTTTAAAATGATAGGCTATTTACTAACAAGTGTTGGTCATAATACAAGAGATTTTGATTATTTAAGCACAAATGTAGAAACAACTACTTCATTTGAGTTTGACAATGATCGAATTTGATCAAGTTATATCACCATAAAAAAGAGGGAAAAAAATGAGGAAGAGTCCCTCATTTAAAACTTTATTTGTGACAACAACCTAAACTAGAGTACTACTGGTACACGATGTGTACAAAATTTGCAGAGTACTGATATTTTATATGTATAGAAGCTTATTTGCCCTTTTTATTTGATCTAGGTTATTACTTATTACCCCTTCTTAGGTTTAAAGCGCAAAAGAGTTTTCACATCTTCTAATAAATACATTTCCCGATATTTGAACTTATGTTATCTTCTTATGAGGATGAGATCTCTCACCATCTCAACGAACAACTTATTGATACCTTATCTTTTTCATCAATAGAATTTTCAAAAAAAAAAAAAAAGACAATCAAATTTTTTATGAAATCAAAAAACAATTTAGAAGGGTTTTTTTTTTTTGTTGGTGGAAATTTAGAAGGTATTTACACTGTTGAAAATAGAATAAAGTGAAGAATTGAAGTAGAAATATACCCACATGATTTTTGGTTCAATTGTAATTGTACTTTGGAATAGAAACTTCTTGGTTGTTGCCTGTTAGGCCTTTAGGCCTTTCACCAGCACTTTGCTGTTCAATATATCAGACTTGTTCTGGCAGCTGGCACTCATATATCTATCTATCCATTAATGCGTATCTTGTAACACTCTCTCTTTCTGTTTCTCTCTCTCTCTCTCTCTAAAACATTCTTCTGTCTTAGAAAAATGGATTCTTGGAGACAAAGCATGAGTGCAGAAGGATGCAGCAGCAGCGAATCAGGCTGGACCATGTACATAGCATCTCCCATGGAAGAAGATGGTCATTGCAGCAACATTAATGAGAACGAAGAAGATAGTTTCCATGGCGACAACGACAAAAACAACAGAGGAAGAAGATTGAATAATAAGAGAGATGAAGCAGACAGTGATGATTCTATGGCTTCTGATGCTTCTTCTGGTCCAACCAATAATAATGCCTCTAAGAAAGACAAGAAAGATCGTTCTCCATTTGCAGGCAAGTCTTGTTCTTCATCTAATAAGAAAGACAAGAAACAGATTGACAGTAGAAGTAAGTAACAATTTATAATTCGGAATCAGAAGAAAATGTTTTTTTTTTTTTTGTTTCTGTGTATGACGCTGCCAGTTTTGTAAACATGCATCATCATCTTCATATCTTTGTATTTTTGTTCATTTCTAGGTAGAAACATTCTCAAACATTCATGATGTCTGTGGAGTTTTAGTTTTAGATAATGTTTGATTTATTTTATATATTCTTTAGTAGTGAATGTATGATATACACGTGAAACACTCACAGCCAAGTCTTCAAGTTCTGGAAATGGAGAGATTCTGAAGAAGATGGTTTCATCACCTTCCAATTTTAACCTCTAGATTTTTGTTTTCTCTTTGTTTATTATGTATCATGTTGGAAAAGGGAAAAAAAGAATATAATCCCATTTCAGTTAACAATTGACCCTGCTCGGAAATTTTTGAATCACATGAAAATATCAACCTTTGGTCTGTGTTGTTTCAACGTCAAAATACTTGAGTTTCAGCCTCCGTTCCAAGTATATAACGTAACGGAGGGTTTACTTTTGTTCTAAATATTATATCATTTTATGTCCCCAATTTATAATTTTTTTCCAAATTATATTTATTAATTGCATATATTAAAAGAGATTTCTATGTAGTTTCTCATGTAAATAATTAGGGGGTATTTTCGGAAAACCAACATATATTTTTTTTATACAAATAACTAAATTTTTTAATCTTTCTAAATTAGTAATCTAACTCTACAGTTAGAACATACAGAATATTAGAGTTGGAAAAATTGCAGGAACCAATGAAATTTTACTCCAAAACAAAACGTTCGTGTGACTTGTGCAAAATTGAGTAAAAATGGGAGATCTGAGAAGGGAATACCTAAGAAAAAGAATAAAAAATAAAAATATATTTGCTGCAGCTAAAATATTGTGATAAACACAAGCTTGGCCTAAATGATTGTGGCTTTTGGTTTGGATTGAGCTGGTAGCCAGAAAGGAAAAGGAAAGAGAATGAGAGAAAGTTGGTAGAGAGAAGAATGTGACAAAAGATATTTGACGATAATTGCAGAGAGAGCAAACAGAAAGTGATTTTTCTTATATATATATATATATCCCCAAAACTTCCAAAATAATAATGATTCATGGGCATGTGTTTTTGCTGCTGCTGCACAATCAAAGCTATATGAAGCAACCAACCCATTTGGTGTGTGTTGCGCTGGAAAGAGAGCAACGTCTCACATAACTACACAAATGACAACTAGAACCACCAAAAAGTTCTGTTTTTTCCCCTCTTTCTCTCAGCTAACTTTCCAAACAAGGGATACAAGATGAAACAGCAAGGCATTTGGTAGTTTCAGGCTGTATGATAAAACATAAAATACATGAAAGCATCGTACAATACATGGCTTGATAGGAATCATAAGAATATAATATTGTCGTAGAGTTTCTATTTTTTGTCCACATTTTATAAAAGGACAGGTGGCTCTGTGTACAATGCTCCTCCTACCAGGTGGGGTCTACGGAATAACAGATATACGTAACCTTACCATCACAGTCACAAGTGAAGAGAATGTTTTCAAGATTTAAACCCTATGACTTCCAGATCACAGTGGCAGAAACCTTTACATTTTATAAAGAGAAAATTGGGTTGGGGGGGGGGGGGGGGGGGAGGGGGTTGAACAGAGGACATGATTCTGCAGATTATAACAGAAGATCACATGTTGTATGTTTTTTCATCTATGGATAAGAGCTACAGCATTACACTGAATTTGGGACATACATTACAGACAACCTACTTTCTGTGTTCATGAAGTAGTAGTAGTGTCCCATTTCCAAGGTTTTACTAAATACACAAAGGTCTGATTATTTAAATAGACTTGAACATGGATACAGAGAAGGATACAACACAGGTGACAGATCTAATAGCACAGCGTAATAAAATATTTTTGAGTAATTCTCTGAGTTTCACACATGTTCTGAGAATGTGGGAATTAAACTAGTACTCCATAATAACTGCATTTGCATTGTCAGAATGCTAAGTTAAAATCATCGGATAAATTGCACAGTTTTCTTTTTCTTTTTTCTTTTTTGGACAAGAAACTGTACAGTTTTCTTGGTAACTTCATATCAATGACCTTGACCCTTGTGTTATTGCTCATGACACATAATCATTCTTTAATTTCCTCTCCTCCATGTTCTTATAAGACAATATTGACACAACAAATTTTGAAAGGAAAATATATCAGCCCTAAAACCCAATGCACACAGAGGAGAGAGAAAAAGAAATAAGATAGAGAAAAGGGCAGAGCATTAAACATAGTGAAAATACAAATCCTGAGACTTCATGTTCTTAAATGAAGAAAAGCAAATTATTGATGTAAGCACAGACATTCAGCGGGCTCAGCAAAGCAGAGATATAATTAAACAAATTGGAACTACAAAACCAAGCTATTATGGATATAATGAGATGAAATTTCACCACATTGCAGCTATGTAAGCTCCACTCAAAACATGTTCTTGAGCAGAAAATGTTACACTTATTCAGAGCATGAATGTGTGAATGAATGTAGGTAACCTTAGGTCCTTGACTGTTTGGCAAGCTTGAACCACTCAGTGTGGAAAGATCCCTCCATATCAATCCTTTCATACGTATGAGCACCAAAGTAGTCTCGTTGAGCTTGCACTAAGTTAGCTGGCAATCTTTCTCTTCGGTATGAGTCAAAATAAGCAAGACTTGCAGACATACCTGGGGTGCTAATACCAGAGTTAATAGCAAGGCAGACAACTCTTCTCCAGGCAGATTGCCGATCAATCATCTCTTTTGCGAACTCAGGATCCACCAAAAGGTTTGCAAGATTAGGATTCCTGTCATAAGCTTTCTTGATCCTGTCCAAGAAAATTGCTCTAATAATGCAACCCCCTTTCCAAATCCTAGCCAATTCTCCCAACTTCAAATCCCATCCCTTTTCAATACTCTTCGCACGGATCAGATTCATTCCCTGTGCATAACTGCAGATTTTGGCTGCATAAAGAGCTTTCCTAACATCGTCAATCAACTTCTGCTTGTCCACAGGCTGGTCAGTCAAGATATCACCAAAGCCACCTGATTTGAAGACCGTTGCAGCTTCAACTCTTTCT
Source organism: Inga oerstediana (assembly GCA_963210345.1). NCBI lineage: Eukaryota > Viridiplantae > Streptophyta > Magnoliopsida > Fabales > Fabaceae > Inga > Inga oerstediana. Next base: position 72,097,081 of record OY723401.1, read on the forward strand.
TCCTTTAACCCACTAAGGAACCTAGCATCCAAAGAAGATTCAATAGTAGGAGCAGCAACTGATAATTCAGCAGCTTGCTGAACAGTCCACTTACCAGTACCCTTCATGCCTGTCTTGTCCAAAACCTTGTCAACCAGATAACCATCTCCTTTATCATCCTTAATTCCAAATATATCTGCAGTGATTTCAATCAGGAAACTAAGAAGCTCTCCCTTGTTCCATTCCGAGAATACGCTTTGTAGTTCCTCGTTTGACAACTTTCCAACCGTCCTTAGTACATCATAAGCCTCCGCAATCAGCTGCATATCACCATATTCAATTCCATTATGAACCATCTTCACAAAGTTACCGGATCCGCCCTTACCAACGTATGTCACACAGGGACCACTGTCAGGGACTTGAGCTGCCACCTTAAGAAGAATATCTTCTATGTATTTGTAAGCCTCAAAGGAACCACCAGGCATCAATGAGGGGCCACGTCGAGCACCCTCCTCCCCACCGGAAACTCCCATCCCAAGATAGAGAAGACCCAATTCTGCCATTTCTTTCTCACGCCTCTCGGTATTCTCATACCACTCATTACCACCATCAATTATACAATCACCTTTCTCCATGTATGCAGATAGAGTCTTGATAGTCTGGTCAACAGGTGCTCCAGCCTTCACAAGAATTATAATGACCCTAGGTTTTTGAATGGAAAGGACAAAAGATTCAGGGTCATGAAAACCATAAAGAGGAAGTTCTCCTTCCTGTTTGGCCCGTTCAACGGTCTCATCAACCTTGGATGCGCTTCGGTTATACACAGAAATGGGGAATCCTTTCTCAGCAATATTGAGGGCAAGATTTTGTCCCATTACAGCCAGTCCAGCAAGGCCTATCCTAGTGAGATTTGTGGGTTGAGCCATAATTGATTTCCTTCCTGTTTAATGTTTGCTAACGCACATAAGGATAAAGCATAAAAAAGTATAAATTTACAGAGAAAATTATAATGGCAACATGCCTGAACAATCTGAAGAAAAATAAGTTCTATCAGCTTTGACAAATGAAGCTAATTATTGAAGTCACTCTGTTTTGGTTGGAATTATTGAAGCCAACGACACCACAACTATTACTTAACAAATATCATATGACTGAAATTCAAATGTTCAAATTCACCCCCTAAAAAATCAATTATTAAAATTTGGTGTGCATCCTTTAATTCTCACTCAAACAAAAATTCCAGAAGGAATGAGATTCCCAAAGAGGCGTTAAAAACACACTATACAAACAGCAAAATGCCTTTCCCTCAATACCTGATAAATTTGATTAAGGTAGCATCAATAAACAAAGGATGAGTTCCTATTTGGTAATCCTAAATATTAGTATCAGTCCAAATTATCAATGGGTTACAGTTTCAAAGTCCAAAAAAATTGAATAAATATCCAAATATCTAGTTTTCGATAGAGTACAATGACGTCATGCAATCTATGTAGCTAACCGCACCTAGTAAGACTTTGTTGTTGTTTTTGTTGTTGTTGTTGTATTAGGTAAAGTTTCTTAGGGTCATAGCAAGTTCTCCAAATACAGAACATGAATTGCAATCAAATTAGCAACTTCATTTCAGCAGAAACAGACAACAGCCAGATTTTGTATTATATTGCCAAAATCTCAATCACAGAGAAAATACCCAGCAAATCATCATAAGTGGAAGTGTGTCTACAGCCTGTAAACCAGTGTAACCAAGACTATGTTCAAGCAAACACATCCCAACAATGGAAACAGTAGAGCATTATATTCATCAAAACAAAATCAGATGCAATAAAATCAGTAAGAACAAGATTGAGAGATGTGCCATTTTTGAGCAAGCAAAGCAAGAAAAATGGCATACGCCAGCAATTCAAAGCAAAGTAAGAGCAAAGGCGAAAAAGAAAGGCTTAAAAGAGCTAACCTGAACTTCGATTCTTTTCCTCCAACTTCGGATCTGGGTATAGCAGAGAACAGATGAAAATGAAGAATATATAATGATTATACAATTCGATCTTGCTAGCTGACGGCGTGCATTCCCAACCAACGTTTTGGACGGAGAATCAATTTCAAACGTCAACGTTGTACAACCAATGGGGTAGGTGAAAATCGTCGAGTAAATCAAAACCGTCAATTCCGCTAGAAGAGAATTCAAAGCCGTCGAGCTCAAGTCTGAACCCAAAGATCGTGCATGATTTTTGTTTTCTTCTCTGAAGTCGCCTCTTTGCTCTTTAACTCTTCATTGCTTTCTCACTGCGAATCTGCGATATTACAATTCTAATTTACAAGTCAACTCCAATGAATCGTGATCTTTCTTTTTTTTTTTTTCTTGAGAATTATATTCAGGTCACAAGTAAGAGGAGAAATGAAGAAATTGTCCTTATAGATTGTAAAATGAAAAAATGGTTCTATAGAGTTGTCAATACAGATTCCTGGAGTTGTTAATGAGTTGTCAATACAGGCTCATAGAGTTATTAATGGGACCATTTTTTCATTTTGCAATTTAAAGGGATCATTTCTTCTTCTTTTTTCTTCCATGGGACCTAAGTGTAATTCTCCCTTTTTTTTTTTTCTTTTTCTCCGAAAAATCAGCGTGATCTAGTTAAAAAATTTGTCCAATGCATTAACACATGTATGACATTGGGCATGTTTGGATTAACGTTGAGATTGCTTATAAACTGTTTTTTATGTAAATCAAGATAAAATCCCTCTCACATACACATACTTATCTCTTATCTCTTGTACCGTAAATTATGATTGAAAAGCTATTTTTAAGTATTCCAATCATTATTCCAAACTAGCACAATATTTTTTTTAAATTGTCAATTGAGAATGCATAGAGGCAGTACCTATGCTAGGCTATTCTTTAGTCAAATAAAGGTATAGCTGGCAATTTGGACTGGCAAGCGGGCTGTAGGCCAGCTCACCATAGCCCGCAGGCTAAATGGGTCGGGCTGATGTAGCCCGTCCTTTTGCAGGACCTCTTATTAATTTTTTTTTTTTAAAATATTTCACTCATTTTTTTTTTAATTTTCACTTCCTTTTTCTTTCACCCACTCACATCATAATTCTTTTCTTTTATACGTTTGTGTTAGAAAGCCAATTTTATTCTTACTTTCCTTTTTTTTCATCTACTCACATCATAAAAACATATAAACACATCTTTTTTAAATTTGATAATAGTAAAATAAATAAATAAATATGAAAATAAAAATATCAAATAAAAAGTATGAGCAAGTAGTTAAAAACAATATCTATTTAAAGAAAGACAATATGGGTATTTAGATTTATTTTATAGGAAAAAAATTTTAAAAAAATTAAGCGGGCTGGCCCGCGGGCTGAACGGGACGGGCTGGGACAAGCAGGGTGGCTAAAGAGCCTTTCATTTTTGGTGGGCTAATGGGTTGGGTTCGCGGGCGCCACCCCATTTTTCCGACTCTAAATAAAGGTCTCATATGGCACAAAGCATTTTTAAAGCCCTACTTAAAATATAGTCTTTAAGGACCATGTTTCTAACACTATATATAACTTTTCAAGTTTACTTAAAAGCCTACATTATTGTTTAAAAACCCTACATTAGGTATCCAACAGTGTTTTGAATATGATTGAGTCCAATAGAAAATTACATATGCTTTTAATTATTTTTTTTATAACCCTTTGAGCAATATGATGTTTAACGTTTTTTCTAAATCCTATTATCAAGTATTCGAATAAAGCCTCCAGAATGTCTCTCCCAGGAGTCTTTTTTCTTGATAACTTCCCCCATGACTCTTTTTGAACAAGGTGAAATTCAAAATCAGTTTGTCCACTTTTATATAATTTAAGTGGTCCACACTAGAACAATTCTAAGAATTCATTATAATTTCACCAATAATTTAAGACTTCAATATAATTTCTTCTTTATTTATCTTTTTCTTTTGAGTGGAATTTTTTTGTCATTCATTAACATCATGGAACATATTTATTACCTTCAAAATATCAAAATCTCAAATCAATTTTGTTTCCTACAACAATTTAGGTACGGACAATATTTAATTAATAATTCACAACTCATTTTAAAAAGAAATTACTTATTTGAGATTTTCAATTTTTTAAGGTGTTTTTATGAAATTTTCCCTTTAAACTCTTTAGTAATTGAATCATGGTTGCCAATTTTGGGGGGGGCATGAAAGGGTTGAGAAGATTGAAAGGGGGAGGGAGATCCAATCACTCCCCAAAATTTTCTTCAAACAATTTTTCGTACACATGCTTAAGCGAAAGCTGCCCACCAGAACAAAAAGGCTAATATCAGAGCTAGTCGTTGTTATCACAAAACGGTTAAATGCATAAACAAAGGTTACTAACAATTCATATCATGCATCAGCATCAGACAAATGTATACATGCCCTTTCCTGTCTTGACACTTAAGTAAATACATTTATCTCAAAAAGCCGTCCTAGTAATAAAATACAAACTTATCAAGAATCCAGCATTACCACCATCATCGTTTCTTAAAACCATACTTTTTACGTTCATAAAACAGATCAGTTTTGGCACTCCCTAAATTCACAATTTTGGGACACCCATCCCTATCTTTCTCCTGTTGCGTACACTCCTTGCAGTAGTATGCATCCGAGATTCCTACTCCTCCACATATGACACAACGACCTTGAAACGAGCCGTAGTTGCATTCATCACAAACCCGGACAAGCGTACAAGGACGCACGTATGAATCACAGATCACACACTTGCCATCACATTTCTCGCAAAGTCGTCCAATTGCAATTCCCGGCTGCTTCCTGCACATAATCAAATCAGGATGGTGCTTGGCCATGACTTCAACAATCTCCTAAATGCTACGCTGTATATAGAAGGCCTGCAAGGACAATTCAAAGTCGAATATAATGGTAAAGACTGGAACACCCCCAGTGTATGATTAGTAATTGCAGATTCCCAAGATTATAAAAAGCAAAACATAAAACGGCAGCAAAGTAAATCAGATACATAGCCTGAAGCAGTAATATAAACACCCTCCCCTTGCTTTTTGGATCAATCAAGTAACTGGCACAGTTAGTAAACGGAATGTTGTTATAGACAATGTTCAGTTCAGACACATGACTCGACTAACTTCAAAGTTCAAACCATCATACTAGAAAACCTCAAACTTCCTTGATTATATCCTACATGATGGGTTTGCCATTAAAAAGTTCTTATTGCAAACAATGAAGCTGTATGCAAGGCCTAACTTATTTCTTATTGACATTCATCCACAGACTAGACTAATCCTTGTATTGGCATTTTTTATGCCAGAACTTGTAATAGCAAGTTGTTAAGTCATAAATATCAAAGCCTACAAACTTTTCAACCAGACTTTGCCAAACAACAATAGAATGCAGGAAGCAGTAACATTTGCTCCATATCATCATCAATAGAAACCTAAAAAAACGCAGGCAGAGTCTGGCTGATGTGGAGTACAACCATCACTGGTACTTTTATTGCTCAAAATAAGATACGCCCAAGACTAACAGCACATCAGAAGACAGGGAGAACTGAGAATGCGTGTGTATTCATGTCAAAACAATAAATAACAATTCGTCAACTTCAAACTGATATTAAGTGCAGACTGCAGTCATCATGAGTGAAACAGAACACCACGTTAAGCCTAGATTTGTGAATATTTCATCAAAATTTCATAAGAATTATTCACCTGAGAAAAAAGGAAAGATGTCAAACCCCTTAACATTTCGATATACGTAAAGAATGAAGCTCACAGTTCTGTAAGGCATACAGAGATAATAGAAACATACTGACATTAGGTACTTGTTTATAATACAAGAAAATCCCCACAGGGTTTGAAAAATATACACAAATGTACAGAGCGTTCAAAACAAAACTAAAGTACAAATATGGATAACCAAATACTGCTCCAGAATGCATCGGGACTTTATTCACCGGTAGCCACCGCCTTGTTTTTCGAGCCACTAGCCTCAGCTATAATGTTATACAGGGATACTTTCTAATGTTATTCCAGCTTTTGATTGCATAGAGTACCCCTGACAACCTTTTTACAGACATCTCTCAGCCTCAGTTACTGAAAGAGAGTTAAGGTTGATTTCCGTCCTAGCCTTTGATTGCAGATTAGGACAAATAACCTTTTTTGCTTCTGCAGTCTAGCAACACACCATTTGCTGTTAGCCAATCGATACCGAGGATTATTTCTAAGCCTTGCAACGGTAGACAGATCAAATCCATAGTTGACTCATGTCCCTCAACCTTTATTATACAACTCAGACAGACATCGACTGTGACAACTCTAACACCTATGAGTGTAGATACAACCAGATCATATGGGAATTTGTGTACCCTCAGGCCTAGCCGCCTCACACAATCATATGCAATAAACGAATGACTAGCACCTGAATCATATAATGCTTGCACTGAGTTACCACTAAGAGAAACCGTACCTTGTATCAGTTCAGGAGATTTTTTGGCTTCCTTCTGGGTTATCGTGTAAACTCTACCCTACACTTGCTGTTCAGGCTTCTCGGGTCCTTATCGTTGCCCACAATCTTTTGCAAAATGTCCCGGTTGATGACAGTTGTAACAAACTATCTGTCTTATTGGCCCTGGCGCCTGCCTTGCCTGCCCACATGTCTGACCAGGATGATAAGGATTTCCACAGTATCTACAAGTTTTGTTTCCAGGGGATTTTTGATTACTACGGCTGTCAGGCCGGTATGGCTTTTTATTACTACTTCCACTAGAAGGTTCACCCTGATAACTACGCTTCTGAGAAGAGTTCCCACCACCAGTTGTGTTCTTGCTGCTATGAGAGTATAAATTCTGCAGATTGTGCTCTGTGATCCGACACTCTTCAACCGCCTTATTGAATTCAGTGAAATGTTTAAAAACAAGTTTCTCTTTCAATTCTGGCTTTAGCCCTAGTATCATCATGTCTGAACTCCACTCCTCGTCATCCCGATGTTTAAGATATGCAGAATATCGAGATAATCGGATATAGCGAGCCAGGTAATCATCAAAGCTTTCTTTTTCATGCTGTTGTATGTTCAGAAACTCTTTCTCCTTCTCTAGTTTGACCGAATGGGGAAAATACATCTCATTAAATTTTTCTTGGAATAGTTCCCATGTCACAGGAATATTCCTCCGCCGAAGAATCAATTCAGTACTCTTCCACCATATATCTGCATCACCCTCAAGCTTATAAATTGCTAGTAGGACTTTAACTTCATCAGGGCATAACAGGATGTTGAAAATTTTCTCCAGCTGTACTAGCCAATCCTCCGCTTGCTGAGGATCAAACTTCCCTCTAAAAATGGGGGGTTGCAGCTTGATAAACCTTTCCACCCAAATCAGTTTATCAACCTTAGGACCCGGCAAAGGATCTTTCAGTTGAGGTCCCTTAGGCGGATTATCTTCTCTATCTCCCCTTATCAGCTCCTCCAACCGATCCTGCCTCTGCTGCACTTCTCGCAGCTCTTCCCGAATCTCATTCATTGTGGCTTGCTGTTGTGTCAACATACCCAGAATCTGTTGCTGTATTGGGTCAGGTCTAGCGCCCGGTTCTTCATCATTGTTTCCATGTCGACCCCCAGCTCTACCTCCATCTCGACCTCTACCTCTACCTCTTGGTCCACCTCTTAGTCTCGCCATCTTTATGTTCACTATATTGAAATGAGGAAGAGGTAAATTTCACATAGTCATATATCAGTATACTATTCTGATATTGTCAGAACCGCATGCTCTGATACCAAAAATGTTAAACCCCTTAACATTTCAATATACGTAAAGTATTAAGTGCATAGTTCCATAAAGCATACAAAAATAGTGGAAACATACTGACATTAGGTACTTATTTACAATACAGGAGAATCCCCGCATGGTTTGAAAAATATACACAAATGTACAAAGCGTTCAAACGAAAACTAAAGTACAAATATGGATAACTAGACGCTGCTCCAGAATGCACCAAGACTCTATTCACCAGTAGCTACCGCCTTGTTTTTTGAGCCACTAGCCTCAGCTGTAATGTTTTACAATTTGAAAAATGATGAGATTCGAGCGAATCTCAATAGTAACATGCTTTTCCAACATATAAAATGAAAAAATAAATATACAATACATGTCATGTAAGATGAGAGACTGATGCACGAGGGTTTTGGAGCTGGACCAGACCGGACGGTTGGACCGGTCCGGCCACCACCCGGAGAGTCAGACAATTCGTTTTAATGCTTCAAGCCGATTTATGAGTTAGCCCGAGACGAGCCACCTCAAACCGCCTATTGAGCCGGAAAATGGATTTGACCTGAGTACTGGAAAAGATATTTAAAAACCGGACGAGTTGCTTAGCATACGAGATTTGAAGACAGAGGTGGAAGGAGAATGATGATTGAAGGAGAAAAAGATGGCAAACCTGTCACAAGAGTTGGAGTTTAACCAAACTTTTTTCGATATGAAAAGTTTCATGGGGAGCAAAAAATATTTAATAAACAGAGGGGAAAGGGTGATGCTCCAGGAGGGACGATGCGTCTAACCTTCATTTGAAAAGAGTATGAGACTTCACCTTCCGGCCTCCGATGAAAGAGAAACAGAAAATAATAAACCTTCAAAATCCTATCAAAATTCTGAAGAAAGTAGAAGAACGCCGAGCTTTGGGAAGGTGAAAGAAATAGTTGGCATTTGTCCTGTCACTGTCACTAGTATATTAGGAATAGCACGAATTTCTAACTAGTCTTTGAGAAATTCAAATTTGCATCGATATTAACAAATGACAATCAATATGTATATTTTTCATTTTATATATAACATAAAACATTACAACGTATTGAACTACACTAAAGGTACATGTTATTTATTATTTACATTTTTATTGTAAAAATTTAAATTAAGATATCACATGGATTAGATATCAACTTATTTTTTAAGTCAAAGATTAGGTGTCAACTTTATCATCCAAAAAAAATATCAACTATAATATTATTAAAAAAATAGATTTAAAGTTATTTTGCATTTTAATATGTTATTATGTATATTATTAGAAAAGGCGAAACATGTTATGGGTTTTCATCATATTTTCTTAAATAAAAATACATCTACTAAATTAAAATAAAATACAATCTTACTTGTATATATTTAAAATTCTTGTGTGTTTTAAATTAAAACTATTAATATTAATGTAAATTTTAAATATATATCTAATAATTGTATATTTATTTCTAACATTTATATCATTATATATGTCCACAATGTTATTTTCAATTTAATTATTATGTTACTGGTCCAACCGGACGACCTAACCGTTCCAGCCGTTTGAACCATGACCCGCTGGCATTTCTGGCTCGATATCCAATCCGGCTTTTAAAACATTGATGCTGCGTGATAAAATGCTATGTGCACACTGTCTAAGGCCAAATGGCATGTTTGCACCCTATCTTAACTCTAAGCCTCCATGGCTTAACTCTGTGCCCCCGTTGGGTCCCAAACCACAACTAGGCTAAAATGCATGTCCAAGACATTGTGCTCATGTTACAGAGAATGGCATACTTAAACATATAATAATCATATAGTATATGCAAGAAAAAGTTACTGCATGACTTCTTTCTCAATTCCTCATTCGGTCCTAACTTTGATTTCGGCTCGGGAAATTTTCAATTCCTAACAAGATTAAAGTTAACAAGTAACTAGTTATTACTTAAATTATTACTTCCTTTAAATCAAATTCTATGGGTTATCTAATGCAGTTATCACAGTTTCTACACAGTGCAATTCTACATAGTGAAATTTCATTGTTTCCACAAAACTGGCAGATTTTCAGTCAACTTTGGAAATTCATAATTAATTCTAGAAAAATCCAATTTGACTGATTCCAAAGCCTAAATTAAGCTCTTTAAATGTATTTTCATGGAAAAATACCCTAAGCTAGCCACTAATAAAAGATTTTTCCCAGAAATTCGCAAAGCTTCCCCTATTGCATATTACATTCCAGAAACAAAGCACAACTTTGAAAAATCATAACAAAATCTAGAAAAATCTAATTGCAGTGATTCAAAGTCCTATGTGACTCTCATTAAGTCTACTTTAAGGGAAAAATATTAGTCACTTCCAATTACAGAGCTAAATTTCCCAGAATCATCGAACAACAAACTGGTCTAGAAAACGTTCCTGATTCAATGCCTAACTTCAAAAATTCATATCTCACAATCTGCATACCCAAATGGCACCTATTATATATCAAATTAAAGCTTATCACATATACTTTTGTTCTGGAAAGTTTCATGGCCATTTGACCAGATTATATTAATCAAAGACATCACACAACCAAACTGCCAGAACCAGAACGTCCAGAATTTCCCCCGTTTCTGACTTAACTTTCAAAAATCATAACTCTCTCTACAGATGTTCAAATGATGCATTCTTGGACTCATTTTAAAGCTATGAATGTTTACTATATTCCTGTAAAATTTCATAAATATTGAATAAGATTTATCTGGTCAAAACTCAACATGAAGCTGACTGTCTTCCAAAAACGTCAGTTTTGATAGTCTGGGTTTAAAAATCAAGAACTCATTCATTTTCACTCCAAATTGTACTCTTCTTGATTCTATCATAAACTACACATCTTAAACTTTCTATACAGAAAGACCCCGTCAAAACTCCATCTATAACTTCTGTTTAAGCTTCTGCAACTTTCAGGTAAGTACTCTGTTTTTCAGCCAGCAAAACAGGGTGAAGAAAACTAACATGTAGCCATAAATTTATACTCTGAACCTCACGAATTATAACTCTATACTCTCCTACACATATGTACTGAGATTAATGAGCAAAGTTTAGAACCAAAGAACCCCAAAATCGTCACACAATCACTGGTTTTACAACTTTTCGATGACAGAAATTTTCCGGTGATTTTTCTCTTGTTCCAGCCACAAAATCACTAAACAAGAACCTCAAATCCACTCAAACGAAACGGTATAAGCAAGCTAAAGATGTAAGAGACTCGCCTACACAAGAATCCGGCTTTACTTATGGGTTTCCGGCGCTTCTTTCTACTCATCCGGTGAGCCCTTCTTTGGCTCTCACTCACGTCTCTCTAACTCTTTCTCTTTCTCTATTCTGTTTATTTCTTTCTTTCTTTCACCCTCTCTTCTCTACTGTCTTGAAGTAATGGAGAGTGAGGGAGTGCAGAATTAATAAGTGATTGTGTGTATGGGGTGTTGAGTGTGTGTGTACATGAAGGTGTAAGTGGGTGTTTGTGAACGGATCATGAAGTTTTAGGGCCTGTTTGGTTTGGGGGATGAAAAATGAGCTTCTCCCCTTGTTTGGTATGAAAAACTGGAGGGGAGGGGTCACGAAGAAGGGGCTCCAAATCCCTCCCATCCCCTCATTTTTAATTCCCTCCAAATTGGGGGGTTTTGGAGGGGATGAAAAATGAGCTCCTCCTTTTCCATCCCCTCCCTTTAAACCAAACAGGGCCTTAATGATGAAAGCAAAATATGGGGCCTGTTGTGTGTGTGCCATGCGTCTTCCACTTCCAAATCAAAAGTGTAAATGTTGAATATGAGTGTGTGTGTCACTAAGAGTGTGTTTTAATATATATTTACATATAGGTATATTTTTATTCTATTAATTACACACACTAGGCCCTAATTTTCCCCTTTGTCTAATTTAAAATTCCATAAATTTCGTAGATTCCATAATTTGACTTATTATCTAATTACTGTTCTTCAAATTTTTTTTGGGAAAATAGGCCTTTAATTCCCAAAATTAATCTCTAACACAATTTAAATTTTCTTTTTAGAAAATTTAGCCTTGGGATATTACAGAAGACAGTTTCAAAATTGTAATAGGAAGTTAGAATTCATCGTGATAGTATAATAAACTTATGTTTTAGTCCCTCATCTTTATTCCTATTTCTTTGCTCTCAGTCACTACCAAATACATTCCGTTCTTCTATTTTAATTAAAGGAAAATCAATAAAATTTTGAATTTACAAAACTAATTACGAAATAGAATTTAAGAGAGACTGAATGAAAAGGAAAAACAAAACAAAGCAAGAAGCAAGGAAATTAGCAGGAATAGGTAACTAATTCATGGTGGACACATTTCAAACAGTTCTGAAGAATTTCAACAAGAAATCAATTAAAAGGAATAACTCAAAATGCTCTGAAGATACATAATCATGTTACTTTTTTACTAATTCATTCCTAGAACTTGGCAAATGAAGTTTAATTTGGTATGGGAAAAAATAATTTCACAAAGGATCCACCTGGTTGGAGCATATCAGGTTATTATTATTTACAACTTTTACTACCTCTATGGGTAAACAAATGACGCAAAGACTTTGAGTTTTGACTAACAAAAGATTAATGAATGTGGGAGCAGTTATTTTGCCAGTCTTTGTTTGCATTTGTGGGGAACCATATTGGTGTTGTTGAGAACCAACAAGTGATAGCTAAGCAATTTCGCATAGGAAAAAATATTTTCGCGAATGATTCAACAGAAAATTTCATAACAGCAAAATGGTTCACACTTTTCCAATATCACAGTTGCTAAGAGGATACGATAACTTTTCTAATAACAGAAAAATCTCAGACATTACTCAGTTTAGAACTCTCAGTCTCATATACGCAAAATAACTAGTTGCAGAAGAAGCAAATACCAACATTTAGCTCAATTGCAGTATTTGAGAATTTCGAGGTAGGGTTTTTTGTTCTCTCAGAAAACCCAAAAAAAGACTTAATCCGACCTACTCAAGTCAAGTGGCGAGAAGATAAAATAAGACATGGCCATTGTTATACTAACTCTCTATCGGTTATCTAATGAATATATATATATATATATATATAACCCAATTTCAAATCGACACCTTCAATCGATTTTAGATTAATCTATCAGAAGATTATCATACCTTTACGAAGCCGAGAGTGCTCAGATCTGGAATTTGCCACAGCCCAACAACTTGCGACTTCGGCGATTTGCGGCTTGAGACTTAAGACGACGTCGAGACTCGAGAGGCCAGATAGCAAGTCACTGTGATTCAGAGTTCAGACACTTGAAAGCAATATTTATATATGGACAATTTTACTCTTCCTAATTGTTATTTTTCAATGTGTGGCCCGAGTGGATACGAGCCAGCCACAGGGACCGACTTTTTCATAAGATTTAATTATTATTTTTTTTGTGTTTTTTTTAGAAAAATATAATCAATAAATAATAATAATTAAAGTTCTTATTTAACACACAAATGTTGTCAACATTAAAATTTAAATAACACGTCTCATACAATAAACAAATATAGTTAATAATTCATACCGAGTATATACATACCCCAATGTAAGCTTTTACACTCTTTTTTTTTTTAGTACAAAGGCAAACAAAGCTTATAAGTTATAAAAAGCCTAGGAAATCGGCATCACAAGTTGATCTTATGGTATACCAACACATTCCATTACAAAAAGCTCATTATATTCCACTGGGGATATTTCTATTTCCATATACTCCTGATTGCTCATCTGAGCCCTCCTTGCTAGATATTCTGCACAACGAAGATTTTCCCTGTAAGCATTGGAGATCTCCAAGTCCCAGTCCATGTAGATAAGAGATCTGGTGTCCAAGATGACCTCATACAATGGGTGATCAATCCCACAATCGATAGATAATAAATTGATAGCCTGTATGAAATCTGTGTATAGCCTGATCCTGGTCAAGCCCATCTGCTTGCACTAACTATTGACCTCTGTGAATTGCATGGATTTCCGCAGCAATTGAGGTATTATATCCTAACTTATATTGAAATCCACACAACCAGTTGACCTCTGTGAATTGTATGGATTTCCACAGCAATTGAGGTATTATATCTTAATTTCTATTGAAATCCACACAACCAGTTGCCTTGATGATCTCATATAACCCCTCCGCAAGCTGCATATCCTCTACCGTCCATGGATCCATCCACATCCACATGTACATATCTTGGGTCTAGAGGTTGCCAGTGATATGTCGCCCTCTCTGGAATTTGGAATATTTGATGTTGAAAACGTCCATTTTCCACTTCTTCCAGGAGAAGATACATACATTTATGAATTATCTCTTTTGGGGTATCAGCTCTCCCTTCAGGAGCCCTACTACATCGGTTCTTCCACAGGAGCCAACATATTGTACTAAATACTCTTTGTCATGGCCATCTTGCTATCTTCCTATTCCCTAGGGAATATTTTAAATTCCAGTTGGGCCATTCCCACAAATTACTAGAAAAAAACATACCATAATAGAAATGATTAGCTTTTACACATTTCAATTTCACAAACTTGCCTTTTAATACTTGATCATGCACGAGTACTATATCTCTTCTGAAACTACAAGTTCAATCATCTAGATGTCTTAAAAGTATATTGCTCATTTTTGTGCTAGTTCAACTTTGTTGGAAGACTTCTGGGACCTAGAGGCAAAGGCAAGCGCAGGGGCGACGGGCACTAGAGCAAGGGAGTTGGGTAGGGGAAAAAAATTAACGGGCCTAACAGGCCAGCCCTTTAAGCCCCTGACCCTACAAGGCTGATCCTTTTAGGCATGACTTCCTTAGGAGGCTCCAATTTGTAATTCCGGCTCTTGACCTAACAGGGCTTAAACAGGCCAGCCCGATGAGCTTGGCCCGATTTTCCGACTCTTGTAATAAAAAAATTAATTATCAATGGGGGTTGGGCCTAGTGAAATGAGTTAGTCTTACATAACGTGGTGAACCAAAGTTTGAATCCTATATATTAACTAAATTAACTAACTTACTTAATATAATTAAATTTTCAACTTTGAATGAGCTTTATGCTAAAATTGACACTTTTTAATTCCCCTAGGGGAAACCATGAAGATATGAATCTTTTTAGTGTAATTCTTAATCAAGGAATCAGAACTTGATCAAGACAGGTATGGTGGACTTTTGCTGGTTTGAAGATAGCACCTTTTTGGAGGATTTGCTATTTGCTGCTTGATCATGTTTAACACTTACTAATGTTTCTTAATACTCATTCTAGTCTTTTTTATAAAAGCTCAAAATTTAAATTGTCTTTGTTTTATTTTATAAGAGCCCAACAAAAGTTATCTATACATTTAAGGAATTTTTCCATTTTCCCCCATTAATTATATATGTATTACATTAATTAAAAGATTGATGATACGTATATTTACTCTATTTCTCTCTTACTTGATCCCTTATAAATAAGGGTGTACTTGGGAAAAATGAGTATTTCAAACGTACTTATTATTTTTAACTAATTTTAGTTATTTTCTTAAACCGTATAATTTGGTTATCGAGCTCTTTTAAATAGAATTGAAAGGAGGAAGTAATTGATTAGGTAAGAAGAATGCATTGGGAATAATAATTTATCTAAAATTTTCTTTGGAAATATATGTGAGAAAATATGTTGAAAGGGCATATTTGTCTCGAAACGGAGAAATTGCCATTAATTAATTGTTTGAAATATTTTGTTGAAATGGTAATGGTAGTAGGAGTGTTACTAGAATGGAGCTTGTACTTTTTATATATCATTTAAATGGAAAATGAGACTATTATGACTTTTCTCAAGGATGAAGGAGGAGCTATCGTAGGGCTTCAGTATGAATTAACTTCAGCTTTTATCCATGACTAAGCAATAAGTAAAGGGGAAGAGTAAGTCGGCTATGGGGCATTTTTCTTCTTGTGATCACACATATCATGTGTTTGTAATTCCATTCATGTCCCTAAGTTTGAAAGTCTCAATGGAATTTCTGAATTTGGAATCATTGGTTGTAAGCTATTTACAACATGTGTTGTTTTTTCTCTTATATCAACACTCAATGTACTTTTATCTTTCTCCTCCGTTCAAAGGCCTGGACCTAAATCTGAGTCTAAACCTATATAGATGATCCGATCTACGAAGCATTTGTAGCAAGAGGAAGAGGTGTATGTACTATGTTCGGTTTCTCTCATTATTCCTTTTCTCATTATCTTTAAATCATGTCCGTTCAAGCAATCTAAAAGATAAAAAAATAAACCACGTCATTAAGTTATCACTCATTCGACTTTTCTCTCCTCTTCCCAGTCAATGGTCCAGATGGGCTTCTTTCCCTATCAATGGTTTAGATGGACTCATAAGGGATGATGAGAAAATGAGATGATGAGGAGATCTACTTCCGTTGAGATAACGGGTTTGGTAAAGTGTTTTAAACGATCATGTATTTGAAGTCTTTCCGCGACTAGAATAGTTGCACATACAGAAATTTTTGAAAAGCTTGATTATAACAAATGGTAAATCAACAATTAAGGACGTGCCATTTTTAACTCATTCAAAAATTTTATAACATATTTAAGAAATAATCATATTATGAAATAAGATAGGTAAAACAAGCTCAAAATGTATTCTTTCACCTCTTGAAAATATTCAAATTATAGGATTAAAATACATCCAACAACTTGAGGTATTTTTATTGTAACACTAAAATTTTAATGCATTCAACACCTCAAAAGTATTTTTCTAATAGCGCCCAGTATTATAAAGTAATTTTTAGTACAAATTTACCCTTAAAATATTTTTCTCTGTAACAGTGAGCACCTTAAATTAAAGGTAGACTAGGGTGTGCTCCTGAAAATGTATTTTAGGTTATTAGATCCACCTTACCCTTTAATTATTTTGTGAATTAGACAAGCCCAAAATATATTCTTTCACATAAAAATATACAAATTAAGAGAACAAACTCACTAGGAATTGATCTAACAATATGCAATTTTCACAAGATTTTTTTTGGGTTAAAAACATTGTTATTGTTTACCTTATAGTGAGGAAGTGCCATTGCTTTTTCGGAAATTCTCATTTTGCAGAAGTTCCGGGAAAAAATGGCAATGAGGATGCCTAACATTTGTTTCAAAAAAACAAAAAGTTAGATCGGCAAAACAAACTTTCAAGACTTACATGTATATATATATGTATCTCTTGTTTCGCAGGGGCAATTTTGCAATTTTGCAATATTGCTTACATGATGAATTTGACATATTCTGGTTGTTTCCAATATTGAAGATACTTTAAACATTCAAGGAATTATCTATATGCCACAAAAATAGAACTGAAGATAACTGTTAGTGAAAATGTCAGTGATGTAGGAGAATGGAGTTGGGACTCTTTTCAACACCTCCTACCACCGAACATTAATGCCCATATTGCAATAACGCCTCCACCAGCTCCTTACATGGAAAATGATACCTGCTAATGGAAACTTCACAGTCACCTCGGCATGCCCCACATCACAGGAATCCCAATGGCGAGACCGTGAACGATTTTGGCCATGGATATGGAAGTGGTCTGGCATGCGACGTGTTAGAACATTGTTGTGGTTAGCAATTCAGGAACGTCTTCTAACCAATGCAGAAAGATTAAGAAAAGGAATGACCAAAGAACGAAAAATCGAACCGGTCAATGAATAGGTTAAGGTAGTAGTTCAAGAGTCAATATGTCAGATAGAAGTTGACTCAAGGTCAAACCGGTCATAATTAAAATAATATAATTTAATTTGAATAATTATATTTAGAGTAAAATACTCCAACCTCTCTTGAGTTTTACCTTAATTACATGGACCTCCCCTCTATTTTGAAAATATACACTTAAATCCAAACCGTTAACTCCGGTAAGGATTTTCATTTTTTAATTAAATTTTATATTAAAATAAATTTTATTTACTAATATATTCTTCATTGTTACTAATTTCCTAATTTTAACTAAAATTGATTAAGTAATTTAAGAGTTTTTTTCTCTCTCTCTTAAATCATTTTTTACTTTTGTAAATAGTTGTATGTTAAATTTAACTATGAATATTTTATATTCCATATGTTGAGAGGCTTTTGAAGGGAAAAAGATAATATTTGATTATATATATATATATATATTATATAATTATATAATATTTGATTAAAAAATAAATAAGATCATGTCAGATTAATTAGACAAGGGATCATATATGACTTTATATATCTTTTATATAATATTTTATAATTTTCAGTAGTCATAAAATTGAGCTACAAGATTTTTTTTAATTTAAATTTTAGAACTAAATTTTCTCAATTCATAAGTAAGATATGTTGTCGACATATAAATACATTTTTGCTTCCTTACAAAAACATAAAAAGATATTTTTTTCATTGTGACCATTGTTTTTGCTTCCTTAAATTCTTTGTGACCATTGTTTTTCAAAAGAAAATCAGGCCCAAGCCGGAGCAAACTAAAAAATCCTAGATAGGTAAGCACCCTAATGACAGCCCATGTGCATCTTTCTCCATCAACTGCAACATCTTTCACAGTCGATCGGCATCTTTTGAGGCACTCCGGCTTATTGCCAAGCTCGATGAAGCTCCAAACGGCACAATGTGTGTTTGGATTAGTTTTTTTTAATAGCTTTTACGACTTACGAGGTGAGTGTGTGAGAGGAGTTTTGTCTCGGGTTACGCAAACCATGGTTTGAAACCATGGTTTTGATTCTTTCCAAACACACACTAAGACAGAGTAACAGTCATCTAAAGGTCCCTTTTATGTTGGCATCTCCCTATATGATCCCTCGCTTTTTCCTCTCAATTTTTTCGTATAACTGGAGGCTCTTTTTAGGTTATTTAATCTAGAAATTATGAAATGGTAAGAATAATTGTATTTTTTTAATGATTTCATGACTACTGAATCTCTTCTTTCTACAGTTAGTAATCTTGTTTCTCACCACTAGAATAGGGTCAATCGTTCATTGGGTAGACCCTTCCACTTTTTCTAGTTTATGTACATATTTAGATAATACAATTCATTTCCATACAAAAACAAAAAAGGGAAAATTACACTGACGTGCCTTTAAGGAAAATTAAAAATACGAAAAAATGGTTTCAAAAAAATTTTAAATTATTATCAAGTCTCATGGACTATTTTGTAATACATTCCGATTAATAAAAGTCAGAAATACCTCTATCAATTTATTACAAAATAATTCCAACTAGAATTTATGTGATAGAGGTATTTTTAATTTTTTTCAACTAAAATTTATTATAAAATAATTTTATGGGACTTAACAGTAATTTAGATATTTTTTTAAACTATTTCTTCGTATTTTTCCTTCTCCGTACTTTAGTGTAATTTTTCAAAAAACCAAAAAAAAACAAAAGCCTATACAGTTTAGAAAGTGATTGAGTTGAGGGAGATGTCCGTAGGAGCCTCACTCATTGTGGACCGCAATAAATCTTTTGGTTTTATTTTGCCATTAACCCAGTAAATCCCATCAACTGATAAAATTCATTGAGTTATTTTTATTTTTTATGAAAAGAAAGACAGAAATTAAAGCAGAGCAGTGACTGGGGATCTCAATATGATAATCACCACGTGTCACCTCCCCATTCGGTGCTCAATGCCTTGACTGGCCGGTGAAGCATAAAGGCTCTCAACTGTTTCCAACGGAAAGCTCGAGAAAATGTGAGTTAGTTTTGTTTGGCGAATCGGGAATTAGCACTCCTTTGTTTCATCTGAGATAGCTCAAGAAAAATGCCCAGAAATGGAGAGGAAGACAGCGTTACCAGAGCTTCGCCGAGCACTCGACTCAGAACCAGACCGGATCCTTTCTTGGTAACGTGTAGGTGCTTCAGTGTATTGACCTGTTTGGCTGCCATCCTTTGCATCGCCGTCAATATCCTCTCTGCTGTGCGCTCCTTCAAGAACGGATCTGATGTGTGTTACTTTTTCTTTCTCTTCATCTGTGCAATTTTATTTCCCCTGTGCGTTTTACATTCAATTTTGCTTTTGCTTCATCTTGTTTTTCCTGTTTATTTCTCGTTGTTTTGTGTGCGTTTTAGGTTTTCGATGGCATATTCCGGTGTTATGCTGTGTTGATAGCTTTAATTGTGGTTGTGGCCGAAACGGAATGGGGTTTCATAACCAAGTTCTGGCAGGTTCCTTTTCTGTCTTTTCAGTTTTATTTTCAGCTTCCTGAGTAATTTGGTCATTATATGTTAATGATTATTATATCGGTGTGGTTTGCATTTGGATTTCTCCTTGGTGGCGTTACCTTAATGTTGTTTCTAATGTTTAAGTAAATTTTGCTGTATTGTTTTACAGGTTTTGGGATACTGGGCTGGCAGGGGTATGCTGCAGATTTTGTATGTCTCTGTTTTACTCATGTTTTCGGTTATTTGTCCAATATTTTATTCTTTTAATGAGCTTTTCTTCATTTGCCTTCATCATTGGCACCTTAAAAAGCAACGTGTAAATTGTAAGCTTATAAAAGTATTAGACATCTTGAGTTGCTGAATTCTATCTGGTGTGATGGCAGACTTTTTGTATTTATTAGCTTTGGCCACTGATGAGTGCTAATGTTAATGAGAGATATTGTTAATTTTTTTTTTTTTTTTGAATTCTGGAGAATTTTGTGAGACTCAGACTCAGTACTGAATAAGAGCTAGCTAGTTATGTTTTTTTGATAGAGATGATGCTTAGAGCCTACAAATCAGACAAAACAGTACAACAGAACAAAATAAGAAACCACAAAGCAATCAGCCACATGTATCTACCATCTATCAACGAAACATAAAAGGCTAATTAGGCCCACAATATCCCCTACCATTTCTAGTCTTTTAGTCTATTTCATCTTTTAGGAATAATTCACAATTTCTATGTTTTTGAGTATATTTTCATCTCTTTAGATAAGCTCTCTTTTCTCTTGAATAGGAGCTCATTATGTTAATATCAAGACACACATACCTTGTCTGGTTCCTGAAACATGGTTTTCTTTTTGCAGTGTTGCAGTGATGACTAGGGCTTTCCCCGATTATCTTGGGGAGGGAAAGGATCTTGTTCTTCTTCAGAATATATCATGCTATTTGCTTCTTGCTTGTGGCGTAGTTTATGTTGTCTCGGTAAGAATTTTGCAGACAGCAAACTATCAGATCAAGAGTGTGTGCATGAGTTTTGATTCTTTTTGCATGGCACATTCTCTGTTGGTACCTTCCAATGAAAATGGTTTTTATACCTAACAGTTTATTTTTGCACACACTATATTGAGAAAATTATAGACTAATTGTTTGATTTGGCAAAACCAAAACTAGTTCATGTTATCTTGTTAAAAGACTTTCTAACCTTGCTTACTTTGTAATACTAATTCAAGGGGATACTATGCATTGGTTTTCTGAAACGCACCCGCCAGCAGCAGGAAATCACAAGAGAGCAAGCAATCAAGGATCTAGAGGTAGGCTATTAAGTTGCTGTGTTATGACATATTAATGGGCTGATTCCTGTTTGCATGTCTGTATCCTTATTGTCTGTTGTTCCTATACATATGATATCCCATCCTAGTAAGCATCTTGCGCATAGTGATGCTGATGAACTAGAGTCTAGAATGCTCTTAAATTTTCTTTTCACATTGCATTCAAGCGTACACAGAAAATTGATGTATTTGATCACTCTGCATTGTCTCTTGGAATTTTCTTAATGCTGGGATGCGTAAATAGTTGGTTACATAATCATGATGCATTTTGAAAACGCAAAACCGTAGAGATGGTAGACCTGCATTTTTGGCCTGTTAAGTTATTACTCTAGTCTGTCATTGCAAGAGTCTCTGTCCTTGTTTTTGGATTGTTGTTCTTTTCAAGTCCATCATCAATGGCGGAAATTAGGCACAAAGATCAATGGCTTGGACTGGTTTCTAGTCTTTAGTGCCTAAATAGAAGTTGGGCGTTTTATTTATCTGCTCCCATTTTAATCTCCATTTCATGAAAGCATTGCTCTTGTTATGATTTTTACATGCTTCTATTGCCACTTAACAGGAATTGCAACGGCGCAAAGAGGAGCTTGAACAACTGCTTCTCCCTGAAAGTGTTTGAAACTTTTCAAACGAAAGGTGACCGACTAACTCATTACTTAGCTTAAAGGCATATCCACTGGGAAAGGCCGGAATTTTGGTTGCTGATTTGCTGTTCCCTACAGTGTTGTTTGTTCATTCTTTGTAGTAGTTGAAGTTTGTTCTATAAGTTTGGCGATTTGAACTGCATCCACGGGCAAAAACTATGGGTCATGATTTATGTTTTTGCTGTTTCATACAATGAGGCTGTCCATTCTGCGCAGAAAGTGAATTTTGTTCTGTTAGTTGGGCACTTGACAGTAAATAGTTAAACATACACATACACAATTCTGTTTTTGACTGTCTTGTCATGCTTTTTTAATTAAACTAGATTTCACTTCCACGTGATGCACAGGATGATTAAAATTATGAGTGGTTCATCATTGTTAACAATCAACCCATTTTTTATAATGATAAAAATAATTAAAAGGAATTCTGCAAGATAAAAATGCTTACTGTATGGGACATACTTGGCATACCTTTTAGCTTTAGATGGTTATTTTATGAGCAAATCACAACTCGCTATCTTTTGGTAAAGAGAGATCTCAATCACAACGTGAAAAGCAAAGGATGAAAACTTGATGTAGCATGTGAAAAATTGCAACCATGGGAGAATGTGTGCGTATGGTTACATCAACATAGCTACCTCTGCTGAGGAGTCTGAGGTGATTATTTATTATTATCTTTGGTTTTAATATTATGACAGTTGATTTTTTTTGGAGAGATTAATAAAGTTAATTAAGTTACTTCATCATATTATATGTAATATATTTTTATATTATATATTAGTTTATTAGTCAAAATAATTAGTATGGAGAAAAAAAATAAAAATAAAAATACTCTAAAGTAATTTAGTTAGCTTCCTTGATTTTTCTAAAAAAGTCAACTTGTCTTATAATTAGGATTAGAAAGAATATTAACTTTTGTACTTAGGAAATAATATTAATTTTACATACAGAATCTACGTTGCCATTTATAAATCAAATAATTATATATTTCTTTCTTGGAGTTAAGGTACAAATTTATCTTAAAAATTTTTCACTCAAGCAAATTTGACCTTTATTGCTAAAAATGTTAATAAGCAAATTCAATTTTTGAATGATCAATATTATTTTTTAATGGGGTAGGGCAACTTTGTTATATTTTGAAACTTCCAGGATGATAACTAGCCACAAAAAAACTTTTAAAACATCATTGCTACTGAGCAAAAATTTTTGGAATAAATTTACACATTAAACTTTCTTTACTCCTTATTATGTATATATTGATAGTGATGACTAGAATAAGTTGCATGCATTTCTATAAAAATTCTAGATGAGTTATCATATTTATGGGTTTTAAATAATGGATTTTTTTATCACTTTTAAATGTATAGTGAAAAATGATGGTACTAGTTTTTGAAGGAAAAACAATTTTATTATTAACTAAATAAAAGGCCAGGTTATCTAATTCGGACCGGAAACCGGAGACCCGACCACTAAACCGGTCTAGTCCAGTGACCCGGTCCGGGTCAAATTTTTTTATTTTTTATTTTTTTTAAATATTTTTTTTCCTTTATAATTTTATATTATAAGCCTAAAATATTTCATTTCTTACCAGTTTGGTCCCAGCTTAACTCCGGTTTAACTTCGATCTGACTCACTGACCCTTAACTCAATATTCCGACTGATCCACTCACCGGTCTGGGTTTAATTAACTTGATAAAATAATTTACGAACAAAATTCGACAAGTAACAAACTAACCTACCCGGGTAGGCCACTGTGCAAGCCCAAAACATAGAGTAACAAACGAATAACATAATAACATGAAAAAAGCAACAAACATAAAAACAAAGTCGAAAACCGTGAAGCTTTAAACACGAAAAATGATGGGAATAATACATACAACAATTTTTACTTCATCAAAAAAAAAAAAAAAACGCTCAATATTTATAATTTAGGGTTCGAGTCCTTCAATTGAGCGGTGTTAACTATTTGATCGCGATATAATTGTAATAAAAATAATTGATAATTAATTTGAAGTCCTCTCTCTATTTTTTTTAAGAAAAAGAAAATTGTAACTTGTCTCTCAATATCATTGAATTACAATCTAATTGAAAGTTCAATTGAGGGGATTATTTCATTTTTTTTTATCACTTATCAGTAGTTTAGTACTCAGAAATTTTGATAGGCAAAGCAAACGCTGAGAAGCCCAACCAAAAGCAAAGGCCCAAAGCCATTTTCAAATTTTCCATTCGTCTCGCTTCCTGCTTTTGAAACCTTACATAAGCACTCTCTTTCAATCTCTCTCTTCAAGATCCATCAATGCCTCTTTCGAAAGGTAAGTTCCATTCAATGTCTGTAAGAAAACCGTCGCTCTATAGATTTCTCATCCTAACTAACCATTCACATTTTTAGATTAACGTCTTCCTACTCCTTTTTTCTCCTCTTGTTCAGTTGTTGAGAAACTTATTCAAATTTTAAAGCCATCACATCCCTCGCTTGCTTGTCATTTTTTAGGTAAGGTTCTAATATGAATTTGGCTAACCTTTTCCGTTTCTGAATCCTTTTGTTTTTAATCCACTGAACAAAGAGACTAAAAGGAAGGACTTCAACACGGTACAACTATCATGTGTATTTGAGTCAAAATCTGATATGGACTCTTTTAGATTTCAAGTTTTATCTGACTGAATCATTTAATACCTTTCTTGTATTCAATTTTTAGTGTGTAACTTAAAAATGAATACGTAAAAAAAGCATAAAATTAGATATTAGATCTTAATTTTGGAAGATAGTTATGAAATCATTTCTCCCTAAGAACCTCTAGTTTCAAAGAAAGAAATAAAAGCACATAGGGAATGTAGGTGGGATTAGCGAGGCACTGAACAAATTCCGGTTCAAGCAATGATTGCTTTCTCTTACCACAAGGAATACAATAACCATTAGTTCCAACAAAAAAAATTATTACTACTATAATCATCTATGATCTTTTTTATATATTTTTAATACATGTGACCAAATATTTCAACAATCAGAGTGGCGCAGCGCAAGCGTGGTGGGCCCATAACTTAGGTTCCTGGATCGAAACTAGTCTCTGATAACATAAGAGTTTTAACATTTTTTTTATGTTATTGTTTATCTGACAATTTATTTATTTAAAAAAAATAAAGAATAATTAGATTAGCAAGTGAAAGCCTTCAAGAATATAACAACCTCTTATTTCAAAGAAAGAAATCAAAGCATATAGGGCCCGTTTGGTGCGCTGAAATTGATTTTGATAGAAATGGATATGGATATGAAAATGTATATGGATATGGAAATGGAAATGGGAACTAAAAGTATGTTCGGTATGTCATGGAAATGAGATCTAATTTTTGTATAAAAATACTAAAATGTCCTTCAAAATTTTTTTTTGAACGTAGTGGAGGGTAATAGATGGAAATGATCATATGGAATTATAAATCTAAGATATTTTGATGGAATTGATTGGGTGGAATTGAGCCTATTTGGCTTCCACATGGAATTAGAAAATTTTCCAATTCCATCATACCAAACAAGCATTATGATGGAATTGATTCTCAATTCCATTTCCATAACCCCTAATTCCATCATACCAAACAGGGCCATAGTGAATGTAGGTGGGATTAGCGAGGCACTGAACGAATTCCAATTCAAGCAATAATTGCTTGCAGCCTTGATCTTTGCATACATGCTCTCTCCTGAAGGAATACGATAACCATTACTTCCAACAACAACAAAATTTATTCCAACTACAATGATATGTTATCTTTTCAAATATTTTTAATATTTATTACTAAATATCTCAACAATCAGAGTGGCGCAGTGGAAGTGTGGTGGG
Organism: Inga oerstediana; assembly: GCA_963210345.1. Lineage (NCBI taxonomy): Eukaryota > Viridiplantae > Streptophyta > Magnoliopsida > Fabales > Fabaceae > Inga > Inga oerstediana. Next base: position 72,122,792 of record OY723401.1, read on the forward strand.
CCCATAACCCACAGATCCCTGGATCGAAACTAGGCTCTGATAATAGAAGGCTTTTAAAGCACCACGTGTTTTTGAATTTGGATTTGCTGGCGAGCAAAGGATGAATTAAAGATACTCAAGAAACGCTTGAGCACTAAAATTCCCAAAATATAACTTCTGGCTCTTTCTGTCAGTATTTATATTCTTACCTAATCTCTGTATATTTTTCTAGTAATATTCAGTTGCTTCCTGTGTGCTTGATATAGAGGGTGAAAATTTTGGCAGTATTGATTCGTTTTATTGTGCATTATGCAAAATTCTGATAATTTGTTTAGCTTTTGTAGTTCTGAGATATTATGTGTGGAGTAATTTCAAAATTTTCATTTCTCTTTTTTTTTAATGAAGTAACAAGAAGTGGTTACCTTATATAGTTGTTTTATGTTGGAACATTTGCTGTAGCCATTAGAGACTCTCAGCAAAAATTGTGGTGAAAATTTGTTTCAGCAGATCATTGAGCGGGATATCTTACATGAAATGGTGGAGACAATCAAGAAGAAGGTATCTACTAACATCTTCATTGTTCAATTATATTTCTCCCGCCCCTGTATATGGAAAACTTTTATAGTGTTTTGCTTCTTTTCCTATTCCATAGTTCTACTTTTTCAATACCTAACCATTGCTTCATGGGCCTCACTTTAACATCATAATCATAATTAGTTACTAGAAGAATACAATGAAGCAGTGCAGCTACATATCTATATTTCTATACATCTATATCAATGCAAACCATGACTTACGAACAATTTTTACCTACCTTCCCTTGCATTCTTTGCTCATCTAATGGGTGTACCACGTTTTTTAATGCACCTAGCACCACAAACTGTGATCTCGGTCCTCTCAAATTCATTGCAGTCATATCACTACCTTTTTCCCTTCTTTATATAACTCCATGTTGTACATTGTTGCTTCCCTACTCTTCATTTGCCACCTTCCCCCATTAAATCATCACTCCTCACTTTTGTTGTCATATCCTTCTTATTTTTCTTGTTCATCACATCATCTTCATGTCACTTCCTTCTCATTTAATATGTCCACACTTTTTGGTCCACCATTTCTTTGCCTCCTCCTCTAACACTTTTTCAAAGCTCACCTGCTTCTACCTATTCCACAAACTATTCCCTTTTACTTTCTTCTCATTTTATCTTATCTATAGGCCATTTTTACAAAACTTTCTTGGTTGATCGAATGCTATATCAAATTAAACACATTGCACAACTGGGAAGGCAAAGCAAATATCACACGTTCCAATAAATCAAAAGAATTATCTCATAAACATTACCTCTCTCAGGTGTTTGGTTGGGGAGGTGAGATTTTTTCTTTTAGTAGGTTGTTTATTTCACTATGCATTTACTATATATATACTGGTAGTGTTATGCAAGTAATTCAAAATTAAACAGTTACTATTTCACCTCTTTTTCCATAATACTTGACATTGTGTTATTAACATAATTAATTAATTCCCTTATTTATATTCAATGTTTTATTGTTAACAATTATCAAATATGCTCCTTTTTTACTCAAGATTTTTCTCTGGTTGTCTTCCACAGACTACTTTGACTTCAACAAATTTTAGGAAACTCAATAAGAGCCTTTTTACATTTTTCAAAGAACAAATATATATATATATATATATATATATATATTAAATAATTTAAAGATTGTTTAGTGACTCAACAAATATATAATTTGAGAGCAAAAAAATATCAATTATTTTTCAAAATTGAATCCACTTTTAGAGTGAAAAAATGTCTATTATTTTTTTTATAATTTTCTAGATTAATTAATTTTAATTAATTTGAGAGCCAAGAGAATTGGAGACAGCAAACTCAATTAAAGCAGCCAACCAACACCATCATTTCACGACATGAGTCTCATCAATTAATGTATGTGTATATATACATATATGTATATTTTATATTTTTCCTTGACTTTGAACACACTTTTAGCACCATGCAATATGTTTTGTCAATCACTCAAGTTTGCTTCCTTACCAACTATTGTCAGATTAGTTTACCTAACCTGCAGTAATTGCTAACACAAAATACATTACTTTATCCATTTTTATGTTCACATGTGAATGAGCACATTTGTAAGGGGTTGTTTCAAGCATTACTACGAAATACACAACAATGTTTTGCAAGTGCATATCTTACAATTGTGTTGTTTGATATTTTTTTTCAGCTCCATAATTGTTACACGCGCGCGCGCACATATTTACCTGCTTTTTAGAGTTAGTGGGTAAACTTAGATATTATATTTAACCTTTAAGGATGTTATTTGCATAATATCTTGAACTAAATTTTTGATGTATACCCACTTTCATTTAATGTGTTCTCTTTTCAGCATTAATTTATGATTTATAAATGAGAATAATCTAGGTATTGACTGCTCTGTAGAATTAATTGCGAAAATTAACCAAGTAAACTGTAATGTAGGGCTGGTTGTGAACTTCAACTATATTGTCATATTCTAATTTTAGGTTTCTTATGATTATTTATAGGTAGGATTTGAAGTTGTAGTTCTTAAATGCTTATGAATAATAAGGGCTATTATTTTTTACTATATGGATGCCAACTATATGATTTTTTACAATGTCTGTAGGATTACAATTTTCATAGGCATCACATGGCTACTATCATAGGTATAGTAACCATCTGTGTTGGCCCACTATGATGGAGGAGATGTTGAAAAAGTTCTGCAATGTATTTTGTCCTTCATATAAATATATGAGATTGTTGTGGAGGGGAGTAGCTTCTCTGATATATGAAATCATTACATTTAATTGTAAATACTGCTGATTTTATCAATATTTAATTGCCAAATATGTTATAGTCATTGTGGGCTTTTCCCCCGCTCAATAATACATAAATGCATGTATTTAGGAATAAGAAACCAATGCAATATTTGTGGGTCTTTGTTTTTGTTGTATTTTTTAACTGCAAGTAATGTTTATTAAAAGTCATTTTAACGGTCTACTTCACTGACTCATGGATGAGTGAATTGGATGGTGATGAAACATATATAAGTACTTTTGTCTGAGTTAAAGTGAGTTAGAGATAGACTAACATGTTAACTTTTCATTATCCATTTCAAATGGTCAAAAACTCTACAAGAAGTAGCTAGCTTTAGCGTAGAAGTCCTTGGTCATTTTATTACCTACTCCACTGTTCAGCATTTCTTATCAAAGTACTCTCTATTCATTTGCAGCTGTCATTGATTTTTCCCCCCCTTTTTATTTGGCCAAAGCTAGGATACTACTTCACTTAGCAGTGTGCTGATGTGATAGTAATTGAAGGAATGTTGAAAATGAATTATTTGATAACATACAATAAAATTCATTGGAGGGAGTAAATGCTAATATGAATTGTTGTAATTAATAATATTATTTAGTATATTTTAGTGAAGGCATAGAATGCACAAACAATGAACATTTTTTTAAGTTATTTATTTAGGAGTTATACCCTGAGAGAAGTTGTTTGGGGTAGTAAATGAAAGTTTTTGTCGGATCAGCTAATGCAGGATCATCAAACACTACAAACAGTGTTGTGTACAATGAAGTTTTTAGGAATGTAGATGCTTAATTATGATCATATAAGTTGACAAACAAAATAAAATCTATTTCTATTAATCAATGCAAGGTTTTATGTGTTGTGCTCGAAAACATAGTGTGAAGTTCATTGTTTTTATTGTATGTACAATGTAACTAATTGATGTGAAGAAAATGATAGATATTTTTACTAAATAAATAGATGTCTATAAATGATCATTATAGTATAGTCTCACCATGCAACGCACGGGTAGGACTTGCTTGTTACTTCTAATAACAAAAAAATTTATTCCAACTACAATGATCTATTATCTTTTCAAATATTTTTAATATTTATTACTAAATATCTCAACAATCAGAATGGCGCAGTGGAAGTGTGGTGGGCCCATAACCCACAGATCCCTGGATCGAAACCAAGCTCTGGTAATAGAAGGCTTTTAAAATTTTTTTAATGTTATTGTTTACCTAACAATTTATCTATTTTTAAAAAAAACAAAGAATAGTCAAAATCGCAAATGAAAGCCTTAAAGAATATAAGAACCTCTTAAAGAAAGAAATTAAAGCATATAGTGAATATAGGTGGGATTAGCGAGTCACTGAATGAATTCTAGTTCAAGCTAAGGGCATATTTGTTTTGGGTTGAGATTGCCTATAAGCTGTTTTTTACATAAATCGAGACAAAACTCCTCTCACATATTTATCTTGTATACTGTAAATCACGATTGAAAAGTTGTTTTTAAACATTTCAATCGCTGTTCCAAAGTCCTCTCACATTCTCTTGCTTGAAGGAATACAATAACTATTAGTACCAATAGCAAAAAAAGTTATTAATACTATAATGATCTATTATCTTGTTTGAGTGTTTGGAATAGCTTATTTCTCAGAAATAAGCACTTATTACGTAAGTCGAGACAAAACTCCTCTCACATATTTACCTCGTATACCGTAAATCACGATTTATAAGCACTTATTGCCCAAAAATAAGCTATCCCAAACGAGCACTAAATGCTTTTAGTATTTGTGAATAAATATCTCAACAATCAAAGTGGCGTAGTGGAAGCGTGGTGGGTCCATAACCCACATGTCCTTTGATTGAAATGAGGCTATGATAATGGAAGGCTTCCAACATTTTTTTATGTTATTGTTTACCTAGCAATTTATTTTTTTAAAAAAACAAAGAGTCATCAGTTTAGCAAAAGAAAGCCTTCAAGACTATAACAAACCTCTTGTTTCACACCCAAAAAAAAAAGGCATACAGTGTAGTGACTGTTGGTGGGATTGGCAATGCACTAAACAAATTCTAGTTCAAGCAATAATTGCTTCTGGCCTTGATCTTTGTATACTTTCTTTTGCCTGAGGGAATACAATAATCATGAGTTCCAACAACAAAAAAATGCTATTATAATGATCTATTATCTTTTTTAAATATTTTTAATATTTGTGACTAAATATCTCAACAATCAGAGAGAGGCGCAGCGAAAGCATGATGGCCCATAACCTGCAGGTGCCTGGATTGAAACCAAGCTCTAATAATAAAAGGCTTTTAACATTTTTTTTATGTTATTGTTTACATAACAATTTATTTTTTTAAAAAACAAACAAAGAATAGCTAGATTAGCAAACGAAAGCCTTCAAAAATATAAGAACCTCTTGTTCCAAAGAAAGAAATGAAAGCATATAGTGAATGTAGGTGGGATTAGCGAGGCATTGACCGATTTCCAGTTCAAGCAATAATTGCTTTGGGCCTTGATATTTGCATACATGCTCTCTCCTGGAGGAATACAATAACCCTTACTTCCATAAAAAAAAAATTATTCCAACTACAATGATCTATTATGTTTTTAACTATTTTTAATATTTGTAACCAAATATCTCAACAATCAGAGAGTGGCGTAGTGAAAGCATGGTGGGCCCATAACCTACAGGTCCCTAGATCAAAACCAGGCTATGATAATAGAAGGCTTGAAACATTTTTATGTTTTTGTTTACCTAACAATTTATTTATTTTTAAAAAAAAAACAAAGAATAGTCAAATTAGCAAACAAAAGCCTTCAACACTATAAGAACCTCTTTTTTCAAAGAAACAAATTAAAGTACATAGTGAATGTAGGTGGGATAAGGGAGGCACTCAACAAATTCCTGTTCAAGCAATAATTGCTCCCGGCCTTGATCTTTGCATGCATTCTCTTGCCTGAAGGAATACAATAACCATTAGTTCCAACAACAACAAAAAGTTATTAATGCTATAATGATCTATTATCTTTTTTAAATGCTTTTAATATTTGTGACTAAATATCTTAACAATCAAAGTAGCATAGCGGAAGCGTGGTGGGCCCATAACCCACACGTCCTTTGATCAAAATGAGGCTCTGATAATGGAAGGCTTCCAAAAATTTTTTATATTATTGTTTACCTAGCAATTTATTTTTTTAAAAAACAAAGAGTTGTCAGTTTAGCAAAAGAAAGCTTTCAAGACTATAACAAACATCTTGTTTCACACCAAAAAAAAAAAAAAGCATACAGTGTAGTGAATGTAGGTGGGATTGGTGATGCGCTAAACAAATTCTAGTTCAAGCAATAATTGCTTCCGGCCTTGATCTTTGCATACTTCCTCTTGCTTGAAGGAATACAATAACCATGAGTTCCAAAAAAAAATTACTACTACAATGATCTATTATCTTTTTTTAAATATTTTAAATTATTGTGACTAAATATCTCAACAATTAGAAGGGCGCAACGAAAGCATGGTGGGCTCATCACCCATAGGTCCTTGGATTGAAACTAAGCTCTGATAATAGAAGGCTTTTAACATTATTTTTATGTTATTGTTTACCTAACACTTTATTTTTTTTAAAAAAAAACAAAGAATAGTCAGATTAGCAAACAAAAGCCTTCAAGAATATAAGTAGAGTCGTTAAAACGGGTCCAATCCACGGGCTCAACCCACAGCCCATGGGTTTTGACAAGGTTGGGGTTGGGATTTTTCTAACCTGAAAAAATGCGGGCCGTATAGGCCCACACCGCTCAACCCTCGGGTTGATGTGGGCTGGGCTGCAATTTTTTATATAAATATATAACATGTTTACCTTGGGTTTGGACTTTAAACTGTGGTTTGTAAGCTTGTTGGGCTTGGATAGTTGGGCCAGAATTTTTTTATTTTGGTTAACAATTTGAATTTGACTCAGTCATTGACAGGTAGACTATTTCTAACTTTCTACCTTTATTAGGTTCCGATGTTCTGTTGGTTTTTTTTTTTGGTTTTGGCCCAGTAGGTTCTGTTTAGGTTTCTATTCTAACCATCTTTAATGACTTATAGAAAGGGCCTTCTTTTCTAAACACCTGAGCTAAAAAACCAAACTTATGGGCTAAAATATCCAACGTGAAATAAGGGCCTTCTTTTACTCAATGACTTATGGAAAATCTAAAAAAAAACTGTGTGGGCTGCGGGCTGGCTCGCAAACCCACATATGCGGGTTAGAGTTAGTGATTTTCCAACCCGTGCAAGTGCAGGCCATACAGCCCCGCACCACACAACCCATGGGTTGGCTCGTATTATCGACTCTAAATATAAGAACCTCTTGTTTCAAAGAAAGAAATTAAAGCATATAGTGAATGTAGGTGGGATTAGCGAGGCACCGAACAAATTCCAATTCAAGCAATAATTGCTTCCAACTTTGATCTTTGCATACATGCTCTCTTCTGAAGGAGTACAATAACCATTAGTTCCAACAACAACAAAATTATTCCTACTACAATGATCTATTATGTTTTAAAATATTTTTAATATTTGTCACTAAATATCTCAACAATCAGAGTGGCGCAGCAAAGCATGGTGGGCCCATAACCCACAAGTCCCTAAACCAAATCCAGGCTCTGATAATATAAGGCTTTTAATATTTTTTTTTATATTATTGTTTACCTAATAGTTAGATTAGCAAACGAAAGCCTTTAAGACTATAAGAACCACTTGTTTTAAAGAAAGAAATTAAAGCATATAGTGAATGTATGGGATTAGCGGGGCACTGAACAAATTCGAGTTTAAGCAATAATTGCTTTCGGCCTTGATCTTTTTATACATTCTCTTGCCTAAAGGAATACAATAACTATTAGTTCCAACAACAACAAAAATTATTACTACTATAATGATCTATTATTTGTTTTAAATACTTTTAATATATGTCACTAAATATCTCAACAATCAAAGTGGCGCAACAGAAGCATGGTGGGCCCATAACCCATAGGTTACATGATCGAACTGAAGCTCTAATAATGGAAGGCTTCCCACATTTTTTTATGTTATTGTTTACCTAACAATTTATTTTTTGAAACAACAAAGAGTAGTCAGTTTAGCAAAAGAAAGCCTTCAAGATTATAACAAACCTCTTGCTTCACAATATATATATATATTTATATATATGTGTGCGCGCGCGCGCGCGTGTTAAAGCATACAATGTAGTGAATGTAGGTGGAATTAGAGAGGCACTGAACAAATTCCAGTTCAAGCAATAATTGCTTCCGGCCTTGATCTTTGCATACATTCTCTTGCCTGGAGGAATACAATAACCATTAGTTCCAAGGAAAAGAATTATTGCTGCTATAATGATCTAGTCTCTTTTTAAACATTTTTAATATTTGTGACTAAATATCTCAACAATTACAGCGATGCAGCGGAAGCATGGTGGGCCCATAACCCATAGGTCTCTGGATCAAAATCAGGCTCTGATAATAGAATACCTTTAGCATTTTTTTATGAGGTACTAAATAAATTCCAGTTCAAGCAATAATTGCTTCCTGCATTGATCTTTGCATACACTCTCTCTCTTGAAGGAATACAATAACCATTAGTTCCAACAAAAAAATTATTCCCACTAAAATGATCTATTATCTTCTTCAAATATTTTTAATATTTGTGACTAAATATCTCAACACTCTAAGTGGCACAGCGGAAGCATGGTGGGCTCATAACTTGAAGGCCCCTGGATCAAAACCAGACTATGATAATAGAAGACCTTTTGGCATTGATCTTTGCATACATTCTCTTGCTTGAAGGGATTCGATAACCTTTAGTTCCAACAAAAAAAATTAAAACACACAGGTCCCTTGATCTAAACGAGGCTTTGATGAAGGAAGGCTTCTAACATTTTTTTAAAAAAACAAAGAGTAGTTAGTGTGCGTTTGGAGCAACGATGGTAAAAGTGACTTTTTTTAATCTGAATTTTTGCAATCTTACTTTTGATAAAAATCCAATTATGTAATGTTATTTATGTTTGGATTGATGGTTGTATAAGTGACTTTTGTAAAAGTAGAACTTTTTAGATTGGCTTTAACATAAATGATTTTTTTAATAATAGTAAGAAATAAATTAAATAAAAAATTATAAAAAATTTATAAAAGTTAAAGTTGGAAAGCTCAACTAAACATCTAAATTACTCCATCCAGTTCTTAAATAAGACATATTTTGAGAATTGGTTTTTTTCCTAAATATAAGACAATTTTCATATTCATTAAACTTTTTCTAATTTATCCATGTTTATATTCTCTACAATAATCAAAGAGGAGAGTGAATGAGAAAACTAAATAAGATAAATATGGTGTTTTAGAAAATATATATCACTTTAACTAACTCAACTAACTTCCTTAATATAATCAAATTACATAAATATGTCTTATATTAAGGATCGAAAAGAAAAATAGCATGATTACATATGTAATCCTCCTTCACGCAATCAAACTATATGGGCCATTATTTTAGGACAAAACATGAAGAATTGAAGTTCAAAAAGTTACTTTCTGATCTCGAAATCAACTTTGTTATCTACACAAATATGAGAAGAACCATTAAAAGGGTAATATGCCCCCTTTAGGGTACGTTTGGTTTGAGGGGATGGGAGGGGTGGGAGTGGAAATTACAATTTTGGGTTTAAGAAACCCAAAATTTACTCTTTCATGTTTTAAATTTTGGATTCCTGCTCAAAATTTATCCTCTCATTCCTTTTAAATTTTGGATTTTCACCTAAAATTTAAATACATTCAATCTAAAAAGGTAATTTAACCACCCTCTCCTTTCTTCCCCTCCCTCATCTCCCCTCAAACCAAACACACCTAAAGAAGATAGAACAAATATTTTACTTTCTCTTCCTCCTATCAAGTGCAGGATTCCTCATATCATTTTTCGCCAGAGCAGATCCAGGCGGCATACCATATGGCATCGGAGAAAGAGTCTGAGCAGATGATACTGTCACCGGAGCATTTGCAGCTTGTACTGGTGGCAGAGCAGGCACCGGCGGCTGAGATGGAGTTGAGGCAGCCACAGGAGGTGCAGTTGTGACGCTAGATTCAGGGAGTGACCGTGGTAAAATGTGTTTTAACCTATTGTTCCTATAGTTCTTCCAGAAGTAAAATTGTTGTCTATGCGCAAGTTCCTAAAAGCACAAACAACAAATGTTATAGACACAAATTTTATAATCCTACATAGATAAATGCAGGGACATGACAGTTTTAAGGTTTCTAAAATGCGTTAGCCCCAATGATCATGTGACTTTGTGAATTAAGATAGGTCAGGACAAACCATCTTTATACTAAGTTATTAGACAAGGGTTGAAAATCTCCAAATTCCTGACCCACCAGCCCAAGTGAATTGATCATAGCAGGCATGAATACAGCCCCACATGTATCTTTGACAGAAGAAAAAAGATGTTTTTATTTTAATTTATCAGGAATAGAGCCGTTATACCTTATTGCCAGGATGCGCCATTGCATTTCGAAAATTTGCATTCTGAAGGAGTTCGAGAAAGAAAAGGCAATGAGGATACCTAAGAATTAAAAAACATAACAAGTCACTGGATGAGCAAAACAATCCCTTTAAGATTCAAATACATGTTAGTAAAATAAAGTGGGTCAGAAATAAATATAAGAATTTCACAGTCCTGAGACCTGATAATTGATAAGGATCAATGTAACTCAAGGGTGGCTTAAGAACCTTTATAAGCTATAATAAAAGAATGCCCTATACGTGTCTGTTTCAGTGGGACAATTTCTGCTTACATAATAAATTTGATGTATTCAGGACGTTGCCAGTATTGAAGGTACTTCAAGTATCCAATGAATGCTTCATCCTCTAAATATCGATTCTGAGCCAAATCTGTGAAATGATGGATAGAAACAAACGCTAAGAAAAAGAAACTAATGACTATAAGAAATTATCTATTCATGCTTTTACTTCTAGAGCAAAAGGGGAGGGGGGAGTGGGACAATAATTCTTACATCAAATGCAGAAACTTAAACTTGCAACAACAAAAATGAGAAAACCAAGTGAAAGAGAACTAAAACAACCCAAAAGGCCATAAGAAAGAGGAAGTGTAAACAAGTTGAACATCACTAGAATAAACAGTTCATATGGTCCTTTTAAAAAATAAATGCAAGTGCAAGAACATTCAGAAGGCACAAACACCTCGGTAGAAGGTACATTTTATTATATATTGGTCATTCAAACTTCTTCCAAAGCATTTGAATAAACAGCAACTCTCTACCACCAGTAAAATTTCCATGTTCTAGGGTATTCATTTGCCCCAATTTCTGTGCTGTGAGAAATGCGGAGACTAATGAATACCGTGGGATTAGCATGGCATTGAACAATTCCAAAGATGTCACAGAAGATTAAATGTTTTTTAAGGGGAACACTTTTTAAACCAGAAAAGGGAAAAGCCAAATCAATGATGTTTCGTCCATAGGCATCATTCCCTGCCTTTCATCATCTCGATATCACTGAATGATCCTCCATTCTTGCTTCACCCTGTGCTACCTCAAGTCTGCCTTCAATCCGCTCCTTTCTTCTGTCTATTACTTTCCATGGATTCTCTTCAAGCTTCAATTCAGTGCCATTACTTCTTCATCTTCTTTAAGCAAACAGAATCAGACGAATCAGGTAGATTTGTTTTCTATCAATTTTCATGGTATCACTCAGTCAGTGTTATCCAAATCTTATTTTTCAGATGATGAAGCCAGGGACTATACTACTGCTTCTCTAAAAGACCTTATGGGGATTTCTGATGTAATCCCAGAACCAAATATCAATTTTGGAGGGGGTGTGCGTGCTACAACCTAAAAATTGACTGGAAATATTATTAGGTCTTCAATTGGAGTCTCTCAAAGATGGACTTCAGTTGAAGAAGGTCATTTGCTTGCAGGAAAGTTTCAAACGGGCTGATGAACAGAATAGGGTATCCAAGCATCTTTCTATGTCGTATGAAGTCAAGGCTTCCATGCTTATTCAAGTCAAGTTACTTAAAGAAGCTGAGCACTTGCACTCTACATTGGAGGGACATGGAGTTTCATTGGATTGTCATGAGGTTTACAGTAACTTAGTTAGACAGCTTTGCTCGTCTAGGTCGCAGATCAAGTCAATGACAAACCTTTTGGAGAAAACAACCCAGTTGGCCCGTAAACTAGACCAGGAAACACTCAATTTGGTTGTTCAGGTCTGTAGCATGAAGCGCTTACCGAGCAATGCCAAGTTTATACTGGAGGAAATGCTTCAAAGGAAAGTTTGTATCAAGAATGAGACATTGTCGTCCTATTAATGGGGTATGTAAAAAAGGAAACATGAGGGACTTTCATACTTACTGGGATGTTGCTCAAAAAGATAGCTGGTTACCAGCATTGGACGTTTTAAGATCTTCTTACTTATATATGTCATACAAAATGCTTGGGAAAGCATTGCAGCTTCTTGAAATCATGCTGCTATCATGCCCTTACCAATAGGTATTGGTCGCACATTCCTTGAAGCAGTTTGTGCTACAGGTTTTTATGGCATTGCCCTAGGGTTCTTAGAACAGCTATGACATTGGTCTATCTTGGATCAAGCTGGTTATAATCATCTTATTAGAGGTTTGTTTGGGTAGGGGAAGTTTGATGTAGCCTTTCCCATATTAAATGGTACGCTGGATAAAAATTACCCTGTTTGAATGTTTCTGTCTTGTAAATCAAGCAGCTTTGTAAAGCTGATTTGCATGACAGAGCTTTTGCATTAAAAGATATTATTTTGAATGAACACTCGCATTTTATAATTCTTCTTATTGTGCATTGATCCGTGGGTTTTATAATTCTGGAATACTGACAAAGCAGACACATTATTTTTGCATATTTTGTCGAAAGGAGTAATTCGGGATTCTGAAGTGTGCAATATACTTATTCAAGGGAGCTTCAAAGCTAATGATTTGAGGAAAGCATAAGAAAAAACTTGGTAACCCTCTCAAGTTATCAGAGTTTAGTGCGAAAGATGTGTATGACAGGTAGAGTCCTGTATGCCCTAAGCATGAAGAGCCTTATGCTTGAACAAGGCACATTTGATGGCCATGTAGTATATAACATACTACTATTCCATCTTCTGTCATCTCGAAACAATTCTCTTATTTTGCCCCAATTTCTGTGCTATGAGAAATGCAGGGACTAATGAAAACCACGGGATTCACAAGGCATTGAACAAATTCCAAAGATGAAACTAACCTAATGATCCATAAATTACTAAAGCATTTAAAGCAATGCAAAGTGAAAGAAAAACATACAGTGAATGTAGGTGGGATTAGCAAGGCACTGAACAAATTCCAGCTCAAGCAAAAATCGCTGCCGGCCGTCATCTGGATCTTTGTATATATTCTTTGGCCTGCAGGTAACGCAATAACTACCATTAGTCATTTGATTAAAACACAGAAATCCACCGAACACAAATTTGCAAATATTATATAATATCAATTATTTTTCATGTTTTGAATCAAAACAGCCCAGATTATCCATTCGTTTAGTATCCTTTCTGTAATGGAAAAAAAAATGGGGGATACATCCAGGAAGGGGTAGACTAAAATCACAATCACAATTACAATTATATGAAAACAAATTACAAAAGTAGAAACAAAGGGAACTCGAGCTTACGAAGACGGAGAAGCATGGGTAGAATTCTCAATTTCCATTTTCGAGGCCATGGATCCCCCAACTAGAGAAACGAAACAGGAAAAAACAAAGAAATTCAAAAATTGCAAAAAGATCTTCGAAAAGATTGTGGAAAAGAAGGAAAAAAGTAAACCTTCTACTGCAGCAGCCTCTGTCGAGATTGAGAGAACCGTGAACTGAGAAGAGCTGACGCCGATGTGCGTTGGACAGGGCAAGCGAAGAAGAAATTTATTACCCAAGGGCCCCAAAGGTTTGCTTGAATGTTAATTCTGGCTCCCCGAATTTCAAATTTAGCAGGTGTTACTATATTTTTATTAACTTATTTTAGCCTAATTTTTTTAACTTTATAATAAAGTTTTTTATTTTACACCATTTTAAATAAAAAATAATTAAAATAAATTCATCAAGACAATGCAAGAAAGTTACGCCCTTTTTTTTTTGGAATATTTAGGATTTGTTTGGATCAAGAGGTTTTGAGGTAAGGATGGTGTTACTGGTTTAGTGGAACTCATTTTCCTTGAATTGGAGGGTACTTGGTGGCTGTCGGAATACATTTTCTTGAGAGGCCAGATATATTACCAATACTTTTTTTTTTTTTTTGAGGTAAATAATCGTACAGCTGAAATTCATGGTAATAGAACCCGAACCGGATTGAGCTGTCCAAACTGGAAACTGGCCAACTGATCGGTAGACCGGTTTGGTCCGGTGAACTGGTCCAGAATTTTTTATTTTTTTTTAAAAAATGATTTTTTTAAAAATATTTTTTCTTTAAAATTTCATATTAATAAACCTAAAATTTTCAATTTCTCAACGGTTTGATTTCAGGTTAGCTCCGATCTGACTCATTGATCTTTGACTCAATACCCCAACCGATTCAGGTTTAACTACCTTGCTAAAATTGCTTTGTGCATGTATTCTCAAAAGAATGGAAATACAAGTGAAAAGTCTCTTGTTAAAAATGTTATTAACTAAAAGCACTTGGTATGTTTTTATATAAAAAAATATTGTACTCAAATTCATATAATTCTTGCTAATAACATTTTTAAATAGGAGCTCGTCATTTCTCCCTAATGAAATTCAATTATGAATTTTGGATTTGATAAAATACATAAATTCCTTTAACATTTAAAACTTTATAATGAATCACCCTAATTAAACTTTTAAATTTATGTGGATCGCCCCAACTATTAATTATATGCTCCTAAATTATTTTTATGTACATATAACCCATAAATTTAATTTTGAGTTATATACATATAAGAGTTAAGATGCAATCAATATAGTGAAGTAATTTTTTAGACGTATCCAGTACCTTAAAATATTTTATAATACATCCAGCATCCTAAAGTATTTTTTCAAAAGTGGTTGGCACCTTAAACTCTAAAATATTTGACGGTACAATTTTGCCCTTAGCAATGTGTTAGATGAACCCAAAAATACTTGTTGGACACATTTGTAAAAATACTTCAAGATATTAGATCCACTTTAATCCTATGTATAATTTCCTTGAGTTTTAAGCAGATAAATAATGAACAAAAATAATAAGAGGGGAGTTATATATATAATACATAAATGTGAAAATTTAGGAAAGCTTATTGTAAAGTTTTAAAGGTGAAGAATATGGTAAAGTCCAGGGTTTTGATTAACAATAATTAAGTTGAGAGAGTTAATGATAAATGCAAGGGCCTACCATGTAAGAACTTGTGTGGGACAATAATCGATCAAGTCACCATATTCAATTATTGCTTGAATTTGGCAGACGTAAGCATATCCAAAATCATCTCAAAAGACAAAACATCTAGATAGTGAGATCAAAATAGCATATATAATACAAAATTCATTAGTTGATTAATCAAAATATATATATTTCTTAATCTGAAAGAGAAATTGAGAATAATTAAAGATCAGATGATGGATCTATCAAGGAAGAGGAGAAGGAGGAGGAGATTGTAAGTGCATGTCACAGAGCATCTGACGCAGCTCAGAAGCTTCCTGTTTGAGACGAACATTCTCTTCGAGGGCTCGGTCATGGCTATCGGAGACAAGGTTAAGCTTATCCAGGAGCTGCCTATTCTCGCTCCGCAGCCAAACAACCTGTGACCACAGCTCGTCCAGCTGCTTCTGCTTCCTGGCTCGTGACCTACGCGCCGACTCCCTGTTCGATATCATCCTCCTGTGCTTCCTCTCGTTCGCGGCCTGATCCTCCGCTTCGTCGGAAGTCGAATGAGACGACGCTGCCGCCGCCAACTCTTGAAGATGATGAGGAAGAGGGTGGTTGTTAATCTGGGAATTCATCTGATTATGGAGTTGAAGATTATTGTTGTTGTTGCAGAGGAGTGATTGGAGTTGAAATTCCATTATGGGGTAGGTTGGGGTGTCGGAAGCGACCAGAAAATTCATGGCTGAGATCGGAAAGTGGATCGGAAAGTTTATAAGTGAATGATCATTCAAAGAGAGAGAGAGTTTGGGTTTGTTTGTGAAGGAGAATAGGGTGATGATGGTGGAGGCATTATATAGGAAGAAATAAAGAGAAAGTTGATGGCAAAATTGACCCCACCTCAAAAAGGTGCAAACAGCAACAACCTTCTAATTTTACGGGGCCTATAAATTTGATTGGAAGTATTAGGGCACCCTTTGGTACACGGAAAGTTTGAGGAGGGAAGGGAAAGGAAGGGAGTGAAGGTAAAGGATAGGAAAGGAAAGGAAAATTGAGAGGGAATTTGAAGGGGTGTGCTGTTTGGTAGACATAGGAAGGGAATATAGGTTGAAGAAAACTAAAATATTTGGTAGGAAGAAAATGAAGTAATGGCTCTTAGGGGTGTTCGGGATCGGGATCGGGAAATGGCATTTCCCGATCCCGATCCCGAGAAGGGTTCGGGAATGATTTTCATTCCCGATCCCAATCCCGAAAATTTCCTGATCCCGAAAATCGGGAAATTTTGGGATCGGGATCGGGAAATTCCCGATCCCGGATTTGATTTTTTTTAAAAAAAAAATAATCTCTATATTAAATTTTTTGTTATGTTTCCTTTAATCTAGTATAAATATATAATTTTTCTAATATCATATTATATCAAATAAGTCTAATATTAATATATAATTAGTCCAATACATGCTTAAAGTTGTCGATTCAGCTGCAAAAAGAATAAAGACAATAATAAAAAATTAGAATTATTTAATAAATAATAAATAAAATTAACTAAATAAACTAAAAGAATAGATATTATCTTAAGGGTGTTAGAGATTTTTACATTTTATTTTACATTTGGTCTTATTTTCTTAAATATTTTTTAAAAATATATATGTGTATATATATATTTTCGGGATCGGGAAAAAGTCGGGATCGGGAAGTCCCATTCCCGATCCCGAATTTTTCCCGATCCCAAAATTTTCGGGACGGGAAAATCCCGTCCCGATTTGTTCGGGATCAGGACGGGAAGGTCGGGATGGGAAATTGATGAACACCCCTAATGGCTGTGGGAAGAAAATATAAAAGATCTAAAATACCTCTTAAACTGAATTTTTTTTACAAAATGAAATTCAAATTTCATTTATAAATTTGTTAACGAAATTTGAATTTTCCAAATAAATTCGAATTTGAGAATCAAATTCTTTTCATCCATTTACTGAAACATAGCAAAATTATGTTTGCCCCTGTTTTATGGTTGTTGAAACAGAGCAATTCGAGGCAACACTCATAGCCTAAGCTTTTATCTTCTTTGTACTCATTTGTTGATTTTTCAGCAAAAGAATCCATTTATTGGAGAAGAATTCTTTTTTTCTTTTTGGAGTAACGCAATCGTTGTTCTCGAATGTTTATTGAGAAGAATTCTCAAAGGTTCTTTTTAGTAATAAAGATAAATGTAGCTACTAACAAGTGCATAATGACAAACTATGAAGCCAAGAATCACTCACAGAATTTAAAAGCATCAAACAAGCTCTGGTAGAGACAAAGCAGTGATCAAATTGAAGAAGAAGAAGAAGAAGAAGTAAAGACAACAAGCAACATCGCCAAAAACATAACGGTGGTGTGTCACTGGTGCTTCGGCCTACAATGCTTCGTGGCTCATCAAGCTTCTTCTTTTTTGTGGTTACACTATCAAGACCACTGTTCGTGACCAAAATTCTCTTCTTCATATACTTCTATTAATCATCTCCAAACTTTGATTAGAATTTTGGCCTTTTAATTTAAATTTTGAGGGGTAAATTTGTATTTAGCATTTTCCCTCCTATGGGGGAAGATGGGTTACCACCAATTTTGGTGGGAATTAATCTTCCCATATTTAAGGGAACTTTGGAGCAGGAGAAAACTTGAGTTATGGAAAAAGTTTGCAACCAATCGTGTTTTTAAGGAAGGAACTTACTTATCTTTATTTTCCTTCTCACTTTTTCTGTGTACCAAATAGGCACTTAGTATCAAGGGTAGACAAAAGAATATAATCACAAAAAAAAGTTATAGTGACAAGTTAACGGTACAAACCCCTTGTTATTTGCTCTACTGCTGATTTTAGTGATTACATATCATTTTGTAGTACTTTTCTTGTCCTTAATGTATACCTTAATTAGGAAGTTGATATTGGCTCTAAATGTAAGACCTATTTTTAATATTTATCAATATTTTTTTAATTTACCTATATCGATACTCTATTAACAATAATTAAGTAAGAGAGAGATGGAGAAAATTAAGGAAGATGACTATAGTATTTTAGAAAAAATGTATCGTATTAACTAACTTAATTATTTTTTTTAATATAATCAAATTAGTTAAATACATTTTACATTAAGTACCAGAAAGAATACCTTATAATAACTCTCCAATATAGTTTGATTGGAAACTAAACTATGATGGTTATTTGAATATATGCAAATTAAAGAATATTATTAGATGTGTCAGTTTAAAAGTTTTAGCAGATAATGTTTGCTTTTTCGAAAAGATGTGAGAATGAAAGCCGGAATAACACTTAAAAAAGCAACAGAAGATGAATATTTGTGATAAATGATAATTTAAATAATTAATTATTGACAGAATAAAATGACATTGCACAATTTTTTTTGATCGATGACATTGTATAATTGATCATATCCCTCACCACATTATTTTTTATTTGATCAATGTAATCCAAGTCACTTTGTACTTGTGATTAATTCTTTTAAGGGATAATTACATCAAATCCCACACAAGAAAAAAAAAATAAAGAAATGGTCTATAAAGTTGTCAATGAACACCTTTCAATTTATTAATGAATACCTCTCGATTTGTTATTAACAACTTCATGGACCATTTTTTCATTTTTTTTCCCTTTTGTATGAGACTTGAATGTAATTGTCCCTTCTTTTTAAAACTTAGAGCGTAAAAGATTTTCGTCTCTCCTAATAAATATGCTTCCTGATATTTAAACTTATATTATCCTCCTTACATGATGAGGACGACTTACCAACTCAACCTTATAAGTACTCTCCTCGTTATTTAGTAAGACAAGATTTAGTGTGTGTTTGGGAGCTTTCCAAACCATGGTTTGCACAACCCGAGATAAAACTCCTCTCACAAACTTACCTCGTAAGTCGTAAAAGCTATTAAAAAAAGCTAATCCAAACACACACTTAGTGTTGTAGTTCTCGTTATTAGTTATAGCGTAATATATGTAGAAAATAGGGTATAAAAAATATATGTAGAAAATAGGGTATAAAAAATATATGTAGAAAGCATTATCAAATGCATATGAAATGTAATATGTAATTAATCTCTTCTATCCTAAATATAAAAGTTAGTTGGGGAGGTTTGTTGGAATCTTAAATGTACAACTTAAATTCACTTTACTACCTAAATTTATAATTTTTCTTAAAATATTCCTATTAATTATATATATTACAAGCGATTTACATTAATGGATAGTTTCAATGCAAATGATTAAAAGAGATATTTTAGAAAAAAGTCTGCACATAGTTTTTTTTATAATTAACCAATTTAGCTAATTTTCTTAATTTTTGTAAATCAATTATTTAATTCCCACATTTAATATGGGAAAAGACGATGCAGACAACAACAAATGAGGATTCTTTCCACTTCCCCATCTTAAGAGTTAGATTGAAATTGAGCAGTTCAGATTTAATATTTTATAAATTTATTTATAAAATTTTAAATCATCAAAATAAATAAATAAATTCAAACTGATAAATTTTATTAAACATTTAATCAATATCACTTAAATTTCAATCTAATGGATAAGAAGAGAAGTGAAGAGGAAATGAAGGGGAAAGGAAGTAGAGAAAATCCATATCCAAAATACTCTCCCCAATTCATATTATTAGCTGCTAATAACATTTTTACATAAATTAATGAACTTAGTTAAATTAGTTATTTATCGTAAAATTTTCAAACCACCCTCAATAAAAGTTATTACTAGTTAGAAGAGTTTGGTTAATTAGTTGGGAAGTTTTGTAATTAATTATGGATATTAGATAAAAAAAACTAATATTTTAGACAAAACATGTTATATAATGAAACATGGCGGAGGTGGTTATAGTAAAGACCATGATTATATTTCCAAAGAAAATAAACAATATGGACAATTGTGATGCCAAAGAGGGAGAATGAAACTTATTAGTAACTATTAGGGTTTGTGGATAATCATATCCTTGTGGGAGCAAAATATGCTATCAGTTAGGCACAAAATTTATATTAGAGGCAAAGTTCATCACACACTCACACACTCACACACTCACACACTCACACACACTTAATGGGTACTACAATAATTCTACAGGAAGACTATTTTGGCAAGAGCAAGCAACCACAAATAACAAAAAAAAAGTCAATTTATTATAATTGTTGGAAAATGGGCTTGATTTACTCTTAGTGGATTAGGCCCACACTCATTGGCCTTTAGACTAAAATAAAATACCCAATTTTATGGGGCATTTGTTAGCAATATTCCGGAGTATTTATTGGCAATATTCCTCAAATATTTGAAACAAAATGGTTGGAATGGTTTTTCCCTTAAGAATTAGTGCAAACAGTTTCACATACACACGAGTTTTATGTGTGAGTAAAATACACATAACTGATAACACAAAAAATCTCTTTGAACTTTTTTCTCTCATCCTCTCCTTCCCTCCGATGTATTTTGCTATGTATTATAGCCGGATTCCGACGTAATCCGGTTCGTGTGGGTATCTAGAGAGTACGAAACTACACTCTATGTACACTTGAAAACCTACAATAATATAATTAAGGATTTATGTTGGACACTGTTTATTTGTTCACTTAATATGACTTAAGAAACGGAAAAAGGAATCTCATTTCTAAATTTTTGTTGTGTCAGTGAAAAGAAGAATAAGAAAGGTTAAACTTGATGACTCATTACCCACTTCTATTGGAAAATCCAACTCTTAAAATGTGTGTTATATAAACACAATGAGCCAAATCTTTCATCATCAACAACTAGTTTTGTTTTAGTATATGGGTAATCAGGAGATATGATATTCTACTTTGGTTTTCCTCATCACAAAATATGATTTATATATAGTTATATTGTTTTTACAAAAGCCTTTAATAAATATGCCAGAACTGATCTTGCTTGATGATGTTGCCCAAACATTATAATGATTGCTGACAAATTTGAATATGTTTTTTAAGTGGCCAGACTTGAAGAGAAGCCGTAGTAGAGGAGAACAAAGATGAATAAACAATACTAGCTCTCAAACATTTATGCCCGGTTTGGTATGTTGGAAGAATTTTTGATGGAATTAGAAATGGAAATAGAAGTGGAATTAGAATTGGAAGTGAAGGTGGAAGTGAGTTTTAAAGTGTGTTTGGTATGAGCATGGAAGTGGGATATAAAATTAAAATTTATATTGATAATAAAAAAATACCAAAATACCCTTGATCCAAAAAAAATCCCCCAACCAACAAAAATCAATACCATCGGCCAAAAAGGCATCCACGACGTCGACGGCATCTCACCAGAAATTGACCACCAGTTGCCAAAGAACTCATACACAAACTCAACCATAAATCAATCTTAACTATAGAGTATAAATCAAATCCAAACAAATATTGAAAATCAACTCAAACAAAAATGGAGATCAAGAAGCGAGGATCTAAGCTTGAAGCTAATAGAGATCTGAATTCGACAGCGTTCTTTCCAAAGAAAGGGATATGAATTCAATTTAAGCTTCCAAATCGACACCGGGAAGATGTTGTGGTAGCCGAGGATGTCAGGCTGAAGAGGGAAGGGGAAGAACCAAAAACCCAGATAAAAAATCGTGGAGCATGGTCGACGAAGGTAGCCAAAGATGACAGGTTGAAGAGAGAAGAGGAGATGGAGCTTGCAAAAGAAGATGGAGGACTGTCGTCGCCGTTGTGGTGGAAGATCATGGTTGTCGAGGGAGGGAAGAAGAAAGGGTAGAAGGATAGTGGGGGAAATAGCCACTTCGCTGTTGCTGTATCACCGTCGTTGTGGCTCTCCATCGCTTTACTCCCCGTCGCCGTAAGAGAGGGAGGGGGCGCATCGTTGCTGTAAGAGTGGGAGGGGGAGGCTATCAAATCTAGAAGTGAAGAAAGATGAAGAAAGGTCATGTGGGCAACATGGTCACCAAATGGGGCATTAGGCTATGTTTGGATGGAAAGAAAAGTGAAAAGAAAATAGGAGGCGAAAACTAGGAAGAAAAATTTCTAAAGATATGATGTGAAAGACTGTTTTTTCACCTCATTTCTTTACTCCTTTTTAAAGGAATATTATTTTTATTTTTCAAGAATAAAACAAATTGATAACGAAGAATACTAATTAAATCAATGACAAAGCTACGAAGGTAAATATTTACATGCAGAACATTTTGATCCGTTAAATAATAATTTAATTAAGTTTGACTTGACCATGCAATGCTGTGTGTTAAAGTGTTAATTAAAAGGATAACTATTAATTAAAAAAGTCATTTTTCTTTCGAGATTTGCAGCATATTGCACAAAATGAAACTTGACAATGATAATATATTGACATGTATGTGCCTCGAATAATTAGATCCAGCGCTAGATCAGATAAACACTGATTGAGGTTCAAATAATTACTTAATAAGAAAAAAAAAAAACTAGAGGAAGTAATTGATAATAATTGGGAAAATCACTCCTAGGTCCCAATCAAGGAAGATAATATCAGAAAGGTCCCTAGATACAACCCCAAAGCACGCATTCACAACTTGATGAGTGCGTTTTCACAACCTCGAGGAACCTATCTGATATTATCTTTCTTGTTTAGGACCTAAGAGTGATTTTCCCTTGATAATTGGTGAAATGAAATGTTAGTGGGCTAGTTATAATTGCACTGAGTGTAGTAAAAATATGTGGAGGAATAATGTGTGGTATTTGGCCATTATTATTTATTAGTTGGTTTAATTAATAATCAGATTCGGATTTTGTATAACAAATCAGATTTGGGAGTGGCGAAGGGGGGACCATAGGTTATTTTCTCCTCCATCGAACACATCAAGTTTTCACTAGGACTTGCCTCAATTATAAATATGTATAACAAATCAAATATGTCAGTGGCTGATGGTTCTTTTATTGATGTGCATGATATCGAGCTGCTCATTGTGAACTTTCATTAAATTACTTTTACTTGTTATATTTCAACATAAGACACTTTCAAGACTTTCTTTTTGGGAAAGATCCCAACTCCTTAATGTTAATATTTTCTGCTTTGGAACCCATCACTTATTATGGTTTTAAAACGCATTAAGATGAGAGGTATCCAGATCCTTATATAGCGTTTTTCATTTATCTCCCCATCTGATTTGGGACTTCACACTTATCAAAGGGTTTTAGTACCCCAATAGTCATAGGCTTCCTCTCATCCTTAATATAGGATTTATTTAAAGATTTGATCTTGATTCTAAATATAAGATATAATTTTTATATTTGTCAATCTTTTTCTAATTTAACCTTATTAATACTCTAAGCTAAAAACCAGCTACAGAGACACCCATCCAAATGAAGGCCAACAACAACATGGTTAGGATCATGTGATGAAGAGAAGATTATGGTGTCAAAATTACTTACCTCACTTCCTTTCCACACCTCCAGCTTTGATTCCTTTCTCTCTTGCTCCCCACCTCACACTACTTTCTCTCTCTGATTTAGTCTTTTCTTTTAGTTTTTAGAGGGTTGTTTTCATCATTTTCTTTTACTTTCTTTTTAAAAAAAAGAATAAATAAGGCCCTCACACCGTTCTTATTATGAATGTAGGAATCATCTCCCTGTGTTTTACTAGTACTATTTTTAATGGTCATTCTAGGGGATTTTCCCTAAAATAAAATCATAAAAATTTGAAAAGAAATCAAACTCAATTTCTATGAAATTTAATTTGTTAAGAAAATAGATTTTGGGTGTCATATTTTTTCCCAAGAATGGCTAAAAATCGGTGAATCTTGAGGGGGACACATGATGTTGAACTTGTTAGGAATGACAAGTACAATAATTAGGGTTTGATGACGTACTTGGCAGTTATGGACCACTCACAAAGCACAATAATTA
The DNA here is from genome assembly GCA_963210345.1 of Inga oerstediana. Lineage (NCBI taxonomy): Eukaryota > Viridiplantae > Streptophyta > Magnoliopsida > Fabales > Fabaceae > Inga > Inga oerstediana. The sequence continues at coordinate 72,146,851 of OY723401.1, forward strand.
AAGCGGATAACTCTGAATTTGGTAAAATATAAAAGATAAAATAATATAAAGAGTGGATAACGAAGGAAAAAAAAGCAAAGAATGTGCTTTTCATTTTTTAAAAGTTAATTGAGGCGTCACTCACCAGACTCTCTTAAAATTTCTTTCTGGAGCAAGCACCCAAAAAAAATTAAAATTATAAAATCTCAAATCAGTTTGTTATTAAGAGATGATAAGGTAATAATGAAACTTAATAAGCACTTCACAACTTATTTTTTTGAAAAATACCTTATTTAAAATTTTATAATTTTAAAATTCTTTTTTTATCTTGTTCCTAAAAAGTTAACCCTCATTAAATCATATACTAGTACTATCTCACTCCCTAATATAAGAGTTAGAGCTAGTTTGTTGTTAGATTTGGTATAATACAATACCTTAATTTATTTTATCTCCCATATTAATTTTTTTAAATTATCTCTATTAATTACGTATATCAAAGGAGTTTGCATAAATGAAAAGTTTCAATGCAAATAATTTTTTGAGAGGATGTTTTAAAGAAATCAACATATTGTTTTGACAAATAATCCAGAAAATTCTTAATATAGGATCCTTTTAATAAGGAAATTCAACTATAAAGTGAATATTATATTAAAAATAAGAAGTAACATCAAATACAACAACAACGTCAATAATAATAGTGGACTCTTACCCTCCCACAAAACTTATAATACTATCCATATTTTTAATTTATATGTGAATTAATTAGCATATAAAAAAATGGAAAATTGAATATAATAGTTTTATCTTATTTTTATTTAGGTTCTTGTAGTTTTCATCTCAATATATCTATTGGTCCTTATATTTATAATTATTAATTTGTAAGAGACTGCAATAATAGCTAATAACTATAATTAAGAAACCGGTAAGGATCTAATAAAAATAATATAAATATTTAATCACAACATAAGGTGGAACTATAATGATTTAAAGATTTTTTTTTTTTAAAAAATATTATATATTTAGTGTTAGGTTAAATAATAATTTTTTGATCAAAATGTAATGTTAAACTCATATTGATATTTTCTCTCAAAATATGATAAAGCAAGACCTAAATGATGGTGGTGGTGTTTACTTTAAGTATTGGGACATTATTGGGTAATTGTCTTGGTAGCTTATCCATATACACGTATATTCATTTTTAAAAGATATATCTAACACACACACACACACACACACACACACTCTACACACACACACACACACTCTCGAGTATTATCAAACTCGATCAGTTAAATAAGGATAGCTTTTCCTTCTAAACATATATAATACAAGTATGTGACAACACATTATTTTAATTTAAATATATGATTATAATGGCTAGTACGTAGAGCTGGGCATGTGGGCTAACCTGCGGGTCATGCGGTGCGGGCCTGTGCGGCCCGCACTTCTGTGGGTTGGCATCTAACCCGCAGTGTGCGGGTTGCGAACCAACCCGCGAGCCCGCTTTTTTTTTTTTTTGTTTAAAATTTCTTATTTTTTAAAGAAGATAAAAAACATAAGACACGTATATATGAGTTATTAAATTTACTTTCCTAACATCAATCATTTCTCTTATAAAAATTTAAAAACATAATCTACAATTCAAGAGATAAAGTTATCAAATTTGCCAAAGTTTATAAATAAAACACAAACTCATCTTCAAGCAATCAAAATATAATAATTTTGTTTAAAGAAGAAGGGAAGAAGCTAAGATTTTTTCTCTTTGGATTGGGAGATACCAATATAAGAGTGAAAAACTTATAAGTTTTGTAAAATTATTATATATAAAAAAAATTTTGCGGGCTAACCCGTAAGCTATGTTGTGTGGGCCTGTGCAGCCCGCATTTTTGTGGGTTGGGTCCCGTCAAAATCCGCGGGCTCACTGGTTGAGCCCGTATTATCGGCTCTACTAATACGTACCACTAAAATATTTACACATGCATGCCACATATTTTGATTGCATCCTATGTCCACAATCACATAGCAGTTTAGTGTTCTCTCGCCTATTAGCACTACCCCAAAAAAAAAAAAAATGGTCATTAGCTGTTGGATTGTATATACTAGATTCTGATTTATGTTCTGGCTAAATCATGTATAATATTTAAGAAACTTGAAAAGCAATCAACATATTTTTTTTTAAAAAAATATTTATTTGATGATTATGAGCATAAAAAGTAAAATCTAAGGAGATATATAATTAATAGTTGGGGTTATTCAGACATATTTGAATGTTTAGGGAAATTTATTATTAGAGTTTTAAAGGATAGTTGGATTTTGACCCTTCCTAACTCAATGAGAGCTTCCTTTTTTACGGAATCTTTTGTCATCTCTAACTTTTCCATATTTTTGTTGTTGTTGTTGTAATTAGCTGGTGATGCTGATGCTTTGTAATTTTATTCTTTAATTAAATTTTCCAATTTCTGTAAAAAAATTATTTATATATGGTCTAAAGTTAAAAAAAAAAACTTTTGTGTAATTAATAGTGTGATATTGATTGATTGTGGTGGGATATAAGTGTCTTCAACAAAATGTATCCAATGTTGACAAGAATTTATGGCATTATTAATTATTGTGACCATATCTATTATACATCACAAAAACTATATAAGCCATAATTGGAGAAGATCTAATTCCAAAATAGATAAAAGAAAAAATCAAAAAGAAAACTTTAATTGTCACTTATTATCCATCCCATATCAAAAACCATGTACAAAAGCGGGTCTCCATTCAGTGCTCATTACAATGATGAGCGCCTAATTTTTTATCACTGTGATAAAATCTCAACTGTTTGAATTTAATATGAATGGTCCAAGTTTAAGATTTTTAATTTGTGATTTTTTAAACGATTTATTCATTTTTATGAGAAGTGACAGTTATAAGATTATCTTTATTTTTAATTTTACATATATAAAAATAAAAAAATTAAAGTAAAGTAAATCTAGATCATCAAAAATCAATCTAACAATTTATATGAGTGATGAGTACATCTTGATGAGCACAAAATATGCTCCCGTACAAAAGCGGGTCTCCATTCAGTGCTCATTACAATGATGAGCGTCTAATTTTTTATCACTGTGATAAAATCTCAACTGTTTGAATTTAATCTGAATAGTCCAAGTTTAAAATTTTTAATTTGTGATTTTTTAAACGATTTATTCATTTTTATGAGAAGTGACAGTTATAAGATTATCTTTATTTTTAATTTTACATATATGAAAATAAAAAAATTAAAGTAAAATAAATCTAGATCGTCAAAAATCAATCTAACCATTTATATGAGTGATGAGTAAATCTTGATGAGCACAAAATGTGCTCCCGCACAAAAGTGGTTACCTTTTAGGAGAGATTTCCCTCAATACATTATTTGATCAAGAAAATTAGGTAAATTAGGTAATTGTACTAGGCGAGATATATATCATCTCCTTATATTACTTTTATCATTTATGTAATAAAAAATTGTTGGTGATATAGTATGTAGCAAATGTTTTGTAACTACTTAGATTTGATTGCTACTATTATTAATGGAGTATCACTACTTAATGTGGTTAATTTGGGAAAAATTATAAATATGACAGATAAAATATGTGATATCTTACATTTAGGACTAAAATCAGCTCCGTATAACTAACTCCTACACTTAGAATTTGAGAACTAATTGAGTGTGGTCTGATGTATCAAAACTCATATCAGTCAATGAACCAGTTGAGGGTACATATATAATGAAAATTAATTTTCTATAATACTACTTCTGGTCCTAAATATAAGATAAAGTTTGTAGTGAAATTTGCACTACAAACTTTATCCTATATTTAGGACCGGAGGAAATAGTCCTTATATGTAATTGTCCCTAATTAAACAGCTGTGTGTGTTTGTGTACATGAAGCTGAATGTGGGTGGAGTGGTAATGGGGAAAAATGCCCCAATCAGGAGGGGCAAAATGGTAAACTAAAGCAAGCTGATAAAAATAGGAGGGAAAAAAAAAACGACTCATGCCATGAGCTCATGGTTATCACTTTCAAAGAAAGAATGTTTAGTGTAATAATGTCCCTTTAATTTTAAGCCCCCACTTACCCTTAAAAAACATTATAAAGCTCTGGAAATTAAAGAAACATTTAGTGGTTGGCAAAAAAGGAAAGACATGCTATGCTATAGTTGGGAGATTTAATTACGATAATTTTCAAAAAGAAGTTAACACAATCCATTTCAAACTTGATAAAAGTATAATTATTTCAATACTTTGCTTAAGAAAGGTCGATTGATGATGTCTTCATGTTTCTTTCCCTTTTTTTTTTTTTTGAAAAAGGGTTGCATTTCAAATTTAAAGAATAATGAGAAAGATCACTATTAGAAAAAAGGTTTTTTTAGATCGGTTAAAAATAGTTATTTAGACCGGACTTAGATCTATTCTTATATCAAGTGATTTCAAAAGTCTGATATTTTTAAGATCGGATAATGACAATTGCTCTAAAAAATAAAATTAAAAATTAGAAATATTCAGATTTCAAAATCCCAATGAAGAAGCGATTTTAAGATATGAATTTTTCTAATTTTTTTAGAATAGCTTCTTTTGCAAAGATTTTGAGATCTGGACTTATATTATAAAATTGCAGAAGAGAAGCTACAATTTTATGAGAGTTATAATAAAATCCATATCTCAATAAAATAGAAGATAAATTTGAAAAAAATTAAGAAAAAAAAAGCATATCTAATAAAGTCGCAACAAAATATCCAACAATAAATATAGCAAAAGAGTAGAAAATATTATATCAAATGATATATTCAAGTTTGCCATATGTAAATAACAATAATATATTCAATAAAATTAAAACAAAGAGACAAAGGAATTTGGCATTATCTTGGAAAAAATATGGCACCGGTGCAGATGAGCATAGATCTGGGTGACAATTCGATAAGAGCTTGAGATTGTGCGATCTGGATATGAAGAGCATAGATTTGGACTCGACAAGTACGGATTTAGATGTGACAAGGATAGACCTAGAAGCCAACGAGCACGAAGAAGCTATCGAGCACAAAAAAAGTACAAGTATGGAGAAGAAAACTAGTGTCAAGGAAGCCGTCCAAGGATATGAAGAGCATAGATTTGGACTCGACGAGCATAGATCTCAACATGACAAGCATAGATCTGGAAGCCAACGAGTACGAAGAAAAAGATAAGCACAAAAAAGCAAACTAGTATCAAGGAAGCCATCAAATAGAGGTGGAGAACTTGTTCCTCTTAAAGTAGTTGGGGAAGAAATCGTGAGTGATGAGATGAGGAAGGGGAGAGCTTCAGAAAATGACCGTATTTAACAAGATTCAGTATAAAAGCTTGTAAATATTTTTTTAAAAAAAATATTTTTGATATTTTTTTGGACTGGTTGTACAAACATCTGGTTTAAAAAGTATATTTTAGACTAGTATGCAGAACATGTCTAAAAGGCCTATAAATATTATTTGTATAAAAAATATTTTAATGCCTTCTAGACTAATTGTAAAAGCAACCGGTTTTAAAAGCATATTTTAGACATTTTGTATGTAGAACTGATAAAAAATTTACATATATTTATAAAAGTGTTACCAATCATAATTCTTAAACCATCTATACCTATAGGAGAACTATATGTGGTGGTCTTAAATGCATTTTTTCTAGTAGTGGACAAAAAGAATAAAAAAGGAACACACAAGTTATATATACATATGTGGCTTAACATGAAGGAGAGAAAAAGAAAAGGCTTTCTCACTTCTCTCTACTTGGATTTATAGTTATGACAGGAAGAACTTGGCTTATTTCCTAATACTCCTCCCCATAAAATTTAATTGGAGGATTAATCTTGATACTAAATACAATAATTATTTTTTATATTTATCATTTCTGTCAAATTACTACTACTAATACTCTCTCAAAAGTAATTACAAAGAACAATAATTTATCAATACACCTATGTATTCTATAAATAGAGTAATGCTTGATATACCTAAGAGAAATTCATTAATGCTACATACATAAAAATTATACTGTTTTAATAATAATTTTAAAAATTTTTTAAAAATATTTTCGTGCAGGCATTCATTCAAAGTGATGGGATTTTTTTTTTCCTTCGAAGATATTTTAGTAAAATATCAATCTCATTGTTTTTTTTTTTTTTTTGTCATTAGAAAAACATAAGCTTCCATTTTTATTTTACCCCAATCAAATAGATGTTAAAAAAAATTAATCTCTGAAAGAGAAAACCAAGTAAGAAAATAATTAAAAAAATTAATTCCACCCATTAAAAAATCACTTTAAGTCTATAAATCAGCATCTCATTATGGGACAAGAAATTCATTTTGAATCCATGACAAATTCATTTTTTAAAAAATTCTATTAACTAACATCAAACACATAAAAGATCGTTATAATGATATCTGAGGAAAAAATATCATATTTATTATAATTAATTAATTTAATTACCAGCCTTAATCTAATAAAATTACTTCAATGATTCTTAATAAAGTAATATCTTTTTTCAAAGAGAATCGGTTCAATCAATGAGTTAATTAACGGGGTTAAGCAAAGCCACACTCTGAAGGGCCACATACAGTGAATTAGTGCTTAATTATTAGTGAAAATGACTACCTTTTTCTTCCCCTTTCTACTCTCTTTGAATAATTATAAATATATTATTATTATTACTACTACTGCTTATACTATTATTATTATTATTATTATTATTATTATTATTATTATTATTATTATTATTATTATTACTATTATTCTTTTTGGCGCATTTTACAAGGTACTCCCTCCTGTCCTAATTATAGGACATATTTACCTAACTTTGGAGAAATTAAAGATAGTGGTTAAATTAGTTAATTATATTTATTTTCCTAAAATATCCTTATTTAAAATTTAAAATGGCATCCAATTATGTTGATTCTATTTTTTCTTGTACCTCTCCTACCTCACACACGCCTTCTCCAAACTCTCACACAATCCGGCGTTGTCAATCTCCCTCAATAACTTCCGATATACTCTTATTAAATTATTATTGAGAAAGTATCAATAGGGGATATTTTGAGAAGAAATTGACAAAAATTAAAACTTTATCCTATAATTAGTATCAAGATCAACTATTAAATGTTGTCCTATAATTAGGACCGGAGGAAGTATTTCATATTATAAGCCATAACTTTATGATGCTACGTACTGGACATGATTTTAAAGCTGGTTACTATTGATGGGCCACTTCTTACATACCGATGATATGGATGGAAGTTAATTATGTACATTATGGTTCATGATAAGAGAAAATATTAAAAAAAAAACTAATTTAATACATATTCTATATTTTGTATCAATCTTCTTCTAATTTTACTACATGAATGTATACTATAAAAAGAAAAAATTGTTGTGCTTATAATGATATAAAATTGGATTAAAATATACAAAACCTCATAAATTTTGGTTCAGTTGCACATTCTTTTAAAGTTTAAATTAAGGATTCCAATGTTTTATGTTTTGACTATCAACTCATATATTTTTAATTATGTACCATGTTATCTAAAAATAATACTCAGGCATTATTTTTAAGTGCTTTGCATTTTTATTAAAAAAGACATGATCAAATAAATATTTAAATGTTTTTTAAATATTTCATATTTTGTTAAGTATTTTATTTAAAGTATTTAAAATTACATGTCAAATGTCAAGTGTTATTTTCTAAATGAGAGGAAACATAATAAAAAATATAAAAATTATGACATTAAAGATCAAAATACTTTAATGACAATTTTAATGATATGAGAGTTGATAGTCAAGATATGAAACATTATGGTCCTTAAATTAAAATTTTAATAGTTAGGATGGTGATGTGGAACTTACTCATAATCAGGGTTTGTATATTTTAACCTATAACATCAAATTAAACAAAAGATTATAGTACAGTCTATTTCAAAACCACTCAACACAAAACAAATATAGACTCGAGCACAAAATTCTAGCAGCATCAGAAGCAATCATCATGGCCTCTTGTGTGGCTTGTCTTGCATATGAAACACGTTCACATGTGAAAAATGAAGATAAACAAACTCTATTATATTGCAGGTTGACTTTCTTTAAAAACAAAACACACAAGTTTTAGGTAAGTTGAGTTTTGAAATTTATTAAAGCTACAGAGATACAGATACTCCTTACAGAGATACAGATACTTATATATAACCCCATCAATGATACTTACTTTATATACTGTAAATCACGATCCAAACTCATATGCTTTATGGACTACAATTTTCAGTGATGTATTATATGTTAACTTTACTTATGATTACCACTAGAACACTAATATTTTGGGCTTAAATCGTTCTGTTGTTTCTCTCCTCTTTCCTCGATTTCTTGGGTGGCGGAAGCTCTTCCCTCATTGTTAGACGAGCATTTTTCACGGCGTCTCCCTCCCCAATTTCGATCGGGGGTAGAGACATTCGTATATTGTGTTGGTCTCTATTTATTTTCATATTTTTTTCAGGCTTTTTTATAGTGGTGTTGATTTTTTTTGTGGCAATAAATTGAATTGGGAGTTTTAATGGCGGCAAACCTCACATGATAGCTATGTTTTGTGGTTTTTGGGATTATGATTTGTTGATGGCTTCTCAGTCTTAATCCTTCTTACCGGTATTTGTGGGTGCTTTTCCTTCTATAAGATCTTCTCATGAAATTTCTTCAACAACCAATTTGATTACTTTATTATCGATAAAAGCGGTGGATAATTTAAAATGGTTCTTCAAACAACCACTTCTTATAATGACTTTGTTGTCGGTGACTACTTCTTTCTGCCTGCATATTCTAGTGAAAGGATGATGAAGTTGTAGAGTTCTTGGGTATGGCGGCACCTCCCTCTTAAGGTTTATTTGCATTATTATGTATTTTAGCTTTCTTTTTGCAAAACCTTTTATTTTAGGTCTTATATTTTTTATTGGGTTAGTTTTAATGAAATACTAGTTTCTCGCAAAAAAAAAAAAAGCACCTTAATATTTTAGGTCTAAATAAATATTTTAACAAAATTTAGTGTCTCAATAAAATTAAAACCGCTTTTAAATGGTGGATTTAATACGTATGGAGAACGACACATTTTTTATTTATTTTTTAAAGATCAATAATTGATAGATATATGTAAAGATGAAATGACATTGACGAAGCTTATTATTAATTTATTTTGCTGAGCTCACAACGTAAGGTTAAGAATTTTTGGTGCTTTAAGAAGTGAACCAATCACCTTTATGTCTTCGATGGATCTGTACGAATCGTGGCTTTCTTGCTCTAATTTTTTCCCATAAATTTTTTCCTTTTCCTTTCCTTTCCTTTTCTTTTCTTTTGTTCCATCCTCAATTATCTAAGAAGATGATAAATTTGACCATCTAATCAAAATCTCTTTTTTCTTTTTGGTCAAAAAGACTTCAAATAAGCTTGACTCTTGGTCCACTTGTTCAAATTCATGATTTTTTATTAGCCAAACGGATGAGAAAGGTATAATAAATAAATTAAATCGTTTATCTCAATCATGCATTTGGTAAACAAATGAAAAAGAATAAAATAAAACCAACGGAAGTTGGCGCAGATGGGTAGGCATTTGCGCCACACCAATCCGTTCCTGGGTTTGATTCCAGGAAACGGAAGGTGTAGAGAATTTCCATTGGGAGCTTTCTCCCCTAGGGCGCCTCAAAGAGGTGAATTCCTATCAGGCCTATCAGATTGGGGGCGCCAGGACTAGTCGGTTGTCGGGGGCCCATATCGGTAAATCCGGTGTTGGCCTTCAGGTTAACGCAGGATACCTGGAAAGTGAGTGCACCGAAGACCAAAAATGGTCCATTGCATAAACCATCAAAAAAAAGAAAAAGAATAACATAAAACTATGATTAGAATTTTGGAACTCATCCTTTTCCTTGTTAAAGACGCATCATTTTACAACTGTGTGTCGTATGCATTTATTTTTGCAAAAGCAAAAAATTAATGTTCTCTAATGTCATTGGCGGCTTTGATAAATTTGTGCCAACAAAAGGTATGGTTAATTTTTCCTTTTTTCTGAAAGAAACGTAATGCTTTAGTAATAGAAAGTTTCAACTTTTCTTTTTTCTCAAATTTGACCCTTCATACCCAATCCCATGACCAATTGATCAAGTCCTCAAGTTGATGAGTTAAATAACGTATCTATAATATTTTATTATAAGGCGTCAACTATAAGTAATTTGGAAATTGAGGTCAAAATTGGAAATTAAGGGCTCATTTGGTACAATGAAATTGGATGCTGTGGAAATGGAATTGAGTTTCATTTCCATCTCCATATTTATTTTTATTTTCATCAAAATCAATTCTATGTATTAAGCAGGCCATAAGTCATATTATTTAGAGAGGAGTAAAGTTGAAAAAATGTATCAATTTAAGACAACTTTAATGATTCAACCACCATTGCTTGGTCTGAGAGAATTAATAGTTGATGCCTTATGCTTTCTTCGATCCTTTTTATAGGGAACAACTATTAAAATTACGTAATTCAAAATGTTGATTCAAAGCAATAAATTTGTAACTTATATACTCCTTCTAGTCTTTTTTATAAGAGCTTGGAATTTGAATTGTTTTGGTCCTTTTTATAAGAGTCCGATAAGAATTATCTGAATATTTAATGAATTTTTTTCATTTTTACCTTTCATTAATTATATATATTGTATTAATTAAAAGGTTGGTGATACCTATATTTACTCTATTTATCTCTCTTACTTGCCTTTTATAAATAAGGGCATTCTTGAAAAAAAAAACTTTATTTCAGACATACTTAATATTTTTAACTAATTTTAATCACTTTCTTAAATCACGTAATTTAATTATTGAACTCTTATAAATAGGATCGAGGGAGTGCCTTTCTTTCCAATTATACATTTGTTTAGAAAGAGTGTACATGAGAAATAGTTGATGGAAATTCATCGCACAGGGATAATGAGTGACATATATTTAACGAGCGTAAAAATATAAAAATGAGTTTAAGATTTCAGACAAATAAGATTTATTCTTTATATTAAGGATCATTCCTATAAGAGAGAATATTGATTATAAAAATGACCGAAGGTAGTAATCAAGACCGAGAGAGTACATAGGTGAACAAATCATACATGTTTGTTTATTAATTTTTACGTTTGAAAGAGAAGCCATATGATTAATTCGACCAGATAAAGTTCCTTTAGATAACGGATGACTAAATCATAGCGAGGAAGTTAGATAACATATCAAGCATGCTTGAAAATGAGAGAGCACTATAGAAAGTTTGTATGTCGCTAGGTTTATAAAATCATTATCTTTCTTTCTTTCTTTTTTCCTTTTCTTTTTCTTTGTTTTATTTTTGGCTTTTGCTTGCAACATAAAATCTCGAGGTGTACTAGTCCTTGTTGTAAGACATGATTTATGTTTATGAACATGAAGTTATCCGTTAGAATAACAAAAATCGCACTATCTAACTTGATTGAGCCAATCCTTTTTGCTATCGTTATCTCATAGTGTATGCAATTAAACAATATATCAAATTCTAGCCACCTGAACCCAGTTTAAGTGATGAGAAATATAACCAAAGATTTAAGATTGTTTTTCTTTGAATTGAATAGGATTCCCAAATTGATTTTTTTTTAAAAAAAAAAAATCAAATTTCCATCGACATATACAACCCATCCAGAGTAAAACTAGCTAGAGATCCTTTTTAATCAAGGAAAAATTGCCCATAAGTACTTATATGAAGATTTTATTACTCATAAGTATCTGACATGTTTTTGTATACAAAAAGTACCAATAGTAGGATTTATGAGCAATTTTTATTTATGTTTGAAACTTCGATCCTCAAATATGAAATTTGGTATGCACTAATAATTAAATTGATCACTTCCTGAAAACATTTAAACTTGAGCACCTTCTTATATGGTTAGTTCATCATCTATCAAAACCATAGTAATAGATTTAGCAATATTCCTCCTGATAATTAGATCTATAACAAAAATTACCACTTTTGTTATACCAAATCATACGCTCTACAGAAAGCTAGAGATTACAGTGTGCACTAATAATTAAATTGAGAGACCTGCAACAAGTTTACAATTCAAGAACAGGCAGACAAAATCATGATTAAAACCTGATAACCCAGATAATGGGCTTGATTATGCAGTCTTTCAGTGTTTTCTTGCTTTTGATTCGCTTTTTGAAAGAACTACCCCCGAGAGCTTGTTAACCTCGTACAGCAAAACAGCTGAGAACAGGAAACTGCATTTATACATAGGAAGGTTAAAAGGTGATCAACATAAGGTTTGCCATGCAATATTTGAAGCAGTTAAAACATCTTTTTGGCTTTCTAGATGACAATAGGAGAAGATTCACAATTGGCCCTCATCTTGATCTAGTCTAATTTAGTACAAAAAAATTGTTTTGTTAAATTAGTACATCTTCACATCAAAAAAAAAAAAAGGCGACCTAATGCACAAGGCTCTCAACTAGTAGGATCTGAAGAGGGATAGATGCATATATAATTACCCTTGCAAACAGATAGATTGTTGCTAGGATTTGAATACGCGAAGATCTTGACATATAGGGAACAAACTCCAGTAATGACACCTTATCAAGTTTATTAAGTGCAACGGAAATGACGGTGTATAGAACAGACCCCACAGTTCTTTTTGTTTTCTTCCTCTACAATTGAGGGTTGAACAAGTATGTCATGTTGTGGGCTATGACAGACAAATTTAAGAGGGTAATCAAGTCCCATAAACTTCTTCTAAAGATGCCAAATATATAGCTGAGCTATTCAAATTCTATTAACCTTTGGAACTTCTCTGTTTTATGAACTTAATAATTCTCTCAAAAGTTATCATTATAAAGAAACAGTTAATTATGTTTGTTTACCCTGTGCTTGGTTGGGGGTTTATGGAGTGGAGTGGAGTGCAGTGAAGGGGGGTTGCTCTCAGAACTCTACAACTGGTCATCCGTTAAAAGAATACATAACGTACCATGTTGTGATGCAAACTCGGTGGACAGTGCTTGCAGCAATTAGAGCCACTACTTCTGCTAGTATGACTGCGGAAGAATAATAGTCTTGCATTAGTTTGTTGTAAATAAAAAAAAAAAAAGGTACTACAAGCCAAGGCCTCCATGAATTATGCCAAACAACAGAAGAAAGAGCAATAAAATTAAATGCCCCATCCTCAACTAAGGATTTATACATACAACAAATCAATAAAAATATTTACAAAATTAATCGGAAAATCATCATTATTTTAGCCTCTATGTAAGCTAACCTTGTCATCTGTTTATTTTCTATAGAACAAATGGACAGGTCATATGAAAATTGATATTACAGTGTTTGTAGTAATTAATGTTGATTTAGCGTCCATGCCCTCTGTATCTTTGAGAAGCCTAGAAAACGGTAAAGCAGCAGTTTCATAATATTAGATTGCTCTTTCTAATGTTATTTCAGAATTCATTTGATCTGGATCTTTGATAAGTCTGAACTATAGAGCATGGAAAGAAGAAATTTGGGAATGAAGGATTTCACTTAGATGAACTTCTGTTTATCCTCTTACTTCGTTTGTTCCCTACTGTAAAACTGAAAAACTAGACAGGTTGTATAAAATGAACTTTTTTGGCACTTGAAGTACTTGTCTAATGTTATTTCAAATTCCATTCCATCTTAATCTCCAAGACTCTAGAGCAAGGACTGCAGATATTTTAGGATATAGGATTACAGTCTGATGAACCATGGTTTTTCTTTGTACTCACCCTCTGCTTTTAGAGATAAATTTAAAATCCAGTTTTATCCACCTCTCAAAATCAACATGAAGATATAGAAATACTCAACATGCCTTCTATAATCTTTTATATCTAATAAACAGACAATAAAGTTAAATGAAATGAACTATGCAACAAGGCCATTCCTCACATGAACAAGCTTGGATTCCAACTAACTGGGGAGCAAACATGTGGACAGCAGTTGAATACAGGAAAACAATTCATTTAGAAACATGAAAGACAGCCCATTGAATGTGATAGTCATTTAGAAATCATAGCATGTGCAAACTTACGAATTTTATGGTATATCTGAACAAATAAACAAGAACAATAAATTAAATCTATGAAATCTTCATTGTAACACACAGTGTGAACAGCATTTATTGATAATCACACATATATTGTCCCTTTGGGGACATATGATAAAATTGGAATGATACTGCATGGTCCTTGCACAAGGATGCACACACAAATTGAGATAATCACACATATATTTAATACCTACTTCTAATGAGTGATGACAAGAAATATACAGTTAAAGCTAGGAATCAACATTCATATAAGCATGCACTCACCAGCACCCCACCCGGTTCTAGCACCAATTGTTTCCTGAAAATTTCCAATGAACTGCAAGTACAGAAAAATAAAGAAAATATAGTTCCATAATAGTTTTACTTAGGAAAAAAACGTATGCAGCAGAATATTCATAAAAACTCAGAAAAAGCCCAAACGGATGGAATTAGTTATTTTTATTTATCTTGTGAGCATGGGTTACTATAGTCCGCCTGGAAAAAAATAATATTCTCCCCCCTAAAGAAAGTGAGGATGCTAGTGGATACTTAGTCCTCGAGGTGCAAATAAAGCAGAGTATATAGACATGTTTCCTCATGCATCATATAAAATCTAAAGTGAGCCACACTCTTCATGGCGTATGAATAGTCTTATAGATTTTGCATTTTACATACGATCGATGATAAAGGATTTCAGACTTCTTTCTAAATCCTTTAAAAATGTTTGGCAGAAAAGTAAACACTATTTATAGCATAATTTACTGCCAAGATAATATGAAAATTAGTTTGTCACTCAGACTCCCAAAGAATAACCTTGCAAGAAAGATAAGGACAACATATATGCAATTTTAAGACATTCATCCAAGAAGAGTTGTAATTGAAGGAAATAAGTGTTAATATTTCCCACTTTCTCTGATGTAAGCATGAATAAATTTTCCCTTCTAAAATTAACAAGTTTCAGACCCTAAAAAAAAAGTGTTTGGAACTAAAAGTTATCATCATAGAGTAGTCATATTTTCCTTCACTGTGAAGTTTCTTGGAAGTTGAGGAGTAGGATAAATTATTAAACAGAAATGATCCACATACTCTTTAGTCTAGACCAATTGCCTCGCTCCCCAATTTCAAGGTCATGAATAATAAAAAGCGGGAAGGTCAATAAGGTGCTCTGGAATGGCATCACACTGGCTGGGGTGTGATGCAATTGGTTTGTGCAAAATTCTAGAATAAATTTTTTAGAAGAATTTGTTCAAGTGGCAACAAATTCACTGATGGTGACAAATGGCAACAAATTCTAAACATGCTTGAATCGTCAGAAACAGTTTCTCACTTCCACACTACTTTGAAACAAGAAAACATTTCTAGCTTCCTCAAGGTTTCCACTTCATGGTCTTTGAGGAATACCCTTTAACTGCTATGCAGAGGGATAAGTGAACTAGCTCTATTGAGTTAATTTCTTTTCCATTTTTTTCTGTTATTCTTTTACTGTTTCATTGATTTTCCCTCATAGAATACTTTTACATCATATAAGCAATATTTATCAACATATCAAAAGAAGAATCAAAAGGCATAGCAAGTGCAGAGGAAAAATGTCAGGGTATTTTTTAGAACTCACAGTCAGGAGCACAAGAAATAGCAGAGAGCTAATGAACCCTCCAACTATAGTAAATAATTCTGTTGATGCTAATTTCCCCCGATACACTTCTTGAAGTGAGAGAATGACAGTGAAAAGAAGAAAGGAATATAGCATCGAACTCCCAGACCCTGCCATGGACTTAAACATAGGCAAACAAACAAAAGGAAGATAGTGAATTTTCAACAATAACAATACAATATTTGTGAGCTGCAACACAAGATACCATCAGACACTAATATATATGGAATAGAAAAAAATGAAATATTCCTAATTTTACAGAAACTACTATAAATAAACATTATAGGTAATTAAATTGAAGTCATTAGAGGACGGGGGCGGGGATTACAGGTGCTATGACCATAAAATTTTCAGCGTGCAGTGTAACTCTAAGTCAGATTGACAAAGAAGTAGTTTGCAATTAAGATTTAAAACTTGTTCAGGGCTAAAATTATATCAAGGCAACATGATAACCATTTCTGCAAGCAATAACAGCCACTGCACATTTAAACATTGTAAACTAGTTTCGATTACTGTTATAATTAGACTCTTGACTCGACACACATTAGCAAAAAACCGATCAAGTCATTCGATCTGGCACAGAGAAAGGAAATATGCCGCATTTCACTGGCAACTTTACCAGCAGTTAAATTCCTAATTACTTGAAGACGAAAACAATGCCGAATAGATCAAAAAAGAAACGTAGGAGTATAACTCATAACAAGCAAAAACTTATCAGAACCCTGATTTGATGATGAATCAGCCAAATTCTAGTCCTCCGAACAACAATTGATGGTTGATTAGAAAAACAAGTATCTTAAAAAATTTAAGATGCAATATAAGAATGTCATTTTCTCGTGCATTTTCTCAGCAAACAAACAGAGCATGAAGTGCAGTTACAATTGAAGAGAAGGAACAAGCATACCTCAGAAATCAGAGGAAACTGATATTGAGTTGAGTTAGTAATCTCCGGCAAAAACACTCGTTGGCTTTTAAACCCTCAAGCCCAGAATGGTGTTGCGAGTTGTGTACCTTTGTGAGTGTTTCGTGGATGAATTGGTGTTAGATCTGGTTGACGGTCATGCGATGGCAATTTCGATATTATACGGAAGTTTCAAGGATAAAGATGTTCAAGTGATAGTTAGGAAACTACGTGGTTTGGAGACATGTATAATGAGATATAGGCCTTGGTCCATAGAGCGGCCCAGGGAGCCCAATATAATTGGCGCCTTAAGAAAGACCAGAAAAAGGATAATTTAACTAATAAAACCCCCTTTTTGGGCCCAAACTACTTACACGGACTATATATGTGGCCCCAAAAATAAAAACACCCACCCGGGTTTCATTCAAATTTTTTCTTGGGAAAATTGTATTTAGGTTTCAAGAGAAATTACGGAACATTAGTTTTTTAATATCTTAAAATTGTATTTAAGTTTTAAAAGACTTTTTTGTAATAAATTTCACTTGTCAAATGCCTATGACTTATTAATGAACACTCATAGAATTGTTATTGTAAACACCTATAGACTTGTCAGTAGACGCCCATAGACTTATTAGTAAAATTGGAATTTATTGCAAAATGTCCCACGGAACTTATATGCCATTTTGAGATTTTAATGAATCATTTTATCATATTTTTTTGTTCGAGACCTAAATGTAATTTTTCTTTTTTCTTTTATTGTTTTTTCTGATCAATATTTGATTTATTTTTCTAACCATATTTATAAATTGGGTTAATATAATTTTTTGTCCCTGAAATTTGATCCAATTTTGGTTTTAGTCCCTCAAATTTGAAATCGATGGTTTTAGTCCCTAAAGTTTGACCCGATTTTGGTTTTAGTTCCTGAAGTTTGATCCAATTTTAGTTTTTGTCCCTCAAATTTGAAAAGAACTTAGTTTTTTTGGGGTCCGATTTAGGTTTCATAATTGGGTCACCTAGTCATTTTCAAACTTAAGGAACTAAAACTAAATCGAGTCAAACTTCAGGGACTAAAATCATCAATTTCAAACTTGAAAGACCAAAACCAAAATCGGATTAAACTTCAGAAACCAAAAGACATATTAATCCTTATAAATTTAAATTTAAAAAAAAGGATAAAGCCATATATTTAAAGTGTTTTTTCTATGAAATTAGAACATGTGTATTTTTTTAGTTCTTAATTTATCCTTTAACTAATTATTGTTATTTACAATTTCAATATTTTATTTTTAAACTTTTTTCTATTTTGGTTGAAAATATTATATTAATTATATAACCTTGAATATCTAATATTTTTTCCCAATCTTAAGCCCACACTTATTTTTATTTTTTCATACAATAAACATCCACAGTTCATTTAATGACAAATTACGATATTCCTGGGAAATTATTAATTTGATCCCCAAAATTCATCTAAACTTTTAATTTGGTCCTTAAATTTCTATATACTTCACTGCTTACATTTTGGTATGTAAGCTAATCCCTATAATTTTATACATGGTTTTAATTAAATCCCCTTCAACACAGCCTGTGAAACAACTACAATGATCTTAGTCTAATGATTATATATAAACTAATTAATTAATCAGGTTAAGATCCCAGATGTATCAAACCACACGAACGAACTTAAAAAATAAAAGTGTTTTAAGTATTGGCATGTAGTCAAATGGCAATTGAGTGAAAGATAAAATTAATAATATTATTAATAGAGCCACACCTGAAAATCTGTTTGTCTACATACAATATGCAAAAACATTTTTATTATGTTTATTAATTTTTAATCTTGTGAAAGGAAATATCTTTATGCATAGTTTACAATAATTTATATTTTGTCTCAAGAGGCAGACATGTGGGCTTCTAAGATCATCATGATTATACTGTGACTTTTAATCTTTGATAATTAATAAATAATAATAGTAGTAGAGACCTGAAACATATTGATTATGTGTCTTTTGTGTATAATGAGCTATCTAAAAAGTCATTTAATAATTGTGGGCTCATTCAATGAATGGCTAATTTGATTCTCAACCTTTACAGGTAGGTAGCCCACTTAGCTTAAAATTATCTTCATGATGCCTCTGAACCTTTAATAGTTGATCATTCTAATCATACTTAAATTTAAATTTATAACAAGTTAAATCCATAATTTTAATTTAATAATTGGAAGTTAGTTAATTTTGATTTGGGGTTTGTTGGGAGGAAGGATATTATTTAAATAGAAAAGAGTTAGAGACATTCCATTCCCTCTCTTTTTCTTTTTTCGTTCAATTTTTTAGCAAATATCCTATTGTTATAACATTTTTCTTTAGAAAATTATCCTCGGGAGCAGTTAAGTGCTAGTTTTTTTTTTTTTTTGGGTTGGGGGGGAGGGGAGTTTGACTGATTTCCATTGGTGTAAGCCAAGTACAATTAGAGCTGGTAAAAAGGGTCAACTCTTTTAGGCTCAGCTAAAGAAAAACAGTCATTTTCGAGGCCCGGCCCGTAAGCATAAGGGTCAGGGTCGGTCTTACAAGGCCGAAGCTATTTTAATAATTTTTACTTTTATTTTCAGTTTTTTTTAAAAAATTACAACAATGAAAGTCCTAATTTAACACATAAATGTTGTCAAAATTAGGGTGTAAAGAGCATGCATCATGCAACAAACAAACATAGTCATTAAGTCATAATTAAAAGTAAACTAGTGTCCATATGCTACAATTACAAATGATTAATGAGAAGACTGAACAAAATTAAAAATACTTCTTATAAATATGTCTTAAAAAGTGTAAGTAGTTAACAAAATAAACAACACAAGATATAAATAAAACAATCACTAGAAAATAAGTCAAAAAATATAAAATTGGTAAGAATACTTATGAAATAAGAAATATTTTTTTTATAAGTTTTTAATTTTTAAAATTCTTAATACAAGATATTATTATGAAACTTAATTCTAAAAAAAAATAATAACTAAATATTTGCAATATCATTAACAAAGTATAAAAAATCAATAATAATATTATCATATGAATAATTTTAAAAAATAAAAAAGATATATATACAGGCCTAAAAGGGCCGACCTTTGACCCTACAGGGCCAACTCTTTTAGGCCCTCGGCTCTACAAGGTTAGCCCTTTTAGGTTCGCTTTCACTTTTGAGGTACAAATCTTAAACCCGACCTTTACAAATTCAAGGCCTAAAAGGACCGAGCCTGTCATTTTCCTAGCTCCAAGTACAATGTTATGCCAATATGTCATATCGATGATTGCTTATATTTAGTGACCTAAATTAATCTAGACATCCAACTTTTTTTTTTTTTTTTGTCTTTCCAAGTGGTTATTGTTGAATTGGCTAGTTAAGGTGTAAATCCGCTCTGGAAGTATTCGTGAAGGAGCAATGTTGCCCTAGAAATTTTTTATGTTTCAATGTCACTCCGAAAATTTCAAAACGTAGCAATGTTACTTAATTTTTTCACCACCGTTTATTTTGACCGTTAATTTTAACTATAATTGCTTACATTGCGGCCACATACTTTCTTACTTTTCCACCTCATCTACTCTCCCTTTCTCACTCCCTTATTCTTTTTTTTTTGGCCAATTATGGTTGAGGTGGAAAAGTAAGAAAGGGAGAGTGGATGAGGTGGAAAAGTAAGAAAGTAACTATCTGTGATGTAAGCAATTATGGTTAAAATTAATGGTCAAAATAAATTGTGATTAAAAAAAAGGCAATATTGTTACACTTTAAAAATTTTGGGGTGACATTGAGATAAAAAAAACTTCTACGATAACATTATTTCTTGCAAATACTTTCGGCCGGAACAGATTTACACCTTAACCTCTGAATTGGCTATGAGTATTTTGATTCAGTTTCTTTTGTTCTTGATGTTTTTTTCTCAAATGTTTTGCATTTGGTTAAGATGCAAGTTCAAACTTTGATTACTAGTTTAAGTTCTCCTTTGATAAAAAAAAAGAAAAAAGAAATAGACATTTAATTCCATCCGTGCTATTTTACTTTCCCTCTCTCAAGTTAATTGAAATTTCCAAATATATTCTATAAGTTGGCCGGACAAATATATACAATATACAAGAAGGGTGAAGATACAAATTTAGTAATCAACTATTTCATTATGAGCATCCAATACAACTATTTTTGTTAGGTACAAAAGTAGACATAAATATTTTTTAAGGTAATATATATGGTAACACCGTTAACTCTAGTTAACTTCCATTATTTTTTGCATGTGGGTCCTACTAATCTCATCGCTCTCTACTATTTTCATATACTTTTAGAAATATGTTTTTATTTTAAAAAAAATGATGCCCTTACTTTATTTTTTATAAGAGCATTTACATGACGAATATTTGTATTTACAAGATAAATAAAGGGATTCTAAGAAAACTAAGAACAAGAACATTTTGGCCATTCATAAGAAAAATAAGAGAATTCACAAGATAAATAAAAGTATTTATAAGACATATAAAAGGGATTTAAAAAAATCCAAGGAGTTAAACATTTTTGGCCATTCATAATACAAATAAGGGAATTTACAAGACAAATATAGATATTTATAAGATAACAAATGTTTATGTTTACTTTTGGATCCAACAAAAGATAATTGTGTTGGGTGCTTATAAAGACATAGTTTATTGTTAAATTTGCACATTCGCCCTTCTATAAATATATTAAAATAATAGACAGTGGAAGACTGATGAGACTCATAGTGCAAAAAGTAACAGAAATTGATGGCGTTGCCATATATGCTACCTTAAAAAATGTTTATATCTACTTTTAGACGAAACAAAAGATAATTATATTATGTGTTCATCGCAAAATAGTTAATTGTTAAATCTCTACCTTTACCCTAGTAAGAAAAACTACTAACAATTGATTAATCATTAGAAGTCTTAAAACATATGATCAACAATCAAAAGTATAAGAAATCAAATTAGCTTTATAATAAATCTAAGCCTAAGAAGTTCAGCAATCCACAAGTTCCAAACAACCAATTACAAACATTAAAATTAAATCAAAGTTCAAAATAGAGAAAAGAGAGCACAAGATTATGGGCATGTTTGGGTTAACATTGGAGAAGTACATTTATGCAAGTCAAGACAAAACTGCTTTTATATACCTGCCTCGTTTACCGTAAATTACGTTAAAAAAGCAGCTTCTGCCTTCAACCCAAACAGGCACTATATGTATATAGTCGCATCGTTCAATATTCAATCACAGTCACTTTGGGCCAATTTTTGAATAGGACAATAGTACTCCTTCGGTATATTTATCTAACTTGATTAGATTAAAGAAGTTAGTTAAGTTAGTTAATATGATGTGTATTTTCTAAAATATCCTATTCATCTTCCTTAATTATTTCCTTCCCTCTTCTTCTTGATTATTATTGAGGAATCATCAATAAGGGTAAATTAAGAAAACATTGATAAATATAAAAATTTTGTCTTATATTTAGGATCAAAATCAACTTCTTAAATATATCTTATACCAAGACCTAGGAGGGAGTAGATTTTTTTAAAATCGAAAACATACAATTTGTACCCATGCTGAGCAAAAAGTTGTACCTTTGTGTTAGTTTCAGCTTTTCAACACACCCTGCATTCATTTATTGGACTTCATATGAGAAATTTATACTCAAAATATATTAGAATTACTCAGCATGAATGAATTGTATGTTTTTTATCCTGCATCTATACTCTTTAGAGTTCTAAATTATTAACATGAAATAAGATAAAATATGTAAAAATTGCACTCAAAGGTATTGAAATATATTAAGATTTCTCCCTCAAATTAATATTAAAATCATATAAGTAATTATACACATTAGTTAGACATACACCATAACTTATACCACTACACTATCTATTATAAATCATCTCTAAATACTTCATAAGAACTAAGAGAAGTAGTTAACACATTAAATTTATTTGAAAATAAAAAAAAATTCTAAATTTATCTTGATTTAAAATAATGAACTTTGTTGGTGAACAATTTGTAAATATCTATGTAAATACTTTTTGAGCTTTAAGGTATATATTGACCCTAATGAGCTCTTGTGACCCAACTCACCTAAATTTTTTATTATAAAAAAAATCATGAATTAAATCTTAAAGGGGGGGAGGGGGGATTGCATCAAACTTTAAATATGGGCAATCTTAGAAAAAGGTAATTAATATCCCATTTGGTTGCTTTAACAAGGACCACACATTTCTCTTAAAACTTGAATTATAATAGAGACTATAACAATAGTAATAATTAAAAAGGAAGATTTTACCTAAACGTTCTCTTAAATTTTCATTTAATTCATATAGTTAAAGATCATAATTGTATCTTTGTCGTTTAAAAAGAGTTTATGGAGTCTTTATATCATAAAATCTATTTCTTTATGCTTAATCAAACTTTTATGGGAGTAATTGGGTCCTAGAGAAGTCAATTGGTATCTCCATATATGACTATAGTTAACATTAAATATTTTTTTAAAAAACATTTTTCAGTTCTTTTTTTATAACCCTTTATATGCCACCCGGTATCGATGTTTTTTCTATATCTTATTACTAGGTACCCAATCAACCGACTAATCCAAATAGAGACTTTGTGGCCAGGATACCTCTCCTTAAATAAGTCTTCTTTAATAAAGTGGGAATCGAACCTCAATCCTCCCACATTGTGATCTAATTGGTCTTCCACTAGATCAAGTAACCTAATACATTTTGAATTCTACTACTAATATGGTTAATCATTTGCCTCCATCATAATGCCATAGGCATTATTACCATTAATGAGCTATTGTTCTCAAATCGCATAAAATACTCCGATTCTCTCTAGCAAGTCATCATTATTAATTTTCACCTGTCTTTTGGTGATTTTGTTTTTGGGCTGCTAAATAACATGACAAATTAAAAGGAGTTAATTCGAAAATAATGGAAGAAATTAAAGTGGTTGATAGATTAAATAAGTCAAATATATTTATATTAGAGATATCAAAATGCCACGAGTATAGTCAGGAAAACAAAAATTTAATGACAAAGAACAGCAAACACTGAACATTCTTAAAAACTAGAGGAATTACAAATTAAAGGAACCAAATCAAAGTTAAAGATCATCTTCATCATCATCATAATCAGCCCCTACAAATCTCAGGTCTTTGTTGATGATCATCGCAGACAGATCTTGAAGATGCAGAAAACAAGGTTGTTACTGCTCCATTAATATTATCATCATCACTTACATTAATCTGATGAGACTTCTTACAGTAAGCAATAGCTCCCTGAATCGAATTCTCTCTATCAGAGTTAGTACTACAGCACCTCTTGAGGTTTTGATGACGACTTGAAGAACTTGATTTGTTTGCAACTAAAGAAGATGACTTGTTTCCCGCTGATTGCATCAACTTTAGCCCCACAGAGAAAGATCTCCTGTGTCGATTATTATTGCCACTACTTCCATTTCCATGATCTTCACTAGTCGTTCTTTTTTCTTTATTGTTTGTTCTCTGAATCTGACCAAATGGCACTTTCTTATTATTCCTTGAAGATTTTGTGTTCTTCTTGTTGTTGAAGGCCTTTGAAGAAGCAGAGCTTTCATCTGCAACTTTAGTTGTTGAAACTGCATAGTAGGTTTCACATCCTCCTCCAGATTTTCCAAAAAGAGACTTGAGGTAAGCCCTAGAAGCCTTTATGGTGGACCCCACTATGGAAGGCTTCTTCATTATCATCAGCTTCTTGGCCCATGACTTCTTATTGTTGTTGTTGTTCTTCTTTTCATCGAAATCATCGAACTCGAAGATGTATTCTTCTGGGTTTAGTTCTCTACTAACTTGGCAAGACTCAAATGGAGTGTTACATGTGGTCGTGGTCGGAGTTGGTTTCGTGGTGGTGGCTAAAGGAGTAGTAAAGATCAACTCATCATCTTCATGATCAAACTTGTGATGATGAAAGGTCTGGTTTTTGTGATCAAAATCAGGAAGAGGAGAGTTCTGAAGGAGCTTTTCGACCATCTGTAACCGAGGAGGAAGGTGAAGAGGAAGAAGCTTGCCTTTGTAGAAAAGCTCATCAGCTGGGGAAGCTAACATACCTTCTGATCTCACCTTGTCTTCAACATTATTCATGGAGGAAGACATTTGAAACTCAAACTCTCTTGGTTGAGATGATGAGAAGTATGAACTAACTTCCATGTCGATGAAATCTTCACCTGCAACAACAATTTTTGCAGCCATAATAATTTCTAGGGTTTTATGGGAATTATGAGGTTGATGATAGAGGAGGAGATAGCTATAAGTTGAGCTTTTATCATGGAGAAAAGACTGGGATTTATAAACGTACATAGTGGCACATCAAAAAGTTGTAAGTTTGGAATTATTATTGTTTTTTTTCTTAAACTAGTTTCCCTTTTGTCTGTCTTGTGTTGGAGGCATTGGGGACCCACCCAACTAAATTTTGTAGCCTATATTTTCATTATTATTTATATATTGTCGTACGTGTTGCTATATGGTTTTATATTGTTAGTGCTCTGTGCCAGATAGTTCAGGATCAGATACATATTATAATTCCATCACTGATCAGAAATGGGGCACACTATTATATCAAGATTAGCTCAATTAAGTTCAAATTGGTACGCACTAACAAAAAAGGCAAGTTTGTGTGTGTGAGTGTGTGTTTGAAACTATAGTTTGTACAACGTGGATTTGCTTCAAATGTAGAATGGAGAAGCAAGTTTATATATATTAACTTTGGTACTTAATATAAAAGCTACTTAACTAATTTAGATAGATTAAGAAAAATAGTTGAATTAGTTATTTATAACAAAAATGAGATGATTTCTCTAAAGTATCTCATTTTAATCATAAACTATCTTTAAATGTAAACTCTCTTAATATGTGTAATCAATAAAGATCGGATACACTGGAGAATGAATTATAAATTTGAGAGATAAAGTGAATTGAGGTCTTACATTAAAGACCAAATTCAACCCTGACTAGCTCTTAAAGACGGGAGGTAGGTGATAAGTAAAATATTTGCATATTTTTTTCCCTTATATGATGATTTTATGGACGATATTTGCGTTTAATATAATAAATTTGGATGTGATTGATAAATAAATAATGTTTTTGGAATAAATAGCATTTAAAAAAAATAAGAATAAAAAATGAAAGTACTGTAGCAACAGGATCACTGTAGCAGACGCCGGGCACTGTAGCTGCAGCCGCCAGTCACTGTAGCAGCCTTCGGATACTGTAGCAGTACTGTAGCACACGTTTTTTTCCCCTATAAATAGAGATCAAGGACAAGCTCAAAAGAAAAGGAAAGGAAGAGAAGCAGAGGTTTCCTTCTCCGACAGGGAGAGGTCATTCTCTGACCGGGAGAGATCTTTCTCTAACATTTCTGAGTTCTTTGTGTTGTTTTTTAGATTTAATTTCATGCATTGCATGCCTCCATCTTGGAAGGCTTAGGATTGCATTACATTTTGCATGCCTCCATCTTGGAAGGCTTAGGATTGTCTTATATTTTGCATGCCGCCTACATGGAAGGTTTTACCTCCTAAAGGGACGGCTAGATTTCTTCATTTTTCATGCATTTTTTAGTTGTATATTTATGTTTGAGAATTTAATATTCAAGTTTATGCAGTATTTCTGAGGATTTCATTCTAACTTTATATAATGTCAATTTATTTTGGTTTTGTTTTTAATTTTATCATGAGCTAAATTTTCATTTTCCTATGGTGATGACGTAACTTACTAATGACGGATTGAATCTTAACTTATTAAATCTAGTTTGAATTTATCCTTCATGATTGAGTTTTAATTATTATTCTTAATGCTTTTGACTGACTGACCATCTTTTGAATGATTTCAATATTATGCATGTTGAGACCGGAAGGAGATACATGTGTGTAGACCCTATAATTAAAACCATAACTTGCATATGAAATAGGAATATATTCATATGAGTTGTGTAGTCTTACTGAGTTCCATAAATTTTAATGTATAATTAATTGCTTAAATTCATATAGGAATATATTGGATTAGCAATTGATTATAGAATTGCTTGACCTTGGAATAGGCTAGTAATTAAATTAAAGAAACTCGACTATCAATCATGTGGAATAAATCGGGCTAGAATAGATAAGTGATTCAATCCGGAATTTGTGAAGTGAAATCTAATCCCTAGGGCTTTTCTCATATTTGCTTTCATATCATCTGCATTCATATTTAATTGTCTTTCTTTTATTTTGTACTCTCAATCACCAACTAATCGATCGACTAAATAGAGTTAAAATTGCTCATTTTGGTACTTAGTGATCAATTCTCGTGGGAACGATTCTCTACTTACTTCCATATTACTTGATTACGACAGTGTACACTTGCACTATTTAATTGATTATCTGCACTCATATTAGTAGGGCCTACTTGTTATGACTTAAATGCATGAGTTTAGGGTTATATTTTTACTTTTCCTCAAATGAGTTAAGAAAAATATGGCAGAAACAAGTTTACATAATGTTTTCTTTGACTTTGACTTAATTTAGGTCTTGCAAAAACGTGGCTTGTATATACATATATGTGGTTACAATCTTCAAAAATGTAGGCGAACTATTTCACTTGGATACTTGGCATGATTATATGAATCATCATCTTCCAACTACGCATAAATATAACCATATATATAATATAGGGTATAGCAAGTATTTGGACCCCACAAACCAATGACTCTTTCTGAGTGATTATTATTATATTTGTATATATGCATATGCAAAATAAAGCATGCACTTTGAGTAAGAGTGTAGTCGCGTTTGTTTCAAGAAGATTCTTCAACTTAAAACCACAGTTCAATGCACACCATAATTAAGGATTCCTTTCTTTCTTTGCTTTTATTTATTTTTTTGGTTGGGGTGAGCTTTTTGATTAAATGGATGAAAACATGGAGATAAGATATATATTAGGTTAATTAATTATTTTGGTGAGTTTGAGAATTAATTAATTAAGAAATGAATAATGTAATGCAAAATGGGAAGCATAGAGTTGAGAAAGAGGGCAACATATTAATAGAGCCGACAAGCAATGGTGGGAAACCCCGGAATGCATGCAATGCTCGAGACTTTGTTTCTTGTCTTCCCCTTTTACCCTACACCTTTTTACCTTAATATTCACCCACTTTATTAACTTTTTTTCCTTCTAATCTTTTTCAATAATTGTTTTATGGGTCAAAATACAATTTTGTTTTAGAAGTTTTCGCATGAGAGTTGGAGGTATGTGTAAGTTTTTTTTTTTTTTTTGGACAAAATGTGTAAGTTTTTTTTTGATACAATGTCACCACACAAGATGTTAAAATAGGAGTAATGTCACCCTACTCTAACAGTAGCCAAACGAATGTCTGCCACATCAGGCCTTATGTCACATATGATTCCACATGAGTGTGGTTGTGTTTTTTTTCTTTAATCATTCTTGCTCTAGAAGATTTCGTGAATGAGCATTATGCCTAAGTGTTAAAAAATAAACAATATGGCTCAAATTTAATAGTAAAGGACGGAAAAAAAAAACATATGAAAGACCGATGAAAACATGTAACAAGATAAATATCAGAGGCGATGTAGCATATGGTAAATAAACACTAAGAGCTTGTTTGGTATGAGGGATTTGGAGGGGAGGGGAAATTTTTATGACTTAGATTTTAAAAAATTAGAGAAATAGGGTTGAAAGTTTGAAATTAATATTTTTAATTCTTTTATTTTACATCTTATTTTTTGCACTGCGGCTTCCACAAGTCCTCTCTCTCTCTCTCTCTCTCTCTCTCTCTCTCTCTCTATTATTTTAATATTTTTTTAATGGAAAAATATTACTTACACCCCATGAAATCAATTTTATTTCAGTTAACCCCTAAAAGATTCTTAAATTTCACAGAACCCTCTTAGATCAAAATGAAATTAAGTTTTGCAGTAAAAAAACAATAATACTTTTTTTTTTCCATAAGAACATTTATAAGACAAATATGGGCATTTTTAAGACAAATAAAGATATTTACAAGATAAATATATGAATGATCAAGGAGTTAAAAAATTTTGGTCGTTCACATATTTATCTTATAAATATCTTTTTTTGTACAGTCATGCCTATGTGGAATCACGCATGTATAATTAACGTGATGTGGTAGACATTCGTTTAGTTGCCATTTTTATGGTAATATTACTCCTTTTTTAACATTTCTCATAACTCTTATGTGAAAACTTTCAAGGCAAAATCCTTTGATATCTTATTCACATAGTATTTACCAGAAAAGTTAAACCTAAATACTACAATAAAGAAAATTATAATATCCTCTTACTAGCTTAGCTAATTTCTAGGTTAATTTTGTTTTTATTAGAGAGTGAGTTAGGCACAATAGATGTGCTAAAAGGAAACATAGAAGTTTAAAGTTTAATTTGTGTAATGACTTAAGGCAGTGTTCCGTGTTACCCGAGAGTTTGTTCACTTAAGGTAATTATTTACTAGGTTAACTTTTTTGTATTATTAATGGTGTTGGGCTGTGTGCAAATTAATTTTGCAAATTGCAATAGATTAAATTACTAATTTTATTTTTAAAGTTTAAAGATGATGCGGGTCAATTTAGATGGTTTTTAGCAATGTTTATGAACTCGGACCGGACCGGTCGGTTCAGCCTGGAAACCGGCGAATCGGCGGATAAATCGGTCATGTCCAACATCAAGTCTGGTTCACTTTCTTTTGTAATTTTCTTTAGGATTAAATTTCATATTAATAGCCATGAAATTTTCAATTTTTCAGCAGTTTGGTTTTGGATTAGCTTCGGTTTGGCTTCGATTTGACCCACTGACTCTTAACCTAGTATCCCGATGGGTTCAGTGCCCGGTCCGGGTCCATGAACCTTGGTTTTTACTTTTTAGACATTTTTCAACAAAAGCCTCTTTAAAAAAGTATTTCAACAAAAAAAGAAAAACAACTTCTCTCTATTTTTAAAATAATGTTGTAGTAAGATTTTGAAAGAGGCATTTCTTCTTGTTCTTCAAAAAGCTCGACTCGAATAGCCAATTTAGCTTTTATATTTTAGGATAAATTATTCTTTCTTTTTACAAGAGATAAGGTAGCCAAATTATATAAAATTTGGAAGCATGAGCATTAAGCAAAAGCTGCTTTATATATAAGTCATCTTAACTGCTTTTTTTTTTTTTTTTTTTTTGGTGAACATCTTAACTGCTTTTTCTTGATATAAGAATATTACTTCCATCTTTGTCTCTTCTACTTAGGGCATTCAAGGCCCTTTCACAATCATAATGCTCTTCAAAGATAACACAATTTCCTAATCTTTGTGTGAGTGCGGGCGCGCGCATTTGTGTTTGTGGGAAAGAGATTTTTAATAGCATCATCTAATTAATTAAAGACTCCACATTAAGCAAAATTGAGTATATATGAAGTTTTGTTTATAACCAATCCTAAATAGTAAATACGAATTATATAGACTTGGTTTAGAACACACCTACTTAAATTACTTATGGTAAATAGAGGTATTTTAGGGAAATCATATTTCATTTGTTATAATTAAGTAATTTATCTAACTTCCTTAATCTACCTAAATTAAGTAACTCTTATACTAAGAATTGGATAAGTTCTTTTATTAATGTGAAATTTACTTATTAATGGGGGTATTTTCAAATTTGTTTTTTTTTTATGAAAGACAAAATGATATTAACATCATTAAAATGTTTGCAATAAAGATAAAGAAATCGAACTAAAATGCAACAAATTAAGTTTAGCTAAGAAACAAGATGTAACAATTGTGATACTAAAAGAAGAAAGTTCGTTAAGTAAAGGTTGGATATCCTAAATCACCACATTAATGTGATTTGATTGAATAATGGTTTGAGAGATTAAGGATTTATTTGATCACCAAATCTGCAGCTTCTTGTTGTCCGCAGAGAATGGCGCTACATAACTTGGTTAAGTAAAGGTTGGATATCCTAAATCACCATATTCATAAATGAGTGTTTTAGGTAACATTGAAACCACGGTTTTAAAAGCCTTTTTTTATAAGCTGAAACAAAACTTCTCTCATATACTTACCTCATAAATCATAAAAGCTATTATCCAAAAGCCGATCCAAACACACAAACTTATAGAGATTCGGAGACACTTGGTACTAGAAGTGAGGGTCATTAGGACCACTTTTCTCCCAAATGAATTGATGCATAATTGACAAGGTAATTAAACTCGGATCGGTCACTGAACTGGCCGGGATATTGGGTCAAGGGTAAGTGGGTTAGACCGGAGCTAAACCGGGATCAAAATGGTGAGAAATTGAAGATTTTAGACTTATTAATATGAAATTCTAAAAAAAAATTTAAAAAAAATCAATTTTTTAAATAAATAAATAAATAAATCCAGACTGGACTGGTTCACAGGGCAGTTGGCCGGTTTCTGGTTTGGACCGCCTCATCCGGTACAGGTTCTATTACCCTGTTAATTGAGCCTGTCAAACATACCTATATTATCACCCTTTGTTCTTCTGTTTCCCTTTCAATTTGTGCAAAATGATGATCAAGTCTTTGGAGTTAAATTCCTTCTCATTCATTGGTAAAGGCTTATTAGTTACCTTGGGTTGTCCTTTCCGATGACCATAAAGACGGAGTGCATCAAATGAGATTTTCCATAATATTTCCTTAATGACTATATATCAAAGAATGATCAATTTTGCCATGATGTAAAGCCCTGTTCCTTTTAGTTCAGATTGCATTGATGAGAATACTAATTCCTTGTAATAGAGAAGATTCCCCATTTTTGTGAAACTGGGTTAAGGTGTCTGATAGCAATCCAAATCGCTATGGGTTGATTTATTTCAGAAAAAATAAGCGTCTTAGGACTAATTAGGAAGTAATTAGCAATATTTATTATTTTTAATAAATTCAGCAATATTATTTTGGATATTATTCTAGATATTTCTAAATAAGTGGAATATCCACAAGTAGAATTTTAGATATTCTTTAGTATTTTAGATTTAGATATTATTTTATTATTTTTGATATTATTTAGATTTCCTAGTTTGAATTTTAAATTAGAATTTCATCTCTCTGTACTTCTATAAATTGGCCCTTTTGCCTATTCAATAAAGCATCAAATATTCAAAGAGTTTATTAAACACTTAGAGATTCTCCTGGACTGTTTTAGAGAGATTAGTGAGATACTTACTCTTCCCTCTAACACAGAGTATTTTAAATTACTGTTTTCATCCCTTTATTATTCTTCCTTCCCATTCGATATCTAGCAGTGTCTTTGAGCCATAATTTAAAATATGAGAAAGATGAGTTAGACTGAATCAAAAAACAATCAAACCAGATTGCTATGGCATAAAGGCATGTTGCAAAGAGGTGATCAAGTGACTCTTCACAATTGCATCCAAAAAGATAGTCACTAGAAACACTGAGATGGTACGGTGCTGCTGCAGAATTTCAAATGTTGGGTTTGCATTATGCAATATTTTCCGTGTGAATAATAGTTGCTAGTAAGGAAAAGAGAGACCAAAGGAATTTCTTAAATGGGTCCTGAATTTGACCATTTGAATTTGAGCTTGAAGCATATAATTGAAAACTTGGTAAGCCTAAAGTCTGTTGCATCCAACAATCAGAAATAATTTTGTTGCAATGAGGAAAATGATAGCAGAATTCTTCAAATTTCTTGAATTTGTTCTTTTGCCATTTAATTACTTGAAAACATCAACATGCCATCATGTTCATTACTCACATGATCGAAAAGGCCAATACCATCATCATGTTCATTGATATTGAATTGATGTTTTATATAAAAATTCGTTGGCGCCTTTGTTAATTTGTCTCTGCATAATTCCTAATATTAGTTTCATTAATGTAAAGAGAAAAATATAAGTTCAAATTTTAGGAAATGAACTTGTTAGAAGAGGTGAAAACCCTTTACGCATCATATCTCGAAAAACTCTTGACCAAATGAAAAAAACTATATATATATATGGCCGAAGGTGCAAATTTAGCAATGAACAATTTCGCTATGAACATCCATAAGAATTATCTATTTTCGGGTATAAAAGTAGACACAAACAATTTATTTGGGAGCAGATATAGTAACGCCGTTAAGAAGATTTAACTTCCATTACTTTTTGCACTGTGGGTCCACTAGTTTTCTCTCCATTATTTTAATATTTTTTAATAGAAAAATATCACTTAGACTCCATGAAAATAATTTTATTTCAGTTATCTTCCAAGAGATTATGAAATTTCACTACATCCCTTTATGTCTGAAATTAAGTTTTTCATTGAAAAGACAATAATACTCTTATTTTATTTTTTTCATAAGAGTATTTATAAGACAAACATAGGCATTTTCAAGACAAATAAATATATTTACAAAACAAAAAAAAAATATTTACAAGACAAATATGTGAATGACCAAAATTTTTTAACTCCTTGATTATTCACATGTTTGTCTTGTAAATATCTTTATGTCTTAAAAATGCTCTAATGAAAAAAAAAATAAAATAAGGGTATTATTGCCTTTTTACTGCAAAACTTAATTTCATTTTGACTCAAGAAAGTGCCGTAAAATTTTATAATCTTTTGGGGCTAACTTAAATAAAATTGTTTCCATGAGGTCTAAATGATATTTTTCTATTAAAAAATATTAAAATAATAGAGAGAGAGAGAGAAGATTTGTAGCACTTGCAGTGCAAAAAATAATGAAAGTTAAGTCTTCTTAATGGCATTGCCATACTTGCTCCCAAATAAATTATTTATGTCTACTTTTACACCCGAAAATATACAATTCTTATGGGTGATCAGAGTGAAATCATTCATTGCTAAATTTGCACATCCACCTTATATATTAACAAATGAATCTTAATTTAATTGCCAACATAATCACACAATATATAAAGTTTTCAATAAAATAACATCATACAACTATAAATTATTTGAAAATCGATTGGTATGACTTAATGGAGCTAAAGAACGCATTTTGAATTTCGAATTTTGAAATTTAAAAGAACGAGGGAAAAGACTTATAAGAGGAAGAATGACATGCAGCCCAATAATGAGCCGTTCCCGTTCACAAGAGAGATTTTGTGGAGCTGTTATATAATCTTCCATCGCAAGACTTGATCCACATTGCAGCTCCATTGAACGGTTTATCTAGCGCTTTACATTTTCACTTTGTATCATCCATGAGCTCCTTACAGTACTAAATTAGCTACTCAGTATACAAAACATGACACAATGAACATTACAGTCCAAATACAATTCATGTCATATATCTTACACAAGTGTCGGACATGTTTCAGACATACACTATTTTAACTCTGACCTTGAATTATCAGTGCTCCAAAAATCAGCAAGTATGTGTTTGGAGTAGATAGCCCTAACTTCTAGTAGCGGAATCAGCATCCTCCAATTCCCTTTCAAGCTCATCAAAATCCCAACCACTAACTTCCTCTGTTGACAAGTCTTGGTCAAGCTTATCTATCGATTCAGCTTCATGGTTCCGTGGCAGCTGATCAGCCCCGGTGGCTGCAGCTGATTTTGGCTCCTCATCTTTCACTGTCTTTGAAGGCTCAGTAACTTGAGCTGTCAGTAATGTGCCGCCCTGCTGTTTCCTCTGAGATATTGGCACTTCGGCCTCGCCATGTGGGCTCTCGATATCTAAATGAGGCCTCTCGATAGAATCGAATTGTGTCCGTAACTTTTCGATGGCATCAAAAAGCTCTCTAACATGTTCATCATTCCTGCACCACAGAGCAAAATATTCAATTGCTTTAAATTATATTGTTCATCTCAAGAGTTGCACTCAATTTTCAATTTGGTCCCCAATGTTTGTAATTGGATGCCCATAGTTTTAAGTGAGTTATTAGATTTGGTCACTGCAATTGAGCTTGTCTATCTTAGACATCCCAAATGTGCAAGGTTCATGCCAACAAGAAAAAAAGATAAATGAAGCAAAATTCAGTTTTATTTCAAACTCAAAAACTCATCCACAAGTTGGCCAAGCAACCCCATAAATTTCTTTAATTAGGAAATATAAGATCAAACACAATATACAAAACCTGGAACTTTTTCCCTGTTGAGCGTCAAAATAACGTTTCATGCTATCCACTACACTGAAGGTAGTTATAATCTGAAATAAAGGGAGAAAAACATCATTAAGTAAAAATATATTAACACGCTATTTCTATCCCTTTGTAGACAATCAAACTCATACATCAATCAGATAGGAGGCAATTTCAACATAACTTGAAATCAACCACACCAAACAGACAAAATTGAACTTGCGCAAAAATTTAATACCTAACACTGCCGAGTGATGTTTAAGGAACATAGGGTGCAGTTGTGAACAGACGGAATTGAGGGTATGAAGACTCTAGGCAGAAGGGAATTGAAAATGAAATTCATTCAAGATTCATCAAAGAGCCCATTCCT
Source organism: Inga oerstediana (assembly GCA_963210345.1). NCBI lineage: Eukaryota > Viridiplantae > Streptophyta > Magnoliopsida > Fabales > Fabaceae > Inga > Inga oerstediana. The sequence goes on from OY723401.1 coordinate 72,181,983, forward strand.
TTTCATCTGAACACATGCCAACCTTGAATTAGAGAAAGCCAGTCCCAATTACTGACTTGACCTTCTTGCAACTTATTACTTAACAAACAAGGCATATTACTAACTAGCAACTACCCAATCCCTCGTACTATTCCCAACTTGTAACAACTGATAAGGAAGGCCATGGTTGATTAAGCCAATAACTTTTAGGTGGTACTATCGTGGGGGAACATCATTTCCCAAATGCTTAGAAAACTAATCATAAAGTATTTGGGTAATGTGAAGATGGACCTCAGTTACATATTATAGGAAGCCCAAACTCTTGAGTGTTGGCTCAGATTCTATGAAAGGGCAACTTTGGATTTTAGTCGGCAGTTAGAGGTGAGAGAATGTGCATGAGTATAATGCATGGGATGTTGTGAGGAGAGGCAGAGAAGATTTTGGTTGGTTTCTGGGAGAGCCTATGCCTCTCCTATGCATAGAGCTGTGGCGCTTTCTGTTTGCGACTAGTGCATTATTCAGTAATACAACTTTGGAACTGATTTCATCATTTAGGCATCTGGAAAATTAAGGAACAGCATTATGACATATCAAACACATAAATAACACATAAATAGGCTCCATAAGTATTTGGGAACTTTGGCCTTCCAGCTTCTAAGGGATTCAACCAAGTTTTACGTTGGTTATCAAAAGCCTAATACAACCCTCTTCCTTTATCCGAGCTTAGGATCGGCTATGAAACATAGGCAAAATTTGAATGAAGGTTATCAAGTGTGATCTATAAGTAGAGTTGGTCGTGAATAGAGCACAATTGTGTTGTGCAATCCAAGCCGACCTCAGTGCAATAAAGATTGTTGTTGTTATTGCTGTTGTTAAAGATTGTCCAGCTTTTAACATGATGAAGACCCAAGCAGGTATGGGAACAAACCCTTGGTACGAGGGATTTGGAGGGAAGAGGAGAAAAAGGAAAATTCTTATGAGTTGAATTTAAAAAACCTAGAGAAGTGGGGTTACAAAATTTTAATAAAAAGAAGATGTAATATAAAAGAGTAAGAAAAATGAATTAAAAACTTTTAACTCCGCTTCTCTCATTTTTTTTGAATCCAACTAAAAAAATTTTTTACTCTTCTCCCCTCCCCTCTTACCAAACAGCCCCTTAGGGAAAAGAATCATATGACCCTTAAGTGCCACAAGATTTGTGGCTGCAAAACCGAGGATTCCATCATGGTACTGCCCCCAAAGAGTCAATGTCCTTGATGACTGCACTTTACAATGTTCATCATCTGCAGGTAGGCCCCTTCTGTGGAAGTCAGTTGAACTTTGATACAAAATTGATGAAACCTCAAGTAAACCTCATACTACTTATGCATTTACCTGACTGTAATTCCCTTTAACAGACATAGGAAGCAGAATTCAGAAGCTCCGATAATTACAAAGATAGAAGAAACAAGAAACAAGATGGTAAAAAAGAAGCAAGCCCTCTGGCTTTCAAGAGGTCTGAATCTATCCTCAATATACTGAATTCCACATTAGAACATCCATACCTTGGTTTCGTAAGCCAAATATTCCTCCTCAAGACTTTTCCTTGGACTTAATAGATATGAATCCTCAATATCTGCATGGGATGGCATCTCTAACCTGCTACCTCAAGTGAAAGAAATTTAGGAAGATAAATACATACAAAAACACAGAAATTTATTTATGTTTCAAAGTACTTCATAAAGATAACTAAGAAAGATTAGCCAAAACATGACATGCCCAAGCATGCAGTAGATTCAAGACAAAAAGGACCTTACCGATGACTTAAATTTTTTAGGTTCTCCACGAAAGACTCAATACGGGTGACCCAAGGCTCCAATTCTTTCTGTGCATGACAGAGAAGATTGTATTACAAAAGAGTGAGAACCCACTAAGGGTATAAACATATGGCATATTACATATTTTTTCTGCCTCTGAGTCAGTAAAGGATGATCAATACCTTGTACGCAGTAAGAAGTTGAATGGCCAAGTTTACGAAGTAGTCCTTGTGCTTCTCCAGTTCATAACTTTAAAAATTAGGAATTAGAGGAAGTGTCACTTTGTCAATTATCAGAAGCAAATAAAGGCAGAATTATTATGTTTTCAAGTTTCTGTTGAAAGATATATCATTCTCAGGTGCAGTAAGTTTGAACACTTACTTGACCTGCTTCTCATGAATTTCTGCAATTGATCGCTGGAGATCCCAAGTATCTTCAAGAAATCTAATCCAGATGTTCAGAACATCTGCTTCTACCTTACATGAGGTAATAGATTTTGAAAGTTCATCCTCCTGTAAATAAAAGGTTTAAATAAATATTTCCAACATCTTGATGGTGAAAGCAGTACTACATTAAAGCAAAGCTAAGCATGATTACACATAGCATCCAACAACAGATAGGCAAAGAAAAAATTTATGCCTTTGTTTTCAAATGTTCAATTATCTGATTGTTTACTTCCGCAAATTGATCCTTCTCCTCTCTTGCATCTGATAATCGTGCTTGAGCAGCAGCCAAAGAAGTATTAACCTGCACATAGGCCACACTTCAACTATTTAATTTGAAGTAAACTTTGTCAAACCGTATTAAATCCTAAACTAAAGTTTAAACACAGGCCATGAAAGGTTTTCTCAACAAGCATCTACTAATTTACAAAGATGCACAATCATTTTAGGTTGCTAGCAGAAACATCATATAAGGCTCATACAAATAAGAATAAGAACTTAACAAATAAACAACCCTATAGAGAAAATGAAGATCAGACTAATTTCAGTATGGCAACACGAATTTTAGTCCATGCTTCTGCTCTGCCTATGTTATGGATGAAGCAAGCTGTGAAAGAAAAGAGCCTTGAATCTAAGTTGCTTGAAGGAGCATACTCTATCGTAAAACAGAAATATAAATCTATTAGTTGAGAAGCGAAGCCAAAGAGCTCAATTGAAAAATTCACTTCATCCTCTAAAATGTCATAATCAGAAACATATTTGTGTGCCAGTAACGAGTAAATCTTTCATAAGTAAAGTTCCAATACTTACAAGCAAAGTTCTCATCATGGAAGCACCATTGTTATAAACAGATACATGACCATAGCAAAGAAGACACAAAAAAGGGTAGCAATCAATATCATAAGAGTGCTATACGCCATGCTTGTATCTCTGCATATATAACTTAAGCTAAGGTCGTCAAAGATGCAGGCTTAATATAAACCTTTCAGTGGGTTCCACAGTTGCCTCAGTCTGAAATTGTGGTCTGCAATGCCCCGTCCAACCAAAAACCAAAAGAACAAAAAAGCACAGAAAGATGACTTATGGTTATACCTTTTTCAATTCAGCTTCAAGATCATCTTTCTTTCGCTGGAGCTCTACTATCTCAGCAACTATTTCCTGAAAACAAATTAGAGTAAAATACACTGAACAACACAGGTAGTACACAATAACACTGCTATTAAAGGTTAAGATGTAATCACAGCTTCAGACAAAAGGGTATGATACTCCAAATTCAGACCCTATTGAGCCATAGGTAACATAGAGAACTCAATATTTCTGAAATAGAATTTATGAGCATAAACACTTCATAAGACATGTGAAAGTAGCAACAGAACATTTAAACATACCAACAGCACCATGGTTGTACAAGCATAATACACTAACAACATCCAAAATGGATACACAGAAGCAGAAACAACAAGGACAACATGCATAAGACAAATAATAGCTTTCAATATGCTAGCTCTCTCCCAGGTCATTTTCCAGAAAATCCCTCCTCCCTTTTCTTCCCACTTTCCCTCCTCCAAATGTTTTTACAGAATCATCTCAACCGTCACTGTCACTTCAACACTCTAAAATCCATCTCTTGCCATTGTGCAGAGTATATTCTTTGAGTAAAAACCTCAGGCTGCGTTTGGTGCACTGGAATTAGGAAGAGAGAAACAGAATCAGAAATGGATTCCCCCCTTTATGCATGTTTGGTATGTCTCAGTTATGATTCTCATGAAATCTGATTCCATCAAAAGTCCCAGAATTGGATTCCATGCCACATAACCCATGGAATTGGTAGAATTCCATAGAATCAGTTCCTTAGTTCCATTTTACCCTCTTCCTCACACCCCCATGCCCTTAGACTTCTCCCCCTCTTGACAACTCTTACACTTTCTGCCATCTCCAACAGCCGTAGTGAGACGCCTCCATCACCTTCGACTCCTCCCTCTCCTATCGACTCTTTCTCCTTCCCTCATCTCCAATGACAGTCGCAAGACAATGTCAACGTGCAATAATGTCCAGATCACAAATGGAGAAGCTCATGATCTAGGGAAACCTGTGACTGAGGAGCTAGTTAGATCTAGTCTTTCTAGCTGTTGCTCTGTATAAGTAGCTGGTGAAGAGCTCGCAAATGGGTCTCCCTCTCTCTGGAAAACAAACACTCAAACTTTGTTGCTGGTACAACAAATCCATTAAAAATCATGGAGAAGTTCATGATATTGCTGATCTCTCTTTCTATACTTTTTCTTTCACATTTGTTCTGATTTTTGCTGCATATATTTAACTATCTCATTTATATATCATCTAATACTGAACATAGAAAATAAATTTGATGCCCAAAGAAAACTAAACAAAAAGGAGCAATAATTTTGTAGTTTATGCTTGTGACATTTAAATTACCTTTTCTTTTCCATTAGCTTCAATGGCTTTGGCCTCACGAACTTTTAATGCCTCCTCTTTTTGTAGTCTATCAAATTATAAAAGGCCAAGAAATTAGTAAAGAATCAGAAATATCTCAAGGAAATTCTGAACCAATGAGAAACTAGAACATTGGACTTCAGATTATTAACATGAATACATTTTTAGAGATTCGCATCTGAACTCCGGGTATCTTTCCCATCAGTTTTTTAAAGATTCTAAGAAACAAAAACAAAAACAGTATCATAGATTTTTTAATTATCCACTTTCAAACAATAATCCAAATCTGTTTTACCTGTGAGATAACAAAAAAATCATCAGGATGCTTGCAAGAAAGTATCAAACTTCTCTTATTTAGTTCCAGCTTAGAATAAAATTTACTCATCAAGAAGTGAAAAAGACATATTACTAAATTTTAAAGAAAAATGAGATCCTTTCACGAAATACAGTTTCTTCTCTCTCTCTCACTCTCTCACACACACACACACTCTCATAACAACAGAACACAGTTTCTACCTTAAGCATAAACATGATTTCACAGAGAACAGATAAATAAAATGAAATAGAGAACTTAAAAAAGAATTTCTTAATTTTCTTTTCTACCTGTTATCTGAAATACGTTTTTCAGCTTTTGCAGCAGAGCTGGCTAGAGATTCCAACAACACCTCCAACTTATCAACCTAATTGCAAAAATGACAGTAGGGGTGTAGATAGAATTTTAAATAAAATTTCAAACCACGCTCATTAATTAATTCTTCAACAATAGAACCTATTCAACTACATTTAGTCAAAATTTCACCAAATATAATTAGAACAAAAGAATGCAGGTTCTGCTAATTCTACTCGAACTAGTGACATTAGGAGTCCAGCTAGAGTCCAAATAATATGGTAGGAACTAATTTTCATTTCATCTAATGCAATATGAGAGGGAACTATCGGGTTCAAAATATAGTAAAATTAAATCTTATAATGAAAGAAGATTAAACGAAAACAATAACAAACAAGCCTTATTCCACTAGATGGAGTATCCATGTCTATGAGAAATTCGACAAAGTTTTAAATTAGCTGTGGGAGCCCTAATGCAGCCCTTCTCCTTTATACAGGGTATGTGACCAACTATATTGAAAGAAGGTTGCATAATATTACAAGTCTGCAAGACCATGCATTAATTTTCTCTTTACTTTCTCCCTACATTTTTTCCTTCATATTTCTCTGAGACTTTTTAAAAAGCAAGCAACCTTACCACTACTCCAAGGCTCACCCTCAAAAATGCAACCTAACTAATAACCCCAAATTACATTGCTCCTACCCTTTTCAAAGAAAGAATTATACCTTTTGGGCATGAATCTCTGGAGATTTTCCAATGTTTAAAACTTTTTTCTTTAGTAATAGTTCTTCAAGTCTGGAACAAATTCGAATCTGAGAAAGGGCCACTTTCAAAGCCTGCAAAATGTTTCCATGGTTATACTTCATTTGATAATTTAAAACATGTAAAAGTTATATAGTAAAAGAGAAAGTGCCTCAGTCGCTTAAAAGTTAAAAACCTCTATATTGTTCAGACTGATCTCGTAGATGCCAGTTTCTTTTTAAAACACTCCTAGAACGTTCCAAATATAGTTCACAATAGATCTTTATGCGTTCATGATGGTTTATATTCTAAGAGATATTGATGGACCCGACACTATGCCTGGCCAAGTATATAAGAAGAGACAGCCCAAACCAGTAAGCAACACTCAGAAGCAAGGGTTGGGCCCAAGTGATGTCATGCAGCCTAATAACACCAAGGAGGGCTAGTTTTCTAGGGGTTGTGTGCTCTAAGTCAAGGCAGACAAGAAATTTGTGGATGATTTGGGAGAGCCTGTGACCTCTGTAACATCAGGGAAGATTTCTTTACTCATTTTGCTCTTATTTTCTCTCTGTCCACAGTGCTGCAACTAGGGATATTAGTCTATTTTTGTTATTCTCTCCCCTTTACCTCACTGAAACGGAAAACAGCGACTTATCCTAGTATTTTGGAAATAAGATTGTTGAGTTCCATCAGATAAATATTCAAGGAAAAAGGTAGCCAAAGAGCAGAAGTTTAATGCTATAAAGTGGTAAAAATAAAATGCACAAATATTTTGAAGGTAAAAAGAACAAGGGCAACACTTCAGCCAAGATGAGAAGATTGGGGTGGGTGAGGATAATAAAAGGAAAAAAACTAGAATTCAAGGGCCAACCTTAAATCAAGTAACAAATCTCCCTTGAAACGAAAGGTGGAAATTGAGATCATAGGATTCAGACCCGAACAAAGCATGTAGCAGGAGTTACTCAAATTATCCCTTGTTCCTAGCAAGATTGATGGGCTAATTGAATGCTTGATTTGTTCTTTTTTCCTTAAAAAATTGCATAGGAGCATTTTTGCATTCAAATATCTCAGTCATCTGGCAAACATTCATGCAGATCACAAAAGGCAATTGAAACATTTTTACATTCAAATATCTCAGTCATCTGGCAAACATTCATGCAGATCACAAAAGGCAATTGAAAGGGAAACTATGATAAACACACACCTTTATTGTTTCTTCAGCTTCTTTATGCCCTTCATTTGAATATAACTGTGAAGTTTCCATCTGGATGAGCTTTCGCCTAAGATTAGAGGACTCAACATCTATTCTGCGGTTATGAAATATGTAAAGATATGATTAGATTATGATATAAATAGGCACAGCCATAGGAGTTAATTTAGGATCCAGTGTTAATGCTCTTTATTGTATCCCTGATTTCTAGCGATCCTCTTTACTGCTCTTATGTATATATAGTGTAACCATCAGACTCAGTAAGACATGAAATTCATATTGCTTTCTAGCATTACAAAATACAACGTTGGACTTTGACTATATATTATTTCGCTCAAAAATTTTTTAAGCGGAGGAGAAGAGAGAAAGAGGAGGATGATGGGAGGAAAAGAGGAAAGAGCAAAGCAAGAGGAAATAAACTGGAAATATCATTCAAATGGTTCAAAAAAAAATTGGCATGCAATAACTGAGGGGGCTATTTATAGGGACCCCATAACAAGAAAATAAATAAAACAGAAAATATCTCTAAAGTTTCTAATTATCTAGAATTTCCTACGCCTGGTAAGTTTTCAGTCTCCCAAATATTATCTTCATTTTCTCCATTATATTGATTTTAATGTCTGCGTTTGTTCCTAACTTTCTTAATGCTCTCTTGTTCCTTTCTTGACGTTTCATCTTTCATGCCAATTTTATTTCGCTTTCAGGAGTTCTAGGGATTTCTGAATCTTAATCATTCATATGATAGATTCTTTCTTGCACAAACTGTTAAGATATACTAGTATTAATGGCAATATGAAAGTCTGCTCTCCCAGTCCCTCCAGACACAATCCTAGCCTCATAATATTTAGTTAGAAGGTAGCTATTTATACATGCAAGTTAAGATATATTGACAAACTCAGTGCACGTCAAGCACTTTCTTCATACCGCAGAGAAGGTATGAAGAAAGTGCCAACAAAACATTGATTCATACTGACCTTGCAATATCAGAATTCATTTTCAACCCAGTAATGGCATCTTGTGCAAACTGAAGCAATTCCTCCCGCTTTATCTGTATTAGAAGTACACTTCCCATAGAAACAAACCCAATAGCTCTTAATAGATAAACTACACTACATCTACAGGCACAGAACGAAATTCAGACCTTCTCCAATGCCAACGTGGAATTGCATTAAATTCTCTCTCTTTCATGATATAGAATTTCTAATGTTATATAAATAGTAAGGTGCGTAAGGGAATTTTAGGGAGGCAGGAGGATCAGTAACAAGAAAATGAAAAAGGAGGAAATGTTCCTAGTTGAAAAACTCTCTCCTCCAAAATCCCCAAATTGGGGTAACTTAAGAACATAGAGTAGGGAGGACTTTGGAGGATTTGAAAAGGTTAGCTGAAAATCCTTCATTATCAATAACTCACAAACAAGGGAAAGTTTTCTTTGTTTGTCAAGCTCTTCTGATGAATTGAATAGTATTGGATATTTTGGAATCTCTTCTCCCTCTATCATCTGGTTTTCCCCCTCCTTGCTGCTCTTCCTCCTCTATTCTCTTCTCTCCCCCTTTCACCCTCTAGTTCTACATGACACCTCGCCTACCACAATCCCCCATCCAAACATACCTGCAAGTGCCACTACCAAAAGAAAAGAAATGATACAATAACCGGTTGAACAAAAAAAACTCAGATTATCATTTTTCAGACAGAGCTAGAATATCTTTGCTCAACTGAGGAAAACGGCATGGGATAGTAGCAGATTTCAATGCTTACAGTAAAGAGAAGAAAATGCAAATAAGATAGCAAGAAAAAGAATTCTTATACTATACAAGAGACTAGAGACTCTCCACCAAGACAAATGATCACCTCTTTCTCTACGGAATTGAATCCTCAACCCATATTACCCACTAGAGCCTTTCTCACACATCCCCAAACACACCATGTGACAAGTTAGTTACTAGGGGATATATTCTCTCTTCTTCCCCTACCTCCAGCTCATCACTATCTTTATCTATTTTGGCCACTCCTCTCTTTTTTGCATATTTTTCATAAACATCCCCCAGTTTTGGGAACCTTTATGCTGTCCTTAATAATCAAGATGTGAATGTAGTTGGTCATCCTTACCAATAGTTCATCTTGACAGTTCAAAAATGTTGTTGCCAGATTTTGAATGCTTCGAACTATGGCACTATGAGCATCTTTTCCACCAGCAAGACAAAGCCTACAGATTGTTGTATTGAATATGAATAATGAATATCAGCATTTGAGACTATATGGTATGCTTGCTCACAAAACATAAAGATTTTAATGAAGATGAAGATGAAACTATATGACCAAAAAAAATTATTTTCAGAAATAAAAATTGATATTTTAAGTAACACAAACATTCCCCAAGGTTCCAAATCAAGCAGCTAGTACACCTTTTTTTTCAATAAAAGAATAAACCATAAGAGAAAAGGAATAAGATAAGCCTAATATTTAATCAAACTATATGAGAAGCCTCAGATTACCAATTATTCAAGAGAAATGGAAAAGCCATGAAACTCACCTGAAGATCTCTAGGAGAACAGAAACCTCTTCCTCATTAGGAACTTCAAGAATCTGAGGCATAGAAAAGAGTTAACCCTGCAGTTAACCTCCATAATCAGCAATTACAAAATGATTTAGACTTGCACAGGGAGACATTCTTCTTCCATTTTTATGACACCATCATATTGATGAATCTGGAGTAAGACTGTAAGAATAAGACATATTCAACTCAATCAAATTGTTCATTGCTGCAATGTGTAAGAAAATCAATAAACTCTCAAAGAACTAAAGTGATGACATAAAAACCATTTTGGATTTTGATATATTTAGTTTCTTCCAATAAGATTGAAATTTATAGTGTATAATAGTCTAAGCCCCAATTTCAAACTTATTCAAACTTTTTAGTTAACAGAATGGTTTCACATTGACTGGCTTTTAGCTGACACAAAAACAAGAAGTCCAATTTGAAGAGTACCAGAAAGCTGAACCTCTTTCTAGCTTGTTATCTGTTCATGTTTGACCTTGTTGTTGGGTTTTCTCTTGTATATTTGCTGGAGGAAAAGAGGAACTGCATGAGGTTTGTTGCTTGGCCGGAAGGGATCAAGGTTTCTCACTAGCAGCTCATGGATGATATGATTCTTAGACTTCTTGAGGATAAGAAAAATTATAAAAATTGAGAAAGTAATTTCTATGTTGAAATTTGCAGATCATCAAGTAGGTGCAATGGCCTTATCATTAATGTGTAAGCAAATCAAACCATATGGTAGCATTACTAACAATTATTTCCTGATTTCTAACAATTATACATACCATTGATAATGTAATTCCCTCCAAAGCCTGACTTTGAACAAAAACATCACAGAAGTTTAATGGTTCACCTCCAACATCAGCATCATAATACAAGACCTGATCAATAGCATTACTAGAACAATTACAAAGAGCTCATGCAAAAGGATGCTTTTATGTACAATATTAAAAATTACATAAAAAATAAAAATCATCCATATCAATTATAGGAAATCATTATACACATAACGATCCTTCCCCAACAAAGAGCTCAAAGTATTTTCTAATTCAAAGGCATAGAAAAGAGGATTCAATTGAAACTGTGATAGAACCAAGAGAAGTATCATTTCGTAGAGTTTTCTTCCCTCTGTACTACCTTCAAACAGGAGAATGTATATTGGAGAACTCAAGGAAATATCTTTCCAACCCAATCTTAGCAACTAAGTTCTAGACTTCTATTATGCCTTGAGTTATGGAGTTACCTCATTTTATTTGCTGATTTTTTTCAAGCAATCATTTGTTGAGATCTGTTTAAAGGCCTTTGCTGTAGACTTGACAAACTTTTTTCCATATTAAGTAAAACATCAATTCTCTATTTTTATGTTCTGTCTCTTTCTCCTCATCCCATTCTCTCTAGCCCTTTTCTCTCTGGTCCCACATCAATGATTCACATACCAAAATTCTGCATGCTCAGTTAGTCATTTTTCATATATATTTTAACACTGAGAAGTTTCTTCAAGGGAGCAAGTGCTGTGATCAAGACAAGACATCCAACAGTCTCCAAAAAATCTCAATATAAACTCTACAGTCTAAAATTAAATCAGTCCATGTTTGGGTGAAAAATGAAAGCAGCCATGATTGGAGCAATACAGAAACAATATCATGAAGTTCAAAGCAACGGAATCCAACCACTCCCACATAATACTGAAGAAAAGAGAAAACTTATTCCTTTTGAATGATGAAAAAGAAGCAAACTGTCAATGAATTCCATTACATCGTAACACAAACACATAAAGCTTTTCCGTGACCAAAGGCAGTATCAGAATTAAGGAAAAATAAACAGCTGCAGAAAATACTTCTAGGCTAGACTTCGTCTCAGCAAATTAGAAACTTCAGCATGCTATGCTTTCAGACACTACCTGATCATTAATACTCAAAAAATCAGGTAAATTGAGGAGAGTCTAATAATTAAATTTCAGTCAGATTAAACATAATCATGCCTTGAATACAAAATTTTTATTTACCACAGATGGTTTCCTCAAATTCTCCTTTGCTTTGCCAACTGCAAAGGGCTGCTCAGGGGTCTTCTCTTTATCTTCAGCCAAAATAGCAGACATTTCCTCAATCTCTTTAAGCAAAACTAACCATGTTTTAAGCAACTGTAGTCTTTCAGGGCCCTGATAGTAAACAGCAGCTTCTTCCAATATCTCAACTGTCTTCTTAACACTTTTAAAACTTTGACCAGCCTGCAAGTAAACACAAGATATAGAGACAAAATAAAACCAAAGCATCTATTATGAACTTCATGTTCAAATCATCTTGACATCAAAAAAACATAAAATACCGATGTGGATACAGCACTATAATTACAACTCAATAATCCAGGTTTTATGGAACCTTCAGACAGCTTAAGTATTTAATTTGCAATCCAAAGAACTTCTAAACTCCTTTTAAAATTTTGACGTAAATAAATGCAGGGAAACCACAACACAGGTAGAAGAATCAATCCTATTCCATTAAAAGAATTACAATACAAATGCTGAGAAACCTATCCAAAAGGAACTTCAAAAACGATTAGGGGTTTATTATTATCTGAAGGATTAGGAAATTATCATTATCTAGAGTCTGAACGTTTAATGTTGTTTAGGAGTCTTAGTTATCATTTATCAATATCTTAGAGCATATCTTATAAATGCATAGCTTCGTATTATTATAAATAAAGAAGGTAAGTGGCTCTGCCACAATGTGTGTGAGAGCCTACTGTGCACAAACCTCTTTATTCACTGTATATAGTATTGTTATCCTGAATTTTACAATTAATATCACAATAAGGGCATATTAGAAAGTGGGTTCCTAAAGGAGAACTGGTAAGTAGGAAACACTATGATATCCCCACTGCTGGCAGTTAAGAAAAATAGGATATTGTTAAGAAAACTAGCCTAGTAATGGTCACTTGCAGAGTCGAAACTTCCTTTTGGAAGGTAAGTTGCCAAACTTGTACACATACCAACAAACGTTTAAGCGGCAAGCTGCCAAACTTGTAAACTATCCTTCTTGTACGTTATGAGCTTGAAGTCGCACAGAGTGTAACCAATCAATCAACCAAATGAAAACGAGGGAAAAGAACAGTTAAAACAACCCGATTAATAATATCACATATTTAAGAGTTATTAGGAGTACCCAATACTACCCAAACAAAATGTGAATAAGAAATACATTTCAAATTGATTAAACAAAGGGGAAAAAAACCTAATTTGAGAACAACGCCATGAGAAGGGAGCAAAAACAAAATTACTATCATGCATGAGTTCGTCCTTAAAACAAACAACTTAGTCAGTTTGGCTTCCCAAAATCACCAAATAACTAACACTGCAACAAATTAATTGTATTTAGGGATAAATTCAGCACATGCTCATTTCAGAAAGTAAAACCAAAACGGGGATAATAATTTACTAAGTTTATTGCAAAAAAATCTAAGAATTAATGAAAATAATAGGAAAGACCAAAGAGATAAAATATAGGACATTACAATGCGATCTTCCAGGATTTTGGCGCCCTCGGCAACGGCTTGGCCGGCATGTTGAACGACGGAGTCAGCATAACTCACTACAGACTTCAGCCAGGACGACATTTGTTGCTAAGCCTTCTGATAATAATTAACAGACCGTGAACCCAAGAAGAAGAAGAAGAAAAGGAGCGATGGTAGAGGATAAAGCAAATTATGGGGTTGGAGAGTTAGGATTAAGAACAATAAGCACGAAAAGGAATATACATGAGAAAATGAGCTTGAGCTTGTTTGCCTGTTGACTGCCGAGAATAGAGCCGGACAATAGAGCATGAGACAAGCAAAAGATTCGGCTTACGAACAAAACTACGCAATGTTTATGTTTATTATAGTTTATTTTTTATTTATAAGTATTTTTTATATAAATTGAGATAAATCTTATTTTATATATTTATTTTTTATATCATAAATTATAATTAAAAAATAATTATAAATTAAAATTAAATTATACCAAATAAATTTTAAGCCATGCTTGCTTGGATGGTCCGTTTGGCCCAGTAACCCAGGTTTCACTTGGACTTTGTCCGAAACACACGTGCGGGCTCCGTTTGGAACCATGAATAAGCGAGAATGTTAGGAGATAATGCTGAGTTGGCCTAGACAAAATGCTGACTTGGCAAATATAAATATATATATATATATATTACATACCAAAGCATCCCTATCCTACATGGCTTCGAATGTTTCAAATTAATCAGCAATCCAAATAAATATAAAATTTATAGGAAAAAATTTAAAATTGAATTTTTTGTAAGAAAATTAATCCAAATTAAAGCCTAAATTTGATTTCCTATTTCCAAAATAATTTTTTGTTTTTTAAAATAAAAAAATATTGTTTGATAATTAATTTTAAGTTAAATATTTTGTAAACCAAAAAATAATATGTTTAACAAATTAAAAAAAGGAACAATTTTTATGTGTTATCTTATTGTTTATTATGTAAAATTGTTTTTGGCTATATAAAATTGGACAATTAATTAATTAAGAGCCTTACCTTCTTTCAGCACTAGACAACTTAAGCTCTTATATCTTATTCTCGAACTTGTCACCCTCCAATCTCAGTCTGTTCAATACTCGTCGAAATTGATTTAAAAACAAGTTTTTATGGGTTAGGGTGAACGTTGAAAATGCGGAGCAAGGAGTACTTTGAGGGAATACTTCCAAAATATTTTCTAGTTCTGTGAACATCATGAGCTAGATTATATCATCATAAATGAATCGGAAAATCATACACATCTAGATCAAGGATGGAACTACATGCAGAAAAGGATCACAAAACTGTAGAATACTATAGTCTAGAAGGCTCATAGCACAAGAAAAGCCTTTCAATTTCAGAAGAGCAAGTTATGTGAGCAGTTCAAGTGCACAAGTTTTAGTTGCATTGTGTGACAATATTCTTTATGTATAAGAAGGGTGATGGAAGTGAGAAGCTAAGCTAAGAGCCCATTTGGATTAAAGAAAGAGTTGGAAAGGAATGAAATGGAAAGGAAGGACATAAAAAGGAATGAAAAATATTTTATCATAGAAACGCTTGGTTGGCATTGGAAAAGAAAATGGGTTGATAGGAAAATTTTTGTTTAATTGAAAGAAAATGATATAGGAAAATAAGTCAAAAGACCATTTTGCCCCTTTATTAGGACCACGGACCCCATTCTTACTCTTACACCCTTATCTTCAACCTCTCCGACCACCCCTCCTCTCTCTACCTCCGGTCCTGTCATTCCTTTTTTGGCCAACTTGTCAAGCTTGAGAGGGCTCTCGAATTGTCCTTGTGTGCATCCTCCTCTTTAACACCATCATCTTCAACTTTGTCCACGATTGTGGTTGATAATTTGAGGACGTACATGCAGATTATTGATGTCACATCGATACTTGGGTTGGACTACGATATCTCAGACCATGTGTTTCAATTATTCAAGGATTGTTACTTGGCTACTTGTTTGAGAAGCCAGAGCGTCAAAACGCTTGCCATTGCTGCTCTTGTTCAGGCAATTAGAGAGGCTCAGGAACCCATAACCCTTCAGGTGAGATTTCAAATTTGTGCTCTCATATATTTTATTTCCCCTTCTCTCTTGTTTCTACTTCGTCGGAAATCAATAGCATCCTTTATATTTCTAATTTTAAGGTTTGGTTATTCTTCCCTACCTGTCATCCTTTCTAGCGGTGTTTTCTTCCCTACTAGCAGCAAGATTCAAGACCCCCATTTGTTGTGGTTGATATTCGTCTGCTGAAGAGGGATAAATTTATCTTCAAGATTTTCTGAGCACGCTAGAAAATGAGTTTCTACCAAAATAGGTGGGAAGCGATTTTCCCGTGCATAATGGAAAATCTCCCGCACCGGAAATATTTTTCTTGAAAAATGGTGAACCAAATAGCCATCGCCAACTGGAAACTGGAAAATTTGATTTTCCATTTCCCTCATCTGGTTTTCAGTGAACCAAATGGGTCCTAAGTCCCTAAGTGATGTGGCAGTAAAAGAAAGGAGGAAGATGATGTGACACACCCACGCGACATTTACAAGTATTTGGGGCCTTTGTTGTGTTCTCTGCTGCGTCTCTATTTTGGGGCCTTTCTAAATATATTTTTTATGATTTTTTAGATCATTAGATTCTACACAAAATGAGTGAAATTTTGACATATTATGGGTAAAAAATGGATCTGTTTTCAATTTTTTATGATTTTTCAAATATTTTTCACAAAAAAAGTACTTAAAGTGAAAAAAATACATAATTTTTCTGAAAAATCTTTAAAAAATCATAAAAAATTGAAAATAGATCCATTTTTCACCTATAATATGTCAAAATTTTACTCATTTTGTGTAGAATCTAATGATATAAAGAACTATAAAAAATACATTTAGGAAGACCCCCAAATAAGGAGACAGTAAAGAGCGCAACTGAGGGACACAGCTGACACCCTCTGCCCCATTTTCAACACTACATCGAAGCTTTCAAAGAGCTTTATGAAACAAAAATAAAATGGGTGAACTCTCTATAAACGTCTAACTCTAACAAGCTAACAAACAATATCAAAGCAGTTCTGACAAGCCTACATATTAAATTAGTGCTCCTAAGTAGGCAACATTAATGGTAAGCCTTAACATAAAACCATTAACGAATTGAGATATCAATTCTTTTGTTATTCAACAACATAAATAAACTGAGTGTCACACCGTTATCTTATTTTCAGCTATTTTAGAGTATTTATGAAAAACGATATGCGGTTCGGTGGGCAACACTGGAATAGCATAATTATACTGATATATTGATACTTAATAATTACAAATGATGTAGTTACACAATGCTACTTGGGTGTCTAAACCCGTCCTAGTGAAACAGAGAAATCTTCTCATCTTCGTTCCACCACTGCAATCCTCTCGTGTAGTTCCATTCTCTTATTTCTACATACCTTCCGTATTCACTTGTCTAAATTGTTGATAGGGGAGGGTGAGATTCAAGAGAATCTCAATAGGAAAATAATACTAATATGTATGCAAGATAGAAAATCTTAGTAGGAAAACAGTACCAATATGCATACAATATAAGTGTTTAATCTATAACATGCTTGCATTACATAACTCAAATACATGCAGGAGAGGTAAGTTCCCTACCTTAATCGCCCTTCCCTGATCCTCGAATAACGTGCCTTGATTTGCGTGCCAATCCCTCGAGCTCTCTACTTAGTCCTAAAATGTCAAATGTACAGTTTAGACACTTCCATAGTATTTTGGGGGGTTATATGAGTCTATATTGAAAAATGACCAAAATACCCTCGGGACCCCCGACCCGCCGTACCCGATCCGACCGCAGTTTTCCTGAAATTTTGACTCAGGCTATTCTAACATATTTTCGCTCAAGGAATCCATTTTTTACCTTGGTTTTCTCAAATTCCAGCCTCAATTATGAATTTACCCCTGACATCCCCTATGTGAGGGTTTTAAGGCTATTTTTGTTATTTTACTTTCTAGGGCTTTTCTCACTTTGCACCCAAAATGAACCCCACACAATTTTTCGTTCTAAACACAATGAAATCATCAAAAATACCAAAATCCAGTTCAAACATAGCCAAAACAGTTTCCAAACGAAATTCCATAAAATTGTAAAAATGGAATTTCTTGGTTTCAATCCATAAACCACATTCTTTACACCTCTAATCACTTATTTAACTACTGAATCACATTCTAAACATGATTAGACTAATTTTGGGCAGCACCTCCCCTTAGGGTTTCAACATCCCAAGTTTACAAAATCCACAACCATACCACAAATCAAGATAAGAACACCAACAACAACAACCATACATAAAAGGGAATAAGATTCTTGAGCTTACATTTGGTTTCTCCACTTTCTCTCTTTAAAACCATTCTCCTTCTCTCTCCTTAACCTTGAGATTAACTTTCTAACATGATGATTTATGGAGAAAAAGAGATTAGAGAAACTATTATGTAAGAGAGGAAGTTTGAACACAAGAACAACAATACTTACCTTAGATTTCTTCCTCCTTGAGCTCTCCACTTCTCTCTATTTCTCAAGCTCTCTCTCCCTCTCTATCTTTGTTGTTTGGACAAAAATATGGCAAGGAAAGAGATGAAGGAAGCTTTAAAATATATTAGCATTTTCCTTTGATTTTCTTTATTCCAAAAATAGGACCTTTATGACATACTTGGTACTTGGGGTTATCTACTGCCAACTAGTGTCATTGTCCTCCATTAAACTTGAACTAATCTTTCCTCTTCTAGTTGGCCCAAGTTCACGCCTAGATGGGTCCTTCATGCAACAATTGGTTTTCTACAATTATCTCATTCTTTTGGTCAACATAATATATTTTATTGCAATTTAAACATGTACTCCAACTTTAGCAATTATAATTTAATCTCTTGGCTTTAGATAATGCCACTTGGCATATTTATCTTCCAAGTAAATATTTCCCTTCTCCCAAATATCCACCAATAAAAGAAAAATATGGGCTTTTACTTTATTCCACAATTACACAATTGCCATCACATTTATTTCCCAATTTTCGGAATAGTGCCAATTCTTGGCAGATTTTCCACTCTAACTTCAAAAAATCATAACTATATTTGTAGACATCGAATCGGAGCAATTCCAAAGGCTATGGAACCCTTATTGAGTCTAGTTTCAAGAAAAAATATATATTTTTATTAGCTGGAAGTATATCATTCCCACATTTTCAATCTTTACATGCTGCTCCAAGAAATAGTCAATTTCACTGGGCAAAATTCAAAAATTCATAACTCTTTATATATAGCTTCAATTAATTCATATGACCTATCAAATTAAAGCTTAGAATGTCTAATTTCACCTTGTAAAATTTCATAATTTTTTCTCATCATTTATTCTTCCAAAAACCTCATAACAAACTCACTGCCTCACAGAAAATTTCACTAGAAGCATAATCACTTTCTTTAAAATTCACCATTTTATTTTCTTTAATGCCCTAAAAATATAAGAAACATTAGAGAATAAATTTGGGATATCTGCTAAACTGAGGCCTAGCAGTCCACTTAATTCAGGCTTATTCACAAGCCTCTGATATCAAAATTTGGGATATTACACTAAGCGACTGAGATATTATTATCTCAGTTGAACTTAATCTATAAAGATAGTGAACTAGTTCGTTGGTTTGCTTCAATTCACCATCAAGATTGTTAGGAAATATATTGTAATTAATATAAAATCAATTAGTATCCTCATCAATCAGGGATTAGGAAATCATCATTAAGAGCCATTAATACTAAGGCTCTCCACTCTTGTATAAATATACCCCTTATGTACATGAATAAATATGAATCATTCAGATTATTCTCTCTTTCTCTACTTACATTGTATCAGAGCTAAGGGATTTATGTTTTTTTCTTGAGTTCGTTTCTACTCTTCGATGATATAGTAGAGAGGGTATTAGAAAGAGAGAGTGCGCTTGCTTACGAACCTTAACACTTGTTCTTTGAAGGCATGTGCAACATAGGTGCAATCTCCGCCCTTTGATCAACCAAACCTAAGTAGTATGATCACCATCCGATGGCACGTGACTGGCGTATGGCTTACACATGCCACTTAGATAGCAACCGTCCCCCAGCATGACATTTCGAGTGGCGACTTCTTTTCCCGGTGTCAAATCCATGCTTTTGATTAAGCTAGGGTTGTTTCGTGCTCGTATACTTGAGTTTGGTAATTGGATTCTCTTCCTTTCTCAATTTCCAACGAGTGTTTGAGATTGTAGGCCTTGGGCTCATGTCTTTTGCTACAGGTTTGGTGGTTTCATCCTTTTTTAGTACTATCTTATGTTATGGGTCTCCATATTTGTGGGTTTTCAAGAACTTGTTGTGCTCATTTTTCCTCTCTAGTGAGTTTTAAGGATTGTGTATTGACTTTCCAAATCTCGTGCTCTGTGTATTCTTTGGAGTTTTATGGTATTGTTAGTTGTTTATACATATAAGTATATATATTAAATAAAAGTCAACAAATTTTATTTTTGTAAATAAATAATAATTAAAAAATAATTTTAAGGTTTTCAATGGATTGAGTCAAATTATTTATATTTGACTAAGTTTTAATATGTGAATAGCCTTTAAATAAGTGTATTAAATTGTAGTTTAGAGTTAAAATATAGAAGAAAAAAAATATATGCAGATCTTTTAAAAGCCCAATTGTAAAAAGCCCAACAGTCGCAAAAAAAACCTAGATCATTCTACATATATCATTTCCTTCCCTCATCCCCTATTGCAGTCGCATCATCTATGGGCACTCAGGTAGCTCTCTTCCTTCCTCATTTTTTTCTCTTGTTCAGCATTCTTCTTATTCTTGAGTCAGGTTAAAATTTTTCTTCCTTCCATGGCTCCTCATTTTGTCTTCTTGTGAGTCTTGTCATTACTTCTTTTTGCTATCCGAATGTGAATGCACACTATATCTTGATCCCACCTCCATTCATCTTTCACCACAACATTCATTGCTTCTTAGAGTTAAATCATTCTCCTACGCCACCATCTTTTCACTATATAGAGATATGTGTGTGTGTGTGTGTCTTTGCATCTTCCTTTTACAAACATGGCTCTTTTCATCAATATGTAATACCCACCTGTTCATTCTTTTCTCTCTCTCCATCAAGTATATATTTGGTGGTCAAAAGCCCATTTTTTTAAGGGAAAATCACTCCCAGGTTCCAAGGACCCAAAAAAACAACAATAAAGTCCCAATGGAAATTCCACACACTTTGTGATTATTTGGCAAGTTGAAATGACAAAGTTTCCCTCAGGATTTAAAACACTCTCTCTCTAAAAAAAAGTCACAGTGCTTCGTTCTGCTCTGCTTCTCCTTACTTGTATTGGATCGAGCGTTCGTGTGTCCCTCCTTTGCTGGCCTAATGTTTCATGTGTCGCTCCTCCACTGCCCTAACATTCTTACGTCGGTCCTCCGCTGACCTAGCCTCCATCCTCCTCCGCAGCGCCGGCTTACATCACTCTTACCAAGCCCTAGCGTCTATCGCTTCGGCCAACACCCAGATACCACCATCGCTCCTCTGAAGGCGCAGGCTCCATTGCTCCTCTGAAGGCCTACCATGCGTTGCTCCACCCAACACCCAGTCATTGTCGTTGCTCCTTCGCCAAGTCATCGAAATTGAACAAAGAAGGTGAGCGACAACTCAGAACACGAATCATTAAAATGACTCATGATGTTATACAACCAAGCATCACCAATTGCTAAAAAAGCAATTTGCAGTTTTGAAAGTTGGAGTTTTGAAACTTGTCAATTCAGTCAGGCATGAAAAAGCAGTTGTAAAAATGACTCGAAATGTTGTAAAAACAAGCGTTAGAAGTTGTAAACTGAGCAACTTGTAATATTAAACTTGGAGATATAAACAAAGGTAGTTTCATTCAGACACGAGAAATAAGTTGTAAAAATGACTCAATATGTAACATCCCGAATTTTGGTCACCAAAATTCCTTATATTCAAGGGAATAAAATGGTGAATATTCATGAACTTGAAATTTTAGAAATCTATAAATTTCCATTTTCATGAAGAGTGGGCTAGAACAAATTATGGAATTAATTCTTTAGTTTTCTGAAAAGCCCAATATTCAGGGCTAAAGTAGAGGAATACGATAAAATAATATTTAGCCCAATATTAATGTTAATTTTGGTCATAGGAATTAAATATTGGTAATAGAAATGTGAATAATGCTTCTAGTGAAACTTCCTGTGAGGCGGTGAGCTCTTTATGTGATTTTATAGGACCAAATGATG
This sequence comes from Inga oerstediana, assembly GCA_963210345.1. Taxonomy (NCBI): domain Eukaryota; kingdom Viridiplantae; phylum Streptophyta; class Magnoliopsida; order Fabales; family Fabaceae; genus Inga; species Inga oerstediana. Next base: position 72,203,553 of record OY723401.1, read on the forward strand.
AAAAAAAATTATGAAATTTTATAGAATGAAAGTAGACATCCTAAGCTTTAATTTGATAATTAATGGGTAGTTTCTAGAATTGTATACAAAAATTTATGTATTTTTCAAGTTTACCCAGTGAAACAAGAAAGTTTCTAGAGCAGCATTCAAATATGGAATTTCTAGGAATTATGTGCTTCCATTTGGATAAAGGCTATATTTTTTATTGAACTTAGACTTGATAAGGGTTCTATAGCCTTTGGAATCACTCCAATATGATGTCTACAAATTAGTTATGATTTTTCAAAGTTTAGGCAGAAAATCTGCCAAAATTTGTATAAATCCGAAAATGGGGAATTAAATTAAAGGAAAATATGGATATGCTATAAAACAATTTCTATCATCCTCTTCCACCTTGTGAACACCCTATTTTGTCCAGGACCTACTCAAAAATTAAAACATAATTGATGATGATTAGTGTCCAAATTAGCAATCATCATTGAAAGAAAAAAAAATAAGAAAATCCTCCTATTGATGATGATCGGCGTCTAAATTGGCAATCATCATTAAAAGGGAAAAAATAAAAAAAAACTAAAATTAAAATAAATTCCCTTATTGATGATGATTGGCATTGTCATTCATTAAGGGAAATAATAAATAAAAAAATAAAAAAAAAATCTCATTTATGTTGATAGGTTTAAAGTAGGAAACTACTTGTGGGGAGAATAATAAAAAAATTTAAAAAATGAAAATTAAAAAAAATCTCCATTGATAGTGATTAGGTCAAGTTAGGTAGTTTTTAATATAAAAGACCAAAAAAAATCAAAAATGAAAGTTCAAAAAGAATAAGCATTTATGAAGAAAACCCCACCTTGTGACTATAAATAGGAGAGCAAGGGTTGAAGTAAGACACACAAGAATTTTGGGAGAGCAAGGAGACAAGGTCTATGGCTGAGTTTTCATCCCTTTCTTTTATTTCCAATGATACATGGGATCTTATTGCTTTCACTGCGCAATTTGATTCACTGTGATTTTGTCTTTATGCTTTCATTACCACATCTTCATGCTTACCTTATCGTGATTCACATGTGCGTGAATCATGCACCATGGCTTTTTATATATGTTGGGGCTGTAATATCCTTAAATTTTTTGGGCTTATAGTTGTAGCTTAAGTTTTATTTAGACAAGGGTATGTAATAAATTAATAATTTAGAAGAAGTATCAAGTCCTAAATGTTTATTACATATATATATATTGAAATACCTCCTTAAAATATTTATTTAAAAAAATATAGGCATGTGTGTGGAATTATATCTTTTCATGGGGATAAGTAATATAAAACAAAAAAAATCAGAATATTGCTACTATTATTTATTTATTTAAAAACAATTTTTTTATGGGCATCAAACCCTAAAACTACCCTTATATAAGACTCTTTCCTTCTCATTCTCCTTGTTCCCTCAATGCCGCACTCAAACTTTCTCGGCTCAGTATTCTTGTAACCCCCTCTATAATCATATCCGAAATACAATATTAGAGTGAAATAGAGACCAATAATAATCAAAATTCATTTACATTCCCATCCTTAAGATAGGGTTTTCACAAATACATTTTACAAACACTTTAACCTGGTCTCACATTCATATTTTGAATACAATTATCTCGTGAAGATAAATCACATTCATATAAATATCAGAGTGCACAATAATAATCCCGGCAATCCCGGATTCATATCTTCACTAAAGGTTCATAGAGCACATACGCCCTTTATAATTTCTCAAATGGGGATTACACAATACTTAGTCCAAATACACATTCCAATCTATCATCCGAACATATACAATTATCCCAGCATATAACGATAACCAACTACTAAATCCAAATGCCCATAAGGGATTCTTGCTGCCCCTAGTCGCTTGCTCCTTCCTTGAGCCACTTGTCCTGTTTAAAATGCTGGTAGGGGAGGGTGAGATTCTAGAGAATCCCTATAGGAAACAAATACCAATATGCATGCAAGATAAGTGTTTAATGCATGACATGCTTGCATCACAATAACTCGTGCTCACATAATGATATATCCGCATGCTCAATGTTTCAACAACATACTCATGGCCATAGCATAAATAGAAACAAAGCTTCAATCATTCATATATGTTTCACATAATCAAGCAAAGCAATAACATGCATCAATACACAAACACAAATATCAATACATGCAGGAGAGGTAAGTTCCCTACATTATTCTTTCCACGTATGCTCCAGCATCGGCTACTCACGATCCGAGCGGATATCGAACCATGATCAGGGTGAATATCCAACCCTATAACCAAATCAAGGACATAGGATCATTCTCTTTTCCAAATTCTCATTTTCATAACACTTAAAGTTGGTTACCATTCATGACCTTTAGGTGGCTAATCAAAGCCTAAACACATGCCTAAAGGCTTGGGAAAAAACTTGACCAAAAACCATCTTCGGAAGTCCAAAATGTCATTTTTTTATGGTTGGCCGCGGCCCACCAATCCATTGGCCGCGGCCAACAATAGGCCAGAAACATTTGGGCCGCGGCCAAGAAAATCTGGTTTCTTAGCTGAACTTCCAAAAATCATAACTAATTCTAGAAAAATCGAAATGAGGTGATTTCAAAGCCAAATGAAAGGTACTTAAGTCCTATTTATAGGAAAAATATGTACCATTACTCAAAAGCACCACAAAATTCCAAGATTACACAAAATTTGGAAATACATAACTCTCAGTTCACAAAACGAAATGACACAAACTATATGTCCATTTTGAAGTTTGAGATGTGAACTTTAAGACTGGAAAGTTTCAGAATTTTCTAACACCATTTGGCCATTCAAAACGCTCATGAAAACTAATTGTCCAGACAGAGTTCACACAAGACAGATTTTCCAATTTTCTATCAAAGTGTCCAATGGCTCCAAAATTAACAATTAAGCCTATTCCCACATAAATTTTTACAAGGAACATAATGGTAACCTCAAAATGACCAAAATCACAACCCAATTATATGTCCTGTTTTTGCCCAATGCACAAGACCAACACAAAGTTGCCAAACTTCACATTTAAGCTTCAATGTAATTTTATCAATTCAAAACACTAAACAAGGCACCATTTCCATAACAACAACATACCATACTCCCCCATAACCCTAAATCACAAAAATTAGGGCAAAATTTTCAGAAATTCATGGCCTAACCAATGGCCACAAAACTTATATGAAAATGAAGCTTTCACTTACCTTAACAACTTTCCCAAAGAAGTTCTTTGTTTCACCCAAGTCCACAATTTCATGAGAGCTCAAACGCCACCAAATGACAAATCTAGAACCATGAAAGTGAAGCTCTCAACTCAAGGAACAACTTTAAAGAAGAGAGTTTAAGTATTTGAGGTCATTTACTCACCTTAATCTCAAGCTTTCCTTCCTCCTTCCTCCTTCAACAATGGCGCAAGAGAGAGAACAAGAGAGAGTGAGTGAGTGAAATGATGAAGAAGGGAAATGATGATGAGGGATGGCAGAAAATTCTGCCCCCCAAGCCTTCATATGCGCACAAAGAGAAAGAGGGAGAGAGAGAAAGCAATAAAAAAATGTGGATTTGACTTTCTCAACCATTCTCTCACCATACCCACTTGTCAAGTGTCTCAATATCATTGGTTTTCATAAAGTAAGTAACTCATTAGTTACTCTAACCACACCATTAGCCATTTAGTTACATATCTCATTCTCCTCTTAGTTAGTAATTAATCTCTCCATTAATCACTAACTTATGGCCATTCTTCCAATTTCTCACTGATTATGGCACATTAATTAAAATTGCCACATAATACATAATCAAGTTCTTTTCCTTCTTCCATGCGCCACATCCCTATTTTAGCCCAAATAATTATTTGTCACATAATTATGCTAAAATACATAGTGTTGGGCATTTCTCATAACAAAGTCGGATATCAAATCCACTTTAATCCACATAATCATTCACAATAATTGCAATTAGCCCTCAATCGAAATTTTGGCCGTTACAATTCTCCTTGCTAAGTTTGTTTTCCCCCTCTTAAGGTCTGTTTGGGAACACGTTTCCCAGCAAAAAAAGCCCAATAGAGCCTCAAAAGCCCAGTTGGGGAAGTTGGAGGTGTTTGGGGAAGCTTTTGAAAGTGATGGGCTTTACTTGTAGAAGCTACTTTTTTTAGAAGCTGCAAAAGATAGCTTCTGCACCCAGCTCCAAAATTGGTTCACCATGGGACAATCACTGTAGAGGCATCATCATCAATTCCCTTCTAATATATCCACGGGCCCACCTCCACAAACCCATTTAACACTTCAACTCACTCATCTTTCTGGAATTGCATGCACAGTGAGGGAGCGAAGTGAATTCATCAATTCTTCTCAATTTCCCAATCATTCATTCATGGACATTGGAAGCATGAAGGAGCTTGGAGGAGAAATTAAATCCATGGCGGCTGCAATTGTATTTTTATTTTTTTTAATAATAATTTAAATTTTTTTATTTTATAAAAAATTTTTAATATTTTTTTACTTCAATTATCACAATATATACAACTAATATGTGTGTGTGTGTGTGTGTATAGTATTTAATAAGATTCATACCTTTTTTCAGTCATTTCTCATCTAAATGGGCTTTTCAAACACTAATCTAAATAGGTTTAAGGTTAAAAAAAAGTCACTTCTGCCACCGCCAATCCAAACACAAATCACATCTACAATCTGACTTTTTTTCTATCTAACTTTTCTAAAAGCTCATATGCAAAAAAAAGCTCATTCTCCATCGTGAATCCAAACATGCACTTACTAGACATCTCCTATTTTGAATTTTTACTGTGCATTGTCTGTCATGATTTTCAACCTGTCTTGTCAAATTAACATTTTTCTTAAATCTCCACCTCTTTCTTTCTACTATGCTATCTTGACTTGTCCTGTCTTCTCTCCATTTTTTTACTGTACTTGTGTTTATGTTGCTTTAAGGACCCACGGATCTTCATTGATTCATTCATCTCAGCTTGAATATTTTACTCTCTCTCTCTCCACCTATTAAATGTGTGAGATTTAAAAATCATGAGCCTTTTCCTTTAAAGCGCGAGTCTTCCATGATTTCTCTCTCTCTCTCACACACACACATATATGTATATTTCCCCTTCAACCTCACATTTCCTCTTTTCATTTTTCCCCTTTCCTGTGATCTGACCATATGTCTCTCAATTCTCCCAAAAATCCGCACATTGTTGAACTCCTTTTGTTGTTATTGATGGTTGTGCGTGAATTTATATATATATATATAGTCACACACACTTCTTTCTTTTTCCCCATAGCCCCATCTTGTCTTGTTCTTAGTGTGTAGATGTTTTTTGGGGTCCATTTATCTCTCTTTCTTTTCCCTGATCTTGCCGTTAAACACTATCCTCTTTCCTTTCCTTTTCTTTTAAAATTTGCTTGGGTTATTGTTCAAGACAAGTCAAACTCATGTCTCTTTAGAATAAAAAAAAGGGGCATAGATGTAGGTAATGTCCAAAAAAATAAACAGCCAACTTTTGTTTTTACTTTTTTTTTCTTTACAAGTCTGTGTCACCATATACATATATAAATACATGTCTATATATATATATATATATATAACTTTGATATGCATAGAATCTGTTGCCTGTTAAAAAAAAGGTATTATTCCCAAACAATATTGTATCATAATAAAGTAGTGGAATTCATGGAAACTTAGGTGTGTGTATAATAGTAGTTATAGAGGGTAGTTTTAACGCTTTTATAGTAGTTTTAATTAATATAGTAATAGATGTTCATTTGTGTGACTTTGTAGACTCTCGTTGAGAGCTTTGAAGTAACACTTGTGTAATTGCTTGTACGCTAGGGAGTAACATGTAACTCTGAATATTCTTCCGTATACTTGTGAATTGTGTATGATTTTGAATGACTATCTTTTTAAAAAAATGGACTGAATTATATGCATATGCGTATGTATTGTAAATTCTCAAGTAAGTAATGTTACAAGTAAATTTATTTATAATTCACTTTATTTACATGGTTAATAAATTAATTATAACTAATGTATTGTTGGATTATTGTTTTCTTTTAGGCATGTTTGAATATGTGATGATATTTGCTACAAATAGAAGCATGATTTATTTTACATTATTTTTAATAATATTATATTTATTGATGATTGATATATATTGAAATAGAGTAAGGAGGAATTTGTATATTGAGATCTTTTACCACGTGGTATGCCATCACTCGGTGCATAGTGGATGGCACTTGTGAAGGCCCCTTCTTTCATGTTTTCCTTTAGCCGGGACTGCATTGGAGCTGTGGGACATGTGACACCTCCTTAGTTGTGTTCTTTTAAGGAGGGGAGCCATAGTCTAGACTTAAGCTCTATACCTTTGGCCGGGTGTATCTTAAGAACTGGTGAGCTTGGGACAATCCAGTTAAATGGATGGGTTTCTGTTGGACTATGTGTTAGCCTATGCCTCCAGTCAGCGGAATAAGAATGGACAGTGATATAAGGGAGGTTGCATCTTATATATTGCATATTGCATAATTGTATATTATATGTTGTGATGAAAATACAGATTGACATAATGATGCTTAAACTTGTTTTTATCTTGTATGAGGATTATGGTATATACAAATATATATGTAATCAGTTCCTTCTTTTTATCATATGTGATCTTCTTGTGTACGGTAGAAACTTTCAGTAGTTACTGAGACGTGGAATCTCATCCCCATATATTAACATTTTCAGGTGATTGTTCTAGTAGGGAGCAAGGGAAGGCATCTATGGAGTAAGCCTTGAAGGCTCTTTTGTGCTCCTAGAGCTCATGTTATGTCATTTTTATTGCCATAACCCTAAGACTTCCGTATTGTATTTTGTTTTATTGACATGTTTTGAGTTTGATTTAACATTGTGACATAGGTTTTATTTGAACTGATTTATATTTTGATGGTTTGAATGTTGAACATCCTTATTGGCGATATCTGAAACATTCTAGTTAAGTATTTAGTTGTTTTGATTTGAGGTGTTACAGGGGCTGCTCAAAATAATGAATCAGGTGGCTAATAAGTGTGAGGACGAATGTTTGTAAGGATAAAATGTGTGCATAAGTCTTTTCATCTTTAACTTCCTATTCTTTTAACTTTTGTTTCTTCTTCTTCTTCTTTTTCTTTATCCCTTTCTTAGGTTCTCTTTGAAAAAAGAAAAAAAAATTTTAACACACTTTTATAAATGAAAATAAAATGGAAAAACTCTCTTTCATGAAAAAATAAAGAAATTGTTTTCATAAATAAAAAACATAAACCAAAGAAAAAATCATTTTCTCCAATAAATTAAATAAACATTTTTTCTAAAAAACATCAACAAAGTGACACGCATTTCTACCCCCGAACTACGTGGGCTTTGATCCTTCTAAAGGTTACGTAGGCCCTATATTCTCTTCCTAGATCAAGTCCAACTTTGTAAATAAATATATTTTTCCTTATTTTTTGTAAATAAATGTTCCTTTTTTTCTTTAGTTTTCATTTCATTTATTTTTGTAAATATTCTTTTTTATTTGGGTAATTATCATAAGATTAAATGCCATATTTATTTTTAAATAATTAACTTAGGGTAACCATTCTTATGAATGGGTGTTGTGAGGTACCTAACACCATTCCCAACACAATCGACTCCCAAACCCTAAATAGTGTTTGTAAACCAGTTTCATTTAAAAAAAAGGTTTCCAAAATTATTCTTTTTCAAAATTTTGGTTGCGGCTCCATGTTTTCCAAATTTTGGGCGCTACAGCTTGGCGACTCTACTGGAGATAGTTTGAGAGTCAAGCCCATTTAAGTTAAGTATTTAAAAATAATATGGCCTTTATCTTATTTTAATTAACCTTTTTTTATTATTATTATTTTTTTTTGTGAATATTTTTTTTATTTATTAAATTCCTTATCCATATATTTGTATCTTTATTTTTTCTTTTCTATTTATCTTGTGATTTGTTTAGCAGATTAGGGTTGAGTAGAACCTAGGCCCATAGGTTGGTATGCTCTCCACACACACTGAACACGTACACTATTCTCCTCACACACATTTTTGGCTCTATACTAGGGTCTATGAGTTCCTTAGGTGAGTGGAAGTTTCTAATGGTCTCCTTGTGAGGTTTTCAAAACCCCCTGAGATTACTGTGAAGACTTCATCCTAGCTGTTACTCATTTGGCGAGATTGATCCCTATAGGGTTTTTAGAACCCCTTAAAGGTCAATTTCGTTAAATGGGGTCTTCATCTTTACGATGGGGGTAGTTAGGAGGCCTTTATCTGTAAGAATTAGAACCACCTTAAAACCATTACACCTATTAGTAGAAATTATCAACCTACCCAATTAATTAGTACTTGCCTTTCTTAGGATAGACACCCCCAACCTAGGGTTATTCCTAAATTAGGACATTGGAGGGCATATATTTACTTATTGTTGATAATCTTTATTGTCATCCATGCATAACCAATGAAACCCCTAGGATCAAGCAGTTAATTGTCGCTTCACCTGAGTATGTATCTAGAATCACTCCTCATATAGATACATCACAAGGAAGGTATATATATTGTGTAACCCCTGCCTTTAAACACGTAATTATAATTCGATAACGCATAATTAAATCGGACTAGAGACAATCGGATGTTTTAATCTCATTTTAACTACCTACCCTACAGTAGGATTTTCACAAAAATCTTTCAAAACCTTTTTCCTATCTCGGTCTCAGTTCCAATGTTCGGATATAATTACCTGTGCAGTTAATATACATTCATTCATATCAGAGTGTATAACCAAATCCCCGATAACTCCTGGGTTCTATACATATATAACCTGAGGGTTTATAAGCATCCACTAGGGGATTACACAACCAAAATCGAATATAATATTCATATCTCAAAATATACAGTCATCCTAAGTTCAAAATGGATAACCAACATCTCCAAAATCAAATTTACCCCTAAAGGTCCTAATTGCTCTGGGTCGGCCTCTTCTCTTTTGAGCCACACGCCTTGTCTGAAATGTTAGTCATAGGAAAGAATGAGATTCGAGAGAATCCCAGTAGTAACAAACCACTCACACAATGCATAAACACAAAGCATGTACATAAATCACAAACAGCAACAGCAGCAGCAACTCAAAGATACATGGTTTTCACCACAAACGACAACACTCACGGCTGTATACACAATACGATAGCTCTCACTGTAATCATAATCATGACAGCTTACGTAGTAATCACCATCACGACAGCTTACGCTGTAAACGATAGCTTGCATTGTAAACGACAGCTATCACCAGCTGTAACCGCAGCAGCATCAGAAATCATCATAAAATAGTGATACAACACACATACAGTGCATTACACAAAGTATAAGAGAGAGAGTCACTACCTGATCCTTTCCCGATGTTTCTTGGCACTGCGGGCTCACGAGGACGGCAATATCAAATCCTATAAACCAAGTTAGGGTCTTATAAATAAAATATTTGCATATTTATTTTCCTTTATATGATGATTTTATGGACAATATTTGAGCTTTATATAATATATTTGGGTGTAAAATAAATAGTATTTAAAAAATAAAGAAAAATATATAAAAACAAAGTCAGTATTGTAGCGTCGGTCACTATTGATGACAGAATCACTATAGCAGGATGTTACTGTAGCGGACGGAGGTGACTGTAGCGGATGGAATCACTGTAGCACTGTAGCAACACGGAAAAAACGCATAAACCAACTGACAGGATACTGTTCACTACTGTAGCATTGCGAAAAAAAGTGGCAAATCACTGTAGCACCTGTGGAAAAAAAAGAAGAAGCAACAGACGCACTTCACTTGCCTATATATATGTGTGCTTCTTAGTATTATATTATTTTCTGTATGCCTCCTACATGGAAGGCTTAGTATTGTATTAGTTTTTGCATGCTGCCTACATGGAAAGTTTTACCTCCTAAATGGACGGCTAGATTTCTCCAGTTTTTTCATGTATATTTTTGGTTGTATATTTATGTTTAAGAATTTAATATTCAAGTTTATGCAGTATTTATGAAGATTTCATTCTAGTTTTATATAATGTCAATTTATTTTGATTTTGTTTTTAATTTTATCATGAGCTAAATTTTCATTTTTCTAGAGTGATGACGTAGCTTACTAATGACGGATTGAATCTTAACTTATTAAATCTAGTTTTAATTTCTCCTTCATGATTGAGTTTTAATTATTGTTCTTAATGCTTTCATTTGATTGGTCACCTTTTGAATGATTACAATATGCATGTTGAGACCGGAAGGAGATGTATGTGTGTAGATCCTATAATTAAAACCATGACTTGCATATGAAATAGGAATATATTCATATAAGTTGTGTAGTCTTATTGAGTTCCCTAAATATTAAAGCATAATTAATTGCTTAAATTTATATAGGAATATATTGGATTAGCAATTAATTATAGAATTGCCTGACCTTGGAAGAGGCTAGTAATTAAATTAGAGAAACTCGACTATCAATCATGTGGAATAAATTAGGCTAGAATAGATAAGTAATTCAATCCGAAATTTGTTAAGTGAAATCTAATCCCTAGGACTTTTTCTCATATTTGTTTTCATATCATCTGCACTCATATTTAATTATTTTTCTTTTATTTGTACTCTCAATCACCAATTTATCGATCGACTAAATAGAATTAAAATTGCTCATTTTGCTACTTAGTGATCAATCCTCGTGGGAACGATACTCTACTCACTTCTATATTACTTGATTACGACAATGTACACTTGCACTATTTAATTGATCATCTAAACTCGTAACAAGTTTTTGTAATTTGATAAGTAAAATATTTGTATATTTGTTTTCCCTTATATGATGATTTTATGGACGATATTTGAGATTAATATAATATATTTGGGTGTAAAATAAATAGTATTTAAAAAATAAATAAAAATATAAAAAAAAGTCAATATTGTATCATCGGTCACTATTCATAACAAAATCACTGTAGCAGGACATTATTGTAGCGGACGGAGGTGACTGTAGCAGATGGAATCACTGTAGCAACCCGGAAAAAATGCGTAAACCAACCGACAGGATAATGTTCACTACTGTAGCATTGCAGAAAAAAGTGGCAAATCACTATAGCACCTGTGGAAAAAAAAGAAGAAGCAACAGACGCACTTCACTTGCCTATATATATGTGTGCTTCTTTGCAAAATGGAAGGAGGAGGAGAGAAGAAATATAGTGGAGATATTCTCTTTGATAAGAAGATACTTCTATGATAGGGAGAGATATTTTCTCTGACAGTTCTAAATAAATTGTGTTATTTTTTATTTTTAATTTTATGTATTGTATTACTTTTTGCATGCCTCCTACATGGAAGGCTTAGTATTATATTATTTTCTGTATGCCTCCTACATGGAAATAAATAAATAATATGGTAGAGCAATGAAAGCTTGAGCATAGTAGAACATTAGTCCCATTTGTTCAGGCAAGCTTGAAACCTGTAACTCTTGTCCTAAGGAAAAAAGTGTGATCTTCCAACTCCTTCACCCTTACACTTAAACCCTTGCTTCCATTCATGGATGCAGAAATGGCCACACTTCCCTTTAGGCCCTAGATGCCTTCCTCGTACACAAAGTTGATTCCTCTGGCAGCTAATCCAATTCCCAGTTCATTTGCTGCTGTTATAAACTCTCCTTTCTTGCCCAAATCAGTTTCACAAAAAATGCAAATAGATGTAAATCTACATTTTTGTGAAATACCCTTTTTCTCTTTCTTTCTCTCAGACCATGTATGCTTACTAGTGGAAGACTGCATATTTACAAGTGGAAGTGTATATGCTTACAAGTAGAAGAGTACATGCATATATAACACTAAAACAACGGCAACAAAATCACACATTTTTCAAAGAAGTTTGAAAAAATTTCCGACACAGATGACCAGTAGGCCATTGCGTGAAGAAATTAAACAAAAAGAGGAAAGAAAGTCAAAAGTTAAAGTAGAGTAGACAAAAGCTGTCGAAAAGGTAAGAAAGTTTTGACAAAAGCTGCAGAAAAGATAAGATGATTAGACAAAAGCATGATTATGTACAGTAGTTGTGATTTTGGCTCACATCTTCCTTTGGTTTTACGTCCAGAAATGGTTTAAACAATTTCTATGAATCGAGGATTGGCTTCCCACTCAGCTTTCTTATAAACTGGAAAATAGGGTCTTTTTTTGTTAGATTCCCAAGACAGTAGCGCCATTTTTCTTGGTTGAATACATTCACTAAATCAAGAAGAATACGATGAACATCACCACTCGGATGCGTCTCAAGAGTTTGAATGATATCATCCAGGGACTCCTTACTCAGTCCATCCTTTATAAATTTAATTTTATCTTCTCGATTTATAGAAACCATACCTTTGCTTCTACAACGCTGATCACATGTCCACCTTGCACATTTATAGCAGACATTCATTGTTTTAGCTCTTCTCTTTTTAGAGTAAGAACTTCTTCCCATTCCTGGCAAAGGTTTAACAATTGATTTATTAAACTCATCTGCTAAACGTACCTTAGCCTCAATGATCCAGCGTATGTCATAAGGAAGTCCCAAACGCTTGAATACTTTCATCCTTTCAAGTCGACAGCTATAGAGCTTCCTGAGCACATCTTTGGGAAGAGTGGGAAACCTGTTCTTAAGCTTTGCAAGAGATTCCTCCATGGTAACTTAAAAAGAGGCCGATGAAAACTGAAATATCAATGTAGTGCAGTGTGTTTCGGTGAGTAGGAAAGAAATGAGAGAGTTGGAAAGAAATTTTGGGGTTGCCTCCTAAATAGCCGCCCTTCTTTAACATCTTTAGCTAGACAAAAACCAAACCAATTTTTTTCTCTTTTTTTTATATAATATATATATATATGTATATATTTTTTTAAAAAAAAATTACTAGATTGAGGACTTACCTGTTGGTTCCTCAAATGTGATGACAGATTTCAAAGTGTTGAGTGCACCTTCATTGTATTCTTTGAGTCTTTGCCCATTCACTTTGAATTTTCGATCACCATCTTAAATCTCCACAGTTCCATATGGCCATACTTGAATTACAGTAAAAGGACCTGACCACCTCGATCTCAGCTTTCCTGGAAAGAGCTTTAACCTTGAGTTGTATAAAAGCACTTTTTGTCTCAGTGTAAACTCTCTTCTCAAAATTCTTCTATCATGCCACATTTTTGTCTTCTCTTTGTATAACTTAGCATTTTCATAAGCTTGTTGTCTGAATTCTTTAACTTATTGAGTTGGAGAAGCGTTTTCTCCCCAGCTGCCTTTAACTCAAAATTTAATGCTTTTATTGCTCAATATGTTTTGTGCTCCATTTCTACTGGAAGATGGCATGCTTTTCCGTAGACCAATTGATATAGGGATGTACCAATTGGTGTCTTGAAGGTAGTTCTATAAGCCCAGAGTGCATCATCTAACTTTTGAGCCTAGTCCTTCTGATTGGAATTCACCGTCTTTTCTATGATCCACTTCAGTTCTCTGTTCGAGATTTCCACCTGCCCACTAGTTTCAGGATGATATGGAGTTGCAACCTTATGAGTTACTCCATATTTAGCTAATACCGACTGAAGTTGCTGATTGCAAAAATGCCTTCCTCCATCACTGATAATAGCTCTAGGCACTCCAAATCTTGTAAAAATATTCTTCCTCAAGAACTTCACAACCACACGAGAATCATTTGTAGGAAAGGCAGCTGCTTCAACCCACTTGGAGGCATAGTCAACAGCTACTAAAATGAACTGGTTGCTAAATGAAGATAGAAAAGGCCCCATAAAATCAATCCCCCATATATTAAAAAGTTCAACTTCTAAGATGTTGGTTAAAGGGGCTTCATGTCTCCTTGAGATATTTCCCGTTCTTTGACATCTGTCACAGGTTGCCACAAGTCTGTGAGCGTCCTTGAAGAGTGTAAGCCAGTAAAATACTGATTGAAGGACTTTAGTAGCTGTTCTATTTGCTCCAAAATGACCGCCATATGGGGATAAATGGCAGTGATTTAAGATGGTGTCCATCTCTTCTTCAGGAACACATTGCATGATAATTCGATCTGGGCTTTGTTTGTATAAGAACGGATCCTCCCAAAAGTAATGCCTTACATCAGCCAGAAACTTCTTCTTTTGCATTTTAGAAAGTTTATAAAGCATTACCCCGTTTGCCAAATAATTCATAATATCAGCATACCAAAGAGTAGGTTGTGACTGCATGATAAAAAGTTGCTCATCTAGGAAATTCTCCTGGATTGGTGATTCTCTCTTTCGTTCAGGTGGTTCTAACCGAGAAAGATGATATGCAATGAGATTCTCAGTCCCTTTTTTGTCTTTGATCTCCAAGTCAAATTCTTGTAGTAGAAGCACCCATCTGATCAGTCTGGGCTTTGCATCTTTCTTCTCAATCAAGTTTTTAATTGCTGAGTAGTCTGTCCAGACAATGACCTTTAACCCGATCAAGTATGTTCTGAATTTGTCGAATGCAAACACTACTACTAATAGCTCCTTTTTTATTGTTGCATAATTCAGCTGTGCATCTGAGAGTGTCCTGCTGGCATAATAGATGGCATGAAAGACCTTGTCTTTTCTTTGGCCTAAAACCGCTCCAACTGCATAATTACTTGCATCGCACATCATCTCGAATGGAAGATTCCAATCTAGAGCTATGATAACTGGTGCGAAAGTCAAGACACTTTTTAGAGTTTGGAAGGCTGATAAGCACTCCTTATTAAACACAAAGGGAGTGTTTTTCTCCAACAGTATGCAAAGTGGCTTTGTGATTTTTGAGAAGTCCTTGATGAATCTTCTATAGAAGCCAGTATGTCCCAAAAAACTCTGAATGCCCTTGATTGAGGAAGGAGGTGGTAGCTTTTGAATTGTTTCAATCTTAGCTCGGTCCACTTCAATTCCTCGATCAGATACCTTGTGACCCAGCACAATTCCTTTTTTCACCATAAAATGGCATTTCTCCCAATTTAGAACCAAGTTTGTCTCTATACAACGTTGCAAGACTTTTGCCAAATTTGAAAGACAATGATCAAATGATTCTCCAAAAACTGAAAAATCATCCATGAATACCTTAATGAACCTTTCCACCATGTCTGAGAAGATCGCTATCATACTCCTTTGAAATGTTGCTGGTGCATTACATAGACCAAATGGCATCTTTCTAAAGGCAAAGGTACCATATGGACATGTAAAAGTTGTTTTCTCTTGATCCTCCAGTGCAATTGTAATTTGATTATATCCTGTGTACCCATCCAGGAAACAATAATAGGCTTTCCCTGCTAGTCTGTCAAGCATCTGGTCTATAAATGGCAGAGGGAAGTGATCTTTTCTGGTGGCTTTATTAAGCTTTCTGTAGTCGATGCACACTCTCTATCCAGTCACCGTTCATTGTGGAATCAGTTCATTTTTCTCGTTGGGCACTACTGTCATTCCACCTTTCTTTGGTACAGCTTGAACTGGGCTTACCCATTGACTGTCAGAGATTGGGTAGATTATGCCAGCATCTAGCCACTTTATTACCTCCTTTCTCACCACCTCCTTCATGTTTGGATTGAGTCTTCTCTGGTGCTCGACTGATGGCTTGTAGTTATCCTCTATCAAGATCTTATGCATACAAATTGAAGGATTAATCCCTCTTATATCAGCTATTGACCATCCAAATACTGCTTTATACTCCCTTAGAACTCTTAATAACTTTTCTTCTTCTTCAGGAGTAAGAGCTGCTGAGACGATTACAGGTAATGTTGCATTTCCTCCCAGATACACATACTTCAAGTGGGATGGCAGTATTTTCAACTCCAGTACTGGTGGTTTCTCTGTTGATGGTACCGGCTTACTTGGCCTTTCCCTAAGATCTTCAAATGGTTTCTTGATAAAAATTGGGGAATTTGCTTCCAGGTACTTAATCTGCTCCAAGACCTCAGGATTAGTAGATTTTGATACATCTACCATTCCTATTGCTAATGGTTGATCCATGCAGATTTCGTTCACCATGTCTTTTGTGCAACTGGATAATGTGTCGACTCTGTAGCAAGTGTCACCTTCATCTGGAAAGGATAAAGCCTTGAAAATGTTGAGGGATACTTGATTATCTTGAACTCGTAAGGTTAACTTCCCTTGTTGCACATCTATTAACATTCTTCCAGTTGCTAGAAATGGCCTCCCAAGAATGATAGGAATTTCTTGGTCTTCTTCCATATCAAGTATTATGAAATTAGCTGGGAATATGAGTTTGTCCACCTTCACCAGAACATCTTCTAAGACACCTCTCGGATGCTTTATTGATCGGTCTCAGTCCGCCAAAAGTAATGAAACTGTGGTTGGCTTCACCTCATGCCTCTATCTACCTTCACGGCTTCACCTCATGCCGCTACAGAACATCTTCTAAGACACCCCTCGGATGCTTTATTGATTGGTCCGCCAAAAGTAATGAAACTGTGGTTGGCTTCACCTCTCCAACAAGTAATGGAGGAATCTCTTGCAAAGCTTAAGAACATGTTTCTCACTCTTCCCAAAGATGTGCTCAGGAAGCTCTATAGCTGTCGACTTGAAAGGATGAAAGTATTCAAGCGTTTGGGACTTCCTGATGACATACGCTGGATCATTGAGGCTAAGGTACGTTTAGCAGATGAGTTTAATAAATCAATTGTTAAACCTTTGCCAGGAATGAGAAGAAGTTCTTACTTTAAAAAGAGAAGAGCTAAAAGAATGAATGTCTGCTATAAATATGCAAGGTGGACATGTGATCAGCGTTGTAGAAGCAAAGGTATGGTTTCTATAAATCGAGAAGATAAAATTAAATTTATAAAGGATGGACTGAGTAAGGAGTCCCTGGATGATATCATTCAAACTCTTGAGACGCATCCGAGTGGTGATGTTCATCGTATTCTTCTTGATTTAGTGAATGTATTCAACCAAGAAAAATGGCGCTACTGTCTTGGAAATCTAACGAAAAAAGACCCTGTTTGCCAGTTTATAAGAAAGCTAGATGGGAAGCCAATCCTCGATTCATATAAATCGTTTAAACCGTTTCTGGACGTAAAACCAGAGGAAGATGTAAGCCAAAATCACAACTACTGTACATAATCATGCTTTTGTCTAATCGTCTTATCTTTTCTGCAGCTTTTGTTAAATCTTTCTTACCTTTTCAACAGCTTTTGTCTACTTTACTTTATCTTTTGACTTTCTTTCCTCTTTTTATTTAATTTCTTCACGTAATGGCCCACCGGTCATTTGTGTCGGAAATTTTTTCAAACTTCTTTGAAAAATATGTGATTTGTGTGATTTTGTTGCCGCTGTTTTAGTATTATATATGCATGTACTCTTCTACTTGTAAGCATATACACTTCCACTTGTAAATATGCAGTCTTCCACTAGTAAGCATACATGGTCCGAGAGAAAGAAAGAGAAAAAAGGTATTTCACAAAAATGTAGATTTACATCTATTTGCATTTTTGGTGAAACTGATTTGGGCAAGAAAGGAGAGTTTATAACAGCAGTAAATGAACTGGGAATTGGATTAGCTGCCAGAGGAATCAACTTTGTGTACGGGGGAGGCATCCAGGGCCTAAAGGGAAGTGTGGCCATTTCTGCATTCATGAATGGAAGCAAGGGTTTAAGTGTAATGGTGAAGGAGTTGGAAGATCACACTTTTTCCTTAGGATAAGAGTTACAGGTTTCGAGCTTGCCTGAACAAATAGGACTAATGTTCTACCATGCTCAAGCTTTCATTGCTCTACCCGGTGGTTTGGAGACGTTGGATGGTATTTCTAGCATTGCATATTGGGCTAAGTTAAACTATCACAAAAAGCCATTAGGATTGTTAAATGTTAATGGTTTTTATGATAATCTGTTGTCTTTTCTTGATCATGCTGTGGAAACAGGATTCATACCCCAAGCGACTCGCCATTCCATAATTTCTGTACCAACTGCTGATCAGCTGCTCGATCAACTGCAAACCTATGAACCTAAACCAGATCTACTCGTCAAGCAAATAGGTGGGCAATCTCCAGATAGCAGTCAGAAGCAGAACCCAGATACCACCCTTCGGTTGTAACTTTCCTTAATCTCTTGGTTTCACTCTTAGTATTTTGATTTTACTTTATTATATGTTTATGTTTCAAAAAAAAAACCTTCTCTGAGCTCTAGAAGACATTGGGGACAATGTCTGATTTAGGTTAGGGGAGGAGAAAAATTTTTTTTTTCTGTTTTTCTTTTGTTAGTTAGTAAAACCATTAGATGCATGAGGTGTGGAAAAAATGGCAGAGTAAGGAGTTATTCTTAACTCCTGAGACGCATTTCATTAATTGCATTTTATTGGTTGCAATTTTTTTATCTTTTTCAAAAAAAAATTAAAAAAAAAAGAGTAAAAAAAAATCTTGTTCAAGTGCTTTGTAATGATATTAAGAAGTACACAAGTTTTAAGTATGGATCAATTGAATTTAGAGATTTTATAGTTGAATGAACAACTTATTGTTGCAATTGGTGATGAATTTTGAGATTGAATGAACTGAGTTTAAAAATTCCTCGCCGTGAGCTTCTGAGCCTATAATGATTATTTCTCTTGTGTGTGATATTCACCTATTAAGTTGTCACTCTAGAACTTGTTTTAAATCTGGTTGAAATTACATCTCACATGCACATTCAAAAGTGATAAAGGCATTCATTTTCTTTAGCCAGAGCCAAATAGCCAACCTTGCAATTATATCGTTGATAAGCCCCTTTGAGCCTAATTGACTGTTTCTTTGTTCTCAACCTATTAACATGTACTTTAATGATATATCAAGTACTTTTACCTTATTCGGAAGATTGGTAGAGCATTAGAAATTCTTGTGAAATGGGCTATTGACAAAGTGTAGGGGTGTATATATCATCAATTTTATAGTTGCAATTCAAAAAGAAAAAAAAAGAAAAAAAAGAGAGAGAAAAAGAAAAAAATATGTCAAGTATTTGAATTGTGGGTTGTTATGATGAGATAAATTTATAAGTAGCCCATTTTTCAATTGTTCTATTAAATTTCTTAAATATAGCCTTTCATATAATGTTTTACATTCCTTTTACCTTAACCCCATTACAACCCTTAATAAGTCCTTTTGATTTGAATTATGCATGTGAATTAAGTAGTGGAGATTGAGATTTTTAGCAATTTTTTTGGTTGAATTTGAGCGAAACACTTACCCTTAAACACTTGAGAGATTGAGAGAATGAGTTACACTTACAAACTCGGTTTATTCATTTTCAAACAAAGTTACCAATTTATATTTTTGTTGATTCATGAATACTATGATCTCTTTACTTCACAATTGTGTTCTTGCTTATGACTTGACACTTCTTATTTTGTTGGAAGCACTTATTAGTCATTCCTTGTCCGAGCACTTCCAAGAGCTAAGTGTGGGGGAATTTGATAAGTAAAATATTTGTATATTTATTTTCCCTTATATGATGATTTTATGGACGATATTTGAGCTTAATATAATATATTTGGGTGTAAAATAAATAGTATTTAAAAAATAAAGAAAAATATATAAAAAAAAGTCAGTATTGTAGCGTCGGTCACTATTCATGACAGAATCATTGTAGCGGACGGAATCACTGTAGCACTGTAGCAACACGGAAAAAACGCGTAAACCAACTGACAGGATAATGTTCACTACTGTAGCATTGCGGAAAAAAGTGGCAAATCACTGTAGCACCTGTGGAAAAATAGAAGAAGCAACAGACGTACTTCGCTTGCCTATATATATGTGTGCTTCTTTGCAAAATGGAAAAAAGAGGAGAGAAGAAATATAGTGGAGATATTCTCTTTGATAAGGAGATACTTCTCTGATAGGGAGAGATATTTTCTCTGACAGTTGTAAATAAATTATTTTATTTTTTATTTTTAATTTTATGTATTGTATTACTTTTTGCATGCCTCCTACATGGAAGGCTTAGTATTGTATTACTTTTTGCATGCTGCCTACATGGAAGGTTTTACCTCTTAAATGGATGGCTAGATTTCTCCATTTTTTTCATGTATATTTTTTGTTGTATATTTATGTTTGAGAATTTAATATTCAAGTTTATGCAGTATTTATGAAGATTTCATTCTAGTTTTATATAATGTCAATTTATTTTGATTTTGTTTTTAATTTTATCATGAGCTAAATTTTCATTTTCCTAGGGTGATGACGTAGCTTACTAATGACGGATTGAATCTTAACTTATTAAATCTAGTTTTAATTTCTCCTTCATGATTGAGTTTTAATTATTGTTCTTAACCCGTCAATCTCTTTTCCAAGTTCTTATTTCTATAATACTTTAAGTTGGTTATCATTTGGACTCTTTAGGTGACTATTTTAGGTCTAAACATATGCCTAAAGGGTTAGGAGAAACTGCCCCGAAGACCCTCTTTCTAGGAAGAATTTCTGACTTTGGGCTGGCTCACTCGAGTGACACCCCTATCTGCACTCGAGCACCAGCGAGTGAAATACAGAAAGTGTTTGCCCGAGAGCCAACCCTGATACATCATACACTCTCACTCGAGCATAAAAGGCTGTACTCGAGCAATCACCTCAGGTGCACTCGAGCACCAGGAAGTGAGACCCAGCGAGTGACTACCCGAGAGCAACCATAAATTCCCAAGTCTTATACTGATTCCCCTACTCGAGCATGCTCATGTTCACTCGAGCAGAATCAGATCTCACTCGCAATTCAGGAAGTGTTCTTATGGTTTTTGCCTGAGACTTAACCAAGATACCCAGAATTTCACATCGTGCTCGAGTGAGTTCCTCCCTCACTCGAGTGATGTCTATCAGATGTCAAATCGTAACAACTGATATAGTTTTCCAGAATTGACCAATTAAGCTCCAATGGTTCCTAAACTTATACTAGTACTCATTCCCATCCAAAACTTCACAATGAACCTATTGGTAACCCAAAAACAACCAAATCTTCCCCTCAAACAACACATTCTCATCTCTAACTCACAAAACCACTCAACACCACAAGTTGTCAACTTCTTCTTTTCAAATCCAACCCAAAACCTTTGACACCCACACACTATTTGACATCTATTCCACTACATTACATCACTTAATTCATATCTTCTAAAATCACAAGAAATCAGGGCAAAAATCCAGAATTTGCTAAACTAAACCAAAAGCCATAACATTTATACCAAAAGGTCTCCAATGCTTACCTTCTCAACTTGCCAAGACCAAACCCTTGATTCCTCAACTTCTCAAACTTCACATTTTCTTAAACACCATCTATGAAGATTCTAAAACCATAGAAGTCAAGCTCTCAACCTCATGAACAACATCAATGAAGAGTATTTGGGCATATATAAGCATTTACTTACCAAAACTTAAGCTTTTCTCTTTCTCTTTCTTGGCTAGTTCAGCGAAAATGGAGAGAATGGAGAGAGAAAGTGAGATATTGGTGAAGAAGCAGATTTCCTCTCTCTCTTTCTCCCATTCACACAACCAACTCTAAGAATGGGAGGGAAGAGAAATGAGTTGAATCTTTGACTTCAATCACATGGTCCATAGCTTGCCAATTGTCATGATCTCCCTTCACCCTTTCATGAACTCACATATTCCCATCCACACTTGATTCCACCTCTTATTCTTTAAATCCTAGCCATTGATCTTAATTACTAAAGAGTTTTCTCATCGGTAACTAACCGGTCGGTCGGTAAATTTATCATTTTGCCCCTGATTACCTCAATACTCATTAAACCATTACTAAGCACCTTTACATCACATTGCACAACACATACTTCAAAAGTACTCAATTAATATTAATTACATCACTTTAAAGTTATTAATCCTTGATTACAATCCAGGATATTACATATTGGATAGCCAACCTTAGTCTCAGGGTTTATGATCCTAAAAGACTATGAGTGTCATCACATATACCATGTTAGAAAATATCTTCATGAGAGATAACCCTTTTAGGGCTCATAAGGCATCATTATATCAATTATAGGCCTTTTAGCTTCATTTGATATGGGCCTCGGACATAATCATCACTTTTAAAAACCTTAGCTTTGTGATGGCCTGGGCCATTTGCAGGTTAATGGGCACTTCATTCTCCCTATGAGGTAATGGATCTCTTGAGGAGGTGGAGTTCTTTTTCTTAATGTCTATCACTCATAGCAAAACTCGAAGCACATGTCATCACTCTTTTATGTCTCATGAGGCATCCTTGTATCTTTCATTGGCATTTAGCTTCATTTGATATAGGCCTTGGATATTTCCACTCAAGGAATCCATTTCGGACTCGGAATTATCAAATTTAATGTCAAATTACAAATTTACCCATGGCAGCCCCACTTTAAGGTTTTAGGGGCGTTTTCGTAATTATGTTTTTTCGGCCTTTTCCGAAAAATTGACCAACTGTAACCTCACCTAATTTTCGCTCTTGAACTCAATGGAACCATCAAATCATTAAAAATCCAACTTTAAGACCCATTTCTAGAGCTAGCCAAAATTTATGAGTTCTCCAGGGAAAATCGGGGTTTTACGATTTCGACTCCATAAACGCATTCCTTTCTACTCCTAGCCACTTAATTAACTATTACATTAGGTCATAACTACCATTTGAACCAAAATTAGGTAGCATAACCCTTAGGAAACTCAATTCCCAAAATTTAAAACCAACGGTAATCCGGCGAAATTTCACTGATTAAATTGCCTACAACATCCAGAATAGTTAATATACGAAGGTTTGGAAGTTACCTCAAACTCCCACAAGCTTTTAGCAAATATGGCTGAAAACTAGGTGTTCCACAACGGATTTTGAGCTTCCAAACCTTAAAGAACAAAGAGGAGTAGCTTAGGGTCGGAGTTATACGCGTTAGGAGCTAAATCGTCAGAGAAATCGGCTTACCTTGTGAGATTTCTTCTCCTTTCTCTCTCTAAAAATCTGAAAGTTCTCTCTCTCTTTCAGCTGCTGTTTTGTGCGTGAAATGCTGAATGAAGAAGATGAGAATCATATATTATAATATCATATATCATTTTAATGATTTATGGAATTTTCCAACAATTCCAAAACTAATTTTTATTACATAACTTCCTATATTCATGTAACTATGCCATCATGTCCAACCAGTATTTCCTTATTTATGCCACATGTAGGAGACACCTAGGGGTCCCTCCCTATGGTCTCAATTGGCTTCACAACTTGTTTGGTTACGTATACATGTAAAGTCTCAATTTTGGTCAAAATTGCATTTTTGCTCAAATTTTCCATAAATTCATATTAAATTGACCAAAATATTCTAAATATTTTTTTCCTTAATTAATTGAAATTATCTTCAATTAATCAGAAAATAATTAATTTTGTGATAATTTGGCAAAATTATGATTTTGCCATTACCTTTCTAATCCAATTTCTTCTCTTATTTTTCTTTGGCCAATTTCTATCTATTTTTGGACCAAATATTTTCTCTAATATTTCTTCATTTTTGGACCTTAATATTGGGATTTTTAAATCACCCAAATTAATTCCATATTCATTTTTGCCCAATTTCTCGTGAAATTGAACATTTATAAAATTCATAAATTCATGAATATCCACCATTTTATTGAGTTTTCCAAATAATTACAATATATTTGATTAATATAAAATTTGGGGTGTTACATATGTGATATTCCTTTCCTGTCCCTTAGTATACAGAAAAACACCTATATATTCCTTACCTCTTATTCAAGTTTCCTTTTGCTTTTTAAGAGGACTCACTCTTCTTAATTAGAAGAGCATGTGTACACGCTAAAAATTGTTAAGGCTATAGGGTAAATTTTGTTGAAAAAGGAATAGTTGAAAGAAAAGAGGAAAAAAGAAAAGAAAAATCGCTAAGTTGAAAACCCGTAAGCGCAGTTTAGGTAAAAATTAGAGCAGATAAAAAAAAGAAAAGAAAAAATCTCACTAAGTTGAAAACCCGTAAGGGCAGCTTAGGCAAAAGTTAGAGCAGAAAAAAAAAGAAAATGCAAAAAGCTCACTAAATTGAAAACCCGAAAGGGCATTTTAGGCAAAAGTTAGAGCAACAAAAAAGAAAAAAAAAATAGAAAAAATCAAAAGAAAGATGCATAAATACTAAGGAAAACATGGAAAGAGTTTTCTTCAATTCATCTTTTGTTTTAAGGTCTTTAGAATGCACACTTGCTAGTTTGGTTATCATGAGTATCTACTTCGGTCCTTAGATATCATTCATCTTTTACTCAATATTCTTGGTTAGGTGAGTATATGCACATTCCAACAATTTTTGAGGCCATTAAGGTAATCTGGTTGTAAGGCTGCTCTTTTTTGGACATTTTTAAAAAAAAAATAAGAAAAAGAGAAGAAAAGAAGCTCACTAAGTTGAAAACCCGTAAAGGCAGTTTAGGCAAAAGTTAGAGCAAGAAAAAAAAGAAAAGACAAAAAGCTCGCTAAGTTGAAAACCCGAAAGGGCAGTTTAGGCAAAAGTTAGAGCAATAAAGAGAAAAGAAAATAGAAAAAAAAATCAAAAGAAAAATGGGCAAGTACCAAGGAAAACATGGAAAGAGCTTCTTTCAGTTCTTCTTTTACTTTATAACGCCTTTAGAATGTATACTTACTTGACTCTAAGTTTGGTTCTTATTTCCCTTAATTATCATGAGTACCTACTTCGGTTTTTAGATATCCTTTATCTCTTGCTCAATGCACTTTTGTTTCTAAGAGCACCCTATCTTTTTGGTTAGGGAAGTATGTGTATATTCCTACAATTTTTGAGGTCGTCAGGGTAATCTGGTTATAAGGTTGTTTTCTTTTGGATATTTTAAAGTTCCAAAAGTCACTAAATATAATGAAAATCAAAGAAATAGTTGAAAAAAGAAGAGGAAAAAAACTCGCTAAGTTGAAAACCTGAAAGGTTGTATAAGCAAAAGTTTAAGGAAAAAAAATGAAAAAGAAAGGGAAAAAATCAAAAGAAATAAACAAATACATAAGAAAAAGAATATGATATTCTTCATCTTCTCTTTACCCTTTCTTTGTACCCCATACCCTTATAAAAAGTCCTTGTGATCTATGCTAACATATGGCTCTTTTAGTGATGAAAAACTTAGATTATTGCCAAGCTTATGGAATAGGAATTGGATAATTTGGATATAGAGAGTAAATACTAAACCTCAAAACACTGAGTGGTGAGAGTAAACACTATACCTGGTGAGGAAATCGTTGGGGCATTGCATTCTTGTTAAACCTTTTACCTAGATACTAGATAATTTGGGCTGGCTGAGATGATTTTGACGCATTGATATGTCTCTTGATCCTCTATGTATTAATTTCTAAGATTTCATGACCGGATATAAACACCTTACTAGGTTTCTTGAGCTATGCTCATATATCTTTTCTTAAGCATTTAGGTCTAAGAAATTCTTCCATTCCAATCATTTTCTACTCCAACTGGGGCATGTGAGCCTTTCTCAGTTTTATCAGTTCACATTTGGGACTTTACCTTCCATCTATTTGCATTTCAATAAAGGTAACTAAGTTAAAATTTGAGGCCTCTTCTCAATTCTGTTGCCCCCACCTATTTATCAGGATAACATTGACATTGTTAGATGAAGTTTTAAAAAAATTAACTATGCAAGCATTAAAGATGAAGATAGACAAAAAAAAAAGATTCTTGTAGACTAAGGAAATAAAGTTGAATATTCAAAATTTGGCTTACTGCTTAAAATTCCTTTCTTTTATCAAGAGTTAGCACTAAGTTATGCCCAAAGAAAAATTGTAATATCTTATCATATTAGGAAAACCTTTCTTGCATTAGGTTTTGCATTAATCATACCCTTACCATACTTAACCTGTATTGCATGCCATTTTGGGGGGTAAATTTGGAATTAATTTTTTAACTAAAGAGGCTTCTATTAATATTATGTCTGTACTGCCTCAAAATGTGCTTTTGTTAAAGCTGAGGCAAACTGAGAAGCTTCTTAACAAGAGTTATAATGGCTTAAACAAGAATGACATCTTACATGAACCAATAAATCAAAGGATTTTGTATAGGACTAAGGCCAAAGCGGGCGCAATATCATTGGTTATGTAGCTTTTCATCATTATCATCATCCTTATTTCATTATTTCCTTATCATTATGATCATCTCCTTATCATAATTATCATAATCATTAGCATTATTATTGTGTTCATCATCCTCATTAGGATTTCATCATCACTGTCATCATCATTATTAATGTCATCACCTTCATCATGACATCACCATTTTCATAATCTCCTCGTTGTCATGTGTAAGAGGCAAGCTTCACCCAAGAGGGGGGTGAATTGGGTGATGTTATAAATTTTTCGCTTGATGTGGAGATATGAAAAATATAGTAAACAGAGTAGAGTTGAGAAGATTTGAACACAGAGAGTTATACTGGTTCGGCCTAACAACCAGGCCTACGTCCAGTCCTCAGAGATCAAGACCTACTGAGATTTTCACTATACCTCCAAGATTCAATGGGCTCTCAGAAAGCAACAAAACAACAATTGTCCTTGAAAGGACTACGAGCAGAAATATTCTCTCACTAAGAAATTTCTCTCCCCCTTACGACAAGTCTTACGTGCAGAAAAACAACCTATGACCTTTCTCACTTGCTTATGTATACAAGACTTATGAGCAGCAACGTTCTCTCCTGCTTACACCACTGTAAGTCTTACGAGCAGCAACGTTCTCTTCTGCTTGTATCTTATAAGTCTTATGAGTGGAAGGTTCAATAAGGAATTCTCTCAACTGCTTCTCTCGTAAGGAAATCTACCCTCTCAAGGTCCCAATACCTTGAGATCAAATAAACATAGAATTTGAATTGTATGAAAACTCTCTTACAGAGTAAATAGATAAACACTGAAGAACAATGTGTATACAGAGAATAATCTATGAATAGCAGAGACTCGTGTATAAGCTTGTGAATTCTTGTGCTTCGTACTCATTGACTTTCTCTGAATCTCTGTATATATAGATGTTCAGGTTTTGCCCGTTTGAGTAATCATAGTTTGAGGAGCGGGGCTTTTGCAACTGTGGAATGACACGCACATGTTTGAATATTCTGAATGCAGTAGGTACGAGCGTGCTTGTAATGATGTTGTCTGCCGTTATTTGACTTTCTCCGTGTCAGCTTATTTCAAACGTTCATCTTCCTGTATCACACTTATAATACATTCAAAATGATGTTAAATAATGATAATAAGTAATGATGATATGAATAAATAACAATAAACCATATTCGGATTGAACGTTGTGAGACTTGGTATTTTTGGTGATCTGGCAGAGCATCACTAGAGCATGAAAGGGCTCACTCGAGTGATCTTCCTATTTTCCTCTTTGTGCTTCAGTTATCAGGTTGTGCTTGCATAGAATTTCAGAGAGATAAAATTCTCACTCGCAAGTGATGTGGGGTCTCACTTAAGCACAACTCCTTCTACTCGAGTGATCTTGTACTTTGCACTGGAAGTTTCTCTTCTGGTTATCACTCGCACATCATTTTAACAAGAGTGAGTTTTTGTACTCGCAAGTGATGTGGTCCCTCACTCGAGCACACCTACTTCTGCTCGAGTAATATGAATATTCTCAAGGAATATGCCCTTAATACCAACACTCGCATCAGGTTTTGAGAGGGATAAATTTATCACTCGCAGGTGATGTGGGCCCTCACTCGAGCACACAGACTCCTGCTCGAGTGAGAAGAATATTCTCAAGTAATATACCGTTTATACAAGCACTCGCATCAGATTAGGAGAGGGATAGATTTTTCACTCGCAAGTGCTGATGTGTCACTCGAGCATATGAGGTTGTGCTCGAGCACACTTGCGCTTCTCTGAACTTCATGACTCTCGGCCAAACACTCGTAGTTCCTTGCTCGAGTACAGAATGTTCATGCTCGAGCATTGATGTCTCTACTCGAGTGCATCAAGGAAGAATGATAATACTTGCTCTCGGCCAAGCACTCGCAGACCTTCACTCGCATGTGCTCGAGTGAGAATGGCTTCTCTGCTCGAGTGCTGTCTCCAGTGCTCAAGTGAATCAGTGAACATAACAGTGGCATGCCTCTCGGGTAAACACTTTCTGGCTATCACTCGCACCTGCTCGAGCACAAAAAGGATGTATGCTCGAGTGCAAATCTCATGCTCGAGCACTCCAGTTCAATTTGACAGCAGACACCAGAAACATTACTATATGCATTTGGTAACTTTGTAAACTTTTCTTAAACTTATAAAAACATGATTTGTACATAATTGACTTTTTGTTATCATCAAAACTTGGGATCTAACATCATGGCCTTCATCATCCTTTTCATCATCATTATTGTCATCCTCATTAGGATTTCATTGTTACTGTATCATCATTTTTAGTGTCATCACCTTCATCAAGACTTCACCATTATCATAATCTCCTCGTCATCACAACTATCACCATCCCTTTCATCATTATTGTTGTCATCTTCATTAGGATTTCATCATTACTGTCATCATCATTATTAGTGTCATCACCGTCATTATGACTTGACTATTATCATAATCTTATCGTTATCACGGCTATCAACATCCCCTACATCATCATTGTTGTCATCACTACCATCATCATTATCAGTGTCATCACCCTCATCATGATCATTATCACCACCACCACCATCATCTATGACTTCCCCATTAGGGCTTCATCTTCATTATCATTAGTGTCATTATCATATTGCATGTTTGGATCACTGTATGCTTAGTGTTGTGTCATCACCACCATGATTTATAACTTCCTCATTAGCACTTCACCAATGTTTTCATCATCATCATCTTATTATATGGGGCATCACACGCTTAGTATCACATCATGACTATCATCATCGTTATTCATGACATCACTTTAAATAGTTCATCATCATCTTATCACTATCATCTTCATTGGCATTATCATAAGCATTGTTTCAAGGGTCATCACATGTTCATGGCACCCTTTTCAAAGCCCTGTAACAACTGGTACCCTTTTCAAAGCCCTGTACCGGTAGGCACCCTCAAAGCCCAGTACTGGCTGGCACCCTTTCAAAGCCTTGTACCGACAGGCACCCTCAAAGCCCAGTAACGGCTGGCACCCTTTTCAAAGCCCTGTACCGGTAGGCACCCTCAAAGCCAAGTAACAGCTGGCACAATTCTTTTAAAACCCTGCAATAGCAGGCACTATTCTTTTAAAGCCATGTACCGACAGGCACCTTCAAAGCCCAGTAATAGCTGACACAATTATTTTAAGCCCAATAACGCTTGGCACAATTCTTTTAAAGCCCTGTACTTGCAGGCACCCCAAAGCCCACTAATGACTGGCACAATTCTTTCAAAGCCCAGTAATGCTGGCACCCTCTCAAAGCCCTATATTAGTAGGCACCTTTTAAGCCTAGTAGAAGGTGGCATAATTCTTTTGAAGCCCTGTAACGGCAAGCACTACTTTTTCAAAGTCCTGTATCAGCATGCACTCTTAAAGCCCGATACAGGCTGACACAATTCTTTTACTCCCCACCAAAGTCCTATGCAACTAGGCACTTCACTTCCACTCCAGGTAATTATCTATCTCAACTTGCATTCTTCTTCCCTATGAACCAAGTAAAAAGGAGCATAGGCACTGTATTTTATCCATACCTTCTTTGGTTCCAAGGGGGTACCTTGTTCTTTGACCGGACAAAATATGTGTTCTTATCTTTACTTACTTCATAAACGAGAATCTCACTTTTCTTAGCTATGCAACAAGTAAAGAGGGACAACTGTGAACACCCTATTTTGTTCGGGCCCCACTCAAAAATTAAAACATAATTGATGATGATTGGTGTCCAAATTGGCAATCATCATTGAAAGAAAAAATAAAAAAAAATGAAAATAAGAAAAAAAAAAGAAAATCCTCCTATTGATGATGATCGGTGTCCAAATTAGCAATCATCATTAAAAGGGGAAAAAACAAAAATAAAAATAAATTCCCTCATTGATGATTATTAGAGCCGGGAAATTGGGCCGGCCCGTTTAGGCCCGAGCCCTTCAAGGGTCGGGCTTATAATTTAGAAGCTAAAAAGAGAAGTAGGCCTAAAAGGGCGGGCCTTGCAACCCTATAGGTATGGCCCTTTTAGGCCCGTTTAATATTTTTTAAAAAATAAATTAATAAATATAATATTATTATATCAAATTATCAATATGAGAGACACATAAGTACCTAATAGAGTATTAATAATAGGCAAACAATTATTAATTGTTTTGATTTATTTTATTTTCAACAATGATTTATTCATTTAAACTTGAAAAAAAGGCTAATTTGGACATTAGATGATTATTTTAATTAAAAGTTTATGAGTTTTAAAAATAATGTATCTCAATTTAAAGCAAAGTAATAAATAAATTGTAAAACTTGAAAAAGAATTTTTTTTTTTTAATTAAAATGAGTTTAAGCCCGAGTCCGTGAAAGGACAGCCCTGTAGGGCCACGAGCCTAAAAAATATGATACTTTTTAAGAAACGGGTTGAGCCTGTGAAGGGCTGGCCCTATAGGGCTGGGCCAGCCCGTTTTTCTGGCTCTAATGATGATTGGCATTGTTATTCATTAAAGGAAATAATAAATTAAAAAATGAAAAATGAAAAATAAAAAAATCTCATTTATGTTGATAGGTTTAAAGTAGGAAACTATTTATGGGGAGAATAATAAAAAAAATTAAAAAACAAAAATTAAAAAAAAATTTCCATTGATGGTGATTGGGTCAAGTTAGATAGTTTTTAACATAAAAGACAAAAAAAACAAAAATGAAAATTCAAAAAGAATGAGCATTTATGAAAAAACCCTACCTTGAGACTATAAATAGAGGAGTAAGGGTTGAAATAAGACACACAAGAATTTTGGGAGAGCAAGGAGATAAGGTCAGTGGCTAAGTTTTCATCCCTTTCTTTTATTTCCAATGATACTGTAACCCCCTTCATGATCAATACCGAGATTAGTTCGTAAAAACGTAATTAAGTTTGAATTAGAGACCATGTATGATTTGGGACTTAAAAAAAATAAAATTTCCCAAAATCAGGGTTTTCAAAAACTTTTATAACACCTGTTTTACAATGGTCTCATACTCACATTTCAAACATAAATGGCCTGTACAGGTTGATTTCATTCATACATATCATAGTACAACATAAATTCCTGACACACTCGAGTTCCATTGATTAGTAAAGGGTTCTACAGATGCACAAAGCCTATAAACTTTTCCCTTTTTCTTGGGGATTACACAAAGCTATACTACGAATCCCAATATATACAATTGTTTCCAAAAACATCCAAATGATTTATATATGATAACCAAATATTCCAAAAGTAAAACTCCTAGCCAGGAGATCTTCTACTCTTCATCCCCCGCTTTCCTTTGGATCCTTTAGCCCTGTCTAAAATTGGTGTTTTGGAAGAGTGAGATTCTAAAGAATCCCCGTAGTAACAAATCACTCATAGAATGCACAACAATAAGGCATGAAAGCAAATCATCATACACACATAGCAACTATAACAGCAGTTACAGCGGCAAGGACAGGTTTGACTCATGTCACCCTTACGTTTACTCATATTGAATTGCTCACGTTGTATTGCACCACAACAGTCCACACAATATATTTCACCACAATTGGGATTCATATAAAGCATTTCATAC
Source organism: Inga oerstediana (assembly GCA_963210345.1). Taxonomy (NCBI): domain Eukaryota; kingdom Viridiplantae; phylum Streptophyta; class Magnoliopsida; order Fabales; family Fabaceae; genus Inga; species Inga oerstediana. The sequence goes on from OY723401.1 coordinate 72,235,264, forward strand.
GTAAGCCATACATGCAAGATATAGAATACACAACCCATGGCTGGATTCACAACACCCCGCCCCATGGGTCAGATTCATAAAGATCTATGTCTATTACAATGGCAGTTCAAGGGCAGACCTAGAGATTACCATAGTCAATCCCTAAACGGCTCACGCTGAAGTGATCACGCTGTAATGGACCATAGCACATACAGTTCACAAAGATCAATGATAAGTTATGCATACCAAAATATCATACACAACATGAGAGAATAGTCACTACCTTGATCCTTCCGGGCGTGTCCTGGCGCCGGTCTCTCCCGAGTAAAGCAAATGTCGTATCCTATATTCATAATTAGGGATGAAGTGTCAATTCTCTATTCCAATTCTCAATGACTTCTTAACACTTAGTTTGGTTATCATTATTGCTCTTTTAGTACCCCTAAATAACTCTATCAACAGCTCTAAAGGGTTGGGAGACTATCCCCAAAGATCCCCTTTTGGAAGCACATAAACTGATTTTTTTCACTGAGACACTCGAGTGAAGATGGCCTCACTCAAGTGATATTATATGGATACTCGAGTAAAGGAGACCTCACTCGAGTGATGGTATGGTCTACACTCGGGCACTAGAGAGTGAACACTCGAGAGCACAAGAACTTTCTCAGAGATAAGGACACTTAAGCATACAAGGCCTCACTCAAGTGATAGCCAAATGCTCACTCGAGCATTAGGAAGTGAAGCTCAGAAAGTAAAGACCTGAGAGCACAAAAGTTCTCAAGGATCAGGAGCACTCGAGTGGAACACAAATCACTCAAGTGATGGCTTAACACTCGCAAGTGTTAAGGTACACTCTTGCCTTTATCCACAGAAGTACAACGGAAACTAGAAGCAGAACGGAAAAACACACTAATGCACTCGAGTGAACTCACATTCACTTGAGTAATTTTATCAGAATCCAGAAAATGCAGCAAAACTGATCATATTTTCTAACACTTGCCCATTTGATCCAAATGGATCCAAAACTTCTACCAAAGCTACTCCTACACAAAAACATCCAAGGAATCCAATGGAAACATCAGAATTATCCAAAATTTACTCCATTATCATGCTTTGGTTTTGAGCAACACAAATCACCGATTTTCTAAAATCACTAAACTTAATCATTCAATTCCCAATCAATCCCACCTATCCATATGCATTCCCAACATACCATTACTATGCCAAAAACATGCCAAAAGCCCAGTGGTCATCATTTTTGAATTAAAGGCCAAAATTTCCTGAAATCTCAAACTAAACCATTTGGCATAAAACTTAGATAGATAGATTAGTCTCACTTACCTCTTTCACTTTGCCAAAGAGATTTCTTGATTCACCAACCTCCAAAATTTCGTGTGGGCATAAATCAACACCAATAGGCACACTATAAACATCAAAATAAAGCTCTCACTCTAAGGATCAACATTAATGAAGTGAGTTTGAGCAATAGAGGCCATTTGCTTTCCTTAATCACAAGTTCTTTCTTCCTCCTTTCTCCTTCAACAATGGCGCAAGAGTGAAGAAGATGATACAAATGATGATACTCCCTCTAGCCTTGCACATCTGCCAAAAATGAAGGGGGGAGAGAGGAGAGAGAGATAATAAAAAATTCAATTTGACTTTTCCCTTTACTCTCTCTACATGTGAGATTGCCAAGTGTCAATTCTTCATTGGCTCCCATAAAGCAAACACCCAATTAGTCACTTAATCCCTCCATTACCTATTTTGTTACATATCTCATTTTTCTTAGTTAGTAATTAATTTCTCCCTTAATCACTAACTTATGGCCAATAATTTCATTCTTCCAATTTTTCACCAATTATGACATATTTACCGAAATCGCCACAAAACACATAAAAATTCCTATTTAAATTCATAACTTTCTATAATAATTGTCATTAGCCCTTAATAAAATTTTGGGGCATTACACCTCATGCTTGGTTTGATAGGTTTAACTCTGTGGTTAAGAAATTTGGTATGAATCAAAGTAAGTGCAATCATTTTGTGTCTTATCAACAGATGGATGCATGCATGATTTTCTTAGTGGTATATGTTGATGACATTGTGATCACAAGTAGCAATACATCATGAATCTCATCACTCAAGACCTTTCTTAATTCTTATTTCCAAACGAAGGATTTAGGTATACTTTCTTGGAATGAAAGTTATGAGAAGTAAGAAAGGCATCCTCTTGATATAGAGGAAATATGTTCTTGATCTGCTAAAAGAAACCAAAAAACTTGGAGAAGCATCAAATAGCTTTCTCATAATTCCTAATCCTTTTTTAGACATTGATGACAGAATACCATTTAATAAGCAACCTCAGTATATGAAAAAAAAAGGTTGACCTTGAGAAGATCAAACTGTTTGCATATCCTGAAAGATACCAAAGACTGATTGGAAAATTGAACTATCTCACAATGACTCGCCCTTATGTGACCTTTCTAGTTAGTGTGCTTAGCAAATTCATGACAACACTGACCATTACCCAGTGGGAAGCCTTGAAACATTTCTTATATTACTCGAAGGGTTCACCTCGTTATGATATAGTTTATACGAATCATGGCCACATCGAGATTGAGTGTTTTTGTGAAGCAGATTATGTGGGGTTAAAGGCTACCAAGAGATACACCACAGGATATTGTCTGTTTGTGTGTGGAAATTGGGTGTCCTGGAGAAGCAAGAAGCAGGATGTGTAATATCCTAAACTGTAAGTAAGGGCTAATGACTTCATAAGGAATGTAATTATTAATGAATAAACACTTTTGAAGAATATGATTTGCACTGTGATATAAATATTTTTGAAGATGGTTTAATAAACATTGTGATAAGCAGGGGCAAAATGGTAAATTTACCGACCGGTTTGCCAGTTACCGAGGAGAAGACTCATTGGTAACTTAAGGACCAATATTTAGGACTTGTTAGCAATGGGGTGGAATCCTATGTATAAGAATTCATGTGTGGTCATGGTGAGAAAGCAAGATCACGACATGTGCCTAGATATGGACCATTGGATCAAAAGTCAAATTTTCAACATATTTTCTCTTCCCTCTCCCTCCAAAGTCAGTTTTGAGCATGGAAAAAAGGGAAAATTCATATCATCATAATTAGCTCTTCATTTCTCTCTCCTTGTCCTCCATTTTCGCACAAGATAAGGAAGAAAGAAAATCAAAGGTGAGATTTTGACATCTTTGTTGGCCTCTAATACTCTAGGTCTTTTTATTAATGTCGACCACCTTGATGAGAGCTTCATCTTGATGGTTTCAGAATTTTGAAAGGCGGTGTTTTGGTGTTTAAACAAATTTGGAAGTTGGAGAATTAAGGATTTGGTCTTAGTAAATTGAATATGTGAGCATTTGTAACATTTTGGTATATTTGTTGTGACTTTTGGTTAAGCTTTGAAACTTATGGAATTTTCCTTGATTTTGGTGTCATCTTGAAAAGGATGAGTTGCCTAGTGTATGGTTATGGAATTAGTGCTTGATGATATCTCTATGTCATTGGAATTAATTGGGAAGTTTGTCTATAAGTGGTTTTGTGTAGTCTTGTGAGCTAAAATTGAATATGTGTAGATTGAATGGGAATTTGGTTGTTTTGAGGTTACCAATAGGTTCCTTATGACATTTTAGATATGAATGAACTTTTGTATGAGTTTTGGAACCATTGGAAGAAAATTGGGCAAGTCTGGAAAGTTATATCAGCTGCTGTGTTTGGGCTTCTGATAAGCCTCACTCGAGTGAGGTAGGGTCTCACTCGAGTGCAATATGATATTTTCCCTTCCTCTTCGGTGTATTGGTTAAGTCCTCAGGCTATGGTCACGAGTGAACTTCCTCATCTGTAAGAGGTATGGGGTATCACTCGAGTGCATAGGGCATCACTCGAATGTATGTGTATATAGCACTATGGGCGTTCATCCCGGGTTAACACTCTCAGGAAATTTGTCAAGAATGCGCATGGGCACTCGCGGGTGTTGGGTAGTCACTTGAGTGCTAGGGCTAGTGCTCGAGTGCACTTGTCACTTTGGGGTTTTAGTTGCTCTCGGGTTGTCACTTCCAACACTTCACTCGATGGGACTCGGGTGAATATGTGTCATCACTCGACTGCCATGGATAGTGCTCGAGTGAACTGGCCACTCCAAGGTATGTTGGTGCTCTCAGGTACACACTTTCTGCGTCTCACTTGCTAGGACTCGAGTGTGAATGGGGACATCACCGAGTGAGCCCTTCTTCACTCGGGTGATTCAGCCAAAAATCAGTACTTGTGCTTCCAAAAGGGGATCTTCAGGGTAGTTTCCCCCAACCCTTTAGGTGTGTGTTTAGACTTATAATAGCCACCCAAAGATTTCAAATGCTAACCAACATGAAGTGATATGGAATTAAGAACTTGGAAAAGAAATTGATCCGTTGTCCTTAATCTTGATTATAGGGTTTGATATTTGCCCTGGTCGTGAACGAACTGTGTCGGAGCATGTCAGGAAAGAATAAGATAGTGACTCTTTCTCTTATACTATGTGTAAAGTGTTGTATGTATGTTGTCGTGCATTGAGATGCTTTGGGATACTGTTGCCATTACAGCGTAAGCTGTCATATTGAGCATAGTGATTACAGCGTAAGCTGTCGCATTGAGCATAGAGATTACAGCGAAAACTGTCGCATTGTATATACAACCGTGAGTGCTTTTGTGTGTGGCATGAGCCATGCATCATTGTGTTGCTACTAAACATGATCTTACATGCTATGTGTTTATATATTGTATGAGTGATTTGTTACTACTAGGATTCTCTTGAATCTCATTCTTTCCATTGACTAACATTTAGATAGGGCAAGTGGCTCTAAGGACAAACGGATGACCAGGAGCGGCTAGGACCATGTAGGGACATTATTTTTGGGTTGTTGGTTATCCATTTGGATATGGTATTACTGTATATTATTTTTGGGGATGTAAATAATATTTTGGAATGATATTGTAATCCCCTATATAGGAAACTTTAGACCCTTAGTGAATGAATCCCGAGAGTCGCCGGGACTTTATTATACACTCTGATATATTTGAATGTGACTAACTGCACAGGTAATTATATTCGAAACTTGAAAATTGAGACCAGGGAAGGGATGAAGTTTGAAAGAATTTGTGAAAACCCTACCGTCAGGAAGGGATTGAAACGAGTTTAATTATCTGTTGGTCTCTAATTCATTTTAATTAAGCATTTTTTAATTATAATTACGGTTACTAAAGTAGGGGTTACAGGATGTTGTATCTCAATCTAATGCAGAAGCTAGGTATAGAGCCATGACTCACTAGTTAATTAAGGATGTTGCTTTTGCCACGTCATTACCCATGAAGCTGTGGTATGATAATAAAGCTGCTCAACACATAGTCTCCAATTCTGTGTTTCATAAACGTACAAAACACATTGAGATCGACTGACACTTTGTGCATGATAAGATCAAGGAGAACTTTATTTCTATAGGGCATGTACGGTCTAGTAACCAATTGAGCGATCTTCTGACTAAAGCCTTAAGTGAGACTCGTGTTGACTATATTTTTAACAAGTTGAGCTTGATTAACATCTACGCTTCAACTTGAGGTGAAGTGTTAGAAAATATATTGTAATTAATATAGAATCAATTAGTATCCCCACCAATCAGGGATTAGGAAATCATTATTAAGAGCTATTAATACTGAGGTTCTCCCCCCCCCCTCTTGTATAAATATACCCCTTCTATACATAAATACATACGAATCATTCAGATTATTCTCTCTTTCTCTGCTTACAAAGATACTTTCTAAAACACAAAGCTATGTCTCCAAAAATCACAGTTTAAGCCCATTGAATTGCGTGTGAAGGGCATGGGGCACTAGGAAGTTATCTCTAGACCCAAAATGTCTCGAAAGTATTTAAAACAGGCAAATCAAACAGAAAATGCCTCAGATCTTAATGGAAAACGTTGGGGTTCCGTCTAGTTTGATTTGATTTGCCCTGTTTTTATTACTTCCGGGGCATTTTTGGCCCACAGATAACTTCCAGGTGTCCTATGCCTTTCAGCTAATACTTCCAAGGTATTTAAGGCCCTTAACCCTTTAATATATACATGAAAGTTTGATTTGATTTAAACTATTGAGAGTCAAGAAATTGTCTTGTGTTTGGGCCCATCGAATTGCATGTGAACCAGCCTCGATTTGTCTCTCTTAATCTCTATTAGTGTTTTTACCAAAAAAAACCTTTTTTTAATATATAATTAGAATTTTCTTGTCATTATAGTTTTGTTGGAAGTCTTGGTTAAAAGTGGTCAAAAAAGGTTGGATGAAGGATGAGATGGAGAAAATTTTTGTCATTTCTCATAAAAAATCAAATGATCACACTATAAAAGGAATAACATTTAAGCAAGGTAATTAAACCCGGACCAATTAGTGAATCGGTCGGAGTACTGGGTCAAGGGTCAGTGGGTCAGACCGGAGTCAAACCGGAGCTAAACCGGGACCAAACCGGTGAGAAATAGAATATTTTAGGTTTATAGTATGAAATTCTAAAGGAAAAATTTTTTTAAAAAAATAAAAAAAAAATTAAAAAATAAAAAAGTTGACCCGGACCGGGTCACCGAACCGGACCAGTTTAGTGCCCGGGTCGCCGGTTTCCGGGCCGGTCCGGTCCGGGTCAAAGAACTATGCATTTAAGAGACTTCAAGTCAAAAGGATAAAAACATCCAAGATGCTTCCCCGTTATAACACAAATTTAGGGGATTAATTAATTAGGTTTCATGAGACTAAATTGTCATTTTCCTAATTTATGATTGATTGCTCTATTTATGTTTTATAAATTGTCTACTACCAAGTGATTATATTATTTTTATAAAAAATACTGGTATTTAAAATTTATGAATATTATTAATATAACTCTTAGGAGTTTTATTTTATTTACAAACTAGTTATTTTATATTTAAAATTCTGTTTTATTATATTATGTGTGGTTTTTTATTCATGAATGAGTTTTATACTTGTGGGTTAATGTTGTTTTGTTTAAATATGATTTTAATTATGACCAATATGATGTCAGGTTAACCTGGTTTTTTTTGGTTGACCTGAAGGGTTAACCTAATTTAAACCATAGACTTTTGAACTATTATCTTAATTGATTTATTAACTAGTCCAGTTTTTGGTACTACCTCGTTAAAAAGAAATATTCATCCAGTAAATCACACAGTACCCAATCTAAAAAATAAATGTTAGAATTTATTGTTCATGAACGGTAGAGTAGGTTGCTTGAGATTTTTTTGGGCTTGAAGACATTTTTTTTTATCAGATTGGGCTTGAAGACTTAAGAACCTCTTTTAGTTAAACAAAATAAAAGAAATTATCAAGGTATTAAAATTCGGGTCGGATATTGAACCAATCGGGGTACTGGGTTAAGGGTCAGTGGGTCAAACCGGAGTCAAACCGGAACTCAACTCGGGCCAAACCAGTGAGAAATTGGAGATTTTAGATTTATTAGTATGAAATTCTAAAGAAAAAAATTAAAAAAAAAATTAAAAAACTCAGACCGGACTGGACCAGTCTGAAGCCCAGTTCGGCGATTCTCGAGCCAGACCGGCCGATCCGGGTCTAAGAACTATGGAAATTATACTTATTAGGCCAATGGCCCCCATGGTCTGTAGGACGTGTGATACATGGGAGGATATCAATATGTGGGAGGTAGTTGAAGAAGCACTCAGAAACACTCCCATAACTTCTCTCCAGATGTCTTCTCCTCTTTAAATAGTGAATTTGTCATTTTATATGATTAGAGTCTATATCAATGCTTTGCTCTCTCTCATATGGGTACTTCAGATAACCAGTCGGATTCTAGGTACTCCCCAAATCCTTCAGAGTGGAAACGAAAAATAAAAATGAAGAGGGACCCTGCTGTAATATTGTCTAAAGAAACTAGTAAATTCCATATATGATACGATATTTATATAACAACATAATATTAATCACAGCTCTTGTGTTATCTTTACAAGCGAGCTTATTATTGTGATACTTAATTTTTTTTATTAGAACTATTTGAGAGAAGTTTAAGAGCTTATTGTGATACTTTAATCCTAATACATTAGAATGAATATTAAAATAACATAAAATTATTCTTAATTAATGGAGTAATTAATTGTAATGCATATCTTCCTGATTGACTTCAAATTCAATATTTTTTTAATATTAATTGTTATATGTTCTTTTCAAATCATGCAAGCTGATATATAATATAAATTTCTAATAACAAATTGTTTTCCATCATTATAATAACAAGTTGATTGATTGGGGAAGCCAGTTTTCTGATTTCTCAAGTTCCATTCTCATAATCATGCAAAATTTGAAATAAAAAATAATTTCTAATATTCATTATATAGAAAAAAATTTTATTGTTTATAAAAACTAAGAAAAAAAAATACTTCAGATCTAGTTGCCTAATAATTTCATTTTAATGATGAGCTAGCATGTCCTGTTACTATCATTATGAACATCAAATTTGAACGCCAGATTAATTTACACTCTTTTTTGCAATCAAATTTATGATCAAATTTCTCAAATTTAATTCAACATGTGTTTGAATCTTAAGCTAGCACTCTATTTTTTATAACGTTCATACCGTTAAAACCGAAATAAAATTAACAAAAAACAGAGTTCTTTTTTATTCCTAAATTTTTTAGGTGAAGTATTTGTCACTATATATTTATTCATTGATATTTTTTAGGGAAACTTTCGTAAAACTACAATTAAAAATGGGAAAAGATAAATTGGTGTCGTAGATTTATAAAATCCCAAGTCAGAACTAAAGCAGGAATATGAGATTTCCAATTCTGACCAAATGACCCTTAGTTCAGTTGTAAAACATGGAAATGAAGTCATTAATGTAAATTATGATGTTGTTAATATAAATATAAATGTTATTATTGACACCTGAAACTTATACCTTCAAAATTATCCCTAGTTTTTGGGATATGAAGTTATAAAACATGAAAGTAAAGTTGTTAATGTAAAATATGATGTTGTTAATATAGATACAGATGTTGTTATTGATCTCTAAAACTTGTGCTCTCAAAATTATCCCCGGTTTTTGGGATATTAAGTTGTAAAAAAGTAAAGTTGTTAATGTAAAATTTGATGTTGTTAATATAAATGCAGATGTTATTAACCCCTGAAACTTGTGAATTGAGCTAAGGGTATTTTGGTTAGAATTGAAAATCTCATATTCTTACTTCAGTTCTAACTTAGGATTTGATAAATTTGTGACACCAATTTATTTTTGTTCATTTTTAATTGTTTTTTTCTGAAAATTTCCCTATTTTTTATCAACGATTTTTCTTATATTTGTTCATCATTCAGGATATGACCATGAAGTATCAGTCGTATAGCTTAATACAGCTGGATGCATTATGTAAATGTTTTCTATTTAGTAGTCACTTTCTACTGGAAAATTTCGCTTTCCCAGCATTTTTATTATATTGTTCTTGCTTCTTTTTTAAATTTATTTACAATTTGATTTTTCCTTATATATTATTACTTTTTCTTTTATTTGCTTTATTTTTTCACCCGAATCATTTTACTTACTTTCTAATTTTATGACTTTTTAATTGAAATATATGAAATATATCATTTGTAAAAATATAAAGCATAATTAATTTAGAATTATGAGTTATTTACACAATTAGGTGTTTATTGTAATATAATTATTATTGTTTCAGTTGTGCCGTCCAACGAGTCACGTGATGGGCGCTAAATTTATGAATGGTCATTTCGTTTTCAATATGAATAAAAATTTGTAGGTGCATAATATATATATATATATATATATATATATATTATGATGCGGCATTTGGTTCAGGTTTGTGAGTATTCCTTTCAATACAGGTGTCTCATCATGGACTCAAACTCAAGATTCTAAAAGAATCTAGTAAGACCTTATACTATTAAACCAACTCTATATTGGTTGCATAATATTATATAGGGTTAAGGTGCAAATTTACCAACGAAGTTTTGTCCGAGGAGCTTCTACCATAAATATATTTTAGAAGGAGCAAAAATACCAATGAATAATTAAAAATGGGTATCTACCACAAAAACCATTAATCCGTACTAACGGCGTTAAATTATAAGACAAGAAAACCCCTAACGGTATTAGTACGGATTTAACGGTTTTTATGGTGGATGCCCCTTTTTAATTGTTCATTGGTATTTGTGCCCCTTCTAAAAGATATTTGTGCCAAACGCTCCTCGGATAAAACTTCATTGGTAAATTTACATCTTAACCCTATTATACATAGCTGGTCAATTATTTACCAAAATCTATATATAACATTAAACTAAACAAGGTAGTTGCTCAAAAGTTAATAATCGAATTAAAGTTTAATTAAATATATCGAAGCACTCCTTTAAGTCTTGGCTTAAGAGAGAGATTGTGCGTTTGACCGTTTGTAAGTATGATGGGTGTGTAAGTTCCTTCCGTTGGATGAAAGATGACAAAATGACAAAACTGATGAAAATGACAAGAAAATAAGATATTCGTGTATGAAACATATATGCTCGGTATCAAAACAAAATAAATCACACATGATCAAACAAAAACAAAGATAAATATGAAATATTAATATTTTCTTAGGATTAATTTCACTGTTCATCATTACAATTTGATCATAGTTTGGATTAGTCCCTGTAATTTCAAATAATTGTTTTGATCCTTATAATTTTAGAAGACTTAGTCTGAATTTAGGTATAAGGATCAAAAACACAAATCGTTAAAAGTTTAGGGACAATTCATTAAACTAACAAATTTGGTATGAATCAAAGTAAGTACGATCATTTTGTGTCTTATCAGTGAATGAATGCATGTATGATTCTCTTAGTTGTAACATCTCAAATTTTATTCACCAAATATATATTGTAATTATTTGAGTAATTCAATCAAATGATGAATATTCATGAATTTGGATCTTGTGAATTTTGAAATATTCATATTCATAAGGAAATGGGCAAATTAATTCAAGAATTGAATTAAATTACAAAGATGATCGAAAAATCACAATTTTGCCAATTTAACCCAAGATTATTTATTTTCTAATTAATTGAAGTTAATTTCAATTAATTAAGGAAAATAAAGGAAAATGTATAATTGGATTATTCTTGATGGAATAATTCAAGAATTGTAAAATTAGGGGGAATTATACATAATTCAATTATATGAATTATAGAATGTATAAAAAAACATTTTTCTCCTCTTCCTTCCATAAAATTCATCCAACCATGGAAAATAAGGGAAAAATCTAGTGCAAACCCAATTAAAAATAAGTAATGAGAAGGTATGGCATAAAGTTAAGGGAGTATGGCATAAAGGAGAGGGTATGGTGTGAGGTATGGTTGGAATGATGGTGCATGCAAAGTGGAGCAATCACAACCATTGATTAAATCAAGGGCTAGGAAGAAAGATGACTAAGTTAATTAAATCCCTTCCTCGTTCAAGGCACATTTCGGCCAAGGCAAGGAGAAGAGAGGGAGCGTGAGCTTGTGAGGTCCTTTAGAGATTTAGAGAGCAGGAGAAAGCAAGGGCTAAGGTAAGAGCTTGTTTTTCAAGTGATTAAGCTTCTTATCTTGTGCAGTTCACTCTCTAATCTCTTGTTCTTCATGGAAATCATGGTTTAGCAAGCTATTCTTCAAGGTTGAGGAAGAGAGAGAGGACGTCCTAGAGTGATAAACACCAAGAATCAAGAGGTAATTATATCAATCTCAACTTTATGTTAGTATGAAGTTGTTGTTGGTAATTGTTGGTTGGTTTATGTGATTTTTGGTTGAGTTATGAAATTTGAAAAGCTATAACCCTAAGGGGTTATGCTGCACAAAATCCTTTAAATCATGATTATGAAGTGTTTAAATGAGTTAACCAAAGATTAGAAGTGAAAAAGTATAAGTTTTGAAAGCTAAAACACAAAACTCCATTTTCCATTTTTTTCTTGAATTTTGGCCAAAACTAGAACTAGTATTAGGAGTTAGATTTTCATGAAATAAATGGTTCCATTAGACTCAGTGGGCAAAAACAGGTGGGGTTACAGTTAGGTACTTTTTCCTGGTAGAGGTTGAAAAAGCATAATTACGAAAACGCCACTAAAATCTCTAAATAGGGGCTGTCAAGGGTATTTTCATAATTTGACAATTAATTTGGTGATTTTGAGCCCGGAAATGTACTCCTTGGGCGAAAATACGTCAAAATAGCCTTAGTCAAAATTTTACGAAACATGCTATCGTGCCGGGTATGGCGGGGTGGGGCCGAGGTCCAGAAGGCATTTTGGTAAAATTTCACCATACACTAATATAACCACAAGAAATGTTGTAGATGAGTCTAAAATGCTACTTGGATAAGTTATGATCTATTTCTGGTATATTTAATATTTTAGCACCGAGTCGGACCCCGGAACGACACGTTTTTCAAGGCACACTGAAAAAGGGATTTAATGAACTTCGAGGTAGGGACTACCATCTTTCATACACTATATGAATAATTATGTATTTGTTACTGTATTTCGTGATATGATTGCTAGAGGCACAGTACCTAGATGTGATTCGCTACCCAACAATGGTATATTGGAAAATCCTAGCTGTGGTCGATGACTCAGTTGAGGTATACTATCGGAAATCCTAGCTATAGTCGAGGACTCGGCTAAGGTAAATATACATGAATTGAATCGAACTTTCATTTTTGCCTAATAAAGTGCATTGTATATTTAATTTTCACATTTTATATGTCGATCGTATGTCTCTACGGGAATTCTTCAGAATCTCACCTTTTTTCAAAAACAAATATCTCAGCGGGTACCAGTGGACAAAAGGGCAAGGACATAGGCACTAGAAAGTGAGCGGCACGTGTCTCAAGGTGAGGACTAGATAGGGGTTATATTTAGTCTATGTTTTGGATATTCTGATGAAAATTGTAAATATTAAGTTTCTGCTGTATTTTCTGTATTTCGTCGATGAACGATATTAGTATTGTAAATGAATATTTTTATCAGTATAATCGTACTTTTTTGTATGCCCATTGAATACCGTCTTTATTACTCTTCGATTATCAAAATGGAAACAGGTGTTGACATTTTTGGTATCAAAGCTAATAAGTGGTTTTGGCATTATTAGAAATGTATACTGATAAGATTTTGTTTACATGTCGACAGGATATCATGGACGGACCGAGAGGACCGATGATAGATTATTTCGGTACTGGCGGTACAAAGCTACGCTACACAGCATGGAAGAGTATGCCAATGTTGCCCGTACACATACCACAGCTGAGGCCTGAGACTTCTCCAAGATCTGAGGTAGGGGAGTCAGGGCATTCGCTGGCGTATGATCTAGAGGAGGACCCCGTTGAGGTTGGTTTGAGCGAGGGATTATCAAGGATATAGACAGTACATGTACTGTACAACATGCAGCTGGATAAGGAGCTAGCTGATTTCTTGTGGGTCAAGCTAAGACAAGTGAAATAGGAGTTTGCTGACACGAATGATTACTACTTGGTGTAGTTGGGCTCTGTTGAGAAGCTGTACAACCTACGACGTCTGTTGGATATCAATTTACCGGACCCAATCTGGATTTACACTACTATGAGCTTCTTCTCGAATCCAGAAGAAGATCAGCATCATTGAGGAGGGTCCCAACCGTGACTTTATGGAGTTTATGGACCACATCAACACGTACACGAGGGAGTACCTAGACGAGGAGGAGTGATGTAGGACCAACTCATATTTTGTGTAACCGGGAAGTACCAGCACGTATTTTGAGGCTAGGGCAGTCATAGGGCACTGGCAAACAGAAGGAATTTTAGCCGGGAGATGTATTTTGGGGAGGGTACAGAGAACGTTATAGACTAATATTTTGGTTATGTGACAAACAATATGTCGTGTACAGTAGTATTTAAGACGTGTGATGTTTCTATTTCTCTGCACTACTGTAAATAGTTATGATATACTATGTATGACATATTTGTACCCTAGCTTTTTATGAAATAACAAAAATACCTTTGCCTTTGTATCAAAAATTTACTCTTCTTTAAATTTTATGTAGAGTGAAATATAGAAATGATACAACTCGAGGAAGGTGGTAGGGGCCGCGGTAGAGGCTTAAGCCGAGGGCATGGTAAACAGGGTAACGATGAGGGTGAACTGAGGTCTGACCCTATCCAACAGTGAATACTGGAGATGCTAGAGCAACAACACCAAACCATGAATGAGATAAGAATTGATCTTTGGGGAGTACAACAAAGACAGGACCACCTGGAGAATCGTATCGATGAGTTCATGTGGGGGAATTAAGAAGAAATCCAAGAGGAACCTCCACTAGCTAATTTACGACCAGAACCTGAAGTGGATATCCAAGTTTGGCTGAGCAGATTCAGTAAGTAGCAGCCACCCACGTTTAGAGGGAAGTTCGATCCTCAGATGGCAGAAGACTGGTTGGCTCATCTGGACAAGATCTTTGACATGTTGCAGTATCCAGATGAAGTAAAGGCCCGACTAGGTGTAATATCCCAAAAAGTGATTAAGGGCTAATGACTTCAAAAGTGGATGTAATTATTGTTGAATAAATACTTTTGAAGAATGTGTGATGGGAATTTGGATATTTTAATGATTCCAATGGATTCCTTGTGAAAATTTATGTGGGAATGATGTTTGGTATGAAAATGGAACCAATGGAAGCAAAGATGCAAAATCTAAAATTCTGTCCAGTGAAATTCTATTCTGGGCAGTCCGTTTGTGTGAACGTTTTTAATGACCAAATGGTATCTAAAAATTCTGAAATCTTCCAGTCTTATAGTTCACATCTCAAGCTTCAAAATGGACATATAATTTGGTCCATTTCATTGTTTGAACTAGGAGATATAACTGTCCAAAGTTTGGTATGGAAACTGAACTCTGTTTTGGGGCAGTGATGAGTTTTATGTAATTCTGGAATTGTGTGGTGATTTTTAGTAATGGCCAATATTTTTCCTATGAAGAGGACTTAAATATCTTTCATTTGGCTTTGTAATCACCTCATTTTGAGTTTTCTAGAATTAATTATGATTTTTCAAAGTTTGGGCAGAAAATCTGCCAGAAAATCCGAAAATGGGAATTATGACATCATCTCAATAAAAGATGACATCAGCATGGAATTAAATATGTTATCATCTTCCTCAGCTCATTTCTGTCGCACAAAGCAGCTGAATGAGGAGTGAGAACGTTGAGGTTTGTAGAGAGAGAAAGGAGAGGAAAAATCACAAGGTAAGCCGATTTCTCCGACGATTTAGCTCCTAACGCGTATAACTCCGATCCTAAGCTACTCCTCTTTGTTCTTTAAGGTTTGGAAGCTCAAAATCTATTGTTGAGCACTTAGGGTTTTCAGCAATATTTGGGAAAAGCTTGTGGGAGCTTGAGGTAACTTCCAAACTTTCGTATATTGCTTATTCTGACTGCTGTGGGCAATTTAATCGGTGAAATTTCGCCGGATTGCCATTGGTTTTAAATTTTGGAAATTGAGTTTCCTAAGGGTTATGCTGCCCAATTTTGGTTCAAATGGTAGTTATAACCTAATGTAATAGTGAATAAAGTGGTTAGGAGTAAAAAGGAACGCGTTTACGGAGCCGAAATCGTAAAACCCCAATTTTTCGCGGAGAACATGTATATTTCGGCCAAGGCTGTAAATGGGTCTTAGAGTTGGATTTTCAATGATTTGATGATTCCATTGGATTCAGTGGGCGAAAATAGGTGGGGTTACAGTTGGGCACTTTTTCAAAAAAGGCCGAGAAAGCATAATTACGGAAACACCCCCTAAAACCCTAAAAGTATGGCTGCCAAGGGCAATTTCGTAATTTAACATTGAATTTGATAATTCCGAGTCTGGAAATGGATTCCTTGGGCGAAAATATGTCAGGATAGCCCATGTCAAAATTTCAAGAAAAGTACAGCCGGACCGGGTACGGCGGGCCCGGGCCGGGTCCCCAGGGGTATTTTTGTAAATTTTCATTATAGACTCATATAACCCCAAGTAACACTATGGAAGTGTCTAAATGGTGCATTTGGACTTGTAGGATTTGACATTTTCCGTCCTCGTGAGCCGCAGTGCCAAGAAACGTCGGGAAAGGATCAGGTAGTGACTCTCTCTCTTATACTGTGTGTAATGCTCTGTATGTGTGTGTTATCACGGTTCTGTGATGATTTCTTTGATGCTGCTGTGGTTACAGCTGGTGATAGCTGTCGTTTACAGCGCAAGCTGTCGTTTACAGCGCAAGCTGTCGTTTACAGCGTAAGCTGTCGTTATTGTGATTACAGCGTAAGCTGTCGTATTTGTGATTACAGCGTGAGCTGTCGTGATGAAAATTACAGCGAGAGTTGTCGTATTGTGTATACAGCCGTGAGTACTGTCGTTTGTGGTGAAAACCATGTATATTTGAGATTGATGCTGCTGTTGATGCTGGTTGTGATTTATGTGCATGCTTGGTATTTATACATTGTATGAGTGGTTTGTTACTACTGGGATTCTCTCGAATCTCATTCTTTCCTATGACTAACATTTCAGATAGGGCATGTGGCTCAAAGGAAAAGCGGCCAACCTGGAGCAATTAGGACCTGCGAGAGCTGTCGTATTGTGTATACAGCCGTGAGTGCTGTCGTTTGTGGTGAAAACCATGTATATTTGAGATTGATGCTGCTGTTGATGCTGGTTGTGATTTATGTGCATGCTTGGTATTTATACATTGTATGAGTGGTTTGTTACTACTGGGATTCTCTCGAATCTCATTCTTTCCTATGACTAACATTTTAGACAGGGCATGTGGCTCAAAGGAAAAGCGGCCAACCCGGAGCAATTAGGACCCTTAGGGGTATATGCGATTTTGGAGACGTTGGTTATCCTTTTAAGACTTGGTTATCCATTTAGAACTTGGGATTACTGTATATTTTGAATTAGGAATATTATATTCAATTTTAGTTGTGTAATCCCCTAGTGGATACTTGTAACCTCTAGATTATATATGTATAGAACCCGGGAGTTGCCGGGGATTTGGTTATACACTCTGTCATACGTGAATGTAGATAAACTGCACAAGTAATTATATTCGAATTTTGAAATGGAGACCAGGAACAGGAAGAGATTTTGAATGTTTTGTGAAAACCCTACTACAAAGTAGAAGATTGAAATGAGTTTAAGTTATCCGAAGGTCTCTAATCGTGATTTAATTATCTAATATCGAATTATAATTACGTGATTAAAGTCAGGGTGTTACACTAGGCATATACAAGCTGGAGAGTGATGCGATCGCTGGTAGAAAGGCATGGATCTTGTTCTGAAGGGGAAGAATGTTCCGATCACATGGGAACTATTCCAAGAGGAATTTAACAAGAAGTACTTTCCTCTGACTGTCAAGAGAGAGAAAGAGTTTCTCAGTATCAAGTAGCACGATAAGGAGAGTTTTGATGACTATCTGGCCTAGTACATCTGACTATCATGCTACTCGTCATATGCCAAGCTAAACGACAATGATGAGTGGAATTCAGATATGATGATAAAGAAGCTGAGACCTGAGTTCAAGGAGAGGCTAATCTCATCACTTCACAGGCTTTAGTAAAGCGGTAGAGGAGTGCCGATACATCAAGAAATGTCTATCGAGCTGGTCAACACAGACTAGGAATCGTAGTGGTTCTAGGAGTGGTACCTCAATGTAGAAGAAGAAAGAGTAGGGTGGACCTTTCGGGGGAGCTACAAAAAGGCCGAATCAAACTAGAGGCCGTAGAGGCCAAGGATTCTCAGGAAATCGCATGTGTTGGTTTTGCCATAAACCATTTCATCATAGTAAAGCCTGTAATGGTGCATTATTACCACCGAAAACTGATTCCAACAAACCAGGGGCTTGTTATAATTGCGGAAAGATAGGACACATGTCCAAGGATTACCCGCAAGAGCAACAATCGGCGGAGATGAGACCCAAAGCTTCAGGCAAGGTCTATACACTGACACATGAGGAAGCCAGAAAGTCTTCGGAACTAATTCAAGGTATGATTTCTCTGAATGGTAGTTTAGTGCATGTTATGTATGATTCTGGTGCAAGCCATTCATTCATTGCATACGACTGCGTGAGACGGTTACGACTACCTATGCATAAATCCTTGTACGATTTAGTCGTATCTACACCTATGGGTGCGCGAGTTGTGACAGCCGACGTTTGCCTAAATTGTGGGGTAAAGGTTGAGGGGGTGAATCAACCGTAAATTTGATCTTTTTACCACTGCAAGGGTTGGAAGTAATTTTGGGGATTGACTGGCTGACAGCAAATGGTGTGTTGTTGGATTGTAAACAGAAGAGAGTCTTATATCTGAATCCACAGCCACAAGCTCACACCGAAATCACTCTTAACCTATTATCCGCAGCTAAGGTTGAGAGATATCTATAGAAGGGTTGTCAGAGGTACATGGTATTCTGTTTTATGCAATCAGAGGCCGGTGTAGCCTTGGAAAGCATCTCTGTAGTAAGCGAGTTCCCTGACATTTTTCTGGAAGATGTCGGCGGATTACCTATAGATAGGGAAGTAGAGTTCTTGATTGATTTGAAGCCTGGAGTGGGTCCAATTTCTAAAACCCCTTATCGTATGGCTCCAATCGAGATGGCAGAGTTGAAGAAGTAGATCGAGGAACTACTTGAGAAAGGGTTCATATGACCGAGCGTATCACCCTGGGGCGCTCCAGTGCTTTTCGTAAAGAAGAAAGACGGAAGCCTGCGTCTCTGTATCGATTACCAAGAACTGAACAAGGTGACCGTTAAGAACAAGTATCCACTCCCTCGAATTGATGATTTGCTCGATCAGTTGTCTGGTTCCTGTTTATTCTTGAATATCAACTTACGATCGGGATACCATCAATTGAGGGTAAAAGTAGAAGATATATCGAAGACTACTTTCAGAACCAGATATGGGCATTATGAGTTCCTAGTGATGCCATTCAGGCTGACTAATGCACCTGCTATGTTCATGGACTACATGAATCGAATCTTTCATCTGTACTTGGACCAGTTCATTGTAGTCTTTATTGATGATATAATAGTAAACTCACAAAGTGAAGCCGAACACAAACAACATCTGAGAACGATGTTGAACATATTATGGGATAGGCAACTCTATGTGTAATACCCCGAAATTTAGGATTTGAGACTTGGGAATAAGCCTAAATTAAGTGGACTGCTAAGCCCCAATTTAGCAGGAGCCCAAATTTATCCCCTAATGATTCTAATATCTTTGGGGTATTAAGAAAGTAAAATGATGAATTTTGGGGAAAGTAATTATGTTTTTGGTGAAATCGCTTATGAGGTAGTAAGCTTGTCATATTCATTTGAATGATCAAATGATAATCAAAAATTATGATATTTTACAGGATGAAAGTAGACATCCTAAGCTTTAATTTGATAGGTTATATGAATCAATTAGAGCTATACACAAAAAGATATGAATTTTTTAAGTCAGCACAGAAAAACTGTGAAATTTCTGGAACAGCATGTAAAGATTGAAATTCTGGGAATTTTGTGATTCCAGAAAGCAAAAGTCTATATTTTTCCTTGAAACTAGACTCAATAATGGTTCTATAGGCTTTGGAATCAACTCATTTCGGATTTTCTAGAATTAGTTATGATTTTTCAAAGTTTGAGCAGAAATCTGCCAGAATTTCTGAAAAATCCGAAAATGGAAAAATAATTATTGGATAATTATAATATCTTATAAAATCATATTTTATCATCTTCCTCCTCACATTTTCGTCAGTTTTGCTGAACATAGAGAGAGGAAGTGTGAAATTTTAGAGAGAGAAAAGGAGAGGAAAAAGCTTACAAAGGTAAGTGATTTCTTCGGTAAATCGGTTTCTAATGCGTATAACTCCACTCCTAAGCTATTCTTCTATGTGATTCAAGGGTTGGAAGCTCAAATTTGGTGTTCAAGAGAGCTAGGGTTTCAGCCACTTTGAGAAAAGCTAGTGGGAGCTTGAAGTAACTTCCAAACTCTTGTGTATTGACTATTCTAGCTGCTGTGGGCAATTTAATCGGTGAAATTTCGCCGGATTGCCATTGGTTGTAAAAATGGAAAATGGGTTTCCCTAGGGGTTATGCTGCCCAAATTGATACTAAATGGTAGTTGTAACCTAATTGAATAGTCAATAAAGTGGTTAGGAGTAGAAAGGAACGTGTTTACGGAGCCGAAACCGAAAAACCCCGATTTTCCCTGGAAAACTCATATATTTCGGTCAGGGCTATAAATGGGTCTTAGAGTTGGATTTTCAATGATTTGATGATTCCATTGAGTTCAGGGGCGAAAATTAGGTGGGGTTACAGTTGGGCACTTTTTCAGAAAAGGCCGAGAAAGCATAATTACGGAAACGCCCCTAAAACCCTAAAAGTAGGGCTGCCAAGGGCATTTTTGTAATTTGACATTGAATTTGATAATTCCGAGTCCGGAAATGGATTCCTTGGGCGAAAATATGTCAGAATAGCCCATGTCAAAATTTCAAGAAAAGTACAGCCGGACCGGGTATAGCGGGGCCGGCGGGGTTCCCGGGGGTATTTTAGTAAATTTTCATAATAAGCTCATATAACCCCCAGAAACATTATGGAAGTGTCTAAATAGTACATTTGACATTGTAGGATCGAATGTGAAGCCCCGAGTTGCTGGCACGCAAATCGAGGAGGAAAGACTGGAGGTAGGGGACTTACCTTACTTGCATGTATTTGATATCTTTACTTGTGTAATGATGTATGTGATTGCTTTACTTGATTGTGTAGAGCATATTTGAATAAATGAAGCTCTGTTTCTGTTTTCGCTGTGGCCATAGTCTTGTTGTATGAAACGTTGAGCATGCAGAAATGTCATTATGGGGCATACATCTAGATAAAGCTAACATGTCATACACATAGCATCAATCATGCATGCATTATGGTATCTATTTCCTACTGAGATTCTCTCGAATCTCACCCTCCCCTACCAACAATTTAGACAGGAGAAGACAGAAGATATGCTGAGAACAATGCAGAGTACCGTACGAGGGGATTACAGTAGTGGAACGAAGACTGGAAGAAGTCTCTGTTTCACTGGGATGAGTTTAGACACCCTAGTAGCCTTGTGCGGCTACCTTAATTGTAAGTATCATGTACAAACCCCTATGGGGAATTTATGTAATCATACACATATTATCAGTATAGTTATGTTATTCCTGTGTTGCCTACCGAACCGCATGTCGTTTTCTGCGAATACTCTGGTAAATGTGAAATTGAGATCAGGGCGTGACACTATGCCAAGTTGAGCAAGTGTGAATTCTAGCTTTCATAGGTAAAGTTTCTAGGTCACGTTGTCTCAAAGCAAGGGGTCGTTGTTGATCCTAGTAAGGTGGAAGCAACACTGAACTAGAAGATACCAGAGACAGTATTTGAAGTACACAGTTTTCTGGGTCTAGCTGGTTATTATCTAAGATTTATACCAAATTTCTCCAAAATCGCATTACCAATTACAAAATTGACAAGGAAAACTCAACATTTTGTGTAGGATGAACATTATGAAAAGAGCTTCATCGAGTTGAAGCAGAGGTTAACTATAGCACCAGTGTTAACGATCCCAGATCCATCATTTTTGTATGTCATTTATACAGATGCCAGTGGGCATGGATTGGGATGCGTACTAATGCGGCATGGCCGCATGGTGGCCTATGCATCTCGACAATTGAAATCTCATGAATCAAATTATCCTACCTACGATCTTGAGTTGGCGAAAATTGTATTCGCTTTAAAAATCTAGAGACATTATCTCTATGGTGAGACTGTAGAGTTGTACTAAAACCACAAGAGTTTGAAATACTTATACAATCAGAAAGAACTCAATATGAGACAATACAGATAAATGGAGTTGCTGAAAGATTACAATCTTGAAATCAAGTACCATCCCGGTAAGGCTAATGTCGTCGCTAATGCATTAAGCCGGAAATCAGTGCAGGTGGCAGCCATGATGATCTATGAGCAGAAACTGATCGAGGATTTTTGAGACCTGAATCTGTCTAGTCAAATTCTGTTAGGCAGTGGGGTAAGCCAGTTAAACAATGATCTGAGGGCGGCAATTGAAGAAGCCCAACAACATGATGATGAATCGTTTTATATCAAAGGTATGATTGATAGGGGCGAGACTCAGGATTACGACTTGTCTCCCAGTGGGCTTTTCAGGTAGAAGAAGTGGATTTATGTTCCACTGCAACCAGAACTGAAACGACAAATCCTGGAGGAGGTGCATAAGAGTAAGTATACTCTACATCCAGGAGGTACAAAGATGTACCATGACTTGAAGGCTCAATACTATTGGCCAGGGATGAAAAGAAAGGTGACTGAGTTCATTGCTCATTGCTTGACATGTCAGAAAGTGAAGATTGAACATCAACGATCATCGGGGCTTTTGACGAATCCTGAGATACCTGAGTGGAAGTGGGAAAGCGCTACCATGGATTTCATGACAAGATTGCCTAAGGTCAGAAACCATGATGCTATATGGGTGATAGTTGACATATTCATGAAGACAGCTTACTTCCTACCGATTAGTATTCACTATTCTCCTGATCGACTGGCGGAGATCTACGTTAAGGAGATCGTGAGATTACGTGGTATTATGAAGAACATCATCTCTGATCGAGATTCACGATTCACTTCCAAGTCTTGGAAGGCGGTACATGAAGCTTTAGGTACCAAGCTCCGTTTTAGCCGGCATACATCCTCAAACGGACGGGCAGACAGAATGAACAATTCAAACCCTTGAGGATATGCTAAGGGTGTGTGTGCTTGATTTTAAAGGTAGCTGGGACAAATTCCTTCCGTTCGTAAAGTTTGCCTACAACAATAGTTACCATTCGAGCATCCAGATGGCTCCGTATGAGTTGCTCTACGGGAGGAAGTGTCAATTGCTTGTATACTGGACTGAACTATTTGAGAGGGAATTGATAGGGCTAGATCTTGTTGATCAAACAATGGAGCAGATATAGTTAATCAAGCAGAGATTGTTAGCTGCTCAGAGCTGACAGAAAAGTTATGCAGATAAGAGGCAAAAACCTCTGGAATTTGAAGTTGGTGACCACGTGTTCATGAAAGTATCACCTGTTACGGGTATTGGCAGAGCGCTGAAAGCAAAGAAGCTACAATCAAGATATAGTGGTCCGTTCGAGATCTTAGAGAAGATTGGGCCTGTAGCATATCGTATCGCTTTGCCACCAAGTCTGAGTAGGCTACACGACGTTTTCCATGTTTCTCAGATGAAAAGTATCAACCTAATCCAGAGCATATAATAGAGTACGAAGATGTGGAAATATGTGAAGATTTGACTTATGAAGTCATACCTGACCGAATCATCGATCGGCAGGAAAAGCAACTCAAAAACAAGAGCATTCTATTTGTCAAGGTTGTCTGGAGAGGGTTATCACCCAGAGAGGCTAAGTGGGAAATGGAAGAAAGTATGAAGAAATGCTACCCAGAATTCATGAATGTATATGTCTAGCAAATTTTGGGGACGAAATTTTATTAAGTGGGAGGAGAACTGTAACACCCCAAATTTTATTCACTAAATATATATTGTAATTATTTGAGTAATTCAATAAAATGGTGAATATTCATGAATTTGGATCTTGTGAATTTTTAAATATTCATATTCATAAGGAAATGGGCAAATTAATTCAAGAATTGAATTAAATTACAAAGATGATCGAAAAATCACAATTTTTCCAATTTAACCCAAGATTAATTATTTTCTAATTAATTGAAGTTCTAATTAATTGAAGTTAATTTCAATTAATTAAGGAAAAAAAGGAAAATATATAATTGGATTATTCTTGATGGAATAATTCAAGAATTGTAAAATTAGGGGGAATTATACATAATTCAATTATATGAATTATGAAATGTATAAAAAAACATTTTTCTCCTCTTCCTTCCATAAAATTCGTCCAACCATGGAAAATAAGGGAAAAATCTAGTGCAAACCCAATTAAAAATAAGTAATGAGAAGGTATGGCATAAAGAAGAGGGTATGGTTGGAGGGATGGTGCATACAAAATGGAATAATCAAAACCATTGATTGAATCAAGGGCTAGGAAGAAAGATGACTAAGTTAATTAAAACATTTTCCCTTCCTCGTTCAAGGCACATTTCGGCCAAGGCAAGGAGAAGAGAGGGAGAGTGAGCTTGTGAGGTCCTTTAGAGATTTCGAGAGCAAGAGGAAGCAAGGGCTAAGGTAAGAGCTTGTTTTTCAAGTGATTAAGCTTCTTAGCTTGTGTAGTTCACCCTCTAATCTCTTGCTCTTCATGGAAATCATGATTTAGCAAGCTATTCTTCAAGGTTGAAGAAGAGAGAGAGGACGTCCTAGAGTGAGAAACACCAAAAATCAAGAGGTAATTATACCAATCTCAACTTTATGTTAGCATGAAGTTGTTGTTGGTAATTGTTGGTTGGTTTATGTGATTTTTGGTTGAGTTATGAAATTTAAAAAGCTATAACCCTAAGGGGTTATGCTACACAAAATCCTTTAAATCATGATTATGAAGTGTTTAAATGAGTTAACCAAGGATTAGAAGTGGAAAAGTACAAGTTTTGAAAGCTAAAACACAAAACTCTATTTTCCATTTTTTTTGAATTTTGGCTAGAACCAGAATTGGTATTAGGAGTTGGATTTTCATGAAATAAATGATTCCATTGGACTCAGTAGGCAAAAATAGGTGGGCTTACAGTTGGGCACTTTTTTCGGTAGAGGCCAAAAAAGCATAATTACGAAAACGCTACTAAAAATCCTAAATAGGGGCTATCAAGAGTATTTTCGTAATTTGATAGTGAATTTGGTGATTTCAAGCCCAGAAATGGACTCCTTGGGCAAAAATATGTCAAATAGCCTTAGTCAAAATTTTGAAAAAACATGCCATCGGGCTAGGTACGGCGGGGCCGGCCCGGGGTCCCGGTGGCATTTTTGTAAAATTTCACCATAGACTAATATAACCACAAGAAATGCTATAGACGAGTCTAAAATGCTACTTGGATATGTTATGACCTACTTCTGGTACATTTAATATTTTAAGACCGAGTCAGACGCCGGAACGACACGTTTTTTGAGGCACACTGAAAAATGGATTTAACGAACTTCAATGTAGGGACTACCATATTTCATACACTATGTGAATAATTATATGTATTTGTTACTGTATTTCATGATATGATTGCGTGCTAGAGGCACAGTACCTAGTTGTGGTTCGCTACCCAACAACGGTATATCAAAAAATCCTAGCTGTGGTCAATGACTCATTTGAGGTATATTATCGGAAATCCTAGCTTTAGTTAGTGACTTGGCTGAGTTAAATATATATGAATCGAATCGAACTTTCATGTTTGCATAATATAGTGCATTGCATATTTAATTTTCACATTTTATATATCGATCGTATGTCTCTACAGGGATTCTTCGAAATCTCACCCTTTTTTAAAATAAATATCTCAACCAGTACTAGTAGACAAAAGGGCAAGGACGTAGACACCGAAGGGTGAGTGGCATGTATCTTGAGGCGAGGACTAGATAGGGGTTATATTTAGTCTATATTTTGGATATTTTGACGAAAATTGTAAATATTAAGTTTCCGGTGTATTTTCTGTATTTCGTAGATGAACGATATCAGTATTATAGACGAATATTTTTATCAGTATAATCATATTTTTCTGTATGCCCATTGAATACCGTCTTTATTACTCTTCATTTATCGAAATGGAAATGGGTGTTAACATTAGTAGTATATGTTGATGACATTGTGATGACAGATAACAATACATTGAGAATCTCATCATTTAAGGCCTTTCTTAATTCTCATTTCCAAATGAAGAATTTGGGTCCCCTAAAATACTTTCTTGGAATCGATATTATGAGAAGTAAGAAAGGCATCCTCTTGATACAGAGGAAATATGTTCTCAATTCGCTAAAAGAAACCAAAAAACTTGAAGCAGCACCAAGTAGCTTTCCCATGATTCCTAATTCTATTTTGGATATAGATAACATAATACCATTTGATGAGCTACCTTAGGATGTGAAAAAATGGTTGATCCTGAGAAGATTGAACCATTTGTGTATCCTGAAAGATATCAAAGACTGGTTAGGAAATTGAACTATCTCACAGTGACTCTCCTTAATATGACCTTTCCAATTAGTGTGCTTAGCGAATTCATGACAACACTGATCGTTGGTCAGTGGGATGCCTTAGAGCATGTCTTTTCATTGCTTGAAGGGTTAACCTCGTCATGATATACTTTATACAAATCATGGCCACATTGAGATCGAGCATTTTTGTGATGCAGATCATGCTGGGTTAAAGGCTACCAAGAGATCCACCACAAGATATTACCTATTTATGTGGGGAAATTTGGTGTCCGGGAGAAGCAAGAAGCAGGATGTCGTATCTTGGACTAGTGCAGAAGCTGGGTATAGAGTCATGGCTCAGTTGGTGCAGGAAATTGTGTGGATTCACCAGTTAATAAAGGAGGTTGGTTTTGCCACGTCATTGCCCGCAAAGCCGTTGTGTGATAATAAAGCTACTCTACACATAGTCTCCAATTTTGTGTTTCATGAATACATGAAACACATTGAGATCGATTGTCACTTTGTACGAGATAAGATCAAGGAGAACTTTATTTCTATAAGGCATGTGCGGTCTAGCGACCAATTGAGAGATCTTCTAACTAAGGCCTTAAATAAGACTAGTGTTGACTATCTTTGTAACAAGTTGGGTTGGATTAACATCTACGCTCCAACTTGAAGGAAAGTGTTAGAAAATATATTGTAATTAATATAGAATCTGTCAACACTCGTTTCCATTTCGATAATCGAAGAGTAATAAAGACGGAATTCAATGGGCATACAGAAAAGTACAATTATACTGATAAAAATATTCATTTACAATCCCAACGTCATTCGTTTACAATTCTGATATTGTTCATCGACGGAAACGGAAAATACAGCGAAAGTTTTAATATTTACAAATTTCACCAAAATATCACAAAATAGACTAATTATGACCACGATCTTGTCTGTGCCTCGAGACACGTGCCGCTCACTCTTCGACGTCTACATCTTTGCCCTTTGGCCCACTGGTACCCGCTGAGGTGTTTATTTAAAAATAGGGTGAGATTCCGAAGAATCTCCGTAGAAACATAATATCGTTCATAGAAAATGCGAAAAGTAAATATGTCATGCGCCAAGGTATGCACAAATTAATGAACAATATAAACACATCATTGTCATGTATACATGAGTAGGGCCCAGCCCCACAATCTACACCGGTTGGACTTCTGCCAACTCCCAATGTAAGTGCACATCTGGCACTAACAGCCTCTCTCTAGGCAAATCATGTTATTAATAAAGTGCATTTACAAAACAATGGCATCCACACAATCACATAACTTATGGCATAGTGTATGAAGGATAATATCCCTACCTCAAAGCTTTATAATCTTCTTTTAAATGTGCCTCGAAGAACGTGTCGTATCCAGCCTCCAAATTGGTCCTAAAATATTAAATGTACCAGAAATAGGTCATAACCTATCCAAGTATCATTTTATACTCTTCCATAGTGTTTATTGTGGTTATATTACTCTATAGTAAAAATTTACAAAAATGCCCCCGGGAACCCGGCCCGGCCCCCCGTACCTGGCCCGATAGCACATTTTTCCAAAATTTTGACTAAGGCTATTCTAACTTATTTTCGCCCAAGGAATCCATTTTCGGGCTCGAAATCGCCAAATTCACGGTCAAATTACGAAAATACCCTTGACAGCCCCTATATAGGGATTTTAGTGGCGTTTTTGTAACTATGCTTTTTCGGCCTCTACCGAAAAAGTGCCCAACTGTAACCCCACCTATTTTTGCCCACTGAGTCCAATGGAATCATTTATTTCATGAAAATCCAACTCCTTATACCAGTTCTAGTTCTGGCCGAAATATTAAGGAAAATGGAAAAAAATGGGGTTTTGTGTTTTAGCTCCCAAAACTTGTACTTTTCCATTTCTAATCCTTGATTAACTTATTTAAACACTTTTTAATCATGATTCAAAGAAATTTGAGCAGCATAACCCCTTAGGATTAGGACTTTCCAAATTTACAAACTTAACAAAATAACCAAATCCAACCATAATCATCAACAACAACCACATCTAACATAATCTTAGGATTTGTGAAGTTACCTTCTTGAGTTCTTTTCCTTTCTCTAGAAGTCCTCCTCTCTCTTTCTCTTTGGGCTCAAGATTTGCTTGCTAAACCATAAATTTTATGGAGAGGAAGATATTAGAGAAGAGATTTATGGAAGATTAGAAGAAGAAACCTTAAGAAATCATAACTTACCTTAGTCTTTCTCCTCTTCCTTCTCTCTTAGAGCATAAAGCTTTCTCAAACTCTCCCTTTCTCTCCTTTCCTTGGCTTGAACGAAAATGGGCAAGAAAGATGAAGCCAAGCTTCATAAAATATCTTGTCATCTTTATTCCTAGCCCTTGATCTAACCAATGGTTGAGATTCCTCCACCTCTCATGTACACCATCCCTCCAACCATGCTTCCCACCACACTCTCTCATTATGACCACCATGCATATGACTTTCACCTAGTGTGCACTCCAACTTTACCATCATTGAGTTGTGCATGTAGTTTTGTCAACATCACCTTCATCTTGCTTCTTGGATTACACTTTCCCTCTTCTTTATGCCATACCTTCTCATTATGACCACCATGCACATGCCTTCACTTAGAGTGCACTCTACCTTTGTCATCATTGAGAGATTCATGTAGCCTTTGACTTGCTTGCTTCATTTGATTTCCATTAGATTGGAACCAATTTTCTTTCTCCCTTGGTTGGCCAAAAACGTGCCCCCTCTTATGCTCCAACTAAATCAAGTGTTCCTTCCATTTACTCAAGTCAATTGGTACAAAAGTTGGCCACCTAACCTTATGACATAAGTAAAGATTTATGACACAACAATTATCTCCATCATTTTTCATGTGGTGTTGACACTTGGTCTCATTGGATTTTGACACTTGTCTTCTCCTCCTTCATCCCTAAATTTCTAAAATAATTAAGAGAAAAAGGAAGATTACTTTATTTCTCAAATTTTCGGAATAATGCCAATTCTGGCAGATTTTCTGCCTTAACTTTGAAAAATCATAACTAATTTTGTAGACATCGTTTCAAAGCGATTCCAAAGCCTATGGAACCCTCATTGAGTCTAGTTTCAAGGAAAAATATGGAATTTTACTGGAAATGATCATATTATTCCCATATTTTTAATCTTTGATCGCGGCTCCAGAAACTTTCCAGATTTTCTGGATTAACTTTAAAAATTCATATATTTTTGTACATAGCTTCAATTGAGTCATATAACCTATCAAATTAAAGCTTAGGATGTCTACTTTCACCCTATAAAATTTCATAATTTTTTGTCATCATTTGGTCTTCCAAAACTATATGACAATCTCACTGCCTCGCAGGCGATTTCACTGAAAACACTATTCAACTTTCAATTTTCAATATTTAATTCTTTTGGCCTTAAATATTCACTATTTCATTGAATATATATAATAATTACAATATATTCTTGGTGAATACAATTTGGGATGTTACAGAATCAATTAGTATCCCCACCAATCAAGGGTTAGAAAATCATCATTAAGAGCTATTAATACTGAGGCTCTCCCCTCTTATATAAATATACCCCTTCTGTACATGAATACATACAAATCATTCATATTATTCTCTCTTCCCCTGCTTACAAAGATACTTTCTAAAACACAAGGATGTGTCTCCAAAAATCACAGTTTGTGCCCATCAAATTGCATGTGAACCAACCTTCATTTTAATATATACCCCCTTAGGTCCGTTTTATAAGCAACTTTTATTCTTATTATGCAAAACGAACTGATAGTAAATATTAGTTAAAAACAATAAATATATAAAAATGTCATGTTTCTTCCAAATATGCCCCTATTTATGAAAAGAGCATAGGAAAGAGAATAACTAACAAATATATGAGAGTATGAGTATAAAATATGAGAGAGAATGTATAATAAATGAATAAATGCAAGATAATTAGTGGTGAGTGGAGATAATTAATATAAAGATGTATATTTAATAGAGGTAGAAAAAGAAAAAAAATAATTTAAATTTTGAAACACATAAAAAAATTATTTATAACAGGGACCAACCCTAAAAAAAGTTGTTTATAAAAAAACTATTTTGAGTCAAGAAACTGTCTTATGTTTGGGCCCATCGAATTACATGTGAACCCCCACGATTTGTCTCTCTTAATATCTGTTAGTCTTTTTACCAAAAAAAAACATTTTTTTAATATATAATTAGAATTTTCTTGTCATTATAGTTATGTTGGAAGTCTTTGTTAAAAGTGGTCAAAAGGTTGGATGAAGGATGAGATGGAGAAAATTTTTGTCATTTCACATAAAAAATCAAATGACCACACTATAAAAGTTCTAACATTTAAGACACTTCAGGTCAAAAAGGATAAAAACATCCAAGATGCTTCCTCGGTATAACACAAGTTTAGGGGATTAATTAATTAGGTTTCATGAGACTAAATTGTCATTTTCCTAATTTATGATTGATTGCTCTATTTATGTTTTATAAATTGTCTACTAATAAGTGATTATATTATTTTTATAAAAAAATACTAGTATTTAAAATTTATGAATATTATTAAGATAACTCTTAAGAGTTTTATTTTATTTGCAAACTAGTTATTTTATATTTAAAATTCTGTCTTATTATATTATGTGTGGTTTTTTATTCATGAATGAGTTTTATATACTTGTGGGTTAATTTTTTTTTTGTTTAAATATAATTTTTTGTTGATCTGAAGGGTTAACCTAATTTAAATCACCGACTTTTGAACTATTATCTTAATTGATTTATTAACTAGTCCAATTTTTAGCACTATCTCATTAAAAAGAAATATACATCCAGTAAATCACACAGTACCCAATCTAAAGAATAAATGTTAGAATTTATTGTTCATGAATGGTATAAGTGCTTTTTTTTGGCTTACTTGAGATTACTTGAAATTTTTTTGGGCTTGAAGACTTAACTTATGTTTGGAATAGCTTTTTTTTTATTATAAGTGCTTATTGCGTAAGTCGAGATAAAATTCCTCTCACATACTTTCCTCGTATACTATAAATCACTATTTATAAACACTTATAAGTAAAAAATAAGTTATCTCAAACAAGCACTACTGTATGTGGTTGGAGGTTTTGTTAGATTAGGTTAGGTTGGAGGTTAAAAATAGGTGTTTGGTAGGAAGGAGGGGAGATGAGGGGTAGGAAGTTTTTTTATCTTCTAGTGGTGACCTCCCCTTTTTACAAAACCTTCAAATTTAGGGTTTTTTCTAGGGGAGAGAATATTTGTGTCCAACTGTGACTAAAGTGCCCATGTCAATTTTTCAAAATTCCACCACTACCCTCACCTGTGAAAAGCCTTTGTTCCTCCGCTATTCCCTTTTTTTCATCCCCTCTCCCGCTCGAAATCCCGTTTTCCCTCTTCTGCTTTACGCGCTTTGTAGCCACCATCGTTGATCGTCGAAGGTCACTTTCGGTCTATTTGTCCTGTAGATCATGTCGACTCCTTCACGATTCTGCTCCTTCAACATTGTCTTAGACCCCTCTTCTAGACGCCGCCGCCGCCGCCGGCTCTCTCGGTTGCTCCTTCATTCAGGTAAGATTATTTTCTGTGATGATTTATTTCTAAAAAAAAGATGCTTTCTTTCTTTGTCAATCTTGTGCTTCCTTGTTTGCTTCTAGCTTTCTAGATTCTATTGTGGCTTTGTAATTTATTGTGCATAATTTGGATTCGACTAAAGCATGGTTTGGGTTCTACTGTGACTTGTGAATCTGCTGTGAATCTGCTTGAAGCTAGTGTTTCTGAATTTTGCTGTGACTTGTGAATCTGATTTGGGTTGCATTCATGCTTTATGCTGAATATATAACTCTCAGATGATACCTACACAAGCATCTTGTACTACTTGATAAGGACTAGAGTGCAATTTCGCACTTGTGCTATGTTCAAATATTTCATAGTTGATTTGAAAATATGAGGAGTTTAGTTTTTGTACTGTTCATCCTAAATTTTCACACTTGTGCTATCTTCCAACAATCTGACAAGCTCTTGAATTAGGATCAATCTGACAAGCTCTTGAGTTAGAATTTGAGTGATCTAAATTGTAGCTATTATGTAGCTTTCTTGTGTTTCATAAAGTGAGTTGATAACTCCTTTCAGTATATATTTGGACATCATAAAAAGTTAATTAGGCTATCTTACAACCAAGAAACTCTATCTGAACTTATTTTTGGAGTACAAGCATAAATTAAAGGGATTTGTGTGTGTATCATACAATTGTTAGAGTTGAACTTGCTTGAATTGTTTCCAAGTGTTTGTTTCTCTGGGAAAACTGAATAAATATCTTCTTCTTTATGTTTTTCTGTAAACTGAATAAATTAAAGGGACTTGATCTTTTTTGCCAATAGTTTTTGTTCCAGCATGCAATTAATGATTGTTTTATGATAACCTTATTCCTATGCAATTAATAGCTTTTCTGTTTGATTTCAAACTAGAAAAAAATTTTCTTTGCAAAATCTAGAAGAGAAAAAGACAAACTAGAATATGCAAATCAAAGTAAGTAGCCTGGAGTTTTCAAAAATGACAACTAGTATTCAATTATATGATAAAGTCTGTGTCTAACTCTGGCTGCAATGTGTTTTTAATAAAGCCTGGAGTTTTCGAAAAATGACAACTATTATTTTCCCTTTTCATAATTGCCAAAAGATTCATTTATTTAATCTTATAAAAGCTACCAACCTGCATATTCAATATCCTATAATAGTGTGTTTGTGTGTGAAAAAGCAGTAGCATATATGCTTTCTTTTTATATATGTATTGTTTGCTTTTGTTGCAAACCAGAAAAAAGTAACAGCACATATGCTTCCTTTATTTTCCACTTTGTGATTTTTATATTCAAGTCCATAATTAGACACTAACACATTATAAGTCATAGTTCTTGCTAAACTTTAACTTTTTGGAGCTTTTTTATATGTCTCAAGTAGTCTAGTATTAATTGGGTGCATGTTGACTTGGGGTGTTAAATGGAGTCGGCATTTTAAAACAATTTAGTCTTGCGTCGTTAATGTCTGGATTTGCGTCAAAAAGCTATAACACTACTCACATGTGTCTTTGTCTACCTAGTTATTCAGAGGAACCATAAAAGAAAAATAACTTATAGCATGAGTTCAGAAAGGGAAAGGGTGCGTGAAGAAATAATAAGTCAAATAAGTACTAATGAAAGAAGCCGCAATATTATCCGTATGACTACTAGAGCTTTCCTAACAGTATGTGATTTGCTAGAAAGAAAGGGGGGATTAAAAGCCACAAGATGGTCTACTGTGGAAGAACAAGTGACAAAAACTCTTTACATATTATCCCATAAGGCAAAAAATAGTGTGGTAAATTTCTTCTTTTGACGATCTGGTGAGACAATTAGTCGTCATCTTCATAATGTGTTAAGAGCTATCATTGAAGTAGGAGATAAGTTTGTTGTACAACCTGATGGGACAATAGTACCTCTTGAAATTTGTGCAAATGATAGGTCCTACCCTTTTTTTAAGGATTGTGTTGGTGCCATAGATGGAACACATATATGTGTGAAAGTATCTGGTAAGGATGCTCCTCGATATCATGGTAGGAAAGACTTCCCCACACAAAATGTGTTAGCAGCTTGCTCATTTGATTTAAAATTCACTTATGTACTCACTGGATAGGAAGGCATGACATTTGATTCTAGGATTATTAAAAATGAATTGGCACGAGAAGATAAGCTCAAAATTCATGAAGGTAAATATTACCTTGTGGATGTTGGCTTCATGCTAACTAGTGGATTGATTACTAATTACTCCTTATAGAGGATTCCGTTATCACTTGAACGAATATTTAGAAAGAAATCCCCCCCCAAAACTATAAAGAATTGTTGAATTTGAGGCATTGATCACTATGTAATCCGATTGAAAGAACTTTTGGTGTTTTGAAAAAAAGATTTGATATTTTAGCTAGTTCATCTGAGCCTACGTACGGAGTAAAAGTTCAAACATTTACCATTGGAGCATGTTGCATTCTTTATAACTACTTGATGAGTGTTGACCCTAACGAGGATCTCATAGAAGAAGTAGCTCGTGAACTTGCAACTCAATCTGAGTCCTCTGATAATAGACGTGATCGACGTCGTGACAATGAGGAGGCTGCCAGGGGACAACTAATTAAGGAGACTATAGCTTATTATCAAAATAGGATAATGAGACATGGTGGTAATGTGCCTTAATTTGTTTGAAGTTTACGCTATGATGAACTTGTTCCAAGTTTATTTCAATTTTAAGTGCTCATGTTTAAGTATGCCATGGAGTCAAATAAATTTGAATTTTGAAGTTTGGATCTTTATGTATTCTTATTTCAAGTTTGGATCTTTATGTATTGTTATTCCAAGTTTGGATCTTTATGAATTGTTTATTGAAGTTTAGATCTTTATGAATTGTTTATTGAAGTTTGGATCTTTACTTTTAATACTTTTGTAATAGTATGCCACCAAAATCAACCAATCAAAAGCAATGTCTAAATTGGACAAAGGCTATGGATGACTACCTTGTTAATGCTTTCATGGAACAATATAAATGTGGCAACAAGCTTAATGGACAATTCACATGCAAAGCATATGATAGTATTGTGAAAAAGATGAGTGCCTTGCTTGAAATTGAAATGGACAAGGACAGAATTAAGAATAGATGGAAAACTTTGAAAAAAAAAATTCTTTGAAGTTTTTGATATTTTTAAAAATGGAATGAGTGGGTTTGGTAGGGATGCATCATCACATACGTGGGAGGCAGAGGATGAAGTTTGGGACCAACTTATAGAGGTTAGTATTTTCCAAACAAATTTATTTGCTTACAATGTACTCATAATATTATATTGACCATTGTTTAAATTTCACTAAAAAATTATTGTCATAATAGTTCTCCGATTTTGTTACATTTTCAGTTCTGCAATTCCATTTACAATTCTAGGTTATCATAATAATCCACTTTTGTATTTCCAATTCTGCAATAGGCAACAATGATTCACTGTTATTTCACTTACAATTCTACTTGCACCTAAACCCCTCTCTAGCAATTTTTTTTCAGTTCTATGATAACCTTATGTGACACTTGCACTTAATTATTGTTTAAATTTTTCTTTTTGTAGTCCAAGCCACAAGCTACGAATTGGAAAAATGTTCCTATCCCAAACTATGACAAAAATGTAATTTTATATGGTAATGACAGAGCTTCAGGGGAGGGCACTCGTACAATTAGTGAGATGAGAAAGAGGCATCACGCACTTAATGAGGTAGACTTATTTGATGCAGCCAACAACACTGATAATGTTGGTTCCCAGCATGATATAAATGTAAATAATTTTGAAGCTCTTGATAATAGCACCACTCATGAGAACTCACCTAGAGTTGCAAGTGGTTCCTTAAGGAAGAAGCAAAAAGTGAATTCCAATAAAGAGAAAGATTCTGACTTGGTTGAGCTTAAGGATGTCATATATGAAGTTGCACAGGTCATTAATATTGGAAATCAAGCCATGATTGCTAGAAATAAAGCATTGAAAGAAGCAAATGAAATAGCTAGAGAAAGAATTCAAATAGTTAGAGAAACATCAAGAAAGCTTCCTCAATTGTCTGGGGAAGAAATCTGAAAACTGATTCAAGATTGTGGCTTCTCAACAACCAATGTCACCAAGATTTATAGAGTTCTTATGGGTGATGGTGACCTACTAAGGACATTTATTGAATGTCCCCTTTTTACCTATAAGGACTTACTTATGAATATTGTGAAGGACTTAAAGTGATTTAGTTTGCTAACTATTTATAGACTTTTGATGTTAGCAATATAGTTTGCTAACCTTTTGGAGACTTTTGATGCTACACTATCTTGCTTATTAAGCAATGATTTTTGATAATCACTTGTTAACCATATGAATATTTTAGAAGAATTAGAAATATAGGACTTGTGCAGCTTGCTAACCATATGGGTACTTATATATAGGACTTTTTATGTAATGATGTAAGTTGACGTACAATGTAATGCCCCAAAATGTGGTTAAGGGCTAATGACTTCAAAAGTGATTAAATTATTAATAAATAAACACTTTTAGAGAATGTGATTTAAATTGTGATTCAAATGTGTTACGGTTAATGCCTAAACCCTGTATTTAAGTTCAATTGTGGATTAAGATCTAAATTGAATTAAATTAGAGGGAGGGTGCATATTAAGGTGATATTGAATG
Source organism: Inga oerstediana (assembly GCA_963210345.1). Classification (NCBI taxonomy): domain Eukaryota; kingdom Viridiplantae; phylum Streptophyta; class Magnoliopsida; order Fabales; family Fabaceae; genus Inga; species Inga oerstediana. The sequence continues at coordinate 72,271,711 of OY723401.1, forward strand.
ATAAAATGTGTTTGGTGGTGATTCAGTAAGGATTGCCATAATCAAGGGCAAAATGGGAAAAATGAATGTTACTGACCAATTGGTCAATTGCTGAAGAGAAAACTCATTAGTAACTCAAAAATCAATGGTTAAGATTTATTGTCAAGATATCAAGAGGGTGGAATTATATGCTTTTGAGTTCATGTGTGTTCATAAAAAAAGGCTCAAGATCTTGACACTTGTCATCTTGTGAGCCATGGATCAAAGTCAAATTTTCAACTCTTTCCCTCTCTTCTCTCTTCCTTAAGGTCGGCCATCATGCATGGGGAAGGCTAAAAATCTGCACCTTCATCATCATCTCATCTTCTCTCTCAAGACTCCATTTTCATGTAAGGTGAAGAAGGAAAGAGAAAGAATAAAGCTTAAGGTTAGTGCCCTAATTGACCTTGAATGGTGAAATCTGTTAGGATTGGTAGGCACAGCGGAAGAATTTTAAAATTTTCACCGATCCTAATCGAGGATCTATCAACGGCGTTTAAACCAAATTGGAAGGATTCATACCTTTTTGATGATTCAGAGTTTTCACGATCTCTAGGAGCCAACACGTCAGGTCCGCTCCCTCTACCGGTATCCACACAAATGCTCTCTAACCGAGACTGCGTGCTAGCACCTCTAATGTCTCCTAGGGTTTTACTTGCGGCTCTCAATTCTCATGTGTGTCTGAATATATCTGCTCTATCAAGTTTATAACCTATGAGGGCTATTTTCAAATTTCAAAATTAATCATCATTAATTTTGAAATTAATTAACAATTAATTATCTTGATGAGCTAATTAAATAAATTCAGTTTAAATTAAATCTGTCCAACAGTTTTAATTTAATCTATTTATTTAATCCAAATAAAGAGCCATTAGATTTAATTTATCTTCATAAATTAAATCTGAGATACTATATCTCTATCATGTTAGTTATTAAATTTAATATATCTTAATAAGTTAAATTTAAAACTAACACAATATAATAATATCATATAATATATATATATATACATATATATAAGATATATATTTCGAAAATACATATATCTATATAATATTATTAAATATAATAATATCATATAATATATATATACATATATATATAAGATATATATTTCAAAAATATATATATCTATATAATATTATTAATTAATTTTATATATTATATATATATATATATATAAAATTCATCCATCCTAAATTAAACATTATCTCGTGTTGGGCCATTCTTGTGTACGACCCTGTAGGCCCATATGAAGTTGGCAGTGGGCCAATAACTATACTAACCCAAAAGTCGCAAGCGGCCTCTAGCAAGACATTACGACTACCTAATTCATATGAGGATCGTTATCACGATGCAACCTATCATACGACCATGTCACGTCCCTTTTGTCACACGATATATCGATCAAGGATAAGGCATGGATAATGTCATCCTCTTGTTCCTGACCATTACTTTCTCGATTCCTGAGTAGCCTGGTAACAGAGACAGAAACTCCTTTCATCATAGTATGGCCATACATTTCTCAGACTTACTCATCGAGGGGCCCAATAATATCTCTCTACTAATGTGAGGGACAAATTCCATCTTGATCATTCATATTCCTCTGCATGAAAAACCACTAAGCCCGATCGTAGCCTTTATCATCACCCAGTCAAAAATGACTTTTAACTAGTTCAAAGCTTAACAACTCTCATGTAGGAATCCATGATGACCTCAGGTCTAAGGGCATTGTGACGTGGTTATATATGAGAAAAGCTTATGACTTGATCCATTTAGCTTTCTCATAGTGGGTCGGTCCAGCACCTTGTACTCTTACAAGTGCCTAAGACTTTGATTCATATCTCTATATCTTATCAAAGTCATACTGGTCTTGTTTCATCTCTGCTCCCGTATAGATGACCAACCAAGGACATTTTAGGGCAATCTTTATGAATTATCCAAGGATACAATTATCACAGTTAACATGTAAATAATATGATAACAGAATGGAGAAATTTCATTAAAATAATAATGTTCAAAGTACAATGATTGGCCCTTAGGGCACAATTTCCAACAAAATCACCTTCTTTAATGTTGTTCATGGTGATGAGAGCTTTATCTCTATGATTTTAGATTTTTGAAAGAAGATGTTTGGGTGCTTGAAGAAATTTAGAAGTTGTGGAATCAAGAATCTACTTTTTGAAAGAGGAAGATGTGAGCATTGGTTGCATTTTGACATATTTATTGTGATGATTGGATGAGTTTTGTAAATTTTGGATTTTTCCCTCATTTTTGAGTCATGTTGGAATGAATAAATTGCCTAGTGTATTGTGGTGGAATTGGTGTCATATTAGGTCATTGAAATAATAGAATTTGTTTGGAACCTTTGAAGGAGAATTAGTACAATTGGGTAATGTATGGGAATGTGGTGTCTAAAGCAAAAACTTGTAGTTAGAATGTGAATTTGGTTGTTTTGGTATTTTCAATAGGTTCCTTATGAAAATTTATGTGGCAAAAGGTTTGGTTGTTGATTTTAGGGGCCATTGGACACATTGGTTGAGATTTGAAAAATTTTGTCATCTGCTGCATTTTGGCTTCTGATAGTGTATCACTCGAGTGTATTTGGGTCTTACTCGAGTGCAGCATTTTATTTTATGTTTCCCTTCAGCATTTCTGTTGAGTTCTCAGGTAAAGATCAAAAGGGAATTTTCTCACCTGCCAGTGATCTAGATCATCACTCAAGTGAACCTTGTTTTACTCAAGTGCGAGAGTATTTTGCACTAGGAGGCCGTGTCTCAGGTTAGCACTCGCAGCTAATTTTTCAAGAGTGTGTCTTAGCACTCGCAAGTATTGCGCCATCACTCAAGTACCAGAGCCAGTGCTCGAGTATACTTCTCACTTTAGGGTTTTCTTTTTCTCTTGAGTAAATACTTTCTGTACCACATCTTGTGGGACTCGAGTAAGCATGAGGCTATCACTCAAGCGTTGATTCCTATGCTCGAGTGCAGCGAGCATTTCTTATCTCTGTCTGTGTTTTCTATCAAGCACTCGCACGAGTAAGCTTTCATACTCGAGTCCAAATCTCATTATCACTCGAGTGAGGCCTTCTTCACTCGAGTACATGGGTTAAAAATCAATGTTTTTACTTCTAAAAGGGATCTTTGGTATAGTTCTTCCAACCCTTTAGGACTTTTGTTAAGAACATTTGTAGCTACCTAAAGGTCTCAAATGATAACCAACCTTAACTGTTATGGAATCAAGAACTTGGAATAGAGATTAATCCGTCATCCTTGATTTTGGTTTATAGGATTTGATATTTGCCCTGCTCATGAGCAATCTATGCAGGAGCACGCTCAGAAAAAACAAGGTAGTCACTACTTCTCTTATACTATATATAATGCATTGTATGTTTGTAATGCCATTGGAATGTGAATTGCATCACTATGCCAATAGTCCTCCGGTAGCTAGCAACAATTCAAGTGATTGTAGTGTGTATCCCCGATGGTGAAAGAAGATAAGAGTAGGGTGTGAAAGATGAAAGGCCATTTGTGAGTCTTTCACCTGGGCCCATTGGTGGTTCCGGTGGAAGGACCATGCTTGCGGGGCGGTGGGGTTATGAGGGAGTTGTAACCCCCTCACCGTAATAATATCTGAATTATGAAATCAAGTGAAATGGAGACCAATAAGAAAAAAAACACATTTATAATCCCTCATCTTTAAGATGGGGTATACCAAAAACAGTTCAAAACATAGTTCATCTGGTCTCACATTCACCTTCGGATACAAATACTTGTCCGGTTAAATCACATAATAAATATCAGAGTATGTAACTAAAATCCCAGCAACCCCAGGTTACTTGTATATATACACAATGGGTTCAAAGTTTCCCAAAATGGGGATTACATATCCAAAAATATTATCTACAGCTCATATACATACAGTAATCCCAAAATCCTATTAGATAACCAACGGTCCAAAATCAAAATGTCCCTACGAGATCCTAACCACTCCGGGTTGGCCACTTTCCCTTTGAGTCACTTACCCTGTCTGAAATATTAGTCATTTGGAAAGAGTGAGATTCTAAAGAATCCCAGTAGTAACAAATCACTCATACAATATATAAACACAAGGCATGTAAGTTCATCATATTCAGAAACAACACTATGAGTCATGGCTCGCGCCACAACCAACAGCACTCACGGTTGTAATCACAATGCACTATGCCTGCTTTCACAGTAATCACTATGCCAACTTTCGCTGTAATCACTATGCCAGCTTTCACTGTAATCACTATGCCTGCTTCCACGATAATCACTATGCTGCAGCAGCATCACAAGGCATAAAGCTCCACAAGGCACAAATCAACACAAAGCTCCATAAGGTGTCTCAATGCATCACAAGGCAGTAGCAACAACAACACAATGCATGATAGGCATACATATAGTACATTTACACAAAGTATAAGAGAGGAGTCACTACCTGTATCTTTCCTGACATTCTTCGGCACAGTGGGCTCACAAGTCTAACAGATGTCAAATCCTATAACCAAATTAAGGACAACCGATCAATCTCTTTTCCAAATACTTATTTCTATAATACTCTAAGTTGGTTATCATTTAAACTCTTTAGGATGACCATTAGAGGCTTAATCATATACTAAAAGAATTGGAAGAAACTACCCTGAAGACCCCTTTTTCGGAAGCACAACACAGATTTTTGGCTGATTCACTCGAGTGAAGATGACCTCACTTGAGTGATGAGAGACTTGCACTTGAGTGAGACTGGCTTTCACTCATGAGTTTTTAACAGTGAGCAACAACCATGGCCAAAAGGTGCGCACTACACTCAAGCATAAGGCTTTGCAATCGGGTGATAACTCCAAATCCACTCGAGTCCCCGAAAGTGCAACACAGAAAGTGATAACCCAAGAGTACATGCAACAACAAAGGGAAGAGCTCACTCAAGCACCACCCTTGGCACTTGGGTAAGGAGCCCACACTTACGAGTGTCAAAACATACTCTTGAACATTGACCAGCGAGTGAGGACCCGAGAGCAACCCTAACCTTGAACACACGCCATCACTCGAGTGACCCCTTGCTCACTCGAGTGATCACCAACTTCACTCGCAGTTTAAGAAGTGCACTCGAGCTTCCTTCATGCAAACCCAGGAAAAACACAAAGAAGAAAGGGAAAACATACTGTAGCACTTAAGTGTGATCCTCCCTCACTCGAGTGATGCTATCAGATTGCCCAGATCGCAGTAAATGACAGAAATTCCCATATTGGTCAAAATTAATCCCAATGGTTCCCAAACTCCACACAAATTTCATTACCACTTAAAATTGCCTAAGGAACACATTGGTAACTTCCAAAAACATCTAAAATCCATTTTAACCACAATCTAACTCTTGGGTCTCTAATCCATACTCAATACCCAATTCCAATCAACACACTTCCAAATATCAAAACCACTACCAACACTCAAATAACTTCGCAATGAACTATTTTCAACATCAATCACTATGAAATTCATACATTCAAAAATGGACATAAAACCAGGGAAAATTCCAGAATTTCTCAAACTTATCCAAAAATCACAACATATATATCAAAAAGCATCAAATGCTTACCTCTTCACTTTGCCAAAACTAGAATCTTGATTCTCAAACTTTCAAATTGCTCCAACACCCAAATCACCACTTTTCAAGATTCTAAAACAACCAAAATAGAACTCTTTACACTATGAACATATTTAGTGAAGAAGATTTGAGCATAGGAGGACCATTACTCACCCAAAATCAAAGCTTTCTCTTTCTCTTTCCACCTTCAAGGTCGCTTGAAATGGGAGAAGGATGAGAGAGATGATGAGAGATATGGTGAAGATGATGATGATTGTACATTTCCCTTTCCCCCATACACAAATTGAATAGGAGAGAGAAGAGAGAGAGAGAGAAAGTGAGTTTTTGTCTTTTGTGCCACATCCATTGGTCTACACAATGACACTTGTCAACAACTTATTCGCTCCCTCCATGAGCTCACACAAATGCAAAGCATAGGATTCTGACCCATAGCCAATAGATCTCTATCCTTGATCTCTAATCACCAATGAGTTTCCTCTTTGGTAACTGACCAATTGGTCGATGAATCTCAAATTTTACCATTTTTCCCCTGGTTTCACTATGATTATTAAACCATCACTATAAACGTTTATTTCAAATTCACATCACATTTATCCAAAAGTGTTTAATTACACTAATTACAATCAACATCAAAGTCATTAGCCTTTAATCTAAAATTGGGTCATTACAGATGTGACTATGTGAAAGCTGTAATGCCCCAAATTTTGATTAAAGGCTAATGATAATTATTGAGGATAATTTGTGATTTAAAGATTGAATTATTCCGTGTTTTGTGGCAAATTCGATAAATGTGCCATAATCAGTGGAAAATTGGAAGAATGGAAATTATCGGTTAATTAGTCAGAGATTAATGAAGAAATTAATTACTAACTAATTGGAAATGAGATGTGTGACTAAATAGCTAATGGAATGGTTAGTGTAACATTGGTTACTTACTTTATAAGAGCCAATAAAAATCTAACAAGTGGTAAGTCATTGTGATGAGAGAGGGCATAGAAAAGTCAAAGAGGGATTTTAAAAAAATTATTTTCTCTCTCTTCTTCCCTCTAATTCGATGGAGGAGGTATGGGCAAAGGGAAAATCATCATTCCACCATCTTCTTCATCACTCATCTCTCTCTCTCTTTTCGTAGGCTATTGAAGCAAGAAGAAGGAGGAAGAAAGCTTGAGAAAAAGGTACGAAGAATGACCTCTAATGCCAAAACTCATTTCATTAATCTTGTTCCTTGGAATGAGGGCTTCATTTTGATGGTTCTAGATTGTCCGCAACACACGGGACTTATGGTAACCTCAACCCACGGATGGACTCATGTATGATAAACAAGAACTATATACTAAGTGCTATCAAGTACAGATCTTTAAATCATACTAATTCGCTAACAAAAAAGTTTAATACTATAAACACAGATCCAGATCTAAGTATTACATCCCTACTTCACCTTCAGGCTCTGATACCAAGACGGGGAGGCCCCGAAGGTAGATCTAACTAAAGAAAGGGAGGTGCATGTGAAGAGGGAAGAAGACGGACTTCTTAAGGCAAAATTAAAAACATAATATTAAATGATGCATGCAGAGGGGATGCTCTGTAATGTCTACTGAGATTGCGAATGAAATTAATCGGGGGCGGTAGAACCTGCCAGTGATTAACTCATTTAACCTGCTAATCCCGAGCCATCAGAGGAGGGAAGGATATGATGCAAATAAAAGTAGAAGAAACTGATTAATTTTATTGAAATGAAAACATAAGCACTTACAAAGGAAGAAAATGGTAGAAGGAAACTCGCCGGAGGGAAGAGAGGGAGGAGACTCGCCGGAGGAGCTCAGAGCTTCTCTCTCTAGTTCTCTCTCTAAGCCTAACCGAACCTGCCTCAGAATGAAACTGAATCGGCTTTAAATAGACAAGCGAGGATACTGTTTAGGGTGACTGATAACCGGCTGGTGACCTGTACTGTTTGCACAGTTCCGGTGAACAGTCGACCGGTAACTTGTTACTGTTTAAACAGTTCCGGTTAGTACTATTTGCACAGTACTGCCGCCGACACATGGTGTTACAGTACTATACGGTGAAAGCTACTGTATACGGTGTATAGTGCTACAGTGCTTTTTGTATATTTACATCGAAAACCTAAAAATAATTCTAAGTCTTCGAGCGTTTAATCTTCATCTAAGTCTACAACAAATTCTCCTTCATCATCCTCTTGATTGTCTGAGGCTGCTGAAGAGATTGGTTGACTGGTCGAAGCCGTTTGGTCTTGTTGTTGTTGTAGAACTTGTAGCATTGAGCTGAGTTGACTAATAAGGTTAGCCTTATCCGTGGTTCCGGCTAACATAGATGTAATCCTCGATTTTTGATTTAGGAATTTACTCTGTTCCGTCATACAAAGATGTTGAGGATTTTCTTTGAACCATTTATCAACTGCTCTATTGTCAATCCTGCTGATGTCAAATTTGGCCCACCATCTTACCGAGGGAAGTCTTTGTAGAGTTGGTAAGAGGGGAGATCCTTGATTTGTTCTAGAAAATCTGTAATTCCAGGCAAAAACCCAGGATACAGATAATTTTGAAAAATAGTGAAGATCAATTGGAAAAGGATCCTCACCAATATTGAATTTTTGTTTAAAGAATTCAAAGGCTTGTACAACCTTTGGGGGTAATATCTCTAGTACAGGACCAAAGAATCCCCACCAGTGAACAAACCATTGGGGAAAATCATACTCAGTTTTTGTTTTAAAGTAGATGAACCAAGTATGTGTAAAAAGTTCATTTTGATCCCAAAAGACATTGGACCATGCATCAACATAATCCCAGTAAGTATATCCTTTGGGTTCATAATCAAGTTCCCAAAATTTTGGTTTAAGTAAATTTTGTCCCCACTGGGAAGGGGTGAGAACTTTCAAAATCTGGAGAGAGGAATGAGTAATCATTGGTCCAGTTCTTTTATCTGTTTTTCGTTTGACTAGGATGGACCCAGTATGAACCAGTATTAACTCATACCATTCTCTAGTTTTTGTCAAATCAGAAGGCCTAAAATGAAATCCTGGAGGGAAGACATTCACGGCTACCTGATTTGGGTTTTGGTGAAAAAACTCCGGTTCCACTTGTAGAATGTGCTTTGCATAAGCCTCTTTATGGGAATAAGGCGTATGTGTGTTGGTTTGTGTTTGGGGTAGACTGACAATTGCTTTGGAAGAAGAAGCTGCAGTTGTCAGTTGTCTTTGAGTTGGAGGAGTAGAAGGTCTTGGCCAAGCTTGTAGACTTTGGGGTGCTTGGTTTAACCTATCATATTCTTGTTTAGTCATTGGGGAAAATGGTACAAGGGCTGTGTTTTTCCCTTTTTTCACTACCTGTTCCCATGTTTGATTTGGAAGCTTCCTCTGGGCATACGCCTGTTCATAAGATTTTAAAATCTCATTTGTAGAGGTTGCTTCAGTTTGAGGTTTCTGGATTGATGACCCAGATGGAGTAGATGACTCTGCTTGAGACTGCTTCTGCTGTTGTGATCCTTGTGTTTGGGATCCATATTGTTGCAGAAGTTGTTGCATGATCGCCTCCAGACTTGCACTAGAGACTGTTTGATTTTGAGCATCTTGCATGATACTCGGGAGTTTATCATTCTTTTGTTTCTCATCAGATTCTTTCTTTTTTCTGGGCATTTTGTTGGTTCACTCACTACCTACCCTGAAGAAACTCACGGGTAAGAAAATCTGGTAGGGAGTTTGAAGTGCCTTTGATAAATTCAATGTCAAAATCAAAAACACTTAAAATTGCTTGCCATCTGGCAAAAATTTGTTTAGATGCAAGGTTTTTAACATCCTTTTGTAAAACATCCTTTGCTGATTTACAATCAATGCGAACTAAAAACCTTTGGTTTAAAAGATCAGATTGAAATTTGGAAATGCATAAAACAATTGCCAAAATTTCTTTTTTAATTGTAGAATAATTCTGTTGTGCAGAATTCCAATGTTTAGATGTAAAAGAAACAATTTTCTCTTTGCCGTCTAAACGCTGTTTAAGAATGCCACCATAACCAATGTCAGAGGCATCAGTTTCAACAATTTTGTAAGCAGAAGGATCAGGAAGGCTAAGACAAGGAAGTTCCTTAACCTGGAGTTTAATCTGCTTGACAACATTTGAATGGATATCCGTCCATGGAGGAGGATTCGTTTTAAGACGCTGGTGTAGTGGTTTAATGAAATTGCTAAGATGAGGAATAAATTCAGCAACATAGTTTAAACATCCCAAAAATCTTTGAAGTTGTGTTTTGTCAATGATTTGATCGGGAAATTTATCTGCAAATTGAATTGCACGTTCAATTGGCGTTATAGATCCCTGGTAAATCCAATGACCAAGAAACCTAACCTTAGTTTGAAAAAGACTAATTTTAGGTTTAGATACTACTAAACCATTTGTTTCTGCAATTTTAATGAAATGATTAACATGTTTAAAATGTTGGTTTATTGAATAAGAATAGATCAAAACATCATCAATGTAAACGATAATGAATTGACTATAATCATTAAAGATTTCGTTCATGATTCTCTGGAATTCAGATGGAGCATTTTTTAAACCAAAAGGCATAACATTCCACTCATACTGACCAAAAGGTACAGTAAAAGCAGTTTTATACCTATCTTTTTCAGAAATTTGAATCTGCCAAAATCCAGATTTCATGTCGAATTTGGAAAAGATTTTTGCAGAATACAAACGTTTAAGTAGATCAGATTTGTTTGGAATTGGATACCTTATCCATTGTAACGCCTCGTTTAATGGCTTGTAATTGATTACAAGTCTAGGAGCTCCACGTTCTATTTCTGCATTCTTATTTACATAAAAAGCAGCACAAGACCAAGGGCTTCTAGATTTGCGAATCAGTTTTTTGTTCAGAAGTTCTTGAATTTCCTTTTTACAGGTTTCAAGAAGTTCTGCAGTCATTTGAATTGGTCGTGCTTTAGTAGGTATTTGTTTTTCAGAAAAACCTGTTTCATAAGGTAAGTCAACAACATGTTTCTTGCGATTCCAAAATGCATTTGGTAAATCCGCGCAAATAGTTTGATGGATTTTCGCAAGACAAGTTTGAATTTGTTGTTTAATTTGTGCTTGACAAAGCTGTGCTTCTATATGTTTAAAAGAGATATCTTCCTTCAAAAAGTTAACTTGTTGTTGCTTTGAAGAGAGAAGATTTAATTCTTTAATTCTGGGTTTTTGAGTAAAAGGAAATAAAATTGTTTTACCCAGATATTGTTTTGAAATTCCATCTACATCAGTCATATATGGAAATAATAGCCTTGCAAATGGCGCCCCAAGAATAATCTGGGTTCCCATATCTTTAACTAATATAAATGGGGTTTGAATCTTTAAACCTTCATTTTCAATAACAACGTTTGAAACTTTATATTTGACGTCTAGGCGTGAGCCATTGACACCATTAAACCTTTCGGTTGTTTTTTCAAAGTATTTTGTAGGAATGATTCCTTCTTTAAAACAATTAGAATCAGCTCCTGTGTCAAACAGAACAGTTTGGTCCAGGACAAAATCATTATCAATAACAATTTTAGCTTGGACATAAAACTTTTGAGTTAATATTTTTGAAATCAAGTTTAAAAATGGTTCAGAAAGATCAGAAAGATTATTGTCCTCTTGCTCGGAAGGTGTTTTATGTTGCCCTTCAGTTTGAGCTGCAAGTTGAATATCCTGTATTTGGGATATAACAGTTGCATGAGTATTTTGTTGAAGTTTGATAAGATTGATTTCAGTTTTGAGGTTATTTACCTCGTACTGAAGGTCTTGGAGGGTGGTTGGTCTAACAGAATGTTTGAATTTGTTTAAAACATTTGTTAAATCATATTTGTTAAAAAGAATAGGAGGTTTGGAGTTTGAAGAAGTCGGAGTTTGATTGAGAATTTCTCTTAGTTTGAACAAATATTCTTCTTTATCAGAATCTGGGAGTTTAGTAATGATATCAAGAAGTAAATCATGTTCCTTCGTGATAACATTAATTTCAGAAGAAGAGTTTTCTGGAAGATCTTCGTTTTGAATTTGATTAAGATCTTCAGAAGAACTACTTTCAGATTCAGATTCAGAAGTTTCAATCAAAAGATTGTTTATTTGTTCAAGAAGAGGTTCTTCAATACTCTTAATCTTCCTCAACTTTCGAGTCAAATGACAATATTTGGAAATATGACCCGGTTTACCACATTTAAAACAAGTAATTTTCTTTTGTTTAGGAAAATCAACTTTTGGTTTTGAGCGAAATTCCTTTTCAAGTCTATGAGGAGGTGTATCGGGCTTATATCTTTGGTAGATATGTTTCTTCCTTTTATGGTAAGGTTTGCGGTGAGGTTTAGATTGCTTACAAGGAGGAAAGCCAAATTGTTCACAGAAAGTTCCTAATTCTTTCCTGTCTGTGGCTTTTTCTTTTGCAAGTTGTCGTTGGATTTTGTCGTCTTGACAAATCTTAAGAGCAGCTCTTTGGACATAAGAGATCAATTGACCATATGTCAAATGCTCATAAGGGATGTTGCCATCATTTTGGTTTCTAAATTTTTCTCTAACTTTATCACCTAAAGACTTAGGTAATCCAGCTAGGAATTTTTCTTTCCAAAATGGCTGATGAGCATCGTCTCTAGTGAGTACTCTAGTCAAAAAAGTATCTCTATACCATCTGAAATCAGATAAGGTACTGCATTTAAGATTTGAAAGAAGTTCAGCCGACCTATCTTTCCAGATAGATGGATCTCCAACAAAATGTTTAATAATTGTAAAAAGAAGAGTGTTTACCGAATCTGGAATAGGTTGGCCGTTTGAGGTAATGGGTGTTCCATCAGATTCAGTTTTAATAGATATAAAGATGGTATGTTTATCTTCAGAAGAAAGATAATTATCCCACCAACCTTTGAGTTGTCCAGTAAACCCGGAAACTATAAGATTGGTAATCATCTCATCTGAATAATCATGTTGAGTTTGGTATGCGGTACTAACCATGGACATTTGTTGAAGGATTTGTAGAATGTTTGTCTCACTTTGACCATCTATGTTCCATTCATAGATATTATCAGCATTGAAGGACTTAAAGTTTTGGTTTATTCGTTCTTCAACTAGAATGTCTGGTGGGCTAGCTCTATGGTAGTAGAGTTTTGAAGGCTTTTTCCAGTGTTGATGGTTGATCTGGAGTTGCGACTCAGAAGGGTTAGAGTCTGTATCTCCAATTTGGGAATCTTTTTCAAAAGTCATAACATCTTTTGATCTAGTAGATGACGACTGGGGTGTATCTGGGACAGTTGTAGTTTGAAGTTGGCTAATTTGGTGATTAACTTTCCTTAATAAATCAGATTTTTTAGTTTGAAAATCTGACTTAATTTTCTGGTTTATTTGAAAAGGTTTGAAAAGGGGTGTTTCAATTCTAGTCTCGACTTTTCTCGAAGAAACTGGTGTTTGAACAAAATAATCACCTAATACCTGAAGATATTGGTTTGTGTAATTGTTTTGTTCAACAATATTCTTAATATCCGTTGGGTCAATGGGTTTTTCAATGTTTTTAAATTTGAAAGGTGCAGCCATGATTGGTTGACGTTTGTCATCAGCCAATTGTGGTATTTGCACTGTTTTTGGGGGAAGAAACTCAGAAGAAATAGTTTCACCTTCAGAGGTTTTCCATTGTTTCTTTGTCATATTAATGGTTTGTAAAAAAGGATATTCCAGGTTTTGATCTTCTGCAAACGCATTAAACCAATCAAAGAATGGAATATTTTCTTGTACCTTTTCAAGAAATCTGTAGAATTTCTCTTGAATTTCTTTTCTAGCAGATTTTTCAAAATTCTGTAGAAACCATTCTCTCTGAAGGGTATTTTTCTCAGAGTAAAATTCCTTTTGCAATGTTTGTTTGTCAATTTGGAAAACATTTTCTAAAACGTTTATAATAAAAGGTTCCCCTGATTCTCCAAGAGATGAATAGGTTGGAGACTCAATTGATTTTAAGTCATCATCCTTTTCATAACTTGTTTGTGGGATATTTAAAGAATTGTCAATTCCTTGAATTGAAACATTTGTGGTTGTTTGTGGGGTTATTGTGGAAGGTGCAGGTGCATATATGACCGATGGTACTTTTGGTAGAGTTTGTTGAGGAGTTGATGTGTTGGGGGCTGACATGTAGATGATAGATGGTGGTTTAGGTAAAGAATATCTTGAAGATTCAGATCTAACAGATCTACAGTCTTCATATAATGAAGGCTCAGTTCTGGTAGCTTGACTACAAGATCTTCTTGGTCTATCAAAAGATAATTTGACAGTTCCATCAGATGTTTGAATGATCTTGCTTACCTGAGATATAGGTTTAGGAATCGGCTTTGTGGCCTTATCCATTGTCCAATCATCTGGTAATTCAACATCATCCCACATAATTGTTTTTGGAACGGTCAAGTTTGCATTTTGTTCATCTGATAGAAAAACTATTGTTTGGCCATTATCAGGTGGTATCAAAACTAATGAATTGGATGAGTTTAGAACCTTATACTGTACCCTATATGTTAGAGTAGCAGGTATAGATCCTGGTTTCATGTTTAAACCGTTTAGCTGAAGTTTGAGTTTAAGAACTTCAAGAACTTGTTCATCTTTTAAATCTGCCATCCTATCAGGATAACAGTTAAAGTAGACAGGACCATTATGAAGTCCGAATTCTGCTGCTGCAAGCAGAGAATCTGAAAATTCATAATGTCTAGCATCCATGAGGCATACTAGTCCTGAAACGTTTAATCCTTTTCTTATCAATGGTTTAATGGCAACTTGAACACTTCCGATATGCAAAAAGTTGTAATCTTTCTTATGTTTATCAATTGATTTTTGAGAAAGAAGGTAAAATTCTCCTTTTTCAGGTTTGATAGGAATTGATTCTTCAACTGTTCTGATTATGTAATCAGATTTGGAGAACCATTTCTTATCTTGAGTTTGCATTTGATAAAGTGCGTTTAAGGCAATTGGAGGTAAAACCCAATCGTCAACTTTCTGGTTTATATTTTCAAAAGAAATTTCTTCTTTGAAAATTTGTTTAGAAGTTGAAGACTTTGATTCCTCATCGTTTAGCGTAGAGTTGTTTAATGGAGTAGAAGAAGAACTACTACTACCGCGTTTAGAAGAAAAGGAACGGAGAAGAAAAGACATAATTTAAATTGCAAAATTTAAATTGACAGAATTTAAAAGACTGAAAGGAAAGAGTGCAGGAAGTAAAGAACAGAAATAAAGAACAGAATATAAAGGCTGAAATTAAGGCTGAAGAAAGCTTAAAGAGAAGAAGATAACAATAATAATGTAATTCTCCCTTGCCTAAGTATCATCACCTTCTGGATCCATAGTGGTATAATAATTAAAAATGTATCAGTGTTTATGGATTAAAATGATTTGTTAAGAAATTAATAAGACTTCTTAGATCTAACTCTAGCCAGACTCATTGTATATAAAATCTTTATTTATCATACACTACTGCGTGGGGCATAAACACCTGCCGCAACACACGGGACTTATGGTAACCTCAACCCACGGATGGACTCATGTATGATAAACAAGAACTATATACTAAGTGCTATCAAGTACAGATCTTTAAATCATACTAATTCGCTAACAAAAAAGTTTAATACTATAAACACAGATCCAGATCTAAGTATTACATCCCTACTTCACCTTCAGGCTCTGATACCAAGACGGGGAGGCCCCGAAGGAACTTCTTTGGGAAAGTTATAGATATGAGTAAGACAAACATTTCTATCTATGTTTTATGCCAAATGATAAGGCTTTGAAAGTTTGGAATTTTCGGCCTTATTTTTGAAAATTAGGGTCATTGGTAGTTTAGTATAGTATGGGCATGGAAATGGAAATGGTGTTTGGGTATGTGTTTAAATAGATAGAAATGGATTTGGGATTGAAATGTTGAGTTTGGCATATTTTGGAATTTTGCTTTAATTGTTGCCTAAAACTAAAGCATGATAATGGAATAGGAATTTGGTAGTTTTGAGGGTTTCATTGGATTCCTTATGCAATTTTATGTGGGAATAGCTTTAGTTTGGTATTTGGGATCATTGGAATCACTTAGGCAATATTTGAAAAGTGCTGTCAAACTTTACTGCATTTCTGGGTTCTGATATGGCTCACTCGAGTGATATGGGGTCTTACTCAGGTGAAGCAGTGTATCTTTGTTTTTCCTTCATCTCTTCATCTGCACTTCCATGTTAAAAAGGCAAGAGTGTTGTCTCACTTGCGAGTGTTGTGGGTTCTCACTCAAGTGAGCCTCATCCCACTCGAGTGAAGGTGTATCTTACACTATGAACTCGCGTCTCGGGTTGTCACTCGCGGTTGAGTTTCAAGAGTGTGGCTTAGCACTCACAGGTGTTAAGCCATCACTCGAGTGTAAAGAGCCCTGCTCGAGTACTCATCTTATTTGGAAGTTCCTTTTTTTCTCTTGGATCAACACTTTATGTATCTCGCTTTGTGGAACTCAAGTGAGCATTAGGCTACCACTCGAGTAATTCAGTTTATGCTCGAGTGCAGCGAGCATATCTAGTTTCTGTCATTCCTTTCTGCTCTCGGGTGAGCACTTTCTGCACCTCACTTCCTAGAACTCGAGTGAGCATTTGGCTATCACTTAAGTGTTGCTTCTAGGACTCGAGTACAAGTCCATCATTACTCGAGTGAGGTCTTCTTTACTCGAGTGTAACAGTGAAAAACCAATTCTTGAGCTTCTAAAAGGGGATCCTTAAGATAGTTCTTCCAAACCTTTAAGGCTTTTGTTATAGGCATTTGTAGCTTCTTAAAGGATATTGATAATAACCAATTTAAGTGATTTGAAGTTGTTTAAGTATTGGAATAGAGAATAACACTTCATCCCTAAATATGGGCATTTGCCTTATTCGGGAGAGACCAGTGCCAGAGCACGCACAGAAAGACCAAGGTAGTGACTTTTCTCTCATGTTGTGATGATGCTTGGTATGCATGACTTATCATTGTGTTGTGAAAAATCTTTGTCATAAGGCCATTACGACTTGTCTGTGTTATCGGCTATAGGGCAGTATAGCATGAGCAGTTGTAGGGGTGATGCTTATCACACCTACTTATGCCGTTGCATTTGCCATTGTAATTGCTGAGGTTGCGTTGTAGAATTGTGAATTCCTGTTTATTATCCGGCCAGTGTAGCTGTGTGTATGTGAAATATTTTTTATGGATCCCAGCTGTGGTGATATATGTGATATGAACATGTGGTTGTGCAATACAACGTGAGCACTTCAGCGTGAGCAAACGTAAGGGTGACGCAAGTCATACCTGCCCTTGCCATTGTAACTGCTATTGTAGTTGCTATGTGTGTGTGATGATTTGCTTTCATGCTTTATGGTTGTGCATACTATGAGTGATTTGATGCTACGGGGATTTCTTAGAATCTCACTCTCCCAAAAACAAATTTTTAAAAAGGGTCAAAGGATCTAAAGAAAAGCGAGTGACGAAGAGTGGATACAGCTCCAGGCTAGGAGTTTATTTTGGATTTTGATTATCATTTTGGATAATTGTATATGATATTTTGGATTATAGAATAGTAATTGTGTAATCTCCTAGATTGGGAAACAAATTATGGGCATTGTGCCCTGTAAACCCTTTATTGTTTAATAGAACTTGAGTGTGTCAGGAAATTATGCTATACTCTGATATTTATGAATGAAATCATACTGTACAAGCCATTTATATATTGAAATGTGAATATGATACCCTTGTTGAACAGGTTTGTAAAACTTTTTAAAAATCCTATTTTAGGCAAAAGAAAATTTTAATAAGTCCCAAATCATCTACGGTCTCTATTTTCACCTAATCACCTATTTATGAAATAAATCTCGGCCTTGGTTAGAAGGGGGTTAAAAAAGTCGTAAGCTATATGTGAAAGCCAGAGAGGCTATATATATGCGTATATATGAAGGCCAGGAAGGCAAAGTGTATATGTGACAGCTTGTATACTGTGTTTTGTGCTGTTGTGCTGCTTGATGATTTACTTGTATGCTATGTGATTATATGTGGTATGAGTAATTTATTACTACTGGGATACTCTTAAATCTCATTCTTTCTGTTGACTAACCTTCAGACAGGGCAAGTGGCTCCAAGGGGAAGGAGATGACCAAGGACGGCTAGGACTACCTTAAGGAGGAAATTTTGGTTGTTGGTTATCAAACTTTGAATGGGATTACTGTATATAAAGTTGGGATGTAAATCTTAGAATGATTTTTTTATAATCCCCTATGTGGAAAACTATGAACACTTAGTATGTATATAAAACCCAGAGGTTGCTAGGATTTTGTTGTATATTCTAGTATGCATAAATGTGATTTAACTGTGTAGGTAAATTATATTTGAAACTTGAATTTGAGACTAGATTTAAAAGGGATTTTGGAAAGAAATTTGTGAAAATCCTATCTTAAGGATGGGAACGGAAACGAGTTTTTGATTATCTGCTGATATCTAATTCATCTTGATTGCGTATTTCAAATCATAATTACAAAGGGGGTTATGCACAACACATATAATTATCTCTTCAATGTTCAAGTTGATGTATGTTTTTTTTTCACTTTGTATCTGTCAAAACATAGGGAAAGAGATGAAGAGAATGATAAGTGTTGGGGTAGGTTTTATAAAAAATGAATTGAACTTGGAGCAATTTACTTTGTATCAAGGAAGTCTCGAGCATTCTGAATTTCTAAATGTATATAGTAAGTATTGTAACATGTTGGCATGCTGGTAGATTATGATTTTACTGCTTGTGTATCATATGGACCTTGGAAAGCTTATGAAGATGGGTATTTTGGCAAATTAAATATGATGTAAACTAGATCTTATATCACTATATGCGTTTTGCCCTGCTCATATCTTAACCATGTGACAAGTCATTTTAACTTGCACTTGTTTTCCATTTTCCTATTGGTTACTTATGTCTTTTAAACGTTCAATCAATATAGACCTGATGCAAGAGTCATACAATTAATTAAGCGGATGGGAGCTCGAACTCACCCCAATCAGAAACGAGTTTTATGTATGAACAAGATTGATTTAGTAAAAAAAAAGAAAGACTTGATGAAGGTTTCAAAAGAGGATTGGTTAGAATAATTATTTTACAAATAATAATTATTAATAAATACATTATAAAAGAAGAAGGAAAATATGTAAAAGGGTTTTTTTTTTCCACTTATAATAAACTCCCCTTACCTCCCGTTGTAAACCAAACAAGATACCAAACATCTCGTTCTCTCTTCTTGAATCAAGCAAAATTATAACCTCCCCTAACATAATTTAAATAAATATCACCTAACCTAGTATCTGTTGAACCAAATACACCCTGAAGAACCTCTTTTAATTAAACAAAATAAAAGAAATTCTACTTGTTCCAAGGCTGATGGCCCCCCTTGGTCTGTAGGCCGGCACAAGAGACTAATTATTCTTAATTAATGGAGTAATTAATCGTCATGCATATTTTCCTGATTGACTTCAAAATCCAACATTTTTTTAAATATTGATTGTTATATGTTGTTTTCAAATCATGCAAGCTGATATATAAAATAAATTTCTAATAACAAATTGTTTGCCATCATTATAATAACAAGTTGATTTATTGGGGCAGCCAGTTTTCTGGTTTCTCACCTTCCATTCTCATAATCATGCGAAATTTGTAATAAAAAATAATTTCTAATAGTCATTATAGAAAAAACAAATTTATTATTTATAAAACTACGAAAAAATAAAATACTTCAGATCTAGTCGTCTGATAATTTCACTTTAATGATGAGCTAGCATTTCCTGTTACTATCATGATTAACATCAAATTTGAACGCCAGATTAATTTACACGCTTTTTAGCAATCATATTTATGATCAAATTTCTCAAATTTAATTCAACATGTGTTTGAATCTTAAGCTAGCACTCTATTTTTTTAACGTTCGTACTGTTAAAACCGAAATTAAAAAAAAAAAGAGTTCTTTTATTCCTAAATTTTGTAGGTGAAGTATTTGTCACTATATATTTATTTATTGATATTTAATTCAGGATATTACCATGAAGTATGAGTCGTATAGCTTAATACAGCTGGATGCATTATGTAAATGTTTTCTATTTAGTAGTCCCTTTCTACGGTAAAATTTCGCTTTCTCAGCATTTTTTATTATATTTTTCTTGCTTCGTTTGTAAATTTATTTACAATTAGATGTTTTCCTTATATATTGTTACCTTTTCTTTTATTTGCTTTATTTTTTCACCCAAATCTTTTACTTACTTTCTAATTTTATGGCTTTTTAATTGAAATATATGAAATATATAATTTATAAAAATATAAAACATAATTAATTTAGAATTATAAGTTATCTACAAAATTGTGTGTTTATTGTAATATAATTATTTTGTTGTGCCGTCCAACGAGTCACGTGATGTCCGCTAAATTTGTGAATCGTCATTTTGTTTTTAATGTTCTCGTTTGGAATAGTTTATTTTTGGGCAATAAATGCTTATAAATCATGATTCACGGTATACGAGATAAATATGTGAGAGGAGTTTTATCTCAGCTTACGTAATAAGGACTTATTGTCCAAAATTAAGCCCAACCAAACACACACAATATGAGTAAGAATTTGCAGATGCATAATAATTATATTATGATCCAGTATTTGCTTCAAGGTTTGAGACTATCTCTCCCAACACAGATGTCTCATCTTAGACTCGAACTCAAGACCTTAAAAGAATCTAACGGAACCTTACACTATTAGATCAACTCTATATTAACTACACAATATTATATATAGCTGGTCAATTATTTACCAAAATCTAGATATAACATTAAACTAAATAGGGTAGTTGCTCAAAGGTTAATAATCTAATTAACGTTTAATTAAATTTATCGAAGCACTCCTTTAAATTTTGGCTTAAGAAAGAGATTGCGAGTTTGACCGTTTGTAAGTATGATGGGTGCAGGAGCTGTGTCCGTTGGATGAAAGATGACAAAATGACAAAAATGATGAAAATAACATTAATTGACACAAAAATAAGATATTCATGTATGAAACGTATATACTCCATATCAAAACAAAATAAATCACACATGATCAAACAAAAACAAAGATAAATATGAAATATTGATTTTTTTTTCTTTGGATTAATATCACTATTGGTCATTACAATTTGATTATATTTTGGAATTAGTCATTGTAATTTCAAATAGTTAGTTTTAATCTCTATAATTTTATAAAACTTAGTCTGAATCTGAATATAAGCATATGAATAAAAACAAAATTGTTAAAAGTTTAGGGACATTTCATTAAACTTAAGTTAAGTTTTTATGAAATTATATGAGCCAAAATCAACAATTTATAGCTACGGGATCCAAAATCAAAATTCAATTAGACTAAGATTAAAAATTAACAATAATATTAGCCCAAAGCTCTTTAAGAATGAGTCATCAGATGAAAGTAATAGCGAGGTGAGGTGCACTAATGTGGAAATATTCAGAATAGGTGGGGTCTGGGTATTTGACAAGAAGGAGGTGGAGCCCAGAGAGATGATAGTTCAACAACCAGTCTTATGGATGGAATATGGATAGGCTCCTAGTCAAAAGACAGGTTGGAGTACAGATTCTCCAAAAAAAAAAAATTTAAAATTAATCTTTTCGTCCATGTTGTTTTGACTGAGTTACATATGTTTTGATTTGGTGTAACTCAATTCTTATAATTTTGATTCAGTTATAACTCAGTCCCTAAATTTTGATTTAATGTAACTCAGTCCTTATAGTTTTAACTCAGTCCTCCTCATTTATTTTAGAATATAAGCATTAAATTATAAAATAGTGAAAAATATAAGGATTGTGTTGTAGTGAGTCAAACTCCAAGGTCTGAGTTACAAATGAGTCAAAATTATGGGGATTGAGTTACATCGAGTCAAAATGTAGGGACTGAGTTCTAACTCAGTCAAAACTACAAGGACTAAAGGATTAATTTTACCTTTTTTGTGTGTGTATTATATAGAGTTGGGAATTCGATCTGAGCCCGTCGGGCTGGCCCGTTTAGACCCGAGCCCTTCAAGGGCCGGGTTTATGATTTAGAGGCTAAAACAGAAAGTGGGCCTAAAAGAGCCGAGCCTGTAGGACCGCAGGCCCTGGAAGGCAGACCCTGCAGCCCTGTAGGGCCGGCCCTTTTAGGCCCGTTTAATATTTTTTTAGGGAAAACTCCAGAAAAAGACATCCGAAATAGGGAAATCCCTAATCAGTGCTGCGAATTTCAAAATTCCGGATCAGTCTGCTGTTAGTACAGATGAACAGTACGGGGCGCCAAAAGACAATTTTGCCCTTCAGTCTTCATTCTCGCCACTTCAGAATAACAACACGCTCCTCTTGATTAACAACTCCAGTTTCATCTTTTTACTTTCATAATAACAATACCGGTCTTGTTATTAACAACTCCGGATTCTTGATTAACAACTCCGCTTTATTCTTCAACATATTCACATCTCAAGAATATAGTGCTGTCAATGTAAAATACGGTGTTGTTAATAAAGAAAGAGGTGTTGTTATTGGCCCTGAAACTTAAATTATGAAGTTGTGAAACAAGAAATGGGAGTTGTTAATGTAGAATATGGTGTTGTTAATAACAAAATTGGTGTTGTTATTGTAAAAGTAAAAAGATGAAATTAGAGTTGTTAATCAAGAATACGATGTTGTTAATTAAGAGCCACATGTTGTTAATAAAGAAAGAGATGTTGTTATTGGCTCAAAACTTAAATTACGAAGTTGTGAAATAAGAAATGGGAATTGTTAATCAAGAATCTGGAGTTGTTAATTAAGAGCAGCGTATTGTTTTCTTGAAGTGGTGAGAATGAGGACTGAAGGGCAAAATCATCTTTTGGCGACCCCGCACTGTTCATCCGTATTGACAACGGACTGATCTAGAATTTTGGAATTCACAGCACTGATTAAGGATTTCCTTATTTCATATTATTTTTCTGGAATTTTCCCTATTTTTTAAAAATAAATTAATATATATAATATCATTATATCAAATTATTAATATGAGAGACACCTAAGTACCTAATAAAGTATTAATAACAGGTAAATACTTATTAAATTGTTTGATTTATTTTATTTTTTTCAATGGTTTATTCATTTAAACTTTAAAAAAGAGGCTAATTTGGACTTTAGATTATTATTTAACTAAAAATTTATGAGTTTTAAAAATAATGTATCTCAATTTAAGGTAAAATAATAAATAAATTATAAAATTTGAAAAATATTTTTTTTAATTAAAATGAGTTCAAGCCCGTTTAGGCCCGAGCCCTTGAAAGGCCAACCCATACTCCCAACTCTATGTGTATATATATGATCGCTATAAAAAAATCACACATGAGCGAACAAAAATAGACATATTAAAGCATAAATATGGCATTGATTCTTTCAACTTAAAATGACATACATTCAAAATCAACAATGGGTACAAAATAATGAAAATATAGTAAAATCTAGCATGACCCACCTGTTTAAAAATCTTAATAAACTAATTTAATAGTTCACTAAACCGAGGATTTATTTAATATTTTTTTTTATCTTTAATATAAGACATATTTAGGGAGTTGATTTTGGTTTTAAATATAAAACATATTTTTAATATTTGTCAATATTTTCCTAATTTACCTATAATGATGCTTTATCAGCAATAATCAAGAAAGAGAAAGAATTGAGAAAATAAGAAAAATGACTATAATGTTTTAGAAAATATATGTCATATTAACTAATTTAACATATTTTTTTAATCTTATCAAATTAGATAAATATATTTTATATTAAAGACTATAAAGAAACTATCATATTTGTAAATACCTTTGTATTGCGGCAAACTGTGAGGGAAAATAAAAGGAGAAGTACAAGCCGGCCAAGCAAACGGCAACGTTATCAGCTCAGATATTTTATTTAATTTTAGGTACAGCCATGACCCATGATCTTCAAAATAATAATAAATTATACTACATAGATAACAATTAAGGAACAAAGCATCCATATCCGACCTGAAACTTTAAAATCAATCAACAATCCTTATAAATGTTATAAAAGTATATGTTCTAAGAAAGAAGATTGATAGGATTCAAAGAGAATTGATAGAATTTCTAGAGAGAAGTTAGAGAGATGTTCTCATTCAGTTCAATTGAAACAATCGATTACAGCCCTTTATATAGAGGCAGAAATTTAACCCTGGTTGTATTACCATGGTTATATTTAAATGACCGTGATTACTTTATATCGTCTTTATGTCCTTGTCTTCTTTTCTTTACGTCCTTGTCTTCTTTTGCTTTTGCTTTGTGTCATGTCTTCTTTTCTTCTTTATGTCAAGTTGACTGGAGGATTAATATGAGTCAATGGACATCCACATATTTAATATTCATAACACTCCCCCTTGGATGTCCATTATGAATGTGCCTCATTAAAAACTTTAACTAGGAAAAACCCAGTGGGATAAAAACCTAGCCAAAGAAAAGAGTACATCATTCATTGATACACCGTCGAGTGCTGCCTCATTAAAAACCTTTCTAGGAAAACCCAATGGGACAAAACCTAGATAAGGGAAAAAGAGTACAGCGTGTATCGACTCCCCCTCTTGATAATATCAGTTGAAATCTTTGAATCTCCGAAGACCAATATCATGAACAAGTTTTTCAAAGATTGTACCTGGAAGTGACTTGGTGAATAAATCTGCTAGATTTTCACTTGACTTGATTTGCTGGATATCTATTTCACCATCCTTTTGAAGATCACGAGTGAAGAAGAATTTTGGTGAAATATGCTTCGTTCTATCGTCCTTGATATAGCCTTCTTTAAGTTGAGCAATACATGCAGCATTATCCTCATAGAGGATTGTTGGGATCATTTTGCCGGAAGATAAAAGACAAGTTGTACGTATATGATGTATTACTGACCTCAACCACATACATTCTCGACTTGTTTCATGTATTGCTAGAATTTCTGCATGATTAGATGATGTGGCTGATATAGTCTGTTTCATAGATCGCCATGAAATAGCTGCACCTCCACATGTAAATAGATAGCCCGTTTGTGATTTACCATTATGTGGATCAGATAAAAATCCAGCATCTGCATAACCAACCAGTTCATGCTTGGATACATTTGAGTAGTATAACCCCATGTCTGTTGTACCTCTGAGATAACGAAAAATACGCTTTATTCCATTCCAATGCCTTCGTGTTAGTGAAGAACTATATCTTGCTAGTAAATTAACAACAAATGATATATCAGGACGTGTATGATTAGCAAGATACATTAGTGCTCCAATAGCACTAAGATATGGTACTTCTGGACCAAGTAGTTCTTCATCACCTTTTTCACTAATTTCTCGAGGTCTGAATGGATCTTTATCCACCATCAAAGATCTTACAATCATTAGGGTACATAATGGATGAGATTTATCCATGTAAAATCGCTCTAGGATCTTCTTTGTATAAGTTTCTTGATATATAAATATCCCTTTCTTGAAGTACTCGATCTGTAATCCAAGACAGAATTTTGTTCTTCCCAAGTCCTTCATCTCAAATTCTTTCTTCAAACAATTAATTGCCTTTTGGAGCTCTTCAGGAGTTCCAATGATGTTGATATCATCAACATAAACAGCAATTATAGCAAACTCACTATTAGATCTTTTCATAAAGATGCATGGGCATATCGGATCATTTTTGTATCCTTCTTTCAACAAATATTCATTAAGGCGATTATACCACATGCGCCCTGATTGCTTCAGGCCATACAGGGACTTATTTAACTTAACTGAGTATTGTTCTTGAGAACTTGAATTAGATGCTTCTGGCATCTTAAGTCCTTCAGGGACTTTCATATAAATATCACTATCAAGTGATCCATATAAATAGGCAGTCACAACATCCATTAGATGTAAATCAAGTCCTGCATCTACTGCTAGACTGATTAAATAACGAAAAGTAGTCGCATCCACTACTGGTGAATACGTTTCTTCAAAATCAATGCCAGGTCTTTGTGTAAAACCTTGGGCTACTAGACGTGCCTTATATCTAGTTATTTTGCCCTTTTCATTTCTTTTTCGTACAAAGACCCATTTGCATCCAACTGGTTTTACATCTTCAGGTGTAAGGACTACAGGTCCAAATACTTTTCGTTTTGCCAATGATTTTAATTCTGCATTAATGGCATCTTTCCATAGGGGCCAGTCTTTTCTTTGTTGGCTCTCACTAATGGATTTTGGCTCATGATCCTCATTATCATTCATTACATCATATGCTATATGATAAACAAAGATGTCATCAATGTTGACTTCATTTCTATCCCATCGGATTCCATTCATAACATAATTTATTGAGATCTCATTATTTTCACATATATCAGGTACCTGGGTCTCTTCTGGGACTACAATGTTCTCTTCTGGAGATAATATCTCTTCAGGAGATGGCTCTTCTGGAGCTACTAATTTTTCTTCATTATCCTCGACTTGACCATCTATATTCTTTGCTCCTTTTCTTTTTCGAGGATTTTTATCTTTGGAACCGATAGGCCTGCCACGCTTCAAGCGTGTTTTAGATTCATTCATAGCAGGTTGTCCTTCAGGGACATCAATTTTAATAGGAGCATTAGCAGCTGGGATATGTGACTTTGTCACTTTCTTTGGGTCAGTAAATGCTTCTGGCATTTGATTAGCTAAATTCTGTAAATGAATTATCTTTTGAACTTCAAGTTCACATTGTTTTGTACGAGGATCAAAATGAGCCAATGATAATTCATTCCAACTAATTTCTTTACCCAGCTGTTTATTTTCTCCCCCTAATGTTAGGAAAAATGATTCATCAAAATGACAATCGGCAAATCGTGCCGTATATAAATCTCCTGTGGATGGTTCCAAACATTTTATAATTGATGGAGATTCATACCCAACATATATTCCCATCTTTCTTTGTGGACCCATCTTGGTGCGTTGTGGCAGTGCTACAGGCACATATACCGCACACCCAAAAGTTCTTATATGGGAAATATTAGGTTCCTGACCAAAAACCATTTGTAATGGAGAAACCTTTAAATAACTTGTTGGCCTGATGCGAATTAACATTGCTGCATGCAAAATGGCATGGCCCCAAGCAGAAATTGGTAGATTAGATTTCATAAGTAAAGGTCTTGCAATAAGTTGCAACCTTTTAACCAATGATTCTGCAAGTCCATTTTGCGTGTGAACATAAGCTACAGGATGTTCAACATCAATTCCAAGGGACATACAATATTCATTAAAAGCTTGTGATGTAAATTCACCAGCATTATCAAGACGTATTTTCTTGATAGGATAATCAGGGTAATGTGCTCTTAATCTAATCAATTGAGCAAGTAGTCTCGCAAACGCCAGGTTGCGAGAAGATAATAAGCAAACATGCGACCATTTAGTTGATGCATCAATTAAAACCATATAGTACCTAAATGGTCCGCATGGTGGGTGTATTGGCCCACAAATATCTCCCTGTATCCGTTCTAGAAATGTGAGAGACTCACTTTCTACTTTACTTGGTGAGGGGCGAATAATTAACTTTCCCTTGGAACATGCAACACATGAGAAATCATGGGATTGTGGTATTTGTTTACACTTCAGGGTATGCCCACATGAATTCCCAATTATTTGTCGCATCATTATTGAACCGGGATGGCCTAACCGGTCATGCCAAACATTAAATTCATTAGTAAACTTCTGGTTTATATTATCAAACTGCTGGTTTGTATTGGCAAACTTCTGGTCTGTATTATTGAACTTCTGGTTCACAATAGTATATGTTTCAATTGTGCTTATACATGTGTAATACAAACCAGAAGAAAAAATAGGAAAATTTTCTAGTATGCATTTTCTACCAGCAACTATATTTGTAATAACAAGATATTCTTTATTATCTTTAGTTGTTGTTTCTAAATGATATCCATTTCTGTGGATATCTTTGAAACTCAGTAAGTTTCTTTTAGACTTGGTAGAATAAAATGCATTATCAATGCATAATTTTGTTCCTTCAGGTAACAAAATATTAGCTCTTCCGGAGCCTTCAATTAAATTTATACTACCAGATATAGTCTGAACATTGGCTTCTCGTATTACCAGGGAAGAAAAATATTTATCATGTCTGAGTATGGTGTGGGTTGTTGCACTATCAACAAGACATAAATCTTCAGGATTGATGCCAATAGAATTCATTCTTCATAAAAACATAAATAAAATTAATACATATGATAGAAACAACTGTAAATAAAATATAACAGTTTAAATTATATTAAGAAATCTGCAACATCCAAATAGTTATTATCTATATCAGCATACTCAGAATTCTCGCCTTGATCAACATGATTAACTTCAACATTTGATCTTTTACCAGTATTTTTTATTGATTCTTGGTAAAGATCAACTAGGTGCCTTGGTGTACGACAGGTACGAGACCAATGGCCCTTTCCACCACATCGATAGCATGGATTATCAGTATATTTGTTTTGCCTACTGCTTTCTCCTTTTTGGTTCTTATCATTCTTTTCCCACTTCTGGTAGGAATTTGAACCTCCATGATATCGACCACGACCACGCCCACGGCTGTAGCCACGCCCACGTCCACGTCCATGTCCACGTCCACGGCCACGGCCACGGCCACAATAAGATTCATTAGTGACTACATTCACTTCAGGGAATGGAGTTGAGCCTGTTGGACGGGATTCATGATTTTTCAATAAAAGCTCATTATTTTGTTCAGCCACAAGGAGACAAGAAATTAACTCAGAATATTTCTTGAAACCTTTTTCACGATATTGCTGCTGCAGGAGCAAATTGGATGCATGAAATGTGGAGAATGTCTTTTCTAACATATCATCATCAGTAACATTTTCTCCACATAATTTCAATTTCGAAGTAATTCTGAACATAGCTGAATTATATTCGCTTATAGATTTAAAATCTTGCAAGCGTAAATGCATCCAATCAAAATGAGCTTTTGGAAGAATGACCAACTTCTGGTGATCATATCTTTCTTTCAA
Organism: Inga oerstediana; assembly: GCA_963210345.1. Classification (NCBI taxonomy): domain Eukaryota; kingdom Viridiplantae; phylum Streptophyta; class Magnoliopsida; order Fabales; family Fabaceae; genus Inga; species Inga oerstediana. The sequence goes on from OY723401.1 coordinate 72,300,412, forward strand.
ATTGTTCCAAAGGACAAGTGGGTCCATAACTGTCAAATATTCAGTTTTTAAATCTTCATGTAAGTGGTGGCGAAGAAAAATCATTGATCTGGCTTTATCTTTGTTGGTTGCCTTATTTCCTTCTTTAATCGTGTCTTCCAGACTTTTGGCATTCAAGTGTATTTCCGCATCCAATTTCCAAGATAAATAATTTTTCCCGGTAATGTCAAGAGCCACAATTTCAAGTTTTGCCAGGTTTGCCATTGTTCAAACTAATTGAAGAAATAAATGAACATAATTAAAATATGAAATGTAAATGTGCCATATAATAACTGTAAATTCATAAAGACAATAAATAATTCATAAGGCAAGATAAGAAAATTAAAACATGTATGGCTTTGGGCCATTTAATCTCATGACTTCAGGCCATGTATGGCTTCGGGCCATTTAATCTCAAGATGAGGAATTAACTATTATCTTCAGGATAAAAATTGTACATGACTTCTGGCCGTACAATAAGATAAAAGATAAAATATATATAGCTTCTGGCCATATAATAAGATGAAAAATGTATATAGCTTCTGGCTATATAATAAGAATGGATATGGCTTCTGGCCATATTATTAAAACATTACGACTTCTGGTCATAATTTCAAGAATCAGATATGTATGGCTTCTGGCCATAATAACAATAATAATAATAATAATAATAATATAAAAGAACTTGTATATAAAAACAATAACGATCTCCAATCTTTAGCCATGGAACCCGATGTTATATAACAATCGGTAAAAGTATCTCTCTAATTCCATATAGTGGCTCAGATTATCCCAGATCTATAAAATAAAACAACGTATATATAATTACTAAAGAAATCATAAGAAGATCATACCTTCTTTTAGAGCTTCGTGCTGATAACGTGTTATAAAAGTATATGTTCTAAGAAAGAAGATTGATAGGATTCAAAGAGAATTGATAGAATTTCTAGAGAGAAGTTAGAGAGATGTTCTCATTCAGTTCAATTGAAACAATCGATTACAGCCCTTTATATAGAGGCAGAAATTTAACCCTGGTTGTATTACCATGGTTATATTTAAATGACCGTGATTACTTTATATCGTCTTTATGTCCTTGTCTTCTTTTCTTTACGTCCTTGTCTTCTTTTGCTTTTGCTTTGTGTCATGTCTTCTTTTCTTCTTTATGTCAAGTTGACTGGAGGATTAATATGAGTCAATGGACATCCACATATTTAATATTCATAACAATAAATATAAACTTAAAAATTTTTATAATAGATTATTCTAAGAATAATTAAAGAAAAAGAATTTTAAAATTATAAAATCTTAAATTAAGTTTGTTATCATGAATTGATAAGATAATGACAAAACTTGATAACCTGATTTGAGATTTTGTAATTTTAAAATTCTATTTTCTTTTGTCATTTTTCTAACTTTATGCTGTGCGTACTGTTTTTTTTTTAAAACAAATCATCTGGCTCGATTATAGGGTGTTCCCTGCGGCCCTTGAGAAAGAAATTAAGGATAAATGAAAGTATATTTGAAAAAAATTATATCTTCTTACACATTTATTCTTTAACTAACATTTTAATTTATGTGATTTAGTTCGTTCTAACTTGTACAATAAAACTAACGTATAGTAAATGTTATGATCCGACCAAAAAAGTTACGGTTCATCCGTGAGTATTTGTTCCGCAGTATTTTACAATACTTTTTATATGTGCCAAGTAAAATATTTTTCGATTTATCCAGCACCGAAAATATTTTGTGGTGCTTTTGTCCTTAAAGTACTGAAATTTTCAGGAGCAACTTTGCTCTTAAAGTAAATGTTTGATTAACGGTATAATCTGCTTTTTTTTTAATATGATTTATGGTATACGAGATAAGTTTATGAGAAAAGTTTTATCTTAAATTATGTGAACATGCTTCTTAAACACTCACTCAAATAAATAGGCCAAAAGTCAATTAAGTTATTATTGTATCCACCACCTAAAAAAAATTTCATTTGTAACATTCAACATCCTGAGATCACACCACAAAATTAAGAGTGTTGGACGTGTATATATGAAAAAATACCCTAGATAAACCATAAAAAATTTTAGAATACTGGACCCACATAAAAAATACTCCTGTTGGATGAATATATTGCATAAATTAATTATTTACCAAAAAAGAAAAAAAAAAATGATAGTATGTAATCAACATTGATCATGTTGATATGATCTGTCATTAATAAGAAATGGGTTACAAATTCAATGAAACTATAAACGGTCAAAATACATCTAACATTTTAAAATATTTTTTTATATATATTTAATGTCTTAAAACATTTTACGGCACATTCTGTTCCATAAAGTATTTTTTTAGAGCATATATTATCATGAAGTATTGTTTTTATACAATTTTATAATTAATAATTTAGATAATTTAAGGTATTAAATATACCAGAAAAATACTTTAGGGTGTTAAATACATTTAAAAAATAGTTTAGGGTACTGGACGCACATAAAAATATATTATAAAATACTGATTGCATCACAAAATATTTTGAAACACTGTATGCATAAGAAAAATACATGATGGTGCTGAATACACATTAACCCAAATATAAATACTGAACTGCAACGTTTCAAACTATAAACACTGAATTACAAATATGAATGAACCTATAAGGATTACCTAATTAATTTTTTTAAAAAAAATATTATAGGGTGGTGATCTACTCAGAGCCTGTAAACGCAATCTCAAACATAGCTTTTGCTTTAAAAAAGTACAATGACGTGGCTTTTTTGAAAATTAGAAGGTTTGTTTTGATGTTTTAATAACTGAGTTTTTTCTTTAAAATTAGTTTTTAAAAAGCTCAAAAATCTATTTTTTTTTTTAAAAAAATCACTTCTATCATTATTAGACATAAATTTTATTTATAATTTAATTTTTATTATATCTTAAATTTATAAAAATCAAAATCCCACCACCCTAAACTTACTCAAAACAAAAATCTCCTTCATTCTCATAGCATAGGCCAAAAGACATATGGCGGTGGCATTCAGATCAGTGAACAGTCGTCCGTTGAAAACGCGTATTGAAAATTTGAAAAAAACAAAAAACAAAAAAAAAAAGCAGCCCACCCACCTGATCACGACAAAATTTGATCCCACTGTTTCTGTTTCATCATTCAACCCTCAAGCTTTCATTTTCAGATAACCCCACGCACTCCTTGTGAGAGAAAAAGCCGTCGAAGGAACGAAGCTTCGCATTAATTCCGTAAAATGCTTTTGAATCGAAACCAGTCTTGGTGTATCGTGACATTGAGCTGAAAAAAAAAATAGGGAGAAAGATGAGCCATCTCTGATAGCTGTCTTCATGATGATCTTGTTCTAACAACCTTGACCCCACACCCTTTTTTAATCTTTTATGGTGGTTCTTGTTTTGTTGCTTTCCACTTCCCGTTTCCAACATCCCATGAATTTGTCAAACAAGACGTAAGGTGAGGAATTTAAAATTAGTGGAATTTTAGGGTTAGTGTGAGTCATTATTCTATCTTTTTTTTGTATTTATCGGGTTTCTTGTCATATATTTCTATATCTCACTCTCTGGTTTCTTTCCCGGATATGAGAAGCTAAACTTGACTGTGAATCTTTTTTTTGTTCTGACCTTTCTGGGTTTGCGAGTGTTCAAGTGATTTGGGCTTATTCATTCTTTACATTGATTCTGTTTGTGGAGTTTTCTGTCTCATCTTCTTGAAATTTTCTGCCATAGTGGTGTCTTTTCACTTCTGTTGTAGTATTTGCCACCACCTCATCAGCTTTTGGCAATCTGTTTGTGGCTCATATAACATTGCTCATATAAAATGCTTTTGAATCGAAACCAGTCTTGGTGTATCGTGACATTGAGCTGAAAAAAAAAATAGGGAGAAAGATGAGCCATCTCTGATAGCTGTCTTCATGATGATCTTGTTCTAACAACCTTGACCCCACACCCTTTTTTAATCTTTTATGGTGGTTCTTGTTTTGTTGCTTTCCACTTCCCGTTTCCAACATCCCATGAATTTGTCAAACAAGACGTAAGGTGAGGAATTTAAAATTAGTGGAATTTTAGGGTTAGTGTGAGTCATTATTCTATCTTTTTTTTGTATTTATCGGGTTTCTTGTCATATATTTCTATATCTCACTCTCTGGTTTCTTTCCCGGATATGAGAAGCTAAACTTGACTGTGAATCTTTTTTTTGTTCTGACCTTTCTGGGTTTGCGAGTGTTCAAGTGATTTGGGCTTATTCATTCTTTACATTGATTCTGTTTGTGGAGTTTTCTGTCTCATCTTCTTGAAATTTTCTGCCATAGTGGTGTCTTTTCACTTCTGTTGTAGTATTTGCCACCACCTCATCAGCTTTTGGCAATCTGTTTGTGGCTCATATAACATTGCTTTGTAGATTCCCTATCCTATTTCTGGATTCGTACATGGGTTCTTCCAGTTGCAACTATAAATCTTTCATTGGAGTTTCATCCATTTTCTGGTTGATCTGGGTTTCACTAGGAGGTGTTTATGGTGATGAATTTCTCATAGACTGTGGATCCCCCGACATCACTAAACTGGGAAATCGTTCATTTCTAGCTGATAATTCTGCTTCTGGGTTTCTTTCAACCTCAAAAATCATTTTAGCAGAAGCAGACTCCTCCACTGTTCTTCCATCAACTTTTGATTCAAACCTGTATCGTACTGCTAGAATCCTTGAAGGTGTTTCTCAATACACATTCCCAATCAAAAACCATGGGAGGCACTGGGTTCGCTTGTACTTCTTCCCTTTTAGTTTTGGAAACTACAACATGAGCTCTGCAAAATTCTCTGTTTCTGCTCAACAAAGCATCACCCTGCTCAAAGATTTTCAGTTAGATAGTGGCTTTGTACGGAGGGAATACTCTTTGAACATCTCTGAGAGCCAGCTTGTACTCACTTTCACACCTTCTAAATCATTTTCATTCATAAATGCCTTAGAAGTCATCTCAATTCCTGATAAGGTTATTCCTGAGCATGTCAAGAGTGTTCACCCTCAAGGTGATGATAAGAATCTTTGGAAGCAGGCTTTGGAAACTGTTTTTAGAGTGAGCATGGGAAATCAATCTGTGTCACCTCTTAATGATAGCTCGGGGCGTGCTTGGGTGCCCGATGGTCCGTTTCTTATTCACAAGAACTTTGCCAACTTCACATCCAACGTTACAGCAGTGAATTTCAAAGCAGCAAACATGTCAGATGATATTGCTCCAGCTGAGGTATATGGTACTTTGACCACTACATTGAATGTTGTTGATCAAGATCCCAGGTCCAGAGCAAATATAACATGGGTTTTTAACGTTGATCCTGGTTTTGATTATCTGCTTCGGTTTCATTTCTGTAATGTTGTGAATCTACCACCAGACATTCTCTTTAATGTTTATGTTAACTCAATGTTTGTTTCTTCTATCAATGTTGGTGCAACAATGCCATCTCCTGGAGCCCCATATTATACGGATGCAATCACAAGAGTAAGTGGTAGCTCTGATTTTAATGTAACTGTTGGTGTTCCTAGTATAGGTGATAATATTGCTCCAGTCTTTCTCAATGGACTTGAGATCATGAAAATGAGCAATTCAAAAGATAGCCTGGTCTTGGACCCTAAGAGCAGTTCCAAGAAACTTGGTATTATAGTAGCTGCTTGTGTGGCTGGTTTGGTTGTGATTGTTTTAGTTGTGGCTATGGCTGTTGTGTTACTATACCGAAAGAGAAGAAACCGTCTCCATGTTGGTCATGAAAATGGGAAGGACCTTTCTGATATGAGTGGGATGGATCATTCTAACATCTTTTCCAACTCGAAAATCGGGTATCGTTTTCCATTTGCGGTCATCCAAGAGGCGACTAATAATTTCAGTGAAGATTTGGTCATTGGTGTAGGAGGTTTTGGGAAGGTTTACAAAGGAGTGTTCAGAGATGAAACAAAGGTGGCTGTTAAGAGGGGATCATATCAATCACAACAAGGTCTTATAGAGTTCAGAACCGAAATTGAGATGCTATCTCATTTTCGCCACCGGCATCTGGTATCATTGATTGGATACTGCCATGAGCAAGATGAGAGAATCATCATATACGAATTCATGGAAAATGGTACACTAAAGAACCATTTGTATGGATCAGATGATACACCAAGCTTAAATTGGAGGCAGAGATTAGAAGCATGCATAGGAGCAGCCAAAGGGCTTCACTATCTTCACACTGGCTCTAACAAGGCGATTATTCACCGCGATGTTAAATCGGCAAACATACTCCTGGATGAGAATTTCATGGCTAAGGTTGCTGATTTTGGTCTCTCAAAGACAGGACCTGAGATTGACAAGACACACGTCAGCACCGCGGTGAAAGGAAGCTTTGGATATCTTGATCCAGACTACTTAACAACACAGCAACTCACAGAGAAATCAGATGTTTACTCCTTTGGTGTGGTCATGTTTGAAGTCCTCTGTGGTAGACCTGTGATAGACCCATCACTCCCAAGGGAGAAGGTGAATCTGATTGAATGGGTGATGCAATGTCTGGGGAGAAAGAACTTGAAGGAAATCGTCGACACCCGTCTTGCGGATCAGATAGAGTCGGATTCACTGCAAAAGTTTGTGGAGATTGCAGAAAAGTGCTTAGCTGAACATGGCAGCAACAGGCCTACCATGGGAGATGTGTTGTGGAACTTGGAGTATGCTCTAAGACAAGAAGGTGCCAGTTGCCAACCGTTACCGATTCGTCAAATGAGTCGTTCGGATACCGGTTTATCAGGTGCAGAATACTCCATAGGAAGCATGGTGGGTGTCTCTGATGTTTCAATGAGCAAGGTGTTTGCTCAAATGCTGAGAAGAGAGGATATGAGGTAGAACATGTAACATATGATCATATTTGCTTTTTTCTAATGTAAGTGGCTCAAGAAAAGTAGTACTCCAAAATAGGTTGGTTGGGATTTGATTTGATTCTTATGTTGTTATACTGAGGTGAGGTAAATTCAGTGCATATTGTTGCATATACCTTGTGATATACGGCTACAGCATTAAGCACTGTAGTTTGTACCTAGAAGTTGTTCAAATGATTGGTCTTTTATATTATATTTGTCACTCATCCATAAAGATGATGGTAGTCTTAAATTTTTTTTATTTTATAAATAAATTTAGTATTTGATCCTACTAGTAACTAATTTGAATTTGAGGTGAGCTTTAGCTCAACTAGAGGGAGAGGTGCTTATCATTTGACCAACAACAACAATAACAGCAATAAAGCCTTTATTTTATTAGATGGGGTTGGTTATATAGATTAGCCCGATGTGTTATATTGAAAACTAAATCTTTAGAATATGAATTTAAGATGAGATAGATCCCAATTTGAGTTAGTATAACCATTTTTGTTGTTTCATGTAAAAGTATAACCATTTTTGTTGTTTCATGTAAAATACAAATTTGATTTGATTAAAAAATCAAAATGGTACAAGTTGATTCACTATTTAGGTTAGGAAAATGTAAAAATAGAATATATCAAAAAAAAGAAGTTGATGCTTATGTTTGATTTATTGCAAGAAACCAACTTTCAATATGGAAAGGAAATATTGAAATATGAAGTTAGCATATCTTCCATTCCATAGTTATAGTTACCATTAGGCATCTATTCTCAATTCTTCTTGCCTTTGTTGTCTACTAATAACTCATATGGCCTTTACTATTAAACCTATTTATTTAATTTGGGGAGATTAATGAAGTTAAATAAATTGTTTAATTATATCATATGCGACATGATTTCTTAAAAATATTCTTGCATACTATTATATTATATATTAGTTTATAAGTTAAACAAAATTAGTTTGAAGCAAAATAATAAATATAATTAGATAAAATAGAAAAAGATCCCTTTTGAGGCATAAAACGCACAGAATTTTCATCTTATCCAACAATTGTGCTTTTCTGGGTTCGAATTTGTGTTAAGAAGGAATGATACTGCTTATCACCTTGCTCAACCAACAGCTTGTTGGTAAATACAAACCTACTTTAACCAAAAGATTAAATGCTATATATTTGAAGATAAAGGCAATTATTTCACTCTTTAGGCGAAAAGAAATGAGAAAAAAATTAACAAAAAAATTTGGCTTGTTAATGTTGGTTTATGGGAGGAAAAAACAAATTTTTAAGATTAGTTTAAAAGTAATCATTTTGTCTTCTATTCCCATAGCCTATTTGACTATTGAGAGTTATCATTTTGTCTTGTATTCCAATTGCAACCTACAATTTGCTGATCTTGATAACACATTCACATTTTTTAGCCAAAAAAAAAAACACATTCACATTGCTTAGTTATGCAATCCAGCATCATCAACTTGTGGGGAAAAAAAATCAGAAATCAAAGAGTGTACAATTCAGCACGTGACATTTGAACTTAAGAGACAGATATTTGCAACCTGCAATTTTCTGCTTGCAAGTTGCAAGCCTCCAATTAAGTCAAAAATAGTTGGCCAAAAAAAAAGTCAAAAATAAATAAAATAAATCTGACGGACTCTTCATACTATGTGACTTTTTGTGGTAATGTTTTTTTATATGTTTTGGTCAAATTTCACTTTAGTTTTTTATTAGTTACTTCTAATTGGTAGCAATTTATTTGAGACACTGTCAAATTTTGGGCCCGTTTGATACGCTGGAATTGATTTTGAAGGAAATGGAAATGGATATGGATATGGAAATGGAAATGGGGACTAAAAATATGTTTGGTATATCATAAAAATGAGATCTAATTTTTGTATAAAAATACCAAAATGTCCTTCAATTTTTTATTTTTTATTTTTTTTGAAGGTAGTGGAAGGTAATAGATGGAAATGATCACATGGAATTGTAAATCCTAGGTATTTTGATGGAATTGATTGGGTGAAATTGAGCCTATTTGACTTCCACATGGAATTGGAAAATTTTCCAATTCCATCATACCAAACAAACATCATAATGGAATTGATCCTCAATTCCATTTCCATCACTCATAATTCCATCATACCAAATATGACCTAAATATGATTACCTCTTGTTCGCTAATTGTAAGGGACTAACTCCGTTCGTTAGATCAAGCCCATTAGATATATACATTAGTTTCAGTTAAACCCATTAATGTTGAAGAAAGAAAATTTCAAAATGTTAATTCAAATGACTGACGAGTGAAACATGAATACAGGGGGGCATTGCACTACTTTTTAAACCTCAAAAGAAATATTGTGTCAATCAAAATCACTCATTCAAAAAACTTTTAAGACAAAATTATTCTTTAATTTCATGTTTTAGTATTCTAACTCTGCCAATAGCAAGTCTTTTTCGGCTAGATGAATTGCATGATATTATAATGGTGTATTAAAAAAAAAATCAAATATATATATATATATATATAAAGGAAATCAAACTACTTACAATGTTGCTTGTTTATCTACAATCAATGAAATTTTGTTTCTATCTGCCTTCTATTTAAACTTCATGGTCCTCCTTATACCATATGAAATATTTGTAATATAGAAAGGGGAAATTTTTGGGGTTCACATTTGTTTATTTAGATTTGTGATATCATTTGATTCAAAATTTTGGGGTTCAAATTCCTATTTTTTCTAATTACCGAATAATTAATGTATTATGATATTATAATCTGATATTTTACGTGCAAGTGAAGGCACTCTGGGTCTGCGGTCAATTTTGTGGTAATTGCAATTGATTGTGACATATCCTTAACGTCAAATGCGAATGATGATGACCCAGATATTGCTTTAAAGATATTATAATAATTTATTTTTTACCAACAGAAATATTAATAATAATAAATTACTAGTAAGTGGTGTAACATCCATAATTCATGTCGTGTATGCTAATTAAATGTCACGCAAGCAATTGATTATTGATGTGATCAAATCACCAACCTGTGTGGAATGTAATGACATATACCTGTTCATAATATACACACAACTATCCAAAAATCCACATATAACGTAGCTTCATTTTAGAATTTTTTTTAATACAATTGTATACTCCATTTCGTTTTTAGATGGAGGAGTTAGATAACTAATTTATATATATTAAAAAAAATTATTTGTATTAAAAATGTATTGATTTTCTTAAAAAAAATCTATTTAATAATTATCTCTATCTACAGTTTGTTTTTGTTTTTTTTGGCAAAAAAAGTCAACATGCTTTTGTCCCATTTATAAGGCAAAAGAGGGAAGAAAATTTGTAGTTTAAATCATGCTCAAATGATGATATTTCCTCACTTCCATGATATTTTTAAAACTTAATGTTACATAAAAACAGTTAATATTTAATTTAAGGGTTAATATTTTGGTTAATCCTTTCAGTGTAATCAAATTTTGATTTTAATCCCTATAATGTCAAATCATTATTTTTGGTTTATATAGTTTCATAAAGATTTGATTTAAGTTTAGGGGATAGCAAAAAAAAAAAAAAAGATTTAAGCTTAGGGACTAAAACTAAAACTCATTAAAAGTTTAAGGACCCGCAGTTAATCTTAAACTAAATCTTTATAAAACTAGAGTATAAAACCCATGATTTAAAAGAACAAAAATCAAAATTAAAATTCAATCAAATTATAAGGACGTAAAATTCTTTTTCCTTTCCGTAGGGACTGAGAGATTGGAACTAGCTATAAGAAGAATAGAATGCTTGACTAATAAATAACTTACTCCTTGGTCTTTGAACCCCTCAATCTAGTCCTTGAGTTTCGAAAATAGTGCAAAAAGAAATACTTTGAATCATTTTTATTTGACCCGGACTTGGTCTAAAAAAGCCAAGGCATTTCAAATTGTTTATTAACACGGATAAATTGAAGGAAAACATCTGAAATTATTTTAATATTAACCCTTAATTTAACAATGTGTTATTTCAGAATTCAAACTTTGAAAGTGAGTTGATTACTTATTTTAACAATGTGGTAGTAACCCCTTTGAAGGTCACAAGTCACCCTGTGAGATGCGCGTGCGCTTTCATTTGACTTTTATCTAAGACAGAAACACAAGCGCTAGAGAAAATTTCTCCCTTGGGGAAACCACTAACCAAAATCATAAAGATGAAATACGTAGAGAATAATCTGACCATGAAAAAATTGAATAGTCCTCAACAACTATTTTCACCCTTCCATTGTCATCCCAAAGACTATATTTTTTGTCAAAAAAACACACTATATGTATATATATATATATATATATATATATTTATAAATGACTATATTATTTCTTTTTTAACATTTCCCTGATAAAAACGCAAGTGACACTTTTCACTCAAACCCTTGCTCTCTTCCCCCAACCACCCCCCCCCCAAAAAAAAACACAAAAATAAAAACATGGTACCAACATTTTGCAAAGAAATGGTCTCAAACGTTTATACCAATTGAAATGAGAAAAAGGTGACCTGAAGAAAACTAAAAGATAAAAATAACCACACATCATAATGCAATGCAAGGAATACTGTGAAAATACTTTTCACTCATTTTTGTCAAACCATTTTTCCCCGGATTCTTTGACATCATACTAGGCACCCAAAGAGATGCTGAACAAATTCATTTCACAAACATGAGGGGTTAACAAAACAGAAGGAAAATAATTAGTGAAAAGCTAATGGAAACCACTACTAATACATGTCACATCACACACTATCTAAAATCCAGCCTCTTCCCAATATTCCCAGAGGCCGGTGATTCAGGAAAACGATGTAAATACAGTGGCAATTATACAGGCCCTGTCACCATTACATGTGATCAGACCTGCCATCATCCTCACTATTCGCATCACCACCATGTCTGCAGGGAAAAAAAAAATAGGATCAGCATTTTAAATCCCCTTCAGACTCGACTGCCAAGGTGATGATGACAATTAAAATCCAGATGCTTAGTAACAAAACAAAAAACAGCAAATGAGTAAGGAGTTGCATTGGAACAAACCGCCAGGAAGATGTTAGATTTCTTGCTTTTCTGTCCAATTGAAGGTTTTCCAGTGCATTAGAAGCTCGAATCACATCTTCTGGAAGGTCATCGCTGTCATATCGCCAATTGTACTCATCCTTCCGGTAACCAGCCATGGAAGATCCTCCTCTTCTATCTGAATGCTATAGAGTGTAAATTAAAAGGGAACTTCAAGCGTACAGGCAAAGCAAGGTTAAAGGTCAATCAATCAAATACTCACCAGATGCCTGAGAAGGTACAGCCCTGTAAAAAATGTCCAAAAGCATATCAGCTGAGGGAAAAACATGAGGTACCCAAAAAAAAAAGAGAATCAAAGCAATAATGATCATTATGAACCTTCCAAGGGGAGGTAAGCCACCGGCAACAGATGATGAAGGCCTTCGCATGTTCCAGGATTCTAGGTTTGGCAAGGGCTCAGTTTCTGATGGGGTAAATCTCCTGCCACTAGCCTTTGCTTGGGATAAATTCTGCAAAAATTATAAATCATTTGGCAATTAAATAAAGACAAGAGACACTTGCAACAGCTAACATATATGCTTCACAATAATGATGATCAACCAAAAATTACGAACAATGACATTTAGTATTGTGCAAAACAAAAATGTGCCCCCTTCATATTATCGATAGAAAGAAGAAACTAACTTGACAATTTCACATAACATGATATTTCTTTTTGTTCTTTATTCACATAGTCATATATCGCTCAAATCAAGACAAATCTATCCCTTCAATCTTAGCATAAGTTGCAAATTTCCCTGCTTCCGTGCCCACTTGTTTGTACAGAAGCCCAGAATGGCATCCTTACTTTCTATTACAATATAACCAGCATGAATAAGTACCAAAGGAGTAAAAATCTCATTCTCATCTTACACATTACAGTCCTCCTCCACTTGGAAGCAGCCCTCCTTAAAATATCATACACAAGAGGCACACAGACAAACGTGAAGACGTAAGACCACTTCATACACTCAAAGCATGGCGCTGAATGTTAGGGAACACTTGCTGTCATGTCACAGCAACTAACATTTTAATTATAGACTCTCGTACTCGAGTACCGCCCATGGTTGTCAAACATGCAATAAGTAAACTTATTCAAGAAGGTAAACCCAATTGTAAAGTCACAAGTGTTACTAGTTTGCATATTTCAATTAAGAGCAAAGGAAATACATATACTGATGATAACATAATGCTTAAACTACATTTTACTTAGGAAAAGAGAAGTAATAGGCAACATCAAATCTAATCATCCATAAGCTATGTAGCATGGAAATTAGCATGCCCTAGGATATACTTAATAACATAATGCTAAACAATATTACTCAAATTACCAAATATAGAACATAATTACAACAACATGCAAGCTCAAGTTTACCCAGAATTCCGAGCAAATTGACACATTATTCTACCCTAAGCTTGATTGAATTTATAAACTATGTTTACTCATGCTTTTAACAAACATGACGAGATTAAAATGATGCATGTGAAGCCTTGACACACTTCTAAGACCAAATTAAGCATGAATAACAACTATGATGAATGGTCAGTCATGATAGAAGTTATAATGATAAAGGTGATATATAATTAACGCAAAAACCTCAAACTTCAAGAATCCCTCAAGAACATCCAAAAGCAGAGGGCTATCTCCATTTCTGTTAAGATCATATCCATTCTTGCTACTAAATTCTTTCAACTCAGCCTTCCAAGAATCTTTTTGCTGCAAGACATTGAAGTCAGCCAAATTAGAGTCACAGAGAGAGTTAAAAAAAAAACAAATTACGCATAGATAATCATTTTCTTACCAAATTACATTCTGGAAGATAAACTTTTAGCGTATGGTTTAGTTGAGCCCAGTCTAAATATTCACACACCAGTGCAGTAAGGAGTCTACCTGCATGGGGAAAAATGTAAATTTTAATGCAATGTCATGGAAGTTGAAAGAAGATGCATGTTGAATTCAGTTATGAAGAAGATTAGCAGATACATGTGCTTTTACGACCTAAGAACTGGTAAATAAAGAGTAGAGAAATCAGATTGCAGACCCAAGTGGCAAGACCAAGGGAAAAAGGAGTTTTTCTTTTCTTTTCTTTTTTTGTGTGTGTGGGAGGTGGTGGGGGCGGGGGGTGACGTGACATGGTTCATGAGATGATCACATTCTTGATACAAGAACCATTAGGTCCTAAAGGAAACTGCATGAAGAAAAAATATCTTATGCCAATAGCAAGGATATCATGCCCTGTTTCTTCAAGGCCATTGATAACTCCCCACTCAGACCCATACTTAGAAGACCATAAATTAGGAAAACCTCAACTAAAACATGGACTCAAGGTTCCTCAACTGCTTGCAGTTTCCCTCGATTGAGCAACCCAAGTTCAAGTAGGAAAGTGACACAGGCAGCAATAAAATCAAGGTATTCACTGTTACAAATAGTGAACTACTCGTAGGTCAATGCTGAGGCTCTTGGTTCTACATCACGTGTGTAGCCTTGCAACTTTCACAAGATCCATCATAGTCACACTATATGAGATTGGTTTGTCTAGCCATAGCTCACCATATATATAAGGCAACAATAACCCTAATTTAAGTGATTTTGCAAGGCCAATGCTAGAGATTCACTTGACAAACCCTTGGAACCAATATTAAATATATTAATATCCATGAACCATATCAGGAGCATGAGAAGAGAGCAATGGCAACTTCCTCTCCATGTGCTTGACATGGCTGATGATGCAAAACAGAAACCTTAGAAGACGATGGGGACATTGAGGCCTTGTTTAATGATGATCAATTTTAAGATGTTGCATTTGATGGAGAATTGGTTTAGTCTTTAGATATCTTGGTTTGCTAGGAGTTTATCAAGAGGCTCATTTAAGTCCCTAGTCATGTCCTTTATAACACATAATTATGAAGATGCCCTCCCGGAAATATAGATAAAAACTTAATTGTTTGCAGTAAATGTTATAGGGTTCTTGAAAAGAGTAATATCAGACCTGAAGGAGAAGCGTGAAGTTGCTTTGCTCGATCATTGCAGCTACCAAGCAATGCAGGTGGTAAACCTTCCTCTTTCTCTATTACCTGATCCTCCTCTTCAATAGCCTCAAATACACTGGCTCTCAGTTCAGCCTTAAAAAAAAGAAACAAATCAACCAAGTAAGAGAAATAATAACATAAAGAGAGTAGCACAAATTATTATTTTTGTACAAAAGAACATGAATTATGAAGTGGACAAAAAATGATAAAAGGAACAAAAACGAAAATACAAAGACCCAGTAAATGAAAAGCATAAAACCCACAATTAGTTCCGCAGTATCGTTTGAAAGAACAGCGTAGCACCTCAGATCGATTACATTTTCAACATTTCATTCCACAGGCTCAATCAAC
Organism: Inga oerstediana; assembly: GCA_963210345.1. NCBI lineage: Eukaryota > Viridiplantae > Streptophyta > Magnoliopsida > Fabales > Fabaceae > Inga > Inga oerstediana. The sequence continues at coordinate 72,315,775 of OY723401.1, forward strand.
ATCCACCCACGGCTAAACTTCTAACAAGCTCTCATTTCGAAAGTCCCATTTAAGCCCCACATTTCAATCCTCCGTATAATTCGGAAGGGAAAAGAAAACCCTAGATATATCTTAGCTACCCATCAAATAAGAACAAACACAATTTATTAAGGAACTCGGAACAAATCTACCCTAAATACTCAATTACCGACAAAAATAATTCAAAACATAAACAAAATAGTCACGATTCAGGAAGAAAGAACAGGAAAAATAGCAACCGTACTCGGATCCTTGCAAGGACGCCTTTCTTCTCGAGAGTGCGGGTCACGAGAGTCTTGAGGTCCATCATCTCCCTCGTGTAGTCATCCATGGCTTCCAAAAACTGAGATTTTTTCTGTGGTTGCCTCTTTCACAGGGTGTGGTAGAGATATACTTTAACTTGGCTTCCACTCCAGTGAATGTAAGGGCGCGTGAGCGGCAGAGACACGCAGACGAGTCGGAGGGAAAGGGGGCAAGGGTCGATGGTAACGTTAACCGAAGAGGCGAGTGAGATTGGAAAGGAAAAAAGGAGAGTTACAAACAGGGATTCAAAAGATAGTGAAATGTTTCAGGGCACGGGAAAAAACAGATTTGAATTTTGAAATGATTATTTGACCTAAAAAAATGAATTGATTAGATGGGCAAACAAATATGAAATGTTTGTCCAAAAAAAACAAATATGAAATGATTATTATGTTTTTATTTTAATAAAAAGTAGAAAAAATTAGAATGAAGGACCTTGAGAAAAATATATTTATGGAGAAGGACAAAAAAAATTATAATTATTTTTTTTTATACAAAAATGTTTAGATGAGTTGGGTCACCCAGGGGCTCATCAAAGTCAGAACATGACTCTGAGCTTAAAGGTAATATATTTGGTAAGTAACACTGGATTTTGATGGATTGTTATTAGGATTGGAATTGAGACATTTAAATTATGTTTGGTATATAGTAATATTGGTAGGGAATGCTTAAATTAATTTTATTTCATAACAAGTCATAAATTAATAATTATAAAAAGACTATGATACCCCTTATATTTAATTGAAAAAAAATATTACTCCCTCCGATCCTAATTATAGGAAAACATTTAGGAGTTGATCTTGGTCCTAATTATAGGACAAAGTTTTAATTTTTGTCAATTTTTTTCTAAAATACCCCCCATTGATACATTCTCAATAATAATGAAACACAATAACAATTTTATAATACACCTATGTATTCTATAAAGTGAGTAATACTTGCAACTCATTAATGTTACATACACCTCAATTCTACTGTTTCTTTTTTTTTTAATAAAATAATTTTGAAACCTTGAGAAACTTTAAGTTAACGCCTTTTAATAATCTTTTAAAATAGAGAGTAATACACGTTGTTTGTAGTTTTTTCTTGGCTCTCGCGCACTAGCTAGAGAAATTACTTCTCAATCTTTATAATGAATGGATCAAATCTGACTTTGTTAATCAATTAATGAGTTCCGAGGTCCTTAACTACAATTTTCTCATATACAAGAAGTGCTCCAATTAATACTCCAAAGTTAGGGCATTTTTGGAAAATAAATAAGATTAACTAATTTAACTACTATTCTTAATTTCTCCAAAATTAGGTAAATATATTCTATAATTAGGACCGGAGGGAGTATAACAAAACTTTTTACCCTTTCTCCGTTCATGACTAGCTTCCCTTTCTTCCCCAATCTTCTTCTCATTATTGCTTCCTGCACGTACAATATTAAAATAGCAGCAGATATAGCAAAATGGCGGAGTTTGACTTTGCTCTCTCTTGAACATCATGCCTACTTCATTGGCTCCAATATGGGTGATCAGAACCACCGGAAACTTCCACCGGTTCAGCCTTTCGATATCCTAGCGTGTGGCAGTAACAAGAAAAAGAAGAATGATTCTTCTTCTCAAGAAACAGTGGTCACGTATATGTCAGATGAAGCACCTACAAAGGAATTGTCTCCATGGAACATAAATGGATCTCAAATGGGAATGAGGGATAGATTTAAGGCGGTTCAAGCATCTTACAGAGATTCTTTCCTTGGCTTTAATGGGATAGCTAATGGAGGAGATTGCATGGAAGATGAGGATCTCTTATCTGACATCTTAACAAAGAATTGGATATGCCATAACCTTATAAGGAAGTGCTGACCCTTATGAAACAACATCCAATGGTTCCTGTTACAACAAAAGAATATAATGCATGGTGCAGGCCTTGGAATGCAGCATTAATTCTCACAATATTGGGTAAGAGATATAATGTATATTCATGTAAAGCCCATTTAAGCCGTATTTGTAACACTCCCGAATTTGATCTTATTGATATGCTGAATAATTATTTCATAGTTCATTTTCTTCGAAAAGAGGCTTGGGGTCAGTTATATCAGAAAGTGCTTTATGGAGGTCCCTAGGTCATTCAGCAACATACTGTTCTGGTACAGAAATGGTCACCAAATTTTTATCCTTTTAACAATCTACTTAGGCAGATAGTTACTTGGGTCAAAATACCAAATATACCAATATAGTGTTATAATAAGAATTTATTTCAAGATTGGGTGATCGCATTGGAAGAACAAGGAGGATTGACATGATTACCTTATCTAAAAAACCATATAATTCTGCAAGGATTGAGAGAGGGAAGTATGCTCAGATATGTGTCGAGCTAAATCTGCAAAAAAAGCTCGTGTTAAGGGTGATAGCAATGAACTCTATTTATTATGTTGAATATGAGGGCCTTAGCCTAATTTGTTACGGGTGTGTGGGTGATATGGTCATTGCCAGGAGAACTATCAATGGACATATACCACGACGAACCAGTAATGCTCTAGGCAACAATCATCGGCAATTTCGTCTAAGGCTAAACAGACACTGGTGAAAAAGGATACCCAATGCTGATGAGGAGTTCGACGCGCAGATGATTGTAGGAAACTTTAATAAGGCTCGACTCTTAATGCAAAAAACCAGGTTAGTTCTTCGATGGAGCAGGGAAAAGGATTAAAAAAATTTCAGAAGTCTCAAGAATGAAAGGTTCGAATCTTGCTTCAATGCTCTAGCAGACCTTGATGAAGAAGAGGGGATGATGGTCAAAGTTGGACAGCTTAGCATAGTTTCAGGTTCTGTACGACAAATGGCAGAGGAGCCGCAGGGATAGATTAGTGGAGAAGAGGAAGGATGACACATGACCAGACTAGAAGAGTCACATAAGAGGAATGGCGGTGTGAACAAATCGATGCCAAAGAAGGGTATGACTTTAGGGAAGGGTTTTGGAAAAGAGAGGAGTAAATCTAATGCATCAAGAGAGTCTGATAAAGCCTAGAATAATAAAAATTTGAGTAAGGATATCACGGTGGATCAGGAAACAAGTAAGAAAATATGTGGGTCTTTTAAATTGGTACTGGGCCGAAGAGAACATATTGTTGTGGGTGGGGGGAATTTAACTCAAGTAGGTTATAACCCAATTTTACCATTAAAACATGATTTAGGAAGTCAAGCTAAGACTATATTTTTGTTAGAAGGACCGAATGAACTTAGGGAAAGTGCAATAGATGCATTCCTTAAGGAAAAATGTGCACAAAGCACTCATTTGGTCCAGAACACATTCTTATTGCCTCCAACATCTACAGCTTTGAATGATGATATTGGAGATGACTTTATGCATGTAGAGTTTAATGAGTTAGGATGGACTAGTCTAAAGGTACAAACCAAGGGGGACAATGATGCTTCTATTAACAAGTAAGTGCTTGCTATTTTTTATTCCAAATATAGGTGTCATGATAATTGCATCTTGGAATTGTAGAGGTGCTGGGAATAGGAATTTTCCTAACACCATCAAGGATTTGGTTAAGAATCATCATATTGATATTTTGTGTCTTCTTGAAACTTGAATTAAAGGTGGTCGGGCTGATTCTGTGAACCATAAGCTAGGTTTTAGTAATTGGATTAGGTTGGAGGCATCTGATTTTGCAGGAGGGATATGGATCCTATGGGATGAAAATAATACTCCTGTGGATTATCTCCTATCTACTACTCAACTTGTGCATTGTAAATTGTTTGATAAGAAAACCAATGATTCCTTTTTTACAACCTTTGTTTATGGGGAGCATGTGGCAAATAAGAGAGAAAGTTTGTGGTGCTCGTTGCAGGATATTGCTCATGATATTGAGAAAGCTTGGCTGATGATTGGTGATTTTAATGCTTTCATGGAGCCAACAGATAATTAGGGGGTTCTGATCCTTCTCTTAGGTCTATGAGATAGTTCTCGGATCGCATTAGTAATTCAAATTTGTTGGAAATACCCATTTTGGAGAGTGTTTTACTTGGGAAAAAGAAGGGGTGAAAGAAAGACTAGATTGGGTATTCGGAAACCTTGCTTGGGAATTAAATCATCCAGACAGTAAAGTCTTTCACGAACTCCGTTATAAATAAGATCATAGAGTTATTCTTCTCTCCAATGGTACAAATCCAACAAATAGAAGGGAGAAGCATATATTTAGTTACATCCTGTATGGGCATTAGAAGATAGTTTCTCTGAAGTGGTTTGCAAATCCTGGGAAAATGTAAATTGGTGTCAGGGAAAGACAAGATTTGAATAGGAGGCCATCAATTGGAATTCACATGTTCTCGGCAGCATTCCAAAGAAAAAAATGCATCTTCTCAAAAGGTTATAAGGCATTGATAGAGTTAGACAAAATAATGTTTCTATTGGTTTGTTTAAGCTTGAGAAGAAACTTTGGAAGGAATATAGCAAGCTAACGGCACAACAGATGTAAGTGGCTTGCTTGGGGCGACAACATCACTAAACTTTTTCACACTTTGGTGTTGATTAAAAGGAAGAAACAACGCTTTGAGGCCTTTCAAAATGCATCATGGGTTCACAAAGGTTCCAAAATGCACAACAACCACTACTCCCACACAATTTTTCATAAGGAATCCAATGGTAACATCAAAACACTAAAATTCCCATCCCATACACTTGTTCTACTTTATCCTCAATGCAACACAATGCCACACACTTCACATTCAATGTTCCAAACCAATTTCATTGTTCCAATTAACACAATTAAATATCATTTTCAACACAAAACAACATGCAAATCATACAATCACATGTCACACAAAATCAGGGCAAAATCCATAAAATTCTAAAACTCAATCACTAGCTACAATACATATATCAAAATGAAGCTTTCACTTACCTCTTTCACTTTCCAAGGCTTGTTTCTTGATTCTCCAACTTTTAAATTTTCTCAAGCTCTCAAACACCTTTCAAAAATTTAAAACCATAGAGATGAAGCTCTCAACAATATGAACAACATTAAAGAAGAGAATTTGAGTATTCAAAGTCATCTCTAGGGTCAAAACCTCACCTTGTTCTTTCTCTTTCCTCCTTCACTTGGGCAAAAATGGCTGCTGGGAGAGAGAGAAAATATGATGAAGATGAAATAGATTTTTAGGCTCCAAAAGTCCCCCTTGGCAAACTTGAAGAGGAGAGGAGAGGAGAGAGGGAAAGGGGTTTGAAAGTTTGACCCATATCTTTGGCTCACATCTTGCCAAGTGTCATGATCTTGTACTTCCCTATATGAGCTTACAACATGGGATTACAGTCTCTTGCTCTCTTGTTAGTTGGTCATCCTATCTACACTTTAAGTTGCCAATGAGTTTTCTCATTAGTAACTGACTAATTGGCCAGTAACTTTTCTTTTTCCCATTTTGCCCATGACTATGACAATTTCTTTTAAATCACCACTTAACACATTTTATCATTCCATCACACCATACCATGTGCCCTCGCTCTATTTTAATTTAATTTAGATGTTAATCCACAATTAAGCTTAAATACAGGGTTTGAGCTTTGATCGTTACACATTCAGATCGCAATTCACATCGTATTCTTCAAAAGTGTTTATTTAACAATAATTACATTCATTTTTGAAGTTATTAGCCCTTAATCACATTTTGGGGTATTACAAGGTGGGTCTTAGAGATGATTTAGTGAATCTCATCAAATCTTGTATATCCTCAGTGTCTATGACAAATCTTTGGAATGGAGTTGAATCACCTACTTCCCAACCTACACGGGGAGTTCGCCAAGGTAATCCTCTTAGCCCCTACTTGTTTTTGCTATGTATGGAGCGGTTGAGTTAGTTAATCAACAGATAAGTTCATGAGGGTCATTCGAAGGGACTTCGTTTCAACAAACATACTCCTACCACATTATATCTTTTCTTTGTAGATGACCTTCTCCTGTTTGGTGAAGCTACACAAGATTAGATTGATCTCATGAGAGATACTATGAAATCATTTTGTGAAGTTTCGAGACACCGAGTGAATTTGGCCAAATCCAAAGCTTTCTTTTCTAGGAATGTTTTTTTCAATAGGGCCATGGAGCTAAGTCATAGCTTGGGAATTGGGATTACAAGTGATCTTAGTAAATATCTTGGAGTGCCACTTCTGGACAAAAGAATTACCAAAACCACTTATTTCTTGATCATTCAGAAGGCTAGAAAGAATTTTCTAACTAGAAAGGGAGGTTCCTTAACATGGTAGGGAGAACAATACTGATTAAATATGTCCTTTCAACCTTGCCTAGCTATTATATGCAGATAACACTGCTACCTAAAGGCACTCTAAAGGAGTTAGAAAAGGTAGGTCACAATTTCCTTTGGAACCAGAGTCAAGATGGTAGGAGGATACATCTCATATTTTGGGATCCATTCAAATAAGATAAAGAATTTGGGGGTTTGGGTATCAAAGATCTGCTGAGGGAAAACAGTGCTTTTATTATGAAACTCTGTTGGTGCCTTCTCACTAAACCTGAAGCTCTTTGGGTTCAATGCTTGAAAGGGAAATAAGGTTGCTTATATAGTGAGTATCTGGTTGTTTGCAAGAAGCAAAACTCTTCTAGTGTGTACCGTAACATCGCTACTGTTTGGGAAGAATTTTATCAAGGTATTGGTAGAAGTTTGAAAAGTGGAAATAAGAGCAATGTTTGATGGGATTTATGGAATCCGATTGAAGAGCCCCTCATTCATTTTGTTGATAAAAATCTCCATCTTTTAGATCTAAGTGCTAAAGTAAAGGATTTTATGTTGGAAAATGGTTTATGGAACATTAAAAAATGGGGAGTATTTCTGCCAGAGTGGGTAGTTAATATCATCACTAAAGTTAATCCACCATATGGAAGTGGAGATCATTTTTTCTGTTCGAGGAATGGTTTGGATGGCAGATTCAATGTCCATGCTGCTTATAAACACATATCTGCCTAGCAGTAATGGAATAGATTGACTCTGTGGAAGAAAGTGTGGAAATTGCCTGTACCAGAAAAAATGAAGATGTTCTTATGGCAAGTTATTCATGAGAGACTACCTACTAACTTACTCAGAGTTATGAGAGGTTTATCAGTTAGTGAGGAGTATCCTTTTGAGTGTCAGAGATAAGAAAATATTTTACACATTCTTCGTGATTGTGAGATTGCGAGAGAGGTGAGGTTACATTTTGTTAATCCTAATTCTCGTTCTAGATTTTTTTGATATAATCTGCAGGTATGGCTTAAGGATAATGTGTCTTCATTTAGGGAAATCGCGTTTCAATTGTTGGCCATGGGTCATAATCTATAGCATTATATGCTGGTTGTTATGGAAAAACAAATGTAAGGGCGGGCTAGAAGGAGTCCAAGCTTAGGCTAATGAAGTCATCTAAGTAGGTTTGTTCCAGCTGATGGAGTCCAATATTTATGATACCTTGAAGAATCAAATTTTCAGTTTTAATTGAGAGGAAGATAAACAATGGAAATTACTACTAGAAGGGTATGTTCGGCTGGATACTGACGGATCAGTAGGTAATCAATGCATTGCAGTATACGGAGGGTTGGTTTGAGATTCTAGGGGCAAGTGGGTCCTATAATTTCAGCGTAGGCTGGGTTTTGTTCCCTTTACCACTGCAGAACTTATTGCCTTATTGACTGGTCTTCAAGTGTGTAGGCAACACAACTTTCACAAAGTTGTTGCTTATACAGATTCACTTGAGATGTATCATTTGATTATGAGAGATGGAGGACTCAATTATCCGCTTCGATTAGATATTAATGCATTTAGGGATTTGCCTTATTCTGATTGGGACCTTGAACTTTAGCATGCACTGAGGAATACAATCAGATGAGTTGATTATCTAGCAAAGGAAGCTCATCCCTTGATCCAGAAACATGGTCATATTACCAGTCCCACATCCAAGATGTTATCATTTTCTGAGGGATAACCTCATTCATGTATCTTGATGTTTAGGAGTCTCTATTATTAGGTGTTATCCAAGCTTGCTTAGTATAACCCCCTGCCTTAATAACCATTATTAAGTTTCAAAATGCATAATTAGAATGGATTAGAGACCAACGGATAATTTAAAACTCATTTCAAATCCCTACCTTACAGAAGGGTTTTCAAAAATGCTTTTAAAACTTTTCCTTACCCTGGTCTTAAGTTCAAATTTCGAATATAATTACCTGCGCAGTTAATTCACATTCATACATATCAGAGTGTACAACAAAAATCTTGGTAACCCCCAGGTTTCATTCATTCCCTAAAGGTTTACAGTCTCCCATATAGGGGATTACACAACTAGATCCAAAACAATATTTACATCCCAAATTCAAAATGCATAACTAACAATCAAAAACCAATATCTCCACAAAGTCCTAACCGCTCTTGGTTGTCCACTTCCCTGTGGAACCACCTGCCCTGTCTGTAGGTTTAACAATGGAAAGAATGAGATTCAAAAGAATCCCAATAGTAACAGATCACTAATACAATATATAAATGCATAGCATGTAAGCAACCATTAACAACAGCATCAACAGCATCACAATGATACAAGACTTTCACCACAACGACAACACTCACAGATGTATACATAATCACGATAGGTTTCACTGTATAATGCCAGCTTGCGCTGGATAACGATAGCTTTCGCTATATAGGCAGCAGCATCATATATCATCACAAAACAATGATACACATACATACCATACATTTACACAAAGCATAAGAGAAGAGTCACAATCTTATTCTTTCCTGATGCGCTCCGGCACCGATGGCTCAAGACCAAGGCAAATATCAAATCCTAAAACCAAGATCAAGGATGGAGGATCAATCTCTTTTCCAAGTTCTTAATTCCATAACACTTAAAGTTGGTTATCATTTAAACTCTTTAGGTGGCTATTAGAAGCCTAAACACATGCCTAAAGGGTTGGAAGAAACTTAATCAAAATCCTCTTAAGGCACCCAAAAAAACTGATTTCCATCGGGTCACTCGAGTGATGAAAGGCACACTCGAGTGAGGAAAGGACTTACACTTCGAGTAATAAGCTCAGCACTCGAGTGATAGCCTTATATTCACTCGAGTCCTATCGAGTGAAACACAGGAAGTGACTACCCGAGAGCCGAAGTCCACCCCAAGATGACAAGTGCACTCGAGCACGAACATCAACACTCGAGTGATAGCCAAAGGCTCACTCGAGTTCCCAAGAGTGTGGCACCGAAAGTGTCTACTTGAGAGCAACTGAGGAACCCTAAAGTGCAGAATACTCATGCTCTCAAGTGACATCTTAAGCACTCGAGTGATATCCCATATCATTCGCGGGAAAGAAAATGCACTCTTGCTTTCTACATGAAAACTCAGTGAAAAAAAAGAGAAAATATCACACTGCACTCGAGTGAGACCCTACCTTACTCGAGTGAGGCTTAACAGAAGCCAAAACACAGCAGCTGATATAATTTTCCAGACTTGCCCAATTTGCTTCCAATGGTTCCAAAACTTATACCAAAGTTCATTCCTACATAAAATTTCACAAGGAACCTATTGGTAACCTCAAAACAACCCAATTCCCATTCAATCAACACATTTGGTCTTGGTACACCACATTTCACTCAAATTACCCAATGATCAAAACTTCCACTTCCCCTTTCCAAACCAATTCTAATAGCTTAAAGATACATTATGCCACCAATTCTACCATAATACCCTAACCAATTCTCCCATTTCAAATTCACATGAAAATCAGGGAATAATTCCACAAATATCAAAACTTAACCAAAAATCACAACTTATATATCAAAATGCCACAAATGCTCACCTCTTCAACTTGCTAAGACCAAATCCCTGATTATCCAACTTTCAAATTTGTTTAAGCACTAAAACACCACCTCTCAAATTTCTGAAACCATGGCAATGAAGCCCTCAACACCATGAACAATATTAAAGAGGAGCACTTAAGCATTAGAAGACATCTAGCAAGTCAAAATCTTACCTTTACACTTTCTCTTTCCTTCCCTTGCTCAACGAAAATAGAGAAATGGAGAAAGAAGATGAGGTGCAGATTTTTCCTTTTCCTCATGTGTAACCCCCTGCCTTTAAACACGTAATTATAATTTGATAATTCGATAATGTATAGTTAAATCGAATTAGAAACCATCGGATGATTTAAACTCATTTTAAATTCCTGCCTTACAGTGGGATTTTCATAAAATCTTTAAAAACCTTTTCCCATCCTTGTCTCAGTTCTAATGTTCAAATATAATTACCTGTGCAGTTAATATACATTCATTCATATCAGAGTGTATAACCAAACCCCCGGCAACTTCCGGGTTCTATACATATATAACCTGAGGGTTTATAAGTATCCACTAGGGGATTACACAACCAAAATTGAATATAATATTCATATCTCAAAATATACAGTAATCCCAAATACAAAATGGATAACCAACATCCCCCAAATCAATTATACCCCTAGGGGTCCTAATTACTCCAGGTTGGCCTCTTCTCTTTTGAGCCACACGCCCTGTCTGAAATGTTAGTCATAGGAAAGAATGAGATTCGAGAGAATCCCCGTAGTAACAAACCACTCACACAATGCATAAACACAAAGCATGTATATAAATCACAACCAGCAACAGCAACAGCATATCAACGATACATGGTTTTCACCACAACGACAGCACTCACGGCTGTATACACAATATGATAGCTCTCACTGTAATCATATTCACGACAGCTTACGCTGTAATCACCATCACGACAGCTTACGCTGTAATTACAATAACGATAGCTTGCACTGTAAACGACAGTTATCACCAGCTGTAACCACAGCAGCATCAAAGAATAACCACAGAACAGTGATAACACACACATACAGAGCATTACACATAGTATAAGAGAGAGAGTCACTACCTGATCCTTTCCCGACGTTTCTTGGCATTGCGGGCTCTCGAGGACGGCAAATATCGAATCCTGTAAACTAGATTAGGCACAACCCGTCAACTTCTTTTCCAAGTTCTTATTTCTATAATTCTTTAAGTTGGTTATCATTTGAACTCTTTAGGTGACTTATAGGTCTAAACATATGCCTAAAGGGTTAGGAGAAACTACCCCAAAGACCTTTCTTCTTAGAAGAATTTCTGAATTTTGGACTGGATCACTCGAGTGAAAGGAGTCTTACTCGAGTGACACCCCCATCAGCACTCGAGCACAAGCGAGTGAACCTCAGAAAGTGTTTGCCCGAGAGCAAACCCTGTTATATCATACACTCTCACTCGAGCACAAGAGGCTGTACTCGAGTAACGACCTTAGGTGCACTCAAGCACCAGGAAATGAGACCCAGCGAGTGACTACTCGAGAGCAACCATAAATTCCCAAGTCTTAAACCGATTTCCTCACTCGAGCATGCCCATGCTTACTTGAGCAGGATCATACCTCACTCGCAAGTTAGGAAGTGTGCTCGCGGTTTCTGCCTGAAGACCTTCCCAAAAACCCAGAGTTTCACATCGTGCTCGAGTGAGTTCCTCCCTCACTCAAGTGATGACTATCAGATGCCAAATCGCAGCAACTGATATGGTTTTCCAGAATTGACCAATTAAGCTCCAAGGGTTCCTAAACTTATACCAATACTCATTCTCATCCAAAACTTCACCATAAACCTATTGGTAACCCAAAACAACCAAACTTCCACTCAAACAACACAATCTCAACTTTAAATCACAAAACCATTCAAGACCATAATTTGTCAGCTTCTTCTTTTCAACCACAAATCAATCCCAACCAACCCAAAATATCACAACCTACCAATTGAACAGTGACACTCTATACAAATCCTACATTCCACTTCACATCATATTTAGGGTACAATTTCAGGATATATATAAAACTTAACCAAAAGTCATGACAATTATACCAAAAGGTCACCAATGCTTACCTTCTCAACTTGCCAAGATCAAACCCTTGATTCCTTAACTTCTCAAACCTCGCAATCCTTCAAACACCACCAATGGAAATTCTGAAACCATAGAAATCAAGCTCTCAACTTCTTGGACAACTTTATTGAAGAGTGTTTGAGCATATAAAAGCATCTACTTACCAAAACTTAAGCTTTTCCTCTTTCTCTTTCTTGGCTGGTTCAGCGAAAATAGAGAGAATAGAGAAAGAAAGTGAGATGTTGGTGAAGGAGCAGATTTTCCTCACTCCCCATGCACTTAGCCGACTTGGGAAGGAGAGAGGATGAGTTTGAAAATGTTGACTTCATCCATGGTCCTTAGTTTGCCACTTGTCATAATCTCCCTTCACCTTTACATGAACTCACCTAATCCCATCCACACTTGATTCCACCTCTCTAGCCATTAATCTTGATTACTAAGGAGTTTTCTCTTCGGAAACTGACCAACCGGTAGGTAAATTTACCATTTTACCCCTGATTATTTCAATACTCATTAATATTAATTACATCACTTGAAGTTATTAATCCTTGATCACAATCCAGGATATTACATCATGCATGCTAGCCGACCTTGAAGGGAGAGAGGAGAGAGGGAAGAGTTTGAAAAGTTGACCATAATCCAATGGTTCTCATTTTGCCACTTGGCATAATCTTCTTCCTCCTTCCATAAGCTCACATAAAACCATTCGCACTAGATTCTGCCCCATTGATCATTCAAGAGTTAATCCTAGCCATTGATCCTTAAATTACCAAGAAGTTTTCTCTTCGGTAACTGACCAAATTGGTCGGTAACTTTTTGTTTTACCCGTTTTACCCCTGATTATGGCAATTTCACTTGATCCACCACTAAGCATATCTATATCGTTCATATCACCTTACCATGCACCCTCCCTCTTATTTAATTCAATTTAGGTGTTAATCCACAATTGAACTTAAATACAGGGTTTAGGCACTGATTAGAACACATTCAGATTGAATCTCACATCATATCCTGTAGAAGTGTTTATTTAACAATAATTACAGCCACTTCCAAGAACATTAACCCTTAAGCCCAAGTTGGGGCATTACACTGAGCTACTATATCATAAAAAAAAAGATATAACAAAACGACTTAACTCTAACTCAAATTACTACCCTTACTCTGTAAGTGCCCCCAAATTAAACTAAACTCAAATTAGTTAAAACATAACTTGATTATTGATATTTTAGTAAAAAAATTGCTCTTTGAGCAACCATGTGAGGCGATATAGACGAAAAGAAATAACCTTGCAATGCTTTTGTTAAAGTTCTACATCTTGACTCAAACAAATAAGCCTTTGATGAAATCAATTTTTTAAATTCACATATTACAGGTGTACTTATAGATCGTTCACCAACAAGGTCATTAAAAATTGTAATTATTTAGAAGGACTAAGTATAAAAATATAAAATTAAAAATGCTAAAATGCCCCTGACAAAATCTTCCGCATTCCTATTTAATTCTCTTTCACATTCTATTTTTAAAACTAATACAAAATTCAAAGTTTCACTAAATTAAACAACAATTTTCTCAAATTTCATTTTTCACAACTTAAATACATATCTATAGGAAAAATTACACATTCTTCAATTTTGAAAAAATTATAATTTTTTAAAATCAACTAAAATTTTAATTAAAAATAGAATTATATAATTTTAATAAAACTCAAGATCTTTTATAATTTATCATATATGTTAAACCAAGAAAATTTATATGATTTATTTTTGTTTTAGAAGCAATTTATGTGGGTTCAAAAATTTATTTAATGTTAACAAAATTAAAAAATCTAAGCACCCTATTATACCCTAAAAAATATGAAATGAGTTTAGTTTTTATTTTTATAAAAATATTTTAATTAATATTAACGTTGATAATATAAATTAAGCAGCTTGATGATATAAATTGGTGAAAAATAAAAATTAAAAAAAATATGAGTTTAAGAGTTGTTAATTAAATAATATATTGAAAATAAAAAAAGATATGATTATATCATGATGGGCGATTTTAATTTTAATTTTAGTTATTTTTTTAATTATGAGTACAAGAGATAATATAGGAGGTTTGATTATGAGCAATTTAGTGATTTTAAGTTTATATTATGAAGTTCAGTCCTTTTAAATATTACAATTTTTATGGTCATTTATAATAAATATTATTTTCTCTAGGTCCTTTATTTTAATTTTCCCATAAAAATATTGCCAATATGAATGCAATAAATATTTATGTAATGTTATAAAAATAAGGAACATAAAGAGATGAGATGGGGGATGAAGAAAGACGAGAGAATTGTAAAGATGAAGAGTGAAGAAGAACTCCTATTCATATAGCATTTCCATATACATCAAACTCTTTATGTCAAGCCTCTATTTATAGGCCTCAAATGTAACACCCCAAATTTTGATTATGGGCTAATGAGGATCATTGAAAATGTAATTGTGAATTAAAGTTGAATTAATGTGTATTTATGATAATATTAATTAATATGTCATAATTGGTGAAAATTGATAGAATGGAAATATTGGTCTTAAGTTGGTGATTAATGGGAAAATTAATTGCTAAGAGTAAATGTGAAGTGTAATTAAAATGACTAATGAAGAGATTAAATAACCTAATTGGGTGCTTATTGTGTGAGAGCCAATGAGAAGAAGACATGTGGCAAGTTGGTCTGTGTGTGTGTGAGAGAGAAAAGTCAAAGGGTTTTTTAAGCATTTCTCTCTCCTTTCTTCCTAGGGTTTTGGTTCTGGCCGAAACTGGGCCTAAGCAACCATTAAGCACTTTTGCAAATTTAATCACAAGACTTGTTAAATATCATCATTAAACCTTATTTATCATCATGTTCATAATCATAAGAACAATAAAACCCTAATATCCTTCTTGATCAAAATTTAGGACAGCCCAAGGAATTCATGAAAACTTAGCAAAACCTCAAGATATTATACTCAAATCGAAGCTTATACTTACCTCTACTCGATGTTACAATTTGTTCTTGGATCCGTTACAACTTACACCAACTAGGAAGCATGAAATTCGTCTATTGAGGAATCTAAAATCATAGAAACATAGCCTCCGACGAGTAGAACAAGATTCATGAAGGCTCGACAGGCTAGAAACACGAGTTCGGGGTTGAAATCCGGCAAGAACACTTAGGGTTTCTCAAAAAACCCTCTACCTTCTCTCTTCTTTCTTTTTCTCCCAAATTTTCTTCTAATTTTATGTCTCGTGTAATACCCCGAATTTTGAGACTTGAGGCTAGAAAATAAGCCTGAGATAAGTGGACTGCTAAGCCCCAGTTTAGCAAGATCCCAAATTGTGATTAAGAGATAATGACTCCAAAAGTGAATGTGGTTAGTGATGAATAAACCCTTTTGGAGATTATGGTGTGATTTGGCACCCGATGTGATTCGTATGTGTTGTGAGCAGCGCCGAAACCCTGTATTTAAGTTCAATTATGGATTAACATCTAAATTGACTTAAAATAGAGGGGAGGGCGCGTTGTGGAAGAAAAGGAATGATATGGTGTGCTTGATGGTGATTCAAGAGGAATTGCCGTAATCAGGGGCAAAACGGTAAAGTTACCGACCAATTGGTCAGTTACCGAAGAGGAAACTCATTGGTAATTTCAAGATCAATGGTTAGGATTGATTTGTGCAAGAGATCAAGGGGTGGAATCCCATGTATGTGTGCTTTGGTGAGCTCATGAAGGTGTGACAATATCTTGACACTTGGCACAATGTAAGCCCTTGGATTGGTCAAAAGTGTCAACACATCTTCCCTCTTTCCTCTCCCTTTTAGGTCGGTTTTGGGGGCCTTTGAACTCCAAAATCTGATCTCTTTCTCTCTCACCCAAAGCTCCTATGGTCGTCCAAGGCAAGGGAAGAAAGAGAAATACAAAGGTGAGTTTTTGATTGTCTTAATGTCCTCTAATGCTCAAATACCCTTCTTTAAAGTTGTTCATAGTGATGAGAGCTTCATTGCTATGGTTTTAGATTTGTGAGAGAAGGTGTTTGAGAGCTTGAAGAATTTGAGAAGTGGAGGAATCAAAGAATTGGCATTAGGAAGAGGAAGAGGTGAGCATTTGATGACTATTGACCTAACTATTGTGGTTATTGGTTGAGTATTGTGAATTGAGAATTTTGCCCTGATTTTATGGTATTTTTATGTGGTATGTAATTGGATTAATTGGATGTTGTTTTATGTTGAAAATTGTGTCATGTTGTGGTATTTAATCATTGGAATTGATTTGAATTGGACACAATGGTTGCAAAACTGGAAATTCTGTCCAATGAGAATTCTGTCTGGGCAGTCTGGTTGTGTGGACGTTTTGACTGGGAAACTAATGTCATAAAATTATGAAACTTTCCAGTCTTGAAGTTCACATCCCAAGCTTTAAAATGGACATATAATTTGTGCCATTTCATTTTGTGAATTGGGATTTATGTTTGCCCAAAGTTTGAGGTTGAAACTGGGTTTGATTCTGGAGCAGTAGTGGATTTTGGGGAATTCTGTATTTTTGTGGTGATTTCCAGTAATGGCTCATATTTTTCCTATTAAAAGGACTTAAATAGCTTTCATTTGGATTTGGAATCCCTCATTTATATTTTTCTGGAATTAGTTATGAATTTCCTAAGTTGCCTTGGCTGCAGCAGAAAATTCTGGCTGCAGCGCAAAAGTTTTTGTGCACGTTTTGGCCGAAGCAAAAAATTCTTGGCTGCAGCCAAAAACCTTCTATGCGCATTTTGGTTGCAGCCAGAGGATTCTTGGCTGCAGCCAACCCCCATTTTCAGTACTTGGTGATTTTGAAAAGTGATTTCCAATCTAGTACGTCCCAATCCTTTAGGATTTCGCTGAGCTTATTATAGCCACCTAAAGAGCGTGAATGATAACCAACCTTAAGTAATATGGAAGTAAGGATTTGGAATTTAGATTGACCCTTTGTCCTTGATGTGGTTATAGGGTTGGATATTCACCCTGATCGTGAGCAGCCGGAGCTGGAGCTTACGTGGAAAGAGGGTAGGGAACTTACCTCTCTTACATGCTTTGATATTTGTGTTTGTGTATTGATGCATGTATTGCTTTGCTGGATTATGTGAAACATGTATGAATGATTGTAGCTCTATTTCTAGTTATGCTATGGCCATGAGTATGTTGTTGAAACATTGATCACGCAGATATGTCATTGTGTAAACATGAGTTATGTATTACAAGCATGTCATGCATTAAACACATATCATACATGCATATAGGTATCTGTTTCCTACTGAGATTCTCTCGAATCTCACCCTCCCCTGCCAACATTTTAGACAGGGTAGGTGGATCGAGGATGGAGCAAGCAGTCAAGGGCGAAGGGACTCATTTGGGTTGTAATCTTTTGATAGTTGGTTATCATAATTGGGATGATTTGTATTCGTATTTGGATATGAGTTGTATATATTGTGGAATGTATATTTGGTTATATGTTGAATGAGAATATTTGATTATGTATTTGGAATGAGCATTTGGGTATTTGTATTTGTATTTGAGGAGAACTGTATAATCCCCATTCGAAGAATTGTAAAGGGTGGATGTGCCCTATGAATTCTATGTAAAGGTATGAACCCGAGAGTTACCGGAATGATATTGTTGTATACTCTGATATTTGTATAAATATGATATTCCGCATGATGTGATTATATTCGAAATTGAATATGAGACCAAGTTAATTAGATTTTGAAACATATTTGTGAAAACCCCGTCTGGTAGATGGGTTTGTAAATGTTATTTAATTGTTATTGGTCTCTATTTCACTTTAATCCCGTATTTCGGATATAATTACGGAAGGGGGTTACATCTTGGCCTAATTTTATGTTTGGACTTAAGTTCTACACCTTTGGCCGGTTAAATGGATGACTTTCTGTTGGACTATGTGTTAGCCTATGACTCCAGATAGTGGAATAAGGATGAATGGTGATATACGGGATGTTGCATTTTGCATATTGTATAATTGTATGTTACATGTTGTAATGAAAATATAGATTGGCATAATCATGATTAAATTTGTAATTGTTTTGTATGAGGTTCATGATACATACAAATATATATGTGATCAGCTTTTTCTTTTAAATCATATATGGTTTTCTTGTATAAGGTAGAAACTTTCAATAGTTATTGAGACGTGGAATTTCATCTCTTTATATTAACATTTTTCAGGTGATTGTTCTAGTAGGGAGTAAAAGAAGGTGTAACCCCCTGCCTTTAAAAGCGTAATTATAATTCAAAAATGCGTAATTAAAATGAGTTAGAGACCAATGGATAATTAAACTCATTTCAATCCCTTCCTGACGGTAGGGTTTTCACAAATTCTTTCAAAAATTCTTCCCAGTTCTGGTCTCAAGTTCATGTTTCGAATTTAATTACGCTGTGCAGTTCAATCGCATTCATACATATCAAAGTGTATAGCATAAATCCCAGCAAACCCGGGTTTGTCTATATCTTAACTAAGGGTCTATAGTTTTCCCAATAGGGGATTACACAAAATCATTCTAATTTTTACATCCCATATATATAAACAGTAATCCCAACCAAAACATAGATAACCCACAACCAAGTCAAATATCCCTAAAATGTCCTAACCTCCCTTGGTTGTCTCCTTCCTTTTGGAGTCACTTGCCCTGTCTAAAAGATTAGTCAATGGAAAGAATGAGATTCAAGAGAATCCTAATAGTAACAAATCACTTATACAGTATATAAACACATAGCATGTAAGTAAATCACAATCAGCAGCGACACAATGATACATGGTTTTTACCACAAAAAATAGCACTCACGGCTATATACACAATACGACAGCTCACGCTGTAAAATCAAGTGACCAGCTTATGCTGTATAATCAAGTCACCAGCTTATGCTGTATAATCATGTCACCAGCTTGCGCTGTAAGTCATATCACCAGCTTACGTTGTATAACGACAGCTATTGTAATATCCCAATTTGTGATTAAGGGCTAATGGTATTGAGATTGATTATAATTTGTGTAATTAAATATTTTGAGAGAAATATGATGTGAATTTGGTATAAATGTGTGTGGTATTTGAGATCAAGGGTTGAGATTCATTATTGATGGGTCGGAATCCTATGCATTATGTCTATGTGAGCTCATAGTGGAAGGGAGGAGATGGTGACATGTGGCATTGTGGAGATTGTTGGATGAGCCACTAGAGGACAAAATTTCTCTTTTTCCCTCATTCTCACTCTCCTATTCGGCCAAGAGGAATGGGCAAGGAAAGAAAAGCTTCTTCATCATCATTTCATCTCATAATCTCTCTCACTCATTTTCTCTCTCTTTCTTCCTCCATTTTTCGCTGAAGCAAGCTTGGATAGAGAAGAAAAAGCCTTGATTTTTGAGTAAGTAATGCTCCTCCTTTGCTCAAAACCTCTTCTCTAAAGTTGGGTATCTCATTGAGAGCTACATTGTGGTGGTTGTAGAATCTTGAAAGGTGTTGATTTGTGAGTTGGAGAATATGAAAGTGTGAGAATCAAGATTCTGAATTTGGTAAAGTGAAGGTAGGCATTTTGAGCATTTTGATATATTATTTGTGATTTTTGGATGAGTTTATGAAAATCTGGAAAATTGCCCTAGCTTATGTCCATTTTTGAATATATGAGTTTCATTGTGTTTGATGTTGGAAATGGTTCATTATGATGATATTTGAGTATTGGAGATAGTTTTAAAGTTTGGAATTGTGCTGATTGGAATTTGGACATTGTGTGAATCATAGAGACCATAGTGTTTGATTATGGTTAGATTGGTTTTGGGATGTTTTAGAGGTTGCCATTGTGTTCCTTATGGAAAATTGTATGGGAATAAGCTTGGTTATTGATTTTAAAGTCATTGAACACTTTGGTAGAAAGTTGGAAATATGTCTTGTGTGAACTCTGTTCTGGGCAATCAGTTTACACGAAAGTTTTGAATGACCAAATGGTGTCGGAAAATTATGACACTTTCCAATCTTAAATTTCACATCTCAAGCTTCAAAATGAATATATATTTTGTGTCATTCCGTTTAGTATTCTAGGAGATATGATTGTCCAAAGTTTGGGATGGAAACAGAACTCTGTTTTGGAGTAGTGTTGAGTTTTGGGTAATTCTGTATTTGTGTAGTGATTTCCAATTATGAGCCATATTTTTCCTAGGAAGAGGGCTTAAATACCTTTCATTTGGCTTTGAAAGTACTTCGTTTCGATTTTTCTACAATTAGTTATGGTTTTTCAAAGTTCTGCCAAGAATCAGAAAATTGCTTGGCCGCGGCCAGCGGCCTTCTGACCATATTTTGGCTGCGGCCCAAGGAAGGGCTGGCCGCAGCCAACCCCTTTGTTCCAACACTTTGTGTTTTCGAAAAATGACCTTCAACCTATTGTTTCCCAACCTTTTAGGGCTTTTATTAGAGGCATTTGTGGCCTCTTAAAAGTCCTAAATGATAACTAACTTAGTGTATTATGGAAATAAGTAATTGGAAGAGAGATTGATCAATTGTCCCTAATTTGATATAGGATTTGACATCTGCCGAACGCGTGAGCCCAATGTGCCAAAGTTTGTCAGGAAAGATTCAGGTAGCGACTCCTCTCTTATACTTTGTATAAATGTATTGTATGTTTGTCTGTCATTCATTGTGTGGATGCTGCTGCTACTGCTTTGTGATACCTTGTGCATTGAGATACCTTGTGGAGTTTAGTGATACATTGTGCTTTGAGATGCTTTGTGGTGCTTTGTGCTTCGTGTTGCTGCTACATAGTGTTCACCGCGAAAGAGGGCGTTGTGCATAGTGATTATAGCGAAAGCTGGCATAGTGTTCACCGCGAAAGTGGGCGTAGTGCATTGTGATTATAGCCGTGAGTGCTGTTGTATGTGGCGCGAGCCAGAGATCATTGTGAAGCTACTGAACTTGATGAACATACATGCTTTATGTTTATATATTGTATGAGTGACTTGTTGCTACTGGGATTCTTTAGAATCTCACTCTTTCTATATGACTAACCTTTTCAGACAGGGCAAGTGGCTCAAAGGAGAAGCGACCAACCCGGAGTGGTTAGGATCTCTTAGGGACATTCAGGATTTTGGGATTGTTGGTTATCTATGTAGATTTGGGATTACTGTATATAAATTGTTCATAGTGAATTTTTGATTTGTAATCCCCATTTGGAAAACAGTAAACCCATTCGATATATAGAGTAACCCGGGGTTTGCCGGGATTTTAGTTTCCGCACTCTGATATTTCTTATGTGATTTGATTTCTCAAGTAGTTATATCCGCACTTGAATGTGAGACCCGGAATTATTACGTTTTGAATTGATTTTGAAATAACTCATCCCGAGTTGAGGGATTATAAATTGTTGATTTCATTTTATTGGTCTCTATTTCACCTAAATTTCGAAATCCGAACGTGATTACCATGAGGGGGTTACAGCTATCACCAGCTGTATAGGCAGCAATATCACAACTCATCATAAAATATGATCACACATACATACACTGCATTTATACATAATATAAGGAAAGAGTTACTACCTTGTTCTTTCATGACCGGTACCGGCACATGTTGCTCGCGATCAGGGCAAATGTCGAATCTTACAATTCCAAATGTACCATTTAGACACTTCCATAGTGTTTCTGGGGGTTATACGAGTCTATAATGAAAATTTACAAAAATGTCCCCGAGGACCCAGCCCATGCCTGCAGTACCTGGTCCGGCTGTACCTTTCCCGAAATTCTAACCTGGGCTATTTTAGTATATTTCCACCTAAGGAATCCATTTCCGAATTCAGAATTATCAAATTCAGTGTCAAATTACAAAATTACCCTCGGCAGTCCCACTTTAAGGGTTTTAGGGGTGTTTTCGTAATTATGCTTTTTTGACCTTTTCCGAAAAAGTGACCAACTGTAACCTCACATAATTTTCTCTTCTAAACACAATGGAATCATTAATTTCATGAAATTACAACTCTTTTTGGACGAAATTGCCTCTGCCCAAATCTGAAAAATTAAGGGAAAATCATGTTTTCTTGATTTCAAACCATAAACCACCTTCTTTGAACCTCTAATCACTTATTGAATTACTTAATCACATTCTAAACATGATTAGACTAAATTTGGGCAGTATAACCCCTTAGGGTTTCCCTTTCCCAAATTTACAAAATCATAAAAACAAAGCCACAAATCCAATCTACCACCAACAACAAGCAACAAGCACCAAGAGATAACAAGTTCTTATGCTCACTTTGATTTTCCTTAGTTTTCTCTCTCTAAACCATGGTTCCCTCTCCTCCTTACCTCTTGATCTTGCTTGCTATATATGGTATTTATGAAAATATAGAGGTTAGAGAAGGTATTACAAGAACTAGAAGGCTTAAACACTAAGAATTGTCTTTATATGATTTCCAATGAGAGCATAAAAAATTTCCCGGAGACTGAACTCCGGGAAGGTAGAGTAGAGATTTGTATGATAAAATAGAATCATATGATAAAGTCGTCAAAATGAGCAACCACGTTCAATAAAAAAAGATTTATTCTTCTTCACCGATTCTCTTTTTTCTTACATTCAACCACTTACCTTGGATTTTGCTTGAGCTCACTCTCTCCCTCTATGTTCGTGCTCTCAACTTTCGAACAACTCTCTCTCTCTCTCTGGTTTCAACTGGCTGAAAATGAAGCAAAGAGAAAGATAAAAGCTTCTTTTAAAATACCCTCCTCATCCTTTTTGTTTATTGTATTTTATTGCTTTTTAAACACATGCATCTTTTTGCTTGATCATCATCTTTTCCTTCTTCATAATACTTGGCCGAAAATACATATGGGAAGGGAGTAATATGATATTTTAAATCAACACATTTATCCTCCTCTACAAACATTTACATGAGTTGCAAACTTTGACCTCTTGTCTTCTTTCTTTTTTTCTTTTCTTTGACCACCTCTCCCAAAAAGTATCAATGCCCAATTAATCATTTTTTTTCTTCCTCTCTCCCAAAGTGACGTATATGAGCTGCTGAAGGGACCGCACAAGTCTCCATTTACTTCATAATTACAATGTTGCAATCACATTTTTATTCATTTTCAGATTTGTGTCAATTCTGGCAGATTTTCTGCCCAAACTTTGAAAAATCATAACTAATTCTAGAAAAATTGAAATGAAGCGATTCTAAATGATATAGAACCCTTATTGAGTCTAGTTTTAAGGAAAAATATAGAATTTTACTAGTTGGAAGCATATCATTCCCAGATTTAATTTCTTTGACCACTGCTCCAGAAAATAATCAATTTCACTGGGCACACTTCAAAAATTCATAACTCTTAGCTCACAAATCGAAATGACACAAATTATTTATCCATTTTGAAGCTTGACATGTAAAATTTAAGACTGAAAAGTTTTAGAATTTTTAGACACCATTTTCCTATTCAAAATATCCATACAAACCGACTACCCTGCATAGAATTACACTTAACAGTTTTTCAAATTTTCAACCAATGTATCCAATGGCTCCAAAATCAACAATCAAACCTATTTCCACATAATTTTTCACAAGGAAACCATTGGAATCTCTAAAACCACCAAATTTCCATCACACATTCTCCAAAAGTGTTTATTCAACAATAATTACATCCACTTTTGAAGTCATTAGCCCTTAATCACTTTTTGGGATATTACAAAAGGCACCTATGGAGTGGGCCTTGAAGGCTCTATTAGACTTCTTGTGCATCTTTATGCCACTTTATATTTAATTTCTATGACACTAGGATTGTTTTTCATCCGAAAATATTTCAATTGATAAATATTTTGTTTGAAGCTAATATTTGAAAGTATTAAGCAAGTGTTGTTTAAGTTTTATGTAATTGGGATAGAGTCCTTAATGCCATAAGTGATGTTTAATGAATTGAACGTTAAGCATATATTTCGTTTGGATGAGGTGTTACACCTTACATGTAATCAAATAATGAAACCAATGGAGACATTCCATTATAATAAATTTAAATATAGATCAATTTAATATCTATTAACTTAACACAACAAAGCTTTCAATAAATTCACCAAACAAAAAGGAAGTAATAATTTACTAATATTTTCCAAAGAATGCATAACTATATAGTGAACAGATAGATCTATACTTCATACCTGATAATAATAGAAAGTTGTTAAAAAATAGTTAACACATCAACGGAGCATCTAATAGCTGAAATAATAAACTGTGCATCATAAATTATTAGGTTCATAAACTATTTCAATAGAGTACATAATCATGAATACTTATGATATTTATAGTTTTCTTTTAAATTATCACTATATATGTATAGCTTAGACACATTACAAAAATGATTTTGTGGACTAATCAAAATCAACATAACTTCATAATGTTTTTTCCTTGTAAACTTAAATAAATTCTCAATTTCTCAATTTAAATATGACATATAAGCATATGATTTTTCTTTTTCTCTCAAATGAAAATAAGTTTTATAGATAAAAAGACAATAATACCTTTTACTTTATTTCTTAAAAAATGGTTTGATCATCCTCTGACGATCGGTCACCATTAGCCACCAAGCCGAAGCGACCATCGTAGCTCCGGCACCACTGGCCGTAGCTTTAACCATCAAAAAGTAATGTATTGTTCATAGGAAGATTCCATTTGTTCATGAAGATGTGCACACTTACACATCATGAACATGTGAATTAGTCTTATGAACAAGATAAATTAATTTCTTAATAGTTGTTCATTTACAAACGTCTTATACTTCATGAACAATTGGAATAGTCATATGAAAAGTGGAATAGTCTTATACTCTTATAAACAAGGTATATTAATTTCTTGACAATTACTCATTTGTAAGTGTTTTATACTTCATAAATAAGTAGAATAGTCTTATAAATCAGTGGAATAATCTTATAAATAAGATAAATTAATTTCTTAACAATTACTCATTTACAAGATGTTTTCCATCCTAAACAATTGAAATAATAACAAGTGGATATAAGCAAAGGGAGGAAGAGGAGATAACAGTGGGACACTAAAACCCCCCTCATATTAGACGGTGTTAACGTAGTGTGTGTTTGGGATCACTTTAATGTTAGAGAATAAGTCCTTATTACGCAAGCCGAGATAAAACTCATCTCACATATTTACCTCGTATACCGTGAATCACGATTTATAAGCACTTATTGTCCAAAAATAAGCTATTCCAAACAATCACGTAGTGTTTTTTGTATAGTTTTGCTGAGATTCCGTTCTGTCCTCGTTTTCGCCCTCTTCACCACCACCTTTACCTCCACTTTCGCCGCTTCCTCTTCATCTTGACAGCGGCGTTTTCCCTCATTGGAGCTAGCCACTGAGCTTGATGTTTCTATTTCCAAAGGGAAGTTAGGATGGCTTTGGAGACGCAAAGCTTGAAGGCAACTCGATCGTATGCTTTGGCGGCTTCGATAACTGTGTTGAATATTCCCAACCACACCCTGGATCCCTGCTTGTCCGAGTCTTAGATCTTTGACACATACTTGCTCTACGGTCTCTGTTAGACTCCTCTGTAGTGCCTTTTCTTGACTTCCTTTGGGTTTTTTGGCTCTAGCATCTCTAGCACCTCTTATTGCTGCTCCAGATTCCCAAACTGCATCCAATTGGTCTTCCTCGGAAGCAAGATTTGCAACAACGGTTTCCTGCTTGAAGGAGATTTCTTCTATGATTCATGAGGTCTTGGGTCGAAGCTCGACTCACAACGATTTGACGGAGGGCTTTCCAGTGTGCTAGATTTGAGCTTGGGAATCAAAATGGCAGGTCAAGGAGATTAGGAAAGTAATCAGACATGTAGAATTCATAAGCAAGGGTAGTGACGTCTTTTCAGCATAAGTTTTAATTTCATTCTGCCCCCAAGTCCCTGCAGTGAAATTCCAGAATTCCAGAATTTTTTGGGGATTGGATATTAATGGGCTACAGTGGTCTTTTAGTGAAATTTTCCCTATTTAATATCCCGTAAATCACAAAACCCAAATCAATCCTAAATGATGAAGTCTCAAATCAGTGCATGGTTTTGGTGAAATGACATTAACCCCCCTTGTTAAAAAACACAAAATCACACCTCTGCCAAATCTCAAATGCCAAAGCTTCCGCGGTGGAGAAATTTTGCCCAATGTTAGTCTATATATATTGACTGATAGTGGTGAAATTTGATCCCACCACCTTTTGGTTTTTTGGTGTTAAGAGAATTTAGAACCATTGAGCCACTAAAGTTATTACAACAATGCAAACCTTGGTTGTTAAAGCTTTCTTGAAGGAGTAGTGGTCTCATAAATGGACGTGAAGACCTCCAAATCAATTGTTGTTGCTGTTAGGGAAAGATGCTTCTAATATGTATAATAGTTTTCTTTGGATGTGTTTGGAACAGTGATTGATAATTGGGCTTGTTGTAATATTATTTTTGGTAAAAACTAAATTGTGTAATGTAATTTATGTTTGGACTGACGATTGTCAATTGGGCTTTTGTAAAAATAAAACTTGTTTGGATTGGCTTAAGCATAAGGGCTTTTGTGATAATGGTAAGAAAGAATGGTTGGAAAAATATTTAAAAAAATAAAGTAATTACTTTAAAATATTAGGTGCTACTGGAAAAATATTTTAGAGTTGGTGGAAATCAATAAATTAGTATTCTAAGTTTTGAGTGCTCTTTACTACTAAAAAAATACATTAAAGGTAAAATTTTAGTTGGTCTCCTAAGACTGGGTATAATTGAAAAAATATTTTAAAGGGTTAAAAGCACAAAAAAATATTTTAAAGTAATTTTTGGAGCTGAAAAAATACATTACTGGTAAAATTGCAATTATTATGATACCACACTGGGTACAGTTGGAAAAATATTTTAAGGGGTTAAAAGCACCGAAAAATATTTTAAATTAATTTTTGTAGCTGAAAAAATATATTAAAGATAAAATTGCAATCAGTCTGATAATATACTAGACACAACTGAAAAAATATTTTGATTGCAGGCAAGAGAGAGAGAGAGAAAATATCCACCCTTAATTGTAATTGCAGGAGAGAGAGAGAGAAAAGAAAAAAAAAACGTGGGCCCATGGGATATATTTCAATTGAGCTTTTGATAAAAGCTCCAACATTGAGCTTTACCCAATCTTATGTGAATAGTGCTCAATTTGCCAAAAGCCCAATTGCTCATTTTGTCAACCAAACATGCACTTTTTTTTTCTCAGCTACCTATTGAGCTTAAGGCTAAAATAAGCCTAATTTCATGCTTAGCTCTATTTGGTTTGATGTTTTTTTTAATATTTTTGTTTATACTCTTATTTCTATAGTTTAGGATTAATGAATGAAGGTTGTTTGTTTCAGGCGAAAAAAGTGAGTAACGACTCCTTTGATATTGATTACAATGCAATGGCTATTAATAATAACGAATGAGTCATTAACAAGTTCTAATTTCTATCATTAAATTAAATGTTCTCAAAGGAGGAGTGAATAACATCTTTTTTGTCACTACTGCATTGCAAGTTCTATTAACTTCTCTTTCGGTATTGACTGTAGAGCAATTTTAGTTTTTATTTTAAATTATTTTCAACCAATCGTTTTTTTTTTTAAGAAAAAAATAGACAATATATTAAGATAAAATGAGATTACTTATAAAGCATATACGTATAAAATGAGATTACATATATATTGAAAATTTCTTTTTCAACCAATCGCTTCTTATGTTATGCCACACAGACTTAATAAAATTTTCTGTTTTTTTTGGGGTTTTGGTAAGGTTCTTTTTTCATGTTTGCACAAACCGAACATGTTTTTCGTTCCGTCTGGATCAAGTTGGGCCGAGCTTGGACCCCAAGGCAACCCAGGCCCAGCCTGAGCTTGGTGTGGGTCCATCGTTTAGAGATGGTCCATATACAATTTTAGAGCTTCAAGTCTTTTTTGTCTTTTGGGTTAATATAATTTTTGGTCCTTGAAGTTTGATCCAATTTTGGTTAGTGAAACCCGACCCGAAAAACCAAGTCCTTTTCAAACTTGAGGGGCCAAAACCAAAATCGGGTGAAACTTCAGGGACCAAAACCACCGATTTCAAACTTGAGGGACTAAAACCAAAATTGGATCAAACTTCAAGGACCAAAAGTTATATTAACCCTTGTCTTTTTGTTATATTTTCAAATTTAATCCCTCTGAGAATAATTGCCTTCTTTAATTAATTCATTCATGATAATTATGTATTTTTTAAATTGTAATCTTTTACAGATCAAATTGCAATGAATAATACCATTTTAGTTTCTACTAATTTATTATAATTAAAGTTAACAATAGATAGTGAAGACGAAGTTCCCAAAAAATTGATATAATGACTTCAAAATAGACACTACTGTAAAATAGGTTAACATAGTAAGCTGCATTCCACAAGTCAGGTTTAAAATAGGACAAAACATCAGAATCATTTTATTTGCATACTAGAAATTTTAGTTAATAATTTACAAAAAAATATAATTATTTTATTCGTGCATCATGTGGTTAAGGTTCTTAGTTCTTACAAGTTTATTTTTATTAAAACTTTTTTGTTTGGGCCTCATAGTTTTTTTGTGGTTAAGAAATCCACTGTTTGGACATGGAAAGGACATATATGTAAAATATGTGGGTTAAGCAAACTGACATTTTGAAAACTTCAAAAAAAAAAAAACCCTTTACCAATTTAAGAATAATTTGTTTCACTAAATAATTAAATTAAAAAAAAAACTGTTTTAATAATTTTTTTATTTTAAAAAATATAATGAATCTTGCAAAAACAGAGAGAGAGAGAGAGAGAGAGAGAGATGCAAAACTTCATTAGTTAGTGCAAAATAGACTAAGCATTGTTATTAGTTAGTATTACTGAATTTTGGGTGAACTAAATTTTTAGTGATAGTATACTTCATTATTTCAGTTATTCTTTTTGCCCGTTCATTATTTCAGTTAAAATGAACATTAATATCAATACTATTACCAATATGTTGTTATTTAACCACTTAAGTATGAGGTATCAATTTGAGTTTATGTGATGCTCAAATATTGGAAAAAAAAATGTTAATATAATTTTTAGTACCTCAAATTTTAAAATATAAGTTTTGGTTTCTTAAGATTCATTTTATTCAAAACATTGGTCTTTCTAATTTAATAAAAATCTAGATTATTTTATCATTGAGGGTCCAAACCCATAATTTGAAATTTAATGGACTAAAACCAAAATGAAGATAATTTTAAGGGACCAAAGATTGTATCAACCCAAAAAATAATATCAATATTTAATATCCTACTTAATATTACAATTCATCACATACAACTACTTCAAATTCCATGTCATTTCTTTTCTTATCCTTTTTCTTTTTAATATCACTAATTTTTATTTTTGCCCATAGCACTAATTATCAATTTAAGAGCACAAGTTCGCAAGTTATCATTTCCTTCGTATAGAAGCCAAACACATTCTTCACAAGCTCGTACACACCACCACATGCATCATCGTTCAAACCTTCTAAGAAATTTCCAAACAGTAAACATACAAAAAAATTTAAAACCTATAAAACAAATTAGTGATTAATTAAGAGTTAAGTTTTTTTCCCTTTCCTTTTGCTTCTTCTTCCAAGTTTCAATGCAAGTATATATTTCACTTTTTCTTTTTGCTTCTTCCCCCAGTTTCAATGCTATATGCAGAAAAAGACTAACGTCGTTAAGACACGGCTCTCCCGCTGAGGTTTGCATGTAACTGTGTTTCTAGAAACCCAAACCAGCAAAGTTACGCCGTTAAAGTAATACGACGCCGTATCTCGATCTCATGGACATTGGCGAACCATCATGCATCATAGTAGCCGAGCTGCCCACCCTCCGGGAACTCTTCCGGCTCGAAGATGAAGCACAGAGGGAAGCCTCCGGTGATGACAGTATCACGACGGAGTACCACTCGCCTGATGGGACTGATTCTGGTATCGAGCCATCTCGCTCATCGTCTTTTGTCCTCACATTCAATAATCTCACCTACAGTGTGAAGGTCCGCCAGAAAATGAACTTCTCAACGTTGTTGTCAGCGAAAAACCGTTTGGGAGAATCAGAAACCAAGATTCTTCTGAATGATATCTCCGGCGAGGCTCGCGACGGCGAGATTCTTGCGGTTATGGGAGCTAGTGGTTCGGGGAAATCCACTCTGATTGACGCCTTGGCCAATCGAATAGCTAAAGGGAGCTTGAAAGGGAGCGTAAAATTGAACGGTGAGGCCTTAGAATCGCGGCTTCTGAAAGCAATTTCAGCCTATGTAATGCAAGACGACCTTCTCTTTCCGATGCTCACGGTGGAAGAAACTCTGATGTTCGCAGCCGAATTCCGATTACCACACAGACTCTCTAGATCCAAGAAGAAGATGCGAGTACAAGCTCTGATCGACCAGCTCGACCTCAGAAACGCCGCCAAAACCGTCATCGGCGATGAAGGCCATCGTGGTGTATCCGGCGGCGAACGACGCCGTGTGTCCATCGGCATTGATATAATCCACGATCCGATCATATTGTTCCTCGATGAACCTACATCGGGACTGGATTCCACGAGCGCATTCACAGTGGTGAAGGTTTTGCAGACAATCGCTCACACCGGAAGCATCGTTGTGATGGCCATCCACCAACCGAGTTCGCGAATTCTTGGTCTTATCGACAGAATGATCTTCTTATCTAGAGGACAAATAGTGTTCAGTGGTTCGCCTTTGCAGCTTCCCCTGTTCTTCGCTGAATTTGAACACCCAATTCCAGAAGATGAGAACCAAACCGAGTTTGCATTCGACTTGATTCAAAAGCTGGAAGGTGAGTCGCTTTCTAATTTCTATACATACATAAATCTATAACCATAAATGTCCACTAACACAATGCTAATACAATAGAAATCAAAGTTAGGATTAATTAAGGTGAATTAATGTTGGGTCTGGGCCCTTTTTTTTTTTTTTTAAAATTTCTTTTAAGTGTGTTTATACTTTATTTCTTTAACTTCAAGCAATGGCTCTTAATTTTGTGAGTGTCTTTTTTGCCCTTTAACCTTAATGACATTATTTAATAATGCTGAAAACATGTTTTTTAAAACTAAAGGATTAAACTGAAACTTTATATTAAGTTAGAGGACTAAATATATACTTTTATCAATTCTTTGTTAATTATTATCTTTTATTAAAAAAGGAAAAAATAAGGGAAAATCCCAGTTGAAAATACTATTGTTGAGAAAAGTTTAAATTAGAGTATCAGTAATTTATTTATACATAATTTGCAAATTACTAGTAAATTTTGTGCATAAGATTAAAAACTTGTTTGTAATAATAAAAAAAAAACTTGTCAAGTCTTCTTCGCTATTGAACCATAATGTAAATAAGATACTAGAAAATCTTGTGCATATATCATTGTGTTTTTGCAAATGATTATTGATATTTACAATAATTTATTTCTCTCAGAAGGATCATCTAGTGGAACTCATAGATTGGTGGAGTTTAACAAGTCGTGGCAGATCAAGAAACAACCAGGAAGTAATGATAGCACAGAAGTTGAATATCGCCACCATGGATTATCTTTGAAAGAAGCAATCAGTACAAGCATCTCGAAGGGAAAACTAGTTTCAGGAATCATAAAATCTACTGATAATAACGCAGCAAGATCATCATCATCATCAACTTCTTCAAAGATACCAACATTTGCAAACCCATTATTGATCGAAGTGATAAAGCTCTCAATAAGATCATACATCAATTCAAGAAGAACGCCTGAAATATTCAGGACACGATTGGCCATAGTACTCATCACAGGCTCACTTCTAGCTTCAGTGTTTTGGCATTTAGATGACTCTCCAAAAGGGGTCCAAGAAAGGCTTAGCTTCTTCGCTTTCGCCATGTCCTCCACCTTCTACACCACAGCAGAGGCGCTCCCATTGTTCCTTCAAGATCGATACATTTTCATGAGAGAAACTGCTTACAACACTTACCGTAGATCCTCCTATGTCTTCTCTCATGCTCTTGTATCTTTACCGTCGTTACTTGTTCTCTCTTTGGCTTTCGCAGCGACAACGTTTTGGGCAGTGGGACTTGATGGAGGATGGTTCGGTTTCTTGTTCTATTTCATCTTCATATTTGCTTCTTTCTGGGCAGGTAACTCCTTCCTCACCTTCCTCTTACGTGTACTACTATTGTTCTCACTTGTCACACATGCACCAAATGTTAAGTTACCCTAATGTGTATAGAATGCTGTATCTCTTCGAGAAATCCTAACTGACTTGAATTTGGTTGCCAAGAGCGACTCAAGTGACAACCTGCACCCCTCTTAAATGGAAGGTTGTGGGCTTTAACCCCAAAGTGGTATGTGGTGGGTGAGTCTTCCTTCCCCATGAGAGATGGCTAAGTCAGGAGTAAAATTTAAAAAGATGGGTTATTTTAATGTTACCCCTTATAGATTTTATCGAATTTTAGTTTTTGTCTTTGTAGTCTCAAATAGTTGTTTTTTATTCCTATAATTTCATAAAATTTTGATTTGAGTTTTATGATTAGTCCCTATACTTTTAACAAGTTTTGGTTTTAATCCCTATACTTAACTTGAACCAAATCCTTATGAAATTATGTGGATCAAAATAAAATATTTGAAATTACAGAGATTAAAAACAAAATTCAATCAAATTGTAAGAACCAGCAATGATATTAAAAAAAAAAACTAAAAATTGGTTAAGATGTTAGAACAAATTAATCTCAATGGAATCTTGATCTTCCTCTTAGGTGTACTACTGATCTCACTTGTCACTTGTGCACCAAATGAATGCTAAGTTACCCTTATGTGTATAGGGCCTAACCTCTAGGTCGAATCTCTTCAAGGAGTAATAAACTAACTAGAATTTGTCTCAATTAAGGTGTCACTACAAATTAATCTCAATGGAACCTTGATATTTGCTTCATTCTGGGCAGGTAACTCATTCGTCACCTTCCTCTCTGGCGTACTACCTCACGAGATGTTGGGTTACACCATAGTGGTGAAGGCCTTAGCATATTTCTTGCTGTTCAGTGGATTCTTCATTAACAGAGACAGAATCCCTGTTTATTGGATTTGGTTTCACTACTTGTCTTTGGTGAAATACCCATATGAAGCTGTGATGCAGAACGAGTTTGATGACCCAGTGAGTTGCTTTGTGACAGGTGTGCAGGTTTTTGATAACTCGCCTCTGGGCGAGTTGCCGAGTTCCATGAAACTGAAGCTATTACAGAGTTTGAGTCGCACATTAGGGACGAACATAACGAGCTCAACTTGCTTGACGAGAGGTACTGATATATTGCAGCAGAATGGGATAACACAGTTAAGCAAGTGGAACTGTTTGTGGGTAACGGTGGGCTGGGGATTTATGTTTAGGGCTCTGTTTTACTTCTCCTTGTTGCTAGGGAGCAAGAATAAGAGGACGTAAATTAATTAATGACTTTGGGAAATTAATTGAGGTTACATGAGCTTTGTATTCTTTATTCTTTTTTTGTTTTGTTGGTACTCTTATTATAATGTATAATGTGAACAGAGCACTTGATGTATTAATTTGTTAACATTTACCTGTAGAGTTTTCATTTTTTACTTTTGGGAAAATGGTTGTTATGGTATTAGAGCAGAACTCTCCTTGATCATGTCCTCTTTGGTGCTGAGTTCCTCCCAAAGCTTCTTCCCAAATTCTCAATGCTTAGCTTTCTTCAATGTGTATAAATGACCTTGTAAGCTAGTTGTGCGGATGTTTCCTATAAGTGAGAGGTCGCGGGATTGATCCTATTTGTAACTTCAGGCCATTAGTATCTGCTCCTCTCATTAAAAAAAATAAAAAAACTTTCTTCAATGTGTCAATCTCCTGTTGTTCCTTTTTGGTGACTGTTTCTCAAGAACTCTCTTTGCATTTCATTCATTTTCTTTCTCTTAATCTCTCTATGCATTTTTTTTCTAAGAAAACATGCATATATTTTTTATAACAGAAAAAGGAACTCCATTCTTCATCTTACAAGTGGAGTGACTGACAAAATTTCATCATCTTCATCCTCACCCTCACCCCTCACTCTTTGATTCATTAATCGTCGCCCCGTATTCCTTCACAAATTGTAGAAAAACCATTCCTAGTCAATCTTCCTATGACTCGTTAACATGAAAGTTGTCTAGTAAGTAGGGGACATGCCGTGGATTTGATCCTATTTACAATTTCTTGCAGTTAATATCTTTCTCTAGTAACTATTCTTCTGATTTAATTATTGATAGAGTATGATAAGGTCCATATAGTTAACCTTATCTAATAGAATAATGTTTTATTTTTTGAGTTTTTAATCCGGTATCCTGGGCCAACCCCTATGTCATGGGGAACTCAACGGGCCCAGACTAATCCAGATCCGCACCGGGGACCTCCATTTAAGGGCAAAGTGCTAGCCAAGGGGCAGACTGCATTCCCAGGACTCGAACTCGAGACCTCTGGTTAAGCAACGAAGTGAGGTTACCACTACACCAACCGTGCTTGGTTCCTAATAGAATAATGTTTGTTGTTGTAGCATCTATCCCTCTATTTTTTTTATTTTTTATTTAAAAAAAACATTCCTAGCTTTGAAAAAACTATCCAATATCCATATATCGCCATGCAAATATCAATAAAGGCGTACTTATTCTCTCTCTCGCCTGGTTGATCCGACGTTGTAGCGTGTCCTATTCTTGTAGGTTTATATATATATATATATATATATATATATATATAAAGGAAAAATGACATTAAAATGAAAAAAAAAAAAAAAGTTTGCAAAGCATAAGGGGAATTGGGGAAGGGAAAGGAGGATGAACGACTCTTGAAAGTTTGTAAAGGAATAACATGATTAAAAATTGAAGAGAAATTCCTAAGGAAAGCAATAATGTCCCCCATAACAAAGCCCTGAAACATTATATTTGATGAAAAAATTGCTACCCTATACTATTGTAGTTGACTTTGGTCATAATATTATTGACCAGCCTTATGAGCCTGGCTCAAACTCATCATCACAATGATCATTTATCAAAGAATGACTCTGATTATCAAATAATTAAATGGTTATTAAATATTGTCATTCTAATTCCTCTTATTATTGATAAGTTTTATATGGTTTTTTTACATATGACACCACTTATACAAAATTATTGACTTAAGTAATACATTTTAAAATTAGCTTTAAATTAGTGATATAAGTACGGGAAAACTTACTTGCAGGTGTCTATACTTTTCTTTAGTTTTTAATTGGGTACATGTGTGTTTTTCTCATATAATTAAATGTTTTAATTTTATTCGGTTAGTATTGTTAACTTGTGAATAGGAGTTAACTCTGTAAATGGAGTAAAGTTGCAAGAGCTAACGGTGTTAACAAAGCAATATTAATGATTTAATTTAGAAAAAAACACAGGTATCAAATTAAAAATTGAGTGAAAATGCAATTACATGTAAAATGGTTTTCCCTGTAAATAATCCATTTTTAATTCAATTCCTTGAAATTCTAGATTGATAGTTGGGGTGAAAGGTTAAAAGGAAAAGACATGTCAATTTTTATGAGATTAAGTAAAAACTGAATTTCTTGATATGCTTTTTTTTCTCAACAATAATTAAGAGAAGATGGAGTTTTGGTAGGTACTCTCACAGGTTCAAGATATAATACACTTACAGTTATACCAAGCATATTAAGAAATTGTATACTAAAAAGTAAGGTATTAAAATTCAGACCGGACATTGAACCGATCTCGATACTGGGTTAAGGGTCTATGGGTCAGACCGGGGCCAAACCGGGACTAAACCGGTGAGAAATTGAAAATTTTAAACTTATAGTATGAAATTCTAAAGGAAAAATTAAAAAAAAAAAATCTTTTTTAAATATGAACCTGGACCAGACCGGGAACAGGACCAGTTTACCGGCCGGTTCTCCGATTTCTGGGCTAAACTGGCCAGTCCGGTCCGGGTTCAAGAACTTGGCTAAAAAGACACAGATGAAAAACAGAGTAATGCTACTCAACCGACAAATGAGATGGTCATTTTCATTTTTTTTAAAGATGATTTTTTGTCTTATTTATTTTGTGAGTTTTATATACACGAGTTAATTTTTTAATTGAAACGCCTTGTTATTATTACAGTTATATTTTGGTGTTGAGGAAATCATAGTAAAAAAGGGGACCAATTTCTGATGACATGGAAGAAGCCACATCAGCTAACTTTTGACAGCTCAGGAAAAAGTCAACAGAGATATAAAATGTGGCCATGATGATAAGAAACACTATAATGTTTGAAAATCCTCTGAGGATGGATTATAAGAACTAAATTAAAAGTTGGATAAAATTATAGGTAAGAAATAATTAATATTTTTTCCCTACAATTAATAAATTTCATGTAGTTGGTAAATGACTAGTCAAAGACTCAAAGTAGCCGTAATCCACCTAAAAGGGCCATTACTAATTTAATTTATACAATTATTTTTCTTAATTTCCTAATATGTACTTACACAAGAATTGTGCTATAAGTTTACTATAAATAAATTTAGATTTTCATATATGTGTTTGACGGACAAAGAGTTCATTTGCCTTATTGGAGTTGCTTTATGGTTAAGGAACCCTTTTT
Source organism: Inga oerstediana (assembly GCA_963210345.1). NCBI lineage: Eukaryota > Viridiplantae > Streptophyta > Magnoliopsida > Fabales > Fabaceae > Inga > Inga oerstediana. The sequence continues at coordinate 72,352,685 of OY723401.1, forward strand.
GGGGGATGCAAATGAAAAAAATGTAAAATATTTGGGCTAAGCAAACTGATATTTTTAAAACTGCAAAATGCTGTCTTTTACCCAAATTTACAAAACCACCAACAACTTACCCTTTTTAATTATATATGTTTCAGTTTAATACATTAAGGAATTCAATTCCAGTCAAGCCAAAAAATTATTAAGGTGCAAATACTAAAACGTACAAAATCATACGTGATAAATTCCTTAGCACATATCTATGTATTGCTTTCACACAATATATCTTTTAACCTGGGTACTTTTTTTTTTAATATGCATTTAAGGAAATTAAGATACGCCTCTCTTAAAAACTAAGTAATTAATCTGAAAAAAATTATTGCATAGGGCCAAAATTTTACAAATTAAATTTAAATTAGTATATCAAAAAAACCATAATTATTTCAAAAATAAAAATTACTATCATATTTTACTAGACTTGCCATCAGATTAGTTACTCAAATATTTTATAAGATCCTTTCATTTGAAAAAAAAAAAAAGAAATTACTCCGTCTATACCTATATAAAAGAGAATTTTTCTAGGGATGACAACTTTATATTTATAAAAGAAACTAATAGTCTGTGTAAAATTTTTAGTATTATTTTTTTATTTTTTGTTCCATGAATTATTAGCTAATATCTTCCTGCATTATTCACTCACCTTCTCCTTTCATATATATGTTTTTGAAACATAAGTTACTTTGCTTTTCATGCTTATTTTATTCAATAAATTTTAACTCACTTTTTCATTGCAATATACTACCTCCGGTCCTAATTATAAGACAAAGTTAACTTTTTTTGGAGAAATTAAGGAAGCTAAATAAGTCACTAAATCATATCATATGTTATGTATCTTTAGATTATATATTAGTTTATTAGTTAAACTAATTAGTTTGAATAAAAAACTAAAAATATCAACAATCTAAAGTAATTTAATTAGCTTCCTTAATTTCTCCAAAAAAGTCAAATTTGTCTTATAATTAGGACCGGAGGGAGTATTTCGTCAAAAATAATTTAATTTAAATTCTGTAAATCTAAGTCCTTACACATATTTTCCTACAATTCCAATTCAACAAGATACAGCCTTGATGAGCCAACAGCAAATATACCAATAAAAACATAATTGAATTTTAATTACCATTTGATCATCTAGAAGCTACGCAATCCCTAATGGGTAATTCTATAAATGAAGGTTATGAAGCCCCACACTTAAAATAAGTAGATCAACCCTCAACCTAATTCTCATAAACCCCAAATGAGCAAACACACACCCATTACGCCACGTGTCAACATAGGCCAATACCTAACCACCACGTGCCCCGCAGCCTCCTTTCAAGAAAAAAATGTTACTTAGACTTGAGAAATTGTATGTAGGTCACCTCTCTCACACCTAGCTCCCTCTTCACAAGTAAACCTGTAATATCTCATCGCCTCCATTAATTTCTTGCTTAGCTTGCTTCAAGTTTCCAATTCCTCCCTCTCTCTCCCAACTCTTCATATATATATATATATATGCAGAAAAAACCACAAGCACATTTCAACGACTTTCTCTGTTAAGTCACGCTTCTCTCTATCTTTTTCTCTCTGCATGTGTTCTTGAAATTTAACCTTGGAGTTCTTGAAGAACCCTGCAACTTCCATTTTCAAGAATGATGTTATCTTGTGGAGGAGAAAATGAGACCACGTCGTGTTTTCGTCTGGCTCAGCGTGGGAATCCACCACCACGCGCCACCGCTACGGTGTTGCCGACCCTTGGACAGTTCTTGAATTACTACGGTGACGCACGGAAGGAAGAAACAGGAGGCGGCGGCGACACGCGGGAGCACCACGCTCTTGATATGGCCCACATCGAACTCGAGCAACGACCGGTGCCTTTCGTGCTCACATTCAACAACCTCAATTACAGTGTGAAGGTTCGCCGGAAAATGAGCTTCTCAATGCTGTTTCCGAAGTTGAAGGGAACGGATGTGGCTGACGACAACGGAACAAAGACTCTGCTTAATGATATCTCCGGCGAGGCACGCGACGGAGAGATTCTCGCTGTTATGGGGGCTAGCGGTTCCGGGAAATCAACTCTGATCGACGCCTTGGCCAACAGAATTGCCAAGGGAAGCTTAAAGGGAAAGGTGACGTTAAACGGCGAGGCCTTAGAATCACGGCTTCTAAAAGTGATATCAGCTTACGTCATGCAAGACGACCTTCTCTTTCCAATGCTCACAGTGGAAGAAACCCTAATGTTCGCCGCCGACTTCCGATTACCACGTACACTCTCAAGATCCAAGAAGAAGACACGAGTACAAGCTCTCATCGATCAGCTCGGTCTCCGAAACGCAGCCCAAACTGTCATCGGCGACGAAGGCCACCGCGGGGTCTCAGGCGGCGAACGCCGCCGTGTCTCCATCGGCATCGACATAATCCACGACCCAATCATCTTGTTCCTGGACGAACCAACCTCCGGGCTCGATTCCACCAGCGCCTACATGGTAGTGAAGGTGTTGCAGCGAATCGCCCACACCGGAAGCATCGTAATCATGTCCGTACACCAACCTAGCTCCCGAATTCTCGGCCTCCTCGACAGAATGATCTTCTTGTCACGTGGCCAAACAGTTTTCAGCGGCTCACCGTTACAACTTCCGATCTTCTTCTCCGAGTTTGGCCACCCGATACCAGAAAACGAGAACCGGACCGAGTTCGCTCTTGACCTAATTCGCGAGCTCGAATCCTCACCTGGTGGAACAAAAAGCTTGGTCGAGTTCAACAAATCCTGGCAAAGCGTCATGAATTTGCATGATACTAAGATTAATTACCAGAATGATAATTTGTCCCTGAAAGAAGCCATTAGTGCCAGCATTTCAAGAGGGAAACTAGTGTCTGGTGCGACAACGGCGGCGGCGGCGAGAAACACCGACAATGTAAGCCCGACTTCAATGGTTCCGACGTTTGCGAATCCATTCTGGGTGGAGATGACCAAACTGTCGAAAAGGTCATTCACGAATTCACGTAGAATGCCGGAGCTATTCGGGATTCGGTTGGGGGCGATTTTGGTGACTGGGTTTATTTTAGCAACCATGTTTTGGAAATTAGATAACTCTCCAAAAGGTGTCCAAGAAAGACTCGGCTTCTTCGCCTTCGCCATGTCCACCACCTTCTACACCACTGCCGACGCGCTTCCGGTGTTCCTCCAAGAACGTTACATCTTCATGAGAGAAACCGCCCACAACGCTTACCGGCGATCATCCTATGTCATATCCCATGCATTAGTCTGCTTACCAACACTCCTAATCCTCTCCCTCGCCTTCGCCGCTACGACGTTTTGGGCCGTCGGACTCGACGGAGGCTTTCCGGGCTTCCTCTTCTACTTCCTCGTCATCTTCGCGTCGTTCTGGGCCGGAAACTCCTTCGTCACCTTCCTCTCCGGCGTAGTACCACACGTGATGTTGGGGTACACAATAGTGGTCGCCATATTAGCATATTTCTTATTATTCAGTGGATTCTTCATTAACAGGGACAGAATTCCAAGTTATTGGATTTGGTTTCATTATTTGTCTCTGGTGAAGTATCCATATGAAGCTGTTCTTCAGAATGAGTTTGATGATCCGGTGAAGTGTTTCGTGAGAGGGGTTCAGATTTTTGATAACACACCACTTGGGGTTGTGCCTGGTTCAACAAAATTGAAGCTTTTGGAGAGTCTGAGTAATACTTTGGGGACGAACATTACGAGCTCGACGTGTTTGACGACTGGATCTGATATTTTGAAGCAAAATGGGATTACTCAGCTGAGTAAGTGGAATTGCTTGTGGGTGACTGTGGCTTGGGGATTTTTGTTTAGGGTTTTGTTTTACTTCTCTTTGTTGTTGGGAAGTAAGAACAAGAGGAGGTGATGATGATAATAATCAAGGGATTTGGTATTCTTTTGTTTTGTTGTTAATTACGTTTGTAATTGGTCTTGTAATAAGTGTTTGTGATCTCGTGCGTGCCAAACCAAGCATTTGATTTGTTATCATACACGAACAGTTATTTATTGCTTTGCTGGCAATGGTAATGTGGAAAATTAATGGTTCAGAAGTGATCTTATTTTATAGGAAAATTCCAGTAAGCCACTTGGTAGCAATTTTATTTTATTGGACCCCAAAAATTTTGAAATTTCACTGCACTCTTGGACCAAAATAAAATTAAGTTTTGTGAATGAAAAGACGATGATATTTTTTTAATAAGGTTATTTACAAGACAAATAATAGTATTCACAAGATAAATAAAAATATTCATAAGATAAATAAAGGAATTCAAAAACACACAAGGAGTTAACAATAACATTTTAACCATTCACAAGATAAGGGAATTCACAAGATAAATAGGAGTATTTATAAGAAAAATAAACAGATTTAAGAGAACCCATGAAATATTGGTCATTCATAGGATAGATAAGAAAATTCATAAGACAAATAAGTACATTTATAAGACAAATAAAAGATTCAAAAAATAAAGTAAGGGTATCATTATTTTTTTACCCGCAAAACTAAATTTTATTTTGATTTAGTGGGGCATATTGAACTTTCATAATGTTTTGTTTTGGGTTTACTGTGATAAAATTGTTACAATGTGCTAATTGAAACTTTCCCGTTCATTTGAACCCGATCATTTTGACTTGCACACGTCACTCTTACTAGGGCAGATGACCTAACTTTTTTTTTTTTTTTGTAAAAAAAAAACATTCGACTTGAAAAATCAAGTTTATATTTGACATTTAACATAACATGTATTGTACGACACCACATGCATGTCTCTCCCCAAGATCGAGAGGAACGCCGTAAAATATTAATTGACTATTGCTAATTTGCATCACCAATGACTTCATCATAAGGAGTTTTCAATTTTGAGTCGTCCTATGTTAAATTACTGTGGGGAAAATATGTGTTGTTGTTCACCAAAACTGATTAGACAATTGAGTTCTTATGTGGTTTCATGTTAAAACAATTAACAAAACAGGGAAATTGACCAAAGTCCCTGATTAGAAATTAATTATGTAAAGGTGCTCAGGAATTTAGATCCTTGAACTGATGCAACTTATCTTTAACAGTGTACTGCATATTTTTAGTTATGTATAAACATCTTTCATTTTACATATTGTTGAAAATAACCAATAAGTTGTGCCCAACTGAAGAAATGTTGTACCTTTAAAAGTAGTTTACATTTATGTCCTTAAATAAATTCCAAGTTCCTTTGCACAATTGATTTTATAATCTGGGACTTTTGACCAATTTTCCTTAAAAAGCCATGGTTTTGATCATTTCTAATATAGAACCAAAGACACAGTGAGGCCATTAATTATTGTATGAATTCAGGTATTTGTAATATAGTTAATAGAACTATTAAGACCAACCTAATGCAGCTTCTATAAAGTACTCCTACTTTTCTGATTCTTAATGTAAGCTATATTTACTTAATTTGATTAAATTAAGAAAGTTAGTTGAGTTGGTTAATATGACATGTGTTTTCTAAAATATCCTAATTATCTTCTTTAATTCCTTCATTCCCTACCCTCCTTCATTATTCTAAAGTGAGCATTAATAGGGACAAATTAAGAAAAGATTAACAAATATGAAAATTATATCCTATATTTAAGATCAAGATCAACTCCTCAAAATTATCTTATATTAAGGACGGGAGGGGAGGAGTATAAATTAAGTCTAATTGAAATAAAAAAACTTCACGAGATATTTTTCCTAAAACAAAAAGTATAAAGAAATTTAAAGAGACTTCACGAATCTCACCTCAAGAAGTCTGTGGTCAGAATGACCTAACAATGACTGTAGAGTTGCATGAACCTCTCAGGTGGTAACAGTGTTTTGGGGAAAATCAACCAAAACACGCTTGCATTTATGTCAATGTTGGGTTACTCAAATTTCCATTGTTTAATTCATATTTCATAGTTTTGGCAAAAAAAAAAAAAAATCATATTTCATAGTTTTGGTCTGACGTAATTGTTCCACTATTCTTGCCTTCTACATTGATCAGTGCTACAGCATTTAACTTCCAGCCTAAGCTACACCAAATACTGATCAATTCAAATAATAAAAGTCTCACCACACTAACTTCGGCTAGAGCTAGTTTAGAATAGTGTTAGGAAGCCTAAGAAGTGACTTAGGACAAAATAAACTAGGTAGACAAGAAAATGTTGACCTCGTTTTGGGGCAACAGACTTTTGGTTCAAAAATCACTCTAAAGTTGAAGCAATTTTTTCTGACTTCTAACTTTTCTTCATTTGGCTTTTAAATATTCCATCAAAACAAGTTTTGGCCAAACTGATTTTTTCTACAAAAGTATCTCTAAACATAAATCATATTACAATAATTGACGTTTACCCAAACTTCAGTTTGTAAAAATCAGTTTAAACGAAAGTCACTTTTACTAACATCATCCCAAATAAGTCCAAACATGCTCAAGATATCAATATCACAGGTAAGGACAGAAACAGTCAGCAAAGTTGTAAGCACTCTGTATTCCTCTTCCAAGTCAAATATTATTGTGTTATAAACTTCTGACTTAACAATATACATGTCAAGTGAGATCCGAAAGGGTAAATGGCATGCCACTGGAATTCACCTTTATTCCTTTCATGTACTGTGTTGGTGCACCCAAAACTGCTTCTGAAGAATCTAATCTATGAGATTATACAGAGGAGGAAAAAACCATGGAGTGTAGGAATCAAATGAGATTTGGACACATGATCTGCTGGCGTATTTGAGAACCGCCTCGTGCCTTTTCGAAACTGAATCAGATTATGAAGATACTACTGCCTGGCGCTGCAGGAGTATTGAAAATGGACTCTTAGTATAGCCAATGAATTTGTTCATTTTAAACCAATGAGTCAACCTATTGCATCTGTCCACTTAATGCTGCTTCCTCAGCTTCAGCATCAAATTCTTGCTCCACACCTTTAACCTGTAACCATTAAAAGGGGTCAAAGGTATATTACTAATTTCTAAATCGAATAACCAGTTGCAAAATTGAACTCTAGAGCTAAACAAATTGAAACAACTTCCAAAACTCAGATGATTTAGGAGCTCCCATTCTAGTTTTCCAATGGTGTAAACTCAACAAATCTTACCATGTCAACTTTTTCTTGCATGGCTGTCAAAATTGAGATTTGTCTTGTAAAATTGCACAAGTCAGAGTTTGCGTTAAGAAAATATATCAACTATTAGACTCAAATTTCAATAAATTCGTAAGCTCCAAGTTGAGTAGCTCATAAACATCTTACAATGGGGCTTTGTTTCATTGCTTTCTGATTTACGCACCACAAAAGCCCAATTTCCTCCCCTCACTCAACACCAGACAAGCCCTAAAAAAACGAAAGATAGTTTGCCCAGAAAGCTGGGTTTTTGAATATGTGAGGTGTGTGTCAGATGGGTTTTCCACAAAATCTCTATCTGCCCAGCTGATGTTTCTATGAACATACACTTAAAATTTACACAAGAATATGGTTATAAAAGACAATTCGCCTTTATAATGCAGTATGACTTATTACCTCTGGTACATAATGCATCAGCATGTTCTCAATACCAGATTTCAGTGTCACAGATGAACTTGGGCAGCCACTGCATGCTCCTTGCATTTTAAGTTTCACAATTCCAGTTTCTCTGAAGAAAAGAGAATATAAGTTACTCAATACCAGCTTCTCTAAGTAGAAAAATACCCAATTTATATCCTCAGGCTTTCGTGAAAGTTTTTCAAACCAATAACAGGGTCAAGAAGAACTTACTCATTAAATCCTCGATACTCAATGTCCCCACCATCATCTTGCACAGCTGGTCGAATACGAGTCTCCAATAATTCCTTGATCATAGCAACTATTTCAGAATCATCCTGCATGGAAACGAAGCATGCACAGGTCAGTCTAGAGCCTCTCATGTAGTTAATACATATTTGTCTGAGCCTCTCATGTAGTTAATGCATATTTGTCTGTCTGATCAAATATTCTTGCATCAATTCCTTAACAACTAGACATGTGCCTTTTTTTTGGTCAAACATAGTTCGTAACTTATTTGGTTTTGCTTTTTTTTTGGGGGGGGGGGGGGGACAATCAAAGGAAAAACTAGAGAAAGTTAGGAAACAGAAGGGACAATAGAAAAACAAAATTTTCTTAGAATTCCAGTTGACCTAGGAAAAAGGGAGGGCAAAGGACTGTCTTAAAGTTATGAAGTGTTTAATCAATGTTGTTAGCTAAGCTTATTAGTATACAATAAAAAGGGCGGCTCAGTGCATGAAGCTCCCACTAGATGGGATCTGGGGAGGGGTAGATGTACATAACCTTACCCTCACTAGGGGTGTTCATAAAGCCTAGAGCCCGGTATGCCCACCCCGGCCTAATAAAAAATTGTCCTACCTAACCCCAAAAAAAGCAGCCCGAAAAAAATTGGACACAATCGGGCTGGGCATTTTAGCGAGCAGGGCAGGGTATGCCGCCCTGCCCATTTGGCCCTGCCCAGTAGGTATATAATTATAAATATTAAAATATGTGATGTAAATATTTTTTTGTATAACAATTTATAACTTTATATAATTATATTATATTATATGTTTTGTTTTATTAGGCTCCTTTGGTATTATATATTATTTATGGTTTTGTTTTTCTTTCTTTGTGTAGATCCTTTCTTTCTCAGCTTAGTCTAGATCCTTAGGGTTCGAGGGTTCTATCTGGGATAATTTTAGAACTTAGTGCTCTTTTTCTTTTCTTCTTCTTTTTTTTTCCTGAGCTTGGTTCTGTTTTTTTTTCTGGACAACAGAAAATCAAAGGTTTTGTTTTCAGCATTTATTTGTTGTGTAAAGCTTGTGATTTCTCTCCATACGATTTTCTTTTTTTTTTCCTGAGCTTGGTTCTGTTAAGGTCGATGGTTTTGTTTTCAACAGTTGGAGAAGGAAGAATGTAATGGGTATGGTTGGCTAATGGTGATTGAAGAGGGTTTTTTTTTCTGAGCTCTCCATATTGGTTATTGTCATGGAAGCTATTTTTTTTTCCCACATAAGGTGTGCGTAGGGCATCTTTGGTTGTGAACCTGTTTGTGCTCCCTTGAAGAGTAACTTCAAAGTTGGGTTGATAAATGTTGGACAGGGCGAAGCCCACCCTCGCCAAGCCCGCCCACGCCCAGCCCAAAAATGTCTGGTCTTCTACGGGTAGGGCTGGGCATCGGGCTGTAAAATGCAGCCCAATGATTTTTTGGGCAGGGCATCGGGTAAGAGCTTCGCCCTGCCCAACCCTGCCCATGTACACCCCTAACCCCCACAACTTTATTAGTATACAATAAGTACCAGAAAACATAGTACTTTCCAGATTTGACAATGCCCCATAGCTTAAAACGTAAAGGCAAAGAAAGAGCTAAAAGGAATAAAGAATCACTTCGAAGCATCTAAAATCAAATATTAGAATATTTACTTCTTGAATAGCTGTATCCTTGGCTGCTGCAGCTTTTGAGTCTAAAAACAGCGGCTGCCCTGAAGAATAGAAATCCATAATTGCTGCAAAGATCTCAGGCTTCAGGAGATCCCAAGAAAAATCATCTGATTTTGTAACAGTGACAAAATCTGATCCAAAGAAAACTCGGGTTATACCTGCATTATATGGGACCAGAATACATTAAACTCTAAACTATATACTTTTGAGATCTTTCAGTGTTTGATAAGGAACTGCTGAGCGCTGACTAAGATAAAGAAATTTCTTTCCATGAAATCTTTTTCGGAAGCCACAAAGAAAAAGCAGAGGGAAGGAAACTATTTAACCAGTAAGGAAGTTGTGAAGAAAAACTGCAAGGAAATACAACCCCATGAATTAAAAACATAGTCATTCAGATAACAGAAACGCTCAGGAAACAAACATGTGGTTGACAGATCCTAAGTAACCTACCTTAACAACAGGTCAAGGCAGTCCATATTAAATTTAATTTCCATTAAAAGGTTGTTATCAATAATCTTTATTTTTGGTAATTTTTCCTCAAGGCAATGTGAGTATGTGCCCATAATGCAAGCTCCAGCACAAGAGCCTTCAAATTGGCAGTTTAGCAGTTCAAGCTCAAGTCCACTAATGTCCAGGGTAGCATTTGTTGATTTGAGAGAGAAATATAAATATTCTAGTTCATCGATTAGCAACTATCTTAGTTATAGCTATATAGGAACTAAGGATTTAGTCTATTTAATTAATTAAAAATGTTTGCAATTTACTATAAAAAGAAAGAGATTGTAATTAGTGTCCACACAAAATAAAAGCTACCATGTAATCTATGCCATCTCGTTTCTATTTTTTATTCCCTGCTTCTATCTCCTCTATTCTCCTTCCGTCCTTTGTCTCTCTTTCATTAGGTTATTCATATACCACCTTTTTTATCAAAATGATTTCATTTGGAATGCGTTGATCCAATTTTAGAGAGGAGATATTTGAAGCAAATAAAAATAATGATGATATCAGTGACAGGGACTGCTTAGAAAATGCAATTTTTTTGCAGGTGAGGCCAAAAAAGGGTCCTTAAAGAAGCCAAAGATAACAGAAGATAACCATACCATCTATTCCAAAAAGTGCTTTTGCTAATGGAGCATTCATAGCAGTACGAGCATTTGGAAAGTCTGCACTTCCAACTTCCATAACAGGCTTCCCAGGGTAAAACATTAGTGAAGAAGGATTGGGAGTGGACTGTGTTTGGATAAACATAGTCCTCTGTTGCCCTGTCCAAATAAGAAGGAACAATCATTTGATAACGCTCAGCTACCACAACCAAATGTCAAAAAACTTCATACACAGACTAGAAGTGAAAACCAACAAGATTAGTCCTTTTTTTGGGCCCGGGGGGGGGGGGATGGTTGGAGACCAAGGGAAGGGTTTTCGCGCTTCCCAAGTTTCCTCCTTACAGGACAAGGTTGCTTACCACCTCAACTTGCTGTGTGTTGTATAAAAAAGTAAATCCTGGACTAGAAATCAATAACTTACCGTAAATTGAATATCCTGGTTCAGTACCAAGACGGGGTTTCAACTAAATTAGAGGAGAAAAGCGCATATATGTCATTCAAATTCAATAAAAAAAATCATATCTACTTTCGATGAAGCAATGTCCATCGAGCCCTATTTTCTCTTCAGCAGCAAAGAAAATGTTTAGAACAAACTCAGATGACGCAATTAAGCTTGTCTTTTTTATCACAGATTGAAGCCCCAGACACCAGGAAGTTTAAATTTTTTTATCATTTTTGGGTCCCTTTTGCCGACAAGAAAACTTCAAGTTCCATAATCTAGTATATTTCTACATATTCCTGAAGAATTACTTTTGCAGCCAACATAGCAGAATGCATTTATGATCTCAGAAGAGCATCTATCAGAAGGCAAAAAACATAAGCCCTATTTTCTCTTCAGCAGCAAAGAAAATGTTTAGAACAAACTCAGATGACGCAATTAAGCTTGTCTTTTTTATCACAGATTGAAGCCCCAGACACCAGGAAGTTTAAATTTTTTTATCATTTTTGGGTCCCTTTTGCCGACAAGAAAACTTCAAGTTCCATAATCTAGTATATTTCTACATATTCCTGAAGAATTACTTTTGCAGCCAACATAGCAGAATGCATTTATGATCTCAGAAGAGCATCTATCAGAAGGCAAAAAACATACCACCAAAGGGTGTCCATTTCTTCCAATATAGAGAATCTACAGAGGAAGATTGCAACGATGAAAATCCATAGGTAGATAAAGCATATCGGCTCCCTCGAAACGATGTCGTTGATGAGGCAAATCGAATGAGACGTCGAGATATGAATACGACGCCATGTTCATTGGTAGCTGCTTTCGAAGTTTGAGCCTGAAGAGCTCGTCCTGCTAATCGCCCAAAACCCCTCATTCCTGATTCTCCGCAATCGCTTCGGTGAGAAATGTGCTCAATTCTCAAATATTTATAGGTCATTTTGTACCCAATGTAATATTATTGCTAAAAAAAAAATGTAAAGCCAGTACAATCAAGGGAGAATTGCCCAAAAAATATATCTGGGATAAATTAATTGTTGATTATTATCAAACGTGTAAATGATCTTCCGTGTGTAAACGACCTTTTGTTTAATGTAAATTATCTTTCGTGTGTACAAAAATTTTTCATATAAATATGTAAACAATTTTCCGTTGTGTGCAAAATATCTTCCATTATATATAACAGATCTTCTATAATAACATTCAACAATTAATTTATTAAAAAAATATTTATCAACAATTCTCCTTAGAATCAAATAAAACTCAACTCAAGTGAATATTTTTGTTTTATGCTTAAAAGTTACGTCCAGTTATAGAACTTAAATAAATATCCCAACGGAATATTATTGTTAATATTAACTGTTTTATTACTTTTTTTTCTTATGTAATAAATTGATATTATAATTATTATTGGTATTTTTAGTTATTTTAATTTTTAATTTATTTTAAAATTTTGAATTAATTTTGCTAGTTTAATATTATTCCAAAGTAATGAATAATTGTTACGTGTATATATTTTAAAAAATGATAATTTTTTAGGGAAAATGCCAATTAAATACCATTTGAAAATGTAAAACCCTAAAAAGTCTATTAACACTTTAAAAAGATTCAAAGGTACCAGGTACCAAATTAAATTTTTCAAGTTTTGACACATTTATCATTTTACCTCTCAAATTCTTTTTAAAAAAATAATAGTGGTGCCCCTACCCAAGCACCACTGCCGGCCGGCCGCTGCCGCTCCGATAGCTGGTCAGCTGGGACCCCTTGACGGCGGGAGCTCCGACAGGCAGGAGCTTTTTTGGTGGGGAAGGGTTTTGTTTTTTTGAAAAAAATTAGTTGAGAAATGGCAAGGGGTGAATTCTTATTAAAATCATTACTAAACTTGTCATTTCTATTACTAATTTTTGTTAAATAAAAGGATTTTAACAAATTCAATTATGGGATTGACAACTTTAATAATGATTTTGACAAGAATTGTAATGTTTTTAATAATTCCATTATGAAAATATTCATAATATAAATAAAAGAATTTTAACAAATTCAGTAATAAGATTGACAAGTTTAGTAATGCTTTTGACAAGAATTGTAATAGTTTTTACAATCTCATTATGAGATTCCATTATGAAACATTTATAATATAAATAAAAGGATTTTAACAAATTCAGTTATGGGATTGACAAGTTTAATAATGATTTTGACAAGAATTGTAATGGTTTTGACAATCCCATTATGAAAATATTCATAATATAAATAAAAGGATTTTAACAAATTCAGTAATGAGATTGACAAGTTTAATAATGATTTTGACAAGAATTGTAATGGTTTTGACAATCTCATTATAAGATTCCATTATGAAAACATTCATAATATAAATAAAAGGATTTTAACAAATTTAGTAATGAGATTGATAAGTTTATTAATTATTTTGACAAGAGTTGTAATAGCTTTGACAAAAGTGTTTTGTGCAAAAATGCTGATGAAAACATGCAAATCAAGATTCACCAGCAAACGGTTTAGTCAATACCATTACAAATTTTGTTATTTCCATTACTGAATTTGTCAAAGCCATTACTGATTTTGTCAAAGCTACTACGCCTTTAATTATATTATACATATTTAATAATACATACATATATATATATATATATATCTATCAAAGGAGCTTTAGTGGCCAAATAGCCACTATGCTCCTTTGCTAAAGGGGTGGGGTGGGTTTGATTTCACCCCTTGCCATTTCTCACCAAAAAAACTCCCGCCAGCCAGAGCTCTGGCCGTTGGGGGGTCCCGGCCGGCCGGCCACCAGAACAGCGACTGGCCGGCCGGCGGTGGTACTTTGGCAGGGGCACCACTATTATTTAAAAACAAAAATTTGAGGGGTAAAATGATAAATGTATCAAAATTTAAAAAACTCAATTTGGTACTTGGTACCTATAAGTCTTTTTAAAGTATAAATAAACTTTTTAGGGTTTTACATTTTCAAATGGTATTTAATTGATATTTTCCCAATTTTTTATCTCTATTATTTTTGACAGGCATAGGTTATAAGATGGCAATTATATATATGTATGTATGTATGTATGTATATAACTTTTTAAGGCTGGGGGAAAAAAAATTAGGCCCAAATCCACCCCACCATTGAAGCATCAGCTGAGCCATCATCAGGTTAGACTAATATGGGGTTTGGGTTTTTTGTTTTTTCCTTTTTCTTAGCAAAATCTCGTATTCGCCAAGAAACGAGGAAAGAGGAAAGAGGAAAATGAGACCTGCTTCCACCAATATGTATTGGAGGGTCCACGAAAAGAGAGAAAGCACAAGGGCTAAGGTGATTACGAACCTGGGCCCGACCCATACATACCACAAAGGCAGTATTTCAATCCATATATCTATGAACGAAAGTTGGGTCTAGCGAACTTGCAATTGTGACGAATCAAAATTCACAGGTTATAGAAACAGCACAAGAGAATGCCGAACTGAATTGATCTGTGCACATTCCAAGTGGTTACTCTATAGACATTTTTTACACTTTTGATTGTTTCAAAACTTCAAAACTACTTCCTCTTACTTCTGTACAATTTTTAACAAATACCAGAATAGAAGTCATTGTGCGGACAAAATTGACGATGTGAGGTGAATTCCCAGACAATTCACATCAGACACTTTCAGTAGCTTGGAGGCACAAGGCAAGATTCACAAGTTCACCCAATATTCTGGCCTAAATGTGTATATTTATGGGATATACGCTGCGCGAAGTTGTGTAATGTGGTAAATTGAACCTGTTCTGGGGCATCTGATCCAATCATAGTTCCTCCTAGCCATCTCACGTAAAGGCTGCAGGGCAGCAAAAACGAATTAGACTAGCAGATAAAAAAGTTGACACATAAGCCCAGAATAATAGGGACCTTGATGCTATAGAGACATCCATTTGGCATGACTGGTAGTGCGGTGAGTCTGTACATTGGCTCCTTAGTTATGTAGCAAACAATCGTTGAGCAGGCCTGCTTGGAATATGGTAAAGGCAAGGCTAGTAACCGGAAAGGCTCCTGGGACAAAGGGTCCTCTTTTGTGCAATCATCCTCGTAACAGTATCTTAATCAAGTCAAGGGAAAAAATAAATGCACTATGGACAATTGTGAATTGAATACACACCCCATGCAGAGTTGAAAAATGTATTGTGCAAAATTTCAATGGAAGAGGTTTCAGGATTATCACTTGTCAGAATGAACCATGAAATATTTCAACAAGAGAGTTAAAAATAAGAAGCATCAAGCATGCAAGAGCCATACTTTTGATAAGTTATAGCAAGTGTAGGGTTAGATTTATCAAAACCTTAAACACTAGTATTTAAAAAACTAAAAAGTGTACCTAATTTGATAAGTTACAGAGAAGGCTATTGGATGCACCAGTAAGGAGGGAGGATCAAGGGTTTTAGAGCCCAATAAAAAGGGGTAGAGGAGGACTAAAGCAAATGCTCAACGAGATTATTGAGCAAGACCTCCTCATTAACAATTTATCAAGAGATTTGGTTTTTTATCGAACTTAATGGCATCAAGTGATCCATGTAACCGACCACACCTAGTGGAATAAGGCTTTGTCGTCGTCGTCGTCATATTCCCTCATACTATTCAAGACAAGATAAAAAGATGCAACAACAAATCTCAAAATAGCATGCGGTTATCATGAACTGCTACATATAAGGTGCAGGAGATCATCAATCCAACAATAGGGGTTCGGTTTAACAGATAATCCTTATCTTTTACAGTGAACACCCCACACAGATTAAAATATAGGATCGTTTAGCTTGAAAATTTATGCTTACGTTTTATAGTTGACAGCTGACAGGAGGTAACTCCTTGAATTAAAGGTTGAAGATGAAGGAAAGTAACTACATATTTGTTGCAAGTTGTGTATGGATACGGAGTCTTGAGAGCAGAAAGGCCAGCCTGCAGATAGATATTGAGCAGAGGCTTTAAAGTCATGCGATGTAACTTGAAGAACTCTTGTTTAAATTGTTCCCCTAGTTTATTCCATTGCTCTGGCTCAAATAAGACCTGGAAAATATAAGGAAGAAGTCAAGGGATGAAATGACAGCTTCAATAGTATAGAGTAAAAGTTAACCAAAAAATAAAGTGCGAACTAATACAACATCAAGCAAAAAGTCGGCCAAAGAGACAATGCAGTAGATTCACCAGGGTTTGGTCATTATCCTGTTTGTAAGTCAGAAAAACATTTTTTTCTGAGAAATAATCACATGGACGTAAATCATACAAACAGAGAAGTCAAAATAATTTGACTTCAAAGTATTTTGAACATAAATATAAAAGCCTTCATGCTCCATAGTATATGGAAAATGGAGAGATCGTTATCACAAATTTGGGTCATATTTTAAGTGACAAAATTAGTATTGTTTCTAAACAGACCAACGGAGGAAGTTCTTTGTTTCCCATAGAGAAGAGATGTGAATTGGGATATAATCAGAATGTCCCACAGCTTTAACAATTGATTAAATTTTCACCATTAGCATGTATATTGATCAAGTCAATCCTTTTCTCCTTTCCTAGCCCACTTCAAAAAAATTACGACACAAAACAAGAGAATTCCTTGCAAAATGATGATAATCATATAAGGAGGATTCTGGAAGGATAAGTACATTATTTATCTTTCAATGTTACAAATGAGTCAACGATGCCACACTGAAACATATATACTTGCAAACCAAATAATGTTAAATCTCATCAACACTGGAAAAACTATTACAGTATTAATACGACCGATGCAAAAGTTGATTAAACACAACAAATGTAAGGCTCACCTTGTATTTAGCAATTTCAGTATCTTTTGTAAAAGCCAGTGCAGCCATGACTCGCCACACTTCTTCCAAGTCGGCCCATCGTGCAAGATGGTTTCGGGCAAAGTTTATGGCTTGCGAATAGTTCTCATCCCGTACCAACTCTATAAATTCTTGAAGTCTCAATTGAAGCTCCAATTCACTCTGTTGTCAATAAAACCACTCTGCATTAAAATAGCAAACATGCTGCAATACCTCAATTGTGCAGTGTTGTTATTAATGTGCTCATAGAATATTCTATGGGCAGTAATTTACAGAAGGTATTAGCAGAAGTGACAAGTGGGAGTGAACGCCAAGCTGTTTTACATTTAGTTTTTTGGAGGAAAACCATAAAGTCTGTAAGAAAAAAAGGTTATTGGCTTTCAAATTCAAGTAATTGGATGTGCCACAATAACTCATCAAAATGTCTCCCCTTTCTTGTCATATAATGCAAGACATGATACTTCGCCTACCTAAAGAGTATAACAGGTTGTGAGATCAAGAAACCCTAAACAAGTAAAATAGCAGATTAAAACTCCTCTAAAAGACCAAGCAGATTAACTTCCCACAAATAGCAATCCAAAATTACTGACTCCTGATTCAGAAGAATCGTCTGATGAACTCCTGAAAGAAAGTTCAGATAATGAATGCAATTTGAAGAAACCTGTATACTTGTGCACAAATGCTTGATTATATTCCTGCTTTAAAGAAAGTTCCAAATGACAACACACTGCAGTATGTTCCTTCTTTTTGAGAGATTAGACAATATATACATGGGCATGCCTCTATAGAGAAAAAACACTCTGAATTGGGTTGCTGATGCACTTAGCCAAGCACCCAGTGCATCCACTCAACTAAGTTAAGTAAAAGGGTAGCTCAACCAGTACATGCCAATTACACAAGCAATCAACATATATTTTGATCTTACACACTATTCTATGCTCCCCCTCAAGCTGCAAACTATTCAATCCTCAGCTTGTTACAAAGAAAATTATATAAAACTAAAGCAAACAAAAGTCAAACCTAGACAATGGGCCACAAGTAACACAGTTGCATAATCTCAATTCAAGAACTTCGGCAGCTAAGATTTTCTCTAACAATCTCCTTGGCAGATATTAGACAAACAGTATCCAGAATTCTTCAACCAGCTCCTCGTGTGGTGGTCATTTTAATATTCTTATAGTAGCTCGTCACTCAGAAGTTATTAAACTTTCTTCTCTCAAGTAGACATTTCAACCTTTTCCAAATTGATTTCGCAAGAAAATATGAGAGAGAGAGAGAGACCAAAGCCTCTGCTGCATCTGCCTCTCAATTTTTATTGTATACAAATCAGGGAATACACTAATATATATTATAAATAATGAAGAAGCCAATCACAAATCTGTTTCTAATCCTCGACAAAACAAGAAATAAAAGATGGAAATACAAAAGAAAGAAACCAAAAATAATGAAGATGAAAACAAATATTAGTTTGACTAGTGGGGAATATTCCTCACGTCAACTAACAATTTTTGACCGCTTGGGTTGCACAATAAGGCACGGACAACACCAGTGATCAGGTATTCGATAAGAAAAACTCAGAACCTTTATTCATTACAACTCCCTAGGTTGTACCAAGAGCTTTATTATATTATCTTCAAGATATTAGCTCTGATTAAAATAAGAATTCACCCTTTCAAAGAAAGATCTGAGCTCATCTACACCTTTCCAATGCTGGAGCAAAAGAATACAATGTCTTGTTCTCCCAAAGATTAAAAACAGAGCTTCCTGACCTTGGAAAATCACTAACGCGCACATTGTAGGCAGGAACCTACCCGCTCAATATCTAACCCTTCCAGCAATGGAAGTTGTCAAAACATATCTCTATCATTTATAAACAGGCTCAAATCAAAAAACCAGTCTGTTTCACTTTTGCCTGGCCTAAACTAGTTTTCATAATTTTCCAAACAGCCTTATAAGGTGGATACCATTCCTTCCGGTAGAAGTCAATCAGGAAGTTGAGGTAGATACGGGAAAAAATGCAGATAAACACATTCTTCATGTATAAGGGAAAGGAAGATTTGTATAAAAAAGTATCAAGAAAATCAACTATCCACAAGTTATAAATATGCCAAAAACATGTACTAACCTTTGACTTCTTCAGCCTTGACTTGTTCTCTGCACACCATGCCAAGGCAGGTGCAACATTCCTGTTTTGTAAAGCATCGGTAACCATTTTTGCTTCCTGGAATGTATCAACATCAACAAGATCCTGATGCACAAAAATTGAATATGACCACTGTCAGATCTGAAGTTACATAAGAAACAAATTGCAAGCAACATAATAGTCTGAGAAGTATTACATGAACATGATATTGCTAGCATTTATGGTGACCACCACATTCATAACGAAAATAGACTGAACGCTCCTCAAACATATATAACTTCTTTATTTGATATTTTATCCATCAAATATAAAGGATCAATCTCTAATGATAGTGATTCTAAAGGTGTTTTTTTTAAACTGAACTTCAGATTTAACATGTGCACAGTCTCCCACCTCAGCAGAGGAAATAAAGCTGGAATTCATTTTTTAACTTATGGAAAGGAATTCATAGGTTAGTCTTTCCAGTTAGCTCAATGAACATTGGGTTTACTTCTCCAGTGTTAGGGTACCTCATGCATTTTGATTATGCACAAATGAATTAGAGTATAAATGACATTCAAATTGACACCAGACAATAAAAGTTCTTAAAAATAGGGGGAAAACAGGGGCCCAGTCTCACCAATAAGTATGATTTTTACATTTACATCATGGCTTCTGGAACCTTCAAAATGACAATGTTATTAAGGTGACAATGACGGATTTAAAAAAGATGAGGTTTCTGCTGTGATTTTGCAAGGAAGTTCATGCTTGATCTTTTCCATTTACAATGAGTTTTCTTTTAGATCTGGAGCTAGAAGAGACACATCATTAACATGTAAAGTCACTAAAGAATTATATAGCATTGCTCCCCTCCTCCTTCACCCTTTCCAACCAAAACTACAAACCCAAATATCAAAGATAAAAATTTTTGACATTACATACTAAAGCATATTAATTATAAATTTCATTGGCACAACTAGCAAGTTGAATACAGCACATAGGTGCTACTAGGTCCTGTTTAGTGATGAATGATGAAGGGTATGGACGGTTAGCAAAAGATTTTGAAAGGCTTTTTGGTAACAGAACAAATTACACGCAGGTCAAGCAGAAAAAGAGACCTGTATATAATGAATAATCACAGGAATTATTGTTTGATCTAGATATGCAAAATCATCAAGATTAGATGCTCCTTGATCCCTCAAAACACTGCACATTTTACTACAGGTAATGCAAAAAAATAAAAAAAAAACATATCTTCAAAGAAGATTATAAAATTAGAAAGACTACCTGTATATTTTTGCATTCAGCAAGTTTCACTGCTGTGTCATAATATGACATTCTCAACATGTAATCAACAAGAATACGGTTCAGACGTGTGCTTTTCCACTCTGACATATTTTCTGACTTAGCAGATTCTAAGTGATCAAAACGCACACGACACTTTTGTGCTTGCAATTGCTCCACTCGATTTCCTTCCTCCAGCTTAATCCAATTTTGAAATGATTATCATCATAAGTAAACTCATAGGAACAAGGAGAACCATTTTTAAAATGGGCAAATCACCGACGGATGAAACAAAATCATTGAAAATGGGAAGGACAAAACATGAAAAAGACAACTACTTCATATATCAAAAAGAAAGAAACCAACTCTTCAACCATTTAATAACCACATTACAATCAAAACATTATTCGTGCCATTCGTGATGCTTCAAAGACTTTGTTTGACCTCATATTGATTTATTTAATTTTAGATCACAAGCGCATATCGGCTACAAATCTGACATTACATTGGTACTTCTAATAATATATACATTAGTCACAATCTTTTGCGATTCTACTCAAATGTCAAAAATAAAAGCCCGTAAATTCGATTATCACCAATTGAAACACCACTAAAACTGAGTAAAAAAGAAAAAGAACAAGATTCACCCCTCGCAAGGTTAAAACGCTAAAATGACGCCATTTGCATAACTTGACAGTCAAATTCAAATCAAGATTGGGGTAAGCAGTTACCTTCCTCTTCAAACCCTGTAGCCTCGAGACAAGAGAGTTTAGGCAGTTGACGGCATCATCAGAGGACAAGTTTCCGTCAGTGGCGGCATTAGAAACAGTGGAGATCACAGCGGAGATCTCTTTCTCGCCGACGCGGTGGTTAGCTCGGATCGTCTTCTTGTACTGCTCAAAAGGGACCCTCAAGAACTGGTGCTCAAGCTTCAGAGGCTCAATCATCTTCTCTCTCCTCCTTTCAAGTCTTTACGTTCTCTCTCTCTCCTCTTTCCAAATCTTGACGGGTCCCACTTCCTCTTACACCTTTTCCTTCCTTCTTGGAATATCGGCCTTTTATTTATAAACCCAAATCTACTGCTCCATGAAGTGAAAACTGGACCAAATCAAACGGTGAGATCAGTCAAATCGGTGTTTGGGAGGGTTTTCTGCTCATTTAGTATAATTTAGCTGTTTTGTCGTTTGGACCATTTTATGTCATTTTAGATTGGTTATTGGGTCGGGAACTGGTCAAACCGAGAACCGATTATTGATATTATTAACATGTTATTGTGTTATTTTTAATGATTTCAATGTATTAGAACTTGGAATTTAGGAAAATGATACATATAAGCTTTTGTATGTGTTTATTTTTAAATAATGTTAAAATTTCATATTTTTTATATTTATATAATTATATATACGTATAATATTATTTTTATTTAATTATTATGTTATTGGTCCAACCGCCTGTCGGACCATGCGACCCATGACCCGATAACTTCTCAAGTTTGATGTCCGGTCCGGCTTTTAAAACATTGACTATGCTAATCTTATTTATAAAATTTTTTTATAAAAAAAATTAGTCTTATTTATAAGTACAGTTTCAATATAATAAATAAGATTGTGACAATTTTGTCCTTATTTATTGTATAAATAAAAAATAATTTAAAGATAGATAAAGAAAAAAGAATTGAAATTACACATTCATAAATGAGGGCTTAGTCGGAAATTTATCCCATAATTATTGAATTAACTATCTCTCCTTAATATAAAAGATTTAGTTAAAAAAAATTTTATAAATAGATTCATACTGGTTGTTACTCGGGGGGCCAAGGCGTATAGTAATAGAAATAAAGGTAAAGGTAAAAAATGCCACGATATTTTCTAAAACGAGCTATTCACACTATAAATAATTTTTAGGTTTAAAAACACCTATACACATTAACAAACGAATCTAAAATGGAGATAACAAGCTTGACCCATGAATCTATTTTGTGTGGTCGGTCAATTGCAATGAAGATGAGTAAAAAACATGACCCATTAATTTAGGGAAGAAAACCTTGTCAAGCTGAGAAGGCACGGGAATGAGAAGGAAGAGGACAATCTCCGGCACTTGACCTATACACCTCAACGTTCGCATGATTGTCCACGTTATCGCATGTGTTCATCTTTTCCAATCACATTTTGCCAGTTCACTGTTCGCGTCATCGGATTTGGTTAGACTTTTCACAAACATGATTAACGACTTTGTTTGGTTGGAGGTTTTATTAAGTTAAGTTATGTTGGGAAGGGTTAGAGATTAAAAATAGATGTTTGGTTAAAAGGAGGTTAGGTGAGAGATAGGGGGACTTTTTGTCTTTTAATGGTAACCTCCCCTTTTATAAAACCTTCAAATTTGGGGGGTTTTTTTAGGTTAGAAAATATTTATGTCCAACTTTGATTAAATTACCTATGATTTTTTTTCATATTTCCATCAAATAAGTAACTCGTTTAATGTCTGCCTCAATGTTTAGTGAGCTAATAGTGTGTTCAGCCGTTAGAGTTCATTGCATTAAATAATTATTTTCTCACTTTTTTTTTCTATAAAGAAGGATATTTTTAAAAGTAAATTATACTTTTCTTTTATATATTTGTGGTCTTTAATTAATTTAAATCCAATTTTTTTTTTATTATAACTCATCTTTTTATGTATTATAAAAAGAGAAGAGTAACTTTTTATTTATGTGATTTTGCCTACTGGCAAGCTTTTTTCACGTGGACACCCTTTTTCTGATAACATAAAGTCTTTCCTCTAAATTTTTAAATATCAAAAGAATAGGGAAAACATTAAATATTAAAAGCATTTAGTGATCAGAAAAAATATTCTTTTCATTTTCTTTAATCTTTTTTATTGTCTTTTAATTCTTAAAATGACAAATGTGTGAAAGAAGTGTATATAATTGTTAGAATAATTATTTTATAAATAATAATTTTACAAATAACTATTATTAATAAATACATTATAAAAAAGAAGAAGGAAAATATGCAGAAAGGTATTTTTGTCCATTTATAATTAATTCTCCTAACCTAACCTCCTGAACTAAATAAGATACCAAACCTCACATTCCCTCTTCTTGAACCAAACAATATTATAACCTCCTCTAACTTAACTTAAATAAATCTCACTTATCCTAACATCCGTTGAACCATGCACACCCTAAAGTAATGGCTATGACATTTAAGACATGTTTGTTAACATACATAGATATTTTTAAACCCAAAAATTATTTATGATATTAGTAGCTCTTTTTAAAAAAGATCGTGGGCATTTTTGTTCTTTCACCCTAGAAATAAATATACAATACATATGTGTATATATTTTTTAAACAATAAATTATAATATAAGAATGTATATTTGGAATGAAAAATATGGAATATCGTTAACTGTGATCTTTTAATATATATTGTTTGTTTAATTTAATAATTCCTTTCGAATTGTATAAGCTTTCATTTGTAGAAGAACCGTGCTTTTTAAGATCCAGTTTAAATTTAATTTGTCTGATCATTTAATGTTATGGTTTTTCTAATTTTGTCCCATTGTCGCTCTTAATTTTTATCGTTCATTTTCTTACTTATTCTCTTTATAAATAATTTTACATTTTTTAAAAAATAATTGTTTTAAACTAATTTTAACTTGATTTGTTGAAAGCTTATATTTTAAACAAAAATGATTATTACATGCCTTTTTTTTCTTTTTTGCCTTGAGCTTTTTATACACTGAAGGGTGCTTTTTCTTCTTTTTCACTTTGTCCAAATTATATACTTCCTTGTATCTTTAGTATAAGACTTGCTTTAATGAAAAAATTAATCTATAAAGTAGATCTTATATTAAGATTGAGAAGAATATTTGTTTTATGTTAATAAAATTCAAATCTATAAAGAAAAGGCATATATTCACAGAAGGAACGAATAGGATTCATCAAGATTGTGAAAGAGAAGAGAGAACGTGATTGAAAGGACTAAGATCGTTCTTAAATTTTTTAAAGAAAGAACAAGGTCTTTTTTTTTGGCCAAGTAAAAACCAGTTTCACATAAACCCAAACTTGTTTTAAGGTTTTCCCTCTCCAGATTGAAAATTAAAATGTATACGGTTTTCACTTTTGTTAATAAGTGCGTTTTCAAAATTTAAACTTGTGTTTTTCTTTTTATCCAATAAGGCTGCTTGCTACATTAACTAACAGCTTATTGGTACCTAAACTTGTTTTTAGGGTTAAAGGTCACTTTTGCCCTGGAAGTTTTCGCTTGGGGCCAATTTTGGCCCGGAAGTTTTTCGAGGGCCAATTTTGCCCTAGAAGTTTCAAATTTGGAGCAATTTTGCCCTTATGTTAGTTGACCGTTAGCGGGGGCAAATTTGCTCCAATTTTGAAACTTTCAAGGTAAAATTGCACCTTAACGCAATGACCGTTAGTCGGGCACATCGAACACCATGCGATGTGTTGTGCTCTTCCAGTTGCTGGACCTTACCTTCGACTAAGCCAGGGTAGGCATGCTATTAAATAGAAAAGAGAACTCTTCCTGAAGACCCTGCCGACATCTCCAGACTCACTAACGTTATTGTCAGCTGCCACATCCCAGTTTAGGAATTTTGATCCAATTCCCTTTCGAAGTACGCGTGCTGCACGCTATCAGATGGGCTTCCCCCGTCCCTAAGGATCAACTAACTCATGTGCAAGTACCGTTCACATGAAACATTTCCCCTCTTCGGCCTTCAAAGTTCTCACTTGAATATTTGCTACTACCACTAAGATCTGAGCAAGTCCGGGTGGAGCAGCCGTCAATGCAGATCTTGGCAGTAATAACAAATATTCAAGTGAGACCTTTGAAGGCCGAAGAGGGGAAATGTTCCATGTGAACGGTACTTGCACATGAGTTAGTCTATTCTTAGGGACGGGGGAAGCCCATCTGATAGCGTGCAGCACGCGTACTTCGAAAGGGAATCGGATCAAAATTCCTGAACTGGGATGTGGCAGCTGATAGTAACATTAGTGAGTCTGGAGATGTCGGCAGGGGCCTCGAGAAGAGTTCTCTTTTCTGTTTAATAGTATACCTATCCTGGCTTAGCCAGAGGTAGGGTCCAGCGATTAGAAGAGCACAGCACATCGCATGGTGTTTTATGCGCCCGACTAATGGTCATTGGGTTAAGGTGCGATTTTGCCCCGAAAGTTTCAAATCTGGAGCAAATTTGCCCCATCTAACAGTTAACTAACATAAGGGCAAAATTGCTCCAAATTTGAAACTTCCGGGGCAAAATTGGCCCTCGAAAAACTTCCGGGCCAAAATTGGCCCCAAGTGAATACTTCCGGGGCAAAAGTGATCTTTAACCCTTGTTTTTAACAACAACTTATGCTAGAGCACCTAATCCCTCGAGTCCTTATTATAAGTTCACCTAGTTAATTTCTTTTTCCTAAATATAAATCTACCTTGAGAATCAACGGTTTCTCCTATTGAATGAAAGAAATATATGACAAAAAATGTAAAACATACCTTTTTTTCCAATACTAATTAAATAAGGATAAATTTTAAAAAGTCAATAAGATATATTATGTTTATGGCGGAAAAAAGATGTATTAAGTGTTTTTTTAATAATAAGACATATTAAGTGTTATAACTTATAGTACAAGAAGTAGAACCAATGGAGGATGAACGCTCTTCTGCTGATGGTGGCGGTGGAGGAACGGAGGATGGGGAGTCAGCAAATAGAATAAAGAAGAGGGTGCGGAAATCATCAGCGTCACACTTGGATAAATCAATGGAGGATGAATTCCAGGATCGAGAACCATCATTCAAAGATAAGCTTGTGGGAGTGGATATGGGGAATGCCTCCAAGGATCATAGAGGAAGAAGTGTATTTGATGATGCATGGGCTGAATATATTGCAAGCTTGCAATGCTATTTTACCAATGGGAAGAGTGATGATAATCAGAAAGATACATTAGATGCTGCTAAATCAGACGATGAAGATTGTCATACTCTTTGGGTATCTCAGGAGGAATATGAGTTGTGGTGTGCCCATTAGAGGAAATCCTTGATAGTGAAGCTGTTAGGGAAAACAGTACCCCTATGGGTTATGAGAAACTCTTTGAAACATTTATGGAAGACAAATAAACCATTCATCATGAGGGATATTGATAATGATTTTTTTTGTGATTTCCTTTGAGGATGAAGTGGACATGAACTACATCTATCAGGAGGGCCAATGGATGGTGGCAGATAGGTACCTTATGGTTCAAAGATGGAGGCCAAATTTTGACCCATGGAATGAAGATATTCATAAAATAATTGCTACTTGGATAAGGATCCCTCTGCTCCCGTTGAAGTTTTTAAATCCGTCCGGCTTGAAAAGGATTGGTTCGCTTATTAGTAGACCTCGAAGGTGGATAAAATTACTTATACAAGCAAAAGAAGTAAGTATGCAAGAATATGCATCGCACTGGACCTTAAGAAGCGATTAAAATTTGCTATCAATGTCTTTGGGAAGAGAAGATGTCTTGAATATAAAGGTCTGCATCTGATATGCTTTTATTGTGGTAAATATGGCTATCATAAAGACGTGTGCCCAGCTCGAGTTGTTCAAACAGGATGTGATCAAATGGAGAAGAATGGCACAACGAAACATAAAGGACCTGCTGTAGAGTCTTATGTGAATAATCTTGATGTGAGAAAGGAAAGTAGTCAATCAGAAGCTCAGGTGACTGGGAATCCCATAAGAGAACCAGAGAAAGCAGAGACATGAAACTACTGTGATGGTGCAAGCGCCGCTGCAAACAGAGGGCATCGGCGCATGGAACTTAGTCCAAAGATCACGTAGGAAAACATCAGGGAACTATGACCATTGGAAGGCTGAAAATCAAGGTGAGGAAAGAAGTACTCAATTTGGATAGTTGAATCAATTATACTATGATTACAGTGCTAAATCTAAGGCTGCCTCCAAGAATGAGGTGATGAAAACGCCAATTGAGTTCGAAAATCAAGGAAGGTCTACAATAATAGGAAGAGTTAATAGTAGTCACAAGAAGTGGGTCCTAGTGTAACATAAAAATATGGTTTCGGTGGGTCAAGTAATTAAAGTAAAGGATAAATTAAAAAAGGGAGAATTACACTGTAGTCCCATGGAAGCTAATATACGAAGAAATGGTCCCAGAAAATTCTGAAATTACTCTCAAGTCCTATGGGACCATTTTGTAATAAATTGTCAATGGCAAAAGACCAAGATACCCCTATAAGCTAAATCGAGAGAGGGAAGGGAAAAAGGTGTAAAATGCAAAAACGAACAGCTCCGAAAATGGCATGAAGAACGAAATGAAGATCATAAGCAAAGGTTGAAGAGGAAGGTAAGGAATTGATGCTAACAACTCTCTTGTCTTCATTATTCCATTTAACTCATGTTTTCCGTTAGGTGGCTAAACAGATTTTAGCTTGATCCATCTTCGTTTGGTCTTGAAAAATGGAAAAAAGCTAACAGCTTTTTCCATTTACTGTCCTTTAGTTTCTTGAAAACTAAAAAGGTAGATCTAGTAAATATAATGGATTTGCTTTGGCTGTGGTTTAAATGTGTTTTGGTATGATTTAGTATGCTCTTTTTCTGTTGTCATTATGCTATGTTTTCTGGTTCACTGTACTCTATTTTTGCAATAAAAGAGCTAAGGAATGAAGATGGGGGTGAAAGGATTGTGGCTACATAACATGATTTACGTAGGAAAAAATGTGTTGTTAGTAGAGGCAGTGATAGTTGTTAATGGAGGCTTCTAAACTTGTTAATGTCAACTATATGTCATGTGAAAATGTTTTTTTTTTTTCAATTATAGATTTCGTTTATTCATCTTCATTTTGATCCTGAAAAAATGGAAAAATTTGTCTGCCTTTTGTGGATATTCTCTTCCATATACTTGTAAACTATAAAGGAAGGCCTAGTAAATGCAATAGATATGATTTGGCTAAGGTTTCAATATATTTGGGTATGATTTTGCATACTCTGTTTTTGCTGTCATTATACTCTATTTTCTGGTTCATAGTGGTGTGTTTTTGCAATAGAAGAGGTAAGAAATGAAGATGACGGTGAAGGGTTTGGGGCTACATAACCTGATTTGCGTAGGAAAAAAAGTTGTTAATGGGAGCGGCGATAGTTGTCAATGGAGGCTTCTTAACTTGTTAATGAAAACTAGATGTCATATTTAAATGTTGTTTATGAGAACTAAAGGTTTTTTTATTGATGTTTGTTTTGGTAATGATAAATTAAAAAAGACTGTCTGATTTTTGTGGGCATTATCCTCCATATGCTTGCAAACTATAAAGGAAGGCCTGGTAAATGCAATGGATATGCTTTTTGCTAAAGTTTCAATGTGTTTGGGTATGGTTTTGTATGCTCTATTTTTGCTATCATTATGCTCTATTTTCTGTTTTCTGGTTCATGATGTTGTGTTTCTGCAATAGAAAAGGTATGGAATGAAGATGAAGGTGAAGGGTTTAGGGCTACATAATCTGATTTGCGGTGGAAAAAAGAGTTATTAATAGGAGCAGCGATATTTGTCAATGGAGGTTCCTTAACTTGTTAACGACAAATAAAGGTAATATTTAAATGTTTTGCTTGTGGTGTAATGGTGTTTATAATGTGTTTGAAAAGTTTGCTATGTTTTTTCGTATTTTGTTCTGTTTTAGTCATTATAAGTGGGATTTAATGAACAAGGTGTGAAATATGTGTGGTTAGAGGTCCTGATTATGTAGTAAGAATGTGTTGTTAATAGGGGCTGTGAAATTTGTTAATAAGGTTGGTGAAATTGTTAATGACAACTTTTTTGTGTTGTAGATAGCGGTGATGGCTACCACGTTTGGCAAGAATCTACTATATTTCCTTCATATAGGGGGAAGGTTTAAAGTCAGTAGAGATGGTGATTTAACATATGTTGGTGGAACTGTCAGATCTAGAACCATTAAAAAAGGAACAAGTTTAGAAGAGTTTAAAACAATGATATCGTCCATTGTGGGAAAAGAGAGCGGTGGACTTGTTATGAAGTTCAAATTGCGGTGTGCATGCATTTTCAGTTGTAAATGAAGGTTGGATATAATATGGTTTGATATCCCACTTTTATTTATGGAAAGTTGTAATCAGTTGTAAATTATGTTGTCAATGTATGGACCTGAAGTTGTCATTGGAGGCTCATGCAGTTGTTAATATATATATATATATATGCAGTTATGTTGATATTTGTGTATCCAATTGTTATGTATTGAAAGTTTTAATCAGATATAAATTATGTTGTCAACGACTGGACCTTGGGTTGTCATTATAGGCCCATGGGGTTGTCAATGTACGGCCATGTAGTTGTTAATATATATATATGCAGATATGATGACATTGGAAAATGAGTTTATGTACGTATACTTATAGATTTCCTATGTTGTTGATATTTCATATTAATTAGGTAGTCATAGTCATATGTGGAAGCTCCTTTACTTGGCAATGGAGGCACCACGAGTTGTCAGTGAAGGCCCCTTGACTTGTCAATGTAGGCTGACTGAGTTGTTAACACAGTTATGCTGTTATGAAAAGTTGTCAACAAAATCGCAATGACTTGTCAATGGAGGCACCGCAAGTTGTCATTGAAGGCCCCTTGAGTTGTCAGTGAAGGCCCCTTGGGTTGTTAACACAGTTATGTTGTTATGAAGAGTTGTCAATGGAGTCTCAATGACTTGTCAATAGAGGCACCACGAGTTGTCAGTGAAGGCCCCTTAGGTTGTTAACACATTTATATTGTTATAAAGAGTTGTTAATGGTTCTAGATCTAACAGTTCCACCAATATATGTTAAATCACCATCTTTACTAACTTCAAACCTTCCCTCTATATGAAGAAAACATAGTAGATTCTTGCCAGACATGGTAGCCATCACCGCCATCTACGGCACAAAAAAGTTGTCATTAACAATTTCACCATCCTTATTAACAAATGTCACAACCCCTATTAATAACACATTCTTATTATATAATCAGGACCTCCAACCACACATATTTCACACCTTGTTCATTAAATCCTACTTATAATGACTAAAACAACACAAAATACCAAAAAGCATAGCAAACTTTTCAAACACATTCCAAATACCATCACACCACAAGAAAAACATTTAAATATTACCTCTAGTTGTCATTAACAAGTTAAGGTCTCCATTGACGACTATCGCTGCTCCCATTAACAACTCTTTTTTCCTACGCAAATCAGGTTATGTAGCCCAAAACCCTTCACCCTCAGCTTCATTCCTTACCTCTTCTATTACAGAAACACACCACCATGAACCAGAAAACAGAGCATAATGACAGCAAAAATAGAGCATATAAAACCATACCCAAACACATTGAAACCTTAGCCAAAAGCATATACATTGCATTTACCAGGCCTTCTTTTATAGTTTGCAAGTATATGGAGGACAATGCCCACAAAAATCAGACAGTCTTTTTCAATTTATCATGACCAAAACAAAGATAAATAAAAAAAACCTTTATTTCTATCAAACAACATTTAAATATGACATATAGTTGTTATTAATAAGTTAAGGAGCCTCCATGGACAACTATCGTTGCTCCCATTAACAACTCTTTTTTCCTACATAAATCAGGTTTTGTAGCTCAAAACCCTTCACCCCTCATCTTCATTCCTTACCTCTTCTATTATAGAAATACACCACCATCAACTATAAAATAGAGCATAATGACAACAAAAATAGAGCATGCAAAATCATACCCAAACATATTGAAACCTTAGCTAAAGCATATCCATTGCATTTACTTGGCCTTCCTTTATAGTTTACAAGCATATGGAGGACAATATCCACAAAAGGCAGACAACTATTTTCATTTTTTCAGGACCAAAATGAAGATGAAAAAAGAAAACCTATAGTTGAAAAAAAAAACATTTACACATGACATATACTTGTCATTAACAAGTTTAGCAGCCTCCATTGACAATTATCGCTGCCTCTATTAACAACACATTTTTTCCTACGTAAATTATGTTATATAGCCACAATCCTTTCACCCTCATCTTCATTTCTTAGCTCTTCTATTGCAAAAATAGAGCACAGTGAACTAGAAAATAGAGCATAATGACAGCAAAAAAAGAGCACACTAAATCATACCAAAACACATTTAAACTACAGCCAAAGCAAATCCATTACATTTACAAGATCTACATTTTTAGTTTCCAAGCAACTAGAGGACAATAAATGGAAAAAGCTATAAGCTTTTTCCATTTTTTATGACCAAACGAAGATGGATCAAGTTAAAATTTGTTTAGCCACTCAACAGAAAACATGAGTCAAATGGAATAATGAAGACAAGAGAGTTGTTAGCATCAATTCCTTACCTTACTCTTTAATCTTTGCTTTTGATCTTCATTTCGTTCTTCATGCTATTTCCGGAGCTGTTCGTTTCTGTATTTTTCCCTTCCCTCTCTCTATTTATCTGACAGGGGTATCTCGGTCTTTTGCCATTACCAATTTATTACAAAATGGTCCCATGAGACTTGAGAGTAATTTCAAAATTTTTTGGGACCAGTTCTTCGTATATAAGCTTCCATGGGACTACAATGTAATTCTCCTATTAAAAAATGATAACTTGGGTCCATTAAAGGAAAGCTCGATCCTAAAGTCTTTCACTCATGGCCAATCCAATTTTCTTCAATCACCTAATCCTTTTGAGGCCCTCACAAAGGTAAGAAATGAAGAGCCTATGGAGCAAGAATGCGAAGAAATTAATAATGCAGAAAATAATTTTGACATATAGAGGGACTGATCTAAGTCACAACTGGCAAAAACTCCTCATGTTTCTATAGAAGTAGGTAATAAGTATAACCCCCTCCGTAATTATATCCGAAATACAACATTAGAGTGAAATAGAGACCAATAATATTCAAAATTCATTTACATTCCCCATCCTTAAGATAGGGTTTTCACAAATACATTTCAAAATCAAACACTTTAACCTGGTCTCACATTCACATTTCGAATACAATTACATTGCGAAGATAATTAACATTCATAATATATCAGAGTGCACAATAACAATCCCGGCAATTCTGGGTTCATATCTTCACTAAAGGTTCCTGGGCACATATGCCCTTTACAATTCCTCAATGGGGATTACACAAATTTCATTCCCAATGCATATCCAAATACACCTCCATAACATATACAACCATATATCCATTCTAACATATACAACTCTAAGTACATTCAAATCAACTACCATTATCCCAAATGGCAACGATAACCACTACCAAGTCCAAATGACCATAAGGGATTCTCGCCGCCCCTAGTCGCTTGCTCCTTCCTCGAGCCACTTGTCCTGTCTAAAATGTTGGTAGGGGAGGGTGAGATTCTAGAGAATCCCAGTAGGAAATAGATACCACTATGCATGTAAGATAAGTGTTTAATGCATGGCATGCTTGCATCACAATAACTCATGTTCACATAATGATATATCCGCATGCTCAATGTTTCAACAACATACTCATGGCCATAGCATAAATAGAAACAGAGCTTCAATCATTCATATATGTTTCACATAATCAAGAAAAGCAATAACATGCATCAATACACAAACACAAATATCAATACATGCAGGAGAGGTAAGTTCCCTACCCTTATTCTTTCCACGTATGCTCCAGCATCGGCTACTCGCGATCCGAGCGGATGTCAAACCATGATCAAGGCGAATATCAAACCCTATAACCAAATCAAGGACATAGGATCATTCTCTTTTCCAAATTCTCAATAACTTCTTATCACTTAAATGGTTATCATTTAGGACTCTTAAGAGGCCACAAATGCCTCTAATGAAAGCCCTAAAAGGTTGGGAAACAAAAGGTTGAAGGTCACTTTTCAAAAACACTAAGTGCTGGAACACAGGGGTGGGCCGCGGCTCGCCCTTCTTTGGGCTACGGCCCAAATATGGTCATAAGGCCGTGGGCTGCGGCCTGCCACTCATGGGCGCGGCCCGAAACAGGTCAGAAAGGTTTGGGCCACGGCCAGCCACTTATGGGCCACGGCCCAGAAATTTCCTGACTCTGGGCTGAACTTCGAAAAACCATAACTAATTGTAGAAAAATCGAAACGGAGTGATTCCAAAGCCAAATGAAAGGTATATGAGTCCTCTTTCAAGGAAAAATATATCCCTTCACTGGAAATCACTACACAAATACAGAATCACCAAAAACTACACACTCCTCCAAAACAGAGTTCTGTTTTTGCACCAAACTTTGGACAACCATATCTCACAGGATACTCAACGAAATGACACAAAATATATGTCTAGTTTGAAGCTTGGGATGTGAAATTTAAGACTGGAAAGTTTCAGAATTTTCCAATACCATTTGGTCATTCAAAACGCTCATACAAAATTACTGCGCAAAACAGAGCTTGAACCAAACAGATTTCCAATTTTCTACCAAAGTGTTCAATAACTCCAAAATTAATAACCAAGCTTATTCCCACACAAAATCACTCAAGGAACACAATGTTAACCTCAAAATGACCAAAATCACAACCCATTAACATGCCCTTTTTTGACCAAAGCACAAAACCAACATAAAGTTCCCAAACTTCACCTTTAAGCTTCAATTCAATACCATTAATTCAAAACACTTAACAAGGCACTAATTCCATGACAACAACAATTCAAACACCCCAAGACCCTAAATCACGAAAATTAGGGCTAAAATTCCAGAAATTCAAGGCCTAACCAATGGCCACAAATCTTATATGAGAAGGAAGCTTTCACTTACCTCAACAACTTTCCCAAAGGCACTTCATGATTCTCCAACTTCCAAGATTTCGTGTGGCCACAAACCACAACCAATGGACAAGCTACAACCATAGAAATGTAGCTCTTAACTCAAGGATCAACTTTAATGAGGGAAGTTTGAGCAATAGAAGCCATTTTCCTTACCTTTTTGCAAGCTTTCCCCCTATTTTCTGCAACAATGGCGAGAGAGAGGATGAGAGAGAGAGATGGAGAAGATGAATAAATGATGATAATCATACTCCCTCCCACACTCTTCAGCGAAAAACAATGAGGGAAGAGAGAGAGAAACTATTAAAATATCTCATTTGGCTTTTTCTCACTCTCTTGCTTCACCTCCTTTTGCCATATGTCAACTTTTCATTGGCTTCAATAAAGCAAGTGACCAATTTAGTTACTCTAATCCCTTCATTAGCCATTTAATTTCACATCTCATGCCCTCTTACTTAGTAATTAATCTTTTCCATTAATCACTAATTTAGAGCCATTCTTTCAATTTTCCCAACAATTATGGCATATTAATTAATATAGCCACCAAACTCATAATTATTCCACTTAATTCGATAATTATCCTCAATAATTACCATTAGCCTTTAATTGAAAATTGGGGTGTTACAATAAGGATCTTTCTTATGACTTAGAACCCATGGATACTAAAGGAGAGCACTGTAAAACTGAGAAATTAGAGTTACAAAATCTTAGGGGGTCCATAAGCACCGTATCCCCCTCATCTGTTATCCAATGATTTGTATGTTTTAGAATTGTAGAGGAACCGGATCCAAGGTAATGTCGGGTTTAATAAAGGAACTGCAAAAAATATACTTAGTTGAATTTCTTGCTCTTTTTGAGACTAAGTCTGGTGGTACAAAGGCCCATCAACAGTCTTAAAGTTTGGGTTTTGATCGGTATGAAATTGTGGATACTACTGGTTTTAAGGGAGATATCTGGATTGCATGGAAAGATGTGGGTTATAAAGTTACAATTCTAAAAAAGTTAACACAATATATTCATATAATGGCAGAAAAGGGAAATGATAAATTCTTCATTATTTTTGTTTATGCCAACACGAATATAACTATAGAAGGAAGCTATAGCAAGATTTACAAGAAGATCATCCAGATGATATATGTCCATGGGTTATTGGCGGAGACTTTAACGCAACTTTATATTATCATGAACGTCGCTCCAACGCTCAAAATCCCAGCTCAATTGATAGAGATTAACTCGGTTGGTTTGAAAATATGGAGTTGTATGATTTAGGGTGTAATGGCCTATTCTTTACTTGGAAAAGAGAAGGGTGTGAGAGCCGAATTGATCGTGTCTTGGCTAATAATTGATTCATGGATATTTTTAAAGATGCAGTGGTGAAACATCTTGGTTTAAATCAAATCATAGACCATTACTCCTGAACCCTACTAGAGGAGCTTAATGGAGGTATTATGATCAACCATTTCATTTTATGGCTCCATGGGTCCTGCATGATGACTTCCCGAGACTAATTAAAGAGTCATGGAATCTGAATGCTAAATGGAAGGATAATGTGACCAATTTTACTAGTGATGTTGGCAAGTGGAGTTATAATGTTTTTGGGCACCTAGGAAGAACAAAGAGTAGAATTTATGGAAGACTTGATGGGATAACCAAAACTACATACTCCTTGGGTTTATCCTCCTTGCTTGATCAGCTCCAATAGGAAATCTGGCTTGAACTTGAGGAAGTTCTTATTCAGGAACACTTAATATGGGTGCAAAAAGAAAGAAGTAATTGGTACTCTTTGAGTAACAAGAATACAAAATATTTTCATGCAAGGGCAAATTGGAGAAGAAAAAGGAATAAAATTGAGGCTATTAAAAATGATAGTGAGGAATGGACTAATAACATTAATGAAATCAAGAACCTTGCTGCTAATTTTTGTGTGAATCTTTTTAAAGAAGAAGATGGACCTAGCCTCGCTCTAGGAGCTACAGCATTTCCTGCGGTGGATTCTTTTAATCAAAGAATTTTGAACCAGGATATTGTTGATAATGAGGTCAAAAGAGAAATTTTTGGCATGGGTGCCTTAAAATCTCCAGGCTTGGATGGTTTGTATGCCTTATTCTTTCAAAGCCAATGGGAACACCTAGGATCTTCTATTGTCAAAGTGGTCAAGCAAGCTTTCAAAGAACCGTGGACTATTAGAGACCTGAATCACACTTTCCTTGTGCTTGTTCCTAAAAAGGATAATCCTAAAACTATTTAGGATTTTCGTCCGATTAATTTGTGTGATGTGATTTATAAAGTTATTATTAAAGTGATTTCTAATCGTATTAAATGTTTCCTTCCTCAGGTCATCACTCCAAATCAATGCAGTTTTGTGCTTGGGCATACAAGTTCTGATAATATCATTTAGCACAGGAAGTTGGTGCACTCCATGCGGGACATAAAAGGGAGAAAAGGTTTTATGGCCATTAAGATTGATTTATAAAAGGTATATGATGGTGTAAGATGGGGTTTTGTCATCAAATGCCTAGAAGAACTTCAGTTTTCTCCTAACCTATAGGAGGTCATAAAGGAATGCATTTCTTCTGCATCTATGCAAATTCTATGGGAGGGAAGTAAGGCATCTCAATTCAATCCTACTTGTGGGCTCTGACAAGGTGACCCAATATCACCATATTTGTTCATGATTTGTATGGAGAAACTAGCTCACTTGGTCTAAAACAAAGTTACAATTGGGCATTGGAAACCAATTAAATTAGGTAAGAATGGCCCTCATATCTCTCATTTATTTTTTGCTGATGATCTTATGTTATTTGCAGAAGAAAACCTAAAGCAGGTGGAAACTATTAAAAGATGTTTGGAGACATTTTGCGCCGTATCGGGACAGAAGGTTAATGCTATCAAAACGAGAGTGTTCTTCTCGAAGAATGTAAATCATAATCGGGCCTCTCAATTAAGTGGGGCACTAAGTTTCACTCAAACTATTAACTTGGGTAAATACATAGGAGCTCCTCTTAGCCATGATTGGGTGACATCATAGACGTATCAGTTTATCCTAGACAAGGTCCGGAGCAAACTAAGCAATTGGAAAATTGTAAAAATCTCGCTTGATAGTCGAGATACTCTAATTAAGTCTGTTTTAGCAGCGATGTCAATGTATGTAATGCAAACAGTTAATCTTCTTGCTACAACATACGAGGCGATTGAGAAGAAATCTCATGATTTCCTTTGAGGCTCAACAGATGAACAAAGGAAGATGCATCTCATTTCTTGGGATAAGGTGTGTAAAGAGAAAAGGTTGGGTGGTCTTGGAATGAGACATGCAAAATAACAAAATAGGGCCTTTATGATAAAACTTGGGTGGGGTCTAGTTAATGACCAAAATTCTTTATGGGTAAGAGTGGTTAGAGGTAAGTATGGTTG
The DNA here is from genome assembly GCA_963210345.1 of Inga oerstediana. Taxonomy (NCBI): domain Eukaryota; kingdom Viridiplantae; phylum Streptophyta; class Magnoliopsida; order Fabales; family Fabaceae; genus Inga; species Inga oerstediana. The sequence continues at coordinate 72,390,141 of OY723401.1, forward strand.
CAGTGATGATCTTATTCCGCAGATCAACCCACGAAGAGTAGGCTCTAATACTTCGAGTAGAATTAAGCAAAACTGGGACAAAGTATTTGAAGGAATTCAAGTAGTTAAAGATGCAAATGGAAATGAGCGAGCAAGATGGAAGGGTGATAAGAGTGGAAGATTTTTTGTTCGTTTGGCCTACCATATGCTAGACATTGCTGATGAAATCCCATCTGAGAGGTGGATTGCTATCTAGAAACTTAAAATTCCATAAAGATGTAAGTCTATTGCTTGGTTAATGTTTCATGAAAGGCTTACGATGAATAAAGTGAAGCATAGGAGAAATGTGCACTCTTCTGGGATATGTGACTAATGTAAAGTAGAAATTGAGGATCTATTGCATGCTCTTAGAGACTTTGGGGAAGTATGACATGTATGGGAATCCTTTATTTCCCCAATCTATCAAGCTAGATTCTTTTCGGCAAATTTGAGGGACTGGCTTTCTTTAAACATGAATAACAACATGCGGAATAACTGCTACTGGAAGGGCTTATTTATTATCATTTGCTGGCTACTTTGGCGGGATCGGAATGAACGGGTTCATGGCAATATCAACTCTGGAATTACTAACACTTGGATCATGTAGAGGCAATTATGGGTGGTATGGTAAATGCTACAAACAAGCTTCAGGGGACTAATTTGATAGCACAAGTAGGGAAACAAGTAATTATAAAATTACTGATTAAGACGGTCAGATCATAATAGAAACAGATAGAGTGTTTTCACAAATAGCTCATTGTACTGCATGTGAAGGTGTCATTAAAGACCAATCATATAGAGTGTTAGAAGGTTTCACTCTCAGGCTCGAGACGGGAGATCACTTGACTGTTGCATATGGGGCTGTTTAGTCGGCCTGAAGCGAGCTTGGGACGGAGGTTTCCAAGACATTCTAATGAAATGCGACTTGGCTGAGGTGATCCACCTTTTGTAGGACAAAGCTTCTAAATTGCATGAGGACTACCAGCTGATCATGGATGTAAAAGGAATGCTTGAAAGAAGTTGGAAGGTTGAATTTCAGCAAATTGATAGAGATAACAACAAATTAGCAGATCTTCTTGCTAAATGTGCTCTCAATAACCATCATGGCCTGCAAATTTTTTTTTTTTTTTGATAAATAATGAATCAAAACAACAGCCCAAAGGGCTCTACCCTAATCATTACAAAAATTAAGATTAACAACATCTTCCATAAGCAAATGTTTAGCTTCAGTAGACTCTTTGTAAATGGCCTGCAAATTTTAGGTCCAGCTGCTGTGCAAGATTTGATGCAGCAAGAGGATCCTGATTAGTTTCCTTTCCTTTGTTTTGTTTGCTTGTATTTTCCAGCATATAAAAAAAAGTGTTATAACTTTCATTTTTAGACTTATAATAAGAACAAGAGTAGTAGTATTTTAGTTTTTTTAAATATAAATATTAATTATCCATTGCGAGGTGACAGAGAGGGGGAGGAGAGAGGTTAGAGAAAGAGAGAGAGAAACTTTTAACTTTTTTAGCAGTGCTATCTACATCACTTTCTGGCACCTTTCTGGTGCTTTTTCAATATTGTCCTTTGATACTTTCCGGTGCCGTTTAGGTGATTAACTGCCTGGTCCTTATCGCCTTTCTCTCATGTCCTTTCTTTCTCTTCTTCCCTTATTGCTTTTCGGGCAATTTCGCCTGCCTTCCTGCTCTATCAACTTTAACCTCCGCCATTGCCTTTAACTTTCCTTCCATTGCCTTTTTTTTTTCTATCTCATTTGCTTTCTTGTTTTTTCATCTTCCACCACCTTTGTTGTCTTCTTCAACACCTTTGCTTTTTCTTCACTATTTTGTTCAACTGCCTAACCCACCCTCCCCTTCTTTTACCTTAAGACCTATTTCCTTCATCTATATTCCACCGCCTTATTTCTTGTTTCCTTTTCCACCGTCTCCCATCCTTTCTCCTTCATTGTCTTATCCTTCCATCACATTTTTTTTCCTTTCTCTTGACCTCCGCCTTCTTCTTTGTCCACCGTCCACCGCCTTATCTCATTTTATTGCTCTTCTTAATCATGGAATAAGCAGTGCCATGATTATTCTTTTGTGTTTCAAGCTGCTTGTTAGTCTCTTTCATGCTTCGGTATGGTTTCTTCTTGTGTGTTATTGCAAGTTTATTGTTTGGGGCCTCAACTTTTCCATTTATGTCACCTGGAGCTTGGGATTGTTTGCTTTTCTTTGTGTTTTGGCATTTGTTTGCCTCATCTCGCTTTCTATGGGAAGCTTCGAACCACGATGATTCACTTGGGTGGCCCATGTCCTCTAGGAGATATGCTATAACACCCTTATGTTCACTCTTGCTTGACTCTTCCAAGCTCTATCTGCATTATTGAAAGTCTTTGGTAGCTCTCTTTTGATGGCTTTAAACCTTCTCATGTATTGAGGCTATTTATTACTATGTTTTCTCTTTGTTTTCAAGGGTATTGTTTCTTTACTTTGTTGTTTTAGGTTGTTTAGTTTGCTTTTGTTTATGAAATAATACAGTCCAAGTGTGTTGTAATCATTTTAATGTGCGATTAATAAAGTGTCTTTCCATAAAAAAAAAAAAATATTAATCGATAGTAATTAATTATTATAGTGGCACGGTCGCAGCGAAGAAAATTCCCTGCAGACTGTGCCTGGGACTTGAAAAAGGCGAGCGGATAATGCCGTCGTCTGTTTCACCGCCAAAATGGTTTCTGCTACTTCTTTAGCTTTGGACCTCGTAAGCAGCCATTGCTTCATCTCTCTAAAATCTCTCTCCCTTGGACTTATATATTCGTTTCTTCTCACTTCATTTTGCAGGCTTTTCATTTTGATTTCCGCAATAATTTCAGTTTCAGGCCTCACAGAAAGCCTAGAATTCTTCGGGCTCGCTTCTCCCAGGTTAGCTTCCTTCTGATTTCTGTTTTCAATCCTTCCTTCTGTTGCCAATCTTTTCCCCAAAATCTGGGGAGAACCATTTTTGTTTGCCGTTTTGGGCTCTTCTTTTGTTATAAATACACTTTCACTTGCTATTACGCGCCGAGGTTGCATTAATTTGCTTCGGAAAATTGAAGTCATTGTTAGCTGCTTTGTTATGTAATGGCTAAGATCTTCCATACTCTGCTTATTTTGATTCACTCCGGAGTATAGAGGCTCCAGTGGGAAGTTCAACTTCAAGTTGTTTGTTAAATCCATTTGATTTATAACTCATGATTTCGTGACAATGAATTAATTAGAGGCTTCATATTTAGCAATGTATATGAATTGAGAATAGAGATTGAACATAAGCACCATTTGGAAATGATGTTGTTCAAACTTAAAGCTAGACAGCTAGTCATGATGGGAAAAAAATGGGCTTTGTCTGTAAAAGATACAACTTTCTAACTTCAATCAGGAAAATAACTGCAATATTGTCTCTTTAAATATATATATATATATAGATTTCATTTGGTTTCACAGCTGATATTCCTAAGAAAAAATTAGAAGTGGTTGATAGGGGTGGCGAGATTACTTATACCAAATTACTTCAAAATATTTTTCTTTTTTAAAAAATATTTGTAATGCCAAGTCCCTTCATAGAACCAATCTGCATCAAGCACTTAAATTGGTTGGTCCCTTTAACATGTCTAGCAGGAAATAAACCTATCAAAACCAGCACAAGAGCAAGATACAGCCATTAAGGGAGTGAGAACTATATCAGTCAAAGAGGACCATATTTCGGGCCATGACAATTCAGTGCATAAGCAACATAACCTACCTCCATTAGTCAGTGCATTGAAAGCCTCAGCCGAACAAAACACTGCCAGTTTTCACTTCCCTGGACACAACAGAGGGCATGCAGCTCCTGCTTCACTTACTCAGCTCATTGGACGAAGGCCGTATGTTCATGATTTGCCTGAGCTTCCAGAGCTTGACAACTTATTTTGTCCCCAGGGGCCCATATTAGAAGCACAAAGACAAGCAGCCAAACTATTTGGATCATCAGAGACATGGTTTCTTGTTGGCGGTAGTACTTGTGGAATCCAGGCAGCAATAATGGCAACATGTTCGCCAGGAAAATTTCTGATTCTTCCCAGGAATTCTCATTTATCAGCCATATCTGCTATGGTATTGTCAGGTGCTCTGCCTAAGTACATCATCCCTGAATATAACAATGATTGGGACATCGCTGGTGGTGTCTACCCATGCCAGGTGATTCACATGTTATCCATGATTGTAGGGATGGGCAGTTTTTCTGTCGGGATGGGCAGTTTTTCTGTCGTCCTCTCAGATTTTAACATGAGCTTATTCCAACCACCTGTAGAACAATATATTCGGAACCATTAAAAGCCTAATGTACACTATGTTTTTACATTGTGGCTGACGAACATTTTGCTGATAAAATTTTACATCCCTCACAATATGAGAAGTTTCTTTTCTTACTCTGATATTGCCTAATCTTGTGGGTGGGTTGGCTTGGTGTTATACAGGTATTGAATGCTATCCAGGAGTTACAAAGGGAAGGTCATGAACCTGCTGCAGTTTTGATCACTTCACCTACTTACCATGGTATTTGCAGCAGCTTGAGTGAGATTTCTGAGCTGTGTCATTCTCATAAAATTCCTCTGATTGTTGATGAAGCTCATGGTGCACATCTAGGGTTTCATTCTAAATTGCCTAAATCAGCTCTCCAGCTAGGGGCTGATCTGGCTGTACAGTCCACTCACAAAGTTCTGTGCTCTCTTACTCAATCATCTATGTTACATATGTCGGGTAACATTGTAGATAAGGAAAGAATTTCTCAGTGCCTCCAAACTCTTCAAACCACAAGCCCTAGTTATCTACTTTTGGCTTCCTTAGATGCTGCAAGAGCTCAACTTAATGAAAGTCCTGATTCTGTTTTCAATCAGGCAATTGATTTAGCCTTCGAAGTGCGATACCAACTTAAAAACATCCCAGGCATCTCAGCGCTTGAGAATTCAAGCTTCCCATTATTTCCAGCTATTGATCCATTGCGGCTTACTGTTGGTTTTTGGCAGTTAGGTTTATCTGGTTATGAGGCAGATGAAATCTTACACAGGGATCATGGAATTGTCTGTGAACTTGTTGGGAACCAATCTATAACATTTGCATTTAACCTTGGAACTTCTAAGGATCACGTTCAGAGGCTTGTATCAGGAATAAAGCATCTGGCATCAGTATATACATCCATTCCACAACCCGAAGCATCAGCGTTCTCCTGTGTTGCACCCTTTGATGATATAATCATGAGTTTGATACCGAGAGACGCCTTTTTCGCGAGTAAAAGGAGGGTAACATTAAGAGAGAGCCTTGGTGAGGTTTCTGGGGAGCTTATATGTCCATACCCACCTGGCATACCTGTACTGATCCCTGGTGAAGTTATTACTGAAAAAGCTATCAATTATCTGTTGCATGTTAGAAGTAAAGGTGCTGTAACTACTGGAGCCTCTGACCCTTCAATTTCTTCTATAGCTGTCTGCAATGTATAGAGTTAGGCTGGGGGAGAAATAATCTATGGGTGAAAGTTGAAACTCTGAGAATTGATGCCAAATTTGAAAGAGAAGAAAAAAAAGAAAAGAAATCTGAAACTGTCCAAAGTGCTTTCCTCCATCACTTGCCTCCAGATGCATGATTTGTGCAGAGGGACATTCACTATTTGTTTCAGCCGATCGGCTAAAGATGTCCAGAGTCACAGCTTAATAAACTACTACCTTTGGTCCTTAATATAAATCATTTTGCGTGTAATGTCTTCATTAAGATGGGTCTTATATTAAGAACTGGAGGGAGTGTCGGGTAATTATCAATGCATTGCATAGAGTTCATAATTCCTTGACAAGCCATGAGACACAACAAAGCTAAATGAAGCCATCCTTTTGAAGTGCAAAAGCTATGGCTAGAGACAAAACTAGCAACGACCTGTACACCTGAAGATGCCCAGAAAGTTAAAAGAAGATGCATAATTAAGAGAATTGTTGGAATATAGATTCCTTTCTAATGGGATAAGGCTTTTATTGGTATTAGAATATAGATATAGATTCTTTTTTGGTGGATTTACGGTAAAAGACTATCTCATGTTGAACTATAAATTAGATCTATATTAAGAAGCAGGGTAATATTAAAATTAGAAAAAAATCGATTAATTATTTTGCATTGTGTTGTTTAATGATCTGTAAACAATTATTCTCCCCTTTTAGCATCATAAAAACATAAAAAAGAGATAACAGAGAAATTAAGGCCAAACAGAGCAGTATGCTACTAGTTCTTTTGTTTATCTTCTCAATCCTTTTCTATGATGAGTTCCAGGTAAATGATTTTGTTTGTGAACTTCAATCTGTCTCACAAGTTCATTGCATAACATCGTTTTCAGATGGGCAGAAATGAATTCTGGAAATATTATAAATCAAACTTGGAGTCCAACTTCTAAATTCCATAGAACACATTGCGAACAGTATGATTTATTTTTAGACTTTGCAATGCACAAAACTTCATGTTATTAATTAATAATTATTGTTTTTTAGGACTATAAGGATGAAAACCGTGCAGAGGAGAAATAAAATGGATCATACTTATATCATATTTCTTTTAATCATTATATCAAGTTCTCCAATCAAATATAACCATGTATCCTATTTATTTCATATGGATTTATATTACATGTTAATAATTCAAAAATAAGACACATAATCAATTGTCATTAGAGAACTTGACGGGACTACAAAGAATTTGATCTAAGTATTTTCTAAATAAAATTATGTCGAATGAGCAGTTCAGAAATCTTTAGACCTCAAAGATGGTGTGCTGGAAAGGCTAATGAAATGAGCTAACCAATTAATTATCACTGTCGGGAAATAAAGAGAGATAAGGAGACCGTGGTTGTTCATGCATGACATGAGAGGGAGAGAGAAGATGAGAGATAGCCCAAAAAAAAAAAAACTTTATCATTGGGGTGAGGAATAACCACATGCCCTATAATTCATAAAATTTATTTTTATCGCATTCAACACTTTAAATTATTTTTCTAGTTGCAATGAGAAACCTCTAAAATATTTTTCTAGTGACAATAAGCACCATGAATTTGGGATATTGAGTGTTGGATGCGCTAACATTTAGTTTAAGATATAAAATGCTACTAAAAAAATACTTCAAGGTGTAGCTTACTAGATACTAGGTTTTGATGAAAATTATTTTATGATACATAGTGCACAAAAAACTATTTTAGAATTGTGGGTGCTACTAAAAAAAAAAATACTTCAGGGGCTTAAATGTTTATTTGGGGAAAAAAGATGGAACACCCTCCCAATTTACACAAAAAACGATGTAGTTTTGGATATAGGAGAGGCAAAGGATGGGAGACGCAAGAGAGGACAGCTGAATGCATAAGTCCTCAATTAACTCGTAATTATAAAAAACTAGAATATTCCTTGTATATTCCCAAATTAACGACTTCTTGATAAATGTGATATCGGGCAATAATTTAATTCTAATTTGATTTACTCCATCCACCACCTTTAAATTTCCTTCCATTGGCTTTCTTACCTTCTCACTTGCTTTCCCGTTTTTTCATCTCCCACCACCTTTTGTTGCCTCCCTCGCCTTTATTGTCTTCTTTAGCGCCTCTACTTTTCTTTACCTTTTCTCTAATCCATCGCCTTATTTCTTGTTTTCCTTTCCATAGCCTCCCGTGCTTTCTTTTCCATCGCCTTATTCTTCCATCACCTTTTTTTTCCTTTCTCTTGACCGTCACCTTCTTTCTACACTTCCACATCCTTATCCCATTTCATTGCTCCCTCTTAATCATAGAATGGGCTGTGCCATGATTATTTTTTTGTGTTTCAGGCGGCTCGTTAGTCTCCTTCATGCTTCGATATGGTTTCTACTTGTGTGTTAGTGAAGGTTTATTGCTTGGGGCCTCAACCTTTCCATTTGTGTCACCTAGAGCTTGGGATTGCTTGCTTCTCTTTGCTTCTGGCATTTATTTGCCTCTTCTCTCTTTCTACAGGAAGCTTCGAACCACGATGATTCACTTGGGTGGCCATTGTCCTCTGGGAGACATGCTGCAACATCCTCCTGCTCGAGCTCCATCTACGTTATTGGAAGTCTTTGGTGGCTCTCTTTTGATGGCTTTGAACCTTCTTATGCATTGAGGTTGCTTATTGCTATTTTTTCTCTTTACTTTCAAGTGTGTTGTTTTCCGTTGCAGTTTGTTTGTTTCTTTGCTTTGTTGTCTTAGAGTCTTGGTTTGCTCTTGTTTCTGATATAATGCAGCCCAAGTGTATTGTAATTATTTTAATGTGTGTTTAATAAATTTTGTCTTTCAATAAAAAAAGTTAATATTAATTGCTAATAATTAATTATTATAGTGGCACAATCGCAGAGAAGCAAATTCCCTCCCCACTGTAGCTATGGGATGGGATAGGAAGAAAAATTGAAAGGAAAGAAAATGGGAGAGAAAGTGAGGGGAAGAAAAAAACAGGGAGAAAATATTATCACTCTATGTGCTTGGATGAATGAGAAAAAATTGAGAAGAAAGAAAGTGAGTAAATATTTGATAATTAAAATACCCTTACTCTTATATTAAAATAATCATATTTAAAATCCCTTTAATATAATAAATCTCAATGACTTTAAGCCAAGCCGAGCTGCTTCTCTTGATGGCTCTTCTCTATTTTTACTGTTCATATGAACAGTACCGGCTCCAAAATTCATATTGGGCTCTGTGCAAAATATTTAAGTCTTGCACCTTTGAAATTTGAAATTCGAAATTCCCTTTTTATAATTTATTCTCTCTCATTCATTTTTTAATCTTTTCCCTTGCACGAGGTATTGTTTCCCCATCATCTGCCATTTACAACTCTTTATTATCTCTCCGTTTCTTTTTTCTCTTTCAATTTTACTCTACCATTTGCCTTGACCTTCCACTGCCGGCGAGTTCCACTAGGAGCTGAGCTCACAAATCCGATTGCTACGAAGATCAGCAGCCTAGTGGTGATGTTCTTCTATGATGACAAGGGCGGAGTTCCCCCTCTCTTTCTTTCTCAGTGTAAAGGCTCAAATAGCTCATTGCTCTCCTTTTACGCCGGTTCGCTGGTGAAACCGCTCGTCTCTCCCCCTCACAAACACTTCATTTCAATCGCTTTCTCCATTCCCTTCAATCCTTCTCTTTCACTCTGTTTCTTTCTCCATTCCCGTAAGATCTGAAAGTGAAAGCCCACCCGCAAGATCTGAAAGCAATCGCTGGGTTTCAAACTTTCTCTGTTAAATCTAGCTCGGAGGTGGAGGATTCGGTGTCCATGGCCAAGACTACTCATCAGGTTGCTCGTGGCGAGTTCGCAATCGAGTCGTTCAGTAACGACGTGGCGTTCTCTAGCTGCACCGCCACGGGTGCTCTATCCCTTGGCGTCGCTCAAAGTCTCGAGAAAGCCATTGTTGCGGTGAATTCTAATAGCTAAAAGAAAGTATGTTGATTTGCTTCCTTTGACATTGATTAGGAGCATTAACTCAACTTTCTCCATTATTTTGCAGTGAAAAATCAAATGCTCTTGCCAATGAATTTTTTTTATTTTTATTTTTGAAAAAATTGTGATTTTGGGCTTGCCCGTGCATCATTTGATGATGCCCTATCTACTATTTTTTGGACAGTATGTTCTCTTATCATTCACTGGTTGCTTTTTCTACTAACAGAAGAATTCCAAGTAAACTGAGAATTAGAAATCTTCAGTGAGCAGCATCTTTGACATGAGTTTTACCATAAGGCTTATGTGGCAGTTTTTCATAGCACTTGCAGTATAATCAATCCCATCATTTCCAAAAGATTTAGTCTAAATGTGTTGCTTCATTTATCTATCATAGATTTCTTGATTTATAGCTATTCTGCTGAGCATATATTGCGTTGTGATACCTATCTTTTTATGCTTACCAAGGATTATGTGGCAACTCGATGGTACCGTGTTCTTGTACTATGTGGCTCTTTTTTCTCCAAGGTTTGTGAAACTAATATGATTTTATTTTGACACATTTTGTTTATTATCTGAATATCTTGCAAAGGCATTTTGATGCTTAACGCCTTCATCTATTATTCTAATAACTATTTGCGTTCTGAAGTTTATCTACTAACCATGGCCTTTTCTGGTATTGAAGCCGTAAGAGTGCTGTAGTTGCTGTGACTTGTATTTACTAACCATGGCCTTTGTTCTGAAGTTTATTTTATATTCAAACTTAGATCGAATATTTAGGTGATGCTAAGTTGGCTTAGGAGATTTATATGTAAAGCTAATCCTTTGAGTGTCACAGGTTTAAGCAATAACCAAATTTGACAGGTGAATCTTTAGGGTTTTGTAGCAATCTTTTTTCTGTTACAAGTTACCTACTCAATGATGTGGATCTATGTCATGATGTTTGTTTACAAACACTTGCGGTGGATAGATGGTGGTTGATGTGAGTGCATAATGGACAATAAAAACGCACACAGGGTAATTAAGGTGTTACTCACAGTAAATCCCAATAATTTGTTGTATAGCATAACAGACAATTAGATGAATTGATATCCACAAATAACATACAAGTAAATGCCACATTTCCACAAATAACAGACAATTATAGATGGCGTCTACACTTGGCATGTGGGTGGTAATCTTTAGCTTTTCTATGCTGTGATGGGTGATAGATTTCCTTATCATCTCAGATTCTAAATCGTAGAATCCATTAGCTTCACTAATGTCACACGCATAGGAAAACTACAGATTACATTACTCATGTTAGATAGTAGTCAGTTTGATTTCCTTCGTAGCTAACTTTCCAATGGTAGTATCTAGCGAGAATGGCAAATACTCTCAAGTGTAAGGAGACAATGTATGCATCAACCTCATCAAATATATGCATGCCTAAAATTAAATTCTCCGTAACTTGATTTTTCAGTGCTTATAGTCATGAAAAATATATGCATGCCTAAAATTATACTCCCAAGTTTGCTTCCAATGTTGTTGTGATATAGAGGATGTAATCTGAATATTTTTTGTGCAGATGGGTTAAAGTTGCATGATACTAATGTGTATGACATATTCTTGTGTATGGGTAAGTGATTCTCCAATTTGTCACACATAAAACTATTGGTTTATAAGTTCACTTCTGTCCACATCCTTATTCTATGGGATTTCTGACATGCATCCATTGTATTTGGATCTTATTGCAGGCATACTGAAAAGATTGGATATTTGTTCCCCTGAGTAGGTAGATTTTGGCTGCTGTGCCTAGATCATGTCACTGAGTAATATAATGAGAATGTCTTTGTTTTTATCTTTCATTGATTGTTGTGATACTAATTAACTTGATATTAACTTTCAAATATAGTTTGGCTATTTATTATTAGATTTTTCTTCAAGCAATCCAAAATAAGAAGCGTATATGCTTTTGTTAGAAGATCTTAGGTCTAATTTTAAGTTAAAGAAGAATCATGTGAAAAGTTGGATTAAAAATGTATAATTTTGTATGTTCTAAATTTGATTCTATTTATTTTATATTTTTGTTACTGTTAAGATGTTTATATCATTATCGTGATTTACATTGTATTATTGTCTTCAATGATTGTAAGTAATATTATAAGTTTTTTGTGCTTCAAAAATTTAATTTCTTCTAATTTTATAATTATTGAATTATATTTTCCCGTGCTCCACATGGAGTAAATGCTATGTGTATTGTTGATTGTCCATACTAAAGCTGTCTTATACCATGCCTTTTCAAAAAATATACCACCAACATTTAAGTATAAACACATGTTGAAAGATATTGAGACAATAATTTCTCTTAATATACATCCAAACTATAGAGGATTTTCTCCTTATGGAGATCGCAAATCAACATGTTGATAGTTGTTGTACTAATTTGTACATTGAATATATGCATCCTGCGCATCGCGCAGGGGAGTCAATGCTTGTTAAATTAAATATTAGAGTGACAAAATCATTTTAACATTAATATCATCAAATAACTTAAAATGATTAAGATATATTTTAAAACCAAATAATTTAAAAAAATGTTATTTTAAGGTAAAATTAAAAAGGGGTCAATTTTTTAAAATTAAATATAATAAAAGAAAATATTAAATTATACATTGTTTAACATTATTAATAGCTAATAAAAATATAATATAAAAACGAAAGGATTAAAGTGTAATATAAAAAAAGTAAACACACTTTTTAGAATAATTAAATATAGAGAAATTAAGAATACAACTTTTTTCCCCAATTCATCACCATGGTCATATTGAACTTGGTGGAGCAGCTAGGAGTATTTCTAATTTTAAGTTAAAAGTTTGATTAGCATAAAATAACTTTTTTTAAATATTATCTATTTATTTATTCTAAAAAATATGCATTTTGCATGGGGTACTGTGAAGTTTGGTGAGGTGGTGGGTAACTGTGTAAAGGGACAGTTTGAGACAATAAAATTTCTCCTCTAATCTCTCCATTAGTGGAGAGATATTTTGGGACCTGACTTCTCTCCGCTGCCTCTACATCCGCTGCCCATCCTTTTCTTCAAATGACGCCATTTTGTTCCCTTTTAGATTAGATCTCAGCCTTCCATTGATCTTAATCGTAGCCGTTGCTTGTTGTGTAGTTTCTGTTTGTAGAGATGGAACCTATCGACCTTTGGTGAACACTAAAGGCAAGCAAAAACCTCCAAGCCTCATCTTTCTGACATCTTCCTCTCTCGCCGATCCATCCTGGCAACAGACAACAAGGATAACTTTGGGACTGTTTCTAAGAGATGGCCATAGTTATAAGGAAGAAGATTGCCACTTGTTGCGCCAATCGGTCTGCCGAAAGGCCACTAGGTGGATTCTCAATCAATTTCTCACACCTTCCACCACACTTTTAAAGTAATGTAGCCTTCAATTGTTGTATTTTTAAGTTCTTTTTTTGATTGTTATGAATTGTGGTATTATCCATTAATTTGTAGACTTTATTGGAGAAATTGAAATCAACATACTCAAAGGTATTATTCATTAATTTGTAGACTTTATAGGAGAAATTGAAATCAACATACTCAAACTTAGAAGGACTTCCTCCTGATCAAATTGTTCCAACCATTGGCTGAAAAAAATGGTCAAATAGAAGTATCAAATACAAAACTTGTATTCTGGGACCTGGGAGGGCAAGTATGGGCATCAAAGCCTTCTTCGTGTTTTTTAGATGAAATATCTACTGTAGTTTGCAAAGTAATTATGTTTGTTTTATTCTAGCTTTATGAGTTGTTAAAGACTCTAGTGCTGTCACTTTGTTAAAAATATTTCTTCCTGTGTATTTGATACTTATAGTGACTTACATGGTTCTAGGCATGTGTTTTCTATGCTTGTTTGATAGACTAGAAGAATTATTGGAAAATCAAGCAAACTGGGTTCTATTGTTTTTAGGAAATCTATCTCCATTTTGTAGTTGAAGGTTACTGAAATGAAGACTCTAAAAGTTGTGATGTGGTTAAGTTGAAGAGGTTTTATTCTTATATAATATATATATATATATATATATATATATATATATAAAACAGATACTAAAGCAATGTGGGAGAAATATTATGAAGAAGCACATGTTGTGATATGTGTTATAAATGATGCTTGTCCCTCATGGTTTGAAAATGCAAAGTCTGCTTTGGTTAGTAAGATTGATATTTATATTATAGTTTATAAATTTAGTAATTTATAGTGCTCTATATCTTGGGTATGAAGTCTATTTGACTAAGATATTTGATAAATCCTAGGATCTAGGATTCATTCAAACAATTCAAGAACCAGAATCTTAAGCTCTTGACCAAATAACAATTTAGTATTAATATCTTTCTACATAATCTCTTTTGTCTTACAGGGAAGTATAAATAGAAATGAACATAATTGCTAACATAAGTTACAAGATAACTTGACAATAACTTCCTATACTTATTAAATAACTAACTTCTTTTTCTAAAAGATAAAACACATAAAACATAACTTTCCAACTACAACTACAACTATTTTGCCTAATCCAAATGCCTCTTTCTAGAATAAACAAGAAGAGGACGTTGTGATATATCATTACCATCCCCTTGAAAATGAGCCTTGTCCTCAAGGTGAAAATGGAGAAATTGGGCAGCAATAAGATCAGAAGGCTCCCAACTAAATTCTTCAAGTGGCCGATTCTTCCATTGAATAAGCAAGTGGACATCCGTAGCATTTTGATCAACAATCACTTTAGAATCAATGACCTGATCGGGTTCAAGAAGTAGTTCCCAATCATCAGAAATAGGTAAAGGGAGTAAAGGAGTAGAAACATCATAACCATAAGTTGCCCGTAAGAGAGAAACATGGAAAACATGATGCACCTTGGAACCTAGAGGTAACTTTAATTCATAAGCCACTGATCCAATCTTGCGTTGAGTAGGACAAGGACCAAAGGATCTAGGAGACAACTTAGTAAACCTATGTTTAGAGAGAGACCTTTGTCTATATGGTTGTACTTTGTGAAACACCATATCCCCAACAACAAATGAATCGCTCGGTGATAAGAATCAGCATGAGCCTTCATCTGAGTTTGGGTAGAGGCAAGATTCTGTTTAATAATGTGCAGAACTGCATCCCGCTCCACCAGGAAATCATCCAAATAATTAATTTGCGTATCACCCTGAACAAAAGGTAGCAATAATAGTGGATCTTTACCGTAAACCACTTTAAAAGGGGTGTAACCAGAGGAAGAATGAAAGCCAGTGTTGTAAGAAAACTCAGCCCAATGCAGAAATTGACTCCAATGCTTAGGAAAATCTTGGAAAAAATACTGTAAATAATTCTCCAAACAACGGTTAACAACCACAGTCTTTCCATCGGTCTCGAGATGATAAGAAGTACTCATTTTAAGAGTAGTACCACTTAAATGAAATAACTCCTGCCAAAAAGCACTTAAGAAAATAGGATCCCGATCAGACACAATAGATTTGGGAAAACCATGCAAACGAACCACTTTAAAAAAAGAAGCAACAAATTTGGCTGAAAATGATCATTGCATACCCAAAAAGTATGCTGCCTTACTAAACCGATCAACAACCACAAATATGCATTCCAAACTGTTGGAGAGAGGCAAACCAGTAATGAAATCCATTGAGAGATCTTCCCATATGTGGGCTGGAATTGATAATGTTCGCAAGAGACCACCCGGAGCTTGTGGCATATATTTACCACATTGGCAAGCTGCACAATTTTGCACAAAAATGATAACCCCTTCTTTCATTTACTGCCAAAAGTAGAATTGTTAAAAACATTTCAGCATTTTAAGTACCCCTCCATGACCTCCAATAGGAGTAGAATGAACTTCAGTGATCAGTGCAGAAGTAAGAGAGGAAGCAGTAGGTAAAACCAATCGATCCTTATAGTATAAGCGTCCATCAGTAAGAGAAAAATGAGATATTGATTATGGATCAGATTGTAATGACTCTTTGATAGAGGATGTATAAGGATCTTGATCTAATAAAGAAGGTAAATCATTAAATAATGAAGCATGTGGAATGACCAAGGAAAAGAATTCACCAGAATGCGAAATTCAGGATAAAGCATCAGTAGCATGATTAAAGGAGCCAGCCTTGTAGATAATCTAATAATTAAAGGGAAGAAGCTTCAAAATCAAACGTTGTTGTGCAAGGGTTGTGATACGCTGATTCAACAGATATTTGAGGCTAAAATGATCTGTATGAACTTCAAACTACGCCCCAAAAGATAATGATGCCACTTTTGTAATGAAGAGACTAATGCTAATAACTCCCGATTATAGACTGAGGTATTCTTTTTGATTGAGATAAGCCTTTACTGTAAAATGCCATAGGATGACCATTATAGTGTACGACAACACCAATCCCAGTGGATGAAGTATCACATTCAACAATAAATTTCTTTGAAAAATGTAGCAATTGTAAGACTGAAGCATTAATTAATGCTTTCTGAAGATCCTAGAAGGCAGCTAATGAAAGAACATCCTATTTGAAGCCATCCGTCTTAGTCATATCAGTCAGAGGTTTGGCAATCTGACTGTAATGCTTGATAAACCTGTGATAATACCCGGAAAGGCCTAAGAAACCATGAAGTTTAGAAATATTTTTGGAAAGAGGCCATTTGTCAATGGCAACTATTTTGTGAGGATTAACCGCTTCTCCTTTAGCTGAAATAATATGACCTAAAAATGAAATATAAAGCTAGGAAGTCATACTTATCCGAATTGGCATAAAACTCATTCAGACGCAAGAGTTGGAAAATAAGACTCAAATGAGTAATATGATCCTCAAATGTTTTGTTGTACACCAGAATGTCGTCAAAGAACACTAAAATAAACTTTCTGAGATATGGTCAAAATAAGTAATTCATGATGCCTTGAAAAGTGGAAGGTGCATTAGTAAGGCCGAATGGTATAATAGTAAACTCATAATGTCCTGAGTGAGTGCGAAAAGCTGTCTTAGGAATGTCTGTTGGATGAACTCGAATTTGATGATAACCAAGTGAAGATCAATCTTAGAAAAATAAGTAGTACCATGAAGCTTATCAATAAGTTCATCTATAGTAGGAATATGGTACTTATCTGGCATCGTAATTTTGTTCAATTCTCTATAATCAATGCACAAATGCCAAGAATAATTCTTTTTGGGTACTAGCAAAACAGGGCTGGCGAAGGGACTGACACTAGGCTGAATAAATCCCTTTTGAAGCAATGCAGCAATTTGATTTTCAATTTCATCTTTCTGAGAGTATGGATAATGATATGGCCGGAGATTAGGGGGAGTAGCTCTAGGATAAATATGGATGTTATGACTTCTATTTCTTATAGGAGGAAGAGATTGAGGTTCATTAAATACATCAGCAAATTGCTGTAACAAATCTTGCAGAATCTCAAATCGACGAATAATGGCCATACCATCATAACTTCGAAGAGAGACTTTGGTAAACGGTTGAGAAATTCCCTGAAGTTTATACCGCTTCCCATTCACTTTGAAAATCATAAACATCTCTTACCAATTAGCTTCTACAGTATTCAAAGAAGCAAACCATTTGATTCCCAGAACCATATCCACACTGCCCAATTCAAAAGGGAAGAAATCATCCATGATAGTTAAACTTTGAACTGTGACTTCCAATTTTTTGCAAATAGAATTGCAACTTATCATAGAACCGTCTCCAATAACAACACCAAAAGGAGGAAGAATCTCAGGTACAATTCCTAGTTATGTGATTAGTTTAGTGGATAAGAAATTATGAGTGGATCCTCTATCAATAAGAATTAAGACAAATCTGGAACGCAAAATTCCCATGACTCTCATGTGGATGCAGTCATGCGACTGAGAATGGCATGAAGAGAAATTTTAGCCAAGTGAGAAGTACCGTGGTCATCTTCTTCAGCAATCAGACTATTGTCTTCGTCAACATCTTCAGCTAGTTTTATCAAATGAAGAGTGGTTGATTTGCAACGATGACCTGGAGAAAATTTTTCTCCACAACAAAAGCATAGTCCTTTTTCCCTTTTGTGTTGCCGATCGGTGTCAGTTACGGACAAAGACAGCAAGAAAACCGGAGTATATGAATTAATGGAAGGGCCTATCGTGATTAATGGTTTGGTGCGATCCATATTGCTTTTGTTAGTGCAAGTGTTTCACCCAAGAGGGGGTGAATTGGGTGATACCAGAAATTTCGCTGCGTATAAGAAAATTGACAGAATATTTAAAGCAGTTGAGAGCAAAGAGAAATATCACCGAAGTATACACTGGGAGTTATACTGGTTCAGTCACAACCACTTTGATCTACGTCCAGTCCTCAGAGCGTCTCTGAGAGTTTCTCTATATTCTCCAAGATTTAGTGGGTTCTTGGCATCTCAGTACACAATAAGTTCCTTCACCTGGACACTCACTCCCCCTTACAGTTGTAATCAAATCCTCAACTCAAGGTTCCACAACCTTACATTGTCTCAATAACAAATATTGAGTTTGTAATGAAAAACTCTCTCACAGAGCAAATATATAATCACTGAAGTACAATGAATGAGTATAAGAAAATAAAGCACTAAGAGTATGTTGATCAGTGTATGTTCGTGTGTTCTCAGTTGTTGTACTCTGCTCTTTGAATGCTCCATATATATAGATGATTTGTAGTGTCCGTTGGAAGAAATTCAAACATGTCCGTTAGAGTCACGCAACAACGGTTGACCATTCTTCTAATTTGAAAACTATCCGTTTGCGGTAGGTGAGCGTTCAGACATTTTATTTGACTTTTCACTCCTGGCATGATCTCTTCATTTTTTCTCTGCAAATATACTTAGGATACTAGTGCAATGAAGAGTTAATCATATAGATAACAAATCAATAAACATTCGATTAAAATATGATTTCTGGACTACCTTACTTGAGTGATCATGCTCATTACTCAAGTAGTCCCTCGAGTAAACATATCAAAAAAATGAGAGAGTAATATAATTCATAAAGTATTACTCAGGTAAGACATGGAGTAAGATAACTCACAAAACTTGGAAATACCAGATTACTTGAGTGGCTACTCAAGTGGCCATGTCTTTTCCTCATAAGTTACTCGGGTGCTCCCTCCAATAAGTTGATTACTCGAGTGGCCATGTCTTTTCTTCACAGTTACTCGAATGAGCCCTCAAGTAAATTTCAAATAAGTTTGCAGATTACTCGATTACTCCCTCGAGTTATATCATTCAAATCTTGGTCAAGAGTTTGCCTACCTGATTACTCAAGTGACCCCTCAAGTAATACTTCAAACAACTCTGCAGATTAATCGAGTGCTCCCTCGAGTAAAGCCTTTTTCTCTCATGGTTACTCGAGTAAATTGTGTCATTTCTTGGCCGAGAACTATTGGAAGATTTTTTGTTATGATCGGCAGGCACAACGGAAGAATTTTAAAATTTTACCAATCCTAATCGAGGATCTATCAACGGCGTTTAAACCAAGTTGGAAGGATTCATACCTTTTATGATTCAGGGTTTTCACGATCTCTAGGAGCCAACACATCAGGTCCGCTCCTTCTACCGGTATTCATACGAATGCTCTCCAACCGAGACTACGTGCTAGCGCCTCTAATGTCTCCCAGGGTTTCCCTTGTGGCTCTCAATTCTCATGTGTATATCAATATATCTGCTCTATCAAGTTTATAACCTATGAGGGCTATTTTCAAATTTCAAAATTAATCATCATTAATTTTGAAATTAATTAACTATTAATTATCTTGATGAGCTAATTAAATAAATTCAGTTTAAATTAAATCTGTCCAACAGTTTTAATTTAACCTATTTATTTAATCCAAATAAAGAGTCATTAGATTTAATTTATCTTCATAAACTAAATCTGAGATACTATATCTCTATCATGTTAGTTATTAAATTTAATATATCTTAATAAATTAAATTTAAAACTAACACAATATAATAATATCATATAATATATATACATATATATATATATATAAGATATAAATATTTCAAAAATATATATCTATATAATATTATTAATGAATTTTATATTATATATATATATATATATATAATTCGTCCACCCTAAATTAAAAATTATCTCGTGTTGGGCCATTCTTGTGTGCGACCATGTAGGCCCATATGAAGTTGGCAGTAGGCCAATAACTATACTAACCCAAAAGTCATAAGCGGCCTCTAGCAAGACATTACGACTACCCAATTCATATGAGGATCGTTATCACGATGCAACCTGTCATACAACCATGTCACGTCCCTTTTGTCATACGATATATCGATCAAGGATAAGGCATGGATAATGTCAGCCTCTTGTTCCTGACCATTACTTTCTCGATTCCTGAGTAGCCTGATAATAGAGACGGAAACTCCTTTTATCATAGTATGACCATACCTTTCTCATACTCACTCATCGAGAGGCCCAGTAATATCTCTCTACTAATGTGAGGGACAAATTCCATCTTGATCATTCATATTCCTCTACATGAAAAACCATAAAGCCCGATCGTAGCCTTTATCATCACTCGGTCAAAAGTGACTTTTGACTAGTTCAAAGCTTAGCAACTCTCATGTAGGAATCCATGATGACCTCAGGTCTAAAGGTATTGTGACGTGGTTATACATGAGAAAAGCTTATGACTTGATCCATGTAGCTTTCTCATAGTGGGTCGGTCCAGCACCTTGTACTCTTACAAGTGCCTAAGATTTTGATTCGTATCTCCATATCTTATCAAAGTCATACTAATCTTGTTTCATCTCTGCTCCCGCATAGATGACCGACCAGGGACATTTTAGGACAATCTTTATGAATTATCCAAGGAGACAATTATCACAGTTAATATGCAAATAATATGATAACAAAATGGAGAAATTTCATTAAAATAATAATGTTCAAAGTACAATGATTGGCCCTTAGGGCACAATTTCCAACATTTTTGACCTGGTTACTCGAGTGGCTACTCGAGTAAAGCCTTTTCTCATATGTTACTCGAGTGGCTACTCGAGTAATGGTTCATATAACTTTGCAGATTACTCGAGTGCTCCCGAGAGTAACTATTTCCAAATTTTGGCAGTGCCTCTGAAAAACATTTTCTTTCAACATTACTTGAGTGCCTACTCGAGTAATAGTGTTCCTTACTTGAGTGGTCACTCGAGTAAACATAGACAAAAACTGCCAGTGATGTTCTTCCTTTGCTCTTTCTCTCAGATCTTCTTCATTACTCCAGTGCTTACTTCAAGTAATACTTTGTTTGCCATTTATTTACTTTGTCAAATTCATTTGTTATCATATCCTCTTTTATCATTAGTCCAATCTTTGTTATCATCAAAACATATGGGATCTAACAGCTCTGTGATGTAGCAGAATCAGGATTCCCTTATTGACGTGGTGCTGAAAATTTGGTGTCTTTATAATTATTTCCCCAGTCATTGCCACAGAAAGAGGGAAAATGTTATGGGGGTCGGTGCAATGATTGACTTTGAAGTTTGGACTCAAATTCTAAGGCCAAACCTGCTGCCTTATACATAGTACGGGGCTTTTGAATTTTAACATCAGCTTTCAATTCTTCCTTAAGCCCATGAATAAATACTGCCAGTAGATAGTGCTCTGGCTAGTCGTGAACCCTTGATGAATGTCGGATAAATTCTTTTCTGTAGTCTTCCATCGAACCAGTCTGTTTGATGTCACACAAGCAGATGTCAGGATTCTAGAATTTAGTTGGACCAAAGTTGTCTTGGAAGACCTGTATTAACTCGCCCCAGAAATGAATTGTCTGACTTGAAGAAACCCATGTGAAGACGTCCAAAGTGTCACCCTCTAAGTTCATCGCTGCCTCTAAGTATCTTATTCCTTGATTATTAAGACTTCTTATGTCACTTACTTGATCTTTTTCTTAACAATCTTTCTTTTATGTTTAACAACTTGTCAAGATTTAGGAACAAAATGAAGATAATCAATAAGAATTTGCTATCCTTATGTCACTCTATTGCTTTTCATTTTAATGTTTCAATTGGGATGAAGCTAATGTACAATGGAAATGGTTATAAAAGCTCACTATTTCTCAAAGGATTTGCCTCTATTTTTTTGGTAAGGACGTGATATCTTGTCTAACTTTCCAATTGGGAAATATGTCTTTTGACCATTCTTGTAAAATTAGCCTCTGCATAACTTGTTGGAAATTATGGGATGTCAGAAACCATCATCTCTTCATTGCTTATACATACATTGCCTGAAATTTAAAACTTCAAAGTTTACATTGACTTCATTTAACCATTGTTGAAATTTAAATGCTTCCCTTTTTTGGACTATTGCCTTTTGAATTGATTTTTATTAAAAAATAGTGACAAAATGGTGGGAGCTTGTGTGGCATTCACTCTCTCTTTACACCCATTATCTCTTTTCTCTATATCTCCCTTTAATTGCACTACATGCAGAGGGCTTATTAAGTGGTCAAATATTTTAATAGGACTCTTGCAACCTCAAGTTCAACATCCAGGGCAATCATATAAGCCAGACTCCTATGCAAAACTTTGCCCAGAATTCTAATATGCATCAGAATTCCAATATGCAGAACATGCTTGGACAGAATTTAGTGGGGACCACTATTAGCCAGAATTCTTATAAATAACTGTTTCTTGACTTTGTTTCATAACAGATTACATTAACAATGAGCATCCTTTACCAAAATAAAGAGCAACACAAGAGAACAAAATGATGAGCTTGCTTGACCAAAATAAAGAGCAGCCCAAAGGAATGCAATGATGAGCTTGTTTACCCAAAAAAGAGAGAAGCCCAAGGGAAGTCATAAGCTATACAAAGGAGCATGACAAAATAAGTTGGAGTAGAGACTTCATATAGGAGGATTTTGCCAATCATTGAACCTGTATTTGCACACAATGCAAACTTGTATTGTTAGTGAATATATAGTGAGAGTATTGAAATTATCAATTATATTGAGATGAGACAAGGATATGTAAAAAAAATTCAAATTTCAATAAAAGTGACTACGTTGTGTTCTTCCATTATCATCATTCTTTATGATTACCTAAATTATATGTCTGGCTGAAACGATGCAAATAAGTGAACAACTTTGGATGTTGAAGAGGATGATTACGATTCAAGAAAACTTCATTTATTCTATATTTTCCATCTACTTGTTTAACTTTCATTTTCGCATTACAACCTATTCTTGTCTCATCTCGGGGCTTCTTAGTTGTCACATCTCGTTTGTTTGATTTTCTCACCCCTTTTTTATGACAAACATATAGGTAAGAGGTATATGAGGATTTATCTCTTTTACTCTTGTTAAAGCTCTGCTTTTTAAACCCAAAACCAATTCTTCTACCATATGCCCTCCAAAATTCCCATGCCTCTTCTAAATTGTCAAATTCAAGATTACGTATAGGAGTTAAATTTGTATCCATGGTACAAACCCTCTGCAAAATTAAAAAGTATAAACCCAATATAAGTAAAAACTCAACTACAATAAAATGAAAATATAGAAATTGTATTTTCACATACCAGTATTGTGATACCAGTATAAAAACATTATATGAATATATTAGCCCAATATAAGAACCAGTATTGTGATAACAATATAAAAACATTATCTGAATATATTAGCCCAATATAAGTAAAAGTCAGCTGCAATATACAAATAAAAACATACACACTCATACCAGTATAAAATATTAGCCTAATATGTGTGCACGCGCGCGCGAGATAGATTCTCTGAGTGCTGAATCGAAATCCAACGAGCACTCTAACCAGTAAGCCAATAGTTGGATAGCATATAGGACAGTTATATATAAATCAAAATTTATTTAATAGAAAGTTAGGTTCGGGCAAAAAAAAAAAGGTTACAAACAGGCATGAATCAAAATTCCTATTATCTGAATACATTAATCAAAATGATATCCAATACATAAAAATTACCAATTTAGATTATAAATCATAAATATAAAAAATTGATATTAACTATAAAAAAATTGTGGGATTTTGATAACAGATTGTTATTTTACTTACTAATTTTTAATATCCTGTACTCATAAATCCTTGCTCATTGTTCCTCTCCTCTAATACAACATCCCAGGAGTTTCTTTGGTTTTCCGTGCACGTCTGTTGGAAGAATTGAAGAAGAAAAGGTCGCGCGCGAAAAAGAAAATGCAACTGCCAGCAGAGAAAAAGGCGCAACATCAAGGGAAATAATACAACGGCTGAGATTCAATGAGAAATTGGACGAATGATATAAGCTATATGACACGACGTCGTTTAAATTAGTTGTCTTTTAAGACTATCCATATGCTTATTACAAACAGACGGTCTAGATTTAATTTTCCCCCTAAAACGACATGGTTTTAAGAAAAGGACAGGCAGTGATACTAGGAGCAGCAGAGACAAGCTTCATCCAATATTTTGGGAGGAAAAAAAGGTGTATGACCCTCGTCATTTTTCCTTCCTCCTCCAAGCAGAAAATGGCGACAGGATAATGCCGTCGTCTGTTTTACCGCCAAAATGGTTTCTGCTACTTCTTTAACGTTGGACCTCGTAAGCAGCCCTTGCTTCATCTCTCTAAAATCTCTCTCCCTTACGCTTATATATCCGTTTCTTCTCTCTTCATTTTGCAGGCTTTTCATTTTGATTTCCGCAATAATTTCAGTTTCAGGCCTCTCAGAAAGCCTAGAATTCTTCGGGTTCGCTTCTCCCAGGTTAGCTTCCTTCTGATTTCTGTTTTCAACCCTTCCTTTCGTTGCCATTCTTTTCCCCAGAATCTGGGGAGAACCATTTTTGTCTGCTGTTTTGGGCTCTTCTTTCATATAAATACACGCGCCGAGGTTGCATTAATTTGCTGCGGACAGTTGGAGTGATTGCTTTTTAATTTGTTATTTCATGGCTAAGATTTTCCATACTCATTTTGATTCACTCTGGAGTATAGAGGCTCCAGTGGGAAGTTCAACTTCAAGTTGTTTATTTAATCCATTTGATTTGTGCAGTTGATAGACACATTTTTCTTATAAGAAATGTAAGGAAAAAAAAAATATTTGTATTCAATTACTCTCGTTCAAATTAAATTGTGAAACTCATGATTTCGTGGGAATGAATTTATCAGAGGCTTCATATTTAGTAATGTATATGAATTGAGAATAGAGATTGAACATAAGCACCATTAGGTAGTGATGTTGTTCAAACATAAAGCTAGACAGCTAGTCATAATGGGGAAAAAAATGGGCTTTGTCTTTAAAAGATCAATGTATTGAAAATTGGATCAAACCGGCCGGTCCAAACCGGAAACCGGTGAATTGGTGTCCAGTCTAGTCTGGATGAAGGCAGAAAATTGAGGTTGATTGAACTGGTTGACTTGGTGTGAACTGGGGTGACTCGGCCTAGTCACGAGTTGTCCTGTTTTTTTAACTTTTTATACTCAAAATGACGTCATTTTGGCTACTTTTTTTTTAAAAAATATTTTCCTGAAATTTTTTGATTTGCAAGGAGTTTTGAAAGGATTATGGAATACTTTTGACATTGGTTGAAGAAAAATCCTTATGTAGTGATATTTTTGTGAGTATTAGGTTCATGAAGTTATATTAGACTAATAGTTGATAAAAAACTATCATATAGTTTTTTGAATGGTATGCATGAATGTTTAAATTATATATATATATATATATATTTTAATTGACCCCGATCTGACACCCGGGTTAACCCTGGTTGAAACCACTGAACCTTAACCCAATGTCTCGGCCGGTTCAGTATCCGGTCCGGTTTTCAGTACCTTGTAAAGGATGCTATTACCTCCGGTCCTAATTATAAGACAAAGTTGACTTTGTTTGGAGAAATTAAGAAAGCTAAATAAGTTACTTAATCATATCATATGTTATATATCCTTAAATTATATATTAATTTATTAGACAAACCAATTAGTTTGAAGAAAAAACAATCAAAATATAAATACTCTAAAGTAATTTAATTAGCTTCCTTAATTTCTCCAAAAAAATCAATTTTGTCTTATAATTAGAACCGGAGGGAGTATTGATACGTGTGCAGATGATCAATTAAATAATGCAAGTATACACTGTCGTAATCAAGTAATATAGAAGTAAGTAGAGTATCGTTCCCACGAGGATTGAGTATTAAGTACTAAAATAGGTAATTTTAATTCTATTTAGTCAATCGATTAGTTGGTGATCGAGAGTACAAAATAAAAGAAAAACAATTAAATATGAGTGCAAATGATATGAAACAATTATGAGAAAAAGTTCTAGGGATTAGATTTCACTTAATAAATTCTGGATTGAATCACTTATCTATTCTAACCCAATTTATTCCACATGATTGATAGTCGAGTTTTCCTAATTTAATTACTAGCCTCTTCCAAGGTCAAGCAATTCTATAATTAATTGCTAATCAATATATTCCTATATGAATTTAAGCAATTAATTATGCATTAAGATTTATGGAACTCAGTAAGATTACACAACTCATATGAATATATTCCTATTTCATATGTAAGTTATGGTTTTAATTATAGGGTCTACACACATATATCTCCTTTCGGTCTCAACATGCATATTGAAATCATTCAAAAGATGGCCAGTCAATCAAAAGCATTAAGAATAATAATTAAAACTCAATCATGAAGAAGAAATTCAAACTAGATTTAATAAGTTAAGATTCAATCCGTCATTAGTAAGCTACGTCATCACCCTAAGAAAATGGAAATTTAGCTCATGATAAAATTAAAAACAAAACAAAAATAAGTTAACATTGCATAAAGCTTGAATGAAATTCTCAAAAATACTGCATAAATCTTGAATATTAAATTTTGAAACATAAATATACAATCAAAAGATGTATGAAAAATGAAGAAATCTAGCCGTTCATTTAGGAAGTAAAACCTTCCATGTAGGCGGCATGCAAAATGTAATACAATCTTAAGCCTTCCAAGATGGAGGCATGCAAAATGTAATACAATGCATGAAATTAACTCTAAAGAAATAATACAATGAACTCAAAAATGTTAGAGAAATATCACTCCCGGTCAGAGAAGGACCTCTCCCTGTCAGAGAAGGAAATCTCTGCTTCTCTTCCTCTCCTCCCCCTCTTGAGCTTGGCCTTGATCTCTATTTAGAGGGGAAAAACGTGTGCTACAATACTGCTACAATGTCCGGCGGCTACTATAGTGATCTGGCGGCTGCTACAATGACTGTCGGCAACTGCTATAGTGTCCGTCGGCTCTATAGTGCTTCTGTTGCTACGGTGACTTCCATCCGCTATAGTGTAACTTCTGTCCGCTACAGTGATCCTGTTGTTACAGTACTTTTATTTTTTTATTTAATTTTTTTTAAATACTATTTATTCCAAAAACATTATTTATTTATCAATCACACCCAAATTTATTATATTAAACTCAAATATCGTTCATAAAATCATCATGTAAGGAAAAATAAATATGCAAATATTTTACTTATCAAGTACCTTCTAACTTCGATCAGGAAAATAACTGCAATATTGTCTCTTTCAAGATATATATATTTCATTTGGTTTCACAGCTGATATTTCTAAGAAAAATTTAAAAGTGGTTAATACGGGTGGCGAGATTACTTATACCAAATCACTTCAAAATATTTTTCTTATTTTAAAAATATTTGTAATGCCAAGTCCCTTCATAGAACCAATCTCCATCTAGCACTTCAATTGGTTGGTCCCTTCAACATGTCTGGCAGGAAATGAACATGTCAAAACCAGCACAAGAGCAAGATACAGCCATTAAGGGAGTGAGAACCATCTCAGTCAAAGAGGACCATATTTCGGGCCATCACAATGCAGTGCATTAGCAAAATAACCTGCCTCCATTAGTCAGTGCATTGAAACCTTCTGCCGAACAAAACATGGCCAGTTTTCACTTCCCTGGACACAACAGAGGGCATGCTGCTCCTGCTTCACCTACTCAGCTCATTGGACGAAGACCGTATGTTCATAATTTGCCTGCGCTTCCAGAGCTTGACAACCTATTTTGTCCCCATGGGCCAATATTAGAAGCACAAAGACAAGCAGCCAAACTATTTGAATCATCAGAGACATGGTTTCTTGTTGGCGGTACTACTTGTGGAATCCAGGCAGCAATAATGGCAACATGTTCGCCAGGAAAATTTCTGATTCTTCCCAGGAATTCTCATGTATCAGCCATATCTGCTATGGTATTTTCAGGTGCTCTGCCCAAGTACATCATCCCTGAATATAACAATGATTGGGACATTGCTGGTGGTGTCTACCCATGCCAGGTGGTTCACATGTTATCCATGATTGTAGGGATTGGCAGTTATTCTGTCGTCCTCTCAGATTTTAACACGAGCTTATCACAAGCTCTTGCAGAACAATATACTCAAAACCATTGAAAGCCCAATGTACAATATGCTCTAGCATTGTGGCTGTCTGGCTGATGAACATTTTGCTGATAATATTCTACATCCCTCATAATGAGAAGTTTCTTTTCTTACTCTGATATTGCCTAATCTTGTGGGTGGGTTGGCTTGGTGTTATACAGGTATTGAATGCTATCCAGGAGTTACAAAGGGAAGGTCATGAACCTGCTGCAGTTTTGATCACTTCACCTACTTACCATGGTATTTGCAGCAGCTTGAGTGAGATTTCTGAGCTGTGTCATTCTCATAAAATTCCTCTGATTGTTGATGAAGCTCATGGTGCACATCTAGGGTTTCATTCTAAATTGCCTAAATCAGCTCTCCAGCTAGGGGCTGATCTGGCTGTACGGTCCACTCACAAAGTTCTGTGCTCTCTTACTCAATCATCTATGTTACATATGTCGGGTAACATTGTAGATGAGGAAAGAATTTCTCAGTGCCTCCAAACTCTTCAAACCACAAGCCCTAGATATCTACTTTTGGCTTCCTTAGATGCTGCAAGAGCTCAACTTAATGAAAGTCCTGATTCTGTTTTCAATCT
This sequence comes from Inga oerstediana, assembly GCA_963210345.1. Taxonomy (NCBI): domain Eukaryota; kingdom Viridiplantae; phylum Streptophyta; class Magnoliopsida; order Fabales; family Fabaceae; genus Inga; species Inga oerstediana. The sequence goes on from OY723401.1 coordinate 72,418,613, forward strand.
GGCAATTGATTTAGCCTTCGAAGCGCGATACCAACTTAAAAACATCCCAGGCATCTCAGTGCTTGAGAAATCAAGCTTCCCATTATTTCCAGCTATTGATCCATTGCGGCTTACTATTGGTTTTTGGCAGTTAGGTTTATCTGGTTATGAGGCAGATGAAATCTTATACAGGGATCATGGAATTGTCAGTGAACTTGTTGGGAACCAATCTATAACATTTGCATTTAACCTTGGAATTTCTAAGGATCACGTTCAGAGGCTTGTATCAGGAGTAAAGCATCTAGCATCAGTATATACATCCATTCCACAACCCGAAGCATCAGCGTTCTCCTGTGTTGCACCCTTTGATGATATAATCATGAGTTTGATACCGAGAGACGCCCTTTTCGCGAGTAAAAGGAGGGTAACATTAAGAGAGAGCCTTGGTGGGGTTTCTGGGGAGCTTATATGTCCATACCCACCTGGCATACCTGTACTGATCCCTGGTGAAGTTATTACTGAAAAAGCTATCAATTATCTGTTGCATGTTAGAAGTAAAGGTGCTCTAACTACTGGAGCCTCTGACCCTTCAATTTCTTCTATAGCTGTCTGCAATGTAATAGAGTTAGACTGGGGGAGAAATAATCTATGGTTGAAAGTTGAAACAGTGAGAATTGATGCCAAATTTGAAAGAAGAAAAAGAAGAAAAGAAATCTGAAACTGTTCAAAGTGCTTTCCTCCATCACTTGTCAATGTAATGAACCAGCCTCATATTAAGGTGGACTTGGATTATGAAGAGAGTATCATTGGGCCGATAATTTTGGGCTAAGGGTAGGCAAAAGTAAAGATATATATAGACAAAGATAGGACTGGCAAGTGTGTGGAATGATTTCGGCTTTCTCCCTCTGCAGATTCTCTTCCCTTCTTTGGACCTTCTTCTGTCATCTTCTGTTTCTCTTTTCTAATATATATCCATTTGTACTGGAACTTTCCTATGGTTTCCCTGTACCTATGAGCTCTATGACTGCATAATATTGCTTATTTGTATCTACAATTGATTATATTATATCATTGTATTCCCTATTGATTTTAGAACATTACAGCCACCGGATGGTTGATTTGCGCTGAGGGACATTCACTGTTTGTTTTGGCCGATTGGCTAAAGATGCCCAGAGTCACAGCTTAATGAACTACTATCTCCAGTTCTTAGTATAAGACCCATTTTGTGTGTAATTTCTTTATTAAGGTGGGTTTTATATTAAGGACCGGAGGGAGTATTGGGTAATTAATCGATACATTGCATAGAGTTCATAATTTCCTTGACAAGCCATGAGATGCAACAAAGCTAAATGAAGCCATCCTTTTTGTAAGAAAAATATTAAAAAAGGAGATTAGGTGTACCTGGATGAATCCATGTTCGGATCCGGGTCAAAGCTCCAATACTCCATACTTGTGCCTACACAATTATTAGACTACTAGAGCCTAATTGTGATTTGTACAGCAGATCACCAGAACCAGAAAGATGGTAGGAGAGAAGGGAATTGCCAAAAAACTCAATGGCGGGGAGGATTGCAATTGAGGAGGCACACCCTATTTATAGTGGTTTATGGAGGCCACTAATTAGGAAACGTGTGCACTCCTTCTTGCCCTCCAAGACAGCAATTAATTGTCCCTCAATTAATTCCATAATATGCAATTAATGCTGATTTTTATTCTTATTTGATTAGGCTACTTATTTCCTAATCAAATAGTCCGGCCCATCAAGGGCGGACTTGGACCCAAAGTCCAACATCTCCCACTCGCACTTGATGGGCCTCCCATCGTGCGTGCGTTACTCTTTCTTGTTTCATACTTGGCGTCTGCCATGACTGCATGGGCAAAAACGTCTTTAAGATTTGGTGCTTGTGATACTAGAAATCCTTTATATCGGATCAGCATCCAAGGACACCCTTTATATATAACCGTAAGCTATATGCTCATTGCCTCATATGCCCCAGATTCTCCTATACATATTACTCATGGCATATCTAATCCCTCTCTAGTTAATATGTTGATTAACTCATATTGCCTTCTACGTACATAGTATCTGCACTTACTAGCTACACACAAAGCTAGTAAGGGGTCGACCACAGATACTAGCACATTTTATGTATCTAGGAGTAAATCTTCCTTTTTGACTAATCATCAGTCCATCTTGACTTGGTCACTTTCCTAGTTTTCACTCGTCTGACCGAATCGAGTGTGATCGTAGAGCTTCAGCTAAAGTAGCTGTCACTAAACCAAGCTTTCATGATGTTGCCTAAGTCTTAAGGGCATTGTGGAAGGATTCTTCCTTCCTGGGACTCACACTGTGGTGAACTAGGGATCTTTCACCCACATCCCGTGTTGCAGTTTAACTGTCAAACACATGCAGTATGAATTGCATGCTACGGTGAATGGTTTGAGGTGTACATCGATTTCTTTTCTTTCACCGTAAAGACATTAGTTCCAAAATGTACTCAACATTCGAACCAGAACTTTCTTTTTTACAATATCTCTTTTACAATCTTGTTTGTAAAAAAAGAGTTCTTTGCCTGTCTACATGTCTATATTCATGCTTCGATCCATTTTCTGTGTATATGCACACATGTGGATCTCATCTCAGTCTAACTGAGGCGACTCAAACGCAAATATTCTTCTCAACCATCTCATGGTGATCATTTGCTCGTCTTACCTTCCCATGCCCCTACAAAACATGGGAAGACGGTTGTTCGTGTGAGTGAACCAACTTCTTTTGACTTGTACGACATACAAAACTGTATACCTTTATGTATTTACTCATAACATACATACCATTTCTTTTATCTTCACATAAAAGAAGTTCACGACCTTATATTTTATCTGCGCCCCTAGATTTTCACTAACTCAATGAAAATCAAGCTATGGGCTCAATAAGGGGATCTACTAACATTCTGTCAGTAGAAGGTCATTGAATTATCGCTTTCCCTCTTTGAAAGCATATCTCTCATAGAGATGTATCAAAAAGTATGTTTCGCCTTGCTGTGATACTTAGGATCCTCATCATAAGATGTTACCATTTAGATCCTTCTATCCACCATTCATTCCCAATCTCTCATAGGAATTACTTTAGCCATATGACACTTTAAATGATGGCAGAACATGCCCTGCGTTCTATTTCCATGGATAACAGGAAAAAATACTTTGTATATTTCCTTACTCCATCACCATTTGCCTAGGTCTTGTATTGGAGTATCCTTTCAAAAAAAAGAAAGTTGTTGTCTTGACAACTTAATCCACGGTTATTCTCATAACCTATTTCACAGCAGGACCAAAAACAACTTCCAAGTCTGACCCAAAAACATTTGGTCTTATGTATACCAATGTGTACATTCATATTACCAACTATAGTCTCACATGGGACTTTATCCACCTTTCTTATATTGGATTCCTCATAGGACATGTAACCTCTTTAGGTTTATGCCCTTGACTTCAGGGATATCCATGGGTTTGCACTTTGACATCCTAAGATGTCTAAGGATTACACTTGTACATGTCTTAGGTGGAAAAGACAATATCTTTCTTGTGCAACTCCGTTTATCTTGTCAATCAAGATATTTGTTCAACCCTTGACTTTCTCAACTCAGAATTTAAGGATTCTCTGATCCTTTATTCCTTTGACTCCCTTGACACTTGTTTCATTTGTCACTTGACAAAGGATGACTTCATAAAGAATCATCACTAGACCATGTGGAACTTATGTAGTGTTCTTCGATTATTTCGAAGTTGGACCTCATATACTACTATTTAGGTGATTGTTTCTACGAAGCCCTTAAGCTGCTTCATGTAGAGTTCATCATCCAATTTCCAAAATTCCAAATTGGAAGGTGGTCTTTACATCATCTTGATGCAATTTTCAAGACTAAGCTTGTTGTCATAGCCAAAGTTCAGAGCTCAAACACACAATGGACAACCTTCCATTGTATTACCTCTTAGCCACTAAGTGTTTTAAGTTCTTCATGCCTTCAACAGATTTGAGAACCTACTTATTCCCAATCGCCTCTTGGCTAGGTGACAAATTACCCAAACACGTATTTGCTTAAAAAGAATCCAAATCCTCCTACATGACACTTTGCAATTCATCTTAGCAGGTCTTTCTAGTGTCTTTTAGACACTTATAGGTACTTATCATCACCTTCTAAATGATGAAGAGAGCATTCAATCCATTAGGAAATCTATCTCTTATAGTCATTTGCTAGATGACAATTTGCTCCGAGGTGGATTTCATAAGATTCTTTTCATATGTATGAGTGAGGTAATTCTCTTGTAACTTACCTCTTACCTCTTTCATTGTGAAAATGGTCTCAATTCTCCTACTCGGATCAGTGAACTTAGGAACACTTGGTTATTCCTTATCACTTGTGAACCTCTTAAAGAGATTTATTGTGATTAATGCTTATTTCCTGCTAGGAAATTTGGGTTTTATGAACATTGTGTCCCACGATTTTCTCTCAGTCACTGAACCGCCATCATTTTCACTAATGAAGACGTGTCATGTCAAATTCTCATGTCATCTCACAAAGAGATACTTTGTATACCTTGACCCCAATTTTCCTTACTCAAAGGAAGAATTATGAATATAAAGTTAATGATCCTTATGGTCTTAGCGAGCTTGGCCCTAGTTTAAGGCCCATCCACGATTAATAGGGTAAGGTCGTGACTGACATAGAGAGCATTTGGTTAAGTGTGAATATAATAGCTATGAGTCTACTTACCAACATATGGCTAGTAGCATCATTGATGCCATTATGTTCATAACCAAAATAAGGAGAGGTCTATCTCTCCATTTCAACAACTCTATTATGTTGAAGGGTTCTAGGTATTGATAGTTGCCTAACAATGTCTTTCTTGTACACAAAACAGCTTGAACTAAGCACATGGGTGTCTTTAACTCTTGTTAGTTCAAAAGGTCTTATCTTTCCAGTTTCACTGATTCCTGACTAGATCAGCCATTATCTAACAGCTTCACACTTGCCAAAAATCAAGTAAATATTACTGTATTTCGAGTAAACGTCCACAACGTCAACGAAACACCAAGCTGTTTGTGTTTTGCCCTCACGTTCATTAGTTCACTAACGTCATAATTTGCCAATTGCAGTGGATATTCTCAAAAAATGTTTCTTTGTCTTTCTTGCCAGGTAGAATAAGTTTTCAACTTATTCATAAGGGTATTAACCCTTTAGCACACGTTATTTAGCAAATACTCTTTTGTTAGTTTGATCATTCCCTTTAATCAAGGTGTACATGTGGCAAGAAATGAAATCTTTTATCCCTAGAAAAGAAACATCAAAATCCAACAAAGGATTTGAGAATCATAGTCCCATTGATCCTTAACTAAAGAGATAGCAAAGATGCGATTCTGTCAGTTGCAATTGTATGGAGTGAATCAGGGTGGTTTATCTATGCAGAGTTAACGTGCAAGTTCCAATCCCTTGATTCTATCTCTTTGTTGCTTTGCTTTTGACATGAAGCCATATGCTTCTATGAAACATCCACAACTCATGTGGATTGCTACTTTTACAACCCTTAAAAGTTTATCAATGTAGCATTTTATCTTTGCAGAAACCATTGACCTCTTCTAGATCAAGTTTATCTCATAGGTTTCTTGCCCTTAGGCATGGAGGATGAATCCTCCCACTCTTTAGCTAAGTTCGTCTTACTGATGGATCTTGAATCCTTCAATCATTCACATTCAAGTTCAATGTGGTGAATCACATTGCTGAAGGTTACAATATGCATATCAGAGGCAATCCTTACTTTCATATACGCCCACTTACTGGAAGACATAGCTCACTCCCACTCACGGGAGACATAGCTTCCTCCCACTCACTGGGAGATGTCTTATCACAACATACACTTGTTGTTTGTTAGAAAGAACTTGGCATTTAGCTTGTCTCAACTTCTTAGTTTGACATCTGCCTCAAGTGTTGCCTAAACAACATGTTAGGGGACTTAGTACACTATGTTAAAACTTAACTTAGTTTTAACTTTATGGAAGAAGATCACTTATTTCACTATCTTCCAACACTATCCACACGGCTTGGATAAGGTTACATTGCTTATACCAACATAAGTTTAAGCAATGTGGTTCTTTCTATATTTGATAGCATAAATCTTTTGTATCCTTCGGTTGCTTCAACTTTTAAATGCTGAAGACTAGTTGGTAGGATGTCCCTGACATCTCATTTCTCTTGAATGAAAGAGATTTGAGAGTTTCTTAACTCTACAGATATCTCTATTGAGCTTGTCTTCATAAGCTCAGTCAAATAGACTTGGTCATAATTGGTCACTCAGACGATTATGGTATACAAATCTTAGTTGTTCAAATAAGACAAAGGATAATTAGATAATAAGTTCACTAGTTTCATGTTCAGGAGACAACTATGTTGACTCCCATCCCAATCATACTAGTTAGCTCATCACCCTTTTAACCACAGTCTTCATTGAATACTTTCCCTTTTGGATTTCTAGACGCATTCCAGAAAAAAGCTCCTACTCAATCAAAGAGCAGTTATATTAACAAAATAATAACACAATATCATCTAACTAGCATGAATGTTCAAGAAAATAAGAAGAGAATATATTGAATTCAATTCTAAAAACAAACAGAGAATTTAATCTTAAATCCAATGGAAAAAACAAGAACATTCAAAGAATTTAAGCCTCATATTGTTGTCTCTTAACTAGGTTCTCCTTCTCATAGGCCCTTCTGACCATATTAACTCATGTAGCGTCTAGCCACAATGTCCAGCTCCTCTTTGCCATATCTACATCCACTCATTTGGATGTATTTGCATCATACCTCCCACTTGATGAGATGATTCTCACATCTCTATCTTTCTTGTCCTTTGTCACAATATATGTGATAAAATGTTGACTTTTAGAAGTTATTGCTTCAACATTTGGGAAGACTTATTATTATTCAATAATTATTGAATAATTTTAAGTTGCTGCAATTTTTTAGGTTTTATTTCTAAGAGTTTGAGTCAAGGTAGGATAGGATTTTATATTCAAAAACTCATTTGAATAATCCCTTACTTTTAAAAAATCTTTCAGCATTTAACCTTATGTTGCAACTGAAAAAAACTCTTAGAAAATAAGCCAACCTATCCCAAAAAATAATAAAACCAACATTGATTCAATTCCAACATTTTTGGGACCCTCTAAATGTACATAAGCACCTTTTTGACTCAAATTACACCCAAACTTGCTTCAAATATATGCAAATTATATATCAAATTGAATATCTCAAATTTAGGGATTTTTAGGAACCAACCACATCTCAATTGGAGGTCCCACGCACTCTCACGCGCCCCTAGAAGGTGTCTGGATGGAAAAATCCTGAAAAATTGGAAAATTCCAGCATTGGCCACTCTCAGCGGTGGCGTGTGACGTACAAGCGCCACCTTGCGACCGTCCGCCGGCGACATGCACCGGCTCCCAAGACTCCACGCGATGTCCTCTCTTCGACGGTGCTTGCCACGTGTCAAAAGGAGACCCCAGTGGGCCCCACGTGCCATATGTCCTCTTTCTTTTCTTTTTCCTTTTTTTTTGGGTCAACAGTCAACAAATGATTGTTGACTGTTGACAGGTCAACCGTGACTCGTCACTGCTGACGTGTTGATGATGTGGCGCTGACGTGCCTCGGTCAACGAGGCTGGTCAACAGATGACGTGGCCTTCATTGACTGATGCTGACGTGGCATTTTACACTGACGTGGCGACCTCTCGTTGGTGCCACGTGTCAATGGTTGACCGATGACGTGGCATTGACTGCCATGTCATTATCTTCAACCTCCAGCCGGGTCAACCCGACTCGGTTAGAGCTCCAGCGGATCATCGCGACCCTCCAACTTCAGGAGGCCATATCTCCCTCGTTTTAGCTCCGTTTTTCACGTTCTTGGTGTCATTGGAATCGTAGTTCAGCGAACTACAAATACATGGCATTTATTTGATCTTAAAACCTCTGTTTCATTGATCAAATCATAAGTGAAGTTGCGGTGGCGACTAACGACCCACAAACTTCTTTCCTTTGTTTCTCCCTCATCTGGACTCCGTTTGACGCGTTCTAAGCATCGTTGGAATCGTCTCTTCGAGATCTACACATCCATGTCCTTACTTTGGGCAAAAACACCGAGTTTCAAACACCCAATTTTTTCTTGACATGTCAGCGCGACGTAATTCGACCAGATGTGTGTCTCTGTGTTTCAAAGGCTCTTCAAACCTTTAAGGGGTTAAGTCTTTTTCGTTTTTAGTTCCACATAGGTTCCAAAAACACAATTTTAAGAAATCGAAGATTTGAGGAAGAGGACGAAGGAATTGTGCCACGAGATATATACACACACTTATTATATGTATATATATAAAACAACCAGAGGAGGAAACAATCAAGAACCTAGCATATATGTGTGCACATTGAGCTCAAGTCGAATAACAAATCTGGGAAGCACACACAGACACGCATATAACACAGCAAAGGCAAAAAAAAAATATATACATATATATATATACACATGTTCACATTTTGGAAAACATACGCCCAGATTCCCAAAAGAATTCACATATGAACCAGAGAACATTCACAACGAAAATTTCAAGCAATAGAGGCTACAGATATAAAGCTTGAAAAAATACAGTAGCACAGCGGAAAATATGATGGAGAGATATAAACAAATTATATCATATTATTATTCACATAGAATAATCACAGCCTCAAGGATCAAATGGCTCTGATGCCAATGTAAGAAAAATATTAAAAAAGGAGATTAGGCGTACCTGGATGAATCCATGTTCGGATCCGGGTCAAAGCTCCAATACTCCATACTTATGCCCACACAATTATTAGACTACTAGAGCCTAATTGTGATCTGCACAACAGATCACCAGAACCAGAAAAATGGTAGGAGAGAAGGGAATTGCCAGAGAACTCAATGACGGGGTGGATTGCAATTGAAGAGGCACACCCTATTTATAGTGGTTTATGGAGGCCACTAATTAGGAAACGTGTGCGCTCCTTTTTGCCCTCCAAGACAGCAATTAATTGTCCCTCAATTAATTCCATAATATGCAATTAATGCTGATTTTTATTCTTATTTGATTAGGCTACTTATTTCCTAATCAAATAGTCCGGCCCATCAAGGGTGGACTTGGACCCAAAGTCCAACACTTTTGAAGTGCAAGAGCTATGGCCAGAGACAAAACTAGCAACGACCTGTCCACCTGAAGATGGCCAGAAAGGTAAAAGAAGATGCACAATTAAGAGAATTGTTAGAATATAAATTCCATCGTAGTGGAATGAGGCTTTTGTTTGTATTAGAATGTAGATATAGATTCTTTTTTGGTGAATTTACAGACTATCTTTAGTTAAACTATAAATTAGATCTTATATTAAAGACGGAGATAGTATTAAAATTAGAAGAAGAAAAAATCAATTAATTATTTTGCATTGTGTTGTTTAATGATCTGTAAACAATTATTCTCCCCTTTTAGCATCATAAAAACATAAACAAGAGATAACAGAGAAATTAAGGCCAAACAGAGCAATATGCTACTAATTCTTTTGTTTATCTTCTCAATCCTTTTCTATGATGAGTTCCAGGTAAATGATTTTGTTTGTGAACTTTATTAATCAACCTCACCACAAGTTCAATGCATAATATATGGGCAGAAATGAATTCTGGAAATATTATAAAGCAAACTTGATGTCCAACTCATAAAATCCACAAAGCACATTGCGAATAGTATGATTTATTTTTAAACTTTGCAATGCAGAAAATTTCCTCTTGATATTAATTAATAATTATTGTTTTTTTGGACTATAAGGATGAAATCCGTGCAGAGGAGAAATAAAATGGATTATACTTACATCAAGTTCTTTATAACCATTACATTAAGTTCTCCAATCACACATGACCATATGTCCTATTTATTTCATATGGATTTATAGTTACATGTTAATAATTTTAAAGTATGACACATAGTCAATTGTAATTAGAAAATTTGAACAAAATGGATATAATGAACTTAATCTATCTGAGTATTTTTTAAATAAAATTATGTTGAATTAGTAGTTGAGAAATCTTCATACCTCAAAGATGGTGTGCCAGGAAGGCTAATGAAATGAGCTAACCAATGTCTGCGAGCGAATGTCCCACTGGTTGGGCATTGTGAAAGCCTCAACCAGGTCCAAGGCTCGACCCATGGGAAATCCCTCCAGGAGCGACTTTAGATTAATCTACCTCCAAAGGGGTGGGACACTGGGCCACTCGGGTTGTAAACCAAAAAAAATGAGCTAACCAATTAATTAGCACTGTTAAATAAAGAGAGATAAAGAGACGGTGGTTGTTGATGCATGGCATGAGAGAAAGAGAGAGAAGATGAGAGATAGTCAGAAAACTCTATCATTGGAGGCGAGGAGTAAAGGGTTATGCCCTATCTATAGCGTCATGATGACAACATTTTAGGAAGGTACAATCACTCGTAATTATAGAAAACTAGAATATTATTAGAATATTCCTGATATGTTCCCAAATTAACAATTTCTTGATAAATGTGATTTCGGGCAATAATTTAATTCTAATTTGATTTACTTCATCCAGTGCTTAATAGAAGATTTATTTAAAGAATTAATCATAGTTCTAAATGTAAGACTTATTTTTTCATATTTGTCAATATTTTTTTGAGTTAAGCTTTGTTGATTCTTTGTAAACCCTTGGTTATAGATGCATGACATGGATTACTGATTAGCTAGGATTGATGGGATTTACTAGTAGAAACTAAAATTAAAACTTGTTAAAGTATATGGAGCTAAAGTGGGTTTTAAATGAAAAGTTCTGTTAATGGTTAAGTGCCTATTTGAGATAGCGGTAGAAACTATTTTTACAATATGATTTACGGTGTACTACTAGATAAGCATATAAGAAGAATTTTGTTTCGGTTTGCATAAATACACTAACTCAAACAGGTCCTAAATGAAACTGGCTTTCATTACTTGACCAAAAAGGGTAGCAAAAAGAGATTTTACACTGGTTCATAAGTATGATAGATATAAAAAACCACAAAGAAACATTGAATTTGGGATAATATAAATGAATCGAATTAATTTCTTTTGGAAGATAGCTAGTAGTAGGAAACTTTAATGATTAACTAAATTAAGGAGAAAGGAAGATGAGGAAAAAGTGGCCAAATATGGTAGTTTGTTGGAGGTCAAGGTCAAAACCCCCCATGCAATAAATTAGAAAAAACACAACCAATAATTAACCTGAAATATGCCAAAAGGCCCTTAGAGATCGATCGATGCAAATCCTAATTACAAAAATGAATTAAAAAAAAATTCTTCCAAAACCGAGGCATATTTTTTGTTTTTGTTTCATTCTCTCTGTTTTTAAGGGAAAATAGAAGATTATTCCCCCACCATTTGCAAATCCTCAAAAAACAAGGCTCTCATCAAATTCAACCTTCCAAAAAACTTTCTTCAGAAAAAAAACACAAAGTAGTCTTGTTTTTCCATAAGATTCATAGCCCCCAGAAGGTTCTGAATCTCAAATCCTTTCATAAAGGGGAATTTGCAACATCGATTATATCGTCTCAATATATATCCATATAAATTTCCAGGTATGTGCTCGCGCGCGCGCGCGCTAATTATTAATGCTTGTACGATTTCAAAGAACTTAAGCGTATTCATATTCCAAAACGGTGATTAATTAATTTCTATTTCTACCTCTAGCCATAATATATTTGTATTTTAGTGTTTAAAACCTTTACATTTCTGTCGATTCATTTACTGATTTACGAATAAAAATTTGATTTTGTTCTAAAATCGCCCACTATTAATGCAGGTTTCCAGACATAATCTTCGAACATAATCTTCTGTGATAGATTCTGATATCAGCAGTCACACGTAGATCTAGCTTATCCAATCAGCAAGAAACTGACACACACACACACAGAGCGATCAGGTTAATTATATTAATTATGTCGTCGAGGATTATAAGGTTGTTGTTTCAGGGTGGTCTTGAGTGAGACTATAAAAGTTAATATATATATATATATATATATAATGGTAGCAGCAACGTTCAGGCGAATTGTATCACCATGTTGTTGGAGGCCATCAACGCGTAATGAGGGAGAGAATAATAATAATTCTAGTAAGAATTCTAGTAAGAATAGAGATTCCAATGGTCGTGTGGATGGGTTATTATGGTACAAGGATTCTGGGAAACACGTGAATGGAGAATTTTCTATGGCGGTTGTTCAGGCCAATAATTTAATGGAGGATCAAAGCCAGATTGAATCAGGTTGTTTGAGCTCCTTTGAAGATAATGATGGCGGCGGCGGAATTCAAGGTACCTTTGTTGGTATCTATGATGGCCATGGAGGTCCTGAAGCTGCTCGCTTTGTCAATGATCACCTCTTCAAGAACCTCAAAAGTAAGTTGATTTCACCTGAACACATTCTCTTTGACCAAATTAAAGCTATAATACTCCCATCAATTCTTAGTAGGGGTAAGGTATAAATTTGTTCGGAAATTTTCGCTGAAGAGCAATGTTGCTTTGAAAGTTTTTTTGGGTATAATTTTGTTTTGAAAATATTAAAATAGAGTAATATTACAGTAAATGTTAATTTTTTAATAGTATGGGGAAAAATTGCTATATTTTGAAACTTCTAGGATAACATTACTCCTTAGCTAAAGCTTTTAGGGCAAATTTGCATCTTAACTCTTCTTGATATAAGATCATGTTCACGGTGTAAATCGCACTAAGAATGAGATCATATATTAAAAACAGGAGGTGACTAATATAATCTATTTGCATAGCCCTAACCCTAAATCCTAAACATGGGTAAAGTTCAGTATGTTCCACTTATGAAGAGAATCATCTAAATACTTCTTAGTAAGATTAGAGAAATTAACGATATATGGGTGTGGCTTTAGTATGTGAGGCTCACATATGCAGAGATATACAAGACGACTCACTTTTATTTTTATCTTTTTTCTTATAAACTCTTCATAGTACTTTAAAAGATCTCTCAAGTTTATCCCCTTTAAACTGAGCTTAGAAAGTTCCTAGAACAAAGATTTTTAGACCTTGTTCTTCATTAAAATTGGGGGAACATATATACACCCACCTAAAGGCTTGACATAATAACCCTTCATTCTAAAATCTTATAAATGCAACTACCTCCGATCCTTAATATAAGACTTCGTTCGCAGTGCATGCATTACGAACAAGATCTTATATTAAAGCTCAGAGATTTTATATCTTTGATCCTAATTTTATCTCATACACATATAATAATAGTTTGTGTGTGTACATGTATGTGTAGGATTTACTTTAGAGAATAATGGGATGTCAGGAGAAGTGATAAAGAAGGCATTTTTGGAGACAGAAGAGGAGTTTCTAGGAGTAGTGAAGGAGCAGTGGGAGAAGAAGCCATTGTTAGCATCAGTGGGATCTTGTTGTTTGGTAGGCGTAATCTGCAACGGCATGGTCTATGTTGCTAATGCTGGAGACTCTCGTGCTGTCTTAGGCAGACTTCATAACAACAACAACATGAACAACAATAATAACAATAAAGACATCAAAGCCATTCAGTTATCTTCTGAGCACAACGCCAGCATTGAATCCGTCAGAGACGACCTCCATTCCTCTCACCCGAACGATCCTGACATCGTCGTCCTCAAACACCGTGTCTGGCGTGTCAAGGGCATCATTCAGGTATGTGTACGCGTGTATCTCGTTATGAGATCTCATATTTAGGACTATATGTAATATTAGAGTGAGTATGTGTGCATGTTAGAACAAGTACGTGACACATTGCTTAGGTATATACTACTTGGGTCCTTAAAATAAGATCCACTTAATTAAATAAAGAAAATTAACTAGAAAATGGATTTTATATTAAGTACAGAAGGGAGTATATTAATTAACTGATAATGTCACATTATATTTATGTAGGTTTCGAGATCTATAGGAGATGCATATTTGAAGAGGTCAGAGTTTAACAGAGAACCACTTTTGGCAAAATTTAGAGTGACAGAATCATTTGAGAAACCAATCATGAAAGCAGAACCAACCATAAGTGTTCAGAAACACCACCCTGACGATCAGTTCCTCATATTTGCATCTGATGGCTTGTGGGAGCACTTGACCAACCAAGAAGCTGTTGAAATGGTGTACAACCATCCCCGCAATGTACTCTACCTCAATTATTACTTCATGAATTCTCTAATTCCAGTTTCCTTTACTTTAAAACCCTAATATTGATTCAGTTAAAACATTAATTGGAAAATGTTGTAGTGCAATATTGATTCATCATGTGGGGTACGTGGTAATAATTCACTATGCCAGAAAAGTAATGTTCATGATGAGTTCTTATATCTTAACCTAAAATCTTAAAGCTTATATATGTTTATGCAATTCCTTATCTTCTCTATGTTACTCATCTGATCCTTAATAAAAGACATACTTTATAGTTCAACATTGTTAGGGACCTTATATTATGACTCACTTATGTTCATGTGAGTTCTTATATCTGCTTTATACCAAGTAGGTTTTATATTAAAGATCTGAGGGAGGGAATACTTATTGTTAAGCTCAACTTTATCTGATGTAAGAATGACATAGAAATAGTATAAGATGTGGTGTGGGTATGCTAATGAATTCACTCTATTACATGTTATCAACTTTATTTGAAGTGAGACTTCCTACCTTATTAGTTCAAATTAAACTGCAAACTAGATATTATATCAAGTATTGGAGGTACGGAGACTTGGAAAATCATCATTACTCTAAGTTGTGGCTTGTATGGTTTGAGTTATGTTTGTGATAGTGATAGTGATACTACGTACGTGCAGGGAATAGGGCGGCGGCTCGTGAAGGCGGCGCTGTGCGAGGCGGCGAAGAAGAGAGAGATGAGATACTCAGACTTGAAGAAGATAGAGAGAGGAGTGAGAAGACACTTCCATGACGACATAACTGTCATCGTTTTGTTTTTGGATTCTCACCTCATCACTCGCACCACTTGCCCTTCTTCTGGCCCTTCCCTTTCTCTCAGAGCTGCTCCTCATGATAATGCCTCCCTTCTTCTTCATCATTTATCTGACTAATGAATAATAATTCTCATATATATTATTCATTAATATTATTTTCTATTTCTACTCATTGTCTTCTCTCTTGCTTCAAACATTCATACACATCTATATATAATATGGAGCCGGACAAGTTCTGCCAAAAAATATTTGTACAAAGAGGTGGCAAAAGGGTAAAAATGAGTTTCATTCTTTTCTTTTCTTTTTGGTTATCATTCACCGGAGAGAAGGAACACAGACATCTCTCTGATGGTCGAACTAAGAAGGCACACGACTTGTGTGCCTTTTCACTTTATGATCTGTTTATCATATATGAGAGATATAGAGAAATGGTTCTTTTCTACATACTCCCCCCTAATTTGTAATATTACTTCTTCAAGATTTGATCATATCAATCTTAGCTCGGTAGCATTACTTCATAAATACTGTTTTTTTGTTCAAAATATAAGACACTAATTATCAACAAGTGGTATAAAATATTGGGCACTTTGCAAACAGTCAATAATATTGAACTCTTTTTTCCACAAATACCACAATTATATTATAAGCCAAAGAAAAAGGACTGCGACTAGTGCAGATGGAGAGGTTCAGCTCTGTTACAGAGTAAATGTAGCCATTGTGTCGTGTAGAAAACTTGCAATGATGGCCGGGCCACTGGGATTAAAAATGATGTGCAACATATGTGAGGACTATTTAATAAACGACTAATGTTGGTCGATTCAATGGTCATAACATTTTGTGTCATTTTGAAATATTTATGTGTTTTTTTTGCAACTCTTTGTAACATATTTATTTAACGGTCAATGAAGGTTGACTTAATGGTTAGGACATTTTTTACTTCATTTTATACCTTTCATGTGTAACTTTGCATCCCAAAAAAACTTTATAGTGTCACATGTATATGAGAGATTACTTCATAGGAATATTTGCACTTTTAACTCCTTAAACTTTTGTCACTTTTTCCTTTCAGGATATTTTAGTTAATACTCCCTCCGGTACTTAATAAAACATTTTGGAGAGTTAACCTTAGTTTTAAATACAACAATAACAAAGACTTATCCTTCAAGGTGGGGTCGGCTACATGGATCAAACGACGCCATTAAACTTGGTTAAAAACCAAATCTTAGGATAAATCATTAATTAACATATTTATTGAGCGTTCTCTTCAGTCTTCCTCTGCCCCTCTTTACTTGGCTGCAAGCAACTTGATTTACTCTCCTTACTGGCGCATCCAATGGCCTTTTCTGTGTAACCCCTGCCACGATCAAAGCCATAGTTAGTGTTTAAATACGTTTAATAATTGTATAAGAGATCCAGAACAATTAAAACTTGTTACAAAACCTGGATAACAAGATCTCTATTCATTTTGAAGTAAAAAAAATTGGCATGTTCGGTTTGTCACATGTATAATATCAGAGTATAAGCACAATTCCCGATATTCACTCGGGATAATAACATTAATCCAAAGGTTTATACAAGGCATCATTGCCTATCTCAATACCCATACCGGGGATTACACAAAACTATAATGCTATGATCTATTCAATATGTACATTTATCCAAAATGATAACCAATTTAGTATAAAACCAAAATATCTATCTAAGACTACCGCTGA
Source organism: Inga oerstediana (assembly GCA_963210345.1). NCBI lineage: Eukaryota > Viridiplantae > Streptophyta > Magnoliopsida > Fabales > Fabaceae > Inga > Inga oerstediana. Next base: position 72,435,352 of record OY723401.1, read on the forward strand.
TAGTCCTAATTGTCCTTGCTCACTTGCTTGTTCTTCGATCCACTTGCCTTGACTAAAAATGTTATTTGGAAAGAATGAGATTCTAAAGAATCCCAGTAGCAACAATTTACGTATATAATGCATATAAATAAAGCAAGTAAACATATATCATAATGCAGCAATCAATGTTCGAGGCCGGGCACACTACCACGTCCTCTTCACTGTATATAAGGTCAGGCTTACGCCACGTCCCCTTAACTGTATCTGTATTTGAGACCGGGCTTACGCCACATTTCCTTACTATATCAGTATTCGAGATCGGGCTTACGCCACGTTCACTCACTGTATCTGTTTTCAATGACTAATGTAAACAAGCAATGCAATACATATGATATAGGATAAAGTGTCACTACCTTGGTCTTTTCATTCTTGAGCAGGCATGGGCCTTCTACGCTCCGGGCAAATATCGAATCCTAAAGTCATAATTAAGGACGATGCATTATCACTTAGTCCAATACTCAATACCTTCACAATACTTAATTTGGTTATCATTATTGTCTCTTTAACACTCATATATGCCTATAATAAAAGCCATAAAGGGTTGGAAGAACTACCACATGGATCCCCTTTTGGAAGCACAAAAACTGATATTTTTCAATGTTTTACTCGAGTGAAGACTGCCTCACTCAAGTAATGGGACACTGACACTCGAGTGAAGACGGCCTCACTCAAGTGATGGTACGGTTTGCACTCGAGTATCTGAGAGTGAAGGATAGCAAGTGAACACCCAAGAGCACAAGAACTTTTTCAGAGACAGGGATACTCGAGCACACAAGACCTCACTCGAGTGGTAGCCAAATGCTACACTCGAGCACTAGAGAGTGAAGTCCAGGAAGTGAGAACCAGAGAGCAAATGGAATTTCAAAGGAAGAGAAGCACTCGAGCACTGACCTTTTCACTCGAGTGACACTAAAAGCTTGTGGGTGTTAAGACACACTCTTGCACTTTACCTGCGAGTGACAACCCGAGAGGCAAGTTCTGGGCGTCAAATACACCAGCCACTCGAGTGAGAACCCACCATACTGGCAAGTGAGGCATCACTCTTGTTATTTTTCACAGAAGTACACTATGAAACTGGAGACAAAAAGGGAGGATACTCTATAGCACTTGAGTGGAACCCATCCTCACTCGAGTGATGTTCATCCCGCACTCGAGTGAACCCCTGATCACTCAAGTGATGCTATTAGAAACCAGAAAACGCAAAAACAATGACAGTTTTCTAGAATTTTTACCAAAAGCTACCAATGGACCCAAAACCTCAACCAAAGCTACTCCCTCATAAAAACACCCAATGAATCCAATGGAAGTGACAAAACTACCAAAATCCTATTCCATTATCATGCTTTGGTCTTAGGCAATATTAATCACTAAATTTCCAAAATCACTAAACTCAATCATTCAATTCCCAATCAATCCTATCTATCCATACAGATTCCAAATATATCATTTTCACACCAATAACATGCCAAATGTCCAATGATCATCATTTTTCGAAAATGGCCAATAAATCCCAGAAATTCAAAACTACTCCATTTGGCACAAAACTTGGATAGATAGGTTGGTTTTACTTATCTCGTTAACTTTTCCAAAAGGACTTCTTGATCCTCCAACTTTCACAATTCTTTGAAGTCCAAAACCAACACCAAATGGCAAACTATAACCATCAAAATAAAGCTCTCAACTCAAGGAATAACTTTAATGAATGGAGTTTGAGCATTAGAGATCATTCTTCTTACCTTTATAAAGCTTTTCTTCCTTCCCTTTGGACAACAATGGCTGATGAGAGAGAGAAGAGAGAGAACGAGAGAGAGGGAAAATGAGAGAGGTTGAGTGATAGAGAAGATGAAGAAGGATGATCATACTCCCTCCCATACTTCTTAAGCGCACAAAGAGGGAAGAGAGGAGAGAGAATGAAATAAAATAATAATATTCTCTTTTGACTTCTCCAACAACTATCATCATACATGTTGCCAAGTGTACTTCCCTCATTGGGTCTCATAAAGTTAACCACCAATTAGCTACTCTAATCCCTCCATTAGCCATTTAATCACACTTCTCATTTTCCTCTTAATTAGTAATTAATTTCTCCCTTAATCACTAACTTATGCCAATAGTTCCATTCTATCAATCTTCCACCAATTATGACATATTAATTAATATTGCCATGAAACACATAATAAATTCAAAATTTAATTCAATAATTATCCACAATTATATTCTTAATAATTCTCATTAGCCCTAAATCAAAATTTGGGGCGTTACACTCTTTACATGTCCAAACTACCTTAAATGATTTCTACTATTTTGTTCTTCAATAGGTGCCACTCCAACCCTTCCTCGTATAAGTTCATTACAAATCTTATATTTTCTTGTATGATCACACATTCATCTCAACATATATCATCATTTCAGCTACCCCCACTTTGTGCTCATGAAGCCCCTTTACAGCCTAACATTCACTACCATAAAGCATTGGTGGTCAAATAGTAGTATAATAAAATTTTCTTTTACTCTATTAGGTACTTTTCTATTACAAATAACTTTAGTAGCTTTTCTCCATTAAACGAGCCATCTTGAATTCTATTATTAACATTTCCATTTACTTCATCATCTTTTTATAAAATTGATACCAAATATATGAACTTTGTCCCTCTTATCAAAAGTACAATGCATATATTCTATCTTACTCTCACTCAGTTGAAAGCCCTAGCTTTGACTCTATGGTTCATCTCCATAACTCAAGTTTAGAATTAATTTCTTCTCTTGACTCAGCCGAGAGAACAATATCATAGGCAAAAAGCATGCACTTGTGGATTTCTTCAAGTATAAGCTAAATTAGAATGTCTAAGATCAAGTTAAATAGATAAGCTCAAGGTTGATCCAAAATAAATATCTTGTATAAAAACTATAACATCCTAGTTTTTATTCCTAGAATTTAATTAATTTGTTAATTAAATTCCAAGAATAAAAACTAGGATGTTACAAAAACCACATGCAAGTCCTTCCTTTGCTCCGATATATGTGACACGCACACCCTTCTTTTCTAAGACTTTCTAAAGTACATCTCTTGACACACGGTCATAATTAAGCTTTCTCCAATTCAACGAAAACCATATGCAAATCCCTTCCTTTGCTCTGATACTTCTCCATTAAACCCCTTAGCAAATAAATCACTTCTGTTATGGACCTTCCTGACATGAATCCAAATTAGTTGTCCAAAATTCGAGTCTTCAATTTCAATATGTGTTTAATCACCCTTTTTCATAATTTCATTGTGTAGCTTATAAGCTTTATCCCTATATAGCTAGCACAATTTAGGATATCCCCTTTATTCTTATAAATAGGAACTAAAGTGTTTTTCCTCTAATCATCTGGCATTTTCTTAGATCATAAAATCTCACTAAAAAACTTAGAAAGCTAGAACACCCTGTTTTCATTCAAACACTTCCAAACTTCAATAGGGATACCATTAGGACCAATGGCTTTACGATTTTTCATCTTCTTAAGAGCTTTCTTAACCTCGACAACATGGATCCTGCAATAGAACGTCAAATTCTGTTCACCTTTTCTATTTGACAAATCCTCCAACTCACAAGTTGAACCTCCTTTTCATCATTGAACATCTTGTAAAAGTAGTCCTCTTATCTATCATTAATATCTCCATAAGTAACCAAGAATTTTCCTTCTTCATCCTTTACATATCTCACATGATCCAAATCTCTCTTTGTCCTCTCCCTATTCTTTACAATCTTGTAAATGTTTCCCCCCAAACTTTATTCCTAACTCCTTGTAAAACTCCTCAAACGCTTTGGAACGAGCTTCACTCACTGCTTGATCTTAGTCTTCTTTTTAGCCACACGGTACCTTTCCCAATTTTCATCATTGTTGTACAAGTGTATGGCTTTAAAACAATTTATCTTATTCTTAACTTTCTCTTGCACATTCTCATCCTACCACCAAGTGTCCTTATTTCAATGACTAAAACTTTTAGATTCTTAAAAAATATACTTAGCAACCTTATGAACCATTTGAGTCATTTCATTTCAAATGGTGTTAGCATTTTATTTTAACTCCCAAACTCCTTGCTCCAAAAGAGTTCTTTTGAAAATCTCTTTTTTCTTTCCCTTTAATTGCCACCACATGATCCTTGAATTTAAAACTTGCCAGCGTTTTTATTTTCTATACTTCATATGCACATTAAGGACCCAGATAGGGGTGTTCAAATCCGGGACTGGGACCGGGATTGACCACTCCCGATCCCGGTCTCGGTTTTTGGCTGGGATGCAAATTGCATCTCGGTACTGGTCCCGGTCCCGGTAATCCCCGGCGGGACTGGGATCAAACCGGAAATCCCGGTTTTTTCTTTAAAAAAAATTAAATTTAAAAGAATATTATTATATTATTTAAAATTTCTATAATCTAGTGTTTAAAGTAATTATTTAACACCTAATAAGGCCATAATAATCACAAATTGATCTAGAATTGAAGAATAATATTTTTTTATTATTATTATGATCACCTGCATAATTTTTGTTATTATTTTTATACATTATAGAGTAGTATTAGTATCACAATATATACAGTTAAACTCCAACTAAATATGTGATACACATTTTATCAAATGATAACTTAAATTATGGGATAAAAAATACAAAAATAAAATAATAACTTAGCTTTTAAGAAAAAAATAAAAAAAAATAAAAAAACCGGGACTGGGATCACAAGGTGCGTGACCGGTCTTGGTCCCGATCCCAGTCCCGGCCGGGACGGGAAATTCCCAGGATCAAAATGTCTGAGACCGGGACACTTTGAAAACCCCTAGACCCAGACCCTATGTTGCACAATCACACCATCCCAGGAATCACTTTGCAATTACTACTGTAACATACCAATTTTAATTTTGAGATCTAAGTGGTATTTAATTAAGATTAATTTATGATAATTAAAATTATTATTTAATTACTTGAAATTAAATGAAAGTATATTTTTCAAAGTGAAAATTAATTAAAAAAATATAGGTTGAATTAAATAGGAGTATTTGGGATATTTTCAAAATTATTATATTACAATTATTTAAATATCCCTTATCTATTTTATTTCATCCTCTTTTATTTTTCAGTTTTAATGGGCGAAAATTTGGGTTTGATATATTTTGAAAATTTGAAACTTCTAGTGGATGATTTAGTCTTTAATGGAGCTGATAGGTTTAGAATAAGAGTTGTATAATTTAGGTTTTTACTTGAATAGTTGATTTGATAAAACTAAAGTTTGGGTTTTGTTGGGAAATTTGTTATTTATGATATTGGGGCTCTTAGATTCCAATTTCATGATTTATTCAAACTTATTAGAGTTTATATTAATGATTGAATAGATTTGTTTTGAGGTTTATGATCAAAAGTGAATATTGATAATTTTAGATGAAACTTTAAATGCAAGAAATTAGTCCTTTTGAATAAATTGTGGAGATAGTTGCATTTTGGTAATTCTAATAAGTGAGAGATAATCTATGAAAGAAAGAAATGGGATTGTAATGATGATTGGAAGAAGAGTTGATTTATAGCAGTTGCACTAAGGATTAAAGTAGCAAAGTTTTGAGGATTTTAAGGTGATTGGAAGAAATTACTATTATTAAAAAATTTAATGAATGAAATAGAGTTGAGAAATTTTAGGATTTGTGATTTGAAATGATGATTTGAAGAATAGATAAATTGTTGTAATTTTTCAAGGAAATTGAAGTGAGCCATATTTTATTGTTGCCTTAGTTAGAATTTTATAAAATCTATTAATGTACACTACTACAAAATATAGATTTAGCGGCGCTAATCTTATGACACTTCTTCAAACAAGCGCCAGATGAGACTTCTATTTTTTGAAAAAAAAAATACATGTGACAGCTATGACACTTGACCAGGAAAGTGTCATAGCTGGCTAATATATTGTACGACACTTGCCCAAGGAAGCACCATACAAGGGGTTATTTTTTGGAAAAAAAATTACTCCAAGCAAACGCCATACAAGGGGATATGAAAATAAATCCCCGTACAAGGCCCTTGTTACAAGGTAGTGTAATTTTTTTTTAAAAATAACCCCTTATGTAAAATGCCTTTATTTTTTTAAAAACAGTAAATAAAGGGCCAGCTATGACGCTTTCTTAGGTAAATGCCATGGTTGCCCTTATTTTTTTAAAAAAATATGGGCGAAAGTGAGGGGCAGGTGTAATAAATGGCTTGAATGACTTTTTTTTTCGCCTTAGCAGGCTCCAAGGCATTTTTTTTATGGCCTAAGGCAAGCGCCTTCCAAGGCCAAAATGGTCCTAGGGCCGTCGATGACATTGTTTTTTTAAAAAAATTGTTTGTCATATTTTTTTATTTAATTTTTTTTTAAATCAAGGGAAGAAATGGGTAGCATTTTTTAATTTTTTTTAAAAAATTGTCTGCAATGTTTTTTCTAATTTTTTTTAAAAAAATTGGGGAAGCAATGGCGCTTGCTAGGAAAGTGCCAAAGCATCCCTAGGCCTTGTATGGCGCTTGTACATCAAGCGCTATACAAGGTTCTATTTTAACTATTTACTAGCCTGCCATTATCGTCTTCTTCGCGTGCCCTCCAGCTCCCCATTTCCTATAACTTCATTGCTCTACCATCTTGTCTTATCCTTTCGGTCTCCAGTCTATTAGTCCACCACCTTTTCTTATCCATTCTCCCCACTCCCCTCTTCTTATATAATTCTTTGTCCCCACTCGTGCACATTGCTTCAATATTTGGTTGCCGCTTCTGTTGCAGTACAAAGTTTGGTCTCCCATATGTTTTTTTCCTTATTGTCTCGGACTCCTACAGAAGCTCCCTAGCTTGTAAGTCTTTTTTTTTATACAGAAGCTCAAATCCATACGTTTTCTTCTTCTTCTTTTTTTGGTTTAGTTAAAATCTGTCATGGATCTTATATGTTTGCTTAAATTTTTTTTAGGTATTTACTTAAAGTTTCAACTCTGTCTTCTTAAACTTCCAATACATTGTAAGTTTTTTAATTTTTGAGCTTACAAATAAAATAATACTAGTTTGATCCTCTGTAGAACTACATGTACCAGTAACGTGTATGGCTCAAATTGAAGCAACTTAAATGCTAGAGTTCTTCCATGCTTGATAGATAAAGACGGGAATTCAATATTGCAAAGAATACCTGCAAGTTTAATGATGAATCATTCTACAAATATAATATATGGTCAGACAATTAGCTAATATTTAGGTATGTAGGTAATATTATTTATTTAATATTGATTTTATGAATTAGTTATTTGTTTCGAGTAATTTCATTTTGCTGTGGATTTGGATTGCAATTAAGAAAATAAAATAATTATGCAAAATTATTTTAAAAAATGACTTCTTATGGTTCTTATTTGGAAAGTGTCATAAGAAGTAGAGCACTTCCTATGGCCTTCCCCGGGGAAGCGTCATAGGAAGGTATTTAACAAAAAAAAAAAAAGCTATGGCGCTTCCTTAGAGTCAAGAAGCGCCATAGCTTTCTTTTATGGCGCTGAAACCTATGGCACTTCCCAACCACCATAGTACTCTTAAAAATAAATGTCATATATTTTTTTTTTGTGGTAGTGGTAAATTGTATATTTATTGTAGCGTGAACTTGAATTCGGCTTCTTAGACTTGAATCCTTTCAAGTTTAGTTCTTGTGTCAAGAACTTGAGGTAACCATTTTTCAATTTATCTTGTACGCTTGTTGAGGTAATTATAAGTGTATATTGGTATTTTCAATTGCTATAAATATATGTTGTAGTATTTTATATATAAAATATACAATGACAATATGAATTATATTTTTAGTAAACTTGTTAGTTAAGTGAGCTTGAATGATTTATCAAAATGTTGATAATGCATGGCATTGAATATGGAGTATGAGAATAAATGGTTGATACTGGATTTTGTAATGTCGAATCGTTGGATTGCATATTGAGTTGTACTGGATTGTGTTGAGGTGTGATGCAGGAGGTTTGAATATTTTATACCACATGGTACAACCACTACTTAACACCTAGTGACTGGCTTTAACATTCTCAAGGCCCTTAATATCACCTTTCCTTGGCTAGGTAAGGGTCAACTTAAGGGACATGCAATCCTTTTCAATGTTCTAACGAAAGGGAACCCATGGTCTTATATGAGTTCTGTAGCTTTTGGCCAGACTACATATCACTATTAGAGAGCTTAGTGCAATCTTATCATAGAGATGAATCCTATTAAGTGTTGTAGACCATAGGTTTTGTCAGCGATTACAAGGAGGTTATAAGGATGGTTGTGAGAGTCTTATGCTTGTCAGTGGTTATAGGGATGGTTGAATGAGTCCTATGAATACTTAATTACTCTTTGAACTTCTATTGTTTTTGGAAAAATGTATATACTTTATGTTATATGAATTGTTACTTAGCCCGCTTAACTATCTTATAATCATTCCATGTATACTTGTTAAATTGGAATTGTAGTTATTAATTCGTTGTGACTCACCCCGTGGTTTATTGTTTGCCATTTAGCTTACCGCAAGCGCACGGGTCGCAAGTAATAGTATAGTGATAAAAAGAGTGTCGTTGTAACCCTCTGCCTTTAACCACGTAATTATAATTCGATATCACATAATTAAATTGGTTTAGAGACCTTCGGATAGCTTAAACTCATTTCAAATTCCTACACTATAGTAGGGTTTTCACCAAAAACTTTCAAAAACACTTCTCTATCTTGGTCTCAATTTCAAAATTCGAATATAATTACCTGCACAGTTAGTTTACATTCACACACATCAGAGTGTATAACCAAATCTCCGGCAACTCCCGGGTTCTATACATATATAATCTGAGGGTTTAAAAGTCTCCACTAGGGGATTACATAACCAAAATCAACAGTAATATTTACATCTCCAAAATATACAGTAATCCCAAGTTCAAAAGAAGATAACCAACACCCTACAATCAAATATACCCCGAAGGGGTTCTAAACGCTCCGGGTTGCCCGCTTCTCTTTAGCGCCACTAGCCCTGTCTGAAATGTTAGTCATTGGAAAGAATGAGATTCAAAAGAATCCCAGTAGTAACAAATCACTCATACAGTGCATAAACACAAAGCATATAAGGCCATGTTAGCAGCATCACAATGTAACGTGGTTCACACCACAAACGACAGCACTCATGGCTGTAAACTCTAAGCGTCAGCTTTCGCTGCGATCTCAATGTGTTCACAAAGTATTCACTAGGCGTTAGCTTTCACTGCGATCACAAAGCATCACAATGTCACAATGTATTCTCAATGCACGACAAACATACATACAATGTTTCACACAAAGTATAAGAGAGGAGTCACTACCTAGTTTTTTCCGATTGTGCTCTAGCGCAGGTGGATCACGAACAGGGCAAATATCGAATCCTACAATTCCAAATGCACCATTTAGACACTTCCATAGTGTTTCTTGGGGTTATATGAGTCTATAATGAAAATTTACAAAAATGCCCCCGGGGACTCAGCCCGGGCACGCCGTACCCGGTCCGGTTGCACTTTTCTCGAAATTCTAAGCTGGGCTATCCTAACATATTTCCGCCCAAGGAATCCATTTCCGGACTCAAAATTATCAAATTCAATGTTAAATTACAAATTTACCCTTGGCAGCCCCACTTTAATGGTTTTAGGGGCGTTTTCGTAATTATGCTTTTTCGGCTTTTTCTGAAAAAGTGACCAATTGTAACCCCACCTAATTTTCGGCCCTGAACTCAATGGAACTATCAAATCATTGAAAATCCAATTCTAAGACCCATTTCTAGAGCTGGCCGAAATTTATGAGTTCTCCGGGGAAAATCGGGGTTTTACGATTTCGGCTCCGTAAACGCGTTCCTTTCTACTCCTAACCACTTTATTAACTATTACATTAGGTTACAACTAACATTAAGACCCAATTTGGGCAGCATAACCCCTAGGCCATATCATTTCCAAACTTTAAAACCAATGGCAATCCGGCGAAATTTCACCGATTAAATTGCCTACAACAGCCAAAATAAGCAATATACGAAAGTTTAGAAGTTACCTCAAGCTCCTTCTAACTTTTCTCAAGAGTGGCTGAAAACCCTAGCCCCTTGAACACCAAATTTGCTTCTCAAACACCTTAAATAACATAGAAGAGAAGCTTAGGAACAAGGTTATACGCATTAGGTACGAATTCACCGAAGAAATCGACCTACCTTGTAAGTTCTCTTCTCTTTCTCTCTCTAAAAGCTCTCAAACTTTCTCTCTCTCTTGGCTGCTGGTTCAGCACGAAATGACCTAAGGAGGAAGATGGAAAAATGATTTTATAATATTTTATGTCTTACTTTAATTATTCATTAAAGTAAAATTCCAAAAATCACACTTTATGTACATAAACATAATGTTGTAAGCCCAAATAACATGTGCATAATATTTTCTCTTCTTGGCCCATGATAAAGACGTCCAAGAAGGTCCTTCCATCAGCCCAAATGAGTTTTCCATGTACCTCATAATTTCAAAACTTACCATCACATTATTTCTTTATTTTTGGACTTAATGAGATTTCTGGCAGATTTTCTACCCTAACTTTGAAAAATCATAACTAATTCTAGAAAAATCAAAATGGAGTGATTCCAAAGCCTATAGAACCCTTATTGAGTCTAGTTTTAAAGAAAAATATAGACTTTTTCTGGATAGAATCAAAAAATTCCCAGAATTTCAATCTTTGCATACTGTTCCAAAAAATAATTAATTTCGCTGGGCAAACTTCAAAAATCCATAACTCTTAGCTCACAAATCAAAATGATACGAATTATATGTCCATGTTGAAGCTTGACATGTGAAATTTAAGACTGGAAAATTTCAGAATTTTTAGACACAATTTGCCTATTTAAAACGTCCATACAAATCGGCTGCCCTGTACAGAGTTTCAATGGACAGAGTTTTCAACTTTTGCACAATTGTTCCCAATGGTTCCAATTTCACAATAAACACTCTCCCCACACGAATTTTCACAAGGAAGCCATTGGAATCATTAAAATATCCAAATTCTCATCACACATTCTCCAAAAGTGTTTATTCAACAATAATTACATCCACTTTTGAAGTCATTAGCCCTTAATCACTTTTTGGGATATTACAGTCGTTCCATCATGACTATGATAAAAGTAAGCTTATTATTGTAACCATGTCTTTAACTAGGTTGAATGAAATAATTTGAAATTGAGTAAGTCAAATAAGGAATTTTGATGAAAACAATAAAGTTGAGTAATGAAAAATTGATTCTACTTCAAGAGGTTATAGGCTTAGGATTACTTTTTCCTTATTATATTTCATAAAACTATACAATTACCCACTTATATTGGTTAAATGAGTCTATATGCTAGTCAAAGGTTCTAAAATCATCAACCAAGCTCTCTCAAGTCAAGATTGATTTTTAATTTTCATTAAAAATATTCAATCTCTTATTTATAATTAATGAAAATCATTTTTCCAAAGCAATCATTCAATAAACTATGCTAGGTTGTTAGATATATCTCTATTTAAACAAGAAACCATCCATTTAATCCCTAAAATGATTTTCCTTAAGCTCTACAATCAAAATAGCTCTCTTAAACATCTTCCAATTGAACTACTCTAATCACGTGGTGATCAAGCAAAAGATCACATTAAGCATAAAGAAAAATCAACATATATACTCATTAACCAATAAAACAAAATAATATAGTAGTTTAAATCCATACAATGGGTAAAAGTAATCTTAAATGACAGTTTTTAGCCACTCGTGGTTTGTACATGACAAAATCTCAACACAAAAACATCAACCATATCAACAAAATAAGAGAAAAAGGGAGAATAACAAGAAAAACCCAAGATTTTTGGCTCAAATCTCTTTGAAACTCCAATCTAAGGCTCCAAATCTTCAAGGCTCTCCTTAGCTAAATTTTGACCTCTCCAAGTCAGAATCCTCTATTTCAGCTCTCCCTATCAGGGTTTTAACTAGGTTTTTGCATCAGATAATCAAAACGTGTAGCTTCATTTTCAGGCAATTTGTCGTCATTTTGCCATAGCGAACTAGTAGCAAAAGTTGCACTGATTTAGGTAGAACGATCAATTATTTTCACTATGGTTTTGCTATGGTAAATGGGTGGCGAAATGGCATTGAATTGCACAGAGCAGTCATTGATTTTCACCGTGCTTTTGTTGTGACGAACCCGCGGCAAGTGCATGCATCATCTTTTTCCTTTTTCATCTGATTCTTGTATTCTTTTCCTTATTTCCTAAGCTTTACATGATCTTCTCAAGCTTTCACATCTGGTCATCATCCTCCTACAGAAAGGAGAGTTTTATGAGCTACTTAAAACTCTTTAAGTTAAAAAGTATTCACATTTAGTTCAATATTTTCTAAAGTTTAAACATTGTTTCACTAAATCACATTTTCTTTTATGTATATCTATTTTATGCACAAATTGATTCCAAAAACCTATAAAAGTATGGGTTGAAATGTATGCATTTCCAAAGATGATCATTTATTATTTTTCAGAGGAGAATTCAAGTATTGATTTCAAGGGGAAGATAATTGAGGCTGGATTTGATCAAACTATCTTGTATGCCTTATTTTATTCACATGTGCTTATGTGATGCGTATTGTCAAACGTTAAGGGCTTTTTTGGTATGCTTCGCATGTTTTGAATGTTTCGTTGTATACTGGGTCTTGTGATGTTGGAAGAGCTCTTTATACTATTTTATTAAGGTGGTTGATCTGATACGAGCTAAGCCCAAATGTTTTGATGAATGAAATGAGTCAAGATATTCATATTTAGTTATATTGTTATAATAGGCTGTGGTAATTATATTGAGGGCTTTAAACACCCTAGCCCATTCATAAACTATGTTAATTGTAACTTTGAAATGCCAATTTTAAGTGTTGGAATTATATTGTGTTGTATAGTTGACCAGAGCTTTTCTTACCAAGGTAGAGTCTTTTCTTCCATGTTAAGGCTTTAATTTCTTTATCATGAAAGTTGAAATCCTACTAACTATGGTAGACCTTTATATTTGTTTTTTTTTTCTTTTTCTACCATAGTATTACTTAATGTTGTAATTAATTATTTGAAATAGTTTATTTTAAAGTAAATAAAGAGGTTGTTACAACTACAAAGTCTATTGTTAGGGTTTTTTACCAAGAAAAGTCAATATGTGACATAAAGGCACCACTCTTATATGTAATTAGATCTGTTAGAATTGGCAGGCACAACAGAAGTTTAAAATTTCGCCAACCCTAATTGCGGATTTGTCAATGGCCTTTAAACTGAGTTAGAAAGATTCGTACCTTTTTCAATTTAGGGTTTTCAATCTTTAGGAACCAACACCTCCGATCGGCTCCCTCTACTCATATCTACACGAATACGACCCTAACACTGACTATGTGTTAGTACCTCCAATGTCTCCCACCTCTCTAGGGTTTCCTTACGGCTCCTCATTTTCTCATCTGTATGAGTTTTTTCTGCTCCACCATTCTTATAACCCATTAGGGCTATATTCAAATTTCAAAATTAACTTGATTAATTTTGAAATTAATTAACCCTTAATTATCTTGATGAGCTAATTAAATAAATTCAGTTTAAATTAAATTTGTCCAATAGTTTTAATTTAACCTATTTATTTAATCCAAATAAAGAGCCAATAGATTTAATTTATCTTCATAAATTAAATCTGCGATACTATATCTCTATTATGTTAGTTATTAAATTTAATTTATCTTAATAAAATTAAATTTAAAACTAACACAATATAATAATATAATATAATACACACACACACACATATATAAATATGTACTTCGAAAATACATATGTATATATATATAATATTATTAATTTTCTTTTCATGAATTTTATATCATATAAATATATATATATATATATAAAATTCATCCACCCTAGATTAAACATTGTATTCATTGAATCTTAAACACATATTAGATTCAATGAACCTGGACATTATAGCTAGTGTTGGGCTATTCTTGTGTGCGACATTGTAGACCCATACGCAGTTGGCAGTGGGCTTATAACTGTACTAACCTAAAAGTTACAAGCGGCCTCTAGCAAGGCATTACGACTACCTAATTTATATGAGGATCGTTAACATGATGCAACGTATTATACAACCATGTCATATCCCTTTTATCACACGATATTTCGGTCAAGGATAAGGCATGGATAATGTCATCCTCCTGTTCCTGACCATTACTTTCCTGATTCCTGAGTAATTTGACAATAGAAATGGAAACTCCTTTCCATCATAATATGGCAATACATTTCTCAAATTCATTCATCGAGGGGCCCAGTAATATCTCTCTACTAATGTGAGAGACCAATTCCATCTTGACCATTCATACTCCTCTGCATGAAAAACACCAAGCCCAATCATAGCCTTTATCATCATCCGGTCAAAAATGACTTTTGACTAGTTCAAAGCTCAGCAACTCTCATGTAGGAATCCATTATGACCTCAGGTCAAAGGGCATTGTGACGTGGTTATACATGAGATAAGCTTATGACTTGATCTATACAGCTTTGTCATAGTGGGTCAGTCCAACACCTTGTACTCTTATAAGTGCTTAAGATTTTGATTCGTATCTCCATATCTTATCAAAGTCATACTGGTCTTACTTCATTTTTGCTCCTGCATATATGACCGACCAGGAACATTTAGAACAATCTTTATGATATATCCAAGGATGCAATTATCACAGTTACCATGAAAATAATATGATAACAGAATGGAGAAATTCATTAAATAATAATGTTCAAAGTATAATGATTGACCCCTAAGACACAATTTCCAACAAGATGTTCCTCCCTCTTTTTAAAGAAAATGCTAACAATCTTGAGATTGTATGCTAGAGAGAAATCAATTACAGATTGTCCTTCATTATTAAGCACCACAAATTCAAAACCACTATGAATACTTGCATATTGTCCTACCTCCTTACCAACATATCCATTAAGATCACCACCAATAAAAATCTTTTTCAATAAGATGTATGCTTTTGAACCAATGCCTCCATATTTTCCCAGAACTTTCCCTTAAGGTGAACTTCTGCCCCTACTTGCAGTGCATAAATGTTGATAGTCTCCTTTCCCACAATTATTCTTATAGAAATGATTATGTCTTCAATCCTTTTAACTTCCACCACATTATCCATCCCCTCTTTATCAAAGACGACACCAAAACCATTCCTTGTACCCACTTTACCTACGTACCAAAGCTTGAAATCATCATATTCCCAAGACTGTTCTCCAATCCATTTAGTTTCTTGAATGCATAAGATGTTAATATTTCTCTTTTCCATAATTCCAATCACTTCTAGAGATCTGCCATATAAGGTCCCAATTTTCCAAGTGCCAAATCTGATCTTACTCGTGTGAACTAGCTTTTTTAGTCACCTCAATCTAGAAGAGTGTGGTAGCACTTGCTCATTTAATACTACACCCGAGAGATGGTGCAATGGCTCTCGCTCATTTCTTATTGTACTCGAGCCATACAGCGCATCGCTTTCAAGCAATGACCTAGCATTAACATAATTTTTTTGTTGATCATGTTCACAAAGAATCAACAAAGTTTTACATTGGTTGTCGAAGGTCTAACACAACCCTCCTATTTTATCCAAGCTTGGTCCTAAATATAAGACATTTTTAAAATATTTGTCAATCTCCTAATTTACCCCTAATGATGCTCTCTCAACAATAATCAAGAAGAGAGAAAATGAGAGAATTAATAAAGTTGGCTAGGGTGTTTTAAAAAATATATTTCATATTAACTAACTTAATTGACTTCCTTAATCTAATCAAAGTAGATGAATATGTTTTATATTAAAGACAGAAGAGAGTATAATATATAGGACTTTCTTTGTTTATTATATTTTTAATCAACTTATACAAACCAATGTAACGTGATCAGTTAATGTCCCTAAAACATTTTATCCTTAGAATATAGCCTTCATTAATTACAATTGACCTCTACAAAATTAACGGGGTCAAGTAATTTTTTTTTCCGTCAAGGATATTTTTTAGATGAACACATTAATAATGATCTTTACATTCCATAAAATGCCCTAGAAATTGAATCATGAAATTAAATAATGCTTTATCAGGAAAATAAACTAGAGGGAGTAATATATTTCCATCGGGATTGATATCCAATTTTGTCGCAGAAGTTTTTGCAAAGGGGCTATGAGTATGAGGAAGGTTTTTTTAATAAATTTTTTCTTGAAAGTGTTTAAAAAAAGCAACATGTTAAAAATGTAAATGGTTAGCGTTAGTTTTTTAACGTCAATGACAATTTTACTTATTTTTTAATACTTGTAATGCAAATTTGATCCAAAATAAAAAATTCTGAGTACCCACATCTCGTACACAGAAACTTAAAACTTGCACGGTAAGACTAGATCTTAACCCTTTACATTAACTAAGAATATCAGAATTTAGTGCACAACAGTAATTACTGTAGGGATTTTATAGTTGAAGGTGGTATGAAATGGACTCCAAATTCCTTGATTTGATGATTCATGAGGTAAAAGTGAAAAGTCAGACCAATAAAGCAACTTGCCATGCAATACCGTTCAACTGCTGAGTGCTGACGAACAAACTTAACTTCTCGCCATTTATTCAACCACCTAATACAACCTTACACGTTATATCAAAAGCAGAGAGCAGGGATGTGAAAACATTTTTTTTTTCTCATTTTTGGTTTCAAACCAAACAAGTGAATCAGAGTCATTCGATCTACAAAATCCAAAAAAAAAAAAAAAAGAATGAAAGAGAAAAAATGAATATTGTGAGCCGGAGCCAAGGTATAAAAAATGAAAAAACTATAGCAGGAAAAATATCACTCCCTCCGTCCCTGTATAAAAGACCATTTCAATCGAATTGTGTGATTTCTAAAAAACTGTTAAAATTAGTTAAAAATAATAAATATATATGAGATATAATTTTTTTTCAAAGATGTTGCTAATTATGAATGAGAAAGAGAGAAAGAGTAATAATGAAAAAAGGAAGAAAGAGAATGTATAGTAAATAAATTATGTGAAAGAATGAAAACAAAATGAGTAAAAGTGCATTCATTATTGAAACAAAGTCAAATTAGATTTTATAAAAAGGGACAATCCCATTCAAAAAAAGAAAAGATCTTATATATAGAGATCTTATATATAGAGATAAAGAGATAAAGAGAGTAGAATACAAAGAAGGTTCATATTGATTAATTAAAGAAGAGATCAAATGTATATTATATTAAAAAGAAGTCCTATAAAATAGCTTAATTTACTTGATAGAACCACCATTTAAGAACCTAAATCAACTGACTATAAGTTATTCCAGCTTAACCAGTAGTCCTGCCACAATAATTACTTGGAAGTAGCGAGGTCCCCCCCATTGTGGACCTACATTCCCGCGAACCGGACTAGTCAGTTGCTACTAGTGTTGGATACCGGTGAATTAATCCAGAATATTTACTTTGTTAGAAAGACAACCCCAAGTCCCTAACATATACATGTAGGGTTAAGGTATAGATTTACTAACAAAGTTTTGTCTGAGGAGCGTCTGGCACAAATATGTTTTAGAAGGGGCAAAAATATCAATGAACAATTAAAAAGGGTACATCCAATACAAAACCGTTAAATTTGACCTAACGGCGTTAAATTATAAGTGAAGAAAATCTCTAACGGCGTTAGGTCAAATTTAACGGGTTTGTGCTAGATGCACCCTTTTTAATTATTCATTGGTATTTATGCCCCTTCTAAAACTTATTTATATCATACGCTCCTCGTGTAGCGCCCGAAATTTGGAAAACATGGAGCCGCCACCAAAATTTTAAAAATAGGATAACTTTGGAAACCTTTTTAAAAATGGAAACTGGTCTATAAAAATCATTTAGGGTTCGGGAGTCGATTGTGTATGGGGAAGGTGTTAGGCACCCCACAACACCCATTCATAAGAATGGTTACCCTAAGTTAATTATTTAAAAATAAATATGGCCTTTAATTTAATTATAATTACCCAAATAAAAAAAAAGAAAATATTTACAAAAATAAATGAAATGAAAACTAAAGAAGAAGAAAAAGAACATTTATTTACAAAAAGAAAATAAGAGAAATATATTTATTTACAAAATTGAACTTGGCCTAGGATAAAACCTAGGGCCTACGTATCCTTTAGAGGGATCAAAGTCCACGTAATTTAGGGGTAGAAAGGCGTGCAATTTGGTTGGTGTTTTTTAGAAAATGTTTATTTAATTTATTTGAGAAAAATATCTTTTTCCTTATTTGGTTTGTGTTTTTTACTTTTCTTTCAAAAGGCATTTTTTTTATTATCTCATATGAAACCAAATTCATTTACTTGAAGAAAAGAATCTTTTTTTTTTTATGTTGAAACATTTTTATTTGCAAAGAAAAAGAAAAGAAGTGCATTCTCATCATATCATTTATAGTAGAAAATTCAAGATGACAAGAAAATCAAGAAAGACATGGTGAGAGCATGTACCTTTTATGATTTGAATCCCACTACAACAAGAGATAAGGTGATAGAACCACATAATAAATAAGAAGCAAGTATAGACAAAGTGATACATACCTCTTGAGCTCAAACACAAACACGTCCAGCAATGTTAATGTCAACCGTACAAGTGCTCCAATGAATAGATGATTCACGTCCGGCAGTGTAATATCATATATTCAGGTAGGTGGAGTTATTCATGCAATTTTTTTTAGAGAAAGGGGATTCATGCTTATAAACGCAGAGATAAGAATAGTCATAAAAGAGCATAAAGGAAGGGGAATTAGTCAAACACACAATTTGTACCAGTGGCTGAATATTATCACAAGTAAAAGAAGAGCGTGTGAATAAAGAACATTAAGCGAAATATATGAGAATTATGTATGAATAATGAAATGAGAAAATAAAATTAGCTCTCTACCTTACCTCCTTGCTCTCCCAAAGTTCTTGTCCCCCTTACTTCAACCCTTGCACTCCTATTTATAGTTTCAAGGTAGGATTTTCTTCATAAATGCTTCTTTTTTTTTTTTTTAAATTTTCGTTTTTTGATTTTTTTTTTTTTTTTTGTATTTTATGTTAAGAACTACCTAACTTGACCCAATCATCATCAATGGAGATTTTTTTTTAAAATTTTCGTTTTTTTATTTTTTTTTTTTTTTGTATTTTCTATTGATAAAACTTCCTAACTTGACCTAATTACCATTAGTGGAGATTTTTTCGTTTTTAATTTTTTTTTTCATTATTATCCCCACAACCTAATTTAAACCTATCAACATAAATGAGATTTTTTTATTTTTTTATTTTTATTTATTATTTTCCCTTAATGAATGACAATGTCAATCATATCAATGAGGGGATTTATTTTAATTTTCGTTTTTTTTTATTTTTTTCCCAGAGGGTTTGGACAAAATACAGTGCCCATGCCCCTCTTTACTTGGCTCATAGGGGAGAAGAACGCAAGTGGAGATAGATGATTACCTGGAATGGAAGTGAAGCGCCTAGTTGCATAGAACTTTGGTGAGGCGTAAAAGAATTGTGCCAGTCGGTACTAGGCTTTGAGAGTGCCTACTGATACAGGGCTTTGAAAGAATCATGCCAGCCGTTATTGGGCTTTGAGCGTGCCTGTTGGTACAGGACTTTGAAAGAATAGTGCCTGCCGGTACAGGGCTTTAAAAGAATTGTGCCAGCCGTTACTGGGCTTTGAGGGTGCCTGTTGGTATAGGGCTTTGAAAGAATAGTGCCTGCTGGTACAAGGCTTTAAAAGAATTGTGCCAAGCATTATTGGGCTTTAAAAGAATTGTGACAGCCGTTACTAGGCTTTAAGGGTGCCTACCGGTACAGGGCTTTGAAAGGGTGCCAACCGTTACTGGGCTTTGAGGGTGCCTGCCGATACAAGGCTTTGAAAGGGTGGCAGCCGTTACAGGGCTTTGAGGGTGCCTGCCGGTACAGGGCTTTGAAAGGGTGTCAGCCGTTACTGGGCTTTGAGGGTGCCTGCCGGTACAAGGCTTTGAAAAAGGTGCCAGCTGTTACTAGGCTTTGAAGGTGCCAGCCGTTACTGTACCTTTTACTGGGCTTCCAGTTGGGACCTTCGCTAATGATCCTGAAATTACACAAGTTAAATGGGAGTAGAGGACACCATGTATATCAACGTGAGTGTTTATCCAAACAAAAGTTGTGCTTTCATTAAAAAGAGTTACCCTTATACAAATCATGGCACAAAGTTTGACATGCGATTTAATAGAAGGGAAAGATATACTAAGGATGAAGATTCATTTAAAAGAAATGATCTTCCAATATTCAAGTGGATGCATGATAATGATCATATATTGGTGTAGACGTGATGTTATTAGGAGGTCCTTCGCTTTTAGTTCCGTGTAGTCCCCCTGATGGTGCCTTGCTTAATTGCCAGAGATATGCACTTTTTGATGAATGATTATGGAGTCTTCCAAATAGACAAAGTAAAGAGAGTCATGGGCTAGGACTGATAACCTTCTTCGATATTTGTTTGACCCGACCTTTCAGGTTTTTGACTTAACAGCTCCCAATATTTTTGCTCTAAATTTTGCCTAAGACACCCTTTTAGGTTTTCCACCTAATGAGCCTTTTTTTTTTGCTCTAACTTTTACCTAAGCCGCCCTTTCGAGTTTTCAACTTAGCGAGCCTTTTTTTCCCTTGCTCTAACTTTTGCCTAAGCCGCCCTTTCGGGTTTTCAACTTAGCGAGCTTCTTTTTGTTTTTTTTTTTTGCTCTAATTTCTGCCTAAGCCGCCCTTTTGGGTTTTCAACTTAGTAAGCCCCTTTTTTTTGTTTTGCTCAAACTTTTGCCTAAGCTTCCCTTTCGGGTTTTCAACTTAGCGAGCTTTTTTTTTCTTTACGCATAGTATTTCTTTACAGCATCTGAATTGATTGGCCTTGATAGATCTTGGTCATTCATGTTTGTCAATATCAATGCCCTACCAGAGAAAGCTTGCTTAACAACATATGGGCCTTCATAATTCAGAGCCCATTTACCTCTATCATCTTCTTAATTTGGCAGGATCTTCTTGAGGACTAGGTCTCCTACTTTAAACCACCTGGGTCATAGTTTCTTATTAAAGGCCCTTGCCACTCGTGACTGATATAACTACCCATGACATATTGCTGTGAGCATCTTTTGTTCAATCATATTTAATTGTTCAAATCGAGAACGTATCCATTCGCTTTTATCTAGGTCTGATTCAGCCAATATTCTCAGGGATGGTATTTCCGCCTCAATTGGAGAACAGCCTCCATGCCATAAACTAAAGAGTAAGGGGTTGCCCCAGTTGAAGTACTCATTGTGGTACGATATCCGTGTAATGCTTATAGAAGCATTTTGTGCCAGTCCTTATAGGTCACTGTCATTTTGCTAATGATCTTCTTAATGTTTTTATTGGCTGCCTCAACTGCACCATTCATATGTGGCCTATATGGTGCAGAATTATGATGTTTGATCTTGAACTGATCACATAATTCTTTAACTGTTGCCCCGTTGAGGTTTGGTGCATTGTCAGTTATAATCCTCTCTGGTAACCCATATCTACAGATGATATTAGCCTTTAAGAACTTGATGAAGGCCTTCTGAGTAATACTAGCAAAGGAATTGGCTTCTACCTACTTAGTGAAATAGTCAATAGCAACGAGGATGAAATGATGACCATTCGAAGCTTTTGGGTTAATCGGCCTAATGACATCTATTCCCCACATAGAGAATGGCCATGGAGATACGAGACTATGCATTATAGTCGGAGGGGCATTAGCTTTGTTGGCATATATCTGGCACTTATGACACTTTCTAACATAATTGATACAATCCTTCTCCATAGTTATCCAGTAGTAACCGGATCTTTGAGCTTGTTTAGTTAATGAGTGGCTATTTGCATGTGTACCGCATACGCCTTCATGAATCTCTGCCATAATCTTGTGCGCCTCCCTCATGTCTACACAGCGTAGCAATGTCCCATCAAAGCTTCTCTTATATAGGACGTTATTACTAATAAAAAAGCCCATGGCCAATCGCCAGATGGTCTTCTTTTCATTATGTGTCGCGTCTGGAGGGTAAGTACCATGTTCTATATATATCCTGATATTATGGTACCAAGGTTGTTCGTCGTGCTTTCTTCCAATATTGAAGCAAAATGCTGGCGATCTTCTAGTCTCAATCTGTATCGGTTGAACTTGGACCCCACAATAAAGTTGGATCATAGCTGCTAAAGTAGCTAACACATCAGCGAAGCGATTCTTTTCTCTAGCCATGTGATGAAAATTGATTACTTCAAAGTTTTTGATCAACTCTATCAAATACTCTTGATAAGGGATCAACTTTGGGATTTTAGTACACTATTCACCAGTCACCTGATAAATTATGAGAGCTGAGTCACCATAGACTTTTAGGTTTTTTATCCCAAGATCTATGGCAGCCTGGAGACCATTAATATAAGCTTCATATTCTGTCATGTTATTGGTGCAGTCAAATCCTAGCTTTATAGCAATCGGAAATTGCTTTTCGTCTGTGGATATGATTACTGCCCCTACACCATTGCCATGCATGTTTGCTGCCCCATCAAAATACATTTCCCACCCTTCAATTTGCTTTCCTCGATCGGATCTTCTGTAGCACATATGTCTTCATCTGGAAATTTGAAATCTAGTGGCTGGCATTCATCTATGGGGTTTTCCGCTAAGTGATCTGCTATCGTACCACCCTTAACAGATTTTTGAATGACGTATCTTATATCATATTCAGACAATATTACTTGCCACTTAGAGACTCTTCCAGCTACATGTGGGCTTTCAAAGATGTACTTGAGTGGGTCTACTCTAGAAATTAACCAAGTGGTGTAGTAAAGCATGTATTGCCTCAACCTCCTTGTAGCCCAGACTAAACCACAACAAGTTCGCTCGATCATCTAGTAACGTGACTCACAATCATTAAACTTCTTGCTCAAGTAATAGATCGCTTGTTTTCTTCGCTTAGATGCATCTTGTTGCCCCAGCATGGCTCCCATGGAGTTTGGTCGTATTGTTAAATACAAAATTAAAGGTCGTCTTGGTACAGGAGGAACCAAAATTGAGGGATTTAGAAAATAATCCTTGATTCTATCAAATGCCTGCTGGCAATCTTCATCCCACTTCCTTGTCCAGTTCTTCTTTAAAAGCTTGAATATCGGCTCACAAGTTGCAGTCAGGTTGGCAATGAATCATGCAATGTAATTTAGTCACCCCAAAAAGATTCAAACTTCCTTTTCTGTTTAAGGAGGGGGCATTTCCCGTATTGCTTTTACTTTGTCTGGATCTACTGTAATCCCTTTTTGGCTTACAATGAAGCCTAACAATTTTCCAGATAAAGCCCCAAAGACGCATTTGTTAGGATTTAGTCGTAGCCTGTACTTGTGTAGCCTTTCAAACAGATTTCTTAACACCACAACATGGCTTTCTCCCTCAGAAGATTTAGCTACTATATCATCCACGTATACTTCAAGTTCTTTATGCATTATATCATAGAAGAGTGCCACCATGGCACGGTGATAAGCTGCCCCAGCATTCTTTAGCCCGAATGGCATGACGCGGTAACAATAAGTGCCCCATTATGTAATAAATGTGATTTTTTCTTTGTCCTCTCTATCCATAAGGATTTGGTTATGCCATGAGTACCCATCCATGAATAAGTACCTATAGCTACGGGCTGTATTATCAACCAGGACATCAATATGAGGCAATGGAAAATCATCTTTTGGGCTAGCTTTTTTCAAATCTCGAAATCCACACATATTCAAATTTTGCCATCCTTCTTTGGGACAAGAACGACATTTGCTATCCATTATGGGTATTTAGCTACTTCTAGGAAACCTGTTTCTAATTGTTTCATCACCTCCTCTCGAACCACTTAGGACATATCAGAAGTGAGCATCCTCAATTTTCTGCTTTTTAACCTTAGTGTCTGGGAATAAAGGGATCTTGTGAGAAGCAATCCCTGAATCAAGGCTTGGCATGTCTTGTTAAGACCATGCGAACACATCTATGAATTCTTTGAAGAGTTCAACCATTTGCTCTCTTTCGGGGTTATCTACTATCTTTAGTTCTCTCTTTTCTTCCTCTGTGCCCATATTTATTACTTCAATTACATCTTCATGTGGGCACATTCTATTGTTATTGGATTCGAGGATTTTTTTATATACTTGAATGATCTCATCATCATCATACTCGTAATCATGCATATCAATGGCAACAAGCGAATCATCATTCAGGGACTCAAGAACCTCTGCATTGGATAAGAGTTCTAAGGAAATCGATTTCCTGGAGGGCAAAAAATGAACAACGAATGAATAGAAGTAAAAAGAAAAAAAAACGGAATGGATATAAATAAGTGAATTCTATTCGCATATCATTCTTTATTCATGGTTCATATAAGAGCTCGCCTAAAGGCGTAAACAAAGCATAAAAAGACAACTTTTAGTTACGCATGTTACTCTAAAATGATAGAATTGAAGGTGTCCTCAAACTCCCAATTTTCCAGAGCCCTTCCAGAATCATTAGCTGAAATCCACGTGCATGTCTTTTTGCTTATTGTTAAAACCATTGCAACAGTCGGCTTATTTAGCACTTCAGAGGATGTCGGGAATATCTTCCTTATGTAGGGGATTTCAAAGTACCTGTCCTCCCTCCCTATCTTCAAGCTTGCTTGCTCCTTAAATTGCCTTTCTAATGGTGGTTCGTATCCTAACCCTTGGCGCTTGTGATTCTCTTACAGATTTATGGGGGATTTGATGTCTTGGAGGTGAGTGCCCAATCCTCAGTCATGCTTAAACCCATTCTTCTCCATTATCTTGGTTACTATGGAGTTGACATTTTTATATCCCTTGGGTCCATCAACTTCAAAACCTTGGAAAATCATCCCTTCCTCGTTGTAACCCCCTCCGTAATTATATCCGAAATACGCGATTAAAATGAAATAGAGACCAATAATAATCAAATAACATTTACTAACCCATCACATGACGGGGTTTTCACGAATACTTTTTGAAATCATTTATAAACTTGGTCTCATATTCACATTTCGAATACAATTACTACGCGAAGATAAATCACATTCATATAAATATCAGAGTGCACAACTTAATCATCCCGACAATCTCTGGTACATACCTTCACTAAAGATACATAAGGTACAATTGCCCATTACAATTCTTCAAATGGGGATTACACAATCTCATCTCGGAGGAGTCCTAGCCGCTCCCTCCACGAGCCACTTGCCCTGTCTAAATTGTTGGTAGGGGAGAGTGAGATTCGAGAGAATCTCAGTAGGAAACAGATACCATAATGCATGCATGATAGATGCTATGTGTATGACATGTTAGCTTTATCTAGATGCATGCCCCATAATGATATTTCTGCATGCTCAATGTTTCATATAACAAAAATATGGCCACAGCAAAACAGAAACAGAGCTTCATTTATTCAAATATGCTCCACGCAATCAAGTAAAGCAATCACATACATCACTACACAAGCAAAGATATCAAATACATGCAAGTAAGGTAAGTCCCCTACCTCCATTCTTTTATCCTCGATTTGCGTGCCAGCAACTCGGGGCTTCACATTCGATCCTACAATGTCAAATGTACCATTTAGACACTTCCATAGTGTTTATGGGGGTTATATGAGGCTATATTGAAAATTTACTAAAATACCCCCGGGGACCCAGCCCGGCCCCACCGTACCCGGTCCGGCTGTACTTTTCTTGAAATTTTGACATGGGCTATTCTGACATATTTTCGCCCAAGGAATCCATTTCCGGACTCGGAATTATCAAATTCAATGTCAATTACAAAATTACCCTTGACAGCCCCACTTTTAGGGTTTCGAGGGCGTTTTCATTATTATACTTTTTCGGCCTTTTTTGAAAAAGTGACCAACTGTAACCCCACCTAATTTTCGCTCCTGAACTCAATGGAATCATCAAATCATTGAAAATCCAACTCTAAGACCCATTTATAGTCCAGACCGAAATATATGGGTTTTCCGGGAAAAATCGGGGTTTTGCGATTTCGGCTCCGTAAACGCGTTCTTTTCTACTCCTAACCACTTTATTGACTATTCCATTAGGTTAGAACTACCATTTAGTATCAATTTGGTCAGCATAACAGCCCCACACACCCATTTTCCATTTTTGAAACCAATGACAATCCGGCGAAATTTCACCGATTAAATTGTCCACAGCAGCCAGAATAGTCAATACACAAGAGTTTGGAAGTTACCTCAAGCTCCCACTAGCTTTTCCATCTTGTGGCTGAAAACCCTAACTTCAAAGCACCAAAAGAGGAGCTTCCAAACCTTAAAGAACATAAAGGAGTAGCTTAGGATCGGAGTTATACGCGTTAGGAGCTAAATCATCGGAGAAATCGGCTTACCTTGCGAGTTCTCTTCTCCTTTTCTCCCAAAACCCTCTCAACTCTTTTTCTTTACTTTGGTTGCAGAATGGCGTCGGAATGCTGAAGGAGAAAGATGATGTTTCTTTAATAATCTTATGCTTATGTCATTGCTTATGTCATCAACAATTTTCCATTTTCGGATTTTTCAGAAATTTTGGCAGATTTCTGTCCAAACTTTGAAAAATCATAACTAATTCTAGAAAAATCGAATTAGAGTGATTCCAAAGCCTATAGAACCCTTATTGAGTCTAGTTTCAAGGAAAAATATAGACGTTTGCTTTATGGAATCACAAAATTCCCAGAATTTCAATCTTTGCATATTGTTCCAGAAATTTCACAGTTTTTCTGTGCTGACTTCAAAAATTCATATCTTTTTGTGTATAGCTCTAATTGATTCATATGACCTATCAAATTAAAGCTTAGGATGTCTACTTTCATCCTCTAAAATCTCATACTTTTTACTTATCATTTAGTCTTCCAAAACCTTATGATAAGCTCACTGCCTCATAGGCGATTTTATCGAAAACATAATTATATTCTCCAAAATTCACCATTTTACTTTCTTTAATGCCCCAAAGATATAAGGAACATTAGAGAATAGATTTGGGACATCTACTAAATCAGGGCTTAGTAGTCCACTCAATTTAGGCTTATTCCAAAGCTTCCAATCCCAAATTTTGGGGTATTACATTTCTCCCCCCGTTCAATAAATTTCGTCCTCGAAATTTGTCACACCACTAACCACAAACTACAGATGCTTCTTCACGACAGCTTCTGTTTCACAATTCATTTCACATTGGGACGGTCTCCTCTAGACCACCCACACACAAAGGATACTCCACAAATCCGATTCTCGCAAGAATCTCAAACAATGAATGCAACTCAATGGCCCCAAACTGCAATCGGCCCATTTCACGATTGCCACACAAACCAAATCACCATATTTTTTTTTTGCCAAACAGATGCAATCGCTTCCACATACGATTGCCACAAAACCATCATAACATAACCACAATCATCGCAAGCCCTTCTAACTCATGAGTGGCTAGCGTATCTCAATATTCGAAGGCTCTAATTTATGAGCCACATCATAAGATCTCAGTAGTTGGGCAGCATAGGCCACCACTCTGCTCAACTCAATCTAGTTACCCCTTTCGGGAGTAACCACCACAACCTCAATACATCACACGACAGCCTCAGCTGTATACATAGACATTCAGCTTCTGCTATATCCACTTTCACAGCTTTACCCTCTCCCGTACACCCACCAGTAACTCCACTAGTAGTAATCGGGACTTTTGGGAATTCACAACAATATCACATCTGTATCAACTTTCATGGTGTCGCCCTCACCCGTATACCCACCAGTGACTCCGCTAGTGGTAACTGGGACTTTTGGGTATCAACACAATGTTATTTCTGTATCAACTTTCATGGTGTCGCCCTCACCCATACACCCACCAGTGACTCTGCTAGTGGTAACCGGGACTTTTGGGTATCAACACAATGTTATTTCTGTATCAACTTTCATGGTGTCGCCCTCACCCGTATACCCACCAGTGACTCCGCTAGTGGTAACCGGGACTTTTGGGTATCACAACACAATATTACTTCACCGTATAAACTTTCACGGTGTCACCCTCACCCGTACACCCACCAGTGACTCCGCTAGTGGTAACCGGGACTTTTGGGTATCAATACAATATCACATCATCTGGTCACTCCGGAATCTCAATTTCTTCTATCCAGGCGCCTTTTATTATCACACCCCCTTAATGGGTGCCCACGCTTCCGCTGCGTGGCTGGCTCCCACATCACACCCATCCGATGGATGCCCGTGGGTTACCGGACTCACAATTTTATTGTCACACCCCTTTAGAGTGCCCACCCCTCTAGTCAACTATGTACCAGGGCTACGATGGCCGTCCCCTGACCGGGACTGGCAGGCAGCTGGGTTACTCACCCTTCACTCAGGACTCATAAGAAAATCCACTTCCTTATCAAACGTACATTACAGACTCTAATTTTACGCACCGCCTTTCGGCCTTGGGTCAACACTGGTGCAACCAATGTGGTGGCTAGCCAGGCTGGCCATGCCGGGGTAATTGCCCTCACAAACAAGAATCCCCGATCATGTAGTCGAATTCGCCATCAGCTAAACTAGCTCTGCTCTGCTACGACACACCTCAATCCCAGCTTGTTCACAACTATCACAGATTCACAATCACACTCCACCCTCTTCCCCTTTTACCGTCGAGAAGACACACAGTCTTTACCCGAACCGTTGCTATCGACTTAGGGACTATTGGCGTGGCAGTGCACATACATAGCCTCGCGGCTCACAAATAGTCAATCCCCCGTAACTACCGCCCCACCGGAACGGTCCTCCGCCATAGGAATCACCCCATACGGCCGCAGGTGAGAAACTCACAATACACAATTGCAACAAGCTGGAACCAGGCATTTTAATAATTCCACCCATTACAAATTCTTTTCACCAAACTAGGATCCTTCAAGACCCCTTTTTCACAAAATAATCCGGACTTCGAAGTTTTACCTCCCGAAGCCATGATTAACACATCATTCTCACGGTAACCTCGAGCTTCTGCTCAACGCAATTCTCAAACATATCACCTTCTCACGCTTCCGCTGCACACTCTGAGGTCAATCTGCTCATCTGTGCTTTAACAATGTCAAGTTGATTTAACAGAAGTCCCATAGGAATCTCCTACCACAACTGATAACATTCACAACATATATTCATCTGCGTCAGACCTTGGCCCGATTCAACTTGAATCATTCAAAGCCACAACCAGCACTTCGTTGAGATCCCATACTCCCAACGTTCCCAGAGCTCCATTCTATGATTCAACGTCATGGCGAGTGCACACTAAGGTTCATCGTCACGGCAGCTGCACACTAAGGTTTGTCGTCACGGCGGCTGTCACAAATTTTTTTTTATATTGTCACACCCCTTCAGAGTGCCCACCCCCCTGATCAACTACGTACCAGGGCTCCGCTGGCCGGCCCTTACACTGAGCCTGGCAGGCAGCTGGGTTACTCACATTTCACCCAGGACTCACATATTCCCCGTATTTCCACCGCCCCGAAGGCACGGTCCTCCCACTGTGTGCCATACACACCCCTAGTGGGCCGCAGGTAATAAAAACACAAATAGCCGCTCCGATCAGACGTCGCCGTAGGTAGCCCTCTCCAATCAGAACTCCCCGTAGGTTGCCTTCTCCACTTCGAATCCTCATAGGTAACTCTTTCAAATTCAAATTCTCCGCAGAATCACTTTTCCTTGTGCTAGATGAACACTAGCAACCTCAGGATACCTGATACACATTTCAATGCCAATCTAGTACCACGGACCATCCAGGTCAAGTCAAACTCCTAAGAATCAGCCCAGCTATTGAGTCTGATCCTTGGATCACAATTCAATTTAGTTCTCAAAGTCTTAACCTCAATTGAATTGGGAAACCACTTCCCTCGTTTCACGGAGCATCATCAACTCAAACTCAAATTCAAATATCTCTGCCAGCCTAAGGCACCTCAGCCCCCTAGGTCTTAAGGCCTTTACACACATAAGCTCAGTATGACATCACTACATGTAATATCATACCACCTAGGGTTTCTCACCCAACGTCTAGGTTGGAGCCATAATCAACCTAGAACCTCAATATCACACATCTAGGAAATCATTTTCCTTAGTTCTCTAATCAAATGATGGGTCTAATTACCTCTACCTCTAGGTCTACACCTCAAATTCTCAGGCGAATCATACTGACTCACCATATCCATAACACGAATAATGTATACACAGTCCATCAATCACATATATCTGCAAACAGTAAGGACCTTAATGTGTATACCACAACAAACAAAGTCATCTCCTATGACTTAAGGTAGCAACTACTGCCATTATCCTAGCAAATTCCCATGTTTGTCAGGAACTGCAGCTCTGATACCAAAATGTAACCCCCTCCGTAATTATATCCAAAATACGCGATTAAAATGAAATAGAGACCAATAATAATCAAATAACATTTACTAACCCATCACATGACGGGGTTTTCACGAATACTTTTTGAAATCATTTATAAACTTGGTCTCATATTCACATTTCGAATACAATTACTACGCGAAGATAAATCACATTCATATAAATATCAGAGTGCACAACTTAATCATCCCGACAATCTCTGGTACATACCTTCACTAAAGATACATAAGGTACAATTGCCCATTACAATTCTTCAAATGGGGATTACACAATCTCATCTCGGAGGAGTCCTAGCCGCTCCCTCCACGAGCCACTTGCCCTGTCTAAATTGTTGGTAGGGGAGAGTGAGATTCGAGAGAATCTCAGTAGGAAACAGATACCATAATGCATGCATGATAGATGCTATGTGTATGACATGTTAGCTTTATCTAGATGCATGCCCCATAATGATATTTCTGCATGCTCAATGTTTCATATAACAAAAATATGGCCACAGCAAAACAGAAACAGAGCTTCATTTATT
This sequence comes from Inga oerstediana, assembly GCA_963210345.1. Lineage (NCBI taxonomy): Eukaryota > Viridiplantae > Streptophyta > Magnoliopsida > Fabales > Fabaceae > Inga > Inga oerstediana. The sequence continues at coordinate 72,466,426 of OY723401.1, forward strand.
CAAATATGCTCCACGCAATCAAGTAAAGCAATCACATACATCACTACACAAGCAAAGATATCAAATACATGCAAGTAAGGTAAGTCCCCTACCTCCATTCTTTTATCCTCGATTTGCGTGCCAGCAACTCGGGGCTTCACATTCGATCCTACAATGTCAAATGTACCATTTAGACACTTCCATAGTGTTTATGGGGGTTATATGAGGCTATATTGAAAATTTACTAAAATACCCCCGGGGACCCAGCCCGGCCCCGCCGTACCCGGTCCGGCTATACTTTTCTTGAAATTTTGACATGGGCTATTCTGACATATTTTCGCCCAAGGAATCCATTTCCGGACTCGGAATTATCAAATTCAATGTCAATTACAAAATTACCCTTGACAGCCCCACTTTTAGGGTTTCAAGGGCGTTTTCGTTATTATACTTTTTCGGCCTTTTTTGAAAAAGTGACCAACTGTAACCCCACCTAATTTTCGCTCCTGAACTCAATGGAATCATCAAATCATTGAAAATCCAACTCTAAGACCCATTTATAGTCCAGACCGAAATATATGGGTTTTCCGGGAAAAATCGGGGTTTTGCGATTTCGGCTCCGTAAACGCGTTCTTTTCTACTCCTAACCACTTTATTGACTATTCCATTAGGTTAGAACTACCATTTAGTATCAATTTGGTCAGCATAACAGCCCCACACACCCATTTTCCATTTTTGAAACCAATGACAATCCGGCGAAATTTCACCGATTAAATTGTCCACAGCAGCCAGAATAGTCAATACACAAGAGTTTGGAAGTTACCTCAAGCTCCCACTAGCTTTTCCTTCTTGTGGCTGAAAACCCTAACTTCAAAGCACCAAAAGAGGAGCTTCCAAACCTTAAAGAACATAAAGGAGTAGCTTAGGATCGGAGTTATACGCGTTAGGAGCTAAATCATCGGAGAAATCGGCTTACCTTGCGAGTTCTCTTCTCCTTTTCTCCCAAAACCCTCTCAACTCTTTTTCTTTACTTTGGTTGCAGAATGGCGTCGGAATGCTGAAGGAGAAAGATGATGTTTCTTTAATAATCTTATGCTTATGTCATTGCTTATGTCATCAACAATTTTCCATTTTCGGATTTTTCAGAAATTTTGGCAGATTTCTGTCCAAACTTTGAAAAATCATAACTAATTCTAGAAAAATCGAATTAGAGTGATTCCAAAGCCTATAGAACCCTTATTGAGTCTAGTTTCAAGGAAAAATATAGACGTTTGCTTTATGGAATCACAAAATTCCCAGAATTTCAATCTTTGCATATTGTTCCAGAAATTTCACAGTTTTTCTGTGCTGACTTCAAAAATTCATATCTTTTTGTGTATAGCTCTAATTGATTCATATGACCTATCAAATTAAAGCTTAGGATGTCTACTTTCATCCTCTAAAATCTCATACTTTTTACTTATCATTTAGTCTTCCAAAACCTTATGATAAGCTCACTGCCTCATAGGCGATTTTATCGAAAACATAATTATATTCTCCAAAATTCACCATTTTACTTTCTTTAATGCCCCAAAGATATAAGGAACATTAGAGAATAGATTTGGGACATCTACTAAATCGGGGCTTAGTAGTCCACTCAATTTAGGCTTATTCCAAAGCTTCCAATCCCAAATTTTGGGGTATTACACTCGTGCTTAGTAGCCTCAATATATTAAAGAGAGCCCGGCTTGCTCACTATGATTTCTTCTTCATCCTTGATTATCACTATCTTCCCACTATCAATAAACTTTACCTTTTGATGCAAGGTAGAAGGTACTGCCCCAGCTGAGTGTATCCAAGGCTTCCCCAATAGCATAGAGTAGGATGGGTCAATATTCATAAGTTGAAAGTCTACTATGAATGAAGTTGGTCCAATCTATAAAGGCAAACAGACCATTCCCAACACACCTATTCGAGTACCATCAAACCCTCTAACCACCATGTTACTCATTTCAACCTCTGATGCCTCTACTGACAATTGCTCAAATGTGGATAGTGGTAAAACATTTAACGCTGATCCTCCATCTATCAATACTTTGGCCACAATGAACCCTTTGCATTTCAAGGAGATATAGAGGGCTTTATACTGATCAACGGCTGATTGAACAACTTCTTCTCCTGAAAATGAGATGGTAGAGAATGCCCTCGCCACATTCATAATGCTTGCAACCTTCTCCGGGGTCACACTAAACTGCACATATGCTTCATCTAGCGCCTTTTTAGCGCATGACGATGCGGTTCAAAACTCAAGATCAAAGAGAGAATTGAGATCTTGGCCGGAGTTTTGTTCAATTGGTCTACTATGCTATATTCACTTTGCTTCATGATTTGAAGAAATTCTTCATCTTTATTTTCCATGCCTTTTAGACCAGAACTTGATAGAATATCAATATTGGTCTGTTTTCCCTTCTTCGACAATCCAACATTTTATGGCAGATAAGATTTCCCACTTCGTGTTACTCCTGTTGGGTGAACCATTGTTTCATTGCTGGCCTCGACTTCCATTACTTGTCCTGAGGGATTCTCGACAATACCTTTATACCTCCATAGTACGGCACGATTACTCTGATATGGAAAAGGGGTCAGTACCTTAATGGTCACTGCAGGTTGTTGCAATAGAGTCAAGATGGTGAAAGAGACAACATGAGAATTTCTCTTTTCATATAGTTCCTTAACGATGAACTCAACCTGTCTTTTATCCACCATGCCTACTTCTTTCTCTTCTCGAGGCGTATAACCTACTGCCTTTAAACAAGCATAGATATCTTCTCTTACTAGTAGAGGATCGTTAGATAACTCAATTTCATTAACAATATTTACTTGGTTTTCATGGCTTGGAAGAGGATTGGCGTTGATAGTGGAGTTATCATTCCTCTTTAATTGAATGTGATCAGAATCAATTAAGTCTAATACATTCCTTTTGAATGTTGTACAGTCCTCTATTGAGTGTCCTGGGGCGCCCATATGGTATTCACATTAGGCATTAGAGTCATACCAAGTGGGGAATGGTGGTTGAGGCTGTTTGTAAGTACGTGGCCCTAACAGCTGGGATTCCAAAAGTTAGTGATATAGCTCAGTATTTGTCATGCCAAAATCTAGCTATTGCCGACTATCTCGTTGCTGCCAATTCCTTCGTCCGCCAGCTTGGCTTTGCCTATTTTGTGTCAAATCATTCTTTGTCTGTCGAAACCCATCATTACCACCTTGATGTATTGCTTGGGGTTTTCTAGTGGTTTGGATGAAGCTAACGTCACCTTCCTTTTTCTTCCCGTTGTTCCCCTTTTTGGTGATGCTCTCACTTTGAAGAATCATACCGTCGCGTATGTCAGCATCGATTCACTTACCAATCTCGATCAAACTAGAAAAATCGGTGACATGCGTCCCAACCATATATCTGTAATAAGGTTCTTGTAAAGTGCGGATGAAATAAGAACTGAGCTCATATGGTATAAGGGGAGGTTGAACTTGTGCTGCGATCATCCTCTATCTTTGGGCGTAATCTTTGAAAGCTTCAGTGGCTTTCTTGCTCATTGACTTCAGTTGTTCCCTAGTGGGGGCAGTGTCAAGATTGAACCTGTATTGTTTCATGAATACATCAGTCAAATCTCTCCATTTCTTGATCTTTGTCTGATCAAGTTGCATGTACCATTCCAGTACTGGCCCTTTCAAGCTCTCATAGAAGAAGAGTAGCAAAAAGTTTTCGTCTTGTGACCATACAAGCATCTTGGTGCAATAGGCCTTAAGGTGGTATATCGGATTCCCTGTGCCGTTGTATTTATCAAAGTCTGGCATCTTGAATTTCTTGGGAATTGAGACATGTAGGTCCAAGCATAAATCTTTTAAATCAAGTAAACCCCAAGTGTTTGGTCTTTGGAGGGCTTTTAGTTGGTCTTTTACTTCACCCAACTCTTCCTTCCACCCTTCCTTTTCAGCTGATAGGGAGGGAATGTTGAAAGTGTATGTTGAATCTTCACCTGGTTGTTCCTCCTTAGTGCTTGGAATTTGAGGATTTTGTTTACTCTGAGGCTCTTCTGTCATTTTTTCTTTCTCGCTATTTTCTGGTATACTTATTTCAGCATTTTTCAATGGATCAGATGTTCCTGACTCTTTCTCATTATTCTGGGTTTGAAGAGCTATAGTCAAGGTGGAAATCATTTCTTTCAAATCTGCCATTGGTGCCTCCATATGAGACATCCGATGATGCAGATTAGATTTGGCTTCACCGGGATTGGCTGCCATCTGACGACTACATGAGCGCGTGTTGTATAAATGCGTAGGGGATAGCTGGTTAGGACGTTTAGACGGAGCAATATTGTATCACCTGCTTAGAAAGAACAAAATATCATCAGTTTATTTAAACTTACAATTTCAGGCGGGCATAGTGAGTTATCATATTATTTTGGCATAAAGGTCTTCTGGCACAAGTATCCTCTAGCTTCCTCAGGGAATCTATTATTCCATAGGGAGAACTAGAGTTGATCATTAGATAAGAGGGACCCTGAGTCCCATCCTATCCAAGATCTTGTCATTAACCATAGTAATAAGCATGCAATACAGCTTTCTTATAGGAACTTGATTTAAACATGGTTCTTGTTCCATTTAACCTTTGTGCCAAATTTTTAGTTGTTGGATAATTTGCTTGTCCTTTATTAAAGAAAATAGAAGGAAGAGTCAGAAAGTATTTTCGAATACATGCTATGCAAATGATTACATGTGCTTTCTAGCCTTGATATGGGTGATGGACATTGAGAAAAAGAACTTCACCTCCTCAAGAGATCCAAGCTATTACGAGGCTAAGGGTTTTGTTAAATGTTTATTATGTCCAAGGCCCATATCAAATAAAGCTAAATGCCAATAGATGATGCAAGGATACCTCATGAGACATGAAAGAGTGATGACTTATACTTCAAGTTTTGATATGGGTGATGGACATTAAGAAAAAGAACTTCACATCCTGAAGAGATCCAATACCCCATAGGAAGGATGAAGTGCCCATTAACCTGCGAACGGCCCAAGCTATTACGCGGCTAAGGGTTTTGTTAAATGTTTATTATGTCTAAGGCCCATATCAAATGAAGCTAAATACCAATAGATGATGTAAGGATACCTCATGAGACATGAAAGAGTGATGACTTATACTTCAAGTTTTGATATGGCTGATGGACATTAAGAAAAAGAACTTTACCTCCTCAAGAGATCCAATACCCCATAGGGAGGATGAAGTTCCCATTAACCTGCGAACGGCCCAAGCTATTACGCGGTTAAGGGTTTTGTTAAATGTTTATTATGTCCAAGGCTCATGTCAAACGAAGCTAAATGTCAATAGATGATGTAAGGATACCTCATGAGACATGAAAGAGTGATGACTTATACTCCAAATTTTGATATGGGTGATGGACCTTAAGAAAAAGAACTTCACCTCCTCAAGAGATCCAATACCCCATAGGGAGGATGAAGTGCCCATAAACCTGCGAATAGCCTAAGCTATTACGCGGCTAAGGGTTTTGTTAAATGATGATTATGCCCAAGGCCCATATCAAATGAAGCTAAAATGCTAATGAATGATATAATGATACCTTATGAGTCCTAAAGGATTATCTCTCATTGAGATGTTTTCTAACATGATTGATGTGATGAGATCATGGTCTTTTAGGGTCATAGACCCTTAGACTAAGGTTAGCTATCTAATGTATACACCGTCCTTGTGTTGTATCTTTATGTGAAGTAATGCTAGATACATACTCAGGTGAAGTGACAGTTAGTCACTTGATCCTAGGGATTTCATTGATTATGTATGGATGACAATAAAGATGATTAACAATAAATAAATATATGCCCTCCAGTGTCTTATTTTAGGAATGACCCTAGGTTAGTGGTATCTATCCTAAGAAAGGCAGGTATTAATTAATTGGGTAGGTCGATAATTTCCACTAATAAGTGTAATGGTTTCAAGGTGGTTCTAATTCTCAAAGATGAAGGTCTCCTAACTGCCCCTATCGTAAAGATGAAGACCCCATTTGATGAAATTGACCTTCAGGGGTTCTAAAAACCTCACAGGGATCAACCTCACCAAATGAGTAACAGCTAGGATTAAGTCTTCACAGTAACCTCAGGGGGTTCTTAAAACCCCACAGGGAGACCGCTAGAAACTTCCACTCACCTAAGGAACTCAGACCCGGGTATAGGGCCTAAAATGTGTGTGAGGAGAATAGTGTATGTGTTCAGTGTGTGTGGAGAGCATACCAACTATGGGCTTAGGTTCTACCCAACCCTCATCTGCTAAGCAGATCACAAGATAGATAGGAAAAAAAAGAATAAACAAATAGATGAATAAAGAATTTAAAAAATAAAACAAATATTTACAAAAAAGAAAAAGGGTAATTAAAATAAAATTAAGGCCATATTATTTTTAAACACTTAACTTAAATGGGCTTGACTCTCAATCCATTTCCAGCGGAGTCGCTAAGCTGTAGCGCCCAAAATTTGGAAAACATGGAGCCGCTACCAAAATTTTAAAAATAGGATAACTTTGGAAACCTTTTTAAAAATGGAAACTGGTCTATAAAAACCATTTAGGGTTCGGGAGTCGATTGTGTATGGGGAAGGTGTTAGGCACCCCACAACACCCATTCATAAGAATGGTTACCCTAAGTTAATTATTTAAAAATAAATATGGCCTTTAATTTAATTATAATTACCCAAATAAAAAAAGAAAATATTTACAAAAATAAATGAAATGAAAAATAAAGAAGAAAAAAAGAACATTTATTTACAAAAAGAAAATAAGAGAAATATATTTATTTACAAAATTGGACTTGGCCTAGGATGAAAACCTAGGGCCTATGTACCCTTTAGAGGAATCAAAGCCCACGTAATTCAGGGGTAGAAAGGCGTGTCATTTGGTTGGTGTTTTTTAGAAAATGTTTATTTAATTTATTTGAGAAAAATATCTTTTTTCTTATTTGGTTTGTGTTTTTTACTTTTCTTTCAAAAGGCATTTTTTTTATTATCTCATATGAAACCAAATTCATTTACTTGAAGAAAAGAATCTTTTTTTTTTATGTTGAAACATTTTTATTTGCAAAGAAAAAGAAAAGAAGTGCATTCTCATTATATCATTTATAGTAGAAAATTCAAGATGACAAGAAAATCAAGAAAGACATGGTGAGCGCATGTACCTTTTATGATTTGAATCCCACTACAACAAGAGATAAGGTGATAGAACCACATAATAAATAAGAAGCAAGTATAGACAAAGCGACACATACCTCTTGAGCTCAAATACAAACACGTCCAGCAATGTTAATGTCAACCGTACAAGTGCTCCAATGAATAGATGATTCACGTCCGGCAGTGTAATATCATATATTCAGGTAGGTGGAGTTATTCATGCAATTTTTTTTAGAGAAAGGGGATTCATGCTTATAAACGCAAAGACAAGAATAGTCATAAAAGAGCATAAAGGAAGGGGAATTAGTCAAACACACAATTTGTACCAGTGGCTGAATATTATCACAAGTAAAAGAAGAGCGTGTGAATAAAGAGCATTGAGCAAAATATATGAGAATTATGTATGAGTAATGAAATGAGAAAATAAAATTAGCTCTCTACCTTGCCTCCTTACTCTCCCAAAATTCTTGTCCCCCTTACTTCAACCCTTACACTCCTATTTCTAGTTTCAAGGTAGGGTTTTCTTCATAAATGCTCCTTTTTTTTTTAATTTTCATTTTTTGATTTTTTTTTTTTTTTTGTATTTTATGTTAAAAACTACCTAACTTGACCCAATCACCATCAATGGAGATTTTTTTTTTAATTTTCGTTTTTTTATTTTTTTGTATTTTCTATTGATAAAACTTCCTAACTTGACCTAATTACCATTAGTGGAGATTTTTTTCGTTTTTAATTTTTTTTTCATTATTCTCCCCACAAGTAACTTCCTAATTTAAACCTATCAACATAAATGAGATTTTTTTTTTTTTCGTTTTTTTATTTATTATTTTCCCTTAATGAATGACAATGCCAATCATATCAATGAGGGGATTTATTTTAATTTTCATTTTTTTTATTTTTTTCCCTTTCAATGATGATTGCCTATTTAGACATCGATTATCATCAATAGGAGGATTTCCTTATTTTTCTTATTTTCATTTTTTTTATTTTTTCTTTCAATGATGATTGCCAATTTGGACACCAATCATTATCAATTATTTTTGTATTTTTTAGTGGAGCCCGGACAAAATAGAGTGTTCACACCTCGGACAAAACTTTATTGATAAATTTGCACCTTAAACCTATACATGTATGTAAATTCTTATTGGCAGGTCCAAGAGGGCCAAGATATGATAGAGAATTGCAAATTGTAGGTGGTAGTTACAGCAGATTAGTGAATACCTGTGTTTTGTACCTAACAAGTTTACGCAAAAAAAAAACAAAAACAAAATAAATAAATAAATGAGAGTGATTCAATTCAACAGTTAGGTGATCTAATTAAGAGCAAGCATAGGTATTTAATTGGGACACATTTGTGTGTTGATCTCTGGTAATTCATGATCAAATCAAACAATTATAGAATTCTTTGATCAAGCAGAAAATATTAAAACATGGCAAAAAAGCTGATGATGATTATGGCTTTTGTTGTTCATTTTGGTTTTGTTATGATGAGATGCTCAGCCACCACTTATGTTGTTGGAGACAATTCAGGTTGGGATATCAGTTCTGATCTGGGCACTTGGATTAAAGATAAGAAATTCAAAGTCGGCGATGTTCTTTGTAAGTATTATTATTTTTATTACTTGGTTCTTATATACATACAGAAAATTCAAATTCTACTTTGGCATATCATCCTGCATATATTATTAATTACTGAATTTCAATTGCTCCCTAACAAATCTTATATTTCAAATTTAGCTTCTATGTTAATGGTTATATAGCCTAATAGCGTGAAAGCTTTTCTGTAAATGGGAGTTGCGGGTTTGAATTCACAATATTAACGGATGCTCCTTTAATTCTCATAAGAGAAAGGTGGGGAAAAATTAGCTACTCCATTGTCAAATTGTATCACATTTTTTAAAATGTGAACTTAGAGTATCCCAACTCATTTTAAATTTGAGCCTAATTTCTATCACATTTTTTATTCCAACGTGTTAGTTTGGTGGGTGACAAAAAGTCCGAAAACTAAGTTAACTTATGATTAGAGCAAATTGAACTGCAAATTAGGTTCTATGTTTAGGACGGAAGGTAGTATTACTTAAAATTCACCCTAATGATTGACCTAATGTGCGCAATTAATTCTTTTAAGGTTACAAAAAGAAAAATAATAATGAACTAAAGATGATTATTTTTTCTTTCAGTCATGCAAGTTTTGTAGTTGAATTTGAATAGATAAAAAGAATGAATTTTATTTTTTATTTTTTCAGTTTTTCAATACTCTTCATCTGAAAGTTTGGATGAGGTTATAAGAGAAAACTACCAGACATGCAACACAAACAAGGTTTTGGCAACTTATGGCAATGGCAGCACTTCTGTGACCTTAACAAAACCTGGAGACCGATACTTTGTGAGTGGCAACAAACTGTATTGCCTTGGAGGCATGAAGCTCCATGTTCATGTCTAAGGTAACGGCACAAATTCCCAGGCTCGGGCGGTGCCGGTGGCCAGTCCAACCACCGCTACCTCCGGGCTTCCGGGGAAGAGCGCAGCATCCCAGAAAAACACTCCTCTGACAAATGGGGCTAGGAATTCTGGGATGGATGTTAATGTTAAGTTGGTTTGTGTTACTCTTATAGTGGCTTCTGTTTCCTGGATTTTCCAGATATGAGTGTTGTGATATGACTTTATTTTGAGTGTAATGTTGTTTGATGACAATAATAATGATTTGTATTTGCAAGGCTGAAGAATTCTTCGACCTTAATTGTTGACTGGGACGATTTATACATAATGGCACTTATGTTTATCATGCTTACGAAATGCAAGTCTGGGTGTGTGTGTGTGTGTGTAATGGTACCTCTCACAAATTAGAGCAAAGTATAATGAAGAGAATGAATCTATAATGCTAGAAGATTAAAAAATTAATATTTTTTTAAAAATGATCATGAGTATATTATATATCTTAGGATTTTTTTGCGAAAATTGTGGAAAAGTCCCACGTTAGAAATTTAATTGGTGAGGAGGACAAGGCAAATTTTTATACACGGTATTTGTAGTCTACTAATTTTGTTACTACAGAGAATTAATGCAGGACTTTTCTCCAATGTCCCCAATATTCTTTACTATTTTTGAAGTCACAAGGATTTTCTTGATATGGTAACTGATATTTTAAATTTACTATTATTTTTAAGAAAAAATGAAAGGAAACAAAAAACCTTACAATGGTAACATCCCAAGTTAAATATGTTATTAAGAATTAATAAAGTAATGATAAAACTTGATAAGCATTAAGCAATTTACAACTCATTTTACGAATAATACTTGATTTAGTATTTTATAATTTCAAAATTCTTTTCCTATCATTCTCCCTATATTTTAAGTAAAAACACTAATGTATTAGAAAGATCATATTATACCGTTTACAAAAACATGAATAATGATTCAAAAATTGATTAATATTAATAATCCTTCAAAATTTTTAATTTTTAAAAATATAAACTTTTTATTAATATAAACTATATAATAATATTGCAAGAATAAAATAGATAGAATGCATCACTCTTCAATTAAGTAGGAATCCATTTCTGGTACCGAACAACAAATCAGTTATTATTGTTACCGCTCTCAATAACAAATCTTCCTTAAAAAATAAAAAAAAAAAAATCCTAGAAACAAACATAAATAACATTGTAAACGTAATCATTCAATATTACGATTGCACGTGCATAATATTAGAATAATGGGAAACTTTATCAAGCAGAAAAAAAATACATTCATTCACATGATAAACAGATAGGCACAACAGAAAACATATGTTCCCTTTCAAATTAAAGACAATCAAGAAAACTACAACATCAAAAGATTAGTATAATCTATTCCTTATGGAGAATAATATCTTAAAATGTCACCAAAACTTCAAACCCACCCTACAGAACTAACAAGCTAAGCTGCCCAAAATGGCCACTGTACAAGTGAAGTGATGTTAGCTTATACCTTGTATAAACCAAGCCTTCAATATTCTGCCAAATACTAAATGCTATATTCAAACTGAGGGTTGCGCAATACAAAAAATAATAAAACCTCCGTCCAGGTCTCCAATTGTAAGATCAAAAAGCTGGCCCGAAAGAAACACAAATGTATTGATTTGATCCTAGCTACCCCTAACAATCTGGCATTCAATTGAAAATAATAAGTGTGATATTATGCTATTCAAGTGTAATACTAGTACCCCTTTCTAGGCCTATTCGGGATAGGAATCGGGAACGGGAAATCCCATTCTCGATCCCGATCCCGAGAAGTGATCAGGAAGGGATTTCATTCCCAATCCCGAGAATTTCCCGTCCCGACGGGACGGGAAATCCCGAAATTGGGATCAGGAATTTCCCGAATTTCCACGGGTGATGACAACATGACTTGATCTGATCTAAAGCACCCTGTAGACATTTTTTGCAATCTGGGCTATTCAGGTTTGGAGTACATTGAGCAAGAGTATACAAAGTTCTCAACTCTGAAGACCTTGGTTCATTGTTTGTTTTAAAATTCTTCACTCCCACAGACTTGGGTGAAGCTTTCTGTTTGGTTTTGAAGCATATGCGCACCAGGTTTTGTATATGTAGGTTGTGTGTCTAATTTCACACCTGATTGAAAGATTCTGCTAACTAATAATAGATATAAAAACAAATATCACCAAATATATTCTCTGGACATCAAATCAACTAATCATCAGTTTAACCAAATAAATATATGACTAGTTCAAGAAATATCAGTTTCATGATCAAATTAGTTTATTTGTAAATGTATATGGATTAAGAACTGGCAGCATATATACATATTTGTATAAAGCAAATCTTATTTTTAATTGAACATGACAGAAGACGGAAAAGTAAAGCAACAAACAGACGTACTAAAACATAAAAAGAGGGAATATCTGGCTAGCAAGTATTGAGAGATAGTTAAGCTAATCCATTCACTAAATATCATAAAGCAAAGAGATAGTTAAGCTTTAGGCATGAATAAACCAAACCTAGAGAGACACGCTGGGAATTCCAGAATTCACAACAGTGAACATGTAATAACCAGAAGGAGCAACATTTGTAGATGGTGGGGCTTCTACAACTGCAGTAATCCAGCCACTTTAATCCATATTGCTGTCTGAACTTTCTGAGAAATGAGTATCCAACACATAGCTGTTGTCATATTCACTAATTTATCCCAAATAGCAAGAAAATCAATATATTGAACCTCTAACAAAACAATTAACTCAATTCAGCATCCACAAAGCCATAGAAATCAAATATAGAATGAAATTTATCCAAAGCTTTTTTTACATGAGTGTAGCAGAAAATACAACAAACACAAATTCAATATGGTGGCTTCCTAGGGGTCCAATATATCACCAACACTTCCAAAAATGGTGGAGCAGAATGCAATTTATATAGCCAAAAGCCAGGAACCCAAAACTAGCAAGTAGCAACTGCCAAGAAATGCAAAGGAAGAAGCCATCAACAAAACTGTCGATAGGCAAGAAATTCAAGCAACCATAGATAGGCAAAATGCCATATTCCATTTCCCTAATTTTCAGCCAACTAATAAGATTAAATTAAAATAAATGAAACAACAAGAAAACTAACCATTGATTAGTTGTCTAGTGCTTCCTCTGAATGTGATATGCTTGAAGTTACCGATTCAGCTGCGAAAAGCACAAGCAAAAGAAACAAAAATTACAAATAATTAATAAATAAGAAATGAAATGAACTAAACAAACCAAAAGAATAGATATTACCTTTTTCTACAGCAATAGTGTCATTGAAGTTATCAATTTGAAGTTCTTTTAGTTGATCACACAAAGCAGAAGTAGATGAAGATAACCAATTTTGCGTACAAATGAGCGCCTCAACTGTCTTTGGTGAGAGAGAACTTCTGTATTCAGAAATGACATGACCTCCCGTACTAAATGCAGATTCAGAAGAGACGGTGGATACAGGTATGGCCAGCACATCACGTGCAATCAATGAAAGGACTCTGTATTTAGAACCATTTTCTTTCCACCAGGCCAAAACATCAAACTCTTCATCTTTTAATACAGTCAACTTAGATTTAAGATACTTATCCACTTCTCCATACTTATCTAGCTAATTATCAGCCTCAGATCGATCCATAAACAGCCTCATTATAGGCATTCTTTGACATAATGAAGATATGCGAGACTAAGTAGAAGTACTACTAGTAGTACTTTGACTTTGACTCGATACTTGTGACTGAGGTTGGTTTACAATCTGAGATTGAGATGTGTCTGGCTCAACTACATAGTGATCATACAAACGATACAAAACATTTAAGACCATTTTGATCATTGCCTCACACTGTGCGGCATCCTCAAAGATAGCCTCAAAAGCATACTGCAAATATGTTGTTTTATACTTAGGGTCAAGTAAAATCCCTATCATCAACAAAGGATTAATGTCACCAAGATTTTCCCAATACTTTTCATACTTGGACAATATATTTTCAGTCATATTAGATAACAAACTCATATGATCATTGGCTGCATCTTTGAGGATAACATAAACTACAGCTATTTGTTGGAAGCATTCATTTCAGGTAATATGAAGTGATCCTGAAAATTGTAAAGTCATGTCATAGAAGACTTTCAAAAACTCAACAAATTTCACAGCTTTTTTAAAATCCACTCTTGAAGGAGGACCAACTATATTTTTTTCTACAAAGAACGGTTTGTAATCTTTATCATCATCGATCATCCTTTCAAAAACAGTGCTAAATTTAATGGCACTCTCCAACATAAGGTAAATTGAATTCCACCTAGTTGGGCAATCCATTGTAAGTAGGCTTTTTGAGTCAATTTTCATTTTCTCAACAAACTCTTTGAACCTTTTAAGCCTCGAAGGAGAAGATCTAACATATTTAACGGCATTTCTAATGCCCTCAACACTGCTGTGCAATTCCTTCACACCATCAGAAACAATCAAATTCAAAACATGTGCACAACACCTCAAGTGCAAGAAGTCTCCATCACAAACTAAACCATTCCAATGCCTTAAAACTTCTTTCAATCTTGCCACTGCATTGTCATTTGAAGCAGCATTATCAACCGTAATTGTATAAACATTATCAATATTCCAAGCTAATAAACATCTCTCCAAAGTTGCTGCAATTGTCTCACCCTTATGGTTTTCTATTATACAGAAATTCAAGATTCGCTTCTGGTATGTCCAATCCTCATCAATCCAGTGAGCAGTCAAGCACATATAGTTGGCATTTTGACAAATCCAAGTATCTATTGTAAGGGAAACACGAACTTTTGTTCTTTTAAAATACCTCTTCAATTTGATTGATTCTTGCATATACAACCTCAAGCAATCCCTTGTTACTGTCGTCCTCGAAGGAATTTGAAGGCGAGGTTCAACCTTCATCATCATCTGTTTAAACCCCACACCGTCTACCACTCAAAATGGCATTTCATCCAGTATAACAAACTTTGCAATTGACAATCTGCATTCTTCTTGATTGAACAAATGATGAGTCAGCTTTTTGCTACATCCTTCAAGAGTGGATGCCAACAAAGATTGTTTAGCCTTGTTCGGTCTGTTTGGATTTTTGAGACATGTTTGTAAATGTTTCAACAATCCACTTGTCCCTTGCTGTACAGGGTCACATTTAAGTGGCTTGTTGCAATACCTGCACTTAGCCCAAAGTTGTCCATCTTTAAATTATTCTATGGGTAGCTTCTCAAAAGCATCCCAAACTGAAGATTTGTGTTTCTTCCTTGGACCTTGAACTTCTTCATCTCCCTTGTCATCATTTGTATCACTTGCGACATTTTTCTCCTCATTTGTATGAGTAGCTTCACTACCTTGTGTAGAAGGATCTTTAGGTTCTGCCTAACTTACTTCAATATATCCTTCAGCATCCATTTATTTCTATAAAAGGAAGGAAAATAAGGGAATCACACATATCCTTCAGCATCCATTTATTTTCCCATGTCATCCATATCAGATTAATCTTAAAACAGACATATACATAAGCCTATCAAGTGCAACTAAGTGCAACTCATATTTGCAAGTCCATGGTAACAGAGCAATTCCATGGTAACAGACCATGTAAAAGTGTTTCTTTCTCTTCTCAGTCATATTATATTGCTAACAAACCAGCAACTAAGTGTTTCTTTTTAGCTAGGCTACAAGCTCACTTTACAAGTAACTAGTATAATAGTACTTCATATACGGAAATACCCACCGAGGCACAGATCCAAGAGCAAGGGATTTCAAATATTAAATAAAACATCAGAATTTCAGAAACATTAAATAGCCTAAGTCATTAGCCGGAAATTTTGACGTTGGTGACAAAAATTCCTGTTACTAATTACCATGAAATTATCATACACAAAATATTGGAAGTATAGAAGGACAAAGCGGAAAGCGCCGTAAAGAGAGACCAAGAACAGAATCTTCATAAAAGAAAGGGGCCCTTTCTTTTGCTGCTTTAATAACATCACCTGCATCTCCAATAACCTTATGTAGGTTGCAGAAGGATTTCCACAACCTTACAGAGAATGGATACACTGATAAAGCCCTCCTATAAAACCTAGCAGAAATGGCCTCAATGCCCATAACATTGTCCAGTACATTAGCCACAGTACAAAAGATCCCTCATCATGCTTGACCTGACAAACAATAGTGAGATTTCCATGGAAAGCTTATATTCAGTTCTCCAAAAAGGAAAACTAACATTCTATTGAAGAAAATAAAATAGAACAAAGTAGAGCCAAAGGAGGAAATAAACTTTTTTCTGAGCACTACCAAAAAAGGGGTAAAGCATTTCATTGGATTATATCGACACTAACAGAAAAAATCATGGGCATAGGTTTGCTGCATGGTCAGATGGTCCCAAATAACTGATCGTACAGACATGAGAAGGCTTATATCAAGAAATACATATCAGCATGAAGAAAAACAATACAACCAAAAAAGCCTAACAGGCATGATTTCTGCTGCCAATGACTAATGTCATACAAAAGTAAAACATGTACAAATTGTTTAAGTTTCTATATAAAAATAGGAGTCAATATTCTCAAAAGTTCCTAAATCTCTAGTCACATAAGTAGAAAATATACCGCATACAAGAACATGTCATTCTTTCCGGTTGGCTTCAAACTTCCATAGTAAATCAGCAGATAAACAATCCAGATAACCACAGACGTTGGATCAGTCTCTAAAACTCTAGACAGCACAGATAGAGCCTACAAAATCCAAAATTTGAGATGAAGAGGAAAGAAATACAGTAATACAATCATACATCAAGTCTCCCAAGGCACAGACAATTGTTACCTTTCTTACACCCTCCAATTTATTAATTTCCTGGTTGAGAACAAGAAGTGCCATCTCAACAGCTTGTTCATTATCAGCAAGAGCCTGTTCATTTCGGTTCTATTTACAAACTATATAAGTAGATTAGTTTGGCTCAAAGGAACTTAGAAATCAATTCAAACTTTTTTTACGTAAATTCATTTCCAAGTTCCACACCTGACAGAAGGCTAGGATTAATGTCAAAATTATATTATGGTCCAAAAGAATTCATCTTTGCATAAAATTTGAGAGACTCATTTTCCTATAAACAAGTGTTTCTTTTTTTCACTCATTCCTCAGCTGAATGCTTCATTAACTACTTGAAAGTCCCCAGCACCAAAATCTTAGCAGAACTTTTTGGGTAATAGACAGAAAATATGAGCAATAGGAAATACTGAATAGGATAAGATAATTGTGTCCCATACCTAGCTCTTTATATAGGACAAATCAGTAACAGAATATTGTTACAAATATATCTGTGCCATACACGTAGAGAGAGAAATAGGAATGTAAATCTACACAATTTTGTACAGCTGTATATAACTAATATTCCTAAATGCCACCACGTGATCAGCTTGTTTAATATAAAAAAAAATCTCCACTAGCTGTGGCGCCTGGGAAACTAGGCGCCATAGCTAGTTATAATACTAAAAAAAAAATTTTTTTACCAGCTTGCCACCACGTGACCAGCTGGTTTAATATAAAAAAAATTTTGAAACTAGCTGCGGCGCCTGGGAAACCAGGCTCCACAGCTGGTTATATTACCAAATAAAAACTTTTTTTTTACCAGTTAGAAGTGAATTTTTAAATCACTTCCCGCCAATCAGATTTTCCACCTTTACTTTACTTTTATTCTTTCCCTCCCTTTTACCTTTTTTATTCCCTCTTCTCCTCAACTCGCCGATGTCCCTCTCTTCCCCTGTAAAAGTCACTTTCTCTCTTGCACAACAAACACACACACAGACGTCTTCTTCATTAAAATTATCTTGTCCCTTTTTCTATTTTTGTTCTGTCCGTCCCCACTTTTGTCCCTAGTTGTTCTCTTTTCTTCATACTCTCTGTCTCTCTTCCTCTTTTGAACCCCACTCCACTCCACAGCTCACATTTGCTCATCCTCGTCACTCAAGCTAGCGTCACCAACGTGGTCCCCCACTCCCTGCGCTGGTCAATTAATAGATTTGTAAATGTCTATGCTTTTTAAATTTTTATTTTTTTCAGGTTCTTTTATAGTCGAATTTTCTGGTTAGTTATGATGTCAAGAAGAAGACTGTTTCGTTCTTTTTATTTTTAATGTTAGCTTTGGAGAGTATTAATGTAAGAACATTATTGTTGATCTATTTTTAGTGATAGGAATACATAGACAAGCAAATCTATTATAGAAACTACTACTGAAAAAGAAATATTGAAATAAATTTTAACAAGCAAATATTTTTTTAGTGATAGGAACGCACAAACAAACATAGCAAAACCATACAAACAATTTAAGAAAAGAGAAATTGATATATGGAAGGTAAAAGAAAAAAAAAAGAAAAAAGATGCAGGTATATCATTATTTATGATTCGTCCCTTCAGATACGAGACTTTTATTAAATGTGAAAATAATAAATGTTATATAAATATATATATATATATATATATATAATATTTTAAATTTTTTTAAAAAAAATACCCTCCTGTGGTGCTTGTTGGAGGAAGTGCCACAGGAGGTGGGTCTCCTGTGGCACTTGTTGGTACAAGCGCCACAGGAGGTCTAGTCTCCTATGGCGCTTGTTGACGCAAGCGCCACAAAAGACCCCCTCCTGTGGCCCTTCCTCCAACAAGTGCCACAGAAGGGTATTTTTAAAAAAAAAAATTTAAAATGTTGTGGCGCTTCCAAGCGCCACAGCTTTTTTTAGTGGCATCCAGATATGTGGCACTTCTCTAGCGCCACAACTAATATAATTGTAAGCGCCACAACTTTGCTTTTTTGTAGTAGTGACTGTGAATGAATAGAGAATACCGGAAGCGTATCCAAAGCCGTCTTGCTCTGATACCAAGACAAAAAATATGAGCAATAGGAAATACTGAATAGGATGAGATAATTGTGTCTCATACCTAGCTCTTTATATAGGACAAATCAATAACAGGATATTGTTACAAATACATATGTGCCATACACGTAGAGAGAGAAATAGGAATGTAAATCTACACAAGATTGTGTAGAGCTGTATATAACAAACTAATGTTCCTAAATGCTATTTTACATTAACAGTAATTTCATCAGGTAAGAAATCAAAGCTACATGCCTTGCTATGCACAAATACTCAAGAAATGGCAAGGACAGACCTGACAAGCTTGGAACGAAACCTATTTGAAGAGAATATAATTGAAAACGAACAGATATTGCAATGCATCACAAGAGGGAAAAAATAAGTTAGAACTTAGAAGTAACAAACCACAGCTCTCTTCCACTTTAAATAAGAGAATTGTTTGTTCCAGGTCCCATGGACTTCAATTCGTTCAAAACCACCATGCAAGAATGGACCATCTTCTGGTAAACCATTTTGAAGTAGATTTGAAGTAGCCAAAGTTATACTGAAACACATCTGCCAGTATTGAGCATTTCTACGTGTTAGGAGGGATTTATATGCAAGTTGATCTGCTCTCAAAACATCTAAGCCAACATGATAAGTTGGCGGAATTGCAGCATTGGGACTTTTGGAAACTTTTGTCGCACTTTGTTCATGCAATGTTAATCCACCTTGACAATCTGCCCCAAGGAAAAGAAACCATGAAGGTATTGTCAACTCAGTTCTTGATGTCTTCCAGTAAAAAGGTTCAAGTTTTCCAAAAAGTATTTTTAACCAAAGGAACGTCAGTCATAATTTGCAAAAGGTAGGTAAAATAAATTTTTGGCCTTCCAACGATGCGGCTTTTCCTGAGTTTAGCCCACCCCCCCCCCCCCCCCCCTCCCCAAAAAAAAAAAAACAAAAAGCTTAACCACCTGATTTCAGTCTTTGAAAGAATAGCTAAATAGCCACATTGACTATGCAACAATAACGTCACTTGTTCTATTAATGGGCTTATCTTGAAGACTTAAGTTGAAAAACTGAATAAAGCATTTAAACTTTGGGAGATAAAACTGAGACAAGGTATTATCTAACATAACACTTCACTATCGAAAGTATCATCCACTGATCTCCGTTAAACATACTTTGTTACCTTGTTCAGCTACCAAGCACATCATATAGAAAACAGACACTTATCCCCACATATTACCAAAATGTTTAAATACTAATAAAGGGACAAAACAGAGGTTTTAAATCACCATTTAACATAAATTTTCCATACCTGCATCGTCATTATCAGAGTGCTGATTCTGATGGTTTCCATCATTATAGTCCTTGACATGCTGCTAAGGACACTCATCATTGTTGCATTTTCCTCGAAGCTCGTACATGCAAAGTGACCAAAACGGATCAACAGCAGGACTGAAGCTATAAAAGCTTTCTTCTGAAGATAAGTTCCAAGAAGCAGGCACAGCCATAGCTAACATACTGCTACACTCTGTTCTAGAACCATGACAGATATTATTCTCATTTTCACCGTCATCAACATGAAATTCCCTTCAGCCACATGAAGAATTTCATTTCCTTCTTTAGTCCTTGTGCATCTTTACTTTTTGGTCCCTCAACTTCTCCTTTTCTAATGTGACCTATAATTCAAATTAATATCTTATAATAACTTCATTCAAAATTCAAATTTTAAAGAACAATCACAAGATTATAACAAATACATCTTTTTAAGCTTTATTTTCACATAATCATATTTAATTCAATTTAATCATAATAAATGTTATTTAGCTCAAAATTAATGATAAAATCCCTAAATAAGATATTAAATATTATAATAAAATTAGGGTATATCAAGTGTAGTGGCTCTCGCTCATTTCTTACTGTACTCGAGCCATACAGTGTGTCACTTTCGAGCAATGACCTAGCATTAGCACAATTTTTTTGCTAATCCATGTTCATAAAGATTCAACAGAGTTTTATATTGGCTGTCGAACAACCCCCCTCTTTTATCCAAACTTGGTCCTAAATATAAGACATTTTTTTATATTTATCAATCTTTTCCAAATTTACCCCTATTGATGCTCCTTCAACAATAATCGAAAAGAAGAGAATGAGAGAATTAATAAAGTTGGCCAGGGAGTTTTAGAAAATTCATTTCATATTAACTAACTTAATTGATTTCCTTAATCTAATCAAAATAGATGAATACGTGGACTTGAGGGAGTATAATATATAGGACCTTCTTCATTTATTATATTTTTAATTAACTTATACAAACCAATGTAATGTGATCAGTTAATGTCCCTAAAACGTTTTATCCTTACAAATATAGCCGTCATTAATTACAATTGACCTCTCCAAAATTAATGGGGTCAAGTAATTTTTTTATTTGCCAGGGATATTTTTTAGATGAATACATTAATAATGATCTTTACATTCCATAAAATATCCTAAAAATAGAATCATGAAATTAAATAATGCTTTATCAGGAAAAAAAACTTCAGGGAGTAATATATTTTACATCAAGATTAATATCCAATTTTGTCACAGAAATTTTTGCATAGGAGCTATGAGTATGAGAAAGTTTTTTTTAATAAAGTTTTTCCCTAAAGTGTTAAAAAATGAGCAACGTGTTAAAAATACTAACGGTCAATATTAGTTTTTTAACTTCTATGACAATGTTGATTCTTTTTAATACTTCTAGCATAAATTTGATCCAGAATAAAAAAATCCGCATACCCACATCTCCTACACAGAAACTCAAAAACTCAAAACTTGCACGGTAAGACTAGACCTTAACCCTTTACATTAACTAAAAATATCTGAATTTAGTGTACAACAATAATTACTGTAGGGATTTTATAATTGAAGGTGGTATGAAATGGACTCAAAATTTCTTGATTTGATGATATCATGAGATAAAAGTGAAAAGTCAGACCAATAAAGCTACTTGCCATGCAATACCGTTCAACTGCTGAGTGCTGACCAACAAACTTGACCTCTCGCCATTCATTCAACCACCTTATACAAACTTACACGTTATATCAAAAGCAGAGGGCAGGGATGTGAAAACATTTTTTTTTTTCACTTTTGGTTTCAAATTAAACAAGGGAATCAGAGTCATTCGATCTACAAAATCCAAAAAAAAAAAAAACAAGAAGAAGAAGAATGAAAGAGAAAAAAATGAATATTGTATACCTGAGACTGAGCCTAGGTATAAAAAATGAAAAAAAATATAGCAGCAAAAATATGATTCTCTCCGTCCCTATATATAAGGTCCTTTCAACAGAACGCGGGATTCCTAGAAAATTGTTAAAATTAGTTAAAAGTAATAAATATGTAGGAAATATAACTTTTTTTCCCAAAGGTGCCCCTAATTATGAATGAGTAAGAGAGAAAGAGTAATTATGAGAAAAAGAAGAAAGAGAATGTATAATAAATAAATGATGTAAAAGAATGAGAACAAAATGAGTAAAAATGCATTTGTTATTGAAACAAAATCAAATAAGATTTTATAAAAAAGGAACAAGCCCAATAAAAAAAAAAAGGATCTTATATATAGAGATAAAGGGAGTAGAATACAAAGAAGCTTCATATTGATTAATTAATGTAGAGATTAAATGTATATAATATTAAAAGGAAGTCCTATCAAATAGCTTAATTTACTTGATAGAACCACCATTCAAACACTTGAATCAAGTGACTGTAAGTAATTTCAACTTAACCAATAGTCCCGCCACAATAATTATTTGGAAGTAGCAAGATTTCCCCCATTGTGAACCTACATTCCCGCGAATCAAACTAGTCAGTTGCTATTAATGTTGGATATCGGTGAATTAATCCAAAATATTTACTTTGTTAGAAAGATAACCCTAAGTCCCTAACATATTCATGTATGTAAATTCTTATTGGCAGGTCCAAGAGGGCCAAGATATGATAGAGAATTGCAAATTGTAGGTGGTAGTTACAGCAGATTAGTGAATACCTATGTTTTGTACCTAACAAGTTTACGCAAAAGAAAAAAAAACAAAATAAATAAATAAATGAGAGTGATTCAATTGAGCAGTTAGGTGATCTAATTAAGAGCAAGTATAGGTATTTAATTGGAACACATTTGTGTGTTGTTCTGTGGTAATTCATGATCAAATCAAACAATTATAGAATTCTTTGATAAAGCAGGAAATATTAAATCATGGCAAAAAAGCTGATGATGATTATGGCTTTTGTTGTTCATTTTGGTTTTGTTATCATGAGATGCTCAGCCACCACTTACGTTGTTGGAGACAACTCAGGTTGGGATATCAGTACTAATCTGGGCACTTGGATTCAAGATAAGAAATTCAAGGTCGGCGATGTTCTTCGTAAGTATTACTCTCTCTGGTCCTAATTATAAGATAAAGTTGATTTTTTTGGAGAAATTAAAAAAACCAATTAAATTACTTTAGAGTGTTTGTATTTTTAGTATCCTTAGATTATATATTAGTTTATTAGTCAAATTAATTAGTTTGGAGAAAAAAATATAAATATAAATACTCTAAAGTAATTTAATTGGTTTCCTTAATTTCTCCAAAAAAATCAACTCTGTCTTATAATTAGTACCGGAGGGAGTATTATTTTTATTACTTGGTTCTTATATACATACAGAAAATTCAAATTCTACTTTGTCATATCATCCTGCATATATTATTAATTACTGAATTTCAATTGCTCCCTAACAAATCTTATATTTTAAATTTAGCTTCTAAGTTAATGGTTATATAGCCTAGTAGCGTGAAAGCTTTTCTGTAAATGAGAGTTGCAGGTTTGAATTCACACTATTAACGGATGCTCCTTTAATTCTCATAAGAGAAAGGTGGGGAAAAATTAGCTACTCCATTGTCAAATTGTATCACATTTTTTTTAAATGTGAACTTAGAGTATCCCAACTCACTTTAAATTTGAGCCTAATTTCTATCACATTTTTTATTCCAACGTGTTAGTTTGGTGGGTGACAAAAAGTTCGAAAACTAAGTTAACTTATAATTAGTGCAAATTGCACTACAAATTAGATTTTATATTTAGGACGAGGGGTAATATTACTTAAAATTCACCCTAACGACTGACCTACTATGCCCAAGTAATTCTTTTAAGGTTACAAAAATAAAAATAATAATGAACTAAAGATGATTATTTTTTCTCAGTCATGCAAGTTTTGTGGTTGAATTTGAACAGATAAGAAGAATGATTTTTTTTTTTTTTTTGCAGTTTTTCAATACTCTTCATCTGATAGTATGGATGAGGTTAAAAGAGAAAACTACCAGACATGCAACACAAACAAGGTTTTGGCAACCAATAGCAATGGCAACACTTCTGTGCCCTTAACAAAACCTGGAGACCGATATTTTGTGAGTGGCAACAAACTGTATTGCCTTGGAGGCATGAAGCTCCATGTTCATGTCGAAGGTAACGGCGCCAATTCCCTAGCTCAGGCCCCGGCTAGGGTGGTGCCAGCAGCCGGTCCGACCGCCGCTACCTCCGGGCTTCCAGGAAAAACAGCAGCATCCCAGAAAACCATTCCTCTGAAAAATGGGGCTAAGAATTCTGGGATGGATGTTACTGTTAAGTTGGTTTGTGTTGCTCTTATAGTGGCTTCTGTTTCCTGGATTTTCCAGATATGAGTGTTGTGATATGACTCTATTTGTATTTGGAAGGCTTAAGAATTCTTAGAGCTTAATTGTTGACTGTGACGATGTATACATAATGGCACATATGTTTCTCTTGCTTACGAAATGCAAGTCTGGGGATATATATATAATGGTACTTCTCACAGATTAGAGCAAAGTATAATGAAGAGAATGAATCTATAATGCTGGAAAATTAAAAAATTAATATTTTTTTAAAAATGATCATGAGTATATTATGTATCTTGGGATTTTTTTTGCGAAAATTGTGTAAAAGTCCCACACTAGAAATTTAATTTGTGAGGAAGACAAGACAAATTTTTATACACAGGGTATTTGTACTCTACTAATTTTGTAACTAGAGTATTAATGCAGGACTTTTCTCCAATGTCCCCAATATTCCTTACTATTTTTGAAGTCACAAGGATTTTCTTGATATAGTAACTGATATTGTAAATTTACTATTATTTTTAAAGGAAAATGATAGAAAAAAAAACTTTAAAATTGTAATACCCCAAGTCAAATTTTTTATCAAGAATTGATAAAGTAATTATGAAACTTGATAAGTATTAAGCAATTTTCAACTCATTTTATAAAAAATACATGATTTCAGATTTTGCAATTTCAGTATTCTTTTTCTACCATTCCCCCTATTTTTCAAGTAAAAACACTAATGTATTAGAAAGATCATAGTATACCGTCTACAAAAACATGAATAATGATTCAAAAATTGATTAATATTAATAATCCTTCAAAATTTTTAATTTTTTAAAGTATAAACTTTTTATTAATATAAACTATATAATAATATTGCAAGAATAAAATAGATAGAATGCATCACTTTTCAATTCAGTAGGAATCCATTTCTGATACTGAACAACAAATCAGTTATCGTTG
This sequence comes from Inga oerstediana, assembly GCA_963210345.1. Lineage (NCBI taxonomy): Eukaryota > Viridiplantae > Streptophyta > Magnoliopsida > Fabales > Fabaceae > Inga > Inga oerstediana. The sequence goes on from OY723401.1 coordinate 72,491,560, forward strand.
TTACTGCTCTCAATAACAAATCTTCCTTTAAAGACATAAAAAAATTCCTAGAAACAAACATAAATAACATTGTAAATGTAATCATTCAATACTACGATACCTTTAAAATACGATTGCACGTGCATAATATTAGAATAATGGGAAACTTTATCAAGCAGAAAGAAAATACATTCATTCACATGATAAACACATAGGCACAACAGAAAACATATGTTCCCTTTCAAATTAAAGACAATCAAGAAAACTACAACATCAAAAGATTAGTATAATCTATTCCTTATGGAGAATAATATCTTAAAATGTCACCAAAACTTCAAACCCACCCTACAGAACTAACAAGCTAAGCTGCCCAAAATGGCCACTGTACAAGTGAAGTGATGTTAGCTTATACCTTGTATAAACCAAGCCTTCAATATTCTGCCAAATACTAAATGCTATATTCAAACTGAGGGTTGCCCAATACAAAAAATAATAAAACCTCCGCCCAGGCCTCCAATTGTAAGATCAAAAAGCTGGCCCGAAAGAAACACAAATGTATTGATTTGATCCTACCACTAACAATCTGGCATTCAATGAAAATAAGTAGTGTGACATTATGCTATTCAAGTGTAATACTAATACCCCTTTCTTTTGCTGCTTTAATAACATCACCTGCATCTCCAATAACCTTGTGTAGGTTGCAGAAGGATTTCCACAACCTTACAGAGAATGGATACACTGATAAAGCCCTTCTATAAAACCTAGCAGAAACGGCCTCAATGCCCATAACATTGTCCAGTAACAACCCAGCTTCAACCCACATATACTCTGGAGGTACTGGGATGGCATCTAGAATTGCATTGGTCATAGCTGAACAAGCCCAGAACAACAAACTGGCTGAAGTTTGATCAGCATTAGAACAATTGGAGCCTTTGCTCAAAAGCTTGCAGGCAGAAATTGCTAATTGGTAATTGGAGGGGACCACCTCCAAGATGGCTTCAACAAAATCGACCAGTTCTTTTGGATCACTGAATGTTTGAGGTAAAAGTGATGAACCATACCAAGACTGAAGAATCAAGTTTAGCACAGAACAATCAATTGAAACTGGACTTAGTAAGTTACTCATAAGCTGCTGGACTCTAGGCTTCTTGACATCGTTGAAAAATTTTCTGGTTATCAGCTTGGGTGCTATTAAATCCTGAAAGACGCTATCATTATGCATCTCCAAAATTTTCTTGATGCCGCCAATAGGACTATTATCTTTTAGGCATGATGCATCACAAAGCAAAAACATTGCATGCTTTCTCATTCGATTATCCAAACCTCCAAAATTGGCAGCTTCCCTTGCCTTGTCAATTGCTATGCTAGCTTCTGTTTCATCATTCTGAAAAAACTTATAGATAGAAAGATTAAGAAATCCAAACATTGCATCCATCTGGCTAATACCAGAGCTTGACGTATCTGGAACTGATTTAGAATCAGGTCCCAGAGAACTACAAGACTCATCACCATAAGTGGCATCCATTTCTCCATCATGGGATTCCTGAACTTGCCAAGCAGATTGAAACCATCGGACTGTAATTTCTTTAGCAAGATCAATTCTTCCATCCTGGACAGCATTTTCAATGTATTGATTCCAGATGCATTGCATTCCAGGAATTGTTTTTGGCCATCTGCTAATGGCTTCCTCAAATCCCATGATATTGTCAGTCCCATTCTTCTGTTTCTGTATATGAACTGATTCTAGAACCAACTCAATGCTGCAAGGGTACAACTTGGCATAATTATCCAACAAGCTCCCCAAACATTCCAGGTTATCCAGTGCAACCATGCATCTAATATGGTTGAGAGCAAAAAGTTGAGCCGACCTCAGATTAACTTCATTTTTGGCTGATTCATTATAGATGTAAGAGTTGACAGATTCAACAGCTGTTTCCACACGTTTAACAGCCATCTGTTTCTCTTCTTCTGATAAATGGATAACCGGCCATTCAATGTCAAGATCTTTCTCACACTCAAACTTTTGTATGATAGCATCTGGCAATTTCCTGTAAATAACTAAGTAAATACAACAAATCCAGAACACACATTTGTCAGAAACAGTTAGGCAATTTAGTATATCGGAGAGTGACAGATGATGAGGCTCATTGGATTTTGTTGTATCAGGGAATATTCCATAACTTCTCTGAATGGCCTTCTCAACATTCCCTGACATGCAGAAACAATCCATCATCTGCAGAAACAGGTCTAAGATGCATGCACTTGTATGTATTCTATCCTTGACAGCAGCAGATGTATTCTGACAGAGTGCCAAGAGGGCAGCATCGTAGGCAGCCAACCGTTCATCAAGTTGTGTCCGACTGTTAATGTACATTAGCCACAGTACATAAGATCCCTCATTATGCTTGACCTGACAAAAAATAGTGAGATTTCCATGGAAAGCTTATATTCAGTTCTCCAAAAAGGAAAACTAACATTCTATTGAAGAAAATAAAATAGAACAAAGTAGAGCCAAAGGAGGAAATAAACTTTTTTCTGAGCACTACCAAAAAAGGGGTAAAGCATTTCATAGGATTATATCGACACTAACAGAAAAAATCATGGGCATAGGTTTGCTGCATGGTCAGATGGTCCCAAATAACTGATCGTACAGACATGAGAAGGCTTATATCAAGAAATACTAAGAAATACATATCAGCATGAAGAAAAACAATACAACCAAAAAAGCCTAACAGGCATGATTTCTGCCGCCAATGACTAATGTCATACAAAAGTAAAACATGTACAAATTGTTTAAGTTTCTATATAAAAATAGGAGTCAATATTCTCAAAAGTTCCTAAATCTCTAGTCACATAAGTAGAAAATATACCGCATACAAGAACATGTCATCGTTTCCGGTTGGCTTCAAACTTCCATAGTAAATCAGCAGATAAACAATCCAGATAACCACAGACGTTGGATCAGTCTCTAAAACTCTAGACAGCACAGATAGAGCCTACAAAATCCAAAATTTGAGATGAAGAGGAAAGAAATACAGTAATACAATCATACATCAAGTCTCCCAAGGCACAGACAATTGTTACCTTTCTTACACCCTCCAATTTATTAATTTCCTGGTTGAGAAAAAGAAGTGCCATCTCAACAGCTTGTTCATTATCAGCAAGAGCCTGTTCATTTTGGTTCTATTTACACAATATATAAGTAGGTTAGTTTGGCTCAAAGGAACTTAGAAATCAATTCAAACTTTTTTTACGTAAATTCATTTCCAAGTTATGCCACACCTGACAGAAGGCTAGGATTAATGTCAAAATTATATTATGGTCCAAAACAATTCATCTTTGCATAAAATTTGAGACTCATTTTCCTATAAACAAGTGGTTTTTTTTCAATTCATTCCTCAGCTGAATGCTTCATTAACTACTTGAAAGTCCCCAGCACCAAAATCTTAGCAGTGGGTAATTTCATCAGGTAAGAAATCAAAGCTACATGCCATGCTATGCACAAATACTCAAGAAATGGCAAGGACAGAGCTGATAAGCTTGGAACGAAACCTATTTGAAGAGAATATAATTGAAAACGAACAGATATTGCAATGCATCACAAGAAAGAGGGAAAAAATAAGTTAGAACTTAGAAGTAACAAACCACAGCTCTCTTCCACTTTAAATAAGAGAATTGTTTGTTCCAGGTCCCATGAACTTCAATTCGTTCACCACCACCATGCAAGAATGGACCCTCTTCTGGTAAACCATTTTGAAGTAGATTTGAAGTAGCCAAAGTTATACTGAAACACATCTGCCAGTATTGAGCATTTCTACGTGGTAGGACGGATTTATATGCAAGTTGATCTGCTCTCAAAACATCTAAGCCAACATGATAAGTTGGCGGAATTGCAGCATTGGGACTTTTGAAAACTTTTGTCGCACTTTGCTCATGCAATGTTAATCCACCTTGACAATCTGCCCCAAGGAAAAGAAACCATGAAGGTATTGTCAACTCAGTTCTTGATGTCTTCCAGTAAAAAGGTTCAAGTTTTCCAAAAAGTATTTTTAACCAAAGGAACGACAGTCATAATTTGCAAAAGGTAGATAAAATAAATTTTTGGCCTTCCAATGATGCGGCTTTTCCTGAGTTTAGCCCACCCCCCCCCCCCCAAAAAAAAAAACAAAAAGCTTAACCACCTGATTTCAGTCTTTGAAAGAATAGCTAAATAGCCACATTGACTATGCAACAATAACGTCACTTGTTCTATTAATGGGCTTATCTTGAAGACTTAAGTTGAAAAACTGAATAAAGCATTTAAACTTTGGGAGATAAAACTGAGACAAGGTATTATCTAACATAACAGTTCACTATCTATCATCCACTGATCTCCGATAAACAATACTTTTTTACCTTGTTCAGCTACCAAGCACATCATATAGAAAACAGACACTTATCCCCACATATTATCGAATGTTTAAATACTAATAAAGGGACAAAACAGAGGTTTTAAATCACAATTTACCATAAATTTTTCATACCTGCATCGTCATTATCAGAGTGCTGATTCTGATGGTTTCCATCATTATAGTCCTTAACATGCTGCCAAGGACACTCGTCATTGTTGCATTTTCCTCGAAGCTCATACATGCAAAGCGGCCAAAACGGATCAACAGCAGGACTGCAGCTATAAGAGCTTTCTTCTGAAGATAAATTCCAAGCAGCAGGCACAGCCTTAGCTAACATACTGCTACACTCTGTTCTAGAACCATGACAGCTATTATTCTCATTTTCACCGTCATCAGCATGAAAGCACTGATTTTTATTCAGTAATTGTTTTGAATTTAATTTTGACATTTGCTTCAGGTGACCAAACGCACTCCTCAAAATCAATGGTGATATCTTCATTGCGCCCATGGAGTGGTGAAGTTGAAGCGCAGGAGACCCTTGATCCCTTGAAGCAGTACAGCAATTGGAAATCAAAGAAGTTCTACAAGGATTTTGCTGACTTTGAATTTCCGCACGGTCCAGGTAAATATTGCTTTCATTCCTCTCATTACCTAGAATTAAAATTGAAAAGAAGATATAAAAATATATGCAAAAGACTTGTGTGTTGATCCATACTTGATGGTCTGAACTAATATCAACTACATCACAATTGAGAACCAAGATGCATTTAGCTGAGCCCAAAATAGTAGCCAATATCTAAATGTCAATAGCTTGCTTCTCTGCAACAAACAAACCAAGTAGCTCCAACATTTTTGCAAGGTAAAATGCTACAACATTTAAAAGCCATTACAACACTGCTTAGTTTTCAATTGAAATTTAATGTTGAGCCAAAATAAATTTTGTTAAATGTCAGCACCGAAAACTTGATTAGCATGAGATAATTGACTCTAACTCATGCCTCCTTCAATCACTCACCCGCCCACCATTCTGCTAGTAGTGGAGGAATGAGAGGAAGATGAGTCTTGAGTCTCAAGATTTGTACCTGACATAAGTGCCATTGGAGTAAGCCCGGTATGGGTGGATTTCTAGGAAGAGAGCCAAAAACAGGAGGAAATTCAGAGGAATTCATATTTCTGGAAAAAAGGTCACCGGAAACCACCTTGAGTGGCGGCATGTAGGGCTCACGCGCTGGTCAGAGTGCCAGTGCGTGGAGTCCACGCGCAGGTTAGATCGCCACCGCTTCTCTAGGATGCACCAATCGGTGCCTTCCGCCTCTGTCTGGGTGGGCGGTGTGCTCTGACACAACGTTGTTTGGGAGATTGGAGCACACCGTCCCTCCCCTATTTTCTTCAGTCTCTCACATCTCTCTCTCCCCTCGCCGTCGCTCTAGCCGCCAGAACTTTTAAGGTTGGCATTGAAACCATATGAGCTTATGATATCATTCTTACTTGATACAAATCACAAATGCTTAGATGATTACAATATATAGAGAGAGAAACAGAAACAAAGTAGATGAAAGTCAGAAAGACAGAACGGTGGGCAGGTGAGTGATTGAAGGAGGCATGAGTTAGAGTCAATTATCTCATGAAGACTGTCAAAGATGCTCAGTTACATAAGAAGATAGTAGAAAAAGAACGAGTGTATGACTTTCTCCTAGGACTCAACAATTCATTTGAAGATGTAAGAGGCCGAATCATGGGCCTAAAACCCTTGCCACATCTGTTTGAAGTAGTCAACCATGTGCAATTCGAAGAAAGCAGAAAACTCTTGAATCAAGGCAACCCAAGCTCAATTGAAAGATCAGCCCTTGCAGCAAAACGACCATAAGACGAACGACGAAATAAATGGTGTAATTACTGCAAGAAGAAGGGCCACACCAAAGAAGAAAGCTGGAAACTACATGGAAAGCCAGCAGTTAACAAACAAAACCATCTCACTGCCACTGAGCCAAAGACTGAAGATAATGATTCCTTGAATAAAAAGGGACTGCAAATGCTTCGCAAGATGCTAGACAAACAAAACAAGTCTAACTCTACACCCAGTGTCAACCTTGTACAATCAGGTAACTCTATTATAGCTCTCAATCCTGTACGAGCTAGTGAGAATGCTTGGATTATTGATTCAGGAGCAACTAATCACATGACTGGTAATTGCACATTGTTTGCAACTCTTAAACTGACTCATGAGAATCTTCGAGTCAAAGTTGCTAATGGCCTGTGCACTACACTTGAAGGAATTAGCACAATCATACTCTCTAATTCCCTGACAATTCACAATGCTCTATTTGTGCCCACACTTCTTTGAGTAAGTTAACTAAAGGCGACTGTGCTGAGTCATTTTTTATAATGATCTTTGTGTTTTTCAAGATTTAAAATCAAGGAGGACGATTTGAATTTCTAGAGAATGGGATGGATTGTTCTACCTTGAAGGATCAAACTTGAAATCAGAAGATGCAAGGAAGGCAAGAAGCGCACTAGTTAGCTCCAACTCTCAAAATAACAATGTACATTTATGGCATTGTCACTTGGGCCACCCTAATTTTGATTATATGAAACATTTGTTTTCAAATTTATTCAAAAAAAATTCCGTTCCTTTTCATTGTAAAACTTGTCAAATTGCAAAACATACTAGAGTTTCTTATCCCAAACAACCCTAAAAACCTCCCTCACCATTCACACTAATCCATAGTGACATTTAAGGTCCTACACGAATAAAAACCCTCACCAATACTAGATGGTTTGTTACTTTCATAGATGATCGCACTAGAACCACATAGGTTATTTAATGAAAGACAAATCCAAAGTAGCCAAGGCTACTATACCTTTCTGCGAACCCAATTTAATGTTTCCATTAAGGTACTACGAAATGATAATGCCAAGGAATACATGAGCAACACCTTCAACGAATTTCTTAATCAACAAGAAATTCATCATCAAACTTCTTGCCCATACACACCTAAACAAAATGGAGTAGCTGAGTGAAAGAACCACCATCAGTTGGAAGTAACCCGAACCTTACTAATGTAACAAAATGTTCCTCACATCTTTTAGGGTGATGCCGTACTCGCTACAGCTTATCTCATTAACCGCATGCCATCCAAAGTCCTCAAATACAACACCCCTATTCAAAAACTCCTAGAACACTTTCCAAACTGCTCAATAATCACTTCATTGCCTCCTAAGATGTTTGGTTGTGTTGTCTTTGTTCACAAAAATGATGGCAACAAATTTGCTGCTCAAGCTGACAAATATCTATTTCTTGGCTACTCCCCTACTCAAAAAGGGTACAAATGCTACTGTCCTACTTCCAAAAAGCTTATTATCTCCCGGGATACAATCCCAAATTACCTATTCAAGGAGAGTATACTGACATTGAATGGCTAATTCTGAATGAATCTAAGGACTTACCACCATCACCACCTCAACCTAATCTTCTACCCACCATTAACTCCCTACATTCCTCAAACCAACCTAGTCCTACTCAACTTGATCGTGAATCTAAACATAATCCACCTCAACCTGAACCCTCACCTAATGAGCTGGAAACAAATGTTGAAATCAATTCAGGGATGGATGCAGATTCACGATAAGAGGAAGAATCCAGACTACAAGTTCTAGATGAACCAAACACTGGTACAACTATCTCTCCCATGCAAAGGAACGATCATGTATTAAATCCTGAAGAACTGGGTTAGCCTATTGCATTAAGAAAAATGGTAAGAACTTGTACTCAGCATCCAATTCAACATTTTGTTTCATACGGTAATCTGTCTGCAAAAATGCATAACTTTGTTGTAAACAGTGCACAAATAAAAATTCCAGACACATTTCAACAAGCTATGACTGATCCGAATCGGAAACAAGCGGCAGAAGAGTTGAGGGCACTCAAGGAAAATAAAACGTGGGAGATTACAACTCTTCCTAAAGGAAAGAAACCAGTGAGATGCAGGTGGATCTTCACCCTAAAATTCAATCCTGATGGTACAATCAACAAATACAAGGCAAAACTTGTTGCAAAAGAAAATACCCAGACATATGGAATTGATTATCAGGAGACATTTGCTCCAGTAGCCAAACTTAATACCATCCAATTACTACTATCAATTGCAACCAACCTGGATTGATCATTGCATCAACTAGACGTGAAGAATGCATTTTTGAATGGAAACCTAGAAGAAGTATACATGGAGATTCTAAATGGAATTTTAGCCCCCAACAACTCTGTATGTAAACTCAACAAGTCATTGTACGGACTTAAGCAGTCTCCTAGGGCATAGTTCGGTAGATTCACTAGAACAATGAAAGAACTTGGGTATACTCAGGGACAAGCAGATGACACATTGTTCATCAAACTTGTTAATGACAAAGTCACCATCTTGATCGTCTATGTTGATGACATAGTCATTACAAGAAATGATGAAGAATCCATTGCCCAACTAAAACAAGACTCTTCAACTAAGTTCCAAGTAAAAGATCTTGGACAAATGAGGTATTTCCTAGGCATGGAAGTGGCAAGAACTAAAAACGGCATCAATATATCTCAGCAAAAGTATACCTAGACCTGTTACATGAGACAAGAATGTTAGGTGTCCAACCAAAGGGGACACCAATGGAAGGGTGTCACTTACAGATCAAGCCACAAGGTGTGCCAGTTAACTCAGAAAGACACAGAAGACTTGTGGGAAAACTGATATACTTAACCCACACATATCCTGATATTAGCTATACAATTAGAATAGTAAGTAAATTTATGCATCAACCACAGGAAGAGCATATGGAGGCTATATACAGAATTCTGAGCTATCTGAAACTTAACCCTGAAAGAGAAATCTTCTTTAAGAAAGGCACTACCAAAAATATCAAAATATACACCGATGCAAACCATGCAAGGGATAGAGAGACTAGAAGATCAACCTCAGGGTATTGCACATATGTGTGGGGAAATATGGTTACATGGAGAAGCAAGAAAAAGACTATGGTGTCAACAAGTAGTGCAGAAGCCGAACTGAGAGCTGTTAACAATGGAGTGCGTGAAAGAATTTGGATCATCAGATTACTGAAAGAGTTGGAAATTCTACATGAGGGACCAATGCAAATTTGGTGTGACAACAAAGCCAACATTGAAATGGTCAAAAACACAATCTATCATGATAGGACAAAACATGTTTAGACAGACATATACTTTATTAAAGAGAAAATTGAAGCAGGCATCATGAATCTGTCCTACATCAAATCTGAAGACCAAATTGCAGATGTAATGACAAAACCACTAAGTAGAACTAAATTTGAAAAGTTTCTATGCAAACTGAGTATGATTGACATATACTATCCAGCTTGAGGGGGAGTGTTAAATGTCAGCACCGAAAACTTGATTAGCATGAGATAATTGACTCTAACTCATGCCCACCGTTCTGTCTCTCTGACTTTCATCTACTCTATTTCTGTTTTTCTCTCTATATATTGTAATCATCTAAGCATTTGTGATTTATATCAAGTAAGAATGAGGTCATAAGCTCATAAATTTTAAGGATGACACTTAGGTCCCAACTGATAAATTTACTAACAGTTAGGTCCCAAAAAATTTTGCTGAAAAATGAGTTGCAAATATAGGCTCAGACAGTTGCAAACACAAGAGTCTTGGTTGCAAATTGGCCTTTTAACTTTTACAGGCTACTTTTATTTATTAGCAATCAAGACTTTAGTATTTACAATTGTCTGAACCAATATTTGCAACTTAGCTTTGAACAATTTTTTTTTTTTTAAGATTTACCTATCATTAAATTACACTCAATGAAGTTACTGCACAAGACCTCTAGATTAACTATATAACCAAAAATTTGGTTATTACTAGAGCACAATGACATCATGTGATCTATGTAGCGAACCTCACCTAGTGGATAAGGCTTGTTATTGTTATTATTGTTTTAATAACTGTCATTAAATTCATATTCTGGGACATAACTGTCATTCCCCTTAAATTTTAAGAATGGCAGGAGCAAACAAAGCCCAATGACTTTATCTGAAAAACTACTTCAAAATGAACCAATATCAAGCGTCACTAGAAATGAGAAAAACAACCTGATGTCACCCACTTTTGTTTATCCTCCACAAAGGTGACCAGCCTTGTCTTCTTTTCTCCTTATTTGTCTAATGATATTAGACCAACTCGAAAGCAACATTAGAAGACCACTCAAGCAACCTATTGGGAAAACTCTTCAAGTAAGAGTGTGCAAAGACCAGCCCAGACCGGGTTAGTCATTATACCCATAAAAATTCTATCATTCAAAATCACCTCCCAAAAAATTATGCCCATAAAAATTCTATAGAAATGCAAGAAGCAATCCTACCTCCCAATCTTCTAGAAGCAGCCAACGAAAACCATGTAATGAAATTCCTTCAAGAATATATAGTTAACCACTAGAGACAATATTTGTCTATCTATTCAATAGTCACCAGACTTATCAAACACAAATCAAATATCAATCTCATACTTCACGAAATTAAGTGACACACAACAAATAGGCATATATACACATACATGGGCAAGTTCTACTAGAAAAAAAAAAATTACCTCTAGAAGTGTTTTCTTCTGCTCTAGATAGTGGAACAACTTCATGTATGCGTGTATCCTCATTTTCAACCCCTTGTGCAGGGGCAGGCCCCAGGTTGTTGCATGTACTGCTACTCTTTGAAGCTCTTGTCCCAAATCGTGCAAATAGCTCAGACCTTAATGCTGCTTCAAGAAGCAAAGAATCTTGAGGATCGTCGGCACTAATTCTAGCATTTGGTCCAGTATCTCTGTCCATCAGGTTGACATTAGAATATTGCTTTCCTTGATTTACATTGTCATGATCAGTAGACACATTTATAGATGGAGACATCTCTTCATTATCATTAGCAGATGTATCTAATTCATCAGAAGGAGAATTAACTCTATCTACAGTTCTATTACCCCTTCGGGGCAATGGCTCTGATGTACTGGCATCTGGTTCACTGCAAGGTTCAGACCCCAAATTCGCTCCATTCATACGATGATACATCATATTGGAGGGTCCATTGTTGACACCATTAGTTGTATCAAACCCTGGTTGATTAAGATCATTGAATTCAGCCTGCGTCTGACAAATTGATGTGGGTATTGCATATCCATGTCTAGGAAGGTAATCCAGCCCTGAATCAAGATGTACATGCTGCCCGGAGGACCAAGAAAAATCAGAATTGTTCAAAATTAAAGATTTTAACTTAGCTGAATACAACTCCCTTTTGCGGTAAAGATTGGTGCATCGACCATTAGCCTCAATCAAAGCCCTCTGAGCTTTCAGGTAAGCTTTAAGAGCATTTCTTTCTTCGACTTCACACTTGTGCCTGTGTTCTTGTGCCTCCTCCAGTTCCTTATCTATCAATTCTTCCATTTCAAACAATGAATTTAAATCTATGTTGCTATGCTCAGAGTCATTTGCATGATCATTAAAATTGTTCAACAGTTCCTGGATGAGAAGCAAAGAGTCAATAACAATAAAGGTTAAAGGTGTGACATATCAAAACCCTTTAATTGGCCGTGTGGACCAAAACAGCAAAACCTGGTAGCATTGTTGACTGTCCTAATCATGTTATCTCAAGATATGAGTTTGTCATAGTTTGAGGAACTTTTCAGATTTTTAGCATTCGTGACTTTATTCAAGGAGGAACTTGGTGCATGAACTGACTCTACACTATTCCACACAGTTGAAAGAAACAGAAGCATCACATACAGATCTTTCAAAATCAAAACAATGTGAAAAATTAGAAACACTAGGAGTATTATCCAAGTTTAATCTTGACTCACCTACGACCCACACCTACAGGTGCCTCCCAGTCTAATAAAAATAACAATGAAGAGGAGCAGTATTTATTAACCAAACAAATCCATTCATCACATGATTATCAATCAGTAGAGAGGGTCCATTTACAGTTTTCTAATCATAAAAGACTTGGCGTGTCTCAAGTTTTTTTTTCCATTTATTTATTATTTATTCTATTTATTAGTATTTTATCTCATAATTATCTTCATCAAGTCAGATTTTTTTATTTATCTTATTTTATTCTTTAAGGGATTTAGATAGATTTAACCTAGAATATTTTCCTAGTTTGGAGGCAAGCTTGTTGCTTCATTTATTTCTATATAAACACTAGACATCATGAATAAAATATGGCAGACCGGGAAAACCGCTTGAGACTCTGTTGTTTCAGCACCAATAAACTTGCCAAAGAACAAGAACACATGTGACGGCCAATAACTAAATGGAAGAGATTGCAATGAAGTTTTCCGTCAAGTTCCTAACTAAAGAAAATGTCAGGTATTGTGAATTATAACTTACTGTATTTGTTGGAACACTATTGGAGATCAAATTTGCTGGAAGACCATTTTGGTTGAAATTAACAAAAGAGTCAACCACCCCACTATGTTTGTCCATCTGGTTGCAAGTATTATTAACATAAGTCCCTGTACATTAAGATAACACCATGAAGTATTTGCAACATAAAGGGACTTAAAACACAATATATTAGCAGATAATTGGGCTAATTTTCAATCAAGTAACTACCACTTTATTATATTCACATAATTCATTTATTCCAATAGAGTCCAGCAATTGGACAACAAATTTCAAAATATCTTATGACATGTCAACGTGATAGTTAGGCCAAAATAAAGAAACACCATAACAACTAAGAAAGCTAAGCAATTTACCCTCAGCTTTTAAGCTAACCACAGAACCCGCAAGCATTGATATTTTGTGCAACCCCTGTAAACTTTTCTATCCAAAACTTAACACTTGTGTCTATGCCAGCTAAATACATCCAACCTAAAAGTACAAGCAGCAATTAGATCTTGGCTAAGTCTAAAATAAGCCATCAAATTTGACATGATGGCCTCTTTTTATGACCTTATCACTAGAAAATAAAGTGCCTCCACAATACAAAAGGTAATGAGTTATTAAAAGAAAACACTACTTGTAAGGCATTTCTTCTATTGATGAGGATGTATGCAATAAATATAAAGACAAGTACTTGCCAGATCTTGGTCTAGATTGCATAGTTAGTGATGAAATGTCAAGATGTTTGTCATGTCCCTGTGATTTGACAACTAATTGCTCTCCTATGCGTAAGGGAGCCGCTTTCACACCATGATTAACCTTATTTCTCTCTTGTAGATTGCAATTTTCCAATGCAGACTCTTTTGATGGCAATACAGACTTTGTAGCAGGACCTTCTGGCTGACTTTGAATAGCTTGAGGGGCAGCATAAGATCTGTCAAGTTTTAATCGTTTCTTATCTGGTTCCTTTGATCCCAAATGTGCATTCTCTGAATAAGTATATTTTCTAGTTGTGTCTCCCTTCAGTTTGATGGCATTATGATCCCTTCCCAAAGTTGAAGTAGACTCCTTATTTTGCTGGGCTGCCTTAAACTTGAGCTCACTCTCCCGAATTGCAATCTGCTGTCGTAAATCCTGAAGTTTATTTTTATTTGATACCACTCCCTGGTCATTTTTACGCTCCTGACTCACTAAGTTTTTGTTCAAGGTATAGAAATTTCTAGATCGAGGTCCTTGACCCACTGAGAAGGATCCAGCAACCTTAGAATTAGAACCGTGACTTCTGGTTACTGATGAGAAAGAAGAGTGATTTAATGGTGATCTTTTGGGCACTGAGTTGGCCACACTTCTAGCACCATTCAGTAACTTGTAAGATTTTTCCGAGGATAAAGTAGGTGGCTTCTGATTGCTATCCAACCTGGAAGTATTACCTTTAGATTCAACAGCTTTATCCTGTTTACCGTCTTCAGAGTCACTACCGCTATCATCATCAGAGAAGCTAATCACAAGACTTTTATCAGTGCCTGCATGAGTAGGCCACATAGAAGATTTAGGTGGTAATTGGTTCCTGTTATAGCTCTTCTGAGAAGCTGACTGCATGGTTTTCTTAAACTGTATACCATTAGAGCCTGCAGAAATATTGCAACAAAAAGGTCAACCCAAGGATATTAGTTAAGACTATAATCTAGTTTGGAAGATGTGTTACACAATACACTCAAATATGGAAAAACCCAACCAGAAGAGAAGGAAATCTACATATCATACAAAAAAGCACAAAGACAGAATTTACAACATAACTACATTAAAGTGACATGAGCAAACGTGTGCAGTTTGTCAACTCCACAAGAAAAAACATACTTAATGAGATTTTGTCACATTATCCACAGAAATAAGCCCTGGTTAAGTCAGATAGCAAATCCAGAGTTCCAAAAGGCAAACACTTCAGCTTTCCTTTTGTTGATAGTTAGCAAGACTTACCACCCTGAACGGCCTGAGTATCATTGAAGGCCTGAGAAACTGAATTGGACACTACAGCGGGGGAGGGTATTCCAGGGATGCAAGCAGGGACTTCCTGGTAGACCGAAACATCCATTAAAATTAAAAATAACATGAAAAAGAAAACCAAATAACACATTTATTTGACCAAATGCTCTACATAAGTATTGATGGGGTTGTCCAACTCTCATTTCTCAATTTTTTCCCTGGATCAGAGTGAGATTGAAGAAAGACACAAAAGTAGAGGATCAGGAATCCTCCTCCCATGAAAACAAAAATACAGAACCAGATCACAACTGGAAAAAAAAATTAAATTGAAGGGGAAAAAAAAATCATCCAACATTGCTGCCTGCTCCAATAGATTAAAGTGTAGTTAATCTGAACCTCAGATCCTATAGTCGCCTCTCTTCGTGAATTAAACAAAAGCCAAGGCAAACCGATAAAACAAGTAGAAAACTAACATGAACAACATATTTTAACCAGCTGAATCTACATACCACAAATAAGTGTGACTTTTGCCATTTTATTGCCACATTCCCTCGTTTCCCAATAAATTAAACAGGAAAAAAGCGAAATCGGAGGGGGAAAACGCAAGTCAACGGACAAGAATTAGATTAAAAGAGAAAAAGAAATGTCCAAAGTTGAAAGAAAATAAGATGACAGTACGTCTCCGGAGGAAGACACCTCGCCTTCTTCTCTGGTTTTGAAGGGCGCGTTAACATTGAGGGACGCATTTGCAGGCTCCGACGCCATAGCTCGGACTCCGAGATCAGCAGACTCCTCCATCCCCCCTCTCTCTCTCCCTCTCTCTCTCTCTCTCAGAAGCTTCTCTGCCAGAGAGGCGAAGCAAAGCAACGCGTACAAAATCGACAGCCAGAGAAAAGGTCGCCCGCCTAGCAAAGAAAAGAACTCGCTGGCGGGCGGCACTGCTTTCTACCATTACCCAATTACCATTATGTCCTTGCTGCTTAGTTTGATTATTTTTTATTTTATTTTTATTTTATAGGGCACTTGTTATTTAATTAATACATTTTTTTTATTTTATTCTTATAATTAATACTTATTTTCCAACTTTATCAACTAATTCTCTTTCTAGAATAAAAATTCTAGTATAATTATAATGATAAATGGTGGTTTCTCTCCCTCCTCATAATCATTATCTCCTATGCAAATGTCTTTAGGGTCTGTTTGGTTGGAGGGAAGAGGATGGGAAGGGATAAAAAATGAGCCCCTTATTTAGTATGAAAAATTGGAGGCCTTAAAAAAAGAGTTCCCAATTCCTGGGTTTTGGAGGAGATGGAAAATGAGCCCCTCCCCTTCTATCTCCTCCTTTTGAAACAAACAGGCCCTTTATGAAATGGCTTTCTCTCTCATTGGATAAGAAAAAAAAAAGTGACGCTCTCTCTCATAGAGATTGAAAAACACATAAATGTGAGAGAATACAAATTGAAGAAAGAAAATTTTACCATTTTTTAAGCGCATTTCTTAATAAGGGTGAAAGTGAAAAAAATTTATATTTTATGACATATTAAATTATTTAACCGTCATTTTTTATTTTTCGTAAATTAGTTAAGGTGTCTTGTATGATGAACTTGATGGAGTATCAAATTATTTAAGTTACATAGATATTTGAGATCCAGTCCCCACATGAATTAATGCCACTTGTATATTTCTAACAACTCATTAAGGACGCACATTAACTCCGTTATCTCGCATTGATTTTCATCTGTTTAGCAAAAATTCTGTTTCTTCCTCTCACAAGTGAGTTCGACTCGTCGCATCGCATATTGTAGGGCTGAGAATATTGTAAATGCGTCAAATGACCTAAATTCTTGAGCAGATACAAATCTTTCAGTTGTGAACAGCATATTTTCATGACCTAAATTCTTAAGTCATCATTTTTTCTATTTATTTTGTCATTTTTATTTTTTTAAATAAGGCCATGAGCCAAGAGTCATTAATTAATGTCTTAGGTGCCATTTAATTATTAATGGCATATCATTATTATTAGATTATTATTATTTTAATTTAAATGCCCATAATATTGTCTCAACCAATCATATTATCATCCATAATATGATTTACCCAATTATAAAATATCTTTGATATCCATTCAACCTTATCCATTGATAAATTATACTCTCTCCGGTCCTAATTATAAGACAAAGTTAACTTTTTTAGAGAAATTAAGGAAGTCAATTAAATTACTTTAAAGTATTTATATTTTTAGTATCCTTAGATTATATATTAGTTTATTAGTCAAATTAATTAGTTTGGAGAAAAAATAAAATTAAAAATACTCTAAAGAAATTTAATTGACTTTCTTAATTTCTCCAAAAAAATCAACTTTATCTTATAATTAGGACCGGAGGGAGTAGTATTATTTTAAATAATTAAATTGTCATCCATGATTTGATTTACCCCGATATTTTATTTGATATCCATTCAACCTTATCCATTAAATAATATAATATCCTTCCATATCCTTAAATATATCATATTTCCCAATATCCTTCATTAATTTATACATTACTTATTAAACCCTTTCATTCCCATAAAAACTTGAAGCAATATCTTATTTTTATCTCTAGAAATTCAAATATATTCTGCGTTTACCTCCTTCAAAGATACAAGAAATAATCATAATAATTAAGGATTAAAAGATAAAATATTCAAACTCAATTAGCACACAAGCCCCATTAGCATGAATTTTTAGAAGTAAAATCCTTCGGGAAGTGAGAAATCTGATTTTGAAAATTTTAAACACCAAATTAGCATAAATGATACTTTTTGTTTATGCATGCATGAATGAAGGAACGTATGCACATACACTTGTGTAATCTCCAAAATAAACGATTAGTCTTCCTTCAACAATCAAATATGTGAGAGGAGTTTTATTTCGACTTACATAATAAGCACTTATATTTAAAAAATAAATGTTCCCAAACATGCACACAAACGCAGTAGAAACTTGTATTAAATGACTGATAAATCCTAAATTTTATATATTTAATCCCACCTTATTCATTTAGTTTAAAAACTATTTTAGGCTAATTTAGATCAATTACATAATATTTGAATTGTTAGCTAATTTTAAGAAATAACATAAATCTGAATTCATTATGAGACTATTGAGTTTAAATTGTTAATATTTTGATTATTAGCTTGTGATTGGATAATATTTTCAAATATATGATAAATCACGATTTTGTTTAATTTTTGCAAAATAAGGAAAAATATATTAGAAGATTATATGGTGCAGAAATTTTCTTAAAAGCAAAAGAGAATCTAATAATTAGATTCTATTGAGCTATTTAAATTTTAATGGATTTAAATTTGATCCTAAAACTTTCTCCTCCTACATTAAAATTAACCTAGCTGCTGCAACTTAAAAAAATCATGCCGTCATTGAGAGTCAACACTGCCTGTGTTTGATATCACTTATATTTTGACAAGAAGTCTTTATTACGTAAGCCGAGATAAAACTTCTTTTATATACTTATCTCGTATACTGTGAATCACCATTTATAAACATTTATTATTTAAAAATAAGTTATTTCAAACGAGCCCACTCACGGGTACAAGCAATCAAGCAAAGAAGGCGCACATGATCGGTTGAAGGTGGTGTCATCCCGTCCTTTCGCTCAAAAGCACACAGATCCATCTCCACAGGTCTCATCACCAAATCCATTAATATTGCTACATCCTTATCCTTTACCCACGGGACCCACCACATCAACATCCAATTCCTTTCAATTTGCCATTCACCTGATTCATCTTCATTCAACTATGTTCGTGCTGGGTAAGGTGCAGCTTGGAGAGGAAATATTCATGGCAGCTTAAGTTCTTTTAGAAGTTAATTTGGGAGGATCATGGAGGAAGTTAGAACCTAGAACTTATACTTAAAAACTACAAGAGAGTGAATTTCCTTTTATCTTTTTAATTCAAGATTTGAGATTATTTAATTTTAAATGATTTTGAATTGTATTAATTGAGAATAATCTAGTTTTAGATTATAGACATATTCCTTTTAAATTTGATATTTTGGAATGATTTGTGTTTGAGACATTTATTTAGAATTTTTGTTTGTAAACCTTTAGATTGTTATTCAATTATTAATTAAGTTTTTATTATTAATTTAATTGTCAATTTGGTTTATCCTCTTGATTGTTTAATTGGGTTGATAAATTACCTAGTTGTTCAATTGGATAATTTTAAACAAGATTTCCAAAATTATTTTGAAATTAATTGTGATTGGTTTTTAATGGATTTAATTAACCACCATTTATTTCATTATAAGTTTTCTAATGAATTAGGTATTATTGAAAAGTTTCTCATGTCTCAATTAGGTAATTACATTTATTAATTCAAACCTTTCATCAATTTCCCTTTAGTCTAATTAATTAATTTGGACCAAGAAAATTAACTTCATGTGAATTTTAAATTGCCCCCTTCATCATCATAACTGAACTCAATCTTTGTTGTTTGTCTTGCTTTTCATTAGCCTTTTACTTAGGATTTTAATTCCATTTTCATTAAAAACCCCCTAAAAATTACATTCAAATTCATATAGATTAATCTCACTCTCATATAGATTTTAGAGTCAATTGCATTAGTACATTTAATTAATTTAATTGCATTTAGGTAATAAAATTTTACATTTAGTTTAGGTCCATTCCATTGCATTTTTTATCACTTAAATTCAATCATAAAAAAAAACCCCCACATATTTCTCTTTAGAAGAATGATCTAGGTTACCACTATATTACATTAATATGTTGTCTCAGTTATGAATTGATTGTTTTAGCAATACAACCACACATAAATGACACAATTATATTCCATCATGGTCTTTAACTGCATGAACAAGAATTAAGATCATCAAACCAAAATCCCAAATTGCCCTATTGAGCTGCAAAAAAACCCAACAAAGATCTACATAATTTCTCAAATAAATGTTACACTTTTCGCAATTAAAGTGTCAGATCAATTAAAAAAGAAAAGAAAAGATGGATAAGAGGTAAAATATTTACAGAAAACCAAGGAGCAACTAGGATGCCTCTAAAAGTAGACATCCTATGATGCTCCTAACAACAAATTGGGGAAGAAACCGTGATAATGTACAAATATGGAGTGTTCTTTCCTTGAACTTGGAGGCACTGTATGCCTAGTAAAAAAAGGCAAGCATATAGGCCACCTTCACAAATGACAAAAAAAGAAGGGGGGAAAAAAACTTGACGGAGGCTCGACGAAAATCCAATGCTGTACAAAAGAAACAACCTTTGTGAAGTTATGCAGAGTCTCACCAGAATGCAGTGCATGCCTGTCAGCACCATCTACACACAAACAAGGTGAAGTCAAAACATGTCTCACTAACTGTAAAGTAATTTTCCCTTGTGTGAATTTTGTTTAAGAAATATATCAGTTTCAATAAATGGTGATTATGGAAAAACATATTCCCTTGGTTAACTGAATTGCGTTGTTCGAAATGTCAGTTAAAATTAGTTGGAGACAATAAATATGTAAAAAAAAAGCAATTTGTTTGCCAAGAATACCCTCGTTTATGTGGAAGGGAGAGAACGTGGTGAGAAGAGAATATGTGGTGGAGAGAGAGAGAGAGTGGGACTTAAATGAGTAATATGAGTAATTCAATGGGGGTAAAATGGGCAAACAAAAAAATTTTCAAGCAGCCTCCGAGAGTCTCTTATAAAAGGGAACAGGACATGCCCACAAAGCATCTCTTATAAGTATTACCAAATTGTTGGAGACAGATCTACCAAAGGGAACCCATCAGCCAGATACAGAAAACCAGGCTTATGAGCTGGAGCAACATAAATAAATACAGACAGGACCCCCTTTGTATATACAATTATAGATATATATAAATATATACTTCCTCCCGATCCTTTTTATAAACAACTTTCTCTCTCCTATGGCTGATCCTTAATATAAGCAACTTCTTTTTTGTGTCCCAAAATTTCAACTACTTTTTCCTTTTCTACCCCTATTAAATACATATCTTTATAGTAATTATCCACTAATTCTCTTTCATTCAATCATTTATTACTCATTCTCTCTCATATTTTCCACCCAGTTTCACTCATAATTTTTACTCACTTTCTCTCTCCTATGCTCTTTTCATAAATAAGGATATATTTGAAAAAAAACATCACATTTTTTACACATTATAAAATAATCTTAACTACCAGTTTGTTTTGCGCAATCAAGACGGTTGTTGTTTATAAAAAGGACCGGAGGGATTCTTTTTTTAGGGGGGGGGGGGGGTGTTAGTTACCTGAGAATGCGTCCAGGCCAAGATCAGCAACATTCAGCAGCCGCATCCAAAATGAAGGATCTCCAAAACTATTCCTTGACTAAGTATTTTCGCTTAAAATGCCACCAATCTGTGACTTTCAGTCCATTAGTGAACTTACAGAGGTTTTCCAAATGAACACGCCCCTCAATGGTTCCAACAGATCAACACAGGCTGAAGACAGGAGAAAATAGCAAAATCTAACATGGCTCACCAAACGTGTAATTTGACTGGAGACCGACGGCCATTGAGATCTTTTGAGCACACGATTCTTTTACCTTCCTAATTGTCAATTATTTCTCAGAACAATCCAACATAAGAGTAAACCTCATCCCGCTGGCCTGTTTTTCCAAACACAATTATACCCCTTCTCCACCAGTTTGACAAAGTTAATATTTTTGTTTCTGAAAGGAAGCTTGCAAAATTGTATCTGGATATAAGTGCCTCAATCTCATCTACTGAATGATAGATGATGAAAGATCCAGAGCTTCAACTCCCATTAATGCTCGAACATCTGCACAACTCCAAATTAATAAATATAGCCTCCAGAAAGCCAGGTCAAGCAATACTACAGGTCAATTCCAAGGTCATTTGCCAATTGAATTATTCCACGCATTTGAAGGTATGGATTCTCCAACAATTTCTCATTGTTGCTCTGCGTAGTACAAAGCAAAGCACAAACATGTAAGTAGCAGATTTATGTTTATTTTCTTTTAAAAAAAAGGTCTACAATAGATAAATCCTTGAGAAAACTGTAAAGTAAACAAAAATGGGTATTCAAAAGAAAACAAATAGCTTTTACTAGCACATAGGGCACGAATCCATATCCTTGGGGATACCAGCAATACAATATGGTCTTCCTAAAGTTAACACCTTAAAGGAGTTCGTCAATATATGACACATGTTAGCGCCATTCAACAGACACAATGTAAAGCTTTAATAGTTCCTGGATACTCCAGACTTTTTCCCTGGCTTATTTGTGCGTTAGTATGAACTGCACAATCAAGTGGGAAAAATTAAGCACTACACCAAGCATCCAATAGAGCTCAAGAAGTTCACAGGTCCCTCCAAAGCTAATCTACAAGTAAACCTCAAACTCTGCTCAGATCTACTGGTATAATGTTCTCAAACACTGTCATTTTAACCTTCTAACCAGCTGCAGCTAAGAATTTTTCTCCAAAAGCCACTATGTTACCTATTTTACTTCATTGATTACTGATTAATCATAGTCATAAGCCGTCCCATAAAGTCATAAACTATATATAAGAATTAACTGCCAAATAAAACTTGCCAGTCTAAGTTTTGATAACTATATCAGTGGAGCTACAAGCAAATTACTGAAGATGGAGGTACCTGCTGTGCTCTGACAACAAGATTCTGAAGCATGTGTTGATATTTTTCTGGTTTCTCAGTCATCATTCGCTGCACAAAAAGAAATTTTTTTACAACATTTAACTTTTAATAATGTACGAAGTTTATGTGTTGCGAAAAGACTCAACATCAAATAATCAAATCAAGTTCCTACCTTCAGAAGAAAAGCAGAAGAGTAATATGCTACCCTGGAATCTGTATCATCCAGGAGTTCCCTGCAAGAAAGGATTATTTGCCTGAAATGTCATAATAGGTAGACCATCTCAACTACAACGAACATAGAAAGTTTAGAATACCTAAAAAATTGTTCTAGACCAACTTCCCGGAAAGCAGCAGGATCTGCAGTGCATTTACCAATGAGAAGTAGGAGAAGGGTTGCTCGAATATCTGATGTAGCACCAGGCAGGTTTCCTCTTCCTTTACTCCCAACAGCAACACCCAATGCAATATTGTCAGTTGCTGCTCCAGCCAGTTGGATTAATGGCCAGTATAGCAAGGCAGCAGGAACACGTGCAATCAATTGCATTGGAACAATGGCTCGCCCTTGTAGAAGAAGGGCTGCCATTGATGCAGTTTCATGATCCAGATAGAAGTTATTAGAGTAGCTGGATCTTCTATCTACTTCTTCCTTGTTAAGTTCATCCCATTGAAAAGTATCTTGTTTGAGGAGTCGGTTATCACCATCCAACTTCTTATTTTGACTCAGGCTTTTTAAACTTCTGTCAATTTGCATATCATCTCCAAAGGACAGTGCTGTTGCAGGCGGAACTCTAAGGCACAATTGTGAGAATAGTATATCGCACATCTGTTCAGAAACAGAATTGAGAAAAATAGGAATAATATGTCATAAACACTAGGGAATAGAAACTTGAACAGAAAATTCTCATATGTTGCTCTAGAAATAAACACAAAAAAATTCTATAAGTCAAATTTATTATTCAGGAAACTTTGTTAATCTAAACTCATATTTGCATTTCTTTCAGCTACTTAGGTGCCTAATGATTTCAGATTCTGCAGACAGTAATCTAGTTTTAATATAAATAACTTGCTAAACATCATCAATTAAACCATTTCTGAGCATATGGAAGCTATCAATAAGACCTAGCTCTATCAGAATTTACTAATAACTAAAGATGAAGACTAATGCAATATTTGGTATGTAGAAAAGTGTTTTCTAGAAAGGAAATGGGAAATGCATCTATCTCATTTCTTTTCTAGGTGCATTTTCTATTTCATTTCTTAAAAAGAAATTTTCCACAATCCAAACATTACATAAATTACAAGAAAGTTTCTGTATTAGAGCAATCCATAATGTCATTGTATTGATTCTTCTATTACTTGACAGAATAGCTTGATAAACAACATGCATATTTACTTCCAATAGATTTTTCATCTTTAATGTGGTTCACCATGCCTTCCTATGCATTAGTAAGGCGTGAAAAGGTTTTTGCAACAAGTCACTTTGAGCTCAGAAACAATTACCTTTAGAATATTGATACGGTCAGTCTCATTTCTCTGAAACACCAGCCCCAAAGCCTTGCTCATTATGTCTATCACTGCATTGGCTTTCTCTAAATGCCAATCTTTCTGCTCAGTCCCATCAGTGCTGCTGACATGCTGCATTTCATGCTCATCTAACAAAAATTTGCATCTCATAAGAAGCCTTTCAAGAACAAACAGGAATCCCCATCTGATAAAGTTGTGTTTTGACTTTAAAAGCCCACACATAAGTGATGTAGGCAATGGAACGTCTGATGTATTTGAAGAATCCTGAGTTCCAGCATCAGCAATTTTCTGCTGAAAGTGTTTGATATTTGACCATATGCTTTCGCCCCTTCCCCCACTAATTTCAGCAATAAGCAGATCGCCTAACCAGATATACCCATTTTGACGGCAGGCTATTCTTTCAGAGTGAAGAAGGGAATGTAAAGTGGTCCATGAGAGCTTTGCCTTCAGATCAACACCATTTCTTAGAGCCACACCTTCGATATGTTCCAGATATTTGTGTGATTTTGTCATTTGAAGCATATAAGAGAACTCTTTGTCCAAATGACTGAATGAACTTATTATTGCATCAAATTTCTCAGCTACAATCTCCAAGAGCTGCAAACAACCAAAAGAAACAAGAACAATATAGTTTAAAGATGTTTTATTAAACAAATATAAGAAGAAAACAAATTATTGAAGTACCTGTTGTTGTAACAAAGCAATACAATTGCAAAAACATGTATACCATCATTTCCTGTACACTAATTCTCACCCAAAATGAAAACATAATCTTGTTTTTCATTGGAGAATAATCTTTCTATAAGCTATAGGTTTCAAAACAAGCTATCATGTAACTATAAAAAGAAATATAGATAGTTCTCATTCTGCATGTATGATCCAAAATGCAACATTTTCACCCAACCAGCACAAAACAGTGGAAATAGGAACCAGATTTTATATGCAGTTTGTAGGATTTTGAGGTTGAACCAATAGTTTAAAGGGTTATTGATATCCATCCATTCTACAAAACAAGCACTAACCAAGAGAGAGGAAGGAAGGGGGAGAAGCTCGTTAAAATAAAAATTCATAGAGAAGTATAGTTCCTCTAAAACTGTATTGCCAACTAACAAAGGAAAAAAACAAGGATGTACCATGTTTAATCGTTCACTGTTGGGATATCTGGAAAGTGCAGATGCTATTGATCTTCTCAAAATTTCACCAATGCCTTCCACCCCCAATTTAACAGATATATAAAATGCCTCAGGCGCATTAGTTTGAGCAAGCAATGCAGCGAGGGGTTGAATCTCATCATCACTATATTCATTGACTCCTGTAGTTATACATGTTTCATTTATTTGATGTAGAACATAGTCAAAAAGCACTGAATACAAATTTCTCCTCTCTTCACTTGAGTTTGCAAGGGAATACTGCATTTAACAGAGAAAAAGTTACGCAATATACAATGACAACAGCTCAGGACTTCACCCAACCCTTTTCCCACAGACTGGCACTGTATGCATTCCTAACTTAACATTCAGAGAAAAAAAATAGCAGTCTTTTTCCCTCAGACTGGAGTTATATCAAGATCGCGTCACAAGATATGCATACCCCAGTTAAAATAAAATGAACTCCTCCAATTAGATCAAGCTGATCCACAAGAAACTTAGGCGTGCTTGGTACAGCATCGGTGGCTTCATCAGGAACTTGATAAAACATGTTGGTTAGCAAAGAAATAAGCTTACAATGAACTAATTCTGCCCAAGAATTCTTCCAGCTGATTTCTATAAGTGCCTTGATAACCTAAAAGATGTTATATAACCAAATCAAACAGAGATACCATAAGTTATATTGACATGAACACATAACAATAAAAAAACAGAAAGAAAGAAAGAAAGCAAGGATGGCCTCAAAATGACAAGACAGAAACAGGCAAGATTTAATAAAATCCCGTCATAAAAGCTGTTTCATGTTTTGAATACATTAAAACAAAGCACTTATATTAGTCCCAGAAAGTGATACAAACTGCAGGTATGGACAGGAAATATAAAATACAGGAAGCTTGACAGTAGTTACCGGAAACACTCTTCCTCCTGGAATTCCATAAAATATTCATAGGTGTTGTTGTTTGTACAACAATCTTTGACTTTCCTTGAAAACTCTGCTCAGGAAATTAAATTTGGCATGATTAATATAAGTTTTTTTTAACAAAGTTATTCCGGAATCCCAATTGCCCACGGTGTACAGTGACTCATAAAACATGGGTAAGCGGAAAACTTAACCAATCCCACTTATAACCTTGGGACTTTAGGCTTTCAATCTCTCCCTATTTTGCATGCTCACGCTTTTTGTTCCTCATTGTTTGTTCATCACCAACAGTATCGTTTTGGCACTTTCTACATATAAGTTTCCCAACTCAAGAATGGCAGAGACTATCATGTTCACTCTCCTTAATTGAAGGCAAGATTTGAAGTCATGTACAGCAAAAAATGCAACAAAATGGGAGAGATAAATCATCTGGCCCTTTAGAAGAAAGGGAGGAAGCATATTTTCGTTCGAAGTAAATGATGGCCACTGTCTAATATCAATACGTCTAACATCAAAAGCACGCTTAAGAATAGAAAGAGAGGAATGCAAATAGAAAAGCTAATTAAACAAACATTCAATGAGCATGTTTCTTGTAGAGTACAAGAAAACAGAAAATCAGTCCTCACCCTTATATCAAGACCTTGCAATCGATTTCTCCAGATGCTTCCTCTATCACATACAAAATACAGCAAACAGCTGAGTGCAGATGCCCATACAGATTCCTCCTCCTCCTCAGTCTGTACGACAATAAGCATATAAGATCGTAAAAAGTTAGGAGAGTGTCTAAGAATCTTCAAATGTAAAGCTATTAAAAGAATAACATTTTGTTCATCCAGAAAAGCCCCTTCAAATGGTAAAAGTTTCAAAATCTCAAACAATTAAACTAGAGCAAGATTAGAGCATATATGAATCCCCATCTCTAATAGTTAGAAGGCAAATCAAAAATGGCAGAGCCTTGTAGCTCAATGGCACCCAACAACAGCCTTAATGCCCCGTTTGGTACAGTTGAACTGAAGAGGATGGAAGTGGAACTGAGCATCGAAGTCACTTTAAGCATGTTTGGTGTGATGCATTCCATTTCCCTGTGGAAGCCACTTCCATAAAAAATTATGGAAGTGGGTTCCTTGCCCTAACCCATGGAAGTGTCAGGATCTCCATGGAAGTGGACGTGGAAAGACCAAAATAGCCCTCCTTTGATTTGCCTGCTTCTTCGACTCCTTCTCCCTCGTCAGCGATCAGAGATCTTGACAACACAGAAGGCGCAGAGATTCAAAGAGCTTGCCAGCGGACGGCGCGGAGGATGGCAATGATACGGTGGACGGCAATCAGACAACAGCGGACGGCGAGCAAGGACAAGATCAACGTTGCAACATCCTCTTCTCCTTCTTGGATCTGCGATGGCAGCCTCTCCTTCTCCCTCATCGATTTGGCAACGGCAGCATCTCCTCCTTCCTCATCGACTTGCGACGACCACTCTGATCTTCGTCTCTCTCTTCGATCTCCATGTTCTTCGTTCTTCAGCCTGGAATCATTTCAAATATGCGATTGTTGTTGATTTTGGGATTCTAATTTTTCCTTTTTCGCTCTGATAAATATTTGATTTTGAGATTTTGGGATTATGATTTTTCCTTTATGCGCTAATTGATTTTGATTTTCTCATTTTGCTTCGATGAAGATTTGAGTTTGGTTTCCTGGCAGTGGTTCTTCATCTTCAGTAGGAGGTGGTGATTTCAGTTGGTGTTCTTCGGGGCTTTTTTTCCACAGAGAGAGAAGGATACTTTAGTCTTTTCATAAGAAAAATATGCATATAGATTAAAAATTATATCTCATTTCCATTGACATATCAAACATACTTTTAGAACCTACTTCTACTTCTATTTCCACTTCCAGTTCCACCTCTATTTCCACTTCCACCGCCATAAAAATTCTTCCATTGTACCAAACGGGGCATAAAGGTGGAGGTTGTCAAATCATGCCCCCAGGTGGCATAGGGACAGTGTGTATGTGTGGGTCATCCTTACCTATGGGGAAGGGTTACATAAGGTAGTAAAGAAAACAAGGTAAATCAAAGATATATAAGCTCAAAGGGAATTCAATCAAGTGGCTTAGCTATTTTGGTATAAAAAAAAAAAAACCCATGCATAGTTAATACATAAAATTCCACAACATAAAGCCAACAAATTCCATGAAAATTGCTATCATGAAAATCAGTTATCTTGCACCCATACTTGCAATGTACACCTTTTGAGGTTTAAAAAACAAAAGTTTGCTCATACAAAATTTTTTAAAGGAAATTTTCAGAGAATGGAGAAAAGAAGATTAATAATACCTGGACAAGAAGAAGTAGTATCTCGTACAAAATATTTAAAATCCAACTCTCAAAATTCCCAATTGCAGAGGAAATGTTAATATTGCAAGAATTTCCCTTTCTGCTTCCTTGGGCCATAAATTGAGAGTCATCAAAATAGGGCTCCTGAGAGTAATCTTCTTCAATTGCAGCAGCATCATCAGCCATAATAGGCTCTAAAAGATGAGCATGAACGCCAAGGTTTAAAATTAAATCAAAAGCACGAATCCTGCAAGCTGTTTTAGAAGAACTGAGCATCTCCTGAAATTAGTAGTTCAAAAACAAAATTAGTAACAGTGGAACAATTACAAATGTTGTCATGACAAAAATAGTACTTTATTTATCCATCACCTCAAGCATAGAGAGAGTGAGAGGAGCAGCAGTCCGAGAATCTAGAACATACCTACAAAATATTTTTTTGAAAGCCACCATCCATTGTCAATTTAACGGAATAGCACAACAACACTTTGGAAACATAAAATGATGGCACAAGTTCAATCAGACAGATGGCCCAAAATTAATATGCAGTTCAAGGATCTGGCACTCAGCATGATATGCTTACCTAACAAAAGATAACTTCACTCAATCTTCTAAGTTCCAAAAAAAACAAGTTCATCCATAGAAATACATCACTGAATCTCCGACATTAGGAAATATCAAATAATTATATCTGAGCAGTGGCGTAATATGATGGAGATTAAAATATATATATCTGTGTGGGTGCTTTTCTTTTCTAATTGAAACATTTCCACAATCTAAACACTGATTATTTAAGTTGCCCTTTTCTTTTCTAAGGGGAGGCTTGTCAAACTTTCTCAATTTGTTGATCAGGAAAATAAGGATTGTCTAGCCAAGTTTTAACATGTGAGTGTAATTGTGGAAAGGAAGACATGGGCAAGGTATATTAAATACAATCAAAATGGAATAAAACATAATAGACAAGTGCATTGTAACATACATGTCAATAACAAGTTTAATGAGGACGCTCACAGCCACATCCATCGATGGATTTCCACTGGTGCTGCTTAGCCTTCTCGTCACTGTCGTTACATTTGTATGTGGTGAGGAAGACTCTGAGCAAACTGCAGCAATAACTTCACGTACCTCAGCAGGATTCAGCCGCAAAGGTTGTTGCTCACTGGTCAGCATAAATTAAACTTTTGCACATGAGACAAAAATCACTTAAAACAGTCTAATCAATAGTTGATAATTTCTTCAGTGAAAACATGGCAGTAGAAAAGTTTCTCTTTGCCAATTAGTTTTATAGGCTTTAACTAAGCAGAAAGTAATTGTACTGCAAAGTAAAATAACATCCACCAATAGTTCGAAAATATAAAGACAGAATATGATGACAATAAAGCAAATGGTTTCCATGTTAACATGAGCATGCTTGCTATTATCATCAGGCAGAGGTTGCAGAGCTTCCTTTCCACTTTCCAATCCTCACACAACAACACATGATACTAAAACACCTGCTCTTTCTCTCTCTATCTCTTTGTAGCTTTGTTCCTGACTTCCTAAGCTGTCTTCTCTCTTCTTTTATCACCAAAACACAGTTTCACTCAGCTGGCAAGGAGATAAGGCAAAGGGACATGGCACAATATGAGGGGACTATTAGAACATGCTATTTATACATACTCATGTAACATACTCTCCCACCCACTGTTACGTCACTCACCTACACATCCCACCACTTCACACATACACACACATATGTATATTAAAAAATGTTTCTGTTCAATACCTTATTTTTGCCAACGATATTTCTTTTTCAGGATTTTATTGATTTTTTTTTTTTATTAAATGTTTTACTTTAGTCTTTGTGACAATCTTCCTTAACAAATAATAATTTAAAAAATATTACCAGAATTATGAAAAGTGATATTTTGTATTACTTGAAGGTTTCCAATTCTAAGGTTTGCAGTAGTCCATTCAATTTCAATTAGCATCCAGGTTATCAACATCTGGACACATTAGACACAAAAAAAGCGTGAGTGATATGAAATAATAAATTTTAAACTAATAACATTTCAACTGCTTTCCATCCATTTTACACATTTCTTATAGCAATTTATGCTTACTGAATGATGAAGAAAATTCTGAATCTGAATTGAACAGCAAAATCCAACTTTTTATTTTGTGCATCATTCTCAAGCTAAAACCAGAATGTGTATCGTAGCACCAATTTTGGGGTAATCAGAGTATATATGCAAACACTTGCATCAAATTCTGATGAATTTCTGTATCTATACCTGTAATGACGATACTGGAAGAGCTGTCGAGCTCGGGGACGGAATGTACTCATAGGAGAATCCTCCCTGCAGAAAAAGCTTTGTTTAGACTGGATAATAAATCATGAAACACTTTTAGCACTCTAAAAGTAGCAAATATAAACTTCAGACTCTGCATCTGAACTTGTAGGCAAAAAGACATATCTAACAATAGCTAACCAGTTCAGTTACTTATCATCTATTGTTAACAAAATAGAACACTTGAACTAATTTTATCTTCATTAAAACTCAACAGTTATGTGGGAACTAACCGCATAGGAATGTTATCCAAGCTAACTACAAAACTAATCAGCATTAATTAATAAAGGAAATAAAATAACTAAAGGCATCTTAATTCAAAAGATGTAATTTCTCACACCCCCCTCAAGCTGAATATTCCTAGGTTGGAGCTATTCCAGCATTGCCAGTTGTCTTTCAATTCCCTCTTAAGTAGGAGTGCTAAAACCCAGAACTTCTTCTACAGCAGTCTGGTCCTTCTCTCAAGACCATTTGTCTTTTCTAATTGTTCTTTGGTAAAAGGATTGGTTGCTGTCTGCATTATTTGCCACTGTTCATCACTAACTCATGGCTCTCATGTCTTGCTTTTGACTTCCAATTTGATGGCTTGCTATGAGTTTTTCAGCAGACCTCCTAGGTCTGGCACTTATTTGGCAATGACCATAGCATAACTTTCCTTCTTTTTGGCTTGTTATCTGATATGTAAATAATAAAAGAAATAAGAGCAGTTCTGGGGTATGTCAGGTTAGTTACAGGTTAGTTAGGCAGCCAATGACAATAAATAAAGGGGTTAGGGACTAAATGTAATATGCTTTGGGCTAATGGATAGTGACCCCTCATTTTCTCTAGCTCTCTCATCTCTCTCTCTCTTCTCTATTCTCTCTTCTTCTCTCCTCTTTCACAATCTTTCCTATCCGTTCTATTGTCATGCATCATTATCATTGCTATAAGCTGGAAGGCCATGTGCTGCCAATGCAATGGCTTTATTTTGATTTGAAGAGGGTGCAGGAACTTTTCATCAACTTCCTTCGCTCTCAGCATGCCTCGTATCTGAAAGCATAACTTTGATTGAAGGTAAAGGTGTTATAGCATCTATCCTTCCACATGCCTCATTTAATGTGTTATTCACAAGCATAAGAAAATTATAAATCTTCCTCTTCTCACCAATATTACTGCTTTGTTCTCACCAATGAATTCCCATATGTAGGTCTCCCATATATGTCTAGCTTCCGCTAATAACATATAATTGTCAATTATTGGTTTATGGGCATCTTCCCCACAGTTTTAGTTCATCTACTTCATAAAGCACAATGGCAGCATTCACAAATTAAATATGACTCATACACCACCTCCCATATCTCATGGGCAGTCTTATATAAGAGAAAATTTCCCCCATCAAATTACTCAGCCAAGCCATCACTATGTGATTCTTGGCAAGCCAAATCTTGTCTTTGGTCTCATTTATTTCAATAGCAGGCTTGGCAATATAGGTGGTCCACCTATGCCTTCTCACAACTAAAATGAGCACAGATGGACTCCATTGAAAAAAATTATCCCCCACTAAGTTTCCGAATTTGTAACAAGAATCGGCATACCATCCATGAGCAGTAATCTTGGGGGATGATCCAGGGGCTTCATTATTCAGAAAGATTTGGCAGCTATATTAAGGCATTTAGGTTTAAGAATCCTTTTACCTTATTTAATTGAAAGGCAAACATATATATAAAAGGTAAAAAAGGAACTAAACGGTGATCCTATAGGTATTGTATCAAAACTAAACACTTAAACTAATGTTATTCTTAAACAGAACACTCACAATAATCTTAAAAAGTATCAAAATGAGCAAAAATAATTAAAAACAAATATATCTTAACAAGAGCAATCCCTAAAGGCATTATGAACAATTCAACTTCCTACACTTTCGATATTTTATATTGAATATTGATTAAACCATTAAAATAACTCAAAAAACTTGAGTAAATAATCATAATTTCCAATAGTTTTCATAGAACCCACGTACTTTAACAGCATAATATATTATCTTAAGCAGGCTACACTAAAAGCCTTAGAAATTTCTGATGAAGGCTTCTCAGAAGTGTATGAGAAACAAATCTTTCAAAATTAACTAGGCTTCACCAGAACATAACTCATAATTTGGTAAAAGGCTTCAAATTTTTTATGTTGAAAATTTTAATTTCTCATTAGGTTTTATCTTTGTCTTTAATACTAAGACGCCACCCCAAAATCTTTATATAATTTTCTAGGTATATGCAGATACAAGGCTACGTTTCAGTTGTTATAACTTGTTTATTTCAGCCATGCCTAACAATTAGGCATATTTTCTCCAATATAGCAACAATAAACGGTTCCAAGGTCTAACACTCTACCAGTCCACCGGAGTCTAAATATGATAACAAGATATATGAGATGTGCTCAACCCCAGGATTGCTCTAGCAGACACTCATAGGGAAAAAAATATTTGCAGCCTTTGATATATCATTTCGCTAAAAATGAATATAAGGAGTTTCCATGGTATTGCCATATTTAAAAGGCAAAGACAAGAAAGATAAATGATAAGAAAGAAACAGGGCATTTAAAGATGTGATTGTGTGTGTTGTGGGGTTAGGGGGGGTGTGGGGAGAGAACATACCAAATTTGACGAGGGCCTGGTTTATTGCGTTTAGATGCTGTTATTGCTCTCAAGTGAGGACGAGAAGAAGCAGAATTAGTAATTGGTGGTACTGGAGAAGACTGCAAAAGTTGATCCAAGTAGGGCATATCGTCAGTTCCAAAAATTTTCCACGGTTGCCCTTTCAACTTAGATTCAACGTTTCCCACAAGTAACGCCGCTGCGCCTACTTCCAAGAAACTATATGTCCTCATATCTTGAGAATTCACAGCATGATCACTATAAAAAAGCATGTTAAAAAAATTATATCTGAAGTAATATGAGGGGGGGGGGGGGGAAGCTACACCCAATAAGGAAGCAACCAAAACCAACTTTTAAGAGTAAAAAAAGAATTATTTACTTTTCTGATGATACTAACGACGAATGTTGTTCCTCGAGCCAGCGCCATTTTAGGACGTCATGGGCAATGAATTCAAGTTCATCCTTTTCATCAATAGTTTCTATTTTTGATAACTTCGAAGCAGATGAAGCAATTGAATCCTTCTCTAATGCTTCTGGAGCAGTCGCTGGAGATAATTGGGTTTTAAAGGATTTACTTAGCAAAGATGACAACGATGGGAGAGATTGTCCAGATGAAGAAGGTGCTCCAGCAAATGCGGCTGGTTGAAAATACCGTTTTGGGATGTGTTGAGCCACAAGGGAACGAACATAACTGAGTGACTTCATTAGTGCCTCAGAAGCAAAGCTAGATACAGGCAAAGGAGATATATTTGTAGATGTTGATGAGCCAGATTGTGGATTCAAAGATCGCGACCATGGTCGATTCAAGTTAAGATCACATTCAGCAATTATGTTTGAACAGAATCTATCTATCTGAAGCAATGTCTCCTCACTCGGTTTGTATCTGAATGAATTAAAATGAGTTGTGAATTTCTAATGTCATATGACACAATCAATAAGGGTCGGTTCCTTGTCCAATACACAGTCATAAGAGAAAAGGATGCTAGTTAGCTGATTGTTTCAGTAACTTTTATGAATCAACAGAAAATGCATTTAATTCATCGGTAAAAAGGAAAATAAATTTAGGACCACAGAGAAATTACTATTTTTATATATTATAAATATAGCATCGCAAAAGAATTTCCCAGCACTCTTTGCACATCACAAGGTCTGCCAAGGCTATGAGTAATATAAGACAAGCTTCAAGGAATACAAAGCTCAACACGGCTCCTCAAGCAATATGCAAAATCCCCACCAATCAATATACTAGAATCAAATAATTTATTACATAATGGTTTTAAAACATGTCCGGTTTTCAATAGAGCTCGGAAGATTGGGAACCTTTGACATGATAATGTTGTGAACTTCCCTTGGCAGGAAGATTGGAT
The DNA here is from genome assembly GCA_963210345.1 of Inga oerstediana. Taxonomy (NCBI): domain Eukaryota; kingdom Viridiplantae; phylum Streptophyta; class Magnoliopsida; order Fabales; family Fabaceae; genus Inga; species Inga oerstediana. Next base: position 72,526,227 of record OY723401.1, read on the forward strand.
GATTTATTTAAAATAAATCTTTTCTCCTGCATCACAAGACAAAGTGCCAGGAATACAACAAAAATGCAGTTGGTCTACCTGGTTAATTTCAACTTCTTTCTAACCCCACGCTAAAGTATACCAACCAAACAAGGGGAAAAATAAATAAAACATTTCTGATGAGGAAAAGGCCGCCCATGGTCACCCCATCAGGACAAAATATCATTCTTCACAAATCTATCTTTATTTGGTCAGTCAAAGTATTCTATTTTGATAGAAAAAAAACTTGCTTACGAGAAGAGAAAAGCAATACAAAAAAGGACAAAAAGAATTCCCAAAACAAATAAAAAAGTACAGACATTAGCTCAAAAGAGCTTTGAAATTACTTAGTGATTCCGCAAGGGAATCCCCTCTAACAAAACTGCTTGCAAGGCAGACAAAGAAGCCACAAGAATAATTTTCTCCTAAGATACAGTGTTGAAAACTACTAAATATTCATTTATTCCGAGAACATACCTTAGAAGGTACCGTTTCAGAAGTGCCACACACCTCGTGACAACCGCAGGACTGGAAAAATAGTAAAGATATTAGAAGTACAACTCGAGATGTTTCAAATAATGTTCACAAGCAGTAATAAAGGAAAACATATTAGGATTAGTCCAGACTACAGACAGAACAAAGCACTCTCTCATATGCCACTTTGGAGGTTTCAAGAAGAGAAAAGATGCCAAGGCTCTTCGGCAATGTGCAGCATATAGTGATATTCATTATATTGCTGGTTAGGGACAGAGAGAAAACCAGAATTTCAAAATTAAACTGCCCCTTTAGAGGGGGAAAATAGATCTTCTTAAGACATCACAGGAACAATTGTAGGAGATTGAAGAAAATGGAGGAAAAACATGTAATCTGATATCTGAGGGTTTTTTCGGTCCTTTATTTTTTAATGTTCATATTGTTTTTTTATTTATTTAAAAATTAAAAATGTAGATGACATGATGAAATCAAGCCAAAAAAAATACATGTAGAAAATGTTAGTCAATCATATCATGGGGTCTTACTAAAAAAAGAAATCAGAACAAGCCTAACGTAATACACAGTGCATTCTCCACTAAATATTTAATAAAAGGTGAATAAAGAGTCTGATATTTCGGTTTGGGATTTGTATTTTGGTCTCATTACAATATCTAATTATTCCTTGTAGGTTGTTGGCCCCCGAAAAACATGTTCCTAGTAAGTTTAAAAGTAGTAGAACCTCTGTTATCACAGAAGTAGTAGGACCTCTTAATCTCCATACAGGATAAGTCAAAAGAAGAACACTTAAACCATTCCAATGCTTTCATTTAGTCAAATAGTGAGTAATGATTTTTACTGTAGATAGCTTTATTGTTCATTGTGTTCAACAATCAAACCCAAGGTCACTATAGATTTAATGATCCTAGGATAATCCTCTAACAGGTAAGGAGGCCATGAAGGGTTATAAATGGTAGGAGGCCAAGTGAAGTGCCGTGGAATATAACTGCCAAGATGTCAGCCTTTCATGGGAGGCCAATTGATGGAGACTTGGTAGTATGCGACCCCGAGTCCTGAGTAGAACGAGACGCTCAATAGGGTATTTAAATAGGTTAGTACTCCCACCTCAACAACTAGCTTTTGGGTTACGGTTCTCATCTCACTTAGGTAACCAAGCCTCACAAACACAATACACCATGTGTTCATCACTAAACACAAAAAATAATATCTACACTCAAGCATAATTTCAATGCACTCTGAATGCCCAACTGTTATTGCATCTCTCTCTTTCAACAAAGTTAGTTAATTCATTGCACTCCGTAACCTAAGGTTAACTACAGAATAATATTGCATCAGTGGACCTAAACAATCTGAATAGTATCACCATCTAGCCATTGTCCAATGTCGACAAATAAACATGACAAAATACCTGCGCTCCCTCTCTGCAACAGTATGTTCAAGAATCACATTATAAGCCAAGTCTATGGTTGCAGGAGCTGCCAGATAGTCCTGCCAATCATGCATTTAAATCATAAAATGGGTAAAGTTAAACTTAGGGCATTAAGTATCACACATAATGACATCATAATTTGAATATAAATGGCCTTATAATATTATTAGTATCCAGGCATGGCATTAAAGCTCAAGATGCAAATCTATGTTGCAAATACTGAAGTTCATACATTTGAAGAAAGTACAATAAATTAAGTTTACCCAGCTCTATTCATAGAGCCTTCTAAACAAATTGAAACCACACCCAAAAAAAAAAAATCAAGCCCCAGTTGATTCAAAAAGAGAAGGAAAACAATTTCAAGGCTCGGCCATAGAATCCAACGCCGAATCCAAAAGGCACTAACCACTCAAAGAAGATCTAAGAAACAAATCGACAGAAAAATTAGGAGAGAAATCTACGAACCCGAAGAGTCCTGGCAGCTTCATTGACCACAGTGGAAAAGGGGCTGCCACCATGGTGCGAAGTGGCCAATGACGAAGAGAGACAGTCAGCAACGGCTCGCCGCAAAGGCTCCGGCACCTTCTTGAGCGACGAAGATCTCAACCTCGAAACACATCCGACGCCAATTAACTGTATCCTCGCACTTCCCGGGCTACGACAGGGACTAAAGGTGGAAGACATGGGTGTTCAACAAGAATCACCAAACAGTATACTCTAAGCTCACAGTGAAGTGTGAATCTCGAATTGCACGAAGCCAGTCTGGGAGTTCCTCGGCATTTGATTACACAATCGAATAATCTGCGTCTGCGTGTGTGTGTGAAATAGAGAAAGAGAAGGAGAAAAGGAGTGCGAAAAAAGAACAGAAACAGAGTACTTGGTTGAGATTTAGAATTGGAATTTTCTTACTAGTAATTTTCGCAAGTGTGTATTCGCTGTACGTACAGGCGTAGTTATAGTTAGTTTTTATGAACACTATGAGCTGGCATGCGCTAAAAATTTGAGGCGTTAGGGGTAGTTTCGGGATTCAACACCTCTTTCTAGGGTTTTTCCCTCTCTTCGCTGGCCTTGACTGACTCCATAAGTGTGAGTGGGGGCGACGTCACCTTATTAAAATCCTAATTCTAAATGAAAATTTTATAAGCAATCACTAATCATGGATGGTTAAAATAATGAAAAGGTGATAAAGAATATATCTTTGAATTTATTATCGTTGGCCAAAAATTATTATCCTATTATATATGATTAAAAAATTATTATATTGTTCTGAAAAATATATAACTTTTAGTGCTTAAATTTTTTTAATTATTGATTCAACCCCTAAAGCTTAAGTTAGACCACCTCAATTCTTATTATTTATTTTGTCAAAGAATTATAGGGATTGAATTGTCTCAAGTAAAAAAAATAAATTCTAAGAGTTTATTTGTTTTAACTCAAAAATAAGGAAGTAGGTTGTTTTGAGTCAAAATTTAAAGAATAAATTAATAATTTTGGAAAATTTTGGATTTTGGAGATAAAAATTATTTTTTTATTATTAGCTAAAATTTTTTTATTTTCAAAATGAAAATAGTAAAATAATTTTTAGTTTATTATTATTTTTTTACCAACTATTTCATTGTTATTTACCACACGTTATCATGTAACATTAACAAGGATCTGTGTGATGGCAAAAAAAAACAAGGATTTGTGCATTTGTAATGCTTAATATATTACGGTTACAGCTAATAAATGTCATGTACGTTGAAGCAAAGGTCACATAAGGATATATAACGCTTAAAAGTAACGGTTAATTATACACACTGTCATGTATTGCAAGGAGGAATTTGCAAAAATTCAAAAATAACGGTTGTAGTTAATAATTATCATTTACTTAATGACAAAAATAATAGTTCTTTTGAAACAATCGTTATGTAACACTTACAAACAATTATTCTTCCAATCTTACATCAGCGAAAACACAAACATAATGTTATATCTATTGACCGTAAAGTATGAATGACAAAAACAACATTTTATAATAAATAACCGTCATGTAATGAATAAATCTAAAAAGCACATTTTTAAAACCTTGTTCAATCTAACCCCAAGTACCAGCTCTCCTAAGTTAAACATACTTTAGAACGAAGTATTCAAATCTATTTATACTGACCTATTTCTTTTGTTCTTAGTACTTTTTCTAAAAAAACACATTTTCATAACCTTCTTTTTCTCTCACTCATCATGGTCAGACGCTAAAAAGCTCCTGCACATGCTCGCCCTCCTCCTCCTTCTCGTCATCCTCACCCTCCTCCTCCATAAGCCCCTCCTCTTCCACCACCGCCTCCACAAAAACTCCTCCCCCTCATCCTCTACCACCACCTCTTTTGCCTCATCCTCAAATGGAGTTTCTACTGTAGATGTTGGACAGCCTTGACTGCTCCACAAGGCGTCTCGCTAGATACGCCTACAGCCTAAACAGGAAGTTGGACCTCATCCTTCATCACAATCCATTACTAATTTAGGGAAGTTCACAATTATTAGTAAACAAACGTTACTTACGTTCACTGTTGCAATTTATACCAACATGTTTGGCTCTATAATGTAACTGTAATATCCTGAATTGTAATTAAGGGCTAATAACTTCAAGGATAGTGTAATTATGATTGATTAAATACTTTTGAAGTATGTAATGTGGATTGTGATATAAAATGTGCTTGATGATGATGATGTAAACGTTGTGATAATCAGAGGCAAAATGGAAAATTTCTGATCAATTGGTCAGTTACCGAAGAGGAGACTCATTGGTGATTTAAAGATCAATAGTTGAGGTGTAATGTTGAGAGATCAATTGGGTGGAATTTTGTATAATGAGTTTATGTGAATTTAAGGTAGATAGAGTGAGATCTTGCCAAGTGGCATTTTGTGGACCATAGGATTGAAATCCAAAAGTCAAACTATTTTCCCTCTCTCTTCCCTCTCAAGGTTGGCTGAGGGCATGGAATTAAGGGAAAAGTGGCATCTTCATCCACTCATCTCATCTCTCTCCTCACCCTCCATTTCCGCCAAGCTTGAAGCAAGAAAGAGAAAGTGTTAAGGTGAGTTTTGACTAGCTAGATGCCTCCTAATGCTCAAATGCTCTTCATTAAAATTGTTCATAGTGTTAGATAATGTAAGAGTTTGGAATGGTAATGTGTAGAAAATGGTGTTAGAATGTGTTATAATGTCATTAGGTTTGATTTGGAATTGAATGAGGAGGTTTGGAAGTTTGTGGTTTTGTGTGACCTTAAGAGCTAGAGTTGAAAATGTGTTGATTGAATGTGAATTTGGGTATTTTGAGGTTAGCAATAGGTTCCTTATGGAATTTTAGATGGGAATGAGTTTTGGTATAAGTTTTGAAACCAGTTTTTGTAAGTTTGGAATCAACTGCTGCGATTCTGGCTTCTGATAGCCTCACTCAAGTGAGGTAGGGGCTTACTCGAGTGCAGCACCATGTTCTTCCTTTTCTCTTATCATTTCGGTTAAGTGTTCAGGTAGGAAGCAAGGGTGCACTTCCTTGTCTGTGAGTAATATGAGTCATCACTCGAGTAAACTCAGTCTCACTCGAGTATGGGAGTAGGTTTCACCTTAAGGTTGCTCTCGGGTAGTCACTCTTTACACCTCACTCGATGGGACTTGGGTGACTATATGTCATCACTTGAGTGCCTAGGTGAGTGCTCGAGTGCACTGGCCACCCCAGGAAGTGTTGGTGCTCTCGGGTACATTCTATGTTTCACTCGCTAAGGCTTGAGTGCAAGTGGGGGCATCACTCGAGTGAGGCCTTCTTCACTCAAATGCATCGGCCAGAAATCAGTATTTTTGCTCCCAAAAAGGGATCTTTGGTTAAGTGTTCCCAACCCTTTGGAAGATGTCTAGCCTTCTAGTAGCCACCTAAAGAGTTCAAATGATAGCCAACTTAAAGTAAAATGAAGATAGAATTTGGAAAAAGAGAATAACATATCGTCCTTGCTTTTGGTTTATAGGCTTTGATATTTGCCCTGGTCTTGAACAAATGGTGCCGGAGCAAGTCAGGAAAGAACAAGGTAGTGACTCTTTTCCCTTATACTATATGTGATACATGGTATGTTTGTTTGATCATTGTTTGTGAGTCTATCACCTGCGGCCCATCGGTGTTGACGGTGGGAGGATCATACCTTCAAGGCTGTGGAATCCGGGGGATGAGACTATGTGAAAGCTGAAAGGTTATTTGTGAGTCTATCACCTACAGCCCATCAGTGGTGACTGTGGGAGGATTGTACCTTCAGGACGGTGAAATACAGGGGATGAGACTATGTGATTGTGTGCATATATGGCAGCCTGCATGCTGTGTTTTATGCTATGATACTATTTGATGATTTACTTACATGCTATGTGATTACATGTTGTATGAGTGATTTGTTACTACTGGAATTCTTTTGAATCTCATTCTTTCCATTGACTAACCTTACAAACAGGGCAAGTGGCTCCAAGGAGAAAAGGACGACTAAGAGCGGCTAGAATTTTCCAGAGATGTTAGATATTAGTTTTGGACTGTTGGCTATTCATTTTGGATTTTGGGATTAATGTATATTATTTTTGGATGTAAATAATATTTTGATCACGGTATGTAATCCCCTAGTTGGAAATTATAAACCTGATAGTTAGTATATACATGACCTGGGGGTTGCCGGGATTTCTGTTTCACACTTTGATATTTTTAAATGTGATTCAACTGCATAGGGTAATTATATTCGGATTATGGAATTTGAGACCAAGGAAGGCAGAAATTTTGAAAATGTTTGTGAAAACCTACCGTAAGGAAGGGATCGAAAGTGAGTTTTGTTTTATTGGTCTCTATGTCATTTTAACTACAAATTTTGAATCATAACTACGATGGGGGTTACAGTAACCATTTCCATTCCAAAGAACATGATCTGCTGGATAACCCATAGAACCCATTTAGCCGTCCACTTTTATTCTAACTTCTAGCTTTTGTTCTTGATCGATTACATAGGAGAGGAAGGACGATAGACAAAAGCAGTAAGGGGAAACTTTCCTTTCTCGTTTGCACTCTTGTTTACTCATACTCTCGTTTTCTTTTTTTAATTTTTTGATTATACTATAAGGTTAAATAATCAACTTTAAAAATTATTAAAAAAAAAGTCAAATAAGTTATGGTTATTATATAAAACCCGTCCCTTTTCAAAATATCATGTCAAATACCTAATAGTTATTAAGAAATCACTATCACAGTTTACAAAACCTAACCACCGTGATGTTAAAACAGTGAACTTTCATTCAAAGGTTCATTACGATTATAAATTAAGAATTGTAAGAAAAATGACACCTTTCATAATAGTTCTAAACTTATAATCGTGAGCAATTTTCATTAAGTCATTTAAAACATGTACCTGTTATCTCACGCTCTTCACTTTTTCAAGTTATTACACTTAACACGCTTGCCTTTGTTCGAACGTTACCTACCATCCTCGAAACTCCACAACTCCGGTTGACTTTTTCGACTGTCGACAGTCGCATCCAGGCGAATCACATCCTCCATTGCTTTCTTTGAACTTTGGTCCAACAGCCACACGAGTCACTTCGATTGCCTTAACTCGCTTTTCATTTTAGTGCCCTAGCTAGGTCGCATTCATCCTCCATTGCTTTCTTTGAACTTTGGTCAAACAGCCGCACGAGTCACTTCGATTACCTTAACTCGCTTTTCGTTTCAGTGCCCTAGCTAGGTCGCATTTCTTCGCTTGCTTTATTCTTCTTATTTTAAAGTATGATTTCTCTTCTACATTCGTATTCTCCATTCTATATTCCGCATTCTCCTTATTTTTCGCTTCGTCTTGACTAGTTAGGTTTTGACCTTAGTCATATATCGTGTTTTTCTAGAAAGCCCATTACTCCATTCCTTATGGCTGACTGAATGGGTTTTGTTTCCAATTAAAATGGCCAGTTCTACTTCATGTGGCACTAATAATGCCACTAGTTTTGATAATGTTCCTACTGGTACCGATCTTCTCAATAGGCAACCCAGAAACAAGACTCCATAACAAGTGTTAAAACGAGTGCGTGATATTGTAAGGAGGGGCCATTGCACCTTGACTCTGTGAACAAAATAAAGGCTGTAGGGAGAAGATTTGAGGTGACATGGAACAATGACGGTCAACCTCTTTATTCGTCACACTTCATCAGCTACATCTGCTTAACAACAAGGATTAACATTCCTATCTTAGCGGGTGACTAGTGTTAGGTACAGTAAGGTTACACAAAAGTTATTCAAGACAATGTCAAGGTAAGGTATATATGCTTGCTAATTACTTGCTATGTACTTGTAAAAAATGTTAGTTTGAATTGTGTGCTTTGTAATATGCATATCATGTAGATAGAGATTATATCAGGGATTTTGTCATTAAGAAGGCTATCCAATCGCTAAGCACTTTCCGTCATATATTGACTAAGGCATATTTGCATAATCTTGAAGAGGCTAATGAGACAGAAGTTCATGTGGATCTTTTGTCCACTACCAAACCAGAGATTAGGGAAATTTTCTCATCTCATGTCGCGTACCGGTATTCCAAGTAATTGTTATTCACAATTCATAAGACTTACATGTATCTATTTAATATTGACTCGAGTGTTATGTGTTTTCATAGGAATTAAGTCGAGTGAATAGGAGGACGGTGAAGAATAATAAGTATCCCTACATGAGAGGGCGAACGATGCATGCTCGGATTACTGAAAAGTTAACTACTGAGAGTGGGACGGTAGTAGACCTCCCTGTCATAAACTTTGATTGGTGGCAAGGCAAAATAAAGATGGCTCTTATAATGATCCTCAGAAAAAGGAGTTCGTCAATAAAATGGTAAGTATCAATATTAGTCTCCAATTCATGGAAGTAATGTCTTTAATTAACCATTAATATTAATATTATTATTAAATGCAAAGCAAGCCAAGTCCTAGGAAGTTGCAACACATGGGGGCTGCCTTTCTACAGAAGAGGACGTATTGGCCAAGATATTGGGGCTGACCATCCTGGTCTTCTTTGGGATGCCAGCTTTGGATTGACCAAGACAAAATATTATGGTCAGTGTCACCCTTAAAGAAATAACAGGGACAATAAGTATGAGAAGCTCTAGAAACGGTGTGATGAATGCATGAACAAATATGGTTTCTCACATAAGAGTTGATGAAGGAGCGTTCTACAAAGCAGTAGGGAGAAAATAGCAACCCAAGTACTAGAGACAACTGCACATTCCTCCCCAATTTACCTAAGGGCTTAGCAGATGTTGAGTGTTTTACCAACAGCTCTAAACAGCATACAGTTGCAAAGGGCCACATGTTTAATTGCTCGAAGGATAACATGCTTCATAATGAGCATATCCCTCTTAAGCATGTGAAGGTACAAATCAACACCGGCATCGACCCTAGCTATTTGCTCCCTGTGCCCACCAAAGACATGAATACAATGGGAGGGACTATGGCAGCTTCATTGTGTGGCTTTGCTGTCTACTTAGAGTATGGAAGCCTACTGCTCAAAAGAAGCTGGCCACCAAGTCTAAAACCCCTTCTTAGTCCAAGAAGAGGAAGCAACCCACCCCCAATAATCAATCCGGGAAGAAGTCTTCCTCATAGAATAAGATCGTTGGTCAATCTGCCTAAAAGTTCCTCCCGGAGTTCACTAACAAGTGCTTTGCTTCCAAGCTGTATCCAATGATCATATTTGAGAGAGAAGTCTTCGACCTTTCAGACCAAGTGAAGACTATAACCGAAGATTTTATTTCTGAGATCCTAAACAAGGACATAGCAATTTTAATGTCTATTAACTTCTTTATGAGGTATTTCTTCAACTGTGATTGAATAGTTGGCTGTTTAGAACTTTGATTACATTTTGATATATTGGTTTCGACATCTCAGGCAGCTGTACCATAATTACCTCGTCTCCCGTGAGCTCCAGGACAAGATCAAGTTCATCCAACCTGACTAAATCAATAATCAAGGTGAAGGCATGAAGGAAGATGCCAAGTAACAGCACGCAAGGTTTCTAGGGGAAGAATTCCTTAGGAAGGCTCCAGACAGAAGTGACACTTACTTCCTGGTGCCTTACATTTAAGGGTGGGAACATCATTAACTCTGCTTGAATTAGTTTTTATTTATTTTGTAATTGTCGTGATAGTGTGATCTATTATTATACTTAGGAACCACTGGATGCTCATAGTCGTAAATCCAATGCGCAAAAGGATTTGGTAATATGACTTTATTAGCAGGGTTCCAAACACGAGACCATACATGTAGGAGACTTTCAATCAGTAATTTATTCATTCATCATCTCTTTTAATTATGTTCATCTTACATGTTTCTATATATAATTTTATATTGTATCTTCTCATAGCAGTTTACACTTACCACACTCAAAATGGTCTTGAGTACACTAAGAACAAGCTCACTGATGGCTAGGGTCAATCAAAGACCAGACTAGACTAGCTTTACCCTTAACCCGAGGGCTGGTTTAAATTCACCTCATGTTAGAACTTGTTGCCCGAAGTCGGGTCCAGTCTAGGAAAAACTTGATGTTAGACCAAATAGGGTTTAGTCTCTCAGGTTGGGGACTGGTCTAGGTAGTCTTCCAGACCATAATTCAAAAAAAATAAAAGGGTTTCAGTAATGACAAAAAAATTAGATCGAAGCATACCACAAAAAAACAAATACAAGCCATAGAATATATTCAAGAGAGAGAATCAAATCAATAATAATCATTAAATATTGCAGTGTCTCATCTAAGTTTTGCAATATTAGATTATTCTTAAAAGATTATAAAGGTAGAAAGGAAAAGGAAAAGGAAAAGGAAAAAACACGATAGATGAGAACTTGTGGTGTCGCCGTCGATGAGCCTGCAACTTGCGATGAAGGAGGAGGGAAGCAAAGGCACCCATGAGATCTAGATGTTGATGATAGCGATATATTGACAGCAAAAACTAGAATGAGAACACGATTGTACATATTTGATTTGGTGGACTTCAGCAACGAGAAAAAAGATGTAAATGATTAAAACAAAGCTTGACAATGGAAGAGGAGGTTGATCGTGGTTCAACAATAAAGGAAGAAAAAGATTATGACTTTGAGTCTTATGAGTAATTGAGACAAAATTTGAAAGGTAAAGGTCAAAAGAGAGAATGCTAGAGGGTTTAGTTAGAGAGGTTATGGGAGATAGAAGGTTAGAGATGAAAGAGAACAAAACGACATAAAGTGATGCATAACCTATTAAACTAATATAATAAATACATATTTGTGAAAGAAAAAGAAAGAAAGATATCGGGCCGGACTGGACTAATAGGTCTTAATGCTTAGCCCAAAACCTGGTCTAACCTGATGACTCAGTCCAATCTGGTTGGTGCAATTGCCTCATTAAACTGCTTTTGCTTTTATCGACTTGGACTGGACTGAACCAAGTTAAGACGGGTCAGACCAAACCTTGGGTTTTTTGCACATCCCTACTGATGGCACCTACAAGTACGCCTTCCTATGGCTGTGTCTAAAGGTATATATATTATTCACCAATAACTATAATACTAATAAATTAATGAAGCACACAATTTTTTATCCCATTTCTTTAAAGTGCCCAAAGCAACCAAATAATAGCAACGATTGTGGGTACTGCGTGATGCATTACATGAAAGACATAATCACCCACGGTTCTGAAAATATTGATACAACTATGGTATATTGTATGCTTAATCCGTTCATATATACATTCAGTCAGTTATATATTATAATATATAACTTCCATCTTGTTTCATTTTGCGCATAATATTTTGATGCCTCCTGCATGATGTTTAGCAACTCACAAATGGAAGAAGTTGTTGAAGAGTTAGCGACATTTCTGCAATATCAGTGGGAGAGTAAATACATATAGAATGACTGTAAATTTCTAGATACTGATTATTTGTTTGTTTTAAAGTTTTGGTGTTAATAGTATATACATGTACATAAATGACTATAAATATATAATAATTTGTTGTATTGTTCTGTATATGAATGAATGTGAATATATATTGAGATTCGTGATGTACAAATATATATCCATGGGGGATATAGAAAGTAGGACCCCCCCAATTTAAAAAAAAATAGCTCCAATAAATTATGGTTGTTATTTAACAACCGTTATTTATGTCAATTATATATAACGGCTGTTAAAATAACCATTATATATGTTAACATATATAACGGATATTAAAGCGGAACCATTATGTATGATGCAAACATTATTATATATTATGACAGCTTTTTACGTATGCCTGTTAATTATTATCACAACAATGAGCATATCAAGGCCCTACTAAGCCTCAATATATAACGGGTGTTATATTATAACAATTATAATAGGTCCAAAATAAATAACAGTTCGGAATCATAATGTATCTGTGCCGAGCTTTTATAGTCCCCACATATATGATGGTTCAGAACTGTGATGTATGACAGTTAATAATCGTTATATATCGTGATTTCTGTAGTAGTGTAAGCAAATAATAAGTCTAATGTTTATATTCCCAGTCCCTCTGCTCCAAAATAGAAGAAGTCTTATGAAAGAAAATTTTGGTCAAAATGTAAAAGGCTGACAGGGTAATTCATAACAGTTCTCCATTTTTACTGCTCGTTAGAAAAAGATGGGTGATAGATAATAAATGCATATTTAAATATCACATTCTTAAATAAGGGTAAAATGGATAAATTTTATCAATTTAAAACTTATTAAATAACTTAACTAAAATTTTTTAATTCGTGTAAATTAGTTAAAAACATCTTATATTTTGAACCGGATGGAGTACATAACCAAGGGTTAAAAGGGCATTTTTACCTACTCCCTCCTTCGCTATATATAAGGCCCTTGTAATCAAAATGCGGAGTTTTAGAAAACAGTTAAAATTAGTTAAAAGTAATAAAGATGTAGGAAAGATAATTGTTTTTCACAAATGCCCTTATTCATGAATGAAATTAGTTAAAAGTAATAAAGATGTAAGAAATATAATTGTTTTTAAGAAATGCCCTTATTCATGAATGAGCAAGAAAAAGTAAAAAATGAGAAAATATTGAAAGATAAGGTATAGGGAAAGATGATACGAAAGAATAAAGGGAATGTGTTAACATTTTAATTAATACAATGTATGAAATTAATTGAGAGTAAAATTGATAAAACTGTATTTATTATTCAAACCAACTTAAATGAAATCTTATAAAAAGGGACAAGCTCATTCAAAAAATGGGATCTTATATCCTTTTTCATAAAAAAAACAACTACTACATAATGCTTGTTTCTATTTATAAGACCATTTAGATATCTCAAATTTTCTTTGTTAATTTTCCATCTTACCCTAATTTAATTACTCATATTAATATCATTACGTTTATAATTTATTGTGTTTACTCTCACTCTCTCCCCACCACACATTTCTCTCTTTTCCACATATCTCTCTCTCTCTCTTTTACTTTCCCTATTCTCTCGCTCCTTATAAATAACGGTATTTTTGGGGAAAAAATATTACAATTTTACATAATTAGCTAACTTTTTTTATCTAAGTTATTTGGTTAAGGGTTTTTTTACCAAAAGCAATGGAGGGAGTATTTGGTGATTCATGATGCATCAAACTTTTTTTTACCAACCCTAGACTACTCAATTTATTAAAACGATGTGATGCATTAAGTATTAAAAAACGTTGCAAAGTTTCATTTTGGACTAGGAAATTAATGTTGTCGCTAACTCCATGTCGATTTTGGTCTTAAGGGCATTTAAAGCCTTCATAGATGAGTAATTAGAAGTACAAGGGACTAATTTTTTACTAGTATGAAATACCAAAATACCATTTTAACCAATCACTTTGACAGATTGCCAAGTGATCAGCCACTTTGCTAGCTGCTAGTGGCATTATCAATAAGTAATTAAAAAATGTTATTTACAAATTTTCACACATAATGTATAAGTCAACTTTTGAAATCTACAAATCATCCAGAAATTTACAACTTATAAGTTAATGTGTGATAGTTTATAAATCTTCCTCCGCATATACAAGTCCTCCTTTAGAAATTTACCACTCAACTAGTATATACAAATGAGAAAATACCAACCAACGAAATATACAATAGAGCATGAGAGTACAACATTGCAAGGATGTCTCACATCATAAAGTAAGAGTAAGGTGAATTACCAGTTACCGAGATAAGAAGCTCATGGGAAACAATATTCCATTTCCATGAGTAGATTAGTTAATTTAATTAAAGTATGTTTTGAAAATTCACAACTCAACTAATATATATAAATGAGAAAGTACCAGCCAATAAAATATACGATAGAATATGAGAGTACAATATTGCAAGGATATCTCACATCATAAAGTAAGAGTACGGAGAATTACCAGTTACCGAGTTAAGAAGTATTCCATTCATGTGAGTCAATTAGTTAATCTAATTAAGGTCTGTTTTAAATTTCAAGAAAGAAATTTTATTTTGGAAAAAAAATGTAACATCCTTAAATTTCTAAGACGGATATTTTGACAAATTATTTATGGTAATGATAGATAAAACTCAAAATTCAGTGTTGCTGTGAAAGTATAGTGCCAATAATTAGTAAAGTGTCTTAAGCCCTTAAAGTTGCTATTCACCAAAACTTTGAAGTGTCTTTAGGGCAAAAAGCTAGAAACACTTGAGCTCTTGCCTCCTGGGGTCTTTACGATTCACCAAAAAATGTTATTTACCAAACTTCCATCTTGGTATCTCTAAGTTCAATTGCCACCTATTTAAATATAGAAAATGTGGAAGGAAAGAAAACAATGAAAGAAAATAGAGGGAAATGAGTTCCCCCTGTTTGGATGAGGGGGAAAAGTAGGGAAAGGAAAAGTTGGGGGTGGGTTCCTTCCAAATTTGCATTCCCACATTTATCTTTGGTATGTAAATTTTAGGAAAGGGGTTAGACTCACCCACGATCCAAAGGTAGAGCTCTAAGTTGGGATGCCTCCCTCAGCGCCTCGACTAGACCACAACTAAGTGGACTTCCTCGGGGTCGAACCCTCTCCCATTGATGAGAGTGTCTGACCCCTTTACCAGTTGAACCCAAGGATAAGGGGTCATTCCCACATTTATCTATCTATCTATTCTAGAGTGCACCACATGACAACACCATGTATTAGATAAGTCAGTCATTTTTTGAGTTTTTAATTAATTATTGTTTATTCAATCCCTTTAAATAAAAAAAGTCAGTTGCGGTTAGTGTATAGGTAGGATGTGGTTTGAATTAAAATAATTATGAAATTTTAGCTGGAGTTGATGCAATATGAAATTCTCCCGTTGAGACTACTGTAGTTCATCAGATCTGAGTGTGCCGCTGAATCTCCATTTCGTACAAACCTCTATTATCTGTCAGATCCAGGGTCTGCGACGTGCTCGGCTTGATTCCTTTGGCTCTTAATTATGAAATTGATCGATTACAGGTGGTGATTCCAGCACAGCACAAAATCCCACCCAACAAATCCTCTTATTTGCTACTGTATGCGCGTGAGAAAGGCTCCTTCGGTGCAAGCTTTTTCGCATGTACCTGTCGCTGCCGTTGCCGTCTCCTGGCTCCAGTTCTTTCGCTGCTTAGACCTGCTTCTTTTCCCGTTGAGAAGTGTCCGTTGAGGGGCTGTCGGAGTGTGAGGTAAGGAAAGCAGAGTGTTTTTTGTTGTTTTTTTTTCTTTTCTCGTTTTTTTTGTTTTGTTCCCCTTCTAGATTGTACTTTTCATCGTCTGGACGGCTTTGGAGCTGCTAGACATGATTGAACATGAGAGGGAACGTAGTCCTGAAAGAATGGTTTCGGTGCCGATGATGAAGAAGAGTGATGCCTTGGAACGTAATTCAAAGAAAATTCGAGATGATAATGAAGAGTTCACAGGTAAGCAATCATTAGCCCCATGGGTTGAGGACTGGATGAGGGATGAGGATATTGAAGAGGAAACAATTATACCAGAAGAACCAAAAAGATCATACAAAGATGCGTGTGTCGAAGATCAGACAAGGGAGGAATGTTCAGATGAAGAAGAAGAATGGTGGAAAGGGGACGGATGGAAGTCCAGAATTGAGGTGGAGATAACGAAGAAGGGTCCAAATATCATTGTGTCTCCGGAGTTTAGAATGAAGCTAGCACGGAAATGGTCAACGTCGTTGTTCGTTAGATTACTTGGCAGAATGGTGCGAGAGGATCAATTGGGTCAAAAACTGCAACAATTATGGGGACGTAGAGGGCAGGTTGAAACTATTGAAATAGGCTCCGGGTATTTTCTGGTTCGTATGAGCAATACGGAGGACTATGATTTTGCGTTAACAGGAGGCCCTTGGTTATACATGGATCATTACCTAGCAGTGCAGTCATGGAAGCCAGAGTTTGATCCCGATTCTGGTGAGGTTTCCAAAATTGCAGTATGGGTAAGAATTCCTCAATTCCCTGTTGATTTTTATGATAAGGGTATTTTATATGTGGTGGGTAACCAAATAGGAAGGGTTCTAAAAGTGGATAATAATACCCTTAGGCAAACCAAAGGGCGTTTTGCCCGTTTATGTGTTGAGATTGATTTGAATGCACCTTTACTTCCATCCATAATGATTAATGGGAAAGATAAGAAGATTGTTTATGAGGGTCTGCATTTGATTTGCTTCTCATGTGGGCGGTATGGTCATGATACTGAACATTGCCCAAATAATCAAGTAACAAATACATCAAAGTAAGCATGCACGGATAACACGTCGAATTCTACAGCTATAACACCATCGTCCGCATCCTCCGAAATAACTGCTGGAATGTATGGGGAGTGGATGGTGGCGCCAAGTCGGAGAAGGGGGCAATGGAACTCAAATGCAAGGAATGGCAATTATAGTCGTGAGCCTAGGCGTGATTTACCTTCTAGAAATATGGGAGGAGGATCTCGGTTTGAGGCTCTGAATGTTGAAGACATGACAATTATTGAGGGTGGTTCTGGTGATAACGCATATCAGGGGAAGATTCGTGTTAGTTCAAAGCCAGTAGATAGGTCACGGGATACGAAAGAGAAAACTGGTCATCTACCTGTTCTAAATAAAGGGAGCAAGGGTAATAATAGATCGGATATTTCAAATGTAAGAAAAAAGGAGATTAGTGGTGATGATGTGAATAATGTTGGGCATTTTAATAAGTTGAATAAAACACGTGGGGTCCAAGTAGCTAAAAAGAAAGGGATTGAGGAGGGAGCTTCCCAAGAAATATTGAGTATGGAGAAAACACAAGAAGCTGGAACATCGTGTAATTTAAGTGGGGAAGTGGGGTCAGGAAGAAAGAAGAATGTTATAAAATTAGATTCCAATTCCTCCGCTATTCGTCTAGAAGCCTCCAATCCTATTGACCCAAGTGCAATAGGAGAAGAGACCGTTGTACCTCGAAGTAGTCCACTTGGAGGTGTTGATGATGTGGTGATGCATGGGATTGAGGATGTTCAGGAGGGACATTTGTCTCAATAATGCCTGGGTTGTTTGTGTTCTTCTCTTATTTTATTAATTTTTTAATGATTATTATGACTTGGAATACTCGAGGTGCCGGTGGTGCCTCCTTTCGAAGGTTACTTAGTGATGTTGTTGCCAGACATGGAGTTAATTTATTTGCCCTGTTAGAGCCTAGACAGCTAGGTGTTAAAGCTAAGCTCATTGCTAGGAAGTTGGGATGGATGAATATGTACGTGGTTGAAGCTCGTGGTTTTAGTGGAGGTATGTGGTTATTTTGGGATTTTACTTTAAATTTCTCTGTTACTTCTTCAGGGGATCAATTTGTTCATGGGATGGTTAATAAAGGTACCAGGGATGAGTGGTCTCTAACTGTGGTGTATGGGCACCCAAATATGGTTATTAGACGTCAACTGTGGCAGACTCTTGAGGGTATTCGGCAATTGACTATGGGAGGCTGGGTTGTGATTGGTGATTTTAATGCTGTTTCTCATCCCGAGGAACGCTGGAGTAAGAATCACAGGAAGACTAATGGTATTGATAGGTCTTTTCGGAATTGGCTTCTGAGTAGCGAGTTACTTGATATTGGTTTTAATGGACCTCAATTTACTTGGGGGAATCTGAATAGCCAGAGCAGAATAGACAGAGCCTTGGTTAATAACTGCTGGTTTAGAAATAATCCTAATGCTACAGTGACACATTTGCCAAAATATAAATCCGATCATTGTCCGGTGTTGGTTGATACTGAATCTCATGTTCTTACGGCAAAGAATCGAAGGCCTTTTAGATTTTTCGCTCCCTGGGTTATGCATGATGATTTCAATAATTTTGTTCATTCACACTAGGGGTGGAGGATGACTGGTGCGGATCTGTTAAACAATTTACTGAGGATCTGAGATTATGGAATAAAGAGGTTTTCGACAATATATCCTATATGAAAGACAGATTATATATAAGATTAGATGGGATTAATGCAAAGATGGCTTCGGTTGGTATCTCGGAGCACCTTGAGAGGTTACGAGGGGAGCTATGGGGAGAGCTTGAAAAACTTTTGGCAAGGGAGGAAGTCATGTGGCTTCAATACTCTCGGGCTAATTGGCATGTGGATGGAGATCGTAATACTAGATACTTCCATTCTGTGGCTAATGGCAGACGAAGAAGGAATAAAATTGAAGCATTAAAGCTTGAATCTGGGGAATGGACATATAATGCAGCGAAAATTATGAGTTTGGGAAGCCAATTCTTTGAAACTTTGCATACAGAAACCCATAATTATAATGGATCTTTGGTATTCGGATGCACTTATCCTGAGATTGACGATGCAAATTTGCATATTCTCGGGAGATTGGTTGAAGAGCAAGAGATTAAAAGAGCTTTGTTTGATATGGGGCCGTTGAAAGCACCAGGGCCAGACGGTTTCAATCCGCTATTTTACCAAAGCCAATGGGAAACTGTAAGACCGTCAGTGCTTGAATTAGTGAAAAGAGTTTTCAATGATCCGATGTGGATACGACAAATCATTGGGACTCAGATTGTTCTCATTCCGAAGGTGGAACATCCAGAGACGTTTCATGATTTTCGTCCTTATGTCTTTGCAATGTTGTTTACAAGATTGTTATGAAGGTTATATCAAACAGACTCAAGGCAATTATGCCTTTGGTGATAGCCCCGAATCAGTGTAGTTTTGTTAAAGGGCGTCAGAGTTCAGATAATGTTATACTTGTGCAGGAGATCATTCACTCTATGAAGTCTTTAAAAAGAAAAAAGGGTTTCATGGCCATCAAGATTGATTTAGAGAAGGCTTATGATCGGGTGAGATGGAATTTTGTCTACGACTGTCTAAAAGAACTCAAGATTCCTGAATATCTGAGCAAAGTTATTCAAGCTTGTATGTCGATGTCTCATTTGCAATTGCTTTGGAATGGAGAAGCTACTAATATGTTTTGCCCTTCCAGAGGGGTTAGACAAGGTGACCCAATATCGCCGTATCTTTTTGTTATCATGATGGAAAGATTGGGTCATCTTATACAAACGACAGTTGAAGAGGGTGTTTGGCAACCGTTTAGGCTCTCCAAACGAGGTACTCCTATCTCTCATATTTTTTTTTGCTGATGATCTCCTTTTGTTTGCAGAAGCAGATCTAGATAACGCAGGGGTTATTAAGGCTATCTTGGATGACTTCTGTGACATTTCGGGACAGAAAGTAAATGCTGGAAAATCAAGAATTTATTTCTCAAAGAATGTAAATCATATAAAAAGCAGAGAAATCAGTGAATTTCTAAATTTTACTCCGACGTCAAATCTGGGGAAATATCTGGGAATGCCAATTTTATATGAACGAAGATCAAAGGCTACGTACAGTTTTCTTCTGGATAAGATGGATGCTCGCCTGGCCAATTGGAAGTCTAACATGTTATCGATGGCTACCAGGCATACTCTTGTGTCATCTGTTATGTCGGCTATGCCAACTTATGCTATGCAGACAGTGCCTCTTCCTTTGGGACTTTGTGATGAAATTGACAAACGTTGTCGTAACTTCCTCTGGGGTAGTAGCTCAGCAAGCAGAAAACCTCATCTAGTCTCATGGGATAGTGTGTGTGCACGTAAGGAGAATGGAGGCCTTGGTCTTAGGTTGGCTCGGTACCAGAACCAGGCGTTCATGATGAAGCTTGGATGGAATATGATTAACAGAAGAGATTCGCTCTGGGTTAGGATTTTGCGTGAAAAATATAAAGCCGGGAATGATATTATTCCTAAAGTTGAGAAGCGCCGGTCTGAGTCTAGTACGTGGAGGGGTATTCGTAACTGTTGGGACAAGATCAAAGATAGCTTAACATGGAGAGTTACCAATGGACAGAACACTTCTTTCTAGAATGACATTTGGGTCCTGCATTTTGATAAGCTTCAGAGTTTGATAATTAGAGAATTGCCTAGAGATGCTACTGAATGGAGAGTAGCTGATCGTATCACTTCATCCGGACAGTGGGATATGAGAAAGTTTCAGCACCTACTTCCAAGTCATGTATGTACAGCTATTGCACGTGTTAATATTAATTAGCGTAATGGGGAGGATTTTCTGGTATGGAGATGGTCTTCAGATGGAATGTTCAACATCAGATCCGCCTACAAATATCTAGTAGGCACCCCACAAACTCACAGTAATAACTGGAGGAGATGTGTTTGGAAATTGAAAGTCCCTCAAAGGTACCGTTTTTTCTTGTGGTTGTGCTTTCATGGTCGTCTAATGACAAACTTAATGCGTTATCAGCGAGGTAGTCATCTGACGGGTTTTTGTGATATATGCCATAACTCAAGCGAGTCTGTACTCCACGTTTTGTGGGATTGTCCTTTCACTTCTGAATTATGGAAAGGATTCTTACCTCTGGATTGGCGTGATCAATTCTTTGGCTCTTTTGAGAGAAATGACTGGCTTACATGGTGTGCGGGGAGAAAAGAAGTTATACAGGGATTCGAGTTTCGTCTTTGGTTTTCGGTACTATGCCGACATATCTGGTTAGCTCGAAATGACAGATGTTTTAATAACAACACTTGGAGTAGTCATGCCATATTAGCCCGTGTTCGTGCCTGCTTAACATGGGGAAATACAAGTTTGGTTCAAAATAAGAGTGCAGAAAGGAATCAACAACTGTGGATGCCACCACCACTTGGGTGGGCGAAGATTAATACCGATGGATCTAGGAATGACAACTTAGGGACTTGCACGTGTGAAGGTGTGTTGAGATATCACAATGGTGAATTTCTAATGGGGTTTATGTATTAGATTGGGCAAGGAACGGTAGTATCTGCGGAAGCTTGGGGTGTTTTGTAGGGACTAAAAGTTGCATGGGATAGAGGATACAGAAAAATCATGATTGAGTCTGATTGTAGTGAAGTAATGGATATAATTTAGGGAAACGTTTCTCGGGAACACCCTGATTTTCAGCTTATTATGGAGATTCAAACGCGGCTGGATAGAGATTGGGACGTGGAAATTTCACATTGCATTCAGGAGTTTAACATGGTGGCAAACGCTATGGCAAAAGAAGCTTGGAAGATGGCGATTGATCTTCATATCACATTTTCGCCCCCTGATGCTATTACCGCCCTTTTAATTAATGATGTAAACAGGATGAATTTTCATGTTGATTCAGGAGGATAGCTTCTAATGTATTTGTAGAATATCTTTTATTATAAAAAAAATAATTATGAATTTTAAATAACCTTGTTGTTATTCTCATTATTGTTATTTTTTCTACGATTTTGTCAACATTTATTATGTCAATTTATTAGGTTGAATAAATTGGATTAATCATCTACAATTTATGACAAAAATTATTTTTATATGCTTTAATTTTTTTTAAAAAAAACAAATCCATGCCATAGTTATACAATTACATTTTAAAAAATTGAGATGATAACAAAGTTTTAAAATGTTTAATAACCATCTCAAGACACACACACACAAAGCTCAATTCCTAATTTCCTATTAGTTTTTGTTATGGATAAGGGACGTTATTTAGTGTACCGAGTTCTAAAAAAATATTATGAATATTCTTTTTTTTTTTAGTAGAAATGGTAGTATATTTATAAATTATGTAAACTGTACATCAGCGGTTTGCAGGAAAAGAAAAATTGAAGAAGGGGAGAAAACAAGAACTAGCTAAAGAGGGGATCTCTAGCTTTAAGAGCATAATCGCTTAAGGCTAGGACCTCATTAACCAAGCAATGAGCTTGGGGAAATTCATTACAAAATATCCTCTGATTTCTCGCATGCCATAACTTCCAACAAAGTATACCAAATATGATAATCCAGCTAGTATGCATCTTTCCTGACTGGAGATTTTGACTGAACCACAGTTGAAAGGAGTCCTTTAGGAATTGGGATTATTGATGGGAGGGTATTAATAGATTTCAGCACGAGGTAGCAAATTGATAGCTCCTGAGAATGTGCTCTATGTCTTCAGGTCCTTGGCCACATAGTTCACACTTATCTGACGTAGTAAGGTGTCTTCGAAGACGCTCTGAGTTGGTGACGAGTTTGTTATGCAAGACTAACAAATAAATACTCTTATTCATTGAGCTCTAGGCCATTACCATGCCAGATCCCACAGTGAGTCATCCTCATTCCATTGGTCTAGCATAATCATTTCATAAGCCGATCGCACAGAGAAGTCACCTTTGCTCGTAAGTCTCCAGTAAAGTATGTCCTCTTCCTCGTCTCTAGACCCAATTGGTGGCTTAAGGTTTGCAATTTGGTTCAATAAGTCACTGGGCAAGAGGTTCTCAAATTCATCCCATTTCCAACTACCAGCAGACGATACATAGTGTCGTAACGTGTGTGCTCTCCTTGTCTCAGCAGTAGGAGCGGAAGAGAGAAGGTGTAAGGGACCTAAGTTTCCCACCCAATGGTCTATCCAGAAGCGTACTTGGTCTCCCTTTCCATATTTCCATTTCAAGCCTTGATCAGTATCAGCCCTGATGGCTGAGAGACTATTCCACAGGTGCGACACACCCTTTTACTTACCTGCTCTGTGGGGATACCCTACCACCTATATTTGGCTCTTAGTATTTGAACCCCAAAAAGTTCAGGCTTACATACTAGTGAGTGAGCGATTTTCATTAGGAATGCAGTGTTCTGTCCTTCTAGATCTTTGAGTCCGCAACCTCCACATTTCTTTGGTTGATAGATTCTATCCCATGGGAGCAAGTATATATGTTTGTGTTCTGTGGTGGTGCCCCAGATGAAGTTTCTGATTGAAGCTTTATTCTGCAACAAGTATCTTTTGGCAGTCTCGTTGTTTGCATTGCATAAAAGGGAATTGTTGAAAGCACCGATTGAGCCAAAGTAATTCTGCCAGCCAGTGAAAAAGTCCTTGGTTTCTAACCCTGGAGCTTTTGGTAGGTTTATTCTTCTATGAATTTATATATGTCTTTGGTCACTTCATAATGAATTAAGGGGACTCCCAGGTACTTTCCTAAATTATCTGTCCATGCAAAGCCTAACTGATTACATATAGAGTGAGCTTCAACTGGCAATATATTCCTTGATAAGAAAACCTTTGTCTTGGCTTCATTAACCTTTTGACCCCGATGAGGAACCCCAGTATTTTTCAAATGAGAGCAATATGAGATGATGTAGCAACACTAAAAAGGATTAGGTCATCCACAAAGAAGAGGTGGGAGAGAGGTGGCCCCTTACCCATTTTGATGGGCTTCCAATTTTTGTTCTTAATCTCTGCACCTATGACTTGGGATAGTCTCTCCATATAAAGCATAAAGAGATAAGGTGAGAGCGGGTCTCCCTGGCGTATTCCTCTTGAGGGTTGAAAAGCTTCCGATTTTTTACCATTCCAAAGTGCTTGCATTGTAGAGGTGGTAATGCATTTCATTATCACACAGATTAGCACATTTGGGAAATAGGCTTCCTTTAGAGTGTCTTCAATGAAATCCCATCTTAACCAGTCGAAAACCTTTTCTAAGTCTACTTTGATTGCCATCCATATACTTTTGCCACTCTTCTTCCTCATTGAATGAATTACTTCCTTTGCTATGATGATGTTATCTATTATGTTACACCCTTTGATGAAGCTAGACTGTTGGGGCAAGACTATTTGAGGCATGATCGGGCTAAGTCTGTTTGCAATTATTTTGGTGAGAAGTTTGTATATGGTGTTACACAAACTTATTGGCCCGAACTCTTTAAAGGATTGCGGCTGCGCTACTTTGGGGATCAAGGCAATCAGAGTATGGTTGAAGTTCAAGTTAATATCTCTTCCTGTAAAGATAGATTGGATTTCTTTGAACACCGAATCTCCAATTGTTTCCCATTGGGATTGGAAAACAAGCATATAAAAGCCATCCACTCCCAGGGATTTGAGGGGAGCCATATCAAAAAAAGCTTGCTTAGTTTCTACCATGGTTACTGGGTTTTCTAAAAGAGTGAGCTAATAAGATGAGATAGATGGGAACATACCTTTATGAGGATAAGTAGCAAGTTTTGGATGTTCTGCCGTGTAGAGATTCTGAAAATAAGAGGCGGCCTTGGAGTAAAGAGAATTCTAGTTGGCATCCCAAGAGCCATCCTCATTTTGTAGCATGAGAATTCTATTTTGTCTCTTTCGTATTAGGGCCCTTGTATGGTAATAGCGTGTGTTCCTATCCCCATCAGATATCCATTGACTCCATGATTTTTGGAGCCAAAGAACTTCCTCCCTCAAGCAGATATTCTCATAATCACATCTCAATGATCTTTCGACTTCCAGTAGATAGGTGGAATAAGGATGTTGCTCCAGTGATCTCTAAACACCCCCAATTCTCTTTCTTAAGATGGATTTTTATTGCCCAATGTAGCCAAATATCTCTTTGTTCCATTTATGAGCTTCTTCTGCAAAGTGGGAGATGTTTTCACTTTTCAACAAGGTCCATTTCTCAATTCCATGTCCTTGCAACAAATTCCTTAAAGTCGCTGTGAAGAGTCTATGATGCTAAAAAACAAAATGGTGGGGGTGATTGTTAGAGCAAGCGTTTCACCCAAGAGGGGGGTGAATTGGGTGAAACTAAAATTTCTTCGGAAATATAAAACTTGACAATGAAATTAAAACAGTAAGGAGTAAGGAGAAATATCACCGAAGTGTACACGGAGAGTTATACTGGTTCGGCCACAACCACTTTAACCTACGTCCAGTCCTCAGAGATTTTCTGAGAGTTTCACTATAACTTTCAAGATTCAGTGGGTTCTTGGCACCTCAGTACAAGCAAGTTCCTTCACCTGGACACTCGCTCCCCCTTACAAGTTGTAATCCAATCCCAACTCAAGGTTCCACAACCTTAAGTTATCTTAATAACAAATATTGAGTTTGAATAAAATATCTCTCTTACAGAGTGAATAAGAATCACTGAAGCATAGAAATATAATTTCAACGTGAAAACAGAGCAATGAACTTGATGATTCGTTTGTGTGTGATCTTGATTATTTTTCTCTGTTTGGATGTTCCCATATATATAGATATGTTGGTGATGACCGTTGGAACATTTTCTTTCGTCCGTTGGAGAGTGCGCAGCCACTATTGACTTTTCAAGTTTTTGAAAAATATCTGTTGGCGGTGGTTGGCATTTGAACGTTTGGTTTGACTTCCCTTTCTTGACATGATTCCTTCATTGTTTATTTGTAAATATGCTAGAAATACTAATACAATGAAAGATTAATCATATAGGAAACAATTTAATGAACGTTTGAATGATTTCTAAATTTCTGGGTAAGCTTACTCGAGTAACTACTCGAGTATTACTTGAAGGTTACTCGAGTACTTACTCGAGTATCATCGGGAAATCTTTGATCAACTGCAAGTCAATGAATAAATACAAGATTACTCGGGCAGTGCATGGAATAACCAATTTTCAAACCTTTGGAAATATCTGTTTACTCGGGTACCTACTCGAGTAATGAACTTATAACTTTATAAGTTACTCGGGTACCAACTCCAGTAAATCTTCAAATATACTTGTGGTTACTCGATGCTCTACTCCAGTAATGTTGGCAAGATTTTAAGGCCGAGAGCACTTACCTCATTACTCGGGTACTGACTCGAGTAATGCACTCATTTTTGCATAGGTTACTCGGGTACCACCTCGAGTAAACGAGATTTTTGTGCATGACTTATCCTGGTAATGACTTGAGGTTTACCTTGAGAATATTTCTGCATACTCGGGTACTTACTTGAGGAATCCACTTAAAATACAACATTAGATACTTGCATACTAGAGTAAGGACTCGAGGAAAATGAGATAAGATTATATCAAGTTAATCGGGTACCACCTTCAAGTTTTAACTTACCTTAGTGCATTACTCGAGTAGCTCCTCGAGTAACATTAGCAGTAGTACTAAGTGCCGAGAGCTCCACATTTTTAGAAACAGAGTTACTCAAGTAGCTACTCGAGTATCTTTGGCAACCTGAAAGCAACTGGAAGTTTTTCACATGGTTACTCGAGTAGCGCCTCGAGTAACATTGGTAGGCCGAGAGCAACTTCAAGTTTTTACCTGGTTACTCGGGTAGCTCCTCGAGTAACATTGGCAAGCCGAGAGCACCTTGAAAATACTTACACTATTACTCGAGTACTTACTTGAGTAACGTTGGCAGTTTACTGGAAGTTGTCTCTGGTTACTTCAAGTTTTGTCTCATTACTCGAGTAGCTCATCGAGTAATGCTTTAGAAAAACTTGCTTCTGATCAAGTTCCTCAGCATTTTCTCTTGGTCTTTCTTCATTACTCCAATGCTTACTTCAAGTGATGCTTGTTCCTGTCATTACTTTGTTCAAACTTGTTTATTAATCATTTCCTTTTTAAACTATTCTTTTGTTATCATCAAAACATGAGATCTAACAGTGATGTATTGGGCTTGATCAGTAAGGGTCTGTAGTCGCTTTGAATTCGAGGCAAATGGAGGACCTATGTATTTGGATGGTTAGAAATCCAATTATTGTTGCTAAGTGCTCTATCCAGCCGAACCATTAAATTGCCTCGTTGCCACGTGAACTTTGGGCCAGAGAATCCTAGATCGAATAATTGAGTTTTTTGTATGAATCCCTTAAATTTGCTACATCCCATTTGATTCCTTCTCGCTCCTCCTTTCCACTCTTCAGAGTTGCATTAAAGTCACCTACAAGTAGCCACTTGTCTGTATCCAATCCTTTGAGTTTAAGGAGATTATACCATAATAATTCTCTGAGGGAAGGGTTAGGGCTGCCATAAATTACAGTAAATAAAAAAGGATCATCACTTGAATTGTCATTGACCTTGGCGTGAATAAATTACTTATGGTTGGCAAGGATTTCTACTTGAATAAGATCACTCTAGAGGATCTATATTCTGCTTGAATATCCTATTACTTCGACTCTATGTGAGTTCGGATATCCAAGTTTTTTGATGACTTTCCCCCCTTTCATACCAGAAATTCTGCGTTCGACAAGGACAAAAACTTTTGAGCGATACCCTTGAAGCAGGGATTTAAGAATGAAATGGAACTTATTCGAAGCTGCCCTTTGGCAATTCCATACTAGAATTGACTTAATCATTAAAAAATTAGAGTGCTAACTCAAACCTCTCAGAGGCTGAATCATCGTCAATCCCTGAATCCATAACTTCAGCTAGAGAAGTTTAATGCCCCAAATTTTGATTAATGGCTAATAAAAATTATTGAGAATGATTTGTGGATTAAATATGAGTTATTATGTGTTTTGTGGCAATTTCGGTAAATGTGTCATAATCAGGAAAATTGTCGGGTAATTAATCAGTGATTAATGAGGACATTAATTATTAACTAAGAAGGAATGAAATGTGTAATTAAATGGCTAAGGGAGTGGTAAGAGTAACTAATTAGTTACTTATTTGAGGAGAGCCAATGAGATTGTGACATGTGGCAAGCTTGTGGAAAGGGAGAAAATTCAAATATGGGAGTATTTTATCATTTTCTCTCTCCTTTCCCTCCCTCCTTTTCACTGGGCAGCATGGCAAGGGGGAGTATTATCATCATTTCATCCTCTCCAACACTCATCTCTCTCATTTCTCTCTCTTGCGCCATTGTTGAAGATCAAGGGAGGAAGAAAAGCTTGATTTAAGGTGAGTAGATGATCTCAAATGCTCAAACTCTCTTCTCTAAAGCTGTTCCTTAAGTTAAGAGCTTCATTTCTATGGTTATAGTTTGCCCATTGGTGTTGATTTGAGCTCTCAAGGAATTTTGAAGTTTTGAGAATCAAGAAATCTCTTTGGAAAAGTTGAAGAGGTAAGTGAAACAAGCCCTTCTATATGAGTTTTGTGCCAAATGGTTTAGCTTTGAAATTCTGGAATTTATTGCCTATTTTCGAAAATGATGGTCATCGGGAAGTTTGGCATGTTATTGGTATGTTTGGAATGTATGTGGATAGATAGAAAGGGATTTGGGATTGAATGATTAAGTTTGGTGATTTTGGAATTTTGGTGTTTAGTGTTGCCTAAAACCAAAGCATGATAATGGAATAGAAATTTGGTGTTTCTGATGGTTCCATTAAATTCATTGGGTATTTTTGTGTGGGAGTAGCCTTGGATGAGAGTTTGGGACCAGTAGAATCACTTGGGCAAATGTTGGAAAGTGCTGTCAGTTTTCTGCATTTCTGGTTTTTGATCTGTATTACTCGAGTGATCTTGCGTACACTCGAGTACGGGATGAATATCACTCAAGTGGTGATGGTTTCCACTCGAGTGCGGTAGTGTATTTTTCCTTTCTGCTTCCAATTTCATATTGCACTTCCGTGTGTAAAGGGTAAGAGTGTTGCTCCACTTGCGGGTGTAGAGGGTTCCCACTCGAGTGAGCCCCGTCCCACTTGAGTGATGGTGTTTCTGACACCATGAACTCTTGTCTCGGGTTGTCACTCGCAATCAACTTCTCAAAAGTGTGTCTTAGCACTCGCAAGTGCTAAGCCATCACTCAAGTGCATTTGTTCTTGCTAGAGTGATGTCCTTCTCTGAAAGTTTCTTGTGCTCTCGGGTGAGCACTTCCTAAAGCTCACTTTAGGGTACTCGGGTGAGCATTAGGCTTCCACTCAAGTGATGGAGGTCATGCTCGAGTGCGGCGAGCAATTCTAGGTGCTGTCATTCCTTTATGCTCTCGGGTGAGCACTTTCTGCACCGCACTTCTTAGGACTTAAGTGAGCATTTGGCTATCACTCGAGTGCTCTTCCATGACTCGAGTGTCCATACATTATTACTCGAGTGAGGTCATCTTCACTCGAGTGTCTCAGTGAAAGATATAAGTTCTTGTGCTTCCAAAAGGGGATCTTTTGGATAGTTCTTCCAACCTTTTAGGGCTTTTGTTAGAGGTGTTTATAGCTTCTTAAAGAGCATAAATGATAACCAAATTAAGTGATATAAGGTCATTTAAGAATTGGAAAAGAGTATAACACTTCATCCCTAATTGTGAATTATAGGATTCGACATTTGCCCTACTCGGGAGAGACCGGTGCCAGAGCATGCCCGGAATGACCAAGGTAGTGACTCTTCTCTCATGTTGTGTATGATGTTTTGATATGCATGACTGATCATGGTTTTATGAAATGTGATTGGAAAATGTGACATAGTACATTATAGCATGAGCACTTCAACGTGAGCCATTTAGAGATTAACATTGGTTATCTCTACCTTGGTCGTTGAACTGCCGTTGTAATCGACATGAATTGTTGTGAAACCGCTTTGTGAATCCAACCCGTGGGGCGGCGTGTTGTGAATCCAGCCATGAGCTGTGTGTTATATATCTTGCCGGTATGGCTTGCGTTGTTAATCTTGCCAGTGTGGCTTGTGTATGAAATGCTTTATATGAATCCCAGCTATGGTGAAATATATTGTGTGAACTGTTGTGGTGCAATACAGCGTGAGCACTTCAGTGTGAACAAACGTAAGGGTGACATGAGTCATACCTGCCCTTACCGCTAAAACTGTCGTTGTAGTTGCTATGTGTGTGTGATGATTTGCTTTCATGCCTTATTATTGTGCATACTATGAGTGATTTGACACTACGGGGATTCCTTAGAATCTTATTCTCCCATAAACCAAATTTTTAGATAGGGCCAAAGGATCTAAGGGAAAACGGGCGACGAAGAGTGGATAGAGCTCCAGGGTAGGAAATTATTTTGGATTTTGGTTATCATGTATAATTATTTGGATGTTTTAGGAAACAATTGTATATATTAGGATTCGTAGTATAGTTTTGTGTAATCCTTAAGAAAAAGGGAAAAAGTATATGGGCTTTGTGCCTCTGTAGAACCCTTATTTATTGAATGGAACCCGAGTGTGTCGGGAATTTACCTTGTACTCTGATATTTATAAATAAAATCGTACTGTATAGGCCATTTGTGAAATTGATATATGAATGTGAGACTGCATTGAACAGGTTTTAGAAAGGTTTTTGTAAACCCTGATTTTGGGAAGTTTAATTTTGAATAAGTCCCAAATCCTTTTACGGTCTCTAATTCCACATAATCACGTATTTATGAACTTAATCTCGACCTTAATCGTAAAGGGGGTTACAAGAAGCTTCTTTGTCCGATGTAATGGAGGCACCAAAGGCCTCAGCTAGTGCTTTGGTGATTTCCAGCGATGGGCTTCTGACTTCATCCTTAGATTTGGGCTTGAGTTTGCCCATTTTGACCGAGGACTGAAGCTTGAAACCACTCTTAGTGAGTGTTTTTGTTTCTTCCAAACCTAGGTTTGCGCAACCTGAGACAAAACTCCTCTCACACACTTACCTCGTAAATCGTAAAAGCTATTCCCAAAAGCTAATTCAAACACACACTTAGGTGTGTTTGGACTAAGTGTGTGTTTGGATTAGCTTTTGAGAATAGCTTCTGGAGAAAAAGTGGAGAATAGATTTTGAGGGGAATAGATTATGGGAAACCATGGTTTTGATAAAATGAGAGTATTTGGATGTTGTTATCAGAATAGCTTTTTTAATGGTCAAATTACTAAAAAGGATATTAACTTTTGTGATAATTAAATATAAAGAATAAGATTATATTTTATGTATTATCTAAGGGTTAATGTCCAAATTTAACAGCCAATTTTTTCCTGAGGGACGTCTGGTACAAATAAATTTTGGAAGATGGAAAATAACAATGAACAATTAACAATGATGTAAATTTAACAAAACCGTTAAATTTGACCTAATGGCGTTAAATTATAAGAGAAGAAAACCCCTAATTGTATTAAAAATGATACATCTTAACTCATTATTTAACATTAAATTTCATAATTAATACAAAAAATGAAATAATTTTATCTATATGTAATGTTAATTAATTTAACTAATTTTTTTAATATAATTAAATTAGATAAATAAGTCTTATATTAAGGATAAGAGGGAGTATTAAAATTTTAAAATTCTAAAAAAAACAGAGATAGAGAAAAAACGTTGAAATTCAAAAAAAAAAGATGAAAGAGAGTGTGACATGAGACCCACAAACAGAAAAAGAACCAATGAGAGTGAAAGGGTGGGGCCCACAAAGTGGAAAAAGTAAGAAAAAATATATTATGCCCACCAAAACCATGGTTTGGGGGTAAAATGGATTATTTGGGAATGAGAGGGTGTTTGGATGTCTTTTTAGAAAACCTAAGTTTGAGTCCAAAATAATTTTTTTTAAATGAATCCAAACACCCTTTTAGTTAAGCTTTTGTTAGGAGGTTCTGGTGATAAATTCTCCTTTTCTTTTATCGTGTTACATTCTATTTTACTTTTTATACCCCAAGTCTCATTCTTTCCGATGGAAGAGATTATTATGTGATATTTTTATAAGTTTACCTTTTTTTTGTCTAGCAGGTGGGCGAATTATTTTCCTTTCTCCACTATTTTTTATTTTACTTCCACTTAATGTACTGACGGTTAATTATTTATTTTTTTAATACAATCACATTTTTTTTAAAAAAAAAATTGAGATGATAACAAAGTTTTAAGATCTTAAATAAATATGTCATTTAGATGGAAGAGATTATTATGTGATCTTTTTATAAGTTTACCTTTTTTGGTCTAGCAGGTGGCGCGAATTATTTTCCTTTCTCCACTATTTTTTATTTTACTTCCACTTAATGTACTGACAGTTAATTATTTATTTTTTTAATACAATCACTTTTTTTTTAAAAAAATGAGATGATAACAAAGTTTTGAGATCTTAAATAAATATCTCATTACTTTAAGATATTCATAGACACACACACATATATAAAACTCAATTCCTAAATTTCCTATTATTTTATGCTATAAATAAGGGACGTTATTTAGTATACCAGGTTTCGAAAAAAATGATTATAAATATTCTTTTTTATCGTGTTACATTTTGTTTTATTTTTTGTACCCACGTCTCATTCTTTACCACATTTAGATGAAAGAGATTATTATGCAATATTTTTATAAGTTTACCTTTTTGTTTAACAGGTAGCCGACAATTATTTTCCTTTTTCCACTAGTTTTTGTTTTACCTCGACTTAATATACTGGCAATTACTTACTTATTTTTTTTAATTTTCCTTCTGATTTAATTTTGTGTCTGTTCAGGTCACATAGTGCGGTGGTTTTCCTTACTGTGAGACTCCCATAAATCCACTTATTGCATCTTTATTTTTTCCCCCTTCCTCCTTCATTTTAGCGCTACGTTTGTTTCTTTTTTTACCAGTATATTTCTTTATCCCATATTTTATACTCCCTCTAGTATTAATTATAAGATAAAGTTGACTTTTTTATAGAAATTAAGGAAACCAATTAAATTACTTTAGAGTATTTATATTTTTAGTATCTTTAGATTATATATCAGTTTATTAGTCAAATTAATTAGTTTAGAGAAAAAAATAAAAATAAAAATACTTTAAAGTAATTTAATTGGCTTCCTTAATTTCTCCAAAAAAAGTCAACTTTATCTTATAATTAGAACTGAAGGAAGTATCTTTTTTACTTCCATGGCTCCTTATTTGCTGTTGTCCGTGCTCTCAATCCTGCTAGAAAAAACTAGGCAATCTTGGTCCGTGTTTTGCCACTATGGTCAATCCCCGCCCATCCATTTGTTCAATTGCTTTTTCTTCTTTAGGACCATCACGTCTGTATAGGGATGAGCAAAAAACCCGGTGGTCCAGGTAGTCTGAACCGACCCGGTCTGATAAAAAAAATTAATCCCAGGCAGCTTCGCACAGACCAGACCGGATTGGTCTTCTCGGGTTGGACTGGACTTCGGTCCAAGGTGCCCAACCCCATAGACTGGTCCGGTCTGATCCGAGTTGTACACACATATATATATATATATTTTTAATTCCCCATTAGTCCATTACGAAGCCCCAAAGACGCACCCAGGCCTGATCCACCATGCACCCAAGCCCCAAACCGAAACCCCACTGACGCACCCAATACCCCACTTCAGATTTTTTTTTTTTTGCTGATCAATAATCACTACCTCAGCTCACTGCCTCACTCACTGCTCTTCGATTCGACCTTCATTTCATTTTCATCATCTCTTCTCTAGGTTAGAGATTTGAGTTCGATTATCTCCCTTTCGGTCTCGGCTCCGGTTGCAGTCCGTCTCGGCGTCTCCACCCGGTTCCCGTCTCGGCGTCTCCCTCTCGGATCTGGTTCTTGTCTCCCTCTCAGATCTGGTTCCTGTCTCCGTCGACGTGCCCTGTCTACGTCTCCCTCTCGGCTCCAGTTCCCATCTCCGGTCTCCCTGTTGAGTCTCGGGGATTCAGAGTCTGGCGCCTTCAAGGTGAGAAATCCATTGTTGCTGCTGGTTTTCTTGGCCATAGAAATAGAAATCTTAGTTGGTAGAAATCAAAATATTGTTTAGAGCAATGTTTGCATATTGCTGGTTTTCTCTCGGGTCTTGTAAGTATTTTTTGAATTCATGAATTGTGCTCTGGTCCTAGCCACGTAAACACTGTTTTTGAACGTTGATATTTGATATGCACATTTGTGCTCTGGTCCAATCCTTTATATTTTCGTTTTTTTTTTGGCCAACGTATTTCATATTAACATTGATATGCACATAAGCACATTTGTCATTTCGATAAATTATGTTTTTTGGTCCAATCCTTTATTTTGAATGTTGTTGTTGTTATTTGTTATGTTTAACACTTGTTGTTATTTGCTGTTTAATTGATTGTCATGGATGTCTCATGTCATGGATTGTAATGTTGTTGCTTTTTATTTATTTTGAATGGTATCTTATTGCCTAAATGTAATTGTTTCCCCATTGAAAAAAAAAAAAATGTTGTTATGTGCTATTAGGAATCTGCAAAAAAAAAAAAAAAAAACCAAATGGGTCCTGGACTAGTCCGGTGGACCTGGTCCGGTCCGGCCCGAGCTCGGGCTGGTGCTGGACCAGACCGGACCTCGGGCTGCCTTGTCCAGCCCGAGGTGTTTTCCAGACCAGACCTCGGGTTGAGGCCAAACCCGGTTCTGGTCTGGTCCGTGATCAACCCTACGTCTGTATTTATTTTAGTTCACTTTTTTCTAGATGTTGTTCTAACCTAGGTTCAGGAATCTGGACTGGACCGGCCGGTCCGGCCCGAAAACCGGCACACCAGCCCGTAGACCGGTCCGGTCCGGGTTCCTATTTTAATTTTTTTTTATTTTTCCTGTATAATTTCGTATTATAAGCCTAAAATCTTTAATTTTTCATCGATTTGGTCCCGGTTTAGCTCTTAGCTCCGATTTGGCCCACTAACCTTAACCCAATACCCCGACCAGTTCGATACCCGATCCGGGTTTTAATACCTGGTTCTAAGTGTGTTATTAACCTGTGATGTGCATACTTTGTTCATTGCAGGGTGACCGTATTCAAGCGATTGTGAGGCCTACGTATGTCTTGCGATATCAGGAACTCCTCTGCGAAGGAGGAACATACTTCGTTGCCTATTTTTCTATTGTGCCTAATACATCAAATATTTTTACCATGGATCATGATTATTGATTGCATTTTCTAGGCTCAACGTCGGTTCAGCCCTGTGAGGATAATGGTTGTATTGATGTGAACGGATTTGGTTTCAAGTCTTTCACACAGATTTTGAGCAATCAGCTTAACACGCGGCGCTTAGTGGGTATGTTCATGATGATTTTTATAATTTTTTTAATGTGTGTTCTCGTGTTTAGCTGACTTAAGTTTGGTTCCATATGTAATTGGGAAGCTTGTGGCGGTTAGTGGGTGAGACATTTGCTATGTTAACCGTCGAAACGAGCATGGGGTTGAGACCTTCTTTGTTTAGTTTATTATTTCAGCTGTTGCACATTATGAATTTCATGTTTACTTATGTTTATTGTAGTGGACCATGTCTCATCTATCACTTAATACTAAGTGTTCCTATTTTGTGTTGCAGTTCTTCGTTTTCCAATGATATTCTCTATATATTTGTGACTACATGTGATGTTTTTCATATTTTGTGCTCTTTATCGGTGTTGTGTTTCATTATTCTTTGTCCCCGCTAAATAACCTACTTTTTCCCTAAAATAAAAGACAAGGAATGTGAAGTTAAAATACACATATATAGTTTTAGAGGCAAACAGGTATGCCAATCTCTTCCCAATTGGTTACAAAATAAATTCTCGCAGCATGTGTCTATTTAATGATAATATTAACTTCTTATA
The DNA here is from genome assembly GCA_963210345.1 of Inga oerstediana. Classification (NCBI taxonomy): domain Eukaryota; kingdom Viridiplantae; phylum Streptophyta; class Magnoliopsida; order Fabales; family Fabaceae; genus Inga; species Inga oerstediana. The sequence continues at coordinate 72,561,797 of OY723401.1, forward strand.
TATGTATTTGTAAATTTTATGATGTAAAAATCTTAGAAGATCCCAACTCTCTGATGCACTATCTATAATGCCAATGTGAATTTAGTGGTTAGATTATTTCAATTTATTTTTTTTATAAAGTTGAAGTGAAAATTGGAACATAAAACGGACCTGATATATATTTTGGGAGGGATAGTTTGAGAATAATAGACATAAATATGGATATAATAGTTTGCACACAAGAAAATATCGCTCTTCCCCTCTGAATTTCCCCATTTTAGAGGGGGAGGGTTACAAGGCTAAGGGAGGGCCTCTCCTAAAAATTTGTAATAGTCAAATATAGGGGAAGTAAAATCCCCTCCTTTCATCTTCTCCCCTCTCCACAAACCAAACAAACTCTAATATTATTGGTTTGAGGGGAGGGGATGAGAGAGAGGTGAAAGGGAAGTTAAAATTTTAGTAAAATAAAGGCTTGTTTGGTATGCGGAAGTTGTGGGAAGGGAATGGAACATGTATAAGTTCCCTTGTTTGGTATGCAATTTTGGCTCAATTTTTCTGGGAACTTAAGTTCCCGGACCCATCAATGTTTCCTTATTTATGGGAAGATGAGATCCCACCAAAATTGGTGGGATCATAAGTTCCTTCGGTGGAGAAAGATTTGAAAGACAAAAATGCCCCTGAAATATTTAAATTAAAAGGCGAGAAATTCAAACTTTTCAACAAAATTTGTTTATCAAATTTGAACTTTTCAAAATTCCCGCATTGCAAGTTCGAACTTCATTAATAAATTCGAACTTTTCAAAATTCTTCTCTTGTAAATTTGAACTTCATCAATAAATTTGAACTTTTCAAAATTCCTACCATACAATTTCAAATTTCATTAATAAATAAATAATTTTTTTATTTATTGAAATTATAATTTATAATTTATTCATTTTATTTAATTTTTAAATTATTGTACTACTAATTATTTAATTTATGAATTGAAATATAAATTTAATTAATATATAATTATTAACTTATGTTGAGAGTAAAGTAAGCATTTCTTTTTTTCCCCCTCAAGTTCCACCTTCAATTTTCTTCCTACCAAACAACTCATATTCCCTCAACTCATCTTCCATCACCTTTTACAATATTCTTTTCCCTTCTCAAAATTCCTTTCCCTCTGCAAATCTTCCGCGTACCAAACAGGCCCTAAAAATCCCTCTATTCTAACAAACCAAACAAACAAGGTATCCCCTCCTCTCCCCTCCCCTCCCCTCCTATCAAACTAAACACACCCAAGCCTCCCTCCATTCCCTAGCTCTTCCGTCAACACACCGGATCTGGTTTTCCTCCTTTGTAAAGAAGAAAAGGAAGGTCCGTTGCAGTATATGGACTGTTGGATCAGATCTCAATGATCCAGAAATAATATTTTTATAATTTATTAAATCTAAACCGTTGAGGTATGATCCAACGATCCAAATACTACCACGACCCTCCTTTGCAAAAGAGAGGAAAGCCGGATCCCAACACACCACGCCAAATCACTGACCCAGCCGCTGAAAGTGAACGTACCCCATTCCCCGTTCAGCGCTTCTCATCTCCGGTACTCCGTACTCTCGTCGTTGCACATCTCCCTCTGTCCTCTCTCCGTCCTGGAGTCACCGATGAAACTCACTTACGCACATCCCTCTCTCTGAGTCACCGAGTCGCCGTCCTCTCCTCTCTCTGTTGGCGGTCGAAGACTCGCAACTCTCCTCTCTCTTCCTTGGCGGGGCATCGGCAGATCTAAGCTTAGGTAAGTATTTGGTGTTCTTGCGATTTGCAATTTGCTTGTGTCGTTCTCTTCTTGCCAAGTTTTCATCAGATCTGCTTCTCGTTTTCGTCAAGTTTGTTGTGAGTCTGTTTAGTCAAAGATCTAGCCATAGGCTTAGTTAAGGGTGCTTATGTATTCTCAATATTCGAAGCCTATTGTGAAGCTTTGATTTTTGACTAAAATTGTGAAGATGTGATTTTTGACTAAAAGTGTGAAGCTCTGATTTTTCCTAAGCTGTGAATCGAGTGTTAATCGTAGATTACGTCAGAAGTAGGATTTGAATGAAGATGTGATTTTTGACTAAAAGTGTGAAGCTCTGTATAGTGTTTGGGTAGTTATCATGCCGAATGGGGCCATGCAGGAATATGGTCAACTGGGAGATATATTAGTCAGACATTAAAGCATCTAGTCCAGGAAATGCATAAATCAGAAAGGAATTATATGAAACATTTTAAATAGAAATCTCCATGGCCTCAGTTAGCAGGTTTCATGGCAATAGTAAAGAATCAAAATTATTATTTTTAATGAGCATGAACAACAGCAAACGTAGCAATTAAATGGAAAAACAAAAAAAATTCCCACTTGTAGGTCACAGAGGCTCGCCTAACAAATAATCTTCTCGGTGGAAGATTCTGCTTCAAGGACTTTGTGTACATGAAAGGAAGGGAATTGTGTTCCATAATATGAGAAAAGAGATTGAAGCTATCTCAGAAGTCAGAAGTTATTATTTCGAATAGGCAAATCGTCCGCACTCTATAGATATCATTTTACTCTACTTGAAATCTAAGAACAGTAGCTGATTCAGTTAAACCAACAAACAGACAGTTATTTTGTTACTACTAGGTGATCGTAAACCTTAGCTTAGTCATTATTATAATTTTTCGTTTCCCATTTTTGATTATACAACTGTGAAGCTGTGCTTTTAATTCTTAGTATTTTCCTTTGATTCTCAATGTGATTCTGTGAAGGCAGTGAAGCTGCCTTATTTTTCTTACAATTGTAATCATTGATTTGGTCTAAATTAGTGAACTTGTAATGAAAATTGTTATGTTGTTGTATTTGGTTTCATATTTTACTATGTGTTTTGGATAATTAGTATTTATTTATGTAATTTTGTCATGTTTTTCGTTTGCTTAAAGTATTTTGGATAATTAGTATTTTCAGGCTAGGCTTGGGCCCAAAAAAATGCCTCCAACAGGCCATAGGCTAAGCTCAGGCCACCCTATTATAAAACAGGCTTGGCCTGTTAAGGCTGAAGCTTGACCTGTTTCCACCCCTACTGACAATCTCACACTCACACCTCACACGCCACATAGTCACACACGCTCATTGCTCAGTTGCACCCACTATTTGCCACTCAAAATTTCAGAACCCGTCTTCATTTCATTTGTTCAGGTTCGAACTCAGAATACAGAACAGAAGCTTGCAATAGGAACCCTAGGTTACTCCGACAAGGCGACAACACTCTCGAGTCCCGTCTCTGTCGCTTGTGTCTTCGGCGGCTCTCTTCCTCTTGGTGCCTCGGCTCTCTTCCAGGTTGCTCTCTTCCTCTTGGTGCCTCGACTCTCTTCCAGGAGGCTCTCTTCCTCTCGGTGCCTTGGCGATCATCGACTGCTTCAGTGAGGTAAGTTTCCCGTCTCCCTCTGGACCTCGTCATTTGTTGAAATACTTTTACTTGATTACTCTGGTTTCGAGCGCTCTGTGTCTAGTTTCCTATTAGTTTCCCGTAGTTTCCCTCTGGTTTCTCTTCCTTTGCGTCTGAAATCAAATAGGGGTTTAGTGTATTTTTATTTGGTGTTGCAGAGATGATTCCCTCAATTCAGAATGAAAATCTTTGTATGCAAAACTTGTTTTATTTGCCCATTAATTCGTTGGAGAAATATTAGAGAAACAAAGAAAGCGCCCTTTTGTACTATATATATTGTCTATACAATTGAGAATAGAAATTGTTTTTCTTCTTCTTGTTCTTTTTTTTTTCCCTCTACTTGTCTGTGTTTGTGGCCTCGTGTTTTCGAGGATATGTGAGGGAAGACTATGCGACGAAACTGGAAACTGGAAACTGGAAACTGGAAACTGGAAACTGTAAACTGTGTGTTTGGTCGTCTTGTTTCTCATCAGCGGTTGTAAGCTTTGATGGATGGTCCTGTGGGTCATAAACAACCACCCAATCCTTTAGCCTCAGATCCTTTCATGATTCTCAGCCTCTTGCAAGATGACATGAACATACTGCAACAATATCACCAGAAACAGCTCCATGAGATGGTGGAAATAAATACAAAACACACAATATTATTATGAACTACACCACTTGTCACCAACCAAAACTGGAACAATTTAAAAATTATGCACTTGGCAAAGCCTAGGGTTAGAGCTACCAAATTTCTAAATCCAGATATATTATTAATCATGTTCTCCATGAACTCTCAAAGCACAACCGTTAATATGATAACTTGGCTTTAGATCAGTTTTTCCAGTCCCTCCCTTCTCCAGGAGCTCAGATTCAGATTTACAATTTTCTTTTGTTGGTAAAATGGAGGACTAGTAGGTTGGCTTGTTTAGTTTTAGAAGCATATGATGAGAAGTTAAATGGCACTGATGAGAAGAGGCGAGAGTTTAAAAGTGCTAAAAGGTACCAAATCCTGAACAGGCCAAAGCTGAGAGTAGAGAAATTATGTGTTTGTGGAAATAATTTAATATACCAATGCTAAGGCCTAAGGGTATGCTTGATTTTGCTGAAGAAAATTGCAGAAGAGAAAACCAACTCTAAAGATAATGGAAGTAAGTAAATAAAGTTTGATCAAAGGAGCAGTTAAACCAAGAGACATCTATGTTAAAAAACACCTATATGATCGGCTACAAGGAGAAAATGAAAATCAAGTGACAACAAATCTAATACAGCCAGACAATGCCCTATGTAGCCTATCATCATGAATAAGATGAGGCTTGAACGTGACTTTAATCGATATCAACTAGGTTTCACATTTGAAAGCTCCTTTTTTCTTATGCTACCTATATGAGCATTTCTGACAATGCACATAGAAAAAACCCTGAAGAACCAGTATAAGTATTGTAAAATACTAGATTAACTCAGACCCAAACACAAATCAAACTATTAATAATGAATAAGTCAGGATAGATTCATAATGCAACCATGCCCGCTAATTTAACAATGAATCAATTACTCCCAATCGGTTAATAAGTTAGGAATAATCGAATATAGATCAGAAAGTATACCTTTGGAAGAATTGGAGATTGCTCTTTCACAATCCCAGCCGCTTTACAGAGACTGAGCGCTTGATGATAATAGCATGGCGGCAAATCACAATTCCCAAAAACCGGGGGAAAACACACAATTGTGTATAATCTCAACACTGAGCCGAAACTGAAAAAAGGGGAAAAAAATTAACTGACCTAAATTAACGGAATGATTCCGGTTCATTTTCTCGGTTTGATTGATTTTTGGGAAGACAATGATTCAAGCCAGAGCATAGTGCCAAACTAATAATTCAACATAAACTTTGAGGTCTTATCAATAGCACAAATTGTTAACAGTATTAATCAGCTAAGTAATTAGTCCATGAGTTTAGTTGACAATGATGATTTTGTTTCCAAAAAAAAAAAAACCAGAAGAAAACCAAATTAGTATAGCCAAATAAGTTTGGATTAATTTCATAAATTATACTGAGTGAGAACTGAGGAGTGAGGAGGTAGAGTGGGAGAGAGATTCGAGTGAGGACTGACCTGAGGACTGGGGCCAGTCCTCACTCTAATCTCTCTCCCATATCCCTCTCCAGTTTCCGCTCTCTTTCTCCTCCATCCCTAGTCCTTAGGTCAATGATAATATTTCTTCCCTCACAAAATTCTAGCCCCTTTGAATAGGTAAAGTAGTGTACTAAATATACATATATTTTGTTTGTAGGTCCAAATTATTGGAGGTCACCTTCGTTACCAATGTATCAAATTTACATGCGCGGTTGGGTTATTTTGTTTTACATTCTGCCCATCATGATCAAGGCCCCAACCCTTTGCTTCGGGAATGTGTCAGTATCCAAAAAGATCATCAGCTATGTTTAATTGCTTGAACCTTTACCCCTGCAAGTCAGTAGTGTTTCTTTTTTAAATTTTCACTCAAATATAGAGATCAACTGCTCAATATGATAGGGATGAGAACAAAATTTTGAGAGCTGGAAAAGAGCTCTGGAGAGAGAGCATGCCTTTAAATGGTGGCTTCCGCCTTTATCAACTACGAGATCTGAAGCCCCAAACATGGTATGAAGTGAAGATATCATATCCTGCTTCTGTATGTATGATGTCTTTTTGTCAGTTGTTTGCTGTGGATCCTTATCTGGAAACTGACAGACACTAACTAAAATAACATCAGATACCCGCCAGCTTTGGCATACAACTGGAGAAAGATATGGCACTGAACAATAACAGAAGATTACTCAACACTGAAAAGCTTATATTCAAGACCGAGAGCAATCCGGTTGGATATGTCACTCTAAACAAAGCTGTGATTGCTTTAGATGACTTCTGTTACTTGATTTAGATGACTTCTATTGTTATATTATGTTCTGAAAGTAAAGCATTGGCGTTATTCAGGATAAAACACGTGTGTTGGTAACTGTGGAGCCAGAGGGATTTGTTGCGATACCGCATGTACCTGATAGGCCATTCATTATCTTCAATATAGGTAATTTAGCATGGTACTCTTTCCTATCCTTAATATAAAACTTATTTGTGAAGTTAATGTTGGTCTTAAAAATAAGACAAATTTTTCTTATTTGTCAATCTTTTTCTAATTTAACCCTATTCATGCCCCCTTGATAGTAATCAAGGAAGGAATTAAGAAAGGTAATTAGGGTATTTAAGAAAATACATGTCATATTAACTAACGTAACTAACTTCCTTAATCTAATCAAATTAGGTAAATATGTCTTATATTAAGGACTGGATGAGTATATCATAGATTTATGTTCTTCATCATTCTTGTTATACAGTATTTCCTTTAAATTTAATTGAAATGTTTTTTTGACTTTCGAGTTCTATTTTTGGTGCAAATTTTGGTCAGTGTTCATTGAGTTGAATATTTTGCATCTGAAACGCATCTCATTTTAGCTTCAGACATTCCTTACTGGGTCTACTTTTTTTCCCCTTTGGCATGATATGACAGTTTGTGATGAGCTATTATTGGGCATACCCCTACAAGCTTGGTGGGTAGTAGTATTGGCGATAATATGTCTGGGAGTTTCATTCCTTATTTCTTTTTACCATCCGCCATTTTTGTTACCAAAGAATCAAAACGTAGGAGCCAACCATGGCGTTTCAAAAACTTTTTGACAAGATGTGGAAGAGGCAAGAGACCGTTGGATCCCTCAAGATACATACTATATAATATGTGGATTTCACCTGGTGGCAATCGATGAAATTGTTGTAATCTTGATATATCGCTTTAGGATGCATATGATTAGATGTAACTAAACAAATTTGTTTTCTCGCATTCCTTTTGATTTACTTGGGATTATATTTAGACATGCTATTTTTTTTTGGGCCAAAAGATTGTAACGTTATATTTTTCTGATATCAAGTCTACATCAGATAAACATTTCAAGTCTTGGAAATGAGCTTCAAGAAATAACAATAAAACCTTGAATCAAATATTTTTTAAAAAATCTCATTAAAATGGTGAACAAACTACTCGAGTGAGAAAAACGGCTTCTAATAGCGTGTTGGGTTGGCATGGGTTGTTTCAGACACTTTTTTTTTTTTTTTGGGAAATCACTCCTAGGCCCCAAATAAGTAACATTATTAAAAAGGTTTTTGAAGGTTGTAAAACACATTCAATAAGTTGTAAATATACGTAGAAGAGTTGTAAATAGGGACTTTTCTGATAATATGTTATTTGTTTGGGACCTAAGAGTGATTTTTTCTTTTTTTTAAGTTAATTATTAATTAGTTAATGCTCTCTTGAAAAAAAAAATTGGAGAAAAATCATTCATTAAAAATTTTATTAGTAGGAAGGACTCAAAATTATTTTATACACAAGAAAGCAATGTTGCTCTCTAATATTTGTACACGCAAAGCAACATTACTCTATAAATATAATGGAAAAAAAAAGAAGCAATATTACTGAGTCAGGTCCTCCTTAGTAATAAATTTTTCAATGGGGACTTTTCCTCCATTTTCAAAAAAGAAAAAAGAAAAAAAAGAAGAAAACTATTGCTCTTCAGAGCAAGCTTGGACAAAGATTTGGTAGGTAAAAGTGTTTTGTATGCAGAGCAATGAATACAAGGCAAACCTTTAGCACTAGCAATGAGGATCACTTCAGACGGGAGGTGGATGAATCAGTGTTTAGGGATGACAGTAGCAAATGCGGTGGAGTCATATAAGATAAATATCATAATTGGATTTGTAGTTATAGCGTTAAATTCATGGTTGTTCCACATGCTATTACTGATTACCCAAATCGCCTTAATATTTGTTGCAAGAAAAAAAAAAGAAAAATTGTCTTATATTTAACATGGGAGCATTTAGTATACTACTGACCCAATATCATATAGTGTTCGTTTGGAATAGCTTATTTTTGGGTAATAAGTGTTTATAAATCGTGATTCACGATATATGAGATAAGTATATGAGAGGAGTTTTATCTCGGCTTGCGTAATAAGGACTTCTTATCAAAAAATAAACCCAACCAAACACACAAATAGATGACTAGATATTTTATTGTTCCGAAAGCTCAAAGAAATGTTTGCAAATAATTTGTATCCAAAAAGTTGTTCACCAATCTTACATTCTTATCTGATTTCACCTTTCCTTTAGCCCCTTCCCTATTTCATGGCATTGTATACCATCGATTATGTCCATATTAAGTAGTCACTACCTTTTATTCTAAATACTATTACATAAAATTGATTTTTTTAGATATATCAAAGAAGCTAATAAAAATATTTTAAAATATTTTTATTTATTATTTTTTCTCCAAACTATTTTACCTAACTTATTATAAAATATGATATGATTAAGTAACTTATTTAGTTTTTTTAATTTTTTTTTAAAAAATCAATAATCAACTCCATCTTATGTTGAGAATTGTTGAGAATAGGGGGAGTAATTTCTTCCTTTTATTATTAATATCATTGTGACCATGCCTAATATTCAAAAGGACAATTATAATGAAGTGCCACATAAAAAAAAATGAAAAAATATCCCTGAAGTTGTTAATCATAAGTCGAAGAGCGTCCATTAACAAGTCGATGAGCTTACACTGACAACTCCAGGGATCATTTCTTCATTTTTTCTCTTGTATGGGATTTCATTGTAATTGCCCTATTCAAAATTCCGAAGTTTCGAAGGCTAAAGCCGCGATCCAGTGCGGGCGTCTCCCGCGGCGGCCAATATTTCGGCCAGCAACTGCATGCGATTCTGAGCGTACACGTGTCCTTCCCATCCCCGTTCAACCAAGCCCTCGCCTAGCTCCACAGCAGCGTTCAGCGTCTCCTCGGCGTTTTCGTGGGCCGAATCGATGATACCGAGCTCCACCGCTCGCTTAGCCGTGACCTTAGCAGCTTTCACGACCAATTCACGGCGAGCCGCCGGTGACCCGATCTTGGCCTTGAGAATGGCGACGAACCAAGGCGGAACAACAAGCTTGATGTCGAGCTCGCTCATGTAGAGAAACCCCCTATCGTTCCTCATCAAGACATAATCATGGCTCATGGCGAGGATACAGCCGGCGGCGGAGGCGTGTCCGGACACGGCGCATATTGTAGGCATCGGGAGTGAAATTAGATCCGTGACCACCGATCGGAGCAAGGAGTCCATGAGGACCTTGCGATCTTCGTAGCACTGAGCTTGGGCCCAGTCGAGATCGTAGCCGTTGGAGAAGAATTTGCCGTGCGCGGTGGTGATGAGAGCGGAGGAGGAGGATGCTTCAGATTGGACACGGCGGAGAGCGGAGCGAATAGCATTGAGAAGCGTGGGATTGAGGCGGTGCTCGTCGGTTCCGGTAAGTGTTAAGATGAAGATGTTGCCTCTCTTCTCCAACGAGCACATCGTCTCTCTCTCTAGGTTTCTCAGCTTATCTCCTGCTTTGACTGCTAAAGAGAAGAAAGAACCGTGGATTATTATCTACAAAATGCGAGGGTGAAGGTTGAGATTCTGGTTCCAATCTGGGGACGGCTTAATTAATAAATTTAATATCCAGTCAATTCTTCAACGCGTACAACGAACAATACTTTAATGGGTTGGTTTTGAATGAGTAATCGAGGACATGGAATCATATCTTCTTTAGTAAGAAAGGTTTTTTCCCCCTTAGATGCAATCAATCATCAATATCAATATAATATATCATCACTCATCAATCAATATCAATATATAATCTTATAATACCTCTCCACCCAAGCCCAATGCTCTAAGTCAGCTCACCCTAGCTTCGGACACAAATCATTGTTCACAACAGTAATCCGGCTTGGAGTTAGAAAAATAAACCGCATTAGGCTTTTGTGCAAGCTGTTGGCTCATAAAATGGTTATGCGGCTTGGTTGAAATTTTGAATTTGAAATAATCGCGTGGTGGTTCCCCTGTCCAGCATGCAGAGTTGCAGACGACTCTGTGTTTCAAATTTGGAATTCAAGAAGAAACTAAAGAATTTGATTGTGCAGTTACTTCCTGCGTCTTTTTTTTGAGGGGTGCGTGGCTTGAAGAGAACGCCAATCCCTTTTGTATTCAGTCAATGATAGACCATTCTCATTTTGCTTGTTTAAGGAAACAATTTGTGGTATGTACGTTACAAGTTGTTCTGGTATAACTATATATATATTACATTCAAGATTTTTCCATTCAAACCTTGATTATGGAACACAACTGGTATGGCAGGCTTTCGTGGGCATTTTGTGATTGATAATAAATAAGATAGGGAATATTACATGGAAATATTCTGTGGCTTTGCTGGGGTAACAAGCTTTTAAAACTCATAATTTGAAGTTTGAGCCCATCCCACATGTAGATGCAGCATCCTTTATTAACTTTGGACTCTTGTATGATTTTTTAAGCATATATGTGAACTCCTGTGTACTTTTCTTCATTGGTTATTGTGTTTTTATTATTCAATGTCAACATGTCATTATTTTGTCTTATTTTTATTGTCCTCTTGCCCTTTAATCAATAGAATATGACGACACTCCTCTGAATTATCATTTGTCCTAGAAGACTTGAAGCTTTGTTGGTAGGGGTGTTCATCAATTTCCCGTCCCGACCTTCCCGTCCCGAAAATTTCGGGATCGGGAATGTGATTTCGGGATCGGGAAAAATTCGGGATCGGGATCGGGATCGGGATCGAGAATGGGACTTCCCGATCCCGACTTTTTCCCGATCCCGAAAATATATACACACACATATATTTTTAAAAAATATTTAAGAAAATAAGACCAAATGTAAAATAAAATGTGAAAATCCCTAACACCCTTAAGATAATATTTATTCTTTTAGTTTATTTAGTTAATTTCATTTATTATTTATTAAATAATTCTAATTTTTTATTCTTGTCTTTATTCTTTTTGCAGCTGAATCGACAACTTTAAGCATGTATTGGACAAATTATATATTAATATTAGACTTATTTGATACAATATGATATTAGACAAATTATATATTTATACTAGACTAAAGGAAACACAACAAAAATTTAATATAGAGATTTTTTTTTAAAAAAATCAAATCCGGGATCGGGAATTTCCCGATCCCGATCCCGAAATTTCCCGATTTTCGGGATCGGGATCGGGAATGAAAATCATTCCCGAACCCTTCTCGGGATCGGGATCGGGATCGGGAATGGCATTTCCCGATCCCGATCTCGAACACCCCTATTTGTTGGCTAGCGTTCCTTTTATTTGTTTGCCTTTGAGATGAATATTCTACATAGGCATTTCAGCCTTCATGTTTTTTTAGTGCTGGTTTGGGATAGCTTAGTGCTCATTTGGGATAACTTATTTTTAGATAATAAGTGCTTATAAATCGTGATTTACGGTATACAAGGTAAGTATGTGAGAGGAGTTTTATCTCGACTTACGTAATAAGTGCTTATTGAATCCTGATAAGCAATACCAAACACACATTTTAGGCAATAAGTACTTATAATTCATGATTCACGGTATACGAGGTAAGTATGTGAGAGGAGTTTTGTCTTGACTTATGTAATAAGTACTTATTTTCTAGAAATAAGCTATTCCAAACACTTACAGGCTGCAAGTCTTCTAGGCTTAGCTGGAACTTCCTTATATTAATTGATTGCATGCTTTTATCATGTCGACCAGAGTATATGGGGTCCTGTATATCGGGTCCGATGTATAAAGTCCACATAGGTTAATCAAGGGATAGACCGTGCAAGTGAAATGGATGGGAGCTTAACTCTTGGGTTGTCACCTAACACCTTTTTTTTTTATAATATGTACTAGAATCACTATCTCAACAGAGATATTACATCAATCTTAGCAAGAACTTCTAACTTTCATTAACGTCCGCCTCTTGAACAAAATGAGGAGGTTGATCAACAAAACAACAAATTCCATCTATGTTATGAGAATATCTGACTAATTGATCAGTAATAGCCATAGTATCTCTATATCTATAAGTGACTACAACTTGTCAATCTCTATAAAAAAAGTATCCTAATCTCATCTACAATATCCTTGAAAGGATGATCTCGATCACATCCTTTCAACATATAATTCATGGCCTCTATACAATCAGTAACCAAACTAATCTTCCTATACCTTTTGGACCAACACAATTGTATTCCCTAAATGCAATCAAGTATTTTTACAAAAATCGGAGGAACATTAACTAGTTTGTAGTTGAAGCCTCCAAGCCATGTGTCATGTTGGTTCCGAACGCAATCTCCACACCCACTCCTTCCATCCTCCAACACTGAGCCATTGATTGTTAATTAGATGAAGTCCTCTTCATGTTGATTCCAGTTAGTATGAGAAAGGCTAATCCTCTTCTCCATGGCATCTGTTCTGAGAATTTTGTTGTCATGTGTTTAGATCAATAAATCACTACCGTAGCTTGATTGAGAAAGGAAATATTATGCATAAAAAATTTCAAATTCAGCTTTATGCATTTCTTCATTTAATTCAAGGCAGAAGAAGGTACAACCCATTAGACAAATACATTTTTGTCTTTGATATGCCAATGAGGCGGATCCTTACATGGTAATATCAATGATTGTAGAAAAGATAAATGAAGATTCCCTGTGGTATGTATGAGTAAGGAAATATTATGCAAGAAACTCATAGTTTCTTGCAGATTTTTATATGAATAAGGAAACTTTGGCTTTATTAACTAATAAAGGTGTCATACTTCCTTTTTGGCTATGATTTTAAATTGAGTGAGGGCGCAACTTTAACAATAAACAATACCGTTATATGTATCCATAAGAATTATTTATTTTCGGCTCACATAGTAGCAATAGTCAATTTTTTTAGTGGCAATGTTAATAATGGCGTTACCAATTCTTTATTTCGGTAGCAATAAACAATTGCCACGTGCATTCATAAGTAACAATTGGGTAACGTCGTTGTTAAAAATGCTATAAAACAATTGATTATTGCTACTTTGTGAACTGAAAATAGATAGTTCTTATGGATGCACATAGCGATATTGTTTATTCCTAAATTTGCACCTTCTCCCTTTTAAATCATAGGCTCTTCTTTCGCGCTTACAAGGAAGTTTTTCTCCTTCACAGATTTCTCGTTAACTTTAATTATAAATTATAAATGAATAGCATCTAATGGCTTAAATAGCCTCATTGTATCTATTGAATTATATCGTTCAATGATGTCTTTGTTCTCCGCCATTTTTCATTTAAATGAGTTGCACCCTGAACTGTTTGCTAAGGAGATGGGATAAACTACCCCCCCGATTTCTTCATAGCATCCAATCCCCACAACAGTGTTTACTATCCTATCCCAGCTTCGTTAACAGCATGCTTTTTTTAATGCATCTTAATAAAAATGCTGTGCTCTAGGTAAGGAGCATCTCAAGTGCAATTATCATTGGCACTGACTTCTTCAATGGGTAAGACTACAAGAATTTTAGTAAGCTAGCAAGAATAGCTTTCCGTGTGAGTTGGCTTTTATGCCTTTGTAGCATACAAAGAAGCTTTTAACTTGGAAGGTGTTTGACAACTTAATTATACTATTCTCGGACTTAAACGCCCTTGCTGAATTCTTACATTTCTGTGCTACTGACGTATAGCCTTTTTTTTTGAATTGAAGAGTGGCCAAGCTAGCTTGGAAATTACAGATTACAAGACAACATAAACATCAAAAGGTGGGACTAATATCTTCCCTAATAATGGGAATACAACCAGAATGGGGGACCGATAAAACTACCATACTCTAAAGTAGATGCTGCGCGTCTCGAGCCAGATAATCTGCACACCTAATTGCTTCCCTCGGTGCATATCTCAATTCGGTGTCCCATTCTGAATAAATCAAATCTCTTATTGCATTAATCACAGACCTATACAGATGACTAAGACCACTATCTCGTAGGATCAGTTGATACACCTCAAGAGAATCTGTGTAAGCGATGATCTTCTGAAATCCATATTGCTTACACAACTGCAGACCCGTCTGTAAGGCAAGGAGTTCCGCAGTTGTCGACGGAACAAACCCCAACTTCCTTTGGAATCCAAGGACCCAATTACCCCTGGTGTCTCGAATCACTCCTCCACACGCCGCCTCCTGCTGGCTGTTGACTGAACCATCTGTATCCAACCGCACACATCCTTCTGGTGGCAGTTTCCATATGATATTATCTTCATCCTGAAGGGAGAAACTCGCATGCTTCACCTCCATAAGCTGATACATAATGCCATGAATGATTTTGTTTGCCTGAAGTCGAACTCCTTCCATGACACCCTGACATCTGTTCTTCCATATTAGCCAACAAATAGTACTAAAGTTCCGAATCCAGGGCCAGCACTAAAAATAAGTCTTTCCCAATGGGATTGACATATTCTCCTTAAGCCATACCTGCAAATCAGAGCGAAAAAATCTAAACCGAGAGTTAGGAGAAAGAAAATGTAACCAAACTTCTCTCGCTATCTCATAATCATGGAGAATATGCAAAATAGTCTTTGGTTAGTGGCACTCAAATGGGCACCCCTCACTGGCTGATAACACTCTCCTAGCTCTGAGTGAGTTGGTAGGTAATCTCTCATGAATAACCTGCTATAAGAACATCTTTACTTTCTCCGGTACGGATAACTTCCACACTTTCTTCCACAGGCTCTGCCGAGGACGATCCCTTTGGCCGGACAAAAAGGTGTAAGCAGCACAGACACTAAAATTGCCATCTGAAGCAGTTCTCCAATAGAAAGGATCATCCCCATTTCCACGTGGAGGTTCAATCCGAGTGATGATATTAATCACCCATTGTGGGAGGAATTCTTTCCACTTGCATCTTTTCCACGTACCATTTTCCAACATAAAGTCCCTAATCTTGGCACTTGGATTCAGTATGTGGAGATTACTCTCAACAAAATGGATTAATGGCTCCTCAAGCGGAGTCCACAAATCCCACCAAACATTAGTTGTATCTCCATTCCTCAAGATCCTACCAATTCCTTGATAGAATGTGTCCCAAACAGCGGAAATACTACGCCACACACTCGAAGAGTTTTGTTTCTTACAGACCATTGGATAGTCACCATCTCCACATCCATATTTTCCTCGCACACACCGAACCCAAAGGTGATCAGTCTTGGTAAGTAGACCCCAGCAGAGCTTCATAACAAAAGCCGTATTCTGACAATGAAGATCTTTAATACCGAGCCTCCATCCTCTTTATTCTGCTTGATCTGATCCCAAGAAATGAGGTGCATTTTCCTACCTCCCTGCCCTTAATTCCAAAGGAAATTACGGCTCACTTTTTCCAATTCTTTCAAAATACCTTTGGGCAAAAGCGTGGTTTGCATATGATAACTGGGCAAAGCTGACAAGACAGATTTGATCAAAACCACCCTTCCTGCCATGGTAAGTAATCTTCCTTTCCAGTTGGATAACCTGTTTTTTGCCCTCTGGATTATAGGGAAAAACATAGCCTTATAAATATGACGATGAAGCAGTGGGATCCCAAGGTATTTACCAAGATCACTCGTGAGCCCAACCCCAAGATATTGACTCATTTCAACAGCTCGATTAAAGTGCACATTTCTGGAAAAGAAAACTTTAGACTTTACCAAGTTAATTTGATGACCAGAAACCTCACAGAAAGCCTTCATTGTGTCTCTCATCACATCAATCTGATCCATGGTAGCTTCACCAAACAGGAGAAGGTCATCTGCAAAGAACAAATGAGAAATGGTCGGGGTATGCCTGTTAAAACGAAGGCCCTTCCAGTTACCCTCCTGCACTTCCTTATTTATCAAATGTCCTAAACGTTCCATGCTTAGGACAAATAAATAAGGACTAAGAGGGTCACCCTGGCGAACTCTTCGTGTCGGTTGAAACGCAGATGATTCAACTCCATTCCACAGAATTTTCATTGACACCAAAGAAGTGCAAGCCATAATAAGATTCACCATTTCTTCTCTCAACCCAACACTGAAGAGAGTTGACTGGATAAATTTCCAGTCCAGCCGATCATAGGCTTTTTCCATATCAACTTTAATGGCCACCATTCCTTTTTTCCTTCGCCGGCTCCGCATCGTGTGAATAGCTTCTTGCGCGATAATAACGTTGTCACTACTTTGACGGCCAGCAATAAACCCACACTGCTGAGGTTGAACCAGATATTGCATCGCCCTTTTCAATCTTTCTGCAATGATTTTCGTGATAATTTTGAAAATGACATTGCAAAGAGAGATAGGACGAAAGTCTCGAAGAGTCATAGGGTTATCAATTTTTTAAATGAGCACAATGTGAGACTGGTTGATATCTCTAACTTTCCCAGGATTGTGCCATACTTCGCGAATAAGATTACAAACCTTATCCCTAATATGATCTCACTGGGTTTGGAAAAGGTGCGCCTGCATCCCATCCGGACCAGGAGCCTTTAAAGCGCCCATCATAAAAGCGACATTTTTAATCTCAATGTCATCTACTTCCTTGTGAATCAACTCATCATCTCTGTCTTGAAGTGGTGGAAAATGCGCAATCCAATCCCTAGAGTCAGGAACTCGGTTATCTTTGGTATAAAGATCTTTAAAAAAATCCACAGCCATCTGTCTCAAGTTATCCTGTTCAGTGACCCAGTTTCCCTCATCATCTTGAATAGCCTCAATGCGCTGTTTCTTTCTCTTGATCATGGCCGAGGAATGGAAGAAACTAGTGTTTCGATCACCCCAAGCAAGCCACTTGCACCTAGACTTCTGGTACTAAATGAGTTCCTCTTGTGCACTTAACTTGCTATATTCCTGCCAAAGCTTTTTCTCAAGTTTAAAGAGGTCATTGGAAAGATTATCTTGTCTAGCCCTATCAATACCCTCCAGTCTTTTGAGGAGATTTAACTTTTTCTTAGGAAGACTGCCCAGAACATTCGAATTCTAATCAGTAGCCTCAGTTTCGAATTTTAGTCTTCCCTGTTCCCAAGTTCTATTTTCCCAGGAATTAGCAACGACTTCAGAGAAACTGTCTTCCAAAGCCCACGCAGGATGGTAATTGAAACGGCGCTTGACATAATGAGGCACGGGGAACGCTCCGTCTGAGACGAGCACAACCCTATGGTCAGACTTATATCTTAGTTTATGGAAAACCTTACTTTGGGGATGTTTTAACTCCCACATAAGATTACCAAACACCCAGTCTAGTCTTTCCTTTACTCCTTGTTTTTCCCAGGTGAATCGCTCGCCCACAATGGGAATTTCCAACATATTTGAGTTATTGACACAATCCGAAAATTGTTTCATAGCTCTAATAGAAGGTTCAGCACCCCCCACCTTATCTGCTGGAGCCAAGAAAGCATTAAAATCCCCAATAACTAGTCAAGCATCGTTCATCTCTTTTGCAATGTCCTGCAAAGAGCACCATAACCTTTCTCTTCCATTACTCCCTGTCTCCCCATAAACAAAAGTCCTAAAAAATGAATCTCTTGTTCGCTTATCAATCAATTTGCAGTGAACAAATTGAGTGGAAGAGGAAAGGTAATCCACATGAATATTATTATCATCCCAAAGAATCCAAATGCCCCCTGCAAAACCAGTGGCCTCTAGTCTAATCCAATTTGTAAACCCCAGCTTCCTACTAACAGCTTCAGCTCTATTTCCACTTATACGAGTTTCAATAAGACACAAAATATCAATATTATGACTCTTAACTAAAGTTCTCACGGTATTAGGAAAAGCTCTATTCCCAGCACTCCTACAGTTCCAAGAAGCAATTATCATATTAACATAAAGAAACATATGTGAATAAGGCAATAAATTACCTATCACCAAGAGCCGCTTGACCTCTTGTGTCATGCCCTACCGAATTAATTAAATCCGTTGTACTCATATTTGCCTTCATAAAATCATCTCCAATATCATCCTCTAACAATGGGGGTAACATAAGAGATGCTCATTGACCATCACCAATACTATGATCACATTTTTCTCTTATAAAAGCATTATGAGAATTGTTGGCATTTTCCTTAGGTCCTTCTATCATTAAATTAGTCTGATGGTTTTGGCCCTCAACATGTTGTTTTGCAATCACCACATTAGAGTCCAATTGGCTAATAGACCCACCTACAACTAAATGTTCCCTGCGGCCTAAACTGCTCCTAGAAGGCCCAACCGATCTCTAATCCACTCCCTTTCCTTCATAGCCCATTTTCGGACCTTGGGCCTTGCTCCCTTCTTTTAGCCCATAGCCCTTAATGTGTTCCTTCCCTTTTCCTTTATTATTTGATAATCCTTTCCTCTGCTGCGCTGGACCGTCATCCCTACTCCCAAAATAATCTCTGTGCCGTCCACTCACTGAACCAGCCCTCACCTTTGCCTCTGAACACTCGACCTGCTCTGGCTCGCCCCTTCGCTGTGACCGATGCGCCATGATGCTCTGACCCTGCTCTTCCTCCGCCATACAGCTAGCGTCTCCCAGTTCCGCTAAAGCTGCGAATCTCGAGGAAGAACGACCTCCGCCATGGCCGATCGGTGCCTGAGCTATGCTTCCCTGCTCCGATGACCTTCCGCCGTGCTGTTGCCTTCGAGAGTTTCGGTTTTTCCTTGCACTACCCACAATCATCCACTCCCCAAATTTCTCCTCTGCACTAGGCTTAGACATTGTTGGCCCTGGCTCAGACACCGTCGGCGCCAGCTGCACCGTGGAAGCCACTTGCTTCGAGCCTGGTTGAGGCGCCTCACTATAGAACCATTGGCATCTATCCTTTCGATGCCCATATCGACCGCAAGAGAAACAAATCAACCCAAGACCTTCGTATTCCACCTGATACACCATATGAGCCACAATCACTCTGGAGACAAGCTTTTTTTGTAAGTCAAGCTCTACGCAGATCCGAGCATATTTCCCTCTTTCAATTCTCGTTGATTCAGCAGGCGTGGTCGTCGGTGTAAGTAAATCTACCCTCATTGTTTTCCCTATGTAATTGCCTAGTCTGGTAATGAATTCCCTGTTGTAACACTGCATTGGTACATTCAGGATCCTTACCCAAGTCACTATCCTTCCAAGAGGATTGTTAAATGGGTCAAAATGGGGAGACCATTTTTGGACCAGAATAGTGTGCTGTTGCATAACCCAGGGACCTTTGTATAACACTTTTTGGTATAGCTGCCCCCATCCCTCTCTCTGTAAGAAACGCACAAGGAAATAATTATTAGGCATGTCCACAATATCAAAGTGTGGGGTGTTCCAAATCCGGCTGAGATGAGCTTTCAGCGTATAAACATTATACTTTTTCCCCAATACAGTGAGAATGAGCGCTGCATTCCATGGCCTGCACCATGCATTATATTCTTTTGATGTCACGGGAACCACTGGATGCTCCTTCATAAGAGCCAGAACTTCCTCAGAAGGTTCTGGCATATCCCAATCCATATTTATTATATCAGACAGCAAATCCTCATCTCTTGTGAAATCGCCACCATTTGCAACTCCATTGAATCCAAGCAATGAGTCCTTATAAGATACATTGATCCCCTGAACTGTATCACTCCTCCCCTGACCATACTCCTCATGTTCCATGGGAATATCACTCTCGGGAGATGCTTCTTCTGCCATAAGAATGTCCGTAGATACTTGTGAAGAAGATTCATTCTTCGTTTTTTTTACTACCAGTAGCTAGGATGTCTGATGGCCGGTCTGGTGGGAGCTTCCGGTGGTTCTGGTCACCCATAAGAGAAGCAAAGAAGGATGCACGCTATTTAAGAGAGAGAAAATCCAACCCACTAACAGAGTCTCCCTCCGACTCTAAACATTAAAATTCCACTTGCACTGACGTATAGCCTTTATGATTCATTCAACATTCCATAGGCCTCCATCGTGGGCTAAAAAAATCATTTACTTCATGACATTAATAGGATATTCAGAAATATGAAAATGAGTACTTAATATATGATGATAGATATATTATATCACCCAATACTTTTAGAAGAAAGAAAAAATTAATAATTTTGGCCCTCCATACTTTACAATTGCCAGATACAAGGAAAAAAAGGCTAAGAAGATTATATATATATATATATATAAATGAAAAGGAAGTAGGGGAAAGACAATGTATTTACCCATTTTTTTTTAAAAAAAAAAGAGTTTGGACAATGACTCCTTAAAGTCTTATGAAGAATTTTCGTTAATTATGTTGTTGATGTAGTAATTAACGATTCAAATAATATTCTGCCACACCTTTAGCTATTCCTTCTTATTGTTATAGATTCAGATGAATATGATATCTCTATTTTAATCATGAGTAGTATAGACAAGAGGGAAGAAATAGTTGGAGATGTACAAAAGGATTAGTATATGAAAAAAGCTGAAATTTTTTTGTTTCTTTAGTTGGTTAGTTAGCACTGAGTAATGTTTTTTTTATGTTCTAAGATTGCTTTTGTTTCCTTTTTTTTTTTTGTTGGATCTTTTTTCAATGAAGATTGTGCGGGGGAGTTCATGCTAGTTTTTCACATCGTCCCCATCTTCATCCTCATTCTCATCTTTGGAGGAGGGAGATGAAGGCCGGGTTAGAGTATTATCATCAACGTGGGGAAGGGAAAATGTTTCAAAGCATCATAGCATTTGTTGTTTTATGACGGTTTTTGCTTAACAACCGTCATTCATGTGAATCAAAATATGATGGTACTGATTACCATCGTTATTTATTTGTTTGAACTTCTATTAAGTGACGAGTTTTACTTACCAACTATTAGATTTCAAAATTTTGAAATCTAACAAATTGTGAACTTCTCAGATTTCAAAATTTGATATTTCTTATTCCATCTACAGTAAGTTTCCTCCCCTCTCTCTTAATTTGTTTTTTGGACCTCTTTCATGACAAGAAGACCCTTTCCCAGTGCTCTTTTCTCGTGTCATCTCATCATTCGACGAAATAGATGGATTGGCAGAGGGGGTGATGTGGTTAGGATTCTCAGTACTTGAGCCATTGGTTGTCACGAGCAAGCCTTGAGGAGGAGGAGGGTGTGGTGGCAGCGGAGGAGTTCCCTAAGAACTTATAACATGATGAAAGAGAGGATGAGCAGGCCAATAAAGCAAAGTAGTAAGAATCACAAGAAATAGTTGATTTTAAGTAAAGGTCAAACGGATTGTGAAGGTTATAATTTATGACTTATGAAGCTCTAACATAATTACAAAGGGTTATGATGAGTTATGATATTGAAGGTCCAAATGTTACGATGGGTTATGAAAGAGGGGGGAGAGGCCTCTCCATTTCCCTTACCATCCACTTCCCTCCACTTCTTTATTATCACCGTTAGATTAACTCTGAACGGTTGAGATTCAATATCCTATAAAAAGTGTGTGTGTATATATATATATAGAATACTTTAATAAAAGTATAAATATAGGAACTAGTTATATCAAATTTTAATGATATAAATTTATTTATATATATTTTTTATTTAATATTATAATAATACTTTTATAGGATATTAAATCTCAACCATTCAGATTTAATTTAATAGTAAGGATAAAGAAGTGGAGGGTAGTGGATGGTAAGAGAAATGGAGAGACCCCTCTTCCTATGAAAGAGTTAGATGACTATTATTTTTTCTGGTGACAATTATGTTTTGTCTTCGCTAATATAAAAGGTTGGAAGTCAAATCATTTGTAAGTGTTACATTGTGGTTGTTTTGAAAGAACCATCACTTTTTTCAATAAATAAATTGCGGTTATTAACTACAACCGTTATTTTTGTATTTTCACGAATTCCGCCTCACAATACATAATGATGCACATAATTAACTGTTACATTTAAGTATTTTATATCCTTATGTAACCTCTACCTCGACATGCATGATGTTTATTAGCTGTAACCGTTATGTATATTAGATGTTATAAAAGCCAAATCTGTAGTAGTGATGGGTCTGCATAGGGGATGGTTTTTGGCCATAGATTAAATGGAGGGTGAAGATTAAAGGAAGAGGATGAGAATAGAATGATAAAGAATAAGAGGCATCCCATGCCGATTAAGAGACGGTTAAGAATCATAATCTTTTTTTAAAAGCCATACTCATTTTACAAACATTCTTTTATTGAAAAAAGTGATATAATAGGTCAACTATACTTCATTACCTATTTTTACATAAATTGAATGGGAATATTTTTTACAATGACTAATAATTATTGCAAGGAAAAAATGTCTTATATTAGCATATGATCATATTTATAAGTACATAAACCACTAATATTTATTTATAAGTACATAAACTACCAATATATTTGGAATTGCTAATCAAGCACCATCGATATAGATAATTATGGGCGTGTTTGATTTTCTTTTCAAAAATAGTTTTTTGGTTTTTTTAAAAAAACTGTTTTTGACAAAAGAGAGGACCAGAAGAGTATTGTACAATAAATAATATATATTTTAAATAAAAATGTATATATGAAATAATGTTTAATTGATATGAAATTTTATATTTTAAATAAATAAAAATAATTTTCTAGGCAGGGCCAAATGGGCAGGGCAGCACCCCTTACCCGATGCTCGTCACTTCCCTATTATTAGCCCGCCCAAAGCTGCCCAAAATTTTTTCGGGTCACTTTATTAAGGCTGGGCTGGGCAATTATTTGCTAGGCCAGGGTGGGCGCAACGGGCCACTGGGCACCATGCTCACCCCTAATAACCTCCTCTAACCTAATTTAAATAACCTCACTTAACCTAACCTCCGTTGAACCAAACACACCCTGAGGCTTTGTTTGGTTGGAGGTTAGGTTAGGTTGGGGTGGAGTTGGAGGTAAAAAAGTGGTGTTTGGTTGGAAGGAGGTTATGTTAGATATTTGATGTTTTTTTGTCTTCTAGTGATCACTTAACATAGGTTGTGCAACATCCCAAATTGGAATTTTTCTTATGTGAGAGAATATTTGTCTTCAATTGTGATTAAATTGCCCATGACAAGTTTTTAAAATTCCAGCACTGCCCTCCCCTTTAAAACTTGACCTCTTGATTCAACGAACTTTCCAAATAATAATAATTTTATAAATAACTATTATAAATAATTATTTATATGCTTATACGAATAATAATTTTATAAATAATAATTTTATAAATAATTATTAGTAATAAATACATTATAAAAGAAGAAGGAAAATATGTAAAAGGTCATTTTTGTCCACTTATAATTAACTCAACTAACCTAACCTCCTGAACCAAACAAGATACCAAACCTCACCTACTGTTTGAACTAAACAACATTATATAAATCTCACTTAAGATAAGTAAAGAAGACCGGTTTGCGAAACTAAATTAAAAGAGGACAGGATTTGAAGTTAGGAATGCAGAACATAAACCTCCTCATCCTAAAAGACCATTTCCATTGAGGAAGTTTGCTCATGAGGAAACCTGCCAGGCATTGTCCATAGGCGTAGCACACGAACCCTGATACGCCAATTAATTCGTACAGGATTGACTGCTCGAACTACATCATACAACATCACAGAAGGAGTGGGAGCCATCGTCAAATGTTAGGAAGTGAAAATGCGGATATAGAATGATTAACAACAACAATAGGTGAATTAATTTATAGGGGATGGAGAAAAGGAACACATTAACTTGTGATGGCGAAATTTTCGGCTAGTGTGCAGAGGTACGAACTAATCGAATATGTGAGGATTAGTAACCATCAATGTGAATGATTGGAATCTTACCAGCGTAGGGGAGAATACAAACTGACTAACCTCCAATTTCAACCTCGCCGAAGGCAGCGACCGATGTAGCTGATCACCATATCCAGGACAAAATGGAAGCTAACCATCGTGGGCACGGCATCCAGAATCCAAGTAGGGCATCCAGAATCCAAGCAGGGCATCTAGAATCCAGAATGCAAACGATAGAACGCGAGGTCGAAAGGTTCTATCGGAGATCTCAAACGCAATCTGGGATTTCAGCAGTGTTGTATATCTCCTTTTGGCCATGAGTGTCGTCTATCAAAAGAAAACCCTACCTTGAAACTATAAATAGGAGTGCAAGGGTTGAAGTAAGAGAGACAAGAATTTTGGGAGAGCAAGGAGATAAGGTCTGTGGTTGAGTTTTCATCCTTTTCTTTGATTTCACTTTTACATCTCGTTTTTCTCTCTCATCTAATATCCCTTGATTCATGCTTACCTCATCATGCCTCATGCTTACCTCATCATTCATGCACTATGACTTTATCCAATATGCATTACATTGCTTTACTTTGTATTATGATGTTGCTGGACGTGTTTTAGTTCATTGTGGTCTTGTGGATTTGCATTTTATTGTTCAACTGAATTATCTCATACATAGGCAAGAGGTATGTGCTGTCTTATTTTCTTATTATATTAGGTGTTATGCTTAATAAATATAGATAATATAATTGTACTTGCCTCTTGTTTATTATGTGGTTCTATCACTCTATCTCTTATTGTAGTGGGTTCAAAGGATAAAAGGTACGCATAAATCTCCTCACTTTTGACTTTTTTTTTTTGTTTAAATTGTGCTACTTTTCTTCTTTTTTTTTTCTTAATCCCTTTCTTAGGTCCTCTTTCAAAAAAAAAGAAAAAAAATATTTAGACACATTTTGATAAATGGAAATAAAATGGAAAAACTCTCTTTTACAAGAAAATAAAAAAAAACATTTTTTGAAAAAAAAAAAGTAAAAAACACAAACCCAACAAAAAAAAAGATATTTTTCTCAAATAAATTAAATAAACATTTTTCTAAAAATCACCAACCAAGTGACACGCTTTTCTACCTCCGAACTACGTGGGCTTTGATCCCTCTAAAGGGGTACGTAGGCCCTAGGTTTTCATCCTAGGTCAAGTTCAATTTTGTAAATAAATATATTTTTTCTTTTTTTCTTATTGTAAATAAATATTTTTTTTAAATAAGTATATTTTTCCTTATTGTAAATAAGTGTTCTTTTTTTTTTCTTCTATTTCTTTCATTTCACTTAGTTTTGTAAATATTCTTTTTTTTATTTGGGTAATTATAATAATGTTAAAGGCCATTTTTATTTTTTAAATCATTAACTTAGGGTAACCATTCTTATGAATGGGTGTTGTGGGATGCCTAACACCTTCCCCACACACAATCGACTCCCGAACCCTAAATGGTTTTTGTAAACCAGTTTCCATTTTTAAAAAGGTTTCCAAAATTATCCTATCTTTAAAATTTTGGTGGCGGCTCCATGTTTTTCTAAATACCGGGCGCTACATGGATGCTACATCAATTGGATCCTTTTTATAAACAACTTTCACTTTGTGTCTGAAAATGTAAATTTCTTTTTTTTATTTTACCCTTATTAAATACATATATTTTTAATTAATTATCACACACATCAAGAGTTATCTCTCATACTTTTTATTTATTCTCTCTCTTATACTCTTTTCATAAATAGGGGTATATATGGAAAAAATATAGCATTTTTGACACACTTATTGCTTTTAACTACTATTTTATTTTGCACAATAAAAAAAGTTACTTATAAATAGGATCAGAGGGAGTACTATTTTTTTTTATAGTAGTTGAAGGAGCTTTCCACTAAACTGTATTAATTTGAAATTAGAGCGTGGATGATAGTTTAACTTGAAATGGAAACTTGCCACATGGAAAAAAATTAGAGTGAAAATGATAGGTTATTGTATATTGACGGTACGTGGAGCAAGAAATTTATCACTATATGCGGGATCACAATTTTTTGAGGGGAGAGATTGGAAGCGTAGCGGATGGAAAAGTTATGCAAATGAGCTTCAATTAAAAGCTATGGTGGTAGTGTGCGCTCGTTTTCTCTGAGATGCGATTCTGAGTGAACAGTGCGCTCGTTTTCTCCGGTTCCGGTCCATTTCTGCTTGATCGGGGTGGCTTACTCTTCGATCTGTGTCTGCCGACGTAAACGTTTCTGAAGGTGAATCTGAGTGTGTGACGCCGATCTGTGATTCCGTTGTTTCGTTTCTGATTTTCCGTTGATCTGTTTTTCTCACTGCTGTTGTGCGTCTGAGATGGTTCTGTGGATCGGTAAACTGCTTCGGTCGGCCTACTGATATTAGCTGTCGAGCTGCTTTCTTCCATAGTTGCCCAGGTTTGGTTTCGTTGCTTCCGGTGATCGGTTTCTGTTTTTCGTTTGAACTGATATTCCCGTCGCTATTCTGTTCTGGTTCTGTGGATCTGGAAGTCTGGTTTAGTTGCCTTGCTTCTCTTCCGTCGTTTATGTAGTGTTGATTATTCTGGGAATCTGGATGTTTATGTAGTTTTGTTGCTCTGTTGGTTTGCTGTTATTCTGGCATTTTCTATAATTCGTTTGATCTGTGGTTCTGGATTTGAAAAGGATAAAGGAGGAATTTGCTGTTGTGTTCTCTCGCCGCAGCCTCCGTTTTGACGGCTTGGGGTTGCGGCTGGGGAAAGTGTCAGTGATCTATTGCATTTTAAGTTAAGTTCCTTTAATCAGAATACAAATGATGAGTGAAAGGGAGAGAGATCGGAGCCGCGAGAGAATGAATTCAGCTCCAAGAGTAGATAAGATTGAGGTCTTGGAGCGTAATACGAAGAAAATTCGGGATGATGATGTAGAATTCACAAATAAACAATCTTTAGCCCCACGGGTAGAGGATTGGATGAGTGATGATATTATTGGAGAGGAAACCATTACACCAGAGTTGCCTAAAAGGTCATACAAAGATGCATGCACCGAGGATCAGACATTAAAGGATGCTTCAGATGAAGAAGATGATTGGTGGAAAGGGGATGGTTGGAAATCAAGAATTGAGGTAGAAATGACGCAAAAGGGACAAAATATTATTGTGTCTTCTGAATTTAAGAAGAAGCTAGCGCGGAAATGGTCGACATCGTTGATCGTTAGACTTCTTGGAAGGATGGTGCGGGAGGATCAACTGGGTCGTAAGCTACAACAACTGTGGGGACGTAGAGGGCAAGTCGAAACTATTGAGATAGGTTCCGGGTATTTTATGGTTCGTATGAGTAATAAGGAGGATTATGATTTTGCGTTGACAGGTGGCCCTTGGTTATACATGGATCATTATCTGGCTGTACAACCATGGAAATCAGAGTTCGATCCTGATGTTGGCAAGGTCGCAAAGATTGCAGCATGGGTAAGAATTCCTAAGTTTCCTGTTGATTTTTATGATAAAGGTATTTTATATGTGGTGGGTAACCAAATTGGACGAGTTTTGAAAGTGGATACAAATACTCTTCAGCAAACCAAAGGGCGTTTTGCTCATATATGTGTTGAGATCGATTTAAATGCGCCTTTACTCCCGTCTTTGTTAATAAATGGGAAAGAAAAGAAGATTGTTTATGAGGGTTTGCATTTGATTTGCTTCTCATGTGGGCGATATGGTCATGATACTGAACATTGCCTTAATAATCAAACAAAGAACACGTCAAAGTCGTCATGTATGGCGAACCAGTCGGTTTCTACATATACAACACCAGAGCATACCGATGGAATGTATGGTGAGTGGATGGTGGCGCCGCGTAGGAGAAAGGGGCAATGGATCTCAAATGCAGGGAACAATAATAACGGGCGTGAGTCTAGGCGTGATTTACGTTCTCGAAATATGGGAGGAGGATCACGTTTTGATGCTCTTGCTGCTGAAGCTATGGGAACTATTGATGGAGCTCATGATGACAGCATAAATCAAGAGAAGATTCGTGCTAATTCGAAGATAGGAGAGAGATCGCGTGTATCAAAGGTTAAATCTGGTCAATTATCTGAATCAAATAAAGGGAGTAAAGGGAATAATGGATTGGATATTTTAAATGTAGGAAGAAATGATAGAATTTCTGATGCTGTGAATAATGTTGGCCCCTCAAAAAAGTTGAATAAACCACGTGGGATTCAGGCAGATAAAAAGAAGGGGATCGAAGAAGGAGCTTCCCAAGGACCTTATTTGTTGAATTCTCATCTGTCAAATCAAGAATCTGGACCGTCGAGTAGTTCGAGTGGGGAGGTGGGGTAAAAAATAAAAAAAATGCTTTACAAATGAATTCCATTTCCCCCACTATTCGTATTCAAGCATCCAATCCGCTTGACCCAGGAGCAGGAGGAAGGGAATCTAATGAAACTCAAGTTAATCTACTTGGTGGCATTGATGACGTGATGATGCAGGGTGTTGATTCTGTGTAGGAGGATCATATGCCTCAATAATGCCTGGTTTGGTTGTGTTCTTATTCCTTTGTATTAAGTTTTTAATGATTATTATGACTTGGAATACCCGGGGTGCCGGTGGTGCCTCTTTTTACAGGTTAATTAGCGATGTTGTGGCCAGGCATAGTGTTACTTTTTTTGCTTTGCTAGAACCTAGACAGGTTGGGATGAAAGCGAAGCTCATTGCTAGGAAGCTGGATTGGACGAATATGCACGTTGTTGAAGCACGAGGATTTAGTGGAGGTATATGGCTGTTCTGGGACTCTACATTATCTTTCTCTGTGACTTCTTCAGGGAATCAATTCATTCATGGTATGGTAAATAAAGGCTCAACCGATGAGTGGTCGCTTACAGTGGTTTATGGGCATCCAAATATGGTTATTAGACGCCAACTTTGGCAATCTCTTGAGGATATTCAACAGTTGGTTGTTGGAGGATGGGTAGTAATTGGAGACTTTAATGCTGTTTCATGTCCTGAAGATCGCTGGAATAAAAATCATAGGGTCAATACTGGTATTGATAGGTCATACCGTAATTGGCTTTTGCGTAGTAATTTAATTGATATTGGTTTTACCGGTCCTCAATTTACTTGGGGTAATTTGACTAGTCAGAGCAGAATTGACAGAGCATGGGTGAATAACAGCTAGTTTATAAATAACCCTAATGCCACAGTTACGCATCTGCCAAAATATAAATCCGATAATTGTCCGGTGTTGGTTGATACTGAATCCCATGTTCGTACGGCTAAGAATCGGAGGCCTTTTAGATTTTTTGCCCCTTGGGTTATGCATGATGATTTCAAGAAATTTGTAGAATCTCATTGGGGGGTGGAAGATGACTGGTGCGGATCTGTTAGTCAGTTTACTGAGGATTTGAGGTTATGGAACAAGGAGGTCTTCGGTAACATCTCTTACATGAAAGACAGATTATATAAAAGATTAGATGGGATTAACGCAAAAACGGCTTTGGGAGGTATTTCGCAACATCTTGAAAAGTTACGAGGGGAGCTATGGGGCGAGCTTGAGAAGCTCTTGGCAAAGGAAGAAGTCATGTGGATTCAATACTCTCGGGCTAACTGGTATGTGGATGGGGATAGGAATACTAAATATTTCCATTCTGTGGCTAATGGGAGACAGAGAAAGAATAAAATAGAGGCCTTGAGACTTGACTCTAGGGAGTGGACTTATGATGCAGCGGAAATTATGAGAATGGGAAGCCAGTTTTTTGAAAATTTGTATAGAGAGACCTACATTTATAATGGATCATTGGTATTCAGATGCACTTATCCTGATATTGATGATGTGAATTTGCGGAGCCTGGGGAGAGTGGTTGCAGATCACGAGATTAAACGAGCTTTGTTTGATATGGGTCCTCTTAAAGCGCCAGGACCTGACGGTTTCAATCCGTTATTTTACCAGAGCCAATGGGAAACTGTGGGAAGATCTGTTATTAGCTTAGTTACAAGAGTTTTTGATGATCCTTTGTGGATTCGGCATATCAATAGTACTCAAATAGTCCTCATTCCAAAAGTGGACCATCCAGAGACAATTCGTGATTTTCGTCCCATAAGTCTTTGCAATGTTGTGTATAAGATAATTACGAAAGTTATATCAAATAGACTAAAGGCTGTCATGCTTTCAGTAATTGCCCCGAACCAGTGTAGTTTTGTTAAAGGGCGTCAAAGTTCGGATAATATTATCCTAGCTCAGGAGATTATTCATTCTATGAAGTCTCTAAAAAGGAAGAAGGGCTTCATGGCCATTAAAATTGATCTGGAGAAGGCTTATGACCGTGTTAGATGGGATTTTATAACCGACTGTTTAAGGGAACTCAAGATTCCTGATTATCTTCTTAAAGTTATCCATGCTTGTATGTCGACATCTCAAATGCAACTGCTTTGGAATGGAGAGGCTACTAATATGTTTTGTCCTTCCCGTGGTGTTCGACAGGGTGACCCAATATCACCGTACCTTTTTGTTATTATGATGGAAAGGTTGGGGCATCTTATCCAAACGGCAGTGGAAGAAGGTGACTGGCAGCCGTTTAGGCTATCCAAACGAGGTACTCCTGTCTCTCATCTCTTTTTTGCTGATGATCTATTTTTGTTTGCAGAAGCAGATCTAGATCAGGCAGGGATTGTGAAAGCCATTCTGGATGATTTTTGCGACATTTCAGGACAGAAAGTGAATGCTGGAAAGTCAAGAATTTACTTCTCACAGAATGTTAACCACATCAGGAGCAAAGAAATCAGTGATTTCTTGAATTTCACTCCGACATCGGATTTAGGGAAATATTTGGGAATGCCTTTATTACATAAAAGGAGTTCAAAGGCAACGTATAATTTTCTCCTGAATAAGATGGATGCTCGTCTGGCTAATTGGAAATCCAACATGTTATCGATGGCAGCCAGACATACCCTAGTATCTTCTGTAATGTCGGCTATGCCATCTTATGCTATGCAGACAGTGCCTCTTCCGTTGGGGACTTGTGATGAAATTGATAAACGATGTCGTAATTTTCTCTGGGGGAGTAGCTCGGCTAACAGAAAGCCTCATCTTGTTTCCTGGGATTTGGTGTGTGCTCGAAAAGATGATGGCGGCTTGGGTCTTAGGAAGGCTCGTTATCAAAATCAGGCATTCATGATGAAGCTTGGATGGAGTATGGTTAATAGACGTGACTCGTTATGGGTCAGGTTTGTGCGTGAAAAGTATAAAGCTGGCGATGATATTATTCCTAAAGTTGAGAAGCGTCGGATAGAGTCTAGTACGTGGAAGGGTATCTGTAAGAGTTGGGAGAAGATCACAGATAGCATTGCATGGAGAGTCACCGATGGTAGGAATATTTCTTTCTGGAAGGATGTTTGGGTGCCACATTTGGATAAGCTTAATAGTTTAGCAACCCAAGCATTACCAAGGGATGTTACTGAGTAGAGAGTAGCTGATTGTATCACTCCCTCCGGACAGTGGGATATGAGCAAGTTTGATTATCTACTTCCAGGATATGTATGTGCAGCTATCAGACGTGTTAATATCTGTCAGTTAAATGGGCAAGATTTTCCAGTATGGAGATGGTCTTCTGATGGAATATTTTCCATACGCTCTGCTTATAAATATCTTATGGGTATCCCGTGGCCTCACGCTAAATACAGGTGGAGATGTCTTTGGAAGATTAAGGTTCCTCAAAGGTATCGTACTTTTTTGTGGCTGTGTTTTCACGGGCGTTTAATGACAAACATGGTACGGTTCCAGCGTGGTGTTCATCCCACGGGTAATTGTGAAATTTGCCATAATTCACGCGAGTCAATTCTTCACGTTCTTCGGGATTGCCCGGTCGTTTCTGAGTTCTGGTATGGTTTTCTACCGCTGTCTTGGCATGAGCAGTTTTTTGATATGTTGGATACGAATGATTGGCTTGCATCATGTATAGGGAGTAAGGACATAATTCAGGGATTTGAGTTTCGTCTTTGGTTTACGGTCCTATACCAATATATCTGGTTGGCTCGTAATGAACGCTGCTTTAATAACATCTCTTGGAGTAGTAAGGCCATTTTAGCCCGTGCTCGTGCCTGTTTAGCATGGGGAAATATAAGCCTGCTTCGAAAATATAATGTGGAAGGAGGTCGTATCTATTGGAAGCCACCTCCTACTGGATGGGTGAAGATTAATACTGATGGATCTTGGAGTGAAAACCTAGGGAAGTGTACCTGTGGAGGTGTGTTGCGGGATCACAACGGTGATTTTTTGCTAGGATTTATGTATCGGATTGGCCATGGGTCGGTGGTCTCCGCTGAAGCTTGGGGTGTATTGTGGGGACTCAAACTTGCATGGGATAGAGGATACAGAAGAATTCTTGTTGAGTGTGATTGTAGTGAAATCATGGAACTTATTCAAGCCATGGTGTCTCAGGAACATCCAGATTTTCATCTTATCATGGAAGTTCGCACGTTGATGGACAGAGATTGGGAAGTGGAGATGCTTCATTGTAACCGAGATGTTAACACAGTTGCTGACGCTATGACAAAGGAAGCTTGGAATATGGCAATGGATCTCCATATCACTGATTCGCCACCTACAGCTATTATGAGTTTGTTATTTACTGATAGTAATAGTTTTAGACTGGTTGTTGACTCAGGAGGATGATTCCTGAGGTTACTGTAGTATTTCATTTTCTATCCAAAAAAAAAAAAGCTATGGTGGTGGTTGAAGTACAGTGAATGATACCGCTTTGCCAAACAGTGTAAAAGTGTTCAAAGGACTTTTTTTTAGTAAAACGTGCAGTTACCTACGGTAACCGCTTTGCCAAACAGACCCTAGAACATTAGACACGAACGCCTGTCCCTCGCACGCACCTACGCCTCACCAAGTCTTCACTTCAGGCTAAATTTCAGATTGCAATTCGCAGTGGAACCCTAGGTTAGAGATTTGAGACTTGGGTTTCGAGTTTCAACGTCATCGTCTCCCTCTCGGCTCTGGTTCCAGTCTCCCTCTCGAGTCTCGGCGTCCCCTGTCCTCGTCTCGGCGTCCCCTGTCCCCGTCTCGGCGTCTCAGTCTCGATCTTTATTCCACCGGCTCTCCTTCACTCACTCGCCATGTGCATCGATCTGTATGTATTGCTATGGACATGGTCTTTCTTTGAATGGATGCTATGGACATTGATTGTATGTTTTTTTTGAATGTTTGTGATGAGTTTTATGGATTTATCATTGCTGATATGCTGCTTCGGTGCTTTCCCATTGAAAATAAAAAACAAGGTTGAAAAGTTTGTTATGTGCTGTAGAGATCTGCAAAAAAAAAAAAAAAAAAAAAAAATCAAATGGGTGCTTGACTGCCTGGACAGCTGGACTGGTCTGGTCCAGCCCGAGCTCGGGTTGGTGCTGGACCAGACCGGACCTCGGGCCTCCATGTTCAGCCGAATGTACTTTTCAGACCAGACCTCGGGTTGAGGCCAAACCCGGTCTAGTCTGGCCCATGATCAACCCTAGAGAGAGCAAAATGGCCTTTAAAACCCCAAAGCATCTTCTTGTAGCATCTTCCTTCTCTTGATTTTCAAAGTTGGTCCCAGATGTCCTTAATGATTTGTTGTATATTCAATTTCATTCATAATTTTTATAATGTTCACAATTCAGTTCAATGGCTCCTGCTATTAATAATTTCTAACTTTGACAATGGTAACGAGTAAAATCAGTAACAATGCTGCAGTATTAACAATGATTAGTGAAGAGGAATGTTACTTTAGGATGCTGTACATGTCAGAAAAGGAGCTTAGTGGTGGCTGATGTTATGTGAAGCTATAGTTTTTTGCATTAACAGTGAGAAGAATAGAAATCTGTACTTGTAAACATACAAAACATTTTTGGCCTATACATGTATTCAGCTTTCCTGGTTTGTTTATGTCCCAAATCATAGTACGTTTTGTTTTTGGCCAAACCTTGTGAGTTCAGCTTTCCTGGTTCTATGGAAAAAATTTGAAAAATTCAGTTCATGCACATTTTTTTAATTCTCATGGTTTGATTCTGGATTTCAGGAACAACAGGGGTGAAGAGAGGTTCTGCATTTGCCTGGTGCTTGTTAGATCTAGCTCGAATTGACCTCGTTAATCGGTTTAGGTAATTTTGATATAACCATCTTTAAAGTTCTACTAATAGTGTCTCAGGTTGATTAATGCTGAGCTACTTATACATTTTTCCTGACAAAAATTGTTGCATAAATGCATCTTTGGAAGGTCGGAAAGTAAAAAACAAGATTTGCTTATTTGCAATGTGTTTTGTTTAACTAGCTGATTTAAACAATGTTATTATTTGGAAAAACACGTTTCTGTTAGAAAGAGGAAAATACTTGTTTTAAGAGAACTCATTGACAAGGGTTATGTCAAAGATACAAAGAGTGCCGGAAGAGTTATAGTTTTTTGTTTCCATTGAATGAAATAAGTTATTATTGAAGTTTGATGTTTCTTTTGCATAAAATTGTAATCTCTATTTATTTTCTTTTACCAATCATTGCTTTAGTAATTCCAACAGTGTGAGTTAAAATAAATTTGTGTCAATTTGATAAAATAAATTTAAATTTTCATAATTTATTTAATTTATATTGAGGTGTGAACTAATTTAAATAATTTTTATTTAAAAATAATAATTTAAATAATTTATATAAGAAAAAAAATATAAGCTAATATATGAGGGTAAAATGATAAATTAGTTATTATTTCCTCTTCCATCCCTCCTTAAATCAAATAAAAGATTATTAAAAAACCTTCCATTTCCCCTCCCTCCAACTAAGCCAAATAAGGAGACCCTCGTCCTTTCGTCCCGTCCCGTCCATCCACTCCCTTTGAACCAAACAGGCCCAAAATTTCAGAACCCATCTTCATTTCATTTCTTCAGATTCGAACTCAGAAGTCAGAACAGAAGCTTGCAAAAGGAACCCTAGGTCACTCCGACAAGGCGACAACACTCCCGAGTCTTCTCTCCATCGCTTGCGTCTTCAGCGGCTCTTTTCCTCTCGGTGCCTCGGCTCGCTTCCAGACGGCTCTCTTCCTCTCGGTGCCTCGGCGGTCACCGGCAACTTCAGTGAGGTAAGTTTCCCATCTCCCTCTGGACCTCGTCATTTGTTGAAATACTTTTACTTGATTGCTCTGGTTTCGAGTGCTATGCGTCTAGTTTCCTATTAGTTTCCTGTAGTTTTCCTCTGGTTTCTCTTCCTCTGCGTCTGAAATCGAATAGGGTTTTAGTGTATTTTCATTTGGTGCTGCACACAGAGAGAGAGAGAGAGAGAGAGAGAGATGATTTCCTCAATTCTGAATGAAAATCTTTGTATGCAAAACTTGTTTTATTTGCCCATTAATTCGTTGGATCAATATTAGAGAAACAAAGAAAGCGCCCTTTTGTACTATATATATTGTCTGTTCAATTGAAAATAGAAATTGTTTTTTTCTTCTTGTTCTTGTTTTTTTTTCTCTACTTGTCTGTGTTTGTGGCCTCGTGTTTTCGAAGATATACAAGGGAAGAATATGAGACGAAACTGGAAAGTCTGTGTTTGGTTGTCTTGTTTCTCATCAGCGGTTGCAAGCTTTGATGGATGGTCCTGTGGGTCATAAACAACCACCCAATCCTTTAGCCTCATATCCTTTCATGATTCTCAGCCTCTTGCAAGATGACATGAACATACTGCAACAATATCACCAGAAACAGCTCCATGAGATGGTGGAAATAAATGCAAAACACACAATATTATTATGAACCACACCACTTGTCACCAACCAAAACTGGAACATTTTAAAAATTATGCACTTGGGAAAGCCTAGGGTTAGAGCTACAAAATTTCTAAATCCAGATATATTATTAATCATGTTCTCCATGAACTCTCAAAGCACAACCATAAATATGATAACTTGGCTTTAGATCAGTTTTTCCAGTCCCTCCCTTCTCCAAGAGCTCAGATTCAGATTTAAAATTTTCTTTTGTTGGTAAAATGGATGACTAGTAGGTTGGTTTGTTTAGTTTTAGAAGCATATGATGAGAAGTTAAATGGCACCGATTAGAAAAGGAGAGAGTTTAAAAGTGCTAAAAGGTACCAAATCCTGAACAGGCCAAAGCTGAGAGTAGAGAAATTATATGTTTGTGAAAATAATTTAATATACCAATGCTAAGGCCGAAGGGTATGATTGGTTTTGCTGAAGAAAATTGCAGAAGAGAAAACCAACTCAAAAGATAATGGAAGTAAGTAAATAAAGTTTGATCAAAGGAGCAGTTAAACCAAACAGTATGTTAAAAAAACACCTATATGATCGGCTACAAGTAAATAAAGTGGGATCCCTCTCCAATCTCCGATCCCCTTCTCCTCCATCCCCAGTCCTCAGGTCGGTCCTCACTCTAATCTCTCTCCCACTCTCCCTTCTCCCTCCTCACTCCTCAGTTCTCACTCAGTATAATTTATGAAATTAATCCAAACTTATTTGGCTATACTAATTAGGTCTTTTTCTGGTTCCCTTTTTTATTTTTTGAAACAAAATCATCACTGTCAACGAAACTCATGGACTAATTACTTAGCTGATTAATACTGTTAACAATTTGTATCGATTTGCTCTTGATAAGACTTTGAAGTTTATGTTGAATTATTAGTTTGGCACTATGCTCTGGCTTGAATCATTGTCTTCCCAAAAATTGATCAAACTGAGAAAATGAACCGGAATCATTCCGTTAATTCAGGTTGGTTAATTTTTTTCCCCCTCCTTTTCAGTTTCGGCTTGGTGTTAAAATTATACACATTGTGTGTTTCCCCCCGGTTTTTGGGTATCATTCTGTTTAATGGCAAACAGTAAATATGAGTATGTGAAGTCATTTGAGGTTGAGGATGAGGTGATGCTTCCTAATCTGATTGTTGTTTGGATCAATGGTCGTAACTTTGAAAGTTTTTCCAAAATTCATGATTTTGAGAAACCATGTGATGAAAAAGCCTTGCAATTGATGAATTCCTGTGCTGTTTCGGTGCTTCAAGAGTACGCAGACATTGTTCTAGCATGTGGGTTCGGTGATGAGTTCAGTTTTGTCTTCAAAAAGAGATCCAAATTCTATGAAAGGCGAGCTAGTAAGGTTTTATCCATAATCACATCTTTCTTTGCAGCTGTGTATGTAAGTAAGTGGAGTGAGTTCTTTCCCGAACGGGACTTAAAGTTCCCTCCTTCCTTCTATGGAAAGGTTATAAGCTGTGCATCTAATGAAGTCCTTCAAGCATATCTTTTGTGGAGGCAAAATATCTGTCATGTTAAGAATCAGTATGATCAATGCTTTTGGCGTCTTGTTAAACGAGGAATGACTGAAAAAGAGGCACAAAATTTCTTGGAGGGTGCTGAGAAACATGATAAAAATGATCTTTTGTTTGAGGAATTCAATCTAAACTATACCTCCCTTGAGCCTATCTTTCGCCAAGGCTCATTTATTGCAAAAACTGCAGTGGAAGATATTGTGAAGTACAAGGAGAATGGTGATCCCATCAAGAGGCTAAGGAGAAAGATAATTACGGTGCATTCAAAGAAGATAGCTAGTAAAAAATTTTGGAATGATAAAAGTACTTTAGTAAAGGAGCTTGGTGGGTTTGTGGAGGAGATTGATAATGTAAAATCAGAGTATGTCAAGTCCTTTGAATTTGACACTAAGTTGATGCCATTCACTTGGATTGTGGTCAGAATTGATGGGTGTCGTTTCCACAAGTTTTCTGAAGCACATGAATTCGTCAAGCCGAATGATGAGAGAGCTCTGAAGTTAATGAACTTCTGTGCAATGGCTGTGTTAGAAGAGTTTCAGCCGGATGTAGTATTTGCCTATGGGGTTAGTGATGAATATAGCTTTATTTTTAAACAAAGTACTAATATATATCAAAGGAGAGCCAGTAAAATTGTTTCTGCTATAGTTTCATTCTTCACATCTGTGTATGTAATGAAGTGGAGAGACTTTTTCGGGGAAAAAGAATTGAAGTACCCTCCTTGTTTTGATGGAAGAGCAGTGTGCTATCCATCAAGAGAGATTCTTTGTGACTATCTTTCATGGAGGCAAGTGGACTGCCACATCAACAATCAGTACAACTCTTGTTTCTGGAAACTTGTGTCTTTGGGGAAGAGCAAGAAAGAAGCCCAGAATAGTTTGAAGGGAGCTCAGTTACTGAAAAGAATTGAGGAATTGGAAATTGACTATAATAGTTTGCCTGTCATGTTCAGACAAGGATCCTCAGTTTTCTGGAACGAGGAAGGCAAGTTTCTTAAACATCAAGAGAATGAAGAGTCTTGTGAGAATCATAGAAAAGTCATTGTAGAACACTGTGATATCATTGGGCCAAGGTTTTGGCTGGAGCACCCAAGCATCCTTGACGGGAAGTAAGCAATTTAGCACAAATGTTCTTCCCAAATATAATTGTAGAGCTTGTAATTCTAGAATTAAATTAAATTTAGAAAGTTAGCATGCAACGATTGAAGAAGGAACCTATTGCAAATTCTGACGATGCTTGCA
The DNA here is from genome assembly GCA_963210345.1 of Inga oerstediana. NCBI lineage: Eukaryota > Viridiplantae > Streptophyta > Magnoliopsida > Fabales > Fabaceae > Inga > Inga oerstediana. The sequence continues at coordinate 72,600,368 of OY723401.1, forward strand.
TTAATTTTGGCCACTAGTCTACATTTTGAGAATATTTTTTTCCCTTTTGACCCCTTTATGTCTCTTATCTTTTATATTTGCAAAGGTTTTAATATATATTATTACCTTTGGTCTTTAATATAAGATAAATTTACTTAATTTAATTAGATTAAGAAAGTTAGTTGACTTAATTAATGTCATGCATTTTCTAAAACACCATAATCATCTTTTTTGATTCTCTTCTTCACTCGTCTCCTTAATTATTATTAAGGGAGCATCAATATGGGTAAATTAAGAAAAAAACTAACATAAAAAAACTGTTTTATATTAAAAAACAAGATCAACTCATTAAATATATTTTATAAGAAGGAGGGCCTTGACACACTTTTTTTTGGTTACAATGCTTGACACACTTTGATAAATCTCTCCACGCTAACTCTAGAAAGGCATTTTTATGGGCCGCGGAGTAATTATTAGAGTTGACACTGAGAGTCTCAATTAAATCAAAATTAACAGCTGGGAATGACACCTATTGAAAAAAAAAAAAAAATCCTTGAATATTTATTCATCTATAAGTATAACCTGAATTCTCCTTATTTAAGGAAAAATAATATTTATTTAAGATAAACTATTTGTTCAAACTACATGAAACTAATTCCCATGATGATTAAAAAAATAGGTGTTCAACTAATTTCAATAATTTCAAGGGTTAAATGTAAACTGATGATTTTTTTCCCTTTTTTTTTTTGTAAATAAGTGAATTAAATTAATTGAATAATTAGAATGTATTCAAAATAATTATATTTTTATTTTTCTTAAAGAAAAAGTAGGTATTAACTATTTCTCTGACCTCAGAACAGAAAAAAATATTCCTCCCACCCATCGAATGTATACATCTACGCAATTATTTGACTCTAGAGCTGCCATTTCAAGTATGTGGTTACCAAAATTGCCTCAAATGAATGCTTCGGCTGTGTCGTTGACAAGTTATATGACATCTTTTTTTTTTTTAATGGGCTCGTCGCTTTTTATGAAATCTTTTTTGAGTTTGTTAAAATAATAAAAACACTTTTATTCATTTTGCCCTGAATTTTTCTCACATCATTTATTCCCCATACATTTCGTTTCATCATTTTCTCATTATTACTCTTATTCATAAATAGGGACATTTTTGAAAAACAAAGTATATTATTAACATATTTATTATTTTCAACTGTTTCTTAAAATCCCACAATTTGATTGAAATGACCTTATATATGAGAATGGAGGGAGTATATTATACTAATTGCAACGCCATTCATGCCACATTTATTACAACACATCCACCCACTCTAGTTCTTTTAATAGGTCTCAATTAACTAACTATGATATGCTAAGGAGAGTTAGTTAAGTCGTTAATTATGAACTAAATTTTTAATTTTACCCTCATTTATGAATAATTTTAATTGTCAATATAAATAAATTCTTTTTGATTTATAGCAGTTAATAGGGGCAAAATTGTAAAAATCACATTTATTACTTTGAGAGTGGTCTTATAATAAGGGCCAAAATTTTTCCTCAAAAATGGCTTATCAGGACCAAAGTGGTATCCTTTTGTTTAAAAAAAAATTAAAGGGGCAGACACTAACGGCATGAGGTTACAAACAAAAACAAACCTGTAATCTCTCATTTATAAAAGATTTTTCATGTGACTAAACTATGAAAGTCATTGGCTGATGACAGCCACCTTTACATGTCACCCTTCATGCAAATTGTTCATAAAATAAGCAAATACAGTAAATAAACTGCAATTATTGGGGTCAACGTACCAATGTTTATCAATATTATACATATAATAGTCCCTTTTATTTGAAGCCACCTCGCGTGCATGATGCTCTAATCTAACCAAATAAATTATGGGATCCTAAGTTTGTGGACGTAGTAAATGCCTGCCTGAGACAGTTTCTCAATCAAAGCTTACGCAAATGATGTCCAACTGGTCACTGTCTTGTGACAATTCACCCCAAAATTAAATGGGAAACTCATTATAAGGCTTCAAAGAGGGAATATAATCACCAAAAAATATCATAATAAACTAGCAGCATGCAGTGACAAAATCTGATATTCAGAATAACAACAAGTTCACCAACACAAAGTTTGTCTAGCTATGTAAGGCCCCGCTACATCTCTCTGAGCTTTGAGTTTGAGTTTCAGAGGAGAGACTTGAATTGAGACGATCAGCCACGAATCCTGAACCACGTACTGAATGATAATATAAAAAAACAAAAACAACAGGTCATGTTGCTCACTTATTGTAAGACTTTAGTGATTATATTCCTTTCTCGGGACTCGATGATTTTTCCAAATTAGATATACATTTAGTAGGGAGTTTCTAAGGATGTTTCTTATGACAACTTGCCCGTGTCTTGTAGGCGCTTCTGAGCAAATAGAAAAGATGACCCAAGCTTGTGTTTGCTGAGGAAGTTTCTATTTGGTGGAAGTGTTTAATTTTCATATCAGGGATAAACTAAATATACATTTAGCATAATAATATTTTATTGCATAACAATGAAAGAGAGTTCATGCTCTACTATAAATAGTACTTTCAAACTGGTATTCATTTGTGCATTCTCACATCATCTTCCTGTGTGTTTATCAGAATATGGCCATTTTACTGAAGAAGTCAATGGCTTATTCAAAGATGGAGAAGGAAGACCCAGAAGAGAGAATCAACAGAAGAGCACAGTTCATAATATACAAAGTATTGAAGAAAGCAGATTCTCAGAGAAAGAGTTCGTCATGTTTGGGAATCAGAATCTCAAAGATCAAAGTCAAGATTGGGAGTAGAATGAAGAAGATGAGGAAGAGAATTGTGTGTCGCGTGAAATCATGGAAACGATTGTGTGCAGGAAGAGGAAGACAAGCCTGTGTTTTAAGCCTTCCTTCTCTGTTCAACTGATATGCCATCACACACTTCTCATAATTTTCTTTTTTCGTTATATATATTGAATAATTTATCAACATATTTCTATCTGCCCAGGCGCCCAGCATTACTGGATATGCATGATATTTTGCTGATATTGATGAATGTTGATCTATTTGCTGAATGATGAATATATTTTGATGATATATTCTTATGAATGATGAATGTGGATCTATTTGTTTGAATCAGGGATTTTGATATAGTCATGATATGCAACATATTTATATGTTGGTTTGGTTTTAGGATTCTATTTTGGCATTAGGTTTGGTTTTAGATTCTTCTTTGGCATCAGGTTTGGTTTTACCGTTTTAGGATTCAAGATCAAGAGATATATATATATATATAGTTGTTTAATTTTAGGCTCTGGTAAAAAAAATTGAGGTAATAAAAAAAAAAAGGTCTGGACTAGGCCAGACTGGACCATTAACCCGGTCCAGTCTGGTCTAGTCTGCCCAACCCGGCTGCCATCGGGTTTTCCTTTGGGTAGGACCGGGCTTCGGGCTGGACTGTCCAGCCCGAACACCCTTCCGGACCAGACCATGGGTTGTTGACTTGCCCGGCCCGGTCTGGTTCATGTACAGCCCTATCAACATCAATATATATTAGACAAAATCTATTTCAAGGGATACTATTCATAATCAATGAACAGCGTGACTCATTTCATAGATTCCACGAAATAGGAAGGAAAATTTATCTAGATTTTATCATCATTCAATATACTATACTTTAAGTTTATGCCTTCAGCTACCCTAAGCAATTATATTTAAGTAATTTTTTCTATTGGAATGAAGTCAACTGCCTCATTCAGGCATAATAACGAAAAGAGGCAAGAAAAAAGAAGCAAACCAAAAGTCAAAGAACCTTTCATCCCTTTTTCTTCGGCTTTTTATAACTTCCGACAAATTTCAAGCTTTCAAAGCGGGAAAGCTAACTTCAATAAAAAGATAAGTAGGAAACTTGGGTGGTTTGAATATGGTCGATGGGAAGAATAATGAATCTAGTAAAATGCCAAGGATGTCTACTAATGTAATTCATCCAAAAAGGAACAATGTTATGTGTTAATAAATCCAGTTTTTGAATTTTTCCTATATATGTGTAATGTAGAAAAAGAAGAGGAAGAGGAAGCATGTGGCAAAGGGTGACTGCAGCCATAACGATGGCTATTTTGTAGAAGATGAGAATAATAATGAACTATTCCAAATATTAAGGAATGCAGACATGTCATGCATCACTATTTTGTAAGCTGATTAGATTAAAATTCAGATCTACTTTGAGGACAAATAGTAAGGAATTTGTTTAAAACAGTAAGTAGATCAAACCATTAGTGATTTCAGCAAGTGGTTTGCAATTAGTAACGTCACTGCATTGTTCTCTTTTTCTCTGATCAGCTGATGGGTACAATGACCTGAATCATATACATATAACAATTTTAATAAGAAAAGACGCAGCAGGTTATGAATTTGTGCATAATGATCATTAAGTAGGATGATAGTTAATGATAATTAAATTTTGTCAGCCTTAACTGAGTGGTGTTGTCATAGGTTGTGAAATGCTCGATAAAGTCTCCTTGTTTATTTTCCTCTGCTGCCTTATATGCTCAAGCCACCTTGCCCTTGCTGCTAAGTGATCAGAAAGACAAACAACTGGGGAAAAAAAACCAACTAACTGACGGATCAAGGGTGGGTGCTGTGCAAATCCCTGATGCGCAGGTGCTGCGCGCCCTATTTGGGGCCCTTCCCAAATGTATTTTTTATAGTTTCTTATATCATTAGATTCTATATGAAATAGGCGACATTTTGATATATTATAGAAAAAAAATGAAGTTGTTTTTAATTTTTAATGATTTTCCAAAGATTCAGTGCTCAAATTGAAAAAAAAATATAGGTAGTAAAAGTTAATTTATACCTACTATAGTGGCAAATCCTTATATCATTTAAATTTACAAAATTGTAGGCTGATTACTTTCATAATTTCATGAATCTATCCTTTTAAGATTTGTTATGAATGTTAGTTTGAGAATTCAAGAGAGAGAGGATGAGGACCATGGCCAGACCATCTTGATGTCTGTATATACCTTCCTTCCCAGATATAACTTCGTGCATATTGCTGAATTCAATTTGACTGCATTTTTTTCTCTTAGCCGTGTGGGATTTAACATGATGTGGTATTTCTGAGATATCCATACTATTTATGGCAAAAATGGAATGCAATAAAGTGAAGGTCGACCAGAAGTATTTTGTTCCTTTTCGAACAGAAAAATCTGCATTTGTATTGATAGTGAACGCATTCAGAACACTGAGTGGCAGTTACCCGAGAGTTTTAAGGACGATGTACAAAACTCCAATGATGATGAGTTCTGTTCAACATTTTCACGCCATGTATCTAACTTGATTATGTGTTAGTATTAGATTTGATAGTACTTTTTTTGGCGAATGATTTGATAACAATTATTTTTGGCCAAAGATTTTGATAATATTTAATGCTAACAAATTTAAATAAATAAATGTGCATTAGTAAGGCATGGGATGCGTGTTTATTTAATACATGTGTGACAGAGACTTTCACCTCAAACTATGAATAGATCTATTTAAAATTATAGGAAGATCCATGACTGTGTTATCATATTTAAATATGCAACCTTAACTTTCACCCAGAAAAAGGAAGGCTTAACTAAGTTTTTAGTTAGTAAAGTAGTAGTTATTAAGCTCATGACATTATGAATTTTAAGGTAGTATGCTACACTTCCCTCCATTATTTACAAACATAATTACTAAAAAGTAAATGTTGATGAAACATACCATAATTGATGTTGCTAAAATTAAATTATTAGATTCAAATGGTTTTTTTATTCATTAATTTAAGAGTGTTACACTATAACATTGTTTACGGGATAATTTGCACTTGAAATTTATTGACAGTTACACAAATACTAAGGGCCCGTTTGGTTCGATCCCATTACACCCTGTAACGTAGTGCAATGGTAATGCAATGCAATATTAATTACAGGGCTAGTGTTTGGTTTGATTTTTAAGTAAGGTCCAATGGGCTATTATTTTAACAATTATTTAAAATTAATATATTACACAGTTTATTTTACCCTTAATATAATCTTTGTAGAAAAAATAGTTCAGAGTCATCCCACTGCTTCATCATAACTTTCACGCTATCTCGCCAATGATCGTTTGATGGCGATGGCTATGGTGGTGGAGGATAGTAATGATGCTACTGCTATGGCAATGATAGGTGGTGATAGTGACAACAGTAGAGGAGGAGGTAGTGGCGGTGACGACAATAGTGGATGAGGTGGTGGTGGCGACAACGGCTATAGAGGAGGAGGTACTAGTGGCAGGCGGCAGCAATTGTGGAGGTGGCAGCAAAAGGGTTTGGTGGAGGACGAGGAGGTCGTGACGGTGACGGCAATGGCAATGGCGGACGCTATCGTGGAGGAGGAGGTAGTGGCGGTAGTAACAGTGGGGGTGGCGAGGGAGGTAGTGGTGGTGACGGTGGGTGGCGGCGATGAGGGTGGAGGAGGACATAGTGACAGGAGGCAACAGTGGGGGGTTGCGGCGGCGGTAGTAGAGGAGGAGGCGGAGTTGGTGGCAATAGGGGGTGGAGGAGGAGGAGATGGCGGCGGGTAGAGGGGGTGGCGGAGGAGGAGTCCTGGCAGTGGCGATTATGGCAAGTGAAATGAGATAAGTGAAACAAAGACACGTGAAACTATAGGGTAAAATAAACTTTTTTTAATCATGCAATGAGATGGTAATGGGGATTCATAGGCGGGAGGTATGAATGTGGATTACCAATTTTTTGGTAATCATCATTACCATGGTAAACCCTATTACCATACTAAAGAGCAACCAAATACTCTTCTCTTGGTAATGCCATCATGATTACCATTACAGGCATGCAATAGAGTTAAACCAAATGGGCTCTAAAGGCTTGTTTGGTTTGAGTGGAGGGGAGGGAAACTGGGCGGAGGGAAAAAATTTTTGAGTTGAATTTAAAAAAATTAGTGAAGTGGGGTTAAAAATTTTTAATTAATTGTTTTTACTATTTTATCTTATATTTTTTTTATTAAAATTTTGTTACTCCACTTCTTCAATCTTTTAAAATTTGTTTACCTATTGCTTGCATTTACCTGTTGTTTACAGGATGTTTCTCTGGTAACATGAAATAATATTGAAGATTCTTTTTGATTGGCACAGTGGGATTTGGATGCAAGGATTTGCCACTATAGTAGGTATAAATTAACTTTTGCTACTTATATAATGGTGGACTATCTTCATTTAAATTTACAAAATTGTAGGCTGATTACTTTCATAATTTCATGAATCTATCCTTCTAAGATTTGTTATGAATGTTAGTTTGAGAATTCAAGAGAGAGAGGATGAGAAGAAAAAAATAGAGGCACAATAGCTTATCTGTCTAACATATTTTTTTCAAGCTCGCATTGGCTAAAATAAAATAATATGTTAATGTAATTTTTCAAAAAAAAAAAAATCCAGAGGATAAGATCCAAAATTAATCTGTAACTATCTCCCATTATCACGGCCTGGACCTGACTTATTTTGTATTATAATATGTTAATGAATACCTTAATGTTATTTCCGCCAACAAAATCCTATCGTAACGTTATTTTAAAGGTAAGATCCGAAATTAACATATAATTATCTCCCATTATCAAGGCATCCACCTGATTTATTGAGTGTTAAAATATTTCATTGAATATCTAAATGTTATTTCTGGCAACAAACTAATATCGTAATGTTATTTTTGTTTTAATTATAATTAAGATAATTTATTTATCTTAATAATTTCATGAATATGTAGATTTAAGATTATCTTACGGTTATTTACATTTAAGTCCGGAAGGTACGATTTATCTCCCATGATCACCGCATGCCATTGATTTATTTAGTGTTAAAATATTTCAAACAATATCTTAATGTTATTTTTGGCTACTAAGATATATTTCAATGCATATCTTAACGTTATTTATTATCTTCTTTCTTTAATGTTAGTTTTTATTTAATTTTATAAAAATTAAAATCAGAGGTAGTTTTGTTTTAATAAAATGGCGAAAACTATGATTGCCGATAAAAAACACGTCATTTCACACACAAATGAATATTTTCCATAATTTAAGATAATTTAAATATTGCAAAGTAGCCTACTTTTTCTTTAATTTTTTTGTCGTCGCTTAGTTTTCAACTTACAAAAGTGGCGTGATAACAAAGTTATGATCATACTATATATGATATAATAATGAAGTGAAGATTTTATTATCTATCATATGATAATTAATTAACTATGAATATATTTATGTATATGAAAGGAACATCAGCATGTCATATATTAAGCGATTGGAAACATAACATTATCTATCACACTTGAAATGAAAAGTTGAAAAAGAAGAAAAATTTTGATAGCATACCATAGGCGGAGACATGAAGAGAAATCCAACAACAACATTAGAAAGCTTGAAATTATAAATAAACATAGGAAGCTAACGGAAGTCTACAACAAATGAGAAAAGGCTAAAATAGCAACAACAAACCAACAACAAACCACCCTAATCATCAATGACAAACTTATGTTTCTTCTTTGCCTTGTCCACTTTAACAGCTTTATCTTCATGTTTCGGCTTCTTTGAAGTACCAACCAAATAATTAGCTAAGTATTCATCATCATCATGAGCAGAATCATCCTTTTCAATTTTTACTTTGACACCCACTTTTTCACCGCAATCACCTATGAGCTTGCATCCTCAGAGTCAAGAAGGGACATGTCGACATCCTATGATTTTATTAGCACAAAAATGACGAACATCAGTTCTAAGTTCATAAATGTGTACAAAGAAATATATAGTGTTATGACCAAATGAAGCAAATGATACAAACTCATAGGGTCATCTTCATGGTTGAAAGACACTGTAATACTCCAAATTTTATATTCATCCAAAACATATTATAATTAATTGAGAAATTCAATAAAATGGTGAATATTCATAAATTTGGATCTTTTGAATTTTGAAATATTCTTATTCATGAGGAAATGGGCAAATTAATTCAAGAAAGGAATTAAATTACAAAGGTAATAGCAAAATCATAATTTTGTCAATTTAGCCTAAGATGAATTATTTTCTAATTAATTGAAGTTAATTTCAATTAATCAAGGAAAATAAAGGAAAATGTATAATTGGATTATTCTTGATGGAATAAATCAAGAATTGTGAAATTAGGGGGAATTTTACATAATTCATTTATATGAATTATGGAATTGTTGAAATCATTTTTCCTTTCCTTTCTCCTCCCTAATTTTGGCCAACACATAAAATTAAGGGGAATAAATTAATTTCATGAGCACATGTCCAAAATGCTACAAGAAAAGAATAATGATGACAATGGTAAGGTAGGTATGACATGAAGTATGGACATGATGATCATGGTAGGGTGATGGTAAGGGAGCAAGTAAGTCACATTATTAGGGAAGTATGGAGCAAGTATGGCATAAAGCGAAGAGGTATGGTGGAAGCATGGAGGAAAGCATGGTGGTTGGCAAGTGTCACCATATCAACCCTTGATGAGATCAATGGTATAGGATGAAGGGGGCAACTTTATGAAGCCATTTTCCTTTCCTTTTCCTTTGTTCATTTCATCTAAGCCACAAGAAAGGACGAGAGAGAGAGAGTGAGTTCAAGAGGTCTCATATTCTAGAAAGAAGGAAGAAGGGAAATCTTAAGGTAAGAGTTGGTTTCTTAAGCAATTTCTTGTAGTATTCTATAGATCCTTCTCTAAACCTTGATTCTTTATGCATCCATGATCTTGAAGACACCATTCTTAGCTCAAGAAGAGAGAGAGGAGATGCCTAGAGATAGAAAGTTCAAGATCGCAAGAGGTAACCTCACAAACCTTAAATCTATTCTTGAATGAAGTTGTTGTGAAGTTTGTTTTTGGTTTGGTGATTTTTGGTTGAGTTGTAAATTTGGAAAAGCCCTAATTCTAAGGGGTTATGCTGTCCGAATTTCTTTGAATCATGGTTAAGAAGTGTTTAAATGAGTTAATAAGGGATTAGAAGTAGAAAAGAATAAGTTTTAAAAGCTAAAACACAAAACTACATTTTCCCCATTTTTCTTGAATATTTTGGCCAACACTGTTTTAGGGGGTAGGAGCTAGATTTTCATGGAATAAAGTGTTCCATTGGATTGAATGGGCAAAAATAGGTGGGGTTACATTTGGTCACTTTTTCGGTAGAGGCTGAAAAAGCATAATTATGAAAACGCCCCTAAAATCCCTAAATTGGGGCTGTCGAGGGTATTTTCATAATTTGATAGTGAATTTGGCAATTTTGAGCTCGGAAATGGATTCCTTGGGTAAAAATACGTCAGAATAGCCCTAGTCGAAATTTTGAAAAAACGTGCCATTGGGCCGGGTACTACAGGGCCGGGCCAGGGTCCTGGGGCATTTTGGTAAATTTTCACCATAGACTAATATAACCACCATAAACACTATGGAAGTGTCTAAATTGTACAATTGACGTTCTAGGATCGAGTAAAGAGCTCGAGGGATTGGCATGCAAATCGAGGCACATTATTCGAGGATCAGGGAAGGGTGATTAAGGTAGGGAACTTACCTCTCCTGCATGTTTTTGATATTTGTGCTGATGTATTGATGCATGTTATTGCTTTGCTTGATTATGTGAAACATATATGAATAATTGAAGCTCTGTTCCTGTTTATGCTATAGCCATACGTATGTTGTTTGAAACATTAAGCACGCAGATATGTCATTGTGTGAGTATAAGTTATGTAAGGCAAGCATGTCATGCATTAAGCACTTATCCTGCATGCATATTAGTATTACTTTCTTACTGAGATTCCTCAGAATCTCACCCTCCCCTACCAACAATTTAGACAGAAGATATGCTGAGAATAATGAAGAGAACCATATGAAGGGGATTGCAATGGTGGAACGAAGACTGGAAGATGTCTCTGTTTCACTGGGATGGGTTTAGACACCCACGTAGCGCTGCGAGGCTACATTAATCGTAATTATCAAGTACAAACCCCTATAAGGAATTTCCGTAATCGTGCACGTAATATCAATATATTTATGTTATTCCTGTGTTGCCTACTGAATTACGTATCATTTTCTACAAATGCTCTGAAATAGGTGAAAATAAGATAAGGGTGTGCCAGAAACCATAGTAGGTGAGCCAGTTGGAGCATCCTATTCAGCCTCAAATCAGCAAAGTATGCATCACTAGCTCCATGGAGGATGCAACAGGTATATTCCACATGCAGACAAGGCGGACACATATGCGCCAGTTATATCGCTTAGGAGTCAATACACGAATGGTGTCCAAAATTGTAACTATAGCTTTATGTAAAAAATTGAAAAGGAGAGTGAAAGATGAAAGCGTAGGAGTTAGAGCACCTATTGCAAGGGCGAATGTGAGCTTTTAAAGGGGATGGCAGGTAAGGGATGCAAGAGCATGTGCATCAATAACTTCCCCCTCGAACTAAAGATGGCATGAGAGTGAGTAACTTCCCCCATGGAAATGAATAGAGAAGGTGCGTCGTCTGGAAGGCGCCACATTGAGACACTGCAACAAATATTAAATTTCGTACAATAAGTGTGATCGGTTAAGAAATCTTAACTATTTTGACGTATTTAAGGAGACAATTATTAATTCCAATAATATTTTTGAATAATTATACACAATTATAAATTCAAAGTATCTTAACTATTATGACGCATGAATATATTTCGAAAGTGCAAAGAAATCTTAACTATTTTCATGTATAGGAGGAGGCAATTGTTAATCACGTATTTGAGGAGATAATTATTAATTCATAATATCTTAACTATTTTGACGTAATATTAATTCCGATATTAATTCTGAATAATATAAAATCTAAACTATTTTCACATATTTGAGGAGAATAATATAAAATCTAAACTATTTTCATGTATTTGAGGAGACAATTAGTAGTCACGTATTTGAGGAGACATTTATTAATTCAGAATATCTTAACTATTTTGACGTAATATTAATGCCGATATTTATATTAAAGCCGATGAGAGACAACAAAGAAGCTGATGTGTCAAGCAGGGAGTTGCTTATAATTCCGATATTTAATTATATTAAAACTAATGAGAGACAGCAAAGAAGCTGATGTGTCAAGTAGGAGCCGCCTACAGCTAGGGGTGAGCAAAACACCCGCTACCCGCCCACTCAAAGTTGAGCCCGTAACGGGTACGGGTTACCCGTACCCGTTTATTTAAAAAAGGGCGGGGTATGGGTGCACCCACGGGTCACCCGTTACCCGTATATGTATGTGCTATGTTTAATTTTTCCTTCTCAGTTCTAATCTAATAATCTCACTCTCGCCCTCGTTGCTCGCGTCTTGCGTCTTGCCTCGCCCTCACTGCCTCGCGCCCTCGTTGCTATCCCTCACCACCTCGCGCCTTCACTGCTTGCCCTCACCCAGTCACCCTCATGAGTCACGGCCTCACTGTCAAATCGCTCTCCCCGACCAGTCATCCTTGGCGGACAGCTGCTTAGCCTGTTGATCTCGAAGCCAATGGTGGACTTGAGCAGGGTTTCACACTCTCACCGTCGCCACTCGTCAAGGCCTACTGCAGCGCTGCTGACCGAGGAGTGCCTTCCCAATCCCATTCCTCTCCCTCTCTACTGTCGATTGAGGAGTCTCGATGATAGACAGTCCCATTTCTCTCCCTCTCTGCTGCCGAGTGCCGATCGAGGAGTCCCAAGGATGGTGGATAGTCGCCGCTCACCGATTTCTCTCCTTTTTTGAATTCCTCTAGTTCAGCCTTCAACATTAAGGTCTTGAGTTTTCGATCTTGTGTTTTCAGGTCTGCTTCTTGTGTTTTCGATATGCTTTTTTGGTAACAATGTAACCTTTGAATATGTTAATCTCTCTTGTCCTTTGAATCTGTTAATCTCTTCTTTGGATTCTGTCATTCTGGGGCAAAAAGAAAAAAGGGTTGGATGGTTAAATGGGCTCCTATTTCTGCAACCCGAAAAAAAAGAATTTGGGGTAGTTAAACGGGTTCCTTGGACCCGTTTAACTCGTACCTGTTTAGGTACGGGTCAAACGGGTTCCCACACGGGTACGGGGCAGCCCGTACCCGTGTAAATTAAACGGGCGGGTGGCGGGTTGACCCCCGGGTCAGACCCGCCCACCCGTTGCTCACCCCTACTTACAGCTTTGCTTTTATAAAGGTCTTAACTATTTTGATGTAATATTAATTCCGATATTTATATTAAAACCGATGAGAGACATCAAAGAAGCTGACATGTCAAGCAGGGAGCCGCTTATAATTCTTATATTTATATTAAAACCGGTAAGAGACAACAAAGAAGTTGATGTATCAAGCAGGGAGCCGCTTATTGCTATGCTTTTATAAATGTAAGATATAAATGAATGTTTAAAAATATTATTAAAAACAAATGCTTTATTAAACTATTTAGAATGGCGTGAGTGGAAGTAATGGGGTTGTTACACATATATTAAAAATTATTTCTTAAGTTAAAATATATAAAATAAAATATGTAAATAAAGAATAAGCCACGTGAAATGCTTACGTGTTGCAACACGAGGGCGGCTCAACGGTTAGCATGATGGCTTTTAAAAACAACCGAAAGAAAATAAAAGAAGGGGAATTTATAATAAGCTTAAATAATAATAAAATATAAGATAAAAAAATAACAAAATATATAATAAGTAAATAATAGGACTTGATTTATATAACCAAAAAACCAAATTAAATATAACCATAAATAATATTGCAAAATTAAATACCATAACAATAGATATTTTTTCCATCAAGAGAACGAAAGGAAGAAAAACTTCTTCTGATATAGAGAATAAACAATGATAAACTTCTCTTTTGAAGAAAATAGTAGCGAGAATCGGTTTAAATAAAGCATGTGTTTGTAGTTCATTGACAATTAGTAATTGATTTCTTTGTTGAGTCCCCTATTTTTATATTTGAACTCAACATTGTTTTCATATATTAATAATTATTAATTTTTAATCAGCAATTAGCAAATAATTTATTATATTTTTACTTCATTATCAGTAATTAATAATTATTTTTTTGTTAATTTTTGTGCTTAGTAATTAATATCCCTTGGTTTATAAAAGTAGTAATCTAATTATCATTACTTAATTATTTTCCCCTCATTGTTGTCAATCATTTGTTGTTTGTATCATTATATTATTACCTAATCATTAATCTCAGCTTTAAAATGAATATCAAAGCTTTAAAGAAGGATATTTATATTTATATTTTCAATTCAAGACTACCTCTATCACCAAAACTTTCTTGAAAGGAAAGGAAAGGGGAGAATCAAAACTAATTTTAGTCATATATATCATTATACAAGAAGCAATCCAATTCAAAAGACCCTAAATATGAGCATATTTCTCAAGGAGGATTTGAATATTTCTATTAATTAATATCTTAATAAAAAATTGAACTAAAATTTAAACGTGTTAAAAATTATGGAAAAGTTGGGTCAAATAAAAAATACACTAGTATTATAAAATAAGGTTAAAGTATAATTTTACTAACAAAGTTTTTTCTTTGGAGCACATGACACAAAAATACCAATAAACAATTTAACAATCTTGGTAAATCTGCTCCATTTTAAATTATTTATTAGTATTTTTGCTCATTCTAAAAATCATTTGTATCAAACGCCTATAAGGAAAAATTTTGTTCGTAAAATTACACATTAACCCTATAAAATATTAAGAAATATCAGAAGAGAAAAGGAGAATATAATAATAATAAAGAAGTATTCATATTCACTATTTGAGGTGTATGCGGCTCAAGTACATTGCCCTATGGCACAACCTTACAATATTAATAGGGTTAAGATGCAAATTTATCAACAAAATTTTGTCTGAGGAGCGTCTGGCACATATATATTTTAAAAGGAACAAAAATATCAATAAACAATTAAAAATGGTGCATCCAGCACAAAACCGTTAAATTTGACCTAACGCCGTTAGTGGTTTTCTTTTTTTATAATTTAACGATGTTAGGTCAAATTTAATGGTTTTGTGCTGGATGCACCTTTTTTAATTGTTCATTGGTATTTTTATCCCTTTTAAAATATATTTGTGACAGACTCTCTTCACACAAAACTTCATTGGTAAATTTGCACCTTAACCCTAATAAATCAATAAACTCTATCAATATCTCCATATTTGATAGTGATATATATGATGATAGATGATATTGTGGGATAATAGGCATAATGGGAAAATATAAACATCCACACAAATATTATATTCATAACAGCTAGATAATTATAGCTCATGAGTTTTGTTATAATTTATCTCCTTTTTTTTTTGCCAACATTTATCAATGATTTCCTCTTTGAAAACAAATCGAATGTTACATAATTAATTCACTAGTCGATTGTCATAATTAATTGAAAAAAAGATAAGAAAATACCATTTAAACTTTAAGATTCTAAATTAGTGATTTCATACTAAAATGAGTGGTCAATTGCTAAATTCTTGTAGGTAATACCTATACTTTTGTAGGTAACACCTATACTTTTGTAGGTAACAAAATTGATTTGAGATTTTGAAGTTTAAGTAGTATTTTCTTGTCATAGAGTATATACTCCTCTGGTCCTAAATTTCATAGAAATAAAAAAACTTAAATCTTATTAAATCTGTTCTAAAATTTATCTACTTTTTAGCTTTACCTCTATTTAATATATATTATACTCTATGAGAATAAAGTTATACCATAATAAATGAAGGATAAAATCACACACACACACACATATATATATATATAAGAAAAACTTAATTATATGACTTATAAATATGACAAAAAAATTTCTTTCTCTATTGTATAAATAGGACATGAGGAGTATTATGGTTCTAGGTTGTTTTGCTGTGAGATGAAGTTTCAAGACATAGGAGGAATAACCTCTTATCTCACGGCATGCAGTTTTATGTGATTAATCTAATCTTTCAAATTAAAAAGTTTAACTTAGCATCAGTTTGTTGGAAATTGGAACTTTTCTTGTTTGATAAATAGTTTAATATTTATGGTTCCCAAAAAAAGAATCTTAGGGTTTTCCCAAAAATGAATGGCTGATAAAATAATTATTTAGTCATACTTTACTTGTAAGGGCTTTTAAAATTATGAAAAAATTCTTAGAAAACTATTAGTGATATATAACAAAATTGTACCAATAGGCATTAGTTTTGGTAGAAGAGATTTTGCTTCTTTAAGTATGAAATCTTAAGTTTGAGTCCATGTGTATCTTATCAAAACTATATATACATATATATAATATAACAAAACTGTATTAATCTTTTTCTTATAATATTTCATAGGGGCTCTAAATTCTAACGTCACTGTGCTACCCAGAAATTAAGTAATGGATTTTTTTTGGACAAATTAAGTAATGGATTTTTTTTTGGACAAATTAAGTAATGGACTTAGAGTTAAGATAAGATCATTACCTTTCTGTTTTAAAAGTGATGAAAGGCTTTTTGAATAAGTCAAAATTGTTAAAGTTTACAACGATAAAAGGAAGAGCAGCAATGAATAAAAAAAAAGGGAAGGGTAGCAAGCTCCAGGAACAAGCACAAAAGTTCATCAATTTATGACAATATATATTCCTTTGGGAAAAGCAAAGTTGGCTGAAATAATTTGTGTACTTTATATTAACTTATATTTATTGCACTTAAGTATCCCTCACAAGAGAAATGAAGAATATCTCAAAGAAGAATATTTTATAATGAGACAAAAGTGTAGTTAAAACTTAAAAGACATTTCATTAGGTCATTACGATTCTCAAAAAAACTATCAATTATTTGTGTAATTTATTATTATCACTTACTTTTTTTGTTTTATTTATAAGTCATTTCCAGTGTATTTCACATAGACCAAGAAAAAACTTAAACTTTATTATCTTTACCATATAATTCAACACCTTTTCAACTTTATTCCTATTTTAATATACATTATATCTTATGTGAATAAAGTCAACACAATAATAAATAAAAGATAAAATTGTACTATTCTTACAATGCCTTGCAAATTTTGGAGCTCCTCTCCTATCTTCTCCCTGTTTGTAATACCCTGAATTTTGAAACTCGAGGCTAGAGAATAAGCCTGAAATAAGTGGATTGTTAAGCCCCGGTTTAGCAAGATCCCAAATGATGATTAAGGGTTAATGACTCTAAAAGTGGATGTGGTTAGTGATAAATAACCTTTTTGGAGAATATAATGTGATTTGAGATTTGAATGTATTGTGAGCAGCGCCGAAACCCTTTATTTAAGTTCAATTGTGGATTAACATCTAAATTGACTTAAAATAAAGGGGAGGGCGCATTGTGAAAGAAAAGGAATGAGAAAATGAGTTTGGTGGTGATTCAGTGTGAATTACCGTAATCAGGGGCAAAACGGGAAAGTTACCGACCAATTGATCGGTTACCGAAGAAAAAGCTCCTTAGTAACTCAAAGATCAATGGTTGAGATTGATTGTGTAGAGATTAAGAGGGTGGAATCCCATGTGTTGAGCTCATGTGAACTCATGAGGATGAAACAAGAGTGTGACAAGTGGCACAACATGAGCCCTTGATCTTGGTCAAAGTGTCAAAGCTTATCCCTCTCTCTTCTCCTCTTCTTTAGGTCGGCCAAGAGGCCTCATTTGGCTCAAAAATCTGATGTCAACTCTCTCTCCTCTCATCTCCATGGACGCCAATCTTGGGGAGGAAAGAGGAAAGGAAAAGGTGAGATTTGGCTTGCTTAATGTCTTCTTTAGCTCAAATACCCTTCTATAATGTTGTTCATAGTGATGAGAGCTTCATTGCTATGGTTTTAGATTTTTGAGAGAAGGTGTTTGAGAGCTTGAAGAATTTGGAAAGTGGAGGAATCAAAGAATTGGCATTGGGAAGGGGAAGAGGTGGGTATTTGATGACTATTGATCTAACTATTGTGGTTATTGGTTAAGTATTGTGAATTGTGAATTTTGCCCTGATTTTGTGGTATTTTCGTGTGGAATGTAAATGGTGGAATTGGATGTTGTTTTATATTGAAAATGGTGTCATGTTGTGGTATTTAATCATTGGAATTGGTTTGAATTGGATTGGACACATTGGTTGCAAAATTGGAAAATCTGTCCTTTGGAAGTCTGTTCTGGGCAGTTTATTTGTGTTGTCGTTTTGAATAGGCAAATGATGTCAGAAAATTATGAAACTTTCCAGTCTTAAATTTCACATCCTAAGCTTCAAAATGGACATATAATTTGTGCCATTTCGTTTTGGGAATTGGGAGATATGACTGTCCATAGTTTGGGATTGAAACTGAACACTGTTTTGGGGCAGTAGTGGATTTTGGGGAATTCTGTATTTTGTGGTGATTTCCAGTAATGGCTCATATTTTTACTATGAATAGGACTTAAATAGATTTCAATGGGCTTTGGGATCACCTCATTTCGATTTTTCTAGAATTAGTTATGAATTTTTGAAGTTACCTTGGTTGCAGCGTAAGAGTTTCTGTGCACGTTTTGCCGCAACCAGAATTCTTGGCTGTAGCCAAAAACCTTCTGTGCATGTTTTGGCTGCAGCCAACCCCCATTTTCAGTACTTGGTGATTTTGAAAGGTGATTTCCAACCTAGTACGTCCCAATCATTTCAAGCTTTTGTTAAGCTTATTATTAGACACTTAAGGGACTCAAATGACAACCAACTTTAAGTATTGTGGAAGTAAGGATTTGGAATTGAGATTGGCCCTATGTCCTTGATTTGGTTATAGGGTTTGATATTCGCTCGGATCGCAAGTAGCCGATGCTGGAGCTTACGTGGAAAGAATAAGTGTAGGGAACTTACCTCTCTTGCATGCTTTGATATTTGTGTTTGTGTATTGATGCATGTATTGCTTTGCTTGATTACGTGAAACATGTATGAATGATTGTAGCTCTGTTTCTAGTTATACTATGGCTATGAGTATGTTGTTGAAACATTGAGCACGCAGATATGTCATTGTGTGAACATGAGTTATGTATTGCAAGCATGTCATGCATTAAACACTTATCTTACATGCATATTGGTATTTGTTTCCTACTGAGATTCTCTCGAATCTCACCCTCCCCTACCAACATTTTAGATAGGGTAGATGGATCGAGGATGGAGCATGCAACCAAGGGCGGCAAGGACTCCTTTGGGTTGTCAATTTTGTAGTTGGTTATCATTATGGTTGGGATTATGTATATTTGGATATGTACATGTTTCATATGTATATTTGGTTATTTGGGATGAGTATTTGGATATGTATTTGAGATGACTTTGTGTAATCCCCGTTTGAGAAATTGTAAAGGGCGAATGTACCCTATGAAAAGGTATGAACCCGGGAGTTGCCGGGATGATATTATTGTGCACTCTGATATTTGTATAAAAGTGATATTCCATGTGACGTAATTGTATTCAAAACGTGAATGAGACCAGATGTATTAGATTTTGAAACATATTTGAGAAAACCCTATCTCAATGATGGGATTTTAAATAAGTTGTTTGATTATTATTGGTCTCTATTTCATTTTAATCGTATATTTCGGATATAATTATGGAGGGGGTTACACTATTGGCCAAAGCTATCCTAAAGGTGATTTTGGAAAATCCACAGAGAGTCCTTTTGGTCGACAATGACAGCGTGCATATGAGCTCATGGGGTTATGGTTGAGAAGGATGAGACATATGGAGAGAGTAATTATGTCATTCATGGGTGTTCTACTTCGCTTTGCAATTTTAGTGCTAAATGTTTCTGGTAATGCTAAAGGTGGGTAGTAACTTTTTGTTCTTGCTCCTTGGTCTCTTCCATATGTTTCATATAATGGGCGCTTTTAATGCACTGAGATGGGGAAAATATGAAGTAACTGCTTTATTGTTGCACCAAATTTGTAACACCCCAAATTTTATTCATAAAAAATATATTGTAATTATTTGAATAATTCAATAAAATGGTTTTGGATTTTATGAATTTTGAAATATTCATATTCATAAGGAAATGGACAAATTAATTCAAAAATTGAATTAAATTACAAAGGGGATAGCAAAATCATAATTTTGCCAATTTAGCCTAAGATTAATTATTTTGCTATTAATTGGAGTTAATTTCAATTAATCAAGAAAAATAAAATAAAATGCATAATGGGATTATTCTTGGTGGAATAAATCAAGAATTGGGAAATTAAGGGGGATTAGACATAAAATCAATTATGTCAATTGTGGAATTGAACAAAACAAAATTTTCTCTTCCCTCCCTCTCATTATTTTCGTCCACGCATGAAAGAAAAAGAAAAAAAATGTTTAATACATGAATCTCTCAATGATGACAAAGGTGGAGTGCACTCTAAGTGAAGACATGTGCATGGTGATCATAATGAGAAGCTATGGCATAAAAAAGAGGGTATGGTGGGAGGTATGGGAGGACGAATGGTGTGCATGCAAGGTGGTGTAATCTTGACCCTTGATTATATCAATGGCTAGGAGGAAAGATGAGGAAATTAACAAAACATGTTCTTTTCCCTTCCCTTCATACACTTCACACACAAAGCAAGGAAACAAGAGAGAGAGAGAGAGAGAGAGAGAGAGAGAGAGAGAGAGAGAGAGAGAGAGAGAGAGAGAGAGAGTTTGAGAGTTCTTGGTGATTTAGAGAGCAAGAGGAAGCAAGAGCTAAGGTAAGAGCTTGTTTTCAAGTGAATAAGCTTCCTAAATTATGTAGTTCATCCCCTAATCTTTTGTTCTTCATGGAAATCATGGTTTAGCAAGCTATTCTTCAAGGTTGAGAGGGGAGAGAGAGAGAGAGAGGACGTTCTAGAGAGAGAGACACCATGGATCAAGAGGTAATCTCCAAAACCTCAATTTCTTAGTGTATTGAAGTTGTTGTTGGTGATTGTTGTTTGGTTTTGTGATTTTTGGGATGGGTTGTAAAATTAGAAAAGCTATAACCCTAAGGGGTTATATTGCCCAAAATCCTTTAAATCATGATTATGAAGTGTTTAAATGAGTTAACCAAGGTTAGAAGTGGAAAAGTACAAGTTTTGGAAGCTAAAACACAAAGCTCCATTTTTTCTATTTTTTCTTCATATCTTTGGCAAGGACCAGAACTGGTACTAGGAGTTGGATTTTCATGAAATAAATGGTTCCATTGGACTCAGTGGGAAAAAATAAGTGGGGTTACAGTTGGGCACATTTTCGGTAGAGGTCGAAAAAGCATAATTACGAAAACACCACTGAAATCCCTAAATAGGGGCTGTCAAGGGTATTTTCATAATTTGACAGTGAATTTGGTAATTTCGAGCCTGAAAATGGATTCCTTGGGTGAAAATATGTCAGAATAGCCTTAGTCAAAGTTTTGGAAAAACGTGCCATCGGGCCAGGCTGGGGTCCTGGGGGCATTTTTGTAAATTTTCACCATACACTAATATAACCAAGAGAAACACTATGGAAGAGTCTAAAATGATACTTGGATAGGTTATGACCTATTTCTGGTACATTTAATATTTTAGGATCGATTCGAAAGCCGGAATGACACGCATTACGAGACATACCGGAAAAAGGGATTATAAAGCGTTGAGGTATGGGCATTATCCTTCATACACTATGCCATAAGTTATGTGATTGTGTGGATGCCATTGTTTTGTAAATGCACTTTATTAATCAACATGATTTGCTTAGAGAGGGGCAATTAGTGCCAGAGGTGCACTTACATTGGGAGTTGGCAGAAGTCCAACCGGTGTAGATTGTGGGGCTGGTCCCTACTCATGTATACATGATGATGATGTGTTTATATTGTTCATTAATTTGTGCATACCTTGGCGCATAACATATTTACTTTTCACATTCTCTATGAACGATATTATATCTTTACGGGGATTCTTCGAAATCTCACCCTATTTTTAAACAAATACCTCAATGGGTACCAGTGGGGCAAAGGGCAAGGACATTGAAGCTGGAAAGTGAGCGGCACGTGTCTTGAGGCGAGGTCAAGAACGTGGTTATACTTTAGTCTATGTTTTGATATTTTGACGAAAATTGTAAATATTAAATTTCTGTTGTATTTTCTGTATTTCGTCAACGAATGATATCAGTATTGTAAACGAATATTTCTATCAGTATAACTGTACTTATTTGTATGCCCATTAAATTCCGTCTTTATTACTCTTTGAATATTGAAATGGAAACGGGTGTTGACAAGATCTCTTAGAATTCTCTTTATACTCATGTTTGTGTGTATACATGTCTATGGTTGTAGGTTATTTTGATATTCTATATTTTTTCTAAAAAAAAAAGACATGTTCGATGGACCAATTTGGCCAAGTCACATGCATTCCGGAACTAATTTAAATTGTCCTTCAAAACTCAATTAACCAATATATATATATATATATATAATGATAGCCAAATCACCAAAGGCATATCATATCATACTAATATTTTTGCATGCAAATTTATCTTATCACAATAATAATTTAAATTGTTGAAATAAGTACTCTACCTTATAGCTAGAGTTAGAGAACAAACCTTCTCATGTCATGCACAAAACTATTGAGCTTGAAAACTAAGACAGTATAGGTTTAGATTACAACTATACCTTAATACAGCTTTCTCTAAATTTTCTTGTTACAAGATTGATTATTTCTTTATTCTATCCACGCCATTACTTCCTTTATTCCCTTTGCTGATAAAAAGGGTGCAGAATGAAAGAATATGCTAGCCAGTTCTGGACAGAAATGTGGGGTAAGGAAAGATGAAAGAGTTGGCAACTCAAAGACTGCATAACTATTTTAAAATGCTTTACTGTAATCATAGATGATGCTTTTGTGTGGTTCTATGACTAAAATTTATCTTTATTAAATCTTTAATTCATGGGAAAAGAAAGGATTTTTTTCATCTATAATCTATTCATGATTAAATTCTTTGAACATAATGTATTGCTGCAGTAGCTATTGCTGCTCCGATGCTCTAATTTTAATTACTCTATGTATATTCCATATAATTCATTTTCGATATCTTATTACTTTAACAGTATAAGGTTATGCCAAACTTGACTTGTAAACTGTAAAGATTTTGTTGTGAACAAATGTCTTCCGCTGTAAGAAATTAAACATATGGCAAACATCAAATCTGGACTTTGTGGGAAATCCAAGTTTCATCATCTGAGGTGCCTAGCAAACATAGAGCCAAATCTCCTAGCTTTTTACTATATTATTTGCATATCTTGATTCACCAAATGTTGGAGTGAGATGTCATTGAACACAATGGCTAATGGCTGATTGGAGGATAAAAGCTTTTGAGACACTTGGTGCATTGATGATCGAGATTTGGGAGATGAATTCAAGCAAGCTAACGCTATCATGACCAAAAAAAGTCACATCTTGTGCATCTTTCTGTGATGGCAGTGGGAGACGTGGGTCTAAGACATGTGTTAGCAAAATGCTTTCATTACAGGTCTTTGAAAATGACAATATCAACTCTCCGGGATGTCTTCCCATGAATGTTTCTAATGTCAACACTTCAAAACTATAAACATCACATTTTTCAGTCACAACTAAGGTGTATGCAAGTTCTGCAACAAATAAAAAATTAAAGAAATTATGTATTATCCCAAGGTAAGTAATGGTTAAAATAAAATACAATACAACAAGAGAAGTAGTAAAGAGTTGAAAAAGCTAACCTGGAGCAACATAACCATAAGTACCAACTAAAAGAGTTTGATTAGATGAATCTAGATCAAGAATTCTGGCTGTACCAAAGTCAGATAGAAAAGCCTCCATCTTTGAGTTCAACAATACATTATTACTTGTTACATCTCGGTGTATAATTGGAGGAGCACAATCATGATGCATGTAGAACAAAGCATTTGCAATTCCTTTGACGATATTCACCCTCATACTCCAATCCAACTCTTTAGCCTCATCATCATTATTCAAGACATAAAAAAGGCTTCCTCTTTCCATGTATTCATATATGAGAAACATGCATTGATTATGCAAACAAAAACCATGGAGCTTTATAATATTGTGATGTCGAATTTCACTTAACACCTGTACTTCATTGTGAAAACTCTTAACAAAAGATGTGTTTCCATATTCTCTTCTATAAAGTTTTTTCAATGCTATAATTTTGCCACTAGGAAGTTGTGCTCTATAAACGCTTCCATAAGCACTAGTTCTAATGCAATATTTGATGTCAAATCCCTCTGTTGCTTCAATGATGTCTTCATATGCAATTTTTCCATCATAATTTCATATAGAAAACAAATCCCCATTTTTTATTGGTCTCATCTCAATTATGGATTTCTTGTTGTTTTTGTAAGATTTAAATAAGAAGAAGCCGACAACAAATATGATGATAGGGAAAATTGTCAACGGAAATATGATTTTCAAGAAAGACTTTGGACCTTTAGAAGAACCATGTATTTTCTCTAGACCAAGTAATTCTTTATTGCCATCTAAAATGACTTTAGGAGAAGAGTGATAAACTTCACTTGGAACGTAGCCACTGAGATGATTGTATGACAAATTGATGTAGCAGTACAACTAACCAAGTTCTTTAGGTATACTACTTGAGATATTATCATGGCTTAAATCAATAATGCTACACAATGGTGGAACACATCGTATACCAGATGGTAATATTCCATTGAATTTGTTGTGATTAAAGTCTCCATAAAAATCAAAAGAGTTCAAAAAGTAGAGCATGTTCCCATTCATATTATTTTGGGAGATATGTAGATGAAGAAGATAACAGAGATGTTTAAACTTAACTGGCATGTTACCACTCACTAATTTTTTAGAAAATCAACGACTTGTAAATATATCAAATTATAAATCGGAAAAGGGATATCACTTATATATAGTGAATAGTAAATTTGACTACAAATATAAGTTTCTTAAGATTTGTCATAAAAATCAAAGTTAGAGGCATGACTCCAACTACATTGTTTGTACTCAAATCAAACAATTTTAAACAAGGTTGGTAAGTCTGAAAGGTAACATACCTATAAGTTTGTTGTAAGACAAGTCCAAATATATGAGTTTATAAAGAGCTCCAATCTGAGTTGGAATGGTTCCTGTCAAAGACAATCATTTGAGTTGCAAATGTGTTATAGGTTATTTCTTATCAAATAAGAATTTAGGGTTGACCTACTCTATTATATTATAGACATAAGTACAACATTTTTAAATTGAGTAAATAAGTAAGGTATAGCCAAAGGTACATAACTCACCAGTAAGATTGTTATAAGACAAATTCAAATGGGTTAGATTATAAAGAGCTCCAATCTGAGTTGGAATGGTACCTGTCAAAGCCAATCATTTAAGTTGCAAATGTGTTGTAGGTTATTTCTTATCAAATAAGAATTGAGGGTTGACCTACTCTATTAAGTTATAAATGTAAATTCAACATATTTAAATTGAGTAAATAAGCAAGGTATATTCAAAGGTATATAACTCACTAGTAAGATTGTTATGAAGAGTTCCAATTTGAGTTACAAACATGTTTGTAGGTTATTTCTTATCAAATAAGAATTGAATATTTACTTAGTCTGTTAAGTTATATAGATAAATACACATTTTTAAATTGAGTGAATTTGTAAGGTAAGAGGTAAAGGTAAACTCACCACTAAGATTGTTATCAAATATGTCCAAATCGGTGAGATTATGAAGAGCTCCAATTTGAGTTGGAATGGTTCCTGTCAAAGCCCTCTGTTGCTTTAATGATGTTTTCATATGCAATTTTTCCATCATAATGCCATATGGAAAACAAATCCGCATTTTTTGAGTCTCTTGTCTTAATTATAGATTTCTCGTTCTTTTTGAAAGATTCAAATAAGATGAAACACAGAACAAATATGATGACAAGAAAAATTGTCAAAGGAATAATGATTTTCAACAAAGACTAATCCTTTAGAAAAACCATGCTTCTTTTCTAAACCACGTAATTCTTTGTTACCATAGAAGGTGTTTGGGGGGAAAGAGCTATAGACTTCAGTTGGAATATAGCTATTGAGAAGATTGTATGATAAGTTGATGTATTGCATCCTAAAAAGATCTCCAGGTATACTACTAGAGAGTTTATTGTAGCTCAAGGTAATGCTACACAACGGTGGAACACTGCATATACTAGATGGTAATATTCCATTGAATTTGTTATGACTAAAGTCACCATGAAAATAGAAATAATAGTTCAAAATTTAGGGCACATTTCCACTCAGACTATTTTGGGAGATATTTAGACGAAAAGTATTTAAGAAATTTCCAAACCGTCATGGCATGCCACCACTTAGTTGATTTTGAGAAACATCAAAGTCTTGTAAATTTTTAAAATTGAAAATCGAAGATGGGATAGCACTACAACAAATAAATTTGAGGACAAAAATAAATTATTAAGATATGTCATAAAATCTAAAGTTAATGGAATGACTCCAACAACATTGTTTCTACTCAAATCCATAAATTATAAATAAGATTGGGAAGGGTGGATGGTAACACACCTGTAAGTTTGTTGTAAGACAAGCTCAAATGAATGAGATTTTGAAGAGCTCCAAATTGAGTTGGAATAATACCTGTGAACCCCATTTTATGAAGATTCAAATAAACTAGTTTTGGTAATTCAATGAATAAATTTGTGCTTAACTACAAGTCTTTGATTGTGTGGAGGAAAATAAATATTTTTAAATTAAATAATGTTGCAAGGTAAGAAAGGAAGGTGTATAACTCATCAATAAGATTGTTATAAGACAAATCTAGATAGACGAGATTTTGAAGAGCTCCTATCTTATTTGGAATTGTACCTATCAAACCCATTCTAGAGAGTATCAACTTGTTTAGTTTAGGAAATGCAGTGAGATTGAGATCTGCTAGCTGAGGTTGTTGTGAATGGATTTTTGGTTGGTTAATTGAAATAACTCTTCCAAAGATATTGCAACTTCTGCCATGCCACTCACAATGGGAGTTGAATCCATTTTCACTGATGCTCCACCATTTGCTCTCAAGTAGTGCGTGCTTGTCCTCTGCGGTCAAGGCAGTAATTTTGGCATCGTGTGATGATAATTAATGGAAGTGATCATCAAATGAGTAAAAAGGTTGTTATTATAGTCATGTGATCAAATGATAAGAGCATACCATCACTTTTGAAAGTTTCGATCAAGGGGTTTCTCTCATTACAACCAAAAGATTGTTTGTTCTTGTTATTTATTATTGAGGTTAATTTATAGGGCATTCAGTATTATTGTTTTTTTTTTGTATTTGAATTGTTCATATCATAAAGATTAAAAATCACTTCTTGATACTATGGTTTTTTTAACTCAAAACATGCTAAGTTTTAATCCTTTAAAACATGTCTTCAATGTATTATTTCTTTATTTTTAATTAGTTGGGATAAGGATTAGAGGTAGCTAGCTCACTTGAAATAATATTGTTACAAGACAAGTTTAGATATGTGAGCAGTTGAAGACTTTCCATCTGAGTTGGAATTTAACCTGTCAAAACACATTCCTTTGAGTCAAAAATCTATTCTATTATTTCTAACCAAATAAAAATTCTAGGCAGTAAGAGTGGAAGAGAACTCACAACTAAGGTTGTTATGAATCAAGTTCAGATGATTGAGATTATGAAGAGTTCCAATCTGAGTTGGAATGGTACCTGTCAAAGCCAATCATTTGAGTTGCAAATGTGTTGTAGGTTATTTCTTATCAAATAAGAAGTGAGGGTTGACCTATTCTATTAAGTTATAGATGTAAATGCAACATTTTTAAAATGCGTAAATATGCAAGGTATGGCTGAAGGTACATAACTCACCAGTGAGATTGTTACAAGACAAGTCCAGCTGAATTAGATTTTGAAGAGTTCCAATTTGAGTTGGAATGGTACCTGCCAAAGCCAATCATATGAGTTACAAATATGTTTGTAGGTTATTCTTATCAAATAAGAATTGAGGATTTACCAATTCTAATAATTTACAGAGGTAAATACAACATTTCTAAATTGAGTGACTTTGTATGGTAAGAGAGGAAGGTAAACTCACCACTAAGATTGTTATCAGATAAGTCTAACTCAATGAGATTGTGAAGAGCTCCAATTTGAGTTGGAATGGTACCTGTCAAAGCCAATCATTTGCGTTATAAATATGTTACAAGTTATTTTTATCAAATAAGAATCGAGGGTTAACCTACCCTATTAAATTATAGATGTAAATACAATATTTTTAAATTGAGTGAATTTACAAGGTATAGTAGAAGAAGGTACATAACTCACCAGAAAGATTGTTGTCAGACAAGTGCAGATAAATAAGATTTTGAAGAGTTCCAATTTGAGTTGGAATGGTACCTGCCAAAGCCAGCCATCTGAGTTACAAATATGTTTGTAGGTTTCTTCTTATCAAATAAGAATTGAGGATTTACCGACTCTAACAGAGGTAAATACAACATTTATAAATTGAGTGAATTTGTAAGGTAAGAGGGGAAGGTAACTCACCACTAAGATTGTTATCAGATAAGTCTAAATTGGTGAGATTATGAAGAGCTTCAATTTGAGTTGGAATGGTACCTGTCAAAGCCAATCATTTAAGTTATAAATGTGTTGTAGTTTAATTTTATCAAATAAGAATTGAGGGTTAACCCACCCTATTAAATTATATATGTGAATACAATATTTTTAAAATGAGTGAATTTGTAAGTATAGTAAAAGCAGGTACATAACTCACCAAAAAGATTGTTGTGAGACAAGTGCAGATAGATTAGATTTTGAATAGTTCCAATTTGAGTTGGAATTGTACCTGCCAAAGCCAATCATCTGAGTTACAAATATGTTTGTAGGTTATTCTTATCAAATAAGAATTAAGGATTTACCGAATCTAATAATTTATAGAGGTAAATACAACATTTCTAAATTGAGTGAATTTGTATGGTAAGAGAGGAAGTTAAACTCACCACTAAGATAGTTATCAGATAAGTCTAACTCGATGAGATTGTGAAGAGCTCCAATTTGAGTTGGAATGGTACCTGTCAAAGCCAATCATTTGCGTTATAAATGTGTTACAGGTTATTTTTATCAAATAAGAATCGAGGGTTAACTTACCCTATTAAATTATAGATGTAAATACAATATTTTTAAATTGAGTGAATTTACAAGGTATAGTAGAAGAAGGTACATAACTCACAAGAAAGATTGTTGTGAGACAAGTGCAGATACATAAGATTTTGAAGAGTTCCAATTTGAGTTGGAATGGTACCTGCCAAAGCCAGCCATCTGAGTTACAAATATGTTTGTAGGTTTCTTCTTATCAAATAAGAATTGAGGATTTACCGACTCTAACAGAGGTAAATACAACATTTCTAAATTGAGTGAATTTGTAAGGTAAGAGGGGAAGGTAACTCACCACTAAGATTGTTATCAGATAAGTCTAAATTGGTGAGATTATGAAGAGCTTCAATTTGAGTTGGAATGGTACCTGTCAAAGCCAATCATTTAAGTTATAAATGTGTTGTAGTTTAATTTTATCAAATAAGAATTGAGGGTTAACCCACCCTATTAAATTATATATGTGAATACAATATTTTTAAATTGAGTGAATTTGTAAGGTATAGTAAAAGCAGGTACATAACTCACCAAAACGATTGTTGTGAGACAAGTGCAGATACATAAGATTTTGAAGAGTTCCAATTTGAGTTGGAATGGTACCTGCCAAAGTCAATCATCTGAGTTACAAATATGTTTGTAGGTTATTCTTATCAAATAAGAATTGAGGATTTACCGACTCTAATAATTTACAGAGGTAAATACAACATTTCTAAATTGAGTGAATTTGTAAGGTAAGAGGGGAAGGTAACTCACCACTAAGATTGTTATCAGATAAGTCTAAATTGGTGAGATTATGAAGAGCTTCAATTTGAGTTGGAATGGTACCTGTCAAAGCCAATCATTTAAGTTATAAATGTGTTGTAGTTTAATTTTATCAAATAAGAATTGAGGGTTAACCCACCCTATTAAATTATAGATGTGAATACAATATTTTTAAATTGAGTGAATTTGTAAGGTATAGTAAAAGCAGGTACATAACTCACCAAAAAGATTGTTGTGAGACAAGTGCAGATAGATTAGATTTTGAATAGTTCCAATTTGAGTTGGAATTGTACCTGCCAAATCCAATAATCTGAGTTACAAATATGTTTGTAGGTTATTCTTATCAAATAAGAATTGAGGATTGACCGACTCTAATAATTTACAGAGGTAAATACAACATTTCTAAATTGAGTGAATTTGTATGGTAAGAGAGGAAGTTAAACTCACCACTAAGATAGTTATCAGATAAGTCTAACTCGATGAGATTGTGAAGAGCTCCAATTTGAGTTGGAATGGTACCTGTCAATGCCAATCATTTGCGTTATAAATGTGTTACAGGTTATTTTTATCAAATAAGAATCGAGGGTTAAAATACCCTATTAAATTATAGACGTGAATACAATATTTTTAAATTGAGTGAATTTACAAGGTATAGTAGAAGGAGGTACATAACTCACTAGAAAGATTGTTGTGAGACAAGTGTAGATAGCTTAGATTTTGAAGAGTTTCAATTTGAGTTGGAATGGTACCTACCAAAGCTAGTCATCTAAATTACCAATATGTTTGTAGGTTATTTCTTATCAAATAAGAATTGAGGATTTACTTACTTTATTAAGTTACAGAGGTAAATACAATATTTCTAAATTGAGTGAATTTGTAAGGTAAGTGGGGAAGGTAAACTCACCACTAAGATTGTTATCAGATAAGTCTAAATTGGTGAGATTATGAAGAGCTCTAATTTGAATTGGAATGGCACCTATCAAATCCAATCATTTGAGTTATAAATGTGTTGTTGTTTATTTTTATCAAATAAAAATTGAGGGTTTACATATTCTATTAAATTATAGACATAAATACAATATCTTTAAATTAAGTGAATTTACAAGGTATAGTAGAAGGTACAACATTTTTAAAGTGAGTTACAAATATGTTATAGTTGTTTTTTACCAAGTAGAGGAATTTTAGAAGAGCCAGCGATCTAATTCTCTACTCCAAATATATCAGCGTTATCATTAAAAATGTAGCATGGAAAAGAGCTACAATTTTCTTTAGAATATAACAACTTTTGTAGTTTTCCATGTATACTTTTATAGACGTAATTGCAGCTAAAATTGACGCGACAAATTGACAAAGAAAAGCATAAGCTAGGTGGTAAAACCCACCTAATTATGTTATACTACTTCCAATTCTCGGTAAAAAAACTCAGTTGATTAATTTGGAAAGATCCAGGAAACTAAATAAATTATTTTGTTATAGTATATGTGACGTGATTTCTCTAAAACACTTTTATTCATAATTAAATTATATATCAGTTTATAAGTCAAATAGACTATGTTAGGAAAAAATAATAAATATAAATATTTTAAAATAATTTATTTAGCTTCTTTAATTTTCCTAAATTAGTCAGTTGAGTTTTATATGAAGGACCGGAAATAGTAACTAGAGTTAATTATCATAGAAAAGTATGGAGTTAATTAATTAATTGAGTTTTATATTTAGAGAAAAGTCAAGTACTCCTAATTTTGTCAAATTTAAAATTGAACAAGCAATGGCTCCATCCAACTAATTAGTAGTACTACTCAAATTCAAGAATTTCAAATATGTGAGAGTTGCGAGAGAAGATGATACTTTACCAATCAATCCCGTTTTTCTAAGATCCAAACTTTCAAGATTGGGAAACGCAGTGAAGTTGAGATCTGCTAGCTGAGGCTGGCCTAAAATGAGTCCACCTCGCCTTATGGAAGTAACGCTTCCGAAATCATTGCAAAATATGCTAGACCAGTGACAATGGTCCTTTGAAAAATTGAGGCCATTCCACCAGTTGCTCCTCAACAAAGCAAGTTTCTCCTCAACTATCATGGCAGTAGCAATATTGGGCAAGAAACTAATGGCAGGGCATAATAATAATAATATCATCATAGTGCCCATTGTTGGAGGAGTCCACATAATAATGGAGAGTGCCATTGGTTGGTTCATGCAAAGTGATCGGAAAGGAAGAATGCAAAGGCTGAGACTTCGTTGTTCAAATATATAGGAAGATTAATTAATTGTTATGAAAAAAGTTACTCTCAATTATAAAAATAAAAGTCAGTAGAAGAGTTTGTTTAACATATTTTTTAAAACTATCCCTACTGACCTAACATATTTAGAAATTTTTTCTTGGTAAGTAATTTTTAATGCAAATGGTTAAAAAATATTTGAAAAAACTTAGTATAAAACTTCTACAAATATATTCAGTTCTTTAATATAAGACCAGTTGATTTTTTAAAAAAAGATTAAAGAAATTAGGTAAGTAATTTAATCATCACATATATTGTATATTACTATTAGATTATATATTGATTTCATAAGTTAGATAAATTAGTTTGGTATAAAAATGATAAATATAAATATTTTAAAGTAATTTAATTAATTTTTTTAATCTCTCTAAAAAATCAACTGAATTTTATATTATTAACAGGAGGTAGTATAATTTAATTAATTATGTTAATGTTTAGTTAATTAAGCAACTTTTACATTTTTTTAACCAGCAGCAACTTTTACATTTAGAATAGGTAAAAAGGCAAAAAAATATCACTTAAATTTTAAAATTTTAAATTGATTTTGTTAACAAAAAAAATATAAAAATTATATTTTAAAATTCAAATCATATTTATTTATCATTTTCTCTTTTGCCCTTAGAATATAGCTTTCAGCCGGCCTGTAGAAAAGGAGAAATCGGAGTCAAATGAAACGCGTGGTGTTGCCAATTTTGTTTTTGGCGTGATCGTAGCAGCTTATTGGGTCCAGTATATTAGAACATATATCGGATGTTACTTCTCAAGCTCTGAGCTTGCCATTTGTAACCAAAAAAAATGAAACGCGTTGTACTTTTTTTTTTTTCATAAAAGACAAATAAAAGAAACGCGTTGCATCTCAATAAAAATAAATAAATAAAACCCGTTGTACTATTTGTCAGTGTCACGCGAAGCCACCTTATTTGACCATAATGCTCTGCTTGGATGGAGGAAAAAATCGAGAGGAAAGAAAATAAAAAGAAAGAAAATACATAGAAGAGAAAACTGAAGAGATAATGTTATCCCTTGTTATATTTGGATGGATAGAATAGGGGTATTCAACAAATTCCCGTCCCGGTTTTCCCGTCCCGGTCCCGAGTAAATCGGGACTGGATTTTCCCGATTCCGAATTTCGGGACGGGAAAAATTCGGGATCGGGATCGGGATCGGGAATGGTATTTCCCGATCCCGAAATAATATGCTAAGTTTTTTTTTTTAGGCCTATTCCGCCCAAGAGCCCAGCCAGGGTTAGTCAAGCACCGAAGGAGTGAAGGCCAGACGCACAAGTCTTTCGGCCCAACAAAAAAAAAGAGAAGCACTCTGCGTTTCCTTCCATTTCCCGATCTCAGCTCTCAGCTCTCAGCGGATCTCCTTCTCCTATACCCTCTCGTCACTCTCGCTCTCTCAGATTCTCAGTCTCACACTCAAATCTCAAGTCTCAACCACAAATTGCATCACGGATCTCCTTCTCCCATACCCTCTCGTCACTCTTGCTTTCTCGGATCTTCCTGTGATGGTCTTCCCTTGTCTACTTTGCATCACGGTCTTCCGGTGTTCCCCTCGTCGGCGTCCTCGCTCTCCCTGGTGGTCTTCCCCTCATCGGTGTCCTCGCTCTCGTTGCTATACGGACGACTCACGACAGTGCTGCCTTACTCTGGTAGGTCTTCCCTTCCCTGCTCCCGACGATACTGCCTGGCTTTGGTCGGTCTTCCAGATCTGGTCGGTCCTCAAGCACTCAAGTTCTATAAGGTATCTAATTGCCATTGGGAACTACTCTGTATGCGCAAAGCCTAAAATATTGAGCCAAATAGCTTACCGAATTCACTGATGGTTTCCAGTTTGTAATCTGTATCCCTATTTTCCTGTTTGTTTTCATATGCATTCGCTGATTTTGCCTGGATTGGGTTTGAGTATGTGCGATAGATGAGGCTGGAAGATGATGATGAGATTTTTAGTGTACATGGCATTGGAAATTATTGGGAATTCGGGAAATTCCCGATCCCGAGCTCGGGAATTCCGGTCCCATCGGGACGGGAAATTCTCGGGATCGGGATCGGGAAGCAATTTGATTCCTGAAGATTTTTCGGGATCGGGATCGGGAATGGCATTTCCCGATCCCGATCCCGAACACCCCTAGGATAGAAGAAAATATGGAGGAAGGAAAATAAGCAAATGATATAATGACAATAACACCCTTATTTTTCATAAGGATATATTATCTCATTGCTTCTATTAAAATAAACTGAAGGCAACAACCGCACTAAAATTAACACTATTAAAATATTTTAAAATCAAATTATATCTCAAATATTTTTTCATATTTTTTTATTTTAAAATAAAATAATTGATGAAAGTATATTTTTATATTTTTTATTTAAAAAATCATAATGAATAATTTTTCTAAAATAAAATATAATACTCCCTTCGATTCTAAATATAAGATGGAGTTGATTTTTTTGGAGAGTACAGAGTGAATTGGCGAGTCTGGAAGATTAATATATACATTAGAGAGGGAGGCGTGCGTGATGAACTGATGATGATGGGTGAAGGCAGGGGAGCGTAATACGTGGAACAAAATTTTTCTCTGAAAATCTCTCCATATATGGAGAGAAGTTTTGGAGAGAAAATTAGGTGGATCCCACACCATATTTTCTCTCCCACTTTTTCTTTCCCCTTCATCCAAGCAAAGGAAAAATCATCTTCTCTCATATTTTCTTCCCTAATTTTCTTTCTTCTTTGATTTTCCGTCAATCCAAGCAAGGGGTAAGTCTTCACCTTTTTTTTTTTTCGAACGGTTTAAGTCTTCACCTTAAGTCTTTACCTTTTATGACCACAAGTCTTCGCTTGTAACGCCATGTCAGTAAAATTCACTCATCATATCCTGGTCAAAATAAAAAGAAAATTTACTTATAGTAAAAATCAATATTATTTCATATCCTAGTAGATAAAGAATTCATTTTAATTTTAAATATAAAGCTTTAATAGAAGAAAACATATAAATATCACTTGAATTTCTAAACTCTAAAAAAAGTTTATTAATACTTATAAAAGATAGAGAAGGGATGAGGTGAGAATCTGAGTTTAACTCACCTTATATATTAAAAGGGGCATTTTTGTCTTTTTTCTAAAACATGAAAAACCTAGATTCTCACCTAAGCTCTTCTCTATCCTTTACAAGTGCTAATAGACTTTTCCAAGTTTTAGAAGTTTAAGTGATATTTATATGTCTTTTTTCCAAACTTTGACCCATCTTATCTTTCAAATTTATAATCTTCTACTAAAATATCCATATTAATTATATGCTGTAAGGGGTTTTTTTTTATAAAAAGATAGTTACAACATAATGCAAATTATTAAAAAATGTATTATAAGAAGTTAACATACATTTGTTACAAATAACTAACTTAATTAATTTTATTAAATTCAGACTTATTTAAAATGACAATTGAAGCCTTAAAAACAAACAAGCAAGAAGTATAGTTAACCATGAAAAATTAATTTGGGAATTTATAAATATTTGAAATAATTTGAATTTTTCAATATATTATATATTTTTCCCAACATTCAATAACACACACACTACGGGTAACTTTTAAATAAAAATTGAAGGTTACCATACTCTATCAAATTATAAAGCTAAGCATAATATTTTTAGATTGAGTGAATTTGTAAGGTAATAGTATAACGTATGTAAGTTATCTGTAATATTGTTATGAGACATGTCCAAATCAATGAGTTTATGAAGAGCTCCAATCTATAAGTTGGAATGGTATATGTTAAAGCCATTCATTTAAATTATAAATAGGTTGTAGGTTATTTTTTTTAAATAAGAATTGAGAGTTAACATACTCTGTTAAATTATAAAATTAAGTACAATATTTATAGATTGAGTGAATTTGCAAGGCAATAATGTACGTAACACACTGACAAGATTGTCATGAGAAAAGTCCAACTAATAGGTAGTTGAGATTTTGTATGAGGAGCTCCTGTTTGAGGTAGAGCCATACCTATATCAGCCCCTTTGAAGTTGAGACCAGCTAGCTGAGACCGGTGGTTTGAAAAGAATCAATACCGCGTTATTTTGATAACGTCTCCAACATTATTGATAAAGTGTTGGTTTAGAATAGCTTATTTTTGGGTAATAAGTGCTTATAAATCGTGATTCACGGTATACGAGATAAGTATGTGAGAGGAGTTTTATCTCGGCTTGCGTAATAAGGACTTATTTGCCCTCAAAACGTGCTTCCAAACACAGCTAAAGTCATTGATATGGAAGTAAGTTCGAGCAAAGAATAATAATGGGAGAATGATAATTAGGTCCCAAACAAAAAGAAAAATAAAAAATGATTCCTTAAAATCTCAAAATGAAAAAAAGGTTCTAAAAAATTGTCAATGAATGCTTCTGTAGTTGTCAACAACCTGTATCTGATATTGTTAATATGACTATTTTTTATTTTGAGATTTCAAGGGACCCAATTTTTCATTTTTTTATTTATTTGAAACCTGACTGTAATTCTCCAAATGATAAAAATGCCACTTTCACACCCATCTCAATTTAATTTATTTACACAAATTAAAGTGATCACGAAATGAATACACCCACAAAGGGTTTATGTAGATCGAGTAAGAGATTATTGAATCGCTTTGAACGTATTGTTTACGCGTCCAAAGGTCGTTGGAAATAATGATGATACCGGGTGAGATGGGCAAAGGAAAAGTTGTTTATGGTCTTCCTCAATATTATAAAGTTTTCCGTCTTTGAGGTTTTTATAGTGAAAATGGACACGGAAAAGCTGGTACAAATAAAAAATATGCTGGTATTATAAAATAAGGTTAAGGTGCAATTTTATCAATAAGATTTTTTTTTCTAGAAGCACATGATGCAAAAATACCAAAAAAACAATTTAATAGTCTTAATAAATTTGTTTCATTTTAAATTATTTATTGGTATTTTTGCCAAATCCAAAATTTATTCGTGTCATACACTCATAAAAAAAAATTTGTTGATAAGATTACACCTTAACCTTATAAAATATTAAAAAATATGAGAAGAGAAAAAGAGAATATAATAATAAAAAATAAGAATTCATATTCACCTTAAATACTAATCTCAAAAGTAACATAGTAGAGCTTACTTCTTTTTTTTTTTTTGATAATAATAAAAGGAAACCCAACATTATCTAACCCTTCTCCTTCACAATAATCCGTGCAAGCGCTTCAGGCGCCTCAATAACAAAATGAATTCCAGGCATTGACGATAGCCCCTCTTTGGCAAGAAGATCCGCAGCAACATTAATCCATCGGCTAACATAATTAACACTTACTTCCCATTGTCGCTGAAGCAGTCCAATGGCTTCTTGAATCAGCAGAGAATCTGCATGTATCTCCACCTCTCTTTCATTTAGAATGAGCGAGATTGCTTCAGTCGAGTCAGATTCAAGGATGATTTTGCGAAAACCCATGTCCCATGCAATTCTCAACCCATGAATGCATCCCCATAACTCGGCAGAGAGTGCATCACCCTCAGCACAACTAAATATGAATCCTCGAATGAAGTTGCCATACTCATCACGGATGAGACCACCCGCTGCTACGACATGGTTGTACTGAGAAAAAGCTCCGTCTACATTTAGTTTGACCCAGCCCGGCTCTGGCGGGACCCATGAAAACCTAGTTCTTCCACTTAGTACATTGGTCATTCCACCTTCCACAAGCTTATCATGTGCTTCTCGGATACTGCGAATCATGGCTTGCACACTAGACATAACCATAC
Organism: Inga oerstediana; assembly: GCA_963210345.1. NCBI lineage: Eukaryota > Viridiplantae > Streptophyta > Magnoliopsida > Fabales > Fabaceae > Inga > Inga oerstediana. Next base: position 72,638,271 of record OY723401.1, read on the forward strand.
TATTCAATATGGTCTTACTTTCAAATACGAACAAATTCCTTCTCCGCCAAATCCACCAGCATGTTATAGCAAATATCGCTCTCCATTCTTCATCTTCTCTACAATCATTCATCGTGAGATTCCATTTCAACCACTGAGGGAATTCCATTGAGCTAAATCGTTGCCACTTCATTTGAGGCACAATGCTCCTCCATAGGTTAAGCGTGTTTGGGCAGTCACGTAAGACATGGAGCATATCTTCAGTAACTGAGCAGCATATCGGGCATTCATCACTACTACTCAACCCTCGTTTTTTCCTAGAGGCATTTGTAAGTAACCGTTTATGTGCTACAAGCCAAACAAACATTCGACATCGTTCTGGAACTCGTAACTTCCAAATCTTACTCCATAGAGGATCTGAATCATTTCCATCAGTACGAAGAAGATCATGAGCTGAGTTAACCGTAAATGAGCCACACTTTGTCCATTTCCATCGAACATTGCCATTAACATCAGTTTCTACACCACTTTTGACTTTCTCCCAAACCTGCTTAATTCCTGACCAAACATTAGAGCCCGGTCTACCAGGGTCAACACGAGGCAGGAGATCCATCCCACATTTATACTTGTCTCGCACCACTTGAACCCAAAGAGCGTCTTTCCGTTTGACAAGATTCCATCCTAGCTTCATCATATATGATTGATTTTGAGTTCTAGAATGTCTCAACCCCAATCCACCTTGTTTCTTAGGTTTACATACGTCATCCCAAGCAATTAGTGGAATCCGCCGTCGATCGTTTGAACTTCCCCAGAGGAAAGCTCTATTGCATTTATCTAACTCCTCACAAGTACTGGCAGGTAGGGAAGCAGTTTGCATAGTATAACCTGGAATAGCTGAGGATACAGATGAGATAAGAGTGGCACGACCTGCTGAGGACAGATAATTCGCTTTCCAAGTAGAAATGCGAGACTTTGCTTTGTCAACCACATCCTGAAAGGTATCTTTAGATGCTCTTTTGTGATGGAGATTTACCCCAAGATATCTACCCAAATCTGCTGTCATAGTGAAGCTCAAAACTGAGCTAATCTCACTACATCTTATATGATTTACATTTCGGGAGAAAAATACTTTCGTTTTCCCAACATTCACCTTCAACCCAGAGCTAGCGCAGAAAACCTCCAAACATTGATGTATCAATGTAGCTTGTGTGACTGAAGCTTCAGCAAATAATATTATGTCATCCGCAAAAAATAAATGTGAGATTAAGGGGCCAGTTCTTGTTAGTCTAATTGGTTTCCAATCACCCTGATCCACCATTTGTTGAATCAAGTGAGCCAACTTTTCAATGCACACCACAAACAGATAAGGAGAAATAGGGTCTCCTTGTCTGACCCCTCTGGAGGCCCGGAAGCACTCAGCTTTATCCCCATTCCACAAAAGTTGCATGTTTGCTGTTGAGACACAATTAGCTATTATATCCTTAATATGGTCAGGGATGCTCAACTCTGATAGGCAATTCAACAGAAATGTCCAGTTAACTCGATCATAGGCCTTCTCAAGATCAATTTTTATTGCCATATACCCCTTCTTTCCCTTCATAGTTCTCATGGAGTGAATTACCTCTTGAGCCACAATGATATTGTCACTACTATGTCTTCCAGGCACAAAACTACACTGGTGCGGAGATATAATATGAGGGAGAATAGGTTTAAGCCGATTGACAATCACTTTAGTAATCACTTTGTAAATCACATTACACAAGCTTATCGGTCTGAGATCCCGCATTGTTTCAGGAGGGTCCTTCTTTGGGATAAGGACAATTAAAGTGTTGTTGACCTTTCGAATCACCTGCGGGTTAGCAAATAGAAATTTAATATAGGAAATAACAGACTTGCCTACCGTATTCCATTGATTTTGGTAGAATAAGGCATTAAATCCATCAGGTCCTGGAGATTTCAACGCTCCCATGCTGAACAAAGCCTCTTTAATTTCCTCATCTTGGACATCCCTCCCACACCATCTCAGTTGAGCATCATCAATATTAGGGTATGAGACTTGACATTTCAACTCAGGTCTAGATTGATTTTCCTCTGTGAATAATTTAGCAAAGAATGTCGTAGCCATTTGTTTTATCACCCCATTTTCATATTGCCATTCTCCAGACTCATCACAAAGAGCTTCAATTCGATTAATTTTCCTTCTTCGATTTGCACGAGCATGGAATTGGCGAGAGTTACGGTCACCATATAACGTCCATTCCATCCTTGCTTTTTGCGCCCAGATGAGAGATTCTTGAACTAAGACATCCTCAAGCTCTTTCCACAACTGACTCTGTAATTCCTCATACTGTTGTAAATTGCCTCTCCTTGTCATGGCTCGGTTAAGACCATCTAGACGTCTCAACAGTTTCTTTTTTCTTGCTTCAGTATGGCCAAAAACCTCTTTATTCCATTTTGAACAAGAAGTAGCAAATTGCTCTATATTATCTGTCCATTCCCCTTCATTTCTCCATTCCTGTTTAACAAATTCAGGAAACGCATCATGTAATACCCAAGACGCAATAAATCTAAATGGTCGGCTTGAATGCCCCTTATTCCGAGCACGATCCAAGTCTATCAAAATCGGTCTGTGGTCTGATTTAAAGAATGGTAGATGTGAGACAACTGCATTCGGAAACTGATTAAACCATTGTTGATTTGCAAACATACGGTCAAGCCTCGCCGCCGACTCTCCCCTCTTCCACGTATAGCATGGGCCTACAAACCCAGTGTCGCTCATATTAGTTGTTAAGGCCCATTCTGTAAAATCTTTATCACATGGAGTGGGAGAAGCAGCAATTGATCTCCTCTCATTTTCAAGCAGGGTAGCATTCAGGTCTCCTCCAACAATCCATGCACCCTCTGTTAAGTTATCCGTTTCCTCCAGAAAGAAGTAGAGCTTACTTCTTTCTCTGGAGGAACTGGCAATTCATCAAAAAGTCCCATCTCGAGCCTTCAACGTCTCCGGACACCATAAAAATCTAAGATTAACTCATGCTAGCAAATACCATCCAAACTGCATTGTAAAATACAAGAATATTCAACTTCTCTTACTAAGATTATCAGATTAAGGGTCTTTTGACTCTTTTCTAAGTATCTTTTATGAAACATTAATAGACAAGAATATCATCAGTTAATTTTTCACAATCATTTCGCATACAACAAAAACATTTTTACAAATTTCTGCTTTCCATATTAACATTACCATCAGCAGTTGCATGGATAATAATTTATTCATAGTCATATTTAATTTTTGATGAAATCTGATAAGGTGAATAGAAGATTCCAACAAGCAATGTATTATTAGGAAATATTGCCACGGGGGCCAAAAATCTTCTCCACTGTCAAAAGCAGAGATAGATTCCTGTTTCCTCTTCATCCATATACTTAGTTGAGCTCTACGGTAATTCAGTTCATTCCCTACAATTCCTCCTCTACACAGAATAACAAGTTGTGCCCTCTCTCATCATTCCCGAAAATTCCATAGGCATTTGATTATTCATAACCGTACACAGCTAAAAAAATCCGATATACATTGCACTTCAAAGATCGTGATAATTGTACTTCATACCCGGATTCCCCCAAAGACGCTCCTTTTATTTTCCACATCAAATCACACAATTGGTTGCGTAAATCAAATGCATTTATACAGCAAATGTGAACTTACTCGTGCAAGAAAGCTGGATGGAGCTGAAGCTCAAAAACCCAATGCCACCGTCATTGCTCATTGTGAAAGAAGTGCGGAATGAAGGGAAACTGTGGATTTGAGTGTGGCGCTCGGAGCAGAATTGGAATTCAGAGCGGGGCAAGTGAAGTTGGCAATTGAAGCGAGATGCAATGGAGAAAGGCGAGGATTTCAAAGTGATGGTAAAGCCACGGTTAATGACGGCCGGAGCGCAGGCTGGCGTCGTCGCCAGAGGGCGTGAGGGCGTGGGGAGAATACGAGAGCTCAATTAAAGCTCCACAAATCCGAATTGACTGGTAATTAAACAGAGAAAGGAGATGGGTCCTCGAAAATGTTAAGCGCGTGTATTGGATCTAAAAGTCCCAAAAATTTTATAAAAAATCCAATATACAGGGATATTCAATGATCAATTCATGTTTAAAGTAAAAGCAAGCAGGTAAGATGCCAAAAAAAAAATCTGGGAGAAATTTCAGACAGAAACGAAATAATGAAATCGATTATTGACAAAAATCCCGAAGGTTTGAAATTTCGGCCCGAATACTTTTCTCGAGAAAAATAATTCTGTTCAAAGAAAATGATTCATGGCAGTGTGAAATTAACTACATAGCTTGGTAGGCTTGTGATTAAAAAGGGATTGAATGACAAATTTTGTAGAAGCTTTAGGGCTTGTTTGTTTTCACGGAAGCTTAAAAAATAAGCCCGAATTACGCAAGCCGAGAAAAAACTCCTCTCACATACTTACCTCGTATACCGTGAATCACGAATTATAAGCACGTTTTGAATAAAAATAAGTCATTCCAAACGAGCACTTAGGTGGTAGTGCAATCTGTATTACACCCTTTTGTCCTTAATTAAAATCTCATTTGTGTTATAAGGTATTAAAATCCGGACCGGGTATTCAACCGGTCAGGGTACTGGATTAAGGGTCAGTAGGTTATATTGGGGCTAAACTGGGGTCAAACAGGTGAGAAATTGAAGATTTTAGGCTTATAAATATGAAATTCTAAAGAAATTTTAAAAAAATTTTTTAAATAGGAACTCGAATGAGTCTACTAGCTGGTTCGTCGGTTTCCGCGCCAGACCGGTTGGTCTGGTCCGGATTCCTTAACATTGGTAGTATAACAAGAGATCTTATGTTAGGGACCGAAGTACTCCCCCAGGTCCTTAATATAAAACTTAATTGATTTTTTTTTGAAAAAATTAAAGAAGATAAATAAATTATTTAATCATATCATATATTTTACATCATTATATTATATATCAATTTATAATGGAAAAATAATGAGTACAAATACTTTAAAGTAATTTTTTAGCTTCTTTAATCTCTCCAAAAAATCAATTAGATCTTATATTTATGACTAGATGTAGTATTAACTTTTGATTGGTTCAAAATTCTTTTAAAAGTTTTAAAAGGGTTAAGGTGAAATTTTGCCTAGAAGTAACCACTCAAAGCATTGGATATATAAAAGTTTTTCAAAAAGCAATATCACCCTGAAAATATTAAAAGGGAGCAATTTCACCCCTACCATTAAAAAGCTAACATCGATCGTTAAAAAATTGATATTAACTAGTAGTATTTTTAACAACAACGGGTAAAACTACTAAGTTTTGGTTACCTACGAGGCAAAATCGCTTCTTAAAATATTTTTGAATGCCCAACGCTCCCAAGTGGTTACTTTTGGGGCAAAAATTGCACTTTAATCATTTTACAATATTACATCGTCATGTAGGAATGCTAACCCTTAGTGTAACAATTTTGAATATTAAAGTTCAATTTTGATTTTAAGTTTAACTGAAAGATTAATTGATATTTCAAACTTGATCTTGTTATGTTATCAAATATCAATGTTCGAAGTAGAAAAATAATTTAACAAGGTTGGGAAAGTTTGGGCTAGCTCTGGAGCCTGCAGGTTGGGCCGGCTATCCAGCCAAAACTGGTGCGTTCAGGCCGACTAAATGATCCACCGCCTCATTTAGCCTGCGAGCTATGGCCGGCTAGCCTGCTTAATAGTTAATTTTTTTTTCCAAATTTCCTTAAACAAAATCAATCCAAAAATCCTTATTGGTGTGTTTGACTACTTCTTCATCCTTTTTATTTGACATTACTATTCACTTTTATTTTTATATTATATGTATTTATTCCACTATTATTAAATTAAAAAGAGAAGTATTTATATGTTTTTGTGATGTGAGTGGGTGAAAAAATGGGATGTGAGAGTGAAAATGGCTACCAAAAATCTATAAAGAAAAACGAAAATGTGATGTGAGTGGATATAAGAGAAAGTGAGTGAGAGTAAAAAAAAAAAAGATGGTATGATAGATTTTTTTTTTTAAAAAAAGTCAAAGTACAATTTTAACAACAAAGTTTTATACAAGGGCATTTGGCAATGTGATGTGAGTGGGTGTAAGAGAAAGGAAATGTTGTATGATAGATTTTATAAGAAAATGTGAGTGGTATGATAGGAAACATGAGTGTTATGATAGGTTTTATAAGAAAGGAAATGTGATGTGAGTGGATGTAAGAGAAAGTGAGTGAGAGTAAAAAAAAAGATGGTATGATAGGTTTTTCTAAAAAAAAAAAAAGGAGGTCAAGGTGTAATTTTAACAACAAAGTTTTTATACGAGGGGCATTTGACAACATTAAGTTTTTATGGGTGCTAAAATAGGGTTAAGGGGTAAAAATACCCATAAAATTTTTTTAAAAGTACATTTACCACCATGAAGTTTTTTTAGGTGCCAAAGTAATCATGAACTTTCAAAAGAGGAGCAAAAGTGACACTTCCGTTAAAACTAACTAACGGTCGTTAACTCTAGTACAAAAGTACCAAAATACCCCTATTTAAAAAAAAGGTAAAAATACCCATAAACGTTTTTTAAAAGTGCAAAAATACCTATAAACTTTTTCCAAAAGTGAGTCAACCACCATAATCTTTTTTTAGATAGGGGTATTTTGGTACTTTTGTACTGGAGTTAACGACCATTAGTTAGTTTTAATGGAAGTATCACTTTTGTTAGATCTCACATGTTTTGATGATAACAAAGATTGGTATGAAAAAGATTTGATAAACAAACAAGTTTGAACAAAGTAATAACAGGGCAAATAATCACTTGAAGTAAGCACTGGAGTAATGAAGAAAGGCCAAGAGAAAAAGCCGAGAAACTTCATCACTGGCAAAATTTCTAAAGGGTTACTCGAGTAAGTACTTGAGTAATGAGACCAAAACTTGAAGTAACCAGAGAAACCTTCAAGTAACCTGCCAACGTTACTCGAGTAAGTACTTGAGTAATAAGGTAAAAGACCTCCAGTTGCTCTCGGCCTGCCAACGTTACTCGAGTGAGTACTCGAGTAACCAGGTAAATCACTTACAGTTGCTCTCCGCCTGCCAATGTTACTCGAGTATGTACTCGAGTCCCCTGCTTCAAGAAATATGTTGCTCTCGGCATTTTCAATCCTGCCAATGTTACTCGAGGTGCTACTTGAGTAACTCACTGTGGTAAGCAAAACCTGAAGGTAATACTCGAATAACATGATATGTTGTTATCACACTTCACTCGAGGCACTACTCAAGTATGCAGGTATTCAATTATTCTTTATCAAATATTTTAATGAGATTACTCGAGTTAGTAATCGAGTAATCTGCAGATTTATTTACACAGCACTTGAAGTATGTACCCGAGTAAGCTATGTAAAAAATTTATGTTTTCTCGAGTAATAGGGTAAGAAAACTTGAAGTGCTCTCGGCCATGAAATCCTGCCAACATTACTGGAGTGAAGCATCGAGTAACCTAAAATTTATTTGAGGGATTACTCGAGTAGTTACTCGAGTAACCTATGAAGAAAATTGTATCATACCCGAGTAAGTATCCGAGTAAACAGGTATTTCCAAGGTTTGTAAATTTGTTTACTTCATGCCCTACCCGAGTAATGTAATGTTCATTCATTAACTTGCTATCATTTCTCTCACGATGATACTCGAGTAAGTACTCGAGTAAACTTAATGAATACTCGAGTAACTACTCGAGTATGCAAGTACATAACTTCAAAAATCATTTCAAAGTTCATTGATTTGTTTCCTATGTGATTAACCCTTCATTGTATTAGTATTCTTAGCATATCCGCAGATAAACAATGAAGAGATCTTACCAAATAAGGAAAGTCAAATGCAACGTTCAAACGCTACCTACCGCCACCTACCGCAAACGGATATTTTTCAAATACTGGAAAAGTCAACAGTGGCTGCGCACGCTCTAACGGGTAAGAAGAAAAATGTTCCAACAATCATTACCAACACATCTATATATATAGGAACATCCAAGCAGAAAAAGAACAAGAACACACACACGAACGCATTATCAAGTTCAATACTCTGTTTTACATATACTTGTAATTCTGTACTTCAGTGATTCTTATTCACTCTGTGAGAGAGATATTTCATTCAAACTCAATATTTGTTATTGAGGTAACTTAAGGTTGTGGAACCTTGAGTTGGGATTGGATTACAACTTGTAAGGGGGAGCGAGTGTCCAGGCGAAGGAACTTGCTTGTAACGAGGTGCCAAGAACCCACTGAATCTTGGAAATTATAGTGAAACTCTCAGAGAAGCTCTGAGGACTGGACGTAGGTCAAAGTGGTTGTGGCCGAACCAGTATAACTCCCGGTGTACACTTCGGTGATATTTCTTCTTACTTTTTACTGCTTTATATTCACTATCAATGTTTATATTTGCAACGAAATTTTTAGTATCACCCAATTCACCCCCCTCTTAGATGAAACGCTTGCTCTAACAACTTTTGCCCCCATTTTGAAAGTTCATTATTACTTTTGTATCAAAAAAAAATTTATGATGGTGGATGTACTTTTAAAAAATATTTATGAGTATTTTAGCCCTTTAACCCGCTAAAATATACATAAACTTAACAAAAAGGAATAATTTTACCACCACCGTTAGATGCCTTTAACAAACGTTTTCTTTTGTTTTTTTGGGGTCCCACCTAGTCTTACACATGTCAAAACCCCCTACATTCTCTTCATCCCCATCAACTATCTCCCTTGTTTGTTATCGTTCTTCTCCATATCTTTCTTTTTCTATCTTTCGCCCTTGGGTCTTTGGAACGCTCAATAGTCAGTAGGAAAGTCAAGAAGAGAGGAACTGATGTTTGAAAAATATTCATTCACAATTGCGCACCGGAATCTTCACACGTTGTGCTTTTTATTGTTGGAGCGAATCGTCTATACCCTTTGGTTGCTTCCTTGCTTTGAGCTGAACTTCCTTCATCTCATTTACTCTCAACCTCTTCTCAACTCAACCACCACTCTCACACCTATCCTCTATATATATATATACATACTCATATGTAGCTTGACATACTCCATTAGGTTCCTACAATGTCTGCTGACTACTCAAATGGGGACTACGAGTCCCTCCATAAACCCTTGCTTCATTCCGGAAGATTCAGAACAATTTCACATCACATGTTGCTATTGTTGGAGCCAATATCCGTCCCATTGAGAGCTTGGACTACGAGTATGTGGTTTTTCTTTTTTCATCCGTTCTTTGAAATTCGGAGGAAGTTTTTATTTTTGTTATTGGATTTCATCTGTTGTGAGTGAATTTGTGCTTAATTCTTCACTTCTTTGTTCTGAGGTATGTAGGATTGTCGAGAACGAGTTATTCAACCCTCAAAAACCCCGCCTATGAACACCCTATTTTGCCCGGACCCCACTCAAAAATTAAAAAAATAATAAAAACAAAAATAAAAGAAATCCCTCTCATTGTTGATGATTGGTGTCTAAATTGGCAATCATCATTAAAGGAAAAATTAAAAAATACATAAAAAACGAAAATAAAAAAAATCCTCCCACTGATGATGACCGGTGTCCAAATTGGTAATCATCATTAAAAGGAAAAAAACAAAAAAATTTTAAAATAATCCTCTCATTGATGATGATTGGTGTCCAAATTGGCATTGTCATTCATTAAAGGAAAATATAAAAAAATATAAAAAAGTATCTCTTATTCATGGGTTTAAATTAGGAAGTTGCTTGTAGGGAAAATATAAGAAAATAAATAAAAAATGAAAATATGAAATAAAAAATCTCTCATTTATGTTGATAAGTTTAAATTAGGAAATTACTTTTGGGAAAAATAAAAAAAATTAAAAATGAAAATTAAAAAAAATCTCTCATTGATTGTGATTAGGTTAAGTTAAGAAGTTTTATTGATAGAAAATACAAAAATATAATAAAAAACGAAAATTAAAAAAAATCTCCATTGATGGTGATTAGGTCAAGTTAGGTAGTTTTTAACATAAAATACAAAAAAAAAATTCAAAAATGAAAATTCAAAAAAGAAAGAGAATTTATGAAGAAAACCCTACATTGAGACTATAAATATGGGAGCAAGGGTTGAAGCAAGACACAAGAATTTGAGAAGAATTCCTGAGAGAAAAGAGGCAAGGTAGAGAGCTATTATTCTTTTACATAATTCTTCTAAAATATGGGGTTTTTCTCTCATGGGGGTAAGAGAGGGTGGAGTTGATTGAGAATTTGTTTGTGTTCTTTTCTTCCCTCTTCTATCAGGTGTCTATATATTTTCCAATGCCTATGAAAGTGTCAATATGACAAGAGGCGCATACATATAAGACCCTTGACACCTTTCCTTCCCTAGATATACACAAGCATGCCATAGCCATTTGATTCCATCAATGTGTTTCTTTGTGTTTTTGATTATTTTATCTTAATTACACTATCTCTCTTTATTGACCAATGCAAGCATTTGGATTCCACTGACACATGATTGCATCCATATACCCTCTCACGTTATCTCTCTTTAATCAAACTTTTGCTTGTATTATTATTATTTTTTGCATCAGGGAATGAGTATGCATTTTTTTTTCTTCATGTTATTACTTGACTCCTTGATTGCATCTCTTATGATTCACCGTGCTTTCATCTTTATGCTTTCATTACCACGTCTTTATGCTTACCTCATCATGATTCACATGTGCGTGAACCATGAGCCATGACTTTGATATATGTTAGGGTTGCCAAATATAATGGATCAGGTGGCTTACAAATGCGAGGATGAATGGTATGTGTTGGCCTCTTTCATATTCCAGGTATTATTGTTGACATGGATGAATTATGTGTGATTGTGTTGTTCTATCCATGTGGTTTCCTTACTTTGTCTCTTTTGTAGCTCGGCTCAAAGCGCCAGAGGTACATGCTCTTACTATGTCTTTATTGATTTTCTTACCATCTTAGAGCCCGTTTGGTTCAACCCCATTGCATGCCTACAATGGTAATCATGATTGTATTACCAAGATAACCATGGTAATGATGATTACCAAAAAATTGGTAATCCTCATTCATACCTCCTCCCTATGAATCCCCATTACCATCCTATTGCATGGTTTAAAAAGTCCAATTTACCCTTGAGTTTCTCATGTCTTTGATTCACTTATCTCATTTCATTTGCCAAAACTACCACCGCCACTAACTCCTCCTCCTCTACTGTCGTGACCTCCACCTGCTACCGCCACCACTACCTCCTCCGCCACTGTCGCCGTCACCACCACCACTAACTCTTCCTCCACAGTCGCCACCGTCACACCCCCGCCACCACTACCACCTCTTCCTCCGCCACCGCTACCTACCCACCGCCGCCTACTATTACCTGCTTCGCTGCCACCCGCCTACAGTGGCCACCGCCACTGCCACCGCCGCCCCGTCCACCGCCACCACCGCCACCTCCTCTATCGTCGTCGCCCCTAACACTACCTCTTCCTCCGTCGCCGCCACCTCCCGTCTACCACCACCACACACCACCTCCTTTGCCATTATTACCGTTGCCACCCGCCCACTGCCACCACCACCTCCTCCGCTGCCGCCGCCCCCATCATTGCTGCCACCACTAGCACTTCCTTCTCCATCTTTGTCGCCGCCGACTCTTCACTATTTTTTCTACAAAGATTATATTAAGGGTAAAATAGACTTTGTGTAATATATTAATTTTAAATAATTGTTAAAATACTAACTCATTGCACATTACTTAAAAATCAAACCAAATACTACCCCTGTAATTAATATTGCATTGTATTACCATTGCATCGCATTGCACTGCACTGTAAGGTGTAATGGGATCGAACCATACGGGTTCTTAGTCTCTTTTGAATGATAGGTAGAAAATGCAATTCCTTGTTGGCTTAATGAACTTTTGTTTTTTTTCTCTTTTTTTCCTTTTACAGGTAAAAAGTTTCAAAATAAAAAAAAAGTTCTTTTCTTAGAATAAGCAAATTTGGTTTTATATGATAAAACAAGAACAAGGCCTTTTTTTAAAAAAATTAAAAAATATAAACCAAACAAAAAATATTTTTATTAAATAAATTAAATAAAATTTTTCTGAAAAACACCAACCAAGTGACATGCTTTTCTACCTTCTAAACTACGTCGGCTTTGATCCCTCTAAAGGGTACATAGGCCCTAGGTTATCTTCCTAGGTCAAGTCCAACTTTGTAAATAAATATATTTTTCATTATTTTCTTTAGTTTTCATTTCATTTATTTTTGTAAATATTCTCTTTTTTATTTGGGTAATTATCATAAGATTAAAGGCCATATTTATTTTTAAATAATTAACTTAGGGTAACCATTCTTATGAATGGGTGTTGTAGGGTGTCTAACACCTTCCTCATACACAATCAACTCCCAAACCCTAAATGGTTTTATAGACCAGTTTCATTTTTTTTTAAAAAAAATGTTTCCAAAATTATCCTTTTTAAAATTTTGGTTGCGGCTCCATCTTTTTCCAAATTTCGGGCGCTACAGCTTGACGACTTCGTTGGGGATAGTTTAAGAGTCAAGCCCATTTAAGTTAAGTATTTAAAAATAATATGGCCTTTATCTTATTTTAATTACCCTTTTTCTGTTTCTTTTTTGTGAATATTTGTTTTTATTTATTAAATTCCTTATTCATCTAGTTGTTTATTCTTGTTTTTTTGCTTTTCTATATATCTTGTGATCTGCTTAGCAGATGAGGGTTGGGTAGAACCTAGGCCCACAGGTTGATATTGTAACCCCCTCACCGTAATTACATCCGGATTACGAAATTTACAGGAAATAGAGACCAATCAAACAAAATCACAATTTATAATCCGACCTCCAAGAGACGGGGTATTTCAAAATCAGTTCTAAAGCATACTTAATCCTGGTCTCACATTCACGTGCGGATATAATTACCAGAGCGATCAAATCACATAAACAATATCAGAGTACGGAAACCAAAATCCCGGCAAACCCCGGGTTACTTACATAAATAACTTGGGTTTAAGATTTCCCAAATATGAGGATTACATAACCAAAATAATCATTTACATTCTTATGTACACTTGTCAATCCCACATCCAAAACTATGATAACCAACTACCACTTAGATTTCGGAGTAAGCCTAACTACTCCTGGTTGTCCGCTTCCCTTTCGAGCACTCGCCCTGTCTGAAAAGGTTAGTCATATGGAAGGGGTGAGATTCTAAAGAATCCCAGTAGTAACAACAATTTCATACCACATGCAATCACAGAATATGCACACCAATCATCTCATACAGCAACACAAGTCACTCCACCCTCATCCCCTTTTACCGCCGGGAAGGCATACGACCTTGACCCAAACCGTTGTTAGCGACTCAGGGACTATTGGCGAGGCAGTGCATACAAATAGCCATACGGCTCAAATATAGCCTTTCGGCTTCCACAAATGGCCCGTCGGCCTTCACAAATAGCCTTTCAGCTCACAATTAGCCTTTCGGCCCACATATACACATATATCACACCCTAACCTCATCCCCTTTTACCGCCGGGAAGGCATACGACCTTCACCCGAACCGTTGTTAGCGACTCAGGGACTATTGGTATAACGGTGCTTCCACACAAATTTTCACAATACTTACGACCTTCACCCGAACCGTTGTTAGCGACTCAAGGACTATTGGTATAGCGGTGCTTCCACACAAATTTTCACAATACTTGCAGCATACGATATCCATTTCAAAACAATAACATAATATACATATAATGTATCACACAAGGTATAAAGAAAGAGTCACTACCTGTATCCTTCCTGACTGGCTTTGGCACCTTAGCCTCACGAGGACGACAGATGTCAAATCCTATATCAATTAGGGACAACCAATCAATCTCTTATCCATATGTATATTTCAATAATACTCTAAGTTGGTTATCATTTAGGACTCTTTAGGTGACTATTAGAGGCCTAAACATATACCTAAAGGGTTGGAAGACACTACCCAAAAGACCCCTTACTCGAAGGTAAAACACAGATTTTTGGTCATCACACTCGAGCACAGATGCTCTCATTCGAGCACAAGTACGGACATCACTCGAGCACAAGAGAGAGTGAGACTGCGAGTGAGCACCCGAGAGCACAAAGAAACCCTCGAGCACTGGCTTACTCGAGCACAAGGCCAAATGCCTCACTCGAGAACCTGCGAGTGAAGTTCAGGAAGTGAGGACCCGAGAGCACACAACGCTCTCCCAGAACTGGATCACTCGAGCACAGCCATTTGCACTCGAGCACACACCCCATTCCCGCGAGTGAGAAGGCACACTCGAGCACCTTACTCGCGAGTGACAACCCGAAAGCAATACTCCTACCTGAGGCACAATCTCACTCGAGCATGATCCCCAGTGCTTGGGTGAGAAGGCTATGCTCGCGAGTGTCAGAGCACACTCGTGGCATCCAACAGCAAGTGAAGACCCGAAAGCAACCCTTCACTTTGGACCCCACCAACACTCTAGCAGACCATGCTCACTCGAACATGTTCTTCGCTCACTCGAGCATAAAGCGATGTGCTCGAGCATTGCTCATAAAACCCAGGTGAACTCGAAGCTCAAAGGGAAAAACTCACGCATCACTCGAGCACGTTCTTCCTCTGCTCGAGTAATGTGCATCAGAGACCCAAAACGTAGCCAAAAACCAGAAACACCAGATGGTCAATTTCACTTCCAAATGGTTTCCAAACTCTACCAAAAGCTCACACATACTTGGCACCACTTAGGGAACACAATGGCCACTTCATAAACACTCCAAAAAACCCATTTGACCACAATCATTCATTAAGGTCTCAATGACACACCATATCCAAATTCCCTTAACACATTTTTAACATTCCAAATTACATCAAATGCTCATATATCTCCAAACTAAATCATTTCCAATCATCAATCCTAATAAACTTCATATTTCCAAAAATAGGCATAATTAGGGCAAAATTCCATATTTGACCAAACTTAGCCAAAAATCACAAACAATATACCAAAATGCTCTAAATGCCTACCTCTTCTCTTTGCCCAATTCAGAACCTTGATTCCTCAACTTTCAATTTCGGCCAAAATCCCAAATCAACACTATTTCAAGATTCTGAAATTACCACAATGTAGCTCTCAATGAGATAGGCAATATTAGAAAAGAGGATTAAGGCATTAGAGGATCATAACTCACCAAGGTTCAAGCTTTTCTTCTTCCTCTTCTTGCCTCAATGTCGCCGGAAAATGGAGAGAGGGAGAGAGAGAAAATGGTGAGGTATGAAGGAGATGATGATGAGATGTCACTTCCTCCCCTAGACACACACACACAACCGAAAATGAGAGAGAAGGGAGAGAAAAGTGCTATTTTGTCTCTTAGTGCCATATCCAATGGCCCACCTTAAGCCACATGTCCAAATCTACACACTCTCTCAAAGAGCTCACCAAATCACAGCACATAGGATTCCGACCCACGGTCAAGGAATCACAACCCTTGATCTTAAATACCACATGTATTTATTCCCAAAATTCACATTACATTAACTCCAAAAGTGTTTAATCAAGATAATTACAATAATTATCAGAGTCATTAGCCCTAATCACAAATCGGGATATTACAGATATGCTCTCCACACACACTCAACACATACATTATTCTCCTCACACACATTTTGCACCCTATACCAGATCTGTGAATTCCTTAGGTGAGTGGAAGTTTCTAGCAATTTCCCTGTAGGGTTTTAAGAACCCCTTGAGGTTACTGTGAAGACTTCATCCTAGCTATTCTTTATTTGGTGAGGTTGATCCCTGTGGGGTTTTCAAAACCCCCGAGGACAATTTCATCAGATGGGGTCTTCATCTTTATGATGGGGGCAGTTAGGAGACCTTTATCTGTGAGAATTAAAACCACCTTGAAACCATTGCACCTATTAGTGGAAATTATCGACCTACCTAATTAATTAGTACCTGTCTTACTTTAGATAGATAACCCCATCCTAGGGTTATTCCTAAAATAGGACACTGGAGGGCATATATTTATTTATTGCTGATCATTTTTATTATCATCCATGCATAATTAATGAAACCCCTAGGATCAAGTGACTAACTGTCGCTCTACCTGAGTGTGTATCTAGCATTACTCCACATAAAGATACATCACAAGGACAATGTATGCATTAGATAGCCAACCTTAGTCTAAGAGTTTATGACCCTAAAAGACCATGATATCATCACATCAATCATGTTAGAAAACATCTCAATGAGAGATAATCCTTTAGGACTCATGAGGTATCATTACATCATTAATAGGCATTTTAGCTTCATTTTGATATGGGCCTTGGACATATTAATCATTTTACAAAACCCTTAGCCACGTAATAGCTTAGGTCGTTCGCAGGTTAATGGGCACTTCATTCTCCCTATGAGGTATTTGATCTCTTGAAAAGGTGAAGTTCCTTTTCTTAATGTCCACACCCATATCAAGGCTAGAAAGCACATGTAATTATCTGCATGGCATGCATTTGGAAATACTTTTTGACTCTTCCTTCTCTTTTCTTTAATGAAGGGCAAGTGAATATCCAATGATTGAAAATTTGGCATAAATGTTAAATGGCACAAAAACCAAGTTTAAATCAAGTTCCTACAAGAAAGGTATATAGAGGGAAAGGCATTAGACTGACCGCAGGAGTAGAACCACTTGAAGGCCTAATTCAATTAAGTCGTTGTATTCAAGCTTTAGTCAAATTGTGCTTGATGAAGAAGTATGGAAATATCATTGATTTATTACATGTGACTATGTATAATGATGCTATCATAGAGCTGGGCCAGTATTGGGATACCTCTTTAAGATGATTCACTTTCTCTGATTTTCAACTAGCCTTAACCCTTAAAGAATACGGGGAAATCCTTAGGATGCCAATTAAGAGGAGTGATAAGATCTACCATTATCCAGGCCAACTACCTTCTCAAGGAGGAATAGCAAAGTTGTTAGGGTTCACATGGAAGAAGTACAGATTGTAGGCACCGGACAGGTCAAGGGGATTACGAGGACCACAGTGGAAGCTCGCTTAGCAAGATTAGCAAAAAATAAAGATTGGGAGAGTTTTTGCAGGGTCTTTGCCTTTTCTATTTATGGCATGGTCCTCTTTCCTTTATCAGCAAGAATAATCGACTTTGGAGCTATCAGTATCTTTCAATTCATCGCACATTACCAAATCAACCCGGTACTAGCAATTTTAGCAGAGACCTACATGTCATTATCTTAGTGCCACCTAAAGAAGGAAGGTTGAATAAAATGCTATCTTACATTACTTGAGGTATGGATGCTGAGTCACGTGTATGGAAAGAAGAAGTACTTCCAGGAAAGGCATGATAAGTTTACTAATCCACTCATAGCTTTCAATCATCTTCAATTAAACAAAAATGATTAGAGGAAGGAGTTCTCATTGTTAACAGAAGATTCTCTTTTATGGAAAATAGAATAGTGGGAGGATGAAGAGATTATCCATCATTACGGGGACTTTTCTAATATGCCTCTCATGGGACCAAGAGGATGTATTAACTACAACCCTTCTTTAGCATTAAGGCAATTAGCATTTCGGCAAAAAGCTCCCTCTCAGGAAGAATTGCAAGCCATACACTTCCTGTATGAAGAAGATGGTGGGAAGGATTTATGTCAAGAAATCAAAGAAGCCTAGAGCAAGATATCATACAAGGGAAAGGCTGAGCTGGGGAAGCGAGAAATAGGTGCAACTCTAGGCTATAAGGACTGGCTCAAGGATAGAATTAAAGGAGCCAATCCATCTTATTCTCCTCAAGATCCTTTATTAGGAAACAATGCCCAAGAAGTAAACAAAGAATTGGCAAGTCACCTGGAAACAAGAGAAAAGGAACTGGAGGAGCTGTCTATGATGGAATCTCAAAATAAGAGAAAGATGAGTTAGCTAGAAGACAAATGCGTATCCCTTCAAGAAAAATTGACAGAAAAGAGAAAAAGAAGAGATTTAGAAGAACACTTAAGAATCATGAAGCTAGAAGAAGAAAACAAAAGCTTAAAAAGAGCTATGCAAGAGAACGGCAGGCAAATGAAGAACAATAGAGTTTCGATTATTGAAGATGATTACAGCAAAAGAGTTTCTCAAAGAGAAATTGCAAGACAATACCCCCTTAAGAAATTGTAAGGGGAAATTGATATTCTTACTCAACTCTTGGAAACCAAGAAGGGTGAATTGGTTGTTGTAAGAGCCAGTAGTACAGAAACCATCAAAAGCCTTGTGGATAAGCTAGATCATGAAAGGAAAGTTTTAGCCAACTGGACACTCCTCTACCACAGACAAGTTGTTGTGACAGAAGAATGGGTAAATAGGTGTAGTAGCTTAATCAGCTTTGTTAACACCAGGATCCCAGAATTTGCTAACACATTCAAGTGCGCTGAAGGCATGATTATTCCTTTGAATCCACCAACAGAGATTGTTGATTTTTTCAACTCATGTAATCAAACAGTAGAGGAACTCAAACTTGTAACTAAATTTTGATATTATCAAATAAAAGTATATCTCGCTTCATTTACTATCATTTTTTGCGTGCCTATCACTACGATCAATAACAAGATCTTAGGCTAGGGTGGGATTCAAGGTCTTCCCTGCCTAATGATCAACTCTAATTCTCCCTGTAGAATAATAGATTCTCTGAGGAGGCTAGAGGGCACTCGTTACAGAAGACTATGTGTCGACTCAATACTCATCAATGACAAGATCTTGGGTAGGATGGGACTCAAGGTCCCTCCTATCTAATGATCAACTCTAGTTCTCCCTGTGGAATAATAGATTCCCTGAGGAAGCTAGAGGATACTTGTGCCAAAATATTTTTATGCCAATACACTGTGGATAACTCACTATGCCTACTTGAAATTGTGAGTTCAAATAAACTAATGATATTTTATTCCTTTATAAGTAGGTGATACAATATTGTTGTGTCTAAACGTCCTAACCAGCTACCCCCTGCGCATTCATACAACACGCGCTCATGTAGTCGCCAGATGGCAGCCAATCCCAGTGAAGCTGAATCTAATATGAATCATCGGATGTATCATATGGAGGCACAAATGACATATTTGAAAGAAATAATTTTCACCTTGACTATAGCTCTTCAAGCCTAGAATAATGAGAAAGAGTCAGGAACATCAAATCCATTGAAAAATGCTGAGATAAGCATACCAAAAAAATGGCGATAAACGACAGAAGAGCCTCAAAGTAAATAGAATCCTCAAATTTCAAACACTAAGGAGGAACAACCAGGTGAAGATTCAACATACACTTTCAACATTCCCTCCCTATCAGCTGAAAAGGAGCGATGGAAAGAAGAGTTAGGTGAAGTAAAAGACCAACTAAAAGCCCTCCAAGGACCTAACACTTGGGGTTCACTTGATCTAAAAGATTTATACTTGGCACCACATGTCTCAATTCCTAAGAAATTCAAGATGTCGGACTTCGATAAGTACAATGGTACGGGGAATCTAATATACCATCTTAAGGCTTATTCCACTAAGATGCTTGTATGGTCACAAGACGAAAACTTTTTGCTACTCTTCTTCCATGAAAGTTTGAAAGGGCCAGTACCGGAATGGTACATACAACTTGATCAGACCAAGATCAAGAAATGGAGAGATTTGATTGATGTATTCATGAAACAATACAGGTTCAATCTTGACACTGCCCCCACCAAGGAACAACTGAAGTCAATGAGCAAGAAAGCCACTGAAGATTTCAAAGATTATGCCCAAAGATGGAGGATGGTCACAGCACAAGTTCAACCTCCCCTTATACCATTCGAGCTCTGTTCTTGTTTCATTCATACTTTGCAAGAACCTTACTACATATACATGGTTGGAATGCACGTCATCGATTTTTCTAGTTTGATTGAGATTGGTGAGTGAATCGATGCTGACATACACGACAACATGATTCTTTAAAGCGAGAGCAACATCAAAAAGGGGAATAATGGGAAGAAGAAGGAAGGCGATGTTAGCTTCATTCAAACCACTAGACAACCCCAAGCAATACATCAAGGTGTTAATTATGAGTTTCGACAGATGAAGAATGATTCGACACCAAATAGGCAAGGTCAAGTTGAAGAACGAAGGAATTGGTAGCGACGAGATAATCACCAATGGCTGGATTTTGGCATGACAAATACGGAACTATATCGCCAACTTTTAGAATGTCAACTGTTAGGGCCATGTACTTATAAACAGCTTCAATCGCCATACCCCGCTTGGTATGACTTTAATGCCTGATGTGAATACCATATGGGCACCCTAGGACACTCAATAGATGATTGTGCAACATTCAAGAGAAATGTATTAGACTTAATTGATTATAATCACATTCAATTGAAGAAGAACGACAACTCTGCTATCAACACCAATCCTCTTCCAAGCCATGAAAACCAAGTAAATATTATTGATGAAATTGAGTTCTCTAACGATCCTCTACTAGTAGGAGAAGATATCTATGCTTGTTTAAAGGCAGCAGATTATACGCCTCGAGAGGAGAAAGAAGTAGGCATGGTGGAAAAAAGAAATGTCGAGCTTGTCGTTAAAGAACCATATGAAAAAAGAAATTCCATTGTTGTTTCTTTCACCATGTTGACACCATTATAACAGCCTTCAGTAACCATTAAGGTACTGACCCCTTTTCCATATCAAAGTAATCACACCATACCATGGAGATATAAAGGCATTGTTGAGAATCCCTCATGGCAAGTAATGGAAGCTGAGGCCAGCAACAAAACAATCGTTTGCCCAATAGGAGTAACATGAAGCATGAGAGCTTAGCTGCCGTAAAATGTGGGATCATCAAAGAAAGGAAAACAAACCAATGTTGAAATTCCATTAAGTTCTGGCCTAAAAGACATGGAAAATAAAGATGAAGAATTCCTTCAAATCATGAAGCAAAGTAAATGTAGCACAGTAGACCAATTGAATAAAACTCTAGCCAAGATCTCAATTCTCTCTTTGATCTTGAGTTCTGAATTGCATCGTCATGCGCTACAAAAGGTCCTAAATGAAGCATATGTACAGTCTAGTGTGACCCCAGAGAAGGTGGCAAGCATTATAAATGTGGCAAGGGCGTTCTCTACCATCTCATTTTCAAGAGAAGAAGTTGTTCAATCAACTGTTGATCAGTATAAAGCCCTCTATATTTCCCTGAAGTGCAGAGGGTTCATTGTGGCCTAAGTGTTGATAGATAGAGGATCAATGTTAAATGTTTTACCATTATCCATATTTGAGCAATTATCAGTAGAGGCATCAAAGGTTAAAAAGAGTAACATGATTGTTCGAGGGTTCGATAGTACTTGAAGAGGCGTGTTGGGAATGGTCCGTTTGCCTTTATAGATTAGACCAACTTCATTCGCAGTAGACTTTCAGCTTATGAACATTGACCCATCCTACTCTATGCTGTTAGGGAGACCATGGATACACTCGGCTGGGGCAGTACCTTCTACCTTGCACCAAAAGGTAAAGTTTGTTGATAGTGGGAAGATAGTAATAATCAAGGGTGAAGAAGAAATCATAGTGTGCAAGCCGAGTGCTCTTCCATACATTGAGGTGGCCGAGCACAAGGAAGGAATGGTTTTCCAAGGCTTTGAAGTCGAAGGACTCAAGGGATATAAAAATGTTAACTCCATAGTAACCAAGATAATAGAGAAGAATGGGTTTAAGTATGGTGGAGGATTGGGCACTCGCCTCCAAGGCATCGAATCCCCCATAAATCTGCAACAGAATCACAAGTGCCAAGGGTTGGGATACGAGCCACTATTGGAAAGATAGTTAAAAAAGCAAGCAAGCTTGAAGATAAGGAGGGAGGGTGAGTACTTTGAAATCCCCTACATAAGGAAGACATTCCCGATGTCCTCTGAAGTGCTAAACAAGCTGACTGTTGCAATGGTTTCAACAATAGTCAAAAAGAACTGCACGTGGATTTCAGCTGATGATTCTGGAAAAGCTCTGGAAAATTGGAAGTTTGAGGACACCTTGAATTCTATTATTTTAGAGTAACATGCCTAGCTAAAAGTTGTCCTTTTATGTTTTGCATGCGCCTTTAGGCAAGCTCTTATATGAACCATGAATAAAGATGATATGCGAATAAAATTCACTTATTTATATCCATTCTTCCTTTTTTTCCTACTATTCATTCGTTGTTCATTTTTCGCCCTCCAGGAAATCGATTTCCTCGGAACTCTTATCCAACACAGAGGTTTCTGAGTCCTTGAATGATGATTCGCTTGTTGCCATTGATATGTATAATTATGAGTGTGATAATGATGATATCATTCAAGTATACAAAAAAATCCTCAAATCCGATGACAATAGATTGTGCCCACATAAAGATGTAATTGAAGTAATAAATATGGGCACAGAGGAAGAAAAGAGAGAACTAAAGATAGTAGATAACCCCAAAAGAGAGCAAATGGTTGAACTCTTCAAAGAATTCATGGATGTGTTCGCAATTTCGTATGGTCCTATCAAGACATGCCAGGCCTTGATCCAAGGATTGCCTCTCACAAGATTCCCTTATTCCCAGATACCAAGGCTAAAAAGTAGAAATTGAGGAGGCTCACTTCTGATATATCCTTAGTAGTTCGAGATGAGGTATGAAGCAATTAGAAGCGGGTATTTTGGAAGTAACTAAATACCCACAATGGATAGTAAATGTTGTTCTTGTCCCAAAGAAGGAAGGCAGAATTCGAATGTGTGTTGATTATCGAGATCTGAATAAAGCTAGCCCAAAAGATGATTTTTGTAACCCCATCACGGTAATTATATCCGGATTATGAATTTCAAGTGAAATAGAGACCAATAAGACAAAATCAATATTTATAATCCCTCATCCTCAAGATGGGGTGTCCAGAAAAGTATTTCAAAAACATAATAAATCTGGCCTCACATTCACATTCGAGTACAATTACCTGTGCAGTTAAATCACATTCATAAATATCAGAGTGCACAACTAAAATCCCGGCAATCCCGGGTTAAATGTATATATAAAATGGGTTTAAAGTTTCCCAAAATTGGGGATTACATATCCAAAAATAATATTCACATCCTATATATACAGTAATCCCAAACCAAAACAGATAACTAATAGTCCAAAAATTATAATGTCTCTACTAGTCCTAGCCGCTCCTAGTTGCCTGCTTCTCCTTGGAGCCACTTGCCCTGTCTGATGATTAGTCAAAGGAAAGAATAAGATTCAAAAGAATCTCAGTAGTAACAAATCACTCATACAGTATATAAACACATGCATGTAAGATCATGTTCAGAGCAACACAATGATTCATGGCTCACACCACAAATGATAGCATTCACAGTTGTAATCACAATACGACAGCTTTCACTGTAATCTCTATGCCCGCTTTCGCGGTAAACATTATGCCAGCTTTCGCTGTAATCACTATGTAGCAGCATCATAAAGCACAAAGCATCACAAAGCTTTACAAGGCATCACAAAGCAGCAACAGCAACATAATGCATGATAGACATATATACAATACATTTACACAAAGTATAAGAGAGGAGTCACTACCTTGTTCTTTCCTGACATTCCTTGGCACAGTGGGCTCACGAGTCTGGCAAATGTCAAATCCTATAACCAAATTAGGGACAACCGATCAATCTCTTTTCCAAATACATATTTCCGTAATACTCTAAGTTGGTTATCATTTGAACTCTTTAAGTGGCTATTAGAGGCCTAAACATATGCTAAAAGGGTTGGGAGAAGCTACCCTGAAGACCCCTTTTTCGAAAGCAAAACACTAATTTTTGGCTGACTCACTAGAGTGAAGATGACCTCACTCTAGTGACGAGAGACTTGTACTCGAGTGAGAATGGCTCTCACTCGTGAGTGTTTGACAGTGAGCAACAACCATGGTCAGAAAGTGATCACAATACTCGAGAATGAGGTTTTGTACTTGAGTGATGACTCCAAATTCACTCGAGTCTCTGAAAGTGCAACACAGGAAGTGACAACCCGAGAGCACAGATAACTTCAAAGGAAGAAGCTCACTTGAGCATAACCCTTGGCACTCGGGTGAGAAGACTACACTTGCGAGTGTCAGAACACACTCTTGAAAATTGGCCAGCGAGTGCATACCTAAGAGTAACCCTTAACATGACCTCACACCTTCACTCGAGTGAACCCATGCTCACTCGAGTGATCACCAATATCACTCGCAGGTTAAGAAGTGCACTCTTGCTTTTTATCAGAAAACCAGGTGAAATGTGGAAGGAAGAAGGGAAATTATATTGCAGCTCTCGAGTGAGACCCCCTCACTCGAGTGATGCTATCAGATTGCCAGATCGCAGCAACTAACAGAAATTCCCAGATTTGCCAAAACTAATCCCAATGGTTCCCAAACTCAACACAAAGCTCATTTCACTTAAAATTTTATAAGGAACCCATTGGTAGCCTCAAAACACTCAAAAACGCATCCTAACCACAATCTTATAACACACACAATACCCAATTTCATACAACACACTTCCAAAATTCAAAACCATATTTAACACTCAAATAACTTCACAATATACCAGTTCCAACATCATTCACCATGTAATTCATGCATTCACAATTTAGCATAAAACCAGGGCAAATTCCAGAATTTATCAAACTTAACCAAAAATCACAATAAATATACCAAAATAATCTAAATGCTCACCTCTTCAATTTCCAAAGCCAAAACCTTGATTCTCAAACTTCCAAATTTGCTCCAACACCCAACTACCACCTTTCAAAATTCTGAAACCACCAAGATGAAGCTCTTAACACTATGAACAAGTTTAATGAAGAGTGTTTGAGCATATGAGAGCCATTACTTACCAAAAATCAAGCTTTCTCTTTTTCTTTCTTCCTTGGGTCGCCGGAAATGGAGGATGAGGAGAGAGTTGATGAGAGATGATGAAGATGATGATGATGATAGAGGCAAGCATATATTTTTCCCTTCCCAAAGCTCAAACCGAATAGGAGAGAGAAGCGAGAGAAAAGTGAGTGGTTGACTTATGTGCATGATCCTTTGGTCCACAAAATGCCACTTGACTGCTCACTTCCTCCATGAGCTCACATAAGTGCATAACATACAATTCTGACCTATAGCCAATAAATCTCATCCATTGATCTTTAATTACCAATGAGTTTCCTCTTTGGTAACTGATCAATTGGTCGGTAAATTTCTAATTTTACCATTTTGCCCCTGGTTTTCACTATGCTTACTAAAATTACCAAGTACATTTATATCAAATTCACATCACATTTCTCCAAAAGCATTTAATTACACTAATTACAATCAATTTCGAAGTCATTAGCCCTTAATCTCAAATTGGGTCATTACAATTTTCCATTGCCTCATATTGAGTCCTAGTTGATAATATGGCCTATAGCTATATGTACTCGTTCATGGATGGGTACTCAGGGTATAACCAAATCCCTATGGATGAAGAGGACAAAGAAAAAAACCACATTTATTACACAATAAGGCACTTATTGTTACCGTGTCATGCCATTCAGCCTAAAGAATGCTGGGGCAACTTATCAGCATGCCATGGTGGCACTCTTCCATGATATGATGCATAAAGAACTTGAAGTATACATGGATGATATGGTAGCTAAATCTTCTGAGGGAGAAAGCCATGTTGTGGTGTTAATAAAGCTGTTTGAAAGGCACGCAAGTACAAGTTGCGGCTAAATCCTAACAAATGTGTCTTTGGGGCTTTATCTAGAAAATTATTGGGCTTCATTGTAAGTCAAAAAAGGATTACAGTAGATCCTGACAAAGTGAAAGCAATACGGGAAATACCTCCTCCTCAAACAGAAAAGGAAGTTCAAAGCTTTTTGAGGCAGTTGAATTACATTGCACGATTCATTGCCAACCTGACTGCAACCTATGAACCGATATTCAAGCTTTTAAAGAAGAACTGCACAAAGAAGTGGGATGAAGATTGCCAGCAAGCATTTGATAGAATCAAGGATTATTTTCTTAATCCCCTAATTTTGGTTCCTCCTACACCAGGATGACCTTTAATTTTGTATTTGACAATACGACCCAACTCCATAAGAGCTATGCTATGGCAAAATGATGCATCTAAGAAGAGAACAAGCGATCTATTACTTGAGTTAGAAGTTTAATGATTATGAGTCACGTTACCAGATGATCAAGTGAACTTGTTGTGATTTAGTTTAGGTTACCAGGAGGTTGAGGCAATACATGCTCTATTACACCACTTGGTTAATTTCTAGAGTAGACCCACTCAAATACATCTTTGAAAGCTTGCATGTAGTAGGAGGAATTTCTAAGTGGCAGGTAATATTGTCTGAATATGATATAAGGCACGTCACTCAAAAATCCGTCAAGGGTGGTACGATAGCTGATCACTTAGCGGAAAACCCCATAGATGAATGCCAACCACTAGATTTCAAATTCCCAGATGAAGACATATGTGCTACAGAGGATCCAAATGAGGAAACCAAATCGAAGGATTGGGAGTTGTATTTTGATGGGGTAGCAAATATGCATGGCAATGGTGTAGGAGCAGTAATCATATCCCCAGACGGAAAGCAATTCCTGATTACTATAAAGCTAAGGTTTGATTGCACCAATAACATGGCAGAATATGAAGCTTGTATTAATGGTCTCGAAGCTACTATAGATCTTGGAATAAAAAACCTAAAAGTCTATGGTGACTCAGCTTTTATAATTTATCAAGTGACTAGTGAATAGAGTACCAAAGACCCAAAGTTGATCCCTTATCAAGAGTATTTAATAGAGTTAATAAAAAATTTTGAAGTAATCAATTTCCATCACATGGCCAGAGAAAAGAATCACTTCACTGATGCTTTAGCTACTTTAGCAGCTATGATCCAACTCGATTGTGGGGTCCAAGTTCGGCCAATGCAAATTGAGACTAGAAGATTGCCAACATTTTGCTTTAATCTTGGAAGAGAGCACGATGAGCAACCTTGGTATCATAGTATCAAGATGTATATGGAACATGATACTTACCCTCCAGATGCAACATACAATGAAAAGAAGACCATCCGGCGAATGGCTATGGGCTTTTTTATTAGTAATGACATCCTGTATAAGAGAAGCTTTAATGGGACATTGCTATGCTGTGTAGATATGAGAGAGGCGCGCAATATTATGGCGGAGATCCATGAAGGCATATGTGGTACGCATGCAAATGGCCACTCATTAACTAAACAAGTTCAAAGATCCGGCTATTACTGGGTAACTATGGAGAATGATTGTATCAATTATGTTGGAAAGTGTCATAAGTGCCAAATATACGCCAACAAAACTAATGTTCTTGTAACTCTAATGCATAGTCTTGTGTCTCCATGGTGATTTTCCATGTGGGGGATTGATGTCATCCAACCAATTAATCCAAAAGCCTCGAATGGCCATCATTTCATCCTTGTTGCTATTGACTATTTCACTAAGTGGGTGGAAGCCAATTCCTTTGCTAGTATTACTCAGAAGGCCTTCATCAAATTCATAAAGGCCAATATTATCTGTAGAGGATTATAATTGACAATGCACCAAACCTCAATAGGGTAGCAATTAAAGAATTATGAGATCAGTTCAAGATCAAACATAATAATTCTGCACCATAGAGGCCACAGATGAATGGTGCAGTTAAGGCAGCCAATAAAAACATTAAAAAGATCATTGGCAAAATGACAGTGACCTATAAGGACTGGCATGAAATGCTTCCGTATGCATTACACGAATACCGTACCACAATGCATACTTCAACTGGGGCAACCCCTTACTCTTTAGTTTTTGGCATGAAGGCTGTCACTCCAATTGAAGTGGAAATACCATTCCTGAGAATCTTGGCTGAATCAGACCTAGATGAAAGTGAATGGATATGCTCTCAGTTTGAACAATTCAATATGATCGAAGAAAAGAGACTCACAGCAATATGTCATAGGCAGTTATATCGGTCAACAGTGGCAAGGGCTTTTAATAAGAAACTGCGACCCAGGGGTTTAAAGTAGGAGACCTAGTCCTCAAAAAGATCCTGCCAAATCAAGAAGATGATAGAGGTAAATAGGCTCTGAATTATGAAGGCCCATATGTTGTTAAGCAGGCTTTCTCAGGAGGGGTATTGATATTGACAAACATGAATGGCCAAGATTTACCAAGACCAATCAATTCAGATGCTGTAAAGAAATACTATGCATAAAAAAATAGCTTACTAAGTTGAAAACCCGAAAAGGCGGCTTAGGCAGAAGTAAAGAGCAAAAAAAAAAGGAGCTCGCTAAGTTGAAAACCCAAAAGGGCGGCTTAGGCAAAAGTTAGAGCAAAAAAAAGGCTCGCTAAGTTGAAAACCTGAAAGGGCGGCTTAGGCAAAATTAGAGCACAAAATTGGGAGCTCGTTGAGTCAAAAACCCAAAAGGATGGGTTAAACAAATATCGAAGAAGGTGATCAGTCCTAGCCCCATGACTCTTTTTACTTTGTTTATTTAGAAGACTCCATAATTACTCGTTGAAAAGTGCATATCTCTGGCAATCAAGCAAGGCACTATCAGGGGACTACACGAAATTGAAAGTGAAGGACCTCCTAATAGCATCATGTCCACATTGATATATGCTCATCATTATGCATCTACATGAATATTGGAAGATCATTTCTTTCAAATGAATCTTCACCCTTAGTATATCTTTCCCTTCTATTAAATCGCATGTCAAACTTTGTGTCATTATTTGTATAAGGGTAACTCTTTTTAATGAAACTACAATTTTTGTCTGGATAAACACTCACAATGATATACATGGTGTCCTCTACTCCCAATTAACTTGTGTAATTTCAGGATCATTAGCAAAGGTCCCAATTGGAATTTTTGTTGTGGGGTCAAACAATTGACAAAGGGACACAATTTAAATTGAGGGTTTTAGGCTGTGGCATCTATGTGAATCTCATTATACACATCTTCATACATCCTACAAGACTGCGCAAGTAAGGGGGTTCTGGTTAGGCACTTGGACAAAGAAGGAGGAATATCACCCACCAAGCTCTTTTTTAATACCACCATTATTGCACTCATCCTCATTTCATCATTTCCTTATCATAATTATCTTCATCATCGCTAGGATTATCATTGTGTTCATCATCCTCATTAGGATTTTATTATCACTGTCATCGTCATTATAAGTGTCATCACCTTATCATGATCATCTTCACTATTATCATAATCTCCTTGTAATCATGGCCATCATCATCCTCCTCATTGTCATTGCCCTCATTAGTGTCATTATCATGTTTAAGGGGACTGCAAGCTTAGTGTCACATTATCATCGCCACTATTATCATCATCATCTATGACTTCTCCATTAGGGCTTCAGCTTTATCATTATTAGTGTCATTATCATATTGCATGTTTGGGTCACTACGTGCTTAGTATCGCATCATCACCATTTATAACTTCCTCATTAACACTTCATCAATATTTTCATCATCATCACTCATTATGTGGGGCATCACATGCTTAGTGTCACACCATGACTATCATTACTGTCATTGATGACATCATCATAAATACTTCATCATCATCTTATCATTACCATCATCATTATCAATATTAGCATCTTCATTGGCATTACCATAAGCACTAATCCAAGGGGCATCACATATTCATAGCACCCTTTCAAAAGCCTTGTACAACTGGTACCCTTTGAAAGCCCTGTACCGGCAGGCACCCCCAAAGCCCAGTAACAGATGGCACTCTCTCAAAGCCCTGTACCGACAGGCACCCCCAAAGCCCAGTAATGGATGGCACCCTCTCAAAGCGTTGTACCGACAGGCACCCCCAAAGCCCAGTAACGGCTGGCACCCTCTCAAATCCCTGTACCGGCAGGCACCCTCAAAGCCTAGTAACGGCTGGCACCTTTTTCAAAGCCCTATACCAACAAGCACCCTCAAATCCTAGTAACAGTTAGTACAATTCTTTTAAAGCCCAATAACGCTTGGCATAAATCTTTTAAAGCCCTGTAATGGCAGGCACTATTCTTTCAAAGCCCAATAACGGCTGGCACAATTCTTTCAAAGCCCAGTAATGCTGGAACCCTCTCAAAGCCCTGTATCAGCAGGCGCCCTTTAAGCCCAGTAACGACTGGCATAATTTTTTTAAAGCCCTATATGGCAAGCACTATTCTTTCAAAGCCCTACATCAGCAGGCCCTCTCAAAGCCCAGTATCAACTGACACAATTCTTTTACGCCCCACCAAAATCCTATATAACTAGGCACTTCACTTCCACTCCAGGTTGTTAGAATTGGCTAACACCCAAGAGGGGGGTGAATTGGGTGTATAATAAAAACTTAAGAACTTTGAAAATCTTTTTGCATCTTAACGAAAGTGGTAAGTATAAAGGTTTATAAATCAACAGTTAGATTAAATAATAAATGCTGGAAATATAAGAGCTTAGGGAAGAGAATATGCAAACTGTGATTTATCCTGGTTCGGTCCAATCTGTGATGGCCTACGTCCAGTCCCTAGGCTCCTCCTGAGATTTTCAAATCCACTATCTTCTTGTTTAATCCGGGCACAAGAAAAGCCTTTACAATCCCACAAGTTTAGCCAGGTACTTGTGAAACCTTTTACAAATCTCTCACTGAAATACTCCCCCTTACGGCAAGTCTTACAAGCAAAGCAATCCCGAAGATCTTCCTCTCCTACTTACTCATGCAAGTCTTATAAGCAGCAACATTCTCTACTGCTTGCACCTCGTAAGTCTTACGAGCAGAATGTCTTACTGGCAATTCTCTCTACAGCTTCCCCCATAAGGAAATCAACCCTCTCAAGGTCCCTCTACCTTGAGATCAATTCAGAAATACAAATGAAAGTGTTTACAGAATCTCTCATAGAGTAGATATAATACTCATTAAAGTACAATACAAATAATCACTCTCTTAATGATAAGTAATACAGAAGCTGCAGAACAGAGAGTGTTTGGGTAGAAGCAGAGGATTCATGTTTCCATCATTTTTCTCGTAGTTGCTCGCTATCTCAGTTACCCATCAACGTTGAATGCTCTCTCATTTATAGTTGATGAAGATGATGACCGTTGTGAGCATTCATTCGTTGGAGTCATTTTGACTGTTGAGCATATTTGAAAAACAAGCTACTATGAAATGTCCGTTGTAGAGTGGAGCATCTCGTTGAAGAGCAGGATGATTCATTTTGAGCTATACGTCACGTTATGGAGCGGGATGAATACGTTTGAGTTTCCAGAAAATTTCTCATGGTGGGTCAGTTGCTTGTCGTGGTAGGTAGCCGCCATTCGATGTGTAATGATGTTGCCCGCCACACTTGACTCTTTTATTTGAATCTGTAATCTCACCGTTAAATTTCCTGTTTCACACTGCAAAATGGTTAATCACTAATATGATGAAGTATTAGTCATAGGTATGTTGGATCATTGGTCAAAAGATGAATTTCTGGCTTCTGTGACTCATCACGTTGAGTGAAGATATTTGCCATACGTGACCTCCATTCTTGAAGATGCAATCCAAATATTTAATCTCCTGTTTTACACTTGAAATATATGTTAGTTAATGTTTAGGAACAATAACAAGTGAAAACATAATGACTGTATAACATTTAACCACGTTTGGATTGATGGCTATGAGAGTCTGAACTTCTGCGTTGCTTCTGTCAGGACTTCACTCGAGTGCAAAGAAGCCTCACTCGAGTACATGTACAATTTCATGTTCTGGCTTCCTCTCGAGCAAACACTTTCTGTCCAACACTCGTATCTACTCGAGTGCAATTCTGGACATCACTCGAGTGCAACCAGTCATGCTCGAGTGTGCTTCTTGTTTTCACGTACATGCTTCTTCTTGAGTTAAAACTTTCATGTCAAAACTTGCATGTGCTAGAGTGTAAAATAGTCTGATGCTCGAGTGTGGATCCTAGTGCTCGAGTGTTGTAAATTTCTTCATGATTCAGCTGCTTCTGGACATCACTTGCACAACATTTTTCAAGAGTGCGTTTTGCACTCGTGAGTGATGTGGGGCCACATTAGACAAAATTTATTTATTTGATTTTAATGATGTATCATAAGAAAGCTCTTGCCATATGCATTCCAATGCAAAAAGAATCAGCTCCAGACTCCTTGTATTCTGCAAGTTATGATCGAAAGAGTGTCTATCGCACTAGACTGCACAAGCGTCAACTTCCAGAAGGCACAGCTCCTAGAATATACGTTCAAATTAGGCAAATTAGCTATCCATGGAAATATCTTTGAGTCTAGTTTCATTTGGCACTGGTCTCGTCTCAATCCAATGTGTGGTTTGTGAGTTATGTTCAAAATACCGAACCTGTCTTGAAAAGTGATGGTGATTTCAGTGTCATCTTCCACGGATCATATCTCCTTCATTTGAGCTTCTTTAAATATTATCTTGGTTTAAATTTTATGTGTTGTGAGTCTTCTTTCATATTCCACCAGTTTCAGGTCAATCCGACATGTGGTTTGAGAGATATGGCCAAAATACTGGACCTCTGTCAGGCTGAACGTAAAACAGAGTAGAACAGAGTGTTCATCCCGTGCTCGAGTGCAACACCTCTGGCACTCGAGTGTTGAGCTCACACTCGAGTAAAACTCCTCTAGAAGTGCCATAACTCACATATAAGTCATCTTAGCTTCGTATTAATCTATTCCAACCATCATTTGATCATAGAAGCCTCCGGTATCATCATAGAAACCTCCAGTATCACTTCTAACAACTTGAACCTTGATATTCTCACTAGATCTTATAATTTCTTCTTTCCTTCCATATCTTTCTTCTTGATTTTCCTCTTGATAATAATTCTCCATAACCCAAGTAAGCATCTCCTTGACTATCTTCAATTTCTTTCTTCTTCTTCCTCTTGTTCATTTTCATTAATTCAATCTTCTTCAT
Source organism: Inga oerstediana (assembly GCA_963210345.1). Classification (NCBI taxonomy): domain Eukaryota; kingdom Viridiplantae; phylum Streptophyta; class Magnoliopsida; order Fabales; family Fabaceae; genus Inga; species Inga oerstediana. Next base: position 72,671,252 of record OY723401.1, read on the forward strand.
TCTTTGCTTGACTAATCTACAAAATATGTAACATTAAATATAGTAGTTAGTCAAAGAAATACATTATATAAACTTTTTGCTCTTATCATTTCATATCTATATTTGACAATTGACATCATCAAAACTATATCTAACACAGGTAATCATCTATCTCCACCCACGTTCTTCTCCCCTATGAACCAAGTAAAGAGGGGCATGGGCATTGTATTTTGTCTAAACCCTCTTTGGTTCCAAGGGGGCATATTGTTCTTTTAGTTGGACAAAATACGCGTTCTTATCTTTACTTACTTTATAGACGAGAATCTCACTTTTCTCAGCTATGAAACAAGTAAAGAGGGGCAACTATGAACACCTTATTTTGTCCGGGCCCCACTCAATAATTAAAAACTAATAAAAACAAAAATAAAAGAAATTCCTCTCATTGATGATGATGGGTGTCTAAATTGGCAATCATCATTAAAGGGAAAATTAAAAAATACATAAAAAATGAAAATAAAAAAAAATCCTCCCACTAATAATGACCGGTGTCCAAATTTTCAAATATCATTAAAAAAATGAAAGTTAAAAAAAAAAAACTCCTCTCATTAATGATGATTGGTGTCCAAATTGGCATTGTCATTCTTTAAACGAAAATAAAAAAAATCCTCCCACTGATGATGACCAGTGTCCAAATTGGCAATCACCATTAAAAGGAAAATAAAAAAATCCTCTCACTGATGATGATTGGTGTACAAATTGGCATTGTCATTCATTAAAGGAAACTAAAAAAATATATATACAAAAAAATATAAAAAAATATCCCCCATTCATGGGTTTAAATTAGGAAGTTGCTTGTAGGAAAAATATAAGAAAATAAATAAAAAACAAAAATACAAAGTAAAAAATCTCTCATTTATGTTGATAAGTTTAAATTAGGAAATTACTTGTGGGAAAAATAAAAAAACAAAAAAAAATCTCTCATTGATTGTGATTAGGTCAAGTTAAGAAGTTTTATTGATAGAAAATACAAAAAAAATAATAAAAAATGAAAATTTAAAAAAAAATCTCTATTGATGGTGATTAGGTCAAGTTAGGTAGTTTTTAACATAAAATACAAAAAAAAATTTAAAAATGAAAATTCAAAAAAGAAGGAGCATTTATGAAGAAAACCCTACCTTGAGACTATAAATACAGGGGTAAGGGTTGAAGCAAGACACAAGAATTTAAGAAGAATTCCTGAGAGAAAGGAGGTAAGGTAGAGAGCTATTATTCTTTTACATAATTCTTCTAAAATATGGGGTTTTTCTCTCATGGGGGTAAGAGAGGGTGGAGTTGATTGAGAATTTGTTTGTGTTCTTTTCTTCCCTCTTCTATCAGGTGTCTATATATTTTCCTATGCCTATGAAAGTGTCAATATGACAAGAGGCGCATACATATAAGACCCTTGACACCTTTCCTTCTCTAGATATACACAAGCATGACATAGCCATTTGATTCCATCAATGTGTTTCTTTGTGTTTTTGATTATTTTATCTTAATTACACTATCTCTCTTTGTTGACCAATGCAAGCATTTGGATTCCACTGACACATGATTGCATCCATATACCCTCTCACGTTATCTCTCTTGCAATCAAACTTTTGCTTGTATTATTATTATTTTTTGCGTCAAGGAATGAGTACGCATTTTTTTCTTCATGTTATTACTTGACTCCTTGATTGCATCTCTTATGATTCACCGTGCTTTCATTTTTATGCTTTCATTACCACGTCTTTATGCTTACCTCATCATGATTCACATGTGCGTGAACCATGAGCCATGACTTTGATATACATTGGGGTTGCCAAATATAATGGATCAAGTGGCTTACAAATGCGAGGATGAATTATATGTGTTGGCCTCTTTCATATTCTGAGTATTATTGTTGACATGGATGAATTGTGTGTGATTGTGTTGTTCTATCCATGTGGTTTCCTCACTTTGTCTCTTTTGTAGCATAGTTCAAAGCGCCGGAGGTACATGCTCTTACTATGTCTTTATTGATTTTCTTGTCATCTTAGTCTCTTTTGAATGATAGGAGGAAAATGCAATTCCTTGTTGGCTTAATGAGCTTTTGTTTTTTTCCCTTTTACAAGTAAAAAGTTTCAAAATAAAAAAAAAATGTTCTTTTCTTAGAATAAGCAAATTTGGTTTTATATGATAAAACAAGGAAAAGGCCTTTTTTTAAAAAAATTAAAAAATATAAACCAAACAAAAAATATTTTTCTTAAATAAATTAAATAAAATTTTTCTAAAAAATACTAACCAAGTGACACGCTTTTCTACCCCCGAACTACGTCGGCTTTAATCCCTCTAAAGGGTATGTAGGCCCTAGGCTCTCTTCCTAGGTCAAGTTCAACTTTGTAAATAAATATATTTTTCCTTATTTTCTTTTTGTAAATAAATGTTCATTTTTTTTCTTTAGTTTTCATTTCATTTATTTTTGTAAATATTCTCTTTTTTATTTGGGTAATTATCATAAGATTAAAGGCCATATTTATTTTTAAATAATTAACTTAGGGTAACCATTCTTATAAATGGGTGTTGTGGGGTGTCTAACACCTTCCCCATACACAATCGACTCTCGAACCCTAAATGGTTTTTGTAGATCAGTTTCATTGTCAAAAAAAAGGTTTCCAAAATTATCCTTTTTTAAAATTTAGGTGGCGACTCCATCTTTTTCCAAATTTTGGGTGTTACACCGCCTAATCTGATATGATGATGGCCATGTTCTTGTCGAACTTAAACCTGGACAAAGGGTTGGTGGGCGAAGGCGGGGAACCCAGGAAGGAAAGTAGAAACAGAGCAAGGCAGTGGCTATAATCAAAAGTGGAGAGTGGGAGGATGGAAGGAGAGGGAATTGTGGGAGTGGATTGTCGTAGCTGATCATGAGGTTGAGGTGTTTGTAGCTATAGGAAGTAAAGAATTTTCCCACAGTCAATCAAACAAATGACAGGTTTAATACTTTGATGTAAATTCTGAATCTTATCGAAGGGGAAGTGGAAGGGGAGAAGTGGGGCGTTGATAGGGACAAGAGAGAACGTAGGGGCCACAAAAAAGTAAGGTTATTAAATCAACAGGATCGGCCGGTTTAGCTCGAAAATAGACACACCGGGAACCAAACCAGTCCGGGTAAGCCACTAGACTGGGGTCACGCTTGATTTGACGCTGACTCTGCGTGACTCAGGTGAGTCCCCGAGTTGTTTTTTTCCCCTTTAGATGGAGCCGCCTCGGAATTTAACTAGGGAAAAAGAAGGAAAGCTTGAAGATGATGGAGATAGAAGAGAGAAGCAAGAGAACACTGAATTGATGATGAAAGAAGAAGAAAACATGAAGAAAATAGAAGAGGTCAAGTAGATTTGCAGAAAATGAAGTGGACGAAGAAACTAGAAAGGAAATAAAGGCATGAAGGAAGTCACCAAGTGTAGACGGATCGAAGACTCAAACTGCAATAGGAATAAGGGGGGGCTGGTAGTGACCACTGTTCATGTTGACAGATCAAAGAGATAAAAGCTTGGGGAAAAGCATACGAAATTGTAGATGAAAAGGCATGGCATACTTACTTGTGTTCTCCTCATTGAAGGGGAAGAAGAGAAGGGGGCATTGATAGGATGAGAGAGAACGTGGGGACCATAAAAAAGTAACGTCCGTCCGTTAAAAACATGGGGTAAAATTGCCCCTTTTCCATGTATACTTTAGCACGTATAAAAATTTAATGGTTCTAGATGCCCCAGACATAAAACTTTATTGTTAAAATCACACTTTTACCCTTAAAAAAATTAATTGACAAGCTACACAAGCCTGCCCTGTTTAGCCCGTAGGCTATGTTAGGCTGGCCTGCAACCCACGGCTAGACCATATTACCGGCCCTAGCCTAACTCATGGCCAAGCATGTGCAAAGCCCATGTCTGCTAAAGCTGGAAAATCGGGCTGAACCCATCAAGGGCCCTGCTTATTATTTAGATCCTTTAGATGAAGTCAGGTCTGAAAGGGTCAGCCTTGTAGAACCGTGGGCTTAAACAAGCCGGCCCGTTTAAGCGCGCCAATTTTTTTTTAATTTTATTAAATGACTACAAAAATTGAAAATATTTTTCAAATCATGTAGTGTTGTTATTTGAGCATTTTAAATGAAAAATTGATTACGTTCTTATTAAAAAGCTACGAGAAGTTTGTTAATGACATTGTAGTTAGTTAAAAGTCTTCTAATTGAATTTTTAAAAAAATATTCCTCAATTTTTAAGAATCTAGCATTTGGTTCTTAATATTTTCCAAAATAAAATTTTCCTTATGAAATAGAGACCTTTTATGGGAGTTAGGCCTAAACGGGCCGAGCTTGTGAAGGCAGGGCCACCTCGACTCGTTTTCCCACCTCTAATGTCTACTGGTTTCTAGTGCTCCACAAACATGCTCTTGAACAAAATCCAAACTTGCCCTTGATTTGCTATTGGGGCAAATAAGAGAACAAAAGGAAGAGAAATTTCTCTTGATATGGAGAATAAACAACGATAAACTTCTCTTTTGAAGAAAACTAGCACAAAACCCGTGCAATGCACAGGCATTTATTGTATAAGTTTTCATTGTTTACGTTTGTAATATATAAATATAAGACAATATTTACTTTTTATCATGTATGAAGAAGAATGATATATTTAAACATTTTCTTTCATATTAATATATACAAAAAGTAGAAGTTCTATAAATATATTTGCTAGCCCATTTCCTCTGTTCAGATGCACATATCTCTGCAAGGAAATGAATCTAGTAATAATTTGAAAAGAATGAAGAAAAACTTAAAGATCAAATGTAGGTGTAATAAAAAATCAGTCCTATATTAGGAAATTCTTGAGAGAGAAACGTCCAAAAATAGTTTTAATGCTTAATACTATTAATTGAAACTTACAATTATTTTAGTTCCCTTTCTGTCTTTTCTAATATCTCTGTAGATGCATAAATCATAAGTAATACAAGTAATATAACTATTAGCCTACTATATTTCCTTAGACTCTGAAATTCATCCTTCAATGTAGGAAGATATGAAACACTTTTAGTAGATATTACCCCTCTTAGAATAGAGTTAAACGCCAAAAGAACAAAACATATATTACCTGTAAATGGCTTTTGTGAGTATGAGGTATGGCATGAGGTACGGCATGAGGTACGCCATAATCTACAGAACGCCTTTTGGGTTATCCCTGTTAGGAATATATGGGATATCATGAGAGGAATCACAACAGTTCTATAAAATCAATTCTTCTCCATCTAAAATGAAAAAAAAAAATCATTTTCTAAATAAAATCAAACCAAACCAAATTCAAAATATCCAAATGCAAGGGATTATAATACTACCAATACAACAAAACAAAACCTTAGTGAAGACATACCCATTGTTCTTTGGTTTATACTTGCCATTCCCATTCTGATTCTCAACTAACCTGTACTTCCTTTTTAAAGACTTCACTAGGCATAATTAGGTTTCACCATTTCAACAACTTCCTTACCCTAAAAAAAAAGAACCAACTCTACATTAGTAGCAGAGATTGGGCGAAATGACAAAGAGAAATTCTAACGAAAAGGAAATTTGGTAAGGACAACAAATTGAAGAAGGATGATAAAGAAGAATAGAAGAAGGAAGAGGTAGCAGAGAGAGAGAGGTTGAGGAGGGGAAGAGAGGCTGAAATTTATGCTAGAAAGAGACTAATCCATATTTAAACATGTTGAAGAGATAGAATCACACCCTACTTTTGTAATATCCCGAATTTTGGGATTGGAAGCTTGGGAATAAGCCTGAATTAAGTGGACTGCTAAATCCCAGTTTAGTAGGTGCCCCAAATTTATTCCCTAATATTTCTTATATCTTTGGGGTATTAAGAAAGTAAAATAGTGAATTTTAGAGAATGTGATTATGCTTCCAGTGAAATTTTTTGTGAGGAAGTGAGCTTGTCATATGATTTTGTATGACCAAGTGATGAGAAAAAATTATGAGATTTTACAGGGTGAAAGTAGACATTCTAAGATTTAATTCGATAGGTTATAGGACTCAATTAGAACTATATACAAAGAGTTATGAATTTTTGAAGTTAGCCTAGAAAAACTGGAAAGTTTCTAGAACAGCATGTAAAGATTAAAAATCTGGGAATGATGTGCTTTCAATTGGCTAAAGTCTATATTTTTCCTTGAAACTAGACTCAATAAGAGTTCTATATCCTTTAGAATCACTCCAATTTGATTTTTCTAGAATTAGTTATGATTTTTCAAAGTTAGGGCAGAAAATTTGCTAGAATTTCTGAAATCCAAAAATAAAGCAAATAAATAAAATAACATAAGATATATTATAAAATATATCATCTTCTTCCTCCTAGCTCATTTCAGCATAAAACAGCCCTGAAATAGAGAGAGAAAGAGAAAATTTTTCTAGAGAGAGAAAGTGAAGAGATATTGTACTGTAAGTTGATTTTTTCGATAAATCCTTACCTAATGTGTATAACTCTGCTCCTAAGCTACTCTTCTATGTATTTAAGGTTTGGGAAGCTCAATTTCTATTGTGAAGAGGGGTTAGGGTTCAGCCATTCTTGAGAAAAGCCAGAGGGAGCTTGAGGTAACTTCCAAACTCTTTTATATTAACTATTCTGGCTGCTGTAGACAATTTAATCGGTGAAATTTCGCCAGATTGTCCTTGGTTTTAAATTTTGGAAATTGATATACCTAGAGGTTATGCTGCCCAAATTTGGTTCAAATGGTAGTTATAACTCAATTAAATAGTTAATAAAGTGGTTAGGAGTAAGATGGAATATGTCTGTGGAGTCGGAATCAAAAAACCTAAATTTTCCCTAGAGTTTCTTAGATTTCAGCCAGTACTAGAAAATGGGGTTAAAGTTGGATTTTCAATGATTTTATGATTCCATTGAGTTCAAGAGGGAAAATTAGGTGGGGTTACAGTTGATCACTTTTTCAGAAAAGCCCGAAAAAACATAATTACGAAAAACGCCCCTGAAACCCATAAAGTGGGGCTGCCAAGGGCAATTTTTGTCTTTTGGCATTGAATTTGGTAATTCTGAGTCCGGAAATGGATTCCTTGGGAGAAAATATGTTAGGATAACCTAGGTTAGAATTTCAGAAAAAGTACAGCCGGACCGAGTACGGCCGGACTAGGTCGGGTCTCGGGGGCATTTTAGTAAATTTTCATAATAGACTTATATAACCACCAGAAACACTATGAAAGTGTCTAAATGGTACATTTGGAATTTTAGGACAGAGTTGAGAGCCTGAATTATTGGCACGCAAATCGAGGCACACGATTCGAGGTGAAAAAGGTTTAAGGTAGGGGACTTACCTTAATTTCATGTAATTGATATCTTTGCTTGTGTAGTGATGTATGTGATTGCTTTACTTGATTGTGTAGAGCATATTGGAACAAATGAAGCTGTGTTTCTGTTTTGTTGTGGCTATAGTTTTGTTACATGAAACATTGAGCATGCAGAAATGTCATTATGGGGCATGCATCTAGATAAAACTAACATGTTATATATATATAGCATTAATCATGCAAGTGACAAATCCCTATTTTATTATATATTTTCATATTTTATTTGGGGATTTTTGTCATGATAATTGAGCCTAAAATGTCTCCTTTATGATTAATTGTGATTAAATGTGTTTAATGAAATTAAGGTTGAAAAGGGGTAATAATGTCATATATTTTATGATTTACCTTAATTGATTAATTTTTTGGAATAGAAGGCATTATATTTTGGGTTTATTTTAATTGCATATCAGTTTGGAAAAAATTTCAGAAAAGAACAACCCCAAATGTTTTAAAAATCATGTCTGTCACCATAAAAGTTTTCAAGTGCTCAGTTTAATCCCTCCTGAAAAGTTTCAATTGTTTCATTTTAGAGCCCGTTTGGATTAGCGGTAGAGAAGTGACTTTTTTTTTTTTTACCTGACTTTTAGAAAAGTAAGGTAGGATTAAAAGTGAAAATGTAAATGTGATTTGTGTTTGGATTAGAGGTGACAGAAGTGACTTTTTTTTCTAACCTTAAACCTGTTTGGATAAGAGTTTGAAAAGTCGGTTTAGATGTAAAATGACTGAAAAGCGCATGAATCTTATGTAATATTACATATATATATTATTTGTATATATTGTGATAATTGAAATGAAAAAATATAAATAAAATTTGATAATAAGCTACTTAATCATATCATATATTATGTATCCTCAGATTATATGTTAGTTTATTAGTCAAACAAATTAGTTTGGAGAAAAAATAAAAATAAAAATAATCTATAGTAATTTAATTAGCTTCCTTAATTTCTCCAAAAAAAGTCAACTTTATCTTATAATTAACATCACATATCTCTTTCTTTTATTTCCAGCTTTTCTCTCTCTTCGCCATAGCCTCACCGCGCGGGGGAATGAAAAAAAAGCTACTTCAATTAGCTTTTATAGAACGTGGCATTTTTTTAAGAAGCACAGCGGAAACTAACGCTTGCACAAACACCATCTTAGATGTTGACGTGCTTTTATTGAAAATTATCGTACGTTAGCGCTGTCAAACGTTATGGCAAACAGGCTCTTAATCCCTAGGTCAAAACGTGCGTTTTTACCAAGGGTTCAGTAAAAACACGGAGAAAACGGGGAGCTGCAGAAAAGGAGAATTGAAATTGCAGAGAGGACGCGAGAGACACAGCCGCAACGCACAAACCGCCCCACTCCACCTTCGCCTTCCTTCTCCATTTGCATCCCCACCGTCGCATCACCATCATCATCCTTCCTCCACCACCGGCAGTAGCCAACCTTCACCGACCTGCAACCAAGGACAGAGGCGAGAGTGCAGAGGGAGCTGGAACAGAGACGACACAGCCGCACCTCATCGGAGACAGAGGGAACTGTCGGGAACCAGAGTCTCCTTCCCCATTGTTGAGTTTCGATTCCCTCTCCATCACCATTCCTCATTGTCCACCGATTCTCCACCTTGCTCACAACGCCACATCCGTCCTTCCACAGTTAACAGAGATGAGGTTCAGAGTTTGAAGGCGCGACGCTGTTCAAATCAGCACCGACCACCACCATTCTTCTACTATTCCAGCGATTTTCAGCTTCCCAAGCTCTCCATTGTTCCAGACCGTGGTTGACTCTGTTTCTGAACTCACAGAGGCCCTGGCCTGCTCTGATTCGTCTCTGGATTTAAATTCAGCACTAAATCAAATTAATTCAGTGCTAATTGTTTACTTTAATTGCTGATTTCATGGCTGAATTAGTTGTGATGGTGATTGCTTCTTTAATGGCTGGTTCCTTGGTACTCTGTGGCTGAGTTTATTTTCTCCTAGAGTGATGAGTTGATTCTTGAGTTTGGAGCTTCAAAGGGAGTGTTCTACTATTTAATGTCTATTTTTAATCTTTTATATTAATTGAATTCTAGGTTTAGAATTTGATTAGTATATTGGATTGGAATTTTGTATTGGGGTTCCATAAAATTCTTGAGATTAGATATGTATTTGGTTTTAACTTTGTGTATTTGACATTTTGAACTTAATTAGTACCAATTTCTTGTGTAATGACTTGGTTAAGCTTATATTGGGAATTGCTATGAATATATTATGCTTGTAATGCAAGGGTTCTTGGTTACTTGTGTCATTGCATATTGTTAATTTCAATTGCTAGTGTTTAAATTGGGTTTCGGTCATAGGGATTAATTTCTACCCGGTGTGGAGGAATTAATTCACCTAATTCAAGCTAGCTCAAAGGGTCTTTTGAGCAAATTTGTCAAACTAGCATACTCTCATTATCTTTTGAAGCAATGATGGATGAAATTCATTGTTCTAGGAGGCTTTATCATACTTTGCAAAACAAGTTTTAATTACATTCCTTGTTATTTGAAAAATCCCAAAAATATTAGTTTTAATTACATTCAATTCATAGTTTTAAAAATCAATTAATCATGTTTTACCTTAGTCAATTTTGATACTTAGTTTACTTAAGAATTATTTTCGTTTTTTTTGGCTCCATAAAGTGAACACGACCCAGATCGTACTGCTATATTTCAGTATTATTCGGTATTTGAACCCCAAGGCGACTAAAGGGAGTTTCAAATTGGCGCCGTTGCCGGGGAGTCAAGAAATTAGTTTTCTAGTAACTAAGTGTCAAGTACTTTTGATCTGGGTGAACCTTTAGGATTTTTACTTCTAGTATTTTCATACTTAGTCATAGTTTAGATTGCATGTTAGTTAGTTTAGATAGTTTTGCATGTTTTTCATAGCACATTGCATCTTTGCATAAAAGATTTTGAAGAAATACAAATAAATATCTTGATTTTTCTTTGTTTTTGCATTGTCATTCTTGCATTTTTTTTTCTCACTTGAATTTTGCATGACTTGTGCTTGATTGATGTAAAGTGGTGTTATTGCATTCGAATTGATTGTGGATAACTTTCTTTTGATCCTATTTGAGTGCATGATTCCAAATTTTCAAGTAGCAATGTTTGTGATATAGTTTTTCATGTGAATAGTGAATATTTTGACAAAACAATTGTCAATTTTCTTGATTTCTCCATTTCTCCTTGTCCATACACATTATACATATTCATACACACTTGCACTCATTCCATGTCATATCTTTTGCTTGAATTTGTATGCAAGACAATTTTGGCATTCTATTGTTACATTGATTGCTTGATAGCTTTGTATGTCCAACCATTTTGATCAGAAAATTGATCAATCCACTACCCTTGACTTTTACATTGATCTAAGTGATTGTGTTTTTCAAAGTGCAACTATGGACGGTGATGGTAATGGTGGACCAAGGAGAAGAACTATAAGGGATGTGACAAGATCTGACGTGGCTTATGATCCTTTTAGTGTTGCATGCCCTAACTTTGAAGTTAATTTTGATACTTAGTTTACTTAGAAATCATTTTTGTTTTTTTGGCTCCATAAAGTGAACACGATCCGGATCGTGCATGCATATCGGTACTATTTTTCTACTGAGATTCTCTCGAATCTCACCCTCCCCTTCCAACAATTTAGATAGGTGAAGACAGAAGGTATGCTGAGAATAAAGAAGAGAACCGTACGAGGGGAATGCAGTGGTGGAACGTAGACGGGAAGATGTCTTCGTTTCATTGGGACGAGTTTAGACGCCCAAGTAGCCCTGTGTGGCTACATTGATAGAAATTATTATGTACGAACCCCTATGGAGAATTTCTATAATCATGCACATAATATTGGTATATTTCTGCTATTTCTGTGCTGCCCATCGAACTGCATATCGTTTTCTGCAAATACTCTAATAAATGTGAAAATAAGATAAGGGCATGACAACTTTCATTATCACCCATAGACGCACACCCCTACGTTTGACAAGTTAGGAACGTTCCAAAATCTACATTGAGGTAATGCTTAATGTCATATATTAAATATGTTATTTTAGGATATTATCAAATTTGTCAAAAATTCCGGCATTATGGTATTATATGAATATAGTAAATATTAATTTAAATGTTTTAAATAATTAAGAACAAAATTTTAATTCAAAATATATAAAATATATTTTAGTTATGATGTTATAATTAAAGTCAAAATATATAAAATATAAAACCCATTAGTGGAAGTAGTGGGGTTGTTACCCATATATTAGAAGTTATTTCTTTAAGTTAATTATTTTGGGAGATATTTTAGGATATTATCAAATTTGTGAAAAATTCTGGTATCATGGTATTATATTAATATAGTAAATATTAATTTAAATATTTTAAATAGTTATGATATTATCATTTAAGTAAAAAAAATATAAATATATAAAATATAAAAATCAAAAGGCCATGACTAAATTTTTCACGCATTTTCTTATAATTTAAAATAATATAAATAAAATTTTATAATATTTTAAATATTATAAAAAAAATGTTTTATTAAACTATTTAAAATGGCCTAGGTGGAAGTAATGGGGTTGTTACGTATATATTAAAAATTATTTCTTAAGTTAAAATATGTAAAATAAAATATGTTAATAATGAATAAGCCACATAAAATGCTTACGTGTGGCAGAGGGCAGCTCAAACTGCTACTTTTATATAATAAGAGATAAGAGATATGAAAGACATGAATTCAACTGTTAGCATAATGGCTTTTCAAAATAACCGAAACAAAATAAAAGAAGGAGAATTTATAATAAGCTTAAATAATAATAAAATATAAGATAAAATAACAATAAAATATATAATAAGTAAATAATAGGATTTGATTCATATAAACGAAAAAACAAATTAAATATAACCATAAATAATATTGCATAATTAAATATCATAACAATATATATTTTTTCCATTAAGAGAACGAGAAGAAGAAAAATTTCTCCTGATATGGAGAATAAACATTGATAAACTTCTCTTTTGAAAAAAATAATTATAATCAGTTTAAAGTTTAAACAACACTACAAAAAAACATGGAATTTGCGACGGAATTTATGACGGAATTTGCGACGGAATTTAATTCCGTCGCAATTAATTCCGTCGGAAAAATTTCCGACGGAATTTTTTCCGTCGCAAAATTTGCCACGGAAAATATTCCGTCAGAAATTCTGACCTTTGCCACGAAATTTCCGACGGAAAATTCCGTCGGAAATTTTTGACCGAATTTTGCGACGGAATTTGATTCCGTCGGAAATTGAGAAGGAATTTCCGACGGAATTAAATTCCGTCGCAAATTCCGTCGGAAATTCCCTCGCAATTTCCGACGGAATTTCAGACGGAATTGAATTCGGTCTCAATTTCCGACGGAATTGAATTCCGTCGAAAATTCCCTCTCAATTACCGAAAAATTTATTATTTTTAATTAATATTTTAAAAATTTAAAAATATTAATTAAAATTCCGTGGAAAAATTTAAAAATTATTTTTTAATTATTTAATATTTTAAAATTTATTTAATTTAATTTAAAAAAATTATTTTTATAAAATTTATTATTTTTAATTTAATTTTTATTATTATTTTCTAATTTCTAAAATATTTTTAATTTTCAATCATAGGTTTTGGTTCTTATAGGGGTAAAATAGTCATATAAAAAATAAAATTTATTAGTTATTAATTAATATTAGTAAATAAAATATTAGTTAATAATTACTTATTAGTTATTAATTAATGTTAATAAAAATTTAATTTTAGAAATTAAAAAAATATGCACATAAGATTATATATATAATTGTGTGTAATAATAGAACACCAAAGCAGTCGAGCTCATCCGGTAAAGCATTGCGCGCGTACGGACGAGGTCGTGGGTTCGAACCAAAGGATGGGCAAGTTGAGTTGCATTTCCAGGAAATATGAGGTTGCGACACGTGGTGGAGGGAGGTTGCGACACATGGCGGATCTGGGGGTCGACGACAAGGTGGATGCCGGTTGCCGGAGTTGCCAAGTGGATTTTTAAAATTTAAAAAAAAAAAATTTTGCAACGGAATTTTCGACGGAAATGAATTTCGTCGGAAGTTGAGAGGGAATTTCCGACAGAATATTCCGTCGGAAATTGAGAGGGAATTTGCGACGGAATAAATTCCGTCTCAAATTGAGACTTTCTGTCGCAAATTTCCATCGGAAAGTCCGTCGGAAATTGCGACGGAAATAAATTCCGTTGGAAATTCCGTCGGAAATTTCCGACGGAATCTGAATTCCGTCGGAAAATTTTTTGTGACGCTGTTATTACCTAAGGAATCAATTCCGTCGCAAATTCCGTCTGAAATCAATTCCGTCTCAAATTCCGTCGGAAACTCTAATTCCGTCGCAAATTCCGTCTCAAATTCCGTCGCAAATTCAGTGTTTTTTTGTAGTGCAAAGCAAGCGTTTGTAGCTCAATGACAATTAGTAATTGATTTCTTTGTTGAGTCCCCTATTTTTATATTTGAACTCAACATTGTTTTCAGATATTAATAATTATTAAATTTTAATCAGCCATTAGCAAGTAATTAATTATATTTTTACTTCATTATCAGTAATTAATAATTATTTTTCTTGTTAATTTTTATGCTTAGTAAATAATATTTCATATCCCTTGGTTTATAAAAATTAATAATCTAATTACTATTACTTAATTATTTTCCCCTCATTGTTGTCAATCATTTGTTGTTTGTATCATTAGATTATTACCTAATCATTAATCTCAGCTTTAATATGAATATCGAAGCATTATAGAAGGATATTTTATATTTATATTTTCAATTCAAGACTACCTCCATCACTAAAACTTCCTTGAAAGGAAAGGAAAGGGGAGAATCAAAGCTAATTTTAGTCATATATAGCATTCTACAAGAAGCAATCCAATTCAAAAGACCCTAACTATGAGCATATTTCTCAAGGAGGATTTGAATATTTCCATTAATATCTTAATAAAAAATTGAACTAAAATTTAAACGTGTTAAAAATTATGGAAAAGTTGCGTCAAATAAAAAAATATGCTAGTATTATAAAATAAGGTTAAGGTGCAATTTTACTAACAAAATTTTTTCCTACGAGTAGAGCTGGGAATCAGGGTAGCGCCGGCCCTTGATGGGCCAAGGCCTAAAAGGGCTGGCCCTTTTAGGCCTGGAGTAAGAAAAATTGATGTTTTTCAAAGCCCGGTATGAGAGCATAAGGGTTAGGGCCGGCCTGCAAGGCCTGAAACCCTTTTCACAAAATTTAACAATTTTTACTTTTTTTTCAGTTTTTTTTTAAATTACAACAAAGAAATTCCTAATTTAACATATATATGTTGTCAAAGAGTGTAAATGGTATGCATCATACAACAAACAAACATAGTCATTAAGTCATAATCAAAGTTAAACTATTGTCTACATACCATAATTACAAATAATTAATGGGAAGACTTTACAGAATTAAAAAATACTCCTTACAAATATGTCTTGAAAAGTATAAGTAGTCAACAAAATAAACAACACAAGATATAAATAAAATAATCACCATAAAATAAGTCAAAAAATACAAAATTGGTAAGAATACTTATGAAATAAGAAATATATTATATAAGTTTTTAATTTTTAGGATTCTTAATACAAGATATTCTCATGAAACTTAATTCTAAAAAAGATAATAACAACTAAATATTTGCAGCATCATTAACAAAATATAAAAAATCAATAATATTATTATCATATAAATTATTTTAAATATATATATATATATATGAGCCTAAAAGGGTCGGCCTGTGGCCCTACAGGGCCGGCCTTTTTAGGCCTGCTTTCATTTTGTAGGCAAAAATGTTAAGCCCGGCCCTTGTAAATTCAGGGCCTAAACGGACCAGCCCGACGGGCTAGGCCTGTTTTCCTAGCTCTACCTACGAGCACATGACACAAAAATACCAATAAACAATTTAACGGCCTTAGTAAATTTGCTCCATTTAAAATTATTTATTAATATTTTTGCTCATTCCAAAATTTATTTCTGCCAAACGCTCATAAGGAAAAATTTTGTTGGTAAAATATTACACCTTAACCCTATAAAATATTAAGAAACATGGGAAGAGAAAAAGAGAATATAATAATAATAAAGAAGAATTCATATTCACTATTTGAGGCGTATGCGTCTCAAGTACATTACCCTATGGCACAACTTTACAATATTAATAAATCAATAAACTATATCAATATCTCCATATATGATAGTGATATATATGATGATAGGTGATATTATGGGATAATAGAGATAATAGAAAAATACAAACATCCACATAAATATTATATTCATAACAGCTAGATAATTATAGCTCATGAGTTTTTGTATCATTGATCTCCTTTTTTTTTTGCCAGCATTTATCAATGATTTCCTCTATGAAAAGAAATCGAATGTTACATAATTAATTCACTAGCCGATTGTCGTAATTAATTGAAAAAAAAAAAGATAAGAACATACCACTTGAACTTTAAAATCCTAAATTAGTGATTTTCTACTAAAATGAGATGTCAATTGTTAAATTCTTGTAGTTAATACCTATACTTTTGTAGGAACAAAATTAATTTGAGATTTTGAAATTTAAGTAGTATTTTCTTGTCATAGAATATATATTTAACCTAGAAGCCATAGAGTATATACTCCTGTGGTCCTAAATTTCACATAAATAAAAAAACTTAAATCTTATCAAATCTGCTCTAAAATTTATCTACTTTTTAGCCTTACCCCTATTTAATATATATTATACTCTATGGGAATAAATTTATACCATAATAAATTAAGGATAAAATCATATATTCATAAGAAAAACTTAATTATATGACTTATAAATAGGACAAAAAATTTTCTTTCTCTACTTTATAAAAAGGACCTGAGGAGTATTATGTTTCTAGGTTGTTTTCCGTGAGATGAAGTTTCAAGACATCGGAGGAATAATCTCTGATCTCATGGCTTGCAGTTTTATCTGATTAATCTAATCTTTCAAATTAAAAAGTTTAACTTAGCATCAGTTTGTTGGAAATTGGAACTTTTCTTGTTTGATAAATAGTTTAATATTTATGGTTCCCAAAAAAAGAATCTTAGGGTTTTCCCAAAAATGGATGGCCGATAAAATAATTATTTAGTCATACACTCATACTTTACTTGTAACGGCTTTTAAAACTCTTAAAAATGCTTAGAAAACTATTAGTGACATATAACAAAACTATACCAATAGGCATTAGGCGTCCGCATTTCTGGCTCATCAAAGTGATGAGAAAAAAATTTCTCATCATCAACACGACACAGTTTTGTCTAAGGGAGAGATCTGAGTCGTTGATATAAAAACAATCAGGGCCGTCTGTGACATATCTAGTATCTTAAAATATTTTTTAAATCTCTCTTCTCATCCTAAAATAATTTTTATTACCTTTAACTCTTTAAAATATTTTTTCAGTTGTACCCAGTGTGTTAGCAGACTGACTTCAATTTTACTCTTAATGTACTTTTTCAGATCCAAAATTTTTTTTAGTAGTATATAATATTTTAAAATAATTTTTGGATCTGAAAAAATACATTAAGAGTAAAATTGCAGAAAAAATATTTTAAAGAGTTAAAGGTAATAAAAATTATTTTAGGATGAGAAGAGAGACTTAAAAAATATTTTAAGATACTAGATATGTCACAGACGGCCCTGATTATTTTTATATCAACGACTCAGATCTCTCTCTTAGGCAAAACTGTGTCGTGTTGATGATGAGAAATTTTTTTCTCATCACACCAATGAGCCGGAAATGCGGACCCTAGGCATTAGTTCTGGTGGAAGAGACTTTGCTTCTTTAAGTATGAATTCCCAAGTTTAAGTCCATGTGTATCTTATCAAAACTATACATACATATATATAATATAACAAAACTGTCTTAATCTTTTGTTTATAGTATTTCATAGGGGATCTAAATTCTAACGTCACTGTGGTACCCAGAAATTAAGTAATGGATTTGGAGTTAAGGTAAGATCATTACCTTTCTGTTTTAAAAGTGATGAAAGGCTTTTTGAATAAGTCAAAATTGTTAAAGTTTACAATGATAAAAGGAAGAGTAGCAATGTATCCAAAAAAAAAAAAGCAAGGGTAGCAAGCTCCAGGAACAAGCAAAAAAGTTCATCAATTTATGACAATATATATTCCTTTGGGAAAGAAAAAGTTGGCTGAAATAATTTGTGTACTTTATATTAACTTATATTTATTGCACTTAAATATCCCTTCCAAGAGAAATGAAGAATATCTCAAAAAAGAATATTTTATAATCAGACAAAAGTGTAGTTAAAACTTAAAAGACATTTCAATAGGTCATTACGATTCTCAAAAAAGTATAAATTATTTGTGTAATTTATTCTTATCACTTATTTTTTTGATTCTATTATCTTTTCCATATAATTCAACACATTTCTGACTTTATTCATATTTAATATACAGTATACCTCACGCGTGAACAAAGTTAACACAATAATAAATGAAAGGTAAAATTATATTATCCTTACAACGCCTTGCAAATTTTGGAGCTCCTCTCCTATCTTCTCCCTGTTGGCCAAAGCTATCCCCAATGTGATTTTGGAAAATCCACAGAGTCCTTTTGGTCGACGAGGACAACATGCATATGAGTTCATGGGGTTATGGTTGAGGAGGATGAGACATATGGAGAGAGTAATTTTGTCTTTCATGGGTATTCTACTTCGCTTTGCAATTTTAGTGCTAAATGTTTCTAGTAATGCTGAAGGTGGGTGGTAACTTCTTGTTCTTGCTCATTGGTTTCTTCCATATGTTTCATATGATGGGCGCTTTTAATGCACTGAGATGGGAAAAATATGACATAATTGCTTTATTGTTGCACCAAATCTCTTAGAATTCTCTTTATACTCATGTTTGTGTGTACATATGTCTATGGTTGTGGGTTATTTTGATATTCTATATTTTTCCAAAAAAAACAAGAAGAAATGTTAGATGGATCATGTTGGGCAAGTCACATGCAATCCTGAACTAATTTAAATTGTCTTTCAAAACTCAATTAGCCAATATATATATATATATATAATGACAGCCAAATCGCCAAAAGCATATCATATCATTCTGATATTTTGCGAGCAAATTTATCTTATCACAATAATAATTTAAATTGTTGAAATAAGTACTCCACCTGATAGCTAGAGTTAGAGAACAAACCCTCTCATGTCATGCACAAAACTATTGAGCTTGAAAACTAAGACAGTGTAGGTTTAGATTACAACTATACCTTAATATAATACAGCTTTCTCTAAATTTTCTTGTTACAAGACTGATTATTTCTTTATTCTATCCACACCATTACTTCCATTATTCCCTTTGCTGATAAAAAGGGTATAGAATGAAAGAATATGCTTGTTAGTTCTGGACAAAAAATTAGGGGAAGGGAAGATGAAAGAGTTGGCAACTCAAAAACTGCATAGCTATTTTAAAATTCTTTATTGCAATCATAGATGATGCTTTTGTGTGATTCTATGACTCAAATTTATCTTTATTAAATCTTTAATTCATGGGAGAAAAGGGATTTTTTTCATCTATAATCTATTCATGATTAAATTCTTTGAACGTAATGTATTGCTGCAGGAGCTGTTGCTGCTGTGATGCTCTAATTTTAATTACTCTATGTATATTCCATATAATTCATTTTCGATATCTTATTACTTTAACAATATAAGGTTATGCCAAACTTGATGTGTAAATTGCAAAGATTTTGTTGTGGATAAATGTCTTTAGCTGCAAGAAATTAAACATATGGCAAACATCAAATCTGAACTTTACGACAAATCCAAGTTTCATCATCTGAGGTGCCTAACAAATATAGAGCCAAATCTCCTAGCTTTTTATTATATTATTTGCATATCTTGATTCACTAAATGCTGGAGTAAGATGTTATTGAAAGGAATGGCTAATGGCTGATTGGAGGATAAAAGCCTTTGAGACACTTGGTGCATTGATGGTCGAGATTTGGGAGATGAATTCAAGCATGCTAATGCTATCATGACAAAAAAAGTCACATCTTGTGCATCTTTCTGTGATGGCAGTGGGAGACGTGGGTCTAAGACATCTGTTAGCAAAACGCTTTCACTACAGGTCTTTGAAAATGACAATATCACCTCTCCAGGATGTCTTCCCATGAATGTTTCTAATGTCAACACTCCAAAACTATAAACATCACATTTTTCAGTCACAACTAAGGTGTATGCAAGTTCTGCAACAAATCAAAAATTAAAGAAATTATGTATTATCCCAAGGTACGTGGAGGTTAAAATAAAATACAATACAACAAGAGAAGTAGTAGAGAGTTGGAAAAGCTAACCTGGAGCAACATAACCATAAGTACCAACTAAAAGAGTTTGATTAGATGAATCTGGATCAAGAATTCTGGCTGTGCCAAAGTCAGATAGAAAAGCCTCCATCTTTGAGTTCAACAATACATTATTACTTGTTACATCTCGATGGATAATTGGAGGAGAACAATCATGATGCATGTAGAACAAAGCATTTGCTATTCCTTTGATGGTATTCACCCTCATACTCCAATCCAACTCTTTAGCCTCATCATCATTATTCAAGACATAAAAAAGGCTTCCTCTTTCCATGTATTCATATATGAGAAACATACATTGATTATGCAAACAAAAACCATAGAGCTTTATAATATTGCGATGTCGAATTTCACTTAACATCTGTACTTCATTATGAAAACTCTTAGCAAAAGATGTGTTTCCATATTCTCTTTTATGAAGTTTTTTCAATGCTACAATTTTGCCACTAGGAAGTTGTGCTCTATAAACACTTCCATAAGCACCAGTTCCAATGCAATATTTGATGTCAAAGCCCTCTGTTGCTTCAATGATGTCTTCAAATGCAATTTTTCCATCATAATTCCATATGGAAAACAAATCCCCATTTTTTTTTGGTCTTGTCTCAATAATGGATTTCTTGTTGTTTTTGTAAGATTTAAATAAGATGAAACCCACAACAAATATGATGGCAGGGAAAATTGTCAACAAAATAATGATTTTCAAGAAAGACTTTAAACCTTTAGAAGAACCATGAATTTTCTCTAGACCAAGTAATTCTTTATTGCCATCTAAAATAACATTAGAAGAGTGATAAACTTCACTTGGAACATAGCCACTGAGATGATTGTATGACAAGTTGATATGGCAGTTGTGAAGCCAACCAAGTTCACTAGGTATACTACCTGAGATATTATCATGGCTCAAATCAATAATGCTACACGATACATACTAGATGGTAATATTCCATTGAACTTGTTGTGATTAAAGTCACCATGAAAATCAAAAGAATTTAAAAAGTAGAGCATGTTCCCATTCAGATTATTTTGGGAGATATGTAGATGAAGAAGATAACAGAGATGTTCAAACTTAACTAGCAAGCAACCACTCGATTGATTTTTACAGAATCAACGTCTTGTAAATATATCAAATTATAAATAGAAAAAGGGATATCGCTTATATATAGTGAATAGTAAATTTGACTACAAATATAAGTTTCTTAAGATTTGTCATAAAACCCAAAGTTAAAGGCATCACTCCAACAACATTGTTTGAACTCAAATCAAACAATTTTAAACAAGGTTAGTAAGTTTGGAAGGTAACATACCTAAAAGTTTGTTGTAAGATAAGTCCAAATATATGAGATTATAAAGAGCTCCAATCTGATTTGGAATGGTACTAATCAAAGCTAATCATTTGAGTTGCAAAAGTGTTGTAGGTTATTTCTTATCAAATAAGAATTGAGGGTTGACATACTCTATCAAGTTATAGACGTAAATACAACATTTTAAAATAAAGTAAATAAGTATGGTATCGCCGAAGGTACAAAACTCACTAGTAATATTGTTATGAAGAGTTCCAGTTTGAGTTACAAACATGTTTATAGGTTATTTCTTATCAAATAAGAATTGAAGATTTGCCTACTTTGTTAAGTTATAGAGGTAAATACAACATTTCTAAATTGAGTGAATTTGTAAGGTAAGAGGGAAGGTAAACATACCATTAAAATTGTTAAGTTTAAATCGGTGAGATTATGAAGAACTTCAATTTCAAGAAGAATGGTACCAGTCAAAGCAAATCATATGCGTTATAAATGTGTTGTTGTTTATTTTTATCAAATAAAAATTGAGGGTTAACATACTCTATTAAATTATAGACGTAAATACAATATTTTAAAATTGAGTAAATTTGCAAGGTATAGTAGAAAAAGGTACGTAACTCACCAGAAAATTTGTTGTGAGTCAAGTACAAATAAATTAGAATATGAAGAGTTCCAATTTGAGTTGGAATGGTACTTGCCAAAGCCAGTCATGTGAGTTACAAATATATTTGTAGGTTATTTCTTATCAAATAAGAATGGATGATTTACTTACTCTATTAAGTTATAGAGGTAAATACAACATTTCTAAATTGAGTGAATTTGTAAGGTAAGAGGGGAAAGTAAACTCACCATAAAGATTGTTATCAGATAAGTCTAAATCAGTGAGATTACGAAGAGCTCCAATTTCAGTTGGAATGGTACCTGTCAAAGCGAATCATTTGAGTTATAAATGTGTTGTTGTTTATTTTTATCAAATAAGAATTGAGGGTTAACATACTCTTTTAAATTATAGACGTAAATAGAATATTTTAAAATTGATTGAATTTGCAAGGTATAGTAGAAGAATGTACATAACTCACCAGAAAGTTTGTTATAAGACAAGTCCAGATAGTTTAGATTATGAAGAGTTCCGATTTGATTTGGAATGGTACCTGCAAAAGCCAGTCATGTGAGTTACAAATATATTTGTAGGTTATTTCTTATCAAATAAGAATGGAGGATTTACTTACTCTATTAAGTTATAGAGGTAAATACAACATTTCTAAAATGAGTGAATTTGTAAGGTAAGAGGGGAAGGTAAACTCACCACTAAGATTGTTATTAAATAAGTCTAAATGGGCGAGATTATGAAGAGCTCCAATTTCAGTTGGAATCGTACCTGTCAAAGCCAATCATATGCGTTATAAATGTGTTGTTGTTTATTTTTATCAAATAAAAATTGAGGGTTAACATACTCTATTAAATTATAGACGTATATACAATATTTTAAAATTGAGTGAATTTGCAAGGTATAGTAGAAGAAGGTACATAACTCACCAGAAAGTTTGTTGTGAGACAAGTCCAGATAGTTTAGATTATGAAGAGTTCCAATTTGATTTGGAATGGTACCTGCAAAATCCAGTCATGTGAGGTGCAAATATGTTTGTAGGTTATTTCTTATGAAATAAGAATTGATGATTTACTTACTCTTTTAAGTTATAGACGTAAATACAACATTTCTAAATTGAGTGAATTTGTAAGGTAAGAGGGGAAGGTGAACTCACCGCTAAGATTGTTATAAGATAAGTCTAAAATGGTGAGATTATGAAGAGCTCCAATTTCAGTTGGAATGGTACCTATCAAAGCCAATCATTTGAGTTATAAATGTGTTGTTGTTTATTTTTATCAAAAAAGAATTGGGGGTTAAGGTACTCTATTAAATTATTGACGTAAATACAATAATTTAAAATTGAGTGAATTTGCAAGGTATAGTAGAAGAAGATACATAACTCACCAGAAAGCTTGTTGTGACCCAAGTACAGAATTATTAATTTATGAAGAGTTCCAATTTGAGTTGAAACGGTACCTGCCAAAGCCAGTCATGTGAGGTGCAAATATGTTTGTAGGTTATTTCTTATCAAATAAGAATTGATGATTTACTTACTCTTTTAAGTTATAGAGATAAATACAACATTTCTAAATTGAGTGAATTTTTAAGGTAAGAGGGGAAGGTGAACTCATCGCTCAGATTGTTATCAGAAAAGTCTAAAATGGTAAGACTATGAAGAACTCCAGTTTCAGCTCGAATGGTACTTGTTAAAGTCAATCATTTGAGTTATAAATGTGTTTTTATTTTTTTTTATCAAATAAGAGTTGAGGGTTAACATACTCTATTAAATTATAGACGTATATACAATCTTTTAAAATTGAGTGAATTTGTAAGGTATAGTAGAAGAAGGTACATAACTCACCAGAAAGTTTGTTATAAGACAAGTCCAGATATTTCAGATTATGAAGAGTTCCAATTTGATTTGGAATGATACCTGCAAAAGCCAGTCATCTGAGTTACAAATATATTTGTAGGTTATTTCTTATGAAATAAAAATTGAGGATTTACTTACTCTATTAAGTTATAGAGGTAAATACAACATTTCTAAATTGAGTGATTTTGTAAGGTTAGAGGGGAAGGTAAACTCACCGCTAAGATTGTTATCATGTAAGCCTAAAATGGTGAGATTATGAAGAGCTCCAATTTCAATTGGAATCGTACCTATCAAAGCCAATCATTTGAGTTATAAATGTGTTGTTGTTTATTTTTATCAAAAAAGAATTGCGGGTTAAGATACTCTATTAAATTATTGACGTAAATACAATATTTTAAAATTGAGTGAATTTGCAAGGTATAGTAGAAGAAGATACATAACTCACCAGAAAGTTTGTTGTGACCCAAGTCCAGATAATTTAGATTATGAAGAGTTCCAATTTGATTTGGAATGGTACCTGCAAAAGCCAGTCATCTGAGTTACAAATATGTTTGTAGGTTATTTCTTATGAAATAAGAATTGATGATTTACTTACTCTTTTAAGTTATAGAGGTAAATACAACATTTCTAAATTGAGTGATTTTGTAAGGTAAGAGGGGAAGGTAAACTCACCGCTAAGATTGTTATCAGATATGTCTAAAATGGTGAGATTATGAAGAGCTCCAATTTCAGTTGGAATGGTACCTATCAAAGCCAATCATTTGAGTTATAAATGTGTTGTTGTTTATTTTTATCAAAAAAGAATTGCGGGTTAAGATACTCTATTAAATTATTGACGTAAATACAATATTTTAAAATTGAGTGAATTTGCAAGGTATAGTAGAAGAAGATACATAACTCACCAGAAAGTTTGTTGTGACCCAAGTACAGATATATTAAATTATGAAGAGTTCCAATTTGAGTTGGAACGGTACCTGCCAAAGCCAGTCATGTGAGGTGCAAATATGTTTGTAGGTTATTTCTTATCAAATAAGAATTGATGATTTACTTACTCTTTTAAGTTATAGAGATAAATACAACATTTCTAAATTGAGTGAATTTGTAAGGTAAGAGGGGAAGGTAAACTCACCACTAAGATTAAGCATGTTTGTTTTAGCGATCAGATTGGTTATAAGCTGCTTTTCACGTAGATCGAGACACAACTCCTCTCACATACTTACCTCGTATACCGTAAATTATGATTGAAAAGCTGCTTTTAAGTATTCTAATCGCTCATCCAAACGAGCATATTGTTATCAGATAAGTCTAAATTGGTAAAACTATGAAGAACTCCAATTTCAGCTCAAATGGTACTTGCAAAGTCAATCATTTGAGTTATAAATGTGTTTTTATTTATTTTTATAAAATAAGAATTGAGGGTTAACATACTCTATTAAATTATAGACGTATATACAATATTTTAAAATTGAGTGAATTTGTAAGGTATAGTAGAAGAAGGTATATAACTCACCAGAAAGTTTGTTGTAAGACAAGTCCAGATAGTTTAGATTATGAAGAGTTCCGATTTGATTTGGAATGGTACCTGCAAAAGCCAGTCATGTGAATTACAAATATATTTGTAGGTTATTTCTTATCAAATAACAATGGAGGATATACTTACTCTATTAAGTTATAGAGTTAAATACAACATTTCTAAATTGAGTGAATTTGTAAGGTAAGAGGGGAAGGTAAACTCACCACTAAGATTGTTATTAAATAAGTCTAAATGGGCGAGATTATGAAGAGCTCCAATTTCAATTGGAATCGTACCTGTCAAAGCCAATCATATGCGTTATAAATGTGTTGTTGTTTATTTTTATCAAATAAAAATTGAGGGTTAACATACTCTATTAAATTATAGACGTATATACAATATTTTAAAATTGAGTGAATTTGCAAGGTATAGTAGAAGAAGGTACATAACTCACCAGAAAGTTTGTTGTGAGACAAGTCCAGATAGTTTAGATTATGAAGAGTTCCAATTTGATTTGGAATGGTACCTGCAAAATCCAGTCATGTGAGGTGCAAATATGTTTGTAGGTTATTTCTTATGAAATAAGAATTGATGATTTACTTACTCTTTTAAGTTATAGACGTAAATACAACATTTCTAAATTGAGTGAATTTGTAAGGTAAGAGGGGAAGGTGAACTCACCGCTAAGATTGTTATAAGATAAGTCTAAAATGGTGAGATTATGAAGAGCTCCAATTTCAGTTGGAATGGTACCTATCAAAGCCAATCATTTGAGTTATAAATGTGTTGTTGTTTATTTTTATCAAAAAAGAATTGGGGGTTAAGGTACTCTATTAAATTATTGACGTAAATACAATAATTTAAAATTGAGTGAATTTGCAAGGTATAGTAGAAGAAGATACATAACTCACCAGAAAGCTTGTTGTGACCCAAGTACAGAATTATTAATTTATGAAGAGTTCCAATTTGAGTTGAAACGGTACCTGCCAAAGCCAGTCATGTGAGGTGCAAATATGTTTGTAGGTTATTTCTTATCAAATAAGAATTGATGATTTACTTACTCTTTTAAGTTATAGAGATAAATACAACATTTCTAAATTGAGTGAATTTTTAAGGTAAGAGGGGAAGGTGAACTCATCGCTCAGATTGTTATCAGAAAAGTCTAAAATGGTAAGACTATGAAGAACTCCAGTTTCAGCTCGAATGGTACTTGTTAAAGTCAATCATTTGAGTTATAAATGTGTTTTTATTTTTTTTTATCAAATAAGAGTTGAGGGTTAACATACTCTATTAAATTATAGACGTATATACAATCTTTTAAAATTGAGTGAATTTGTAAGGTATAGTAGAAGAAGGTACATAACTCACCAGAAAGTTTGTTATAAGACAAGTCCAGATATTTCAGATTATGAAGAGTTCCAATTTGATTTGGAATGATACCTGCAAAAGCCAGTCATCTGAGTTACAAATATATTTGTAGGTTATTTCTTATGAAATAAAAATTGAGGATTTACTTACTCTATTAAGTTATAGAGGTAAATACAACATTTCTAAATTGAGTGATTTTGTAAGGTTAGAGGGGAAGGTAAACTCACCGCTAAGATTGTTATCATGTAAGCCTAAAATGGTGAGATTATGAAGAGCTCCAATTTCAATTGGAATCGTACCTATCAAAGCCAATCATTTGAGTTATAAATGTGTTGTTGTTTATTTTTATCAAAAAAGAATTGCGGGTTAAGATACTCTATTAAATTATTGACGTAAATACAATATTTTAAAATTGAGTGAATTTGCAAGGTATAGTAGAAGAAGATACATAACTCACCAGAAAGTTTGTTGTGACCCAAGTCCAGATAATTTAGATTATGAAGAGTTCCAATTTGATTTGGAATGGTACCTGCAAAAGCCAGTCATCTGAGTTACAAATATGTTTGTAGGTTATTTCTTATGAAATAAGAATTGATGATTTACTTACTCTTTTAAGTTATAGAGGTAAATACAACATTTCTAAATTGAGTGATTTTGTAAGGTAAGAGGGGAAGGTAAACTCACCGCTAAGATTGTTATCAGATATGTCTAAAATGGTGAGATTATGAAGAGCTCCAATTTCAGTTGGAATGGTACCTATCAAAGCCAATCATTTGAGTTATAAATGTGTTGTTGTTTATTTTTATCAAAAAAGAATTGCGGGTTAAGATACTCTATTAAATTATTGACGTAAATACAATATTTTAAAATTGAGTGAATTTGCAAGGTATAGTAGAAGAAGATACATAACTCACCAGAAAGTTTGTTGTGACCCAAGTACAGATATATTAAATTATGAAGAGTTCCAATTTGAGTTGGAACGGTACCTGCCAAAGCCAGTCATGTGAGGTGCAAATATGTTTGTAGGTTATTTCTTATCAAATAAGAATTGATGATTTACTTACTCTTTTAATTTATAGAGATAAATACAACATTTCTAAATTGAGTGAATTTGTAAGGTAAGAGGGGAAGGTAAACTCACCACTAAGATTAAGCATGTTTGTTTTAGCGATCAGATTGGTTATAAGCTGCTTTTCATGTAGATCGAGACACAACTCCTCTCACATACTTACCTCGTATACCATAAATTATGATTGAAAAGCTGCTTTTAAGCATTCCAATCGCTCATCCAAACGAGCATATTGTTATCAGATAAGTCTAAATTGGTAAAACTATGAAGAACTCCAATTTCAGCTCAAATGGTACTTGCAAAGTCAATCATTTGAGTTATAAATGTGTTTTTATTTATTTTTATCAAATAAGAATTGAGGGTTAACATACTCTATTAAATTATAGACGTATATACAATATTTTAAAATTGAGTGAATTTGTAAGGTATAGTAGAAGAAGGTATATAACTCACCAGAAAGTTTGTTGTAAGACAAGTCCAGATAGTTTAGATTATGAAGAGTTCCGATTTGATTTGGAATGGTACCTGCAAAAGCCAGTCATGTGAGTTACAAATATATTTGTAGGTTATTTCTTATCAAATAAGAATGGAGGATTTACTTACTCTATTAAGTTATAGAGGTAAATACAACATTTCTAAATTGAGTGAATTTGTAAGGTAACAGGGGAACGTAAACTCACCACTAAGATTGTTATTAAATAAGTCTAAATGGGCGAGATTATGAAGAGCTCCAATTTCAGTTGGAATCGTACCTGTCAAAGCCAATCATATGCGTTATAAATGTGTTGTTGTTTATTTTTATCAAATAAAAATTGAGGGTTAACATACTCTATTAAATTATAGACGTATATACAATATTTTAAAATTGAGTGAATTTGTAAGGTATAGTAGAAGAAGGTACATAACTCACCAGAAAGTTTGTTGTGAGACAAGTCCAGATAGTTTAGATTATGAAGAGTTCCAATTTGATTTGGAATGGTACCTGCAAAAGCCAGTCATGTGAGGTGCAAATATGTTTGTAGGTTATTTCTTATGAAATAAGAATTGATGATTTACTTACTCTTTTAAGTTATAGACGTAAATACAACATTTCTAAATTGAGTGAATTTGTAAGGTAAGAGGGGAAGGTGAACTCACCGCTAAGATTGTTATAAGATAAGTCTAAAATGGTGAGATTATGAAGAGCTCCAATTTCAGTTGGAATGGTACCTATCAAAGCCAATCATTTGAGTTATAAATGTGTTGTTGTTTATTTTTATCAAAAAAGAATTGGGGGTTAAGATACTCTATTAAATTATTGACGTAAATACAATATTTTAAAATTGAGTGAATTTGCAAGGTGTAGTAGAAGAAGGTACATAACACATCAAAAAGCTTGTTGTGAGGCAAGTGCAGATAGATTAGATTATGAAGAGTTCCAATTTGAGTTGGAATGGTATCTACCAAAGGCAGTCATCTAAGTTACAACTATGTTTGTAGGTTATTTCTTATCAAATAAGAATTGAGGATTTACTTACTCTATTATGTTATAGAGGTAAATACAACATTTCTAAATTGAGTGAATTTGTAAGGTAACAGGGGAAGGTGAACTCACTGCTAAGATTGTTATCAGATAAGTCTAAATTGGTGAGATTATGAAGTGCTCCAATTTTAGTTGGAATGGTACCTATCAAAGCCAATCATTTGAGTTATAAATGTGTTGTTGTTTATTTTTATCAAAAATAATTGAGGGTTAAGATACTCTATTAAATTATAGACCTAAATACAATATTTTATAATTGAGTGAATTTCCAAGGTATAGTAGAAGATGGCACATAACTCACCAGAAAGTTTATTGTGAGCCAAGTGCAGACGGATTAAATTATGAAGAGTTCCAATTTGAGTTGGAATGATTCCTGCCAAAGCCAGTCATCTGAGTTACAAATATGTTTGTAGGTTATTTCTTATGAAATAAGAATTGATGATTTACTTACTCTTTTAAGTTATAGAGGTAAATACAACATTTCTAAATTGAGTGAATTTGTAAGGTAAGAGGGGAAGGTGAACTCACCGCTAAGATTGTTATCAGATAAGTCTAAATAGGTGAGATTATTAAGAGCTCCAATTTCAGTCCGAATAGTACCTGTCAAAGCCAATCATTTGAGTTATAAATGTGTTATTGTTTATTTTTATCAAATAAGAATTGAGGGTTAGCATACTCTCTTAAATTATAGACGTAAATACTATAATTTTAAATTAAATGAGTTTGCTAGGTATAGTAGAAGAAGGTACAACATTTTTAAAGTGAGTTACAAATATGAGTTTGCAAGTTACAGTAGAAGAAGGTACACATTTTTTAAGTGAGTTACAAATGTGTTGGAACTGTTTCTTACCAAGTAGAGGAATTTTAGAAGAACCAGCGATCCAATTCTCTACTCCATATGTTTCAGCGTTATCATTAAAAATGTAGCATGGAAAAGAGCTACAATTTTCTTTGGAATACAACAACTTTCCTGGTTTTACAGGTATACTTTCATAGATGTAATTGTAGCTAAAATTGACGCGACAAATTGATGGAGAAAAGCATAAGCTAGGTGGTAAAACCCCCCCTAATTATGTTATACTACCTCCAATTCTTGATACAAAACTCAGTTGATTAATTTGGAGAGATTAAAGAAATTACTTTGTTATAGTATATGTGACATGATTTCTTTAAAATACTTATATTCATAATTACATTATATATCAGTTTATAAGTCAAATAAACCATGCTAGAGAAAAATAATAAATATAAATATTTTAAAATAATTTATTTAACTTCTTTAATTTTTCTAAATTAGTTAGTTGAGTTTTATATGAAGTACCGGAGGTAGTAACTAGAGTTAATTCCCATAGAAAAGTATGGAGTTAATCAATCAATTAAATTTTATATTATGAGAAAAGTCAAGCACTCCTAATTTTGTCAAATTTAAAATTGAACAAGTAATGGCTCCATCCAAGTAATTAGTAGTACACTAGTACTACTCAAATTCAAGAATTTCAAATATGTGAGAGTTGCGAGAGAAGAGGGTACTTTACCAATCAATCCCGTTTTTGCAAGAACCAAAATTTCAAGATTGGGAAACGCAGTGAAGTTGAGATCTGCTAGCTGAGGCTGGCCTGAAATGAATCGATATCGGCTTATGGAAATAATGCTTCCGAAATCGTTGCAAATTATGTCATCCCAGTGACAAGGGTCCACTGAAAAGTTGCGGCCATTCCACCAGTTGGTATGAAACAGAGCAAGTTTCTCTTCAGCTATCATGGCAGTAGCAATATTGGGGAAGAAACTAATGGCAGGGCATAATAATAACAATATCATCATCACAGTGCTTATTGTTGGAGGAGTCCACATAATAATGGAGAGTGCCATTGGTTGGTTCACACAAAGTGATCGGAAACGAAGAATGCAGAGGCTGATGAGGCTTCATAGTTCAAATATATAGGAAGATTAATTAATTTTTATGAAAAAATGTACTCTCAATTCTAAAAGCAAAAGTTGGTAGACGGTCAAAAAAAAAAAAGAGTTAGTAGAAGAGTTTGTTTTAACATTGTTTTTAAAACTCCCCCAATTGACGTAACATATTTAGGAATTTTTTCTTGGTAAGTAATTTTTAATGCAAATGATAAAAAAATATTTGAAAAAAATCTAGCATATAACTTGTATAAATATACTTGTTTCGTTCT
This sequence comes from Inga oerstediana, assembly GCA_963210345.1. Classification (NCBI taxonomy): domain Eukaryota; kingdom Viridiplantae; phylum Streptophyta; class Magnoliopsida; order Fabales; family Fabaceae; genus Inga; species Inga oerstediana. Next base: position 72,702,474 of record OY723401.1, read on the forward strand.
TTAATAGAATATTAATTGATTTTTTTAAAAGATTAAAGAAATTAAATAAATAATTTAATCATCACATATATTGTATATCACTATTGGATTATATATTAATTTTATAAGTTAAATAAATTAGTTTGATATAAAAATGATAAATATAAATATTTTAAAATAATTTAATTATTTTTTTTAATCTCTCTAACATGAGTCAACCATTGTATGGAAAATCGGACTGGACTAACCGGTTCAGACCAAAAACTGGTGAACCGGTCGTTGGTCCGGTTGAGGGAAAAAACTGGTGAACTGGTCAACCCGGTCTGACCCAATGTAAATCGGCCTAAATTGGGGTGAACAGGCCTGACTTGGACTAGTCATGGTTTGGTCTTTTTTTTTTTTTACTTTTTTATGTTTTTAGTTTTTTACACTCCAAATGAAATTGTTTTGGCTTTTTTTAAAAAAAAAAATATTTTCCTAACATTTTTTGATTTATAAGTAGCTTTAAAAGAATTGTAGAATACATTTGGCATTGGTTGGGGAAAAATCCTTATGTACTTAATGATATTTTTGTAGGTATTAGGTTCAGGAGGTTATATTTGACTATTAGTTAAAAAATAACTCTCATATAGTTTTTTGAATGGTATGTATAAAAATTTAAATTATATATATTTTTTTAATTGACCCCAGTCTGACTTCCGGTTTGACTTCTCGGTTGACCCCGGTCTGAACCACTGACCCTTAACCCAGTGTCTCGGCTGGTTCAATGTCCGGTCCGGTTTTTAGTACCTTGGAGTCAACTGAATTTTACCTTATTAACAGGAGATAGTATAATTTAATTAAGGGTTAAGGGGCAAATCTACCAATGATGTTTTAAGAAAAGAGCATCTGGCATAATTATCTTTTAGAAGGGGTAAAAATAACAATGAACAATTAAAAAGGGGTATCCATCACAAAAACCGTTAAATCCATACTAACGGCGTTAAATCATAAGAGAAAAAAATATCTAACGGCGTTAGTACGGATTAACCGTTTTTGTAGTGGATGCCCATTTTTAATTGTTCATTGGTATTTTTACCCCTTCTAAAAGATAATTGTGCCAGATACTCTTTTCTTAAAACAACATTGATAGATTTGCCCCTTAACCCTTTAATTAAATATGTTAATCTCAGTTAATTAAGCAACTTTTACATTTTTTTAACCAGCAGAATCTTTTACATTAGAATATAGCTTTTCAAATTGATCATGTATTTATTTGGAATAGCTTAATTTTAACTTACAAGTATTTTGTAATTATAGTATAATTTAAGATATACGAAGTAAATATATAAAAGGAGTTTTATTTCGATTTAAATAAAAAATATTTATAAATAAAAAATAAACTATCTTCTATTTAAAAGAAAAAAGAAGAAGAAGAAGAAGAAACCGGAGTCCAATGAAACGCGTCATACTTTTTTTATAAAAGACAAAAAATGAAACGTGTTGTGCGTTGGCAATAAAAATTAATAAATAAAACCCCTTGTACTTCTTCTTTAGTGTCACGTGGGGCCGCCTTATTTAAGTCTTGACCTTTTGTTACCAGAAGTCTTCGCTTGTACTACCATGTCAGAAAAATTTACTTACCCTGGTCAACAATAAACATGAAAAGAAAATTTACTTATAGTAAAAACTAATATTATTTTATGTCCTAAATATAAATATTAAAGGTAGATAAAGAATCCTTGATTTTAAATATAAAATTTTAAAAGAAAAAGATATATAAAAATCACTTGAATTTCTAAAATTCAAAAAAATTTATTAACATTTGTAAAAGATAGAGAAGGGATGGGGTGAGAACCTGAGTTTAACTCAACTTTTATATTAAAAGGGGTATTTTGGTTTTTTTTCTAAAACATGAAATACCTAGATTCCTATTTCATCCCTTGTCCCGTCTCTGTTATTTGCAAGTGTTAATAGACTTTTTTAAATTTTAGAAGTTTAAGTGATATATATACGTCTTTTCCCCAAACTTTGATCCACCTTATCTCTCAAATTTATAATCTTCTACTAAAATATCCATAGTAATTCTATGTTGTAACTTGTAAGGGATTTTTATAAAAAGATAGTTACAACATAATGCAAATTATTAGAAAATGTATTATAAAAAGTTAACATACATTTGTTATAAATAATTAATTTTATCAACATCCATAAATTAGTAACATAACTCTTATATAAAGGACCATAAGTTATATTGCTTTACAGTTTACTGTTATGAAATTCAAATTTGTTTAAAATGACAATTGAAGCTTTCAAAAAACAAATAAACAAGAAGTATAATTAACGATGAAAAATTAATTTTGGACTTTATAAATATTTGAAATAATTTGAATTTTTCAATATATTATATATTTTTCCCAATATTCAATAATACACACACACTACGTGTAATTTTTAAATAAAAATTGAGGACTGACATACTCTATCAAGTTATCAAGTTAAGCACAATATTTTAGATTGAGTGAATTTGTAAGGTAATAGTGTAATGTACGTCACCCATAATATTATTATGAGACAAGTTCAAACCAGTGAGTTTATGAAAAACTCCAATCTAAATTAGAATGGTATTTGTTAAAGCCATTCGTTTGAGTTGTAAATAGGTTATAGGCTATTTCTTATTAAATAAAAATTGAAGGTTAACATACTCTACTAAGTTATAAAATTAAGCACAACATTACTAGGTTAAGTAAATTTATAAGGTAACAGTGTAATGTAATAACTTACGCATAAGATTGGGATGAGAAAAGTCCAAATAATAGGCAGGTGAGATTTTGTATGAGGAGCTCCTGTTTGAGGCAGAGGCATACCTATCAATCCCTTTAAAGTTGAGATCAGCTAGTTGAGACCGGGGGTATGAAAAGAATCAATACCGCGTTATTTTGATAACGCCTCCAACATCATTGATAAAGTCATTAATATGGAAGCAAGTTATGGCAAAGAATAATAATGGGAGAATTACAGTTAGATTCAAATAAGAAGGAAAATAAAAAAAATGGTTTTTTGAAATTTCAAAATGAAAAAATGATCTCAAGAAGTTATCAACAGGTGCTCCTGTAGTTGTCAATAATCTGCACCTGGAGTTGTTAATATAACCATTTTTTCATTTTTAGATTTTAAGAAATCATTTTTTCATTTTCCTTCTTATTTGGAACCTGTAATTCTCCTAATCATAAAAATGCCACTTTCACACCCATCCCACTTTCATAAAAATTAAAGTGATCACGAAATGAATACACCCAGTGTGTTTATGTAGATCGAGTAAGAGACTATTGAATCGCTTTAAATGTATTGTTTACGCGTCAAAAGGTCGTTGGACAAAATGATAATATCGGGTGCGATGGGCTAAGGAAAAGTTGTTTATGGTCTTCCTTTTTTTTCCCCTCAAAGTTTATGGTCTTCCTCAATATTATAAAGTCTTCGGTCTTTGAAGCTTTTATAGTTGAAAATGGACGGGGAATTTCCATGAAATTCAGAAAAGAAACTCAGTATTTTTAACTTTTAGGATTATGTTTTTAAAGATGGGTGCCGAATCAAATCTTACAACAACCGAGTGAGATAAAGGTGAATGTTCAAGAGGGGGATATTGAATACGTGGACAATGGTCAAAGGGGGCCAGCTTTGTGCAATAATTATAGATTTATAGTCTGGAAAGAAGAAGTGTGAGTATAAAGAAAGAAACTATTTCAACACCAAAGATAATGTCTAACATGCTAAAAAGAAAGCAAGTAGGCCAAGCCCATAAACTTGTCTTTGGATCAATTTTAAAGGGTGGGCCATCGGTTATAAATAAAGTCTTGGAGCAAGCTGGTCAGGGTGCAGATTCTCGGTATACAGAGATGCGAGGAAACACTTAACCTATCTTGATTGGGACTCAGAGATTCACCACACTCATAGGGAAGCACTTAAATGTGCTGACTATTTGGCAAAACTAGCTTTAGACTCGAACAATGAGCTAACTACAGTGCTTCACCCCCAGCTTTTTGTTCGCTCCAAATGTTAGCTGACCTTAGCTAAGATTTGATTGCTTCTAGTGTATTTCCATACATGATGTATTGGCTTTTATGGCCACCAAGAGACCTCTCTCTTGTCACTACAATTCAAAAAAAAAAGAGATGCAAGGAAACATGATAGAACATGCTTAGTCACACACTACTTATTGATGACTTTAGAGATGCGAGGAAACATGATAGAACATGTTGAGTCACACACTACTTATTGATGATTTTAGCGGGAAACTTTTCAGTTTTTATCAACCATCACCTAAGGAGACGGTTCTTTATGAATGATAGTAGTTTTTTTTATTAAGTCAGATTGTATCTGATCTTCTTAGTCTTTATTAATGGATTCCAGCTTTCATTCAAAAAAATCTTATAAATACCCTTTTTTTTTTGGTAGAGGGTGCTCTTATTTTCTCTCTTTCTTATTATCTTCTCATAATCACATCTCTACCCTTAGATTATGATATGTATAGTTTAGATTTAATATTTTATAAAATTATTATTATTATTATATTTTATAATTAAAATTTATTTATTTTTTCTGTATTATGAACGGCATAAATTGGATTTTAAGGGTTTAAATTTACTTATTTATGTTTTTAGTAATAATTTTATAAAAAAAACTGAATCTGAATCATTTAATTTTTCAATCAAACGGTGGATATGAAATCATGAGAAGAAAATGAAAAAGAGAACAATGAGATCAACCCAACCCCTTTTTCTTGTCACTAGTTGCTATATAGCAGAGCAATGTTTCTCCTCCGCTATCATGACAATGGTATTATTATTGGAGAAGATAAATTAATTTTTATTTAAAAGATATTATAACTTTTTTAAGTCATATCTTTTAGAGTAAACTAGTACTTTAACCACCCTTCTGCTTTATCTTAATTACACAGACGTTTCCTATATTTTGAAGATATACATTTTAATCCAAACCATTAACATCGTCAATAAATTGGCAAAATCCCATTTAAATCTATTTGAAATGTCCAAATCTAAATTCAGACCTGCACTTTTATCAAATCCTGAGGCCTCATTAGTCAATTTCTGATTTAGTCAATTTTTAATAAATTCATACAAAATTTTAGTAGTTTTTTTTTAACAAGCATGTGTGTGTGTGTGTGTTTAATGAAATATATTTAGAAATTTTGAATTATAATATATTAATAATGTAACGATCTCAAAATTATATAATTTATAATTATATATTTTAATTGAAAATACTCTAGCCAACATATATACTTAAAGGAATACATCATATGTAAGTTTTAATAAATAAATGGCATTGAACATTTAATTTTTTTAAAAAATAAAAATTTGTAATTATAAAATTTATTAACCTTGTAATACGGTAATCAATTTAATAGTGTGAAAAAAAATTAAAACTATATATTATATTTTTATTTTTGGATAAAGATATGTGATTAAATGATTATTAAGTGATATTTATGATAAGGAGCGGCATTTTGGTACTATAATTTAACTGTAACACTCTAAATTTATATTCACCGAATATATGGTAATTATTGGAGAAATTCAATAAAATGGTGAATATTTATAAATTTGGAACTTGTGAATTTTAGAAATATTCATATTCATGAGCTAATGGGCAAATTAATTCAAGAAGAAAATTAGATGTCAATGGTAATAGCAAAGCCATAATTTTTCCAATTTAGCCAAGATTAATTATTTTCCAATTAATTGAAATTAATTTCAATTAATCAAGGAAAATCAAGGCAAATGTATAATTGGAATATTCTTGGAGGAATAAATCAAGAGTTGTAAAATTAGAAATAATTATGCATAATTCATTTAATTGAATTATGGAAATGTTGAAAAAAATTTTATTCCCTTTTCTTCCAAATTTTCGCCAAACACAAGAAAAATGGAAGGAAAAATGATCTTTGGGATTAAACATGTCAAATGTCTTTATCATATGGTAGGGAGATTAGTTTATAATTGATTTCTAACAGCACATGTCTAATTGCAATTAAATATTGCTTCTTTGACAAAGTAATGATGATAATGGTACACTACTTGAGTGCATAGTTGGATTAGTTGGAGGAAAGCAATTTGGTTAGTGGAGCATAAGAGGGGGACGATTTTTAGCTAATCAAAGGGAGAAGAAAACTAGTTCCATGCTAATTGAAGCCTAATGGAGTAATTATGACATAAATGTGAAGGAAGTGTGGATTGTGACAAGTGTCACCATAATATCCCTTGATGAAATCAAATGGTGTAGGATGACGGGAGATATTTTATGAAGCACTCTTCCTTTTACACATTTCGGCCAAGCACAAGAAAAGAAGAGAGAGAGAGAGAGCTTGAAGAACTTGGAGATTTTAGAGAGAAGGAGGAAGAAGCTTAAGGTAAGAAGTTGATCTCTTAAGCTTTTTCTTGTGATCTTGCTTAGAAACTTCTCTAAACCTTTCTTCTTCATGGAATCTTTGATCTTAAAGACACATCTTGAGCTCAAGGAGGGGGGAGAGAGAGAGAGAGAGAGGAGGACGTCTAGAGAGAGAAAATTCAAGAACTCAAGAGGTAACTTCATAAATCTTAGATCTATACAAGTATGAAGTTGTTGTTGATGATTGTTGTCGGATTTGGTGATTTTTGGTTGAGTTGTAAATTTGGAAAAGTCCTAACCCTAAGGGGTTATGCTACCCAAATTTCTTTGAATCATGATTAGTATGTGTTTAAATGAGTTAATAATGGATTAGAAGTGCAAAGGTACAAGCTTTAGAAGCTAAAACACAAAAGTCCAATTTTTCTCTTTTTCTTGGCCTATGTTTCGGCCAAAACCAGAACTGGGGGTAGGAGTTGGATTTTAATCAAAATATATGGTTCCATTAGATTTAGGAGGCAAAAATAGGTGGGGTTACAGTTGGTCACTTTTTCAGAAAAGGCCGAAAAAACAAAATTACGAAAACGCCCCTAAAACCTTAAATCGGGGCTGTCAAGGGTATTTTCATAATTTGACACTGAATTTGGTGATTTCAAGCCCGAAAATGGATTCCTTGGGCAAAAATACGTTAGGTTAGCCCTAGTCAAAATTTTGAAAAAACGTGTCATCGGGCCGGGTAAGACGGGGCCGAACCGGGGTCCTGGGGGCATTTTGGTAAATTTTCACCATAGACTGATATAACCACAAGAAACACTATGTAAGAGTCTAAAATGATATTTGGATAGGTTATAACCTATTTTTTGTACATTTAATATTTTAGGACTGAGTCGGAAGTTGGAAGCGGTATGATTTATGAGGCACATTAAAAAGGGATTGATAAGACTTTGAGGTAGTGACTACCATCTCTCATACACTATGTGAATAATTGTAGTATGTGTTACTGTATTTCGTGATATGATTGCGTGCTAGAGGCACAGTACCTAGTTGTGGTTCAGTACCCAACAAAGGTATATTGGAAAATCCTAGCTGTGGTTCGGTGCCCAGCCAAGGTATATCGAAAATTTTAGCTGTAGTCTGTGACTCATCTGAGGTACTTACATATGACTTGAATTGAACTTTTGTTTTGCATAATATAGTGCATTGCATATTTAATTTTCACATTGTATATGTCGATCGTATGTCTCTACGGGGATTCCTCTTAATCTCACCCTTTTTTAAAAAAATAAACATCTCAGCGGGTGCTAATGGGACGAAAGGCAAAGCTGTAGATATAGAGAAGTGATTGGCACGTGTCTCGAGGCAAGGTCAAAGTCGGTGGTTATAATTAGTCTAATCTTAAGATATTTTGGGAATCTTGCAATTATTGAAATTTCTGTTGTATTTTGTTTACGAACGAATTTGAGATTGTAAACGAATACTGTTATCAGTATATATGTTCTTTTTTGTATGCCCCTGTAATTCCGTCTTTATTACTCTTCGATTATCGAAATGGAAACGGGTGTTGACATTAACAGTCAGCTAATGAAAGTTGAATCTCAAAATTAGAATGGAGATTTTTGTAACATATATATTTTGATTTTAAGGGAAATTCACATAGGTTTTCAAAATAGAAGGGAGGTCTATGTAATTTAGAATAAATAGAGGGGAGATTGGTGTATTTTACTCTTTTTTTTATTTATAAAAAGGAAAATTGGCTAAAAGTCCCTGAATGAAAAATTATCTGGCCATTAATACTTGGAATTTGTGGTCCTTTAGGAGAAAAAGATATGTAGAGAAAATGACGAAATAGCACACCTCAGAGCTCAGTTGCAATTCCAAGAAGGTCATTTGCAATTCGTGGAAGGTCATTTGAATTAGCACTCTAACTTAATTTTCACTCCATGGAAGGTCATTTGCAATTCATGAAAGGTCATTAGCAATTCATGGAAGGTCACTTGATTTTTAACTTAATTTACACACCACGGAAGCTTAGTTGCAATTCCTGGAAGGTCATTTGTAATTTGTGGAAGGACATTTGTATTTGCACTCTAACTTAATTTTCACACCACAGAAGATTATTTGCAATTCATGGAAGGTCACTTGCATTTTAACTTAATTTTCACACCATGGAAGCTCAATTGTAATTCCTAAAAGCTTAGTTACAATTCGCAGAAGGTCTCTCGCAATTCATGGAAGGTTAATTGCAATTCGTGGTTCACCTTCTATTCTACCGATCTGCTATGATTCACCTTCATCTCCTTCTTCGTCTCCTTCCATCACCAAATCTATCATGGTTTGCTACTACGCAAGATCTATAATTTTTCTTTTGGAAATTTATTTTTGTTTTTGACCATTTTAAGAAAGGCAGAGGAGGGATGTAACCCCCTTCCCACCTTAGGCCGAGATTTAGTTTTTAAACTCAAAATCAAGTTGTACTTAGAGACCATATTTCGAAATGGGACTTATTAAGACAATCTATTGCCCAAAAATCGGAATTGCAAAAACATTTTTCAAAACTTATTCACAATGGTCTCAAGTTCTCAATACAAAATAATACTGGCCTGAACAGGTGGATTCCATTTACAAATATCAGAGTGCAAATAAATTCCCGACTCACTCGGGTTCCATTCATTAGATAAGGGATTTACAAAGGCACAAAGCCACAATTCAATACCCTTAACTTGGGGATTACACAAAACTATACTACCAATCCCATTTTACACAATTGTTTCCCAAAAACATCCAATAGATATACAATTCCAAAATCTACAATGATAACCATTAATTCCAAAATACACTCCTAAACAGGAGCTCTAACTACTATTCGTCGCCCGCTTGCCTCTCGATCCTTCAGCCCTGTCTAAAAGGTTTAATTTTGGGAGAGTGAGATTCTAAAGAATCCCCGTAGTAACAAATCAATCATATAATGTACAACAATAATGCATGTAAGCAAATCATTATTCACAACAAGCAACTACAACGGCAGTTACAGCGGCAATGGTTAGTATGACACATGTCATCCCTTACGATTGCTCACGCTGAATTGCTCACGCTGTATTGCATCACAACAATCAACACAGTATAATTCACCACAGCTGGGATCCATATAAAGCATATCATAATCACAAGCCACATAGGCAAAATACACACACACAGCCCACGGCTGGTTTCACAAACGCCGCCCCACGGGTCAGATTCATAAAGATCCATGTACATTTACGACGGCAGTTCAACGGCCGACCTAGAGATGACCACTGTCACTCCCTATACGGCTCACATTGAAGTGCTCACGCCTTAATGTACCATGGCACACATTTCACAAGCTCAACGACAAGTTATGCATGCCAAGACATCATACAATATGTGAGAGAAGAGTCACTACCTGAGTTCTTCCGGGCGTGTCCTAGCGCCGGTCTCTCCCGTGGAAGGCAAATGTCAAATCCTATATTCATAATTAGGGACGAAGAGTTATATTCTATTCCAAGACTTAATTAACTTGAAACACTTAGTTTTGGTTATCATAATTGACTCTTAAGAGGCCCCAAATGCCTCTAAGAAAAGCCCTAAAAGGTTGGGAAACAATAGGTTAAAGATCCCCTTTCGATAACTCAAAGTGCCAAAACACAGGGTTGGGCCGCGGCCCACCATTCCTTGGGCTGCGGCCCAAAAATGGTCAGAAGGTCTTGGGCTGCGGACCAAAACAGGCCAGAAAGGTTTGGGCCGCGGCCCTCCACCCTTGGGCTGCGGCCCAGAGATTTCCTGACTCTGGGCAGCACTTCGAAAAACCATAACTAATTCTAGAAAAATCAAAACGAGGTGATTCCAAAGCCAAATGAAAGGTATTTGAGTCCTCTTTCAAGGAAAAATACAGCCCTTCACTGGGAATCACCACACAAATACAGAATCACCAAAATCTAACCACTACTCCAAAACAGAGTTCTATTTCAATCCCAAACTTTGGACAACCATAACTCACAGAATACTCAACGCAATGACACAAAATATATGTCCATTTTGAAGCTTGGGATGTGAACTTTAAGACTGGAAAGTTTCAGAATTTTCCAATACCATTTGGTCACTCAAAACGCTCGTGTAAGATGACAGCGAAAAACAGAGCTTAAACAAGACAACTTTCCAACTTTTCCCAAGTGATTCAAATGAATCCAAAATCAATCACCAAGCTCATTCCCACACCAAATCACTCAAGGAATCCAATGGGAATGTCAAAATCACCAAAATCCTATTCCATTATCATGCTTTGGGTTTTGGCCAATCAATTCAACAAGATACCAATCTTAACCAAACTTCACATTTCAACTTCTAATCAATCTATCTATCACATACTCATTCCAAAACACCATTCTCATACCAAACTCCTAATGGCCCTCATTTTCGAAAATGGCCCCAAAATTCCAGAAAATTCAAAGTATTTCAAATGGTATGAAACTTAGATAGATAGGTTAGTTTCACTCACCTTAGCAACTTCTCCAAAGAGAGTTCTTGATTCTCCAACAATCAATTTTCGTGTGGCACAAATCACAACCAAATGACCAAACTACACACACCAAAATGAAGCCCATTACTCAAGGATCAACTTTAATGAAGGGAGTTTGAGCAATAGAGGTCATTTACCTACTCAAAGATCAAGCTTTCCTTTTCTCTTTCCCAAGCTTGCGCCAGAAAAAATGGAGGAAGAAGAGAGGAGAGAGAGAGAGCACGAGAGAGAGAGAGAAATGGAGAAGAGGAAGGCAAAAAGTGGACTTTTGTCCCTTGTGACCTCATCCAACAACTCCCACATTGCCACTTGTCAGCATCTCATGCATTCCCACAATGAGCTCACCACATCACAACACATAGGATTCCGACCCACGGTCAAGGAATCACTACCCTTGATCTTAAATACCACACATATGCACTAATATTTCCAATTTCCACTAATTATGACATTAATTAAAATTGTCATAAAATACATAATAATCCCAATTAAATTCATAATTATCTATAATAATCATGATTAACCCATAATCAAAAATTGGGATATTACAGGGAGGGAGCAGCAACATAGATCAAAGAAATGGGAGGAGTGAAGAAGGCAAGTGCAACGGTGACAAAATAGGTCATTAGGTCTGATGTGGTGTTGTAAGATGGAGGTCACCATCATTGGTTGCTAGAGTCACCATAGTTCATTGTTGAGTTTGCTTGAGGGGGACATGGATTTTGTGATGGGTGAAGTTGGAAAGATGAATGAGACGATAAGGGAAAGGATGGTAGCAAGGAAACTGATAGGTGGAAAAGGTGGAAGGGTAGATCCTTATTTCATCAAGTATATAAGGAGTTTTATAAGGAATTAAGGGCAAAGGCTGGAGAGTATAAGATTTACAAGATTGCACAGAATAAGAAGAGAAAATTGTCACACCCTCATTTATTTTCACCTATTTCAGAGTATTTGCGGAAACGATACGTAGTTCAACGAGCAACACAGGAATAACATAGATATACTGATATTATGTGCACGATTACGGAAATTTCCCATACGGGTTCGTACTTGATAATTACAATTAACGTAGCCTCACAGCTACATGGGTGTCTTAACACGTCTCAGTGAACAGAGACATCTTCCAGTCTTTGTTCCACCATCGCAATTCCCTTCGTACGGTTCTCTTTATTGCTCTCAGCATAGCTTCTGTCTTCGCCTATCTAAATTGTTGGTAGGGGAGGGTGAGATCCTGGGGAATCTCAGTAGGAAAGCAATACCAATATGCATGCAAGATAAGTGCTTAATGCATGACATGCTTGCATTACATAACTCATGCTCACACAATGACATATCTGCGTGCTCAATGTTTCAAACAATATACATATGGCCATAGTATAAACAGAAATAGAGCTTCAATTATTCATATATGTTTCACAAAATCAAGCAAAGCAATAACATGCATCAATACACTAGCACAAATATCAAATACATGCAGGAGAGGTAAGTTCCCTACCTTAATCGCCCTTCCCTGATCTTCAAATAACATGCCTCGATTTGCGTGCCAATTCCCTCGGGCTCTCTACTCGGTCCTAGAACGTCAAACGTACCGTTTAGACACTTCCATAGTGTTTCTGGTGGTTATATTAGTCTATGATGAAATTTTACCAAAATGCCCCCGGGACCCCGGCCCCGCCCCGCCGTCCCGGCCCGATGGCACGTTTTCCCAAAATTTTGACTAAGGCTATTCTGACATATTTTCGCCCAAGGAATCCATTTCTGGGCTCAAAATCACCAAATTCACTGTCAAATTACGAAAATACCCTTGACAGCCCCTATTTAGGTATTTCAGTGGCATTTTCGTAATTATGCTTTTTCGGCCTCTACCGAAAAAGTGACCAACTGTAACCCCACCTATTTTTACCCACTGAGTCCAATGGAACCATTTATTTTATGAAAATCCAACTCCTTCTCTCAGATCTGTGCTGGCCGAAATATTGGTCAAAAATTGGAAAAATGGAGTTTTGTGTTTTAGCTTCTAAAACTTGTACTTTTCCACTTCTAATCCCTTATTAACTTATTTAATCACATTCTAACAATGATTTAAAGAAATTTGGGCAGCATAAACCCTTAGGATTAGGACTTTCCAAATTTACAAACTTGACAAAAATCATCAACACCAAACACAAACCTTAACAACAACACCATACTAGTTTAGATCTAAGGTTTGTGAGGTTACCTCTTGAGATCTTGAATATTCTCTCTCTAGACATCTCCTCTTTCTCTTCTTGAGCTAAGAATGTGTCTTCAAATTCATGGATTCCATGAAGAAGAAAGGTTTAGAGAAGGTTTCTAAGCAAAATCACAAGAAAACTCTTAAGAAATCACACTTACCTTAAACTTCTTCTTCTTCCTTCTCTCTAGAACTTGAGAGCTCTCTCTCTCTCTCTCTCTATTTTTCTTTGGTGTTGTATGAAATATGGCTTGAAAGAGGAAGGAGAATGTTTTTATTAATTTTGGTCATCTTTCTTCTTAGTCATAGATCTAATCAAAGGTTGAGATCTCTCCACCTTTCATGTACACCATCCCTCCAACCATACCTCCCACCATACTCTCTTGCTTTAGGCCATACTCTTCCAACTTTATGCCATGCCTTCACATCATTTATGTCTTCTTGCCTCTTAGCCCTTGATCTCATCAAGGGACCATAATGTGGCACTTGTCACAAGCACATGTCCACCAAGAATAATCCAATTATGCATTTTCCTTTATTTTCCTTGATTAATTGGAATTAACTCAAATTAATTTGAAAATAATTAACCTTGGGCTAAATTGGCAAAATTATGATTTTGCTACCCCCTTTGTAATTTAATTCAATTTTTTGAATTTATTTGCCCATTTCCTTGCGAACTTGAATATTTCAAAATTCACAAGATCCAAATTCATGAATATTCACCATTTTATTGAATTATTCAAATAATTAAAATATAATTTTTGGTGAATAAAATTTGGGATGTTACAAAAATCGAGAGACTTGGACCAAGTAAGGTATATAAAGGAAGAAGAAGACAAAGTTTTGGTTACTGATGAAGATATTAAAAATAAGTAGGAAGTATAGTTTTATAAGCTGTTCAATGATAGAAGGCGAGGGTTGACTTATGACTGAAAGGATTTGACAACTTGAGAAGTGACAAATCCCTATTTTTGTTATATCTTTTCATATTTTATTTGGGATTTTTATCATAATTATTGAGCTTAAAATGCCTTCTTTGTGATTAATTAGGATTAGGAGTAAATGCATTGAATTAGAACGAAAAAAGGAAAAATTGTCATAAAAATTGTAATTACTCTTGATTATTGATTTTTTTCAAAAGATTTGGTGTTGGATTAATTGTTTTTTATTGTAGATGTTTGAAGAAATTGGATCAAATTTGAAAATAGAAGTTTGGGCTCAAATTGAAAAATTACAGTTTAGCCTCACAAATGTTTTAAAATTTACAGTTTGGTCCCTCTTCTCAAAACTGTTGCATTTTCATAGATTAGGGCATAAATCAGAGTTAAAGCTCGGATGGCAATAAGAGATTGAAGTGCCACAGAGACTATTTCACAACTTGTATCTTCTTCATGAGCCCACAAAGACCACCACCCTCACCAGATCACTTTCACCTTCTTCCATTACCGCCACCCACCTCCACTATCCTCACACCCACCAACGCGGTGAGCTCTCAGACTAGAAGAAATAGAGCCACGACAAAGAGACTTGAGATCGGGGAGAGAAGTAGAGAGCTCGTGGTGAACCGGAGACGACCATCGACCAGCAAATTTTCTTCCAACATCGTCACCCACCTTCGTCGTCCATCACCGTCGGTATCTTTGTAATATCCCAAAAAGCGATTAAGGGCTAATGACTTCAAAAGTGAATATAATGGTTGTTGAATAAACACTTTTGGAGAATGTGTGATGGGAATTTGTTTGTTTTAGTGATTCCAATGGCTTCTTTGTGAAAATTCGTGTGGGGAGAGTGTTTATTGTGAAATTGGAACCATTGGGAACAATTATGCAAAAGTTGGGAATTCTGTCCATTGAAACTCTGTACAGAGCAGTCGGTTTGTATGGATGTTTTAAATAGGAAAATGGTGTCTAAAAATTCTGAAACTTTCCTGTCTTAAAGTTCACATGTCAAGCTTCAAAATGGATAATAATTTGTGTCATTTCAATTTTTGAGCTAAAAGTTATGATTTTCCAAAGTTTGGGATTGAAACTGGAATCTGTTTTGGAGAAGTATGGACTTTTGTTCAATTCTGTATTTTTGAGGTTATGAACTGTAGTGATCCATATTTTTACAATAAAGAGGACTTAAATAGATTTATATTGGCTTTGGGATCACCCCATTTTGATTTTTATAGAATTAGTTATGTTTTTTCAAAGTTTGGGCAGAAATCTGCCAGAATTTCTGAAAAATCCGAAATTATTGGAAATTAAATTAATAATTAAATATCGTATAATATATGATATTAAATATCATCATCCTTCTTTCTCCAGCCCATTTCATGCACACAAATATGAAATTAGAGAGAGAAGAGTTGAGAGAGTCTAGAGAGAGAAAGTGATGAGAACTTGCAAGGTAAGCCGATTTCTCCAATGATCCAGTTCCTAACGCGTATAACTCTACTCCTAAGCTTCTCTTTCATGTACTTCAAGGTTGTTGGAGCTCAAATTTGCTATTTAAAGAGAGTTAGGTTTCAGCCAAGAAGAGGAAAAGCTAGTGGGAGCTTGAGGTAACTTCCAAACCTTCGTATATTGACTATTCTGGCTGCTATGGGCAATTTAATCGGTGAAATTTCGTCGGATTGCCGTTGATTTTAAATTTTGAAAATTGAGTTGCCTAAGGGTTATGCTGCCCAATTTTGGTTCAAATGATAGTTATAACCTAATGTAATAGTTAATAAAGTGGCTAGGAGGAGAAAGGAACGCGTTTACGGAGCCGAAATCGTAAAACCCCGATTTTCCCCGGAGAACACATAAATTTTTGCCAGCTCTAGAAATGGGTCATAGAGTTGGATTTTCAATGATTTGATGATTCCATTGCTTTCAGGAGGGAAAATTAGGTGGGGTTACAGTTAGTCACTTTTTCGGAAAAGGCTGAAAAAGCATAATTACGAAAATGCCCTTGAAACCCTTAAAGTAGGGCTGCCAAGGGTAAATTTGTAATTTGACATTGAATTTGACAATTATGAGTCCGGAAATGGATTCTTTGGGCGGAAATATGTTAGGATAGTCCAGGTTAGAATTTCAGGAAAAGTGCAGCCGGACCGGGTACGGCAGGCCCAGGCCGGTCCTCGGGGGTATTTTTATAAATTTTCTTTATAGACTCATATAACCCCCAGAAACACTATGAAAGTGTCTAAATGGTGCATTTGGAATTGTAGGGTTTGATATTTGCCCTGTTTGTGATCTACATGCGCTAGAGCACAATCGGAAAGAACAAGGTAGTGACTCTTTTCCCTTATACTATATGTGATACATGGTATGTTTGTTTGATCATTGTTTGTGAGTCTATCACCTGTGGCCCATCGGTGTTGACGGTGGGAGGATCGTACCTTCAGGGCGGTGGAATCCGGGGGATGAGACTATGTGAAAGCCGTAAGGCTATATGTGAAAGCCGAAAGGCTATTTGTGAAACCTTCACCCGCGGCCCATCGGTGTTGACGGTGGGAGGACCGTGCCTTCATGGCGGTGAAATACGGGGGATGAGATTATGTGATTATGTGCATATGTGGTAGCCTGCGTGCTATGTTTTATGTTGTGATGCTGCTTGATGATTTTCTTGCATGCTTTGTGATTACATGTGGTATGAGTGATTTGTTACTACTAAAATTCTTTTGAATCTCATTCTTTCCTTTGACTAACCTTCAGACAGGGCAAGTGGCTCCAAGGAGAAACGGACGACTAGGAGCAACTAGGATTTTGTAGGGAATGTTAATTTGGATTGTTGGTTATCTATTTTGGAATAGGATTACGGTATATTGTTCTAAGATGTAAATAATATTTTGGATATGGTTGTGTAATCCCCTAAATGAGATTTTATAAACCTTTAGATTATATATGAAACCCGAGGGTTACCAGGATTTTTGTTGTACACTCTGATATATAAATGTAATTTAATTGCACAGGATAATTATATTCGAATTATGAAGTTTGAGACTAGGTAAGGCAGAAATTTTGAAAATATTTGTGAAAACCCTACATAAATGAAGGGATAGAAAATGAGTTTTATTATTATTGGTCTCTATTTCATTCTAAAATACATATTTTGAATCATAATTACGAAGGGGGTTACAATCTTGCTTACCACCAGAGTGGCTGAAATTCTCTCAATCCTTTGTAGCAAGGGACAATGGCAAGAACTTGGACTTTCAATAGGGGAATTTTTGCTCTTCCTTTCCTCTATTTGTACATTGTATTTGTGATTCTTAGGTCTTAGGATGAATTTTATAATGTTGGACTGATTTATTTGATGTATTTAGAGGATTAGATGTAGCTTGAACCTTTATTAGCTTAATGATCATTTCTTTATACCAGTTAGTCATTGAATTGATGATTTTGTAAATATTTTGTGTTAATTTCAAGGTGGCTTGTTTAGTGGATCAATGGCGTCATGTGTTTGTATTGCTTACTTGAATTTGAGCTTATTAATTATGTTTAGCATTGTGCTTTAGCATCCTTCATCTTGATTTTTCATATGTGTGGCCATTATTAGATTAAGATTAATGAGAAAATCAAGTGGTAATGTGAGGTGGCTTGGTTATTGGATTAAAAGCTAAATTCAATTTTAAGTCCATTTAATTGCTAGAGTGCTTAATCAACATAATTTAGAGATATTAATATGCAAGGTGGCTTGGTATTAATTAATCAAAATTAGGCCTAGCTTAAGGGGATAGACCTAAGAGTCTTTTGAAGCTAACATATTTAATCTCCCACAATTATTTGAAGTGAGGATTGCATGCACCATTGCTATGAAGAATTGTCCATTCCATTATTAATCTTGAGTTTATTCCATTATTTTACTCATTCATATCATTCCATTCCATTTCATAAATTAAAACCCCAAAAAGAAGTAGCTTAGGACCAATTTAATTTTCACTTGCAAAAAGTAGTTTAGTAAAAAAGGATGAAACTTATCTCTTTTAATCGTTTCATCTCAATTATTGCACTTAGTTTCTAGGTAATTAATAAAAAACTCCTCAAGAGACGATATGAGATTGCACCCTTTATTGCAGTACTTGGTTTAATTTTGAAGAGGTTACTAAGGCATACGCCAACATGTAACATCCTTAATTTTATTAGCACTTGGACATAATTGTAGCTTAAATTTTATTTAGTCTATAGTATATGATAAATTAATAATTTAAAAGAAGTATCAAGTCCTACAAACATATTCTATTAGAAAAAATGCAAATGAAATACCACCTTAAAATAATTGTTTTAAATATATGGCTATGTGTGTGTGTGTGTGTGTGTGTGTGTATTATTGGAGAAAAAAAAGCACTAAAAAATTGTATGAATATTGACACTACTATTATTTTATTATCTTTTTAAAAAATATTATTTTAATAGAATGATTCCAACCATAACCCTACTCCTATGAAGCCCAGAGCTCGGTACGCCCACCCCGGCCCAATAAAAAATTGCCCTGCCCAGCCCAAAAAAAAGCAGCTCGAAAAAAATTGGGCACAATCGGGCTAGGCATTTTAGCGGGTAGGGTCATGCATCGGGCACGGTATGCTGCCCTGCCCATTTTGCCCTGCCTAGTAGGTATAGAATTATATATATTAAAATATGTGATGTAAATATTTTTTTGTATAACAGTTTATAACTTTATATAATTATATTATATTATATGTTTTGTTTTATTAGGCTCCTTTGGTATTATATATTATTTATGGTTTTATTTTTCTTTCTTTGTCTAGATCCTTTCTTTCTCAGCTTGGTCTAGATCTTTAGGGTTCAAGGGTTCTATCTGGGGTAGTTTTAGAACTTAGTGCTCGTTTTCTTTTCTTCTTCTTTTTTACTGAGCTTAGTTCTGTTTTTTTTCTAGACAATAGAAGATCGAAGGTTTTGTTTTCAGCATTTATTTGTTGTGTAAAGCTTGTGATTTCTCTCCATATGATTTTCTTTTTTTTTTCCTGAGCTTGTTTCTGTTAAGGTCGAGGGTTTTCTTTTCAGCAGTTAGAGAAGGAATAATGTAAAGGGTATCGTTGGCTAATGGTAATTGAAGAGGTTTTTTTTTTCTGAGCTCTCCATATTGGTTATTGTCATGGAAGCTGTTTTTTTCCCACATAAGGTGTGCGTAGAGCATCTTTGGTTGTGAACCTGTTTGTGCTCCCTTGATGATTAACTTCAAAGTTGGGTTAATAAATGTTGGGCAGGGCGAAGCCTACCCTCGCCCAGCCCGCTCACGCCCAGCCTAAAAATGTCTGAGCTTCTACGGGCAAGGCTGGGCATCAGGCTGTAAAATGCAGCCCAATAATTTTTCGGGCAGGGCATCGAGCAAGGGCTTCGCCCTACCCAGCCCTGCCCATGTACACCCCTGCCTTAACCTCATCCCCTTTTACCACTGAGAAGGCACACAGCCCTTACTCGAACCGTTGTTAGCGACTCAGAGACTATTGGTATAGCGGTGCACACATAATTCCACATATCTTGTAGCATACGAAATCTTCACATCATAATGATATAGCACACATACAATGTATCACATAAGGTATAAAGAAAGAGTCACTACCTGTATCTTTCCTGACTGGCTCCGGTACTGTGGTCTCACGAGGGCGACAGATATCAAATCATATACCAAATTAGGGACAACCGGTCAATCTCTTTTCCAAATTCTTAATTTCATAATACACTTAGTTGGTTATCATTTAGGACTCTTTATGTGACTATTAGATGCCTAAATATATGCCTAAAGGGTTGGAAGAATCTACCCAAAAGACCCCTTTTTCGAAGGCACAACACTGATTTCTGACGGCCTAACTCGAGTAAAGACGACCTCACTCGAGTGATAAGAGACTTGTGCTCGAGTGAGAACTCTCACTCGCGAGTGTTTGACAGTGAGCAACCTTCACGACCAGGAAGTGCTCACATCACTCGAGCACCAAGCTTTGCACTTGGGTGGTGACTCCAATTATGCTCGAGTCCCTAAAAGTGCAACACAATGAGTGACAACCCGAGAGCACATGCTACCTAAAAGGGACAAGCTCACTCGAGCATACCCTCCAGTGCTCGGGTGAAACGGCCGTGCTTGCGAGTATCAAAGCACACTCTTGAACAATGGCCAGCGAGTGACAACCCAAGAGCAATCCTAACTCTGGACTCACACCATCACTCGAGCATGATCATCAACTTCTCTCGCGAACAAAAAGGTGCACTCGAGCCTCATTCAAAGAACCTAAACAAAACTCAAAGCAGAAAAGGGAAAATGCACACAGCACTCAAGCATGATCTTCCCCTGCTCGAGTATTGTGCATCAGAGACCAGAAACGCAGAAAGCAACAGAAAATACCAGATGGTCAAATTCATACCCAATGGTTCCCAAACTCTACCAAAAGCTCATACACACTTAGCACTGACTAGGGAACACATTGGTAACCTCTCACACACCCCAAAAACCCTTTTTAACTACAATCTATGCCTTTGGGTCTCTATGACACACAATATCCCAATTTCTCTTAACACATTTCCAATATTCCATACTAAATCTAATACTCAAATGACTTCACAATAGACCATTTCCAACATCAATCACAATGAAATCCATATATTCTAAAAATAGGCTTAAACTAGGGCAAATTTCCAGATTTTCCCAAACTTATCCAAATATCACAAATAATACATCAAAATTCACTAAATGCCTACCTCTTCAATTTGCCAAAACCAGAATCTTGATTCTTCAACTTTTAATTTCGAATCAACACCCAAATCACCGCTATTTAAAATTATGAAATCACCACAATGAAGCTCTCCATGAGGTGAACAACATTAGATAAGAGGATTTGAGCTTAAGAGGATCATCACTCACCAAGATTCAAGCTTTTCTTCTTCCTCTTCCCTTGCTCAAAGTCACTAGAAATGGAGGAGAAAGAGAGAGAAAATGAGAGATAGGAATGATGATGATGAAGCTTCCTTTTGGTCCATACTCCCTCCCTCAACCGAACAAGAGAGAAAAGAGAGAGAAAAGTGATTATTTGTCCTCTTATGCTATATCCTATGGTCCACACTATGCCACATGTCAATATCTTAATCACTCCTCTATGAGCTCACATAGACTTCATACACCGGATTCTGACACATGGTCAAAGAATCTCAACCCTTGATCTTAAATACCACACACATGTATCCCAAATTCACATCACATTAATTCCAAAAGTGTTTAATTACACAATTACAATTAATCTCAAAGTCATTAGCCCTTAATCCCAAATTGGGATATTACAAATACTTACATTATTATATATATATATATATATATCAAGAGTGCTATTGATTCTAGTCATAAAGCCCAGAAAATCTTGATCCATCCAAATTGCATCACTACTTGATGTAGGAAGTACTACTCTATTATATATATATATATATAGACGAGACCAAGTAGCCCAAAAACTCTCACATTGAAAAGTTTAGGACTGATCAGAATGTTTAATTTCATAGCATTTAATTTGGTGACACGTACTCAATATAAGAATAGGAGATGAACCTTCATTCAAAGCAATATGAGATTTCAAAAAAAAAACATAACTTCACAATGATAAATTCAATGTCACTTGAACTAGTTTATACATAGAGCTTGTTTGCGTATGACTCTTGGTACATCTGAACTAGTGCAATCACAGGGTTTGTACATGTATGAGTCTTATCGGTACACATGAGCTAGTTGATCACATCACGCCTATTGAACTTTTTGAAGTAACTTTCTGAGATATGGATACTTCCAAAAATGGAGATGTTTTCCTTAGGGATTATATATCTAGGAGTTACTTTAAAAAAGATCAATAAATTATGAACCTTTAGTCAAAACAATGGGTTAACAAGTTCTTGTAACAGGATAAGAACCTTTTATCAGAGAAATAATAGGTTTTCCCAAAAAAACATAACTTCACAAAAGTAAGTAAATGTCACCTTGAATGCTTTATTTCAAATGCACCTCAATCGAATAAGGAGAATAGAGCACTAAAGGAATGCGACCTAGCTAAGGCTCACAAGCGAAAGCAACTTGCTTGATAGTCATTGAGACAAGTGTGAAGGTATTGACTATTGTGGCTATCACTGAGAAGTAAGATGAAGGCTTTTTTTGGTGGGGCTTGCCTGAAAATGACTCTCAACGGCCAGAAAAGACAACAGGAGTACTACGGTTATGATGTTGGAGGGTTTTGTTTGAATAGACTAAGTGTCAAGTATTTTCTATTTCAGTTACTTAAATAAAAGAGGAAGGGTAGGGTTTGTTGGGTTGTCGTGCTGAAAAATTTACATAACGGTTGTATTGATAAAACTATTAGTTATTTGTTTATATTTATTACGGTTCTTTGTTAATAACCGTAAGTTATATTATTGTTTTAACATATACATATATCACAGTTATTAGTTAATCACCATGAGGTATGTTATTTTTTTTTAATTTTTTTGGGTAGCTAGTGCCAAGCTAATTACATTTTTATATTTTATAAAAATAAAATAAAAAATATCACCCTCGGTGACTAGTTTCCTGATAGATGATCTAAGGTCTTCTGCGAATTTAGGAACTTTCGTTTCAATTTGTTCAATTTGAATGAATCAAAAGTTCTGTAAATTCGCAACAAATCATACATCATCATCCCACTCGTCACCAGAAGAATGACCTGAATCATCTAGGAGATGTCAGGATTATGGTGGCAAATCTCATACCTATCAAGAATAAGATTGGCTTTCCTGTTCATACTAGACAAATATCAGGCAGATAGCCTCCTCACTGCATGGTCAATACGTTATGCATGCTGCATCATTGCTTCTACTTCAGGCAAAGGTAGAGGTTATAGAGGACGAGAAGGGGGAGAAGGAGGTGGTGGAGGTTGTCGAAGAGGGGAAGGAGGTAAAGGATGAGGATGACGCCATGAATTTTTTAGCAAGTATTCAATAAGGTGTTTCATCTTAGCAATTGAAAGAACAGAAGAGGACGATAAACATAAGGAAATTGTGAGTTTATATAGATTGCAAGTGATGGTTTGGACCATTATTGCACACGTTGGCAGCTGAAGAGGACCATTCGTGCATAGCGGTAGGTAATAAAAGGGTACTTGGTTCTTGTGCTGATCATTAAAGAATGAAGAAGTACAGAGTATTCTTATCATGAGTGTGGGGAAGGGGAAAGGTTTAGATTGTTTTGTTGACGATTATTTAAGAGAAACCGTTATATCGTTTTTCTGATATGAAATTGAAAGACAAATCGTTTGTTTATGTTGGAAATTGTGCCCTAAGGGCCAATCATTGTACTTTGAACATTATTATTTTAATAAAATTTCTCCATTAGGTTATCATATTATTTGCATGTTAACTGTGATAATTGTATCCTTGGATAATTCATAAAGATTGTCCTAAAATGTCCCTGGTCGGTCATCTATGCGAGAGCAGAGATGAAACAAGATCAGTATGACTTTGATAAGATATGGAGATACGAATCAAAGTCTTAGGCACTTGTAAGAGTATAAGGTGCTGGACCGACCCACTATGAGAAAACTACATGGATAAAGTCATAAGCTTTTCTCATGTATAACCACGTCACAATGCCCTTAGACTTGAAGGTCATCATGGATTCCTACATGAGAGTTGCTAAGCTTTGAACTAATCAAAAGTCACTTTTGACTGGGTGATGATAAAGGCTACGATCGGGCTTGGTGGTTTTTCATGCAGAGGAATATGAATGATCAAGATGGAATTTGTCCCTCACATTAGTAGAGAGATATTATTGGGCCCTCGATGAGTGAGTCTGAGAAATGTATGGCCATGCTATGATGGAAAGGAGTTTCCGTCTCTATTATCAGGCTGCTCAGGAATCGAGAAAGTAATGGTCAGGAACAAGAGGATGACATTATCCATGCCTTATCCTTGATCGATATATCGTGTGACAAAAGGGACGTGACATGGTTGTATGACAGGTTACATCGTGATAACGATCCTCATATGAATTGGGTAGTCGTAATGTCTTGCTAGAGGCCGCTTACGACTTTTGGGTTAGTATAGTTATTGGCCCACTTCCAACTTCATATAGGCCTACAGGGTCGCACGCAAGAATGGCCCAACACGAGATAATGTTTAATTTAGGGTGGACGAATTATATATATATATATATAATATAAAATTCATTAGTAATATTATATTATATATATTATATTATAAATAATTTTATAAAATTCATTAATAATTTTATATTTATATTATAAAATTCATGAATTTTATATTATATATATATATATATTTGAAATATATATATCTTATATATATATATATATATGTATATATATATATATATATTATATGATATTATTATATTGTGTTAGTTTTAAATTTAATTTATTAAGATATATTAAATTTAATAACTAACATGATAGAAATATAGTATATTAGATTTAATTTATGAAGATAAATTAAATCTAATGGCTCTTTATTTGGATTAAATAAATAGGTTAAATTAAAACTGTTGGACAGATTTACTTTAAACTGAATTTATTTAATTAGCTCATCAAGATAATTAATAGTTAATTAATTTCGAAACTAATGATGATTAATTTTGAAATTTGAAAATAACCCTCATAGGTTATAAACTTGATAGAGCAGATATATTGATATGCACATGAGAATTGAGAGCCGCAAGGGGGAAACCCTAGGAGACATTAGAGGCGCTAGCACGCAGTCTCGGTTGGAGAGCATTCATGTGGATACCGGTAGAGGGAGCGGACCTGACGTGTTGGCTCCTAGATATCGTGAAAATCCTGAATCATAAAAGGTATGAATCCTTCCAACTTGGTTTAAACGTCGTTGATAGATCCTCAATTAGGATTGGTAAAATTTTAAAATTCTTCCGCTGTGCCTGTCGATCCTAATAGTTTATTCATCTAACATTTCATGACGATGTTACTGTAAGAACCATTATCATTTGAGCCTATTTATGATGGTTAAAAAGAACAACTGTTATGTATTTGTATGGTATGCTAATAACTGACAATTGTTACTTAATAACCGTAATGTATATACTTTTTTTTTAATTTTGGTGGTTGATTATGCAACCACCATTTTACAAAAAAAAAAGAGACAAAGTAAATAAACAAACTAAAAATAAAAAGATATGGAGATGTTCGAAGAATATGATGCATTATCAGATTCTTCATTTTCCAGTAACTTGTCCACCTTCTCGTTCAAAGAGTGAATGAGAGCGATAATTTCCTTTAAGTACTGGTCTATGCGTCCTTGCGCTTGCAAGTAGACCTGGACCATATGATGGAGCTTGTAGATTACATGGATGAGACCTTCAATGCTTGTTGGCGGAGGGAGTTTATCTTTTGGTTTTTTTTGCCAGATGATGAATCAGAATTTCTCTTGTGTCTGTCCATGATGTATAGTTGAATCAAAAGTTGGCTTTAAGGTAGAGAAGTGGAGTTCAGTTTTTGAACGTTTATATAGAGAGAGGGTTTTGTGGATTATCAAGCCGTCATATTTTTTAGTATTAAAGATCATATTTTATAAATGGCGACGGTTAGTTCTTAATAATTGTTATGCATAATCAATTACAATATTAACTTAGAACTATTAAGTATGTTGGCAAATATACTTCACTGTTATTAATTAATAACCATGAACTATTTTTCCCTCATTCGATGATGAGGCTGAGGAAGATGAACAGGATGATAAGGACAGCAGTGTTACATTGCCATCTTCATCATCATTTTCATCCTCCTCTTCCTGATCCTCATCCTTATTCTCATCAACGGAGGAGGGAGATGAAGGCCGGGTTAGAGTATTATCATCAGCATGGGGAGGGGAGAATGTTTCGAACCATCACGGTGTTTGTTGTTTAATGACAGTTTCGCTTAACAACCGTTTTTCTTGTAAGACAAAATATGACTGTTACTGATTACCACCGTTATTTATTTGCTTGGACTTCTATTAAGTGAAGGGTTTTATTTACTAATCGTTATATTTAAAAATTGTGAAATCTAACAAATTGTGAACTTGTTAGGGCCCGTTTGGTATGCTAGAATTGATTTTGATAGAAATAAAAATAAGTATGGATATAGATATAGAAACGAGATTTAAAAGTATGTTCAGTGTATCAAGGAAATGAGATATGATTTTTAGGTGAAAAGACCAAAATGCCCTTCTCAAACAAATTTTTTTTTCGGAAATAACTTTGGAAAAAAAATCTTTCCAGATATGATTTCCAGAAATGAGATCGTGTGTTACTTAGGTCCATGAAGAAAGCGATGGGATATACAGGTGTTGGCGAAGCTTGATAAAGAAGGTGACGAGATGAAGAAGACGAAGCTCGATCGTGGGTTGTAGGCGTTACGCCCTTATTTTAATTTCACCTTTACCAGAGTATTCATAGAAAATGATATGTGGTTCGATAGGCAACACAAGAATAACATAAATATACTGATAATATGCGTAATGCCCCAATCTTCAATTAAGGGCTAATGGGAATTATTGTGAATAATTTGTGACTTAATGCTGAATTATTATGTGTTGTATGACAATATTAATTAATATGCCATGATTAATGGAAAGTGAAAGAATGGAATTATTAGCCATAACTTAGTGATAATGGAGAAATCAATTACTAACTGAGGAGAAATGAGATATGTAACTAAATGGCTAATGAAGTGGTTAGAGTAACTAATTAGTTACTTACTTTATGAGAATGCATAAGATGTGGACAAGTGTCACTTGATGATGAAGAGAGATGAGAAGAAAAGTCAAAGCACTATTTTTTATTCATTTCCTCTCTTTTCTCTCTCTCTCTCCCTCTTTCCTATGCGCATGAGTAGGCATGGGGGGCAGATTTTTCTGCCATTCTTTATCATCTTCACCTTTCATATCTCTCTCCTCTCTCCATATTTTTGTCCTCCATGGCTGCTCAAGAGAGAGGAAGAAAACTTGATAAAGGTAAGCCATTTTGACCTTTTTAATGGCTTCTAATGGAAAAATGCTCTTCTATAAAGTTGTTCCTTGTATTGAGAGCTTCAATTTCATGGTTTTATTTTGTCCATTTGGTGGTGTTTGAGCTCTCACGAAATTGTGGACTTAGGTGAATCAAGGAACTCCTTTGGGGAAAGTTGTAGATGTGAGTAAAACAAACCTTTTCATATAGGTTTTATAGCCATTGATTGAGTTTGGATTTTCTGGATTTTTTGCCCTAATTTTTGTGATTTAAGGTCATGGGGGAGTATGGTATGTTGTTGTCATGGAAATGGTGCCTTGTTTAGAGTTTTGAATTAATAGAATTGAATTGAAGCCTAAATGTAAAGTTTGGCACCTTTGTGTTGGTTTTGTGTATTGGACAAAAACAGGGCATGTCAATGGGTTGTGATTTTAGTCATTTTGAGGTTACCATTGTGTTCCTTGTGAAAATTTATGTGGAAATAGGCTTGATTGTTAAGTTTGGAGCCATTCGATATTTTGGTAGAAAATTGGAAATCTGTCAAGTGTAAACTCTGTTCTGGGCAGTCAATTTGTACAAAAGTTTTAAATGAACAAATGGTGTCTAAAAGTTATGAAACTTTCCATTGTTAAAGTTCACATCCCAAGCTTTAAAATGGACATATAAAATGTGTCATTTCGTTTTGTGTATTAGGATTTATGGTTGCCCAAACTTTGGAATTGAAACTGAACTCTGTTTTAGGGTAGTGTGGAGGTTTGTGTAATTCTGGAATATTTTGGTAATTTCCAATAATGGTCCATATTTTTCCTATCAAGAGGGCTTAAATTCCTTTCATTTGGATTTAGAATCACCTCATTTAGATTTTTTTAGAATTAGTTATAATTTTTGAAAGTTCAGCCAGGAAACATAATTTTCTTGGCCACGGCCAGAGGTTATGAACCGCAGCCCAAGACCTTCTATTCATCCATTGGTTGCGGCCCATGGGTAGGCTGGCCACAGCCAACCCCCAAAAATCAGTATTTTGAACTTTTAAAAGGTAACCTTTAGTCAAGTGTTTCCCAAGCCTTTAGGCATGTGTTTAGGCTTTGATTAGCCACCTAAATGTTGTGAATGATAACCAACAATAAGTATTATTCAAGTAAGGATTTAGAATAGTGAATAGCCCTATGTCCTTGTTTTGGTTTATAGGGTTCGATATTCACCCTGATCATGGTTCGATGTTCGTCTAATCGTGAGTAAGCTGTGATTGAGCACACGTGGAAGAATAAGGGTAGGGAACTTACCTCTCCTGCATGTATTGATATTTGTGTTTGTGTATTGATGCATGTTATTGCTTTGCTTGATTATGTGAAACATATATGAATGATTGAAGATCTGTTTCTATTTATGCTATGACCATGAGTATGTTGTTGAAACATTGAGCATGCGGATATATCATTATGTGAACACAAGTTATTGTGATGCAAGCATGTCATGCATTAAACATTTATCTTGCATGCATATTGGTATCTGTTTTCTACTTGGATTCTCTAGAATCTCACCCTCCCCTACCAACATTTTAGACAGGGAAGGTAGAACGAGGATGGAGCAAGCATCCAAGGGCGACGAGGACTCCTTCGAGTTGTCATTTTGGTAGTTGGTTATCATGGTAGTTGGGATTATGTATAATTGGATATTGGATGTATATGTGCTTAGATGTATATTGGGTTATTTGGTTATGTATTGGAGATGAATTTGAATAATCCCTGTTGAGGAATTGTAATGGGCAATTGTGCCCTACGTATCTTTAGTGAAGGTATGAACCCGGAATTGTCGGTATTATTATTGTGCACTCTGATATTTATATGAATGTGATTTATCTTCACGAGATAATTGTATTCAAAATATGATTCTGAGACCAGGTTAAAGTGTTTGCGAAAGAAATTTATGAAAATCCTATCTTAAGGACGGGAATGTAAATGAGTTTTGATTATTATTGGTCTCTATTTCATTTTAATCACGTGTTTCAGATATAATTATGGAAGGGGGTTACAATTTGTACATAATTACATAATTTCCCCTGAGGGGTTCGTACCTGATAAACTCAAATAATGTAGCCGCACAGGGCTACCAGGGTGTCTAAACTCTTCAAAGTGAAATGGAGACATCTTCTCGTCTTCGTTCCACCACTGCAATCCCCTCATACAGTTCTCTTCTTTGTTCTCAGCATATCTTCTGTCTTCTCTTGTCTAAATTTTTGGTAGGGGAGGGTGAGATTCAAGAGAATCTCAGTAGGAAACATATACCAATATGTATGTAGGATAAGTGCTTAATGCATGACATACTTACAATACATAACTCATACTAACACAATGACATATCTGTGTGCTCAATGTTTCAAACAACATACTTATGGCCATAGCATAAATAGAAACAGAGCTTCAATCATTCATATATATTTCACATAATTAAGCAAAGCAATAACATGCATCAATACACCTGCACAAATATCAAATACGTGCAGGAGAGGTAAGTTACCTACCTTAACCCTTTTCCGCCTCGAAACTTGTGCCTCGTAAAGCATGACAACAGCTCAAGCTCAATATTCTATCTTACAATTCCAAATGTACCATTTAAACACTTCCATAATGTTTCTGGGGGGGTTATATGAGCTTATTATGAAAATTTACAAAAATTCCCCTCAGGACCTGACCCGGCTGCACTTTTCCCGAAATTCTAACCTGAGCCATCCTGACATATTTCGGCCCAAAATATCCATTTCCAGACTCAGAATTATCAAATTAATTGCCAAATTACAAAAATACCCTTGACAGCCCCACTTTAAGGGTTTCAGGGGGTTTTCGTAATTATGCTTTTTCGGCCTTTTCCGAAAAAGTGACCAACTGTAACCCCACCTAATTTTCACTCCTGAACTCAATGGAACCATCAAATCATTAAAAATCCAAATCTAACCCTCAAATATGGACCTGGCCAAAATCTTGGTAAGCTTTGGGAAGAATCGGTGTTTTTCGGTTCTGACTCCGTAAACGTGTTCCTTTCTACTCCTAACCACTTTATTGACTATTCCATTAGGTTACAACTACCATTAAGACTAAATTTTGGCAACATAACCCTTATGCATACACATTTCCAAAATTTAAAACAAAGGACAATCTGGCGAAATTTCACCGATTAAATTGTCTACAACAGCCAGAATAAGCAATATACAAAGTTTCGAAGGTTACCTTAAGCTCCCTCTGACTCTCCCTTGATATGGTTGAAACCCTAGCTCTCTTGAACACTAAATTTGCTTCTCCAACACCTTAAATAACATAGAAGAGAAGCTTAGGAGAATGATTATACACGTTAGGTACGAATTCACCGAAGAAATTGACCTACCATGTGAGATTTTCCTCTCCTTCTCTCTCTAAAATCACACAACTCTCTCTCTCTCTCTCTCTCTCTCTCTCTCTCTCTCTCTCTCTCTCTCTCGGGGCTGCTGAAACACGTCTGAAATGGTAGGAGAAAGATGATGAGATATATTTAATAAGTCCATGCGTATGTCATCATCTCTTTTGCTTATGTCATAATTCCCATTTTAAGATTTTTTAGAAATTCTGGCAAAATTTTCTGCCCAAACTTTGAAAAATCATAACTAATTCTAGAAAAATTGAATTGGAGTAATTCCAAAGGCTATAAAACCCTTATTGAGTCTTGTTTCAAGGAAAAATATAGCCTTTTTCTAGTTAGAAGTACAAAATTCCCAGAATTTTAATCTTTGCCTGCTGTTCCAAAAAATAATCAATTTCGCTAGGCGAACTTCAAAAATTCATAACTCCTAGATCACAAAACGAAATGACATGAATTATATGTCCATTTTGAAGCTTGGCATGTGAACTTTAATACTGAAAAGTTTCATAATTTTTAGACATCATTTTCCTACTCAAAAAATCCATACAAACCGACTGCCCTGTACAGAGTTTCAATGGACAGAATTTCCAACTTTTGCACAATTGTTCCCAATGGTTCCAATTTCACAACGAACAGTCTCCTCACACAAATTTTCACAAGGAATTCATTGGAATCACTAAAACAACCAAATTCTCATCACATCCACTTTTGAAGTCATTAAACCTTAATCACTTTTTGGGATATTACACAAGTGTCAGCGAAGATTGATAAAGAAGGTGAAGCTTGATGGTGGGTTGTAGGTGTCAGCGAAGCTTGATGGTGGGTTGTAGGTGTCGGCGAAGCTTGATGGTGGGTCGCAGGTGTCAACGAAGCTCGATGAAGAAGGCAACGAAGCTCGATCGTGGGTTGCAGGTGTCGGGAAGCTTGATAAAGAAGATAACAAAGCTCAATCGTGGGTTACAGGTGTCGGGAAGCTCAATGAAGAAGGCGACAAAGCTCGATAAAGGGCAAAAAAGAATTTGCCTACATAGAATTGGAAATCTTTGCTTTTTGGGTGGAAGCCAATTTGATGGAATTGGAAATCTTTGCTTTTTGGATTCCACATGGAATTGAAAAAATTTCTAATTCCATCACACCAAACAAACTTAGGTATAGAATTAAGACCCAATTTCAATTCCATCATACCAAACATGCCCTTAGATTTCAGAATTTGACCTTTCTTATTCCATCTATAGTAAGTTTCTTCCCCCCCTCTCTTAATTTGCCTTTTTGGACCTCTTTTATGACAAGAAGACCCTTCCCAAGTGCTCTTTTCTTTTGTGGCATCTCGTCATTTAGTAGAATAGATAGATTGGCGGACGAGGAGGAGGCGAAGGCCAAGGCGACGACGACGGCGGAGAGGGCAACATGGTTAGTGTAACCCCCTGCCTTAATTAGCGTAATTATGATTCGATATCACTTAATTAAATTGGTTTAGAGACCTTCGAATAGTTCAAAACTCATTTAAAACTCTCTCTTTTAGTAGGGACTTTACAAAATTTTCAAAACTTCTTTTCTATTCCGGTCTCAAATTCAATTATCGAATATAATCACCTGTGCAGTTATATCACATTCATATATCAGAGTGTACAACAAAATCCCGGCAAACCCCGGGTTCATATATATAGTCTAACGGTTCCCAAAATTCCCTACTAAGGGATTACACAACCGTGATTAGAATATTATTTATAACCCAAAAATAATGTACATTAATCCAAAATCCAAGTAGATAACCAACTATCCCATATTTCCCAAAATCCCTAACCGCTCTTGGTTGGCTGCTTCCCTCTTAAGCCGCTTGCCCTGTCTGAAATGTTAGTCATTGGAAAGAATGAGATTCAAAAAAATCCCAGTAGTAACAAATTCACTCATACAATATGTAAACATATAGCAGGTAAGTAAATCACAACCAACAGCAACAATTGAACATGCTTTTCACCACAAGTGACAACACTCATAGCTGTATATTAAAGTCACCAGCTTTTGCTGTATAATATAGTCACCAGCTTTCGCTGTATACACAAGTCACCAGCTTTCGCTGTATACACAAGTCACCAGCTTTCGCTGTATAATATAGTCACCAGCTATCATTAGCTGTATAAGCAGCAACATCACAACTTCATCACAACTCATCACAGCACATGACCAACATACATACAATACATTTACACAAAGTATAAGGGAAGTGTCACTACCTTGTTCTTTCCGGACGTTCTCTGGTACCGTTGGTTCACGAGTAGGGCAAATGTCGATCCCTATAAACCAAATCAAGGACAACCAATCAATCTCTTTTCCAAGTTCTTAATTCCATAATACTTTAAGTTGGTTATCATTTGAACTATTTAGGTAACTATTTTAGGTATAAACATATGCCTAAAGGGTTGGGAAAGGCTATACCAAAAACCACCTTTAAAAGTGTAAAATAATGATTTTTGGGGGTGGGCCGCGGCCCAAAAATCCACTGGCTGCGGCCCAGAACCGCTCAGAAACATTTGGGCCGCGGCCAAGAAAATCCAGTTTCTTGGCTGAACTTCCAAAAATCATAACTAATTCCACAAAAATCGAAATGAGGTGATCCCAAAGCCAAATGAAATCTATTCAAGTCCTATACACAGGAAAAATATTGGCCTTTACTAGGAATCACCACACAAATACAGAATTCCACACATTTCATCACTGCCCCAAAACAGAATCCATTTTCGACCTCAAACTTTGGACAGCTATAACTCCCAGGTCCCAAAACGAAATGGCACAAATTATATGCTCATTTTGAAGCTTAGGAGGTGAACTTTAAGACTGGAAAGTTTCATAATTTTCCAACATCATTTGCCCAGTCAAAAAGTCCACAACACCAGGCTGCCCAGAGCAAAACTTCAAGGGACAGATTTCTCAGTTTTGCACCAATGATTCCAATGGTTCCCAAATTCACACCAAATATCATTTCCACATAAATTTGCACAAGAAATCCATTGGAAACACTAGAACCACCAAATTCACATCACATTTACACATATTTAGTTCTTGAGCACATTGCAACACAAAACCACATACAAGACTCCACATTGCAATTGCTTTCCATTTCAAATTCCAAACTTATTCCAATGGCACAAAGGCACAACATGACACCAATTGCTACCCAAAACACCATCCAATTCATTCATTTTGAAATTACACTAAAATCAGGGCAAATTCCACAAACCACAATACTCAACCAAAAGTCACAATACTTTGGTCAAAAGAAAGCTCTTACTCACCTTTTTGCACTTTCCCAAACTAATTTCTTGATTCCTCAACCTTCAAGTTTTCTCAACCACAAAAACACCTCCCCTTGAGATTCTAAGACCATAGAAAGAAAGCTCTTAGCAAGAGGAATAACTTTAGAGAAGGAGATTTTGGCATTTGAAGTCAAAACCTTACCTAAATCACAAGGCTTTCTTTTCTCTTTCCTCTTCAAAAATGGCGCACAAGGACTTAGAGAGAGAGGGAAAATATGAGATGATGATGATGAAGATGAGAAGCAGATTTGTATTGCCTCCTCACACCACACACACAAAACGAAATGGAAAGAGAGAGAAGGATGGGAAATGAATAAAAAATCCATGTGGACTTTTTGACCATGATCAAGGGTGCACATATTGACACTTGTCAACACCTTGGCCCTCCTTTCCTAAACTCACATAACACATGCACACACACAACTCCTCTCATACTCATGAATCCTAACCATTGATCTTAAAGTTATCAATGAGTTTCCTCTTCGATAACTGACCAATTAAGCGGTAAATTACCATTTTACCCCTAAGTATCACAACACTTAACAAATCACCACTAAACACATTCTTCTCCTTCCTTTATACTATTCACACGCCCTCCCCTCTATTTTCATTCAATTTAGATATTAATCCGATATTGAACTTAAATACAGGGTTTGAGTTATGGCTGTAACATATTTCGATCATAATTCTTGTCATGTCCTCCAAAAATGTTGGTTTAACATTAATTACCTTTACTTTCGGAGTCAAAGTCCCTTAATCACAATTCGGGATATTACAGTTAGGATCCTCAATACTTGAGACATTTGGTGCCACCAACAAGCCTTAAGGAAGAGGTAGGGAGCGGGGGTGGTGGCAGCGGAGGTGTTCCCTGGGAACTTATAACATAATGAAGGAGAGAAGGAGGAGGCTGATAAAGAACAGTAGTAAAAATTATAAGGAATAGTTGAGTTTAAATAAAGGTCTAATGAATTGTAAAGGGTTACGAGTTATGACTTATGAAGGTCTAATGAGATTTTGAAAGGTTATGATGAGTTATGACATTGAAGGTGTTAATGTTACGAAGGGTTTTCAAAAAGTTAGATGACGGTTGTTTCTAAAGACCATTATGTTTTGTCTTCACTGATATAAGAGATTGGATGTTGAATCATTTACAAGTATTACATGATGGTTGTTTTGAAGGAAATGTCACTTTTTTCACTAAATAAACGATGGTTATTAACTACAACCGTTATTTTTGTGTTTTCATGAATTCCGCCTTGTAATACATGATGGTGTGCAAAATTAACTATTACTTTTAAGCATTGTATATCTTTATGTGACCTCCACCTCGACATATATGATGTTTAGTAGTTGTAATCATTATATATTGGGCGTTATAAAAGCTTAAATCTATAGTAGTGATGGGTCTACATGGGGATGGTTTTTGGCCGCAGATTAAATGGAGGGTGAAGATTAGAGAAAGATGATGAGAATAGAATGATAAAGAATATGAGGCATCCCGTGCCGATTAAGAGACCGTTAAGAATCATACATACTTTTATTGAAAAAAGTGATATAATACGTAAACTTTACTTCATTACTTATTTTTACATAAATTGAATGGGAATATTTTTTACAATGACTAATAATTATTGCAAGGAAAAAATGTCTTATATTTAACATAGGATTATTCTTTATAAGTGCATAAACCACTAATATTTATTTATGAGTACATAAACTGCCAATCTATTTGGAATTACTAATTGAGCACCACACATAGCTATGGGCTTGTTTGTTTTGTTTTCAAAAACAGTTTTTTTAATTTTTAAAAAAAAAATTTAAGAAAAATGTTTTTGATAAAAAAAATAAAAAGTTGTTTTAACAAACTATAAAACAAAAACAATTTTTAGGTATTTTTTTATTTTTGTTTTTCTATGTTTTATTTTTTGAAGTTTTTTGAAGCTGCCATCTATTTACTATCGACAAAACACTGCCAGTCATGGCTACCGCCACATCTCCTCTAGTGACAGCTATTGCCACATCACTTCAAAAATAGGTTTTTTAAAACAAATATCTAAACATTTTTTTTATTTTTTTGTTTTCAAAACTTGTTTTTAAAAATAATTTTATAAAATTGTTTTGAAAATGAAAAACAGAATTAAGCAAACCCTATATTTCTTGTCCTAGACCTTAAAGGAATTTTCGCAAACGATTTGTATCAAAAGGAGTTTCATCAATCTTACATAATTACATATTCACTAATATGTCATATGCATCTACAAATGTTGGCTACTTATCTGATTTCACCTTTTTCTTTAGTTGGGTTGAGTTTCTCTTATTTTCCTCTTGCTTATTGTTAAATTAAAAAAATAAATGTTCCAGATTTAATATTTTATAAAATTATTACTCTAAACATAAATAAATTTAAAATCTTAAAATTCTATCTATACAGCTCATAACTGCAATACCAAAAAAAAATTAATTTATAAAATATTATAATAATAATTGTAGCATCTAAAATTCAAAAAATATAGAGCTGCCACCAAAATTTTAAAAAAGAAAGGGTAAATTTGGAAACCATTAAAAAATGAAAATGGTCTGCAAACCAAAACCAGTTAGGGTTTGGGTGCATGGGGAAGGTGTTAGGTATCCCATAGAACCCACCCATGAGAACAGTTACCCTAAGTCAATTATTTAAAAATATATATGGCCTTTAAATGTATTTTAATTACCCAAAGAAGAAAAGAAATTAAGAAAATATTTACAAAAATAAGGAAAAAACAAAGGAAAAAATTGTTTATTTACAAAGTTAGACTTGACCTAAGAAGAGAGTCTAGGGCTCACATACCCTTTAGAGGGATCAAAATCCACGTAGTTTATTATGGGTAGAAATGCGTGGTATTTGATTGGTATTTTTTTTAAAAAAATGTTTATATAATTTATTTGAGAAAAGTATTTTGTGATTGGTTTGTGTTTTTTATTATTTATGAAAACAACTTTTTTATTTTTTTTTTATTTTGAAGAAAATAAGGCAATCTTGAAAGTCTTTTGGATTAAACATCCTAATGAGATTCCCATAATCTCACACAAAAGAAAGAATAATCGGTTGCATAAACCCCTTTTGAAATCAATTTTACTTATTTTTCATAAAAAGAGAGCTTTTCCATTTTATTGTCATTTATGAAAATGAGTTAAAATCATTTTTCTTTTTTCTTTTTTTAAAAGAAAACCTAATAAACCCCATTAGTATACCTGATGAAACTCCAATAATATCACATGGTTTACTAATAAACCAAAATACTTAAGGAGACTCTAAAAACCTCCCACGATATAGTTTAGAAGTGGGACTTGAAGATGAAATCATAGCAAAAGATTTTGCCGCAAAATCAAATGAAATGGGAATAAGAAGAAATGACATGCCAAAATTACCACCTCAAACATAACATATATTCAAGCTAGCAAACAAGATGTGTACATACCTTCTTATTCTTGCATCCTTGTAAACTGCACAAGAGGCGAGGGATGCAAGAAAAGGGAAGAGAGAATTTAGACAAATGAAGCACGCATAGGAACAACCTCACATGTAACCATAGGAATCGTATAATGCCATGGAAGAAGTGAATTAGTTCAAGGAGCAACAATTCATCACAAGATCGACTTTATTAAGATAAAGAAACCTTCTCTATTGGAATAAGAAAAGAAGGAGAGAATATCATCTTTATTGAAATAAGGAAAGAGAGAAATAAGATACATTTGTGCCTTTATCTCATAGATGTTCCCTTGGCATAAGACGCAGCCAAAGAACTAACGGCTTGTTAGAGTGCCCTTCCCCTTCATTCCATGAGAAATCGTTTTAAAATGATGACATAGGATGTAGTTAACACAAAGAAAGAGAAAGGAAACAATAAGGAAGGAAGAAAAATAGAGGAAAGAGGAAAGCGAAAAAAACAATAACCTAAATCATATTAGATTGTGCCCCCTAACCATTGGTGTTGAGGCTCACATAAGTGACAACAACCATAAAATATAGGCTTTCATCGTGTCTAGAGAATAAAAGAAGAATGGAAGAGAGCAGGAAAATGAAAAGGAAAAAAAAAAGAATGAATCATTATCAAGTTGGATTTCACTTCCATTGGTGTTGAGATATCACATGTGTGACATTCGACCATAAGACCATAGGCTTTTTTTAGGGTTACGAAGAAAAACAAGATAAAAAAAATGAATAATACATTTCACTCTCCTAAGGCACCTCTAATCATTCCTTGCCTCTTTTCTCTTCCCATTTTCTTCAATCTTTTTTTCCCAACTTTTTTGTGTATCTTGCCTTTTCTTGTTTTTTGTTTTTTATTAGATTAAAGGTTTCCCCCTTAAGGCTTAGAGGGTAAAGAGTTATCCCCTCTCTTAATAAATGCGTTTCTCAGAATTCGAACTTGTATTTTTCTGCATTCCCTTGTGATATTCTTATTTATAATCTCAAAGTAGAGTTTTCCTCATAAAAGGTTCTTTTTTAGTTTTCATTTTTTTTATATTTTCTATTTAATAAAATTTTCTAACTTGAAACCTGATCATCATCAATGAGAGAGAAATTTTTTTATTTTCGTTTTTTATTTTTTCTCAATTTTTCTCCTTAATGATAATTGCTAATTGGGACCCCAATCATTATAAACGATAAATTTTTCTAATTTCAACCAAAAAAAAAAATTGGACCCCAATCACCATAAAGGATAAATTTTTCTAATTTTTTTTGTATTTTTCTTAAAGACAGAAGACCATATTTCCTAAATGGGGGAAATTAGCATCAAGGAAATATATATATATATATATATATAGTTTTTTTAATTTTAATTTTATGGGGGCGAAGACTTTCCAAAACATATCACCATTTACTTGTTTCAATGACCATAAATGACATTATTTGGCTTTAAAAGGAAACTTTCCAAGTCAACAGTGTGAGGATCAATAAGATTTTTTATTATCATTATATATATATATATTAGTTGGGCTCCAACAAAATAAGAGTGTTCACAATAATTTTTTTTTCTGAACGAAATTCACAATAATATTTTAAAATATTAAATTTAAACTACCTATTTCATTGTATGATACAAAGATGAAGAAATGATTTTAGAAAGAAAATGAACTGAGAGGAAAAGGAGAGTATCCTCCTCCCATCTTTAGCCCTTTTCAATTTCATTGCTGTGAATAAATCATTTATGTCCATATTATTTGTATGTCCATATTATGTGGGTACCATGTGATTTGTGGATGAGGAGATATCTCACATGTTATTCAAATTTAAACACAAAAATCAAAGCCGCAATCCAATGCGGGAGTCTCCAGTGGAGTCCAACACATCAGCTAGCAACTGCATGTGATTATGAGCGTAAACGTATCCCTCCCATTCCCTTTTAGCCAAGCCCTCTCCTAGTTCCACCGCAGCCTTCAGTGTCTCCTCAGCGTTTTCGTGGGCCGAATCGATGATACCCATCTCCACCTCTCGCTTAGCCGTGACCTTAGTAGCTTTCATTACCAACTCACGGCGAGCCGCCGGTGACCTGATCTTGGCCTTGAGAATGGCGACGACCCAAGGCGGAACAACAAGCTTGATGTCGAGCTCGCTCATATAGAGAAACCCCCTATCATTCCTCATCAAGACATAATCATGGCTCATGGCGAGGATACAGCCGGCCGCGGAGGCGTGTCCAGACACGACGCAGATTGTAGGCATCGGGAGTGAAATTAGATCCGTGACCACCGATAGAAGCAAGGAGTCCATGAGGACCTTGCGGTCTTCGTAGGACTGAGCTTGGGCCCAGGCGAGATCGTAGCCGTTGGAGAAGAATTTGCCGTGCACAGTGGTCATGAGAGAAGAGGAGGAGGATGCTTCAGATCGGGCATGGCGGAGAGCGGAGCCAATAGCATTGAGAAGCGCGTGTTAGAATTGTGCCAGTCTGTGGTTTAGTTGTAAATAATTGTTTCTGATTAAGTATACTTTAGTATGTCGTTTTGCTTATGCTTAGTGGACCGTATAGCCCTGTACGGTTGGTTCATCAGTTAGTGTTTTAGGTCTATATATAGGGCCCTTGTACAATTTCTATTTCTTATGGATGTAAAGACATTTTTGTGGTAAATGAGAAATACTTTTCTCTTAAGGCTTTTGGGCTGTTGCTGGAATAGGGAGCCCAATATGGTACCAAAGCTCAGTTCACACTTCGGATAATCAAGAAAGCCACTAATCCGACCCGCTCTCCCTTCTTCACCCAGTGCAGCCCTAGGATGAGCACCGCACCCTCGATTCTTGAAGCCGAGAAGACATCATCTTCGATTCCCATGGCTGCCGAGAAGCTCGCCGCCGAGAGTTTGTCTTTCTCACACCCTCTTTTTCTTCATCCATCCGACACCCAAGGTGTCTCTATTATCCCGCACGTCCTCACCGGTTTGGAAAATTATACCGTCTGGAGTCTTGCAATGCGAATCACTTTTCTTGGGAAATAGAAACTCGGGTTTGTCGACGGCACATGCCTCAAAGAGTCTCAAGATCTGGCGCTGCACGGCCAATAGGACCGATGCAACGTCGTCGTCCTGTCATGGCTGCTCAATTCCGTTTCCAAAGAGCTTGCCACCGGCATCATTTTCTTTCAAGACGCACACCGTGTTTGGCTCGATTTGAAGGAAAGATTCGATAAGAAAAACGGTGCGTGTATCTTTGCCCTACATCTCGAGATTACCTCACACAAACAAGGGAACTCTTCTGTTTCCTCCTATTTTTCGAAGCTCCGAGAGCTCTGGGAAGAACAATCGGCACTCGTCACCTTGCCGTCCTGTACATGCCAAACCTCTAAGGCCTACGCAGATGTTGTTCAAGAACAAAGTCTTCTGCAATTCTTGATGGGCCTGAACGATTCTTACCTTCAAGCTCGGAGCCAGATTCTTTTAATGAACCCCTTGCCGAGTGTCAATGAGGCATATAGCATGATAATTCAAGATGAGACCCAGAGATCTCTCACTTCGGCT
The DNA here is from genome assembly GCA_963210345.1 of Inga oerstediana. Taxonomy (NCBI): domain Eukaryota; kingdom Viridiplantae; phylum Streptophyta; class Magnoliopsida; order Fabales; family Fabaceae; genus Inga; species Inga oerstediana. The sequence goes on from OY723401.1 coordinate 72,743,230, forward strand.
GATAAACATACTACTGCTGATAACATCGCGATGGTGGCCAAGAACCGTAGGCGTGGCCGAGGATGCGGCAGAGGAGATGGTAGTTCCATCGAGTGCACACACTGTCATAAACGAGGCCATCTGAAGGAAAGTTGCTATGAGATCATTGGGTATCCCCCTAATTACAGAGGTAATAGGACGAAACCAGCCAAGATCTCCACTGAGCCAACTCCTGACACAGTAGCTGATTCTGAGGCCCATGTGAATGTCAGCAATGCCGCAACCCCTACCTTCACACAGCAGCAATATGAGAAGCTTTTGGGATTAATATAAAAAGATTCAGACCACACCATCCATGCGTTAACTGGTACAGGTTTGAAAAATTCTGATTTCAATAATAGTCTTTCTCTCCCTGCTTATTGGATTCTTGATTCTGGTGCAACAACTCATATGGTAGGTAATCTAGAACTATTAGATCATTACACCAAACAAATAGGACCAACTAAATCAATTAAAATTCCTGATGGTCATAAGGTTCCTGTAACCCACATAGGTCGTGTTAAACTTAGTCCTCAACTTGAGCTTACAAATGTTTTGTATTCCCCTCAATTAAAATTTAATCTCATTGCCATATCTCGCCTTACCAAGGAACATGACTGTGTGGCCCGCTTTTCTGCTAATGCATGTATTCTGCAGGACCCTCAGGGTGGAAGGATGAACCTGACTGGTAAAGAACTTGATAGTTTATACATTCTTAGAACAGCTAGAAAAATGAATGTGACCAATAGTGTTAGAAATATTGATGCTGTGACACAATCTGTTCATGTACGTATATGGCATAAGAGACTTGGGCATGCACCCGTATATGTTATACGACATTTAGACCTTGTATACAGAGACACTAATTACATGAATAAAGATTGTGAGGTTTGCATTCAATCTAAGCAAACCAAGTTCCCTTTTTCATCTAGCTGTATCAAGACTGTTAAACCATTTGAACTTTTACATTTGGATGTGTGGGGGCCTTATAAAACCCCCACACATCAAGACCATAGATACTTCCTTATAATAGTGGATGATTTCTCTCTGGCAACTTGGATTTTCTTGTTGAGACATAAATCTGATTGCATACATTATGTTAAAAATTTTTGTGCATATGCTTTAACACAATTTCACACACATGTTAAAAGAATTAGAAGTGACAATGGCTGTGAGTTTATTAATCATCCATTTCGCACATTTACTCAAGAAAAGGGGATCATTCATGAGACAACTTGCCCATACATTCCACAACAAAATGGGGTAGTGGAAAGGAAACACCGAACCATTATGCAGGTAACTAGGAGTTTAATGTTACAATCTCACATTCCTGTTCAATATTGGGGTGTGTGTTAAGGCTGCAGTCTACTTAGTTAATAGAATACCTTCTAAAATAATTGACTACAAGACCCCATATGAAAAAATTTATGGAACTCCACCTAATCTTAAACATTTAAGAACCTTTGGTTCTCTTGCTTATGCTACAAATCTTAACATTGTGGATAAATTGCGTCCCAGGGCAATACCTTGTGTGTTTCTGGGGTACCCTGAAAATCAAAAAGGCTATCTTTTGCTTGATTTGAAAACTCATAGTTTCTTTGTTTCTAGACACGTAAGTTTTGTGGAGCACAATTTTCCTTTTAGGGATGCAGTCAGTCAAGAACATAGGACCATTCATAAGGACTTAAGAGAAATGTTTTGGTTTGACACCGAACTAGAACATCTTCAAACTTACCCAAATCCCTCACAGCCTAATAGTATGATAAAGGGCACACAACAGGATCAAAGTCCAGCAGTTCTGGATAGAGGGCAGCAAGAAAACCAGAGAACAGAACCTTGCATTCCAATGCAATCTAGGGACTTGAGACCAAATAGGGAAAGACGTCCTCCTGTATGGTCTAATGACTACATATGTTCTTTAGTTACCTCACATGTTAATCAAAGACATTCAAATAAATGTTTATATCCCATTAAGGACTATATCTCTTATGATTCTGTTTCTGCTGACCACTTGTGTTTCTTGTCTAGCATTGATATAATAACTGAGCCTACATGCTATAAGGAAGCAATTAATAACATAGAATGGCTAAATGCAATGAAGGCAGAAATGCAGGCATTAGAAAGTAACAAGACTTGGGATATCGTCCCACTTCCCAAAGGTAAAAAGGCTATTGGTTGCAAGTGGGTCTACAAGGTAAAGTATGACTCATCTGGAAATATAGACAAATATAAGGCTAGACTCGTGGCTAAAGGTTTTAACCAGAGGGAAGGTATAGATTATCATGACACCTTCTCTCTGGTTGTAAAGATGATCACTGTTCGTTTAGTGCTTAAATTAGCTACTTTGTTTTCTTGGAATCTATACCAAATGGACGTTCATAACGTATTTTTGCAGGGAGATCTCCATGAAGAGGTATACATGAGAATCCCTCAGGGGTTTGAAACCCAGGGGGAGAACTTAGTGTGTAGGCTGAGAAAGTCTCTTTATGGTTTAAAACAAGCATCTCGTCAATGGAATCTTAAGTTGTCACAAGCCTTAATTAAAGGAGGCTTTAGTGTAATATCCCGATTTGTGATTAGGGCTGATAACTCTGATAATCATTGAGATTTGTGTAATTAAGCACTTTTGGGATTAATGTAAGGTGATTTTGAGAATTTATGTGTGTGGTATTTAAGATCAAGGGGTGTGATTCATTGATAATGGGTCGGGATCCTACGCTTTGCGATTGTGTGAGTTCATGTAGGAGTGCTTAAGATCATGACATGTGGCATTGTGGTAGTGGTTGTGTAATATCCCAAAAAGTGATTAAGGGCTAATGACTTTAAAAGTGGATATAATTATTGTTGAATAAACACTTTTGGAGAATGTGTGATGGGAATTTGGATATTTTAATGATTCCAATGGCTTCCTTGTGAAAATTCATGTGGGGAGAGTGTTTATTGTGAAATTGGAACCATTGGGAACAATCGTGCTAAAGTTGAAAACTCTGTCCATTGAAACTCTGTACAGGGCAGCCAATTTGTATGGACGTTTTAAATAGGCAAATGGTGTCTAAAAATTCTGAAATTTTCCAGTATTAAATTTCACATGTCAAGCTTCAAAATGAACATATAATTTGTATCATTTTGATTTGTGACCTAAGAGTTTTGGATTTTTGAAGTTTGCCCAGCGAAATTAATTATTTTCTGGAACAGTATGCAAAGATTGAAATTCTGGGAATTTTGTGGTGATTTACAGTAATGGCCAATATTTTTCGTACGAAGAGGACTTAAATACCTTTCATTTGGCTTTGGAATCACCTCATTTCAATTTTTCTAGAATTAGTTATGATTTTTCAAAGTTTGGGCAGAAAATCTGCCAGAAAATCCGAAAATGGGAATTATGACATCATCTCATTAAAAGATGATCTCAGCATGGAATTACATATGTTATCATCTTCCTCAGCTCATTCCTGTCGCACACAGCAGCTGAAGCAAGAAAAAAAACGTGGAGAGAGCTTGGAGAAAAGAGAGAAAAAGAGGAAGAAATCTCGCAAGGTAAGCCGATTTCTCCGACGATCTAGCTCCTAACGCGTATAACTCCGACTCTAAGCCACTCCTCTTTATTCTTTAAGGTTGTGAAGCTCAAAACTTGGTGTTTTAAAGAGGCTAGGGTTCAGCCAAATTTGGGAAAAGCTAGTGGGAGCTTGAGGTAACTTCCAAACTTTCGTATATTGCTTATTCTGGCTGCTGTGGGCAATTTAATCGGTGAAATTTCGCCGGATTGCCATTGGTTTTAAAGTTTGGAAATGATGTGGCCTAGGGGTTATGCTGCCCAAATTGGGTCTTAATGTTAGTTGTAACCTAATGTAATGGTTAATAAAGTGGTTAGAAGTAGAAAGGAACGCGTTTACGGAGCCGAAATCGTAAAACCCCGATTTTCCCTGGAGAACTCATAAATTTCGGCCAGCCCTAGAAATGGGTCTTAGAGTTGGATTTTCAATGATTTGATGGTTCCATTGAGTTCAGGGGCGAAAATTAGGTGGGGTTACAGTTGGGCACTTTTTCAAAAAAGGCCGAGAAAGCATAATTACGGAAACACCCCTAAAACCCTAAAAGTAGGGCTGCCAAGGGCAATTTCATAATTGTACATTGAATTTGATAATTCCGAGTCCGGAAATGGATTCCTTGGGCTGAAATATGTTAGGAAAGCCCATATTAGAATTTCGGGAAAAGTGCAACCGGACCGGGTACGGCGGGCCCGGGCCGGGTCCCCGGGGGTATTTTTGTAAATTTTCATTATAGACTCATATAACCCCAAGTAACACTATGGAAGTGTCTAAATAGTGCATTTGGAATTGTAGGATTCGATATTTGCCGCCCTCGTGAGCCAACTACGCCAGCGAACGTCATAAAGGAACGAGGTAGTGACTTTTCTTTCGTACCATATGTGATGCATTGTATGTGTGTTATATCGTTGAGTTGTAATGAATTCGTATGCTGCGACATCTGTGGATTTGTGTTAGCACTGTCATTCCAATAGTCCCTGAGTAGCTAACAACGGTTCGGGTTAGGGCGGTGTGCCTTCCCGGCGGAGAAAGGGGATGAGGATGAGGTGTGATATATGTGATTAAGTGAGCCGAAAGGCTATTTGTGGAGGCCGACGGGCCATTTGTGAAAGCCGAATAGCTGTATGGGCTATAAGGCTATATGTATGCACTGCCACGCCAATAGTCCCTGAGTAGCTAACAACGGTTCGGGTTAGGCGGTGTGCCTTCCCGGCGGAGAAAGGGGATGAGGGTGGAGTGTGATTTGTGGTGCTGCTGCTGTATGATGATTTGCTTACATGCTGTGTGCTTATGTGTGGTATAAATGTTTTGTTACTACTGGGATTCTCTTGAATCTCATTCTTTCCTTTAACTAACCTTTCAGACAGGGCGAGTGGCTCTAAGGAGAAGCGTACGACCCAGAGTGGTTAGAATCCTGTAGGGACATTTATTTTGGTTATGTTGGTTAAACTTGTTGGACAGGGTGTCTGTATATTATGTTGGTTGTAAAGAATAGTTGAACGTAGTTGTGTAGTCCCCTATATGGAGGTTGTAAACCCTTTTTGTGTATGAATGGAACCCGGGGGTTGCCGGGATTGCTATTAGATATTCTGATATGAATGAATGTGAATTAACTGCACAGGTGATTATATTCGCTAATTGAACTTGAGACCGGAATAGGAAAGAAGTTTTGAAAATTTTATAAAGTCCCTACTTCACAGGGAGTTCTAAATGAGTTTTAAACTATTCAACGGTCTCTAAACCAATTTAATTACGTAATATCGAATTATAATTACGCTATTTAAGGCAGGGGGTTACATTTTGGTATCAGAGCTGTAGTTCCTGGCAAGGGTAGAGGTTGCTAGGATAGATCCCTTAGATAGTAGTAGGGATAGAAGATTATTTGTGAATGATTGTTGTGTATGCACATGTATGTTTATTGATGTGGACATATATGGGTTTTATGACTATTGTGCATACTATTTCTGCTGAAGTAATGGGGCAAATTGTTTGTAGAATGAAGAAAACTAGAGGACGCCCCAATATTCCGCGTGTAGACCCTGAGGTGGAGGTTGTTAATGAAAACCCACCGGATGCAATGCAAGAGCTTATGGGTCTAATTCGGGATCAGAGAGATATGATCACTGAACTGAGGGAAGAGCTCAGAGCTGAGAAGGCGAAGAACCAGGGAGGTCCGGTTCAATCCACTCCGGAGGAGACTCAAGGAGAGACTCGACATGAGGACACTGCAGAAGGATCAGCACGACCTCTGGAATCCCCACCTCGTGCTACCTTGAATCAGGAATCATATGGGATGCCACCCAGGGAGGAAAAAGACCTTCAGTATTGGGTCACCCGATTCTGGAAGCATATGCCTCCGGCGTTCAGAGGAAGGTTTGACCCTCAGGCAGCCGAAGATTGGTTGTACAGACTGGAGAAGATATTTGAGGTTCTGTGTTGCCCAGAGGAGGTGAAGCCACGGTTGGCAGTGTATAAACTCGAGGGGGACGCGGATCGTTGGTGGCGGAATATCGCCCTGACATTAAAGAGCAATGAAACACCATTGACTTGGGAACTGTTTCAACAAGAGTTCAACGAGAAATACTTTCCCAAATCAGTGCGACTCGAGAAGGAGACAGAATTTCTCAACATCAAACAAGGGGATACAGAGAGCTTTGACGACTATTTGTCCCGTTTTGTCCGGTTGGCTCGGTACTCCTCTTACCTCCGGTTTAAAGATGATGAAGAATGGAGTTCTGATATGCTCATCCGCGGTCTGAGGCGAGAATTGAGAAAGCGATTGGTTACGAACCAATTCACTAAGTTCAACAAGGCTGTGGAGCAATGTCGAATTACGGAGAATAATCTGAGGGAGTTGAATCTTACCAGAGCTATTGGCCATCGCAGTGAACCCAGTAAGGGTAATGCTTCCCAGAAGCGGAAAGGCCAAGGATCCTCTTCATACAAGGGCGGTAATAAGAAGCCCTATCAGCCCAGAGACCGTGAGCCTCAGAGGGCTGTGACTGAGTGGAAATGCCCTCGCTGCAACAAAACGCATTATGGCCAAAATTGCCAGGGAGAATTGGTCTGTTTTAACTGTAAGCAGCCAGGACATTTTTCCCGAGATTGTCAACGACCACGAGTCGAGCAGAAACCGAGGACACAGGGCCGAGTGTTCGCTATGACCCATGAGGAGGCTCGCAAATCTCCTGAGCTAATACAAGGTAAACTTCTACTTCATGGCCATCTGTTGCAAGTTTTATTTGACTCGGGTGCAAGTCACTCCTTCATTGCCTATGATTGCGTGAAGCGCCTGGGATTGCATGTGCACAAACTGCCATTTGAATTAGTAGTGTCAACTCCAATGGGTATTAAGGCCTTGACCACAGAAGCTTGTTTGAGTTGTGTCATAACTGTGGAAGGGCATCAATCTATTGTAGATTTGATATGTTTGCCTCTTAGTCAATTGGAAGTCATTTTGGGTTTTGATTGGTTAACGGCAAATAATGTTTTGCTTGATTGTGGAAACAAGAGGATAGTATATCCTGTTTCTCAGAGGGTTGAAGCTGTGAATGCCGGTATGAATTTTCTTTCTACGGCTAAAGCTGAAAAGTATCTTAAAAAGGGTTACCAGGGGTATGTAGTGTTTTTCTCAGTGCAAAGGGAAACTGGTGAAACTTTGAGTGATATACCCGTGGTAAATGAATTCCCTGAGGTATTTCCGGATGATCTAAATGGATTGCCTCCTGAGAGGGAAGTTCAATTTCCAATTGACATTGTACCTGGAGCTGGTTCTATATCCAAGGCCCCATATCGTATGGCCCCAAATGAAATGGCGGAGTTAAAGAAGCAGATTGAAGACTTGCTTGAGAAAGGGTTTATTAGACCCAGTGTGTCGCCTTGGGGAGCTCCAGTGTTATTTGTTAAGAAGAAAGATGGGAGTTTTCGATTGTGTATCGATTATAGGGAATTGAACAAGGTTACTATTAAAAACAAGTACCCTCTTCCCCGAATTGATGACCTATTAGATCAACTCTCTGGTTCGTGTGTGTTTTCAAAGATTGATCTAAGGTCAGGGTATCATCAACTGCGAGTGAAAGCAGAAGATATTCCAAAGACTGCTTTCAGGACCCGATATGGTCATTATGAGTTCTTGGTGATGCCATTTGGGCTAACCAATGCGCCTGCGGTTTTCATGGATTACATGAACCGTATCTTTCGGCAATATCTGGATCAGTTTGTTGTTGTGTTTATCGATGACATTTTGATATATTCCTAGAATAAGGATGAGCATGAGCATCATTTGAGAATCGTATTGAATATCTTGTGCGAGAAGCAATTATATGCTAAATTGAGCAAGTGCGAGTTTTGGCTATCAGAAGTGAAATTCTTAGGCCATGTTATCTCGCAAGAAGGGGTCTCTGTGGATCCCAGCAAAGTGGAAGCAGTACTGAACTGGAAGAGGCCAGAATCTGTGGCGGAAATACGCAGTTTTCTGGGTCTTGCTGGTTATTATCGGAGATTTATCCAAAATTTCTCCCGTATTGCGTTGCCGATGACCAAGCTCACGAGAAAAGATCAGCCGTTTGTGTGGGACGAGAAATGTGAAAACTGCTTTGTGGAGCTGAAGGAGAGGTTGACGTCGGCACCTGTATTGATTTTACCCGATCCCAGTGTGACATATGTTGTGTATTCTGATGCCAGTGGGCAGGGATTATGGTGTGTCCTTATGCAGCAGGGACGTGTGGTGGCCTACGCCTCTCGACAGCTCAGACCTCATGAATTGAATTATCCCACTCATGATCTGGAGCTTGCGGCCATTGTATTTGATTTAAAGATTTGGCGTCATTACCTGTATGGTGTGACTGTGGAACTGTACTGCGACCACAAGAGTCTCAAATATCTGTATGATCAAAAAGAACTGAATATGAGACTGCGCCGCTGGATGGAATTGCTTAAGGACTACGACCTGGAAATAAAATATCATCCGGGTAAGGCAAATGTAGTTGCTGATGCTCTTAGCCAAAAGACTGTACTCATTGCAACTATGATGATACAAGAAAGGAAATTGATTGAAGATTTCCGTGATTTAAATTTGACAAACCAGATCATCTGTGCCAATTACACTGTTTCTCAAGAGGAGAGTGATCTAAGGGCAGAAATTGAAGAAGCTCAGAGTCAAGATGACTGGATACAGCGCAATCTGACTCGAATCGAACAGGGAGAAGTTTCAGGCTACGATATATCGCCTCGTGGATTGGTTCGTTACCAGAAAAGAGTCTGCGTTCCACTTAAGGCAGAGTTGAGGCAGAAGATTCTGGATGAGGCACACAAGAGCCGATATACTCTTCATCCTGGTATGACCAAGATGTATCAGAATCTGAAATCGGTGTATTGGTGGCCGGGTTTGAAGAGTGACGTGACCAAATATGTTGCAAGGTGTCTCACTTGTCAGAAAGTGAAAATCGAGCACCAGAGACCGCCTGGTTTACTTCAGAGTCCTGAGATTCCGGAATGGAAATGGGAAAGTGTGACCATGGATCTGGTTGTGGGATTGCCCAGGATCAGGAATTTTGATGCGATCTGGGTAATTGTGGACCGATTAACAAAGTCAGCCCACTTCATACCAATCGATGCTGGTTACTCTCCGGATAAGCTAGCAGAGATTTATATTCGAGAAATTGTGAAACTCCATGGTGTACCGAAGAATATCATTTCCGATCGAGATCCCCGATTCACTTCGAGATTCTGGAAAGCATTGCATGAAGCCTTAGGTACTCAACTAAGATTCAGTACGGCTTATCATCCTCAAACGGATGGACAATCTAAGAGAACAATTCAGACGCTAGAAGATATGTTGCGAGCTTGTGTTCTCGACTTTAAAGGAAGTTGGGATCGTTTCCTTCCACTAGCTGAGTTCGCCTATAACAATAGCTATCATGCGAGTATCCAAATGGCTCCGTATGAAGCATTGTATGGAAGACGGTGTCAATCACCAATATGCTGGAATGAGTTATCCGAAAGAAAGCTTTATGGGCCAGATTTGATTGATCAAACCTCTGCACAGATTCGGATTATTCGTAAGAGATTGCTTGCAGCGCAGAGTCGACAGAAAAGCTACGCTGACAAGAGAAGACGGCCTCTAGAGTTTGAGGTTGGAGATCATATTTTTCTGAGAGTATCACCAGTTACGGGCGTTGGGCGAGCGATCAAGAGAAAGAAGCTAAGCCCTAGGTACATAGGTCCTTTTGAAATCCTTGATAGGATTGGCCCTGTTGCCTACCAAGTAGCTCTACCTCCGAGCTTGAGCAGACTTCATGACGTGTTCCACGTTTCCCAACTGAAGAAGTACCAACCGGATCCGTCTCACATCATTGAGTATGAGGATGTTAGGCTTCAAGACAATTTCACATATGCAGTGGAGCCAGAGCAAGTCATTGACCGAGAAGAGCGACGGCTCAGACACAGGAGCATTCCATATGTGAAGGTGATCTGGAAGGGAATGACGCAAAGAGAGGCAACTTGGGAAGCGGAGGCGGATATGCGAAGACGTTATCCAGAGTTTATGGCTCAAGTTGTGTGACAAATTTCGAGGACGAAATTTATTTTACGGGGGGAGAAATGTAATATCCCAAAAAGTGATTAAGGGCTAATGACTTTAAAAGTGGATATAATTATTGTTGAATAAACACTTTTGGAGAATGTGTGATGGGAATTTGGATATTTTAATGATTCCAATGGCTTCCTTGTGAAAATTCATGTGGGGAGAGTGTTTATTGTGAAATTGGAACCATTGGGAACAATCGTGCTAAAGTTGAAAACTCTGTCCATTGAAACTCTGTACAGGGCAGCCAATTTGTATGGACGTTTTAAATAGGCAAATGGTGTCTAAAAATTCTGAAATTTTCCAGTATTAAATTTCACATGTCAAGCTTCAAAATGAACATATAATTTGTATCATTTTGATTTGTGACCTAAGAGTTTTGAATTTTTGAAGTTTGCCCAGCGAAATTAATTATTTTCTGGAACAGTATGCAAAGATTGAAATTCTGGGAATTTTGTGGTGATTTACAGTAATGGCCAATATTTTTCGTACGAAGAGGACTTAAATACCTTTCATTTGGCTTTGGAATCACCTCATTTCAATTTTTCTAGAATTAGTTATGATTTTTCAAAGTTTGGGCAGAAAATCTGCCAGAAAATCCGAAAATGGGAATTATGACATCATCTCATTAAAAGATGATCTCAGCATGGAATTACATATGTTATCATCTTCCTCAGCTCATTCCTGTCGCACACAGCAGCTGAAGCAAGAAAAAAAACGTGGAGAGAGCTTGGAGAAAAGAGAGAAAAAGAGGAAGAAATCTCGCAAGGTAAGCCGATTTCTCCGACGATCTAGCTCCTAACGCGTATAACTCCGACTCTAAGCCACTCCTCTTTATTCTTTAAGGTTGTGAAGCTCAAAACTTGGTGTTTTAAAGAGGCTAGGGTTCAGCCAAATTTGAGAAAAGCTAGTGGGAGCTTGAGGTAACTTCCAAACTTTCGTATATTGCTTATTCTGGCTGCTGTGGGCAATTTAATCGGTGAAATTTCGCCGGATTGCCATTGGTTTTAAAGTTTGGAAATGATGTGGCCTAGGGGTTATGCTGCCCAAATTGGGTCTTAATGTTAGTTGTAACCTAATGTAATGGTTAATAAAGTGGTTAGGAGTAGAAAGGAACGCGTTTACGGAGCCGAAATCGTAAAACCCCGATTTTCCCTGGAGAACTCATAAATTTCGGCCAGCCCTAGAAATGGGTCTTAGAGTTGGATTTTCAATGATTTGATGGTTCCATTGAGTTCAGGGGCAAAAATTAGGTGGGGTTACAGTTGGGCACTTTTTCAAAAAAGGCCGAGAAAGCATAATTACGGAAACACCCCTAAAACCCTAAAAGTAGGGCTGCCAAGGGCAATTTCATAATTGTACATTGAATTTGATAATTCCGAGTCCGGAAATGGATTCCTTGGGCTGAAATATGTTAGGAAAGCCCATATTAGAATTTCGGGAAAAGTGCAACCGGACCGGGTACGGCGGGCCCGGGCCGGGTCCCCGGGGGTATTTTTGTAAATTTTCATTATAGACTCATATAACCCCAAGTAACACTATGGAAGTGTCTAAATAGTGCATTTGGAATTGTAGGATTCGATATTTGCCGCCCTCGTGAGCCAACTACGCCAGCGAACGTCAGAAAGGAACGAGGTAGTGACTTTTCTTTCGTACCATATGTGATGCATTGTATGTGTTATATCGTTGATTTGTAATGAATTCGTATGCTGCGACATCTGTGGATTTGTGTTAGCACTGTCATTCCAATAGTCCCTGAGTAGCTAACAACGGTTCGGGTTAGGGCGGTGTGCCTTCCCGGCGGAGAAAGGGGATGAGGATGAGGTGTGATATATGTGATTAAGTGAGCCGAAAGGCTATTTGTGGAGGCCGACGGGCCATTTGTGAAAGCCGAATAGCTGTATGGGCTATAAGGCTATATGTATGCACTGCCACGCCAATAGTCCCTGAGTAGCTAACAACGGTTCGGGTTAGGCGGTGTGCCTTCCCGGCGGAGAAAGGGGATGAGGGTGGAGTGTGATTTGTGGTGCTGCTGCTGTATGATGATTTGCTTACATGCTGTGTGCTTATGTGTGGTATAAATGTTTTGTTACTACTGGGATTCTCTTGAATCTCATTCTTTCCTTTAACTAACCTTTCAGACAGGGCGAGTGGCTCTAAGGAGAAGCGTACGACCCAGAGCGGTTAGAATCCTGTAGGGACATTTATTTTGGTTATGTTGGTTAAACTTGTTGGACAGGGTGTCTGTATATTATGTTGGTTGTAAAGAATAGTTGAACGTAGTTGTGTAGTCCCCTATATGGAGGTTGTAAACCCTTTTTGTGTATGAATGGAACCCGGGGGTTGCCGGGATTGCTATTAGATATTCTGATATGAATGAATGTGAATTAACTGCACAGGTGATTATATTCGATAATTGAACTTGAGACCGGAATAGGAAAGAAGTTTTGAAAATTTTATAAAGTCCCTACTTCACAGGGAGTTCTAAATGAGTTTTGAACTATTCGACGGTCTCTAAACCAATTTAATTACGTAATATCGAATTATAATTACGCTATTTAAGGCAGGGGGTTACAGGTTGGATGATGCACTAGAAGACAAAACCTCACTTTTTCCCTCTTCTCTCTCTCTCTTGGTTCGGTTGAGTGTATGTGTGTGGAGGGTGAGTTGACATCTTCATCATCATCATCATCTCCTCCACTTCATTTTCTCTCTCTCTTCCTCCATTGTTTCGCTGAAGCAAGGAAAAGGAGAAAGGAAAAGCTTGAATCTTGGTAAGTTGTGATCCTCCTTTGCTCCAAACCTCTTCTCTAATATTGTTCATCTCAATGAGAGCTACATTGTGATGATTGTAGAGCCTTGAATGGTGTAGATTGGGACATTGGCCAAAATTGAGAGTTGAGGAATCAAGATCCTGAGTTGGGCAAAGAGAAGAGGTAGGCATTTAAAGTATTTTGATACATTGTTTGTGATTTTGTGGCTAAGTTTAGTCAAATCTGGAAATTTTGCCCTATGTATGCCAAATGTTGAAAATGTGGATTTTATGGTGTTTGATAGTGAAACTGGGTTAATGTTGAGTTATTTGATTATTGGAAATAATCTGGAATGATAGAAATGTATTAAGGGAAATTTGGATATGGTGTGTCATTGAGACCTTAATGAATGATTGTGGTCAAATGGGTTTTTGGAGTGTTTATGAAGTTGCCATTGTGTTCCCTAGGTAGTGCCAAGTATGTGTGAGCTTTTGGTAGAGTTTGGGAACCTTTGGGAGTGAATTTGACCATCTGGTGTTTCTGGTTTTTGGCTGCGTTCTGGGTCTCTGATGACATCACTCGAGCAGAGGAAGAACGTGCTCGAGTGATGGGAGAGTTTTCCCTGTTCTGCTTCGAGTGCTCCTGGGTTTTATGAGCAGTGCTCGAGCACATCGCTTTGTGCTCGAGTGAGCGATGAACATGCTCGAGTGAGCATGGGCTGCTCGAGTGATAGTGGGAGTTCAGAGTGAGATTGTGCTTCAGGTGGGAGTGTGCTCGCGGGTGTGAGGTGTGCTCACGGGTGCGAGGTGTGTGCTCGAGTGCAAAAGGTTGTGCTCGAGTGATCCAGTGCTGGGAGAGCGTGGTGTGCTCTCGGGTCCTCACTTTCTGAGTTTCTCTCGCGGGTGCTCGAGTGAGGCATTTGGCCTTATACTCGAGTGAGGGTCAGCGTGCTCGAGTGAGCCAGTTCCTGCAAGTGTCTTTGTGCTCACTCGCAGTCTCACTCGCTCTTGTGCTCGAGTGATGTCCGTACTTGTGCTCGAGTGAGAGCATCTGTGCTCGAGTGAGATGACCAAAAATCTGTGTTTTGCCTTCGAGTAAGGGGTCTTTTGGGAAGTGTCTTCCAACCCTTTAGGCATATGTTTAGGCCTCTAATAGTCACCTAAAGAGTCCTAAATGATAACCAACTTAAAGAACTACTGAAATATATAAATGGAAAAGAGATTGATTGGCTGTCCCTAATTGATATAGGATTTGACATCTGTCGTCCTCGTGAGCCAACTGAGCCAAAGATTGTCAGGAAGGATACAGGTAGCGACTCCTCTCTTATACTTTGTGTAAATGTATTATATGTTTGTCTGTCATTCATTGTGTGGATGCTGCTGCTGCTGCTTTGTGATACATTGTGCCTTGAGATGCCTTGTGATGCTTTGTGCTTTGTGTTGCTGCTACATAGTGTTCACCGCGAAAGCGGGCGTTGTGCATAGTGAATACAGCGAAAGCTGGCATAGTGTTCACCACGAAAGTGGGCGTAGTGCATTGTGATTACAGCCATGAGTGCTGTCGTATGTGGCGTGAGCCAGAGACCATTGTGAAGCTGCTGAAAATGATGAACATACATGCTTTATGTTTATATATTGTATGAGTGAGTTGTTGCTCTGGGATTCCCAAGAATCTCATTCTTCCTTATGACTAACCTTTTTCAGACAGGGCGAGTGGCTCGAAAGGGAAACGGACAACCAGGAGTAGTTAGGCTTACTCCGAGATCTTAGTGGTAGTTGGTTATCCATATTTTTGGCTTTGGGATTATCAAGTGTAAATAAGAATGTAAATGATTATTTTGGTTGTGTAATCCCCATAGTTGGGAAATCTTAAACCCAAGTTATTTATGCAAGTAACCCGGGGTTTGCCGGGATTTTAGCTTCCGCATTCTGATATCTCTTATGTGATTCGTTTTTCTCAAGTAATTATATCCGTCTGTGAACGTGAGACCAGTAATAAGTATGCTTTGGAACTGATTTTCAAATACCCCCTCTCTTGGTTGAGGGATCATAAATGTTTATTTCATCTTATTGGTCTCTATTTCACTTAAATTTCGTAAACCGGATGTGATTACCGTGAGGGGGTTACATTTAGGAAAAGCAAGAGTGATTATTCTCTGTTTCTTTTGGATTGTAGTGATGGGATTGTAATAATCTTAGTGTATGTAGATGATCTTCTGATCACAGGTAGCTCTGAAAGTGGAATAGCTTATGCCAAATCTTTGTTGCATGATAATTTTAAAATTAAAGACCTAGGATTGATGAAATATTTCCTTGGAATTGAGGTAGACAAATCAGAAAATGGCATAGTTCTATCACAGAGAAAATATGTGTTGGATTTGTTGAGTGAAACAGGTATGACTGGCTGTAAACCATTAAGTATTCCTATGGCACAAAACTTGAAGCTGCTGCCTTATAGAGAAGGGAAAGACAGAAAAGCAGATCTTCTCAGAAATCCAGAGAGATATCGAAGACTTATAGGTAAGCTGATTTATCTAACTATGACAAGACCTGACATATGTTTTTCTGTGCAGTTACTAAGCCAGTTCATGCAGTCTCCAATGAAAGCTCACATGGCAGCCCTAAGGAATGTCATAAGATACTTGAAGGGGAGTCCAGGACTTGGGGTGTTCCTAAGTAGCAGTGGTGAGTTGCAGATGGAGTGCTTCTGTGACTCTGACTGGGCATCTTGTCCTATCACAAGAAGGTCTGTGACTAGCTACGTTCTCAAGTTTGGAGGCTCATTAGTGATGTGGAAAACCAAGAAGCAACATACTGTATCAAAGTCATCAGCGGAGGCGGAGTATCGAGCTCTCAGCATGGCAACATCTGAAATTGTGTGGGTACGAGGTTTACTCAATGATCTGAAGGTATCACTAGAAGCTCATGTTACTGTTCACTGTGATAGCAAGGCAGCATTACATATAGCTGCAAATCCTGTTTACCATGAGAGAACAAAACATATAGAGGTGGACTGTCATTTTATTAGAGAAAAATGGCAGCAGAAGATTGTCAACCTTCAGCATGTGAGATCAAGTGAGCAGGAAGCAGATTTACTTACAAAGGCTGTCACCGGAGATATACAGAGAAAGTTGTTGAATAAGTTAGGTTGTTTGAATATTTACAAACCAAGACGTGAGGGGGAGTGTTAGAATTGTGCCAGTCTGTGGTTTGGTTGTAAATAATTGTTTCTGATTAAGTATACTTTAGTATGTCGTTTTGCTTATGCTTAGTGGACCGTATAGCCCTGTACGGTTGGTTCATCAGTTAGTGTTTTAGGTCTATATATAGGGCCCTTGTACAATTTCTATTTCTTATGGATGTAAAGACATTTTTGTGGTAAATGAGAAATACTTTTCTCTTAAGGCTTTTGGGCTGTTGCTGGAATAGGGAGCCCAATAGCGTGGGATTGAGGCGGTGCTCGTCGGTGCCGGTAAGTGTTAAGATGAAGATGTTGCCTCTCTTCTCCAACGAGCACATCCTCTCTCTCTCTCTGGGTTTCTCAGCTTTTCTGCTGCTTTGACTGGGAAAGAGAAGAAAGAACCGGAGATTATTATCCACAAAATGTGGGGGTCAAAGTTGAGATTATGGTTCCAATCTTGGTTCGGCTTAATTAATAAATTCATCCAGTCAATTCTTCAACGGGTACATTGAACAATGCTTTAATGGGTCGGTTTTGAATGAGGAATTGAGGACATGAAATCCAACATCACTATCATATTGGATGAGAGGACTTGCAAATCAAAATGTTCACGGCGTTTCTTGTTTGAAATATAAAAAGGACTGATAATGTCTAATTCTACTCCTGGTGTGTGTGTGTTTTTTTTTTTTGCCAGTGTACTCCCGGTGTTTTAGTACAAGTGTTGGGGGAATACAAAACTCCTCTAACGTTCTTTTATAAAAAAACATCAATCATGCATATGCGTTTACTTTTCGTAAAAAAACATTTAAAGAATGTTTTATTTTTTATTTTCTCATTTTCTCATTATTTAATTATTTATATTTAATATTAATATAATAAATTTTCACATCTCAGATATTTATTATTTCTACCATATTCATTTTCATTTTATTTTTCTTTTTCTTTATATAATTTTTCTTATTACAATAGTTTTCTTATTCTCTCTCTTATTCCATGTGTCATCATAAACAAAAATATTTTAGTCAAATTGGGTTATAATTTTAACACATTTATTAATCGACAATCACAAGATTTAATTAAACGTTTCCTATAAAAAAGAACAAAGGAGTACGTACTAAAACATATTTACATGATTAGATTAAAAAAATGTTAGTTAAGTTAGTTAATATGACATGTATTTTCTAAGACACCTTATACAATTTTTTTAATTCCCTCATTTTATTTTCTCCTTTATTATTATGAATGGAGCATCAATAGGGGTAAATTAAGAAAAGATTAATAAATATGAATAACATATCCTATGTTTATGATCAAGATTAACTCCTTAAATGACAAGTATAGGAAATTAGTTTAATTATACTTGTTTCTGTTATAGTGTAATTATTTAGTTAGAGGAATAAGCATAGTTTGTTATGCACTTGATAAAGTGTATAAATATTCATTATTGCAATAATACAAACACAGTTTCCAATCACTTTCAGTCACATGGTATCTAGAGCCTAACATTTTTTTTCCGCATCTGTCCTTTTCTCTTTCTTCATCTTCCACTTTCCCCTTCTTCTTCGAGCTTCTTTCAGTTTCCATGACCGGCACTGCGGTCACCGATTTGAGTAGCCCCTTCTATATTCACCCAAACGAAAACCCAGCCCTCATCTTGGTTACGTCGTCTCTTGATAGCTCGAATTATCACAGTTGGGCCCATTCGATGCGTATGGCCTTACTCTCCAAAAACAAAATATAGTTCATCGACGGTTCCTTACCTTCGCCGCCATCCAGCAATCCTCTATTTTTTGCTTGGAAGCGATGTAATAACCTTGTTCAAGGTTGGTTGATCAAGTCTCTATCTCCAACAATTGCAAAGAGCATCTTGTGGTTCGACAAAGCTTCTAAGATCTGGTCCGATCTCCGCTCACGCTTCTCTCAATCGGACATCTTCCTCATTGCTGATCTCCAGGAGGAGATTTATGGCCTTCGACAGGGCGATTTGAGTGTTAGTGACTATTATACTAAACTTAAGATCCTTTGGGACGAGCTCTCTAATATTCGTCCTCTTTCGCCGTGTGATTATGGATCTCCTGATCTTGCGGTTAAGCATCATGATGAAGACTATGTCATCCGGTTTCTCAAGGGCTTGAATGAGCAATTTGCCCCAGTCAAGTCTAGGAAATTAGTTTAATTATACTTGTTTCTGTTACAATGTAATTATTTAGTTAGAGGAATAAGCATAGTTTGTTATGTACTTGATAAAATGTATAAATATTCATTATTGCAATAATACAAACACAGTTTCCAATCACTTTCAGTCACATTAAATATGTCATGTATTAAGTGTTTGTTTAAGATTAAAGAAGTACAAAAAAGTGCTTTTTTAAGCACTTACTTGAAAGCGGAGATAAAATTCCTGCCATATACTTACTTTGAATATGTAAAATCACTTCTTAAAAAGTAAAATAAACTAGCCCTAAGGATAAGAGGAAGTAATATTTTTACAAGCTTACCATAAAAATTCAGATGCGCAGTTGATCCAGGATAAATGGAATAATATCTTCTTCAGTGAGAAAGTTTTCCCCCCTTATATGCATTTTTTACTAATAGTTGTGCTTATAATTCAATAAGTCGATCAGAATTAAAATCATGGTTAAATTTTAAGGAAAAGGAGCACACGGATGCATGAGTTGGAATGGTTATTGCATAGGGAAGAAACTTAGAACTCTGCCTCTGACCATGAATATAGTTTTGGTGCGAGGCGAGCTTTCAATTTGTTAAATTCAGTTTTAATAGTTCATATTTAAAATTTTTAATTAAGCGATTTTCATCCGCTTGATTGGAAGGAGGGAGTGGCCCAGATTTTGTTCCATAAGCAAAATTCATCACATTCTTTACCCACAACGAGCACCCAAACTTAATAGTGGGTTATGGGGTTTTTCCTTTTGGTTAATAAATAGGTGCTGAAGTTCAAATCATTATAAAGTTATGAGTTCAAATTTTATTACGAGTGTGAGAATATTATTATTGGTGAACGATTTGTTAGTACTTTTTGAGCTCAAGGCATACTCTAACACATATGAGTCATATACCCCAACTCACTTAAACTTTAACATATCAAAAAACAGTAATTTGAAAATACAAAGTTTAAAATGAAATACATGAGAATAACAAAAGCATGAAAATCTCGTTTTAGCATAGTCTTTCAAAATTTAAATAATTTTGAACATCCCCATAATCTCTCACATTTCGAAAAAAATATTTTAATCACTCTATCATATTTTCCCATCCTTATTTACTTATATTCATAAGAACAAAACACATGGACCATTTGTTTTCATAAGAAAAAAAAAAGAATATATTACCATCTCTGTCCCTAATATAAGAGTTGGTTGAAGGTTAATTTTTGTTATAAATATAATGCCTTAATTTATTGTGGCCCGTATATTTATCTTTTGTTTTTTTTCCGCTGTAAACCATCCCTATTGCATATGTAAGAGAGTATGCCTCAAGAGTAGGGATGGAAATAGGCCAGGCCCTTAACAGGGGCCTACGGCCTAGCCTACATAAAGCCTAACCTAGCCTATTTAATAAATAGGCCAGGCTCAGGCTCAGGCATATTGTTAGGCCTATTTAGATAAACAGGCCAGGCCTATTTTCATAAAGCCTAGCCTATAGGCCTACAGGCCTGGCCTATTTAGCTTTTTTTAATGTATAATATTACATAAGTATATATAATATAATCTAAATTATTTTATAAATTATTTATAAATTTACTAACTTAACCTTAATTCTAAATTTTACATCCCGTCGTCATTACACTCAACCATTACTTTTACATAAATCATTCACTCTTGCCTTTCTTCTCTTCGATCACTCGAGATGACAACACTAACTCACTTACTCTCCCCCAATTTGCACCCTCCACTGTGAAGGGTTATATGCAAATTTAGAGGCATTGGCTTTAAAGGTTATTTAAAAGCCTACATTATTTAAGTAGGCCTTTAAACAGGCTTCAGGCCTTATCAGGCCTTTTGAAGGCCTAGGCCCAGGCCTAAAAAAAAGCCTACATACAGGCTCAGGCCCAGGCTCAGGCTTTGAATCTCTTTTGCAGGCCCAGGCCTATTTAGGCAAAGCCTAGCCTAGCCTAGCCTATTTCCACCCCTACTCAAGAGATAGTTTGTTTTAGTGCTCATTACAATTATGAACACAAAAAATTATTCATTGTGGTGAGATTTGCACAACCCAAATAACGATTCAATAGTCTAGATTTAACATTTTCAACTAATGATTTTTAAATAAAAAAATCATTTAGTGAAAATATAACAATTAATAGACTATCTTTATTTTGTACACATTAAAATAACTTTTTTTTAAAAAAAAAAGTGAAAGTGAAAAAACCTTCAATATAAAAATCCAAATTATATCCGAGTGATTAACAGAGATGAATAGCTCTTGGTGTTCATCATCGCGATGAACATTGAAATTGGTTTTGTTTTAATGTATATGATCTAAGAGGATATTTTAGAAAAACTAATAAACATTTTTGGCAAATAAGTAAATAACTAATTTTTTTGATATTTTTATCTAGCATCCGATTTGAAGTCAAGAGGGATCTAGCGGGACGTTACACCCAAATTTTTAATTAGTTTTCTTAATTGGAGGTGACTCTTTACTCCTGTTTGTGTAAGGTGATGGAGATCCAATGACTAAAGGGGACCCGCTAAAAATCAAGAAGAACACTAATTAGTTTTTTTTTATGTTTTATTTATTAATTTTGTTAGATCTTTAGAATTAGGAATTTTTTTTGAATAAATCCTTAGGATTATCTATTAATTACCGTTATATTGTAAAATCCATTGGATATATTCATCCAGATGTATAAGTTGTTAAATAGGGATCTCAAAGATATTATTTAATATCTTATTATTATATCTTTGATTTAATTTGTATAGATTGCATCTTATTCTTAATGTTTTTAGAATGTCTATCTTTTTAAATATTTTGAGTTAGGAAGTTTTTCTTTTTGTTTGCCAATAGTTGGGAAGTTTTTCTTATTTAAAGGCTGTACCCAGCTATTTTCAGATCTTGGAATAAGAATTTCATTCACAAATCATCATAAAATACAATTTAGATGATAATATGATGATTTTAACTATATGAGTACCGAAGATTCTCCGAAGGCCCATTAATGATGGAGAAGAAGGCCTGATGAAGATCCGAACCGGAAAAAGGGCCTATTACATATTTAAAAGTTAGGTTTTGCGTTTCAGTTCAACACTGCCCCGCCCCCAGCGGATCCACGACGCGACAAAAGGAACCCGTGAAAAACAACCGTTCGTCTCAGAGATCTCTCTCGTCATTGGCGAACGGTCAGTGTCTTTGCCTTGGCTTTTTCTCATCTCATGCCATATCTCTGAAGGGACGATCTCCTTCGCTATACTCACATACGGTAGGAGTTCAACACTGCCCCGCCCCCGGCGGATCCACGACGCGACAAAAGGAACCCGTGAAAAACAACCGTTCGTCTCAGAGATCTCTCTCGTCATTGGCGAACGGTCAGTGTCTTTGCCTTGGCTTTTTCTCATCTCATGCCTTATTTCTGAAGGGACGATCTTCTTCGCTATGCTCACATACGGTAGGATTTCTTATAAGATTATCATAGATTTTTTCAGGCATCGTTTTATAATGATCTATCTGTGCTAAGTATCTATTATAGGTCTGAAAATTTTCTCATTGTTGATTTTCTGGAAAAGGTATTTTGCGGAGTATCTTGTCAGTTTGGATCTGAAAATTGGTTCTGGTCATAATCCGGGTTTTGTTTCAGTGCTCTATAGAAATTTTATTTAATCGTCTTTAAAACAAGTGATCGCATAGCGGAGTGGATATCGCGTTAGACTCCGGATCTAAAGGTCGTGGGTTCGAATCCCACTGCGATCGCCATTACATTTTTTCCCTCCAATTTCGTCATGTATTTTCTTCCAGAAGTTTGTGATATATCAAATTTGGAATCTGAAATTTTTTCCCCTAGCTTGTCTGATTCTTAGGACACTTGCTTTCCCCTTTCTTTTTAACCGTTGCCTGTCTGGTTCATTATCTGGCATTAAAACTGTGAAACATGGTCAACAATGCGAATAAAAAGAGAAATGTGTTTTTGGATACTATAGGTAATTGGGACTCCAATTTATTGCTATATGATGATCGCTTGGAGAATGAATGCACCCTTTTTCACT
Organism: Inga oerstediana; assembly: GCA_963210345.1. Lineage (NCBI taxonomy): Eukaryota > Viridiplantae > Streptophyta > Magnoliopsida > Fabales > Fabaceae > Inga > Inga oerstediana. Next base: position 72,765,530 of record OY723401.1, read on the forward strand.
CTGAAAGTTTACCCGATGTAACTTGCCTGTTTTTTCTATGATGCATTATCATTCCAGTATTGAAATTTGAAGTTCTAAGTTTTCATCTGTCAACTTGGGATTGAAAAGGATTTCGTAGTGAACTCGTTCAGTACCAACAGACACGGGCAGGAACAAATATGAGTAATTTTTTATAGTTATCATATTGTCACTTGCATATTTTGTACATTGCAGGGCTATACTTCCTAGGTGATTATTTAATTTATTTCTAACGCATGCGCAATAGTTTGTATGTGGCAACCAAGTGCGTTGTCTATTGGTTTAGAATGTCAAATTAATGATTGGCCATTCATTCATTCCCAATATAAATAGATAACACTTTTACAGATGTTTATATTGTTCTTTGTTTTCATTTGCTATTACCTCATCAATTTGATTTGTGCTATGCCATGTCGCACTGCGAACCATCTTACAAATGTTTGATGAGATTTAATGTTTGGCCTTAATTTGTTTTGTTGTTCATGTCGGTATACTCTGTTATCAGAATCGTTCATTGTTAAATCAAAACCATAATTTTTTATGCCCTCTTTCTCTTTCACGTTCTATATTTGTCATTCATTGTCCCCCACATTGGAAAAGTTGTTTCTTTTCAATTTTGCTGGTCGCAGTGCTTTATTTTGTTTGGATGGTTTGAAGGCATTGGTCCATATACTGAGAACCTGCCACTTTTCTATTGGTCTAGTGGTCCCGTTACTACTTAGATTTGGTAATTTTTTTTTTCTCCTCTCTATTTTGCTAATATTGGCCATTTGCTGTTCTGGTGCTGAGTTATTTTGGTGGTGAGGACAATGACTCATCATAAATAAAAGAAGTAAATTGATGTTACGTGGAATGATTGTGAAAGTGTTCCTTCACAGAGACTAATGGTTAAATGTAAATATTGTTCACATATATGTTGGGGTGGTGGTGTAGTTAGGGTGAAACATCATTTGGCTGGAACTAGAGAGAATGTGATCCTTCTACATGTGTTACTGATGATGTTAAGGAATTGTCTGTTAAAATGTTAGAAAATAGAGAAAAGTAAATATGCTAATAGTTTTGAAGTGTTTCTAGAGGCAACTACCCGATGATAATGTAAACAAGGGTACAATGAACTAATTTGTTGCTAATAGAAAGGAAGGAATATCAAAATCTATTAAACTCATAACATTGAATGAGACTCTAAAAGATAGAGTTATTATTTCAAGATATTTGTAAATGCATATATGGTATTGCGTTAATATTCAATCTGGTTAGAAGCTTATTGTTTATTTAAATGTTAAAATCTGTAAGTAAATATGGTAGAGTTTGATACCCTCCTACTAATCATGAGGTGAGATTTTTTACTTGAAAAAATGTAGTTGATAAAATTCAAGAAAGTTTAGAGAAACATAAGATTGAATGGGTGAAAATAAAATGTGGGCGTACCTTAATATGTGATGATTGGACTGATGGTAAAAAGGGGTCCCTTACTAATTTTTGGTAAGTAGTCATGGTGGGAAAGTTTTCGTAAAATATGTGGACACAAGTAGTGTGATTAAAGATTTTAGAAAAATGTTTGAATTACTAGACAACATGGTTGAAACAATTAAGGAGAATAATGTAATGCAAGATGTGACAAATGGTGCCTCTATTCTCATGGCAGCAGTGAAAAGATGTTAGAAGGGGAGCTAACAAAATTATTTTGGTTCCCTTGTGCAACACTTTGCCTTGAATCACATTACTGTCACGTGATTTGAGAAACCATTTTCACAATTTGTACTACATTATCTTTTCTAGTTTTTTCAACCATGTTGTCTAGTAATTTAAACATTTGTTTAGTATCTTTAATCACACTATTTATGCCATTGATTTTAGGAAAAATCCCACCAGGACTATTCACCAAAAAATTAGTAAGAGACCTTCATTTACCATCAGTCCAACCATCACACATCAAGGTACAACCTCATTTCTCCCATTCACTCTTATAGTTCTCTAGACTTTCTTGAATTTTATCAACTGTTTCTTTTCAATCAAGAAACCCTGCCTCATGATAAGTAGGGGTTTCAAACCCCTACCATATTCATGAACAGATTTTAACATTTGAATAAACAGTAGACTTCTCACCAAATTGAATATTAAAACATTACCATATATGCATTTACAAATATTCAAATTCAAATTACTAAATCTATCTTTTTTGCATTTTATTCTTTATTTGGTAGATTTTGATGTTACTTTCCTTCCCCTCAGCAACCAATGAGTTCATTGTACCCTTGTTTGCATTAGCATCTTGGGCTGCCTCTTGAAACACTTCAAGATTATTAGCATGTTTACTTTTTTCTAGCATTTTAACAAACAACTAACACTTTACAAAGACTCAACTTCTCTCTAGTTTCAGCCAAATGATGTTTCATCCTAACAACACCATTTGAATATGTATGTGAACAATATTTGCATTTAACTATAAGTCAATGTGGAGGAGTACTTTCACAATAATTCCATGTAACATCAATTTCCTTTTTTTTAATTATGAGTCATGTCCCCACCACCAAATCGCCATTCTTGCTACTCTGATGACACTGTATGTTAGTACTTAATGTGCATGATAGGTTTTGCTGTTAGTTGTTGCCTAGTTGGTTAGGAAAACACAATGAGCCAGTGAAGCACATTTAAACCCAAATAAGATCATATAAAAGCCTGATACCAAGCTTCACGTACTGTCTCTAGGTTCTGATGGTTTTGCATATTTTAAAGTCCATTCATGGGCTTGGGGGTCTGATGGTGCGTAATTAATTAAATTTGTTTGGAGATAACTTTATATGCTAACCTTGTTTAGAATGTTAAAGCATTACCTTTCATGAATTACTTAATTGACATATAAATTTGGTACAGATTCAAAGCTACGGGCTTCTCTGAAATTTATTCAGGATCCTATCAATCCATGTTCTCGTTGGAACCAACCTAACTTGTTGTAAACCTCTCAAGATATGATTTATTTTCTCTGTTAACTTGGATGTATCTAAACTGGCATTTCCACTAGGGTCTATGGGAAATCTGTGCCTGACAAGGAAAAGTGTACGATTATTTGAGGTGGGAAATTAAGAGATATAATTAAGAAGCAGCTCTTCATGGAAGTGTAGATCATGATTCAGACTATGTTAACTTGTTCTAACTATGGTTTGTTTTCTGCAGAAAATGGAAATTTCATTGAGGAAAATATATAGATACTATTCCATGATGTTATAGGTCCATATAGGCTTGATATAAGTCTGGATATGAAGTTTGGTGGTGAATTAGCTGATGTCTTGGAAGGATGTGGTGTGCCATTATACACAGCCTATATTCTAGCTTGTTTCGCTTGCCTGTTATTTCTGTAGCACATCCATTTTATTAATTTATTCCCACTTGTTTCGTTTTGTTTTTAATTTCTGTTAGATGAATTCAAGACAAGACTGATGTAAAATAAACTTTTAAATTATAATTATAATCTGATGTAAGGAAGAAGATGGACATTGAAACTATGGTTTTTTTTTTGTTACTCCCGGTCCTAAATATAAGATATAATTGACTGTTTTTATAGAAATTAAAGAAACTAAATAAGTTACTTAATCACATATCATATGTTGTTTATTTATAGATTATATATTAGTTTATTAGTCAAATTAATTAATTTGGAGAAAAAAATAAAGATATAAATACTCTAAAATAATTTAATTAACTTACTTAATTTCTCTAAAAAAAGTTAACTTTGTCTTATATTTAGGATTGGAGGGAATATTTTTTTACTTGTTTTATTTATTTAGTTTCCTCTTCTGGGGCATAAATAGAAAGAAACATTAAAGTTTCTTCACTATGTCTAATATGGATATCTTAGGAAAAAAGTTCTTAGAAAGGTTGCTTTAAACATATATTCCCTCGGTCTTTAATATGAGACCTAAACTTTTTTGAAGAAATGAAAAAGGTTAAATAAATTATTTACTCATAACAATTGTCATATGTTATTATATATCAGTTTATAAGATAGATAATTTAGTTTAGAGAAAAATGATAAGTTTAAATATTTTAAGCTAATTTATTTAGTTTTTTTAATAAATCAATCGAGTCTTCTATTAAGAATAGTAGGAAGAATATTGGATTAACTTTTTTTTCTTTTTTTTAAAAAACTAGTGTTTCTTTGAAAATTTGTCTACATCAGGAACAATTATTGTTTCATTAATGGGTCCAATTTTCAAATACTTCGGCAAATTGATCGTGATTTGTTGGCTTATTATTTAATTTTTATTTTTTTTATCTGAGCATTATAACAAGGCGCTGATTTGGTGAGAATAATGTTCTATAGTAGCAACTTAAGAAAATAATTGCAGGACGTTGGTGATATTTGATGTGGGATCATGATATGAAATGTTTGTTGGAGAATGGGCAAAATGGGTTAGCTATCTATTCTTAGTGCATCTGTACAGTCCAAATAACTTTATTGTAGGTGTTTATGTTCATTCACCGACAGATTTGTATATCTTTAATGCCGTATTAATCATCAGACTGTCACTATTTTTTTTAAGACCTAACCTAACACGCATGTGCACAAATATGTCAATGTTCGAGTTTGTCATCTTTTTCCAAATGTGGTGGGTCATTTTGTCACTAGACAGCTTGATGAATTAATCAATTTGTGCCAACTTTGATCTTTTTGAATAATGTACTTGTATGTGATTAACTAGTCTCATCGATGGTATTTTCTGAAGTATTGAGGATAAAAAGTTAGATTACTTCTTTTTTTGAATGAAAGCTGGATTACAATACCCTATGACAGGGTACCAATAGTACACGTTTCACAAAGGAAACCCAAAAGCAAACAAATCATCCATGATCAACTACCACCCCCTGGAATGAAGGTGGCGGGTGATCAAGAATAGCAAAATTTACAGACATACCATAGGCTAAACCAGCCAAATAATCCGCTAGGATGTTTTCCTCCCTAGGAATAAACATTAGACACACTTGCCAATCGTTAGACATCCACCTCCTTCCCTCCTCAATCACAAGTTAGATTACTTCTAAACAGAGCTGCTCAATACAATGAAGTTGTGAAAAACTTGGTCTTGATGTTTGTTTGAAAATTTTGGTTTGGTTGTTAATATAAGATTTTATTTATTTTTATCTACTCAATTTAATTTATTTCTCATAATATCTTGAATGAATGCTCAATTACTTTTCTAGTCAATGGAAATAATTAAATATAGTGAATTAATTGGACCGGTGTTTTATGAAAAATATCACAGATTTTTGACACATTAATTATAAATAATAAATTAAATTCTTTTCTTTAATTTGTGATTTACGTAAGATGACCCTATTATTAATGAGGGTAGTAAATGACAAGTAATAATAGAAAATCATACTCTTTCTTATCCTTAATATAACACATATTTATAAAATTCATTTTGATCCTAAATATAAATTTTTTTTTTTTATATTTGCCAATCTTTTCTATTGCTTTTTCAATAATAATTAAAGAGGAGAAGGAACAAAGAAATTAAAGAAAATGATTATGATATTTTAAAAAATACATATTTTATTAACTAATTTATGTAATTTTTTTAATATAAATAAATTAGATAAATATATCTTATATTAAAAATAAAAATAAAAAAAACAGAGGAAGTATGATAAAAAATCATCGGGATCTAAAATAGAATAGAATAACCGACAAAAGAACATTTTCATTGCTCTAAGCTAAGTAACTATCGCTTTCATTTTCAGCAAATCCAAGTCTACATGGTAAGTAGGCACACTATACGGTACTGTAAATGGCTACACCTCTAGCATCAAATTATGAAATACTCGTGGGACGACGTCGTTCGGATAATTAGAAAACATCATAAATGAAAACGTGAACCGCTGATCATGAAACAAACGACCCGGAAACCAGAGAGCAAGCAAGTGAACCCTAAGAACAAAAAAGCCGCGTAACCCAAGGATATCGCGATGTCTGATTGCACACAGAACGCGTTGCTGACCGTACACGTGCCCTTCTGTCTTAGCGTCCTGGCCATCGACGTTGCCGCCGCACTCGCCGCGAGCAACAGGTACGCGAACACCTGTACACACAGGATCCGCCCCCACCACCACCATATCAACATAAGAAAATCGTGAACAAACAAGGTAAAAGCGGGCGACACAGAGAGAGACAGAGATAATTGGAATTTGAAGGGACTGAAATTTCAAATCTGTGACCTGGTCATGGCCGAAGTCGAACCAGACTTGAATAACTTCAGGCAAGATCGTAACTCCTCTGGAGATTTCCCACACCGATGCTCCCATTTCGAACACAGAGTACGCCGCCACTATTGCATTCGCAGCCAGCACGAATCTGTAAGTTTTTTCAGCTAAATTCATTAGTCTCCGCATTTCTAAGCTCTTGGTTGCTGCAGATTTTGTAGTTTCATTTACAAAATTGTCGAATACAAAAGTTAATCTTCGCATAAAAATTAAGAATCTCAGTAATTTTAGCGATTAAAGCCGAGGAATACAGATAATTGAATTAGGGAATTAGCTTGCTAAGGTTCGGTTATGAATTAGGATTAGATTCGAAGCCCTTTTTTTTTTGGTTTACCTGAAGGAGTCGAAGTCGTACCAGTGAGGAGAATCGGAGCCGCGAGTGTTGGTGAGCATGAAGACGAACGAGGCGAAGGAGAAGGAGAAGGAGACGAGTCGGAAGACGAGGATGAGGGAGTTGAAACGACGCAGTTTGAGTTCTGCAACAGTGGAGTGGAAACCGGGGGTGGGAGAGCGGTTGTCGCCGCCGCCGTTACGGAGGGCCTGAGGGGATCTCATGGTGGCAGAGGACGACGGTGGCGAGAATTGAAGAGACGACGAGGAGTATGCTGGCGTTGTAAGCAGGAAGATGCGAAATCATGTGGGAATGAGGAAGGAGAGTAATAAAGGGTAGTTCAAGTGAGGAATATGAGCACTAATGGTGGCGTGTGAGTTGGAAGAAGAAGGAGATAAGAGTCTCACGAGAAAGGGAAGGGGGCAAATGGCAAGAGTTGCATGAGGAAGATGGAAGCTAGAGGTGGAAAGAGGTGAAGGAAATGAATGAGAACAGAGATGGTACAAGAAGGGAAAGGCAGAGAGAGATAGGAAGAGATAGAGAGATGGAAAAAGTGGCTGTGCAGAATTAAATTAAAGGGGCTTTTTAATCCTTTAAAGGTATTATTCTATTGGAGGGAGGGAGAATGCTTGGAGTGGTGAATAAAAAAACCTGGTGGGTAAAATAATAGCACCTCTCCACTTATTAATATAAAATTTAGTTAATTTTTTTAATGAGATTAAAAAAATTTAAAAAATTATTTAATTATATATCAATTTATAAGTCAGATAAACTAATTTTATATTAAAAAAGATAAATGTAAATATTCTAAAATATTCCCTCTGATTTTTAATATAAGATATATTTACTTAATTTGATTAAATTAAGGAAGTTAGTTGAGTTAATTAATATGACATATATTTTATATAACACTCTAGTCATCTTCTTTGATTCCCCAATTCTTTCTCCTTTTTAGTTATTGTTGAGGGAGCATCAATAGGGTAAATGAGGAAAAGATTGACAAATATAAAAATTATGTCTTATATTTATGAGCAAGAGCAATTTTCCAAATATATATAATATTAAAAACCGAATGAGTAATTTATTTAACTTTCTTAATCTCTCAACAACGTTAACTAAGTTATATTAAGGACGAGAGATATTATTTATAAGAAAAATAATAACAACATTTTAACTTCGACAAAAAATAACACTTTGACTCAGGTAAAAAAATTCTTAACAATTTATCTTTTAAAAAAACTAAATTATTATCATTGAAGTGTTTGGATTGAGTGGTTGTGGGTTGTTTCAATTTAACCAGTGCTATTGTGTTTATACTTTAATTATGCAATCATAATAATTAGTTGGAAGTAACGAGTTTTCCTCTAGTTACTAGTCAATTATTAGTAACTGCGAATACTGGTAAATAAATTTAAAAAAAAACTGAATTATTTATTGTTTTACTAAGAATTAGATTTATATTAGAAGATTAGATTATATCGAAGTCAACATCTCTTTAAAAAATTTAAAATTCAAACATTATAATAAAAAATCGAAAGATGCTTGCCGTGCTTTCCTTGACAGAATTTAGAATTTATGGGTTAGTGGTTGGTTTTTTCACATAAAAGATGTTAATTTTATCATAATTAGCAAATACTTAATTTAGTTACAACATTTTTTTAAATATGATATAGTATTTACAATCTTTGACATATAAAAGTGAAATTTAATTATTTCAACTTTGTTCATATGATGGTAAAAAAAACCTTCATTAAAAAAAAAAAATGTCATTCCTTCTAAAAGTTGGGTGAGTAACGTGAGAGGCACGAGATTGACGGGGAGCTCGCACGGGCCCAGGCCCTAGCAGGTCAGCTAGGATTTTGCATCTGTTGTCTGTTTGATAGGTTTACTAGCAGTAGCCTAGTATATTAAGGGAATTAAATGATGAAATATATTTTAGCTAAAAAAATAAAGAGAAGAGGGGAAAGTAATAAAAAAGAATAATTGTTTATTAATAGCTTTTGTTTCTATTTAGTTTTAACTTTTTTTTTTTGGTAAGCAAAAGAACAGATTGTATTTCGCCCAGTCGAGGAGGCTTTTTGCGGTAAAGGAGATGCTATGAATTATTTTAGAATAAAATTAGAATATAAAAAAAACAAAATAATCATGTAGGGTTCATTTGTGTGATATTCCTATATATTTTTAAAATAGTTGTGTGATATTCTCATATTCATGGAACAGACATATGTTTCATCCCCTTTTTTTTTGGGCCTCGTTTTTAACTATGATGTAAAGTACGAGTATTTAAGAATATCGATAACGGTAAGAAAAAGATTATGATTTCATGACGCATCTCTGCTTTTTATTTTGGCAGAGTTCCTTCAGGGAAATTAAGTTAGGGGAAAGGCGTTTTATTAATTTTTTAGCTTTCATTAAAATTAAGTTATTTATAATTAATGAATATTTTTTCACATCCTAATAATTATATCACTATTAGGATACCCTGATTGAGAAATATATAGGTTGGCAAAAAAAAAAGGGGGGATTAAGAAATATGCAGTAATATAATTTATAGGAGCATTTTAAGTTGATCTGGATACGTGAATGACTTTGAATTGTCCATCCAATTAGAGCAGGTTGTCCCAACAATGATTTTTTGCTCATAGGTCCCAAGAATGATTGAGATTCGAATTCATAGTCAAATTTTACATTTGATTACTTTGACCCTATTGTTTCTTGTTGCCTGGGCTTTTCATGCACAAGTCTATAGACCAATTACAAACTTATCTACGTTGTCTGACCCAGAATGGGACTATATTTACATGATTATAATTATAACCAAGGTATTAAAACTCGGACCGGGCATTGAACTGGTCAGGGTACTGAGTTAAGGGTCAGTGGGTCAGACCGGGGGCCAAACCGGGACCAAACCGGTGAGAAATTGAAAATTTTAGACTTATTGTATAAAATTCTAAAAGAAAATTTTAAATTTTTTTTTTTAAAAAAATATGAACCCGGACCCTTTTACCGGCCAGTTTCCGGGCCGGACCAGCCGGTTCGGTCTGGGTTCAAGAAGCCTAATTATAACTCACCTCTATTTATTTTGTCTGTATATCATTACCTTTAACAAGGTACATTACAATTATCTTATCTTCGGTATTCATAAAATATTTAACTCTAAAGATGGATTGCTATATAACCCTCATTGGTTTGATCAAAAAATATAACCCTCATTGGGCTTTAGCTTCATTATTTTTCGCTAGTTTGTGAGTGTTTATCATCTGCTAGTTCGTTATTTTAATTAGTCTATTTATAACTTTTTATCACCAATCACGTTTCTGACTTTCTTCACTTCTTGTTTGTTCTATGAAATTTTGAAGATCAGGCGCACTATTTTTTATTGTTGAGTAGTGTGATTTGTCATCTTTTATGATACACACATTCACATTGATATTGGTGAAACTGATTTTAATTCTTTCTTTACTTTTTGTTCTTTAGAAATTTGTAATTGATTATTGCTTTTGAAAATCTTTTCCATGCCTCTATTTTCAATATATATTAATTTTCAATTTTTTTAAGGTAAAAAAAAAAATTTATGCTCTCTTGCCATTTCAGTTCTTGTCAATTAGAAAGTTACTAAATTGATCTTTGGATGATTAATTATCTGAAGTGATTATTAGTATTATATGAGTTAAATACTCTGTTTTTTGGGCAAGAGAATTAAATACTTTCAACCGCATCATTTGATTAGTTTTTTATTATTTTTTCAAGAAACTTAATATGTAAAATGTATTGATAACTGCATTATTCAAAACAATAACAACTACAACAACAACAACAACAACAACAACAAAGCATTTATCTTATTAGGTGGGGTCAACTACATGGATGATGTCATTGTGCTATGTAGAAAACCATATTTTTTGATAATAATATTATTCAAAAGTTGTGAATAATGTACGTATTTGGCTTCAAACTTTGTACAAATGTTTCAACATATCAGAGATTCTAGTTTTCGAATATATATCATCTGAAGTTTGAGCCTGTGCAGTTCCAGGTAAAGTATTAGTACACTATATATACCGATCTCTATGCAAACAAAAGAAATTTACATAAAACACAAAGTACTGGTACTTTGGGTAGAATTTTAGATGTTAAAATTTTTGAGAATCCAGATTCCCTAACTTGCCTACATAAATGCTTTAATAAATCCACCCGGGTTATATGTACTTTCCTCCCCAAAGATCTCTTTACATATGAAGACCTCTCCAGTGTCCATCTTCCATGACAGAATTCCATTTTTGGCTCCTTCATGCTTTGCTCTCATAATTCCATTTTATCCAATCATGCAAAGACCAGTTTAGAAACCCCTCCAGTGTCTCAGACAGACTAGGGTTTTCGTTTGGATTAATGTTTGCAAAAGTCATTTTTATTCCAATTGAATTTTACAAATTGAAGTTGGGATATCAAGTATGTGTAATGTGATTTTTATTTGCATAGTCTTTTATAAAATAAAAGTCAGTTTGATATAAGCTTGTTTAGATGATATTTTAAAAAGTTAGTTTTAGAAGTTTCAAATATGATAAAAGCCAAAAACTAGAAAAAGTTGCGTTAATTTTAAAGACACTTTTAGTCCAGAAGTCATTTTCTTCAAAAGTTATCCCCAACATACATTTTCTTGCATCCAATTGACTTTTTTTTTTTGGTTCCAACTGACTTTTGAGCCCTCCCAACGCCACCACTAACATGCTCTAAAATTCTTTCCAGCGATTCAGCGTTCTTGGTAAAGTATTTGTGTTCTTTTTCAGGTACGCTGAATCATATACTATGCATAATTTTTCAAGCTTTCACACTCTCATAATTCTCACTGTAACAGTTAATTAAAGGGTCTCAAATCAGAGTTTGGTCAACACTGTGCAACAAAAATGAGCTTCTAACTGAAATACATTGTGTTATATTTGTTTATTATAAAACTTAAAAGTAGAATCAGGTTATTTTGACTTTTCTGCGCAGACATGAAATAATGACTTCCACTTATTGTTCGTTGTCTCTTGTTGAACTGCCTCTTTTTTCAGACGTAATTTATATTGTATGCTGCTGCTGCTGTTTGACTTCTAAGAGCATTCACATTGAACTATTGAGCATTCACATTGATGATGGATTATAATAATCACCATTTCTTTTAATTAAAAAAATTTAGCTTTTGAGTTTTCTTATTGGGTGTATCGGGGTGATTCCTATAAAACTTGAATTTGGGTAATCAGAAAGATCTTGCATTGTATTTTGGAGGCTGACTTTATTATTAACTCATTAAAACCATTGACATTCTTTGTTTCATGTTTTCCTTTAGGTCCTTTCTTTTTTATTGTTCAATTCCAGACGACATGCGAACATTTTGAAGGACAAGGTGCTCCTTAGTGCTAAACTACCTCCTTTTTCTTAGTTATTGCCTTATTTGCTTCTTCTTCTTTTTTTTTTTTTGTATAATAAAAAACTTTAAAACAAATAATTTCTTCTTTCACCGGCAATGATGTTTAGGGCGGTGCCAAGTGTGATTCTAGATTAGTGCAATACATACTCTATTATTCTTTATAACGAGTTAATGATTAATCTTTTCCGAATACAGACCTGATTGAACAAGAAATAGATTTTTTTTTTCAGTTGCCTCAAATTTTATGGTGGCTGAAATTTCTAGTTTTCTATGCAGGAAAATTGGATTTTAGTCTTATATATATGCTTTTAACTCAAGTATATTGATGTAGTAGAAGGGGAAAAAATATTGATGTGGTTGAAATTTGTATATTGATAACTTAATACTATGGAGAGATTAAATTGACTTTCGTGTTGTTATCAAGTTTGGTCCAGAGTATTAAAAATGAAAATAGGACCTATTTTGATGAACTAGCGTGGAGAGTAGTTGACTTGCCACATTTTTTATGAGATAAGACTCATGAATTTATTATATTTCCGCTCTCAAGTTCTTTTTTTTTTTGTCTGATAAATTATTTTTTTACATTTTTTTCTTAAATTTTTGTTAATAAATTGTCTTGGGAAGATAAACTCTGACTTAACTCTACTTTTTATTTTTTAACCCTCATCTAACCTAATCAAATATTACCAGAGTTAATTGGTTGGTTGGATTACAAGTTTGGTGTGCACCGCTTAGTTTATGGCTTACGGGATCTTTCTTTCTTTGCTTCCCCTTAAAAACTGTTTTTTTTAATACTTTTTTAAAAAAATCTTTGTGGGTAATGATGGGACTGATCCACCTGAATGTGTTTTGGTCTGAAGTGTGATTAAAGCTAAAGTTTCCGGGTAATGACTTGCAAGTCTAGTCATATTGATGTTTCTGCTAGACTTCAAAACTATTAAACCGACTATTTTTATCTGAAGATAAGAGCTTAATTAATCTATATATCCATCACTAACACACTTTCAGTCATAATGATGAATTACACTTTCACGTATTTTCTTCCTTTGAGAGGAGGCTGAAACTCTGAGTTATTGCCCAGAAAGTTTTATCTTGCTTACACACACACACACACATATTCAATTGCTTTTGCACTGTGATTTAAGGATAAAGATGAGATCATTGAGTATTGTGGGTCTAGGTCTTGGTGTAACTTTTGGCTGCCTTCTGATACTTCTAGTGGCTGAGGTTTGCTACTTTTTGTGGTGGAAGAAGAGAACTACAAGTCATACAGATTCAGAAAAGGACACAAACAATATTACTGGGAAAGACCTATTTCAAATCTTCAGTGAAGAAAGGTCAGGCTTTAATAATGGTAGTGATGATGATCCAGAAGAAGGGCAAGTTCAAACACAAGCTTGGAGGTATTCTCAGAGTCCAAGATTCTTATTCACAATTGAAGAAGGAATCAAAGAGGGTTCAGAATCTGAGAGTGTGAATAAGTCCAGTTGTAGAGTTAGTCCTTGTGATTCTTTCATTGTGGAGACTCCATATTTCACACCTTTGGCTTCTGCTTCTTCACCTTGTTTAGCTTCTCCTATTACTCTCCCTTTGAGTTTGAATCCTCATTTTGAATCAGCAAATGATGATTCTGCAGAGTTTAATATAGTGAAGTCTTCTTCAACTCCACCTTCAAGATTCAAGTTATTACAGCAAACACAGGAGAAACCCAGTTGAGAACAGCAAAGAGTCTGGGAAAGGGACATAAGGTAGGCCATGATGTTTTTAGTTTGAGTTTACATGTTTATAATTTCTACTTGAAGAAACATAGAATGTAAACGATCTTATAGAACGTACAAGATAAGTCAGAATAATGGAAGTTACTTAAATGTATATAACTTATTACTGAGTCTTGTACATTATTCCATTCAGGGTTAACTAATAATTCCTTAAGTTTGTTCTCATATTAGTTTTGGACTTTTGGTCCCTTGAGGGTAAAATTGTCTGAGTTTTTATTAAAATATGGAATCAATGTTTTAAACGGAATAAAATTTAAGAGATCAAAACTCATGGTTTAAAATTTAATAGATTAAGATTGTATCAACCCTTGTGTTTATCTTCCTTCCATAGTTAATATCCTTTAATTTTTCTCCAAAATTGACATGGTTGATTTTCTTTCTAAAAATATGTTACGAAAACTTGGATAGGCCAATTAATTCCATCAATACTAAGGATATATTCATATAATACAAGTGATTCAATAGAGACCTAGAAGGCACAAGAGTAAATGGAAAATATGAGATCCACTCGAGTAATGAGAATTATTTTAACACGCAGCATTCCTACATAGAGTGTGTATTTATCTTTATCCTCATCTAGTCTTTAATATAATATATATTTACCTAATTTGATTAAATTAAGAAAGTTAGTTAAATTAGATAATATGAAATATATTTTTTAAAATATTTTTCTTAATTCTTTTATTCCCTCTCCTCCTTAATTATTATTTTGAGAAAATATCAATAGAGATAAATTAATAAAAAATTAATAAATATGAAAACTATTCCTTATATTAACTCTCTTTATTGTATTATATTAACACTCGAGCGAGTCATTGACATTTGGCATGGCTGATTATGGAAAAAAAAAAAAAGTAAAAATATTATAGAAAATATTGACCAGTTTTTTTCATTGAACTGCCCAATTAGATCTTGATGTAATACAGAAAATATCAATTTAAGCCATTTGCTCCTTTTTAATTTCTCACGGCAGACAGAATAGATACTCAGTTGCCAACAGCAAGATGCATGTGATGATGCTTTATGACGTTCGATCCTTTTTAATTTATAGTGGAAGAGACACGGAAATGTAAAATATCAAGGTATTAAAACTTGGACCGGGCATTGAACCGGTCGGGGTACTGGGTTAAGGGTCAGTAGGTCAAACCGGGACCAAACCGGAGTCAAACCGAGACCAAACCGGTAAGAAATTGAAAATTTTAGACTTATAGTATGAAATTCTGAAGGAAAAATAAAAAAAAAAATTTTAAAAAAAAAGTGAACCCGGACCGAACCGGTTTCCCGGCCGGTCCGGGTCCACTAACACTGTAAAATATTAATTAGTTTCCTGTCTCAAGAACAAACTTCAATCGAACATCTCATAATTATGCAGAGAAACCCTAACATCATTACTTTGTTGGCGGCTTCTAATCAAGGAACCATACCCTCTCCTTTTTTCCTTTTCCCCTTATCTTATCTTTTTGGGATCTCATCTCCAGATCAAAAAACATAAATGATTCAAGTTTAATATTTTATAAATCTAGTATTATAATATTTTATAAATTAAGCTTTTGTACTGCAGTTATGATAACTGTACAAATCAAATTTTAATGATTTAAATTTATAAACTTATGTTTATAATAATGATTTCAAAAAATATTAAATATGAACCCTCCATTTTTTTTTATCTAAGAGTGGATATGAGATTTTGAAAGGAAAATGAAAGTGGTAGGCTTACAATCTTCACCTAAATTTGAAAATTAAAAGGAGAAACTGATAAATCAATCGACACTAGAACAAGTGAAGACATCGAAGCCAAGAAACTGATAAATTAAACTCCCATTGCAGAAAGTCCTGTAATGCCCAGTTCAGGGAAAATTGATAACAGATGAGGTTCTTCCAGAAGGCCGAAGGCAGTAAATCCATAATAAGAGTGGTACAGATCTGGAAAGTCTCCAGGAACTTTACTAAACCCGCCGTACTGGTGAAGAACAAATATAAGCAGCTAAATTAGTTACAGACAGCCAACCAAGGGTCAATACAGGGTCAACGGAGACATAAAGATTTAGTATCATCACATAACTAATATATATATATATGTACACACACACATATGAGAACAAGGGAAGATTGGTCCTTGGAGAGTCCACTTAAAGTGCTCATTTCAACAATTTCTACAAGCATGTTTGAATCAGCTTATTCCTGAGAAATAAGTGTTTTTCACAAAAGTCCAGACAAAACTCTTCTTACATATTTACCTCATATACCGTAAATCACAATTTAAAAGCACTTATAAGTAAAAAATAAGTCATACCAAACACATACGAAGTGCATGGCTATAAAGCAAAATCAAAAGGCTTTTGGAACGCAATTATCCTGATTACCAACCAACAACTTTGAAACTCATTTGTACAAACAAAGCATAATCAGCACCCTAGGTAATCCAAACAAAGCATAATCATAGCATGTCCAACTAGCAAATTTAACAGGCTTGGCTTCTAAAAGATTTAAGGCTACAGTATTTGCTTAACATTTTTACCAAGAGTTGGTATGTTCCATTGGCATCACAGGATCCATGAATGGGACAAAATTTACATTACTACCTTCGGTCTTCAATATAAGATCCGGTTGACTAATTGGGGGAGATAAAGAAAGCTAGATAAATTACTTAATTATATTACATTATATCTCTAAAATACTTGTATGTATCATTAAAGTATATCAGTTTATAAGTCAAGCAAATTAGTTTGGAAAAAAATGATAAATATAACTACTTTAAAGTAATTTATTTAGCTTTCTTAATTCTCCCCAAACTAGTCAACTAGATCTTATATTAAGGATTGAAAGTAGTATGTTTCGTGGTATTAAATGGTTCATTTTATTTTACAATTTCTATCTTTTTTTTTTTTTTTGGGTGGGGGGGATAAGACAGCGGATTGGCCATTAAAAAAAACGATTTCACTCAGCCCCTCATTGTTCACTTGTCTCTCCTCTCCTTCCATAACACTGAAAACTTATCATTTTCCTAATAAACTTTGCAAAAGCACTAAATCAATAAATTTCTTGCCTTTTCTAAGGATACAAATATGCCATCTCATTTCATTCTTCCACAAAACCAAAACACAAGGCCTTGTAAACAGAAATTAGTGACTGCAATACCTCAGATTGACAAGTAAGCAGAAAACCACGAAGAGCTCCTTTGTCAATGAAGTCCTGGCCCCCAAAAATCCTCAAAGCTGCACCAATCCTATATATGCATGTGATCTGTCAAGGCTACGAAAAATTTATAATACTCTACCATGGATTTCCCAAAAATATCTAGTACCACTTACCAAAATGCATAGCATGTGTCGCTAACTTTATTAGGTCTACCTTGAAAACCACCATCGGTCCCCAACCTCTGAAATAGAAGAATAATTAAGTGATCCTGATTGCAATAAAAAAGATTTTTAAAAGTGAAATAAATGAATAAAAGTTATTTATTATCAACATAAAAATAAAAAATATATATTATGCTCATAACCGTCTCCTTGCATCTGCATATAATCTGTAATTTAGTTTATTTTAATTTTATTTAGATTCATGTGGTAAAATTAATCTAAAATTAATCTAGAAAATTAATTTTCACATAATAAATCCTCAGCTTATAAACAAACCTGCACAAGCCAATCCAGTAGCAATGGTACGTCTATCACAGAAGACGTAGCAGAACTTTTGAGAAGATCATCTTCAAGAAATCCCATTAATCGGAGGGATGCAATAGCACAATAAGTTGCACCACCTATTCCATTAAAACAACTGGTGTTGACAGATATTATTTAAGAAACATACCAGCAGGTATACGCCAGAATCATGATATTCAGGAAACATGAATTTATATTGATGAAACAACTCAAAAAATTGACAATACAGGGGAAGAGTCTGTGAAACCACACAACAGCAATAACATGGATCATGGATGTAAATGCAATCAAGTGGTTGTTGGCAAAAATTTAAACTCCAACCTAATCTTATTTTTCATAGTTCACCTGAAGCATTTTACGAAGATGATGCAAAACTTGACTATCTTCATTTGACTAGATAGACTTAGCATTTGAAATGTAGAAAACAATCTGGTACTATGTTAAATTCTCCCTCCGGTCCTAAATATAGGACAAAATTGTGGAGTTAATCTTGGTCCTAAATATAAAATATTTTTCTCATATTTGCCAATCTTTTCCCAATTTACCTCTATTAATGCTCCCTCAACCATAATCAAGTAAAAGAGAGATGGAGGGGATTAAGAAAGATGATTAGGGTGTTTTAGAAAAAATATGTCACATTAAATACTTTAACTAACTTCCTTAATCTAATCAAATTAGATAAATATATCTTTTATTAAGAACGGGAAGGAGTAATTGCTAATTGCTATTAGAGCCAGGGAACTGCTCATATCTCTGGATAATAGAATCACTTAAGCTACCTTGTCTTTCCATTTCTCTATTGTGATGTAAATAGTTTCCAGCCTGGTCTTTTTGACTTCACCATGGCTGTTTCATGCCCCTTTGGAGTAATGAAAATTTCCCCTTTCACTTAAAAAAAATGCCAATTTCTATTAGATTCTTCAATAAATAATGACATTTGACAAAGTTTCTTTAAGCAAACAATATGATTACTTACTAACCAAAGGTTAACATAATATTTTTTTAAAGAACAAGTTTACCGTAATTGTCATTATAATGGACTTATTTAGTTTTCATAGGCAAAATGAACATACAAATCTATAATAATGATGAAAATTGCTCGCCTAAAAAGACAGACAACGCAAATCCAAATTATTCATATAATCATGACATTGCAATGTGAAAATTATTGATAGCACATCCCAAGTAAAATGCTTGAGGCCTGAAAAATAGTGTGCTACAATATAAATTAGAATAAAGAGAGAATCAGGGCGGTAGAAAAAACCTAACATCAAGTGATAGGTCTTCTTATCTTTTCTTTTTTCTTTGATTGGCAAGTGATAGGTCTTTTGCAAAGAAAGAAAGGACTCTCTCTGAAGAGAATAAAAGAAAATAAAGGATGCAGGAAGCAGCAAACAGAAGGAAGCTGTAAACACACTAGGTCTTTTGCAGATAAAACAGACTCTCAGGCTTGACAGTGAACTATATAGGGCTGGTCCCAGGTTCATTCTCCAAACTACCAACATGAATGTGAACCATATAATTAAACAGATTAATGAAGTGATAAGCAAGTGCACTTGGAAAATCATACATGAGAGTTACGACAATTAAAGTAACTAACAACATTGCAACAGGCCGTTTTCCAGCATAGAATAAAGATACGTTAAATAAGGAAAACTATTTCAACTCACCATGTGATTCTGCACAAGGAACTAATCCAAAGCCACCATCATAAGACTGAAAAAGCAAGAAAAAGGTGAAGAAAAGCCACAAATTTAATGTATATTCATATATCATCTTTTGCTTGGAACATGCACCGCCAGAGCCAATAGTAAGCTCCAGGAATAGTTGATGACTAGATCTACAAACCTGACATTGTACTATGTAATCCTTGGCTTTCTCTTTGTCCATGCCGCTCCAGTCATTCAACATAAAAGAGATGGCAGCTGATACAGTCCATAAGTAATAATGATATGAAATAACAGTCATTCAAGTAAATAAGCTAAATAACATCTTAGTTACAACTCTTACCCGCACAATATACAAATCGTAGATCCCTTTCAGCCCCGACATGGATGGGCATAAAGCTATCACAAGAGGTCCACAATTTTAGTGAATGAGAAGTAATCTGAATTACAATTTACAGAGATCAATTTTAAACGAAACAAAAATTGATTTAAGCATATTATCATGGCTGTAAATTCCAGACCACGCGCAGCAAAATAAAGGAATATACATGCAGGGAACTAACAAGAATATTACTTAAGGTTCCAGAAAACTTTAAAAGCATACCTTCCATCAGGCTGCTGAAGATTTCTCATTGATGTCAATAATGGTTCAAAGTCATTGTTGGACAGTTTATATCCAACAATTTTCAATATGGCAAGGGCACAGTAAGTACTTGCCAAGTGACTATTGTTGGGAAGTAAAGCCTAGCAGAAATACATTTCCATAAGTTACCTAACATAAAATGATTAGAATATAAAAATTACAAGAAAAACCAAAGCACTTTCTCAACACATTTTTGCAGAAGCAAGAATACATTGTTCGCCAACACATAAAACTTGGAACAAGATGATTAGCACTTTACATGTTTCTCCATACCCCATTATCCACTGGAGGAAAATGTGAAGACCTGGAACCGAGAAAACCAAAGAACTCTCCTGCAGCAAAAAGATAGCCACATCAACTTCACTCATAGGTTCAATAAAATATTAGAGATAATATGTTGCTAAAAGTTGAATAAAGATTTCATAGGAAGCATTTCATACTACTGTTTCTATCTGCTTGGTTTCTAGGGCGAACTTGCAAGGACAAAACCCAATTGGCAACAGCATCCTTGTCAACCTATAACATTTTGTAGAATAGGGATACAGTTTATAAGTTAATTGTAATCTTACAACAGCATTTAATCACACGTATGAGTGGAGGACAATAAGAAGGGGTGGGAAGAGAACCTTTCCCTTGTTTGAGAGTTATTAATAAGAATGTGAGAATAGTGAAGGATTTTCAGCAAACCTTCTGAAATCCTCCGAAGTACTTCCTCCATCATATATCAATTTGATTTGAAGGAAAAATTTTCACCAAACAAGGGAATGAAAAATATATCATTTAACCATTGGCTCCATCCTCTTCCTACCTTGTCCTCCAAACTCCCAAACATACCCTAAACAGAAGTAATTAAGATAACCAATGATATTAATAAGAGCTTACACATAATATAGCAGTCTAAAGACATTGAGTAACAATTTATTTTCAGTAGCTTCATCAATAGGCTATCAATATCTCAACTAGACATATACAGTTCACCCTAAATGTATGTTCACTCAAAAAAAGAGGGGGGGGGGGGATTTATGTGGAGATGATAAGCCCCACGAAATGCGGAAAGTTTAAATT
This sequence comes from Inga oerstediana, assembly GCA_963210345.1. Lineage (NCBI taxonomy): Eukaryota > Viridiplantae > Streptophyta > Magnoliopsida > Fabales > Fabaceae > Inga > Inga oerstediana. Next base: position 72,786,365 of record OY723401.1, read on the forward strand.
AACTGCACATATTGAAATAAGATGGTCAGAATGCATAATGGTGTACTAGGCTTAGTTCTTTAGAACCCTTATCCCTAAGACGTTTAAAAGTTTATACAACAATTTAAAATTTGGGCCAATTTAGGGGTAAAATGTAGTTGCTCAAAAACAAAATGTATTTGGGTTAATCACAGGAATGCCATTGTCTCTATCTCTAATTACCATAGCAGTAATATATAACTAAGTTCTTTTCACTTGCATGAATAAATACCTGATCGAGGAATATTCAACCCAGAAATAGAGACCTAGAATTCACAGGTTCAAAACTAATTGAATTGTCCAATGGCAGCGAGAGAGAGGGAGGGGGAATGATAAATACCTGACCGAGAGCCCCAAGGATGTCAAGTCCGGAGATGACAAAGTAAGCGAAGGTAAGGCGATTGATCTCTTGGAGCTGGTAAGGGGATGGCAGTAACTGGTACATCATCAGAAGGAAAGTGATATGGCGATCTCTGTCGAATATCGCAGGAGGTGACGATGGGGAAGAGGGATGTCCCTCCGATGAATTCTCTTCGGATTCCATGGACATTGGTTTACAATGTCAACAAGGAAGTGAATAAAGGAGATAGGACTCAACTCGCTGCTTTCCTCATTACGGTGGAACAGTGGAGGAAGAAAGAGGCCTTTGGGAGAATCGTGAAAGATTGATGTCTACGCACAAAAAGCACAAGGCAAAAGGAATATACCGTATACAACAAATTCCTTTTGCCCGGAGTTTCGCCCCTTTTTCCTGTCCAAAAACACGTTTCGCGTTGTGTTAAGGTGTAAAAATATTCATGAACTTTTTTTAAAAATGCATCCAACACCATAAATTTTTTTTAGGTGCAAAAATACCCATGAACTTCTCAAAATGGGGTAAAAATGTCAAACTGTTAATTGGTACAAACGTCCGTTTTGTGGGACCCACAATTTTATTTTTTAAGGTGAAAAATACCCATGAACTTTTTTAAAAAGTGCACTCAACACCATAAAATTTTTTCTGGATGCAAAAATGCCCATGAACTTTTCAAAAGTTTATGGTGTTGGGTGCACTTTTTAGAAAAGTTCATGGGTATTTTTGCACCTCAAAAAATAATATTATGGGTCTCACAAAACGGACGTTTGTACCAATTAACGGTTTGACATTTTTGCCCCATTTTAAAAAGTTCATGGGTATTTTTGCACCTAAAAAAAGTTTATGGTGTTGGATGCACTTTTGAGAAAAGTTCATGGGTATTTTTGCACCTTAACCCTTTTCTTTTTAAATATTTTTTCTTATTTTCTTATTCCTTTTCTCCATCACACTCTCCTTTTTTTTAGGAAAATCCCTTAAAAAGAACTTCAAAATTATGAAAATACAAAAAGATGATCCAAATATGCATAATTCCAAAAAGGTGTTAGGGCCTGGACCGTCTTTTTCAAAATTAAAAGGAAAAGATATAATTAACCATTGGATTTTTAAAAAAAAAAAAGAATAGAGAGGGAGAAGTCATATTAGGATCCTTTCGAGGACACTCCTCATTTCCTAAGTTGCCAGTTATTGAGGGCGAAAATTGCCTTCGTGAGAGGTGTGGTTGGTCGCAATGAGACAGGAGACTGGGTGGGAAGTTGATATCGTCAATTTGAGGAGGAGAGAGGGCATGGATCGGTGCACATTGGTTTGTGATTTTGCCCTATTTTGGGTTGGCGCACAAAGGCATTTGACAGTTCCGGTGAAATTGCTCTTCGGAGATAAAGTGGGGTAAGCCGATAGGTTTAAATATTTTTTGGATGTTTACTTGTCCAATTGATTTGAAATCTGCTTCAAAGTCGATGGGTTTGAATTATGTTTAGGAAATGTCTAGAAAACATTAGGGTTTTACTAGAATTATATATGATGGTTTGAAATCTACTTGAAAGTGTTAAGTATTTAGTTCGGAACTTCTTAAGTGAACTTGTGAATCCTTTATGAGAACTTGTGAAACTCTGTTGTTATGTGGGGAATTTTGAATCGCAAGTTATGAAGTTATGATATGAACTTTTGAAATTCTGTAGCAAACCTATGAAAACTACATTTGAACTTGTGAATGTGTGATCAGAACTTGTGAAACCTTGTTCAAATATGGAAAATTTTGATTTGCTACTTGTGAAAACCTAATCCGAAGTTGTGAATCCTTTATGAGAAATTGTGAAATCGTGTTGTTATATGGGGGATTTGGTATGAAATTCTTAAGCAAACATGTGAAAATCACATTTCAACTTGTGAATGCTTGTGTAACCCCCTTCCTCCTCAAGGCCGAGATTAAGTTCATAAATACATAATTATGTGAAATTAGATACCATAATGCGATTTGGAACTTAATTAAAGTAAATTTCCCAAAATCGGGGTTTTCAAAAACTTTTATCAACCTGCTTAAAAATGGTCTCATATTCACACTTTAAATTCACAATTGGCCTGAACAGTACGATTCAATTTATAAATATCAGAGCACACAATAAATTCCCGACACACTCGGGTTCCATTAATCAATAAAGGGTTCTACAAGGCATAATGCCCATAATCTCTTTCTCTTTACTCAGGGATTACACAAAACTATCCAATATCACCAATATATATACATGTGATTCCCAACACAATATACAAATAATTTATACATGATAACCAAATAACCAATATAAAACTCCTAATTCGGAGCACTATCCGCTTTTCGTCACCCGCTTTCCTTTAGATCCTTCGGCCCTGTCTAAAAATTTGTTTTTGGGAGAGTGGGATTCTAAGGAATCCCTGTAATAACAAATCACTCAAAGTATGCACAACAACAAAGCATGAAAGCAAATCATCACACACACATTGCAACTACACCGGCAGTTACAGCAGCAAAGGCAGATATGACGTGCGTCACCCTTACGTTTGCTCACGCTGTATTGCACAACCACATATTCATATTACATATATCACCATAGTTGGGATCCATATAAAATATTTCACATGCATACAGCCATACTGGCCTGATAATCAAACAGGAATTCACAATTCCATAACACAGCCTCGGCAATTACAACAACAGGGATAGGTGTAATAACCATCAACCTCTACGACTGCTCACGCTATAATGCCCTACGGCTGATAAACATATACACATGTTCATAATGGTCTAATGCCAAAGATTTTCACAACAAAACAATGATAAGTCATGCATACCAAGCATCATACACAACATGAGAGAAAAGTTACCACCTGGTTCGTTTCGTGTGTGCTCTAGCATCAGTCTCTCCCGAATAGAGTAAATGTCAAATCCTATAATTCACAATTAGGGGCGAAGTGTCATACTCTATTCCAATACTCAAATGACTTTATATCACTTAAATTGGTTATCATTTATGTTCTTTAGGAAGCTACAAATACCTCTAACAAAAGCCCTAAAGGGTTGGAAGAACTATCCCAAAGATCCCCTTTAGAAGCACAAAAACTGATTTTTCACTATTACACTCGAGTCAAGATGGCCTCACTCGAGTGATGATGTACTTTACACTCAAGCACGAAGGTTAACACTCGAGTGATAGCCAAATACTCACTCGAGTTCTAGGAAGTGATATAACCCCCCCTTTCCGTAATTAATATCTAGATTATGCAATTAAAGTGAAATAGAGACCAATAAGACAAAAACAACATTTATAAACCCATCTACTAGACGGGGTTTCCACAAATACATTTTGAAATCATTTAAAACCTGGTCTCACATTCACATTCTGAATACAATTACTACACGAAGATAAATCACATTTATAATATATCAGAGTGCACAATAATAATATCGGCAATCCTGGATTTATACATTCACTAAAATTCATAGGGAACATACGCCCTTTACAATGTCTCAAATGGGGATTACACAATACTCTTTCCAAATTCACATTCCTATCTATTCCTTTGAATATATACATCCAACATATACAATTACTAGCATATAACAATAACCCACTACCAAACCTCTTGCCCATAAGGAGACCTAGCTGCCCCTGGTTGCTTGCTCCATTTTAGTCCACTTGCCCTGTCTACACTGTTGGTAAGGGAGGGTGAGATTCTGAGGAATCTCAGTAGGTAAACAATACCAATATGCATGCAAGATAAGTATTTCAATAGTTCTAAAGGGTTGGAAGACTATCCCCAATATCCCCTTTTTAAAAGCACAAAACTGATATTTTTCACTGAGACACTCAAGTGAAAATAGCCTTACTCGAGTGATATTGTACGGATACTTGAGTGAAGGAGATCCCACTTGAGTGATGGTACGATCTTACTCGGGTACTAGAGAGTGAACAACAGTAAGTGAATACCCGAGAGCACAATAAACTTTCAAAGACAAGAACACTTGAGCATAGAAAGCAACACTCGAGTGATAGTCAAATGCTCACTCGAGTACTAGGAAGTGAAGCACAAAAAGTGAAGACCCGAGAGCACAGAAGTTTTCAAGGATCAGGAGCACTCGAGTGGAACACAAAGCACTCGAGTGATTTTATCAGAAACCAGAAAACGTAGCAAAACATACCACACTTCCCAATAATTGCCCAATTGATTATAATGGTCCCAAACTCTTACTCAAGGCTACTCTCACACAAAAACACCCATGGAAATCAATGGAACCATCAGAATTACCAAAATCCTATTCCATTATCATGCTTTGGTTTTGGGCAATATAAACGTCCAAATTCCTAAATCATCCAAACAAGACATTTCAATCACAAATCCATCTATCCTAAACTCACCACAAGGTACCATTTTCATGCCAATGACATACCAACTACCCAATGACACTCATTTTCGAATTCAATGCCATAAATACCAAAAATTCCAAACTTCATCTAATGACATAAAACATAGATAGAAGGATTGGTTTTACTTACCTTATCAACTTTCTCAAAGACACTTCTTGATTCTCCAACCTCCACAATTCCTTGTGGCTACAAATCAACACCAATGGTGAAACTAGAACCATAAAAATGAAGCTCTCAAGCCAAGGAACAACATTAATGAAATGAGTTTTGGCATTAAGAGTCATTAGCTTACCTTAAATCAAGCTTTCCTTCTTCCTTTCTCAAGCTTCCATGGCCGCACAAGAGAGAGAAAGATGAAAGAGATGAAGAGAGGTTGAAGATGAAGTGAAATGATTACACTCCCCCCCTCCTGTACTCATTCCAACGAAAAGGAGGGAAGAAGAGAGAGAAAGAATGCTTTGTAAAATGTAACATTTGACTTATACACATACTCTCTCTTCACACCCACTTTTGCCACATGTCTCATTTTTATTGGCTCTCACAAATAAATCACCAATTAGCTACTCTAATCCCTCCATTAGTCATTTAATCACACTTCTCATTTTTTATTAGTTAGTAATTAATTTTTTCATTAATCACTGACTAGTTAACAGACAATTTTCCATTCTTTCAATTTTCCCTGATTTTGGCACATTTACCGAAATTACCACAAAACACATAATAATTCAGATTTAATTCACAATATCCATAATAATTCTCATGAGCCCTTAATAAAAAATTGGGGCATTACAAGATGTGTTTTCTAACGGGGACGAATATTATGCATGGGTATCGCAAACCTCACTTGTGTCCGTTGCTGATTATTTATAATGAATGGAAGGTGGGATTTTTGAATTTTGGTCAAGGCCTCGATCTAGAATTGCTCGAGTGGAGGGCAATATTGTGGGCCCAACATGTTTGAAGGTGAGGTTTTGTGTGGTAATTCATGCAACCCAATATGAATTATGGACCAATGGGAATGAGTAAATGAAGCCGTTTTCCCTTATGATCAGTGTTTTGAGAGGAGACCTGTGAAGCCTGTTGGATGTGGGAAATGTCCCACATCGATTAAGTTGAAAAGGAGGAGGCGCTCCTTATGCTATAAAAGGAGCTCTCCTCCTTCCCTTTAATCTCACCCCTCAACTTGCCTATTTTCTTCTATAAGGCATTTTGTATCTCCTCTTCTTTTATAGAGTTTCACTTGTAAATTATTTAGAGTGAAATTAGATTCTGGTATTTCCCTTATTGGAGTCCTATTTATTATTTATTAGCTGTTATTAGATATAGTAGTTGTGATTTATTATATTATTAAATTACGTCTAGAGACTCTGTTTCTAGGTTGTGATTTTTTAGTATAATTGGTTACGCTCTATATATCCCGCTTCCGCATCAATTGGTATCAGAGCCAAGGTTCTGTCTGAGTATGCTCTGTGGTTGCAGTGTAATCTGATCTTCCACATCAGAAAAGAATTACTTTGGGCTTTTGTATTGACAGCTATTAAATAATATCTGGAGCAGAAATGGCGGATAAGAAGATTGAAGTATCCACATCAAATGTCGACAACTCGTCGTTGACATCTTCGCTTATGGCAAGAATTGTGTCAAATGCGAAATTTGCAGTTGAAATATTTGACGGATCTGGATATTTTGGGATGTGGCAGAGCGAAGTTTTAGATGCCCTTTTGCAACAATCACTAGACTTTGCTATTGAAGAGAGAAAACCAGATAGCATGGGGGAGGAAGATTGGAGGAGGATCAATCTTGTTGCTTGTGGTACCATTCGATCGTTCCTTTCAAGAGAACAGAAGTATCCATACACAAAGGAAACTTCTGGATATAGACTGTGGAAGGCACTGGAGGACAAATTTTTGAAGAAAAGCACTCAGAATAAACTTCATATGAAGAAAAGACTGTTTCGCTTCACCTATGTACCTGGTAACACAATGAATGATCATATTACCAGCTTTAATAAGTTGGTAACAGATTTGCAGAATCTGGACGTGACCTTCGAAGATGAAGATCTGGCTTTGATGTTGTTGGGATCACTTCCCGATGAGTACGAGCACCTGGAGACTACTCTACTTCATGGCAAAGAGGAAGTATCTCTTAGAGACGTTTGTTCTGCGCTATACAGCTATGAACAAAGAAAGAAAGAGAAACAAAGAAGCGGAGAAGCAGAGGCACTAGTCACAAGAGGGCGTACTGAAAATCAGTCGAGATCAAGGAAAGGGAGATCCAAATCGAGGTCCAAACCCAGTAAAGATGAATGTTCCTTTTGTCGAGAAAAGGGCCACTGGAAGAAGGATTGTCCGAAATTGAAGAACAAATCCAAACACAACAATGAGAAGGCTGCTATGGATTCAAATGTAGCTGACTGTGATGATGAAAATTCAGATTTTTCACTATCTACAACGACGTCGTCAAAATCGTCAGGCGTATGGTTGTTAGACTCAGCTTGCAGCCATCATATGTGTCCCAACCGAGACTGGTTCACTGATTTTCAAGAAGGAGGATGTGGAGTTGTCCACACAGCAGACAACACTTCACTTACCGCATATGGCATTGGTTCAATTCGTTTGAGGAACCATGATGGACTGATCAGAACATTGACTGACGTTCGATATGTACCGGATTTGAAGAAAAATCTCATTTCTGTGGGAACTCTAGACTCAAAGGGGTTCAAAATCACCATAGAAAATGGAGTAATGAAGATACTTTCCGGTGCACTGGTGGTAATGAAGGGTATACGGAAGAACAATAACACGTACCACTATCAAGGTAGTACGGTTATTGGAACAGCAGCAGTGACATCCAGTGATGAGAAGGAAGTAGAAGCGACGAGATTGTGGCATATGCGCTTGGGACATGCTGGAGGTAAATCCTTAAAAACTCTATCAGATCAAGGGTTGTTAAAAGGATTAAAGCATTGCAGTTTGGATTTTTGTGAGCACTGTGTAAAGGGGAAGCAGACAAGGGTTAAGTTCGGAACAGCTATCCATAATACAAAAGGTATTTTGGATTATGTTCACTCTGATGTTTGGGGTCCTTCCAAAACACCGTCATTGGGAGGAAAGCATTATTTTGTAACCTTTGTTGATGATTTTTCCCGAAGAGTCTGGGTGTATACAATGAAGACCAAGGATGAAGTGCTGGGAATCTTTCTCAAATGGAAGGTGATGATAGAAACACAAACAGGCAGGAGGATCAAATGTCTTCGTACAGATAACGGAGGAGAATACAGAAATGATCCTTTCCAGAAGATTTGTGAGGAAGATGGCATCGTCAGACACTTCACAGTCAGGCATACACCACAACAGAATGGAGTGGCAGAACGCATGAACCGGACTTTGCTGGAGAAGGTTCGGTGTATGTTGTCCAATGCTAGCTTGGGCAAAGAATTTTGGGCTGAGGCAATTACATATGCGAGCCACCTCATTAATCGTCTACCATCTTCTGCTATTGGTGGTAAGACACCCTTGGAACAATGGTATGAAAAACCTGCTACAGATTATGATTCTTTACATGTATTTGGCTCAACTGCATATTACCATGTGAAAGAATCAAAATTGGATCCGAGAGCAAAGAAAGCCATTTTTTTGGGAATCACTTCTGGAGTCAAAGGATATCGTTTATGGTGTCCAGAGACAAAGAAGATTGTATTCAGTAGGGATGTTACCTTTGATGAATCTGTCATGGTGAGAAAGGTAGCAGCTGAAGATATCAAGCAAGATGATGGTGTTTCTAAGCAGGTGGAGTTTGAAGGAAAGTTGATTTTCCCAGTACAAGGTGTAGACCGGGAAACAAAAGAAGACTTTCCTGTAGCAGATGAAGAGCCAGTTGAAAGGGAGGTTTCAACTCATGAACCTCAACAGCAACATGAATCAATAGCAACCAGCAAGCCAAAACGAACAATAAAAAAGCCTACTCGTTTCGAAGACATGGTGGCTTGTGCAACCTCAATTGCAGCTGATGATATTCCTTCAACTTACAAGTGGGCTATCCAGAGCTCAGAGAAGGATAAGTGGAGGAATGCCATGAATGAAGAAATGCAGTCCCTTCATCAGAACAGTACGTGGAAATTGGCCAAACTCCCGAAGGGTAAGAAGGCAATTGGTTGCAAATGGGTATATGCAAAGAAAGAAGGATTTCCTAACCAAGGTGATGTACGCTACAAAGCAAGATTGGTAGCTAAAGGCTATGCTCAGAAGGAGGGAATTAATTACAATGAGGTATTTTCTCCAGTTGTGAAACATTCCTCCATTAGAATTTTGTTGGCTTTGGTAGCACAGTTGGATTTGGAACTAGTTCAGATGGATGTTAAAACTGCATTTCTAAATGGAGACTTGGAAGAGGAAATCTACATGACTCAGCCGGAAGGATTCAAAGTTGCTGGAAATGAGAATATGGTGTGTAAACTTGAAAAATCGTTATACGGATTGAAACAATCTTCGAGACAATGGTATAAACGATTTGACAAGTTTATGTTGCGGCATAAGTACAAAAGAAGCAGATACGATCATTGTGTTTATTTGCGAAAGCTTGAAGATGGATCCTTTATATATCTCCTCTTATATGTTGATGATATGTTGATAGCTTCAAAAAATCAGGCAGAAATTGAGAAGCTGAAGGTTCAACTAAAAGGGGAATTTGAGATGAAGGACTTAGGAGAGGCAAAGAAGATTCTCGGCATGGAGATAACAAGAGATAGACAATCAAAGAAACTCTTTTTATCTCAGAAGGAGTATTTGAAGAGAGTGCTAAATTGATTTGGTATGGATGAGAGAACGAAGCCGGTTAGCACTCCACTTGCCCCTCATTTTAAGCTTAGTGCTGATATGTCGCCGAAGGATGAAGATGAACGAGAATATATGTCAAGGGTACCATATGCAAATGCTGTTGGTAGCTTGATGTATGCGATGGTTTGTACGAGACCTGACATTTCACAAGCTGTTGGAGTTGTGAGTAGGTATATGCATGATCCAGGAAAGGAGCATTGGCAAGCTGTGAAATGGATTCTACGGTATATATGTAATACTGTGGATGTTGGTTTGGTTTTTGAGCAGGAAGATGACCGATCTTTAGTTGGGTATTGTGACTCAGATTTTGCAGGTGATTTGGACAAACGAAGATCAACTACTGGTTATGTGTTTACTCTTGCAAAAGCACCAGTTAGTTGGAAGTCGACTTTGCAGTCAACAGTTGCTTTGTCTACCACAGAGGCAGAGTACATGGCGATTACAGAGGCTGTGAAGGAGGCAATTTGGCTTCAAGGATTGCTAGGAGAACTTGGTATTGGTCAAGAAGACATCATAGTATTTTGTGATAGCCAAAGTGCTATTCAATTAGCAAAGAACCAAGTTTACCATGCAAGGACGAAGCACATTGATGTTCGATATCACTTCGTACGAGAAATTTTAGAAGAAGGTGGAGTCATGATACAGAAGATACGGACGAGCGAGAATCCTGTCGATATGCTGACAAAGGTGGTGACCTCTGTCAAATTTCAACATTGTTCGGATTTGATCAACATTGTTGAACATTGATTGTTGAATTGTAAATAGAATTTGTAATTAGGAGAATTTGTATGTGGGAATTTTCCCAAGGTGGAGATTTGTTGGATGTGGGAAATGTCCCACATCGATTAAGTTGAAAAGGAGGAGGCGCTCCTTATGCTATAAAAGGAGCTCTCCTCCTTCCCTTTAATCTCACCCCTCAACTTGCCTATTTTCTTCTATAAGGCATTTTGTATCTCCTCTTCTTTTATAGAGTTTCACTTGTAAATTATTTAGAGTGAAATTAGATTCTGGTATTTCCCTTATTGGAGTCCTATTTATTATTTATTAGCTGTTATTAGATATAGTAGTTGTGATTTATTATATTATTAAATTACGTCTAGAGACTCTGTTTCTAGTTTGTGATTTTTTAGTATAATTGGTTACGCTCTATATATCCCGCTTCCGCAACAAAGCCAACCATTTTTCAGAGAATGGCATAGTGGAATAGTAATAGTGTGTATATATATATAGATTTTTTTTATCAACTTACACATCTAGATCATTCATTGGCAAAGGATCATTCACATTCTCTTTCTTGGATACAAACACATGCACACTATTTTCATCGAACCCAAAAAGATTTTCAATTTCACCATTACTATCAAGATCAATTAATATACTCTCATAAAACATAACTATATATTTAATGTCACAACTACTCTCATCATGACCTGTCCATCTTGATATGATTTCCCTTAAATCTTTTAGTCTTATCCCATCTTTATCATTTTTACCTTTACACTACCTCCAATATATTTAACTTCACCTTTATTATAATTACAAATTTTCCCCTTACATGAAAATAGCAAAACAACTCATTGGCACAACTTGACCTAACATTTCCATCCATTTTGTAAAATGCCTTGCAACAAATAAATCAACAAAGTATCAATTCACCAACTTTTCTGTTTTATCAGTTTAGAAAAACAAAACTAAAACCCCACTTCAATATTTTACAAATTCGCATTAAGGTTTCTCAACTTCAAATAACTAATTTCTTACAAAATCCACCTTCTTTTTTTGTCTTCATCCTTAAACCTGAAACTCATGTCATGTATTATCGCAACCTCTTGCCACCTTCACCTATCATCAACGTTCACCTCCCTCCAATCAAAATACCTAGCTCTGAAAAAATGTCTCCCACCCAAATGAAGATGAAAAAACTCATGCTTATGATCGACTTGTCAAGAGAAGCACATTGTGGAGTAAAAATGACATACCTCCCTTCCTTTGGACAACTCCAGCTCCGCTTTTCCCTCTGTTGCTGCCCTTTTCGCTCCACCATTGTCTTTCTCAATTCATTCTTTTTAATTTATATCAGAGCGTCAATTGTGTCATTTCATTTTGATTTTCAAAAAGACCCATTAGGTACTAACACCTATTTGGATTTATGCATATTCATAACACATATTTGTCTTTTCTCATTTTTGAAGTTCTTTACTTCTTTTTAAGGGATTTTCCCCTTTGTTTTGCCAAATTTTCTATATAACTTTCACAATATTAGAAATGCTTAACTTAGTTCAATGCAATTAATTTTGCATACCATATAAACATGTAAGATAAATTTTTTTCCCAATTTCCTCTCATATTTCCAGTGATCCATTCCATGGATCTTTTTTTTTTTTTGGAAATATGGGTAAGTATATTAAAATGAATAATGATTTTCCCATTTTCAGGTCTAAAAAGTTATTTTTCCACTCTCACATTAATTGGATCAGTGGAACTGACAAACTATTGATTGAGGTGGTTAGCGGGAGGAAAACAATTATGGGGTGTTTGATGAAGAGAAGTGAGGGGATAATAGGAAGGAAAATTTACAAAAAATGGTTAAAAAAATTAAAAAGTAATTTTTTTTAGGAGTTTTCCCTCATAGTTTCCTTTCTTTCCTATTTTTCTCTTTATTCAAATATAGGGAAGTAAAAATCCTTTACACTCTATAAAAGTTCGAATGTTGTCAAATGGCGAAAACCCTTTACACTCTAACTTGAATGTGAAAATCCTGACTAAGTTGAAAAAGAAAAATTGGATCAAAGAACGAATAAGGCTAATGCTAATTACTAACACTCCACCTAATGTTGTCAAGTGGATCTTGATGAAGGAAGCTTAAGCGTTTGTTTTGAAGTTATAATGATATCCAGTATTTATTCCGGGAAAAAAAAAAACACTAATTACTGACACTAAACGCCACCGTTTTGTTTGTCTCCCTCGCGCTCCCTTCCCCGCCGTCCCATTCAACCCTCTTCTTGGCTTTATTGAGCTCTCTGTGAGCAAGCTCCTATTTTTGTCGAGCAGGTCTTGTGCATATCGCTAACTTCGAGAAGCCATGAAATCCCACACCTTGTCATTTGCCGAGAAGTGCAAGGTCCTCCGTCTTCTCTCTCCATCTCTACGCTTCTATTAGAATTTCGCAGGTTCTACAGAAATGACCATATATTGACTGTTAAATGGTTCTGTTCTGCAGAATATACTTGCATCGAACTGGCAAGGTTATCTCAATACCATCAAAGCAGACGTCAAAGGAAGGTACTCAGTTTTGTCCTGTCTTGTGCTGCTAGTTATGGCAATTTAACGAACTGAATAACTTTATTTGACATAATGTTTTTGTTGGATGCTGTTGGTTATGATAGTTCAATCCATATAATTGTTATTTTTATTATGCGGGTTTAGCTACAGAATTTAGTATTCACTAATGAAATGATGTTACTTTGCCTGACTGTGTCAGCAAGAGTGGTATCTATACATCGAAAGTTAAGTACATAATCGGGAGAGGGAAGCCATACATTTGGGTACCGGAAAACGATTTACATAATGTGGTAAGTTTCCATCCTTTTCTTTCTTTTTTTTTTTTTTTACGGTTATAATTTTCATCCTTCCCCTGTCTAATGGGAAGACATGTTAACTTTCATCATATAAATACCATATTTTTTAACTCTGATCCTCAACAAGCTAGAAACTTAGTGTTGCACTGTAACGGCAACATTAACAAGTTTCTGACACATGAGGGGAGGCTTAAGAAAAGCATAGTGCTGAATTCATTTGCCTTGTTAATCAAACCACTAGCACCATGGGTGTTGATGTCCCTGTTGTGAGGGGTAGGATTTACTAACTTTAATTGCCTGTTTGGCCATGCTGCTCAATGAGAAAAAAGTTGTTCTTTGTGAGGAAAAGAAGTTTTCCGTTTTAAAACATTGATCTTTATTTGGACAACAGAAAGAATCAAATATTAAATGAAAGCCTGATCTAATTTTCATCAGTAGGAAACCTGTTAGGTTCATGGTTTTCAAGAATGATAACTTATTGCAAGTTGGCTGCTTGCCAGGAGATAAAATCAGTTTATTCTCCACTTATCTCTGTAAAATTTTTACATTTACTTTTGTTAAGAAATTGTATCCGTATGTAATTTCACAGTTGCAAGGATGATACAAGATATTTTGTATTTTCTTGCAGAATGCAATGATTGATGAGCGTGGTTCTTTTGCTGTGACCACTCCCTTTCCAGGCCCCCTAGGCGGCTTACTTAAAGCATTGAAAAGGGTAGGGTATCATAACTATTTTGTGTTCATTTGAAACTAATTCATTTACTGAAGACCCTCGACAGCCAATCATTATCCTCAAAATGAAATGGGTTACAAAAGGTTCCTAGTACTAATAAATCATAATTTAATCTTCTTGTATGATTGGAAAAATATAAAGATGTTGACGTATTGGTTCATTTGTTGACATGTTATAGTCACCAGCACGGGTTGCTTTAGTTGGGGATGTTGTTCCACTTAATGAAGATAAGGTAATGTCTCCATATGCCCTCTCACTTTTATTTTGTTGAGCTTCACAAGTTTTCCACGTCTTTTAGCTTGATGAGTTAATTGCTCTTTGACCAATAAAATTTATGGCGTTTTATGTAGAAAAAAAAAATTGAAGTAAGCTTCATGATCCTTACCACCTGGACATCTTCGTAATATGGCATTGATTGATTCCTCTAAATATTTAGAGTGATAATCTTAAAATTGAATAGTGGAACTGATCAAGCTGTACTCTAGGAAAACAGTGACTTATAGAGACTGTCATAAGCATGTGGGAAGTTACCAGACAAGTTGACCCCCAGATCAGGAGGATCTTAGAAGTTAGAAAATATGTAATTACATTTCAAATTAACACTGGTCCTGCTTGATGAAATCTTTATATCATTTTTTTTTAAACAGGACAAGGAAGCTTCATTTGTAACTTCCGTATATGACTTTTTATAATTCTAATATCAAAATCCAATAAAACATGGGCAACATTATGACAGTTACAGTTGGAAGTGTACTTTTAATGATCTGTATATCTCGACGTCTTCCACATATGCTTACCTATATGTAATTTCTTGGTTTTCTAGGACAGGTTCCTATTGTGTCCACATAATCTTTATCCTGAAATTTTATGTAACAAGCAATTAGCATTTAGATTGTACTGGAACAGATGCACTTTTCTGATAAGGTTATTATCTTTTATGCTTTACATGAAATCAGTAATCAAGAGATTCAATAATACTTCAAGTCTAAAACCTCTAGTCAGGCATGGTATGAATATTGGAAAGATGACTTGCTATCTCAGCTAAGACTTTGAAGTTTAAGACAATTGTTTTATGAACTTAAATTCATCCTTAACAGTAATAACTTAATATTCTTGGTGTAGGCTAAATCTCTTGCTGAAAAACTTGAGCGAGTTGTACTGTCTGAGCCAAAAGCAATGAAGGACTTCAATTATGTTGTTTCTGGTGTGCTAAGCTCTAGTCTTAGCCGGGCATCACGACACGATAATCTTAAAGAAATATTGGGAGATGTAGAAAGATATTCAGTGTATAAATTCGAAATGAGGTAGGAACTTGGGTGCTTACATTTGTAGCTTGACTTGTGTGATTTTTGGCTTTATGATTACAAACATAATCATACTGTATTCTAGTATCCCTAACAATTAGTTTATCACAATCCTGAAATGAGTTTTCCGTGCAAAATATTTCACACACTGAAAATATGCGTTTTATTCTACTAAATTTCTTCATTCTTTATTGTTCACCTCTGCTTCTATACCAAACTTTTTAGTTTGTCAAGTTGTTAAACTGGACGAATCCTTTTAAATGTGATAAATAACCTTAACCTTGACGAGATTTATATCACAAGGCCGAATGATGTAAAAGAATAGGATGGAAGGAAGTCTGAGAGAAATGAGAGGGAATGAGAGAACAGGGAGGGGGGAGAGGGACACGAGAGGAACAGAGACACAGGATCCTATTCTTCCTTTAACCGTCAAAACTGATTTACAAAAAAACTCCCCCCCCCCCCCAAACACACACAAAACCAAAAAAAAAAATGATGATGATAATTATAGACTGTTAGGATAGGAGGTACTGAGGGCAACTAACACACTGTAACCTTAATTTATTAATAACTAGCGACTGACATTAACTAATAATAATTCACAAACAAGTATAACTATCATAACCTTGAAAAGCTATTTAGAGTATAATATGGCATCAAATGGATGTTCAAGTCCGTGTGTTTTGTTCATTTGCTAGTAAGACCCCAGAACTAAGCTGTCAGTTCTAAAATCTGGCTCCTAGACAGTCAACTGTACTTGCTGCCTACATGTGATGTCCAGCATGCCTTTTTACCTGATAAAGTATGATTAGGATTCACTAGAAACAGAATTTTAGAAGTCTCAGATGTCAGTTTCATCTAATAGAAGTTTAGCGTGCAGCTCATGCACGTATATTGATGGCCATGGAGGAAATTTTGCAGTGAATGTTGAAGACGTGAACACGTCCAAAGCTGATCCATTGGGTAAAAAACTGTCTGGATGCCTGAAACTAGTATGTTTGTTTGTGCAACAAATGTCTTTAATCACATCTCAAGTATGTTTTATGTGTTGCCAGCATTATTTTCAGCGAAGCTTATTGATGGGATTAACCAGAGTGAGGCTAGGCGTAGAGCTCTTGTGCTTTTCTGTTTGATCTACATGAATGCCATTGTAAAGGTAACTTAATGATTTTTTTTTTTGTTTTAAATTACTACTTTTTGGTCCCTGAAAATATCTGTCCCACTAGTTTACTCCTTGAGAGATGATGACCATCAAACCAGTCCGAGCGTTTCAAAGAATACAACAATTTTGATCCTGTCTTGAGTTCTGTTGACCACATATTGACTTTGTTGGTTGCATGAGCTCTCTTTTTCTAATGAAACAATGGGGGTTGACGTGAATGGTTAGCAATGCATATGGATGTCTGCCAACAAAAAACGATGCAGCTTTGGGTTTTAATATGGCAATAAAGAAACAATGGCGATATATAAAATGCCATTTTTTTTATTGGTTGGGAAGCATCCATATAGGTGCTAAACGTCCACTTCAGCAACAAATGTCTAACGTTGGAGAATCATACTCCACAAGAGTAACCCTCTTAAAATTAGGTTAATAAAGCTCTGGATCATATTCATACTTTATAAAAGGTGTGGACTAAACAATGAAAACGAGCATCTTTTAGGCACAGAACTAGGATATCGTTGTTGTAAAGCGCGTCAATCAGTCAGTTATTAGCTTTTGATAATATGTCTGGTCCTGCATGATGATGCATTGAGACCGCTTCTAGATGGTAATTTGGTCAGTGCTTCTCGTTTGGATTTTTGAAGTATATTCAATTTAATTAATTATTCAATAGCATTTCAAAGGCGGAAAAATAGATGGGTTTTAAATTAATTTTGTGTAGAATTTAAAATTTGATTGATCCTATATCCTCATTTGCAGTATTGAGACATTTTGATAATAAATGTCTTTTCTCATCAATGATTATGATAGCATTTCTCCATCTTCTTTTGGTCTTCTGCTTTAGTATCATGATCCTCAAACATTAAAAACTTATGGGTTAATACAATGTCTATTTCTTATAGTTTGCCCTCATTTTGATTTGGTCCCATATAGTTTCAAATTATAAGTTTTGATTCTTTAAGAGGCAAAATGGTTCGAGTTCTTATTAAATTGCAGGGACTAACATTTTAGACGAAAGGAAACATGATGGACCAAAACCTATGGTTTCAAACTACAGGGGCCAAAACTAAAATGAGAGCAAACTATAAGGACTAATCATTGTATTAATCCAAAACTTAAATACTGTTCTTTTTGAATTTATCATCTTGACATCCTTAAAACCTACAAGTCTATCGTCTTCCATATCTATGTTAATTAATGAGATCACACATGACAAACAATCATTTTGCCAAATTTAAAAGCAGTGCCTCTTTATCTGAAGCTAATTTCTTATACTTAAAAGCTATTTGCTGTTCTTCTGTTGATGTGTCACGGCCATTATGACATTTCATACTATAGTGTTGAACCCAATTGGCTAATCCTTTGGTATTTTATCAAGGATGCGTATGTAATGTCGGTGGACCGCAAGGGATTTGATGTCCTCGGAAAGCTTCCTAATCCTGTTTCAAAGGATGGCGCCGGTCACTACCAGTGGAAAGAATACAGGTTTTTGTTGAAGGAAGAAGCGAGTGATGTAGAATCATTCTGTCGTCAACTAGTTGAAATGGAAGAGGAGGCTATCAAAAAGGTTTCAAGCTTCAGTGGACTAGCATAATAAACAAACAGAGGACTCTCTATACAACAAAAGAAACAAAAGTGATCTCTCGTTCGTTAATCAGATTCATTTGGTTAAATTTCTTTCATGCTCCATGGAAGCCACATAAAGGGAATTGTAAATCTTGAGTTTTGACTTTCGAGGTTATATTAATTATCATGCTGTGCATGTTTTGTACTGTCATGGATGCACTAGAGGTGACAGAAGCCAGAAAAATAGGTTTGGTGATGAGGATAATTTTTTATTTATAAGGTCATTTTTCATCTATTTAATTTTTTTTTCCCATTATTTTCTATTCGATATATTCATTGGAGTGATTGGTGAATGAAAATATGGAATTTTCAACGTATTAAAAAAATTGGGTTAAGGTGCAAAAATATACATGTGATTGTCCTCGAAGTGCACCCAACACCAAATGTTTTTTTAGGTGTAACAGTAACTATATGGTTACCAAATAGGTGCAAAAATACTCTTTGACCGTTAGTTTGACAGCTTGACCGTTAGTTTGACTTTTTTATCCTGAAAGTGATGACGTGTACGATGATATGGACACTGGAGTGACATTCCGAAAAAAAAAACGTGCTGAAAATCAAATTTTCCTAATAAATCATATAATTTAATAAAAATTAGTAATATAATATATGTATTATAATGATTTTAATTTAATAATATTGGGAATCTAGGGTTGGGAAAAAATTGAGCAATCAGTATGCTTTTTAGGGCAACAACTCTGCTGAGTGAGTTAAGCACTCTGTACTCAGATTTGAATCTACTTCAGCGAAGGTGGTACTAAAATAATGAAATGTGGGTAATATTAATTGCAAAGCTTTACCAGTTAGCAAGTTTTTTTTTCTAAAATGTCACTCTAGCATCCATGTCATCGTACACATCATCACTTTTAAGGTCAAAAAGTCAAACTAACGATCAAAGGGTATTTTTGCACCTATTTGGTAACCACATAATCACTATTGCACCTAAAAAAACATTTGGTGTTGTGTGTACTTCGAGGACAATCACATATATATTTTTGCACCTTAACCCCAAAAAATTCAGTATTTATTCTTAAGATAAATATTATAGACTTGATATACTTTTATATACTACGTATTATATTAATATTTCTTATTATCAATATGTTTCGTCCTTGAATCTTTCTTGTTTTGACAGTGTTCCACCAAAAAAGTCTTATGTGACATAGAAGAATTCAATTCTCTGTTTGGATGGAAAGAAAAGTTGGAGAAAAGGAAATAACAAAAGAGAAAACTTAGAAACAAGGTCATCATCCTTCAATTTAAATCGGCAAGAGAAAATAGAAAGAAAAGGAAATGAGTGAACATATAAATCTAAATGCCTAACCTTATCCTAAAATTAAAATATATTATGTTTAAAATTATATTATATATATATAATATTATTGTATTTAAAACCAAATAATCTAGTAAAAAATCGAAAGAAAATTAATCATAGCACTTAATAATACATTATTCTGAACCAAATTTAATATACTGTTGCTTATATGCTTGTTATACGTTGTTGCCCAATGAAACACTGACAAAGTGTAGTTCACATTTCGCCATCTATCTCGTAAAATTTTTAATATCTTATCACCGTTTACAGATGTTACTTCATTGTTCAGTGTTCACCCATCGTGTAGCAGAGAAAGGAAGGATTTTTTGTCTTTGGCAGAGAGAAAGGAAGGATCTTAGAAAAGAAATCACGGCAGACGCGGAAAACAACTTTTCTTTTGCAAATCATGATACGCAAAGATAAAATTTGGAGAAAACTGCCACCGAGTACACACAATTCATGTCTCCTGGGTTGTTCCCAAATTTGCAAGTGATGTTAAGCGCATGATAATAGCAAAGCAAACATGATATGGCAAGAAATGCTCTTAATATTAAACACTTCATAAATGAAGTTTTCCAACTGTTCGATGAAATAGCAGAAATCAAAAGACAAACAAAAAAAGGTAGAAATAGAATTAAGGCCTAACACGGCAAACGTCTAAAATAACTGAAACAAAAGGTAACCCTTATATACTACTAGCAAGGCCAAAAAGGAACCACCAAATTAGTCGACCTCCTCAATCTTGGGGCCAGCACCACTGCCACCAGATGGGCGAACATCATCTTCATCCATGCCGGCGGCACTGCCACCATCAGCTCCACCTTGGTACATCTTGGCAATGATTGGGTTGCAGATGCTCTCCAGCTCCTTCATCTTGTCTTCAAACTCATCAGCCTCGGCGAGCTGGTTGGCGTCTAGCCACTGAATGGCCTGCTCAATTGCATCCTCAATCTTCTTCTTGTCATCTGCAGACAGCTTTGAGCTGATCTTCTCATCTTTAATTGTGTTCCTCATGTTGTACGAGTAGTTCTCCAGGGCATTCTTGGCTTCAACCTTCTTCTTGTGTTCCTCATCTTCTGCCTTGTATTTCTCTGCTTCCTGAACCATCTTCTCAATTTCCTCCTTTGAGAGCCTTCCCTTGTCGTTGGTAATGGTGATCTTGTTCTTCTGTCCGGTTGTTTTGTCCTCAGCAGACACGTTCAAGATACCGTTGGCATCAATATCAAAGCAGACAGTGATCTGAGGAACACCCCTTGGAGCTGGTGGAATTCCTGAAAGCTCAAACTTGCCCAACAAGTTGTTGTCCCTGGTTCTTGTTCTTTCACCTTCATAGACTTGGATCAAGACACCAGGTTGGTTATCAGAATAGGTGGAGAAAACTTGCTCCTTCTTGGTAGGAATGGTGGTGTTTCTGGGAATCAACACAGTCATGACTCCTCCGGCAGTTTCCAAACCCAAGGAGAGTGGAGTGACATCAAGTAGCAACAAGTCTTGAACCTTCTCATTACCTTCCCCGCTCAAGATAGCGGCTTGGACGGCAGCACCGTAGGCAACGGCCTCATCGGGGTTGATGCTCTTGCAGAGATCTTTGCCATTGAAGAAGTCCTGCAATAGCTGTTGCACTTTAGGAATTCTGGTAGAGCCACCAACAAGGACAACATCGTGAATGCTGCTCTTGTCCATCTTAGCATCTCTAAGACACTTCTCCACAGGCTCCATACACTTCCTGAAGAGGTCCATGTTGAGTTCCTCAAATCTGGCACGAGTGATTGTTGAGTAGAAATCAATACCCTCAAACAAAGAATCGATCTCAATTGTGGTCTGTGCAGTGGAAGAGAGTGTCCTCTTTGCCCTCTCACATGCTGTCCTCAACCTCCTGAGGGCCCTTGGATTTCCACTGATGTCCTTCTTGTTCTTCCTCTTGAACTCTTGAACAAAGTGGTTCACCATTCTGTTATCAAAGTCCTCTCCTCCAAGGTGAGTGTCACCAGCAGTGGCCTTAACTTCAAAGATACCCTCCTCAATGGTGAGGAGAGAGACATCAAAAGTACCTCCACCTAGGTCAAAGATCAACACATTCTTCTCACCGACGCTGGTAGCTTTTTTGTCAAGTCCGTAAGCTATGGCTGCAGCGGTGGGCTCATTTATGATACGCATGACATTGAGTCCAGCAATAACACCAGCATCCTTGGTGGCCTGACGCTGAGAGTCATTGAAGTACGCAGGGACAGTCACGACAGCGTTCTTCACTGATGAACCAAGGTAAGCCTCTGCAATCTCACGCATCTTGATCAAAACCATGGATGAGATTTCCTCAGCAGCAAATTGCTTGTCCTCACCCTTGTAATTAACAACAATCATTGGTTTCTCACCGGGGCCAGAAACAACCTTGAATGGCCACAACTTAATATCACTCTGCACGGAAGGGTCAGAGATTCTCCTACCAATCAACCTCTTAGCATCTGCAAAATGACAATTACCATTAGTTACTGTAGAAAGAAGGAAAACACTCTTGATAATCCTTCACCCGCATCAAATTACAAAATATACAAAAACAATAATTTAATTTAAATTATTCTCGATTCAGATCAGTTCAGCAAAACTTAAAAGACTTATATTGTGAAAGTCTATTCAATGAGGATTCAGAACACAATCGAATAAGATCGGGAGAAATCTCAAGCTAAAATCCAGAATTTATAGTCAAATAAGAGAGGGAAAAAATATCCATAATACAACCCAAAAAGGAAACATAATGCGCAGATCTAATTTTAGAAGCAACAAAGCCCTTGGGTTAAATAAAGGGCAATATAGTAAACTAGATGTAAACAACATTGCAAAACGTGAAGCAGAAATACAGAATACTACAACGCAAATCAAGCAGAGCAATAAGGAAACAATGAGCTCATATATGAAGACACCAGATCCAAAATAAACAGAGTCAAATCAAGAACGACTACAAGATTAAGTACAGATCGGTTACCAAACAAAACAATGAACTCATAGGAAGGCAGCAGATCAAAAACAAACTTAAAGAGCGAAGAACAAGAACGACTACGAGATTGAGTACAGATCGGTTACCAAAAACGGTGTTGATTGGGTTCATGGCGACCTGGTTCTTGGCGGCATCTCCGATCAACCTCTCGGTATCGGTGAAAGCAACATACGACGGTGTCGTACGGTTGCCTTGGTCGTTGGCGATGATCTCGACACGATCGTGCTGCCATACTCCGACACAAGAGTATGTTGTTCCTAGATCTATACCGATCGCCGGTCCTTCCCCCTTTCCGGCCATACTTTAATAACTAGAAAAAATGCTAAATGAAAACTAGGGTTGTAGGTAAAGAAGAAAAACCAAACGTGAGGCTCTCCGTGAATGAATGAAGAGGCAAGGAGGGAAGGGCAAATTATATAGGTTTTAGCGAGGAGGCCGGGAGGGTCTCTAGAATGTTCTATTTAACGTTAAATAATTTTAAACCGTTGAGAAAACAGCGATGGATGGACGGTTGTGATTTGTTTATGGCAAGCTGGCCGGAGAAAATTTCAAGCTTTGCTTGGCGCAGAAGGTTCGGATTTCGAAAGGTAAGGTCGGCTCCGCGCTGTTGTATTGGGAGCTTAATAGGTTAACATTGAAGCGCAATTGGTCCTGTGGTCGTTTTCAGGAATTGCCTTTTTTAAAAAAATAATAATATTTTTTTAAGAAAATCACTTTTGAAAATTATATAATTTTTATACTTATTAAATTTTTTTAAAATAATAAAAATTGAAAAAAATATAGTTCTGATTATTTTTAGAATATAATAAAAATTAAAAATCACTAAATAAAGACATTTTAATTATTTTTTTATAACAAAAACATTTGTTATTATTATAACTAAACACAAAAATACTTTTTTAAAAAACCTATCTCCAATAAGTCACCTTTTATAAAATATTGAAAATATATTAAAAAAATTTCAACGCTTAATTTTTTAATGGAGAAAACTTACTTCTAATATTTGATATAATGAATATCTAATTCTCAATTAATTACGGTCTCCTAGCTGGCAAAAAAAAAACAATCACCATGATCTGTATCTTTAAAATATACTATCATTATCTTTTAAAAAAATTTTAAAATATATCATCATCTTTTATATCATCATCTCTTAAAAATATTTCTACAAAGATGTAGAAAGGCAACAGAAATCTGAATTAAGATTTGTATAAATCAGAGACATGCATTTAGAAGAAGATGTGGAAAAAGAAAGAGAAAATGGGTGGGTTAGTCGGTTTAACGATAATATATTTAAAGATAATAATGATATATATAAAAGATAACAATGATATATTTTTGTTGGAAAAAAAAACAAGATAACGATGATATATTTTAGGGTTAAGGGGTAAATCTACCAATGATCTTTTAAGAAAAGAGTATTTGGCATAATTATCTTTTAGAAGGGGCAAAAATACACATGAACAATTAAAAAGGGGCATCCATCACAAAAACTGTTAATCCGTACTAACGCAGTTAGGAGTTTTCTTCTCTTATAATTTAACGCCATTAGTACGGATTTTAACTGTTTTTGTGCTGGATACCCCTTTTTAATTGTTCATGTGTATTTTTTCCCCTTTTTAATTGTTTATGTGTATTTTTGCCCCTTCTAAAAGATAATTGTGCTAGATGCTCTTTTCTTAAAAGATCATTGGTAGATTTACCCCTTAACCCTATATTTTAAAGATAATATGACAGTAATTCATTGAGAATTAAATATTCATTATATTAAGTGTTGGAGGTAAGCTTTCTTTTTTAAAATCTTGCACAAACAAGCTTAGTTAATTTTAAAAGAAAAACAAACATTTACATCCTCCACGTTGCGCAAGATGAATATAATTCAATTCAATGTAAGATTGAAAGAAACTTTTATAAAATCCTATCTAAAGAGAAAATTAGAAAAAGAGAATAATACCGTCAGATATAGAAATAAACTACATTATCCTAAATTAAGGGATGTGTTACTAGTGGTGGGATTTCTTTATTTTTACATGCATGAAATATGGACCTAATCAATATTGTTTTAAGGGATTGAAGTTAAATGCAACAAATCTTTATATACAATTATAAAATAGTCGAAGTTTTTAAACTGAATATAATTCAACAATAATAAATCAAATTGTAAAATAGTAAAAGTTATTAAACCAAATTGGAAAATGGAATTCTTGGGCATTTTTGGAACATGTCTATTGCGTGATTATGATTTATGATTCATAATTTTGGTATAATTTTTAATATCCCAATTAGTAATATCATAATTTCAATTTTTTTTGGGTATTGATACCCTAATAACTACAATTTCATCGTGATTACATACTGTGCATTTTTCTTTTTCAATTTTAATTTACTTTCTTACCTTATCTTCAAAATAAGGTAACTCTATTTTTCTTTTTTCTTTTTCTTTTTTGTTGATTAATGATGCTCCCATATGAATCACTTCAAAGTGTACATGTAAAATTGTTGAACATGTGTTTTTCTTGAAGATTAAATTAATAATATGAAATTAATTGTTAATGAATACAAAATTTACCATTAAGCCCAAATTGCTCACATTAATATAACTATTGATATAATTTATTGCACTAATAACCTAATAAATTCTGAAATGAAAATGATTAGAGATCCCTAAAATCATGGAAAATTAATTTTTTGAGTATTTTTTTCCATTCCCTTATGTGATTATACAAAGCTTTTATAGCCTCCTTATGTCAATTAGGTGATTATGATTTATGGTTCATGATTTGATGTCAATTTTCATATTTAATCAAATTTAATTATGATTTAATGTCTATTTTCAAATTCAATTTACTTTATTACCTTATCCCCAAACCCCAATAATAAAAATTGTGAATTAGAAGGGAATAATATCCCAATAAATTTGAATTACTTGAAAATGGAATGCATAATTTTAATCCATAGTTATTATTGAAGAGGCCAAACTTTTTAGAGTGAAGAAAAATTGTCTATATTGGGGAATAATTTGTAATTATTTTTCCAAAAATAAAATTACTTTCATGGGTATTAATTGAATGAGTGTAAGTTTAATTACGTATGGATTAATTTTATAATATAATTACCCGATTTTAGTTAAATAAGTTCTTAACGTGCTATTACAAAAAAGTTGATTCAAACATAAGGCCCACCAATGTAGTGTGAACAAATGTACAATCAAGTCATGTTCATAAACAAAAAAAAAAAAAAAGGTAAATTCACGTTAACAACTAACAGGTAAATTATCTCCTGGCCAAAAAAACAGGTAACAAATCTCCACATTAAGCGGGTTGAATAAGATGGGCCTAGTAAGAAATAGGGCATTAATTTTTTTTGCCCAGTGAAACTAAAACATTAATTTTTAAAGATTTAGAATTTTGTGAGATGAATATTTAACCGCTCCTTAATCCTCATTTGAAAATTTAAGTATATAAGTAAGTTAAGTTGTAAAAAAAGGAAGATGGTTTGTGCTAAAAAAGATGAATTGCATAAAAGGAATATCATTTGCACATAATTAAAGATGATTTGTATTAAGGTAAGATGGTTTGCACAAAATATAATTTACACATCAAGAACTAATTTTGCATACAAGGAAAGATGGATTGCACATAAAGGAAGTTAAATTGCACAAAAAGAAGATGGTATGCAATAAGGAAGATGGATTGTATAAAAGGAAGATCATTTGCACATAAGGAAATATGATTTGCACCAAGAAAATAGGGCTTTCACAAAACATAATTTGCACATATGGACTAATTTTTGCGCACAAAAGAAGATGGATTGCACATAGGAGGAGTTAAGTTGCGCTAAGGAAGTTAGATTACATAAAGAGAAAATTGTTTGCACATAAGGAAAGATGATTTGCACAAAGCGTAATTTGCAAATAGGGACTAATTTTGCACATAAATGCCCCGTTTGATACATTAGAAGAGTTTTTAATAGAATTGGAATTGGAAGTAGAGGTGGAAATAGAAGTAGAAGTAAGAATGGAAGTAGGTTTTAAAGTGTGTTTGGTATGACAATGGAAGTGAGATATAAATTTTAATTAAAATAATAATAAATAATATAAAAATACCAATATACCCTGAACAAAAAATCATTGTCACAAAAAAAATCTCTCCCATCCCACCTGTGAATAGGGGTGGAAACAGGCCAGGCTTTTGCCTTAACAGGCCTAGCCTGTGGCCTGTTGAAGGCTAATTTTTAGGCCTGGGCCTGACCTGTTTATAGGCCTGGCTTGGCCTGAAGCCTGTTATGGAAGCCTGAATTTTTAAAATTTTTTAAGCAAATCAACAGGCCTACAGGCCACATTGCAAAACAGGCCTCCTTAAATAGGCCAAAAACATGCTAAAACTTACAGGCTCAGGCGAAATTATCCTTTAACCTTTATTTGATTTTTTTAAAAAAATATTTTTACAGGCTCAGGCCGACCTGACAAGCCTAATAGGCAAGGTATTAAAACTCGGACTGATCATTGAACCGGTCGGGGTACTGGGTTAAGGGTCAGTGGGTCAAACCGGGATCAAACCGGAGCTAAACCGGGACCAAACCGGTGAAAAATTGAAAATTTTAGACTTATAGTATGAAATTCTTAAGGAAAATTTTTTTTTTTTTTTTTACACCAACCCGGACCGGACCGGGAACCGGACCGGTTTACCGGCCGGTTCGCCGGTTACCGGGCCGGACCGGCCGGTCCGGTCCGGGTTTGAGAAGCATGCTAATAGGCCTGTCAATAGGCCTTGGCCTGGCCTATTAAGGAAAACAGGCTTTTGTTTTGACCTTGGCCTGGCCTTTTAGCCTAACAGGCAAGGCCTGAACAAGTCAATCACAGGCCAGGCTACAGGCCCCTGATAGGCCGTCTGGCCTGTTTCCACCCCTACCTGTGAATATAGGCCCATCGCAAACAATCTATTAAAATAAGCAATGGTAAACTTTGCGGGAATTAAACCTTGTGAATCTGGACCACCATTGTCTTCCTTGTCACCCTGCGGAGGTCACCATCGAGCAAGGCTATGGAGGTTGTCACTGTTGTGGAGAGACATTGTAGAAGGAGAGCACAGACAAACGACGACGACAACGAGGGAAGGCTAGAAGAACGAAGCACAGATGCGGACAACATTGACGGGAGTTGAAATTGTGGGATGAGCTTCAGGTGTTGAGACGATGAAGAGGGAATCGGTGCTAGGATTTCTTTGAACAATAAACTTGCATATCTGAGGAGTTTCTAGATCTAAGTCGGTGATGGGACCCAAAGTGGATCTCGCCATCTTTTGTAGTGGATGTAATCGTCGTCGCCGGAAGAGTGAGAGAGGGAGGTTGCGAGTTGTGAGACCGAAGACGATAGAGGGCCAAGACACAAGAGGGGCAAAGTTGTAAAATGATAAAATATGTGTGGTATAATGGTCCAGAAGTCTCACTTCCATGGTAGCTATATCAGTTCCATAGGTCTAGCTAAGGAAGCCAATTCTATCATTTTTTATGGGAGTGACTTCCACAAGAAAGTGGGTTCCAATGTACCAAACAACTCAAATTTAGAATTCCACTTCCACTTCCAATTCTCAAGCCTTAGGTCCAGTGTACCAAATTAGGCAAAAGGAAAGATGGTTTGCGCAAATAGTAATTTGCACATCAATGTCTCCTTAAGTCCGAACCAAGAACCCAAGAAT
Organism: Inga oerstediana; assembly: GCA_963210345.1. Lineage (NCBI taxonomy): Eukaryota > Viridiplantae > Streptophyta > Magnoliopsida > Fabales > Fabaceae > Inga > Inga oerstediana. The sequence continues at coordinate 72,814,379 of OY723401.1, forward strand.
CAGATATATGAATGAGTCATTTGAATTTTTAAAATAACAAGAGAGAGAAGGATCAATGTGGACAGCGGCAAAATGGAAGAAAAGATGAGGATAAGTCCGAGGACTACACAGAAGACGATTGTGAAAATACTTAGCTGGGCAACAAATTTCAATCACAATGGGACGAGAGCTTCAAGCAAAGCTCTAAAGTCTGGGAGAAGCACAAAGGAGATGACAAGCAGGGAGAAGCATGAAGGATATGACAGGCAAGGAGAAGATCTGATAGAGTAGATGAGCACCAAGAAGCTTCAACCTTCGAGTATGTAAGAACTCGAGCATGAAGAAAATTTTGAGTTTGTAAGTCATGAGCAAGACGAGCAAAAAGAACATAAGCGGCAACTAGCAATGTGAGTGAAGATGGTGGGTGGGTGAGCGTCAATTGACATTGTGTGAAAGATGTTCAATGAGTGGAGATTTAAGCTAAGGGAAGGGAAGAGGACATGTGAGCGAATGTGACGGGTGGCAATGTGGTATGGGTATTTTAGTCATTTCATTTTTATTCATATATGCCATCAAGAACTTAGGTCCTTAAAATGAAATTATGTCTTTTTAAGACAAACAAACTTCTCAAACAAGGATTTATAAGTGATTTTCCCTTAAATTTATATAATAATATATAAATTATACATTGTAAAGTAGTATCCAATATCATGATATCATTTTCCAATGGCATGTAGCACCCTAAACTTATCAAGGGATTAAAATGAACTTGATGTAAACTTAGGGAATTTAATTGCATTGGTAGGGAATAAGCTATAACCAACTCAAAATTATAATGACAAAAAATTAATTTTTCTAAACAATCAAATTAAAAAAATCAAGTACCAAAAAAAAAATATATAAGCAAGTACTTGAAATCACAGAGATTAAAAAAATGTTACTCTCTCCTATCCTAATATGAGTTCTAATTAACTAATTTAGGTATATTAAGAAAATGAAATCAATATGTTAATTCAAACAAATGTGATGTGATCACTGTAAAATGTCTCTATGTAACACTAGATTTTATATAACTTTAGAGTTAAGGGTAAAAAAACCCATAAACTTTTTTTTTGAAGTGTGTCTGTCATAGTAAACTTTATTTGAAGTGTAACAGTGCATATCAACTTTTCAAAATAAGGGAGCGAAAATGTCACTTCCATTAATTCATTCAAACTTCTGTCAGGGTGTGGAAATTATTTTTTTTAATAATCATTAAAAAATAATAATAATATGGGGTCCATCCTAACAGAAGTGACATTTTTGTCTCGTTTTTAAAAAGTTCATAGATACTTTTACACTAATTAAAGTTTATTGTATTAGACGCACTTCTGAGAAAAATTTAGAGGTATTTTTGCCCTTTAACCTTATGAATTTATAAATTAGATTAATTAGTTTAGGGGAAAAAATGATAAAATAGACTAGGATTTTATTCTTTGTACTAAATCTAATCCTTACCCAACTCTTATATTAGGGTTCAAAAGGTAGCTTTTGGGGGGGAAACATAGGAATGAACCAAAAAAAGTCATCAAAGTTAATGAAGCTGGCGGACATGAGATAAGAAAGCAAAGAGATGTATTTGATAACAGAAAACACATCATCATGGGTGGATTAATTAAGCATTCCATAGATCACCAATATTGCAGGTAGCGACTAGTTTGAATCCATTTCCTAACTACACACGCCTCAGCACTTACAGTGAATAAGCAAAGAAACATTCATTGATTGAGATAGCCATGTAGGCATTACTCCTTCCTATGCTTTTTCAAAGAAACAATTAATTAAATTACATTGTTAAAAAATTTGGTTAAAATTAGTTTAAAAAAAAATAAAAATACAAAAAAAATGTATTTTTTTTGTCAAAAATATCTTGTATATATGGAATAGAGAATACATGGGAATTAAGTAGAATAATGTGGATAATATTAATAGTTCAATGGAGTAAAATAGGAAATTAATAAAAAAAAAGTTTGAGACAACTTCTAAATACCTCTTACAAAAAGGAACACGCTATGCCCACAAATTATTTTGGGAAAATTGTGAAAAAATTTCTCATTGGCAACTTTTTTGCTAAATGGGACTTTCGCGTACAGATTATCTTCCACGTGTTCAGAATATCTTCTCTGATGTGCAGATGATCTTCCCTGTGTGCAAAATTCTTCCCTACATGTGTGCAGAAATCTTCTCTACATGTGCAGAAATCTTCCCTCCGTGTGCAGATATCTTCCCTCTATGTGCAAGATATCTTTCCAGGTTCCATTTAGCAAATAAGTTGCCAATGAAGCCTTTTTTAGCAATTCTCCCAATTGTTTTTTTTATAAAAAAGAACGGATTATAAATCAAACTTTAAGCAGAAGGGCAAAGCCAAACAAGTTTCCTGTTCATGCTCTGTAGTACACTTTGCTTTTCAAGTCTTTGAATTGTTTTTCCTACTACAAAAAAATGTAGCACATTATCCACCCTAGCTCATCTTGTATCCTAACTTTAAAACATAGGACTAGTGTCTTTATGATTACATACTTTCTTAATTTCTTATTACACACAAAATACATATGGGAGTAAATTTTATGCTAAAATTTGGCAACAGAATGAGATGAAGCTTTACTTTACAATTTAGATATAGATTGATGGAGGAGAGTTTTACTCAATTCTTTCCTCAAAATTTTTCCTGCTGCATTCTTTGGTATGGAACTCACAAATAATATGCGCCTTATTTTTTTGTAAGGTGCAACCTGCAATAACCAAGAGGAGTAATAATTGTTCAGTCTGTCCCCTCTCTTTAATAAAATGATGTCTTTTAAAGTTTAGAATTTACATAAAAATTTAATTTAATATGGAAGCACCTGTTTGGCAACGAAGTCAATTACGTCCGCTTCGCTTAGTGAACTGTTGGGTTGTCTCACCAAAAAGGCCATGGGCACCTGCCCTGCTTCTTCATCAGGGTAACTGTTCCCAAATTGCAATTATATTTGATTATATCTTCGTAAGGGAGTTTTTTTTAGGAAAAATGACAGTAAGGTCTCAAATAAGGAAAATAATATCAGCAAAATCATATAGCTTGTTTTGATAAATGAAAGAGTAGTCATTGACAAATGAAAGAGCAGTCATTAACAAGTTATGAAAATTTTCTAATATTTTTTTAATTGAGATTTTAGTGTCATTTTCCCTTTTTTCAGGGAAATTTGTCCATAAATACCTCGTTAAAAACTTATTTGTCAAATGGGACCTTCGGATGCAAACAATATTTCCCGTATGCAAAAGATCTTCCCTTATGTTCAAACAATTTTCTCTATGTTTAATATATCTTCCCTATGTAACATTCTCTTGTTTTCGAATAATCTTCCCTTGTGTGCAAAAGATCTTCCTTTAAATGCTTTTAGGTCTTATTTGATAAATAAGTTTTCAATGAGGTATTTATTTATTTATATCTTCCCTATGTAACATTCTCTTGTTTTCGAATAATCTTCCCTTGTGTGCAAAAGATCTTCCTTTAAATGCTTTTAGGTCTTATTTGATAAATAAGTTTTCAATGAGGTATTTATTTATTTATGGGCAATTCTCCCCTTTTTTTTTTATTGGTATGAGGGAAGGGAAGTGGAGGGAAAATGAGCCGAGGAAAAATTTGTTAGAGTTGGATTAAAAAAAATTAGAGAGGTGGGGTTAAAAGTTTTTTAATTAATTTTTATTAATATTTTATCTTAAATCTTGTCAATATTAAAATTATGTATCTCTACTTCTCCAATTTTCTTAAATCCTGTTTATAAAAATTTTTCCTCTCTTCCCCTTCCCTTCAAACCCTGCACATCAAACAGACCCTAAAGGGAGTAGTTTTTAGTGCAATTGATTAGAAAGGAGGATTCAGGAAACCAACACACACATTTTTACAAATAATCTAAGTAATTTTCTTAATCTCCCATAAATGAGTTATCTAATATATGCTTAACACGAGGTAACTTATTTTGAGTTTTATGCAAATGCATATGATTCGCTTATATTTCAAACAAAAGACTCCATTCAGTCTTTAATATAAGAGTCAATTGTGGAATTGATCTTAGTTTTAAATATAAGAACTATTTTTCATATTTATCAATATTTTTCCTAATTTATCCCACATTGATGCTCTTTCAACTACAATTAAGTAAAAAAGAGATGAAGAAAATTAAGAAAGATAATTAGGGTATCTTAAAAAAAATATGTAAATTAACTATGTTAACTAATTTCTTTAATTTAGTTAAATTAGGTGAATAGATATTATATTACGCAGTGAAGGGGTATTGTTTGATTTGGTGAATAAAAAAGAAGAGAGGGAAGTGGAATATTACGGAATAACTGCAGCGTCGTGGATCTGTGGATGGGACTGAAGCAAGTTTTCCAGCTCTGCAGGAGCAACCTGCAATATCCAACATGATATCAACCTTCAATTATATATAATGGCAGTAATAAATTTCCATATAAAGTTCATTATTTATGAATATTAGTATGATTTCTTGCACATAAGTTTGGGAATTATTCCCTCTATTCTTTTTTTTTTTGGCCAAACTATTCCCTCTATTCTTTAATATAAGACATATTTACCTAACTTGATTATATTAGGAAGTTAGTTGAGTTAGTTAATATGATATATATTTTCTAAATCATCCAAATCATTTTTTTTAATTCGTGAGTCTCTCTCTATGAGAGCTTTTCTCTCAACTTGAGAGCGAGAGGTGAAACCCACTGTGGCGGTAAGTGTATGAATTCCACCCACTGTGGTATTCCGAAATTTTACATCGTCTCCGTCCTTACTGTAAGGGCGGTGTCGATAGAGAGGTGAGCGATAGTGAGTTTTTAGTATCATCGGTGTTGGGAGGTAAGGAGGAATGGCGACAAGTGAGGACTCTCATAGTGTGTGTAGTCCTCGACTGAATCTAAAATGGAAGGATCGAGATAGCAGAGCAGGGGAGAGAAATATGCTGATCGGGAAGGTGATTGCCAACAAAAACCTAAACAAACGATCGATCATTGCTACCATTAAAAAGAGCTGGAACTTTGGTGAGGGCACCGATATATTTGAAATGGGAAAGGATACTGTGGTGTTTACTTTCTCAAACTTGAAAGATAAACATCATCTGCTCCAAGGACGTCCGTGGTCTATACAAGGGATGTTAATGAGCATTCAAGAGTGGTCAAAATATGTTAAATCCCGATAGTGAATTCGAATGGCAATGCAGAAAATATAATGAATAAACTCTATAACATAGGGATAGCAAGTATCTCACTAATCTCTCTAATATAGTTCAGGAGGATCTCCAAATTTTAGTAACTCTCTGAAAATATTCGATGTTTTATTGAGTAGGCAAAGGGCCAATTTATAGAAGTACAGAGAGATCAAATTCTAATTCAAAATTCAAACTAGGAAATCTAAATAATATCAAAAATACTAAAATAATATCTAAATCTAAAATACTAAAGAATATCTAAAATCCTACTTGTGGATATTCCACTTATTTTGAAATATCTAAAATAATATCCAAAATAATATTGCTGAAATTATTAAAAATAATAAATATTGGTAATTACTTCCTAATTAATCCTAAGACGCTTATTTTTCCTAGAATAAATCAACACATAGCGATTTGGATTGCTATCATATCTTCCCCCTTGGAAAGTCGAATTGTCCTCAAGGCGAAATTGAGGAAATTGTTCGGCAACGAGATCATATTCCTCCCAAGTAGCTTCCTCAAAAGGGCGGTTCTCCCATGCCACAAGTATGTCCAATCTGTGATATGGTGTCCAGCGATGCTGCAATACCTTGGAAAGGTGCAGGATGAGCTCCATATCAGCTGAGAGAGGAGGAGGAGGAGGAGGAGTAGGAGCTTGCTGGCCATAGGCAGGACAGAGAAGGGAAACATGAAAGACAGGATGGATTTTGGCAGTCGACGGGAGGGCTAGTTCATAGGCGACCTTGCCAATACATCTGGCCACCGTAAAGGGTCTGAAGAAACGTGGAAATAGTTTCTGAAACTTTGATCGCGCCAACGATCATTGTCGATATGGTTGAATGCGTAACCAAACAGCGTCCCCTGGTTTAAACTCAAGGTCCCGGCGATGTTGATCGGCATGGAGCTTCATCTGGTGTTGAGCTTTAAGGAGGTTCCCTTTTAAAACTCGTAATATGGCGTCACGTGTCTCCAGTTGTTCTTCTAAGTTAGCAACCCTTGTTTCACCTTTGACATAAGGGAGGAGAGGCGGGGGATCACGACCATAAACCAATTTAAATGGAGAAGTATTAGCAGCCACATGGAACCCAGTGTTGAAAGAAAATTTTGCCCAGCAAAGAAATTTACTCTATTGTTTAGGTTGGTCATGTGCAAAGCAACTTAAGTAAGTCTCGAGGCATCGATTGACAACCTCAGTTTGCCCATCGGATTGTGGGTGGTAGGAGGTGCTCATGTTTAAGCGGGTTTGATTTAAACGAAATAACTCCTGCCAGAAGTGACTGAGAAAAAGAGGGTCTCTATCAGAGACAATAGACCGTGGTATGCCGTGAAGGCAAACAATTTCCTGGCAAAAAGTGGCAGCGACAGCTTTAGCGGTATAAGGGTGAGTAAGGGCAATAAAGTGGCTGTATTTACTGAGACGATCCACCACCACAAAAACCACATAGCACAAAAATTGCAGATTGGGGATGATGCGCGTGGGAAAGAGTTTATCTCGGGCCGTTATGGAGAAGAGGGTAGTGGGCGAGGAAGGGGTGCGAGAGTAAAGAAGAGACTGGAGCTATGTGACAAACCAGAAATCGTGGAGCAAATATAGGGACCACCAAAGACAAAAAATGTAATGCAAATGATAGGCAATACAGGTCAGCATAAATCATTTAATGAGGTCAATGAAAAAGAAGGACCCAATTACACCAAGAAGATCCAGAGTCCTGAAATTCGAATTAACCCATCTTTGCAAATAGGGCTTATGATAAAGGCCCAGTTGTGTAAAAATGAACTTCCTCTTTCTCCGATGGATAAAATGACCATGAGCCAAATTCATAGAGATACCTAGAGCAAGGCTGTTATTCCTTTTACCCAGTTATCCCCAGTGTCGGAAGTTACCAAGAGGTTTGATAAAGTAAAATTAAAGAGACACGTACAGAATGCAGAATCTCCAAGACAAAAGAAAAAAAGATGTGTCTCTTCAATGAGGAAAAACTAATAGAAGTAAAGTCAGTTTCTCCAAAAAAGACTACTCGCCATAACAGCTTTTGGAGCATAAAGAAGGAGTTTTGCAAAGTGAAGGACCCAAAGCAAAATTTATGTGAAGTAATGATAGTAAAAGAAATCGATTTTCCCTTAAGCTGGTTTGTGTTTAATGGGAGGCAGAAAGATGAGTCTATGGGTATCACGATGGAAGGTTACGATGGCTATCCTCCAACAACCACCCAAACACAATAAGCCTCATTGCATGGAACTGCCAGGGGTTGGGGTCCCCTCTGGCAGTTCAAAACCTCAGAGAAGAGGCAAGGAATAAGAAACCCCAAATAGTTTCTTAATGGAGACAAAAAAGAAAACAATATATCTGGAAAGGGTAAAAAGGAGGTGTGGTTTTGATGAATGCTAGTATGTACCACCTAATGGAAGATCAAGAGGGTTCGCACTGTGGTGGAAGGAGACAATTATCATCAATATCATTAGCAACTCTAAAAATGTCATCCATACGATGGTAAGTTCATCTACTTGGGAATTTTCTGATTATATCTCTTTTATATATGGCCCACCAATTGAAGGGGAACATATGAAAGTATGGGATCAAATCAGAGGCATTGTTGGTACCATGTTGAGACCTTGGCTATGTATAGGCGATTTTAATGAATTAATGTCCCAGAATGATAAATTAGGAGGCAACCCTTACACAACAGAAGGCTCATCAACTTTCAATTGTTTGTATCGAATTGCTCCTTATTGGAGATTGAACCAAAAGGTTCTAAGTATACATGGACAAATCAAAGGATCGGTGTAGAACATATTCAAGAGAGGATTGACAGAGTATTGGGTAATTGTGAATTTAAAGAGTCATTCCCCAAAGCTCTTATATTCCATGTGGAACCTCTAGCCACAGATTATCATCTTTTGCTTGTAGATTTGTGCTTCAGTGACATAAAAACTCCCCGAAAATTTAAATTTGAGGCAATCTGGGTATCACATCCAGATTTCAAAAAGCTTATTACGGACTACTAGGGCCATGTTATTTTTAAAGGGATCTCTGAATTCATGAGCTGTCTAAATAGATGCAAGAAAAGGCTTATTCAATAGAGTAAAATGAATTTTCCAAATAACAAGAACATGATCAAAGAACTTACCTAAAAAATTGAAGAGCTGAAGGAAGGCATTTACACAGATGTATCAAAAAGAAATATCGAAAGCCTGACCTTAGAGTTGGAGAATGTGTGGAAAAGAGAAGAATTCTATAGGTGGCAAAGGGCAAGAACAAATTGGATACAAGATGGGGATAGGAATACCAAGTTCTTCCATCAAACTACTTTAATCAAAAAGCAAAGACACATGGTGGTAAGGCTAAAGAATGACATGGGCACATGGCCTGAAAGTACAGAAGATATTCAGGGGTTGATATCTGGGTTTTACTCATCACTATTCACCAGTAACATACATGGGAATATAGAAACGGTAACACACTTTGTAACGCCTTACATTACATATCAGCAAAATATTTTGTTGGCCAAGCCAATCACTGAAATGGAAGTGAAAGAAGCTACGTTTCAATTAGGGGCTTTCAAAGCACCGGGACCAGACAAGTTTAATGGACATTTTTATCAAGCTTCTTGGAATGAGGTACGTCTCTCAGTCCTTCAAATGGTTAGTAGCTTTTTGACAATGATGAATTGCTGGATCCATTAAATGTTACCAATCTAATTCTGATTCCCAAGACTAATCACCCTGAAACTATTTCTCAGTATAGACCAACTAGCCTTTGTAATTTTGCCTAAAAAATTATTGCAAAAATCCTTACTAACCGGCTTAAGGAAGTCCTGGATAACTGTGTGTCTGAACATCAGTGAACTTTTATCCCTGATAGACTTATACAGGATAACAGCATAATTGTGCATGAAGCCTTCCATTACCTAAACTGGAAAAAGACTGGTGACAAATATGAAATGGCCTTGAAAATGGATATGAATAAAGCATATAATAGACTTGAATGGAAGTTCATTGAAGGAATGCTCATAAAACTGAATTTCTGCCATAAATGGGTATCCTGGATGATAAAATGCATAAGTAGTGTCACTTTCCAAGTGCAATTATCAGGGAAAAAGATAGCTACGATAGTCCCTGGGCATGGCCTTCATCAAGGAGCCCCCTATCCCCTTATATCTTCATCCTTGCATCAGAGGCTTTCTCTTCAATGCTATCTTTTCATGCAGAATAGGGTAATCTCAAGGGGATTCAATTGGCAAGGGGCGGCCTGATGCTAACCCATTGATTATTTGCAAATGACACTATGATATTTACGAATGCCAATGTGGACAACTGTTGCTTATTCATGCAAATTCTCCAAGACTATTGTGATGTGTCGGGCCAAAGAGTCAATTATAACAAATCTAGCCTATTTTTCTCTAAAAATACCCCTAAAGCAGTCCGCGATAACATAGTTGCATGCATGAATATAGTGGATGTGGAAGACCCCGGAAAGTATCTCAGACTCCCAATTCTGTAGGGAAGATCCAAAAATGCAGCTCTAGCTTTTGTGAGGGATAAAATGGGGAAGAAAGTGCACGGATGGAAAAAGAAGAGTCTCTCTTTTGCTAGAAGGGAGGTAATGATTAAGGCAGTAGTGAATACCATACCTGTTTACTCAATGTCATGCTTTAAATTTCCAAGGAAAATATGTGAAGAGTTAGATCGCCTTGTATCCAATTTCTTTTGGAGCAATTCTGAAAGGGCTAGTAAAATGCATTGGGTAGCATGGAAAACCCTCACAAAATCCAAAAGAGATGGGGGTATAGGCTTACGAGACTTCATGAATTTTAATGATGCTTTACTTGCTAAAACAGCATGGAGAATTTGCAATATCCTAACAGTCTGTGGGCTAGAATCCTAAAAGGTATATACTTCCTAGCAACATCTTTCATGAAAGCAACAAAAGGGCATAAAGCCTCATGGGTCTGGGATAGCATTTTATCAGGAAGAGCTCTACTGGAAGAAAGTATCTGCTGGCAGGTAAGGACTGGACATTATATTGATGTGTGGAAGGATCCATGGGTTCCGGGAAGTGGGAATTTCAAGCTGCCCTGCATAAACATTAGGCCAATGAAACCAGAAATGGTGGTGGCTAATTTAATTCAAGAATGACAATGGGTTGTAGACCCCATCTTGAGAGAAATTTCCCCTGAGAAGCTAAGCTAATTATGGATATTCATCTATCTCGAATCGAAACCCACGAGTTGACAGAATTATCTGGATAGAAACAAATGATGGAAAATACAGGGTGAAAAGTAGATATCGGTACTTAGTGCAGAAAAATTTGGAGAAATTACTTACCAAAAAAGCCTCAAGCTCAAAGATATTAGATGAAAGGATTTGGACAGCAGTTTGGAAGTTGAATGTGATGACAAAGATTCGCAACTTTGTATGACGAATTCTGAACAAAGCCCTAGCAACAAAGGAAGCACTTTATAGAAGAAAGAGTGCTCAGAATCCAATATATCCAGCCTATAGGGAGGAAGTAGAAACAATGGAGCATCTCTTTCTCCTATGCCTATGAGCTCGAATGGCTTGGATTGGATGTCCTCTGGGAATCTATATTGATAATCTGAATGTGGAAAATATAATCTTTTGGATAGAACACTTACTATTGATGAGTGATTCTAATTCATATTTTACCAAAGCCTATACAACAACCTTATGCTGGTATATCTGGAAGTTGAGATGCAAGAAGATTTTTGAAAAGGAAAATCCAAACCCCACTACTGCCATTAATCTAGCGACTTGGTGTCTGAAGAGTTACTCTGAAATTAATGCCAATCACAAGCAGAACAATCCAAAGGAATCTAAAACCACATGTTAGTGGAGGAAACCAATGGAACCAACTATCAAAATCAATTGTGATGGGGCATATAGTAGGAAGAGAGGTTATACAGGCATAGGTGTAGTGTGCAGGAATTCAAGATGACTCTTTCTGGAAGGCGGGGCTGAAAAAGTTGAAGGTAAAAGCGCATTATATTCAGAATTGTTAGTAGCCTCTAAAGCCAGACATATTTCTTCTCAATGGCAGGATATCCCAACTATTATAGAAATGGATAGTAAAATCCTAGTTGAGGCTATTTCATCAAGGAATATTGAGGCTCTGCCATGGAATTTTCATGGCCTGCTATATGATATCTTTGACAAGTTAGTGAATCGAAGTTTTCTCTCGTTCTCCTTCACCCCAAGGGAGGGCAATGATGCCGCCAATTGTCTAGCTGTGATGACTTCAAGGGAGTTAAGACCTAATGGTCGGATCTTTGAATCTCCACCTCCTCTAGCTTCTATCATCCTTTGTGAAGCTACTATCAGAGTTGATAATAGTTAGGATCAGTTTGCAATGGAGGAAGACAGGGAAGGGATAGGCTGAATATCCCAAGCCTTTTGTCATTTTTGTTTAGCTGTCTATGTGTTTCTTTATTCTGTAGTTAAGACTTCCTGTCACCAAATATTTCCTCTATTAATACAATTTGCAAATTTATTGGTAAAAAAAATCATCTTTTTTAATTCTTTCATTCTCTCCCCTTTGATTATTATTAAGGGTGCATCAATAAGGATAAATCAGGAAAAGATTTACAACATATGAAAATTATATCTTATATCTAGGATTAAGATCAGCTCTCCGAATATGTCTTATATTAAGGACATATGAGGAGTATTAAGTAACTAACTATAAATTCATGGCTACAAATGAAATATAAATAGAATATATATATATATATAAAGGTTGTTGAATTGAAATAATGACCTGATATCCCTTGTATTTGATCAATTCTTTCAATCTATCAACAACGTAAAGGTAGCCTTGGTGATCAAAATAGCACAAGTCTCCTGTCCTCAACCACCCATCGACGAAAATGGATGAGTTTGCTTCTGCATCCCCTACATAACCTGTCCTATTCCCAAATTATATACATTTCTTTCATGTTTGTGGCTTGAATAATACTAATTCGCTGCGCAATCTTGGTTAAGATAACATAACACCGCTATTTTCTCCCAGCATTACATAAATTTTTTCCCAGCATTACATAAATTCCTTAGGGGAAAAAAGACAAAACTTCATGCCCAACAAAATGCATCTAAAAAAAATAAATATGATTTTTGGTATGAGCCACGAAATACAATACTCTCTCGGTTCTTAAAATAGAATCTAATTGTTGGTCATAAATATAAGACATATATTACATATTTGTCATCTTTTTTCAAATTAGTCTTATTGATACTCTCCGACAATAATCAATTTTTTCCCAGCATTACATAAATTCCTTAGGGGAAAAAAGACAAAACTTCATGCCCAACAAAATGCATCTAAAAAAAATAAATATGATTTCTGGTATGAGCCACGAAATACAATACTCTCTCGGTTCTTAATATAGGATCTAATTGTTGATCATAAATATAAGACATATATTACATATTTGTCATCTTTTTTCAATTTAGTCTTATTGATACTCTCTGACAATAATCAATTAGGAAAGAAGGGGAGGGAAAAAAACATATATCATATTAATGTTAACTAATTAACCTAAATTCTTTAACCTAATCATATTAGTTAATTAGGTCATACATTAAGCACTATATAAGTATTTTTTTAAAAAAGAATTATCCTTATTTTCCTAAAATTTAAACCTTATTGAATGGTTAGAAAAAGAGAAAGAAAATTGAAGGAATGAGAGAAGAAGAAGAAGAAGTTGCATCAGTTTAAAAAAATGTGCAGAGAAAGATTAAAAGAATTAGAATGGCACCACATTTTTTTTTTTCACTGAATAGAATATTGATGTTGTTGTATGTATTAATAATTTATAAATTATAAATATTAGGGACAATTTCTCAAAAATATCTTTGGGGTAAATTAATTACTGAATGCTACCATAGAAGATTGATTACATTTTAACGGAAGATATGTTGCACACAAAGGAAGATAGTTTGCACATTTATATGGAATATTTGTGCACACATGGAAGAGTATTTACACACAACGAAAGTTCTTTTGCACACACGGAAAATGACTTGTAAACTTGGTAGCATTCAACAATTAATTTGCCAAAAAAGTATTTATTCCCAATTCTCTCTAAATATTATTAAAAAAAACACATACAAGTGGAAAACCTATATTTTTTTTATTTTAATATTAATAGTAGTATTAATAATAATAAATTAGTTTCGTTGGGTAAACATGATGCTTGTAAAATAAATACACACATACTCCCTCTAGTCCTTAATATAAGATATATTTACCTAATTAAATTAAGAAAGTTAGTTAAATTAGTTAATATGACATCTATTTTTTAAAACATCATAGCCATATTCCTTAATTCCTTATCCTCCTTGATTATCGTTAATGAAACATTAATAGGAGTAAATTAGGAAAGGATTGACACATGATAAATATGTCTTATATTGAGAATCAAAATCAATTCTCAAATATGTGTTATACCACTCCGGTCCTTAATATAATATATATTTACCTAATATGATTAGATTAAGGAAGTTAGTTAAATTAGTTAATATGACATATATTGTCCAGAACATTCTAGTCACCTTCTTTAATTTCCTCATTATATCCCCTCTTTTATGATTGTTGAGGGGTATCAGTTAGAGTAAATTAGAAAAATATTAATAAAATAAAAATTATATCTTATATTTAAAATTAAAATTAACTTCTTAAATATATTTTATATTAAAGAGCAAAGAGAGTATTACAGAGTATATTTATACCTTTCATTAAAGGAGGTCCTCTAAGCCAAAGTTCGCCTTCCTCGCCAGGAGACAGGGCAAGTCCAGTGTGTGGGTCCACAATTTTGGCATCAACCCCAGCTAAGAGCTTCCCCGTTGTTCCTGTTATATTGCTCTCCACTTCTCCTATCGTTCGACAGATCGATGCCGTTGTTTCTGTTAGCCCATATCCCTTTCATTTTTACAACACAAACACACGACTTAGTTTAGAGATTTTATTCTTGTGCAAGACTTTGTTTAGAGATATTCAAAAACAAAAAAGCAATTCTATTTACTTAGATTGGCATTTGAATTTTGGCGTCCATATATTATTTGTTTTTATTTTAGGGTTAACATAATCTTTGGTCTCTTAAATTTACCCTCATTTTGGTTTTAGTTTCTCAAATTTTAAATCATAGGTTTTAGTCCCTCATATTTCATTTAATTTGAAACATTGGTCCTTATAACTCCATAAAAACCTAAACCATTTTATCCTAGAGGGACTAAAACTAATGGTTTGAAACTTGATGGACAAAAATCAAAATAAAGGTAAACTTGAAGGACTAAAGAAGATATTAATCATTGATTTTATCACTTAAAATTTGAAAATACTATATCTGTGTAGGTCCCATAAATAATTCTTGGACCGGTCTTGGACCGGTGCGCTAGACGAGCCCAATAATGGACAGGCCCATTCGTCTATGGTCCAAGGCCAAGTCTGCTAGCTATCCCAACCACTAAGTCAAACCCAATACCAAGCAGGTGTTTGGATTCATGAAAGTAGCAACTATTCAAATTCACGAAGATAGCAACTACTCCCTAGATCTCCTGAAGGCCGTAGAAAGTGGAACTAACCTACCGGCTTGGTCAGTTGGAACGTTGTGAACAAAGGGTGTCGTGTGTATTGAACACACACAATTCCATCACGCTCATATACTTACACTTCTCTTCACACACTACTCTGTACCTGATCAATACTCACAATAAAGCTATTCTTTATTTCCAATTATTCATTAATAGCAATTTTCCTATTTTATCTATCAATCTCTACGTTGTCGGTACCCTTTCCAAAAAAATCCCCTTTCAACAAATTATTGCACAAACAATATGGCGTCGACTGTGGGAATTGACAACAGATCTCAAAGGGATTATCTCACTCTAGCTCATTTTCAATCATTTACCACGATCAACATACCTACCGTGGAAAACGGACCTACCAACTTCCAAGGATGTCTCGGCAAAATGACTACCCTAATACAAGAACAAAATCAGCAAACTACAACTCAAGCCAAGTTGGTCGCACAACAGCAGGAACAACTCCAACACATGAATGGTAAGAATAACGCTTTGGGGGAGCAACTAGCTTCATGCTCCCTACAGGTCACCCCTCCCCCAAGGTGGCTCCAATCTGCTATCATCCCACACATGCCATTATTAGAAACCTTTACGACAGACCAACCAAGGGAGGTAGGTAACGAAACATCGACTGAAAATAATATTGACGAACCCCATGGCACAGGCAGACCGAACATACCAACCATATTGTCTGGTGAGACAGAAAGACAAACAGACTAACTTGCAGCGAAACACCTACCAAGCTTAGGAACATCGAATGACGGGAGGTGGAACCAAAGGTTTCAAGGATGAGAAGCAATGATACTCCGTCTACCAGGAGTGCCATCCCTAATGAAAAAGAGCGACCCTAACAACTTCACTGATTCGCCACTCACAGACGACATAGCATTGGTAGAAATGCCAAAAAAGTTCACATTCCCGAACGTACGACTTTATAATGGCTCGACAAACTCGGACGAATATATGGCCTAATACAGACAAAAAATACATACTGCAATGATACCACGAGAGGAGCGAGAGGCTTGTATGTATAAAGGTTTCAGATCCAGCTTAGTCAAGCCTGAGCTAAGGTGGTTTACTAACTTACCAACCAACTCAGTAGGATTGTTCGCTGACTTGAATGAGTTGTTCGTACAACAATTTTCCAGTAGTTGAAAGCTTGAAAAGCAACCCAACGACCTCTACTGAGTCATCCAAGGGAAACAAGAATCATTATGAGGCTATGTTGGTAGGTTCAACAAAGAAAAAATCAACATACCCAACTGCGACGCACAAACTGCCACTACTGCATTCCGTAAAGGTTTGCTTCCTAACTCTAATTTATACAAGGAATTAATCAAATACACTTATCATACCATGGATGACGTACTGGCTCAAGGTTAGGCCTAAATCAAGTAGAAAGAAGACAAGGTAAATGCCAGTTAGTCTCACCAATATGATGGCGAACCATCAACTAGAAGTAGTAGGAACGGTCCAACCGTAGTTGGAAGGCAGAACCATACTCGACAACGCACCAGCCATGCAATCAGGCCAATCACCTACCAGCCTCCCCTGACAGAACCTCCCCCTAAGGAAGCAAGTGATGGGAAACTAGATCCAACATATGAAGGCCCTTACTAAGTAATAAGGAATACCTTTTTCTTATTGCTTGCTTCAGTCTAACATATAACTTATAAGACCTCAATCTACCTTTTATCCTAAATTTATAATCATTTCTTAAATTGTATAAATTGCACATATATGTACATCGGAGTTTTCATCAATCAAGCATTTTTCAATATAAATGATTAGACAGGATATTTTAGGAAATCTCATGTTTTTTTATAAATACATAATAATAACTAACTCAACTAATTTTCTTACTATTTCTAAATTATGTATTCCTTTGGCCTAAAATATAAGACGGCCTTAACTAATTCAAATAATCAAGGAATCTTAGTTAAGTCATTTAATATGTCTTAAATTGATAAAAATTACCTATTTTTACATATATTAAAGAATGTGATTTTGAAATATGAATTTATTATCTGCCCCTTTTATCTCTCTCCTGTAATGGGTAAAAGTAGAAAACAATAATTACTTATCCAATCAAACTCCTTCTAAAAAAACTTTCTTATATTTTGTCTACGAGGGGGTAATGATTGGAAGAGGATCCTTTCAGAATCCTTTTTCTTCTTTTATTCTCAGAATCTCATATTTATCTTTAGATAAAAAAATAGATGGTTTAGATTTAATGTTTTCTAAAATTATTATTATAGTGTTTTATAAATTATTTTTTTAATTAATTTTATTTATGTTACAGGTATAAATTGTGTAGATTATGTTTGAACAGTCTAAGTTTACTTATTTATATTTAAAATAATAGTTTTATAAAACATGAAATCTAGACCATCTATTTTTTTAAATCTAAGGGTGAAAATGATATTCTGAGAAGAAATGAAAAAAAGAATTCTGAGAGAATCCAAACCTATAATGATTTACCTCCTAAATTATTTAGGACAAGAAGAAGTCTGCTTTAAAATTTATACACCGATACTAATTACTCCTTTGATCTTTAATGTAAGATTGGATTGGAGGCAGTAATATTAATATACTTCTATGATCCTATTTATATGATAAAGAGATCATTGTTTTTTTAATATTTACAAGGCTCCTCATTAAATTCTCCTCTATATGAACATACATTTTTGTTATTTATTTATTGTTGTGTTGGTTTTGTGCTCATGGGGTAGGGTATATAGAGTACTTTATTATATAGAAATAAAGTTGAAAAATTATTAAAATTTATATCAAGATTAATAAAATTTAAAATTTTTTTTAGTTTGTATGAATGAAGTATCCCATAAAAAAATATTAAAGGAGTACATTGATGATAAAACTATTAGGTGTCGTTTAGCTTAGCTTCATTGTACGACGTTCAAATATTGCCGTTATCGCATCGAAATTCAAGAAACGCGCTCACAATGAATGTAATCAGCAATCATTATTCACTAACCTGGACGAGCACGACTTTGGGGAACTTCGATTTGAAAGCCGCGACGGCGTCCTTTCCTAGCGGAGCCCCCCCACAAGAGATGCCTTCCAACGAGCTCAAATCGTAACCGTCCGTTACATCCCCTTTTGCCATCGCCACCACCACCGGCGGAGCCACCGCGAGGTGAGTCACTCTGAACTCATCCACCGCCCGCAACATCTTCTCCATTCTGAATCTCTCCATCAACACCACAGTCTCCGACAACACCACCGACCTCAAACAGTACGTGAAACCGTACACGTGAAAATACGGCATTGTGTAGAGGATAACCGCCGGAATTTCTCTCTGAGTTCGAGCCGCGTCAAAACTTGCCGCTGATGATATCAGATTCCGGTGAGTCAACATTACTCCCTTCACCTTCCCCGTGGTCCCCGAAGAGTACAAAATCGCGGCTATGTCTGATTGGCTCACCTCAACGCGTGGGCCCACTGGTTCAGCGACGCTTCTTGTGGTCATCAGCGAGTCGAACTCAGGTGAGTCGAGAAGGATGACTCCGAGTCGAAAGTTGTGCGGAAGGTTATGTGCCGTGGACGACATTGTGAAGGCAATTACCGGCGACGATAGCTGGAAGAGGTGGGCAATTTCGGCGCGTGTGCTGATTGGATTAGCCGGAGAGACAACGACGCCGAGGGAAAGCAGGGCGAAGTAGAGGATCGGGACCTGAATGAGATTTGGGGATAATACAAAAGCTGTGTCGCCTTTGGAGAGGCCTACGAGAGATTGAAGATTAGAGGCTAAGGTTTGTGAGGAATGTATGAACTCGGAGAAGGAAACTCGGTGGCCGGAGACTGAGTCGATAAGGGCGGGGACTGAGTCGCACCAGGGCGATTTGAGATGGAGAGAGATAGCGTATTGTGAAGCAGAGAGAGGAGAGTGAGGAGGAGGAAGATGAACGGGGGGTCTGAGGCTGTGGAAGGTTCTAGAAACTGAACAGAAACCGCTCTTTGAATCGAAGTTCTCCATTGGCGGTGAAGCTTAGCTTGAAGAGTGAAGGCCTTTCTGGGTTCTGAGCTCAAAGTCAGGCGCAAGAGATAATATATAGGCTGAAGAGAACAAAGAGTCGCCAAATACGACGTCGAAACGGCCTTCTTTCACGGAGAAAGGGGAAATTTTCATTGGAGCAGTAAAAAAAAGTAAAGTTACTGACTAATCCTCTCTTAAGACGTAGAAATCACCAATTTGGTAGGTTTTACCTCTTCCCGCACAAGACGTTTAAAATATTAACAGCCCGACCAGTGTAAAAGTCTTTCAAAAGAACTAGCGATCCGGAAGGATGAAAGTTAGTTGAGTTATTGACCTAATTTTATGGATGGCAAAAAAAAAAAATTTACCTAATTTTATCAAATTAAGGAAATTAATTGAGTTAGTTAATATAATATGTATTTTATAAAATACTCTAGTTATCATTTTTAATTCCATCATTTCCTCTTCTCATATATTCTTGTTAAGCAATGATGAACAAGAGTAAATTATGAAAAAATTGATAAATATAAAAAATGTTAAAATATACTTTTAGTCTTTTAAGTTTTACATGAGTATACTTTTAGGGCCTGTTTGGTTTAAAGGGAGGGGATGGGATGGGAGGGGATGGATGGGAGGGGATGGAATGGGAGGAGGTAGAATCACCTTGTTTGGTTTGGTTGGAGGGGGAGGAAGGGAAAAGTTTTTTAATGATCCTTTGTTTAGTTTAAGAGGGGAGGGGAGGGAAGATAATATTTAATTTACCATTTTATCCTTAAACATTAGTTTATATGTTTTTCCTTATATAAATTATTTAAATTAGTTTACACCTCAATATGAATTATATAATTTATAAAAAAAAGATGAAGATATAAAATAGAAATATTTTTCAATTTCCCTCAACTTAATTTCTTATTATATGAATATTCCAGTAATTATCATATTAAATTAAATGAAAAATTCCTTCTATTGAAAAACAATGCAGAGGAGTTGCAAAAAAAAAAAAAAATAGATGTCATGCGCTCACACTTGTATTATGGATTTATGGATAACTCTGGTAAAAAAAAAAAAAACAAAGATTTATGGATAACATTTTACAGTCGAATTCACTTGCGAAAATATCATCACCAAAATTATATTTTAATCGCCATTCATTCCGCTGGAGATATTCATACTCATGATTTGGTTGAACTACAAGGTTGGAAAAAAACACACACAAGCGTGAAACACTGGAGATGATAAAAAAAGTTGTATTTTTATTGAAGACTCATAGGATATAATTAGGAATATGAAAAGATTATGGGGGTAAAATAGTCTCAAATTTTTGGCTCCCTCCAAAACCCCCCAATTTGGAGGGAGCCAATTTGAGGGAGTGGGAGGGATTTGGAGCCCCTTTTTTGGGGCCCCTCCCCTCCTACTTTTCATACCAAACAAGGGGAGGGGCTCATTTTTCATCCCCTCCCCTCCCCTCCCCTCCAACCAAACAGACCCTTAGTCTCATAACTTTATAAAGTATACTTTTAATTCTTTATTTTTTAGCACCGTTAATGTTGTTAATGAAAAATATTGATACAACAATGTTATCCGTTAACAACATTAAAATTTAAATATGCTTTATTGGTTTATTTTATTTTAATAATCTAAATATATTATATTTAAAAATTAAAACTTAAATATACTTTTTCAATGGCACAGTTATCACTTGAGTTTGTTGTATCAATGTTTTCTATTTGCAATATTAACGGTGTTAACATTAAAGGACCAAAAGTATACTTTATAAAGTTAAAAGATCAAAAGTATATTTTAACCTATAAAAAATAGATATATTATATTTAGGACCAACTCTTCAAATAAATCCTACTCCCTATTGTTCTTAATATAAGAAATATTTACCTAATTTGATTAAATTAAGGAAATTAGTTAAGTTATTTAATATGCCATGTATTTTCTTAACACCTTAGTGATTTTTTTTAATTCCCTCCTCCTCTCTCCTTTTTAATTATTATTGAGGGAGCATCAATAATGATAAATTAGGAAAATATTGACAAATATAAAAATTATGTCTTATATTTAGAATCAAGATCAACTCCTCAAACATGTCTTATATTAAAGACTGGAGGGAGTGGTTGATTTCAAGTCCCACAAGTTTCCAGCATACAATTCCAATAAGTTTAGGATGTACTCCCACCAATCCTTTTTATAAAGAACAACCACTAAAATCACAGTTGAAAATATTAATTAAAAATTTTAAATGTCCTAACTTTTGTATCTTTCTTTTTAATTATAAGCTTGTTTAGAAAAAGTGTAAATGAGAGATAACAAATGGAAATTTATTGCACAGCAATAATGAGTTAAAAATAAAAAAGGCATTTGTTGTTTATACTCCCTCCAATCTTTATTATAAGATAAAGTTGATTTTTTTGGAGAAATTAAGGAAGCTAATTAAATTACTTTAGAGTATTTATATTTATATTTTTTTCTCCAAACTTATTAATTTGACTAATAAACTAATCTATAATCTAAGAATACTAAAAATATAAACACTCTAAAATAATTTAATTGGCTTCCTTAATTTCTCTAAAAAATCAACTTTATCTTATAATTAGGATCGGATGGAGTAACAAACACTACGGAATGCACCTCATAAAACTATAAAAGAGACAGGAGGGAGTAAATCCCTAAAGAGTCACTGTACAAGAGGTTTCGTGAAGAAGGAAACTTGCAAAACTCAACTTTGCCTGTTACGTTGACACTTGACTCCGTACAAAGACATGATACACACCATCAATATAAAAAATAGTATTTTATATTTTAATTACGGTAAGATATCAGATTAACGTCCTAAATTCTTCGGTGCTAAAAAGACTTTCTGTTTATAGCAAATGAGGACATTTGTGACTATGAGTACTTGTCCAGATTCATGAATATTGTTTGGTTTGAATTATTTAATTAATTTCATATTAAATAATCAAAACGACAAGTTGTGAAGTAAACGATTTTTTTATGATAGACCAAAAGAAGAATCTAACATGGTTCAGATGCTTATGTTATTACAGAATAAAATTGACTAGAAAATGAATGTTAATTATATATGAACCCCCTAATGGTATTCAATTTAAAGCTAAGTAGTGTAGCAATAACTCATTGTTAAGTACACACAATGGCCATACAAATGCACAATAATTGTGTTTTGTGTTGGAGGAAATGTCAGAATGGTTGGCTGGAAAATTGAAATTACGTGTTTCACGTGCGAGTTACTTGTACGTTTTGTAATTCTGGTACTATTGAAAGCAACCGAGGGACCACCATTAACCAAGATAGGGCCTTGGTGCTTATAAGTGAGTTATGATATGTCTTTGTCATTGAAAACAACACACACATGTATGCCTTTATATAATTTTAAATCACAAAAGTCTTAGTTTGCCTTTAGATTTCATTTTTTTTTTTATGGTTTATGTAATGGACCATTTTTTGCCTTCGGTGCACCCACCTTTCATGTATCCGATGTTAACCTGAAGGCCAACGCCGGATTTACCGACATGGACCCCCGACAACCAACTAGTCCTGACGCCCCTAATCTGATAGGCCCGACAGGAATTCACCTCTTTGAGGTGCCCCAGGGGAAAGAGCTCCCAATGAAAATTCTTTACACCTTCCGTTTCCTGGGATCGAACCCAGGAACGGATTGGTGTGGCGCATATGCCTACCCATCTGCGCCAACTTCCATTGGTTTTAGATTTCAAATTTTAATGGCTTTGCATTTGCACTCAACTATAAGTTGTCATTTTAATCACAAATATTAATTTATAAGTTTTTCTAAAAATAATAATATTCATGGACAATACATTTTACCACAACTCAACTAAACTTGCATGATATGCCATTGGGTCTAAAACATTAACCGTAAAATTAGTGAATGTTGTTGCATCATTGTCTTAAGCATAAGGGATATTTATCTGCAGGTTTTTATAGTTTCAACTAATTTTTAATTAGGTTCCTATAGTTTTTTTTTTCTTTTTTATCAGGCCCTTATACTTTCACTTGCTTTTAGTCACGTCGTTGTAGCTTTTTTTGTTAAAATCAAGTCCTCATTGTTTCACCAGATTTTTAATTACATCCTTGTTAGTTTTTTTCTGGATTTTAATTTACTAATTTAATTTCAGGTTAAATGAATGAATAATATTAAAATATACTTTAAGAATAATAAATTTAAATTAATAATTACTGAATTTAAAAAATAATTAATATAATTAATTATCAATTATTAATCCTTAATTAACCAATTATAATTCTACTCTATTTAAGAAAAAAAATATTGTTATTATTATTCAAATTTTATAATTAAAAAATAGAATAATTAATTAAAAAAATTATTCAAATTCTATGACTATAATTATAATAATTTTTAATTAATTAAAAAATTATGGGGAATATTAAAAGTTGAATTATAATAATAAATTTGTCTAAAAATAGAATAGAATTATAATTAATTAATTAAGAATTACTAATTAATATATTAATTAATTTTTCGAATTTTATAATTATTAATCATTAATTTAAATATATTAGGAAAAATCTCATATAAAGCTACTTAAAATAGGAAAATCCTAAATCAGGTTGATAAATTCAAAAAATCTCTAATTAAGTCATTAAGCCAATTTAGGATTTCAAAATGTGGGTAAGATGACTTTAATGTCCTCTCCTCTCTCCTTTTTAAAGAATTTCATTACTCTATAACTTATGTTTTATAATATATATATATATATATATATATATGTATGTATGTATATGTCAATATTAGTATTTAATAAAACAAAAATTTATTTTTGATACACAATTAAACAAAATTTAATTCATTTATAATTTAAATATATTAACCATCATTTTCTGATAAAAAATATATTAACTACCTCCGTAACAACAAAAACATATGATAGTTTTAAACAAAAGTTCATTTTATTAACATGAACAATTTTATTAATAAATATATTAAGTATAAATTTTAATACATTTGTTTCATATATACTATTTGTGGAAAGTTCTATATTTCATATGTAAAGCATTTTATGACATTTTAGGCACATTTATTATATTTTCATCTAAAATATTCTTAGAAGGAAATCAAATTTACACGCCTATGATAAAAAAATAAATTATTAATATTAATAATATATTTTAAAAAATATTTATGCGTTAAGAAAAATTATTCAGATTTTGTTTAAATTAACGTTGGATAAGTTAATTTTATTTTAATTGATTTTTGCAAATTGAAATTGGAGTGAGTTATACTTTCCTTTGTTTTATTTTTTTTTATTTTTGTCTCGCTTGATAAAAATAAATACATTATTTTAAAAAAAAAGCTCATACTTATTTTTTTATCAATAATATCAATTAATTGATTTTCAACTAATAAAACACTAAATTGATACCAGTAATACTATCATTACATGTGTTCAATATGAGAAAATGATGTCTCTATTAACTTCTCTCCCCACTTTCTCTCCACTTAATTTGTTGAATTATTCAGTTCTTTTCTTGAATTATTATTGATTATCCTTTCAAAATAAAAAAAATTCCTTTGATTTAGCGAATCATATTTTATTTTATTATATATTAATGTTGATTTATAAAAACAATAAAGTCATAAAGCAATAAAACTCTTAAGAGAAGAGAGAAGAGAGTAGAGGATATTAAAATTATTATACCCACATTTTGAAATTACAAATTAGGTTAATGACTCAATTAATAATTTGTTGAATTTACCAACTTAATTTAGAATTTTCTTATTTTAGGTAGCTTTATATGGGATTTTCCCAAGATATTATTCATAAGTTATATTTTAATATTATTCATTTATTAAATTTCAATTAGATTAATAAATTAAAATTAAAAAAAACCTACAAGGACCCAATTAAAAATTTGGTAAAATAATAAATACTTGATAAAAAGAAAAATAACTAAAAAAATCTTATTAAAAACAGGTGAAGTATAAGGCCTTAATAAATAACAAAAAATACTATAAGGACCTAATTAAAAATTGATTGAAACTATAAAGACCTACAGATTAATCATCTCCAAGCACAACACTTTATGTTAAACTCACAAGTTTAAATAAATTCATAATATGAACATAAACTTATATCATGAACTCATGATAAATTCATAGAGTTTACTGTTATCAATAAATAATTACTTAAAAAATATGATTAAATAATTAAACAAACTACAAAGAATTACAACAGTTTAAATCAAATGTTTTAAATCTAAATAATTGAAATTAAATCCATCAATATTTATAATCTTTCATATTTACCAAAAAAATTTATAAAAAATTCATATATGAAGTTATTAAACCTAATGAGATTCAAAAGGCTGGCATGACTTTTTTGTTAAAGTTAGAAACATAAAAATAGTAAATTTGTTATGTAAACTCATGAGTTCAATAGAACTTACAATTAAAACGAGTTTAATAGCAAGTAAACATAATTTTGTATGCAAAAAATGTCATAACGAAAAACTCGATAAATTAACTAGCAAGAAAACTAATAAAAGCAAAGTTTTTTTTTCCCCAAAAAGTTATAGTGCATCCAGAAGAAAGTATGACGAGAATAAAAGTATACATAAGATTTACTTTCTCTTTATATCTACTTTCTAGTTTTTCTGTATCTCTGACTGTGCATCTAACAGCTAGAGTATCCATACCCGATAGGACATGCATAAATGGCAAAAAAAAAAAATGTAGTAAACAAAATTGCAGAGTCAACAAAGTAAAGAAAATTAACACCACCCCAGGCTGTTCGCGAATAAACAAGGTATAAACCACAGATGCACTTGCATTTCACCGCCAGAATACAAAATCCACTTCCCTACTCACTTATGATAATAATGGGCATCATTTTAAAACCTTGTATAAAATAGGAAGCTCTGCCTTAAATGTTGAATCTCGTCGGAACCGTATCAAAGTCATCCATGTCAAATCTCTGTCGCTCTCGCCCAGCCTGATAATGAGGTAACCCTTGTCAATGATCAGTGCATCAACAAATAAGTTGAGATTATGAGTGAGTACAGAACACGGTTCTCACCTTCGACAAGTAAGCCTGATCACATGAAATACGTTCATCCATCACTGTTAGCTTCCTTGACAGTGCCATTATCCTGGGAAGTAATTTGGGAATTGAATAAGCACAAGACAAATGACATATAATCAGTGATTCAGCGGAGACAGAAAGCGCAAAGAAAATGCTCAATGTTGGCAGCATCATGGTATATGAAATGCTCACAAGTACAGAAAAGGTAAACAATAAATACACAAGTGTACCACCTCTGGATTGATGAATCGATATGCTCAATCATCTCACAAGTTTTATACTGCTCAGGATCCTCTAAGAATCTGACCATTCCATCCTTCTGGTTGATTGTTGCATATATCTCACCATCCTGAATCTGTAATTTGAAAATATTTTAGTAGTGGTACAATGTCTTATCCCACATGAAAATTATGAATAAACATAGCACTTTGAGGATCACCATTTGTAGCACATGCATCTCTGCCTCCTTAGAGCCATTTAACTTCACAGTGTTGGCTATATCTTGTAGAGAAAGTGTCAAGTATGTCTGAGTCAATCTCTGAATATTTCGCTTATACATGGATGACACAACCTGCTTAACCAGGCCGAGGTTGTTATCCTGAAACCAGAATTTTGGGGTTATTTGAAACCAGAAATATTTTGAGATATTATCTGACATGACATAAAAACAAATAATTAGAGAGAATGCTTCGGTCAAAATGCCTGATGCTTTGTTGGAAAAATTGTCACAAATGAACTTACAGATTCAAAAGTCTCAGGATTTGACTGGACATAAGTCTCTAACTCTTCAATCTTCCCAGTCCCGTATGTATTTGCCAGTTCAATGTACGGCTGCTCAAATGAAAAGTAATCAAATAAGAAATATAATAATACAAGAATGACAAAAACAAATTGTAGTTAGCTAAAGTAGAATTAATTAACCAAAAACGGAAACGGACAAATGAACAAAAAACATGTAAAATTAGTAGGATTGCTTCCCCTTTAAGCTGATAGCACAGCTAAATTAATTAAATAAAAGATTCTATAAATTAACTGATGTTTTAAAGAGTAGGGTTGCTGTTTATTTAACTGATGTTTCCGTTGATCTGTCTCTTCTTCCTTGTATGACTTGTTCTCTCATCTCAGGGGGTAGGGTGGAGGAGACAACCCACTTCATCAACAGGACGTTTTGTGGCAAAAATGAATGGTGTCCCATTCCCGTTCTGATGTGGTTCTGTAATTCTTAACAGAACCGTGTAGAAGAAATAGGAAATACAGGTAGAAAGAGAAGGGAAGAAGAGAGATGAGAGGAGAGAATCTAGACAGAAGGGAGAGAAGAGAGCCGAGAGAGAGAAGAGAAGAGAGACACGAGTTCTGAATATTCTCTTATCTGAATTGATCACAAGCACACAACAACTCTACTACAATGAGTATCCTCTAGGCTTTATATAGGCAGCCTATATAGCCCATGCCAATGCCGCCCTATTCCTTAATGAGGTGCATGAGCCTATTGCCTTATTCATTAATGGCAATTATGTAATTATCCCCTAATTCTAATTAAATCCCTAACTAAACTAAATCCCTAACTATTTAATTGGGGATTAGGGATTTACATTACATATTCATATCAATACCCCCCTCCCAAAAACATCCTTGCCCTCAAGGATTGACAACAAAAACACAAATCTGAAACCAAAAACTGAGCCCTGAAATTCTGAAAAACTTCTTGTGAAAGAGTGTACGAATCGCTGTCTTCAATGCTGCTACATACAAGTACAATTCACTTGTTGGATGCTGAATCAAATGGAAATAATGGGTCTAAACACAGAACCTTGCACTAAACCAGAGCCTTGCAGCATTTTCACTAATTTTCCCTTGAACCAACTGGTAACCAAGCTTCTTGCAGGAGAATATTGAAGGAGAAAAGCCCACTTGTGATACAAAATCGTAGGTCCATTAGGAAAACAGCACTGTAGAAATACCTTTGGGCCTAATTCTTGAAATATAAAGCCCATATGCCCATAATCTTCAAAAGTTTTCTGCCCTTCCAAGACCATGCAAACTAGCTGTAAACCTTTATTTTCAGCAAGTTGAACATTGCTGAAAACAGAGTAAATGGTAACCAGCTGTTATGTTGACTTTTTAAAAGGAGAAACATATAGCCACCACATACATTCCATTCTCAGTTCAACTGTTCCTAAAGCATGCATTTCATCCCTTGTCGCTGGTGAAGAGCTCATATACGAAGAAACAGTCGGTGACAGCACCAAATATGAAGCTGTCTTGTGCGACTCACCCAAAAAACTTTCTCCGAAGTTGAGCCTTGATGACCCACTCCTTAAAGATGCCTTCTTGAAGCTCGACCATGTGTCTTTGAACATCCGCTTGTGTATATCGGCCATGTCTAATAACTCTTTGGCGTATGCATTCTTGGGTAGAGTTCGAACAAAACTCACCACCTTCTTGAGTGACTGAAGCATCTTTATCAGCAAACGGTCTTGTGTTGATTGTAAGGGAGACACTTCTTGGGTCTCATTCTTCTTGTTCTGCCACTGCAAGACTAATTCTTGCATTCTTGCTATTTTCCTGACTTCAATCAAGGTTCTTGGATTCAAGATTCTTACCGGACCAACTAATTCTTTCTTTAATGATGAAATATAGCTGTCCACAAGGTAATCCTCAAGCAGATCCAATTTGGCAGAAAGGAAATCGAAAGAAGCATTGAAATCAGATAAAGAACTAGTTTGGCGCAAATGGGTCAGATCACTCATGGGGGTTTCAAATGGAGGTCCAAATGTGTTTTGCAGCAAAACTGCATACTCATCCCAAGAAGGTATCCAATTCCTCAGCCGGTGCTCCAAGGCTCTATGCCATTGGAATGATTTGTCATCAAGGTGCAAAGAGGCCATTTTCACCTTACTTTCTTCCGGGGTCTCATCCAAATCAAAGTAGCATTCACATTTCAGCAACCAAGTCAGAATATCCTCACCATTGTATCGAGGGAAGTTCATTTTTGTGAACTGAGTAGGTTTGTGATAATGCTGACCGCCACCTCTCCTATCATTATTCCGGTTAGGAAGCAGTCTTTCCCCATTCCTAGGGTCATTCTAGTTTATCAAGACTCCTTCTTGAACATCACGGCGCAAGGCTTCCATGGAGGCAGTGAATCCGGCTGTGAGGTCTTGAATGCTGGCAGTAACCACTGCCATTTGTTGCTCTAAGGTGTGAATTTGTTGATCCTGCATTCTGTTTCTGTTTCTTTCTTGATTTCTTGTCTCTACCATGCAGCAAGAAGAGTATGGCAGAGAATCTTTATCTCTGATACCACTGATGTGGTTCTGTAATTCTTGACAGAACCGTGTAGAAGAAATAGGAAATATAGGTAGAAAGAGAAGGGAAGAAGAGAGATGAGAGGAGAGAATCTAGACAGAAGGGAGAGAAGAGAGCCAAGAGAGAGAAGAGAAGAGAAGAGAGACACAAGAGTTCTGAATATTCTCTTATCTGAATTGATCACAAGCACAACAACTCTACTAAAATGAGTATCCTCTAGGCTTTATATAGGCAGCCTAGAGATAGCCCATGCCAATGCCGCCCTATTCCTTAATGAGGTGCATGAGAGCCTATTGCCTTATTCATTAATGGCAATTATGTAATTATCCCCTAATTCTAATTAAATCCCTAACTATATAATTGGAGATTAGGGATTTACATTACATATTCATATCACGTTGATTGTAGGTTGCAGCATCATTAATGGGACGGAATGGGTTTGGAGGGTGAAATTTTCATTAGCATTAGTGATAGTGATGCTAACCCTTGTAACAAATAAATAAGGTGTCCAATAAAAAGAATAATATGATATATAGACCCAATAAAAAAGATAAATGTAAAATTAGAAATAACCTTCACATAAATTCTAAAAAATTAACGTATAAAAAAATAGATAAATGTAGTATCCATGCCCAATCATAATTATTGGTAAGGGAAAACACACTCTAGTTGAGTTCAAAAAATTCGTTGAAGACGCAAGAGATTGAACAATCTAAAAGCCCATCATGAGTTATCTGCCTTAGTTGTGCGGGTTCCTCTGCATTTTTTCTTTTCTTAAGTAGTAAACTAATATTCCAAACTTCTAATGCCTACTTTATATCATGTTATCTTAAATATAAAAGGTAGCATGGGTTTTTTCAGACGGTGATATATAGTTTTTTGGGCTTGGGCTTCTAGTCAGACACCTTCATGTGCCTAAGGTGCTCAACTTTCTCCATTTAAAAGTAACCAGAGGTGCTTGCCATTCAGTGCCATAGCAAAGCCAACACCTTTCATGATATGAGAGATGCTAGAGCTACTTGGGGCCTAGCCTCAACACTCAACAACACTGACCCAAGACAATTCAAATCACCCAATTTGGGGTGGTTAGAAATTTGCGGCATAGAATGGATTAGGATGGTTTTGAATATGCGATCAATGGTTAAGATGCTCAAATCATTGACTGAAACCATCCCACGTCAAAACCATCTTACCAATCATGCCAAACAAGCCAGTAAAACCAGATAGCACCAGACACAGACCAGAGAATTAACTAGGGAAAAGATTTAAAAATACAAGAACTGTATTATTGCATAATTGATTAAAAAAGGAACGGGATTGATCCCTGCAATGCATAATTAAGCAGGATATTCTCAAATACGCTCCAAAAATGAAGTGCTTCAAAGCTAACAATACCTGACAGAAGCTCTTTAGGTTCCTCTGAGCTGTTGAAGAAGCATACTTAGGAAGACTGGTAGAGAACTGCCACCACATTTAGAACAGGTCGACAATCATAAAAAGATAGAAAGAGGAAAAAAATTGCAGAAGCACGGCTTAATTGGCCATGATGCAAAATTGCAAAAATACAAATGTGCCTTTCTTGAGTATAATATATGTTAAATGAGAAGCAAAGGGAACCATTTGAAACTTAATCTTAAAAAAGACCGCCTATAAATCAATTCTTGTAATTTCCTTTTTAAGAATAATGGAATATGAATTCTAACTAAATATATGATGAGCATCAAAGATAACAGATTGTAATAAAACAATTCATGGTTCTTCATCCAATAAGCTTTCAAGTTGAAATGGTCATTAGAAAATTGTTACTGAGATATAATTCGTATAAGCCATCTCAACTTAGAGCTGAAAAGAAATGCTTACCTGTCCGTGGCGAATGAGAGAAACCAATATATACTTTTTGTAAGCTTCAACAGCAATAGCATTTATTGTAGACATTGGAGCAGTTACAACCTAGAAAGCAACTCATAAGCTACTAAGCATTAGGTTAAAACTAGAGAGAACTTGGACCAATATAAGCAATAGCTTTAGTATAAATGGCTTACATTATGCAAAAGCTCCAAAGCCTTTTGAAAGTGCTTTTGTCCAATGCATATCATGCCTCTAATACAAATTCAAAAGTCAGACATACGCAAATTCCTCACTATTGCCAAAGAACTCATGACCAGAAGCATAATCTAAACCACAATGTTGATGCATTAATGATTAAATTCGCAAGTTTAAAACTGATCCACCTGCTATTCTCAATGATTATGATTACAACTAAGATTAAATCAGAGGAAACTTTGCAGATTTAAAGTGCCCTGGAATTGCATAGACGCAAGCCAAATTTAGGCCAGAAGAAACTGGTATATGCCAACACAAATACTTGATACAGAAGCAAAATCAAAAAGGTCAAGTAGTAACAAAGATAAATCTTTAGTTTTGCCTCTTTGAAAATATATATATAGTCCAGTTTTGACTAAATTACATCTCAAATTCGATATAAAGTTTTGCTGTGGTTGCGGTGGCAATTTCTTTCTTTTTTGGCCCTTTCTCTTTACATCCTTACAACAAAGTTGTGATTTTCACTTTACAACTATAAAAACAAGTCAGTTTGCTCAAGCAAAAATTTTCTAAGTATATATCAAAAGCCTAAATCTATGTGCACAATGTTTACATATGCGTTTTCACGATTGATGTCAAAAGGAAAATAGTTCTCTAGCACGGGTGTGGATCAATATAGGAAAAGGTGCAATAAAACATCATTAACGCTAAGATGCCCAAATACAGAAAAATCTACCCTGACCTCACCCCTTTTAAGAATGAAAACAGTGGGAAATGAACATACCCATAATAACAGTAGAGAAAAAGGTCCTTTGGCTGGTCTACTTCAAAAATATCATCCTCTAATATTGACAGACCAGTTTTGTAACACTTTGCCAACAAGCAAAGCATAAGAAACTCTGGATGTAGAGGAGTCAAGTGTTCAGCAGAGGTCTGAAGTTTCTTTAGAGCAGTCAGCATAGGAACAACCCCCCGTATGGGAGTTTCAAGCAGCGTCACTTGATCCTTGAACCTCTTGCATAGAGATATGACTGCAAAAAAGAACGAACTAATATTTATACACTATAGATAGGAAGAATAATGACATTGAAATTTCAATAGTACAATGCAAATGTATAAGGAGAGAAAATTGAATACATTTATCAGGTATGGACCGAATTTGTTCTGCAACACAAGCATCAATAAAGCTTGTGATAATTGGAACTACTGTCTCTGCTTGCTCTTTTGTAGTTGGACCAGCTGTAGATGCCTCTCTGTCAACATAGGTGTATATTCAAAGAAATTGTTTACACCTTCCAATGAGAAACAACTGCAACTTAATTTGACTTACAAAGTGACATTATGCATAATTTTATCGGCTTCCACAACTAGGATTTGTAAACATGATCATCTTTACAAACACCACTGCGGGTTGACTGAGGGAATCAAATCATACCCCACAGGCTATAGGGAAGGGAGAGAAAAATAAACTTACAACTTGTAATTCTGCTAAACACAATGCTTTCTAACAATCTCTGGCGAATAAAACAGGAATGGGTTATCTTGGGATGAAAACAATTTCTTAAATCCTCAGGAACAACTTTCAAATCAGTGATAACTTGACAAGGCAGTGGTTAGTTCAGTCATAATTACGTTTTTAAAGGTTCATAAATCATAACCACTCTTTGATTTTGTTGATGTTCCATAATTGGAATATATGTTTGTTAGGAATTCCCAAATTTAAGAAAGATGGTCTGCAATTCTTTACTTTTTTTCCTACAGCCAACCAAAGGCTAAATTTTCCTTCTCTTGTTTGAGAAACCGCAATAAAATCATTATTTTGGATTTTTACTTCAAAACACTAAACCCTAACTCATCACGAAACATATTAAACAAACGAAACCTAACATTACTAAAAAAAAAAATATTGCGCAATAATTTTTTAAGAAAAGTAAAAGAGCGAGCTTCACTTCAACTTAGACTTACAGGATATACAGAAAACCAAGAGAATGCTTGAAGGGGTCAAGTTGGCTCAGAACAGAAGACAAGCGAGTCAAGTCAGCGCGAAGCAAGTCATCGGAAGCCTTCAAGATGCCGAGAAGACGAGGGATATCGGTGTCTGATAGTCCTACGATTTGCGCTACGAGTTGTTCAAGCCGGTCCATCACTGTGGATTCACTCGCTCACTCTCAGTGTGTGCAACCACCGTGAATTGCTTTGCTTTCCCTCTCTGTTCCTGCCCTTTCCGTGCTTCTTTCCTTGCGTTTTTCTATTCCGAAGCCGAGTCGAGCGATTCTACTCAGTTGTAACGTGGGCGGATTTTCCTTTCTTGGTTTTTTATGATAGCGTGGGCAGATTTTCAAATTGGGCTCGACCCAAACCTATAATTGAATTTTGGAAAAATTACATACTGGGATCCAAATAAAAAAAAAGAGTGAAGATGCAGATTTACCAATAAGGGGCGTTAAGCATAATTATATTTTAAAGGGGGTAAAAATATATATAAGAAATTAAAAATGGAATATCCACCACAAAACCGTTAAATTTGTTGTAACGGCGTTAAATTATAAGAGATGAAAACCTCTAACGGTGTTAAATCAAATTTAATGGTTTTGTGGTGGATGCTCCATTTTTAATTCTGTATGTGTATTTTTTCCCATTTTAAAATATAATTATGCCTGAAACTTCTTGCTTAAAACTTCATTGGTAAATCTACACCTAAATCCTAGAAAAAATAATTACACACATAGCTTATAATTATTCTAAATTTTGAACTTTGACCTTGCAAATACTGAAATTTAGCTTGTAAATGAAAGTAAAAATAAAAAACTTTAACCCTAAATTAGAACTGGAATTTCTTGCCTAACTTAAAATTAAAAGAAATCTATAAAAAAAAATTAAAGAGATGGGAAAATCATGGGAATGTGGGATGATAAATCCCTAATTAACAAATTAATTAGAAAATAGGACCAAGAAACCTTTAGGCTCTGTTTGGTACACTGGAATTGGCCTCATGGAAATGAAATTGGAATTAAATTCCATGCTTTTGTCATGTTTGGTATAAATCTAGGAATATAGAATTAACTTCCATATGGAGACCAGTTCCATCAAGATTGATGGAAATGATTTCCATACCAAAAGCTCATATTTACAATTCCGATTGGAAAAAAAAATCATTTTTACATCTCTCCATTTTCATCTTCCCCCAACTCCATCGCATTATCATTCATCTTCACCAGCGGTGGCGACCTCTAACAAATCCAATTTTAGATCTATCCCTCTTCCCCTACCCATTGCTATTACCACTGTCGGCGAACTTCTTCCCCACCCGCCACACCACCATCGACCTTTTTCAACTTCGTCTTCTTCATCTTTCTCCCCAACCTTTATTGATGAATCATGGCTGACCTTCATCTTCAACCACACAAGAGTGACAATAAGATCGACTTCGTCTCCAACGTTCTTTGACTTCATCTTTTCCCCCAACCTCCACTTTGTCTTTGATTTCTCCACTCCGTCACTGTCACCAATAGCAAGATGGTGTTCTTCAAATGTTCATCGATTTCTCTAGCCAAATCTACAACTTTGTTCATCATAATATGTTCATGAATTTTGCAGATTTGTGTTTAAGTTTACTTTGATTTGGCTTTTGTGATTGGTACTTCCCATATTATCATGATTTTTGTGACCCCATAGTTTCAAATTTTGAGCGTGGCTAGAAGTTTTGGAAGAGGAAGGAAGAGGGTTTTTTTTTAAAAAAAAAATTTGGTCTTTTTATATAAAAATAGAGAAAATCCCTCAAAAAGCACCTGGAAATCATAACAAGATAGATAGGTGGTTTGAATTTTTGAAACCCTGCAGAGGTGCTTTGGGACTGATCAGAGATTTTCAAATTTGGAGGAAATGACCAATTTACCCTTACTTATTTTTTTATTACAATAATAATTACCCCGCAGGCCGGCCGGCCGCCGCCGCCGGCCTCTGCTCCAGTGAAACGACCCTTTCTCCGAACAACAATTTACCGTAATGATTTTACAAAATCTGGTTAACCAGTGATAATCAAAAACAATTTCCCATTTAAAACATATCAGAGTTCAAAGCACAAACTCGCCCACAAACCCACTACAAAGATATTCATTACTCAGGGCAAACATAACAACAGAAGAACTTACAGCCCACGATTTTTATGACATTGAATCCCACAATTAAGATTTTAAAACAGTTATCCAAATAGTAAATATGATATCTGTGAAAACATAATATGTCCTATAATGGCAATATAGAGAATAATACAACACCAATACCACAAGATGCCTACAGGATTCTCAACATCTATGCCTCTGGTTGCTTCCCTTGGCCTCTAGCCAAATTAGAGATTTCGCCTGAAAAATATTTAAAACGACGGGGTGAGACATAAAGTCTCAGTAACCAAAACTTAATTTACAAAATATGCAGGAAACGATTGTAAGTCAGTGAAGCAGCTTTAACTAACATAATATTAATAATATTCTCAATAATTAAACTTCATATAATATGTTCGACAATTAGAACCATCCCCACTCATCCATCCTGCTCCTCCTTATAGCTTCTGGACATGGTACAGCCTATCAGTGATAGTATACCCGGCCAAAGGTTGGCTAGTCACTTCAAGAATACTGCCCCTCCCATGCCACCACCAATATACCATAACAGGGAGTTGTCCGCCCAAAACACTCAACTCAAAATCCGGGCCAGGAATGAGAGAGTCGATGGGCACATTTTCATCATATCTCTTCCACGCAACCCACCATATCCCATTACAGAAAAACAATATATCATTATAATTCTCGAAACATATACAAATTATCATATCTTCTACAACATTCCATCTCAAACATCATAACCATCACAACAGTAACAATTTTAATAATATCTATGCTCATATATACAATTTTGAAAATACACTGCTTCACTAAACTAGGTTCATACTCAAACATACATATAATCTTTCAAAACACATATAAGTAGTATAGATGAAAGTAAGGTTTAGAAAACACCTTACAGTCCAAAACAAGCATATAAAATAAACTAACCTCGGTTACCTCAATTCCAAGCTTAACTTTATCTTGAGTACCAAATACGAACAATCACCGATCCCAAGAAAACTCTACATTATCAATTTAAGTAACAATTAACCCCAAGAAATACTAAAATAAATAATTTACACAATTCATCTCCAATTTTCCTCTACTATTATTATCCTTAAATATTCTAACTTCCTTAACAATCCTTAAACAACCTCTATATCATTCTCTCTCGTCAACCACTTAATTTTTATAAATTAAAGTTTCACCTTTAACATATCTATTATTATATAATCATCAATATCAACCTTCTAAAATAACTAAATCTCTTTTTCTAATTTATATGAATATAGTATAATTATTAAACAATAATTGAAACTCTCACATAATTAAAATCATATAAAAAATCTAATTCTTAATATCAAATTATAATTTATAATTTCTTATACAACAAAATTTACCAAACTAAACCGATTAGAATATCTATAATACCTCCAACAAACCAAATAAATTATTTAATCCAAATTTAATCGGATAAAAAGCCTAATATATAATTATTCTTAGATTAATTATATAGAAAATTCATTATAAAATTATATACCAACTACATAACAAAAGTAACCTGATTAAAATTAACCATTAATCCTCCTCTATATTCCTATAGCTTTATATTAACAAAACTCAAATTTGTCCAAAATCCTAATCTTAAAATTTTCTCTAATCCACACAAAATTATTATCATAAGAAAGAGAAAATTATTTAGAACATTTTCATAAAAGAAGAGTTGTGATCAGAAAAGAATTTGAGTACCTTATTGATCCCCAAATATATGAAAATACTCCTATGAGTATCACACCCTACACCATACGCCTTCTGCACAATAACTTCATGCAGATGATCTGCGTGAAGTGAGAAGTGTTAGATCAAGCGTTTCACCCAAGAGGGGGGGTGAATTGGGTGATACTAAAATTTCTTCGGAAATATAAAACTTTAACAGTGGAATTAAAAACAGTAATGAGTAAGGAGAAATATCACCGAAGTGTACACCAGGAGTTATACTGGTTCGGTCACAACCACTTTGACCTACGTCCAGTCCTCAGAGCTTCTCTGAGAGTTTCACTACAACTTCCAAGATTCAGTGGGTTCTTGGCACCTCAGTACAAGCAAGTTCCTACACCTGGACACTCGCTCCCCCTTACAGGTTGTAATCCAATCCCAACTCAAGGTTCCACAACCTTAAGTTATCTCAATAACAAATATTGAGTTTGAATGAAATATCTCTCTTACAGAGTGAATGAGAATCACTGAAGCATAGAAATACAATTTCAACGAGAACAGAGCAATGAACTTAGTAAATCGTATGTGTGTGTGCTTGTTGTTTTCTTTTCTGTTTGGAGGTTCCCATATATATAGATATGTTGGTGATGATCGTTGGAACATTTCCTTTCGTCTGTTGGAGAGTTGCGCAGCCACTATTGACTTTTCAAGTTTTTGAAAAATATCCGTTGGCGGTGGTTGGCATTTGAACGTTTCATTTGACTTCCATCTCTTGAAGTGATTTCTTCATTGTTTATCTGTAAATAGACTAAGAATACTAATACAATGAAAGATTAATCATATAGGAAACAATATAATGAACATTTGAATGATTTCTAAATTTCTGGGTATTCTTACTCGAGTAGCTACTCGAGTATCCCTTGAAGTTTACTCGAGTACCTACTCGAGTAACATCGAGAAATCTTTGTTCAACTGCAAGTCAATGAATAAATATAAGATTACTCGGGTAGTGCATGGAGTAAACTAAATTTCAAACCTTTATGAATAGTTATTTACTCGGGTACTTACTCCAGTAATGCATTTACAACTTTATGGGTTACTAGGGTAACACCTCGAGTAAGCTTCAAAAACACTTTTGATTACTCGATACTCTACTCCAGTAATGTTGGCAGGATTTCAATGCCGAGAGCAATTTCCTTGTTACTCGGGTAGAGACTCGAGTAATGCACTCATTTTTGCATAGGTTACTCGGGTACCACCTCGAGTAACTGAGACTTTTGAGCATGACTTACCCGGGTAATGACTTGAAGTTTACTTTGAAAATATTTCTGCATACTGAGGTACATACTCGAGGAATCCACTTAAAATAGAACATTAGAAACTTGTATACTAGAGTAAGGACTCGAGGAAGATGAAATAAAGAGAAGTCAAGTTAATCGGGTACCAACCTCAAGTTTCCACTTACTTTAGTATGTTACTCGAGTAGCTCCTCGAGTAACATTCGCAGTGGTACAAAGTACCGAGAGTTACATATTTTCAGAAATAGAGTTACTCGAGTAGCTCCTCGAGTATCATAGGGAAAACTTGAAGGCAACTGGAAGTTTCTCACATGGTTACTCGAGTACCTCCTCGAGTAACATTGGCAGGCCGAGAGCAACTCCAAGTTTTTACCTGGTTACTCGAGTACCTCCTCGAGTAACATTAGCAGGCCGAGAGCACATTGAAAATTTTTACACTATTACTCGAGTAGCTCCTCGAGTAACGTTGGCAGGTTACTGGAAGTTGTCTCTGATTACTTCAAGTTTTGTCTCATTACTCGAGTAGCTCCTCGAGTAATGCTTTAGAAGATTTGCTTCTGATCAAGTTCCTCAGCATTTTCTCTTGGCCTTTCTTCATTACTCCAATGCTTACTTCAAGTAATGCTTGTTCCTATTATTACTTAGTTCAAGCTTGTTTATTAATTATTTCCTTTTTGAACCAAACTTTTGTTATCATCAAAACATGAGATTTAACATTCTCCCCCTTTTTGATGATGACAAAACTTGGTGATTTTGAACATGGTTTTTCAAATTGAATTCTTAATTGAATATGTCTTATTAAGTTTGAATATACCTTGCATACATAACAACTTCATTAGTTCAAACATGTATCATAATTCAAAAACTGTAATAAACTTAAAATGAAATCATAACACACTTGCATCAATCTTAAAACTTTCAAAATACAAGATAAAGTTCAAACTGAAATCAAAAAGCTCCCTAAAATCCCATGTACACCCAAATATCCCAAATTAAACTAGGACATATTCACAAAATCACTCTCAAGCTCTTCTGCCCCTTTTTGGCTTCATCAATCAAGTGGAGGGCTAGGAGGCTTGACCATGGAAATGGGTGTCACTGGAAAGACCATGGAATCATCTGAATCCAAAGAATCAAATGAACTAGAAGGCACAGGGTCAGGCAGATGAACTGGAGGGATATGGATGTCATCGCCAGGAGGAGAAGGTTGGAAGACAACCATAGTAGAGGTTTCTCCTTCTGGGGTGGTCTGAGTCTCAGGAGTAATCTCAACCTCAGGTGTATGCTGTTCAGGGGAGGAAGAGGGAGATATTTCCTCTGTTTGGGTAGGAGAGGGAATAGATTTAGGAGCGGTTTCTGGCTGAGGTTTGGAAGGTGAATCATCAATGATGATATGTGTGGTCTCATGGGTATCAGGATCATCCACTGTGAATAAAATATCTTTGCCTTGGGGCTCAAGTGGATCAGAGACCAGAGGGGTAGATGGTTCAGCCTCAGAAATAGGAGTATCAGTAGGAGGGTCCTCTGGAGGTGGTGGTGGTGCAGATGAGGAGGGACCGGCAGAAGGTCTAGGACCCAAGGAGTCCAATCGTGCCAGAATCAGTCTCAATGTCTCCCCCTGGGCACGTTGCTCTGCTAGCAATTCCTCGTGCCTTCTATCCATTCTCTCAACCAACTCCTCATGTCTTTTGTCTATTCTCTCAACCAGCTCCCTCATTTTGAAGTTCGTATTGGTGATTAGCTCAGCGTTTGTGTTGGCTATGTCCACATGGAAGCCTCTGAGTATGTTCTCCATGAAGTGCTGGAGAGTGGCATTGAGGAAGGATGGCGATGATGTGGTAGCAACTGGAGCCGATGACTGAGTGTCATCCAATCTACTGGTCTCTGCCTCAGTGGTCTTCCTCTTCGTCTTGGACCCAGACTCCAGAGGGCCTTTGAGAGGGATATCGATGTTCAATTTTCCAATCTGGTTCCTTCCAACCGGAGTCAACCTCTCAATTGGCTCCTTACTATCCAAATACCATATTTTGTTCTCTTTCAGGATTAGAGACACAATCTGGGGATATGGCATTGGAGTTGTAGCCTTCCCATCCACTTTATACCTTTTCATCTCCGAGAAAATATATTCTCCCAGATCCTTCTGTTCTTTCAGAAGCAGTGAAGCAAACCACCTAAAGTCCCTATCAGAGAAATGGGTGTAATTGTTGGCTTTGTTCACTAGGGACCTAGAGTAAATGTACCAAAGGACCCTATGATGATCACACATGTCACTGGGCTTGAAATTTAGAGGGCCAACTAGCTCACCGGGTTTGAGAATAGTGAATATTTGGTTTGGCTCAAGTTCAGAATATATATCATCTGGGGGGTTCTCTATCCCTAACCACAAGTTAATTCTGGATGGTGAAATTAAAATCTTTTGGCCTCTCACAGTTGTGTTCATTTCTTCCTCTACTGAGGTTCGGTTAGGCTCATCTATGATTTCTAAGTTACAATAAAAATGGGTGATCACTTTAGTACAAAAAGGTAATCTAATAGATAGCCAAGACATAAAGGGATCTAAATAAGGACTTAGGTCATGCTTCACTACCTCTTGAAGTAACTTCAGATCAACATAGTGTGTCTTACACACTTTCCTTCTAGAGAACTGAGTCAAGTACTTCGGAGACTCCACCAATTTGCTGACATTGAAACCTTTTGGTGGGGTAGTGATTTCTGCTTCCGGTATCTTGGACTTCTTGGAAGATTGACCCTTCTCCATTTGGTCAATGATCCCAGCCATAGCCTTAGCCATATTTCTGTCATATTTAGGCTTTTTGGAGGGCTTTGGAGTGAAAGAAGGGGTAGAGGAATCAGAGGGAGGAGGTGAGGGAGGTTTGGCACTCTTTCCTCTTCTGGTTGAGGTACTCTTTTTAGATTGAGCCCTTGTCACAATAGGCTCTTTGATCACCACTCCTTTGGGTTTCGGTTGAGATTGAGGTTGGAGAGGAATTTTAGCTTTTGGTCTTGGAGTTAATTTTCTTCTCTTTCTGGGAGTAGAAGAAAGAGGATCAGTGTGTTGCTGGGATTCAGAGGAGTCTATTAGAGTAAGGTTTTTGGTTCTCATCTTTCAGAAAGATTGAAAACTGAGATTTTTACAGAAAAAACAGAGGCTCAGTCGCGTTTTTAGGGCACAGGGATTTTGAGCAAGATAGGAGGTTTCTAGGGATGAAAATGGTTAGGTTTTGACGGAAATAGGACAAGGAATCACTTGTGAAAAATTTCTGTGAGAGAAAATAGTGATTTACTCGAGGAGATTTTGTGAAAATGACCAAGTTTGCGACAGATAAAGACCTAGAACCCGACGTTACTCGAGGCCTTACTCGAGTAAACTTCAAGTTTACTCGAGGCCTTCCTCGGGTGTTCATACAGAAAAATTATAAAATAATTCATTTAAATTGCGTACCTGGCATGAATAATATAGTAATTATCCATGGTTGTTCCCTCGATCATTTATGACCCATTTTGATCAGATTTGAGTCATTTTTCATCAATTTGATATTCTGGACTCCGACATTACTCGAGGCCTTCCTCGAGTAAGCTTCAAGTGTACTCGAGGCCTGCCTCGAGTAACCTGCTTTTCAACTTCTGACTCTTCATTTCTTTGAAACTAAACCGTTACATTTAAAAATCCAAGTAACTTGATCCGTTACTTCCAGTTTT
The DNA here is from genome assembly GCA_963210345.1 of Inga oerstediana. Classification (NCBI taxonomy): domain Eukaryota; kingdom Viridiplantae; phylum Streptophyta; class Magnoliopsida; order Fabales; family Fabaceae; genus Inga; species Inga oerstediana. The sequence continues at coordinate 72,856,445 of OY723401.1, forward strand.
GGGGTCCATTACTCGAGTAACCTGCTACTTTACCTCAAGTTGCTCCTCGGGTCATGCTTCTCTGTTATCCATAACTTCAAGTTGTTACTCCAGTAAAGTTGTCCTCTGATAATCTCTGTTTTTGTTTCTCAAAACAGAGTTTCTTTCTTCCTGCAAAACAAGTTTCTATATACTCCGATGCTTAAGTTAGTGATCATCAAAACATTATCAAATGACTTCATCTAATATTATGAAATGCTGAAATTTCTTATAACTCATTGGGATTTACCATTCCCAATTCTCTTTTAATGTATAGAAATTGATCTTTTGCAAGGGGTTTTGTAAAGATATCTTTTAGTTGAAGATGAGTAGGAATGAATATCACTTTCACATCTTTCTTTTGAACATGATCTCTGATGAAGTGATGCCTGACATCGATATGCTTGGTTCTAGAGTGTTGAACTGGATTCTTTGCCAAGCTTATCGTACTTGTATTATCACAATAGATTGGTATTTCTTTGAGGTAAATACCAAGGTCTTATAGTTGTTGTTTTAACCATATTACTTGTGCACAACAACTTGAGACTGCAACATATTCGGCTTCCGTTGACGAAAGAGACACTGTATTTTGTTTCTTGCTGAACCATGATACAAGAGATCCTCCAAGAAATTGTCCTTGTCCACTGGTGCTCTTTCTGTCTGTTTTGTATCCTCCATGATCCGAATCTGAATATGCAACAAGATATTCACTTCTTCCTTTGGGATACCACAAACCCAATTCAGATGTGTCACCAAGATATCTAAAAATTCGTTTAACCGTTTCAGCATGTGATTCCTTTAGTGCTGATTGATATCTTGCACATATGCCAACACTAAATTGGATGTCTGGTCTGCTTGCCGTGAGATAGAGTAATGATCCAATCATTCCTCTATATTTCGTGATGTTGTAGTCTTTTCCTTTGACATCAGCATCAAGTAACGTAGTTGAGCTCATAGGTGTGTCTGTGCCATTTGCTTCATCCATTCCATACTTCTTCAAAAGTTCTTTTAAGTACTTTGTTTGAGATATGAAAATTCCATTCTTTCTTTGTTTGATTTGCAAACCAAGAAAGAAATTCAATTCTCCCATTATTGACATCTCAAACTCTCCCTGCATTATCTCAGAAAATTCCTTACACAGAGATTCATTAGTAGCACCGAAAACAATATCATCAACATATATTTGAACAATTAAAATATCATCACGTTTTCGATTTATAAATAATGTTGTATCAACTTTTCCTCGTACAAAACCTTGATCGATAAGAAACTTGCTGAGCCTTTCATACCAGGCTCTAGGAGTTTATTTTAAACCATATAAAGCCTTTTTGAGTTTGAAAACATGATCAGGTTTAGTAACATCCTCAAAACCTGGAGGTTGTTCTACATACACTTCTTCCATGATGTAACCATTTAGAAAAGCACTCTTAACATCCATTTGATAGAGTTTGAATCCTTTGATGCATGCAAAGGCTAAAAGTACACGTATAGCTTCCAATCTAGCCACTGGAGCATACGTTTCCTCATAATCAATCCCTTCTTCCTGATTATAGCCTTTGGCCACCAACCTTGCCTTGTTTCTGACAATAATTGCGGATTCATCGAGTTTGTTCTTGAATACCCATTTAGTTCCAATGATCGGATGATCCTTGGATCGGGGTACCAAATCCCAAACTTGATTTCTCTCAAATTGATTTAGTTCTTCTTGCATTGCTATAACCCAATCATTGTCTGACAGGGCTTCATCAATGTTAGAAGGTTCAATCTCAGAAATGAATGCAGAAAAACTTACTTCATTGGAAACTCTATTTCTAGTTTTGATCCCTTCATTCACATCTCCTATGACTTGATCTAGGGGATGACTTCTGTTGTATTTCCAGGCTTTAGGTTGACCTAGAGATTGCTCTTCTTCCTTAGTTTTATCAACTTCTGGAATAAAAGACGTAGAAATAGATTGACCATTTTCTTGATTTAAAACAACTTCCTGTTCTTCATCAATGGTTTTGTCAGAGGATTCAAATTCATCAAATACAACATGAATTGATTCTTCAACAACACAAGTTCTTTTATTGAAAATTCTATATGCTTTACTTCGGTTAGAATATCCTAGGAAAATTCCTTCATCAGTTTTAGAATCAAATTTTCCTAAGTTATCTTTACCATTATTATGAATGAAACACTTACAACCGAAGATATGTAGATGAGCAATGTTTGGCTTCCTTACTTTGTATAGATCGTATGGTGTCTTTCCAAGTTTCGTTCTGATATAGGCTCTATTTGAAATATAGCATGCTGTACTCATAGCATCAGCCCAGAAAACTTGAGACATGTTCTTTTCATTTAACATTGTTCTTTTCATTTAACATTGTTCTAGCCATTTCAGTAAGCACTCTATTCTTGCGTTCCACAACTCCATTTTGTTGGGGTGTCCTTGGAGCAGAGAAATTGTGATCAATGCCATTAGTATCACAATATTCTTCAAAGGCTTGATTCTCAAATTCTCCACCATGATCAGTCCTAATGCCTGCAATTGACATACCTTTCTCATTTTGCACTTTCTTGGCGAAAACAATAAATTCTTCAAATGTTTCATCCTTTGATGATAGAAAAATAACCCATGTAAATCTGGAGAAGTCATCAACAATGACTAATGTATATAGATTGCCACCAAGACTCTTTACTCTTGCTGGACCAACTAAATCCATATGCAATAATTGTAATGGTCTATTTGTTGAGATCTCATTTTTCAATTTGAAAGATGATTTAGTTTGTTTACTCTTTTGACATGCATCACAAATCAAATCATTTTTGAAATTTACTTTGGGTAATCCAAGAACTAAATCTTTTTTGAGTAGTTTGCCTAGTTGATGCATGTTGACATGAGCCAATCTTTTATGCCATAGCCAACTTTCATCGGCATTACACAGAAAACAGTTTTCAGATTCATTTCTACTAATATATAAGGTATAGCAGTTACCTTCCCTTTTTGCTCTGAGCTTAGCCTTGATATTCTTCTTATCAAGTAGTAAGTCTTTCTTGTTGACAATTAGACATTCCTCTGAATCAAATATTATCCAATTGTCTTTATCTGCACTTTGACTTACGCTCAGCAAATTATGACACAATCCTTCAACGTAATATACATCTTTGATTTGTATGCCTTTGTCATTTTTTATTTCACCAATTCCTGCTATTTTTCCGGATTGATTTCCTCCAAATTTTACCTTTCCACCTTCCTTAGGTTGCAATGTGGTAAAACTTTCGAAATTTCCCGTCATATGTCTAGAGCATCCACTGTCTATGAACCACTTGTTATTTTTGGATGCTTTAAGACATACCTGCAATCAAATGACTAAGTCTTAGGTACCCACTTCTTTTTGGGTCCTTTTGGGTTAGTATAAATGATTTTCTGAACATATGTGCCTTTAGGTACCCATTTATAGGTTCCTATGTTTCCTTTCTTCTTATGAATGCATGACGAGGTATAATGACCTTTTCTATTACAGTAATTACAAAATGCAAAAGGATTTGAAATATGCACAGAATGCTGGAAATAATTTAAATATGGCTTACCTCCTACTTTCTTTTTACCTTTCCTTTTATCTGTTTTTGGATCATATCCAATACCAGATCGGTCATTTACAAATTGTTGTTCTTTTAAAATCACACTTAGCATCTCACTTCCTTTGGTAAATTTTTCAAGAGTTTTTGTGAGATCAATGTTTTTCTTTTTCAACGAAGAACAATTTTCACAATTCTTTTCTGAACTTTCTTTAAGTTCAATTTCAAGAGCTTTGTTTTTCTTTTTGAAAACAATTAATTCTTTAACTACTTTGATGAATTAAGAATGTAAAGCATTATATTCAGAGAGTAATTCATCATATGTAGGTTCAGAATCATTTACCTCTTCTTCTGTCTCTTCTTGAGCAACAAGACATATATTGGCTACTTCTTCTTCATCACTTTCTTCGTCAGAGAAACTATCTCCCCATATAGCAGATAAAAAGGCCTTCTTTTTGTTAAAGAATTTGCCTTTTCTCTTTTCTTTGCTCTTTTGATTGAGTTCTGGACATTCTGATTTGATATGTCCTGATTTTCCACATTCGTAGCAAATGATATGGTCTTTGCTGCTAGTTCCTCCTTTTTAAAAGTGTTTGAAGCCTTGGCCTTTCTTATAGAACTTTCTGAATCGCTTTATGATTAAGCCCATTTCATCATCATCAAACTCCTCATCTTCATCTTGATTTTCTTCTTTCGCTTTTAGTGCTAGACCTTTCTTTCTTTTGTCACCGATGTCGTATAGTTCCCGTTTGAATTTTAATTTGCTTTTATATTCAGAAAGACTTCCAAATAGAGAAGCAACTGATCTCATTGATTCTCCTTTTGCCTCTTCTATCGCAGTGACTTTGGCCTCCCACTCTTTAGAAAGAATATTCAAAATCTTTCGTACTTGGGTATTTTGATCATAGACTTTACCAAGTGCTGCAAGTTGATTGACAAGCTGAGTATATCTAAGTTCGAATTCAGAAATTGACTCACCTGATTTCATTCGAAGTAGATCGAATTCAGTGATCAAGGTGTTGATTCGATTCTCCTTTATTCCCGAAGTTCCTTCATGAGCTATTTCCAGAGCTTCCCACATTTCCTTTGCTGTTGGAAGTGTGCAAATTCTGAAGTATTCATTTTGACTCAGGGAACTTTGTAACATCAGAATTGCCTTGCTGTTGAGAGTGATAAGTTTCTTGTCATTCTCATCATATTCCGCTGGCGTCTTTGGAATTTTCTGAGAATCTACAGTCTTTGTAGGTTGATAGTTTCCACTCTCAATTACATCTCATAGCCCATATTCAGTAGCCATCAAGAACACTCTGAATTTTGCTTTCCAGAAAGAAAAGTGTTCTCCATTGAAACCGGGAGGTCTAGTGATGGATGCTCCGTCGGAAAGAATTCCTTCACCCATGCTTGCCATTGGATCCTTTTTAGGTTGTTATACCTTAACAAGAAGACCTACGCTCTGATACCAAATGTTAGATTAAGCGTTTCACCCAAGAGGGGGGTGAATTAGGTGATACTAAAATTTCTTCGGAAATATAAAACTTTAACAGTGGAATTAAAAACAGTAATGAGTAAGGAGAAATATCACCGAAGTGTACACCAGGAGTTATACTGGTTCGGTCACAACCACTCTGACCTACGTCCAGTCCTCAGAGTTTCTCTGAGAGTTTCACTACAACTTCCAAGATTCAGTGGGTTCTTGGCACCTCAGTACAAGCAAGTTCCTACACTTGGACACTCGCTCCCCCTTACAGGTTGTAATCCAATCCCAACTCAAGGTTCCACAACCTTAAGTTATCTCAATAATAAATATTGAGTTTGAATGAAATATCTCTCTTACAGAGTGAATGAGAATCACTGAAGCATAGAAATACAATGTCAACGAGAACAGAGCAATGAACTTAGTAAATCGTATGTGTGTGTGCTTGTTGTTTTCTTTTCTGTTTGGAGGTTCCCATATATATAGATATGTTGGTGATGATCGTTGGAACATTTCCTTTCGTCCGTTGGAGAGTTGCGCAGCCACTATTGACTTTTCAAGTTTTTGAAAAATATCCGTTGGCGGTGGTTGGCATTTGAACGTTTCATTTGACTTCCATCTCTTGAAGTGATTTCTTCTTTGTTTATCTGTAAATAGACTAAGAATACTAATACAATGAAAGATTAATCATATAGGAAACAATATAATGAACGTTTGAATGATTTCTAAATTTCTGGGTATTCTTACTCGAGTAGCTACTCGAGTATCCCTTGAAGTTTACTTGAGTACCTACTCGAGTAACATCGAGAAATCTTTGTTCAACTGCAAGTCAATGAATAAATATAAGATTACTCGGGTAGTGCATGGAGTAAACTAAATTTCAAACATTTATGAATAGTTATTTACTCGGGTACTTACTCCAGTAATGCATTTACAACTTTATGGGTTACTGGGGTAACACCTCGAGTAAGCTTCAAAAACACTTTTGATTACTCGATACTCTACTCCAATAATGTTGGCAGGATTTCAATGCCGAGAGCAATTTCCTTGTTACTCGGGTAGAGACTCGAGTAATGCACTCATTTTTGCATAGGTTACTCGGGTACCACCTCGAGTAACTGAGACTTTTGAGCATGACTTACCCGGGTAATGACTTGAAGTTTACTTTGAAAATATTTCTGCATACTGAGGTACATACTCGAGGAATCAACTTAAAATAGAACATTAGAAACTTGTATACTAGAGTAAGGACTCGAGGAAGATGAAATAAAGAGAAGTCAAGTTAATCGGGTACCAACCTCAAGTTTCCACTTACTTTAGTATGTTACTCGAGTAGCTCCTCGAGTAACATTGGCAGTGGTACAAAGTGTCGAGAGTTACATATTTTCAGAAATAGAGTTACTCGAGTAGCTCCTCGAGTATCATAGGGAAAACTTGAAGGCAACTGAAAGTTTCTCACATGGTTACTCGAGTACCTCCTCGAGTAACATTGGCAGGCCGAGAGCAACTCCAAGTTTTTACCTGGTTACTCGAGTACCTCCTCGAGTAACATTAGCAGGCCGAGAGCACATTGAAAATTTTTACACTATTACTCGAGTAGCTCCTCGAGTAACGTTGGCAGGTTACTGGAAGTTGTCTCTGGTTGCTTCAAGTTTTGTCTCATTACTCGAGTAGCTCCTCGAGTAATGCTTTAGAAGTTTTGCTTCTGATCAAGTTCCTCAGCATTTTCTCTTGGCCTTTCTTCATTACTCCAATGCTTACTTCAAGTAATGCTTGTTCCTGTTATTACTTAGTTCAAGCTTGTTTATTAATTATTTCCTTTTCGAACCAAACTTTTGTTATCATCAAAACATGAGATCTAACAAGAAGGGAGAGGGGGTGCCTCACCTCTAATAATTGGCGCCAAATGGCGCCAATTAATGAATGAGTGGAGGCACTTTCGGTGCCTCCCTCATTCTTTCCAACTGTGGACCACCCACAGTTTATATATATATAGATTATATTATTATTTATTTATTAATTATTATATTTATTTTTTAATTATTTTTTTATTTTTTATTATTATTTATTTTTCAAAAAATTTACTACTAAATTCATAATTATCTTTAAATTATAATTATATTTTAAAAACAAAGATGTTACATCCAGCGGTGGTTTGAATTTTTAAGATCCTACAGAGGTGCTTTGGGACTAATCAGGGATTTTCAAATTCGGAAGAAATGACCAATTTGCCCTTACTTATTTTTTATTAAAATAATAATTACTCTGCTGTCGCCGGCCGGTAGGGGCATTGGAATATTCCCTGGCTTTGGGAATAATTATCAAAGTTGTAGGGGATGGGGGTTCGAACCCTTTCAATATATGTAGTGCAAAAAATGTATATAGTAACATTTGATTTTTAACTAAGTTAACCAACAAGTTTAGATAAGAAATTGACGGATTGATAAAAGAAATTAACAAGTTCATATAAGGATTTCACAACTTTCGTCTTTTAAGCAAAAAAATCCACCTACTCTCTCAGACCATTCACTAGTTTAGATAAGGAATTCCTGAGTTCATATGAGGAATTAACAAATTAAGATAAGGATTTCATAACTTTTGTTTCAACAAAAAATTCACTTTCGCTCTCAGTTATTCACAAGTTTAGATGAAGAATTACCAACTTTAAATAATAAATTAACAACTTGAGATAACGAATTCACAACTTTTATTTAAGTAAAAGATTCACTTGCGCTCTCAAACCATTCACAAGTTTAGATAAATTGCCAAGTTTAGATAAATAAAATACAAGTTTCGATAAGGAATTCACAAATTCATATATGAGATCAGAAATTCGCAACCTTGTTTTTGTAACCTTATCTAATAAAGATAATCTCACAAGCTCAGGAATTCATAACCTTAGATAAAAATTCGTAACCTTATCTGAGTTTATTAATTATTTAACATTTAATTTTATTTTAGATTCATGGTATTATCTTAATTATACTATATTTTTATTTTAAATTTTTTGGTTTACTTTTAGATTATATTATATTAAAATTTTTTTAAGCATTTTAATTTATTTTAATCTTAGTATTGTTTCTTTAAATTTTTTATCTAACTTACAAAAAGTTGAGACACTTTTTAAAAGGCCATATTCACCAATTTAAGGTAGATTTTTCTATTTGTTATAATTGAAATCAAACCCTCAACCAATTATTTAAGGAATAAGTTGATATTCATATTCATATGATTTAAGTAGCCCATCCTCTTATTCCTTAAATAATTAATAAGCTCATATAAGGTTATGAATTTTTATTTAAGATTGCGAATTCCTGAACTTATGAGATTATCTTTATTAGATAAGGTTACGAAAATAAGGTTGCGAATTCCTGATCTCATATATGAACTTGTGAATTCCTTATTGAAACTTGTCATTTATTTATTTAAACTTGGTAATTCTATATCTAAACTTGTGAATGGACTGAGAGAGCAAGTGAATCTTTTACTTAAACAAAAGTTGTGAATTCATTATCTCAAATTGTTAATTTATTATCTAAAATTGGTAATTCTTCATTTAAACTTGTGAATGGCTGAGAGCGAAAGTGAATTTTTGGTTGAAACAAAAGTTGCGAAATCCTTATCTCAATTTGTTAATTCCTCATATAAGCTCGAGAATTCCTTATCTAAACTAGTGAATGGCTTAAGAGAGTAGGTGTATTTTTTGCTTAAAAAATAAAAGTTGTGAAATCCTTATATGAATTTGTTAATTTCTTTTATCAATATGCCAATTCTTTATCTGAACTTGTTGATTGGTTTAGTTAAAAATCAAATATTACTATATATATATATATATATATTTTGCACTACATATATTGAAAGGTTTTACTAGCTTAGTGGTCATACACTTTTTGTGCATGGCCACTGGGGGGTTCGAACCCCCACCCCCCACAACTTTGGGAATTATTCCCAAGGGCCGGGCAGCTGGCCGTTGAAGCGGAGGCTGGTAGGGTAATTATTATTTTAATAAAATAATAAATAAGGGCAAATTGGTTATTTCCTCTTGAAAATCCTTTATTAGTCCCAAAGCACCTCTGCAGGATTTTAGAAATTCAAACTACCTATCTGTCTTTTAATGATTTCCAGGTGCTTTTTAAGAGATTTTCCCATAAAAATAAGGTCCTAATGACATACCAAACATACTTTTAAACATTACTCCCTCCGGTCTTAATTATAAGATAACATTTGGAAGTTGATCTTGATTCTAATTATAGGATAAAGTTTTAATTTTTGTCAATTTCTTCCAAAAATACCTCCAATTGATACTTTCTCAATAATAATGAAATACAATATATATTTTTTTGGTCATCGTGGTTCACTAAATCATCTCCTGCGCATGTTTTACACTTTTTTCGGGGCCCTTAAAAAACATGAAGATATAATCTGGTTAAATTAATTAAGATTTATATAAGAAAAGAAATAAAATTTTAACGATTTAAATTTACTATATATTATATATCACATCTATCGCTTAAATTGCGTGGTCGTTGGTTACTGAAACTGAAAACGATGGTTTGAGGAGGCGATGTGACTCGATTGCCTTCTGAAAGATGCCGTTTTCTTCTTGTAAAAGTGGCGTAAAGATTGGGATGAGCAGTTGCTGTGAGGTAATTCGGAGGAGAAAATGAGGGCTAAATTAGGAAAATAAATAAGATTAACTAATCTAATTATTATTCTTAATTTCTCCAAAGTTAGATAAATATGTCCTATAATTAGGATCGGAGGGAGTATTTCTATATCCATCTCTATTTTCATATCTATCAAAAACCAATTCCAACGTACAAACGGCCCAAAGCCTGTTTGATGTATGAGGGATTTGAAGGAAAATGGAGGGGAGAGAATATTTTTCTGAATTAAATTTTAAAAAATTAAAAAAATGGGGTTATAAAATTTTAATAGTGAGAAGATATAAGATAAAAGAGTATATTTGGTAATTGGTATACTGAAATTGTTGTGAGGGAAATGGATTTAGAATTAAAATTTAAAATTCATGATAAGTATATGTTTGGTTTGTATGGATTGGGCCGCCATCTCAATTCCATCCAAACGGACTAATTCGAATTTCAGTGCAAGACCCATGGAATTGAGATGATCCGTGAGGGCATAATTTTTGGACTAAAATATCCTATATTGTGAAATATCTTGACATTTTTACCCGTTGCACAATTTAATATCAAACCCTAAAATTGAGAGCGCGACCCAATCTGCGAGGAGAGGAGCTGCTTCTTGCGCACGAACTCGACGGGAAAGAGGGTGGTGGACGACACGACGGAGCAAAGCGATTGACGACGCAAGTGTTCGACCGTAAGTGTTATCTGGTTGTCCTTGCTTTACTTCAAGTGCTTCCCTTTAATTTGGCTTTGAATCTGGTCGTGTATTTTACAGTTTCTGGTTGTTTTCTGGTGAGTGTCTGTTTGCTTTGCTTCGAAAATATTTTACAGTCGGAGTTATTTTTTTGTTGGAATGTTTGGGAATGTTTGATTGAGTTAATTTTTAAGTTATTTTGGCCAAGTATGTTTGTGAATGTTTACACTTTGAACAAATGCGCAATGAAATTGGTTATGGTTTTTTGTGTTTGATTATTCCATAAATCCCGACCGATACCAGTTTCGACACGCAATTCCAGCACCCATTTTTTATGAATTTCTGTAACTACTTAATCATAAACACATAAAACTACATTGAGTTCAGTTTTCTTAAGTAATATAATTTAATATCGAATACTGATGATCTAAAATTTCGTTGACTGTTTTGATCTGTGGGCCACGATGCAATCGCTCGTACAGGAGTTTTCAAGATTGAACAACTTTTTGTTAATGAAACAGTTGAGTTAAGAGATTGACAGCTCAACTTTAATATTATCTATTTAAGTTAAATAGAAAATTTCGATATGTTTAGGTGAGCTAGTTAGTCATGCAAGCCCAATAGAAATATTGCTGTGTGCGCTGGGTTTTATCATGTTTATTGAATTTAACAAAATTTTAATATCAACCATTCTGACCTTTTTATTTTCCAATCTGTAGGTTATCATATGGCTGAAAAAATTTATTTATTAAGCATTTCAATATGACTATGTGCATTTTAATACTGTGCTTGATTGGATTCCAACCAAAACTGAATTTGCAGCTAACAAGAGTTCTCATATAAGCATGAATAAGTGATTCCTACAAAGAAAAAATTATGGAGGTAGAAAGAAAACTGGGAAAGCAAATGTTTAAAAGGCAATGAAAGATTCAGAATTGTGCTGGTCCTAAAAGCCTTTGGATTGGATTAAATTACTGTGTGGATGCTTGAAGGTTACCTGGATTCTAAGGGGCTGTTTTGTATGAGAGGAGGGTCCTCAAGGACCTGAAGGGCTGTTTGGTATGAGGGGAGGGGAGGGGAGGGGAGGTGAGGGGGTAAAAGGACCAAGTCACCCTTGCACCTCTTCTGCCCTCCCTCTGTGCTTTCAATCTCCAGCAACCATCTCTCTCTGCCTTTCTTCCCACCACCAGCGATCTCCACAGCCAGCGCCGGCGAATTTCCCACCCACTTTCTGTGAGCTTCTCATCCAACCTCCATCTTTGGTGATTTCTTCAAGCTCCACCCCATCGTATTCCAACAGACGTGTGCAAGTGATGTTAAGACAGCTTTTTCTTTGTCGAGCGATCTATTGTTTACAAAGATTATGTTTCATTGGCCAATAGGTATATATCCATCATATGACTCAAGTTTATTTGCTGAGGGTTGGCTATGAAAAGAAAACTGCTTTGCTCATATCAGAATTTCAAGTTTATCTGCAGTTCTCTATGTAATATGTGGCAGTGCTTTGATCGTATTGCTATCTCTTTCATTATTGGTTATGTTTTTTTCTTCATTAATGTGAACTACGAAAATCTTTTTGAGAAGCTTTGGTAAATCAAGTTTGTTTCTGTACTGCTTGTTGAAATCTCTTGTCCATGCTTAGAACTACTCTGGATGCAAATTCAATTTGGTTGAAATCCAATGAAGCACATTAGTAAAATGTACAGAATCATAATAAAATGCATAAAGAAATCTTATCATCCGTATCATTGCCAACACATTTGAAAATAAAAACGGTCAACGATCTGATATTACAGTGTGGTTTACCCCAGACTTGGTGCAAAGTAGTGGGTCGCAATAGTTTTGTTAAATTCAATAAATTATTAGAATCCAGTTAACCTTCAGGCATCCATACAGTAATTTAATCCAATCCAAAGGCTTTTAGGACCAGCACAATTCTGAATCTTTCATTGCTTTTTAAACATTTGCTTTCCTAGTTTTCTTTCGACCTCCATAATTTTTTCTTTGTAGGAATCACTTATTCATGCTTGTATGATAACTCTTGTTAGCTGCAAATTCAGTTTTGGTTGGAATCCAATCAAGCACAGTAGTAAATTGCATATAGTCATATTGAAATGCCTAAATACATTTTTTCGGCCATGTAACCTACAGATTGGAAAATAGAAAGGTCAGAATGGCTGATATTAAAATTTTGTTAAATTCAATAAACTGTATGAATCCAAGCAACCTTCCAGATGATATACTGGACGGATGTGTTTTTTTTAACAAATCTGAATTGAATAACCCTTGTGAAATGCACAGCAAATGCACGAGGTTTTAATGCAATTGGCTTTTTTCTAGTTTAATCTAATTCAAAGTAAAGGGTGGTTTTATGATCAGCCAATCTCTCATTGCTAAAACAATGTTATACCTGGTTTTCTATTTTCCTTCATAACTATTCTTTGATGCTACGGATATGGTAACTCACCCTTTTTTTACTGCAATTGCAGGACTCTTGAATTTGCACAATGTCTTGATTCAAGTGTGATGCAATGTGTATGTGAGAAGCTTAAGCAATTGAAAGGTTATAAGATGGAAAGTCCCCACTCTGTCAATAGCCCAAGAAGAATTCTGAGTCTGTCAAAACAGCGTGTATCCTTTCAAGATCCAGATGACAAAACTGGGTTTGGGTTGTCTGGCGAGCATGGACCAAAGCCTTCAGAAGTTTATGGTTTTGTGGGATCCATAACCGTTGTTGTTGCTTCAGGTCTTGCTTGATATCATGTTGTTGAAAAATATAGCTTTACTTGTTTCTTTTTATCTTTATTTTCCTTTTGATTCCATGACATTCTTAGAATACTTTTCTGTTTCCAATTGCCATTGAATGATGGTTGAGATATGCCGTGATTTTATTTGTGGATGGTCTGAAATTGTCTTGCATGAACCTGTTTATTTTTAAGAATTCAATTACTTTCTGTATTTGGAAGTCAATACATTTATAACTTTGCTGCATATGTTTCTAAAAGTGAAATTTGGTTGATCAACTGTGAGGTAGTTTATAACTGCATGTGTTATTTGTGAATGGTCTGAAATTGTCTTGCATGATGTCGTGTTGATCATGTAGTCAATATCATTTATTGGCGTAAAGATTCTTCTTGTTGTATTGTTATATGAATTTACACAAAATTGATTTAATGAATACAATGAGGTGGTGTGATTCATGTAGCCAACCATACCTAGTGGAATAAGGTTTGTTGTTATTATAGTTGTTTTAATGAATAGTTTAGTTGTTGAACATAAATAATATTCAAGTACTTAACCTCAAGCAAAATCTTAGTATGTTAATACTAAGAAAATAGTGAAGGATACTCTGTGTTCTTTTTACTTTTTCTTAGAGGATAATACTGCAAGACACAACATTTGTGATTAAGTAAAATGTCAAAACATTCAATTAATTTTTATTTGAATCATTTTATGAGCCAGCTTCAATATTTGATGTAGTTTGCTACTTTTGTATAAATTATCTCATGTCTTGTATTATAGAGGGTGCAAGTTCTTTATCTTTGCTTCTAATTATAATTTCTTCTTTACCACACGTCAACCTATGGTTGGCACTAAATGTTCTTGTGATCTTTGTTTGGAATTTTATATTTTTTAAATATTTTTCCAATTTTCTCTATGATCAGTTATCTTCTTGATATGGGCGTATGTTCCTGAGCATTGGCTACACTCTATTGGGATCACATACTACCCTAGCAGGTTAGAAAGCCCGATGAATGATTTGATTGGTAGCTTATGTAACTTTCAGGTTCCCTATGCTATACGTAGTACTTTGGGTGGATGATAAACTAACAAGTCCTATGTGAATAATTTCATATATGATACATTTTGAAGTGCATTTGTTTTTCTTTTAGTATTAAGTCAAGCTTCATGAAACAGGTGTGATCAGGTAATTAGCCTTCACTTAGCTGTTACATGAAGTAATGCTATGGATTATGGGGAACTTAGGTCTCAACTCTTTCCTGGGAATTCTTTGTAATGAACATGAAAAGCATTGTCAATCCTGCTTTTTATGAAAAAAATACGCAAAGTCTAAATCTGTTGCTTTCCAGATATTGGGCTCTGGCAGTGCCAACATATGTTATCGTGACCATTGTGTTAGGACTGGGATTCTACATTGGCCTCAACTTCATGTCAACACCTTCCCCTGCATCTTTGAACACAATTTTTGGTGAGTTCCCAGTTAACTTCTTTGGTTACACAGGTCTTTTCCTTTATAAGCCTTTTGCCCTCGTCTGCTTAATCGATTACTCTTTAAGTGTCTTGGGCATGTTAATAATTTTGACGATTTATTTTTCCCAATATATATATATACATATATAATATGCTGTTGTTTAAAGGCACTTTGGGAATGGAGGATTTTGTTTGGATTTTTCTGCTGTTGACGCTGTTGATGCCAATGTGCCATTAATTTGTTAAATTTTCATGATTAATTTGGCATTTCATATTCCAGATGAACACAGTAGAGATCCCTCGCGGATCAATTGCTCCGGAGACGGAGACGAGAAGGCCATTGAACCCATCTCGGATATCGATATCACCAGAATCAACAATATCATGTTCAGAGATACAACCTTGTAATTCTCGTGGCATTATTACCTGTCTTTGGTGCTATGGCGGGTTTTACCTCAACCCAGGGGGTTATTATTATAATGATCATACCTTTCTTTTAAATTGTTTCAAAGGACAAGTGGGTTCATTACTGTTAAATATTTAATTTTTAAATCCTCATGTAAATGGTGGCGAAGCTAAATCATAGATTTAGCTTTGTCTTGGTTGGATGCATGATTCCGTTTTTTGATTGTGTCTTCCAGACTTTTAGCATTCAGGTGAATTTCCGCATCCAACTTCCAAGATAAATAATTTTTTCCGGTAATGTCAAGTGCCACAATTTCAAGTTTTATTAGATTTTCCATGGTTTAAACTTCTTTTAGAGTTTCGAGCGAGCACGAAGCTCTAAAAGAAGTTTAAACCATGACAAATATAGCAAAACTTGAAATTGTGACACTTGATATTACCGGAAAAATTATTTATCTTGCAAGTTGGATGAGGAAATTTACCTGAATGTTAAAAATCTGGAAGATACAATCAAACATCCAACTTGCAAGATAAATAATTTTTTCCGGTAATATCAAGTGCCACAATTTCAAGTTTTGTTAGATTTTCCATGGTTTAAACTTCTTTTAGAGTTTCGAGCGAGTACGAAGCTCTAAAAGAAGTTTAAACCATGACAAATATAGCAAAACTTGAAATTGTGGCACTTGATATTACTGGAAAAATTATTTATCTTACAAGTTGGATGAGGAAATTCACCTGAATGTTAAAAATCTGGAAGATACAATCAAAGAAGGGAATCATGCATCCAACCAAGACAAAGCTAAATTCATGATTTTTCTTTGCCACCATTTGCATGAGGATTTAAAAATTGAATATTTGACAGTAATGGACCCATTTGTCTTTTGGAACAATTTGAAAAAAAGGTATGATCACCAGAAGATGGTCATTCTTCTGAAAGCTCATTTTGACTAGATGCATTTGCGCTTGCAAGATTTTAAATCTATACACAAATATAACTCAACTATGTTCAGAATTACTCTAAATTGAAATTATGTGAAGAAAATGTTACTGATGATGATATGTTAGAAAAAACATTCTCCACATTTTATGCATCCAATTTGCTCCTGCAGCAGAAATATCATGAAAAAGGTTTCAAGAAATATGCTGAGTTAATTTCTTGTCTCTTTGTGGCTGAACAGAATAATGAGCTTTTATTGAAAAACCATGAATCCTGTCCAACAGGCTCAACTCCATTCCCTGAAGTGAATGTAGTAACAAATGAATTTTTTTATGGCCGTGGACATAGCCGTGGTCGATATCATGGTGGTTCAAATTTCTACCAGAAGTGGGAAAAGATTAATAAGAACAAAAAATGGGAAAGTAGTAGGCATAATAAATATGCTGATAATCCATGTTATCGATGTGGTGGCAAGTGTCATTGGTCTCAGACCTGTCGTACACCAATGCATCTAGTTCATCTTTACCAAGAATCAATTAAAAATAATGGTAAAGGATCAAATGTTGAAGTTAATTATATTGTAATAACTATTTGGATGTTGTAAATTTCTTAATATAATTTGAACTGTTATATTTTATTTAAAGTTGTTTCTATCATATGTATTAATTTTAATTATGGTTTTATGAAGAATGAATTTTATCGGCATCAATCATGAAGATTTATGTCTTATTGATAGTGTAATAACTCACACCATACTCAGACATGATAAATATTTTTCTTCCTTGGTAATACGAGAAGCCAATGTTCAGACTATATTTGGTAGTATAAATTTAATTGAAGGCTCTGAAAGAGCTAATATTTTGTTACCTGAATAAAATTATGCATTGATAATGCATTTTATTCTACCACGTCTAAAAGGAACTTATTGAGTTTCAAAGATATCTGCAGAAATGGATATTATTTAGAAACAACTAAAAATAATCAGGAATATATTGTCATTACAAATATAGTTGCTGGTAGAAAATGCATATTAGAAAGTTTGCCTATTTTTTCTTCTGGTTTGTATTACACATGTATAAATACAATTAAAACACATGCTATTGAGAACCAGAAGTTCACTAATGCAGACCAGAAGTTTGCCAATTCAAACCAGCAGTTTGATAATATAAACCAGAAGTTTGCTAAAGAATTTATTGTTTGGCATGATCGGTTAGGCCATCCCGATCCAATCATGATGCGATAATAATTGGGAATTCATGTGGGCATACCCTGAAGTGTAAACAAATACCACAATCCCATGATTTCTCATGTGCTGCATGTTCCAAGAGAAAGTTAATTATTCGCCCCTTATTAAGCAAAATAGAAAGTGAGTCTCTCACATTTCTAGAATGGATACATGGAGATATTTGTGGGCCAATACACCTATCATGTGACTATTTAGGTATTATATGGTTTTAATTGATGCATTAACTAAATGATCACATGTTTGCTTATTATCTTCTCATAACCTGGCGTTTGCGAGATTACTTGCTCAATTTATTAGATTAAGAGCACATTACCCTGATTATCCTATTAAGAAAATACGTCTTGATAATGCTGGTGAATTTACATTACAAGCTTTTAATGAATATTGTATGTACCTTGGAATTGATGTTGAACATCATGGAACTTATATTTATACGCAAAATGGACTTGCAGAATCTTTAGTTAAAAGGTTGCAACTAATTGTAAAACCTTTACTTATGAAATCATATCTCCCAATTTCTGTTTGGGGCCATGCCATTTTGCATGCAACAATGTTAATTCGCATTAGGTCAACAAGTTATTTAAAGGTTTCCCCCTTATAAATGGTTTTTTGTCAGAAATCTAATATTTCCCATATAAAATTTTTTGGATGTGCGGTATATGTGCCTGTAGCACTACCACAATACACCAAAATGGATCCTCAAAGGAGCATGGGAATATATGTTAGATATGAATCTTCATCAATTATAAAATATTTAGAACCATCCATAGGAGATTTATTTACGGCACGATTTGCCGATTGTTATTTTGATGAATCACTTTTCCCAACATTGGGGAGAAAACAAAAATCATTGGCTAAACGAAAAGTATTTGGATCTGTAGTCCTTACACCTGAAGATGTAAAACCAGTTGGATGCAAATGGGTCTTTGTACAAAAAAAAATTGAAAAGAGGAAAATAACTAGATATAAGGCACGTCTTGTAGCCTTAGGTTTTACACAAAGACCTGTCATTGATTTTGAAGAAACGTATTCACCAGTAGTGGATGCGACTACTTTTTGTTATTTAATTAGTCTAGCAGTAGATGCAAAACTTGATTTATATCTAATGGATGCTGTGACTGCCTATTTATATGGATCACTTGACAAGGATATTTATATGAAAGTCCCTGAAGGACTTAAGATGCTAGAAGCATCCAATTCAAGTTCTCGAGGGTAATACTCAATTAAGTTAAATAAGTCCCTATATAGCTTGAAGCAATCAGGGCGCATGTGGTATAATCGTCTTAATGAATATTTGTTGAAAGAAGGATACAAAAATGATCCGATATGCCTATGCATCTTTATGAAAAGATCTAATAGTGAGTTTGCTATAATTGCTGTTTATGTTGATGATATCAACATCATTGGAACTCCTGAAGAGCTTTAAAAGGCAATTAATTGTTTGAAGAAAGAATTTGAAATGAAGGATTTGGGAAGAACAAAATTCTGTCTTGGATTACAGATCGAGTACTTCAAGAAAGGGATCTTTGTGTATCAAGAAACTTATGTGAAGAAGGTTTTAAAGCGATTTTACATGGATAAATCTCATCCATTATGTACCCCAATGGTTGTAAGATTTTAGAAGGTGGATAAAGAAGCATTTCGACCCCGAGAAATTAGTGAAGAAGGTGATGAAGAACTACTTGGTCCAAAAGTACCATATCTTAGTGCTATTTGAGCACTAATGTATCTTGTTAATCACACACGTTTTGATATATCATTTGCTGTTAATTTATGAGCAAGATATAGTTCTTCACCAATATAGAATAAAGCACATTCTTCATTATCTCAGAGGTACTACAGACATGGGGTTATACTACTCAAATGTATCCAAGCATAAAATGGTTGGTTATGCAGATGCCGGATTTTTGTCTGATCCACATGATGATAAATCACAAACGGGCTATCTATTTATATGTGGAGGTGCAGCTATTTCATGGCGATATATGAAACAGATTATATTAATCACATCATTTAATCATGCAGAAATTCCAGCAATACATGAAGCAAGTCGAGAATGTATGTGGTTGAGGTCAGTGATACATCATATACGTACAATTTGTCATTTATCTTCCTGCAAAATGATCCCAACAATCCTATATGAGGATATTGCTGCATGTATCACTCAACTTAAAGAAGGCTATATTAAGGGCGATAGAACGAAGCATATTTCACCAAAATTCTTCTTCAATGTGACCTTCAAAAGGATGGTGAAATAGATATCCAACAAATCAGTTCAAGTGAAAATCTAGCAGATTTATTCACCAAGTCACTCCCATGTACAATCTTTGAAAAACTTGTTCATGGTATTGGTCTTCGGAGATTCAAAGATTTGAACTGATATTATTAAGAGGGGGAGTCGATATACGTTGTACTCTTTTTCTCTTATATAGGTTTTGTCCTACTAGATTTTCTTAGAAAAGTTTTTAATGAGGTAGCACTCGACGGTGTATCAATGAATGATGTATTCTTTTCTTTGGCTAGGTTGTTATCCCACTGAATTTTTCCTAGTTAAAGTTTTTAATGAGGCATATTCATAATGGATATCTAAGGGGGAGTGTTATGAATATTAAATATGTGGATGTCCATTGACTCATATTACTCTTCCAGTCAACTTGTCATAAAGAAGAAAAGAAGACTTGACACAAATAAAAAATAAAAGAAGACAAGGACATAAAGAAGATATAAAGTAACCATGATCATGTAACTAGGATTAAATATAACCATGGTCATGTAACCAGGGTTAGATTTCTGACTCTATATAAAGGCTTGTAATCGATTGTTTCAATTGAACTGAATGGGAACTTCTCTCTAGAAATTCTATCCATCTTCTCTCTGAATCACATATACTTTTATAACAATAAGCGATTTTTCATTAGCTTATAAACTAAATTATACAAATAACTCCTATGTATTTGGATTCTCATCTCACCGTACAACTTATTAGAAAATTAGTTATTCTCTTCGGTACTTAATGTAGGACTTAATTTAGGACTTGATAATCGTCTTAAATGTAAGATATGTTTCTTATATTTATTAGTTTTTTTTTCAAAATTATTTTTATTAATGATTTTTTAACAATAATCAAATAGAAGATCGATTGAGGGAATTAAGATTATTAGGGTATTTTAGAAAAATTATGTTATATTAAATAATTTTTTTAATCTAATCAAATAAATAGGTTTTATATGAAGAATTAGAAGTAGTATGTTATGGTTATGCCTTTATGAACGTCAAAGGGTTTTATGTGATGTCCATATTTTTTTTATCACTTTATTTTTACTTTAACTTCCAATTCCATTACTCCACTGTTTTATTATTGGGAAAAAGGCAAAACATATCACTTGAATTTTAAAATTATAAATCAATGATTTTTTACTAAAAAGAATTATTAATTGTTATATTCTTATAATTAATTACTATATTCTCGTAAGTAAAAAAACTGATTTACGATTTTGAAATTAAAGTGGTATTTCATTATCTTTTTTTCTTTATTATTCTTATAACTCAATTCCCATTTACATTCATGGGTTTTATTAATCACTATGCATCATTTTCCAGGGATGAGATCTTTGATATGTAAGATCATGACATTTTATTTATAGTAATAAGATATGGAATCATAGAAGAAAGTTCTCAATTCTCTTTCTTCCATACCTCTATTACCTTTTTAGTTATTTGTTTTCTTAGTAAAAGAAAAAAAGTTAGTTATTTGATTTCATAACATCTACATAACTTAAAATTTAAAGGATAATTTGCATGTAATAAAAATTTTAGGATATCAGTTTCCAAAACAAAAAAAGAATTGAAGAAGTTTATTTAAAGTTAAAGTTGACAATGACTTGTTAGCAAACTAAATTTGACACCACATGCCATGGGTTTAAGAACTGGATCGGACCAGACGGTCCGACCGGTTGGACCGGCCGGATTACTACGTTGAGCCGTTTTCGCTATGGGACCGTTTTTGAACCGCTTTTGGGCTGTAAGCCGTTATTAGGCCGGAACCTGGAACGGGTTTTTAAGAACCGGCCGGCCCAATAACTCACTTTACAAAAAAAATCAGAATTTTTTTTAGTTTTGATACTGGAAACTGGAAAGTTTGCAAAAGAAAAAAAAAAGAAACTTAATATAGAAAAACACAGGCTTTGTCACGCCCTTATTTTAATTTCACATTTACCAGAGTATTAGCGAAAAACGATATGCGGTTTGGTAGGCAACATATGAATAGCATAACTATACTGATAATATGTGCATGATTACATAAATTCCCCATAGGAGTTTGTACATGATACTTACGATTAAGGTAGTCGCACAAGGCTACTGGGGTGTCTAAACTCATCCCAGTGATACGGATACTTCTTCTCATCTTCATTCCACTACTGTAATCCCCTCGTACAGTACTCTGCATTGTTTGCATATCTTCTATCGTCTCCTGTCTAAATTGTTGGTAGGGGAAGGTGAGATTTGAGAGAATTTCAGTAGGAAACAGATACCATAATGCATGCATGATTGATACTATGTGTATGACATGTTAGTTTTATCTACATGTATGCCCCATAATGACATTTTTGCATGCTCAATGTTTCATACAACAAGATTATGACCACAGCGAAAACAGAAACAGAGCTTCATTTATTCAAATATGCTCTACACAATCAAGTAAAGCAATCACATACATCATTATACAAGCAAAGATATCAAATACATGCAAGGAATCCATTTCCGAACTCAGAATTACCAAATTCACTGCCGAAAGACGAAATTATCCTTGACAGCCCTTATTTCAGTGTTTTAATGGCATTTTTGTAATTATGTTTTCTCGGCCTTTTCCGAAAAAGTGCCCAACTGTAACCCCACCTAATTTTCGCTCCTAAACTTAATGGAATCATCAAATCATTGAAAATCCAACTCTAAAACCAATTTTTAGAGCTAGCTGAAACTCATAAGAATTTAGGAAAAATTGGGGTTTTTTAGTTTCGGCTCCGTAAACACGTTTCTTTCTACTCTTAACCACTTTATTGACTATTCCATTAGGTTACAACTACCATTTAGTATCAATTTGGGCAGCATAACAGCCCCACAAACCCATTTTCCATTTTTAGAACCAAAGACAATCCAGCGAAATTTCATCGATTAAATTGTCCATAGCAGCTAGAATAGTAAATATACAAGAGTTTGGAATTTACCTCAAGCTCCCTCTGGCTTTTCCTTTTCTTGGCTGAAACCCTAACCTTCCCAACTCCAAAAATCTTGCTTCAAATACCTCAAACAACATAGAAGATAAGCTTAGGAGAAGGATTATAAACATTAGGTACGAATTTACCGAAGAAATCGACATATCTCGTGAATTTTCTCCTCTCCTCTCTCTAAACTCTCTCTATGTTCAGCTGCTCACGTATGAAATGGTGGGAGGAAGATGATGATTTGCTTTTTTTATCATTTATATTATAATATTTTAATCAATTGTTTAATTTTCCAAAATTCGGGTTTTTACAAAGTTTTGGCAGATTTCTACCCAAACTTTGAAAAATCATAACTAATGCTAGAAAAATCAAATTGGAGTGATTCCAAAGCCTATAGAATCATTATTGAGTCTAGTTTCAAGGAAAAATATAGAATTTTCCTGAATGGAATCACAAAATTTCCAGAATTTCAATCTTTGCATGTTGTTTCAGAAACTTTCTAGTTTTTCTGGGCTAACTTCAAAAATTCATATATTTTTGTGTATAGCTCTAATTGAGTCATATGACCTATCAAATTAAAGCTTAAGATGTCTACTTTCATCCTGTAAAATCTCATAATTTGTTCTCATCATTTGGTTATTCAAAATCCAATGACAAACTTACTACCTCATAAGGGATTTCAACAAAATTGTAATTATATTCTCCAAAATTCACCCTTTTACTTCCTTAATACCCCAAAGATATAAAAATTATTAGGGGAAAAATTTGGGCTCCTGCTAAATTGGGGCTTAGCAGTCCGCTTAATTTAGGCTTATTCTCAAGCCTCCAATCCCAAATTTTGGGGTATTACATGTTTATATTGTTTAATCTCATATATGTATTATGTGCATCTTTTTATTCTTAAATGATAAATATGTTCTCATTCTTCTCAAATGGCTTATGGCTCATAAATCTACATCATCTTGTTTGTTATTTTAAAAAGGTTAATATATTTCATATATATATATATATATATATATATTTGCTGGGAGTAGGATAAGTGCTTCAAATCTATCTTAGAGTTAGATGTACAGGTTTAGAATTGTTTAAAAAAAGAAGAACATATTAATTGAGTTATTTAATTTTAATAATTTTATACCAGAAGAACATATTAACATAATCAGATTTGTATAACCCTTAAGTGGTGGATATTTTAAGTATTTATCCTGATAGGTGACAATTGATGGGTTTTTAAATGGTGTTTTGTAACTTTACTAACTTCATATGAAGTTAGACTAATGACTAATTATTGTATATGAAGTTAGACTAATGACTAATTATTGTAATATATATATATATATATATATATATATATATATATATATAATATTTTTAAATTTAATTATTACGTCACTGGTCCGGCTAAATGGCTCAACCGGTCAAATCGGTTGAACCTTGACCCGTTGACCTTTCCGGCTCGACGTCTGGTCCGGCTTTTAAAATATTGCCACATGCATCCACAAGAATATTAACCTTAATGATTTGGGTAAAAATGGAACTTCATGTTGAATTCACTAAAATTTCTCTCCTTTCTCTTCCTTTTTTAATGAATTCAAACTTAAAAATGGACAAGTAACGTTGTAATTTTTACAAGTTATTTAAAAATTTAAAGCTAATTCAAAACGTACTTACATAAAAAATGTTAAAAATGGTATTATAAGATCTAGTTTGAAGTTGGTTCTATTTTAGAATTTTGCGTTTTTTTTTTTAAGAAAATCACATTAAAATCCTAACTAAAGAAAATAATATCTTAAAAGTTTTATAATTTGTCAATATATCACTTTTACTTGTCATTAATAAGTTATAGAACTTTTAAAATATTCTTATTTTTAATTAAGACCTTAGTGTGATTTTTTTTTCTTCCTTAATTTTTTTCTCAAGAATGGACATGCCAGATTTTGTTGGAAGAACTCGTGAGATTTGAATCCGAACAAAAAGCGGGCCCAGCCTAGTTCTTCATGAAACCCATTTTTGGCCCGACCCGACTCTAGGCATGTGAAATCTAAAATCCCATGGAACCATCCCGCGCTGATCGAATTCCCAAAAGGAGGTATGAATGGTTGAAGAGCCAACGTCATCCATCATCACAGTCTAGAATTTGCGAAAAAGTTCCATTCCAGTGCTGCTCAGATCTATTGTGAGTTACCAATGGCGGATTATCATTTTGTGTACAAGGACGTTGAAGGAGCGTCCACGCAGTGGGATGATATCCAGAGAAAGCTTGGCAATTTACCCCCAAAACCACCTGCGTTCAAGCCACCATCGTTTACGCCTGCACCAGATGAGGATTCGGTTCCGAAAGATAAGGCCTGGATTGATGACAAAACTGAACAAGAGCTCGAAGATCTTGAAGACGATCTCGATGATGATAGATTTCTCGAGGAATATAGGTAGGTTGGTTATTGCTGTTCGATTTATAAAACTGGTTGATGGTTGATTTCCAGAAATTTAGCTAGCTGTTCGATGATGATAGATTTCCAGAACTTTTTCTGCTAAGAATAAGAAAATAACGCGGATGGATAAAATTTGAAATCCTACGGCTGCGTTGATTTTTTTCCCCCTATCGTCAAATGCAAGATAGTGTTTTGGCTATTTACTGTCTTAAATGTATATTATTTCTTGGGTTCTGAAAGGGGAAATTGTTCGGGATTATGTTTTGTTCAGGAAATAACTGCTAAAATGTCAGAAGGCTACGGATATCTGGCTTATTATCATGTTAATTTCTGCCTATTGATTTTAAGTCGTTTTACGTCTTGAGTTAACAATATATATCTAGGATGAAAGCAAAATCAGATCTTACTTTTGTTTTTATGTTCTCATTTGATTTTCATGCTCTGATAGGAAGAAGAGGCTAGCCGAGATGAGAGAGGAAGCTAAAGTTTTGAGGTTTGGATCGATAATTCCGATTTCGGGATCTGATTTTGTTCGTGAGGTTTCACAGGCTCCACCTGATGTTTGGGTTGTTGTACACCTTTACAAAGAAGGGTATACCTTAAGACATCTTAAATTATTTATATCATTACAAATGTATAACTTAGTAACGTTTCTTAGGCAATTGCTACCTTTTTCTCCAATTAAATATAATGTGAAGAAACTTTTTGGAAGAACCAATCATGCAGTGTGGAGGTGTAAAATATCTCTACTTGTAATGCATTATTGGAAAATTAGATAAAAAACATCTGAGTTTTTTTCAGGTTAGAATGAAGTGTCTTGTGCTGACATTAATTTTACTTCTACCTTCTAATAAATTTCATGGCAGAATTCCTGAATGTGGGCTTCTAATGCAATGCTTAGAAGAATTGGCTACAAGATACCCTGCAACAAAATTTGTCAAGATAATATCTACTGATTGCATTCCAAACTACCCAGATCGTAATCTTCCCACTTTGTTGGTCTACAACAATGGAGCAGTTAAAGCTAATTATGCGGGTATGCATACTTTTGGGCGGAGGTGTACTCCTGAAGGTATTTAATTTGACTCAGAAAGCCTATGATATTTGTTTTCTTGCTTTGATCAGTAGTGTCTTTGTGTATTTTATTCTTTTAGTCTGAAAGACACGTCCATTGTGTTATGAAACATTCTTTTTTTATTACAAAATCACGAGTGTTTGAATTCTGAATTTGTACACATCCTCTCCACCCTTACCAGCTAGTTTCAGGTGGCTTGAAACCTTCCTATTTAATTGTTGATTTCTTTTATTACTTTCCAATTGAGAAAACAACTTCACATTCATTTTCTGATATGGAATTATGGGCCGGTGCTGTCTTTGAAGTTTATTGACAGAAGGGGAATGACATTTATAGGTGATTTATTGGAAGGAGTTGAAAGGTGTTTCCATTGTAAAGTTTGCTCAAAAGCGCTGTTATGAAATTGTGTGATTAGACCAATATGTATGTCTGTTTAGCATAATTATAGTTGGATTCTCTTTAATCAGATATCATTTGCAATCGTTATTTGAAGATTATTTTTATCAATATAATTTATGCTCTAACTGTATGAAAGAGTGATTAAGTTTTCTTCTACTAGCATTCATTTGCTGTGAAATTCCTGGTACAAATGAAATGAGCCTCCCCGCATCACATCCCTTCCTGTAAAAACTTGCATCTTAAAACGTCACAAGAATCCATACTGTCAATATGGATTTTCAAGAGCCACATTGCGTCTAATATGTACGTATGACGTGTATAATTCATAGACACAGACTATCTATTGAAGATTTCATGCTTCATAACTTGTTTCTGTTCCTTGTCTCTTGTATATATCTAGAATCCTTGAGATTAGAGAATGCTGACTGAATATTACTCCTCTAGTCATATTTGAGGAGTTGATCTTGGTTCTAGATATAAAACATTGTTTTTATATTTGTCAATCTTTTCCTAATTTGCCCCTATTGATGCTCCCTCAACAATAATCAAGAAGAAGAGGGAAGGAGGGAATTAAGGGAGATGACTAGGGTGTTTCAGAAAATACATGTGATATTAACTAATTCAACTAACTTCCTTAATCTAATCAAATTAAGTAAATATGTCTTATATTAAGGACCGGAGAGAGTATGTTTTTTTTCCCATACTAGTTGAGTTATATCTTCCCATCTTTATATTTTTCATGATTCTCGTTTTTATCTACTCCCTTATTCTACCGACTTGTTTTGCTGAATCCTTTGCTCGTTCTGGGGGGAAAATAGGTGTTGCATTAATACTGTGCCAATCAGATCCTGTGCTAAACGATGGCCAGAGCAGGGATGAAGAATCAAGAAAAGCTGTCATCGATGGTGTTCGCAAAAGGTTCATTGAGAAAGTTGTCACTGAGCACGAGGAGGATGACGATGGTTCCTCAAGTGATTAGCCATGCTTGTGTTCCTGTCTTCTGATGGTAAAAATGTTAATTTTCATGAAGAGAAGTAAAGTTTGGTGGAATTTTGTGTCTCCCACAGCTTTGCTTCTGAGTCCTTGTAATTGTAAAATTAAGTAGTATTTTTCTGATTTGTGATTCCCTGTTATTAGATCCTAAATTAACATTATTAATGGTGCCTCTTGGCTTGTTCACCATTATTAATTTTAGAATTTGTTTGGGTGGATGGGAAGGAATGGAATGGCTAGTATAGTCTAAATCATTATAATGCCATTTCATGTAATTTTATTTTGTGGGCTATTGGTTTAATGAGCTCAACTTTTATTAATATGTAAAAATGAGAAGGTTACAGAATATATATAGACAAAACAAAGAGGGAGAGACGCAAAGATTGAAGGAGGAAATAGATAAAGAGATTGACGGAGAGATAGATGAAGATGAGGAATTCAACAATTCCATACTAAAGTCAATTAACAAGAGAGATTGAAGGGATTTTGTCTCTGACTTTTAACACTCCTCCTCAAGTTGGAGAATATATATCAATCATTCCCAGTTTGTACCGAAATCCTTCAAATTTAGTTCTGACTAGTGGTTTTGTCATAACATCTGCAATTTGGTCTTCTGATCTAATATAGGATAGATTCAAGATACCTGCTTCAATCTTTTCTTTAATAAAGTGTCTATCTATCTCAACATGTTTTGTCCGATCATGATAAACTGGGTTCTTGATCATTTCAATGCTAGCCTTGTTATTACACCAAACTTGTATTGGTCCCTCATGTGGAATCCCCAACTCATTCAGTAATCTGATGACCCAAATTCCTTCACGTATTCCATTGTTAACAGTTATCAATTCGGCTTCCGCACTGCTTGTTGACACCACAATCTGTTTCTTGCTTCTTCATGTAACCAGATTTCCCCACACATATGTGCAGTACCCTGAGACTTACCTTCTAGTCTCCCTATCTTTTGCATGGTCTGAATCAGTGTAGATTTCAATATTTTTGATAGTGCCTTTCTTAAAGAAGATCTCTCTTCCAGGATTAAATTCAAATAGCTTAGGGTTTTGTACACAGCAGCCATGTGTTCTTCTTGTGGTTGATGTATGAATTGACTTACTATTTCAACTGTATAGCTAATGTCTGGACATATGTGGGTTAAGTATATGAGTTTCCCGACAATTCTTCTATACCGTTCTAGGTTGATTGTGACACCATTTGGTTTGATTTCCAAGTGACAACCTTCTTGCATTGGTGTTCCTTCAGGTTATGCCCCTAACATTCATGTTTCATGCAATAAATCTAGGGTATACTTCCACTGGGATACATCGATACCCTTCTTGGTTCTTGCTACTTCCATGCCCAAGAAATACCTTATTTGTCCAAGATCTTTGACTTGAAACTCAGTTGACAAGTCCTGTTTTAGTTGAGCAATGGATTCTTCATTGTTTCCTGTAATGACCATGTAATCAACATAGACAATCAAGAGGGTGACTTTGCCATTTATACGTTTGATGAACAAGGTATCATCTGCTTGTCTCTGAGTATACCCAAGCCTTTTCATTGTTTTGGTGAATCTACCAAACCATGCCCTAGGAGATTGCTTAAGTCCTTATAATGACTTTTTGAGTTTACACACAGAGTTATTAGGAGCTAGAATTCCATCTGGAATCTCCATGTAAACTTCTTCCAAGTTTCCATTCAAGAAGGCATTCTTCATGTCTAGCTGGTGCAACGACCAATCTAAGTTGGCTGCTATTGATAGTAGCACTTGAATGGTATTGAGCCTGGCTACTGGAGCAAATGTCTCCGGGTAATCAATGTCATATGTCTGGGTATATCCTTTTACAACAAGTCTTGCCTTGTATTTGTTGATACTGCCTTCAGGATTGAATTTTGGAGTAAATATCCATCTGCATCTTATTGGTTTCTTTCCTTTGGGAGGAGTTGTAATCTCCCATGTTTTATTTTCCTTGAGTGCCCTCAACTCTTCTTTTGCAGCTTGTTTCCAATTTGGATCAGCCGTAGCTTGTTGAAATGTATATGGAATTTTTATCTGTGTACTGTTTTCAACAAAGCTTTGCATTTTTGCAAATAGGTTACTATATGAGACAAAATGTTGAATTGGATGTTGAGTATAAGATCTTACCCCTTTCCTTAATGCAATAGGCCAACCCAATTCTTCAGGATTTAATCCCGGATTGGAGTCATGGTCAATCCTTTGAATGGGAGAGACAATACTACCAGTATTTGGTTCATCTCCAACATGCAATCTGGACTCGTCCCCTTGTCGTGATTCAATATCTAACCCTAAATTGATCTCAACATTTGTTTGTAGTTCATTTGGTTCATGTTGAGGTAGACTATGAGGTGATTCATAATCAAGTTGGGTAGGACTAAGTTGGTTTGTGGGAGTAAGAGAGTTAATGGTGGCTATAAGGTTAGGTTATGGTGATCTGGAGTTTGATTGTTCTAGGATTTGTCATTCCATGTTAGTATACTCCCCCTGAATGGGTAATTTGGGATAATATGCTTCCTCCTCCAAGAATACAGTATCTCGGAGATAACAAGTTTCTTAGAAGTAGGACAATAGCATTTATACCCTTTTTGAGTGGAGGAGTAGCCAATAAATATACATTTGTTTGCTCATGTATTATTTGGCATTATTACTTCGTAGTACCTTAATGCAAGTATTGAATTGGGTTTTCACAAAGGTATAAAAGTTCTGAAATATTTTGGCTACTTTGGATTTGTCTTTCATTAAATAAACTCACGTTGTTCTAGTGTGATAATCTATAAAAGTAACAAACCACCTAGCATCGGTGAGGGTTTTTATTCGTGTAAAACCCCAAATGTCACTAGGGATTAGTGTGAATGGTGAAGAAGGTGTATAGGACTGTTTGGGATATGAAGATTTAGTTTACTTTGCAAGTTGGCAAGTGTCACAATAAAAAGGAATGGAATTTTTATTGAATAAAGTTGGAAATACATGCTTCATGTAATCAAAACTAGGGTGATCTGAGCGACAGTGCCACAAGTGTACATCATGATTGTTAGAGTTGGAGCTAACCAGTGCTTTTCTTGCCTTTTTAGTTTGAAAGTTAGATCCTTCAAGGTAATACAGTCTATCCCATTCTTTAGAAGTCCCAATCGTCCTCCTCGATTTTAAATCCTGAAAAATACAAAGATCATTATCGAAAATTACTCGGCATGTTCATCCTCTAGTTAACTTGCTCATAGATATTAGATTACAAGTGAGTGCAGGCACAAATAGAACATTTTTTATTTCCAGGTGCTTAGGTAATGTGACCGTGCCAATTCCTTCAACCTTTGTAAATACTTCATTAGCTACTTTTACTTGAAGGTTTTCATGACATAATTTCAGGTTGTGAATCAAAGTTTTGTTACCGGTCATGTGATCTGTAGCTTCGGAGTCAACAATCCAAGTATCTTTACTAGTCAGTACAGAGTTAAGAGCTATGATGGAATTACCTAATTGTACTAGATTCACACTATGAGTAGAGTTGGACTTATTTTGCTTGTCAAGTAGCTGGTGAAGCATCTGTACTTCTACCTGGCTTAGAGAATCAGCGGCTTCCGCTCTTTGCTCAGCTGTAGTAAGGTTGAAATTAGGAGGTGGGTGTGGTTTGCTGGTTGAGGTTTGCCATGTAGCTTCCAGTATTCTTCTTTGATATGACCCTTTTTCTTGCAATAGTTGCACCATTTATTGTTTCTTCAGTCGTCTTTTGGTCCTTTTATTGCAAGTGCCGAACTTTCAATCGGATTGGGACTGCTGTGATTCAATAGTTTCCTGCTTTCTTCGAATTACACATGGTTAACTACTTCAAATAGATGTGGCATAGGTTTTAGTCCCATGATTCGGCCTCTTATCTCCTCAAATGAATCGTTGAGTCCTAGGAGAAAGTCATATACTCGTTCTTCTTCTACTATCTTCTTATGTAACTGAGCATCTTTGATAGTATCCCATGAATGTGATTCAAAGAGATCTTGTTGTTGCCACAATTTATGTAAGGCATTATAATAATTAGTAACTGTCAAGTTACATTGTCTCAGATTTTGAAGTTGCCGTTTCAGGTAGATTAAGGCAGTGGTGTTATCAAGGGAAGAGTAGGTTTGTTTTGCTTCATCCCAGATTTCTTTTGCAGTAGCCGCTAGGAGATAGTCTTCACTGATGTCATCAGTCATGGAATTGCACAACCAAGTCATAACTTGATTGTTTTTGGCAAACCAT
This sequence comes from Inga oerstediana, assembly GCA_963210345.1. NCBI lineage: Eukaryota > Viridiplantae > Streptophyta > Magnoliopsida > Fabales > Fabaceae > Inga > Inga oerstediana. The sequence continues at coordinate 72,888,005 of OY723401.1, forward strand.
GTATCGAAATTGGGATTATCAGGTGCAGGTTGAGCTGTTGCTCCATTTATATATTTCTCCTTCGCTTGCCATGAATATACCTTAGCACGGTTTGGGACCACTGAAGATAGTTTCGTCTGTTGAACTTGTGGTTAATAGCTATAATATGACTATCAGATTGCTGTCGGACTTCTGGGTTTGGCCGATCGGTGGTTTCCGGCCATCCTTGTGCCAACGGTGTAAGCTCACTCATCGTTCTTAGGTGGTTTTGAGCTTACACCATACTGTCTTTCTCTCTCTCAGAACTCTCTCTGAATCATTTGTTGCAACGGCGATGGTGCTGTGTTTTGGGCTGGTTCTGATACCATATTGGTTCAATGAGCTCAGCTTTTATTAATATGTAAAAATGAGAAGGTTACAGAATATATATAGACAAAACAGAGAGGGAGAGACACACAGATTGAAGGAGGAAATAGATAGCGAGATTGACGGAGAGATAGATGAAGATGAGGAATTCAACAATTACATACTAAAGTCAGTTAACAAGAGAGATTGAAGGGATTTTGTCTATGACTTTTAACATGGGAAAACCATATTTTTTATTTTATTTGGTTGATTGTTCCGCAATATGCCTGACTTGGCCTTGAGTCTTGGTTTAATGAAAAATACTATGAACAAAACTTGAAACAGGGCTCAACAATTCATGGAAATAGTTTGGGGTCTAAATCCATGCTAACAGGTGCAGACTGTGAGCATTGTCATGTTAATGGTTCACTCTAGTTCTTATTAAATAAAAACAAGAGAATTTAATTTTATATTATTGTTTACAAAATATAACTTGGCTGAAAAAAAAAAGTAATTGTTAACAAAAAATAGCTTAGACTAAAAAAGGTAAAAAAGTAAAATAAAAAATTTGTATTCCATAGCATTCATTTTAAACCGAAATAATCTTGATCTAATCTTAAAATGCCCATGATGAATATGGAATATGATATAGACGCTCAAATTTATTGTGAAAGGCTGAAAGCTACTGTTTCCTAAACATATGAATTTAGGAGCATTTGATTATGTAAAATGGATTATGCCGGTCACCATTGTTTATAATAATTTTTAGGTGAAATTATATAAAACCTCTATGAATTTTAGATTAGTTGTATATAATTCTTGACATTTCAAAGTTTAAATTTAATTCTCCGACCTTTTATCTTTTTATTATTAACCCCTGCCGTTAAATAACCGTTATCTTTTTTTAACGGAAATTTTCACATCAGATTAACAGATGACACGTGGCACCCGACAATGCACAGGAATAGCAAGTATGTTCTATGTAAACTAGTTCAAGACCCGCGCAATGCGCAGAAATAGCAAGTATGTTAAATTGTGAATGATCAAATATATAAAAAGTATAATAATTTTTAAATCTAAATATAAGTTTCATATGAGGTTTACGTATTACAAAACACTTCTTTATACACAACATTGGAAGTCTTGTTTATGGGTTGTCCATTGCTATCCAAAATTAGAATCTTCAACCCCTCTTTTTGTCTAACACATGAAACAGCTACATACAGTTGACCATGGGTAAGCACTGGATGTGGCAGGAATAATCCAACACTAAGAAAGGACAACAGGGAACTGGCGTCTACAAAGCTTGAAGGGGTAACTTGAATCAGATGGAGTAATTGTAAATCATGGGACAGAGTTTCTAAATTGTAATTCATTTCAGCTATCAATAGTTTATTCCCTAGAGATAATCTAATAGGCATGGTTGGAAAATCATAAAGGCTTCTACCGTTTGCATGCAATGCTTCCTCTAGTTCTAGCAATGTGTGATCCTGTAATTCTTTTTCATTTAGGCTGAATCCTACACATTGAAGGATAGTGATGAACATATGAACTTATAGAGAGAAGCAATAATTATGAATGCATCATGTTATTACTTGTACCTGAATTATTAGTTAAATGTTGTGGCCTATATAATATATCTTCTACCATTAACTTCCATGTTTGGGTCCATACAATTTTATGGCAACTTATGCAATTGCAAAAGAGCAATGTACCAAATAAACGGAGAAGGTATTGTGGTGTGGCCCAGCGGCTAGCTTCTGATATAGCATCAATATATCTTTATTATCTTCTAAAAAAACCTTCGCATAGCAAGCATCTCTGAAGGTTGCATAATGGACGCCACCTACTGTTCGTATGTCACAATAAGATTTTGGATCTTTAACAGTGCAAGCAAAAGACGTAAATAGAAAACTTCACCTACCCCTGGAGGAACATATACAATCGGTCAATAACAAAACCTGATTTCCTCAAGTCCCACATCTGGGTATCTTCTTTGTACACAAATTTTGTAGAAAACTCCAAATAAGTTAATGATCATGCTGACTCAAAATCATCATTTGCTTTCATTCAGGCTTCAAATTGGGTCAATTTTCCAGTATTGTAATTGACAACATTATTTAAGTCCTTATGCTCTTCATACAAAATTGATTGTTGACCAGGAAGATGGAAAAAATGTTTTTCAATTGTTGGTGTTCTATAGTTAATGTCAAACCCCAATATCCTCCAAGCAGTCTCACATGGTGATAAATACCTGATATCACAATACATCTTGATCTCATCATGCACCACATCACTATTATTAGATGAAGATTGGGAATAGAAGCGGCTGTAGCGCAGTTATGCCCCTTAGTTACATATTTGAATAAGTATTTGATATAATCACCTTCTTTACATCTCTCAACATTAATGTGAGCCCGATATTTTAACAACAGGTAAGGGTTTTAAGGGACAACACTTCTGTTATCCAATAGAATTCCATTTTTTATGATATGTCTTCCATTGTTTGGTCTCTTGTATCGTGGGTAACCATCTTCATGAATGATAGTGGTTGAATTAAACTCTTTAGGATAAGGTTTACTGCATACGCCCTTACTCATACAAGGAGACCTAGGATTTGCACTCCCACATGGACCATGTATCATAAAGTCGCTAACTGCTTGATATAACTCAGGATCAACATCCTCATCTAGTATCTCAGCACAAATAACTTGATCAACATTAGAAGGAGTAATGATCTTCTTGTCTGTTGCTAAGAAATGACAATGTGGGCGTAGGGCATGCCTCTTTTTTGAAATTCAATTATGCACAAAGCTATAAAGATAAATAGTTGCGTTAATAAATATGATATAAATTTATATGTGCACAATTAAAATATGAGAAAATTCCTTAAGTAAAAGTTAATTATGCAAATAGTGAGTATATAATAGATATGAGAATAACTAACCTGCTTTTACTAGACCAAAAAGATCCCCCCGTTTTATATCTTTCATAAGAAGATCTAGTTTCATTTTAAATATCCAATCAAGAATATGTGGTGTGTGCTCTACCTTTGTGTCAAAATCCTGTATATATCTCATAATTTCTGGCCATCCTGGGTTGCAGGTAAATGTGATAAACAGATCAGGGTACCCAGCCTATCCACAAATAGCTATGACATCTTGATAATTATTGAATATGTAGTGAGCTCCCCTTGTGAATGATGATGGCAAAATAATCCTTTTTCCTCTAGTTGCAGCTTCAGTCTCACCTTGTAAAACAACATCTGTTAGTCCTCTATATAACTCTGCACGGAGTTGTTTTTTATGCTTTCGGATGTAAGCCAACCTCCAAGATTCCATCATCATGTAAGCATCTACAATAAATTGCTGGAAAATTTTTCCTCCATATAGTATTACCGACTAGTTGTCCATTCTATCTTGGATAAGGTATGCAAAATATTCTCGCATTGAGACATATGTATTTTTCCCTTAGTTGGCACATCTTTCTCGAACATGAGGAATTTATCAAACTGTCGAGTGGCCAACCTTTTCTTCAACTCCCTCCTCAAGTCTCTAATCAGCATGTCGGAACTCCATTCTTCATCATCCATTCACTTGAGGTAGGAGGAGTAGCGAGCTAGACGGACAAACCGAGATAGGTAATCGTCAAAGGTCTCGTTGTCTCCTTGCTTGATTGGTAGAAATTCTGACTCTTTCTCAATTCTTACGGACTTTGGGAAGTACTTGTCATTGAATTCCCCCTAGAATAACTCCCAAGTCACTGGCACATTCTGAGCCCGCATAGTCATGGCAATGTTACGCCACCATCGGTCTGCGTCCGCTTCTAGCTTGTAGATAGCTAGTTTTGCTTTCACCTCCGATGGGCACTCAAGCACCTCGAAGATCTTCTCTAGTCTCATCAACCAATCCTCTGCTGCTTGAGGGTCGAATCTTCCTTTGAACACAGGAGGCATGTGTTTGCAGAATTTAGAAACTCAAAACTAAAGGTCTCTATCATTACGAGCCGGCACCCCATGTGATCCTTGGTTTTGCTCAGTATGAGGTGGGGACTCATGGGATCGGTTTGACCCCTCAACTGTCTCTTCATGTTAGGTCTCCTCTTGTGTAGACTGGACCTTTTCCTCATTACGCTTGGCTCTTTCTTCCTTGAGCTCTTCTCTCAGCTCGTTGATTATGTTCCTTTGTTCTCTGATTAGCCCCATCATCTCTTGCATAGGGTCAGGTGGGTTGTCATTGAGCTCTTCCACCTCTGGGTCAATTCTCCTGACTCTAGGGGTAGCCATTGTTTCTCTTTAGTCTATGTTCACCTAGTCAGTAATCACACAAATGTATACACATATTCCTTAAACTCTTATTTACCAACAAATAACAGGAATATTCATGTGTATACGACCAACAATTATCAATCACCTAAACTCACTAGTCAATTAGCTAAGGGAGCTATCCTAGCAAAATCTACCCTTGCCAAGAAAACTGCTCTGATACCACAAATGTAACCCTCGTCCTCACCAAGGTCGAGATTAGTGTTTAAACTCATTTTATAATTGGATAAGAGATCGGGAGTAATTAAAAATTTTTTTCCAAAAACCTGTATGACAAGATCTCCATCCTTTCATTCACAAAAACAATTGACCTGTTCGGTTCGCACATATACAATATCAGAGTACTAATAAAATTCCTGACATTCACCTAGGATAATATTATTAATCCAAGAGTTTTACAGGGCATCATTGCCCATCTTAGTTTCCCAAACCGGAGATTATACAACAATTACAAATCTATGGCCAATCTAATATATATACATACAGTTGTCCAAATGATAACCAAAAACCAAAAAGAAACTAAGACTACTACTGGTAATCCTAGTCGTCCTTGCTCACTTGCTTGTCCTGAGATCTACTAGCCCTGGCTAAAAATGTTATTTGGAAAGAGTGAGATTCAAAAGAATCCCAGTAGCAACAGTTTAAGTATATGATGTATAATTAAACAAAGCATGTAAGTATATATCACAATTCAGCTACACAACATTCAAAGCCGGGCTACCCGCCGTAACTCAATCATTCATTCAAGGTTGGGCTACCCGCCACGGACCCAATCGGCAATATTCAAGGTTGGGCTAACCGCCACAAACCTAATCAAAACATTCAATGCCGGGCTAATCGCCACGGACCCAATCAACATCATTTAATGATAAATACGTACGAGCAATGCATTAAACATGATATAGGATAAAGTGTCACTACCTTGTTCTTTCTGTCTTTGATCAGGCATAGGCCTTTTACGATCCGGGAAAATATCAAACCCTATAGTCATAATTAAGGATGACACATTATCACTTACTCCAATACTCAAATGACTTCAAAACACTTAGTTTTGGTTATCATTAAAGTCCCTTAAGTAGCTATGAAAGTCTCTAACAATCACCTAAAAGGATTGGGAAGTACTAGGTTGGAAATCACTTTTCAAAATCACAAGGTGCTGAAAACAGGGGTTGGTTGCAGCCAAGAAACCCTTGGCTGTGGCCAGAAATAGCCTAGAAGGTTTCTGGCTGCAGCCAAGAATATTCTGGCTGCGGCCAGAAACAGCCTAGAAGGTTTCTGGCTACAGCCAAGAATTTTCTGGTTGCGGTCAGGAAAATTCTGTTTCTTGGCTGAACTTCAAAAAATCATAACTAATTCTAGAAAAATAGAAATGAGGTGATTCCAAAGCCCATTGAAAGCTATTTAAGTCATATTTACTAGAAAAATATGGAACATTACCAGAAATCACTACAAAAATACAGAATTCAAGAAATTTTCACACTGCTTTAGAATTGATCCCAGATTTAACATCAAACTTTGGATAGTCATAACTCCTAACTCGAAAATCGAAATGAAAATAAATATATGTCCATTTTGAAGCTTGAAAAGTGAACTTTAAGACTAGAAAGTTTCAGAATTTTTCAACACTATTTATTATTTTAAAACGTCCATGCAAACCACTGCCACCACAGAGTTTTTCACTAATCAAAACTTGCCACTTTTAAATCTAAGTTCCTAATGGTTCCAAATTCATATCCAACACTACTCCCACACAATTTTCCACAAGGAACACAATGGAACCATCAAAACAACCAAATTCTCATTCCATCTATATGTTCTGTTTTTGGCATATGTTCAACAAAATCCCAAAATTGTCAAACTTAATGGAACCATCAAAACAACCAAATTCTCATTCCATCTATATGTTCTGTTTTTGGCATATATTCAACAAAATCCCAAAATTGTCAAACTTGGCATTTAAGCTGCAATCAAATTCTATCTATCCAAGATACATATCAAAACATCATAACCATGACAACAACAACTCAAACACCACAAGACCCTAATTTTCAAAAATAGGGCTAAATTCCCAGAAATTCCAACTTAACCAAATGACCACAAAACTTATATCAAAATGCTCAACCCACTCACTTCTTCAACTTTCTCCAAAAGAGTTCTTTGATTCTCCAAACTCTATCTCCTTGAGAGTTCAAATCACCACCAATGGTAAATCTACAACCATAGAATCGAAGCTCTCAATGCAAGGAACAAGATTGAAGAAGGGAGTTTTTCCATTAGAGGTCATTAAGAGGGTCAAAATGGCAAGAACTTACCTTGGCACTTCCTCTTTCTTTTGCAAAAATGAGCACCGAAGATAGAGGGAGAGAGAAATGAGAGAGAATGAGAAGGATGAAGAGTAAAGAAGGAGGAGAAATGATGGGTCTTCCTTTGGTCATACTCATTCAACTGAAGTGTAGGAGGAGAGAGGGAAGGAAAATCATTTAAAATGTAGTATTTGACTTTTCCACCAACTCCTTATCATATTAGCTTGCACATGTGTCCAAATCTCCTTGTTTTTCATCAAATAAGTAACCACATGGTTACACTAACTACTCCATTATCCATTTAGTCAAAAATCTCATTTCTTCTAGTTAGTAATTAATTTATTCATTAATCACTGACTAATTGGCCGATAATTTTCCATTCTTTCAATTCTTCCACTAATTATGGCATATTAACTTAAATTGCCACATAACACATAATTAAATTCTTTTCCTTCTTCCAAGCGTCATTTCCCCTATATTTAGCCCAAATAATTACTTTGTCACATAATTAAGCTAAAATGCAAGGTGTTGGGCATTTTCAATAACAATTCATATCTCAAATCGATTTTGATTTACAAAATCATTCACAATAATTATCATTATCCCTTAATCAAAATTCAGGGTGTTACAAATCACCTAGATCTTCATATAATGTCAACTCTACAAGTAAGCAAAGCTATTAAATGTTAGGGTAAAGGTTGTAATTATATTATGAAGGATCAATACAATCTTTGTGCACAAATGTTGTTTTCTATAGTGTTAATAGTGTTTTAAAAAGTTTGCAAAATCCAAAATAATACCATTTGCAGTTCTAAAGGACGAGGCTCTTCCGAAAACTTTAGATGTATTTGTCATAGAGTTGAGTGATATTGATAAAAGATCAAAATAGTTTAGTTAATAGTTACTTATACAATGCATCACAGAAAGAGTACAAAGTATTGCTAAACTAAAAATAATGGCAGGGAATGTTGTACCGTTCGGTGTTACATTGAAAACATCTTGAGCCAAACGTGTGTCCTCGCAATTGAGAGAGAATTGAAGCTCATGTATAACTTGTGTCTTTGATCTCAAATTGTAGGTGATCATGTGGTTAAAAAAATCCTCTAAATCTCTCTCAACACAAACTTTGATCAAACCCCCAATCAACACAATGTTAATTAAAATTAATAAGCCCGCTCTAAATGTTAACTTCATTAGTTAGACAACCAAATCCCACTTAATTAATAATGGACCCAACTCCATTGCATCATCACTAAAGTGAATGTACATTGTCCCTTCAATTTGGCAATGCTAATTACCTTGCGTTTTCATATGAATATATATATATATATATATATATAAATTATATTCATATTTATAAATCGATCAAAATATGTATATATACATATATGATGGAGCTAGGCAGTTGTAATTCATAAATGGGAAAGAGGTTAATGATAAATTAATAAAAGGGGAGACACAAGGAAAAACACACATATATATAAGAAAATCATAAAGGCAAAGATAGCGTGATGGAGAAAAAATCTGTAGAGTCATAAAAATCAAGAAGCATATGGATACACACATATGGAATGAGATATGCCACATCGAAGTATCATGTGGAATGAAGTGTCATTTTAATTTAATTTGGGATTTACACATGTAATATGATGAATGCCTTGGATGAAAATAATCGAAGAATAAGTTTGTAGATATAACTGAGCATAAATTTTTAAATCTATATTGTAGCAAGCATATATGTTAAGTAGTTTTTGCCCGTATTTCAATTAATGTGCTTAGCTGAATGATTTAAGTTGTCAATTATGAATAATTGCATTCCGCTGTGTAGATAAGTTCAATTTTTTTAAAATATAAATTGAAAACAACGAACCTTCTGTGATATTAATCCCAGATCTTCTATATGCAGATCAGTTGGCTCTCTTTTCTCGAAGAACTTGAGCACGGTAGAACCGTGTGTTGGCTGAAGTGGAAGTTTGTCCTATAAATCCAGATTTCTCAATACATGTTCTTTCAGTTAAGCATTACAGAATAAATATTTCAAAGCAATAATGTTAGTATTATCACTGCAAAATAAGAGACAGAGACGTGAAATATTAGCATGGTGTTATGGGTGTAAGCTAAGTACAAAGACAAAGACCAAATTATTTATTCAAATTTTTTTTTGCAGGTACAAGAAATAAGTTTTTTTAATGAAAATTCAGAATTCTTAAAAAAAAATTGTGAAATAATTTTTACTATCATATTCAAAATATAATCCAAAGCTCATATTTAGTTTAGCATCGATTTAGTAATTTTTATTATCATATTTAAAACGATGATATCATTAGTTTTACGAATTTAATATAAAAAATTTCTGATATATATTTATATATATGAAAACGAAGAAAAAAATGTATAGGTAAAGCGAGATCAAATAATATCACCATCATATATTATCTAATTTTAAATTATTACATTGGAATAGATTGTAGCAACTAAGAATCATATTAGATAAGATAAGGTGAGATTATATATAGCTTAAAATTATTGTATTAAATATAAGGCCATATGTATTTGATTTTAACAATATTTAATGTTATTAGAACTGTATAATGGAAATGCATAAAAATACGTATAAAAAAGTAAAATGGATCCATCCTTACTAGGAGAATGAAAAAGACTGTTATCTACCAATTAAAATATTCTCTCTCTTTATTATTTCCAAAAATCGAGATATTATCACAAAGAAGTTTGGATAGCCTTTTATTATCAGTTAGCAATAGTAGATAAAATCAGATATGCTGAAAGGCATAAATAATTACCCCAAATTATACCGAAACCTACCCATACATCTTTTGTTTGTTTTTTTCATCTTCTAATCTTGAAAGTATACATCCAAACATATATTCTAAAAGGATATAATTAACAATAAACAAAACATTGAACAACTTTATGGGCCTCTATCTACCATTTCACAACAAAATACATGTATACATAGCGTACAATAAGCACTCACTATTTGTTATATCTGAGAGCGGTGATCGTGCTAAAGATTGGTTGGACCAGGTACTCCTTTTACTCGAAAAAGGTTGCATTATGTTCTCTGTAGAAACTCCAACGGGTGAGCAATAATAGACTCACAAATTAAAAATGGGTACTTGATCTTAGGAAAGCAAAGTAAGATTAAAAAGGTCATAAATGCTCATAGATAAACCAGTACAAAGCACATTCTGAGATTCACTTGGTTGGGATTTTCGACGTCACTTTTCGTAGAGGATATCACATCGACTTGCTCTAGCTATAGCATAATCAGAACTCCCACCTAAGAGTGCGATCATATGACCAATATATGAATCACCATTATAATTCTATGCAAATGAGAAATATGCTCAATTAGAGGGGAACAAAATTGTGTATAGTGTGGCAGTTTACCTTCATATGAACTCATGCTATAGATTTCACTTGCCCTATGAAATTCTTCACACATAGTGGCATAACCTATGCTTGGGCCAACAAAGCAGGTCAATGAGGAAGAAGAAAACTAAAGCAGTTGGCATGTTTAAGTAGTCAGTTTGAGAAATTATGCATCAATCATCGGTTACCGCATAGTGGAGGATTGTGGGTACGTAGTGGCCCACATATGAATATGTATTCGGTTACATCGCAGCATATAGCATTTAACTAATTTATAAATTTATAAAATATGTAGGGGGAAGGCTATTTCCAATGCGGTTAAATATGTTCTATTGAACATTGTTTAAATTAATATAAACGCATCTTAATTATTGAAGCCAAATCTGTAATGTCTTTTTGTAAATAATTTTATATATCTTGAATTTCTTATTATAATTTAAAGGTAACAAAGCAATGGTGTCAATGATATTTGCAGTCTCAAAATTCGCTAGTTTATATGATTTGAGATTAAGTAAAATAAAAAAAATATCTTTTGTTTTTATAAATATTAAGCCATAACTCATTTAGTTTTTTTTTTACCATCATTCAACCTGGATGACAAATATTTAGTGGCAAACCAACGGGAGTGATTGCTAGTTAATTAAGATTCTACATATATCATATCATTAAATTATACATGCCATTGACTAATTTAATTATGTCATTCAGATTTACATAATAAATATGGAAGATAAATAAGAAAAAATATCGACTGTTAGTTAATCAAGATTCTACATATATATCATATCATTAAATTATACATTCTATTGAATAATTTAATTAAGTAATTCATATTTACATAATAAATATGGAAGATAACTAAAAAAAAATTAAATTTAAACTGACGGGAATCATAGTCATATTGATTGGCAAATATTGATTGGCAAATTAACGAAGAGCAATTGCTACTACATTAAGATTCTACATAAATCATTTCATTAAATTATACATGATGGTGACTAATTTAATTAAGTAATTCGGATTTACATATTAAATATGGAAGATAATTGAGAAAAAAATTTAAAATTTGAACTGACAAGAATCATGGTCATATTGATTGGCAAATTAACAGGGAGCAATTGCTAGTTAATTAAGATTCTACATATATCATATCATTAAATTATACATGACAGTCACACATTTAATTAAGTAAATCATATTTATATATCAAATATGGAAGATAATTGAGAACAAAATTTAAAATTAAAACTGACGGGAATCATGGTTATATTGATTGGCAAATGAGGAGAAAAACTTAAAATTAACAAAAATCATGTATAATTTAACATCTAGCAATTTGGATAAGTGAAAAAAAATAGAGTAACCACCTACACAGATTCCGGGGGATCATGTAGGGGGTGTGTCGCATGCTGTGAATCTAGGCATGCCAGATGTCAAGCAATAAACCCTCCAACAGTTAAATATGTTGTGAGAGCACAACATAGCAACAAATCAGTTTTTGAAACAATATAATCATTTTTTAAAATATATTTAAGATTTTCAAAAATATATGAATTTATTACCTGTAATCTTACCTTTAATTTGATTATAATGCACTTCAATTGAAAAATATAGATGGCATGGTTTTCTTAATATAAATGCATTGTTTAAACTAATATAAACCCATCTTAATTATTGAAGCCAAATCGGTAATGTTTTTCTTGTTTAAAAGATTGATAGATTTTTCGAATTCATTGTTATATTTTAAAGGTAACAAAGCAATGGTGTCCATGATATTTGACGTCTAAAAATTTGCTATTTTATATGATTTGAGATTGAACATTGATTTGGTTGGAGATTAAGTAAGAATAAAATTATCTTTTGTTTTTATAAATATTAAGCAATAGTTCATTTGTTTTTTCTTTTAAAACATCATTCAACCTGGATCTCACCCTTTTCACTCTTTGAGAGATCACAACATAGCAACAAATCAGTTTTTTTTAAACAATGTAATCATTTTAGATCAAATCGTTGCATCACAAGTCATGCATCGGATCTAATTAAATTGCCACAACAAATTAGTAAATCTAAACTTATCATTTTTTAAAACTTGGGAACAATTTTTTTGACCAACAACCTAAGAACAATATCGTCCAATGTATTTATTTCATATGTGATGAATTGTTTAAAATATCATTTTGTTTTTACACTCATATTAACTTATATAAATTTGTTTTAAACAAAGAGGGTGGCAATTTAGTACAAAACGTGTGATTATTATATAAAATGTGAATGCTTATGCCACCTTTGCACTTAAAACTATCTTCATCTTTGGCCATCAACATACCTTGGAAATTAGTATCATTATACTATTTATTTGGACAAAAAGTACCTTGATTTGTCGTTTAAAAGAAACATGAAGGAAGAAGTAATCATATCAAGAGACTAAATTAAGCCTCAATAGCTAATTGGCGCAAAATTGCTAAGAAAAAACAATATAAAAACATCATTGCAAATTGAACATGGTTTCTTTGTGGCAGTCAATCAATAGATAGATGGAGAATTGCCACACAAGAGTTTAAACATTAACAACATAAAGTAGACACAAATTACAGACAAATTAAAAATAAAGGATAATGTCTAGCACCATGAAGGTGCGCTAAAATAGCAACAACATATTGAACAACTAAAAGGACGAAATACATGACAAATCCTAGTCCTCCACAACAAATTTTAGCTTCTTGCAAGCAGAAGTAGCATCAACAGAATCATCACTACGACTCACAGCAGGAACACTCTTGTCATAGTCCACAACAATGGAAGAGCTTGCACCCTCGGAATCAATAAATGATTGATCAGTATCCTACATGAAACAATGATATAGAAAGGATTAGTACATTGATCCCAATTATATGAGAGGAAATAAATAGAATTGAGTTAATAAGATGGACTTGTTCCTCCAGGACACCACCTGAATTGAGGTTTGAGTTGTCTTGATTGTCATGCAATGTAGCCACAAATGACACAATTATTTCCTTATCACTTGTCATGCGAAGCACTTAACAAGAAAAAGACTGTCCTGACACATAATCTTCTGGTATTTTGATCTTAAACAAATATTGTTGATGAATAACCTTATCCACCATGTCTCTAGGAAGTGTGTCTTCAAGCTAATAAAAATTCAATTCTTATGAATGAAATGCTAAAGGCAAAATAAAATAAGGTAAACACATAGGGAACTATTGATTTTACCTCTTTGCGTAGGATGCACTCCTTAAGTTCAGCAGTGGAACAACCCACAAATTTGGAAAACTCTCGATTAAAGATCACTAAGTTGAATGAGCCAGACTTGTCTACCACCTCACATGTCACCATAAATCTGAAACAATAAATACACCGACGTGAACAATCAAATATCAAGCCATCAATGTAATATAAAAAAAAAACCATAAACAAACAATGATAATTACCTAAGGATGAAGGCTTTGACAATAGCCTCGCACTTATTTCAAAAAAAAAAACTAGTACCATCTGGCAATACCTTTTTCCCACAGTGCTTACATGTCGTGTATGTCCAGCCACGATCCACTCAAAGATCAATTAGATTAGCAAGCACAACGACCTCTGCACCCTAAAGTACCAAAAACAAACATGTGGTAAATGTCTAAGTAATCAAACAAACTATCTCACAGAGCTTGATATATATATATATATAGTGAGGCATATATGAAGCAGGAATACGAACCTCTAGTCCAGTACACAAGTCCTAAAGCTGTCGTCTATTAGTCAAGCCTAATAGTTCATCAGCAATTGTCAGAGTTCCATGAGGTGAGATACGATTAGGCTGTTGGTCAACATTAACACCAACCATGCGCAATCTGTGAAGGAGAAGAAATAGTTAATAGATGTAACACTGGGAAGAAATAAAAAAAGGAAAAGAAATATGGACAAAGCTCATACTTTTTTATGAATCGGTCAACCTCTGGGACTGTAGGATTGATAAGCAACCTGGAAGAAAACATGGGGTTGGAAAGTTTCTTCCTACCTAAAAGGACAGAGTGAAAGGAACATGTTATTGAAAGGAAAAAATTGAGTTAAGCGCACACAAGAAGAAATGATTAAACTAATAATTAATAGAAGTATAAGGACAACACACACTTGAACTCCTTAGCCTTGCATGACTGGATGATTACAATGATAGGTTCATCGAACAGTCGAGACATGAAGTCTAAAATCTCATCAGCGAACTTTCCCCACAAAGTGTACTCAAGGCGTTCCATCCTTTTCCGCAAACCATGCATAAGATATAGATCACACATGTGTTATATGTTTTGAGATACAGGTAAGTGTAATGAAAAACAAAGTTAGGAAGAAAATATAGATCAAATCCAAAAGACGGGTACTCCTCATCCAAAAGCTCAACATCAACACGATGTTGTGTTTCACCATTGACAATGCAGATATCAAGATCCCCCACAGCAGCTAACTTCCCAATGACATCTATCAATAAAGGACAAAGTTGAAAGAAGTAGGGGAAAAAGAGTCACAAATAATGCTCACCGACTAAATAACGGTAATCAAACTATGATGCAAGAACCTACGTGAATGAACGGAAAGCAAAACCATACTTATGAATATGACCATTATCATCGAAAGGCCTTAGAGTTGTAGTGTACATAAAGTAGACCCTGTGAGGGTGATTTGTTGTACGGTAAGAACCTGTATCCTAATAAACATTGAAGTGAGAAATAACGCATGTCTTCCCTTCCTTTAAATACTTTTTATGACGATCAATGAAGGCACTATAAATAGCTGCATGAATATGATCACCCTACATGACAAAATCAAAGGAACAAAGAAAAGTTAGAAAATGAAGAATGTCATCATAACAATAAAATGAAGATGGAATCTATATGAAGCATATGAAACCAACCTCTATGTCGTGAAGAATCATCTCCAATAAGAAAAAATCATGGCCAGAATCGCGAGTACACATGGTCCACATCCGAACCACCAGAACACGAAGGCGCCAGTGTATCTTCGCGGGATTGACAGCACGAACAACATCAAACATAGTATAAGTCATAGCTGACAGTAGGATAGACTAACCCAAAAAAATGATATTAGAAAGAAGACATAGAATAGCAAGACAAATGGAAAGGCTATACATAGAAAGCATCATGACAGTTATCAAACGCATAGGAGGAAGCATCTTGAAAAAAATTCACTCCACTCGCTACAAAGCCATCCCACTACCAACGAAGACAGCAAGTCAGTATTTAGAAATACACAGAACACTTGCTCCACTCGCCACCATACAAATATAGCAGTTTGTGTTAGATATGAATAGTTTTAATGATGTCAAATATAGATGTCAAGTATTAAGAGCAAAATATTTGTATAGTATACTTATCTTCTACATTGACTAACTACTATATTTAATATTATATATCTTATAGATTAGTCATAAACCTAATGGTGGGTTGATGTTATTTTGCTTATAATGCCTTATAAATGGAAAATGATCATCAAGAAGAAAATCAAGAGGCAATGGATTGAAGAAAGAAGAAAGAAAGAAGAAGATTGAAGATATTTAAGAAGATATCTAGTTGAGTTATGAAGAATTATCATCAAGAGGAAAAACAAGAAGATATCTTGTACATTAGCCAAGAAAAGAAAGAAGAAGATTGAAGAAAGAATAACTTGCAAGATCACATGAGAATATCAAGATCCAATCTTTTAGAAGTGATACCAGAGGTTTCTTTGATCATATGGAATTTGGAATTGGTCAATTTGAAGCCAAGATAACTTGTATGGAAGTTATGGAACTTCCTCAAGGTGTTCCTTTGAGTTTTGGCTCTTTGTCATGTTTTGGAAGGCATCACTTGAGTGGTTACTCGAGTGATGGACATGATCACTCGAGTGACCACTCGAGTAATACACATTTTTATTGTGCTCTATTTTTCGCGTGGCAGAATAGAGGTTTGGTATTTTGGGCATATCTCTTTAACCACACATTAGATTGAGCTGAAACTAGTGGCATATGAAACTAAACTCCCAACACAAACTATGGACACCAAGATCACATTAAAAGGAGTTCATATGAGAGAGATATGATCTGTTGAAGTTGACACATGAATCACCATCATATTCCAGGACAGCTTCGGTATTTTGGACATAACTCTCAAACTACATATTGGATTGTGACGAAACCAGTTCCATATGAAAGTAGACTCAAAGAGCTTTCCATGGATATATAATTTGTCACATTGGAAGCTATATACTAAGAATTATGTCTTCTGGAAGTTACTGCTCATGATTTCAGATATTGTTAGGAATAATAGATACTCTTTGGATCATAACTTTCTGTATACAATGAGTTTGGAGCTGATTCTTGTTGTATTGGAATGTAGACGATGAGAGCTTTCTGATGATATATAATTTGCCATATTTTGAATCAAAATGAAGAGATTACTTGAAGGGCTGACTCGAGTGATATGCAAAGTTATTTGAAACCTTACTCGAGGGACCATTCGAGTAATGTGTGAGAAATTGTTCTAGTAAGCTCTCTATCAAGAATTGTATCGGATTACTCGAAGGGATCACTCAAGTAATCTGTAGAGTTATTAGAGACACAACTTGAGGGGCCACTCAAGTAATCAAAGAAGAAATCTTTCAGTAACATTACTCGAGGGAGCACTGAAGTAACATGAAAAAAAGCATTACTCGAGGGATCACTCGAATAATGAAGTTAGAACTACTCTCGGCTAGATTTTGAACGTGATTACTCGAGGGATCACTCGAGTAATGACCCAGGCTTACTCGAATAACCACTCGAGTAATGCTTCCCAGGAGAACAGAACAACGTACTGAGCTTTTGAAAATCATGGGATTAATTATGAAACTCACTCTTCTTGCTTCTAATCATTCATACACTTCATTGTATTAGTGTTTAATGTATTTCTCCAGGAATACAATGAAGATATGATGTGAAGAGTCAAAAGGTGACTTTACGGAAGCGAAGCTTCAATGTTCGTAACAACTAGTTTTCAAATTCAAGCAAACGGACAAAAGAAGCAACCGCACTCTAACGGACAAGTTGAAATGCTCAAACGGTTATCAATCCTTATCAACTATAAATAGAATATCATCCAAAACAAAAGATATAATCGGTTCATACATCGTCTAAATGCCAACATCCTGACATCAATGCTCATCGCACATACTCTCTGTTTCTCTAGCTTCTATATGATTTACCTTTGAAAGAGATATTATTTGTATTGTACTTTAGTGTTCATTTTATTCACTTCTGAGAGAGAAGATTGATTATAATATTTCATCATCAAAGTTGTATCCTTATGGGGTGTGTAAGGGGGAGTAACTCTGTGGGAGATTTGTAAAAGGCTTCACAAGTGCCTGGCTAAACTTGTGAGTTGTAAAGGCTATTCTTGTGCCCGAATTAAATAAGAAGATAGTGGATTTGAAAATCTCAGGAGGAGCCTGGGGACTTGACGTAGGTCATCACGGATTGGACCAAACCAGGATAAATCACAATTTGCATACTCTCTTCCTTAAACTCTTATATTTCCAGCATATATTAACTTTTGATTTATGATTCATTACTTTCATATTTATTGCTTCCACTAAGATGCGCAAAGATTTTCAAAGTTCTTAAATTTTTATCTTACACCCAATTCAGCCCCCTCTTGGATGTCAGCCGGTTCTAACAATTTGGGTCGATATATGGAGAGAGAAAAATATGAAATAAGCTGTAGAGAACGTAAAATATTAAAGTTTAAATTTAAAATTAGCATATTTTATGGATTTCTCATATTTTGCTAGTTAATTAATAGTTTACACATATCATATCATGAAATTATACATGACAGTGATTAATTTAATTAAGTAATTCATATTTACATATTAAATATAGAAGATAAATTAAGAAAAATATTTAAAATTTAAACTGACGAGAATCATGGTTATATTGATTGGCAAACTAACGGGGAGGGATATATGCCGAGTGGTGTTAATCTAGGCCTACCAGGTGTCAAGCAGTAAACCCTCCAGTGATCCTCGTATTATAAAAGTAATAGATTACTAATTTCATAAAACTCCTTTAAACTTTGACAAATTATAGATAACCTTCCTGAACTTTGATCAGTTATAAAAAACCCCAACATTTCAAAATTTAAATTGAACTCCCTTCAAATTTTGATTTAAAATATTAAACCTATCTCATTATTTTTATCATTTTAATAAATTTATTAACATTATTACTTTTTTTTTTTTTGCCTGCAAACAAAATAGCTTTTTCTTATAGCAAAAACCAGAAGAATAATATTTAAAAAATATAAAAATAAAAATGTCATCATTTGTATAATATTTATTTATTTTCTTGGGATAATTGAGCATTGATAATATAAGTATGTCATCATTTGTGTTAAATATATTCTTGGAATAATTAAACATTGATACCTTAAATATTACATTTGTATCCGATGATAATTGTTGCCCTCATTAATTATTTATTAGTAATGCATATTTTTTCTTGGATCAGATGTTCAACATTATTTTTTTATTTTTTGATATTATTCATCTAGTTTTTGTCATAGAAAAAAGTTGTTTTAATTGATAAATAATAGTAAACATTTTAATAAATTTATTAAAATGATAAAAGTAATGACATTGTGTTTAATAACATAAATCAAAATTTTAAGGGAGTTAACTTAAAATTTTGAAATGTTTAGGGGGATATTTGTAACTGATCAAAATTTAAGGATATATCTGTAACATCAAAGTTCATAGAGATTTTATGAAATTAATGATTTATATATGATGGCATGTAAAATGCCACATGCCTTCTATTAATTTAACATAACAATTTTCATTAAAAAGATAAGATTCAGCTAACAGTAAAAAGTTAATAATAAAATATCAGGGATTAAATTTAAACTTTGAAATGTTAAATACATATAACTGATCTAAAATTCAGACGGGTTTTATGTAATTTAACCTAATTATTTTTGGCAAAACCATTGATCATGACAATAAATCCTTACAACTTGGGCTCAATTCAATAAATGGAAATATTCGTTCATTCCGTATTTAATATCTCAAACAAAACCAGGTTTACCTTGTCCCTTGCAAGTTTAACAACCTGGCCCATATGAAAATGGTGAAAATGAAAATATCGTGAAATAATATAGCAGCACAATTTAATTATATTTAGTTTCAGTCACACCCCAATAGCCTCCTTTATCCTTCCTTCCATGTTCCAGGAAGAGGATACGGAAAATGAAAGTCGAATTGACAATTTCTAAGCAGCATCAGTTTTCCACTGAACATCACAATGATCAAGAATATATAGTACTCTTATCATAGATTAACCTTGAAAATTTAAGAGCCAAAATTTCCATTCCCACATGTTTGAGAAATTGTCAATCTGCATGATTGGATTTATATAACATTACAATATTCTATCCCTGGTTAGTTTCAGTCACACACTCACACCCCAGCTTCACCTCCATACTAGCCAGCCTCCAGTATGAGGAAAATGAAAAAGAAAAAAATTCTGACAAAAAAGCATAGCCACGATGATCAAATAAACCTCCATATGATACCAAACATTTCATATTTATTCCACCATGACATCAACTGCATCAGCTGAAACATCAGAAGCTGGTACAGCAGCTTTTCTTTTATCCTTACCTGTATAAGGCACGACAGACCTCAATCAACACATTTCCTACTACTGGACAATATTCTATCACTATAACTTTGTAGTTCCATTTCTTGTTTTTAAATGAATAAAACTATTTCTCCTAAATTCTTTCCCCAACAAGGTGAATCTAGTTTATGCCAACTGTGCAGGAGAGACAACAAAGATATTTTAGGCCAACTGTTATAGGCTCTTCTCTCTCTCTCAACTTAAGATAGATCTAGCTAGCTGGGGATGGAACAATAACATACTAGACTGAAAAGCTTACCTCTTTTCTTCAGCTGTTTTAGTTTCAGGCCCTTCTTCACGTGAATCTTTCTGGACGATTTGCTACTATCTTGGGAACTCCCTGCAAGCAAAATTGAACGTAAGCTTAAAGAAAACCATCAAATATGTTTTCTGCTATAAGCTTAACATGCCAAATACAACAATGAAAGGCATCCATGTTTTCACGATTAGAAAGAAACCCCAGCTAATGATGGGAATTGGGAACCAAAAAGAGTATGTTTAGCGCTTGGAATTTCTCACACATACAAGAAAATTGTAATGACTCAGACACAGTAAACCTTAATACTACTTGATCCTAGAAAATGCTAACCACACTAAAGTCACATTGACAAAAGAATGCTATAATAACACCAGTTAAAATCAAAGTATAATATCTTGAGGTGCGTGATGATTCTTCAATAATGCTCTTTAGTTCAAAGCTCTTGCCACAGTGAGAATGCAGAGTAGCGATAGCTGTTCTCTGTCATATGTCCTCCTCTGATATATACAGAGGATAATACTAGATCTGGCTCAAATCCTCATTCATTAAGAGAGCTTCATTAAACAAAACTCTTAAAAATTTATTATTATTTTGAATTTTATTCCATCACCTCTATGTTCTTCAACTTAATGACATTCATGATAGTAAGCAGTGGTAGGTTGGAAGCAATGGGTGACAAAAATGTTTAAGAGGACTTGGTTTTGATGATGACACTTTGGCATTGGAGGATATTAGCATCTGCATTTGGAGAAATCGTAACACGTACTAGGCAGAAAGCAAGATAAAAGATTATCAAAATTCAAAAGCTACAAACTCCAGAGCCAAGAACAGAAGTTGAAGATGAGAAAGATGATTCTGAATAAACAGAAGATGGATGCAGAGTGCAATGGTAGAAACGGGTAATTTGAAAGCACCGATAGAAAGATGAATTGAGGCATGAGGACAGTCGGTAGGATTTCTAAAACAGGACATCATAGCTATCCCCTTAGGCTTTAATAGCTTCCAGCAAGACAATTCAAGGCTAACAACTTCACAAGCTAATAGAGTAATACCATTTAAAAGACAAAAAGAACTTAAGAACACTAAAGAACATTCTGCGCCTACCAATTTTCCATCGCAAATTCACCAAATGATGGCAATTCTTGCAAGATACATAATCTATCCACCGATATATAGCAAATATGCATTCCATGATTTCAAAAGATTATCATTAAAACAAAGCAGAAACATGATATCAATGTATGTTACCTTCAGCTTCAGCAACTATCATCTCTACATCTTCCATGGTTACCAAGCCCTTCTCCAGAGCTTCCTTTTGCTCCTTCAATCAATTAAAAACGTAAGAATCATTAGCTTCTGGAACTTCAAATACAGGATAAATGCACAGCATAAAAGACGATTTCAGTTTTATTAGGCAACGAAAAAAACAGAGAGAGAAGGAAGAAAAGAGAGTACTCGACGCCATTTTTTGAGGAGCTTCCGCTGTCGCTTGCCGGAGATGGAAAGAGGTTGGTGCTTGTTCTTAAGCTTGCCAGTGTTAGGGTCGCCATGAAGCTTTCTCTTCTTCTCCGATAATAGGGCTCTCCTTTTCTTCTGCACCTCATTGAATGCGGCCATCTTGCTTTTGCTTTCTCCCCAACGAACTTCGCAAACCCTAAAGTCCTAATCCGGCGAGCACATTTTTAAACTTCTCAATCTCCATCTGGTTAGTTGTCTTGGTACTGGTACATGATATTATTAAAATAATTACCAAATAATAATTACAAAATTCAACCAATTGTCATTGATTGAAGGAAAAAATAAATAAATATCACTTAAACTTTAAAATTTTAAATTAATGATTTTTTAAAAATTTGAGTTATCAATCTCTATATTCTTTTTGTCAATCTCATAACTTTAATTGTCAATAAACCAATTTAAAATTTTGAAATTCAAGTAGTATTTAAAGGGTAGATGGTGTCACCTGTGCCCTCTCAGCTACACCCTCTGCTGCCCCCTTATTTTGGGGGCTTTCCTAAATATATATTTTATAACTTTTTGGATAATTAGATTTTACATAAAATAAGTGAAATTTTGACAAATTATGAGTAAAAAATGGATCTGTTTTCAATTTTTTATGATTTTTTAAAGATATTTCAGAAGAAATGTGTGTATTTTTTTTTTCACGTTAAACACTTTTTTTAAAAAAATATTTGAAAAGTCATAAAAAATTGAAAACATATCCATTTTTTGTTTATAATATGTCAAAATTTCACTCATTTTATGTAAAATCTAATTATCATAAAAAATACATTAAAAAAGGCCCCCAAAATGGGGGCGCAGCAGAGGCTCCAAATCCCTATTTAAATGTCTTGTTCCCCTGATTAAAAGAAGTTAATTAAGGTTTTCTTAGTGTGTATTTGGATTAGCTTTTGAAAAATACTCCCTCCATTTTTATTTATAAGCAACTTTCCCCTTAATTGAGCAAAACGAATTGATAGTTAAAAACAATAAGTATGTCAAAAATGCCATATTTTTTTTCCATATATGCCCCTATTTATGAAAAGAGTATATGAGAGAGAATAAATAAAAAGTATGAGAGATCATGAGTATAAGATATGAAAGAGAATGGGTATTTAATAAGGGTAAAATAGGAAAAAAAGCTTATACTTTTAGATAAAAAGTGAAAGTTGTTTATAAAAGGGATCAGCTTCATGAAAGAGAAAGTTGCTTATAAATATGACCGGAGAGAGTAGTTTTTACGATTTATGAGGTAAATATATAAGAAGAGCTTTATTTCAATTTATAAAAAAGGCTTCTGAAATCATGATTTCAGAGTTACCCAAACATACACTTGATTGAAAATTTGAAGCATAAATCGGTCAATTATATAAGTCTCCAAGGTTGAGTTTTCCTTTTGGGAAAAATTCAGAAATAAATTTAACTTAACTTCAGTATAACTCACCCCTCCCATGGTCGATATATCTATACTGTATTTTTTTTTTTCAAAAAAAAAAAGATGTTTTATAAAAACTAGTGACTAGTAGTACTTCTCAATTAAGCGGCTGATGTTTTGAAGTTTTATTTATTTTGGACAATTTGTATTACGATTTACATAAAATGACATATAAAAAAGACTTCAATATCTGCCCTATCAGTAAATTTGTGTTTGGATTGGCGATGACAGAAGTGACTTTTTTTCTAACCTTAAACCTGCTTCGATTAGTATTTAAAAAACATATTTAAATGAGAAATGGCTGAAAAGGGTATGAATCTTATTGAGTACTACATGTATATATATATTAGTTGTATATATTATGATAATTGAAGTAAAAAAATATTAAAAAAACTTGATAAAATAAAAAAGGTGAAATTAATATTGAAAATAAAAAGAAAAATACATGAATGGTGACACACTTTAAAAAGAAAAAAAATTCACGGACTAAATTCTAACTCCAACTTTAAATTTTTTTTTTTTACCTTTTTATGAATGGTGACGCATGGATGGCAGCAGCAAAAGCTCTCTCACCCAGCCTGTAGAAAATGGAGCTTTTTCACTTGAAACCCATCATGTTGAAAAGCTATACCAAACACTTCGAGCGTGTTTGTTTGCCCGTTTGGAGATGCAATCGGCCGATTGAGAGTGCCAATCGGCGTTATACAGTGATTTTGCATTTTCTTGATGTTTGTTTCGGTGATGAATCAGCAGAAAAAAGTTAAAAAAAGTGCCGATGGAAATAAGCTCTGAATTGAAGCTTATGGGAGCGATGGAATCTGTTTGGAGGAGTATTTTCATATTGTTGGGATAAATAAGATACTCAAAATCACTTCTAATCACAAAGCTTCTTTTATAAAAAATGTTCTAAATAATTTTCTCTTTCTTTAGATAGTAATCTTCTGCTAATTAAAAAATACTTTGGGATAAGAGTTTAGGCAAGTTTTGAGTTTTGTCAATATATGACTGTAGAAATGTAGAGAATAATTAATAATTAATTTTAATCAGTTTAAATTTATTATTCAGTTGTTTTATGATTTTATAATCAATTTATTTTTATAAACATGTCATAAATTAGTTTCTATATGGTATTTTTACCCATTAAATTTAGTTTAAATAATTTATTTGGATTATTGGAGGTATTATTGAGATTTTAATTGGTTTATTTTGTTAGATTTTGAGCTATGTGAAAATATGAGTTAGGATTTAATATTTAAATTAGAGTTTGATATAATTTATAAGATTTAAGCTTGAGGTGCACAGTAGGAAAGACTTTTGGAGTGTACCAATTTAAATTAGAGTTTGATATAGTTTTATTAAAATTGTACCATTACCAAATTTTCAAAGTTAATTTTTGAGAAAATTGTGAAAAAATCTCTCCGTGTGTAGATATCTTCCCAGGTCTCATTGGCAATTAAATTGCTAATGAGGACTTTTTTCACAATTATCCCTTCATTTTTTCATTTTTCATAATTTTTTCAATTTTTTTTCTCTTAATTAATATAAAAGTTACTTATACAAAAGTCAAACCAAACATCCTAACTTTTATATAAGTCACTTTAAGTTACTTATCCAATCGCTAATCCAAACACTCATCATTTTACCAATCTAACTTTTTTCCAATCTTAAGATTCCATAAGTTTAAGTAAAAATAAGTTACTTATCCCATCGCTAAAACAAACACACCCTTCATCTCTACCTAATTGGGCTTTTTTTGAAGCCAACCGTGTTCCTAAACAAACCCTAAGAAACTGTAAAGTCCAAGGGAAAAAAAAAACAAACAAAAGATAGATAAAAATAAAAGGGAAAATCTCTATAAAATGCGTTGGAAATAGAGAAATCTCTATTCAGTACATTCAAATTTAAAAATCTGAATCTACTGTCAATACGGATGAACAGTGCCGGCGCCCCCAAAAGACGATTTTGCCCTTCAGCCCTCATTCTCGTCACTTTAGAAATAACAACACCTGGTTCTTAATTAACAACTCTGGATTCTTGATTAACAACTTTATATTCTTGATTAACAACTTCAATTTCATCTTTTTTTTCTTTCACAATAACAATACCGGTCTTGTTATTAACAACTTCAAATTCTTGATTAACAACTCCGCTTTATTCTTTTTTCCACATATTCGCATCTCAAAAATATAGTGTTGTTAACATAAAATACAGTGTTGTTATTGGCCCTGAAACTTAAATTACGAAGTTGCGAAACAAGAAATGAGAGTTGTTAATAATAAAACCGGTGTTGTTATTGTGAAAATAAAAGATGAAACTGGAGTTGTTAATCAAGAATGCGGAGTTGTTAATTAATAGCGCGTGTTATTAATAAAAAAAAGGTGTTGTTATTGGCCTTGAAACTTAAATCTGGAAGTTGTGAAACAAGAAATGAGAGTTGTTAATCAAGAATCTGGAATTGTTAATTAAGAACCGGGTGTTGTTATTTCTGAAGTGGCGAGAATGAGGGTTGAAGGGCAAAATCGTCTTTTAGGGGCGTCGGCACTGTTCATCCGTATTGACAGTGGACTGATCCGGATTTTTGAATTTGAATGTACTGAACAGGGATTTCCCTTTTTCCAATGCATTTTATAGGGATTTTCTCAAAATAAAAAGTCCAACAAACATAAAAGCAACTAAAAAAAAGAACTAAAACTATGAAGCATGAGGCTCAACCAAGATTTTGAAACCTGGATCGGCCACTGAACTGACTGGGGTACTGGGTCATGGGTTAGTGGGTCAAACCGGAGTTAACCTGGGGCCAAACCGGTAAGAAATTGAAGATTTTAAGGTTATTAATATGAAATTCTAAAGAAAATTTTAAAAAAATTGGTTTTTGAAAAAAAAAAAAGAAGGTGAATTGGGTTGATGCCCAGACTAAACCAGTTTACTGGCCGATCCAATCTGGGTTTCAGAAACTGGGGCCCAACACCCAACACTCAAATAAGCACCAATCAAAACCAATACTGCCCAGTCATACATGAATGCGCCAAAAAGACGAAGACCACCATGAGCAACTAAATCAAAAAAAACAAACAAACACAGCTTCAGCCTTTAAACCATGTCACTACGGGCCAAACCACAAACATCTGTATCCCGAAGGATATTATTGAAAAAGCAATTGTCCGAAGCAAAAGGAACCATGAAGACAAACACAATGCACTTGGAGAAAGTTGAGCAAGCCAACCAGCAACGAAAGCATGAGCTAAAACAAGTTATTGCAAAGACAAAACCAGAGAAGAGAAGAACATCGAAAGACGAAAAAAATGCAGCGTTGCAAGATGGACGTCTGATAAGCTACTGATGAACTTAGAGGTCCCAATAAAATCATCCACATGGGCAATGCTTTTTTGGCACAAACTTCACCAAAAACAAAACATCAGCATGATGCTTCCTTGTAAAGCAACAGTGCAACATGTAATATTAAAACAACATATTGTCATTCCAATTAATTGCAAAATGTGTCCTATTTATTTTATTATCTCACTATTAAATTTCCCACTTCTTTTTTTTCCCCTAACATTACTACTTCAATTACCTACACCACATATTCTTATCTTTAACTTTTTAATAATTCCTTAATCGAACTATTGATGATCACTATTAATATCAATATAAATAATTAAATATAATATTTACAATAGAACATACCATTCATAAGTCATAATTAGTAGAATTCATTTTTCAAGTTCCATATGGTATATAAATATCCACATAAAATACTTCAAATAATTATTCATTTGTTTGCCAGATTATTTTTTGGCAAAATTTGTTTTCAAGATTCAAAGGGAAAATTTCATTGCATTCCCAGTAGATATTTAATATCAAACAGCCCCCAAAACTCTATGAAATTTCATTGCAATCCATGACTAAATTGAAGTTAAAATTTGTGGATGAAAAGACAACTTATGTCCTTTCTTTACAAGTTAAATATAATTATTTACAAGATACATATGTGGATTTATAAGTCGAATATACTTATTTATAAGATAAATAAATGAAATTATAAGATCATATTGGCCATGTACAAGACAAGGAGTATATTCACAAAAATACATGTTATTTACAAGTCACATATAAGAATTTACAAATCAAATACACATATTTACAAGACATATATAAGAATTTATAAGATCATCTTGATTATGTGTAAGACAAGAGCATAAATGTTTTTTTAACCCAAAAAAAACTTAACTTCAATAAGTCTAAAAGGTGCAGTAAAGTCGGAGAAAGTCTTGGGGTGCTGTTTAATATTAAATAGCTACAGGCTGCGGTGAAATTTTCCCAACAATAAAACGCATCATACATTCACATTAGCGCTGGAAATTTTACCGCAGTATATATGATTTGACTAAATTATATCCTTTAAATTATATATTCATAAATTGAGAGAGACAATGCATTACTATAAATATAAAATTTATACTTCTTTTTATTCTTAATGTAAGACGTATTTACCTAATTTAATTTGATTAAAGAATATAAAATTTATACTCCTTCCGATCCTTAATGTACGACTTATTTACCTAATTTGATTAAATTAAGAAAGTTAGTTAATATAGTTAATATGACATATTTTTTCTAGATACAAAAATGCCATAACTTTCTATAAGGTCATTTATTAGAGTTATTTAGTTGAGAATGGGTCACTATTACTCTTTAGAAATCCCATAAACCACCAACAATTAAAAACTTGTTCTCAAACATTTTAAGATCTAAAACTTGTTGGAGTGAGATTTTCCAAGAGCTTTAGAAATGTGTAACTAATTCATTATAACTCTAAAAATAATGGTTTGAAGCTCAAACTTAAAGCTCTTGCAATAACTTTCATGATAAAATAAAGACTGTTATACTCTCATCTTATTTTCACCTATTTCAGAGTACTTGCGGAAAACGATATGCAGTTCAGTGGGCAACACAGGAATAGCATAAACATAATGATATTATGTGCATGATTACGAAAATTGCCCATAGGGGTTTGTACTTGATAATTACAATTAATGTAACCCACAATACTACGTAGGTAGGGGTGTTCAAAACCGGGACCGGGTCCTGGTTTTTGGCCGGGATGCAAATTGCATCCCGGTCCCGGTTTGGTCCCCGTCCCGGTAATCCCGGGTGGGACCGGGATCAAACCGGGAAATCCTGGTTTTTTTTAAAAAAAAATTAAATTTAAAAAATATTATTATTTTAGTTAAATTTTCTATATTCTAATGTATAAAGTAATTGTTTAACATCTAATAAGGCCATAATAATCACACAAATTGATCTAGAATTGAAGAATAACATTTTATTATTACTATTATGATCACCTTCATCATTTTTATTATTATTTTTATACATTATATAGTAGGATTAATATCACAATATATATAGTTTAACTCCAACTAAATATGTAATACACATTTTATTAAATGATAACTTAAATTATGGGATAAAAAATACAAAAATAAAACAATAACTTAGTTTTTAAGAAACAAATTTTAAAAAAAAATAAAAAAACCAGGACTGGGACCGGGATCACAAGGTATGTGACCGGTCCCGGTCCCGGTCGGGACAGGAAATTTCTGGGATCAAAATTCCGGGACCGGGACTGGGATATTTTGGACACCCCTATACGTGGGTATCTAAACTCATCCTAGTAAAACAAATACATCTTCTCGTCTTCGTTCCACTATTGTGATCCCCTTCATACGGTTCTCTTCTTTATTCTCAGCATACGTTCTGTCTTCTCTTATCTAAATTGTTGGTAGGGAGAGTGAGATTCTGGGGAGTCTCAGTAGAAAAGTAATATCAATATGCATGCAAGATAAGTGATTAATGCATGACGTGCTTGCATTACATAACTCATGCTCACACAATGACATATCTGCATGCTCAATGTTTCAAACAACATATGTATGGCCATAGCATAAACAAAAACAGAGCTTCAATTATTCATATATGTTTCACAAAATCAAGCAAAGTAATAACATGAATCAATACACCAGCACAAATATCAATTACATGTAGGAGAGGTAAGTTCCCTATCTTAATCGCCCTTCCCTGATCCTCGAATAACATGCCCCGATTTGCGTGCCAATCTCTCAGGCTCTCTACTCGGTCCTAAAACATCAAATGTACATTTGAGACACTTCCATAGTGTTTCTGGTGGTTATATTAGTCTATGGTAAAAATTTATCAAAATACCCCCGAAACCTTAGCCCGCCCCCGCCGTACCCAGCTAGATGGCATGTTTTCCCATAAGGA
The DNA here is from genome assembly GCA_963210345.1 of Inga oerstediana. Classification (NCBI taxonomy): domain Eukaryota; kingdom Viridiplantae; phylum Streptophyta; class Magnoliopsida; order Fabales; family Fabaceae; genus Inga; species Inga oerstediana. Next base: position 72,917,537 of record OY723401.1, read on the forward strand.
ATCCATTTCCATGCTCAAAATTACCAAATTCACTTTTAAATTACGAAAATACCCTAAATAGCCTCGGGTTAGGGATTTCAGTGGCATTTTCGTAATTATATTTTTTGGCCTCTACCAAAAAAGTGCCCAACTATAACCCCACCTATTTTTTCCCACTGAATCTAATGAAATCATCTATTTTATGAAAATCCAGCTCCTTCCCTCAGATCTGGTCTTGGCCGAAATATTGGTCAAGAAAATGGGAAAATGGAGCTTTTATGTTTTAACTTCCAAAACTTGTACTTTTTCACTTCTAATTCCTTATTAACTTATTTAATTACATTCTAATCATAATTTAAAGAAATTTGGGTAGCATAACCCCTTACTATCTATTTGGTGTGAGGGATTGGGAGGGGAGGGAAAGGAAGGGAAAATTTGTATGAGTTGAATTTTAAAAGATTAAAAAAGTAGGGTAATAAAATTTTAATAAAGAGAATATATAAGATAAAAGATTAAGAACAATTAATTAAAAATTTTTACCCTACTTTTCTAATTTTTTTAAATTCAACTCAAAAAATTTTTTCCTCCACCTACTTTCCCTCCTCTCCCCTCTGACCAAACAAGCCATTAGGGTAATAGCTTTTTCAATTTTCCAACTCAACAAAAAAATCACCAACTAACAACAAACTTCAACAACAACACCATACTAGTTTAAATCTAAGGTTTTTGATGTTACCTCTTGAGATATTGAATCCTTTCTCTCTAGGTATCTCCTCTCTCTTTCCTTGAGTTAAGAATGTGTCTTCAAATTTATGGATTCCATGAAAAAGAAAGGTTTAAAGAAGGATCTAGGACAAAATCACAAGAAACATTAAGAGTTTAACTTCTTACCTTAAGATTTATTTTTCCTCTTCTCTCTAGCTCTCAAAGTCTCCAAGGCACACACACACACTCTCTCTCTCTCTTGTGGCTTGGACGAAATGAATGAAGGGAAGGAAAGAGAAAAGCTTCATAAAAATGCTTCATTGATCCTACACCATTGATCTCATCAAGGGTTGTTATGGTGACACATATTTCCCACCATACATCCCTCCATACCTTCACCCATGCTTTGACACACTTTATGCCTTACTTGCCTCCATGCTTCTACCATAATTTTGTTAGATCTCATGTTTTGATGATAACAAAGAATGATATGAAAAAGATTTGATTAAATAAGTTTGAACAAAGTAATAACAGGAAAAAGCATCACTTGAAGAAAGCATTGGAGTAATGAAGAAAGACCAAGAGAAAAAGCTGAGAAACTTGATCAGAAGCAAGTTTTCTAAGGCATTACTCAAGTATTTACTCGAGTAATGAGACAAAACTTGAAGTAACTAGAGACACCTTCGAGTAACCTGCCAACGTTACTCGAGTAAGTACTCGAGGAATAGTGTAAATGATTTCAAGTTGCTCTCCGCCTGCCAATGTTACTCGAGTAGGTACTCGAGTAACTAGGTAAATACTTGGAGTTGCTCTCGGCCTGCCAACGTTACTCGAGTAACCATGTAAAAGTCTTCCAGTTGCTCTCGGCCTGCCGATGATACTCGAGTATGTACTCGAGTCCCCTGTTTCAAGAAATATGTTGCTCTCGGCATTTTGAACCCTGCCAACGTTACTCGAGGAGCTACTCGAGTAACTCACTGTGGTAAGCAAAAACCTGAAGGTAGTACTCGAATAACTTGATCTATTTTTATTACACTTCACTCGAGTCACTACTCAAGTATGCAGGTATTTAATGACTCGTTTTTAAGTGGATTACTCGATTATGTACTCGAGTATGCAGAGTTATCTTTGAAGAAAAACTTCAAGTCATTACCCGAGTAAGCTATACAGAAAAATTGTGTTTACTCGAGTATGTACTCAAGTAACAAGGTAATCAAACTTGAAGTGCTCTTGGCCTTGAAATCCTGCCAACATTACTGGAGTAAAGCATCGAGTAACCAAAAAATTTATTTGAAGGTTTACTCGAGTTGGTACCCGAGTAACCTATGAAGAAAAGAGTGCGTTACTCTAGTAGATACCCGAGTAAACATGCATTTCCTAAGGTTTGATATTTTGTTTATTCCATGCACTACCCGAGTAATCTTATATTTGGTTGTTGACTTGCAGTTCATAAAAGTTTTCCCAATGATACTCGAGTATGTGCTCAAGTAAACTTTAATGGATACTCAAGTAGCTACTCGAGTATGGAAACCCAGAAATTTAGAAATCATTCAAACGTTCATTGATTTGTTTCCTATATGATTAACCTTTCATTGTATTAGTATTCCTAGCATATTTACAGATAAACAATGAAGGAATCTTATCAAATAAGGAAAGTCAAATGAGAAGTTCAAATGCCACCTACCGCCAATGGATATATTTCAAATACTGGAAAAGTCAATAGTGGCTGCACACTCTCCAACGGACGAGAAGAAAATGTTCCAACGGTCTTCACCAACATATCTATATAAATGGTAACATCCAAACAGAGAAATAAGAACAAGAACTCACACGAACGTATCATCAAGTTCATTACTCTGTTTTTACTCATTTTAGTATTTCTGTACTTCAGTGATTCTTATTCACTCTGAGAGAGAGATATTTCATTCAAACTCAATATTTGTTATTGAGATAACTTAAGGTTGTGGAACCTTGAGTTGAGATTGGATTGCAATTTGTAAGGGGGAGCGAGTGTCTAGGTGAAGGAACTTGCTTGTACTGAGGTGCCAAGAACCCACTGAATCTTGGAAGTTATAGTGAAACTCTCAGAGAAGCTGTGAGGACTGGACGTAGGTCAAAGTGGTTGTGGCCGAACCAGTATAACTCCCGGTGTACACTTCGGTGATATTTCTCCTTCCTCTTTACTATTTTAATTTCACCGTCAAGTTTTATATTTGCAACGAAATTTTTAGTATCACCCAATTCACCCCCCCTCTTGGGTGAAACGCTTGCTCTAACAAATTTGACCTACTTGCTTCGTTAGCTTTCACTTAGGAATTAGGATTGAACCAAATTCTCCCCTTGATTTGGTCCACAAAACCGTCCCCTTCTCCCTTATTCTAACCAACCAATTTTCTCTCCCAACTAACCAACTAACACTCATTTTCACCCCTCATTTTATATGTTGGACGAAAATTATGAAAAAGAAAGGGAATAATGTGTTTTAATAATTCCATAATTCAATTAAATGAATTATGTATAATTCCCTCTAATTTCAAAATTCTTGATTTATTCTATCAATAATAATCCAATTATACATTTTCTTTTATTTTTCTTGATTAATTGAAATTAACTCCAATTAATTGGAAAATAATTAATCTAGGGCTAAATTGGCAAAATTATGATTTTGCTATCACCTTTGTAATTTAATTCCTTTCATGAATTAATTTTCCCATTTTCTCATGAATATGAATATTTCAAAATTCATAAATTTCAAATTTCATGAATATCTACCATTTTATTGAATTTCTCAATTAATTACAATATATTTTTTGTGAATAAAAATTTGGGATGTTACAAAGACCTGGTCTCAACAGAGTTCCATTGGATCCAGAATTTTCTTAATACTTACTATTCATAGGAATTTTCACAGAAAATTTTAGAATTATGTCCTAACTTAGAAAATTCATATCTTTTCATCTACACATCCAACAATTACAAATTAATACTTGCTTTAAAACTTAGGAAATGTACTATTAACCTGCTAAATATCAGGAAATAAATTAAACATTTACCTTGCATAATGTCAAATGTCGTAAAGACGTTTCAGCTGTATATGCAACATAGTTATACTTATACCTATAGCTTTTAGGCTACTAGTTTCATTACCCTAATCATCTTCCTTAATTTCATCTATCTCTCTTTACTTAATTATGGTTGAAAGAGCATCAATATAAGTAAGTTGGAAAAAGATTCATAAATATAGAAAATATGTCTTATATTTAACATTATGGCGAATATGCAAATTTAGCAATGAATAATTTTAGGTGTAAAAGTAGACATAAACAAATTATTTGAAAGCAGATATAGCAAAACCATTAAAAGAGACTTAACTTTCGTTATTTTTTGCATTATGGGTCCCACCAGTCTTCTCTCTATTATTTTAATATTTTTTTAAAGAGAAAATATCACTTAAACCCATAAAAACAATTTTAGTTTAGTTAACCCCTAAAAGATTCTGGAATTTCACTGCACCCCCTTGGGTCAAAATGAAATTAATTTTTTTCAGTAAAAAAATAATAATGCCCTTACTTTTTTTTTTTATAAAAGCATTTACAAGACAAATAAAGACATATATAAGACAAATAAAGGGATTAAAGGAAAACTAAGGAGTTAATAAGAATATTTTGGCCATTCACAAGAGAAACAAGAGAATTCACAAGACAACGGAAGGAATTTACATGACAAATAAATGCATTACAAGACAAATATATGGATTTAAAAGAATCCAAAAAGTTAAAAAAAATTTTACAAGTCAAATATAGACATTTACAAGACAAATATTTGAATAACTAAAATTTTTTAACTCCTTAGTCATTCACATGTTTGTCTTTTAAATGTCTTTATTTGTCTTAAACATGCTCATAATTGTCTTATACATGCCTTTATAAAAAAAAAAATAAAGTAAAGCCATTATTGTCTTTTCATTGAAAAAACTTATTTTCATTTTAACCCAAGGGAGTACAGTGAAATTGCATAATCTTTTGGGGTTACCTGAAATAAAATTGTTTCCATAGAGTCTAAATGATATTTTCAATAATAGAGAGAAAAGACCGGTAGAACCCATAGTGCAAAAAATAATGGAAGTTAAGTCTCCTTAACGGTGTTGCTATGTCTGCTCCCAAATAAATTGCTTATATCTACTTTTGCACCCAAAAATAATTAATTCTTATGGATGCTCATGGTGAAATTGTTCATTGCTAAATTTACGCCGTGACCCTTAGAATTAAAATCAACTCCACAATTAGGTCACGTGAGAGAGTAATAAATTATATTACTCACAAATAATAAATAATAAGACTCATTTATATTTATAAGTTCCACCCAATGTATAAATATCCACATAATGACCAATATTCATTATTCGACAAAATTTTTATCATATAAATTCGAAGAGAGAGAGAGAGAGCATATGATACAAAAGAATATAATTGTTTATGAAACATATACCCTAAATTTATACAAAATAATTTTTGGCTCCCCTTAAATATATTATATCCACTCATAAAACTATTGTGGAAGTAAAAGATCCAAATAATTTGACTGTTCCATATGCACACAGCAACAGGTAACCGAACAAATGAATATGAATTTTGCCGTTGAACTCCCAATGACAGCACAGAAACGCAGCTCCTCAGAGGCATTTGGCCTCAATCTCTTCAAGCGTAAGGCCTTTGGTTTCTGGTACAACAAAGTATATAAAGACAAGAGAACAAAGGCCTATCACAAAAAATATGTAGAACAACATTCCAGCTCCCAGCAATTCCTGTCATAAAACTCACAGCATCAGAGGCAGCAGACCCCAATTCTTCATACATAATTGTCAGGTACAATTCTATGGAAAGCTCAGTTAAATGTTTTGAAAATAAAGATCTAATTAAAAAGCTTTTTTTTTTTTTTTTGTATTGCTAATTGATTGGGCTCGATTCGAGCATTGTTAGGTTCAATTGGGAGTAACTCTCCTATAAAGTTTACTACATCCACAAAAACTCGAACACAAGACTCTGTGCTTAAGCCGTCAAACCCCCTCCCACCAAGATCAACACCTATTGGTATCTGATTGCAAAGCTTTGAGTTTCTAAAAACATATCTACTGGTTAAAATACTCAACTTGTGGATATGTTGCACCCTCCATACATTTCTTAAATATCAAGAGTACGAGGGTAAATCAGTTAACTCAACAGTATGTTCGGTTTTGTTGTTTCATCTTAGTCAGATCAGCTCTTTTGGTTCAATGATTGACCTAATTTAACATGATTCAGCCATTACAAGCACAGCATGCTTCACAAGATTAATAGTTCTAGTTAACACAAATGGTGGTGTTTAAAAGTTCTCTAATGGCTTAATCAGAGTTTGAAGGTAAAAAAAAAAATCACTGAGAGAAATAAATGATTAGGGGCCATTATGCTTGCGCTACTTTAACATTACTTAACCAGACATACATTATTCAAATTTCAGCGGCACTAATCTGAAAGTAGTTAGTAGTTAGTCAAAGTTTCAGAGGTTAAAATAAAAATTGTATACCTAACAGTGGAATAAGTTTGAATGATGTCTTTAATGTTTTTCCTTTCAAGAAAAAAACATAAAATCTTCTCAATGATGACAAAGCAACTTTAGAGCCATTGGCAAAATTAAATCTCCTCACCTTTAATGGAGAAAAGGCAAAGGCCACGAGAGCATTGGCTCCAAAATTGACAAGTATTGCTATGCTAAGTCCTCTCCCTCTTAGGCGCAATGGGAAAACCTCCGATATCATAAGCCACCCAATTGGACCAAAGGAAATCTGCAAGAACACAACGAACTGTGCTGTTATATGATGAACAGAAATACAGTATAGAGAAATTAAGTAACATATGAAACCCAGACGACTATGTAGCAGTGAAGATTCCAATACAATTCAAATTGCCTTTATGGTAGAATGATGCAAGAGAGGAATCACATTTCTTAAGTGGTTGATGCAGGGTATAGAGCCTATAACTGTCAATCAACAGTTTATTATTGTTAAATGTCAGCAATATCTGCACCTACTGGCACACAATATTTGACACTCACACACACCCTCCTTCAATCACTCCTTCAATCACTCACCTATCCTATGACTTTTATGTATTCAGTTTCCTATATATACTTTGTAATCTTTCTATCAAATATACAATGAGAATGAGATCCTAGAGTCTCATATGGCATCAGAGCCTGGTCCTAAAATCTTTGGCAACCAGAAACGGTGAGGCGAGAGAGAAACAGAGAAAGCAGAGTCAGCAGAACCAGTTGGCAACCAGAAACGGTGAGGCGAGAGAGAGACAGAAAAAGCAGAGCCAGCACCGACCGAAGTGCTACGCCGGACTGCTCACACTGCTTCAGGAATTCCTCCACCGAACCGAAGACGACGCCATTCGCTGCCAGACGCCATTCGCTGCCAGAAACAGAGAAAGACGAGCAAGCTTTGGAGATCTGAAATCTCACTCACACCGGCGAGTGGGCATACACCGCCGGCCAAGGGACGATCGCAAGCCGCCGATCGGCGGATCCCAGAAGCCCGCTGTCAATCTGAGCAGCGCGTGGAATTCACACGCCAACCAGTGCAGAGGCGCGTGAATCTCACGCGCCACCGTCCGTACAGCGCGCGTGACCGCACGCGCCGCCGTGAACAGTGCCTCCGACATCCATTTTTTGTCCCGGAAAATAAGCCACAGTGTTTCCAAACCCCATTTCTTCCAAAAATACATGGATTCTTCAAAATTTCCTCCTCTTTTTGGATCTCTTCCTAGAAATCAAACCACAACCGGGACCACACCAATGGCACTTATGTCCGGTACAAATTCTGAAATTCAAGACTCATCTTCCTCCTCTCATTCCTCCACTACTAGTAACACAATAACTAAGCCAGGATTTTCCGATAGTCAGATTATGGCCATCAACCATAGGTTCAATGGAAATAACTATCTCCAATGGTCTCAAACAGTGCTAAGATATATTCGTGGTAAGCAAATGGAGAAATATATCAATGGAGCAGCTCCTCAACCTCCTTCTAATGACTCCAATTTTGATACATGGTTTGCTGAAAACAATCAAGTTATGTCTTGGTTGTGCAATTCCATGACTGATGAAATCAGTGAAGGCTATCTCCTAGCAACCACTGCAAAAGAAATCTGGGATGAAGCAAAGCAAACTTACTCTTCCCTTGATAACACCGCTGCTCTAATCCACCTGAAGCGTCAACTTAGAGATCTGAGACAAGGTAACTTGACAGTTACTAATTATTATAATACCTTACATAAACTGTGGCAACAGCAAGATCTCTTCGATTCCCATCCATGGGATACTGTTAAAGATGCTCAGTTACATAAGAAGATTGTGGAAGAAGAACGAGTGTATGACTTCCTCCTGGGTCTCAACGATTCATTTGAAGAGATAAGAGGTAGAATCATGGGACTAAAACCCATGCCACGTCTGTTTGAAGTAATCAACCATGTGCAATTTGAAGAAAGCAGAAAACTCTTGAATCAAGGCAGCTCAAGCTCAACTGAAAAGTCAGATTCAAGCTCAATCGAAAGATCAGCCCTGGCAGCAAAACGACCACAAGACGAAAGACGAAACAAATGGTGTAATTATTGCAAAAAGAAGGGTCACATCAAAGAAGAATGCTGGAAACTTCATGGAAAGCCAGCAATCAACAAACAAAGCCATACTACTGCAACTGAGCCAGAAACTGAAGATAAAGATTCCCTGAGCAAAGAGGAACTGCAGATGTTTCGCAGGATGCTAGATAGACAAAATAAGTCTAACTCTAAGCCTGGTATCAACCTTGTGCAATCAGGTAACTCTATCATAGCTCTAAATACAGTACAAGCTGGTGAAAAAGCTTGGATTATTGACTCAGGAGCAACTGATCACATGACTGGTAATCGTACATTGTTTGCAACTCTTAAATTGATTCATGAGAATCTTCGAGTCAAAGTTGCGAACGGCCTATACACTACAGTTGAAGGAATTGGCACAGTCATACTCTCTAATTCCTTGAAAATTCACAATGTTCTATTTGTGCCAGCACTAACTGTCAATCTCATATCTGTGAGTAAATTAACTAAAGATCGAATGTGCCGAATCATCTTTGATAATGATGTCTGTGTTTTCCAGGATTTAAATTCGAAGAGGACGATTGGAACTTCTAGAGAATGGGAAGGATTGTTCTACCTTGAAGAATCAAACTTGAAATCAGAAGATGCAAGGAAGGCAAAAAGAGCACTGGTTAGCTCCAACTCTAAAAATGATGTAATCTTGTGGCATTGTCGTTTAGGCCACCCTAGTTTTGATTATATGAAGCACTTGTTTCCAAATTTCTTCAATAAAAATTCTATTCCTTTTCATTGTGAAACTTGCCAAATTGCAAAACAAACTAGGTCTTCTTATCCTAAACAGCCCTACAAACCTTCCTCACCATTCACACTAATCCATAGTGATATTTGGGGTCCTGCACGACTAAAAACCCTTACCAATGCTAGATGGTTTGTTACTTTCATAGATGATCATACTAGAGCCACATGGGTTTATTTAATGAAAGCCAAATCCGAAGTAGCTAAGGTATTTCAAAACTTCTATACCTTTGTGCGAACCCAATTTAATGTCTCCATTAAGGTACTTCGAAGTGATAATGCCAAAGAATACATGAGCAACACCTTTACCAACTTTCTTGATCAACAAGGCATTCATCACCAAACTTCCTGCCCATATACACCTCAACAAAATGGAGTAGCTGAGCGAAAGAACCGTCACCTGTTGGAAGTAACCCGAACCTTACTAATGGAACGAAATGTTCCTACCATTTTTTGGGGTGATGCTCTCCTCACTGCAGCTTATCTCATTAACCGCATGCCATCCAAAGTCCTCAAATTCCACACCCCTATCCAAACACTCCTTGAACACTTTCCAAATTGTTCCATAATCACTTCCTTGCCTCCTAAGGTATTTGGTTGCATTGTCTTTGTTCACAACAATGATAGCAATAAATTTGCTGCCCGAGCTACAAAATGCCTATTTCTTGGTTACTCTCCGACTCAAAAAGGGTACAAATGTTACTGTCCTACTTCCAAGAAACTTATTATCTCCCATGATGTAGTCTTCTTGGAGGAAGAAGCATATTACCCCAAATTACCCATTCAGGGGGAGTACACTGACAATGAATGGTTAATTTTGGATAAATTTGCACCACCACAACCTAATCCTATACCCATCCTTGACTCCTTACCTTCCACAAACCACCCAAGTCCTATCCACCTTAATGATCATGAAGCTGAACATCTTTCATCTCAACCTGAACCCACAACTAATGAATTGGAAACAAATGTTGAGATCAATTCAAGGATGGATACTGAAGGAGATGAAGAGTCCAGAGTACAAGCCAACGATGAATCAAACACTGGTAGAACTATCTCTCCCATTCAAAGGAATGATCATGACTCCAATTCGGGATTAAATCCTGAAGAACTGGGTTGGCCTATTGCATTGAGAAAAGGGGTAAGATCTTGTACTCAGCATCCAATTCAACGTTTTGTCTCATATGGTAATCTATTTGCAAAAATGCAAAGCTTTGTTGTAAACAGCGCACAGATTAAAATCCCAAGCACGTTTCAACAAGCTATAGCTGATCCGAATTGGAAAAGAGCGGCAGAAGAAGAGTTGAGGGCACTGAAAGAAAATAAAACGTGGGAGATCACAACTCTTCCCGAAGGAAAGAAACCAGTAGGATGCAGGTGGATCTTTAACCTAAAATTCAATCCTGATGGCAGTGTCAACAAATACAAGGCAAGACTTGTTGCAAAGGGATATACCCAGACATATGGAATTGATTATCAGGAGACATTTGCTCCAGTAGCCAAGCTTAATACCATCCAAGTGCTATTATCAATCGCAGCTAACTTGGATTGGTCATTGCATCAACTTGATGTGAAGAATGCCTTCCTAAATGGAAACTTGGAAGAAGTTTACATGGAGATTCCAGATGGAATTACAGCCCCTAACAACTCTGTGTGTAAACTCAACAAGTCATTGTACGGACTTAAGCAATCTCCTCGAGCATGGTTCGGTAGATTCACCAAGACAATGAAAAGACTTGGGTATACTCAGGGACAAGCAGATGACACATTGTTCATCAAACGTTTTAATGACAAAGTCACCATCTTGATCGTCTATGTTGATGACATGGTCATTACAGGAAACGATGAAGAATCCATTGTTCATTTAAAACAAGACTTGTCAACTGAGTTCCAGGTGAAAGACCTTGGACAAATGAGGTATTTCCTAGGCATGGAAGTGGCAAGAACTAAAAAGGGTATCAATGTATCTCAGCGGAAATATACCCTAGATCTGTTGCATGAAACAGGAATGCTAGGGACACAACCTGAAGAAACACCAATGGAAGAAGGTTGTCACTTAGAAATCAAGCCAGATGGTGTCCCAGTTAACACAGAACGGTACAGAAGACTTGTCGGGAAACTCATATACTTGACTCACACACGTCCAGACATTAGCTATGCAGTTGGAATAGCAAGTCAATTCATGCACCAGCCACAAGAAGAACACATGGCAGCTGTATACAGAATCTTAAGCTATTTAAAGCTTAATCCTGGAAAAGGAATCTTCTTTAAGAAATGTACTGCAAAAGATATTGAAATATACACTGATGCAGACCATGCAAGGGATAGAGAGACTAGAAGATCAGTCTCAGGATATTGCACATATGTGTGGGGAAATCTCGTTACATGGAGAAGCAAGAAACAGACTGTGGTGTCACCAAGTAGTACAGAAGCTGAATTGAGAGCTGTTAATCATGGAGTACGTGAAGGACTTTGGGTCATCAGATTGTTAAAGGAGTTGGGAATTCCATACGAGGGACCAATGCAAATTTGGTGTGACAACAAATCCAGCATTGAAATGGTCAAGAACCCAGTCTATCATGATAGAACAAAACATGTTGAGATAGACAGACACTTTGTTAAAGAGAAAATTGAAGCAGGCATCATGAAATTGTCCTACATCAGATCTGAAGACCAAATTGCAGATGTGCTAACAAAACCACTAGGCAGAGCTACGTTTGAAAAGTTTTTGGGCAAGCTGGGTATGATTGACATATACTCTCCAACTTGAGGGGGAATGTTAAATGTCAGCAATATCTGCACCTACTGGCACACAATATTTGACACTCACACACACCCTCCTTCAATCACTCCTTCAATCACTCACCTATCCTATGACTTTTATGTATTCAGTTTCCTATATATACTTTGTAATCTTTCTATCAAATATACAATGAGAATGAGATCCTAGAGTCTCATAATTATACTGGGATTCACGCTTGGAAGAGAAGATTTCAATGCATCTTTGTTTACAACATCAATTAAAGCCCCTCATATGAGACCTAAGAAACTGACAAAACTAGCATACAGATAGTGATAGGAATAACACAAGTTCCCCCACAAGGCTACAAAGCACTGCCATGCTTTTGCTCCCTTGCTACTTGCTTGATATTTTGAGTCCAAGCTTGATAAACTAAGAACACTATTGTAGCATAAAATCAAGATGTTTTTTTTCCTTCACAGTCGTGTCTCTTTTGCTGACCCCACTTAGTGGGATAAAGCTTTGTTGTTGTTGTATTGTCGTGTCTCTTTTGTATCATTGCTTTATATGAGATATTCATCACATACATTCCTTCTAATATCTTAATCTATTACACAAAGCCAGCTGCTAACGACTGATCTTTGTACCATCGATTCCATTCCTCATCAATGATAACAATTAATTCACAACTTTGATTTTGGGGAAAGAAAGGGTTCTTAAATTTTCAGAATTTAATTTTTCCTTGTTTTTCTTTTGTCTAGTGGGTAAGTAGGAGGAGGACCATATGTGTAGGGGGTCATGCCTGATGGATTTCATTTGAGTTGGCAACTTCCACCATATGTGGCAGATAAACAGCCCATGTAATAATGGCCAAATTTGCATATTTAGTTATGTACTAGTAGCAAAGTAAGCAAGTGGAAGACAAAATGAAACTATGAAGACAATCTCAATCTCACTCAATTCATTCACACCAATTACATCGTATATTCCCTGTTTATAATAAAAAAAATGTAAATGAGTTTCTTAACAAACAAACTTCAACAGATTACTAGCCACCAACCATTAATTTCTATAAGACGGTCGTCCTTGAAATTGTGATCATGGAACTTTCATATGAGCCCATTGTTACAAAGACAGGGCACCAATCTATGACCTCCAGGTGCATAACAGGTAGGTGGTGACCAGATCGATGATAATGAAATATAAATGAGAGCGAAGTCATCCTCTCCACTTTGCAGGAAAACAAAGGCAACAGAGAGAGGAAGCCAATCTCTACCACTTTGGCAAACACCTTCGCAATAGCAGCCATGTTGGTTTTTCTGTTAATAAAAGACAAAGAGGGTCTCTCTTCTTGACGGGTCATCTGTCAATCTTGATACGTCACCTTCATACCCATCAATTATCAACATTAGAATTTGGTCAAGATGTCGCTGCTTCAAAGGGTGCTTTTGATGATTTTTATGATTTTACATATGTTCACACTTGTGAAATGACCCTTCTCCCTTCTCTCACGATTCTAGGTATGCTTTTATTACATACCACTCTAATTCTATTTATAAGTCCTTTTTGAGAAAAAATTTTGGTCCATATTCAGGGTTATAAATGTGATTTTTACAATTTTACCCCTATTAATTGCAATAAAAAAAAGAATTTATTCATGTTGACTTTTAGAACCATTCATAAATAAGGGAAATATTGGAAATTCAGCCCATAATGAGTTAACTAACTCTCCTTTGTATGTGAGAGTTAGTTAATTGAGACTTTTAAATAGGACCCGAGCGGTACAAGCTATAGTTCACTAGTTTGCCTAAGGAAATGTCAGCACCAAGAAGAAACCTCAACAAGCATGGTGAATTACTAGTACATCATGCATTCTCTGTTTTTCTTTTCAGGAGAAGATGAGGTTGAGTTATTTAGGAAGTGGAAAGGCTTTCATCTTCCTTCCAATATCCTTAAATTGAATAGCGTTTTGTAAGGTTAGAGAAGCATTGGTCATTCCATACCGGAATCCATAAAAGGCCTCATCAAAACCACATTGATGAGAAGCACTGCCAGGTTAACCAGTCAGAATAGTGGAAACTATTGTTTGGTCCCAACTACTAAAAGTTAGTGGTCCAGAGACTAGCAATTATTATTATTATTCTTTTAAAATCAGAAGGACCCAAGAAGGCATTACATTCACATCATCCTAGGGGAAGCAGTACCCACACGAACAAGCAACTGGACAATCTTGTGTGTGTGTGTGTGTTAGGAACCCACGTCCTTTGCTAGTCTATAGTAGAAGGACACGTTAGAAAGTGGGATGTCTTGTAATAAGGTAGTTCAGACGTGGCATTTATATTATGCTCTGTTTTACATCATGTTGTCAAAGTGGAGTCAGTTATCAAGTAGTGGTCTAGCAGTAGGAAGTAGTGGAGTAGCAGTTATGTAGTTACTTTGGCAGAAGTTAAACTCTAGGGAAGTTGTTTAGGATATAAATATGTATTGTCATTATGTTTCAAGGGGAGAAAAAGTATTTTGCAGGAATCCTTTCTATTTGGGTTTAGAGTTCAGATCCTGGCTCTAAGCAATTTCCCACCCTCTTCTACTTCCCTACTCCAAACTTTTCCCTTACTCTTTATATCTGAAACCTATAGATCCATAGGATCTATCAATTTGGTATCAGAGCAGTTCTTTCCTAGCCTGTGGAAATGGTGACTACACGCTCAGGAAATCATGATCAGAGTCCCAACAACTTTGGTACACAACCACCCCTATTACCAACCCCTCCACCTGAATCCTCTCACGTTACGCCATACACTAACCCGCCACTTCAAACTGAGTTTCAAGAGTTTATTTCACAGCAAATGGCACTGATTCTCTCAAAGATTGGGAGGATGGATACAGACCTGGATGTGTTAAAGAAGGGCAAGACCTCAAGCTCCCGTACTGAAACCCATCATGAAGAAGAAGAAGAAATACACCCAGAAGATCCTTGGTGGACACAAAATCCACATAGGAGGCCACACACTAAGGTAGAATTCCCTAAATATGAGGGAGGAGATCCTAGAGGCTGGGTGTTAAAAGCTGAAAAATATTTCAGATATTACCAAACACCTGAAGACCTTAAGGTGGATGTGGCAGCGATCAACTTGGAAGGTGATGCACTTGATGTTTTCACATGGGTCTCATCCAGTAGGACAATACGATTCTGGGAAGAATTGGTAGAGATTTTCCAAGAACAATTTGGACCGGCTGAGTTCCAAAACCCAGACATACATTTGTGTGGGATTAAGCAAACTGGATCAGTCCATGATTACAAGCAAGAGTTTGTACGACGCTCATCTAGGGTAAAAGGATGGCCTGAACATTGCCTTTTAGGAGTCTTTATTAATGGCTTAAAGGCGGAACTCCAATCTGATGTAAAAATCCAGAAACCAAGAACGATTTTCAAGGCGTCTAGTCTGGCCATGGAGTTTGAGGAGAAAATACAGACACAAGCTCAGTCGCGATTCATGCAACGTTCATATCAGTCACGCGGCAATGAAGGGTCCTCAAATTTTAAAGATCCTAAAATCTCGGGGTATTCGAAACCAATGCCAAGTTATGGGCCGGGGATCTCTCCACCAGTTATAACACCCAGTAATTATTCTCGGCCATTAACTACAGCGAATTATAACTCCCAACCAGCGATCTCGCACGCATCGGCAACATATGATAGTGAGCGACAGATTAGGCGCGATAAAGGATTGTGCTATAGATGTGGAGACAAGTTCGCGCCAGGTCACCAATGCAAATCCTCGTCATTCAAACTTATGGAAATTTCAGATGAAAACGAAAATGCAGAGGAGGAAAACCAGAGTGACAGGCCGATTTTAGAAGAAGAAATGGCAGAAATATCTCTGCATGCCATTCTCGGAGGTCCATCGATAACTACAATGAAGGTTCAAGGAGAGCTTCACTCAAAACGGGTTCTAATTCTAATAGATAGTGGGTCGACACATAACTTTATTTCGGAGAGGTTAGTCACAGAGCTTCAGCTTCCTACTTGTCCTCTACCCTCATTTGGGGTGCAAGTGGGTGATGGAAACATTATCTCCTGTAACTCAATTTGCAAGCAATTGGAGGTTAAAGTCCAGAACTTGAGGATCAAAGACGACTTCTTTCCTTTTGCCATTGGAGGTTCAGACATTGTGCTGGGTATTAAATGGCTAGCCTCCCTTAATACGGTGGAAGCTAATTGGCAACTGATGTATATGGTTTTTTGGGCTAACGGCAAAAGATACAAGTTACAGGGGACTCCACAACCTACTAAATCAGTAGCGGCCTTGCAAACACTATCTTGTGTAGGTTATGCTACCTATAGAGAACAAAAGACTCAACAACTGTTGGAGTTTTATGAGCTTCTTGATGCTTACTCTCCTGTTTTCCAAGAACCTGAAAGCTTGCCCCCTATGCGCTCTCATTCTCATATCATCACACTTCAGCCAGATTCGGCCCCACCTAATATAAGACCTTACAGGCATCCTCACTCACAAAAAGATGAAATAGAGATGCAAATTGAGGATCTTCTTGCTAAAGGATTTATTAGGCCAAGTGTCAGCCCATTTGCAAGTCCAGTTATTTTGGTGCCCAAAAAAGACTCTTCATGGAGACTTTGCATTGATTATAGAGAGCTTAACAAGATCACAATTCCAGATAAGTACCCTATTCCAAACATAGATGAGTTGATTGATGAGTTGAATGGTGCAACCTACTTTTCTAAAATTGACTTACATTCTGGGTACCATCAAATCCGTGTGAATCCCGCTGACATTCATAAGACAGCTTTTAGAACTCATTCAGGGCATTATGAATTTCTGGTCATGCCTTTTGGTCTAATTAATGCGCCCTCTACCTTTCAAGCTGCTATGAATGAGCTTTTCAGGCCCTTTCTGTGAAAATTCATACTCGTCTTCTTTGATGATATACTGGTATATAGCCGAAATTTGCAGGATCATCACACTCATATACAACTCATCCTTCAAACACTGCTCCAGCACAAGTTCTTTGCCAACCCCAAAAAATGCAGCTTTGCTCAATTAGAGATGTCCTTCTTGGGACATATGGTTTCAAGTAAAGGAGTAGCAGTGGATCCTGAGAAAATTGTGGCAATCACAAGTTGGCCTCTCCCTCAAACTTTATCTGACTTACGGGGATTTCTGGGCTTAACAGGTTATTATAGACGTTTTGTGCGCAATTATGGCCTAATTGCTAAGCCACTCACAGACATGACTAAGAAAGACTCCTTTCAATGGTCTGATTCATCTAAACAAGCATTTCACACCCTCAAGGATGCACTTGTACAGGTACCCGTGTTGCAATTACCTAACTTCACTCAACCGTTTGTAGTGGAATGCGACGCTTCATCAATTGGTATTGGTGCTGTATTGCAGCAAAATGGGCACCCAATTGCTTATTATAGTAAGGGTCTCTCCTACTCTAATAGGCATAAATCAGTCTATGACAGAGAGTTGTTAGCTCTGGTCTCTTCCTTGCAGAAATGGAAGCACTACCTTTTAGGAAGGAAATTTGAAGTGTTAACAGATCATTGCAGCCTCAAATATCTTCTGGACCAGAGATTCTCTACCCCTGAACAGCAACGTCTAATGATGAAGCTGCTGCCATTTGACTTTATCATTAAGTATAGGGCTGGGTCTAATAATCAAAGTGCTGATGCCTTGTCCAGATACCCTAGATCAGCAGATCTCTTTGCTCTAAGTATTCCACACCCGGCAGATTTTGATGACTTAGAGCTATTGCTATCCCAAAATGAGTATACTTCTTCTATCATGACCACCTTTGAAAACTAATCCTAACTCATACCCACACTTTGTATTATCTGCTGGGAAACTTTACTTTAAAGGGCGCCTAGTCATACCTGCTCCTACGGATTTGAGTAACAAGCTACTGACAGAAACGCACTCATCTCCACTTGGTGGACATGGGGGAGTTTTAAAGACCCTAAAAAGGTTGCAGCAACACTTCTATTGGCAGAACATGAAGGACGATGTCAAGCAATTTGTTCAAAACTGCCCCACTTGTCAAAAAAAATAAATACATACCACAACCTTCTGCTGGTTTGCTACAACCCCTGAACATACCAGAAAGAATATAGGAGGATCTTTCAATTGATTTCATTACTGGCTTACCCAAGTCACAGGGTATGGACATAATTCTGGCGGTGGTTGATCGTTTTAGCAAATACGCTCATTTCATTGGCTTATCCAGACCTATTTCAGCCAAATCTGTTGCTGCTATGTTTTGCAAGGAGGTGGTCAAACTACATGGTTTTCCTCAATCAATAGTGTCAGACCGAGATCCACTCTTTCTAAGTGCATTTTGGCAAGAGTTGTTCAAATTGAGTGGCACAACCCTTAAGATGAGCACTGCATACCACCCTCAATCAGACGGGCAAACAGAGGTGGTCAACCGGTGTTTAGAAACCTATCTGCGTTGCTTTTCTCAAGAACATCCTAAACAATGGGGAAAAATTTTACATTGGGCAGAGCTATCTTATAATACGGGTTTTCATACAGCAACTGGATCAACTCCCTTTCACATAGTTTATGGTCGGGTTGCTCCTACATTACTGCCATACACCACAGGAACAACCAAAATTGCGGAGTTAGAGGAACATTTTGAAGAGAGGGATGCAGTCTTGGCCACTATACGGGATAATCTACGGGAAGCTCAAACAAGGATGAAGGACCACGCGGACTTGAAGCGTAAAGACGTGGAGTACACCCCTGGGGACTTAGTGCTTCTTAAGTTGCAGCCTTATCGACAACAAACATTGGCCAAAAGAAGATATGAAAAACTATCCCCTCGCTTCTTTGGTCCCTTCCAAGTCATCCGTAAGATTGGCAAAGTTGCTTACGAGCTGCAGCTACCACCGGGATCAAAAGTGCACCCAGTATTCCATGTTTCAATGCTCAGAGCAGCCCACGGTTTTCAGGGCCCAGACTCTCAGGTTCCTCTACCGATCAATGATGATTGGGAGCTCCTACTCCAACCAGAACAGGTTCTAGATAGCCGAGTCATTGATCATGACGGGGAACGGGACATTGAGCTCCTCATCAAGTGGCAAGACCGACCACAAGAAGAAGCCAGCTGGGAACTCTATGATACATTGGCTACACAATTTCCTAACTTTCGCCTTGAGGACAAGGCGACTCTTTTAGGGGGGGGGTAGTGTTAGGAACCCACGTCCTTTGCTAGTCTATAGTAGAAGGACACGTTAGAAAGTGGGATGTCTTGTAATAAGGTAGTTCAGACGTGGCATTTATATTATGCTCTGTTTTACATCATGTTGTCAAAGTGGAGTCAGTTATCAAGTAGTGGTCTAGCAGTAGGAAGTAGTGGAGTAGCAGTTATGTAGTTACTTTGGCAGAAGTTAAACTCTAGGGAAGTTGTTTAGGATATAAATATGTATTGTCATTATGTTTCAAGGGGAGAAAAAGTATTTTGCAGGAATCCTTTCTATTTGGGTTTAGAGTTCAGATCCTGGCTCTAAGCAATTTCCCACCCTCTTCTACTTCCCTACTCCAAACTTTTCCCTTACTCTTTATATCTGAAACCTATAGATCCATAGGATCTATCAGTGTGTCTGTGTTTTCCCATGGCTGGATACTAACTTATCCACAAAAGGATGAGATGTAGCACAGCCTTTCTTAACTAGTTTCCAGGCTATTTCTGAGAGACTGGCAGCTATGTTACCAGTGAAGTAGGTTCTTTGTTGGCATTTGTCATCAACATAGATGCTTCCCTCCATCTCTCTTTGTTGGAACCAATTGGGTTTGCCGCCACTTATTGGGCCTAACCCTAGTTTTAACCTAATATTAATTTTTCTTTGTATTAGATTTAGTATCTCCTAGAATCAAGGAATTTTAATTTTAATTTTTCTGTTTACCAAGATTATAGGATCTGCAGAGATTATAGGAACAGATTAGGGACCCAAGTCTGAGCTAATTCTCTATATATGTAACACTCTTGCACAATAACAAAATATAGAGCTGTTACCACAAACTCTTTCATGGTATCAAAGCCTTGGTCTCTCAATCAATGGCATTCAAAGCAGCTCTAACTAATTAGCCACAGGCGCTCAACACCGACGATGGAATCAGCCGTTCATCACCTGCTAATGAGGGCTCACACGACTGATTCCGGCCCACAAAGAGGGAGCCATGGCGAGCATAGCATGTCGAACCATGGGATGCCTATTATGGCATCAGATTTACTCTCAAATGGGCAGATTATTCATCGACTTCATGGCAAGAATTATCTCCAATGGTCCAAAAGTATATTGATGTTTGTTCGAGGAAAGGACAAGGAAAGGTACTTGACTGGGTCGCCTCCACCACCTGATCCTATTGATGCTTAGTATGCTGTTTGGAGTACTGAAAACACCATGGTGATGACTTGGCTGATAAACTCAATGTTAGCAGATATAAGTGAAGGGTACTTACTCACACGAACAGCCAAGGTGATTTGGGATTTCGTAAAATCAATCTACTCGGTTAAAGACAATACAGCTGCAGTTTTACTGGAAAAACGCCTTCTCCAAAACTTGGTTCAAGGAGAAAAACCTGTAAGTTAATATTATGCAGCACTAATCAAACTCTGGCAGTAAATTGACTTTTATGAAACCCATGATTGGTCAAATGCCCAAGATGGTATATGTTTTAAGGCGTTTATTGACAAAGAACGATGCCATGACTTTCTTCTTGGTCTAAATGATGTATATGAGGAAATACGTGGCTGTATTATGGGAATGAAGCTGTTTCCCTCCTTAGAAGACACGTTTAATATGATCCAATATGATGAAAGTCAAAAGATGTTCACTCGAAACACAACTAAGGCTCAAATTGAGATGTCTGCACTAGCTGTCAAAGGAAATCAGGGTGATACAAGAGGAAAGAGAGCAGAAAAATGGTGTCACCATTGCAATAAAAGTGGCAATAGCAAAGATGTTTGCTGGAAGCTCCATGGTAAGCCTACCAAAACCAAGCAGAAAAGGAAGGGGGTGATGATAGGTGCTGCAGATGTTGAAGAAGAATCCCTAAGCAATGAAGAACTTCAAAGTTCAAACCTTAAGGAGGATCCCGGACAAACATTCTGCCTCTACAAAGTTGTGTGAGAAAAACAATCCCTGAGTCACTTTGGCACATGCAGGTACAATTCTCACTCATGCCTTTAATGGTATGGTAAAACCAAAAAACATCTGGGTGGTCAATTCTGGAACAACTAATCACATTTCAGGTTTTACAGAATTATTTTCTAGTTTTTCTGAATTCTCTAAGCATGAATCTGTTGAAGTAGCTAATGGTGAATATGCTAAAGTAATGGGATCTGGAACTGTTGTTATATCGAAGAATACGGTGATAAGAGATGTATTATTT
Organism: Inga oerstediana; assembly: GCA_963210345.1. Classification (NCBI taxonomy): domain Eukaryota; kingdom Viridiplantae; phylum Streptophyta; class Magnoliopsida; order Fabales; family Fabaceae; genus Inga; species Inga oerstediana. The sequence goes on from OY723401.1 coordinate 72,938,791, forward strand.
GTTCCTACCATTAAGTGCAATCTGTTATCTGTAAAAAGGGTTGCATTTCAAATAAATTGCCTTGTAACATTTAACAAGCGTGGCTGTAATTTTCAGGACTTGACCTCGGGGAAGATGCTTGGTCATCCTAAGGAGCGGAATGGGCTCTACTATCTGCAAGGATCATCAACAAAATCGCAGGGCTCTTTCTATTTTGATGAATGAAGACATTATGTTATGGCACTCTAGGTTAGGCCACCCTAGTCCTCGTTTTATGCAATCTCTGTTTCCAAATATTGATAATAAAGCAATTTCAGATTTCCATTGTGAAACCTGACACTTTGCTAAACAAACCCAAAGTTCTTATGTTCCTCATTTCTATAAACCCACTTACCCATTTTCTCTCATACATAGTGATGTTTGGGGTCTATCAAAGTTTGCAACAAACTCTAAAGCTAGATGGTTTGTAACCTTTATTGATGACCATACTCGGCTAATTTGGGTTTTCCTAAGGAGTCACAAATCAGAAGTCTTTTGATATTTTAAAAAAAAATTCATTAATTTGTTCAAAATCAATTTCAAATATCAATCAAGGTTCTTCAAACTGATAATGGCAAGGAGTATTTCATAAACAAACCCGAAGTTCTTATGTTCCTCATTCCTATAAACCCACTCACCCTTTTTCTCATACATAGTGATATTTGGGGTCCATTAAAGTTTGCATCAAACTCTAAAGCTAGAAGGTTTGAAACCTTTATTGATGACCATACTCAGTTAACTTGGGTTTTCCTAATGAGTCACAAATCACAAGTCTTTGACAGTTTCAAAAAATTTCATAAATTTGTTCAAAATCAATTTCAAATATCAATCAAGGTTCTTCAAACTGATAATGGCAAGGAGTATTTAAATTCACCTTCCAAAACCTCTGTGGAAGAGCATGGTATTCACCATCAAGCTTCTTGTGTTCAAACACCTCAACAAAATATGGTATATCCAAGAGAAAAAATAGGCATTTACTTGAGGTTGCAAGAGCTATTATGTTTGAAACACATGTGCCGAATCGTTTTTTGGGGGATGCAATTTTAACTTCTGCATATTTAATAAACCGAATGCCATCAAAGGTTTTAAATTTCTTGACTCCACTTCAAAAATTGTAGGAAGTTTTTCGTGATTCATCGCTCATTAATTCCATTCCTCAAAGGGTTTTTGGATGTATAACTAACATTTTTAATGAACAAGGAGGAAAGTTTGATCACAAATCCATTAAAACTGTGTTTCTGTGTTATTCTTCAAATACAAAAGGGTATAAATGTTTTTGTCCGATCACAAATAAGGTGTTTGTTACGATGAATGTTAAATTCAATGAATTTCAACCTTATTTTGTCAAACTACCCATTCAGGGGGAGACACGTATGAGTGAGTGGCTTGTTTGTGACTCTGGGTGTAACTCTGGGAATAATCCTGACATTTCTGAAACTGAAACTTCATCTGGCCAGCAAACAGATGAACCTCAAACACCACTTGATTCCGCTGTTATTTGTCTTTTTCCCACTGTTATTCCCACTGTTATACCTACTGCCTCACTTCCAGAAAACTCAGACCAACATAAATAAGAAACTGCCACTGAAAATCACCGCAAAACCACCAAAAATAGTCCAATCAGATCTGAATTTCAAGACACAAACCCCTTTGAGCCTCTTTCCGGTCCTGATTTGCCTGAGGATAGGAAGGAAGAACCTAGAATGCCACCAGAACTGCAGCAAGCACAGCAGAATGGAAACTCAACTACGGATAGTAGAAACCTACTCCAACTCCAAGGCAGGGCCATGAATCTGCACCTGAAGCAAGTCTTGAAGATTTATACTGGCCAATAGCTTTAAGGAAGAGAAAAAGGAGCTACACACAGCATCCAATTGCTAGGTATGTATCTTATGAAAAATTGTCTTCAAATCTAAAGACATTTGTTGTGAATGTGGAAAAGGAGGCCATAACAAAGAATTTTAAAGAACCAATTGTTCATCCTAAGTGGAAACAAGCTATAGAAGAGGAGCTGAGGGGCCTACACAAAAATAAGACCTGGAAAGTTGTTGATTTACCTACAGGCAAATTTTTAGTAAGCAGCAAATGGGTCTTCACTATCAAATATAATCCAGATGAAAGTGTGAACAAGTACAACGCTCAATTAGTGGCTCAAGGTTTCACTCAAACCTATGGCCTCGATTACCAAGAAACTTTTGCTCCCGTTGCCAAACTCAATACTATCAAGGTACTACTCTCACTTGCTGCTAACCTAGATTGGCCTCTTCACCAATTAGATGTGAAAAATGCCTTCCTAAATGGTGATCTTGAAGAGGAAGTGTATATAGAGGTCCCCTTGGGACTGAGAACCTTTGAAAACTCACATAAAGTTTGTAGACTCTATAAATCTCTATATGGCCTAAAGCAATCACCTAGAGTATGGTTTGAGCACTTCACTAAAACCATTCAAGCATCGGGATATAGTCATTGTCAAGAAGATCACACCTTGTTTGTAAAGCATTATGGAGACAAAATAACTATTCTTGTCGTTTATGTTTATGAAATAGTGCTAACAGGGAATAATGCAAAATAAATTACTAGACTAAAAGGGAAATTGGAAACTGAATTTGAAATAAAAGATCTTGGCCCCTTACGATACTTTCTGGAAATGGAAGTGGCATGCACTCATCAAGGCTTTAGTGTATCTCAACAAAAATACACTATTGACCTACTAATGGAAACAAGAATGTTGGGAACAAGGCCTGCCAATACTCCAATGGAGCTCAATCAAAAGTTAAGTATCAGACCTAATGGTACCACAACAAAATAGGGAGAGATATCAAAAATTAGTGGAGAAACTGATTTATTTGTCCCACACTAGACCCAATATATGTTATGCAGAAGGAACATTTGACCGTTGTCTATAGGACCCTTAGATATCTGAAGAAGACACCTGAGCAAAGTTTATTCTTTGCTAAGAATGACACTAGAAACATTGAAATGTTCACTGATGCAGATTGGGGAGGTTCTAAATCAGATAGAAGATCTAATATAGGGTATTGCTCTTGCATTTGGGGAAATCTTGTCGCTTGGAGAAGTAAAAACACAGCTAGTGGTATCTCGAAGTTCTGCTGAATCAGAATATAGAGCATTGGCTCTAGGAATTTGTGAAGGGATGTGGCTAGTACGATTATTGAAGGAACTCCAGATTTATAATGATGAACCAATTAAAGTATGGAGTGATAACATGTCAGCTATTAAAATAGCAAACAACCCTGTCCACCATGATCGCACAAAGCATGTGGAGATTGATCGCCACTTCATTAAAGAAAAACTAGAGGCAAAGGTGATTGATCTATCATACGTTCCTTCAAGAAGACAAAATGCAGATGTCATGACCAAATCTCTTACTCAAGAGAAATTTGAAGGCTTTGTCAGCATGCTCGGAATGATCAACATCATTCGCCAGCTTGAGGGCTAGTGTTGGAACCAATTGGGCTTGCCTCCACTTCTTGGGCCTAACCCTAGTTTTAACCTAATATTTATTTCTCTTTGTATTAGGTTTAATATCTCCTAGAATCAGGGAATATGAATTTGAATTTTTCTGTTTACCAAGATTATAGGATTTGCCGAGATTATAGGAACAGATTAGGGAGCCAAGTCTGACCTAATTCTTTATATATGTAACACTCGTGCACAATAATAAAATATAAAGCTGTTACCACAAACTTTTTCACTCTTCTTATTTAGAATCTACAAGGATGAGTGGAGATTATACAATCCTTAGCTATTAGCCAGCTGTCACTAACAGCAGGTTAATTATTTAACTAACAAAACCAGCATCCTCCTGACTTCACTTTCTCAACAACAGCCTACTTTTCTCTTAACTACAATTTCAATGTTCCCTGTATCAGCTACTTAAAACACCGGTAGAGATGAGTTGCAACAAGAACTCTGCAGTTGAGATGCACAGATATGCTTACATTTTTACCATCTCTGCTTTAAGTTTGCATTTTTAACTAAGATATCTCTTTTGGTTGCACCATATTTGCACATTAAACAGTTTATTTTTAAAACTATCATGGTTAAATTATCACAAATCCAGGAATTCACAGAACAAAATCTTCCATTGACAACTAATTAGTTGCCAAAGATTAATTCCCATCCCAATATTTTATAAATCAATACATGCATAATGTCCAAACACGTCGCCAATTCTTGTTTCTTTCCTTTTATTCATTTCATTTTGACTCACCAACTTACCTTCCCAAATTCCTAATTTAATCAGTCATCATCATCATAATTATAAATAAAAGCAGTTAAAGAATGAAAAATTGTAACAGGAATTGAATTGTAAAATAATATATATATATATATTATATTATCTTTATTTACCTGATAACACCCCACATACAGCAGAAGACCCACTATCGCAATAGTCAATGCATCATTTAGGAACAAGTAATATGAACCCAGAAGGAACAAGGCTATAACCTGCCAATCAGCAAACACCGTTTATGGGTTTTAAAATGAAAGTCTCATGCCTCGATCATTCCAATTCCTTTATTTATAGACAGTAATTGCAACCAAGCATAGGGGAATAAATCCACAGATAGACAATAAAAGTTTTCCAATCTCAGGAAATTGTCAATAAATCCACGGAACTTACCATCCCTGAAACCCCTCCAAGCAGTAAAGGTCTCCTTCCAAGACTATCCACAACGACAACAGCAGCAGCAGTCATAATTAACTACACAAACAAATGAAATGGCAAAAGAGCTAAGTGCCTTCACATGGACATGTGATCATAAACAAAATTGTTTCTTTTTTTTTTGGGGGGGGGGGGGGGGATTATCCGTTATCTTTATTGTGGTTGACTATAGATAGTAAAAAGAACCAAGTTAATTGAGATCCAGCTTGATAGTCTTTGCTTTACCTTTTTTTTTTTGCCTTCACTTTGCTTTACATTTTATCTAATTCACCAACTTTATTATTATTTTTAAAATTCAAAATGAAATTTATAGCTGAGAAGAAGCAATAGTTAAAACAGTCAAAACATTAAAAATAACAGAGAGAATAAAAGAAAGAAAAATTTGAAAAATTTTGTTCCAGCATTCTTTCTAGTTCTGATTTCTGAATATGAATTTTGCATATACCTCCCCCTGCCCCCATCCCAAAGAACTTAAGAACAAAAAAGATCATGTCTAAAGCCTTTTATAACACCTTAAATTAAAAGAACTCAATAACAAGTCACATGCATGAAAATTCATAGCTTATACCAACACTTCGTATATGACTTAATTTAGCACGCAAAAGAAAACTTTATGTTCACACTACATGAGACTGTTAACAAAAGCATAAACATAAAATAAAAGAACAATGTGTCTACCTTTAGTAAGGCAAGGAGAATAGAGACTCGGGTAGCATCATGGGCTGTAGAGAATCCTGCACTCTACCAGTATCAGGTTGAATTAAATTACGACTCAAGAATACTAATAAGAAGACAGTGTAAAAGATAGGTTCATTGTTAATTTTCACTGAGTTCACTCCAACTATATTGTCTTAATACCTGAAGGATTGATGCAGCGTAATAGAGGACACTTGGTTGTCCAGTGATCTGTCATAAATTCCACTTTATAAGGACACCAACTGTAGGCATCTTCAATCAATTGTATTCAGCTTCTTAAGGAATATAATTACCTGCTGAAACAAGAGCAGTCCTGCACCAATCACAACAGCTTTGAAGCATTTTCCTTGGAAAACCTCCCTCATCGTGACATCTTTCTCCTCACCTATATAAAAAAGCTCACCCATAATCTCATCTACTAGTAGAGGAGCTGAGTCGCCAATAGCTGGACCCCTAAGACGGTGCAAACAAAGAATTGCAGCCTCTCTCAAATTTTGGCCATTTCCCTTTCCCTTTCCCTGGATAGCACGTAACAGTAGCCATCTAGGAGAATATGGAAGCCAATACATGCCAATTCCCATTATGACGGCTAATGGAGTACTAGCAACATACATATAGCGCCAGCCTGAAACCATGTCAACAAGAATACTACCAACCCCAAAGCCTACCTGCAAAAGATTCGGGAAAGTTACTGAATGCAATGGAGGCAGATGTTCAGGACAAGAAAAAGTCTTGTGACAAAATATAACACTCTAGAACGAGAAAAAAGGAGAAGAGATGATGCAAACCATCATAAAAGGTAATGTCATGGGCAAACTTCATTACAAACTTGGATCAGGGGAGAAAAAAATTCAAAGTCCAAAGGGAAAACTTACTATCATTCCAAGAACTATAAAGAACTCTTTGAGAGAAACTAGGAGACCTCGTATCTGAGTTGGAGCTGTCTCAGAAATATATATTGGAGCGGCATGCATGGCCTAAAAGAGATGAAAAATTGCATATCCTGCTTAGAATTACATAGACAACATTAAAACATATAAACACGTATCTTTTACTATTTTTTAATATAAAACTGTGTTTTAGAAAAAGAAGTCCCACGGACTGCATTATATTTATGGCACAAGCCCACTCTCTGTATAACTTTTCTGAACAGTCAAATCACAATTCGTGTTTTATATTGAATCGACTGCTAGAATATACCAATACCAATCAGGAAAAAAAGAAAAAGAAAAAAATGAAAAAGAAGAATAAATCAATATATGCGTATATCTTTTAGGAAAAAAGGGATCCCATATTTGTATGCTTTAAAAAGTACGATACCAATAGGATTCCTTAAATGTGTAGAATAGTTAAAGTGTAATTCATATTTCAGAATGAAAATGGTATTAGAGATGCATCAACATTTAAAAATTTCTCCCAGACTTTGTTGTCCCAGTTGCATGCTTAGATGTGAGTGTAGAATAGAAACTGTGATAATTATGCAAAGGATGCTATATTTATATGCTTAATTTAGTATTACACCTGGTATAGAGAAAATAGAGAACCCAATTCGATTCAGTTCATTCATAGCATGCGTCTATCTCATCCTTTATATATATATAAGCTAGCAAGGATCCATGTCATCTAACAACTTCCTAAATCTTTTATTTTGATAGGATAAAAAGGGTGGCCAAGTGCACAAGGCTCCCACCAGGTGAGATCTGAAGAGGATAGATGTACGCAGCCTTACCCTCACAATCAGAGAGGTTGTTTCCAGGATTTGAACCTACGACCTCCAAGTCACATGGCAACAACCTTACCGTTGCACCTAGGCTCACCCTCTTTTTATTTTGATAGGATAATAGTAAAATAAATAAGAAATGGTAGTTAAGGTAGTTACAGGGGTTACGGTTGTTAGTAAGTCAGTTAATGGAAGTTGATTATTAGGTGTTAGCGACCATAGCTTTGTGTCTGTAAAAGGCAAGAGGAGTTTAGGGTTTAGGGTTTACGAAAGGGAACCTGGCATCAACTCAAGTTTTAATCCATTGGAAGTATTCTAACCTTGAAGATGCTACATGGGGACTGCTTTTTGCCGTCTATGAGCAGTTCCCTTATTTTCCCATTGCTTAGTTCTTTTCTTTTTTATCTGATCCTTACAGACAAGGATTGTTTTGAATGGCAGAATATTTGTTAGTTGTCATTGGCAGTTAGTAAAGGGATAATAGCTAAATGAGAATTACTTCCTGATAACTACGTATATAGACCCAATTGCTCTTGGAGGAATATGTATAGGGGGGTAGTTAGGGTGTACTGTCCCTGTTTAAAAAGTAATAGATCATTACAATAGTAAGGCGCTATCTTTCTTCTCTGTGTATGACAAGCTTAGCATGCAATTGGTATGAGGAATAAAAGACCACATGTATAACCACACTATCTGTATTTCTATTTTATCAAGTAACAAAGCAGTTATGAGCTTAAAAGAATAATTTGATTTAAGAGAGGCGTACCAGTCCAATCCCCATACCATACACAAAGCGTCCAATCACAATGGTAGGAAAACCAACAGCTAGTGCGGTTATAAGTGCTCCAGCAAGATAGAGAGATGCTGCCACAATCAATTCCCTCCTTCTACCTTCACATCCAATTTGTCATTCAAAATTTATTAGGAAAGAAAAATATGGAAATTATATGTAGCATTATTATTAAAATGGTCATATCACCTAAGAAGTCAGCAACAATGAAGGCTAGCAGAGAGCCTACCAAAGCCCCATATAATGATCCACTAGTCTGCAAAAGTTACCATGGCAATTGAAAGTAAAACATGGGTGTCAGTGCCACATCATCAGTTGCATAAAAAAATAATGAACAAATATATTGAATCACAACAAGAGTAAAGGGAGAATCTAGCCACAACTATGGAAAGAACAAGCTCGGAGTCAACTTTTAACTTACAATGAGACCTACTTCAACAAAAGTCAAGTTATACCATGATGTCCCACTTAAAGTTGGTGACTGCAGGAAAATACAAATGATAGTTAAGAGAAAAGTGAAGAAGATTAATTTTGAATTCACAAGAAGGCAACATAAGAGGGAAAACAAATTATAAATTGATGTGATTTTTCATAATCTCTATATCATGTTATTCTTAAAGATTAGTTAACCAAAAATGATTGCCAAGAAACTTCTAGCTAAAAAATAAAGCTAAATTAACATGGATGAAGAGGAAATACTACTTTAACCCATTCAGTATTGCAAGAATAATTCTGATTATTTTTCCAAAAGCCTATTGGCAAAGTGTCTTTTCTAATTGTCTCTCAAAGTAGAGTTGGCAAAGGCATCATTATTTTTCTTGGGGGAAAAATAATAAAAATAAACTTCAATTTACTCTAGTAATTTTCCCTGCTGATTTAGCATACAACATACTGATTACTTTTGCATATATAGATAACAGCAAAAATTTGTGAAATCAGTGTGCCTCCTGCCACCATTTGGTAATGGTGGCTTAAATCTATGTGAATATAAAAATACTGACCCTGAGTTATATCTTTCTTTCTTTCCTTTTGTTTCCCCTCCCTCCCTCCCTCCCTCCCTCCCTCCCTCTCTCTCTCTCTCTCTCTCTCTCTCTCTCTCTTTTGGTTTTTTCTTTTCCAAGAGCAGTACAACTATGGATGATCCTACAGAGAATTACAGATGATATTTTACCAAATAAATATTTACAGAAACATTGAAAAATCATCTAGTCATAGTAAAAGATCATACCTGCATAGACATTGTAGCACATGATGTGGCGCCAATATCATAGCCATAAAGTAGTCCTCCCAATGCAGGGAAAAGAAATCTGAGATTTTAATAAAACTCTTTCAGGAATGCTGGAAAAGCTTTCTGGAATTCTTATATTTGCATCCATTCAATGCACTTGACTGGAGCATGGAGACACAGTATTTCAAGGGATGCTTCTTCTCTTGCATCTTTTATGGCATATTTGGATTTCTTGGCCTCTTTATGATGTGTGGCCAATAGTTATACTCAGGGAACAGTATCCTTTAATATGCAGAAAGATTAAAAAACTTAATTACATCTATGCTGCCTTTCTTCTTTTGTTATAGCTTGATTCTTTTTATAGTTTACCTTCCCCTAGTCCTCGTGATAACAAAAATACAAGCATGAGGAAAAGAAAAACCTTAAAGCAATACATAAAATGATATTTTGCTTATTTGTTGGCCTATAGAAATCCAGTTTGAAACTTGATGTTTAGTATAGTAAAAGGAAAATCGTGTCCATTAACAGGCAGATAAAACACATGAACCATTGGGTACTAAGTTCATCAAATGCAATAGCTCCGCTGTACATAATGAAACCAGAGCTATCATTCAATGAAGGGATATAAATGATAAGAAATAGCTCACTGTAGCTTCAAACCTTCGTCTCGTGCAAACTTTACCACCATAAGTTAGAAAATTAACAGCAGACTCTAAATGTGGCCACTATTATTCATTTAAATAATTTTCAGATGTACAAATTTGATCATAGTTCATCCATAATTGATCTACACAGAATGATACATGAATGCATGATAATACATACGGAAGGATTGCAGCATAGACAGAATAGTTTTCAGGTCCATGAATCTCGTGAAGAAGAGGCTCCCGAGCACCGCCATTATCATGAGATGATGTAATTTCCTAATTTAAAAAGCAGCATATCTCACAAAATATGAACAACAAAAGCCACATAAAAGCAACAATGATTTTATTTTTATTGCCAATATAGCTGCATATGCCTTTATGCACCTTTGCTTGTTTATATTCAGTTTTCTGCTTAAAGTTTCAAACATGAGACGGTCTCCAAATAGCTAGTTGTCCGTACTTTAATTAGTATTTTAAGCTCATGGGTATTTAATGATGGAAAAGCAGAAATTTGAAATGCAATTAATTTCCACATTACGTTCCAAAAATCCAGAAAGAGCACAAAATTACAGAATGACACGCTTAAAATGAAGAAAAACAAAAGCGAAGCGGGAAGCTATGGAGCTCATTTGACTGGAAAAATAAAACTCTCTCCCCCTCACACAGAGTATGATTCAAGACAAGTCATAACGATTGTTATAAACCGAAATTTATACTGGTTCCCAATTTTCAAGCGCCAAATCATCGAATCTAGTTGTCAGAAACCAAACCAGAAGAGAACTGAAACCTGGTCACCGGAGGGGAGAGTTTTGCGCGGGGTTTCAGACGCCATTGTTGTGGACTAGCAAGGCTGAGAAGGACGCGCACCGGAATTGGCTTACCAACGAGGGAGGAACATGTCTCGATTATTTACGTACAAGAAGCCAACGGATAGACAACTGGAATATCAATGATTGATGTTGGTCACATCATAACCGGCATTGGATTTTGGGAAAATACCAGTTAGGTCCCAAGGTATAGATTTAATACCAAAAAAGTCCCTTTGCAAATTCCAATGTCAGAAAAGTCCCTAGGGACTTTTCTGACAGCATTCCCCTTTGAACAATTACTAAAATAGCCCCACTTGTATTTACAACTTCATAAGCGGCGTTTACAACTTGGGTGGGAGTGGTTGTAAATGTAGCTTAAAAACTTGTAAAAAGAGATAAAGGTGTTGTAAACGTAGCAACAAGTGTTGTAATATAAACTATTTAGATTTTCTTTCTCTCAAGTTGTAAACGCCGCTTATGAAGTTGTAAATACAAGTGGGGCTATTTTAGTAATTGTTCAAAGGGAAATGCTGTCAGAAAAGTCCCTAGGGACTTTTCTGACATTGGAATTTACAAAGGGACTTTTTTGGTATTAAATCTGTACCTTGGGACCTAACTGGTATTTTCCCTTGGATTTTTACAACCCCGGGGCTGTTTTTTTAATCTCATGGGACCTTTAAATTAAAAAAAATAGATAATTCAGATTTAAATATTTTATAAAATTATTATTTTAAACACAAATAAATAAAATTAAAATATTAAAACATGATGTCTATAATTCATAATTGTAATATAAATAAAATTAATAAAAAAAATTATAAAATATTAGTTTTTGAAAATATTAAATTTAAATCGTCTCTTTTTTAATAGAGTTTAAGAAAAAAATGAATGAAAGAATTCTAGAAGAATCTGCTTCCCATCATAACCATGTTGATTATCAAGGTCATAAAAACCCATGTTGATTATTATTCCATTTATCGAAAAAAGAGAGAATTATTATAATTATAATCTTACTGATGGCAAGAAAAATATAATTATAATCTTGTTCATTTTAAATTTATATTTATAGTTTAAAGCATTGGGATTAAATTCTGTATTAGGTTAAAAAGTTTAATTTAGGTTTCTTATTGGCATTATAATTTTGTTAATGTAGTTAAAGCAAACATATAAAAGGTAATACCGTAATAGTAAGATAATTATATTTTAAATTTTTTCCTTCTTTAAGTATATAGGTAATGAACTATATCAATGAAGCAAGATAGGTAATTTTAATATGCTTTTAGTGTGTGTTCGTCTACCTCTAAAACTATTGTTTCAGAAGCACTTTTCTGTAAATTGAAATAAAACTCCTTTCACATATTTACCTCGTAAACTGTAAAAATTATTCTCCAAAAGCTAATCCAAACACACACTTAATGGCATTGAAAACAATATTTTTTGTATAAAAGACAAAATGATATTAAATAACTTAGTTTACATATTATAAATAGTTAGTGGACTAAAATGAATTTCTAAGAAATTATAATAAAAAAAAAACCGATATTGAAATGACCCTTATATTAACAATAAAAAATCAAAAAGTAAAGCAAAGTTAATTAAGATCTCCTACCAAGTAATATTGAGAGTTGACTTAGATTAATTTGAAGAAAAGCTTTTCCAGTATAATAAGTCGTTTGGCATGTTTGTTTTAGTGATCTGACTGCTTATAAGTTATTTTTCACGTAAATCGATACACAACTCTCTCACATACTTATTTTGTATACCGTAAATCACGATTGAAAAATTATTTTTAAGCATTCCAATCACTAATCCAAATGAGCACGTTAATGAAACATTAAGCTTTAGTTGTTACGAATCTAGAAAACATCAACACTACGGCACAATAACATTTGGGAAGAAAATTAGTCCCAGTGTTGATTTGTTTCCCCACTAGATAAATATATTCCATGGCAAAAGTATTTCCACAATCTCTTGTACTTGTTAATGGGAATATTCCATCCATCATCAAGCCAAAGTAGGCAAAAAGCAACCATGGATTTTGGCCCTTCAACCTTCAATGCCGAAGAAGTTGGGGATGCTGGTTTTTGGAAGTTAACGACTTACATTAAAAAAATGAGACTTTTCAAAATATGCTTTATTTTTTAAAACAGGGGGAGTATCAATATATATATAGAGTAATACAAAATTAAAGTTTAGCTGTTTTAATTTTGTACATGGACTGATTGATTTTTATTTGTGTTTCTTAATATAAAATATATCACAAGTCATGCAATTCATAGGTTATAAACAATGTGTTTAGTCAAGGAATATAAATATTTGTCAAAAAAACATTTTCTTTAATTTTTTAATGTCATTTCATTTTACATGATAACCGTTACTTACGAGATTTGTTTTTACTAAAATTACTAAGAATTTAAAGTCTCGAGAAAATTTTTTCAAGTTTGAGATTAGAAATAGACACACACACACACATATATATATATATCAATTTAAAAAAGTTATTTAAGAACACAATATTCTAAATTTTAAATTTCATATAAACGCATGGTATATGCTTTAATTATAAAGTACAAATTACAAAATAATCCTAGTAGCAAGAAAATGAATTTGGGGACAAATTAAAGCTAAGAGCCTTGTCAATGAGGTTTGGCATAATTGGTTAAGGTCTTGCCACCCCGATTATAAAGGAGTGTGTTCGAACTCTCTGACCGATAAGGAGACCTCCTTGGTAGGCGATCTCGTAAGTCCCTTATAAGCGCTCGAAGAGCCCTGGGGCCGTGCCCTGGCCTTAGTAGGGGACTAGTGCCGAACCTACCTAAACTTTCTATTATCAAAAAAAAAAAAGCTAAGAGCCTTAAAAAAGGGGAAAAAACTCAGGTTAAAAAAACAAGGAGAAGCCAATGAAGTTTGACACAGTTGGTTAAGGTCTTGCCACCCCGATCACAAGGGAGTGTGTTCGAACCCTCTGACCGATGGGAAGACCTCATTGGTAGGCGATCTCGTAAGTCCCTTGTAAGCACTCGAAGAGCCTTGGGGCCGTGCTCTGGCCTTGGTAGGGGACTGGTGCCGAACCTACCTAAACTTTTGTACTATCAAAAAAAAAACAAGGAGAAAAAACGGTAGCCACGCAATGAATAGCTGAAGGTTGTGTTTTCTTGTTTCAGCATCATGGTGGGACCCTAGCCAGGCCTCAACGGTGACTTCACAATTCCTTTCCACATCAAACTCTCCCCGAAGGGGACTCGTCGCAATTATTAATGGAGCACATGGTGTCTTAAGGTGAACTATCAGACAAAAAAAAAAGTACAACCTGGGTCAGTAAAATTTGTTCCCATGTTCCCTTTTTGTTTGTTTTCTGATGTATGCATCCAGTGAATGTTTAGGAAACCATATAACTGTAGTTTTATAGGTTTTTTTTCCGTAAACTGAAGTAAAATTTATTTACATACTTATTTTATAAATCATAAAAATTATTTTTTAAAACTAATCCAAATATGCACCTAATACCTAATTTCGTGGACCCACATAGGAGGGGATGGAAGGGATCATTCCCCTCATTTTATTTGGTTGGAAATTTTGGAGATAAGCCAAATTTTGCTACTAATTTATCCGCTTGTATTTTATGATATTCCATCTCTGTCTATGTAAAACTCTACTTTTTTACTCACTGTTGCAGTGCAGACGAAATCTTCTTGAGTTGTTGCCTGCGCACTCGGCCACGGCCACGTGTCCGGCGGCCACATCCGAGGGTATGCGGCTGGCCGACATGCGAGCCTTGTTGCGCCACTGTCTTAGCCTGACATGCGGCGGATTTTGCTGCATTTTCCAAGTCCGGCAGTACATTTTGCTGTATGAATATCCTCAGGTTCCTCAAGGAAAAAGAAGATGGACCATATGGTCTCTTGTATGTCCACGAATGAAGGGGGGAGGATTTTGAGTCATCTCCTGTTTCAGAATACTCATTTTTGAGTTTTTCATTGGAGTTTTCTGCATTTAAAACCACAGATTCACTGTTAGTTGTGTGGGCATCATGAGCTACAGCACTAGCTAGAAGCATCATCCGCCATAGTGAGCATACAAAAAAAATTTTGAGCCCCATGAACGTAGTTTATTAATGAAGGCTGAAGAGCAATATGTTATTGCATGAATTAGCACCAAGTTATGAGGCTTGATAATAATATCATATGTGTGTAATGTTTGTGCGTATGTGTGGCAGAACTCTTAAGAAATAGAAGGGATAACTATGCGTTAGCTAGTGGATTGTTCCTCCTATCTTCTAATAATAATAATACACGTGGCTTTGTTTTCTTTTTTTTCCCTGTGATGTCTTTGTTGGTAGCGCACGCATCCATTTTCATTGTTCAGAGTTCAGAGTTACAAAATTATTTAAAGATAAACACAAGAAAAGGCTAAATTGATTTAGACCTATTCAAAGGCACACTATGCACCATTACCCAGGTTTTAAAACCCGAACCGGTTAGGATATGATATTGGTTCAATGGTCAGTGGGTCAGGTCGGAGTCAAACCGGGGCTAACCCGGACTAGATCGGTGAGAAAGAGAAGATTTTAAGGCTATTTATATGAAATTATGAATAAAATATTAAAAAAGAAAAATCGATCAAACCGTGAAAAAAAACCGATTGAACTGGAGTTAGCTACAAGACCGGACCGATCGGACCATCGGTTGGCTGGTTTCTAGCTTGGACCGGTCAGTCCAGTTCAATTTTCAGAACTCTGGCAGTTACTAAACTGTTTGCTGAACAATTTTACTAATGCCACACAAAAAATAATAAATCCATTGGTAAAGTTAAGCTTTGTTAATTTGATTTTTGAAAATATATTATCATATCAATAAGAGATAAAAAATAGGGTTAATATAATATTTGGTCCCTCAAGTTTTCCCTTATTTTGATTTTAGTCCATCAAGTTTCAAACAATAGATTTTGGTTCCTCAAATCTCTTTTCCTTTAAAACATTGGTCCCTATAACTCAATAAAAACTTAGACCATTTTACCGTTACAAGGATCAAAACCAATGATTTGAAACTTGATGGACCAAAGATGGTATTAACCCTAAAAAATATCATCGTATTAGGTTTTATATACATATTAACAATAAGTTAAGATGAGAGAGAATTTTCATAAATTATGCAATTTAAATTAAGGTGTAAACTAGTTTATGTAAGGGAGAATAACAGAAAAATATGATTTGAACTTTAAATTCCCGCTGACAAGAAAAGTAATGGGATTGACAAGAATAGTAATGAGATTGACAATGTAAATCTTTATCAAAGGATTAGTTTGGAATTTTGAAGTTTAAGTGGTATTTTTCTGTCATTCTCCCTTTATATAATTTATATGAGAAAAAATAAAATCCAACATATGAGGGTAAAATAATAAATTAGTTATTATCTTCCCTCTCTTGAACGAAACAAAAGATCATTAAACATCACTCCCTTTCCTTCCTCTCCAACCAAATCAAACAAGATAACCTCTTATCATTTTCCTTTATCTCCTCCCCTTCCATCCCTTCCCTTCAAACCAAACATGCCCTAAGGGTGTGTTTGGTTTGAGGGGAGGGGAGGGGAGAGAGGGGAGAAGAGGGGGGGTTAAATTACCTTTTTGGGTTAAGGGTATTTAAATTTTGAGCGAGAACCCAAAATTTAAAAGAAATGAGAGGGTAAAATTTGGGCAGAAAACCAAAATTTAAAAGAATAATAAGGTAAATTTTAGGTTTTTTTGTCCAATATTGTAATTTTGCCCTCCTCCCCTCCCCTCCCTCCCCTCAAACCAATCACACCCTAACGGATTGTTTGGTACTTAGATTAAAAAAAGGAGAAATGGAGTTGAAAATTTTTAATTAATTTTTCTTACTCTTTTATTTTGCTTCTTATTTTTGTTAAAATTTTATAACCCAATTTCAAAATTTTTTATATGCAACTCTTAAAAATCTCCATTCCCCTCCGTATCCCTCCTGCCAAACAGACCCTAAGTGGACCCTTTAGCCAATAACATAGTGACATGACAGTTGAAAGCTTCTCGGTAAATAGGAGATCCAAGTTTGATCCCGTTTGTTATCTAGTGTTTGTTTGGAATAGTTTATTTTTTACTTATAAATATTTATAAATCGTGATTCACAGTATACGAGGTAAGTATGTGAAAGGAGTTTTATCTCGACTTACATAATAAGCACTTATATCCAAAAAATACGTGATCCCAAATATGCTTTTAGACTATTAGTGTTTACCCTTTTAATTTAAATAAAGGGTTAAGATGCAAAAATACACATGAGCTTTTGTCAAAAGTGCATCCAACACTAAATACTTTTTTTAGGAGCAAAAGTGCCTAGGGGTGTTCATGGGATCCCGGTCCCGGTGGTCCCGTCCCGGTCCCGGTAACAGCAGGATCGAAACTTCCCAGCCAATCCGGGACCGAGACTGGGACTAACCGGGACCGGGAGTAAAAATCCCGGGACCTGGACGGGATCCGGGCAGGGTTTCGGGAATCCCGGTCCCGAGGTCATATATTTTTTTAATCGTTTTTCCCCTTTCCTAAACACTAATTCCTCCTTCCCTGTTCTGTTCCCTCAATCCCTCGGCCTCTCCTCTCTCGTGATCTCGTCTCTCACGATCTGACTCTCTGATCTCTCACTCTCTACCTCGTCTCCTCTCCTCTCCGCGACTCCGCCTCTCTCAATCAGTCAATCTCAAGTCTCGTGCCCTACCCAGCGACTCAGCCTCGACTAGTCTCCTTTCGGCCGATGCTCACTCCCAGCCAACGGCCAACGCTCACTCCCAGCCTCGCCGTCGCCTTTCTAGTTCCAGCCGGCAGCGGCGGCGTCGTTCTCCCGTCGCAGCTCGTCTCATTCAGGTGAGTTACTGGATATATTTTAAGCATGAATATTAGGTTGCAACCCGCAAATATGTAGGGTAAAGTTAGAGCAAACTAAATTAGTCACTTCCTTATCAATCCTTCCATGATTGATTCCCCAACTTTTTTTTTTGTGTATAGCTCAAGCATGAGTTCCTTCAGTTGTATGTGAAGTAGTCTTAGTAGTAGAAGATTTGATTTGATGAGTAGTGTCTCTTTTGTTTCAAAAAATAAAAGATTGAGAGAGACATACGATGTGTGAGTGTGGGGCCTCGTGGATTGAACTCCCAATAGTTTCAGCTTTGTGCTACGCCTCAAAGGTTCAAAGCTAACCCCTAGAATAAATTCTTAATCCATGTTTTTAGTCATTTGATGGCTTATATATATTAACGAACTTTCTTTCAAATATTACCCATATTTGCAATTTATTAGGAGAATACTTGAAATTTGATGTAGTGTTTCTCTGTGATCTTAGATATGAGATAAGTTAAGTTGGAGAAATTTTTCATTTTCAGACAAGATGATTGAGTTTATCACATCTCTTTGATTTTGGAAATAATAAAGTAATATAGTTAGATATGACTCATTTTCTGTTTGGTAGACTATACTTATCACTTTCATAAAACTCTTTTAGTGTATATATAATAATTTGGAAGCTTATTATGCCTTGTGGATTGCTGTGTAGCTGCTATTTTTAGTGTTTCACTTAGGAAGATAAAATTTTTTCACTTTCATGATCCACTTAGAATGCTCTATAGCTGCTGTTTTTGGACAGTTTTTAGTGCATTGGATTGGGTATATGTTTGGATGCAGTCACTTAGAATGTTGCTCTTTAATGCTTACTAATAGATGGTGAAAAGATCTAGAAACTTGGCCAATACTACTACAAGTACAAGTGCCAATGAAGAAACTGTTGGACAAAGTGAACCAACAGTCCAAGCAACTCCAAGTACAGTCGAACAAGAAGCTAGGGAAGCAAATGAAAATGTTGAAGCTGAAGATGATTTAGAGGGAGATGAAAGACCAGGGAAAAAGAAAAAATCAAGTGTTTGGGACTATTATGGGAAGGTACAAATCAACCCAACTACTGGAAAGCACACAGCCAAGTGTAATTATTGCCCAAAAGAAATTCTTTGCCATTATAAACAAGGGACTTCTGGATTGCGGAGACATTTACAGACATGTCCTAAAAATCCAAACAAAGCAAACAAGAAGAACCAATCTTTGTTTACGACTCAGATAGGGTCCTCTAATACTGTGACTTCTCATGTATTCAGTCAAGAGCGATGCAGAAGAGGTGTTGCAAAGTACATTATATTGGAGGAGGGGCCTTTTTGAACTGTGGAATCTGTTGGTTTTAGAGCAATGATGAGTGATGTAGAACCCTGCTTTAAGGTCCCCCACGATCAACGATTACTAGAAATTGCTACAAGTTGTATCTTGAGGAGGCGGTGAAATTGAAAAAGCACTTTGAGACAACAAAAGTTTGAGTATCCTTTACTACGGATACTTGGACTTCAAATCAGAATGCAAATTATATGTGCCTGACTGCACATTGGATTGATGAGAGTTGGACATACCAAAAGCGAATATTGAATTTCTGTGTGGTTGAAAACCATAAGGGTGAAACAATTGCAGATGAAATTGAGAAATGCCTGTTGTCTTGGGGGATTGATAAGGTATTTACTTTCACTGTTGATAATGCTTCTTCCAACGATAGTGCATTGTCAAGGTTGAAGTCCGTTTTCAAACATTGGAATGGTGGTTTAGTATGTGACAGGGACTTATGCACTTGAGGTGTTGTGCACACATTTTAAATTTGATTGTTTGTGATGGTGTAAAGGATATATACGAGTCAATTGAAGCCATTCGGAATGCCATTAAATATGTAAGATCTTCTCCTTCAAGGTTTCGAAAGTTCAAGTCACTTGTGGAAAAGATGAAAGTTGAGTCGAAGGGTTTACTAAGCTTGGATTGTCCAACTAGGTGGAATTCCACTTACATTATGTTGGAGAGTGCCATTCAATTCAGTAGCGTGTTTGAAAGGATGGCCTTAGAAGATGACTACAAGAAACACTTCTCTGATAAAGGTTTAGTTGGTCCTCATACGGATGAGTCATTCTAACAAGCTAGTGAGTTTACTAAGTTTTTGAAATTGTTCTACAATGTCACTCTGAAACTTTCTGGATCACTTTTTGTGACCTCACATTTGGCCTTCTGACAAGTATCAAATCTTGCTTCTATTCTCAATAAAGCTTCAACCAATCATGGTTCTTCTTTGTATGCCATGGCTAACAGTATGAAAGCCAAATATGATAAGTATTGGGATCGGTTTAAAAACTTCAATCCTTTGTTGGTGATTGCAGTGGTGCTTGACCCCAGATATAAAATGAAGTTTTTGAGGTATGCTTTTGATGCTATGTATCCTGATGATCCTGATAGTCGTGTAGACATGATACAAAAAGTCTCAAATGTCCTCTATCGTTTATTTGATCATTATTCAAGTCATCTTGGCACATCTGGGATTGTTATTGAGAGTCAAAGTCAGGAACAAGAAGGAACTGATAGTAGTTGTAGCGCTGTAACAAATGCTAAAAAAATACTTTTGATATTGATACGAAGCAGAGAGAAGATTTAGGGCCGATAATCAGAATGAGGGTCAGAGTGATAAGTATGCGGAGTTGGACAAGTATCTTCAAGCTGACTTAGTTGAAGGTCGTGATCTTGATTTTCTTATTTTGAATTGGTGGAAAATATATGGAAGTAAGTACAAAGTCCTGTCCATGATAGCACGTGATGTGTTGGTTGTGCCTGTTTCAACCGTTTCTTCAGAATCGGCTTTCAGCACAGGGGGCCGTGTTATTGATTCATACAAAAGTTCATTATCACCCAAGATGGTTGAAGCACTCATTTGCGCACAAAATTGGCTCTCTCCATCCACATTACTCCCAACCGGACTTGAATCACTTGAGATTGATAACTTCAATGACACTGAGGAAGTATTAGCTGCTCTAATCAATAATATCGTAATCTTTGTCTAATTTAATTCACTTGTTTTATTTAAGTTCTTAATAATAATTTTAACTTCAACCAATTTTTTCTTTTCACTTTTGCAGCTGAAGAGCAACGTCCAAATCCATAAATAGGTCTTTGTTGTTTGTTCATTGAATCATTGCTGTTTTGATTAAATTTGTGGGAGTGAGACTTTGTTTGCTCTTGTAATCTGAATTTAATGTTGTTGTAATGTGTTTTTGCTCTACCAACTCTTGCTATTTAAACATGTGTTTGATTAATGTGTTTGATTAAATCATGTGTTTGCTCATGTTTTTGCCCTCCGAACCACCATCTTGATTTCCTTGAATTTGTCTTCCTCCTCACCATGTTCAAATCAAGTAAGTATATTTATTAAATAATGTATGCAAGTATAATATTAGAATAGTTGATTATTGACTATTCAATTTTTAGTTTATTGTGTTGAATTGATTGTTGAAAAGTCTGATGGCTTAGGTAAGTAATGCATGTATAAGCACACACCAAGGTGCCATGATGTCTTTTTTGCTTGGCATTTATGTCTCATGTTAAGCACACACCAAGGCGCCAGTGGCCACAATGTCAGGTTCATAATTTTGCTTTTCTAAGTAATTATTTCTCTCTGATGCATATTTAATTAGGTGTGTCTTGGTTCAATAATACACATTTAGTCAAGTAAATGTGATCAAACAAAGATCTAACAAGAAGCATGAACTAATTCAGATGTTATTACTCAAATGAGAAATGTTGGTCATCTGAAAAAATGAGAATTAGACAGAAAACTCAAGAATTGCATCAGAGGAACAAAAACTTATGTCTTGGTTTTCAATTCAGGTTGCTTCACTGAACATTGAACATTTGTTGGAATAGGCAAACTTGTTGGAAGACTGGGAAGTAGAGCTTCAAAGTTAAGAACTTGGATTGCTTGTCTTAGGCTAAATTATTAGGTACTTTTGCTTCTATGTTTTTTCTGTTGATACTCTCAATATTTGGAAAATAATTCTGATAGTGGATAGTTGAGGTTTGCTTACAAAGATCCTTCTTGATCCAGTTCTTATATTCAAATTATTAGGTATTTGAGCTTGTTTTCTTCCATCCAACTCAGCTTAAAATTCCTTTTTTTGAAACCGGGAATTCCCAGTCCTGGTTGTACCGGGACTTTCCCGGGACCGGGACCGGGAATGATATCCCATTCCCTGCCACCCCCGGGACAGGACCCGGGATTGGGTGATCCCGGTCCCGTCCCGTCCCGGGATTTAAACAC
The DNA here is from genome assembly GCA_963210345.1 of Inga oerstediana. Classification (NCBI taxonomy): domain Eukaryota; kingdom Viridiplantae; phylum Streptophyta; class Magnoliopsida; order Fabales; family Fabaceae; genus Inga; species Inga oerstediana. Next base: position 72,960,553 of record OY723401.1, read on the forward strand.
CCCTAAAAGTGCCTATGAGTTTTTAAAATGGGTGCAAAAGTCATATAGCCCGTGATCTTAAACTGACGTCCGTTAGCTTAAATATTTTGCTGCCACCGACCACCCTGTTCATTTCTCCAGTTCATAATATCACCATCATCTTCATTGTCACAGCTGACACCAACCTTCATCTCCAACACCATCGCCCTTATCAACGCTAGAGACAAAGAATATGGGTGAGCTGGGAATCATCATCATCTGAAGCATCATCATCATCATCACTTTCACTCTTTTCTTCGTATAAAAAAAAGACGCAGAGACATGAGGTACCAACATCCGACCTCCATCTTCTTCTTCTTCTTCCTTCTATCTTGAGTTGCCGGCAGCCTTCACCATCACCACCATTGCAACTGGCGACGCACCTCCGTCTCCACTAATCATCATCATCACCTCCTCCATTTTTTCCGGTGAGCTTCGGCCTTCCTTCTCTCAAGCAACACATACCACTACCTTCACCGTGCCCCTCTTCTTCCTCGTCAGACAACCTTCACCACCAGCTCCGACAGGGTTGAGGCGGACGAAGGACAGGGGGAGCTTGAGAGGAGAGAGACCATCGTTACTCTCTGTTTTCCATCTTCGTTCATACCTCCGGCCCCCATTTCTGACAACATCTCTATTCCACCATCAACACCAACTCTTCGTTTCTCTGCCAGAAGCTTGTCTACCATTGGAAATTATCATTACAGCTCCTTCCTCCTTTCTCTGTGATAGCCCAGCATTTCTTTGCAAATTCCGTCGACATTTCCAGTTTTAGTAACCTTAAATCAGCCTCTAAAAGACTACTACAGCATATAGAGAGAGAGAGAGGTTGAAGAAGGAGGAGGTTACTGGTAAACGAACGGCGTCTTCTACCACTAACGGAAAATGTGACTTTTGCATATATTTTGTAACCACATAGTTACTTTTGCCCCTGAAAAAAGTATTTGGTGTTGAGTGCAATTTTGAGAAAAGCTCATGTGTATTTTTGCACCTTAACCCTTAAATAAAAAACGAGAATGATTTTAGACGAACATATACTAACGTCTCGAGATTTGAGAGTATAAACGGATTGGTTTTTGTGACTTATTATTTAATGAGTGTTTGACATCACTTATTTTGGGATAATAAGTCCCTATTATGTAAGTCGAGATAAAACTCCTCTCACATATTTATCGTGTATACCGTGAATTACGATTTATAAGCACTTATTGCTCAGAAATAAGTTATCACAAATGAGCATTTAGTCTATGCATAATGCATCCTAGTATCTTGGACGCATCTTACTTCAAGCAAAGCATTTTGCCAATTATCCAGTGAGACCCAAATCCTTCTATGTGTTTGTTTGGGATCACATTTAGGATCCCAAAAATGCTTATTTACGTTAATTAAGACAACATTTTTTTCATATACTTACATCGTATATCATAAATCATGATAGAAAAATTATTTTTAAATGCTCCAATCACTATTCCAAACAAACACTATATAAGTGAAAGGTGTTTGATCACCTTTGTAACCTTAGATCATTAGTATATATCATTCTAAAGGCTTGTTTAGTTCAGTGTTTTCTTAAAAAATAAGTTCTTATTACACAAGCCAAGATAAAACCCCTCTCACATACTTACCTCATATACCTTGAATCACGATTTATAAGCTCTTATTACCTAAAAATAAGTTATTCCAAACAAGCATTAAGTCAAATAAAAAATAAGAGAGGGATCTTGGGGATTAACGATTTAAGATTATAAATTGAATTATACTTGTGACTTTTTATTTGTAAGAGAGCTATCATGTTATCATTTCATTGTACTTGATAAGTAAAATATTTGCATATTTATTTTCCCTTACATGATGATTTTATGGATGATATTTGAGCTCAATTTAATAAATTTGGGTGTAATTTATAAATAAATAATGATTTTGGCATAAAATAGAATTTCTTGGAAAATACTAAATTAGACCCTCTTTCAGGCAATATCTGGAGCTCTAGATGTCGGATCGGGACATTCTTTATATGGATAAAAAGCTAAGAAAGAGCTCTACAACTTTTATGTTGAGACGAAATTCCAGTTCTATCTCCAAGGGTTTCGAATTTTGCTTGAAAGTTGAGAGCGGGAATCATTTACCATTCCACCAACCACTTCATCTACCTCTTCATCTTCCTTTTCACCTACTACTCCATCTACCACATTCTATCTATTAATCCACCTATCACATTTCACCTACTACTCCATCTACCACATTCTATCTATTAATCCACCTATCACATTTCATCTACCACTTCATCTACCTTACTCCACTTTTCCCTATATATAGCCACCCTCTCCTTCACATTTGACACACCAATTCATATCCATTACTCACATCTCTTCTCCACACATACCATTTCATTTCCATTATTCTTCTTTCTTATCTACTTACACACCATTTTATTACTCTCATCTCTTCTCCACTTACTACATCATCTGAGAATTAATTTTAGGTATTGTATTATTTTCTTGCATGCCTCCATCTTGGAAGGCTTAGGATTGTATTACTCTTTGTATGCCACCTACACGGAAGGTTTTACCTCCTAAAGGGACGGCTAGATTTTTACATTTTTTATGCATCTTTTGGTTGTATATTTATGTTTGAGAATTTAATATTCAAGTTTTATGCAGTATTTATAAGGATTTCATTCTAGCTTTATGTAATGTCAATTTATTTCGGTTTTGTTTTTAATTTTATCATGAGCTAAATTTTCATTTTCCTAGGGTGATGACGTAGCTTACTAATAACGAATTGAATATTAATTTATTAAGTCTAGTTTTATTTTTCCTTTATGATTGAGTTTTAATTATTACTCTTAATGCTTTCATTTGATTGGCCATCTTTTGAATGATTTCAATATATATGTTGAGACCGGAAGGAGATACATGTGTGTAGACCCTATAATTAAAACCATAACTTGCATATGAAATAGGAATATATTCATATGAGTTGTGTAGTCTTATAGAGTTCCATAAATTTTAATGTATAATTAATTGCTTAAATTTATATAGGAATATATTGGATTAGCAATTAATTATAGAATTGTTTGACCTTGGAAGAGGCTAGTAATTAAATTAGGGAAACTCGACTATCAATCATGTGGAATAAATTGGACTAGATTAGATAAGTGATTCAATCCGGAATTTGTTAAGTGAAATCTAATCCCTAAGACTTTTTCTCATTATTGTTTCATATCATTTGCATTCATATTTGCTCATCTTTTATTTCGTACTCTTAATCACCAACGAATCGATCGACTAAATAGAATTAAAATTACCTATTTTGGTATTTAGTGATCAATCCTCGTGGGAACGATACTCTACTTACTTCTATATTACTTGATTACGACAGTGTACACTTACACTATTTTTTAGACCATTTACACTCGTGACAGTACTATAACGCCATTGAGAAGTGACAAATAAATGAAAACTTTGAAAACAAAACTTAAATCAAGTTTATTAGATTCATTTGTCCATTTCTTCCAATTAAATTATACCACCTGTATTTTGATTGAGCTTTAGAATTATTTCAAGCAATATCATAAGAACTATTCACATAATTGTTCTCAAAACCAATTTTTAGAAACATTTCTCATTTATCATCACTATTCTTTTATGATCTTTTTAACACACAAAATCACATTTGATTCTCTCATGATTTCAAGGACATAATATAATATATTTGACCATGCATGTCATGCATTTGCATTAAAGTTCAATAACCATGCATATGTAACCAATATAAATATATATCCATAAATCATGAAAATTTAAAACATCTTTATTTAAATGCTAGATAAATAATTAATTTTACATATAATTACTATAATACTTATTTAAAGCTATATGCAAAATTTAGTATTATACATTTCAAGATTTGCTCTTCACAACAAATGTAAAAGTCTTCATTAAATTAATTTTAATTATAGCCTACATCATCTATAGCATTTTTATAATTTTTCAATATATTAACATATATATTCTATGGTGCCCCTACAAGATACTCTATATTTTAGGCACTCCCACACTTTAAAATATTTCAATTATATAAAATTTCAATTCTGATTAAATTAGAATTTCCTAGTATTTCCCCTTTCATTCTAATTAATTCAATTACAATCTTTCAAATATATCAACATCCTAAAAACTAGGGGCCCGTTTGGTTCGATTCCATTATACCCTGTGGTGCAGTGCAATGCGATGCAATGGTAATGCAATGCAATATTAATTACAAGGGTAGTGTTTGGTTTGATTTTTAAGCAACATGCAATGATTTAATATTTTAACAATTATTTAAAATTAATATATTACACAAAGTCCATTTTACCCCTTAATATAATCTTTGTAGAAAAAATAGTTACAAGCCGATGATGGAGGGGATGGAGGAGGAGGAGGTAGTGGTGGTGGCAATGCTAGGGGTGGCGGGGGAGGAGGAGGTGGTGGTGGTGGCAGTGGGTGGTGGGCCGCCGGCGGCAGCGGTTGAAGAGGTGGTGGTGGTGGTAGCAACGAGAGTGGTGGTGATGGTGGGGGTGGGCTGTGGGCCGGTGGCGGCGGAGGAGGAGGTGGAGGTGGCGGTAGGCGACGGGGAGTGGAGGAGGTGGTGGTGGCGGCGGCGGGGGTGAGGGTGGCAACGGAGGAGGAGGTGGTGGTGGCAGTGGGCGGTGGGGTGGAAGAGTTGGTGGTAGGCGGTGGGCCGGTGGCCGTGGAGGAGGTGGTGGTGGCAGCAGCGGGGGTGAGGGCGGAGGCGGAGGAGGAGGTGGCCACGGTGGTGGTGGGCCGGTGGCTGGGGCGGGGGGGGGGGGGGGGGGGGGGGCGGCGGGTGGAGGAGGTAGTGGCGGCGGCAGAGGGTGGAGGTGACGATGGTGGAAGAGGTTGTGGCGGTGGCAGTTGTGACGTGATACGGCAAGTGAAATAAGATAAGTGAAATAAAGATAAAGAAAACTAAAGGGTAAATTAGACTTTTTAGACCATGCAATAGGATGGTAATAAGGATTCATAGGGGGGAGGTATGAATGAAGATTACCAATTTTTTGGTAATCATCATTACCATGGTAAACCCTATTACCATGCTAAAGAGCAACCAAACACTCTTCTCTAGGTAATGCAATCATGATTGCCATTGCAGGCATGCAATGCGGTCGAACCAAACGGGCTCTAGGGCTTCATATCTTTACTCATAAATTTATCTAATTTATGCACTCAATTAGACAAAAGGAAAACACAACGATGATATGGACAATAAGGTGAATATATTTACATAATAAATTCAAACAATATATCCAATCTGAATTATCAGATTTATTAACTCGAAATGTCCTCGTTGTCTAAACCAATAATACTCTCATGACCGTCAAAATCTTATCTTCATAATATGGCAGATAACATTTAATTTTAATATTAATCAAATCTTCATTTAAAAAACTGGAGATATAATAGGAGTTTTAGTTACTACCCAATCAAAATATCATATTTGAAAATTCACTCGAATAGGAAATCCAAAATTTAATAATTAAATAACATACTAATTAAGTTCAATGAATACAAACCTATAACCGCATGATTTTTTTTTTAAACTGTATTCCGTTATATTTTCTTATTCCTTATGTATTAACGATAATATCTTGATTCTAAAAACACGTCAAATTTCAGTCATATAAAAAATGAGCAGATAGTTTTAACGGTCATGAAACCAAAATCTATAATCGCATGAATAAAGCCTTTTATATATGAACATCAATATTCAAGTTAGCATTGAATCGACGCATACCTGAACTCCGGGAGGAAACGATGTCAAAACCGATAATTCCAACTTCTCTCTTCTTCTTCATCTTCTTACACAATTGCGTCTCTCTTTTTGATCTAAGTTGCAAACTTCTTTTCTACCTCTTGCTGGTGTTTGCAAGGATTACAATGCCCTCAAAATCTTTTACCATAGAGATTAATATAAGTCCGGATGAAGGGGATATTGGGTACCTGTCCATGACAATAATCATCATAGCATGGCTTTATTATAGGCTTCTTTTAATATGCTTTCATCAAATATAAGACCCAATCCTCACTCCCTCCATTATCAATTATCATTGGACCATCATATTTTTCTTTTCTTTTTTGAGACAACCATCTTTGCTTCGCTTATCATGAAGCACCCCACAGTTGGGAAATATACAACCATATTTTCTAATAGATCTCAGAATTTTGAAAGTCACCCACGAGAGTCAGATGAACGAGAGGCAGCAACAAGTTCTCAAACCCAATCCACTTCCTTTCATTAGTACAGAAAAGGGTTTTTAGATCGGTTAAAATCGACTTTTTAGACCGGTTTTGGATCCGGTCTTGATACAGCCGATCTTAAAAGTATGTCATTTTTAAGACCGGTTTTGAAACCGGTCTAAAAGTAACAATTTTAAGACCGGTTGTCATAAGCACCGGTGTTAAAAGACCTCTGGGGGAATGGGGTTTAGAGAAATTTTTAAGACCAATTGTTAAAAGTAACTGGTCCTAAAAGTAATTTAAGACCGGTTATTTTTATAACCGGTCTTAAAAATTTTAATTTTAAGACCGGTTCTATATATAACCGGTCTTAAAATTACTTTTAAGACCGGTTATTTTTATAACCGGTCTTAAAAGTGTTATATTTTGTTTTTTTTAAATGTGTATGATTAGGTTTTTATCAGAACGCATCCTTGAATTGCTACCTGCAATGCCATACTTGTTAAGTGCCATATGGTGTTCAGTTTGCTTTCACTTACAATGTCTTTTTGCTTTAACTTTCCACTTACCATTTCCTTTTGCTTTAACCTTTCACTTACCAGTTCCACTTACAATGTTCAGTAGGCATAAATGAATTCAACCATGTCATATATATCATGCAACCAACAAGCTAGTGAATTTATCAAAATATACAAAAATCATCTTAAAACCAACAAACATGTCAAATCACGCAACCAACAATATTTACACCAAATTAACCACCATGTCAATTCATCAATATACACAAAACAATTCCTCAGTTTTACAAGAACTCACTGTTGTAAAAGTTCATAAATGAATTCAGCACAACATTTGCGAATGTGCTCAATATCTTCGTCTGGAAAGGGGTCAGCAAGTTCAAACATTTGAAACACCAAAGCCAGGAAAAACATTAAATTCACTTAAAGAAAATAATAGTACAAAATTTTTGAAATATATATATACATTTACCTCTTCAGTAAGTTCTATCATGCCTAGGGTAATAATATTATACATGTGCCTCAGAATATACATCTCACTCGAGTTCCAAAATCGAGATAAGCCTTTATTAATACAGTGTTACATTTTCTCAATGTCATATAAGACTTTCACAAGTTCATTAACAGCAGTAGTCCATGATATGACTCGAGTCCCACATCTATCACTTGAGTGATATACAAAAATACTGTGTCACTATTAGGTACCTGGAAAGTGACACAATGTTTTTGTATATTACTTGAGTGCTAGATGTGAGACTCGAGTGATTGAATATTTGAAAGTCTTATAGGATATTGAGAAAATGTAACAGTGTATTGATAAAGGCTAATCTTGATTTGAGACTCGAGTGAAAAGAGATTTTTAAAAATCATCATCAGGTACCTTGCAAGTGATACAGTGTTTTCATTTAATTACTTGAGTGACACTCAAGTGATTGGGGGATTTTCAAGTATCACCATCAGGTACCTTACAAGTGACATGGTGTTTTTATTTAATCACTCGAGTGACGTGTTTAGGACTCGAGTGATTGAGTGATTTTCAAGTATTACCATCGGGTACCTTGCAAGTGATGTACCTATTTAATATCATCACTCGAGTGACAAATTCAGAACTCAAGTGAATGGAAGATTTTGTACTTATTCAGAACTCGTCATCATTGTCGACTTCTTCACTGGAGAGATTTTTCAATATGCCTAGTCCGTAATCTCGAAATAGGTTGACGAATAGATATGGCAAATTGGGTCGGTTTTAAGGGATTGTAGAGAATGTGTTGATGAATACAGAGATTGGTGTTGATGTAGGAGCTGGAGAAATTGCAGAAGCTGTATATGGTGGTAGAGATCGAAGATCTAAAGCTCGCCATTACTGGAAAAATAGTTGCCGTTCCTAGAGGAGGCCATCGTTGCCATTGTCAAAGTTGAAGATGATTTTGTTAAGGGCATTGGTGTAATTTTCTTTTTATTTCAAAAATGACAAATCAGACACTAACATTTCTCTAATATTATGAATATTGGGAACACCTTTTTGTCTTTTAGTATTTTTAAAATTCTTTATAAGGGATTTTCCCTATAAATTATATATAAAAATTGTAGGAAAAATATTAACTAAAAGGGAGATTAGGCGTACCTGGACGAACCCATGTTCGGATCCGGGTCAAAACTCCAATACTCCATACTTGTGCCCACACAATTATTAGACTACTAGAGCCTAATTGTGATTTGCACAGCAGATCACCATAACCAGAAAGATGGTAGGAGAGAAGAGAATTGCCAGAAAACTCAATGGCGGGGTGAATCGCAATTGAGGAGGCACACCCTATTTATAGTGATTTATGGAGGCCACTAATTAAGAAACGTGTGCAGTCCTTCTTGCCCTCCAAGACAGCAATTAATTGTCCCTCAATTAATTCCATAATCTGCAATTAATGCTGATTTTTATTCTTATTTGATTAGGCTACTTATTTCCTAATCAAATAGTCCGGCCCATCAAGGGCAGGCTTGGACCCAAAGTCCAACATCTCCCACTCGCACTTGATGGGCCTCCCATCGTGCGTGCGTTACTCTTTCTTGTTTCATACTTAGCGTATGCCGTGACTGTGTGGGCAAAAACGTCTTTCAGATTTGGTGCTTGTGATACTAGAAATCTTTTATATCAGACCAGCATCCAAGGACACCCTTTATATATAATCGTAAGCTATATGTTCATTGCCTCATATGCCCCAGATTTCTCCCATACATATTGCTCATGGCATATCTAATTCCTCTTGAGTTAATATGTTGATTAACTCAGATTACCTTTCACGTACATAGTATCCGCACTTACTAGCTACACATAGAGCTAGTAAGGGGTCGACCACAGATACTAGTACATCTTATGTATCTAGGAGTAAATCTTCCTTTTTGACTAAACATCAGTCCATCTTGACTTGGTCACTTTCCTAGTTTTCATTCGTCTGACCGAATCGAGTGTGTGTCATGGAGCTTCAGATAAAGTAGCTATCACCAAACCAAGCTTTCATGATGTCGCCTAAGTCTTAAGGGCATCGTGAAAGTATTCTTCCTTCCTAGGACTCACACTGTGGTGAACTAGAGATCTTTCACCCACATCCCGTGTTACAGTTTAACTCTCAAGCACATGCAGTATGAATTGCATGCTACGGTGAATGGTTTGAGATGTACGTCGATTTCTTTATCTTTCACCGTACATACATTAGTTCCAAAATGTACTCAACATCCGAACCAGAACTTTCTTTTTCACAATATCTCTTTTACAATCTCATTTGTGAAAAAGAGTTCTTTGCCTAGCTACAGGTCTATATGCATGCTTCGATCCATTTTCTGTGTATATGCACACATGTGGATCTCATTTCAGTCTAACTGAGGTGACTCAAACGCAAAGATTCTTCTCAACCATCTCATGGTGATTATTTGCTCGTCTTACCTTCCCATGCCCCTGTAAAACATGGGAAGACGGTTGTTCGTGTGAGTGAACCAACCTCTTTTGACCTGTACGATATACCAAACTGTATACCTTTATGTATTTACTCATAACATACATACCATTTCTTTTATCTTCATATAAAAGAAGTTAACGACCTTATATTTTATTTGCGCTCCTAGATTTTCATTAACTCAATGAAAATCAAGCTATGGGCTCAATAAGGAGATCTACGAACATTCTGTCAGTAGAAGGTCATTGAACTATCGCTTTCCCTCTTTGAAAGCATATCTCTCATAGAGATGTATCAAAAAGTATGTTTCGTCTTGCTATGATACTTAGGATCCTCATCATAAGATGTTATCGTTTGGATCCTTCTATCCACCATTCATTCCCAATCTCTCATAGGAATTACTTTAGCCATATGGCACTTTGAATGATGGCAAAACACGCCCTGCGTTCTATTTCCATGGACAATAGGAAAAAAAACTATGTATATTTCCTTACTCCATCACCATTTGTCTAGGTCTTGTATTGGAGTATCCTTTCAAAAAGGAAAGTTGTTGTCTTGACAACTTAATCCATGGTTATTCTTATAACCCATTTCACAGCAGGACCAAAAAGCAACTTTCAAGTCTGACCCAAAAATATTTGGTCTTATGTACACCAATGTGTACATTCATATTACCAACTATAGTCTCACATGGGACTCTATCCACATTTCTTATGTTGGATTCCTCATAGGACATGTAACCTCTTTAGGTTTATGCCTTTGACTTCAGGGGTGTCCATGGGTTTGCAGTTTGACATCCTAAGATGTCTAAGGATTACACTTGTACATGTCTTAGGTGGAAAAGACTGGATCTTTCTTGTGCAACTCCGTTTATCTTGTCAATCAAGATATTTGTTCAACCCATGACTTTCTTAATTCAGAATTTAAGGATTTTCTGATCCTTTATTCCTTTGACTCCCTTGACACTTGTTTCATATGTCACTTGACAAAGGATGACTTCACAAAGAATCATCATTAGACCGTTTGGGACTTATGTAGTGTTCTTCGATTATTTTGAAGTTGGTGAGGCTTTCACCTTGTGAAAACCTCATATACTACTATTTAGGTGATTGTTTCTATGAAGCCCTTAAGCTGCTTCATGTAGAGTTCATCATCCAATTCCCAAAATTCCAAATTGGAAGGTGGTCTTTACATCATCTTGATGCAATTTCAAGACTAAGCTTGTTGTCATAGCTAAAGTTCAGAGTTAAAACATACAACGGACAACCTTCCATTGTATTACCCCCTAGCCATTAAGTGTTTTAGGTTCTACATGCCCCCAACAGATTTGAGAACCTACTTGTTCCCAATCGCCTCTTGGCTAGGTGACAAATTACCTAAACACGTATTTGGCTTAAAAGGAATCCAAATCCTCTTGCATGACACTTTGTAATTCATCTTAGCAGGTCCTTTTAGTGTCTTCCAAACACTTATAGGTACTTATCATCACCTTCTAAATGATGAAGAGAACATTCAATCTATTAGGGAATCTATCCCTTATAGTCATTCAATAGATGACAATTTGCTTTGAGGTGGATTTCATAGGAGTCTTTCCTATGTATGAGTGAGGTAATTCTCTCGTAACTTACCTCTTACCTCTTTCATTGTGAAAATGGCTTCAATTCTCCCACTCGGATCAGTGAACTTAGGAACACTTAGTTATTCTTTATCACTTGTGAATCTCTTAAAGAGATTTATTATGATTAATGCTCATTTCCTGCTAGGAAATTTGGGTTTTATGAACGTTGTGTCACACGGTTTTCTCTCAGTCACTGAACCGCCATCATTTTCACTAATGAAGACGTGTCATGTCAAATTCTCATGTCATCTCACAAAAAAATACCTTGTATGCCTTGGCCCTAATCTTCCTTACTTATAGGAAGAATTATGAATATAAAGTTAATGACCTTTATGGTCTTAACGAGCTTGGCCCTGGTCTAAAGCCCATCCATGATTCATAGGGTAAGGTCGTGACTGACATAGAGGGCATTTCGGAGATTATATTTTTTTCTCGAACTCTCGTATAAATTCTCCCATTTTTATCCAAAAATAAAAGAGAAACATTCATTAGTTATGGGTGCCAAAAAAACTGGACCGATCAACTGGTGTAGGCAGTGATTTATTGACCAATAACATGGTTGAATCAAAGTTAATTTAAGGGAAAATCTCATTTAAAATCACTTAAATTATGAAAATTTTAAATCATGTTGGTAAATTCAACAAATTCTTAATTAGGTCATAAACCCAATTTAGAATTTGTATAAGCAGGCTATTTTACCATATTGCCCTCTATCTTTCTTTTAGTCCTCTTTTCAAAGCCATCTTCACTAGGGGTGAGCAAAATCAAACCGAAACCGAAGACCGAACCGAACCGAACCCAAATCGGTTTTTTTGGTAATTCAGTTTTTTCGGTTATTAAATTCGGTTATTTCGGTTGTTCGGTTATCGGTGCGGTTATTTTTTAAAAAATTCGGTTATAACCGATTAACCAATTTTATTAAAATGACATTGTTTTATAATTTTTTTTAATTAAAATGTATCAGTTTTATTATTTTTTTTCCTTTTCAGAGTGACACTATACGCTTATTAGGCTTAAACCCTTAAGCCTAAAAGGAAAAGGCCCATGAGCCCATTTATTGCTTCATTCGGACTCGGTCAACACTTCAATCTTCATTCCCCATTTTGCCTCCTACCGACATCTCCTAGGTCTTGTGTCTCTCTCAAACCCTAGCCTCTCGTTCCCGCTTCCCCTCCCATAATCCTCACCCTCAACCTCAAGTCCTCACCGACATCGTGTTGTTGAAGCTTCGCCGCTCCGTTCACGCCATCTGCGTCGCCTCTGACCTCGAAGTTCGATCTCCTGCTCCTCCCGTCGACCGTCGTCAATCTTCATCCGCCTCCTCTCCTGTTGTCTCTCAAAATGCGCCCCCCGCTCCCTGTACCCTAACCCTCAAGTCCCCAACTTCACCTTAGTCCCCAATCGTCACTGTGCTCTTGAAGCTCCGCCGCGCCGTTCACGCCGTGTCCGTTCCGTTGACGGTGGTGCTGTTCCGTTCAACCGTCTGCATCGCCTCCCACCTCCAAGTTCCAAGCTTCTCCCTTCGTCTTCAACCCTTGGATCTTGAGAGTTCATCAGTTTCCTCTTTCTGGTAAGCAATAATGGCTCTCATTTTAATCTCAAGTTACTGACTTTTGGAATGCTACTACCTCCTCTACTTGATCTTTTCTCAAGCATCTTTATGTGTTCACTCCACTGCAAATGAAGATGAAAAGAACGAATTTTTTTTTTTGAACAAAAAAGAAACTTTCTTGTTGTTTGATATGGGAGATGAGCTTTCTTGCTGGCCTCCTCCAAATCCATCACCGTCCTTGATATTCAATGTGACTTTTCTTTTTTTCTTTTTTAAAAAAATTGCAATATAAGAATTTCATAGTTGGTTTGCTTCTACCATTTAGCTTGAGTTTGTTATGGAAAGCCTCTGGATGGAGAAAGAAAAAGAAGATTACTTTTTAAAGATTGAAAAAGTTCATTTTTTTTTTATCATTAGCAAGAAGAAAACGTAACTTTCTTGCTGTTAATTGCGAATTTTCATTTTTGTAAGCAATTTATTTGATCCTTCTCCAATTTATTTGAAGATGCATATGGGCAACTTAAGATTTTGTAAGCAATTTTTCCTTGTCATATTTGTAATCTTTGTAGTATTTATTTATTTTTTGTTTTTGTTTGATTTTTTGATTTCTTGCTTCAGTTGTGAGTGGCATTCAGGGGGTGTTCAAGGAGCAAGGTTGAATCTGAATATTTGATGTATCAAGTTTTTTTATTTTTAATGTGTTCTTTTGATTAACAGCTAAAGTTTAAACTTCAAAGTGATATATGATTGAGCTTGTATTTTGAAGTTTCATTATCCATTGGACCATTCATGCGTGGTGGCGTCAAAACATGGATATTGAATTTTTGTTGCTGTAATTTGATGCTCCAAAATAGTAAATGATGTTATGTAAGTAATAGTAAATGATGTTATGTATGTCATTCACTGTTTTAAAATGGTATTAAAATGATATAGGTGTTAAGTGTTTGGTTACGTGAAACAAGTATTAAATGCTTGGGACTGATCTTCTTCATCCATTGGTTTATAATGGTTTTATTGCTGAAGGAGTGGTTTGTACTTTTTAGAATTTTTTTGGGGTTGCAGTTTTTGGTATTGGACTAGCTTGCAGAAAAATAAAAGGCCCAATAACCGAACTGTACCGAAAAACCGAACTGAAATTGTTCGGTTATTTCGGTTTCGGTTATTGAAACACTTCGGTTTCGGTTCGGTCATGAAAATACCTTATATTCGGTTGTTCGGTTTTTTTGGTTATAACCGAAAACCGTTTGCTCACCCGTAATCTTCACCCCTTCCTCATACCTTTCTTTTCCTCTCTCCTTTTATTTTCTTTTGTAATTGTAAAATTCTGACATTTTACATAAGGAAAAATTAATAAGAAAAGCGAAAAAGCCAAAACTGGAAACTAGATCAAGAGAAGCCATGACACTACGAGATGCCATTTTCATGGAGCATTTTGCAAATGGTTTCAGACGAAAACATTTGATTGATAGGACCTTCTTAGCAAGGAAATTCACAATAGTATCATCGCGTGGATTGATAATCACCAGTTCCCAAGTCCACTCCCTCTGCAATAATTGTTTTAGTTCCGAGATATGGTCTATGTTCTCATATAATGCTTCTTGTTCAAATCTGCTCAATTCAGAGTTGGTTGCTCTTTTAATATCAAAGAAGAAAGTTAGGGCTAGAAGCTTAAAGGAGTAGAAGAAAGTTTCTGAAACAGGATTTTTTGAGATCCTCGTGGAGCAAATATATGTGTGTCTTTATTCCTAATAATGTGATTTGGGTTGATTATTATATCAGAAAACTAAATTGTAAAACAAATTTCTATAGAAATTTAGAGGGGTTTGAGATTGAAAAGAGAGGAATGACAATGGGGTAAATTCGTAAGATTTTAGAATTATAAAGTGTGTCACTTGACCTAATCAAGGATTTGGTGAATTTTTAGACCTAATTTTTTATTTGTATATTTCAAGTGGCTTTAAATAAGATTTTCTCTTAATTTTAATTATGGTTAACATAATATAATTTAATTAAAATATACAATATATATATATATATATAGCTTATGCAGACCTGGGCAACATGAAATTTTTTTGCATAATTTAAAATAAAGATATAAACAAGGACACACTTGCAAAATCAAAGTCTGTACAGATATTTACTAAGAAGATAAATAAAACTAAGATGATTTTTGACCGATATTGATCCGGGTCATAGAAGGAACCATGTCCTCTTTCATACATGGACCATTTACAGAGAATTCCTTCTGAATCTCACACAGAGCATTCATTTAATTGGAATCTCAACCTTCTTCCTTCAGACCATATCAGCACAGCCTTCCTTCGTTTCCTACTGGAGGCGTATTCATCCTATTTTTATTCATCCGAACATAAAAAGACTCTCTTTTTTTTTTTTACATATTGCCCAGTAACATAATCTATAATACTTCCCTTATGATCGAATAAAATTTCCCCCTTAGATCCCTAAAAGGAGTTTAGCCTATCATACCTGATTATCCTTCAATAATTGTTGATTAAAGATGATGTTGATTGCAGCTATCACAGAGAATTGTTCACACAGCTCAGAGAGACAAGAGAGAGAATTTGGAAATTCTGTATATTGCATTCAAGGATTGCTTACAGGAGGGGTGCTCGACTAAGGAGCTTACAGGGCTTTTTATAGACTCACGGACCCAACTCTATTTACATAACTAGGATTACAATTGACTCAAGTAACTACAACTCTAGTTACTTTTTCAAGACATTACAGGACATCTGACATACTGAAGGACTATTACAGATAAAATAAAAGATAAGGTTACATGACTCAACTTTGTCGGCCACCATCATCTGCCTTTTCTACTTGTATATATCTGCTGACACCTTCATTTGTCTTCTTATACCGACACTTCTTCATAGTATACTTGGATCCAAGGTGATAGAAGGACTCTTATCATTTCCTCGGAATTCATGGCAATATTCGCATTCATGATTTGGATAATCATTGATTATTTGGCATATTTTTCTCTTAGTATCTGGGGTATTCTCCATTTTATTCTTCTTTATATTATCATACCAAAACCTGAATTGCTTTTCATTAGACCTATCATTAGAGGGCTTTTTCTTTCCCAAGGCATATACACATGTTTTATCAGTGGAATAATATACCCATGGATATTCTTCTTTTCCAGGTGTCATATTGGCAACCTTTATACGACTCATTTCTTGGAAAATTATATGATAATCCTGAGCTCTTATATTGGATACTCTGAACTGGAAGTCTTCATCATTAGATATATCTTCTTTAATCTCTGGTTCATACTCCAATGGCTTCTTAGTAGTTCCCAGCCTAATAAGATTTATAGGCATATAAAACTTCTCTGAAGTGATCTCAGCTACAGTTGAATAACACCTGATGAATACTTGATTTTGGGTTACAATATCAAAATAATCTCCAACAGCTTTTACTAATTTCTGCGGTAATTCTGCAATTTCTTCCAAAGATCTGGATGGATATATACTTTGGATTAAACCATATTGATACAGAGTTTTTACAATTCCTGAAGGAGTTCCTGGATATATGATGGCTTTATTGAAAGCATAATGGGATACATATTTAATGGTTTTATGAGATAAAGAAAGCTGGTTCAACTTTTTGATAATGACTTTATAGAAATTATACTGTTTGGGTATCTCAAAGAGATCATTATTTGATTCTTTCTGAGGATGGTTATTCTTCTTGGTCTGGTCCTTTTCTTTTTCTTGTATGGACATTATTTGGGAAAAAGATAAATTTTCTGGTACAGGCTGGCTTATAGGAGTTGAGGTTACAAAAGAATTAGAGGTTAAGAGTGACTCAAGTCCAAATGACTCAATTAGATTCTGGGTATTGCGAATGGATGACTCGCCTGGAGTGTATGACTCCATTATAGGTGCACTTGGCTTATAAGGCTCAACTTCTTTTCCTTTATAGTTCATATCATGGACATCTGTCCTTATAGGTGATTTAGCAGTATCCTTACAAGTCTCATTTTGGACATCTGTCCTTATAAGTGGATTGGCATCAGCCTTACAGAGCTTCAAATTCTCAAGCTGAATATAGATGTCATTAAGTGAATCATTAATACCAGATATAGAGCTTGTAATCCCTTGTATACTGGTACTAACTTGACTACTTAATAGACTCATATTCATTTCAAGAATATTCATCTTCATTATAAGTTGGTTCATCATTGGGGAAGAATCATCTTCCTTATTCGTCTGAGTTATAGGACTTCTTCTTCTTACTGGCTCCATCTGCTTAAATAGTCAGCAATTAAATTATTCTTTCCTTTTATATATTCAACATCATAATCATAATAAGCTAAATCAAATTGCCATTTAATTAACATTTTACTACTTAACTTATTTTGTTTTATTCCTCTAGACAACCAATGCTTTACTTGTGTATTATCAGTCCTTATTATAAATCTATTATTAACTATAAATAATTCTAATTTTTCAATGGCTTTTACAACAGCTAATAATTCTTTCCAATTAGAATGATATCTACTTTGAGAATCATTAAATTTTCCACTAGTATATCTAGTTATTTTCTCAGTTCCATCTTCATCTTCATAATATAAAGCTGCACCCCAATAATTATCAGATGCATCAGTATATATAATCCATTTTATATTTTCTTTTAGAGGTATGGTTAACTTTGGTAAATCCTTACACAAAGATTTTATATTTTCTACAATTTTTTCTATATTATTATCCCATTTCCATATAGTTTTTTCTCCTGCTAACTTAGATATTTTAGAGGTTAATTTTGATAAATTAGGTATATAATTCCTTGCCTGGTTTACTAATCCTAAGAATGATTGTAAATCTTTTTTATTACTTATCTTTTTGAATTGTAATATCTTTTGACTTATATGATCTTGTAATTCTATTCCATCTTTAGTTAATATTTGTCCTAAGAAATTTACTTTCTCCTTCCTTAATTCCATTTTTGAGGGTGATATATTTAATCCTTTTTCTTCTATTATTTTTACAAATTGTTCTAAATGTCTTTCATGTTCTTGCTCATCTTTTGAGAATATTAATATATCATCAATATAAATCACAGCAAAATCTCTTATTGGTAATAACATTTTTGACACATATTCTTGAAATATACTAGGGCTATTATGATATCCCATTGGTAATACATTCCATTCATATAATCCTTCTGAGGTACTAAAGGCTGTATATTTTTTACTATCTTCTTCAAGTCTTATTTGAAAAAATCCTGATTTACAGTCAAATTTACTAAATATAGTTTTTCCTCTTATTAAGTTAAACAACAAATCCATCTTAGGTATAGGATATCTATTTCTTATGGCTAATTCATTTAATTTTTGATAATTTATTACCATCCTAGTTTTCCCTCTTTTTTCTTCACTATGTTTAGACACAATTATAGCTGGTGATGAATATTCTGATCTACTTTCTCTTATAAGATTATACTTTTTCATTTCCTCTATATGCATTATAAATTCTTTTCGATCTTTTTTAGTCCATGTATAAGGTTTACAATTTATTTCTTTACTATAATCTTTCAATTCTATTTTAGCCATAGGCTTAGATTTTTCCCAATGTATTAAAGGATTTTCACTATAATTATCTATAATTCTTTGTTCTATAGTTTTTACTTCTATAATATTCAATGTGGCTAACATATGTTGAATTTCTACTGGGTTATTATTTTGTAAAAATTGTACTTCATGTTCATTATTCTTTTTCTGGAATTTCTCATCTTTTCTTCTATATGGTCTAGTTATTCTTATACCCCAAGCTTCATGTTTACAAGGAGTTGTTAATATTATAGCTTTACTAATCATATGCATAGGAAAATATTGTTCTAAGAAATCTAGTCCTAAAATTACATCACAAGAAGGTTCATTATATTGGTTTAATTCTTTTATTATTAATTCATAATTTCCTATTTGAACTTTTACATCTTTTGCTTCTAATTCTAACATATGAATTTCTTTTCCTGCACTTTCCATTCTTAATGTCTTATTCTTCCTCTTCCACAACTCAGGTGGTAATACATTATATTTAGCTACTGTTAGGTTTGCTCCAGTATCAACCAAAGCATGATATTTTCTAGATCTATATTTTGCATATATAAATTTTATAAGTATGTAGTACAATGGTCTACTCATATCCTAGATAAGATTTCTAAACGATCTTTTAAAGTCTTTTTAATTTCTTTTCTGTCCTTTCTTTGTCTCATTATTCTAATATATTCTTCTTCATATAATAAATAATGATTATCA
The DNA here is from genome assembly GCA_963210345.1 of Inga oerstediana. Taxonomy (NCBI): domain Eukaryota; kingdom Viridiplantae; phylum Streptophyta; class Magnoliopsida; order Fabales; family Fabaceae; genus Inga; species Inga oerstediana. The sequence continues at coordinate 72,979,735 of OY723401.1, forward strand.
TAAATAAAGTTTAACCTCTTATCTTCCCATTTATAGGCTTTACTTAATCCTTTAATTATCATTCTTAAAAAACTTTTATCATTTTTTGGTATTTTAGTTATATATTCCTGTTTCTTATACATCCATAAATCTCCTTCTATAATTATGTTTTTCTTTTTTCTTATTTCTTCATTTAACATATGAATATCTCCCATATTATGCTCTTGATAATAATTTTAATTGTTTTTGAAATTCGTCTTCTACTTTTTGTCTTCTTTTCATTCTTTTAATTACATACCTTATTAGTCTTATTCTTATTCTTCTTCTATTTTCCTCTTTTAATGCTCTTTCTAATGCTTCTTTTTCTATTACATCCCATTTTCGTAAATTGTTGTTAAAGGTTCTTATGGATCCTATACTTGCTTTAGGTATTTTTATTCCTCTTTCATAATTTATATAATACCAATTATTTTCATCATATAACCTAATTTTTCTATCCATTTATCCTTTTGATAATACTTTTAATCTTTCTTTTAATTCTTTTTTAATATAATTTCTATTCATCATATTATTTACTACTGCATTATAGGCTTCTACAAAATCTTGTGGTTGGTTATGATATACTATTCTTAATTGTCTTTTTTCTTTTTCATTACATTTATTTATGTTATGTATTATATGATTCATCATAGCCTTATCTGCTTTAGGTATTATTATTTTTTCATCATCTATATAATAATAATCCTTATTTTCTTCTGATAATATTATTCTTATTATTTTTGCAGTTTGGTGTGTATTTATCATCATACTAGCTTTTGAATTATAATTGTCTGATAGTTTATGTTAAAGATTATTCTATCTTCTTGATTTCTATAAGGTTTTACTCTTTCTAAAAAATCTTTTCCTAACACTACTTTATATGATTTATTTGAGTCTTGCTCTATCCATAAAGTTAATTGTATTACATCTCTCTTATTAAATCTTATCACTATATTTGTCTTTATACCTTCATCTGTTTCTTCATACTCATTTTCTATATATCCTAATTCTATTCTACTTTTTTCTACATGTTCATCTACTAATGTTATTATTTCTTGCCATATTCCTTGCTTTTTTATTTCTATTATTATTTTATCCTTTTTATTTTCTTTTGTTATATCTAAATTTGTTATCTTTTGATTTATTTCAACTAATTCTGTATTTATAGGATTCATTAGGGACATTTCAGCTAACCGGCTACTACTTGCTATATCAATACTTCTCCTTGGATTCATTATATTTATTTGTAAAGGTTTATCTAGCGTATTTATTTTTAATGATCTGTTTCCTATATTGTTATTTGCTATTAATCTTTTTCCTCTATTATCATGGATACTTATAGTTTTATCTAGTTCTATTTCTAATATTTCAGGTAAGGTTATATTTATAGGATCTGTTTTTACTTCTTTTAATATAGGCATGAATTGTTTTTCTATACTTACTCTTCCTATTGATTTATTATATATTTTATGTTCATTTGTAAATACTAGTCCTACCATTGCTGTTATACTTATTGTTTTAGCACCTTTTAATAATTTAATTCCTTTTAATTTATGGTATATCATTATTGATTGGTCTATATGTTCATCATTTCTAGATATTGCAAAATTTGTATTTAAAGTAAATTTTAATTTTTGATATATTAAATTTCCTTTTAACATTCCTAATACACTATCTTGTACACTACTTATTATTCTTCCATCTGTCATTAATAATTCTATAGGTGAATCTATTCCTTCTTTAAAATAAGCTTTTACTAATAATTGTACTCCTGCAATGTAAATTTCAGTTACTTCTTCTTTAAAAGGTAATTTAGATATTTCATTTTCTATTAATCCTTTACTTATTAATGGTATTCTTAATATTCCTTCTGTTAAAGTTGATTCTATTGGATGTTTCTTTTGTAATATTATACATTGACTTTTAATATCCTTTTTTGATTTTAATATTCCATTAACTCTTCTCATAAAATTTTCATTAACTATCTGATCAGGCCTTAAATTTAATTTCATATCTTTTATTTTTTCATATTGTTTTGCATTAAAAGTTAATCTCTTTTCTACACTTCCTTCTGATGTATTTCTATATTCTTCATAAGTTTCATATTCATCTTCTTCTTTTGATTCTTCTATTTCTTTTCCTTTCATCATGTAAAATTTAAATTCTTCTTCTGAGTCTTCTAAATATTCTATATCTGATTCTGATTCTTCTGTTTCACTTGTTTCCGATTCACTTATTACTTTTATTTTATATATTTCTATTTCAGGGTTTTCTATATCACTGTATATCTCCTCATCAAATTCTAATGGTTCTAATTCATATTCTTGGGCTTGTTCTAATATATTCATAAACTTCTTATCTTTTGGCTCTTTACATTCTGTTGATATATGACCTATTTTTCCGCAATTATAACATCTACATTTTCTAGGTTTTTTACTATAATTTATTTTATTTCCTTTCTTAAAATATTTTCTAAAATACTTCTTAGGTTTGTACTTCTTATAGAACTTCTCTTTTGGATATTTTTTGAATTTATACCTATACTTATTATATCTCTTCATAGGTTTCCATTTCTTATCTTTATATTTTCCTTTTTTATATTTTCTCCTTATCTTTTTATTTTCATCTTTACATCCCCATCTATGTGGTCTTTCATATTCTGAACATCTTAATATTAATTTATTCTGTTTATAGTATTTCATATTCCTCCAAGCTTGTTTACATTTTTCAGATAAATAATTTCTTAAATAATCTATCCTTTTTCCTAAGGAATCTATATAAGGTATTAATTCTGGTGTTTCTTTAAATATTTTAGAATAATCATCTATTATCTCATCTCTTATTAATTTTGGTAATTTTCTATAAAAAAGTTCTAAATATTTTATTCTTTTCATTTCTGGGTTTTCTTTTATTTCATAATAATATTTCTGAAATTCACATATATAAGGATTTAAGTATTTTGGTTCTAATGAGCATATTTCTATTTGATATAATCTTTTTATTGCTTCATTACTCGTTATATGTTCTTCTAATGTACTACTTCTTCCTACAAATTCTGTTCTAAGCACATATTCATATCTTCTTACCAGTTTTACATAATATTCTTTTCTACTATTATATTCTTCTTTTGCTATATTCCTTATTTGATTTCTCCAATTTTCTTCTTGACTTCTCCACCAATAATATACATTTCCTAAAAAGCTTGATTCTATAAGTAAATTAGTTGATTGAAAATCCAAATTATTCCTTCCTATTAGTGCTATTATAGTTGCTCTTGACCATTCTTCAATTATTTTTTCGGGGTCTAATACACAATCTAAATTTAACCATATTCCAGATACAGGTATACTTTTACTTTCATATTGATCTATAGGTGTTGGAGTAAAGCCCTTTCCTCTTGGTATTTGAAATCTTATATCAAATTCTTGATTTTCTGTTTTCTTATCATGTGATAACTCTTCTCTTTCTATTTCATTTTCTCTTTGTTCTTTATGTTTAGCATAATCTGTTTCTGTCCTTATTTTAGATGCCTCCTCTTCTGACTTTTTACTTCCATCTCCTGTTTCATTAATACCTACTCCTACATTTAATTCTTTATATTCTTCTATGTTTCCTTTTATATTTGTCGCATCCTTAAAATCTCTTTGAATTTTTTCTAACTCTTGTTCTTCTAATCCCATTAAATTTTCAATTTCATCATCTTCTTCTATTGCATTCATCATTTTTATTTGTGGGTTATATATTTTAAAAATATCTATTACATCTTTTGAATATATTATTTCTGCAATTTTACTTCCTTCTTCAACTTCTTCATTCTTTTCATAATTTTCTTTTTTAGCTTTTCCTTTCGTTATTTCAATTAATTGTTTTTTCTCTTCTTCTGTAATTCCTAAATTATTAAGCTTATCATTAATCGTCCATAAATTATTATTCATTATTTGTTGTCCTTTTATTACCTGTTCTACGATTAATCTTGTCTGTCTTACATTTTCATCCATATTTTGTTTATATATTTTTTCTTTAACATTTTCTAATTTTTCCATCTCTTCCAATGCTTTCATCATATTTAATTTTCTATGCTTATGAGTTATAGGTTCTAATAATTCATTTTCTTGTTTTATTTCGGGTTCTTCAATTTCCATATCTGTTACTCCTAAAGAATTCATTATAGTTTTCACATTTGATTTTATTATTCTCAAATCCTCTGTATTACTATCTATTCTCTTTTTCATGTGATATATTTTTTCTTCTAATGATTGACTTAAATATTCTAATCTTTCTTTTCTATTACTTGGCTTTTCTAATTTTACTTTTTCTTTTATATCATCTGGGACCATTTCTAATATTTCTTCTAAATTATATATTTCCATTAAATCATAAATATTCGGGTTTATATATGTTCCTATCTGTTTCATCATATACATATTATTCCAGTTTATTAAATTCCAAATATTATCTCCATTTCCTCCTGGCATAAAAGGTGTAAATATACACGTTTCTTCTTGATTTCCTATTAAAGATAAATGAGAACTTACAGGTAAATTATTTATTTCTACTTCATATGTTCGAGGTTCTAATTTTCTTATAATATTCATCTTATATTCCTGAAAATATATATCTTTAATTTCTAACAATCAGATAAACTAATTAAGCACAAATTTATCACAGACTTTAAAGATTTCTATCAAAGCAAAATATCTACCGAAAGTAGTATGAAAATTAATAGGGATCTAAAAGTTCCATTTTATCGAACCATAAGCTATTATGCAAAAAAATTTCATGTTGCCCAGGTCTGCATAAGCTATGGTATCAGAGCTTATGGTTCGATAAAATGGAACTTTTAGATCCCTATTAATTCTCATACTACTTTCGGTAGATATTTTGCTTTGATAGAAATCTTTAAAGTCTGTGATAAATTTGTGCTTAATTAGTTTATCTGATTGTTAGAAATTAAAGATATATATTTTCAGGAATATAAGATGAATATTATAAGAAAATTAGAACCTCGAACATATGAAGTAGAAATAAATAATTTACCTGTAAGTTCTCATTTATCTTTAATAGGAAATCAAGAAGAAACGTGTATATTTACACCTTTTATGCCAGGAGGAAATGGAGATAATATTTGGAATTTAATAAACTGGAATAATATGTATATGATGAAACAGATAGGAACATATATAAACCCGAATATTTATGATTTAATGGAAATATATAATTTAGAAGAAATATTAGAAATGGTCCCAGATGATATAAAAGAAAAAGTAAAATTAGAAAAGCCAAGTAATAGAAAAGAAAGATTAGAATATTTAAGTCAATCATTAGAAGAAAAAATATATCACATGAAAAAGAGAATAGATAGTAATACAGAGGATTTGAGAATAATAAAATCAAATGTGAAAACTATAATGAATTCTTTAGGAGTAACAGATATGGAAATTGAAGAACCCGAAATAAAACAAGAAAATGAATTATTAGAACCTATAACTCATAAGCATAGAAAATTAAATATGATGAAAGCATTGGAAGAGATGGAAAAATTAGAAAATGTTAAAGAAAAAATATATAAACAAAATATGGATGAAAATGTAAGACAGACAAGATTAATCGTAGAACAGGTAATAAAAGGACAAAAAATAATGAATAATAATTTATGGACGATTAATGATAAGCTTAATAATTTAGGAATTACAGAAGAAGAGAAAAAACAATTAATTGAAATAACGAAAGGAAAAGCTAAAAAAGAAAATTATGAAAAGAATGAAGAAGTTGAAGAAGGAAGTAAAATTGCAGAAATAATATATTCAAAAGATGTAATAGATATTTTTAAAATATATAACCCACAAATAAAAATGATGAATGCAATAGAAGAAGATGATGAAATTGAAAATTTAATGGGATTAGAAGAACAAGAGTTAGAAAAAATTCAAAGAGATTTTAAGGATGCGACAAATATAAAAGGAAACATAGAAGAATATAAAGAATTAAATGTAGGAGTAGGTATTAATGAAACAGGAGATGGAAGTAAAAAGTCAGAAGAGGAGGCATCTAAAATAAGGACAGAAACAGATTATGCTAAACATAAAGAACAAAGAGAAAATGAAATAGAAAGAGAAGAGTTATCACATGATAAGAAAACAGAAAATCAAGAATTTGATATAAGATTTCAAATACCAAGAGGAAAGGGCTTTACTCCAACACCTATAGATCAATATGAAAGTAAAAGTATACCTGTATCTGGAATATGGTTAAATTTAGATTGTGTATTAGACCCCGAAAAAATAATTGAAGAATGGTCAAGAGCAACTATAATAGCACTAATAGGAAGGAATAATTTGGATTTTCAATCAACTAATTTACTTATAGAATCAAGCTTTTTAGGAAATGTATATTATTGGTGGAGAAGTCAAGAAGAAAATTGGAGAAATCAAATAAGGAATATAGCAAAAGAAGAATATAATAGTAGAAAAGAATATTATGTAAAACTGGTAAGAAGATATGAATATGTGCTTAGAACAGAATTTGTAGGAAGAAGTAGTACATTAGAAGAACATATAACGAGTAATGAAGCAATAAAAAGATTATATCAAATAGAAATATGCTCATTAGAACCAAAATACTTAAATCCTTATATATGTGAATTTCAGAAATATTATTATGAAATAAAAGAAAACCCAGAAATGAAAAGAATAAAATATTTAGAACTTTTTTATAGAAAATTACCAAAATTAATAAGAGATGAGATAATAGATGATTATTCTAAAATATTTAAAGAAACACCAGAATTAATACCTTATATAGATTCCTTAGGAAAAAGGATAGATTATTTAAGAAATTATTTATCTGAAAAATGTAAACAAGCTTGGAGGAATATGAAATACTATAAACAGAATAAATTAATATTAAGATGTTCAGAATATGAAAGACCACATAGATGGGGATGTAAAGATGAAAATAAAAAGATAAGGAGAAAATATAAAAAAGGAAAATATAAAGATAAGAAATGGAAACCTATGAAGAGATATAATAAGTATAGGTATAAATTCAAAAAATATCCAAAAGAGAAGTTCTATAAGAAGTACAAACCTAAGAAGTATTTTAGAAAATATTTTAAGAAAGGAAATAAAATAAATTATAGTAAAAAACCTAGAAAATGTAGATGTTATAATTGCGGAAAAATAGGTCATATATCAACAGAATGTAAAGAGCCAAAAGATAAGAAGTTTATGAATATATTAGAACAAGCCCAAGAATATGAATTAGAACCATTAGAATTTGATGAGGAGATATACAGTGATATAGAAAACCCTGAAATAGAAATATATAAAATAAAAGTAATAAGTGAATCGGAAACAAGTGAAACAGAAGAATCAGAATCAGATATAGAATATTTAGAAGACTCAGAAGAAGAATTTAAATTTTACATGATGAAAGGAAAAGAAATAGAAGAATCAAAAGAAGAAGATGAATATGAAACTTATGAAGAATATAGAAATACATCAGAAGGAAGTGTAGAAAAGAGATTAACTTTTAATGCAAAACAATATGAAAAAATAAAAGATATGAAATTAAATTTAAGGCCTGATCAGATAGTTAATGAAAATTTTATGAGAAGAGTTAATGGAATATTAAAATCAAAAAAGGATATTAAAAGTCAATGTATAATATTACAAAAGAAACATCCAATAGAATCAACTTTAACAGAAGGAATATTAAGAATACCATTAATAAGTAAAGGATTAATAGAAAATGAAATATCTAAATTACCTTTTAAAGAAGAAGTAACTGAAATTTACATTGCAGGAGTACAATTATTAGTAAAAGCTTATTTTAAAGAAGGAATAGATTCACCTATAGAATTATTAATGACAGATGGAAGAATAATAAGTAGTGTACAAGATAGTGTATTAGGAATGTTAAAAGGAAATTTAATATATCAAAAATTAAAATTTACTTTAAATACAAATTTTGCAATATCTAGAAATGATGAACATATAGACCAATCAATAATGATATACCATAAATTAAAAGGAATTAAATTATTAAAAGGTGCTAAAACAATAAGTATAACAGCAATGGTAGGACTAGTATTTACAAATGAACATAAAATATATAATAAATCAATAGGAAGAGTAAGTATAGAAAAACAATTCATGCCTATATTAAAAGAAGTAAAAACAGATCCTATAAATATAACCTTACCTGAAATATTAGAAATAGAACTAGATAAAACTATAAGTATCCATGATAATAGAGGAAAAAGATTAATAGCAAATAACAATATAGGAAACAGATCATTAAAAATAAATACGCTAGATAAACCTTTACAAATAAATATAATGAATCCAAGGAGAAGTATTGATATAGCAAGTAGTAGCCGGTTAGCTGAAATGTCCCTAATGAATCCTATAAATACAGAATTAGTTGAAATAAATCAAAAGATAACAAATTTAGATATAACAAAAGAAAATAAAAAGGATAAAATAATAATAGAAATAAAAAAGCAAGGAATATGGCAAGAAATAATAACATTAGTAGATGAACATGTAGAAAAAAGTAGAATAGAATTAGGATATATAGAAAATGAGTATGAAGAAACAGATGAAGGTATAAAGACAAATATAGTGATAAGATTTAATAAGAGAGATGTAATACAATTAACTTTATGGATAGAGCAAGACTCAAATAAATCATATAAAGTAGTGTTAGGAAAAGATTTTTTAGAAAGAGTAAAACCTTATAGAAATCAAGAAGATAGAATAATCTTTAACATAAACCATCAGACAATTATAATTCAAAAGCTAGTATGATGATAAATACACACCAAACTGCAAAAATAATAAGAATAATATTATCAGAAGAAAATAAGGATTATTATTATATAGATGATGAAAAAATAATAATACCTAAAGCAGATAAGGCTATGATGAATCATATAATACATAACATAAATAAATGTAATGAAAAAGAAAAAAGACAATTAAGAATAGTATATCATAACCAACCACAAGATTTTGTAGAAGCCTATAATGCAGTAGTAAATAATATGATGAATAGAAATGATATTAAAAAAGAATTAAAAGAAAGATTAAAAGTATTATCAAAAGGATAAATGGATAGAAAAATTAGGTTATATGATGAAAATAATTGGTATTATATAAATTATGAAAGAGGAATAAAAATACCTAAAGCAAGTATAGGATCCATAAGAACCTTTAACAACAATTTACGAAAATGGGATGTAATAGAAAAAGAAGCATTAGAAAGAGCATTAAAAGAGGAAAATAGAAGAAGAATAAGAATAAGACTAATAAGGTATGTAATTAAAAGAATGAAAAGAAGACAAAAAGTAGAAGACGAATTTCAAAAACAATTAAAATTATTATCAAGAGCATAATATGGGAGATATTCATATGTTAAATGAAGAAATAAGAAAAAAGAAAAACATAATTATAGAAGGAGATTTATGGATGTATAAGAAACAGGAATATATAACTAAAATACCAAAAAATGATAAAAGTTTTTTAAGAATGATAATTAAAGGATTAAGTAAAGCCTATAAATGGGAAGATAAGAGGTTAAACTTTATTTATGATAATCATTATTTATTATATGAAGAAGAATATATTAGAATAATGAGACAAAGAAAGGACAGAAAAGAAATTAAAAAGACTTTAAAAGATCGTTTAGAAATCTTATCTAGGATATGAGTAGACCATTGTACTACATACTTATAAAATTTATATATGCAAAATATAGATCTAGAAAATATCATGCTTTGGTTGATACTGGAGCAAACCTAACAGTAGCTAAATATAATGTATTACCACCTGAGTTGTGGAAGAGGAAGAATAAGACATTAAGAATGGAAAGTGCAGGAAAAGAAATTCATATGTTAGAATTAGAAGCAAAAGATGTAAAAGTTCAAATAGGAAATTATGAATTAATAATAAAAGAATTAAACCAATATAATGAACCTTCTTGTGATGTAATTTTAGGACTAGATTTCTTAGAACAATATTTTCCTATGCATATGATTAGTAAAGCTATAATATTAACAACTCCTTGTAAACATGAAGCTTGGGGTATAAGAATAACTAGACCATATAGAAGAAAAGATGAGAAATTCCAGAAAAAGAATAATGAACATGAAGTACAATTTTTACAAAATAATAACCCAGTAGAAATTCAACATATGTTAGCCACATTGAATATTATAGAAGTAAAAACTATAGAACAAAGAATTATAGATAATTATAGTGAAAATCCTTTAATACATTGGGAAAAATCTAAGCCTATGGCTAAAATAGAATTGAAAGATTATAGTAAAGAAATAAATTGTAAACCTTATACATGGACTAAAAAAGATCGAAAAGAATTTATAATGCATATAGAGGAAATGAAAAAGTATAATCTTATAAGAGAAAGTAGATCAGAATATTCATCACCAGCTATAATTGTGTCTAAACATAGTGAAGAAAAAAGAGGGAAAACTAGGATGGTAATAAATTATCAAAAATTAAATGAATTAGCCATAAGAAATAGATATCCTATACCTAAGATGGATTTGTTGTTTAACTTAATAAGAGGAAAAACTATATTTAGTAAATTTGACTGTAAATCAGGATTTTTTCAAATAAGACTTGAAGAAGATAGTAAAAAATATACAGCCTTTAGTACCTCAGAAGGATTATATGAATGGAATGTATTACCAATGGGATATCATAATAGCCCTAGTATATTTCAAGAATATGTGTCAAAAATGTTATTACCAATAAGAGATTTTGCTGTGATTTATATTGATGATATATTAATATTCTCAAAAGATGAGCAAGAACATGAAAGACATTTAGAACAATTTGTAAAAATAATAGAAGAAAAAGGATTAAATATATCACCCTCAAAAATGGAATTAAGGAAGGAGAAAGTAAATTTCTTAGGACAAATATTAACTAAAGATGGAATAGAATTACAAGATCATATAAGTCAAAAGATATTACAATTCAAAAAGATAAGTAATAAAAAAGATTTACAATCATTCTTAGGATTAGTAAACCAGGCAAGGAATTATATACCTAATTTATCAAAATTAACCTCTAAAATATCTAAGTTAGCAGGAGAAAAAACTATATGGAAATGGGATAATAATATAGAAAAAATTGTAGAAAATATAAAATCTTTGTGTAAGGATTTACCAAAGTTAACCATACCTCTAAAAGAAAATATAAAATGGATTATATATACTGATGCATCTGATAATTATTGGGGTGCAGCTTTATATTATGAAGATGAAGATGGAACTGAGAAAATAACTAGATATACTAGTGGAAAATTTAATGATTCTCAAAGTAGATATCATTCTAATTGGAAAGAATTATTAGCTGTTGTAAAAGCCATTGAAAAATTAGAATTATTTATAGTTAATAATAGATTTATAATAAGGACTGATAATACACAAGTAAAGCATTGGTTGTCTAGAGGAATAAAACAAAATAAGTTAAGTAGTAAAATGTTAATTAAATGGCAATCTGATTTAGCGTATTATGATTATGATGTTGAATATATAAAAGGAAAGAATAATTTAATTGCTGACTATTTAAGCAGATGGAGCCAGTAAGAAGAAGAAGTCCTATAACTCAGACGAATAAGGAAGATGATTCTTCCCCAATGATGAACCAATTTATAATGAAGATGAATATTCTTGAAATGAATATGAGTCTATTAAGTAGTCAAGTTAGTACCAGTATACAAGGGATTACAAGCTCTATATCTGGTATTAATGATTCACTTAATGACATCTATATTCAGCTTGAGAATTTGAAGCTCTGTAAGGCTGATGCCAATCCACTTATAAGGACAGATGTCCAAAATGAGACTTGTAAGGATACTGCTAAATCACCTATAAGGACAGATGTCCATGATATGAACTATAAAGGAAAAGAAGTTGAGCCTTATAAGCCAAGTGCACCTATAATGGAGTCATACACTCCAGGCGAGTCATCCATTCGCAATACCCAGAATCTAATTGAGTCATTTGGACTTGAGTCACTCTTAACCTCTAATTCTTTTGTAACCTCAACTCCTATAAGCCAGCCTGTACCAGAAAATTTATCTTTTTCCCAAATAATGTCCATACAAGAAAAAGAAAAAGACCAGACCAAGAAGAATAACCATCCTCAGAAAGAATCAAATAATGATCTCTTTGAGATACCCAAACAGTATAATTTCTATAAAGTCATTATCAAAAAGTTGAACCAGCTTTCTTTATCTCATAAAACCATTAAATATGTATCCCATTATGCTTTCAATAAAGCCATCATATATCCAGGAACTCCTTCAGGAATTGTAAAAACTCTGTATCAATATGGTTTAATCCAAAGTATATATCCATCCAGATCTTTGGAAGAAATTGCAGAATTACCGCAAAAATTAGTAAAAGCTGTTGGAGATTATTTTGATATTGTAACCCAAAATCAAGTATTCATCAGGTGTTATTCAACTGTAGCTGAGATCACTTCAAAGAAGTTTTATATGCCTATAAATCTTATTAGGCTGGGAACTACTAAGAAGCCATTGGAGTATGAACCAGAGATTAAAGAAGATATATCTGATGATGAAGACTTCCAGTTCAGAGTATCCAATATAAGAGCTCAGGATTATCATATAATTTTCCAAGAAATGAGTCGTATAAAGGTTGCCAATATGACACCTGGAAAAGAAGAATATCCATGGGTATATTATTCCACTGATAAAACATGTGTATATGCCTTGGGAAAGAAAAAGCCCTCTAATGATAGGTCTAATGAAAAGCAATTCGGGTTTTGGTATGATAATATAAAGAAGAATAAAATGGAGAATACCCCAGATACTAAGAGAAAAATATGCCAAATAATCAATGATTATCCAAATCATGAATGCGAATATTGCCATGAATTCCGAGGAAATGATAAGAGTCCTTCTATCACCTTGGATCCAAGTATACTATGAAGAAGTGTCGGTATAAGAAGACAAATGAAGGTGTCGGCAGATATATACAAGTAGAAAAGGCAGATGATGGTGGCCGACAAAGTTGAGTCATGTAACCTTATCTTTTATTTTATCTGTAATAGTCCTTCAGTATGTCAGATGTCCTGTAATGTCTTGAAAAAGTAACTAGAGTTGTAGTTACTTGAGTCAATTGTAATCCTAGTTATGTAAATAGAGTTGGGTCCGTGAGTCTATAAAAAGCCCTGTAAGCTCCTTAGTCGAGCACCCCTCCTGTAAGCAATCCTTGAATGCAATATACAGAATTTCCAAATTCTCTCTCTTGTCTCTCTGAGCTGTGCGAACAATTCTCTGTGATAGCTGCAATCAACATCATCTTTAATCAACAATTATTGAAGGATAATCAGGTATGATAGGCTAAACTCCTTTTAGGGATCTAAGGGGGAAATTTTATTCGATCATAAGGGAAGTATTATAGATTATGTTACTGGGCAATATGTAAAAAAAAAAAAAAGAGAGTCTTTTTATGTTCGGATGAATAAAAATAGGATGAATACGCCTCCAGTAGGAAACGAAGGAAGGCTGTGCTGATATGGTCTGAAGGAAGAAGGTTGAGATTCCAATTAAATGAATGCTCTGTGTGAGATTCAGAAGGAATTCTCTGTAAATGGTCCATGTATGAAAGAGGACATGGTTCCTTCTATGACCCGGATCAATATCGGTCAAAAATCATCTTAGTTTTATTTATCTTCTTAGTAAATATCTGTACAGACTTTGATTTTGCAAGTGTGTCCTTGTTTATATCTTTATTTTAAATTATGCAAAAAAATTTCATGTTGCCCAGGTCTGCATAAGCTATGATATATATATATATATATATAAAAACTAAAAAGCATAATATTTGGGGGCAAAAAAAAGAATAGTATTTAAATAAAAAAGTCATTAATCTGATGTGTGTTTGGCAAACCTCGTTTGCGTAACCCGAGACAAAACTCATCTCACACACTTACTTCGTAAGTCGTAAAAGCTATTAAAAAAAACTAATCCAAACACAAGTGTTTGGGTTTCTTCTAGGTTTCAAACCCAGGTTTACGCAACTCGAGACAAAAGCCCTCTCACACACTTACCTCGTAATTCGTAAAAGCTACTCTTAAAAGCTAATCCAAACATACACTAAATAAGATTTTCATGTATAAACAGAACATAATCCAACAAAACAGGACTAATGCGCACACACAAATATATATATATATATATATATATATATGGGGCAGATTGCTATCTTTTAAATTCAAAATGACATCACTTCAGGCTCAACAAGCGGGAAATGTAAAATCCAGTTTGGAAAATTCTTGGTCGATTCAGTAGAGGTACTAATTCACTAGTATAACCGGTGGACCCGTACCATGTTAGTTATACAAGTCAAAAGAGGGGTTACCAAACAGATTTTAAAATATTGATATTCCTCTCATTTTAATGTAAGACATATCATTTAATTTAAGAAAATTAATGGAGCTAAATAAATTATTTGATTATAAAATATGTCACATGATCTCTAAAACATTTTTATGTAAATTTATTATATATCAATGTATAAGTTAGATAAATTAATTTGAATAAAAATAATAAATATATGAAATGAAATGAAAAAAAAATATCTTGCATACTCAAAATCTAGTTAATATAAAATACAGGTTATAATGTATTGAAAATTAGGGCATGCTACTTATCGGAAAGAGTGAACATCGGTGAACTAGAATTTAGCTCCATCCACAGTTTGATTTGTTACGGCAATGAGGATGAGAGCCTACCAACGGAAGTTGGCGCAGATGGGTAGGCATCTGCGCCACACCAATCCGTTCTTGGGTTCGATCCCAGGAAACGGAAGGTGTAAAGAATTTTCATTGGGAGCTCTCTCCCCTGGGGCGCCTCAAAGAGGTGAATTCCTGTCGGGCCTATCAGATTGGGGGCGCCAGGATTAGTCGGTTGTCGGGGGCCCATGTCGGTAAATCTGGCGTTGGCCTTCAGGTTAATGCCAGATACCTGGAAGATGGGTGCACCGAAGGCCAAAAATGGTCCATTGCATAAACCATAAAAAAAAAATGAGGATGAGGGCCTACCAATAAGAACACAGAGGTTAGAACCCTAAGGCTCTGTTTGCTACGTGGACTTGAGTTTTGATGGACTGTGATAGAAATTGAGATTAAGATTGGGATTAATGTTTTAAAATTATGTTTGATAGGAAGTAATATTTGATGAGAATACTTTCATTAATTATATTTATAATCTAAAATAAATTATGAAAGTACAATAATATCTTTCTCTAACCTTAAACCTGATCACCTGCTAATAACACATATTTGCAAAGGTGGGTGGTCGGAATAGTTTGTGGGTAATAACGAAGCTAGAGAAATTATTGTGCTTAAAATATTTAGGAAGCAAATCTCTAGCCAAATGTAGGATTCCAAGCGATGAAACTGGATCCATCTTCGTTGCATCTTGGAATCTACAGTGTGTGTGTGTATGACTAATTAAATTAAATTAGCTCATATCAAGGATGAAGAGGGCAATTGGATAAAGGGGTACTTGAGTAGACTTGTTCAGATGCCCCCTGTAGTGGCTGAAATCATTGCGATTATTCAGGGTCTTCAGTTATGCTGGAACATGAACTTAAAGAATATAAGCATTTTCACCGACTGTCTGGAGGCCATTAGAATCATGAGAGGTTCTGACAGCGATCATCCTTTTAGGGATGTTATTGATGACGCACGATTTTGGATGACAAAAGATTGGAGGGTCCTCCTTACGTTTGTTCCTAGGGAGGAGAATATTTTGGCTGATTACTTAGCCAGATTAGCTAATACTATGACTGAGAGTTTTGTGATCCTCGAGCAACAGCCTGCTTCTTTAACGGAGGTGGGCGATCAAGATGAATTGTTGAGTTTTGGAGGTGTATCCCCTTGGGGTAGTGCTGCTTTGTAACCTTTTTTCATTAGGTTATGTTTTCCAGTTTGTTATCAAAAAAAAATTAGCTCATATCATCCACAAGCAACTCTCTCACTACATAATAGCCAAAATAATTAGCTCTTAACCAATTTCTCCAATTAAATTAGCAAGCTTCTAGAGAGGGCTACATTCAGATTCTTTTCCAATTGCAGCCTTTACAATAGGCATTGGAATGTATCTTTTATTCTCAACCCTTTCCAGATTCGGTTTGGAACTATTTCAATCTCAACCTTTACAAAAGGCATCGGAATATACATTTAACTTAATCAATGGAAGAAAAAGGCTAAAAAGATTTAAAAGAGTGAGATGTGTAGAATGATATTGATATAGGTTAAAATTGCTAAATTGGCAAAGGGTATTTTTTGTCCCAAAAATATTATAAACGAATTTTTTTTGTTTCTTAAACTTGTAATCCTAGGATTGTAAATACAATATCAGGGGAAGGTGGCTTTGCCGTAGTTCCACTTTAGTGGTACTCTCAATCTCAGGTTATCCTCAATCCCTTATACTAAATAATACAATTAGCTCAGTCCTTGACCCAATTCCAGTCCCTACCTCCTAATGCTTTATACCAAACAGTATTTAAGGGGCTATTTGATATGAGGGGAGGGGAGGGAAAGATGGTGTAGGCAAATTTTTTTAAGTTAAATTTAAAAAAAATAGAGAAGTGGAGTTAAAATTTTTTAATTTATTTTTCTTACTCTTTTATATCTTGCATCTTTTTTTTATCACAATTTAATAACCCAATTTCTCCAATTTCTTTAAATTTAATTTATAAAAATTTTCCTTCCCCTCCTCGCCTTTCCCCTACCCTCCAAATCCCTTATACCAAACAGACCCTTAAGAGAGTTTCTTTTCACTGTCGAATTCGATGGAAAGCTATCCATCTCCGATCTCAATAATTAAGCCTCAGCCTCCTCCTCTTTCTTCTTCTCAGATTGATCTTGTGCCTGTACATGCGCAATAATAATGGTTTGGTGCAACTTTCTGGCTCTTTTTGCATCACAAAAGGTCTTAATTATATAATTAAGGTCATAGTTTACTTGAATGTTTTATATATCAGACAAGGATATAAGTGGATAGATATAAATAAATAATCATGATAAATATAAAATAACAATTGTTTCCTTCGAATTGGGCTGTTGATGCTTGCTCGTAAAGGCTTTTAGTTTAATTTTTAAGAGAAAATCTTCGGTATAATATTTTACTTAATAAATTTTACATAGCATCAAGGTAGACAAAACTGAGTTGGTTAAATGGTTATTCAACGGATCAAAATATAGATTCAATTCAAGTATTATATTGATGGTTATATTGGCTTATTCCACAGACTTATCAACCAAATGATGCAACTCTGGCACAATATTGATGTTTGAGACATTAACAAAATAAGTACAAAACATTAACAAAAAAAAATATATATTGATGTTTGAGATGACTTTTTAGAACAATGAGCTTCTAAGCGTTGGGCTATCTTATAACAAAATCATAGTTTTGAGAGAAAAATTAATTTTGAGATGTGAAAGTGTTTGGGTTGCTTTTTTTGAAACCATGATTTTGTGAATTATCCAAACACACTGGAAGAAGGTTGAAGCAAGTTGTAGTTGGAACCAAACTTCCAATTTTTAGTCTTTTGACTTTTTCTTGTGCGAACATTTTGAAACTGAAAGAAAGCCACGTTGCAAAGTAAAAAAGCCACGCTGAAGCTGCTTTTGAGGGAATATTAATTGACGTTTGGATTGATGATACCCTTAATTTGCTTTTGTTTGAAAGCTACGGCAGTTGAGAAGAAGAAATTTGTGCTTAGGTCTGTTTGGGTTAGCGGTGACAGACGCTACTTTTTTTTAATCTGACTTTATAAAAGTCAGATAAGATAAAAGTCATATTGTAAATGTGATTTATGTTTGGATTGACGGACTTTTTTTTGGACAGGTTACACTTTTGAGTTTCCTCTCAAAAAGCTGTTTTTGAAATAAAATAAAATAATTTTTTTATTTATTACAATCAATAGGGGCAAACAAAAGTAAAAAAATGCATTTATCACCCCAAAATTATATTTATAATAAGGACTAACTTTTTTTTTTTTATCAAAATGGACTTATAAATAGGATAAGAGTGATACCATATATCAAGAGCACTTCTACTCTCCCAGCTCTCATTTGCCAAAGAGTCTCTTTTCTTCCATAATCACTGCTTTCTCTCTCTACGATTATCATAAAAGTATCAAATTTGAGCTTATAAGTTATCGTGGCTTTTTCATAAAAGCACAATTATGCTCACCGTGATCCCAAACGCCTAAAATTCAATGAAGTGCTTTTTCCCCACTATTATCGTGCATCTATCAGTGATACTGTTCTGGCAAACACGCACTTATATGTTGATAAGTGATAACACGAGGAGAGAAAGCTTGACACATGATGAAAGGAAAAAAAGGCTAAATTTTAAGTCGTTCGTTCTCACCCATATCTACATAGCGGGTGTTTCAGTGCTTGTTAGGAACAAATTATTATGTTTAGATCTGATTTGGATAGGTTAAATTGAATTTTTTTTATCTTTTTGTTTTTTTAAAAAAATATAATAATTCGTATAGAATTTAACAAGACAAATTACCCCGTGTGATGCACGGAGATATGAATTCTACATGTCCGAGTTTTATTAAGAATCAAATTGTGTCTTACCCTTTAACTTACATTTTGAAATGGGAAGAGCGACATCAATAGAAGTTTATGCATTAGAACCCCAAATAACATGACACTTATGTTCTACAATAGGTTTTGGAAGACCTCTCTGTAGACTACATTGGTTGTCTCATTAGTACATCTCTTCTGTTCATCTAGAATCAATATTTTCAAACCATTGAAGTTCTTAACTCTTGATAATGCCACGTACAGTTGTCCATGTGAGAAAACCGGGCTTGGAAGATACAGTCCGACATTGGTCATTGATTGACCTTGGCTTTTGTTGATTGTCATTGCGAACGAAATGATAATTGGAAATTGCCTCCTAGTCATGTTTAAAGGAAGCTTTGTCTCCGAAGGATTCATGTCCATACGGTGAATTAGAATCTCCTTACCAACACTAATTCCATTCAATGCCCTCGCCTTTATGACGTTTTTGCCAAGATGTGTTATTTGTAGCCTAGTTCCGTTGCACAAACCTGCAGCTTGATCAATGTTCCTAATTAACATAATTGGAACACCAACCTTAAGGATAAGCTTGTGATGTGGTACCCCTGAACACCTAATAGAATTGAGAAATTCAATATCATATAGATCTTCAAAGCTCCCAGTTGCATTATCTATACGGCTAATAGAATCTGAACTGAAGTATTCAA
This sequence comes from Inga oerstediana, assembly GCA_963210345.1. NCBI lineage: Eukaryota > Viridiplantae > Streptophyta > Magnoliopsida > Fabales > Fabaceae > Inga > Inga oerstediana. Next base: position 72,999,077 of record OY723401.1, read on the forward strand.
TTGCTTCGCCTGGCAATAGAGAGCACATATAATCATTTAAAATGTCAACGTTCTCTATTGTAGGAGTCAATATCACCCTATTTGTGAGGTAATTCTCTTCTGCAATATGCTCTAGCAAGTCTGGGTACGTTGATTCAATGATTGACTTGATTGGGTTTGAATCATCTCTAAGCAACAAATCAGGAGGCATTGATATGTCTGTTATACCATCATGTGGTAGCCCAATCTTCCCATCTCCCACTTGTAATAACCATTCTGAGAAAATCTTAATGTTTTCCTGCTCCACCGGATCCAAAAACAGTGTTATGTCAACGTTGTTTTAAATAATAAAATAAATGAAATTAAATGACTCCCCATATTTCCTTTAAGCTTTTAGGACCACTTGCCTTGTGCTGCATATCCCATTTACGTTGCATGTCCAATTACGTGATTTTTGGCCATAACACGTCATCGTTGATCAAAATGCTTGAGATTTTATTCAACCGTTCAAACTATTTTATTGAATGGCCAAGCTCATCCACACCATCATCGACTGCTTCAAGCAATCCTTTGTAGTGAACTGATCCATAAATCAAAAGCTCACCGGAAATGGGACCGGGAAGTTCAAGATCCTCGTCGGAAAATGCAAAACTCCACCAGAGAATTTCAAACACAAATGAAACTCATAAAGAATGCCAATGTATGAGGATGCTGTGATGTTTTAGTCAGAAAATACGGTGGAACTATGTAGAAAAAGCTCACAGGAAAATCAACTTCACCGGAAATGGGGGCCGGAAAGTTGCAGAAACACACCAGTTGTTCTAAGCTCTCTTCCCTCTTCAGCTTTTACAAACTTGATGAAATAATAGAAAAGGTAGCCAACGGGACTTAGTGCTTAGTGAATGAGAACATTGACAGGAACATGAGAAACAAAATGTGGAGGTTGCCGGAAGTGAAGATGATGGTGGATGAAAGAAGTTAGTGGCGAAAGTGAGACAGTAGCTTGTGGTGGTGAAACTCTCGGGTTCGGTCTTCTGTCTATCGGATTCACCAAGTTGGTAGACAATGGAGGATGATCTTCGGTGTTGATGAAGGACGTTGAAGATGGTGACTGTGGTAGAGATAAACTCTAAGCCATGCTTTTTTTTTATTGAAATATTGGAATGCATTAAATCAATATGTACATTGGGACTCGCGCGGGTTCCAAGTTATTTGTTCATGTAAATCAATATGTCAGACAGAACTCGCGCGGGTTCCAAGTTGTTCGTTCACGTAAATCAATATGTGCATCTACTGTGACTGCATGGCTCATGCACGCGGATTTTTCTCAATAGGGGAGTTTTTTTTATTCTTCTTGTTTGATTTTTGGTTTTGCGCATGAATCATTAAGTCACTTCAGTTACTTCAAATAGCACTATGGAGCTATTTTTTTATAAAAAAAAAAAATCAGGCGATATTTTTATAAAAGATAAACACTTAATTTAACTATGTAATAACCTAACAGGGTACATAACGTTTACTTTAACGTCCAAGAGAAATGACTATGACGTAACCGACACAAACATGAACTAAGAAACCAAATGAGATAACCGACACAAACATTGAACTACGAAACCAAATGAGATGACATTGTCTTTGGAAAAACTATAGGAAAAGACAAGAGTACGACAACAGTAATTGGAAAACCTTAATATGCTAAACAAAATGCTCCGCCTATAACTACCCATGCGGTTATGTATTGTTTCATCTTCCCATCACTTTTCTTTCTTTACATTCTTAACGCTCTTCGTAGCACTGAACTTTGGTGTCGCTATTTCACCCAAACCTATTTCGTCCACGTCAATGGGTGTAAGCCTGGAGCTCTTTTTCCTCTTGCATTTCATTTCAGGAGGAGTAACTAATTGTGATATTGTCACCTCAGCATCATCACTTGTACCAACAAATGATTTAGCCTCTACCGTTTGCTCTGAAGATGTTGGTTGCTGCAAATATGTGAACAAAATACTAAGACATATAACTCAATTCAAATCTGATAGAAATATTGCAGAGTGACAGATCAAACCAAATAAACACACCTCACCATTAGTATAAGTGAATTTCTAAACCAAATGAGTCTCCACGCAAATCTGTGATACAGCTATGCTACTTGAACGGTGCTTGATATTATGTTCCTTGATCTTCAGCTTCAACACAACCTGTCTACCAGCCAAGTTGTCTAAATCCTTGGGGAAACCTGAAGGATTCCCATCCTGAAATGAAGACAAATCTAGAATTACCAAGAAACTTCTATTTGATCTATCAATGATCATGATAATAACAAAAGCTTGTATCTTCACTGCATACCTCATGAAGTTTATCTTTCAGCTGACCAGCAGATTTTCCCAACAACTCAGTAGCATGACGGTTAAAGAAAATGACAGAACACTTGCCAGTGGAGTCAATGACCTTGTAGTGCACCTTGTATCTAAAAGGTGGAAAAAATTATTTCATGGTTAGATGACACATCTTTCTAAAAAAACACAACTCTTTGTCATTTGGAATACAACATAAACTAATAGAAACTTACTTGGGTATAGTCATCAATAGCACTTTGTCGCATTTGATGCACTTCAACACCCCATTTGGTTGGTATTCAGGCTTTTTGTCACATGGGCAAGCATCGTAAACCCAACCATACAATGTCTCAAATTTCTGTAATGTAACCTTGGTGACTACCTCACACTCCTGTACAATGAAAGAAATTGTAATCTTACTTAGGATGGCACGGAAAGCAAAACAAAAATGTTTATTAAAATCAATCAATGCTTTATATTTAAATTATCAAAGCTTACACGATCAACTTTACACACATCTTCGATAGAAATTCTTGTCCGGAAAGATAGTAAAGACTCTGGTGAATAAGTATAGTTATCAGCATTCGTAATTTGTGTGAACAGTTGACTTCCTGAAGGTTCTTGCGTAAGCCTAAGTTTGACACATACATAGAAACATCAACATGAAAGTGGTTCAGATAAAGCATTCACTGTTATGAAACTATGATTCAAAAAAACATGGTGAAAAAACTCATTATGACAATAGGTTCTTCCAAACATGGATGATAACAAACGAACCTTTCCATAATTGACCTTGCCTCTTCAATATCGGGATTGAAAATGACTTTTGTGGCATTAAATGAATTGCTCAGGTGTCCATACACTGATTATATATTATAACCATCAATTTTGGTTACAATAAAATAAACTTATACTAATAAGGAAAATGTAGAACTTTAGATGTATCCATAATAAGGAAAACATAGAACTTTAGATGTATCCATACATGGATTATTATTCACCCTCGCAAATCGGACCAAAACAACAATTGGAGGCTCCATGTCCTCCATCTTCTGCTCGTAAGTCTTTTCAGCACATTCACCCCATAATGAGACATTTATACCATTTTCACTTCATATACATTATGCCAAACAAAGCAATGAATAAATAAATCAAATTTGGGAGATGAAAGTTGGTTAGCCGTATATCTTAAACAGTAATTTTTATAATTTAGAAATAAAGTGATGAGCATATATTAAAGAATTACTTATTGTCAGCCATGCTAAAGTTCAACCTCTTGATCGTATCAAACTCCCTCTTTTGATCTTGAAGACGACCAAATGCTTGCAAAAATCCAATGACATCTATAAAAAAATATACATCAAATGAAAAAGGTAGCATGTAATGATCATAAAACCTTAATCATGAAAACAGAATATATCTTATCCTATACCAATTAATTCGTTGTCCAACACATTTCCATATTGCACATCAGTTATCGCAACGAAGTTGAAGGCCTCAGATGGAATTTTAACTTCAGACTCCTCAAAATGTGTATGATTGTGAAATTTAAATATCCATGGATATGATGTAACCTTGTACTGCTGATTATTTTCATCAACCTCAAAGTTTTCAAACTTGTACACAGTTCCTTCTGACGGCTCATCCATGTAACGTTCAATCACTCCTTTTTGAGTTATATTCACCTCTACTCTTGCAAGCTAATGTTTCGAGTGTCAAGTTTGACCATTCAAAATAAAGGAGTATAATATTTAAGTAACATCATGATATAAGCATTAACAAAATGGCGAGCAAATGATATGATAATAATGTTTAATACTGATAATAATGTACTAAATGCAACTTGGCGATACATGGTAATGTTTTTTCATCTAATAATGTTTAATACTGATAATAATAAGGTAAAAGATGAGATTTCGTCTAATAATGTTTTCTCCCAAAATCCATTTACTTTGAACAACTTGGCGTCAAATTTACCTCTTCATCAATCAGAATCATGCTAAGCTTCCATACTTGATAAGGAGCAACTTTCCTACGTACAACCCATTTTCTCAATACCTTGGCGTTAATAGACCATGTGTCCTTACTGTCATTTACGTCCCTGAACAATGAAGGCTTCAACGACATCCTGCAATGAAAACCATTTTAAAAAATAAGCATATTTTATAATATTTACTTAGAGTTCATTTGGATTTACAATGAAAACAATTAAGCGTGGCTTAGAGTTCATATGGCCCAAGGGTTAATCTGCACTGTTTCTATATATATAACTATGTCCCTTTTTTTAAAAAAAGAAACCACACGCAATAGAAGTTTATTGTCTAGAAACACCATTTGGATTTACAAAAATGATCGCAGTTAAGCAAAATCTGTTCACAGTAGATGATAAATAAAATTGTGTAATTTTTATGAATACCGAATAAAATGAAGAAATAACAAATTTAAAACATAAACTAATTACAATACTATCTTCTAACATGACTAATAATGATTAGTTAAAATCAAACATAAAACAACCAAACAAATGAATAAGAAGCCACAAAGACATAACTGTTATAGATAACTTCCTTTCAGAAACTAAAGAGCTTTCATAGTGAAAGAACACAAAGACATACCTGCTATAGATAACTTCCTTTCAGAAACCAAAGAGCTTTCTGAGTGAGAATGATATAGAAGAAAGCTCCCCACAGAACCTGCTTAGTTATTTATGGCTTTCAAGCCTTGGTTAACTTAACCGGGCTTAAATTTGAAAAGGGTGGTTTACACTATGCTTATCTTCACCAACGTCTCGGCCAATAGTTGCTTTGCACCGCCCAGTAGGATTGGAATAAATTCTGTTGACCAATTGCGCATCATAAATAATGTTCCCTCTTCTGCTTATCGCACGCCTTTAATGGACCTACGACTGTTGCTATCTAGAGAAAACATCATGGCATGCGTTGCACAACTCCCGTTGTGAATCAATTTACATCTGTTACCGAGAAACTATTAATACGCATAACGCAGTTAAATGGCCAATGGTTGCATGAAAGCACAACCACCGAAAAACATAAAAGCAGTAGAAAAAGTGATGACAAAACACAAGGAAAAGTAACAGCCAATGGGAGATAGAGTCATACATAGGGAAACAAAGCATAACGCAGAGAATATGACACCACAAAGAAAATATAACAAATATAAAAAGGTAGACTACATATACAGCATTTTTAAAATGACGTGGAGCAAAGAAAAAGGAGACGGAATGGGTTTAAAAAAGGACCAATAACTGATTAGCTACCGATGCGTGGAACCCAGAAATTGTTACTTATATTTGTTACTTATGTCAACATGAGCGGAACCCAGAAATTGATGCTTCAAGCCAGAGTTCTCTATTTTTACATCCAGCCATACAGAAAATGGAGAAAAAGTGGAGTTCGAGGGATCTAAAACAACCATGTTATATAGCATATGTAAGGAGAAAAAATCCCGCCCTATAGGTTTGAAAAAGAAAATGTGCATAATAAAAAATTGACCATAGGTAGTGCACCGCTCAATTAAACCATAGGGAAGACGCTTGAGTTATTCGCAAAAGAAAATGTGCATAAGTGTTGGACAGAAATTGCAGACTATAATAGCTTTTTGCAGAGTCCCTCCACTGACAAAAGCATGCGTGTTGGAAACAGTAATTTATATCCTCTTCATGATAAAATATCTGAGATATTAAGAGAGATTTTCAAGCATGGGTGTTGGAAACATGCATGAGAAGAAACCACGTGGACTCTGCAAGACGCATGTAGATTGAGGAAATATCTGAGATATTAAGATGCCATGTAGATTGATGTTGGCCAATTGCTGATCGCGGACAAGTTTTAGTGATATATATTTGATATAAATATAAGGAAAAATTCCTATAAAATACACTTGAAATAGGGAAATTCCTAATCAATAAATTGAAATAAAAAAATCCGGATCAGTCACGCGTCAGTACGGATGAACAGTGTGGGCGGCGCCAAAAGACGATTTTACCCTTCAGCCCTCATTCTCGCCACTTCAAAAATAACAACACGCGATTCTTAATTAATAGCTCCGGATTCTTAATTAACAACTCCGTATTCTTGTTTCACAATTTCTTCATTTAAGTTTCAAGGCCAATAACAACACCTCTTTTTTTTATTAACAACACACCCTCTTAATTAACAACTCCAAATTCTTAATTAATAACTCCGTATTCTTGATTAACAACTCCATTTCATTTTTTTACTTTCACAATAACAACACCGGTGTTGTTATTAACAATACCATATTCTACATTAACAACTCATATTTCTTATTTCACAACTTCGTAATTTAAATTTCAGGGCCAATAATAACACCTCTTTCTTTATTAACAACATCATATTTTACATTAACAACACTATATTTTTGAGATGCAAATATGTGAAAGAATAAAGCGAAGTTGTTAATCAAGAATTCGAAGTTTCTAATAACAAGACCGGTGTTGTTAGTGTGAAAGTAAAAAGATGAAACTGTAGTTGTTAATCAAGAATCCGAAACTATTAATTAAGAACCGCGTGTTGTTATTTTTGAAGTGGTGAGAATGAGGGCTGAAGGGCAAAATCGTCTTTTGGTGCCGCCTGTACTGTTCATCTGTACTGACGCATGACTGATCTGAATTTTTTGATTTCAATGTACTGATTAGGGATTTCCCTATTTCAAGGGTATTTTATAGGGATTTTCCCTAAATATAATCTTTAAATTATCAGTTTTTCTAAAAATAACTTTTATTTAAAAGACATCATTTGAAAATATTAAATTTATATCATTAAAATCCTATTTGAATGATGTAGATCTTGTCGCATTGAGTAATTCTTAGTGCTCTTTATTATGATGAGCACCAATCATCAGTTTGATTTAGTATATATTTAGATTAATTTTTAGAGTAAAATACTTTGACCACCCTCCAGTTTTGCTTTAATTACACAGATTTTTCCTCTATTTTGAAAACATACATTTAAGTCTAAACAATTAACTCTGTTAATAATATTCTAAAAAGATTCCAAAAATATATATTTTTAATTAAATTTATTTTTTCTTGCACATTTTGACTAAAGTTGTTTTAAAGAATTTAAGAGTTTTTTTTTATCTATTCCTTAATTTCTATTTTTATCTTTACAAGTAGTTATCTATTTGATGATTTTAATATTGGTTAATGTAAATATCACAAACGTTGAATATTCAAGCAAGATTTTAAATAAAAATATGCTTGATCAAATGTGTTTATAAATATTTGTGGAAAAAAATATTAAATTATAAATTTAAATGGCACATACAATCTCATACTTATATAGTTTATTATATTTGATAAAAATATGTGTTTAATATATATTTTAATTCAAAATTAATTTATAATATCAAAATTAATAAATTTTTTAACAAATTAGAAATTTAGAGAACCTAATAGAATAAATTTATGGTTGTATAAATTTTTTTTAGCCCCTATATATATATAAATAATTCTAATACTGAAGAAGGGCATTTTGGTTAAAAAAAGTTTAAAAGTCAAACTTAACAGTTAACTAACAGTTTGGGTGGATGGAAATAGAATCTCAAACTATAAGGGAGGTTTGTGTAACATATATTTTAGTTTTAAGGGAGGTTTATATGGGTTTCCAAAATAGAGGGGACGTCTGTGTAATTAAGGTAAAACAGAGGGGAGGTTAGAGTATTTTACTCTAAAATTTATTAATTTTGATTATATAATGAAATTTTATAATTTCTCATCATATTTAGTGAAACGTATTTATTTTGGGTTTTTAAACGGATAAAAACATATTTCAAACATATATTTTTGTTATCATATAGTAAGGTAATTAAACCCGAACCGACTACTGAACCGGTCGGGCCACTAGGTCAAGGGTCAGTGGGTCATATCGGAGTCAAATCGGAGCTAACCCGAGGCAAAACTGGTAAGAAATTGATATGAAATTCTTAAGCCAAACTGAAGGCTTTTTTAGGGTTGTGAATATGAAATTCTAAATTAAAATAAAAAAAATTGATTTTTAAAAAATAAAAAAATAACAGACTGAACCAGTTTACCAATTGGTTGGCCGGTTTCTAATCCGGGTTTAAGAACAATGTCATATAGTGTAAATAATATAAGTTCAAGATATTATATAAAAAACCAAAAGGCTTTTAGTTGATGTGGCAAGAGGCTTCACTCCTGTAAGGGGGAAAACACAAGTTCAAATAATAGGAAACACACTTGTTGAGAGAAGTGAGAACCCTTTATCCTTTTAAATCTTGAAAGAGAAATCCTTGATCGAATTAAAAAAAGATATTATATCTCAATAATGGTGCTTAAAATTAAATTACATCCCATATAATAAGTAGTAAACAATGATGCGATATTCGTCAAGTGGGATTGAGTAGCACTAAATATAGATCTTGACGATCTAGATTTAGTTATGTTTTAACTTTTATTTTTTAAGTTTATATTTATTTTAATGCGTAGGAAATTTAAGATAGAGATGATATTTTAATTGTAATCAATTTTTTAAAACTGTCTTTTCATTTTAATATCATCAACTAAATTTTAAATCTAAACTATTTGGAACTGAACTTAGACGGTGCAAATCTCACTTTGATGTGCATCGTAGTGCTCATATCACTGAAACCCATGATCTCAAGTGTGGTCCGTAACTGAATGAATTTGAATGTGTGATATCGCATGGGGAGTTTTGAAGGGAAGGCTACAATTGTGTACTCGGGGACATCTTTTTGCAAACAAGAAGGGCTTTCATGTTTTTAAATGGTTGGGCTATAATAATATGGGCTTTCATGGCCCAAAATAATATTTCATAAGAAATCTGGACATTGGGCCAAACCGTAGTCCGAGATTGGGACTTCCAAGTTCCAATCCTCGTCTCTCCCCTCGTGCTCAAGTTTTCATTATTTGTTTCTTATGGTTAAATAAATTTTGCTTTTCTAAAAATTATTCGCCTTGATATTCTCAATAATGTCTTGTATCTTGCAGAGTAAAGGGGCTGTTTGATACGAGAAATTGGAGAGAATGGGGGGAAAGGAAAATATTTATGAGTTAGCTGGATTTAAAAAAATTGGAAAAGTAAGGTTTAGAGCTGGTACTATAGGCCAGACCACTAGGTTCAGGCTAACCCATTACGGGTTGGTACCATATGGGTTCAAACCAAAAAGAACCGAATTAATATAGGTTGATACTTAACCAACCCAACCCATAGCTTTTGGATTGGCAGGTTAGCCTGCTCAACCCATATTGTTTTTTTAAAAAAATTCTAGACTATGTTTTTCAAACTTTTTTTTTTAAACATTATACTGAATATTTTTTCCTACAAACCTAAACCAAAAAAAAAAAAAAAAAATTCTTTCTTTCTTTTTTTTCTTAACATATAAAACCTAAAATGTATGGGTATTGGTTGGTGGATGATTGAAAATATGTAATCATCCTCTTTTTTTTTTTTTTTAAAGAACGAAAGCATAATAAAAAATAAGGAATAATTAAAACTTGAACTTAATAAGAATGATGACCATAAATTAAAAAAATAAATCTTACAATTGTAAATAAAAAATAAAACTTAGAACTTAATAAGAGCCATAATCATAAATGGAAAAAAATTGAACCTGATTGTAATATTGAAAATGAAAAACTAAATATTCAACAGAAAAACTACTTGAATTTAAATTGAAATCTTCAAAGTCAAAAGGGAATAAAAAACTAAATATTTTAAAAGAAAAACTACTTGAATAATTTACATATATTATATATATTATTAAACTAATAACAAGAAGATTTCAGGACAGGATAAAAAGCTAGGATGGGATTGGGACAAAGCCCGTCCCCTGTCCAATCCCATACTGATAATAATTTTGTCCCGTTCCGCTTTTGTCACATCCCTTATTTTTTCAGTACTGGACCATCCTATCTTAGAATAATCGGGATCAGGATGTGACGTCTAGGATGTGACAGAATTGAACACCCCTACGCCCAACAAGGTAAAAGTAAATAATGTAAGCCATCAATAGTGGTTTCATTATAACAAAATGGAATTGATTCATTCTTTTTTAACTAAAATTTAAAGAAACTTGGGTTTATTTAATTATTTATCAATTGATTGGTAGTTGGGGCCGTATATGAAACTTGCATAGGTATGATATATAGACAGATATGATGTATTCATGTTTTCATATATATTCAAGCCTCTTCCCAATATTATTAATCAACCATACTAGCTACACGGCCAAGTATGGTTTAAGTTTGTAGGGTTTATTTTAACATATTTTTATAAACATTCGATTCTTCAATTTATAAAATAACAATTAATCTCCGAAATCCACATATATAATTAGTAAGGGAGTATACTTGTGCTAGCTAGTGCAATTGTGAACCTTGGGTGTGGGACCTAATTTTGAACATTACTGCTTGTTGCATATTCTGAAATTTTTTTACATCTTTTAAGTGTATTACATAGCTTTAACTATAAATGAATTTATAAATTTTGACCTTCTACAGGCAAGATAAGGATACCAGATCAAGACTTATGTCAACAAAACTCTCTTAACCTGTGAATATAAACATAAATTGAGTAAAAAGTTATTGATGGTTCATTCAAATATAATTAATCTCACGGAGAAGCTATATACAGCTAGAACGAATAAATTCAACTCTCATCAGATGCATGTACCAAGTATACTTTCACAATATCCCAAAAGATCACATGCTTGCTCATTAAGCACATATGAATAAATCATACAGTAGTATTAAGGTCATTATAACATGGAAATCACTTTTTTTGCCCTTATTGGGCCATTCCCTCAGCAAGTGTGTCCCTCAATGGGGCAAGCTTACATCAAACTTACTTTGATAGGAGTGTTGTTTGTCGAAAGAAGGCATGAGTTACAACCATACGAAATTCAACTCAGTTCACACATACAAGCCTATGGTTGTCTCTAATTAGCTCTTATATCAGTCTATCCAGTCCTAGAGTTCATACAAAGGTCCCACAAGGCAATTTTAGTTTTAAAATTGAAAGGTTCATATAAGCTCTACTCAATCTAGGCTTGTGGAGTTTTCAGAAAACCCTATGAGCAGCACCGATAATTAAGATAGATAGGACCATGTTACCTGGTATTCTCTAAGTTACAACTGACAAAAGTCCTTATCACGAAGCTTGAACTCAACTACAAAGTAATAATAAACTATTAAACAAAATTATTTAGCAACACTAGATGTTTATAATTTTACATCCATTCAGTTGCTCAGAATTTCTTATGAGTAGGAAACGTTATATGAGAACTATATTAGATCTAAGAATTGGGATCATTGGAGTGTTAAAATAGCCTTTTCTAATGTTTCTATGATCTCAATTTGGGATTCTAACCTTTAGAACCCCATTTTTTAGAAAAGTCTTAAATTTATGACAAAATTCCTATTTTTTGAATAGCAGATTTAGTGTGTGATAAATTCTTCTTCCCTTAGGAAACCAATTGTCGATCCCACCATTGAAATTTCTAAAAAAGGATGTCCCAACCCTTCTCACAAAATTCCTTGACGATCCAATGGTGGACGAAGTTGTAAATATCAATTCTCTCTTCTAAGGTTTGGTTTCTATGCCCTAGAATGCTGATTGTGTTTCTTGCTTTGTAACACCTAAACCAAAATGCCAATAGCTAATCCAACCATTGAATATGACGATGTGGATATCTTGGATGGGCTGACCAAATTTCAACCCAATCCACCAGTCAACAAAGGAGAAAATAACATTTTACTAAGGCTACCTCAGGTATATGCGAAAATAGAATTGTTTAACCTTAAATCCAACTCATCACTCCTATATATAGGCTCGGAGGTCTCCCTCTCCTCCTTATTTAGTCGATGGGGGACTTTCTATTCCCCTTTTATTTTATTATTTATTTACTTATTATTTACTACTAAATATTTCCTTCATAATATTACCTAAGTCTTATTAATAAAAATTTAGGATTTCAAAATATAGTGAATGAGCTAATATGGCTAAGGTGGCTGGTTAAGGGGTTGGGAGCAGAAAAAAGTAGTGCAACTACTTTGTATTGTGACAATCAAGCAACTCTACACATTACTAAGAATCCAATCTTTCATGAACTACGGAAGCATGTTGAAATGGATTGTTATTTTGTAAAAGAATGGGTCCAACCAATGGAGATAGAACCAACAAAGATTTGGATGGAGGAGCAACTCGCAGATGTCTTAACTAAGGCATTAGGGAAAGCTCAATTCGATTACTTCAGAAGCAAGTTAAGCATTGTCAATCTACATGCGTCAACTTAAGGGGAGTGAAGAATAATATCTTATTATTATAATTATTAATAATATCATTATCATCATCATCATCATCTAATGGTAGTATCTTTAAGTAGTAAGGCTGATAATTCCAAATCTAGATCATGATAGATTTAGGATATTCCCAATTAGAGATTTGATGTGATCTTTGTAGCACCTTATTTCCATTACTATCAGATGAGCTATAAACATAATGAATTCAAACCACTAAGCCAAGTTTGATCCTGGAAAGAAAATATTCTTAAAAGAGTTAAAAACCAAGGCCAAACTTAAGGTTTGAATATGTAAATGAATTTGTTTTTCTGAAAAATTTTAAAAATTTTAAAATAATTATTCAGTGGTTCAACTCTTTATTATGGCTTAAAAATCCTTTAACCCCATTTATTATTATCAGATTATTACTCTACTCTTATCCTAATCTATCATCAATGAATTATGAGCTCATAGCATGCAATTGCCCTTTTCATTTCGTTATGTAAGTATGACATACTACGGCTACTCCTTACTACACATTCTCATACTACTACTACCACCACCACCACCACCACCACTATACGACTACTATCACTATTACTACTACCACTACCACTATCTACTACCACCATTACTATACGACGACTACTACTATTACCATAAACGAGATCACCACCACCACCACCACTACATGTATTATCTTCACTATGTACATCTTTATGCTCATGTATATACATACATATATATATATATATAAAACTTGTAGACACATGAAGCTACTAAAAGATATAAGTCTTAACAAAATTAATATACATATAACCAACATAATATTAATCCTTCTTCTCCACCTTCCTATTTATCAACAATTATAACTCCTTTGCCCCCGGAGCTCCTCGCCGTATGTCATTTAATGGAAAGGGTGAGATTTACGAGAATCTCAGTAGTAATAACAGTTAATCATAATATATGCAAGTTCAAGAAGCATGTAAAACAAATCATCATACAATAAGCATTCGGCAATCAAGATGTAGTACAAACATCATTCACAGGACACAACAGTTTATTGCAACACAGTTGGTATAACAAGTCTTACAACCCAGGGATACACTTTATGCAATAATGCACTTTTAGAACTTCTGACCTGAGGACACATAGTCCAAATCTCAGACCATATATACACAAAACGAATATAATCGATGGTAAAAACAAATATGTAGAACAATTACATAATATATAAGAGAAAGAGTTACTACCTGACAACCTTTCCAATGATTTACCTTCTTCAATTGGCTTCTTCTTTGAGCTCGGGCAAATATATGCAGCCTATATATCACACACTTATGCATTTGCAACTACTGATATACATCTATTTAAATCCTTTTCAACTTTTAAGAATTTAGCTCAACAATATTTCATTTCCATTCATTAATTCATAACTTATACAACAACATTTGAATCCATCTAAACATTTGGCCCTTCTTCCAGCTTAAGACAAACTAATGTCTTCTTATGAAATTTTCCATATTTAAAAAATATCATGTGCCCCACTTAACATTTAGCAACCTGATAAAAAGGGGTGAGATTTCAAATTTGAAATCTTAAGAGCTAAGATGTCAACTAAAATGTCAAAAATGTATGGTTGTAATCAAACTCTAAACATCTATATATCTATGAAATAGAACATACCTCTCACAAGGTAGAGAATTCAATCACAAGACCAAGTTATAACTCAATCATTCATGGAAATCTCATACATAATAAGTTTTCTTTCCTACTCAACTACCATTCGAACAATTCTTAAACATAAATCCTTTTATTCTCCTAGTAATATCAAAGCCTAGACATAATGCAGCGCACTGCACATTGTTTTCTATTCAAAATTCAAGCCCAAAGTATGCATAAATCACATGCTTCCTTACTTAACCTTTTAAACTCTAATTTTTGGACTTCCAATCCAAATGAGTTTGGATTCAATTCCTTATACTGCTCCATCATAATTTTGCATGTAGATCCAGTTTGTAATCCTTATATTAAACAAAATCCAACTTATTCCTAATAACTCCTAAAGGCCTAACAGATAGTGGTTTATTATGTAAAAATTCCAACTTAAGCTGTAAGGTTACAATTGGCATTCTCTTAGCATTTTCCCACACAATTTCATTCTAAAATATTTATAATAATCAGCAAATTCAAGCACCTAAAACCCTGCATCATATTGACTAAAAATTAGAAGACATAAAAGAATACAAGGGGCTTAATTGTTATATCTATTCAACACCAACACTTGAGCCACCTATTTAACATTTAGGAACACCAAAAAAACTAATGATTATTTTCAGCTTTATAATTAACCTTCGAATAATCATTTAAACATCCTTAACTAAGCTTCATTATAGAGTTTATTTAAATTCAGGGAATGAAGCTATCTGTTATATATGCTTCAAGCCCACAAACTATCACTACCACCCCTATAACTACTATAGTGATATAACAAACCCACAAGCTATGACTACCACCACTGTCACTTCTATAGTGATTGACAAACAGATGAATCCTCAAAAGCATTCATTTTCTTTCTAATTTCCTAAAATGTATCACTAATGAGAGCCAATAATAATCTTTATATCCATAAATAAATAGAGCTACAGCCAAAGGACTCTATCACGCGAGCAGAGCATTCTAACCTATTGCCAGTACCTCTGCTCTGATACCAAAAATACAACACCTTACTCTAGGGTCACTTATCAGAGTTGTTTAGCCATTTAAGAACCACTTGTGACCCAAATAGAATATTTGGCTAAGATAAAAACTTCAAACTTTTCTTAAAACTTGGTTACCATGACATGACTAATCTTCTTGAAAATTAGAAAATTCATAACGTCAACTCCTTGAGTTAATCCATAATCCTTTAAGCAAAAAATTGTCAACTTTTAATCTTTAAACCATCAGGACATCAAGTGTGTGTACACTCTATGCTAGCACTATATAATATATAGCTATGAGCTTCTTAAATAGCATTACAATCTCTAAATCATTTGACAACATTGTCTAACATTTTGAAATTGTTCAGCAACACTAACAATGTTTAAACCATCATTTTAATACTTTCAAACATTGACTAGATAGCCAAGACATTTACTACAAATAAGGAAGCATCGCATAAAATCTTCACATAGTCTCAACCTCAAAAGTGCTTCCTATTATCATTCAAAGAACCATATATCATACCTTTCTAACCCTTCCAATTACCTATTTAACTCTTCAATTTTACTTTGGTTCTCCTACTATCTTACTCATTTACACATATATTCTCATACTTCTGTTTCTCTTGGTCTCTCTTCCTCCCTCTCAATTTTTCTGAAGCTAATTAAATGAATGGAGGAAGATGAGTGTTTAGGTGTGTTTATGTGATAGAAAAATGATAATTTAATTCTTATGGGATGCATATCAATAATTTACCTCTTATCTTTGTCTTTTTCTATTGATTTATGGAACCAAATGACTTTTAATTTTCCTCTTCATAAAACGAGGATATGGCGCACCCTTCCTCTTCTTAAGTGGGCCCAATCTTGTCAAAATGAATTTTTGGGCTAAAGGTAAGGAATTTACTATTTTACTTTTTTTAACAGTACATTCCTAAAAAAATTTCAGAAATAAATACTTAACACTTTGTAAGTATTTTCTTTATTAAATTGCTTCTTTAAGACAAAAAGTAATTGCCCTAGAATTTTTTGTCCAGAAGAAAACCTCTAACTATTTTTCTTGAATCATTTTTAAGAAAATGGACCCTTAATTCCAAAAAATACATTTACAGTGACCAATAACAACTCTTTTTGGGAAACAGTTTCTCCATATACACCTTTATTTTAAAACTATAACAATCTCATTTTTTAACTCTGAAAGTGCACTTATAGTAAGGACCAAATTTTTTTCCCCAATTAAACTTATAAATAGGATCAAAGTGGTCAACTTGTCTTTGTTTTTGTAAGAACACTTCACTATTCTCAATGAGGTACCTCTCGATATATTCACTGAGGTAGGTATAATATTCTTGACTCTCTTTCTACATTTCAAGAAGTACTTGTATATTTTGTAACTCATTTTTGGTTTATTGTCTTCTTGGATTACATGCTTGTCTCAAGAAGCTCTTGTATATTTTGTAACTCATTTTTCTATTCTCTTTGTCTAATACTAGTATCTAATATATGTGGTGAGTTCAAAACCACAACAAACACTAATAAAGATATGAACTATTCTTCGAAGTTGATTTTTTTTTTCTTCCACAACTCTAAATACTTAAAAGGAAAATGATCACACAAAATTACTTTAACTTATTTATAATAAATTTTGCTATCTAAATCATTTTCACCTATTATTTATAACACTTGTTGGACATCCTTTAATGCAACATGCATTTAATGTGATTTGCCCCTTTCAGCTAAGCTAGTGCGCCACTTGGATGGAGAGGAAAATTGAAAGGAAAAGAAATATTAGGAGAGAAAATGAAAAGAGATAGAGAAAATAAACGGGACAAATAATATCCCCTCTGGAGGAGAGAAAATAGGGAAGAAATTTATCGAAATAGACAAATGTCACAATGACAATAACATCCATATCCTGATTTATCTATAATTATTTGGATGGAGGAAGGAAAATGGGGAAAATTTTGGGAAAATCTAACTCAGGTCCCAAGGACAAAAAAAAAAGCCAAAAAGTCACAGAGTAGATTCTCTTATCAAAAAACTCCTTAGGGAATGTAGCGATATAAATTCTAAATGTAAAATTACCTTGTTGCCCCCTTGATTAAAAAAGGAAAAGAGAAGCAGTGATATATGATTAGATGCACGTACTTGTTAATCGTCACTCTATGATTTGTCAAAATAGGCACATCCACTTGTCAATCATAAATTCCGAATGCAACAGACTCCAATGATGTGTTTTGACAAGTT
Source organism: Inga oerstediana (assembly GCA_963210345.1). Taxonomy (NCBI): domain Eukaryota; kingdom Viridiplantae; phylum Streptophyta; class Magnoliopsida; order Fabales; family Fabaceae; genus Inga; species Inga oerstediana. The sequence continues at coordinate 73,016,641 of OY723401.1, forward strand.
TATAAGCTTATAATGACAAGTTATACATTGGCAAGTGCATGTGCCTATTTGGACAAGTTATAGATTGGCAAGTGTATGCGCTTATTTTGGCAAATGTGTGTGCCTATTTTGACAAGTTATATCTTGATAGTGTATGTGCCTATTTTGACAAGTTATACATTGGCAATTGTGTACGCCTATTTTGACAAGTTATAATATGTGCTTATTTTGATAAGTGTATATGCCTATTTTCACAACTTTTTATGCCTATTTTGACAAGTTATATATTGACAAGTGTATGTGCCTATTTTGACAAGTTATACATTGGTAAGTGTATGTACCTATTTTCACAAGTGTATGTGTCTATTCTAACAAGTTATACAATGGCATAGAAGAGGGAATTCGGGTCGGGCTGGCGGGTTGGGCCCGTCAGCCCGTTAAGATAATCGGGTTCGGACCTGGAAAAATCAGGCCCAAATGTAATCGGGCTAAACGGGTCAAGCCCGTTTAACCGTCGGGTTAAACGGGCTAACCCGCGGGTTAAATGGGTTAACCCGTTTAGCCCGATTACCCAAAAAAAAATCCCTATTCCCTCTTCTCTTTTCGGTTCTCTGCGCTCTCATTCCCTGATTCTCATGACTCTCATCTCTAAATCAGAATTTCCTCCTCTTCTCTGAACCCTAACGCTCCGCCCTCCGCAGCTCCGCTCCGCGCTTCCTCTCCGGCTCAGCCCCGTCACCGTCGTCTGTCACCCTTCCTCTCCGGCTCCGCTGGTTCGGCCTCCGCCTCTCCAAGTCTTGCTCTTCTTCTACGCCTTCTTCGCTCCGTCGCTCTGTGCTCTCACATCGCAGTCTCGGTCTCCGTCTTGCTCTCCGCCGCTGCTCTGTGCTCTCCGTCGCCTCTCCAAGACTCCCTCCTCCTCTTTGACTCCGCGCCGCCACCGCTGAGTTGGTCTCCCCCATCTCCGGATCTCCCTCTTCCCCTGGCGTCAGTGGCGTCTCTTAAACCAAACCGGATTAGGCATGCTCATCTGTTGTCTCTTCCAAGTCTCCCATTTGAACTGAAACCAAACCGGATTCTCTTCCTCTCGTACTTGTGCTCGTCGCCTCTGTGACTGTAGGTGGTAATTTTTTTTTGAAAATGCAAAATTTCATTATGTTAAAAGATTAAAATGGCACTTAGTTTATATGGAATGTAATGATTAAAAGAAAGAAGGAATTGTGCATATGTTTAGAATGTAATGATTAATATGCGCCCTTGTTGTGCAAAATTTCACAATCACAGTAATGATTAAAATGTATTGATTAATATGCGCCCTTGTTGTACTGTGATTGTGCATATGTTTTTCCAATTGATTGTTGTACTGTGATTGTGCATTTGTTGGTTAAGCTGAAATGCTTATTTGTTGAATTGTTGTGATTGTGTATTTGCTGGATGAAAATTTGAACTCTGTAGTTCTATCTTTGCTGGATAAGTGGATTTGTTTTTCTAATTCCATTTTATACTATGATTGTGCATTTGTGGTTGTTGTTGGATTTTGTTTTCACTTTTGAATAATACTTTTGTCCTTAAACAAAGATGATAATACTTTTGTCGTTAAAAAAAGATGGCTACCATGGATGTTGACAATGTGGCCACACAATCCGAACAACCTACTGAACTTGAAGCTTCCACTGTACAAACACAACGTAAAGATGCTCCTACTGTAAATAAAAGGGCGAGATGTACGACATCTGATGTTTGGAGATACTTTACAAAACTTGGCATAGTTGATAGTAAGGAAAAAGCCAAATGTAATGGGTGTGGAAAGCTATATGATGTGGGAAGCAAGGATTGTGGGACTTCACACCTTCGGCGGCATATTGAAAATTGTAATGCCCTCCCAAAATACAAGGATATTGGTGCCATGATGATAGACCAATCAGGGATTGTTAGAGCTAGAAAGATTGACCACAACAAAGTTCGAGAACTCATTGCCTATGCCATCATTAAACATAATCTTCCCTATGCTTTTGTTGAGTATGAGGGAATTAGGGAGTTGCTCTCATATTTGAATCCTGATTATAAGAGTATTACAAGAAAAACTGATGTGGTAGATGTATGGAATTTCTATCTTTATCAAAAGGACAACCTAAAGGCCAAACTAGCAATGAGTCCAAGTAGAATATGTTTGACTTCTGATTGTTGGACAGCAATAACTACATAAGGTTATCTTTGCTTGACTGCTCACTTTGTTGATGAGAAATGGAATTTACACAGCAAAATACTTTCCTTTTCTAAGATGGAGCCTCCTCACACGGGACTTGAATTGGCAAAAAGGGCGCATGAGATATTGATAGATTGGGGGATTAACAAGAAGGTTTTCTCTATCACGCTGGACAATGCTTCAACAAATTTTCATATGCAAAGAATACTTAAAGAGAATTTGAATTTGAGTGGTAGCTTGATATGCAATGGAGAATTCTTTCATGTGAGATGTTCTGCCCACATCTTGAATCTCATAGTTCAAGATGGTTTGCGAGTAGCGGAAGGAGCTTTGAATAAAATTAGGAGCAGCATTATGTATGTACGGAAATCAGAGGCAAGGATGATAGAGTTCAAGAAAAGGGTTGAACAAGTTGGGGGAATTGACACTTCTGTGGGTTTAAGGTATGATGTCCCAACTAGATGGAATTTGACACATGCAATGCTTGAAAGTGCAATTAAATATCGTCGTGCTTTTGCTAGCTTGGCCTTGAATGACACAAATTACAATCATTGTCCAACAAATGAAGAGTGGTCAAGAGCAGAGGCTATGTGCACATTCTTGAAGCCTTTTGCAGTAATAACAAACTTGATATCTGGATCATCATATCCCACCTCTAACATGTATTTCACACAAATATCAAAGATTGAGTTGCTGCTAAAAGGACATTTGAAGAGTGAGGATTATGTGATTCGGGATATGGCTCAGAGTATGCTTGACAAATTTGACAAATATTGGACTGAATATAGTGTTATTCTTGCATTAGCCATTATCCTTGATCCTCGGATGAAGCTTGAAGTCATAAAGTTTACTTTTGCGAAATTATATCCCATAAATGCTCATGAGAAGATTGAAAACGTTAGGAGTAAGTTGTACTATGTTTTCAATGAGTATAAAAATGTGGGATCATCTTCATCCGACACCCCAATTGGTAGAGCTGCTTCAAGCTCGAATGCCAATACGGTGTTTATCACAGAACCAATTCCTAGCCGTAACTCGAATGAAGTGGATGACTACGGAGTTTTTGATGTAAGTTTGAAATTCTTAAATAGTTTTTGTTTAGATTTAATTTGAATTTTCATTGTCACTATCCTCTGTTCATTTAATTTGACCTTTTTATTAATTTTTCAATGGTATAGGATTTTTTTTCATTCAAGTGTCAAGATGAGGCAACAATTGAAAGGTCTGAATTGGACTACTATTTGGAAGAAGCGATACTTGATAATAGATTGGCTACAAGATTTAATGTCTTGGATTATTGGAAAGCCAACTCAGCTCGATTTCCCTATCTTTCAAAGATGGCATGTGATATTCTTAGTATTCCAATTACTACCGTTGCCAGTAAATCAGCCTTTAGCATAGGATCTCGGGTTCTCACAAAGTATCGATCTTGTCTTCTTCCAGATAATGTTGAAGCTCTCATTTGCACACGAAATTGGCTTCTTGGTTTTCCATGGGATGGTAATATTTATAATCATATTTGTTCATTTATCTTTTTTAATATATCTATTTAATAAATCTTTTATGTTTATGTCATTACTTGTGGCAGAGGATTCTGAGATAGAGAAAAGGGAAACTGCTCCTGTCTCTATTTTTGCTGCTTCAGACAATGCTTCGAATATAGTGATTGCCGATTGAAGAATGACGAAGGAAGATTACAAGTTTTTGTTGTTGTTGTGAAGAATTAGCTCCAAAAATATTATAACTTTCTTGCTAATTGTTATTGTATTATATGACTTATATCCCTCATTCCCTTCGAATACACTTATGCCATGCCTTCATTGTCTTGCCTCAGAAACTTGGTGTTTTAATTTATTTAGAACTTGGTGTTTTAATTTATTTAGAGCTTGACATCAGCACTCTTGAGCTCTCTTACCCAAATCTTGAGAAAGTAAATTTGGATGGCTGTGATCATTTGGAAAGAGCATCATTTAGTCCTGTAAGTGATATTTCTTCATGAATTGCTTTAAATTTTGCTCTATATATCAAGCTATTGCATTCTTTGTCTATTTGATTTGATTGTCTATTATAAAAGGAGGATAAATATTTAATTTGCATGTATGAGCTTTAGCTTATATGAAGCTCCCTACTTGTTTGCTTTATTGTCTGCATTGTTACAACGCAAGTTTATAATGTGGTATGGGAGATATCTGATGTTCGTTTCTAAAGGCTTGGGAGGGGGCTACTGCATAAGATGATAAGAATCAATTAATATATGGTAGTGTAATCTACAGTAGCTAAAGACTAAGTACATGTTTTTGTGTGGCAAGCAATAAATTAAAGGTCCATTGGTCTAGTTTGTATAGCCCAAATTCACAAAAAAAATGAAAAGAAGTATAGCCCAAAAGTTAATGGAAGCATGCTGGGCAAAAAAAAACTGAATATATAGCCCATTAGCCCAAAAGCAAAAAAAAAAATCGGGCTGGCGGGTTAGCCCGAGTTATAATCGGGCTGATTGAAGCCCGACCCGATTAGTCTCAACCCGCGTCGGGCCAGCCCGTTGGGCTCGGGCTGGCCCGAATTCCCTCTTCTACAATGGCAAGTATATGTGCCTATTTTGACAAGTGTATGTACCTATTTTGACAAGTTATACATTGGAAAGTGTATGTGCCTATTTTGACAAGTTATATATTGGCAAGTGTATGTGTCTATTTTAACAAGTTATAGATTGGCAAGTGTATGTGCTTATTTTGACAAGTGTATGTGCCTATTTTGACAAGTTATATATTGGTAAGTGTATGTGCCTATTTTGACAAGTTATACATTAGTAAGTGCATGTACCTATTTTGATAAGTGTATGTGCCTATTTTGACATCTTTTTGTATCTATTTTGACAAGTTATATATTGGCAAGTGTAGGTGCCTATTTGACAAGTTATACATGTTAGATATGAATAGTTTTGATGATGTCAAATATAGATGTCAAATATGAGCAAAAAGTTTGTATAATATACTTATCTTCCACATTGACTAACTACCATATTTAATATTGTATATCTTGTAGATTAGTCATAGACATCATTATGGGTTGATATTATAATGCCTCATAAATGGAGAATAATCATCAAGAAGAAAATCAAGAGGCAAGGAATTGAAGAAAGAAGAAAGAAAGATGAAGATTGAAGATATTCATCAAGAAGATTGAGGTTGGGTTATGAAGAATGATCATCAAGATGAAAAACAAGAAGAAAGAGATTAAAGAAAGAAGAACTTGCAAGATCACATGAGAATATCAAGATTCAAGCTCCTAGAAGTGATACCGGAGGTTTCTATGATCATACGGAAGTTAGAATGGGTCAATACGAAGCTAAAATGATGTATACGGAAGCTATGGTACCTTTGGGGATGATTACCCGAGTAATCACTCGAGTAATATGGCATTGTCTGATTTTGGAGGTGTTTACTTGAGGCCTTACTCGAGTAATCTGCCGGGTTATTTGATGAATTACTCGAGGCGGCACTTGAAGTAAATGGCACTCTGTTTTCGTGAGACAGAACAGAGGTTTGGTATTTTGATGATATCTCTCCAACCACATGTCGGATCGAACTGAAATCAGTGGCATTGGAAACTAGACTTCCAACAAGAACTTTTGACACCAAGATCACATTCAAAGGAGGTCAGATGAGAGAGATATAAGCCTCGAAAGTTGACACATGAATCAGCGTCATATTCCAGGATAGCTTCGGTATTTTGGACATAACTCTCAAAATACATATCGGATTGAGACAAAAATGGCGCCATATGAAAGAAGACTCAAAGAGATTTCCATGGATATATAATTTGTCACATTTGAAGCTATATCCTAAGAGCTATGATTTCTGGAAGTTGGTGCTCGTGTTAGCTCGTGAGTTCAGAAATAGTCTAAGAACAGTAGATACTCTTTGGATCATAACTTTCATTACACAACGAATTTGGAGCTGATTCTTGTTGCATTGGAATGTAGATAATGAGGGCTTTCCGATGATATATAATTTGCCATGTTTCGAGTCAAAATCAAGAATTCTCTTGAAGGCACCACTCGAGTAACTGGTTGATAACAAAAGACTTTACTCGAGTAGGTACTCGAGTAATCAGATAGAAAACTTCCAGTTGCTCTCGGCCTGCCAACGTTACTTGAGTAACCATGTAGGTCACTTGCAGTTGCTCTCGACATTTTCAATCCTGCCAATGTTACTCGAGGAGCTACTCGAGTAACTCACTGTGGTAAGCAAAAACCTGAAGTTCATCAAAGTTTTCCCGATGATACTCGAGTATGTACTCGAAGTAAACTTTAATGAATACTCGAGTAACTACTCGAGTAAAGCAAAACTTGAAGAGTTATTTAGACGAGAACTTCAAGTCACTACTGGAGTAAAGCACTGTGCTAGCAAAACTTGAAGAGTTATTTAGACGAGAACTTCAAGTCACTACTGGAGTAAAGCACTGTGTATGCAGAGTTATTTAGAAGAGAACTTCAAGTCACTACCCGAGTAAGCTATGCAGAAAATGGAAGGCCACTCGAGTAACCTGTGAAGAAACTTGATATCCACTCGAGTAAGCACTCGAGTAATGCTTCCCAGGAAAACAGAGCAACGTCCCGAAGATTCTGGAAATCAATGGAATGATCATATAACTCATTCTTATTGCTTATAATCACTCTAACACTTTATTGTATTAGTGTTTAATGCACTTTTCCAGTAAAACAATGAAGAGATAATAAGAAGAGATAAAAGTTGAGTTTACGGAGCGGAGCGGCCAACGTTCCAACGGCTAGTTTTCAAAATCGAAGAACGGTCAAACAAAGCTACGTCACTCTAACGGACATGTTGAAATGCTCCAACGGTCATCAATCCTCATCAGCTATAAATAGAAGATCTTCCAAAACAGAAGTAAGACTCAGTGTATACATTGTCCAAATGCCAACATCTTGACATCAATACTCATCACACATACTCTTTGTTTCTCTAGCTTCTATATGATTTATCTTTGAGAGAGATATTATTTATATTGTACTTCAGTGTTCATCTTATTCACTTCTAAGAGAGAAGATTGATTGTAATCTTTCATCATCAAAGTTATATCCTTATGGTGTGTAAGGGGGAGCAACTTGGTTGTAATCTTACGGCGTGTAAGGGGAGTAATCTCAGTGCGAGAATTGTAAAGGCTTCACAAGTGCCCGGATCAAACTTGTGAGATTGTAGTGGTTCTCAAGTACCCTGTTAAACTTGAGGAAGATAGTGGATTGAAAATCTCAGGAGGAGCCTGGAGACTGGACGTAGGTCATCGTAGATTGGGCCGAACCAGGATAAATCACAGTTTGTATATTCTCTTCCCTAAGCTCTTATACTTCTAGCATATATCATTTAAATATCTAACTGTGATTTATGATTCATTACTTTCATATTTATTGCTTCCTCTAAAATGCGAAAAGATTTCCAAAGTTCTTAAGTTTTTATCTTACACCCAATTCACCCCCTCTTGGGTGTCAGTCGGTTCTAACAATACATTGGCAAGTGTAGGTACCTATTTTGACAAGTGTATGTGCCTATTTTAACAAGTTATACATTGATAAGAGTATGTGCCTATTTTAGCAACTATATATATGTGCCTATTTTGATAAGTATACGTTTATAAGTGTATATGCCTATTTTGACAGGTGTAATTGCAACTTTTTGTGCCTATTTTAACAGGTTATATATTGGCAAGTGTATATGCCTATAATGACAAGTTAGACATTGGTAAGTGTATGTGACTATTTTGACAAGTTATACAGTACCCATTGACAAACCCATCTATGTTAATTAAAATAGCTCTCGTTGAGAAGTGGATGCGCCTATTTTGATAAGTCATAGAGTGACGATTGGCAAGTACCTGCAGCTAACATATATTATTGCTTCCCTTTCCTTTTTTAATCACCGGGGGTAAGATGGTAATTTTACATTCAGAATTTATATCACTGGAGTCCCTAGAGAGCTTTTTGATAGGAGAGTCTACTATGGGAGTATCTTTTTTTTTATATATCACAATGATAATGACATCTATATCCTGATTTATTTATAATTATTTGGATGGAGGAAAGAAAATAGAGAAAAAATTTAAAAAACAGACATGTCACCGTCGCAATAACGTCCATATCTTGATTTTATTATAGGACCAAACTTAAGTCAAGTTAATTAGGTCAAGTAGGTCCAAGAAACCAATTAAATTCTGCCATGTTTATTAAATAGGCAAATCATCACTTAACTCTAGTTAACCCACCATTAGTTAGGTCAAACGATTATCTAAGAAAGAGCAAAGCTAAAACTCGATTGCTTTCTTGTTTTCTCGAATTATCTGCTATTTTCCCTCTATGTTTCTTGGATGTCAATCAACCCAGCCTCGCCAAAAAGCCACAACCATTAACTTCTAATAATAGTGTTTGGTCTTGGGGGTTTAATGGCATATGTATCCTCTCAGGTATGCCTGATTTAAATTTCTTTATCCTTGAATTCTTTGCCCCATCATTCTCCTTTTTCTCTTAATAAAGAAAGAACATTGAGTTCCAAAACAAATATGAAAGAAGGAACAAAGCGCCAAACATAACTTTCGATTTCTTTAACAATATTAAACTCAAATGCAAATGTTTGGAGCATAAATTACTTAAAAAATAAATATTTCAAAGTTGAGATTCAATCAGAAAATTGAAATTGCTGTATCACTGAAAGCTAAGCAGTCGCTTTTTGTTTCAAGTAAATGCAGGATGGCAGAGAAAAGAAGAATTTTCTTCTCAAAATCTCCCCATATTTGGATGAAAAGTTTAATTTCCCTCTTATTTACCGTTCCTCTCATTTTTCTTCCCTTGCATCTAAACACGGGAAAACTACAATTCTACTCTATTTTCTTTCCTTTTAACTCTTTCTTCCCATCCCAACATGGGTAAGGGTCCATTATATTTAGTCATCCATCATTCTTTAAACTTAAACAAAGTATTTGGAGAAGTGAATATGTATGTCCGTAGTTTCACGTGGTTCTCTACTCCAATTAGCTCGTGAATTATTAATTATAAAATAGTTTCTTTAAGTTTCATAGATATTAGATAGAACATACAGTGAAGAAACTGTTTAATCGCCATATTTAGGTTTCAAATGGTAAAAATGAATCCTCAAATCTGCAAAAATTGGAAAAAAGAAACATAATCTTCGTTGATTAACCCAAAAATCAACATAGCATTAACTAACTAATTCGTTTTATTTTAGAATGATGTAGTAATACTTGCCTTGTATGTTCGGTTATTAAGCTGACTGATGTAAAATATCTTTACTACTTTGCTAAAGTATAAAAGCCATAGAGATAATCTAACTCTTTTCTAGAATAATTACAAATTAAAACTACTATCATCGTTTTTTCCTGGATTTCCTTAATTACTCATGAAGGTAGGTCACATTAATATTATATTTTTGTAGTGGTGTGATTTGATGAAAAAATAAGTTTAAGTACCCAACAGTACCTTGTAGTAGATTTTTCCTCAAATTTAACTCATAATTATTTCAAAACATTGCATTGCTTATTCAGCAATCTTTATTCAAAAAGTAAAGATGAAGAAATGATATTGGGAGTTTGATAGTTACCGGAATATTGATGAGAGCTTTGTTTCAGCAAGGTAATCTTCAGTCATTCTTTTGGTTTCCTCTAACTGAAACATTATATTTATATTGTCTACTGACACAAGTAGTATGTCCGCCATCAATTTCAATCTCTTCAACCAATATATTATTGTGTGTATTAATCAACTGAAACATCTCATTGACTAATAGATTTAAGATATATATCCAACATAAAATGTAATTTAGCTTAGAAACCAAGACGCATTGCACTTAATTAAGATCAGGAAAGTTTTATGTTTGTGATGTGTGTAATAAAGTCACAAGAACATATAGCATCCTAATCAAGAACGAGTTGTAAGATCAATAAAGAAAGCCTAGAAACACGTCATATAGCATCACACTCAAGAACATATATAGGACAGTTCTTGAAGGATCAATTACAGGGACTTAAAAAGTTTGAATAAAGGGTTTGATCGATGTGTGTGATCATGATAGAGAGATAACTTATGCAAAACTAGGAAATTTCGTGACATGTTGCAAGGATCAATATCAAAAACTCACGAGAAAGTGTAAAAACTTATGTAACGCCATCCTAACTGACTTCCTCAAAAGTAGGGAAGCAAATTAAATGATAGTGCTATCACTTTTCAAGTGATTCAAATACAATCCCCTTTTTATTAATTATTATGATAAGTACAATGTACAATAATGCACTTATTACATAAATTACGTACGTACACGCTGGAGATTGTAGAAGCTTTATTTTTGTTTTATAGAGTCCCAAAGAAATCTGGATCCTTACCGAAAACACTAAATAGTTAATTGCATCACCGTTTTAATTAATATTGCATACGAATGATACACCTGATGGACTCTCCCTTCAACATGTACTCAAAGGCTTTGTTAATCTCACAAAATGGCACAGAATGAGTGATGAACTTGTCCAATTCCAACTCCTGCAGGGAAATATATATATAGGTAATTAAGCATGAAACATAGAAAACCACAAGTATAGTTCTATCATCATTCCACAATTAAGCATAATTAAGCAGCAGGCTTAATTACCCCTTTCATGTATTTCTCCACAAGAGATGGAAGATCTGATCGTGGCTTGAAGTTGCCATAGAAAGTACCCCTCAAAGTTCTCTCCTTCAAGAAGTTGAATGGATGAGTTTTGAAGGCATCATCCTTGCTTGGTAGCCCCACCAGTACAGCAACCCCCCAACCCTGCATATTTACTCATAATCATCCATATAGAAATTAGCTTATAAAAATGTTTTTATTACTACCTCCAGTCCTTATATAAGACCTAGTTGACTAATTTGAAAATTAAGGATGTTAAATAAACTACTTAATTATAACATGTGTTACATTACCTTTTTGAAATACTTGTATGTATCATTAGATTATGTATCCGTTTATAAGTCAGACAAATTATTTTGAAGAAAAATGATAAATATAAGAGATAAAATGAAAAAAAATGTCTTATATTTTGGAACAAAATTCACTTCTAAACTAACTTGTTATATTTAGGACCGGAGGTAATATTAGCAACAGCAAGCCGATGGATGAGTTTGGAAGAGGGGTACATGATGGACACATTCGAATGCCGAAATCATGGCTTGGACACTCCCAGTGCATTCAACAGCACGATCAACACCACCATCTGTCATCTCAGCTATCACCTGCGAACAATTGAAACAAAGGTAACAATGGCATCATTTATGAGCCTGCTGCGCTGTATCTATTCATAGACACAACTAGTTTGTCTACCAATGTACTTACCTCATGAACAGGCCTGTCATGATCTTTTGGGTTCACAAATTCGTTAACCCCAAATTTCTTGGCTGCCACCAACAATAGAAACAGAAGAATTATGAATATACACACACATATATGAAATTGAATCAACAATTCCAAATTATCTTTTCTAAAAAATAAAAAAAAATTCGAAGAATTGTTAAAAACACTCAAAATTGTTTAGTTTTGATTTCTTTTCTTTGACAAATCATAAAATAATTTAAAACCACACAACGTTTCATCATCGTAAGATATCAAAATATCAAGCATTTTATGTAAAATCTAATGATAAAAAACAAAAACAAAATAGTTAGTTGGGACATTATAAAAGGCATTAAAAAGAGGCACATTAGAGGCACTAACCAAACTTGTTATGCTAATTACCTTGCTCAAAACGGCTTGAAATCAAGTCAACCCCAATGATTCTGGCAGCACCAGAAAGCCTCGCACCCTCAGCAGCCTAAAAAATCATTTTAGAAGGATAGATCAAGAGAGTTAATATATATAGCCATTTGATTGTCATATACTAAACACAAAAAAGGATATAAACACAAACACACAAATTCATACCGCAAGGCCAACAGCTCCCAATCCAAAGATGGCAACAGTGGAGCCAGGTTTTGGTTTTGCAACATTTACGGTAGCACCATAACCAGTGCAAAATCCACAACTGAGAAGACAAACTTTGTCAAGAGGGGCAGCAGGATTGATGTTAGCAACACAACCAGCATGGACAACGGTGTACTCGCTGAATGTGGAGGTTCCAAGAAAGTGGTATATTTGTTGCCCATTCTTAGAGAACCTGCTTTTGCCGCCATTGATCATAACACCCCGGTCAGGGTCCACCATTAGAAGGTCGCACAAGTTGCTCTCTTCCGACTTACAATGCCTGCATTCTCCACACTCCCCTGTGAATACTGGAACAGCATGGTCTCCCACTTTCAGCTACGTCACGCCCTCCCCTACACTCTCTACTATCCTGAATGATATAATCACAACTTGTTATTACTTGTGTTGGTTTATGCCTAAGGTGTATAGTACCCCCACTCCACTCTCTAATGCCCCTAGTAATACTTTTTTATACCAAAGAGTTTGGGTGAGTTGGCTCCCGGAGGCTCACTAGGGCCAGTGCTTGCCTCCGGGCTCTAATTGCACTGACAGAAGTACTGACAAATTGCCTGCTAACAAAGATCTCAAATCAGAGGATTTGAACTCACAACTTTATAATTACGAGCCTACAATTACCAACTGGATTGGCATGCCCTTTGTAATACCCCAACTTCCCAAATAGATTTTTCTTTCTGCTCTTGATCGTTGGATTTTACATAATAGAAGTCACACTTTGATATCTTAGGGGCACAAAATAGTCCATTTTCAATATTTTTTTAACTATTGTGCAATGAATTTGAGACTAAAAACTTGTGTAGTTCTAATTTACTTTTTTTTTAAAACAAAATCATTTTGTTCCTAAAGGGTCAAAGTGCTACTTATTTCATGTAAAATCCAATGATTAGAAGAAGAAAAAAATATTTAAGAGGTTAGGACATTATAAAGAGCATTAGAGAGTGGAGCATTAGAGGCCCATTACTGCCTTGATTGGGGCACAAGCCCATTTTTTGAATAGGTCACAAATAAGAATGAGAGAAGATATAGGTATATACCCTTGTATATATTTATATATCTATGGTAGAAGGAAACTAGCTACCTATAAATATCATAATTTTAAACATTGAATCAAAATTAAGGAACATACCCTGATGCTTCGTGACCAAGTATGCGAGGGAACAGTGGAGCATGCCCCTGTAATATATATATAAATGTTATTGGATAAATGAATTAAAAGGAGGAACAATTTGTGATAGGTAATTAATGAAAGTATATAGATTACCTTGGCTTCCCAGAAATAAATGTCACTATGACAAAGGGACGTGAACAAGATTTTGAGACGCACTTCTCCAGCCTGTGGAGGCGCTACTTCTACCTCTTCAATCACCAGTGGCTTCCCTGCTTCCCAAGCAATCGCAGCTACATTGATTTCACCAATTCCACCATATATTCACAATTAGCATATATACGCATCGAAAGCAAAATAATTCAAGGCGAAGAGTATATATACAAAAAAATTGCATCGAAAAAATATATATATATACAAAGAGAGCAATTTCATACCTTTACACTTGATGATACGACCAACAGTGTCAGACATAGCTACTAAGCACAGAGGGTGAAGGGCGACGACGATATGATAGTAAGAAATGTTGGGAGTGGAGAAGCAACACCCTTCTAGCTGCTATATATATATACAAAAATGGTGGGCCAGCAGAAAGGGAAGGAACGATTAATTCCGATTTCGGTTTGCACTGTCATACAAAGGCACATACTCCCTCTTATTCATAATAAAAGAAGTCTTCCACATTTATCCATTGTGATTGAAAAAGGTGACACATCTATTAAATGTATATTTGAAAATCGTATTCTTTAATAAGAATAAAGTAGGTAAATTTTATCAATTTAAAATATAACAAATAAATTAACTAACATTCCTTGATTCATGCGAAATAGTTAACGTCTTATATTTTCGATCCGGAAAAAGGGTGTCTTCTCTAACTTATCTCTCCACTTAATTTCTCCACTATTATATTGACTTTTAATAGTTGAGATTTTATAGTATATTAAAACATATAACTGTAATATTAATATTAAATGATAATAATATTTTTACAGAATAAATCTCAACCATTAAAAGCCAACCCAATGGTGGAGAAATTAATTGGAAAGATAAGTTAGTGGAGACCCCCTTTTCCTTGATCGAAACCAAAAAGCAGTAAATCTAGCTACATCAGTTATACATAGTTATTGTTGGAAAAAAAAGAAAAGTTATATATAGTTATTGATGATCTTGAGTATTCGGGAATTTCGGTTACTGAAGAATCAGTGATCATTAATCAATAGATACTTTGAACCAATCAAATCTTTCATGTCCATTTATAAAAATAAATATGGGGGCGGGAATTTCGGCTACTGAAGAATCAGTGATCATTAATCAATAGATACTTTGTATCAATCAAATCTTTCATGTCCATTTATACAAATAAATATGGGGGCAAACGTAAATCTCATGCAAATAAGTGCTAATGTACTATTCATACTTATCCTATGAATAATATTATAATATTTAGAGTAAAATACTCTGACCACCCTCCAGTTTTACCTTAATTACACAGACCTCCCATCTATTTTGAAAACATACATTTAAGTCCAAACAATTAACTCCGTTAAAAATATTCTAAAAAGATTCCAAAAATATATATATATATATATATTCAAAATGTGCAAGAAAAAATAAATTTAATTAAAATATATATATTTTTGGAATCTTTTTAGAATATTTTTAACGGAGTTAATTGTTTGGACTTAAATGTATGTTTTCAAAATAGAGGGGAGGTCTGTGTAATTAAGGTAAAACTGGAGGGTGGTCAGAGTATTTTACTCTAAATATTATAATATTATTCATAGGATAAGTATGAATAGTACATTAGCACTTATTTGCATGAGATTTACGTTTGCCCCCATATTTATTTGTATAAATGGACATGAAAGATTTGATTGGTACAAAGTATCTATTGATTAATGATCACTGATTCTTCAGTAGCCGAAATTCCCGCCCCCATATTTATTTTTATAAATGGACATGAAAGATTTGATTGGTTCAAAGTATCTATTGATTAATGATCACTGATTCTTCAGTAACCGAAATTCCCGAATACTCAAGATCATCAATAACTATATATAACTTTTCTTTTTTTTCCAACAATAACTATGTATAACTGATGTAGCTAGATTTACTGCTTTTTGGTTTCGATCAAGGAAAAGGGGGTCTCCACTAACTTATCTTTCCAATTAATTTCTCCACCATTGGGTTGGCTTTTAATGGTTGAGATTTATTCTGTAAAAATATTATTATCATTTAATATTAATATTACAGTTATATGTTTTAATATACTATAAAATCTCAACTATTAAAAGTCAATATAATAGTGGAGAAATTAAGTGGAGAGATAAGTTAGAGAAGACACCCTTTTTCCGGATCGAAAATATAAGACGTTAAC
This sequence comes from Inga oerstediana, assembly GCA_963210345.1. Lineage (NCBI taxonomy): Eukaryota > Viridiplantae > Streptophyta > Magnoliopsida > Fabales > Fabaceae > Inga > Inga oerstediana. Next base: position 73,032,336 of record OY723401.1, read on the forward strand.
TATTTCGCATGAATCAAGGAATGTTAGTTAATTTATTTGTTATATTTTAAATTGATAAAATTTACCTACTTTATTCTTATTAAAGAATACGATTTTCAAATATACATTTAATAGATGTGTCACCTTTTTCAATCACAATGGATAAATGTGGAAGACTTCTTTTATTATGAATAAGAGGGAGTATGTGCCTTTGTATGACAGTGCAAACCGAAATCGGAATTAATCGTTCCTTCCCTTTCTGCTGGCCCACCATTTTTGTATATATATATAGCAGCTAGAAGGGTGTTGCTTCTCCACTCCCAACATTTCTTACTATCATATCGTCGTCGCCCTTCACCCTCTGTGCTTAGTAGCTATGTCTGACACTGTTGGTCGTATCATCAAGTGTAAAGGTATGAAATTGCTCTCTTTGTATATATATATATTTTTTCGATGCAATTTTTTTGTATATATACTCTTCGCCTTGAATTATTTTGCTTTCGATGCGTATATATGCTAATTGTGAATATATGGTGGAATTGGTGAAATCAATGTAGCTGCGATTGCTTGGGAAGCAGGGAAGCCACTGGTGATTGAAGAGGTAGAAGTAGCGCCTCCACAGGCTGGAGAAGTGCGTCTCAAAATCTTGTTCACGTCCCTTTGTCATAGTGACATTTATTTCTGGGAAGCCAAGGTAATCTATATACTTTCATTAATTACCTATCACAAATTGTTCCTCCTTTTAATTCATTTATCCAATAACATTTATATATATATTACAGGGGCATGCTCCACTGTTCCCTCGCATACTTGGTCACGAAGCATCAGGGTATGTTCCTTAATTTTGATTCAATGTTTAAAATTATGATATTTATAGGTAGCTAGTTTCCTTCTACCATAGATATATAAATATATACAAGGGTATATACCTATATCTTCTCTCATTCTTATTTGTGACCTATTCAAAAAATGGGCTTGTGCCCCAATCAAGGCAGTAATGGGCCTCTAATGCTCCACTCTCTAATGCTCTTTATAATGTCCTAACCTCTTAAATATTTTTTTCTTCTTCTAATCATTGGATTTTACATGAAATAAGTAGCACTTTGACCCTTTAGGAACAAAATGATTTTGTTTTAAAAAAAAAGTAAATTAGAACTACACAAGTTTTTAGTCTCAAATTCATTGCACAATAGTTAAAAAAATATTGAAAATGGACTATTTTGTGCCCCTAAGATATCAAAGTGTGACTTCTATTATGTAAAATCCAACGATCAAGAGCAGAAAGAAAAATCTATTTGGGAAGTTGGGGTATTACAAAGGGCATGCCAATCCAGTTGGTAATTGTAGGCTCGTAATTATAAAGTTGTGAGTTCAAATCCTCTGATTTGAGATCTTTGTTAGCAGGCAATTTGTCAGTACTTCTGTCAGTGCAATTAGAGCCCGGAGGCAAGCACTGGCCCTAGTGAGCCTCCGGGAGCCAACTCACCCAAACTCTTTGGTATAAAAAAGTATTACTAGGGGCATTAGAGAGTGGAGTGGGGGTACTATACACCTTAGGCATAAACCAACACAAGTAATAACAAGTTGTGATTATATCATTCAGGATAGTAGAGAGTGTAGGGGAGGGCGTGACGCAGCTGAAAGTGGGAGACCATGCTGTTCCAGTATTCACAGGGGAGTGTGGAGAATGCAGGCATTGTAAGTCGGAAGAGAGCAACTTGTGCGACCTTCTAATGGTGGACCCTGACCGGGGTGTTATGATCAATGGCGGCAAAAGCAGGTTCTCTAAGAATGGGCAACAAATATACCACTTTCTTGGAACCTCCACATTCAGCGAGTACACCGTTGTCCATACTGGTTGTGTTGCTAACATCAATCCTGCTGCCCCTCTTGACAAAGTTTGTCTTCTCAGTTGTGGATTTTGCACTGGTTATGGTGCTACCGTAAATGTTGCAAAACCAAAACCTGGCTCCACTGTTGCCATCTTTGGATTGGGAGCTGTTGGCCTTGCGGTATGAATTTGTGTGTTTGTGTTTATATCCTTTTTTGTGTTTAGTATATGACAATCAAATGGCTATATATATTAACTCTCTTGATCTATCCTTCTAAAATGATTTTTTAGGCTGCTGAGGGTGCGAGGCTTTCTGGTGCTGCCAGAATCATTGGGGTTGACTTGATTTCAAGCCGTTTTGAGCAAGGTAATTAGCATAACAAGTTTGGTTAGTGCCTCTAATGTGCCTCTTTTTAATGCCTTTTATAATGTCCCAACTAACTATTTTGTTTTTGTTTTTTATCATTAGATTTTACATAAAATGCTTGATATTTTGATATCTTACGATGATGAAACGTTGTGTGGTTTTAAATTATTTTATGATTTGTCAAAGAAAAGAAATCAAAACTAAACAATTTTGAGTGTTTTTAACAATTCTTCGAATTTTTTTTTATTTTTTAGAAAAGATAATTTGGAATTGTTGATTCAATTTCATATATGTGTGTGTATATTCATAATTCTTCTGTTTCTATTGTTGGTGGCAGCCAAGAAATTTGGGGTTAACGAATTTGTGAACCCAAAAGATCATGACAGGCCTGTTCATGAGGTAAGTACATTGGTAGACAAACTAGTTGTGTCTATGAATAGATACAGCGCAGCAGGCTCATAAATGATGCCATTGTTACCTTTGTTTCAATTGTTCGCAGGTGATAGCTGAGATGACAGATGGTGGTGTTGATCGTGCTGTTGAATGCACTGGGAGTGTCCAAGCCATGATTTCGGCATTCGAATGTGTCCATCATGTACCCCTCTTCCAAACTCATCCATCGGCTTGCTGTTGCTAATATTACCTCCGGTCCTAAATATAACAAGTTAGTTTAGAAGTGAATTTTGTTCCAAAATATAAGACATTTTTTTTCATTTTATCTCTTATATTTATCATTTTTCTTCAAAATAATTTGTCTGACTTATAAACGGATACATAATCTAATGATACATACAAGTATTTCAAAAAGGTAATGTAACACATGTTATAATTAAGTAGTTTATTTAACATCCTTAATTTTCAAATTAGTCAACTAGGTCTTATATAAGGACTGGAGGTAGTAATAAAAACATTTTTATAAGCTAATTTCTATATGGATGATTATGAGTAAATATTCAGGGTTGGGGGGTTGCTGTACTGGTGGGGCTACCAAGCAAGGATGATGCCTTCAAAACTCATCCATTCAACTTCTTGAAGGAGAGAACTTTGAGGGGTACTTTCTATGGCAACTTCAAGCCACGATCAGATCTTCCATCTCTTGTGGAGAAATACATGAAAGGGGTAATTAAGCCTGCTGCTTAATTATGCTTAATTGTGGAATGATGATAGAACTGTACTTGTGGTTTTCTATGTTTCATGCTTAATTACCTATATATATATTTCCCTGCAGGAGTTGGAATTGGACAAGTTCATCACTCATTCTGTGCCATTTTGTGAGATTAACAAAGCCTTTGAGTACATGTTGAAGGGAGAGTCCATCAGGTGTATCATTCGTATGCAATATTAATTAAAACGGTGATGCAATTAACTATTTAGTGTTTTCGGTAAGGATCCAGATTTCTTTGGGACTCTATAAAACAAAAATAAAGCTTCTACAATCTCCAGCGTGTACGTACGTAATTTATGTAATAAGTGCATTATTGTACATTGTACTTATCATAATAATTAATAAAAAGGGGATTGTATTTGAATCACTTGAAAAGTGATAGCACTATCATTTAATTTGCTTCCCTACTTTTGAGGAAGTCAGTTAGGATGGCGTTACATAAGTTTTTACACTTTCTCGTGAGTTTTTGATATTGATCCTTGCAACATGTCACGAAATTTCCTAGTTTTGCATAAGTTATCTCTCTATCATGATCACACACATCGATCAAACCCTTTATTCAAACTTTTTAAGTCCCTGTAATTGATCTTTCAAGAACTGTCCTATATATGTTCTTGAGTGTGATGCTATATGACGTGTTTCTAGGCTTTCTTTATTGATCTTACAACTCGTTCTTGATTAGGATGCTATATGTTCTTGTGACTTTATTACACACATCACAAACATAAAACTTTCCTGATCTTAATTAAGTGCAATGCGTCTTGGTTTCTAAGCTAAATTACATTTTATGTTGGATATATATCTTAAATCTATTAGTCAATGAGATGTTTCAGTTGATTAATACACACAATAATATATTGGTTGAAGAGATTGAAATTGATGGCGGACATACTACTTGTGTCAGTAGACAATATAAATATAATGTTTCAGTTAGAGGAAACCAAAAGAATGACTGAAGATTACCTTGCTGAAACAAAGCTCTCATCAATATTCCGGTAACTATCAAACTCCCAATATCATTTCTTCATCTTTACTTTTTGAATAAAGATTGCTGAATAAGCAATGCAATGTTTTGAAATAATTATGAGTTAAATTTGAGGAAAAATCTACTACAAGGTACTGTTGGGTACTTAAACTTATTTTTTCATCAAATCACACCACTACAAAAATATAATATTAATGTGACCTACCTTCATGAGTAATTAAGGAAATCCAGGAAAAAACGATGATAGTAGTTTTAATTTGTAATTATTCTAGAAAAGAGTTAGATTATCTCTATGGCTTTTATACTTTAGCAAAGTAGTAAAGATATTTTACATCAGTCAGCTTAATAACCGAACATACAAGGCAAGTATTACTACATCATTCTAAAATAAAACGAATTAGTTAGTTAATGCTATGTTGATTTTTGGGTTAATCAACGAAGATTATGTTTCTTTTTTCCAATTTTTGCAGATTTGAGGATTCATTTTTACCATTTGAAACCTAAATATGGCGATTAAACAGTTTCTTCACTGTATGTTCTATCTAATATCTATGAAACTTAAAGAAACTATTTTATAATTAATAATTCACGAGCTAATTGGAGTAGAGAACCACGTGAAACTACGGACATACATATTCACTTCTCCAAATACTTTGTTTAAGTTTAAAGAATGATGGATGACTAAATATAATGGACCCTTACCTATGTTGGGATGAGAAGAAAGAGTTAAAAGGAAAGAAAATAGAGTAGAATTGTAGTTTTCCCGTGTTTAGATGCAAGGGAAGAAAGAACGGTAAATAAGAGGGAAATTAAACTTTTCATCCAAATATGGGGAGATTTTGAGAAGAAAATTCTTCTTTTCTCTGCCACCCTGCATTTACTTGAAACAAAAAGCGACTGCTTAGCTTTCAGTGATACAACAATTTCAATTTTCTGATTGAATCTCAACTTTGAAATATTTATTTTTTAAGTAATTTATGCTCCAAACATTTGCATTTGAGGTAAGTATATAAGAGAAATTTTATCTTGATTTAAGAAAAAAACTTTTAAAACCATGATTTAAGACTTACCCAAACACAAGAAAATAAAATTTGCAAAAATATCAGCAACGATTTTTCTTCATCCCAGAAATAGGGATGGAAACAGGCCAGGCGGCCTGTCAAGAACCTGTGGCCTGGCCTGTTCAGGCCTGGCCTGTTCAGGCCTGGCCTGTCAGACTAAAAGGCCAGGTCAAGGTCGAATCAAAAGCCTATTTTATTTAATAGGTCAGATCAAGGTTTATTGATAGGCCTTTTAGACCTGTTAGGCCAGCCTGAGCCTGTTAACATATTTTAAAAAAAAAAAATCAAATGAGAGTGGATGATACTAATTACACGCAAGTAGTCTCTTGAAACTTTTTTCTCAGCTCGTCATCTTCAAATCTTCTTCATTTCTTCTGAAATCCCTAACCCTATTATTCTTCAATCTTCATCTTCATTCTCGAATCTCGCCTCGCCTCACAATCATTCACTCATTCCTCCCCCTCAAATCTCAATCCTCAGCTCCACTTTCCAGAATCGCAGATCTCCTCTCCGGCATGGCAGATCTCCTCTTTCCAGCATCGTAGCTCGAACAGCGGCACAGGCGCACGACAGTTTCTGGTTCGTTCTGGCACAGATCTCTCATTCTGTTTCTGGTTCATTGTCCTGATTTTTGTCACTGTCCTGTTGGCTGTTCTGGTTCAATTTCTGTTTCTGGTTCGTGTTATGATTTTCTGTTTCTGGTTCTTCATTTTCGGATTCTAGTTCTGGTTTATTTTCGGATTCTTCACTGTTCTGGTTGGCTTTCTGGTTCAGTTTCTGGTTCATTGTCATGATTTTCGTCATTGTCCTGTTCTTGTTTAATTTCTGTTTCTGGTTTGTGTAGAATGATTAACATGGAGCTTTAAAAAACATAAAGCTGTGGTTAGTATATGCGTTGATTAATGAATACTGTGAACGTTCTTATCCTCGTCTTTAATTTCCACATTCATAAGTCTTATGATGTTTTTCAGATCTTTGTTTGTTGTTTTATCCGTGTTATTGGATTCTCTATTACTTTAACAACAATGATTACATTAGAGATAGATTAAAAAAAAAATTAAAAGCAAGCGGTAACATTTCATTTGATCTCCAAGCTGCAATTCTCAATTTATTATTCATATTAAAAAATAGAAAGGCACCATGGCGAAGACAATTTCACGACACTTGTCTCTCTTTGCATAAACAATGGAAGAAAAAGTTTATAATATTTTGCTGGGACAGGCACGCCATAACTAATACCACTTTTAATTTTTAATTAAGGACTTGTACATCTAAAGTAGATTGTGAGAAGCTTAGACATATATAATATACAAAAATGTTAGTTGATAATTGAGTAAAGCTATGGGCAACAATTTTGTTCAAAGATGGTTTGCTTAACTGAGATTGATCTTGCAATTGTTACTGATTTTGCAGACAGTGAGGGGCAAGTGTTTTGAGAAGTGCATCACAAAACCAAGGTCGAGCTTAAGTGGAGGTGAAAGCAGTTGCATCTCTAGATGTGTGGAACGATATTTTGAGGCCACTGGCATCATTAGCAAAGCCTTATTTTCTGTATCTCGATAAAACTCTTATATGATTCAAAAAAATGAGAGTTTTCTGAGCATGTGGTTTATAATGTTATCTCATTATAACTGTCCAATCCTTTTCATGATTTATCCCTTCACATTGAGATTTGATTATATGATGACGGCTTAGTATAGCTTCGATTCTTGTGGAAGTGTAATTCCAGTTATTTGGTTAGATTCTTGCGAGATTGCGCTAACAAGAATGTTAGTTTTGTTTTGATGTTGCAATGACCTTGTTTAATCGTTCCTTGATTTTATGATAGACTTTAATTCTCTGTATCAAACAAGTGTATGTTATTTCTTCTGTAAAAGTATGTGACTAACAAGTTATCTTGGTTCTAATGCGTGTTCCTCACTTGTTCTCTTGTGTTTTGATGTATTTTGAATCATTGATAGTATTTTATGTAAATTTTGGCCTGTTTAAGGAGGCCTGTTTTGTAGTGTGGCCTGTAGGCCTGTTGGTTTGCTTAAAAAATTTCAAAAAATCAGGCCTCCTTAACAGGCTTCAGGCCCAGGCCCAGGCCTAACATTTGGCCTCCAACAGGCCACAGGCCAGGCTCAGGCTAGTTTATACCTTAACAGGCCAGGCCTGTTAAGGCAAAAGCCTGGCCTGTTTCCACCCGTACCCAGAAAAACCCCAAAAAAGGCTCAAACCCGCCATTCAGTCGCGCTCATTTCCAGTCTTCCTCACCTCCATGCTGCCGTCGTTGCCTTGCTCCACCTGTGCCGCAACAACGCCACCGGCCACCGACTAGCTAATGCTGAAGACCCTTCCCCACAATCACACTGTGATTGAGACGAAGACCCTCTCGCTGATCTCTAATTTTTTTGAGGTCATAGTTGCTTTACTTAGTTTCATGCCATTTGACTAGTTTACGAATTCGCAAAAAAGTACAATGATTTTATTATCCTTACATGAATTTCCTTGCCCTGAACTTGAACTTGGTGGTAGTCTCATGCTTGGTTATTGTCAACTAGAAGACCGCTTGACACAGAGCTTCCATTACTCACTCTATTTTAGTTTCCGAAGGAATGACTATCATTTTTGGGTCATAAATTATTTTTTCACTGAGCGACGTATATTGACATAGAATAGCCCGGCAATCTTGCCTGTGCAGTGTCTGGTTGATGTTTTTAAGTACAAGATTACCACTTTATATTAGGCATTTGTGTATATACCATTCAGTTCCTGAGTGTCAAGGAATTTCCTCATAGAAAAGGAAAGAGCTGACGTAACTTATATATTAATGGTATTTAGTATTGTCTGTTTTATGCTTTTCTATTTTTTATCCTTTATTTCGGTCTTTTCAAAAATTGGATTTTGAAGTTTAGGTACTTACCTTGCGCATTGAAGTGAGAAAGCACAATGCTACTTATATTCACTTTGAGTTATTAAATTTTACCTATGTAGTACTACTAGTAGTAATTATCTCAAGAGTATGATTACTTTTTGTCACACGACCTAATTGTATCTATTTGCTGTTGAAGAAGCGTATAGTTTCATTGTGATTGTTCAGTTATTTTCCTTTTCTATTTATTAATGGTTGTATTCATTTGTTTATTCAAGCAATGTCCGCCATTGCTGTGGGGAGCTTATTGCTCATTTTAGTTTGGAGGGAGAAATTGTTTCGATTTCATAAATGGATTTGTGAAAATCAACTGTAGATCTCTCCTTTACTCCGTAATCTGTCATATATTTTTGCACTTAGAAATTATCACTAGTGAGTTTGTTTTTTAATCTTTTCTATATTGCTATTACAAGTTGAGACATTTGTATCTTGTACGCTGGATGTTTATGTAAAATTATTGCATTTGGTATGCTGTTTTTGTAGCTTATGTCCAAATTCTCTATATTTAAATATATATAAAGGTGAACATGTTTGTTTTAAGCATAAATTGTGATACGAGAGCTTTCATAATGGAATGGGTTTTGGAGTAAGTCTCTCTGATATGCACTGTTACAAATTAGTTATGAACTTGAGATTCATCAATAGGGCTGGGGTTGGTTCTCCATTTATGTTGCTAACGTCATTTAAGAATTGTGATTGAGAAAAGCAACTTGGGGTTCCAGGTACAGCTGAAGCAATTTGATCATTGAGTTCAGACAGCACGAGAAAGTCACCTCATCCCTCTGGCAACAATTTTGGGAATGAATAAAAAATTTGGAGGTGGAACGAAGCCGACAGGGACTCCGTCCATGGCTTGGTCCTCTGTTGTCGTCATCTTGTCTCTTCTTGCCGGTGCCTCCGTTGTCCATAATATCTATAAGCCTAATCTTGTAAGCCCTCTCACCATGCCCCTTCTGACCACCTGTTATTGCCTTGCTGATTCCAAACTATGAATTTAATATGTGACAGGATTTGGTAGTTTTCTTTGTCTAAACTAGAATTTTGAAAGTCCAAGACAAACCATGATGTGCATTGGGGGTTTGTGCTTGACTGAAATCTTGACCATTCAAAATATCCTTCTTCTTCTGCTGCTCGTCCTCCTCCTTTTCTCTTTTTAATTAATTTTGGGGAAGATAACATTGACCTCTCTGATCTAAGGCTTAAATACAAAATGAATTTCAGAAGTTAACAAAACATCTCTATTAGTTTTAGGATAACAAGAAAACATTCTAGTAAAATTGGTTACGAGAAGCTCCTTCCTTGCAAACAATTTTTGTGAGCTAGCATCTGGTTCAGGCATAAAACGTAGGTGTAAGAGGCTGCATGAAGATCATGTCATGGATGCCCTTGTAATTCATTTTAAATTGGGATCCAGCAATTTTATTTTAGTCTAAATTTTAGTAAATTATTATTACATTTTAAAAGTTCATGTACCTATTTGGTGATAAAGTCTTGGTTTTGAAGGTGAAATGTAGTTTATTGAAAATTTATAGATCAATTGTTTCTGCTGGGTGATGCAAAACTGATATATGGGTTGTGAGATGAACCAGTTTTTTGCTTTTGCTGTTGCCTCTCCTCTACAACGTTTACATGACGACAGAGCATATTTTACAGTAAGATCATTTTAGCTTTGAAGGTTTCCTGTAATGTCCTCAAAGTGAAAGTATAATTTTTGTCCTCCAAGATTGATGTTAATTTTCAGCTTTCAATATCATCCAAATGTTTTCTTTTGGCGTGTAATTCATCTTACATGGTTATAAAACTTTGATGTCTTCTGACCTTGTCGTGCATGTAGCTATTAGATGATGCAAAAATAGATATTACATTATCTATATGGATATCTAGCATATTATCTCATGTAAACACTTTGGGCTAGGGTTAGAAAATTAAAAACGGCACCGTTTTAGGTTTTATTTAATTCAATAAGATATTAGGCCAAGTAACCAAACCATGTTTGCGTCAGCTAACGGTGCCAACAATTTGATGAAGTTATCAATTAGAGAGATATACAAATTTTTTTATGTACCATAAAGTGATGAAGTCAACATGAACAAATCAGGATAAAAATGAAGTTTAAGGGATGAAAAAGGTATTGTGGCCTTTTGTTGACGCCTCTGTTTTGGTTGACAAATATCACTAGTAAATCTTTCATGTCACGTGTCTCCTTTTCCCCCCCTTTGACTTTGTTCATCTTTCATTTCCCAACCATGATTTAAGCTCTTGATTTTTTCTCTGTAGACATTGGCTCCATTTGACGGAGATGATGGGACCAAAAAAAGAGTTGATGAGAAAGAATAATTATGTCTTACTTTTGAAAAATTCAACATTTGGAAGGTGACCTGATCTTGCGGTCTAACAGGCTAATGACTACACATGCAAGTGAGCACGATATAAACTTGATGACTGATCTCTCCATTATTTTTGGCACGATATTTTTTTTTTTTAATTTCAGAATTTTTTAGAAGGGAATATTGTGTCAGGTTCATAGACAATAGTTTGTGAGAGGCATAAATATAATGGGGAATTTTAGAAACACCCAACAGCTTAAAAGTGATTGGAAGGACAAGATAGAGATATTGCTTTATCACTCACTGTAATTTTTTCTCTTGATTGACTGCTTGATTAATTTGTTAATTGCCACATCTTTTCCCCTTTTGAACTTGATATTACCTTTAACTAACTCAAAATAAGATATCTTTGGGTCAAAGTAGTTTGTGAGAAATACAGTTGTGACTAGGGGTGGGCATGGGCAGGGTTGGGCAGGGCGAGACCCCTGCCCGATGCCCTGCCCAAGGGATGAACGGGTTACATTTTGCAATCTGATGCCCGGCCCTGCCCGTTAAAAGCCCTAACTATTTTGGGTTGGGCAAGGGTGGGCTGGGTTGGGCAGGGTGGACTTCCCTGCCCAAGTGATAACGCCTTATCTTGTCCACTTATGAAAAAAATAATTCCTTATGAATTTTATAAACATTCCTGTAGTTACTAATACTATATATGTCTTAACTTCGCCCTAAGTAATATAAACTTCAAATAAATTCGATGATTTCACATCCTGGGATATTTCAAAATAAGTCTACAACTTGAGTCTTGAAATTTAAAAAATATCATGTTTTAACAAATATCCATACTTTAAGAATTAAACAACATCCATAATCCATTATAAATAAGAAAACAAAATGATTGTAATTAAAGCCGTGAAGTCAAAGTAGTTTGCATAAATTCAATGTCCCAAAAGTTGATCAAATGATGAAGCATCTGGAAAGAAAATAAAAAGCAACTATAATTTAATACAGCACAAAGTGAAGAAGAAAGGAAGAAATCTACTTATAAATAGTATTTAGTGGTTAGGTCAAAAAGAGAGGATCAGAAGAGTATTATATAATAGATAATATATATTTTAAATAAAAATATATATATGAAATAATATTTAATTGATATAAAATTTTATATTTTAAATAAATGAAAATAATTTTCAGGGCAGGGCCAAATGGGCAGGGTAGCACCTCTTGCCCAATGCCCAGCCCTGCCCGGTTATTAGCCCGCCCAAAGCTGCTCAAAATTTTTTCGAGCCACTTTTTTAGGGCTGGGCTGGGCAATTTTTTGCAGGGCCAGGGTGGGCGCACTGGGCTACTGGGCACCATGCTCACCCCTAGTTGTGACCCTAGTTTAATCTTGAAAATTGTTCGAGTGTCTAATTCCTCTAGTGCTTGGAAGTTGGAAGGAATTACTAGAGTTGACTAGTTTAGCAGTCTTTTGCCCTTAAGTTATAGTGATAATTTTGGAATCTAGGTGATGGGTCCAACATTAGTTCTGGCAGTCATTGGACCAATTTCCTCTTGTCCTTAATATAAGATATATTTACCTAATTTAATTAGATTAAGAAAGTTAGTTAATATGTTGTATATTTTCTAAAACACCCTAATTATTATCCTTAATTCCCTTATTTCCTCTCCTCTTTAAAAAAAAAAAAAAAAGAGAAATTGCCTTAAGGGTAGCATCTAACACCTAAAAGTAGTTTTTTAATAACATTTAGTATTCTTAACTGATTTTTGGTATATCCAGCCCCTAAAGTATTTTTCCAATAATATTTAGTATCCTAAAGTAATTTTTGGTGTAATTTTTCCCTTAAAGTATTTTTCTCACCCTAAATTTAGGATATTGTGTGTTATTAGAAAAATACCTTAAGGTGTTGGATACACCCAAAAATTCCTTGAGGATACTAGGTACTATTGAAAAAAAATAAGGGCATATTTGGAAAGAAAAGTTTATTTCAAGACATACTTATTATGTTTAACTACTTTCTTAAACCGCGTAATTTGGTTATCGGGTTCTTATAAATAGGACCAAAGGGAATACATCCTTTTATAGATCCTATGTATGCCCACAATGAGGGAATCTCGCTACCTCTAAGTAATTATCACGGTTGCATATCTAAAGCTCGAATACAAGACTACTGGTTTAGTTGGAATAACCCACAGCCAGTTAATTCATGCGCTTGGTGGTAGATCTGGTTTCATTTACTTACACACGTGCAGTAACTCTTCTTTTTTTTTTTTTTGGGAATAATACTGAAAATCATTGTCTCAAGATAGCAATACAAATAGCAAGTCAGCGCCTAATCTCCCTCGTTGTCCATTGCCCCTTTGATAAGAGAAGTTGGTGGATGATGAAGGATACAAAAGTTTCCAACCAAGGTGTGGGGCATCTAACATCTTAGCTAAGTAGCCCACCTTGTTGTTTTCTTCCCTTGTGCATTTATTTATTTACCGCACAGGATTTGAACTCGTATATTTCTCCCTTGCAAATTGTTATGCGAAATAGTGCCAATAAAGCTATATGTCATGACTACCTTAAAAAAGTTCTCTCCAATCTATCTATTGTTCATATAATTAGAGATTAAAAGGCACAGTAGTTGAATCCATTTAACAGTAGGTAGCATCTGCTCCTTGCATATCATCTTACTACTTGTGCATTTCTCGAGTTACACAGCTGAAAAGGATCCTAAGTAATGTTAGGATTTTCATTGAATTCTGTTTTTGTATATGGTTATTAGATCTTGTGATGCAGAACCTTATTAAATTCATAGAAGATGATGATGATGGCTCACTCTATAGGAATAGTGCCTGTTATTATTACCAGTAGGTGATAAATTACTATATTGGCTTCTGCGCAATAATAACCCCAACGTCATTATGCTTTAGTTAAAGTGAAAAGTCTCATTTGACTTCTTAATGACGTTGTCTCAATGATCTTTTTTGTATTCCTGGTGACTTTTTCATGTCTATATACTCCCTTAGCTTATTTGGGATCAAGATTGATAAACATGTCTATGTAAGTCGAGATAAAACTTTTCTTATAGGGAAAAAGATACTTAAATATCACTTGAACTTCAAAATTCTAAATTGGTTTTGTTGATAATAAGAGTAATAAAATTGACAAAAAGAATATAACAATTAACAACTCAGATTTTTGAGAAATCACTGATTTGAGATTTTGAAGTTTAAATGGTATTTAAATGTCTTTTTTCTTTCTTATATGCTTATATCTTATAACGTATATCATAATTGAAAAGTTATTTTTAAAGACTTCATTCTGTTTCAAACAAGTCTTCTCTTGGTCTCATTTCTAGGTTATTTTACAACATTTTTTTGTTGGAACTAAGGGAAATAAATTTATTAACTCCATCTAAAAATTAAAATACCATTGAATAAGTTTTATCTTACAATAACCAACTTAGCAAATATTTTTAATATATGTAAATTAGTAATCTAACTTTTATATATAGGACCAATTGAAGTAATAAATAATTTACTTGGTGCCTTATAAAAGGGACAATAAAACTCCCCTCCAAGTACCTTATAAATATAAGGATTAAGGTACCAATCTACCTATGAAGTATTCTATCAAAGGCACTAGGCATCATAAACTTTCTTTGGATGTAAAAGTGTACATGAAGTTTTCGAAAGAATGCAAAAATGTCACGGCCGTTAAGCCAACTAATATTGATTGTTAAGCAAACATGTAGATGAAGAAAATGGTGTAAAAATTTAAAATACAGACGAAGTTTTCTTTTATATATATATATATATATATAAGAGGCCATACAATGGAAATTACATTAGTCTAGGGAATACAGAAGACCCTCTATGGGCAAGATCCTCCCTCAAAAACCCCAAACAATTTGGATGGGGAACTGGAAGGATCACTAGGCCCCCCAACAAATGATGAGCCTCTTTAGCTAGAAAGTCGGCACACTGGATTGATTCTCGTGGTGCATAGCAAAGCTCAATATGCCAATCTGAAAATATGAGATCTCTAACTGCATTAATTTCATTTCTTAGAGGATGATTATGTCCACCATCTCGCATCACCAGGTTTAGTACCTCCATAGAATCTATATAAGCCTTCACGTATTGGAAATGATGCTGCTTGCATATTTGAAGCCCAGTCAGAAGTCCAAATAACTCTGTAGAAATTGGGGATTGTACTCCGAGCGATCGTTGAAATCCAAGAACCCATTTGCCCTTGTCTCGAACTACATCACCACATGTTGCTGCTTGATAGGCGTTAACCGAACCATCCGAATCAAGTTTGACATAGCCCTCCGGTGGTATCTCTCATAAGCTATCCTCCTCTCGTTCAAACTGGAGGAACTGATGCTTGAAATTTCCAAACACACTAGTCTCCAGCAGATGAAACATGCTTCCATGAGCAATCTCCTTAGGTTGTGCGCGAACTCCCTCCATCACCCCTTTGCATCTATTCTTCCACAGTAGCCAACATGTGAGACTGAAAACTTTTTGCCAGGGCCATCTGTGAAACCCTATCAAATCCCATGTTACTGGACATATTCTCTGTGAGTCATAGACGAAGTTTTCAAAATGGTACAAAGATACCACAGGGTGTTGGAAATTTCATGTGTGATTTTGCACCATTTTCTTGGTTGACATGTTTGTTAAATGATCTACGTTATTTGACTTAATAGCCGTGGTATTTTTGTATTATTTTGAAAACTTCATGTGTACCTTTACACATAAAAACTTATGGTGTCTAGTGCTTCTAGCAGAATACTTTATGGAGATTTGCACCTTAATCCTAAATTCAATATGAGGGAATGATGTTTTAACAACTTTCTTAAAATTGTTTGCCAGGAGACTTATTGCTAATTTGATGATGGACGGCTGCTTATGCTTAAAGGAAACTATCCGTTATCTTAATTTAAAAGGCAAAACATTTAGATATGATGTTGAAAGTTAGTATAATACGTTGGATTAAAGTAACACGTTAGCAACTAAGTTGTCCTAGTTTATTCCACAAAAGGAGTCACATAATTTTTCTAGACATCCTCACAGCCCCATGTCCAACAAAAAAAATTTAGTGCTAGGTAAATTTAAATTGTTTATAAAAGCTAATTGATCAAAATAAAATAAAAATAATAAAATTAAACCTATAATTTGAAATAAAGTTAGGAAGATGAAGTAAAATATTTGATATTATGTGACTGCTCCAACTTAATAAATGGTCTATGGATATGAAATAACAAGCCTAAGAATGATCCGAACATAACTTGTATTGGAATCTACCATTTCCTTTTTTTTTTTTTTTTTTTTTGGGATAATCTACCATTTCTTTTCCTATAATAAAATATCCATTCCAACCAAATATGTTCGTTTTTGGGTTTAAAAAAAATTAATTTTAAATAAAATAAACAACTCCTTCCTGTCCTTAACTTAAGAGCCAATTGTTTTTTGTTTGAGAAATTAAGGAAGCTAAATAAGTTAAATTTAAGTATTTATATTTATCGTTTTTCTTCAAACTAATTTCTCTAATTTATAAATTGATATATAATATAATGATACACGATATATGTTATGATTAAATAATTTATTTTGCTTTCTTAATCTCTCCAAAAAAATCAACTAACTCTTATATTAAAAATTGAATGAGATAGTAGTAAATAGAGGTGTCTCCATTGACCTTTCTCTCCATTTCCTCTTTTGAGTCTTTTCACTATTAAATTAACTTCTAATAGTTGAAATTTCACATTTTATAATAATAATATTATAATATTAAATATAAGAATATAGATAAAAAAATTTAAACTATTAAAATTATATTTAAATACTTCAACTCATAAAATTTTATTAAAATCTTTTATAATTTTTTTACTTTTTACCCCTGGGACTTTTGAAATTTTTAGGTAAAATTTTAATAGTTTAGATTTATTTATATATTTTTTGTTATGTAATATTATAATATATTGTTATAAAATGTTAAATTCAAACCATTAGAAGTTGATCTAATGGCAGGAAAAGTAAATAGAGAGGAAATGGAGAGAAAGATCAATAGAAACACCTCTCTCCCAATTTTTCTCTCCATTTTACTTTCACCACCATTGGATTAACTTCCAAAGGTTGAAATTTAACATTTTATAACAATATATTTTAATCTTAAATAACAAAATAATTTAGATAAAATATTAATAGTTTAAATTTATTTATATGTATTTTTGTATTTAATATTATAATAATATTATTATAAAATGTTAAATATCAACAATTTGAAGTTAATCCAATGATGGATAAAGTAAGTTGAGAGGAATATTAATACAATAGAGACACACCTCTCCTAAGAAAAATTAAAGGAGACACTTTTCTCCCATAGGTTGGTGTTTCAAATTATATCCCCAAAATTTCCATATTAGCTTTTATAAAATAAGAAGTACTATAAAAAGTAATCAAAAAGTTTTGAATTTACTATCATTGGTGATTGGTCCAATAATTTTTTTAATAAGGAGTAATTTGTAAATATATTCATACTTTTTTTTTAAAAGAAAAACAGAGATTCTGATAATTCTAAAGCCCAACATTCATCTAAGTTGTTTTACATATACCTTTTATAAACAAAAAAAAGGTTGATTTATACATTAACAAAAAAATACTTGAATATGTGTGTGTGTAAGACTCAGACGTAGCTCTCATTTTTTTGGGCAATCTATAAATTGTTATTTCCTTTTTTTTATCTCTTATCTAAGTGTTATCTAGGAAAATCTCTTGTATTTTAATCCAATTTTGTGAAATTTTAGGGAAATACCCTGGAATGAATCAAATCTCCCTAAGTAGGATTTAAACCTACAACCAGTCAGTTAACAGCCGACCATCATATATATAATGAGATGGTTTAGATCAATCCTAACTTGATGATTATGAATTACTTATATTCTAGATTACTTTCATTCTATAATAATTCTATATTACTTATATTCTTACTCTAGATTACTGGATTATAGATTAATTAATTATTAATAAAATAGATTAATTAAAGGGAGTTAGAATACAAGTGTGGGCTAAGTAAATTAATAGATAATTTTGGTCTTATCGAAAATACCAATGTAAGTGAAGACCCAATTCTAACCGACATAAATTGCAATGATTTAATAAACGGTTTATTGGGATGGATATAGATACACAATACACCCCCTATAAACGTATCAATAAGGTCATGAAATTTCAATTTATTTATTTTTAATTTTTCATCTAATGGATTTAACTAAACCGATACATTTATAATATAAATATGAATATATTCAATTTATCGTTTATTAAATTAAAATAAAAAATTATAAATTCTAATACTCTTATACTAATATATAAATTATTGACAAATCCTCTTTTGTTTCTTTTGAGATTTTCGAGCCATCATTAGATACTTTTTATTAATGTTAACTAAATATCGTAAGTAAATTGCTCTTGGCTGTTCAATCATTTGATAATTAGACTCATTCTTTGATAAATAACCACTATGAGTTAGACTCAATAGAATTTGATCTTTAATATATTCTATTCTATTTAATATTTAATATGTTCTATTCTATCTAAGTGAAAATATTATCTATTATTATTATAAGTATAAGAAAGAATTTGTTCCATTTCATTCCATTTAGGATCAGGAATAGGCGTAATTGGACTTGCTTAACCCTTCTTATTGGATGACTATGATAGTTCCCAAAAATTGAAATTCTTGATCAATGGAGGAGCAATATCACTGTTTTTTGTTCAATAAGATACCAAAGTGGATAATTGAGTCAACATCAAATATCTAGAGTTTCCTTTTATATATTATATGGATGATCCGATTCGCAAGGACAACGTGCGTGCGCTCACGTGTGTGTGTGTGAATTAAGAAACTAATTCCATGAAAGAAAAGAAAAATTAATTAAGTGGCGCTATTATTTTGACTCAGTTGTAACTCTACCTTTAAACGTTTTTTTTATTTGATCAAAGGTTTTCCCCTTGAGGCTTAAAGGGTAAAAGGTTCTCATTTCTCCCAACAAATACACTTATAGGGATTTGAACTTGTGTTTTCCTCCTTATAAGGGTGAGGCCCTTTACCACATTAACCAACAAGCTTGTTGGTTAACTTGATGTAATTCAGTTTCTATATCTTTGACTAAGTTGAAACTCAATCTTTAAAATTTAATTCAATACAACTCAAATTTTATAATTTTTGTTATCTAAAACATTAGTCCCAAAGTTTGAAGAAATAACTTTAGTCCTTACAATTTTATTGTGTTAGTACTATTGTTAGTCCTCACAATTTGATTGAATTTTGGTTTTGGTCTTTGTAATTTCAAATCGTGGTTTTTCATCCATATAGTTTCTTTTCTCCAAAACATTAGTCCCTATAGTTTAATAAAAATTTAAGTTGAGTTTAACCATGTTGACAAAGTTAAATAGAAGGACCAAAAGTAAAACTTGCTAAAAGTACAGGCACAAGCC
Source organism: Inga oerstediana (assembly GCA_963210345.1). Taxonomy (NCBI): domain Eukaryota; kingdom Viridiplantae; phylum Streptophyta; class Magnoliopsida; order Fabales; family Fabaceae; genus Inga; species Inga oerstediana. The sequence goes on from OY723401.1 coordinate 73,051,455, forward strand.
CCAAAATTTGTAGGGATTAAAAATAAAACTCACTAAAAGTATCGGAAGTAGAATTAAAACTCGTTAAAAAACATAACTAAAAAAATTACCCTAATTTTCCTTTTGGGAAAATTAATCTTTTGGTCTTTATAGTTTTGACTCAGTTGTAATTCAGTTCCTACACTTTGACTTGGTGCAATTAAATCCCTATAGTTTAGACTCAATTGTAGACGGAAGAAACTATAGGGACAAAAAACCACCATCCATAAGGATCAAAATCAAAACTCGATCAAATTGTAAGGGTTAAAAATAGTATTAATCCGTTTTCTGGTTTTCTAAAATATAGAACCGTTTTAAACAATGAAAATTATATAGATTGAATTACATCGAGTCAAAATTTAGAAATTAAGTTCTAATTAAGTCAAAAGTAGAAGAATTAAGTTATACGGAGTCAAAATTTAGGGGCTAATTTTTTATTGGGTGAAAATTATGAGGACCACATGATTAAATTTTCCAAAAATAGAAGGAAGATAAAAAAAGAACCAATTTAGAGGAAGGGTAAAAACGTGAATGCACTTTGAAGGAAGTAAGATGACCGGAAAACTGGAGGGGAAGGTGAGGAGAAAAAGGGCTTGGGTCCGCGGACTGCACTCAGAGACAGAAGATGGCATCCCAATAGACCCGTTCGCCCCTCTTCCTTTTTACCATTTTCAAAATCTCACAATCACATCTCATCCAACGGTCACAATTACTTCTCGTCTTTCATACATCCATCTATATATATTCCCAATTTTCCATGTCCATCCTCCCTCCCCTTCTCATTCCTCTCTTCCCTCTTCGGTCGCCTTCTCATTCTCTCTTCCCTCTCTTCCCTCTTCGGCAATCCTTGAAGGTCTGTTTCTTCTGTTGCTTCGATTCTCTTGCGTTATCATTTCGATCCGCTTCATTGCCTCTTAGATCTGTCCCTTGCATTTCTATTCAGCATTTGATCGAGGATGCTTTTGATGTCGAGTGGATTTTTACCTGCATTGTGATTAGATGATGTGTGCCGCGTTCATTTATTTTTATAATGATATATTTTCGTGTGGTTTGATGTTTATGTTGAATGGTGGGTGGATTTCTGCGCGCAATTTGAATTATTTGGTGAGTGCGTTTGTCTTGGTTGTTTTGAATTGAACGATCCAGGCTTCGTTCGTGAGGTGGGTGGTTGACTTTCTGAACTTTGAATCGGTTTGATTGGTCGCATAGTTTATCGCTTTATTTGTATGTCGTAGATTTCTTCTTAATGGTTTGGATCTATTATGATTATGGGTTGCTAGAAAATCTTGTTCGATGGAATGCGGAAAGTGATTTGATTTACAACCTTTGGTGCTGGTCTCGGTCTGAAGCTATATGTACATTTTCCCATTGAAACGTTCTCAATGCACCCCATCTAACTACGCAGTACTAAGGCTGACTTCATGGTGTCTAGCCGAATTCTTGTTTCTCTTTTGCCAGTGGTGTTTGTAATCCTCTTGATGATGAGGATGACGATTAAAAAATTGAAAAAGAACAGCTGGGGAATTCGTATGGGATATACTGCTTATATTTATTTCATGTGATGCTCGTACATTATTGGCTGTCTCGCTTCTTCAGAGTCTGGGGCAGTGATCATTTGATGCTCGGACGCATCTATTTTATTTGTGTGTTATAAAACTAAATAAGGCTGCTGTTCAAAAAAAAAAAAAAAAACTAAATAAGGCTGCGTTTATGGTTATTTTGTGATATTTTAATCAGAGATTTGGTGTTATTTCATAATCTGAGATCTTTCTGGCTTAATGTCAACTTCTAGTTTAAGTGGTTTTGCCTATAGAAATGACACGCATCTTACTAGTTGTTTATTTAGCAGGTAGCAGAAGATGGCAGATGCTGAGGATATTCAACCCCTTGTCTGTGATAATGGGACAGGAATGGTGAAGGTATGAAATAGGTCTTCTTTTATCATCATTCCTTTTTAAATGCACCAAGTTAAACCTACTTTCTTTAAATGCCTTGCTCTGTGCTTCAGCAAGTCTAAAATAACCCATTGCAATGTTCAGGCTGGATTTGCTGGAGATGATGCACCACGTGCTGTGTTTCCCAGCATTGTAGGTCGTCCTCGTCACACTGGTGTGATGGTTGGCATGGGCCAAAAGGATGCATATGTTGGTGACGAGGCACAATCTAAGAGGGGTATTCTGACTCTCAAGTACCCAATTGAGCATGGAATTGTTAGCAACTGGGATGATATGGAAAAGATCTGGCATCATACCTTCTATAATGAACTTCGTGTTGCCCCAGAAGAGCACCCAGTTCTTCTAACTGAGGCTCCACTTAATCCCAAGGCTAATCGTGAGAAGATGACTCAAATTATGTTTGAGACTTTTAACACCCCTGCTATGTATGTTGCCATTCAAGCTGTTCTTTCACTGTATGCTAGTGGTCGTACAACTGGTAAGCTGCAGGACTTGCTTTGAGGCTTTCCTTTTTAGAAAAAAAAAAAATTATCTAAGGAGTTTTAAGATATTGACTTGTGACAAACTCCTAAAGTATCTTGAAAGCATATATTATAACATTATGCTTAAACATGCGATGGGGTTGAGTTTTTTTGCAATATTCTGCTTGATTGCTCTTAGCTTGCCATTTGCAAGGATAATATTCCTGTAGTCATTTGGGACCATATGAAATAATGAAGAGTTTTACCTTTGTTGGCTTGCAATCATATAATGGGCTTTTGTCAATTTTCTATCTTAGGATGACTTAATTTCTTACCCTTTGCAGGTATTGTGTTGGACTCCGGTGATGGTGTCAGCCACACGGTTCCTATCTATGAGGGTTATGCTCTCCCTCATGCCATCCTTCGTCTTGACCTGGCTGGTCGTGACCTCACTGAATACATGATGAAAATTCTGACTGAACGTGGGTATTCTTTTACCACCTCAGCAGAGCGGGAAATTGTTAGAGATGTGAAGGAAAAGCTAGCTTACATTGCCCTTGATTATGAGCAAGAGCTAGAGACATCCAAGACCAGCTCAGCAGTGGAGAAGAGCTATGAGTTGCCTGATGGCCAGGTCATTACTATTGGTGCTGAACGTTTCAGATGTCCAGAGGTTTTGTACCAACCATCTTTGATTGGAATGGAAGCAGCTGGCATTCATGAGACAACATACAACTCCATTATGAAGTGTGATGTTGATATTAGGAAAGACTTGTATGGTAACATTGTCCTCTCAGGAGGTTCAACTATGTTCCCAGGCATTGCTGATAGAATGAGCAAGGAAATATCTGCATTAGCCCCAAGTAGTATGAAGATCAAGGTGGTTGCACCACCTGAGAGAAAGTACAGTGTCTGGATTGGTGGTTCCATTTTGGCATCTCTGAGCACCTTCCAGCAGGTTTGTGCTATTCTGTCCTTCCCTGTTTCTCTGAATGTTGTTTTTAAGGGTTTCCATTTGATCTCTGATGAGATGTTGTGTGTCTATTGAGAGCAGATGTGGATTGCAAAGGCAGAGTATGACGAATCTGGACCGTCAATTGTGCATAGGAAGTGCTTCTAAAAATGTGAGAATATGGCATGTATCCTGAGGAAGAATTGCAGCTTGGAGCCTATTCAATGTAGCTTTGTTGTCGTTTCATGTTCTCGTGTTGGAGTGATGACTGAGAAGGCGGGGATTTTATTTTTGCATTGTCATAACCGTCCAATTCTTTTTGTATTGTATACTTTGACAAGATTTTGACTGTTAACTCTGTCTGAATTAGCTGGAAATTTTTCAATACAATTGCTTCCCATGTGCGTCCTTTGCAAAATGATTCGAACCCATTTAATTACACATTGCAAGTAAAGGCCATTAGCTACTCTTTACATGGACTACAAGTGTTGTGTTGAGGTGATTCAACCGGGAACCAAATCTCGTGGCTCTTCTACCAGTGGTAAACGGCATTGCTTTCTTACGTTTTTTTGGTTCTGTAGCTCCTTACTTTGCATATTTCTAAAAAGTTACGAGTGTTCCACATCTACAGCTGTGTATTGTGTCAATGGAATATAAACAGTAGACAGATCATTGGAATGAGAAATATATTCAGCTAGAACTTTATGGGCAAGGTTCATACGACGAGGCTCATTCTAGGAAATGCTAGAATCTCATCATACATGCTGTTAGAATGTTTATTTCTTTCAATTCTAGCTTTAGGAGTTGGCTGAACAATATGTTAGGTATGTCGATGGAAATCTGTGTCTGTGATCGACCCAACCCTTTCTAAACTTGTTTTTCATCCCACAGATGTTTGATTCCCATCACCAAAATGATTCAATCACATTGACATATTCCATTCACACCTATCTAACAAGCACCTTTTTATCACTTGGGTTAGTCAAGTAATCCTGTCCATGGGTATTTTAAAGGATAAAATTTACCCCTTTATATCTCAACTTTTGTGCATAAATACTTTTGAGATCCTTAGTCCTGATCCTAAACATGCTTTAAATGAATGCCAATGAACACTATTGATAGAGATGAATCTTCTATTTTTGGATGCATAGATATTCTTAATTTTCTCTCTCTCGCTTTAGATGTTGACGTGGGAAGGGTAAAGATTAGGGTCAGGATCAAATATAATTGTGAGAGTTTCTTTTAGACTTATAATATTTTAAATCAAGTCTAATAAATTAAAGTTCAAGTGAAAAAACCAAACAAACATAACATGAATATTCCAGGCTAGGTACGCAGACACAATGGTTCAGTTACCAACGTCCCATCATGGAGACCAACTTTGCCAGTCAGTTTGCATATTACAGTCAACGTAAAATTTAACAGTGTACATAATAAAACTCATCTTTAGAACTAAATGATACATTTTGCCCTGAATGACCAAAACAGGGGGAAGATCAAAGACAGTACTTTATTGTATAACCTAAAGAGAAAACTTGTATACTTAGTTTTATATCTTTAAGGTGCTTGTTTCCAATCAAATCAATATATGTAATATGTTATTTATTTTATGACAAACTCTTGTTATTAATACTATTAGTACTTTAAAATCCATTTGTTTTGATTTGATTGGACAAAACTATATTGAGCATATAAAACCAAGTACCCAAGTCTTCTCCTTACCTAAATTAAGCATCTTAACCCCCTCAACGTTCAACCACTACACCACTTAGACTCCAGGAATTGGATACTGAGTAGTGAGAGCTTCGACTTTTTCACGAAGGTTTGAAATTTTATCTTTCAAAGGAAATTCAACCGATGCCACAAACTGCATGAAGTCTTGGAGCTTTGTTCCCGGGGCCAAACGTTTGGCTTCAAGTGCTATTTGCACACCCTCATGAATGAAGTCTGCGATTAGAACAAACTCTTTCTCTCCTAGTCCTCTCGTTGTCATTGCTGGCGATCCAATCCGAATGCCTCCGGGAACCAGGGCACTTTTATCGCCTGTCATCATTTCACAAGCGTAAGTAAGAACAGGGGGATAAATATTTTAACGAAAGAAAAGGAGGAATAACAGATAAACAGGGCTAATATAATATTACACAAGTAGCATGAGTCTCACCAGGCACCGAGTTTTTGTTGAGAGTTATTGAGGCCTTGTCTAGAATTTTCTCCACCCGAGCACCATCAATACCCTAGGGAATGTGATGCTGGTTAATGTAAGGTACAGATGAAAGGAAATAACTTTTAAGTTTATGAACACTGTCATATAGACAAAACGCCATATAATGTTAAGTTCTTAAATTCATAAAGAATCATACAATCAATAATCACTTTTCATTAAAAGCAGGGACAAGTAAATTTTGGCCCACTGCAGTGTGTCGCATAATAAGTACTAGATTACAATGCCAATTGTCAAAGAAATAAAAATCTTTTCCATTGACATTTTTTTAATCTTTGGTCCATTCACTTTTACCTTGCTTAATATGGAATGCAAGAGATTTTTAGAGCAACATTTAAACTTCAACGCTTAAAGCAATAAAATGCTAAGGTGCTGAAACAACTGGGAAATTGAAAAAAATACCAAGGTTTTATTTTCAAATTTGATAAAAAGAGCAACATGCTTACAGATGGCCTCAGATCGACAAGAACCAGGTGATTATCACTTCCACCAGAAACCAATTTGTAGCCATGTTCAAGTAATCGATTAGCCAGAGCTCTACAGTTAGAAACCACCTACAAGATTGAAATTATGAGTGAATCTGTCATTGATATGCCTAGGAACACACTTATCAATAGCGGAAAGAGGAATACCTGCTCTTGGTAAACCTTGAATTCAGGGGCCTGGGCATATTTCAAACAAACTGCTAGTCCTCCAATTGTGTGGTTATGAGGACCACCCTGAAGAAAGAATTTTAATACAAAATAAGGAAGTTAGAGATATTTACATCCGATTTCATAGTTCATAGGCACAAAAGATACTAGACAATATATTCCCAACAAGAGTAGCAAAGAGAGGTCTAAGCAGAAAATTGTCTTACTTGTAGGCCTGGAAAAACAGCATTATTAATGGCAGACTCTAGATCAACACCATGCACAGAGTCTTTCTTGAAGAATATCATGCCACCCCTTGGACCTCTTAGAGACTGGAGCAAAATATTTAATCATACCAAGTTATGGGTGTGCAAAGACCAACATAGAGATGTGTATAGTAAATGTTTTAGTTGTTTAAAAAATAAAACCAAGTCCTGCTCCTTTCTCTTTTGAACCAAAAAATAATGCCCAACATTCAAAAGGTCCTGAGGAAAACCTTGTGGGTTGTGGTTGTCACAATATCACAGAATTCAAAGGGATCAGCAAGCACACCAGCAGAAACAAGTCCGCTGATATGGGCCATGTCCATCATAAGAAAAGCCCCAACTTCATCTGCAATCTTCCCATGCAAATTAGATGAAATTAGCTTTTTGCTAAGAAAAAGAGAGAACACAAAAGATACACAATCACAAACAAAATATTCTAGAAAATACATCAGAACAGGACTCACTTTTCTCATCCGTGGATAGTCAATGTCTCGAGGATAAGCACTAGCACCAGCAATGATGAGTTTTGGTCGGAAGAGAATAGCAGTTTTCTCAAGCATATCATAATCAATGAGGCCTGTTTACAATTCAAAACTAATTTAATAAGCTTCTTCAAGCCATCCAATAAATTAGTTATAATTTAATAACAAAAATATAAATACCTGTTGATTCATCAAGTCGGTAAGGCATAGATTCAAAATAGATTGATGTGCCTGATACACGCCTTTTAGGAGTCATGAATCCATGAGATAAATGTCCCCCATGAGGCAAATCCAAACCCTGCAAGATCACTGTTTTATATCAACACAGCCTGGTGACAAACACAATTTTGGATTAACAAAAATCATACCAGTAAAAATTGTTTACCATTATTCGATCATGTGGCTTAAGAATTGCAGTGTAAACCTCAAAATTGGCCGGAGAGCCAGATAAGGGCTGAACGTTTACACCCCACTTGTTCCCATCCAAGTGAAACGCAGCTAATGCTCTCTGTTGGCATAGTATTTCAAGCTCATCAATGTACTCATTTCCACCATAGTACCTTACATGCAAAACAAGACTCTAATCAATAATTACATTAGTGAAAGAGGGAGGAAACATTTAGTTAAATATCCATCCACTTAGTGAGGGAAAATGTTATGTAATAAATAAAATGAGAGAACTAGTTTTTTTTTTGGGGGGGGGGGGGGGGGTTAATGGGTAGTTAGTTAGTTAGTTAATTGGGTTTAGGAACTATGTTCTAAATAAAGATACCAAAAGGGGTAATTTAGTCAGTTTTTGGGAATGATAGAATTGAGCCTCTGTTTCTCTCTTCCTGTCTCTCTTCTATCTATCTCTCTCCCCCTATTTCCCTCTGTTTCTCTCTCTTCCTACCCTTTCTACACATCAGAAAAATAGAAAGGAAGAAAATTTACCTTTTGCCAGGTAAACCTTCTGAGTACTTATTTGTGAGGCAAGAACCAACTGCTTCCATCACTGCCCTTGATGTAAAATTTTCTGAAGCAATAAGCTCAAGGCTTTTATACTGTCGGTTCTTTTCCTTGCCAACAATAGCATGAACCTCGGGATCAGCTTCACTCAAGCCATAATCCAGAAAGCTGCTTTGATCACCTGAAAATACAATTGAAACCAATAGGCTTCTTAAGTCATTTGCATTGAAACTGCCCCTTGATACAAACTCCCTTGACATGTGCAATCAATAGGGATTAGTTTAAGGAAAAAATTATAAATAGGGGGACAAGCTGGAATTTTTGTTTTTACCAGAGGGACAAAATGGATTAACATCTTATATCTAGAACCAAATCCAACCCTCCAACTAGTTCTCATATTAAGGACCAGAGGTAGTATTTATTTGGTCTTCAATAGTACATACTAGCTAGCAAATCACATGAAATCTTTCCAATTAACGAGTATTATTACCTCCTATCTCAGGCACAGAGACTGAGAGAGTAGATGGTCTTCCACTGACCAAACTTCCTTCAACATAAGATGCTCTACAAGCCTTCACATTATTCATCTTTACTTGAGGTGAAAATCCATAACTGTCACAGCCATTAGCAGGAAAATTTAGCACCTTGTTCCATGCAATTTGTTGCCCAAAACCCATCATTGCAACTCTGGCACAGGCTTGCATCCTCGTTTATGATTTTTATAATAAAGAGTCCTGCAGGGTTCATAATACATTATACAACAAAATAGAGCATACAGATGTGAATTCCATGACATGAAATTCTCAAACGTTAGAAGAGCTAACTCATCAATATTTCATATAGAAACAGACAATCTAACTGAAAGGGAAAAAAAAATAGAGACTATCGATCTAATAATAGTTAGTTTGTCCAGAATTCAAGGACCCTAAAAATGCCGTTTTCAGAAACGCCAAACAATGCTAAAATAAAACGATTACCTTTTTAACTTAAAATGCGTCCTAACACGTTCAACAAAATAATCCCTAAGCGATCATCTAAAATGCTTGTATCAAAACACCACACACACAGAGAATAACAGCAGAGCAAAGATTAATCCTTTTACACTACTCGTATGAGGAAAAGACCGCGAAGCGAAGTGAGCAGAGGAGGGAGAAGACGAGAAGAATGGCATCAGAGACAAAAGAAAACACTGAGAGAGAGAAGCAAGACGATGATTGGTCTACCCAAAGAAGAGATGAACTAAAGGGACTCACCTCAGAAAAATCCAATATGGAGACGACTGGTGCTAGTCAAGTATATGATCAGAGCGCCCAAATTTTCTCAAACAAAGCCTGAGAGTAATCGGACAACAAAAGAACAAAGGGAGCGAGAGAGAGCGGCACAAGTAAGGCTGCCGCGGCGGCGTCGCGGCGGATGGGTGGTGGGGCTGAGGCAACGTTTTTGGCTTCAGGAACGGCGCGAACATGAGCGACGTGGAGAAATTTAGGTTGATAGTTTTGAGAGATGGGACAGCGTTTGGCTCTGTTCTTTTTGTTTTTGCTTTTGTTTTTCATTTTTTTTGTTAAATTATACAAAACCCCTATCAATTTGGGATCAGTTGCCATAACCTATGATATTTTAAAATTTAAATTTAATCTTCCCAACCTTTCATATTTTTATTATAAACCCCTTGCCGTTAACTTGCTTTTATCTTTTAATAAAAATTGTTACGTCAAACTAATCAAAGACACATGGTTTCCTAAATGACATCCTAGGTAAGTTATTAATTTTTACAAAACCCTTTAAACTCTAACCGGTTGCAGATAAATCCCCTAATGTTTTAATTTGTAAGCAATGAGATATCAAAAATTAAAACATTAAAGGGGTTATGTTTAAATTTAGAAATATTAGGAAGTTTATCTGCAACTAGTCAAAGTTCAAAGATTTTTGTAAAATTAGCAACTTCATAGGATGTTATGTAAGAAGCCACGCGTTTTTTTATTTTTATACTATAAAAATTTTGGTGAGTTGGATCTCAGAGCTCACTAGAGCCAAGACAAAAGCCACGTGTCTTTGATTGGTTTGGCATGGCAACTTTTGTTAAAACGATAATCGCGAAAAATATGAAAGATTAGAAAGGTTAAATTTAAACTTTAAAATGTCATGCAGGTTATCTGTAATTGATTTAAAGTTCAAAGGGGATTTATCTTTTTTTTTTTTTAAATAACCGTTAAAGTTGACATAGGGAAAATCACATTAATATCCATCTTAAAGTAATTATTCTACAGGATCAATGGATCAAACGAGAAATAAATTTATGCATGAAAGGGCAGAGTTCGTGAACTCAAATCAGACTGGCCAGAAAATCGTTCCTGTTTGAGGTTTGGTTGGGGTCACTGGTTTTTTTTTTAAAATTATTTTTTCTTTATAATTTCATATTAATAAGCCTAAAATTTTCAATTTCTCACCGGTTTGGCCCCGATTTGACCCACTAACTCTTAACCCAGTATCCCGGCCGATTCAATACCTAGTCCAGGTTTTAATACCTTGTGAAAGGGTTAAAATACACATTGTTAAAAAAAAAAGGGGTCCGTCACTCCCCTATGTCAAAGCTCTAGTGTTGGTCATCGACACTCGATAGCAAGGTGATCAGTGCCAATGGCTAGACCATCGCCAGTGACCCGTGTTTGGGAAACCACAAGGTTGTGGTTTTAGAAGTTCTTTTTTGCAAGCTGAGATAAAACTCTTTTCACATATTTACCTCGTAAATTATAAAAATTATTCCCCAAAAATCAATCCAAACATGTACTAAGCAACAAGTCGTAGTTTTGATTTTGAGTCCATTTGGATTAGCGGTGGTAGAAGTAGTTTTTTTTCGATATGAATTTTGCAAACTTAAAATAAGATGAAAGTCATATTGTCGATTTGTGTTTGGATTGGCGTTTGCAGAAGTGGCTTTTTTTCTAAAAGTAGCTGGAGGAAGCTTCTAAAAGAAGCATCTTTTTTTCTGAAAAAGCCCATATGCAAAAAACACCTTCCTAGACGGACCATTAACATATGTACCGGACTTTTATCTATGAACTGGGCTTTTTTTTTTTTTTTGGTACTTGTTTTTACCTTCAAACACTTTCCCAAACAAACCATTTAACAAGTTGTCATGCCCAAATGCCCAATAACAACTCCAAATGACGAGTTATAATTCAGATTTTAAATTAAATACTTAAAAGTTGTTCATAATTATATAAGGGAGAATGATAAAAAAATATCATTTGAACTTCAAAATCCTACTAACAAGAAGAGCAATGAGATTGATAATGTAAATCTTTGTCAAATAACTAATTTGAGATTTTTAAATTCAAGGGGTATTTTTTTGTTATTCTCCCATTACATAATGGGTTAAAATTCAAATTATTACTTGTCAATGTTATTGGCAAAAAAAAAAAAAAAAACTTGTCAATGTTCAAACACCGTTTAAAGAATAATTTGTTGAAATTTGAATTACAACTTATATAAGCTATAAAATGTCAAGATCTAAACCATAACTTGTTGCCATGACTCCAAAATCATATAACTTGTCATAATTCAAAACACAATTTCTAGATATTTTAAAAAAGCGTCAGAATATAAACCAAAACTTGTGAAAATTTGAATTATAACTTGTCACAGGAGCTCTAACCATAGTTTTGGATGACAATTGAAGTTTGTTTGAGATAGTGATTAAAGTCTTTAAAATCAGCTTTTCAATCGTGATTTACAGTATACAATATGTTGGAATTTGTTAGTCCACTCTTGGTGGATTAAGGCCCAAGCCTAATTTAAGAGGGTCTATCATGGAGAGACACGGGTTTTATATAAAGAGATATATCTTTTATGGTTTAAAGATTATATCTATTGTCATATAACCGTACGTTTAAGGATTGCATCTATTCCTACATAACCGTACGCACACTATATATATAGGGTGTGGGATTAAGGGAGAAGACTAATCAAGATATAACACACACAGAATATTACTATTCTCCCTTTAAAAGATTCTTTCATAAGGGTGTTATTTTCTCTTCCTCTCTTTGGTGTATTTAATGTATAACGTGATCAGGGTCTGCATCGGTGCTCCGGTTTAGTGTGGGTATTTCAACGAGTCAATCGAATTTCAGGCATGCTAAAAAATTCTTACACAATGTAAATATGGGAGAGGATATTTGTCTCGATTTACTTGAATGAGTACTTTTGAGGTGTTCAAAAGTGATCCCAAACAAGTAATATGTGATATGAGTTTTATTTCGACTCAAGTGAACATATTTTTTGAACACTAACTTATAAAAATTTGAACTATATAACTTGTCAAAATCTTAACTACAACTTGTCCAAGGAACTCCAACAATATAAGTATATAACGGCCTTCAATGGACGGGCCGTTCACAATGATGATAAAAATAAATAGGTATATTCATCATGTATATATAAACTTTATAAAACTCCTTCTGGTTGAGGAAATTAAACTAATTTCAGAATGCTTTGGGACTTTAATATAAATAACTCATTTGAGAGAATCTTTAAAGTGATTTTTTCATTGTCTTTTGTTCACCACAGAATTAAACTCAAATCTCATGCATGAGTTTTATAAGAGCATGCTATTGATTTAATCGCAGATTTCTTGACTAATCACGCTTTGAATTTGGACTGTGGCACTCATGTCTTTGAGAGACCTTATACTGGGAAGATTCGGGAGAAAAGATCCTGTAACTTTTGTCTAATATTTCCCTGTTAATATAAAAAAAATGTGTGTTTTGTTACTCTTCTATTTTTTAACTTCTCTAAATTTTAATTGTAATCGTAAGCTAATAAAACTCAAGTGTTGCTGGCGGCTTGCGCGAATGCCCACCTATATGCTAAAATGGTGGGTTCCATTTACAAAATTTGGCTTTTCATTTCTAAGGCCAGATAAATTTGAAACTCACAGCCTCTTAATATCATATTTAAAATTACCAACAAGTTAAGTCTATCAGGAGGGTTGGTCATTTACAACATGACGAATCAAAATTTTTAGATGTCCTGATAGTGTCTTAAATAAAATTGTCTCCAATAGTATGATACATGTGTTTATAAAGAAAATAACATATATACAATTAAATTTCTTAAAAATAATTTACAAGTAGTATTTTAAAATGAGAAATTTTGAATTAAAACCAATTGAAATTTTAAAATTCACATTCATGCTTCCACTTTTAACAAATTTCCAATTAAGGCAAGAGTGTTTTTGAATGATGTTAAGAGACTATAATGTACCTTGGGAATTAAAAAAGCAAATTGAAGGTATATATGTTTTTAGTTGGATTTAATTTAATAGGAAGCATGGCTTCAATTGATCATTGAGCATGCCTGGGGGAATTTGCATTAATTTGATTATGAAAAGTAGTAATTTGCGACAATTTGATATTGAAGGAAAAAACAAAATAAAAATATAAAACAAATAAATAAATACACTAAAAAAATATCAATTAAATCCAACTGGAGAAATTAGACCTACACCTATCTTCAATTTTTTTTAACAATTAGCATTATGATGTTTTAACAACATTCGAAAATCGAATCTCTAAGAAATTTGTTAAAAATATGCGGCTGAATTTAAATTTTAATATTTTAGCTGAGTTTTATTGAAATTTGTCCTTTTAAAATTGTAACATGCTTATAACATTTTTACGATTGCTTCAAATATCTATATATTTGTGTTCTTACAATCATAATTATTATTTATTAATTTTTTTAAAAAATTAAATGCATCAACTATCCTAATGTCCTTCTGTTTCACCACCTTTCATAATTTTTTAATTGTATTTCAACAACTTTTTTTTTTTTTTTTGCCATCGTATTTCAACAACTTAAGGTATGCTTTTTCTCACTTTTTTTTATCCATCTTGTATGTCATTCCCTAGATTTATTCTGTATGATTTTGACTAACCTCAATCTAAATCTAGGCTTGGTTGTAAACTTATTTGAGTATTTTTTGTCTCATTCCCTAAATCTGTCTATATATGTATTTATATATATATATATATATATATTTTTCATTCTAGATATGCATATGTCTATATACCAGAATCTTAACAAATGGTAGAAAACTCCATATATTTAAACATAATAGATATAATTTTTTTAACAATATGAATTGCATGCATTATTTATTGGCGGAGTTAAAAAAGTTCTTTTTAAAGAATATGGATTGGATGGAATAGATTTTAACTTGTGGTAATTTAATGGTGTTACAAGTGGCAAAATTACTTAAGCCTATATATAAGCAGGCTAGATAAGTATTTTTAGTTGCACGTAGAAGTTAAATTTCCTGCAAAGATGCAGCTTCATTTTTATGATTTTTATAATGATGTTAAAAAATAAGCTAAAGTTTTAGAAACCTTCCCGTATGCGACGTATATATAATTTGGTAAGATCTAATGATCTATGCAGAAAGTAATATGGCAATAGCATCAAAATTTGGGTCGTTATGTTTATTGGTGACCATAAATTGAACGGTACAAGATTGTGTGACTATGCTGTATCTTCACATTGCTGTTCACAAGTTAGAGGAATCAGTGCTGACTAACAAAAAGCATGTCAATCGGTTCTTCCTTGAAGAATTCAAAGTCCAAAGCAGGTGCTGCTTCATTGCTAGAATCAAATCCTCAGTGGGATTATTGGGAGGGCTTGAAGATCTGAATTGATGGCAAAAATTCATGTGAAGCTTGAGCGCTTTATTAGTGCTTATATCCATTTCCGCTCTTAGAGGCTTGTCTTTTACAACCTTAGTGCAAAGCCCACAAATCCAACGGCCTTGTTATCTCTCTCGCACACGACTAATATATGCCGGCGTGCATTCCTCCATTAATCCATAGCAACAACATTTCACTGTTCCACCACTTCTACAATGAACGCTTTTGCCGCTGTTTGAGCCTCTACAAAGGAAAACGACTTTTATTCCTTTAAAATTGAAGTAGTAGTAGTAACAGTAGCCATGTAGAAGCTCTCTATTTTCTTGACTCGCTTCACAAAGACCACCTTTTATCTTGAGATGGCCGAATTCAAACTTGGAGGTGAATTAATTGTGATGCAATGTGTAATAATGTTTTAGAGGGGAAGTACCTAATTTGAAAAATAGAGAGATATGCAAGAAAGGAAACGGATTAAAAAACTTTCTTTAATGGAGTTGCTGAAATCACTGTTTTTTTGTGTCAATTTAAAATGGGTCTAAGATATAATCTCCCAAGAGATTATCACTCTCCTTCAAGGTTATTAGATCTGGACTACTGAATCGGCTAAAATACTGGGTTAAGGTTCAGTGGGTTAAACAAGAATCAACTTAAAACCAAACCAATAAGAAATAAAAAATTTAAAAATAATATAATTTCTCATCACACCATGAAAATTCTGAATACTATATATTAGCACGACACAACCAGGCCAAACACACCCTTTGAACTTTCAATAAGCAAGACAAAAGCACCCCAGTTGGATAAATAATAAGAGCTACAATGAAAGAAAAAACCGATAACACCAGTAACACAAAAAACAGTGCGTCAGCCATGGACAATCAATTTTGAAGCAAACCAACATAATGAAAAATTAATGGACGTACGAAATAGAAATAGAGGTGAAAGAATATATAAAGCAAACCGAAAATTTGAAGACAAACACTAGGACGAAGAAGAGGCCTCACTGTCTTGCCCAAACCCAATCGGCCAAACCCTTCTTCAAGGGCGTTTGAAGCTTGATTCGGTGAGAAGAACCCAAAACTGAAAAATAATGAAGGAGCGAAGTCGACGTCTTTGTGAACCCAAAACTGAGACCTTCCAACCGGTTATGGTGTCCGAGACTGAAAACGAGAAGAGCAAAATCGGGTTTGAACATGGCGGCGCGAGTGACGGGGAAGATGAATGGCGAAGGCGAACTCGAGCGAGGTAAACGGCGACCTAACACTAGTAGATTAGGGCTCAAGCAGAGTGTCTCCCATGGCGTTCGACTATTGAGACTTGAGAGTGAGAAGAAGAAGAAGAAGAAGAGAATTGTGCGCGAAGGCATTCGAATGATGGGAAGAAAAGGGAAAAACATATGAAGCCTCAAGGTAATTTTGAAATTATTAACAAAAGCAAGACCAGCCTGTATGAGTGGGATTTCTTCAAGTACATGGCAGTCGTGAATTCTGCCCTGGTTATTCATGTTATTAATTTTTACCGTTGTTAAATTAAAAAACATAAAATTTTTAAATTTTCTGAGAACTTATTTTGAATATGTTAGCTTAGTAAAAAATCGCTTACATAAATAATCATGTTTCATTTAGACCTGCGCATTGCGTGGGTTCTGTCGTTTTAAAAAAATTGTAGACACCTCAATATATATGAACATAACAGAGATACCATTTTTTAACAATATGAATTACATAAATTATTTATTGACGGAGTTAAAAAAATCCTTTTTAGAGATGCATTAGATGGCATAGATTTCAACATGTGGTAATTTAATGGTGTTACAAGGGGCAAAATCCTTGAAAAGGGAAAATACAAGTGGCAAAACTACGTGCCCGTTATATAAGCAGGCTAGAGATGTATTTTTAGTTGCCTTGTAGAAGTTAAATTTTCTGCAAAGATGCCGCTTCATTTTTATGATTTTTATAATGATGTTAAAACATATATAAGCTAATATTTTATAGACCTTCTTGTATCTATTATATTGACGAATATAATTTGGTAAGATCTGTACATGAAGTATGATAGCAATAGTACCAAAATTTGGGTGGCTATGTTTATTGGTGACCATGAATTTATCTTTACCTTTGTGCTAAATTTAAAGAGAGTAGAAAGTAACAAAGTTACAGCAACGCATAGTGTTTAAAAATTGCCTGGGACTTGTGCATTAAAAGATTATCTAGATATACATATATAAAAAAAGATTCGTTCCTAAATTATAGGAGATCCAGACTATGGCCCATCTTCTCGATGTTGTTCACACGGTCACAAAAATCATCACTGTTTACCTTATCAGAGAACAAAAAGGGGTTGACAAAGGTTGTCTCAGGGAAGCATATAGAACGCGATGAGACAAAAAAACAATCTATTTTAACAAAATATTAAAGCTGAGTTACTCAGACATCTGAATTGTCAAGATATTTTTTACCGCATGCACCTGAGTCATAAAAAAATGGTATCCATTTATTGAAATGTGTGCTAATGACTGAGAACGATTTTAGAGGAATTTTTGACCCGATAAACAATATTGCATTTGGAGCATTTTTCATATGCTGCTAATCTCTGTTCTATTCTCCATTTTCAACGTTCTTGGAGCCCTTCTTTTTTTTTCCCCCTGACAAACAAGGTTCTGAAACTAGAGAAAAAGAAATATTGGTAGAAGTATTCATAGAAGTCTTGGTATAGAGTCTACTTCTCTAATGAACGATTTTTTGTTTGTTGATTTGTTCTGTTATTACCTTCTTCCATCCTTAATTAGCAATATTAATTAAGAATTTTATTCATATAAACAATTTGTACATATGTGTAAAAATCTTTACAGCATTGTAGTGTTGTTTAGAGTTATGGAGGCATGAAAAGCATATCTATATTATATTTCTCTGCCCATGTCTCATGGCATCCATCTTAGTAAGGATCTGTGTCTTAGTACACTTGATCAGCGAGATCGCATGAGTAAGGTTCCATATGCCTCGGCCATTGGATCCATCATGTATGCCATGTTATGTATTCGACCGGATGTCTCGTTTGCCTTAAGTATGACCAGCAGATACCAACAAGATCTTGGTGAGGGTCATTGGACTACCGTCAAGAATATCCTAAAGTATTTAAGAAGGACTAAGGACTTATTTTTGGTCTATGGTGGATTGGATGATAAGCTCTACATAACCGGTTACACAGATGTAAGTTTCCAAATTGACCAAGACGACCTTAAATCGCAATCTGGATATGTATTCCTCCTGAATGGTGGAGCAGTAAGCTGGAAGAGCTCCAAGCAGAGCACTATAGCAGATTCTACAACAGTGCCAACTCAGATCAAAATCAAAGAATAATGTTATGCTTTAATATAAATGCATGCATACCATTAGGACGGTTAACCATATATTATTTTCAATCCTCCTTGATATAGCCAGTAGATTTAACGTTCATCCTTATTGCTTGCGACTTATGCAATTAAATGTGGAGCAATTTTAATCTTTTACTATAATATTTTTATATTCTAAAATCAAAATATAAAAAATATTATATTTCTTTGCTAAATTAAAGGATTAAAAAATTAAAGTTTAAGCATTATCTTTTAGTATTTAATGGTAGAGTTACCAATTAAATTTATAAAATTAATGATGTTAAAATTAAAAGACTAAAAATACACTTTATAAATTCAAAGGGCTAAACTAAAACTTGATACAAATTTAGAAAACCAAACATATACTTTAGTCATTCTCATTTTGTTGCAACCAATGTACTATCATCTTGCACAGGGTGCAATGTACATTTTAAAAGAGAAAGAAATTTAGTATCTTTGAAATAAGGGTAACGGTAAAGGTGTGAAAGTATGTTTTCCCCATTTTTTATCCATCTTGAATCTCATTTCCTAAATTTGTTTTCTGTTTGTTTCTTACAAACCTCAATCAAAATCTAAGCTTAATTGTCAACTTATCTGACTCATTTTTTGTCTTAATCTGTTATAGGGATGTGTCTATATATATATATATATATATTTCATTATATTCATAAATTAAATACAAGAATTTAAAAAAAATTGTGGGCACCAAAATATATATAAACATAATAGAGATATCATTTTTTAACAATATGAATTACATAAATATTTATGGGCGGAGTTAAAAAAATTCATTTTAGAGATGTATTAGTTGGAATAGATTTTCAACATGTGGTAATTTAATGGTGTTGCAAGTGGCAAAATCACTTGCACCTATTATATAAGTAAGCTAGAGGATGCTTTTCTTAGTTGCATGTAGAAGTCAAATTTTATGTAAACATGCAGCTCCATTTTTTATGACCAAGATACTTCTTATAACATATACCTGTGTCATAAAAAGGAATGATATCCACATATTGAAATGTGGGCAAACAATAGAGAAAGAATCTAGAGGATTAATTTTCGACCAGATGAAAAATAATGTTTTTGGCTCATTAAGGGTCACGTCGTAGGGACAATGCTTTGGCTATGCTGCTAATCTCCATTATCCATTCTCCATTTTCAACTTTCCTGAATCCTTATGTTTTTTTTGGACAAACAAGGTTCTTACAACCTAGAGGAGAAGAAATATTCATAGGAATATTCGTAGAAGTTTTTATGCAAACTCTACTTCTTCAACCTATGACTTTTCTATGTGTTGACCGTAGGAATTAACAATGTTGTTCATATCAGCGTTTGTTCGTACGTTAGTAGCGTAAAGATCTTTACAGCATCATAGTGTTTAGGGTTATGGAGGCATGAAAAGTATTTCTATGTCATTTCCAAAACATGGCTACTGATATAATGGCTATATTTCTCTATCTACAATGTCAACTCATACTAAATTAAGCATTAAGGTGTAAAAATACACATGCACTTTTTTCATATGTGTGTCTAGCACTATATATACTCCCTCCGGTCCTAATTATAAGACAAAGTTGACTTTTTTGGAGAAATTAAGGAAGCTAATTAAATCACTTTAGAATATTTATATTTATATTTTTTTCTTCAAACTGAGTAATTTGATTAATAAACTAATATATAATCCAAAGATACTAAAAATATAAATACTCTAAAGTGATTTAATTGGCTTCCTTAATTTCTCCAAAAAAGTCAACTTTATCTTATAATTAGGACCGGAGGGAGTATTATTTAAGTGCAAAAATGCTTATGGATATCTCTAAATGCGGTAAAAATTCTAGCTCTGTTACACAAGTCAAACGTCCTTTAACTTTAGTTTTGTGGGCCTTATACTAATTATTTTTAAGGTTTAATGTGTAAAAATGCCCATATACTTTTTCCAAATGTGCATATCGCACTGTGTGTGTATATATATATATTTAGTGGAAAAATACACATCAAATTTTTCAAATAGAACAAAAATGCCATATCGAAGGTACCATCTTACATGCCTGTTCACACTAATTGACCCCTTTTCCCATTCGCTAATTGAAGGAAAAAACAAGGAAAATATTTTTAGCATGCTAAACACTGTAAGAAACCCAAATAATGTCTCTTACAGTTAACTTCTTTTTTTGTTTAAATATTTGTAAGTAACAAGCCGGTTCATGCCTAAACAATTACAATCAACTTGCATTAAAGCTTGTAAATCCTCACTAGGAGTCGTTATCACTTTCAAACCGTATTTTGATTCTAGAGCTTGGTGAGCTAGATGGTCCATTATAGTGTTGGCTTAAATAATGAAATCCGATTCAACAATAATCCTGCCACAACCTTAGCTTGCTCTTTCCTTTAAGAGTACTTGTCCCTATTGTTGGTACATGGGAGAAAAAGGGGTGAGATTTAGGAGAATATCAATAATAAAATATCAACTCAATATATAATGTGTAATG
Organism: Inga oerstediana; assembly: GCA_963210345.1. Lineage (NCBI taxonomy): Eukaryota > Viridiplantae > Streptophyta > Magnoliopsida > Fabales > Fabaceae > Inga > Inga oerstediana. The sequence continues at coordinate 73,071,935 of OY723401.1, forward strand.
ATAATAAACTAAGCATGTAAATAGGCAATATATGAACACTACCTCACGAGCACATACACAAAGCCATGACATAAACTCAAGCAAGGATATTATATGTTTAAAGGCTTAATTATAGCATTCATGACAAATAAACATGCAAGCAACCAATTAAGCATAAACTATATAAGAGTAAGTTTTACTGCCCTTTGCTTTTTTCTTCTTCCAAGTTACCTCTTCTTAGATGAACTTTTTTGGTTTTGCTTCCTCATTTACTTGACAGAAAAAGCCAAATCCTATTAACCATTATATTCATGTAAGGGGAAGATTAGTACACAAACTTTGGTATACTTACTTTGCATAATTAACCCCTCCCTATGACCCCAAACTTTCCTCCTTTTATTTAATTATATTTAACTTCGTTTCTTTGTCTTCAATTCTCAACTTACTTGTCCTTTGTATTCAAATCATTTCCTTATGCTAATCCTACCTAATCTTGCATGAAGAACATGTTTTTGAGCTCCAAATTTGGAAATTCTAGCTCTTTCATTCCCAACGAGCTGTTGTACAAAAACAGGGAAAAAAGAAGTTTGAAGGTGGAAGCTCTTGAGAAGCTTGTTATTATTACTATGCTATTAAAGTTATGTCTAATGGTTGTTGTATATTTTTATTTAAGGTTTTCAAAAGTTAATTAAATATTTTGGCATGTATCTAATCTCCATAAGGAAGAGCATGAGAGCAAAGCAAAGCAAAAGTCATGGTAAGTACCATATTGAAGCATAGCTAAAATGCATGAATAAGGTGATGTTAGTTAGTTGTTGTTTTATTGATGAGCTGTGATTTCAGAAGTGACATTGCACAAGGCAAATGTTTTAACAAGGTTATGAAATTAAGCAGTGTAATAGTACACATCCATACCTTTAAAATGAGTCATGACTCATAATTTGTGGATGTGTAGAGATATGATTTTTCAAAGTTGTGACAAAAATTTAGAAATTTTTTTATGAATTTCCCCTGTTTAGTTTTGATAAATGGGTGTTCTTAGATAGAATGGTTCATATGCGAACTTGGTTCTTATTTTTCTTTCAAAATGCTTGTCAAGATCTAAAATTAGTTATGAATTTTCTAAATTTCAGAAAAAAAAATCTTTATCTCCTGGTACCCAATCTTTCAGAAAGAATTCTCTAGCTTCTATGGCCGAGCGTATTCTAATGCTTTTTTGTCCCTTCACTTTTTTTAGGGCAATATTAAGACTTATATATGGTCTGTTTGGTTCAATGGAGGGGAAAAGAGAGGAGGGATTTTAATGGAGAGGAAGGGACAGATTTTAATATTACCTTTTTTGGATTGATTGGAGGGAAGGGGAGGGGTAAGATTTTAATGTTACCTTGTTTAGTTCAAGGGGGGAGGGGAAGGAAAATATTTTTATATGGACACCCCTGCCCTTATTTTATTTAAGCTGTCTTTCTTCAATATTAGAATATTTTTTTTTCCCTATGTAGAATATTTAATAAAATATAATTACAAAATTATGGTTTTCTAATTATCAAAATTAAATAAATATATAATTATAATACAATACTCATAAGAAGAAAGAAGTTAAACGGGAAAAAACAAGACTTATGAGAAGGAAGAAACCAAAATTTCAATTATGATGCCAGTAAATTCTATTTATTGTTTTCGACATGGGCGCACACACTCTGCAACTCTCTTGCACTCAAAATTGAAGTTTGCTTTATTCCAAAAAACAAAAAAAATGAAGGTCGCTCTTGGAAGGCTATGACAGCGGAGGAAGAGTGTCTGATCTAGGCCGAAGGTTTTGATGATGGCTAGGTGAGAGAAGGTAGAGGTGGGTGAAGAGGTGTTGCAGGCAGCAGGAGTGTTAGCGGCGGATTGGGTTTCGGTGATGTTGCCGGATGAGGTTAGAGAAGGAAAAAGCAAAACAAATGGAAAGGTGGTTTGATGGTATTAATGGCAGAGGTTCAATAGTGTTGTTGGATGAGGAAGGATGGTTCAATGGAGTCACCAGAAGGTTGATTGGAAGAGGAAGGACGAATGAGAGTTAATGAAAGAAGACACCATTTGCTTTTTATTGTTAATATACAAAGCGTGGTTTATGAATAGCACAAATATTTAGGAGTAAACCAGTCACTCCAAGCCAAAATATTACCCCTCTCCTCCATATCCCCCCATTTTGAAGGGGAGGGTTATAAGGGGAAGAGAGGAAATTTTTTTTAAAATCTTCCCTCCCCTCATACAAACTTGTAGGGTCTGTTTGGTTGGAGGGGAGGGGATGAAAAATGAGCCCCTCCCCTTGTTTGGTTTAAAAAATTAGAGGGAGGGGCTCCCAATCCCTCCCATCCCCTCATTTTTGTTCCCCCCAAATTGGGGGGTTTTGGAGGGGATAGATAATGAGCCCCTCCCATTCCATCCCCTCCCTTTAAACCAAACAAGCCCGTAGTAGCCAAAAAAGGGGAGGGGAGCACGATCCCTCACAGCCCCTCCATTCACCTCCCCTCCCCTCCCCTCAAACCAAATAAACCCCTTAATATTCTATTGTAGAGAGGAAAGGAGCTACAAGAAACTTCCTTTTTAAAATCTACAGCTTGAGAATCTGTTGTTAGTCTGCATCCTAAACTCGATTCTTCTAGTCCATCTTGAGTGATTTGTCAATAGATCACTGATAGTAAGGGGAACCCCACTGCTCCTTCAGCCCCAAATTCACGAGACTATATGTGTGTTTGGATTAGCTTTTGGATAATAACTTTTACAATTTATAAGGTAAGTATGTGAGAGAAATTTTGCCTCGATTTGCGGAAAAGGGCTTTTAAAACCGCAGTCTGGGGGTTACCCAAACACAACAGTTCCTCCACCACCATATCTTCTTTCTCATTCCAACCTTCAAATCCATGACACCATTTCTTCCCCTTTTGGGCGGAAGGGTTAAGAATGCAGTAATGATATTTAAAATTGCACGAGTAATCTTTTTAATATAAATGTGTTAGTTTATGAGTCCTTAGATATAATCTTTCCTAAAACTAATGAGGTGGGGTCTTTGTCTTGATGTATGAAACATGAATCAAAGAAGCGGGCCGGATTGGTGAGAGACGAATACGACAAGTTTATGTTTTCATTAACTTCCAGTTTGGTCTTATAATTTTATAAAGTGTATTTTTAGTCCCTAATCTTAACAACGTTAATCTTAATTAATAAAAATACAGACTCTGCACTTAAATGCTGACAAATCATGCTTATAATCATTTTTATAACATAAAATTAAAAGAAACATGCAAATTTATAGGTTTATTTTAATTTTGTATTGTACAAATGATTATAAACTTGTTTTTTGAGCATTTTATTGTAAAAACACCATTTTAATTTTTTGAGTAAGCATTTTTTTCTAAATGAAACTAACAATGTTAAAATTAAAAGACTAAACTGAAACTTGATGTAAATTTAGATTATCAAAGCTATACGTTGGCCCTAAAATAAAACAAAATAACCTTAGGTTATGTTTGCCTTTTATATTTGCCCTCATCAAAGCTTAAATTGCTCAATTACATGTAGGAAAGGGAAGACCATAATTTTCTTTAAAAAGGGAGAAACAGAAGAAAAATAAAAAATATTTTTCCAAAGAGTATTAATTATCTTTGGTCCACTGCTAAAAATTTAGCACATGCCGTTCGTTTAATGCAATTCTCCCTTAAATATTTGGGGTTGGGATGTGGGGACTCAAAAACTTTGAAGGAGTGAGGAGTGATAACAGAAATATAATACTTCCTCCTATTTTTAATGTAAGAGTCAGACACTACAAAAAAAAAGGTCTTTTGTAGCGGTGTACTTGTAGCGGTTGAATATAACCGCTACAAATTATTGTATTTGTAGCGGTTCTGACCTAAACCGCTACAAATTTGTAGCGGCAAGATTATTTGTAGCGGTTTCCTACAAAAAACCGCTACAAATTTGGCGCGAATTTCCCGCCAAAACTTGTAGCGGTTATTTTGTAGCGGTTAATGCACACAAACCGCTACAAAATACCAAAGGTCAGAATTTTGTAGCGGTTCTAGGAAATAACCACTACAGAATTTCAAGAGTCTCGACATTTGTAGCGGTTCTGGGCAATAACCGCTACAGAATTTCAAACGTTGTGAAGTTTTGTAGCGGTTATTATAAAACCGCTACAAATTTAATTATTTGTAGTGGTTAGAGTAGCGGTTATTTTAATAACCGCTACTAATAGCTGGCCTATTTAAGCCACCACTTCCTTCATTTCTCCTTTTGCTCATTTTGTTTCCTGAGGTTTCTCTGAGTGATTTCTTCGAGATTTGAGCGTTCAGACGTCTCTTTAGGAGTTTCTGCTCAGTATTCCGCAGTATTCACACTTGAGGTACGTATATAACACGTATTTTTATTTATATTTGTATTTTTATTATATTTTTGCATAATAATGGACTAATTTTTTTTTAATTTGTACAGTTGATATGGCTTCAGGACAAGATAAGGGGAAGGCCCCTGAGGTCCCCAGACCGACTTTATGGGGCGGCAGCAGCCGGGCAGGGGGCAGAGGGAGGGGGCAGCGCGCAGGCAGGGCTACCGCGACATCTCAGCCCATCCCCCCACAGGCACCGCAGACGATCTCACAGACGACGACCGCAGCAGAGGTGCCTGAGGTGGAGAGGCCAGAGATTAGCATTGAGGACTTCCTCAACGAGGAGGAGTTTGAGATCCCGATTGGGTTTAGAGAGATGGAGCAGTTCCTCGATGAGGAGGACACTCGGGAGCAGAACAACCCACGAGGGTCGTCTTCGCATTCGACTGGGTTTGAGGTGCAGGTCGAAGGTAAATTAATTTTTTAATTTAGTAAATTATTTATTTAAATTAGAAATGTAAACTTTGAATTATAATTTATCTAACGTGCGGTCAACTGTGCAGATGAGTAGGGGAACGTGTCAACGAGGAGGCTGGATGTGGCCGGTCTGAACAGCATGGACCGGTCCCTGCGAGTTATAGTGCCGTGGAACGAGGGCACTGACCAACAGATCCACAATGGGGGTCACCTGCTCAACCACTTCCTGAGCGACCTGGGATCGAATTGGACGCGGTTCCCCCTTCACTTCCCGACGTGGAGGCACATCCCGAAGGGGCCGAAGGACCAGGCTTGGGAGGAGGTGGTTCAGGTAATTAAAACTATTTAATTAATATTTTTTGTAATTAATTCTATTTAATTATTTTATTTAAATTATAGTTTTTATAATTATTGATATTTAAATGTATTTTTTTCAGCTGCAGTTTGCCGTCCGGGCCAACCGGAAGAGGTACGCCCTCGTGAAGATGGACGATGCCTCTGGAGCAGCTGCAGGAGAGCGTCCCGGACGGCGTGCCGCCGAACGACTAGGCGCGTTTCGTCCAGTTCAGGAGGAGCCCTCAGGCGCAGGTAATGTATTTATTATATTTTTGATATATAATTTTCTAAATGTTAAATATTAAATTATAATTTCAATTTAATTTGTATTTAATTTTAAATTTTATAATACATTTAATTATTTGTTTTTCCAGGAGCTTTCTCAGAGGAACGCCGAGATCCGGGCGCAGCAGACGATCCACCACATAGCAGGATCGAAGACCTTTGCTGTGACGTACAGCGAGCTGGTAACTTTTCAAGTGCTTCACTTACTTTTAGCTGATTATGTCATAATACTAATTGTTTTGTAATTGTTTCAGGAGACGAAGGCACAGCAAGAGAACTGTCAGACGGACTATGCGGAGCTGTACGCCATCACATACAGACACCGTGACGGGACTGCGACCTCTCAGCAGGCAGAGGCGGCCATTGTAAGTTATTTTATTATTATATTTTTTATAAAACCAAGTTAATAATGAAAAATGGTAATTATTAATTGTTTTATAAAATGGCAGGAGCGGATGCAGCAGTCGCAGGCTGAGCTGTGACAGACCCAGCCTGAGGAGTCACAGGGGTCAGTGGACCCGACGGCTCCTTTGAAGGGGGGCCTGGCTCAGGCTGAGCACTCCGGAAGCCTGCGGGGTATGGGGATAGGCGCCAGACCTAGCATGGTCTACGGCAAGAGCGCCGCCTCTGAGGCTGGCAGCTCTAGAGGGGTCAGACGTCGGAGGGACGAGTCTCTTGACCAGCTGCGGTCAGATTTGGAGCAGACGTAGCAGCAGATGGCGCAGCAGCAGTAGCAGATGCAGCAGCAGCAGCTGTAGATGCACGCAGATATGATGTACGCTTAGCAGACGCAGTGGCGTGAGATAGCGAACAACATGCTCGAGGGAGCATGGAGTCGCCTGTTCCCGGACGAGCAGCATCCAGCGGTTCCCCCTGTCCCTCGCTACGTCGTCCCGAGTACTACTCCTCCTGCTACAGCTCCTCCTCCTGCTGATGACGATGGTGCGGTTCAGTCTGCGTAGCGGCCCGATCCAGCGGCATCTGAGGGAGCCCCACCTGAGGGAGCACCAGAGGATCAGCCCCCAGCTCCTTAGTTTAGGACATTTTCTTTTGTTTAAACATTTGTAAATATTTATGAGATTTTATTTCAGAATTTTCTTATTGTGTTTTATATAATTATATTTATATTATTAGATCGCATAGAAATAATTTATGAATGATTTATATCTAAATTTTAAAAAAAATAAATTATATATATATTTGTAGCGGTTTTAAGTCAAAACCGCTACAAATATATATGTTTGTAGCGGTTAGTAGTGTATAACCGCTACAAAGATATGTGTTTGTAGCGGTTATAAACTAATAACCGCTACAAATATATTTGTAGCGGTTTTAGTTCAGAAACCGCTACAAACACATATCTTTGTAGCGGTTATACACTACTAACCGCTACAAACACTCAAATAATTTGAATTTTGAAATTTGCCGCCTTTGTGCACATTTGTAGCGGTTATCTTATGTATAACCGCTACAAATAATAAAATTATTTTTATATTTAATTTCCAACGGCTTTAATGTTAGTAGTGGTTTAATATATATAACCGCTACTAATACATTGAACATTAGTAGCGGTTTTATATAAAAAACCGCTACTAATACTCAACAAGGACATTTTGAATTTCCCACCAATTAACGGCTTGAATATTAGTAGCGGTTTGATATATATAACCGCTACTAATATTTTATAACTGTAGCGGTTTTATATATATAACCGCTACAAAATTATAAACGTTGGAATTTCTGTATCGGTTGGTGTAGCGGTTTAATAACCACTACAAAATTATAAACGTTGGATTTTCAGAATATAAGGTTCTAGGCATTCGTCATTATCTTCTCACTCATCTTCTTCTCTATACTTTCTTCTCTCTCACTTGTAGCTATGGATAAATCATGGATAAGGTTGCCGCGCAATTCTCCTGAATATTTGTATGGATTAAACAGTTTCTTAGATTTCGCATTCACTCACGCCAGCTGTAACGGCAAGATCGTCTGTCCGTGTCGGAAATGCAAGTTCAAGAAGTGGCATCCACGAAATGTTGTGAAGGAACATTTGCTTGTGAAGCCTTTTCCTGAGGACTATACGTTCTGGGCAGTTCATGGTGAGAAGGCCGGCATTAGATATGACGAGGCTTTTCCTCGAAGTTCTCAAGTAGGCGTTCAAGTAGATGAAGATGATCCTGTGAATGATGCTGTGCGTGATGCGTTTGGATTTCAAGGCGACAACTTCAACGAAGAAGTGCACGGCTCTGAGCCGGCTTTTATGGGGAATGAAGTAGCTCGGGATTTTTTCAGCTTGATGGATGAGGCAGATCATCCTTTATATCAAGGTTGTCGCAAATATTCTAAATTATCTTTCTTGATAAAATTGTATCATATCAAGTGCTTGTGTGGCATCACAGATAAGGGAATGTCGATGTTGCTCGACTTATTACAAGATGCATTCCCCGACGCCGAGATTCCCACAACCTTCTACGAGGCCAAGAAGATTATCAACAGGTTGGGGTTGAATTATCAAAAGATTGATGCGTGCCCAAATGATTGTATGCTGTATTGGGGAGACGATTCCAGCAGGGAGACGTGCAAGAGATGTCACACATCGAGGTACAAGACAATTCAGAAGGGGAAAAAGCAGAAGAAGAAACCTGCAAAGATTCTCAGGTACTTCCCTTTGAAACCTCGTCTACAAAGATTATTTATGTCGTCTAAAACTGCTGAGCACATGAGGTGGCATGCCGTTGATAAAAACGAAGACGATAAATTAAGACATCCGTGGGATGCAGCTGCTTGGAAAACGTTTGACAACGACTTTCTAGATTTTGCGACTGACCCCAGAAATGTTCGGCTTGCGTTGGCGACCGATGGTTTCAATCCTTTCGGGAATCTTAGCACAAGTTACAGCATTTGGCCGGTAGTCTTAGTTCCCTACAACTTACCCCCTGGATGTGTATGAAACAAAGCTCTTTCATTATGTCTATGATCATTCCAGGCAAAAAGGCACCGGGCAATGACATCGATGTGTATCTCCAACCGCTTATTGCGGAATTGCTTGACCTGTGGAATGTCGGCTTGGAGACGTACGATGCTCACAGCAAGACTTTGTTCAACATGCGTGCAGCCTTGATGTGGATGATCAGTGACTTTCCTGGCCTTGGCACATTATCTGGTTGGAATGTGCATACTGGGTCGGCGTGTCCAGCTTGTAATTTCGACTCTGACGCATTGCGCCTTCCCCACAGCCGAAAGTGGTGCTTTATGGGGCATCGGAGGTTTCTCGATGGAACGCATAAGTTCAGATTGCAACGAAATCACTTCAATGGGAAACCAGAGAAAAGAGGACCACCTCAGACTTTTTCCGGTACAGATATCTTACAGCAGCTTGAGCATGTTGACTTCGAGTTTGGAAAAAGCGACGATTCAGCACAAACTCGCCAAAAGACGCGCAGGACTTCGGCACCTCAGCAGTGGAAGAAGATAAGTATTTTCTTCACGCTTCCGTATTGGAGATCTAATTTACTTTGCCACAGTCTTGATGTAATGCACATTGAAAAGAATGTTTGCGACAATGTGCTGTATACACTGCTTAACGAACCCGGCAAGACAAAAGATCACCTTCAAGCTAGGAAAGATTTACGCGACATGGGAGTTTGTGAAGACGCTTGGCCAGATGAGCATGACAGATTTACACCGGTGAAGTTTACCCTCACAAAACCGAACAAGGATGTGTTCCTCGCGACATTGAAGAAATTAAAAGTTCCTGATGGGTATTCAAGCAACATTTCTCGATGTGTCGACTTGCAGGCTCGAAAGGTTGCTGGCCTGAAGAGTCACGACTCACATGTTCTTATGCAGCAGTTACTTCCTCTGGCTATAAAGAATACACTTCCTCCCGATGTTTCCATCGTTTTGGTGGAACTTTGTTCTTTTTTTCGGAAGTTGTGTTCTAAGGTTTTGATCGTTGAGGAGCTCGATCAGCTGCAGTCGAAAATCATTCTTACGCTTTGTCACTTGGAGATGATCTTTCCTCCGTCCTTTTTTACTGTGATGGTTCACCTCACAGTCCACCTCGTTCATGAAACAAAGCTCGCTGGACCAGTACAATATCGTTGGATGTATCCGATTGAGAGGTACTCATTTTAAATATGTGCTTTCATTTATTGTTTGTATTTAATGTTTGCTAGTCGTCCTTTTCATCATTTTATATCAAATTTCTCTTATGTACTTCGTAGGTTCCTTGGGAAATTAAAATCTTACGTGAGGAATAAGGCGTGGCCAGAAGGTTGTATAGCTGAAGGCTATATAGGGGATGAGGTGCTATATTTTTGCTCAAGGTATTTTAATGATCTTGACACGGCTTTCAACCGCCCGCCTCGTGTTGACGATTGTCCTGAACCTGCGCCGACATCAGGAGAATTTATCCCTCGTGTTGGTACACCAGTTGGAGCAACTGAGAACTTCAAACTAATGGCAACTGAGAAGTTCCAAGCACATAGACATGTCTTGATTAATTGCACTCAAGTTGAGCCTTTCATACGGTAAGAATTGTACACTCACATGTATGTTATTCGATCTATATCTTTCGTAACATTTCTCACTTTCATTTCACTAACGCCTTTCCATTATTAATTGCAGGGAATTCAGAAGTCATGTCAAGCGTCAGCTCAGGATCCGTACACAGACATCCTCGGAAGTTGATAGGAGGGTCCACAGAGAATTCCCGAGCTGGTTTGCGCGCAGAATACTAAATGACCACAACCCACACTCACCAGATTTCAGAGCTCTCGCAATCGGCCCTCTTGATCATGCAAAACGGTTTACAGCATACAATGTCAATGGTTTTAAGTTTTGCACGGTTTCACGGGATCAGGGATTGCAAACACAGAATTCGGGTGTTTATGGCACATTTGGGACAAGGAGTTATGCGAGCAGCAGTGATGCCAACATGCAGTTCGGAGGCGTCCCTTACTATGGCAAGCTTCTTGATGTGGTCGAGCTTAATTATCAAGGCCGTTTCACCGTGACGCTGTTCAAGTGTTTGTGGGCAAATACCACTACTTCTCGGGGACTGAAAACTGACGACCTAGGGATCACATCAGTCAATTTCTCACGCCTGATTCATACTGGTATTTCTCAAGATGATGAGCCGTATATTCTAGCTTCAGAGGCACATCAGGTTTATTATGTCGAGGACGAGAGGCATAGGGATTGGCACATGGTCGTTCATTTAAAGCCAAGAGACCTTTACGACATGGGTGAAGGCGATAATATCGCCTATGAGAGTGAGCCATTTCAGCCAGCTGATTTTGAAAACTACTTCCCTGAAGGCGATGACAATTTACCTCTACTGCGGTAAGTTTTTTTAAGTCCACGTCATTTCAATTAAATTATTTAAATTTAATAATACATCAATAACAATAATTTTTCTACAACATTTCTGTAGGGATGGCGACGATGAGTGATCAAAATCAAGTGTAAAAAATTTGTCTTTACAAAAAATGCAAACTATTTGTGTTAAAATAAAATGTAAAAAAAAAATTGAGATCAAAATCAAGTGTAAAAAATTTGCCTTTACAAAAAATGCAAAAAATTTGTGTTAAAATAAAATGTAAAAAAATTAAAAAAAAAATTAAAATAATATTTGTAGCGGTTATTGAACCGCTACAAAAATATAAATAACCGCTACTAACTAATAACCGCTACAAATAGCACGATGAATATTAAACCGCTACAAAAATATAAATAACCGCTACTAATTAATAACCGCTACATTAACCGCTACAAATAATTCGTGGATCCCTATAAATACCCTTATCACATCTCATTTCAAACACTCCCCAATTTCTTTTCACCTTACCTTTCTTTCATTTCCTCTCATTTACAACTTCATTCGTATGAGTAGAGGAGCTGAATAATACGATCAAATATGGTAACAAGATTTTCAATTTTTTTTAGAATACTTCTTTCCTTTCTATAAAATTTATTCTAACTATTTTTTTTTCTAGATATATCATAACTCTATCTCATTTTCATCTATTTTTCATACACAATTACATTATATTAGAAAACATAATAATTCCTTATTACCTATATATCCTTAATAATATTATTAATATAAATTTTATACTAATCCTATTCAATTACATTTTTCCTTTTTATTTATTAATAAGTTAAACTATTAAATAATAAACTAATTGAAATAGATAAAATAATAACAAAATAAACTATTTAATATAATATTGAAAAAACGGAAAAAAAAAATCATCGTATATTTATGAAAAAATTTTTAAATATTTGTAGCGGTTATTAAATCGCTACTAAATAACGCGCCTTTTTACGGCTCAATTTAAATTTTTTGACGCGAATTTTGAATTTCATGAAATTAGAAACCGCTACAAATAAAAAATGTCATTTTTTTTCTGCCAACAAATTTTAAATTTTTTATATTTGTAGCGGTTTATTAACCGCTACAAAAAAAAAATTCTTTTTTTAAGCTGTAAATAAAATTTTTTATATTTGTAGCGGTTATATAACCGCTACAAATATCTCTGGGTGTTGTAGCGGTTAATGATAACCGCTACAAAGGTTGTAGCAGTTATTTTTGATTGAGTAGCGATTTTATAAAACCGCTACAAAACGGCTTGCAACGTACGATTTAGTAGCGGTTTTTCAAACCGCTACTAACCTATTTTGTAGCGGTTAGAACCGCTACGAATACCCATTTTTAACCGCTACTAAATCACGTTTTTTTTGTAGTGAGATAACTAATTTGACTATATTAATAAAATTAATTATTTAAAACAAATGTGTATTTATTTACAGAAAATATCTTTGTAAACCATAGGCATTATAATTACTTCATTATTGAAACACATTAATAATATATACCAACATTATGGATAATTTCAGGGGGAAATTATAAATTTAGGAGACAAGTGAATTGAGGTATTATATTCAAAACCAAAGTGAACTTCTTATCGAGCTCATATAATTAAGACAAGAGGAGTTTTATAATGATAAAAGTTAAAATAAAAATATAGAATTGTGGTGGGTCTAGCTTGACACCCTGCATATTTTAAGTGTGTGTTTGAATTAGCTTTTAAGAATAGTTTTTATAATTTATGAGATAAATATGTAAGAGGAGTTTTATTTCAACTTACAGAAAATAGCTTCTGAAACCACGGTCTTAATGTTTTCTAAACACTCACTAAGTGTGAAATCAACCTTACCCAACATATACCTATAAAAACGCGTGGGATTTATACAACAACGGCATTCGACCTACTGTCCCTAATTTATAGTCCACTTTATGATCAAAAGGCTACACATGGACCACTAACATTTTACACCTAAACAATTTTTAACGTTTCACGTGCAAAACTTTCCATGACCAGCTACTCGCAAGCCAAATTTCATCTCTCAGCTGTAGACGCACACATGTTAGCTCCCAGCTTCTCTTCTTTGCTTATACATGAAGCTATTACGTAAAGAATTCAACTCCTTTTTTCCTTTATGTAAAATAAACTCATCTTTTTCTTTTTTTTTTGGCCAACGAAAAATAAACTAATCACCCATTTGTTTTACCTAAATCATAAAACCTTTCCTCTATTTAAAAATCTCTTTGAAATTAAAATATATGTTAGACAAACATCCATTATATATTTGAGATTCTATTTTTATCTACTGAACTATAATCAACCATTAATTTTGACTCTTAAACTTTTATTTTGACAAAAAATATTTATATTGCCAAAAATCTTTTATACAAAAAAATAATTCTAATACATAACAACTTTTTAATTTTGATTGTATTATAAATGTTATAATTTTAATCTTGGTTTCTTTTAAATGGCTAAAAACATATTTCTAACATATAGTTTTATTCACTAGATAGTATAAACGATGTAAGTTTAAGAGATTATATAAATCATTTACAACTTTTAAACACGTTTTTTTGCCACAAATATTTATAAACACATTTAGCTAAGTTAATATTTTTTAAAAAACTATTAATCAAATTTTCAATCAAGTTTGTTATATCCATTGTAACTAAATTACTTAAGATTATATACCAGTATGATAAAAATATTAAACAACTATTTGCAAAAAAATAATAATAATAATAAGGAAATCTGTAAAATATTGAAAGGAGAATGAATTCTTCATCTTTCATTGATCAATTAGAGAGGTGTATATAGACATGCTAGCAGGGAGTATTACAACAAACTTGTAGCATTTTTGCAATATTGTAGTATTAAATCTCGTGATATTCTGTTAGATATACGCCTTCAAAATGGAAAAAAAAAAAAAACTCTTAAATTCTTTCAAATAAGCTCAGCCAAAATTAGAGATTTCGTAAAAGAAAAGAAAATTAGTAAATAAAATTTATTTTTATATAAATTTTAATTAAAAAAATATCTTTTTAGAATACTCTTAATATAATGAATAGTTTGAACTTAAGTTTGTGTTTCCCAAATAAAATGAAGGCTATTTGTGTAATTAAGGAAAAATACAAGGGATGTTATAATATATTTTACTCTTTTGTTTAACAATTATTATTGAGTAGTTAAATTTTTTTGGAGTCAAGAAGAATGCCACAACTACACTAATGTAGCAGCCTCCATATTCACCGTATAATTAACTATTTCAAACAACTTATTAAAATATTGAGCACTACGATAGTAGAAAAGGAAGAAACCAATTACAAAGGACTACCATAGTAGAAAGGATTTGACCAAAATATTTTAAGAATAACGATGGAAGAAAAAGAAAGACGTTAGTTTATCATGGTTAAAAGTATTAAATATTTAATTCAAAATCACATATCAGTCAATACTATGATAATTGGGCCTTTGGCAGTTGAAGCCCGATAACACAATTTGCTGATAGATTCAATATCATTTCTCATAAATATAATCTCAATAATCAATGTTCATAAACTTTTCTGGATAATCTCATTTCATATAGAACCATAATACTCTCAAAAGTTCACAAAAGTGAATCCACAATAAGAATCACAATTTAAGATCCATAATCTCAAATCTCTTCCATCAATACTCTGCTAGAGTATAGAAAAGTAAACCAATCATGCAAGTTTGGAAACTGTTTTATAGTTCACATCAACATATGAATGAGCCCTAAGTGGCAATATACAAAGTCAATACATAATTAACAAACAGAGGAGGATTTACAAGACGCATTTGCCAACCTACACCTGAAGTACCTTCCCTGAACATATCCCATGATGAACTTTGCCTGCAAAGTAATAATCAACTATAGGGTGAGTCACATGGACCCAGTAACTATAATTCCAATTTAACAAATATGCAGGGAATTATTACAAGATAGTTAAGCAGGCTAAACATCAATTTATATAGCAAAATATAAATATTTTTTCATAATCAATAACAACTCAAGCAGTAATTAAGCATGGATAGGACTCTCATAACAATCTTTATAACTTCTTTATAACCGCTGACAAAACTCATGGGCTACAACACATAACAAGATTTATCTCTGTGACAAGACTCCAATTCCCTATGAATGCAATTCCATGATTCAAAGATATCTTTTTGATGTTCCTCGTGTAAAAATATTCATGAAGGTATCATGGAAAAATAGTAACTAAATAGAATTGAAAATACCAATATTCAACTAATTACAAAAACATAATTTTCAAAGCTCTTTCCAGTCGACAAGCCATAGTTCAAAAATCTTTCTTTTGTAATCATACAATAAGACATCTACTTTTTTTCCCAAACAAAATTTTGAATACTTCATAAAAATGTTTCTAACTCAATCGAATCATTAAGTAAATTCCTAACAATACCTTGAGTTTTTAGAATTCATAAGAATCTCAATATGATAACAAGATAATTGCCAGTAATACATTACTTAAGAAAATATAATTTGTAAGAACTCTTCACTTACAAAAAGTATATTTAAGTTATAACGGGAAGACCTCATACAATTTAATATTTCAAATTTCTGATCAAATGCATTACTTAACACAATTTTTATCTTTATATTTTCCAGTTATCTTAAAGAGGATCATTTTAATGTTCAATTTAATTCAATTCTTAAAACTCTCACACCTACTATAATAACAATCAACCTATTTATATATTCCTATAATAGTCGTCATAGTTTGTTAGCTACTATAATTATCCATCTAAGGCTTTTCCTCTTATATGAACAACATTAATAATCAATCCACTAACCACCTCATCTAACCATGCCCATTAGATTTTCACCATAAGTCTATCAAGCCAATTTTGAATTCCTTTTTGCTAAAATCCTCCATGACCTTATAGATAAAATCTTGACTTACACACCGGGAGTTTCTAGCAAGTCTAATATATCCTTAATTCAACATATTTCTTACATTTTTGTATTTGTAGCACTCATTATTATTATTATTATTGTTATCAACCACATCATCATGTACAATTCCCAAAAGCATTTCTTTTCAATCCACTTCCCAAATCAATTCCATCTCTCTATTTGATACTTATATGTCAATTTAAAACTCTTTTTGCCTTAAAAGAACACTAAATAATGTTGTTAGTTAACTACTTTGATGACTACTTATTAAAAAGACTCAAAAAGTATTTAACACCTAAACATTACTATTTACATCTTACAATACTACTATCAAAACCTTCCTCAACAATTGACCTCCTCTGTTTTCCCTTCCTTTTAATGTCTAATTGCAAACAAAATCACATGATAATCCAACCACATCCTCAAATTGAAGCCTACAAATCAAACAATCAAGAAAACCCTCACAAAATGTTACTAGCCCGAGGCACATACACAAACTAACAATTCATCCTCTTATAGTCCTCAATTTAGAAAATAATCAAGAAACATACTAATTGATCAAATTTGTGCACAATTATATAATCATAACAATTTAAGCTCAAGAATCTACTTATACTTTTGACTTTCGTTTATTATCACTGTTTAGTACTTTCAAAAGCTCGAATTGTGATATACTTTCATACAATTTTCATCATGCTATAGTGCTATTGACTTAACCATTACACATTGTCTTCACTACCTCACCCATAGTCCTATTTCCTTGAGCCAAAGCACCTATCATCAACATATTCTAGAAATATGTATGTCGAGTTTAACTTTTTCTTCCGTATGCCAGTACTCCTAATGATTTACCTCCACCTCCTCAAATCATTCACATTTATCTGTCCACTTAGCCAACCCTACAATCTCTTATTCACAAACGATCCACTATTCACAAAACAAGTATTTCTAGTATGTTCATTACTTGTTACATCAATTTACTCGGTTAATTATGTGACATTGTTGTTATTTTTTTAAATATAAAATTGCCTTGTTACTTCTTGGTTTCTAGACTTCCATATCACTACTATATTCTCATCACTTTCTTAGTACAATTTATAACAACCTATATATTATCCAAATTTCTCATGGTTTCAATAATCCACTTAATAGTTATTTTCAAACATAGTTTTATACAATCTTACTTGCTACAAGGTTAAAAGTTCGCAACATCATTATTTTCTCACATTTACTTCTAATTTGTCAATCATACAATTTCTAAATCTCTTTCTTAATAACCAATAGATATTTGATAAGTTATTTGGCCAATCCCCTAATGTTTTGGTTACTTGGGAAACAACAAGGACAAACTGCAAGGAGAAATATTTATTACTTATCATACAAAAAGCCCATCTAGATAACAAAAATTCCTATTCACAAACACTTCTACTTTTGTTAGTGATAATTTCTCCGTCAATAGTTATGCACTACATTCAAATTCCAACTCTAAAGCTAAGAAAGAACCCTTGTAATCTTAGTAAGACACCTGTAGGTGTAAATATATTCATATAAAAGGCTTTTTTTTACTGTCCTCACAATAACCCTTCTTATATAATTCTTTATTGTTTCTTTGACCTCTTATTCTATTCATTTCCACCTTATATTCCAATTTTCCCACATAAGTTCAACATATAATCTCCTTTATGTGACCTAAAATTATAAATTTTTTCTAGGCACAAACCCGTTACTATTGCATCAAGTTTCTTAATTTCTCTCTTTCTCCCCTCCTAAGAATGCAAACCTACCATAAGAGTTAGTAAGTGATACATTGAGCTAAATAGCTACGAAGGGAAGGATATGTGTGATTGTCATATATTGCACTAATATGCATTGCAACAAAAAATCACAACCTCAAAACTCGAAGCTCTAATACCAGTTTTTAACAGCCACCATATTTATTGTATAATTAACTATTTCAAACAACTTATTAAAATATTGAGCACTAATATGGTAGAAAAGGAAGAAACCAATTACAAAGGACTCTCATAATGGGAAAGATTTGACCAAAATATTTTAAGAATAATGATGGAAGAAAAAGAAAAACGTTAATTTATCATGGTTAAAAGTATTAAATATCTTATTCAAAATCACATATCAGTTGATACTATGATAATTAGACCTTGGACAGTTGAAGCCAGATAACACAATTTATCGATAGTTCCAATATCATTTCTCACAAATATAATCTCAATAATCAATATTCATAAACTTTCCTAGATAATCTCATTTCATATAAAACCATAATACTCTCAAAAGTTCACAAAAATGGATGCACAATAAGAACCACAATTTAAGATCCATAGTCTCAAATATCCTCTATCAATACTCTTCCAGAGTGTAGAAAAGTAAACCAATCATGCAAGTTTGAAAACCATTTTATGGTTCACATCAGAGTATGAATGAGCCCTAGGCGGCAATATACAAAGTCAACACATAATTAACAAACAGAGGAGGATTTACAAGGTGTAGTTGCCAACCTAAACCTCAAGTATTTTCCTTGAACGTATCCCATGACGAACTTTGCCTGCAAAGGAATAATCAACTACAGGGTGAGTTACATGGACCCAGTAACCACAATTCCAATTTAACAGGTATGCGGTGAATGATTGCAAGATAGTTAAGTGGGCTAGACATCAATTTATATAACAAAATATAAATAGTTTTTTCATAATCAATAATAGCTCAATGAGTAATTAAACATGAATATGACTCCCACAATCATTTGATAACCTCCTTAATTATAACCGCTTACAAAACCAATGGACTACAAACACATAACATGATTCTTCTTTGTGATAAGAATGCACCAAGCTCTCCAATAGTAAGGTATAACCTGGTCAAAAGCTACATAACTCACATCGGATTGTGGGTTTCCTTTCCTTAGAATATTGAAAGGGGGGTTACATGTCCTTTGAGCTGACCCTTAACTTGACCAAGGAAGGGTGATACCAAGGGCCCTGAGAATGTTAAAGCCATCCACTAGGTGCCAAGTGACAGTTATATTACATGGTATAATAGCATCAAACCTCCCATAACCACAACTCCATACAATCCAGCACAAACTTGATATGCAATGCAACATTTCAACATCACAAATCTAGTATCATCATGTTTTCCCCCTCATAATCAATGCTCAATGCCATGCATTATTAACATTCAAATAAACCATTCGAGCCTACTTAACTAATAGTCTACTAAAAACACAATTCATATTGTCATTGTACATTTTTCATATATAAAATACTATAACATATTTATAGCAATTAAAAATACCAACATACATTTATAATTATTTCAACAAGCATACAAGATAAATTGGAAAGCGGTTACCTCTCGCCAAAGCTAATAAAGACTACAACAACTCTTGTGAAACCCCGTGCTATACCATATTCTCACATCAATCACTCAATTTTATAAATTACAATTTCACCTCTAACACACCTATAATCATAAAATCATCAATATCAACATCCTAGACCAAATCAAATCTCATTTTCTAACTTATATGAGTACAACTCAATTATTAAACAACTCTTCGAACCTTCATATAATCAAAATCATATCAAAATCTAACTAAAATATCAAATTCTAACTTATAATTACATATAGCTCAAAATCTAATAAAGTAAACTAATTAAAATTTCAATAATACCTTTAATAACCCAAATAAATTATTTAAAGCAAATTTAATTAGCAAAAATACCCTACAGAAACTAATTTATCATCTGTTTATACAAGAAATTGATTATAAAATCATAAAACAACCAAACAATAAATCTAAACCGATTAAAATTAGCTATTAATTATTCTCTACTACCTATAGTCATCTATTGTCAAAACTATAAACTCTCCCAAAATTTTCACTAATCAGCATAATATCACCTTCATTAGAAAGAGAAAAACATCATGAACAACTTTTTTTTTTTTTGTTACAACTGACTGGATTTGAACCCGGATGGGGAGGGGGGAATGGAGTGCTTAAGAGCACTCCCATGAACATGCAACCTAGTAGCGCTGGTCAACATCAAGAACAACTTTTGTGAAGGGAATTTGTTGAAAAGAAGTGAGTTTAGTTACTTAAGTGCATGTTTGAATTCATGTTCAAAAAGTCCGTTTAAGTAATTCGAGATAAAATTTCTCTTATATACTTATCTCGCACATCATAAATCATGTTAAAAAAATAACTTTCACCGTTAATCCAAATAGCCACTAGATAATCCTCAAATACACCACCGTGTGTGAGGGAGAAAAAGCACCGCGCCGCCTGATATGCTCCGCTGCTGCTCCTGCTGAATGAAATTAAATGAGATGCCTAGCCCGATGCGCTCCGCTGCTGCTGCTGCTGCTGAATGAAATTAAATGAGATGCCTAGCCCGATGCACTCCGCTGCTGCTCCTGCTGAGTGAAATTAAATGAGATGGCAGGTGGGTTCAAAACACCCCCCGGCATCATTCAGCCACGTGCTCCTTAAAGGATTTTCTTTAATTTTTTTTAATCTCTCCTTTTCTTTCTTTATTTTTCTAATATTTTTTCCTTTTATTTTATATATATATATATATATATATATATATATATATTAATTTTTTTAATGGCAATAACATTAATAATATTTTTTTATTATTTCATAATCACTGTTAAATCCATTTTTCATAAATAATTTTTTTAATTGTAATTAAATCCTTAAATAAAATTTAAGATGTTATAACTTATGCATTAACCTTGAAACTTAAAGATGCTTATAGAAATACTTGATCCACTAACTGACAAGGTTTTCCGTCGGTGGAGAGAATATCAAACCTCGCACAAATCAGCTATCCAATTTGCTTTTTATACATTCATAAGCTTGAATCCGTCGATCGTCTCGGGCCCAGAGCTTATTGTTGAAATGTGTGTTTGATATTGCTTACTGAGGATCAATAAGTATTTATTACGTAAGTCAAGACAAAACTCATCTCATATACTTACCTCGTATACCGTGAATCACAAATTATAAGCACTTATTGCCCAAAAATAAGCTATCCCAAACGAGCACTTAAGTTGTATTATATTTTATTGGTAGTTGTGAGAAAGTGCTGAATCAATAAGGTTGTGCATTTGAATTGTTGCCTGTCAAGTGAATGGATTTTTCGAAAATTTTTTTTTAAAAAAATTCGACTGGTTTTCAATTTAAGTATAAGCTTAAGTGCTCGTTTGGAATAACTTATTTTTAGGCAATAAGTGCTTATAAATCGTGATTCACGGTATACGAGGTAAGTATGTGAGATGAGTTTTATCTCGGCTTGCGTAATAAGGACTTATTTACCCCCAAAAAGTGTTTCCAAACACAGAAAGGAGTTTTTCAAAACAGATTAAAAATATTAAATGAATTTTAAAAGGAAACTTGATTAAATAAATTTTTCTCTAAGGATTGGAAAAGTATACACTGCAATAAATTAATTAAATAGAAAATTTTTGATTAAATTCGCAATGGAATTTTCTATTACAAAATCAGTTTACAATAGATTTTTCCTCATTTACATTGAAAATTTTCGTCTTAAATTTTATTCTTCTAGTATTGTATGGGAAAATATGATGGAAAAATAAAATTAAACTTCTATAACAATTTTATACTGAAGTCACTACCCGGAAGAAATATTACTAATTGTTTCATAGATCGTACAAAATGACCTATAAATATAAATATAAAAAGATATTAAAAAACGTTTTATTTCAAAAACCTTAATCTAATACCAACAAGCTATTGGTTGATGTGGTAAGCGGCTTCATCCTTAGAAGGAGGAAAATACAAGATCAAATCTCGGAAAGTGTACTTGTTAAGATAAACGAAAACTCTTTATCCTCTCAATTTTGGAAAGGGAAACCCTTAACCATATAAAAAAAAACCTTGATCTATTAACATTAATTTTGGCATCCTCTTCTATATAATTAAGCATCCATAATATATTTTGATCATATACAAAAATTATGCGGAGACAAAAAAGTTGATATGCTAAAAATATTTGCTATATATATATGGCTTGGCCTTGGGTATCACTCTACCAGCATTCCGAATCTCAGACAAAGTCACAAAACAGACATCAAATATACCGAAACAATTAATGGAGAATGCAAAATTTCCTTTCCTTTTATCGGATATTCCTAGATATCAGGTTTCTCCATTAATTGGTAGCACCAACAAGCCTATCCAAGAAGAAGAAGACGAAGAAGTGCAAATACAGAAAACTCCACAACAAGAGAATGGCTCCTCAATTATCAAACCAACAATCTCTGAGTTCAGTGGGGTGCACACTGATGAAAAGTTGGCTCGTGCAATTGCTCGCTATGTGGACACTCTTACTCCCCTAAAAGATCGTTGCTTGGGTATTAATATTTTCATGACACTTTTATATCATATAAATCACTTGTATCGTTGATCTTTACATATTAATCGAATTTTAGTTTTAGTCCCTATAGTTTTAAATCATAATTTTTAATCCTCATAGTTTTATAAATATTTGGTTTGAGTTTATCATTCAATTTAGTTAATGTTTTTACGTACAGGGATCACAAGTTTTTGTTTTGGTCCCTATTTACTAACTAATTCTGACTTTGGTTTCTACGAACTTTGATTTAAGCTCCTGTGAGAGGTTTGGTTTTATTCCCTATATTTAATGTCCTTAATAAAAGTTAATATGGTTAAACTCAAACCAAGTTCTTATAAAACAACAGGGACTAGAATCTATGATCTGAAATTATCAAGACCAAAACCAAAATTCAGTCAAATTGTAAAACCAACAATAGTAGTAACCCTATACTTTATATGTATGCAGGGTATCCTACTAATCAAGATTTGAACTACGAGGAATTAATGCAATTGATGTGTTTTCGATTAAACAATGCTGGTGATCCATTTATAGGGAGTAGCTACATGCTTAATTCGCATCAGTTTGAGCTGTGTGTATTAGATTGGTTTGCCGAACTTTGGGAAATTGAGAAGAATGAGTACTGGGGATATGTTACTAATGGTGGAACTGAAGGAAATCTTCATGCCATCTTAATGGGGTCAGTATATATATGCACTGCAAGTGATTTTCTACTCTCTAAATAGTTATAAACTAACATGATAAACTTATTGTTGTACAGTATTTCCTTTTTAAAAATAAAAATGGTATGTAACATGTTAAAATACAAAGACAAAGAGAATGAGAGAATGATCAAGAAGAATATATTCTCTTATAATGCTGTACATTGTGTATTCTAAACAGGGCTATTTATACAAGAGAAAAAGAAGAATGGGAATAGACAGGGAAAAGACAATATCCTGGAGACATGGGATGTGATAAGATAAGATAAGATAATCCCTAATATAATATATTATCTAACACTCCCCCTCAAGTTGGAGCATAGATATTAATCATGCCCAACTTGGTACAAAGATAGTTAATCCGAGTCCTATTCAGGGCTTTAGTCAACAAGTCACCCAATTGATCGTTAGACCTCACATGTCCTGTAGAAATGAAGTTTTCCTTGATTTTATCTCGTACAAAGTGACAGTCAATCTCAATGTGTTTCGTTCGTTCATGAAACACAGAGTTGGAGGCTATGTGCAGAGCATCTTTGTTATCACACCACAATTTTGCAGGTAATGATGTGGTAAGACCAACCTCCTTCATTAACTAGTGAATCCACACAATTTCCTGTATTGACTGAGCCATGGCTCTATACTCAGCTTCTGCACTAGATTGTGAAACCACATCCTGCTTCTTGCTCCTCCATGACGCTAAATTCCCACCCACAAATACGCAGTATCCTGTGGTGGATCTCCTGGTAGCCTTTAACCCTGCATAGTCTACATCACAAAAACATTCAATCTTGATGTGGTTATGATTTGTATAGAGTATACCACGACTAGGTGATCCCTTCAGATAATGTAAGACATGCTCCAAAGCTTCCCACTGAGCAACGGTTCGTGCTGTCATGAATCAGCTAAGTATACTCACTGGAAAGGTCACATCAGGACAAGTTACTGTAAGATAGTTCAACTTTCCAATCAATCTACGGTATCTTTCAGGGTAGGCAAACGGCTTGATCTTCTCAGGATCGACTTTTTTTCTTACATCCTCTGGTAGTTCATCAAATGGTATGCCATCATCAACGTCTAAGAACGGATTGGGAATCATGGAGAAGTTACTTGGTGCTACCCCAAGCTTCCCTGTCTCCTTTAACAAATCCAGAACATATTTTCTCTGTGTCAAGAGAATGCCTTTCTTGCTTCTCATAACCTCGATCCCAAGAAAATATTTTAACTGACCAAAATACTTTGTTTGGAAATGAGAATTTAGAAGGGCCTTTAGTGATGATATTCCTGAAGTATTACTCCCAGTAATAACAATGTCATCAACGTATACTACTAAGAGAATCATACCAGCATTTGTCTCCTGATAAAATACAGAATTGTCACACTTACTCTGATTCAGACCATACTTCTTAACCACCGTGCTAAACCTTTCAAACCAAGCACATGGACTCTGCTTCAAACCATATAAAGTTTTTTGAAGATGACATACCTTCCTACACTCCCCCTGAGCAACAAAGCTTGGAGGTTGCTCTATGTAAACTTTCTCAAGAAGATCACCATTTAAAAAAGTATTTTTTAACATCTAACTAATGAAGATCCCAACCATAAGTAGTTGCCATAGAAATAAAGAAACAAACAGAGGATAATATTGCCACAGGGGAAAAAGTTCCTGAATAATCTACACCATAGGTTTGAGCATATCCCTTGACAACAAGCCTAGCCTTCAAGCGTTCCAAGGTGTCATCAGCCTTTGTTTTAACCGTGAACACCCACTTGCACCTAATAGCCTTTTTGTTAAGAGGCAAATCAACAAGATTCCAGGTACCTACCTACATTATCTAGGGCCATCATTTCTTCTTCCATTACAGCCTGCCAACCAGGAATGGTGATAAAATCTAAGGAACCTATGAAAGAGCAGGAAAGAGGCGAGAGGTGGTTATAAGAAACAAAAGAAGAAAGAGGATAAGCACAAGTATGTTTACCTTTAAGAAGGGCAATAGGCAAGTTTATCAGAAGAATCATGCATGACTTCATGTTTTAGGCTAGAAGCAGGAGATGAGGATTCCAGATCAGACACCAAAGCAGGCACTACTGGTGGGTCATGAACAAGGTTGACTACATTACTTCCCTTGGGACATTTCCTGTAAACATGATGTATAGGTGGTTTAGCTTGTGTCGGGACAGAAGCTTGCACTGGCAGTGAATGAACCTCATAGACCAATATATTGTCAAGACCATTGGGTGTGTCAGGAGACCTAGATGGAGTAGAATCAGGGAAGAATTGAGTCGACTCATAGAAGGTGACATCTATAGACACAAGATAACATCGAAGAGTAGGGGAATAACACTGATAACCTTTATGGACCCTAGAACACCCAAGGAAGATACACTTAAGAGATTTTGGATCAAGTTTGGTAATAGTGGAACGAACATCACGAACAAAATACACACAACTAAAATTTTTTGGATCAATGGGGAACAAGGGGTTTGTAGGAAACAAAGTTGTGTATAGAGTATCACCACTGAGAACAAAAGATGACATATGATTAATAAGACAACACGCAATTGACACAGCATTAGCCCAAAAAGGTTTAGGAACTTGCATGTGAAACATGAGAGCTCGAGCTACTTCTAATAAGTGCCGGTTTTTTCTTTCTACAATACCATTTTGAGCAGGTGTATCAGGACACAAGGACTGATGAATCATGCCATGTTGGAGCATATATATTTGAAATTGGGAAGAAAAATACTCTTTAGCATTATCACTTTGTAAACTTTTTACAAAGACACCAAACTGAGTTTTGATTTCAACACAAAAATTGCAAAAGTGAAAAAACAACTCAAAATGACTTTTCATTAAATAAATCCAGGTGGTTCAAGAGAAATCATCAATAAAGGTAATGAAGTACCAAAATCCAGACTTGGACTCAACATGACAAGGACCCCAAATATCAGAATGAACTAAAGAAAAAGGGGACGTAGCCCGTTTATTGACACGAGGTGCCAAATGAACACGATGGTGTTTGGCAAACTCAAACGATTCACACTCTAAAGATGACAAATGGTGAAACTGAGGATACATTTTTTTAAAGTAGGCAAAGAAACATGACCCAGACGACAATGAACGTCAAAAAGAGAGGACCCACCAGACAAGCAATCAAACGTAGCACCTGGTCATCAAGGAAGTAATGGCCACCAGATTCATAGCCCCTACCAATAATCCGCTTTGTCGTAAGATCCTGAATCAAAACAATAGTCAGGAAAAAATGAGATAAGACAGTTCAATTGGCGAGTGAGTTTGCTAGGAGACAAAAGATTAAAAGCAAGGTCAGGAACATTAAGAATAGATGATAAGGGCACATAGGAGGTAGGTATAACAGTTCTAGATCTAAGAACATGGGAGTAAGAACCATTGGTAATCGTTATAGAAGAGGGGTTGGAATAAGGTTCACACGTAGAGAATAGATGATGGTTACCTTTTATGTGATCAGTAGCACCTGAATCAATGATCCATTTCAAAGAAGAAGTAGTAAGGCACGAATCACAGTTACCTATAGCAAGTGCAGTTGGCGTTGATGGAGCATTATCAGAATTATCAGAGGATTGGGCCATATGAGCAGCACCATTATGCTGCATCTTATTCTGCAACTTACGAAAGTAACATTTTGTATGACCAGGTTTCTTACAGTAGAAGCAGACAATTGGACCAGAATTTGGAGGATTGGTGCCTTGTCGTAGGGAACCTTGTGTTCTGGTATCAGCAGAGGTCGAAGGTTATGTATTATTGCTAGGTCTCGGAAAACTCTGGTGCCGATTATCAGCATGTCCACGACTAGCCATTGCACTAGCGTTGGAACTAACAACTGGTTGTAAGAGACTATCAACATGCAATATACGAGAATACACGTCGTGAAGTGAAGGAAGTTTAGAACTAGACAGAATCTGGGATCAAACTGTCTCATATTCGAGATCCAGAGTAGTGAGAAAGATGTTGATTGCCTGTTTTTCCATGTTATCAATCTGTGCCTGCAGGTCAACTGTAGGTGGCATTAGCATCTTCAATTCTTCATACATTTTCTTAAACTCCATATAAAAATTCTTCAGAGGACGGATCTGCTGCTCAGCACGATAGAAACCCTTACATACATCATGAATGCAAGTAATGCTTCCTTTCCCATAATATAGGAACTCCAAGTAGCCCATAAGTTCTTTAATAGTATTACAATGGCTAACCGAAGAAAGAAGATCCCTCTCGATAGAGTTCTGAATTTGCAAGAATAAGCGAGCATCAACTCTAGCCCAAGCCATCTTAGAATCATCTTGAGGAGGAGCATCAGTCAAATGGCCTTCTTTCTTAATACTCAACAAATACATACAGATAGTTTTGTTTCAATCCATATAATTTGTTCAATTCAACTTATTATCAGTGGTTTTGTTAGTCACATAAACAATTTCAGTAGTGAGACTAGCCTTGGATTCAGCCATAGAGAGTTAATGCAAACAGAGAAGACCAAAGAATTTCAAATTTCCTAAATATATGAAATCCCAAATTGTCACAAGCAGCAATCTGACCAGAGAGTGCAAAGAAACAATGAGAGGGGCCCGACAAGCAAGATAACCAAACAGCCCCAACTTTCAGAAATACCAGTTCAGTCCCTTGAATTTTCAAAATGACAAATTGGCCTTTGAATTTCAAAATGACAGACTAGTCTTTTAAATTTCAAAAATGCCAATTTAGTCTTACAGCCACAACCACCGAATAACATGAAAATGCAACAATAGTGACAGGAAATAAGCTAATCGGAGTATAGAAGACGTGGACCCACAGCACTATACCACGATGGTAGACTGGAGGAAGTGAGTCGACTCTGATATGACAAACAGCGGCAAAAAACTTGACAGAGAATGACGTCATGCATCGGCGCATGTACCGACGGTGGAGATTGGAGTGGCACGTGAATCGTCACACGCGGCTGGAAAAGAAAGTGAGCGGTAGGGATCTGCCAGTCGGGACCTCCTTAGAACGATAAGATGGCGCGTGGTCCAAAAGCAAGCCGCCCACAAACAGAAGCTAATCAGAACTCTCTCTCTCTCTCTCTCTCTCTCTCTCTCTCTCTCTCTCTCTCACGTACTGTCGGAATGGCAACGGGAAAATAAATTGACCAGGAAAAAAAATTAGCAAACTGACAACTCTGATACCATGTTAAAATACAGAGACAGAGAGAATGAGAGAATGATCAAGAAGAATATATTCTCTTGTAATGTTGTACATTGTGTATTCTAAACAGGGCTATTTATACAAGAGAAAAAGAAGAATGGGAATAGACAGGGAATAGCCAATATCCTGGAGACATGGGATGTGATAAGATAAGATAAGATATTCCCTAATATAATATGTTATCTAACATAACATAAGTGTTTTAAACAAACAGGAGGGAGCTGTATCCAGATGGAATTTTGTACACATCAAAAGAATCTCATTATTCCTTGTTTAAGGTAGCTAGAGTAGCTAGAGTCAAGTGTGTGGTCGTTGGGACTAGACCCTCTGGTGAGATTGACTATGATGAATTGAAGGCTTCACTTCTTGCTCACAAAGACAAGCCAGCCATCATCAATCTAAACCTGGGTACTCTCTCTCTCTCTCTCTCTCTCTCTCTCTCTCTCTCTCTCTCTCTCTCTCTCTCTCTCTCTCTCTCTCTCTCTCTCTCTCTCTCACACACACACACACACACACACACACACCAAATATATAGCTTGGCTGCTCAGTCATTTAAATGTATAAAATTTTGTTTGCTTATTTCAGGAACAACTATGAAAGGAGGTATTGATGACCTCGATCTAGTACTACAATTACTTGAGAACTGTGGATTCACACAAGATCGATTCTACATTCACTGTGATGCCGCTTTATTTGGAGTGATACTCCCATTTATTAACGGGGTGAGTAATAATTTAACCAAAATATTATCTAACCTACAACATTATATATTGAAAATTAATATAAATTATTAGTATTAAGAGCTTAATGATCAAAACTAAACATGATATGCATGCTTTAAGTATTACTCTATTTCAAAAGATCTAGATAAAGAGGAAAATGTTGTGGAGAACTGGACTTCCCCCTCTTATTCTCGGATCTCCTCTACAGAAGCCTATGTACTTCAACCCATAGGTAGCAGAATCACTAGGACTCAAACTCTAATACTCCTTTTGGTTCTTAATATAAAACATATTTGGGGAGTTGATTTTGATCTTAAATATAAGATAAAGTTTTCATATTTGTCAATCTTTTCTTAATTTACCCTTTTTGATGATCCCTCATCAATAATCAAGGAGGGGAGTGAAGAAGGAAATTAAGAAAGGTAATTAAGGTGTTTTAGAAAATACTACCATATTAACTAACTTAACCAATTTCTTTAATCTAATTAAGTTAGGTAAATATATCTTATATTAAGAACCGGAGAAATACATAGCAAATGTGAAGAGAGAATCTCTTTGGTAGAGAACTTGAAAAACTGATTGTATGCTCAGTTGTGTGTACGCTAATCACGCTGCCTTGAATGTAGGAATCACTAGTTATGTTTTTTTTAATAAGTATAGGTATCCTGTCATTGGAGGCAATCCTGTTGAATATACTGTCAGACACTAAATATGGATACCTCTCCCAATAGGGATATGGACCATAGTTCACTACATTGTGAGACTATCCCTCCACTTAACCCAACCCCGTCGGCACAACTGGTTACATTTTTTCATCGTGAAAAACGGTTCCCTCCTCCCATTAAGTATAATGCATTTAATTATTAACATCGATAAAATATATATCGGGCTAGGTTGCGCATTAGTTCATAATGGGTGGACATATAAAACCCAACACCAATAAAATATAGTATATCGCATGTGTTAGCTTCGTGCATTGAAAAACAACTTTTGAAATGATTGTGTGTACAGGCACCAAAGATTTCTTTCAAGAAGCCCATTGGAAGTGTAACTGTGTCAGGCCATAAATTTCTTGGATGCCCAATCCCATGTGGTGTTCTAATAACTCGTTTAAATTATGTTGACGTTCTTTCTAAAGAAGTAGAATTCATCGCTTCGAGAGACACCACCATCTCAGGAAGCCGAGGAGGCCATACTTCAATCTTCCTCTGGTATGCTCTCAACAAGAGAGGCTTCAATGGCCTTCAACAAGATGTTTATGAGAGCGTTGAAAAAGCAATCTATCTTCATAATCGCTTAAGGGACCATGGAATTGGAGTTATGCGCAACAAGTTTAGCAATATCGTGGTGTTCGAGAGGCCTCTCGATGATGCATTTGTTCGTAGGTGGATATTGGCTAACAACGGGAATCTATCACACGTGGTGGTGCTACAGCACGTGACCATGGAAATGTTAGATTTATTTGTGAGAGAGTTTGTGGAGAATCGATCCATTTGGTACCAAGATAATAACGAAGGCAGAAAAGTTCCCTGTATTGCTGAGGATATTGGTGCCAAGAACTGTGCTTGTTCTTTCCACAAGAAGCTGATCTCGTGATGATTATCAGATAGTGTTTCTTTGAATATGCAATTCAAGTTTGATATTAATGAACTTCTTTATTTTTCCCTTCTTCGTTTTCTGTCTTTTGAATAAGCAAGTAATTTGCTCCTTGTGAATTGTGTTTGATACATGAACAATTATCTTCATATGAGCTATCTCCCCAAATTGAAGAAGTGTAGGCCTTTCTCTACCATATTTGCCTCTTCTCATTCTCATGCTTGTATTCTGCCATTGTGGGCATTCCCGTTGGATATGTCCAACTTTCTTGCATTCTATAGAACAACTTTAATTTGTTGCTGTGGTCTATCTCTTTTCTCCTCTTTTCCTTCTATAGAACGTTTTGAATCTTCTTATTAAAAAGACTCATTTCTTCATCTTCAATGTCATTATATTCTTCTTTTAGAGTTTAGCTTTTCTTTTCCATTTCCTGCAGCTCCATGCAAAAGTTCTGCTTTACCTCATATTCGGCTAGGCTACCAAATAGTGTAGCTATTGACATTATTGATTCTCCTATGGTTTCTTCAATGGCTATCACTTTGAGCTGCTATTCACCTGTGAGTACACTAAAGATCTTTCTCACTTAGCTCGATCTTCCTAAGAATAGTTATTTCCCAGTGCTACTAGAAGATTGGTGAGACAAGAGAATCAAATTAACTTTAAATTCTTTTATGGTTTCTTTATACTTCATTCTCTTCTCCGTGCTGAGCAAGTGTTGAATCTACGTTCTTTATTCTAGTTGTTCCTTCATGAGTAATCTCCAAGGCTTTAATTTCTACAATCTAGATTTGATATTTTAAAATACTCTCTTGGACCAAGAGCATTAGTCAATAATAGTAGAACTTTGTTGTTGAGCTGGATCACCTTTTTATCATTGTCATCATGTTCTTCTAATTCCTTTGGCACTTTTCTTCTTTCTACCACCTTTGTTGGAATATAATCACCTTTCTCTATAACATCCCATATACCATATTCATTAACCTTAGGAAAAACTTTGAACTTTATTCCCTTCCAGTAAGTGAAGTTTTCTCCATTGAAGCAAGGTGGCCTAGGGGCTGAGCTCCCCTCGGTTATAAGACTATTGTTAAAGCTAGCAATTTGATCTTTGCACTTGAAGACGTTGGACTTTTGGCAAGTGACTTGCTCAAATACCACGTGTTAGCTTGACTAGTGTAACCCAAGAGTGGGGTTTAAATTGGCATCTTTAAAATTTTGACGCAATGATAGTTGATTACTACACACATGTTGGCTTAGAAATAGAATATCAAATATATAAAAAATGTTTGTGTAACATACATTTTAATTTTTAGGATTTTTCAAAATAAACAAAAGGTTTCTATGATTTAGGTAAAACAAATAGGTGATTAGTGTATTTTACTCAAAAGAGAAAATAGAAAAGTCGAATTATTTACCAAATGGCTTCATGTACAAGCGAAGAAGAGAAGTTGGGAGCTAACACGTGTGCATGGACGGCTTTGAACTCGAAACGTTACAAATTGTTAGGTATAAAATGTATTATGAGGTCAATGTGTGGCCTTTTTTATCATAACGTTGAAATTTGTGAAGGTCGGATTCTATTGAGCTATAAATTCATCCTAAGGAAAGCACCAAATTTCAATTTTGTATTTCATCACTATATACAATGTATCTAATTAATAAATATATTGTATATGATTAGATACATTAGCTTCATTTCTTTAATTGAAAATATACTCAAAAGATGTTGACCTACCCAAAACTTATTAGAGACATATCTATACATCTTTCTTCAAGGTTCACATTTCATAGATCAATTTTTTCAGAGAGAAGAGAGTAATAAATAAATTGATTTGTACGCAAGGGGTTCAGTCTCCTTTTCAATCTATTCTTGTGTGAGCATTATTTATTCATGTGTGTGTCTGTGATGAGTGGTTCTCATCAACTATCTCCTTGGTACTTGTCTATTTATAGACTTTGAGGTGTGCAAGTGTGTTTGTATTGCTATGTGCGTGGGTTGTAACATTTATTAGGGTTGGTGAATCAATCATCTACAAATTTGCGAATTGACGGTGAATTATTTAGATCAGGTAAGGCTTTTTGTTGTTTGGGTCTTAATCTTTGTATTAGGTTTGTGTTTTCTTTTCTATTATATTTTGTTTGATAGATTTAACAAAAGTCAATTGAATGTGTTGGTAATTTCTTTTTCCATCTGTAATTTGGTCGGAAAGTTTTTACTTTCCAATGGAATTTTTTCTTCAGAAATATGTCGATAATTTTTTCGACATAAAATCCATCGATAATCTGTCAGAAATTACCGACAAAAACAATTTTATGGGTAATTCTGTCACTAATAGCATATTATTTTGTAGTAGAATTTGTTGCAATATCTCTAGTTGATTTGTGTATACTTTTTGGTACATACAATAGATATCTTCTGATGGTGGTGGAATCGATATATCATAAGTAGGGACATATAATCTCTTGAATATTAATTCAACCAAGTACAGTTGTGCAAATTTTATCGTAAAACCCTCTGGGCCAAAAAAAATGTTGTAGTAAAACCCTCAAGCATATATCATCTTAAATTTTCCTTAAATTATTTATGATATTGATTTGTTTATAATAATATTGAAACAGTCTTTATACTGGCAATTGTTTTTGGTGATCAACTTTTCTAAATCCTTTGCAAACATGAAGTAAAAAACATGATAATCTCATCAACTCAGAAGAGCACTAGCATGTGAAGCGAAAAACTTGGATTCAGTAATCCAAGTATATACAGAGTTGAAAAGAGAAATCGCCTCATATAACACTTTATATTTTTTTTTCCCACCTTTTATATAATGTTCGACACAAGCTTATGGAACCCGGACCGGACCGGCCGGTCCAGCCCGGAAACCAGCAAACCGGCTAGTAGACTGGTCCAGTCCGGGTTCCAATTTTTTTTTAATATTTTTTTTAGAATTTCATACTAATAAGCCTAAAATCTTCAATTTCTCACCAGTTTGGCCCTGGTCTAACCCATTAACCCTTCATCTAGTACCTCGATTGATTCAATACCTGGTCCGGATTTTAATACCTTGGTTTGACAGTAGAGTCAGGTCAGTAACTCTCTCCTTGTCCCTCTCCTGCACAAACTTCCACTTCCTTATTCTTGCTTCACTCTTATGATCTTTCCCTTGTATAGATGGTGGAGACAGAGAAAGAGAGACAAAATGACGTTCAGAATTTTCAGAACCCTCTTAATAGTCTTGTTAATAGATCCTTTATGAATAGAGTAAAATATTCTAACCAACCTTGTATTTTATCTTAATTACATGAACCTTCCTTGGGGAACAACTAGTGTGAGAACATCAGGAAGTGAGGCAAAAGACTTTCCTGTGCAAGAACCAAAACAATAATATGGTAGTGTCAAGTGAGAGAGTGAGAGAGAGGGCAAAGAGAGAGATGAAGGGTGAGTAAGAGGAGAGAGAATTGATAGAGATAAGAGAACAAGGAAGAATGAGATGAGGGATTGACATGTGAATATGTGTTGGTATGTACTTTTACTCTGAAGAGATGTATATAGTGCAAGATGCACATTTGTTAAAAATACATGGGCATTTTTGCGCCATTGACATTTGTAAAACAATGTGGGGCCCACCACTAAAAAAAATAACAGACGTTAGTTCAAGCATACGGAGCTGACATTTTTACAAATTTTTGTAACCTTCATAGGCATCAAATATATCCCTCTAAATTTTGTGGCTCAGCGGTAACTGGCTCTAAGCATCCTATCTGGCATAATTAACTACTGCCAAATGGCAACTAAATAAAACTCCCAGTAATTAATTCCCAGCAGAATGAAGAAAGAAAAAAAAAAATCAAAGTAGACTGCTAGCCGTCTCTAAGTATCCGGTTACTAGTTCATCATATGCTATTGATGTAATGCATTTATTGTAGTGGCAAAATTCTTGACCTATAAACCGTTTTCACATGAAGATTTATTGGAACCATTCTCATCAATATATTAAAAGCTTTAGAAAAACGGCTCCTTTTAATCCCATTGGTCCTTTTGTTTCAAACGAAGATGCAACCCGTGTTATCTCTGTCGATTTGAATCTTGGTTTAAACCCTAATCAACTAATCATCTTCACTATATAATACGCATATTTTCCCAGTCCGAGGATCACGCTTTATCAGCTGAAAAGACTGTCCTTTTCTGTACCGATTCAATATGACTCCATGGGATGTTTCTTACTTCACCGAAGTTAATTCTAGCCACAACTTATGGGTCATCTATGCCAAGGTCATATTAGCCCAGATGAACTCTCACCCTCAACTCAATAAGAAAACGCAGTCATTCACTGTACCATTTCAATATGACTTCATATATGGGATGTTTCTTCGTTCACAGAAGTCAATGTCGAGATCCATGAAGCTCGGTTGTGTCACCTTCCTTGTCTCTGACCTCTCCGCCGATGGTTCTGCTACTCCATAAGTCGTTGCCTCCTCTCTATCCCTCTCTCGCTTTCTACTTGCATTTTCTTTTCTCGTATATCTGGTTTTTGTTTCTTTCGCGGCTCTGCTCTGAGTTCTTCTCTGCTTTATAGATGTTAAAAGCATGTTGAGTAGTTTTGTTTTTGAGAATCGCTCACTAAACGGAACAATATATTTCATAATATCAAAGGTGCACAGATTATTCATGTGAACGAGAGATCATAATATCATAAAATATTGAGTTGCTTATACATATTTTTTGGAAAAGTTAAAGAGAAGGACCAAGAAAAAAAAATATTTATTAACAAATATCTTAAAAATTATAATTATTTTGAAGGATCAAAAATTAAAATACAAATCTTCAACTATGAAATTAACCCCCACCAATCTCCCTATATTTTCTCTAATCACATCTCAACTATATGATGGTTTTCCTCGCCAAGTGCGGTTGGCTTTTATTTAGGGATTAAAATTCTCGTGATATTGGTAGTTTATTTAAGAATTTATTCTTTAACAATTTTAATTTTTTGTACTTTCGTTTTTATAACCTTCTTTTTAAGGTGTATCCCGTTTGTTTAAGTTTTTTCCCATGAAAAATTACATATTTCTAAAAGAAACATATTATAAGATGTTTTTTGTGATTTTTTAAGTATTTAAAAATAATAAAGCCTAAAAAGAGGGAGATATCTAATTATTCACAGATTTTAGAGGTTATTTTAATTTGGGTAACTTTTAAAATAATCTGATGTGTGTACCCAATAGAATATCATAAAAATATTGAGTTGCATCTAAATGTTTTTTTTTTTATCAAAATATGTATGGAAATATCATCAAATTTTATAACCTAACCATATCAAATAGTTGAGATGGGCTAGATAAGGGTAACTTCGTAATTGGAATACTTATATTTTATTTTTTGGTCCTTAAAAATAATTACAATTTTTAAGATCCTTAATAATAAATATTTTGTTTCCTTGGTCCTTCTCCCTAATTCTCCCATATTTTTTTTATCAAGATATACATGAAGATATCATCAAATTTGATAGTTGACTGTTAAACAGTAGGGAAGGTTAATTTTGTAATTAAAAATTTATATTTTAATTTTTAGTCCTTAAAAATAATTATAATTTTGTAGATCCTGATTAATAAATATTTTATTTTCATGGTCCTCTTCCTTAATTCTCCTTTTGAAATTTGAATTTCAAAAAGAAAAGATTTGATTAGGGCCCATGCAAATTACAAGCATGCTTAACCAAATATTTTTAATTAGTTTAGAAATTTTTAATAACCCATTATAAAAAAGTATATTTTCAAATATACATACATTTAAGTTTTTTGATATATATTGTGTGTGTGTGTGTGTGTGTGAACAAAGAATTATTTTGGATCAATTTAAATGCTATTATGCCGAATTTGGACGGATCAAATTAAATGCTACATAGTCATAAACTACTATTATTTTTTTTATGCATCCTGGGCAACTACAACTACTAATGTTGGTTCATTCCATTTCAATCCGTGCCTTAAATGTACGTGGATGTTTCTAGAAGTGAAAAAATCTCTCACACTGCAAGGGTGCTGGGGGAATACAACGTATTATGAAATATGATAGAATGGCTCTTTCCAATGTTGGGGTGTAATTTATTGCATCAATTATCAACACAATAAACAATAATGGTTCTAGCTTTTCAGAAATTAGGATTTATATTAGGATTTATATTATGTTTGATAACCTTTGATAAGTCAAGACTTAGTGTATACAATTTCGGGATGTAAATTTTTACATTAATGATCAGTAGAAGAAGTAAGAGTGGTAAAACTTTTGAGAAGTTAGGATATATATTATATCTGATTTGAGGTGCTTAACTATAGTTTAGCTTTCGTTAGAATTTAAGTTTTTTATGTTTGTGCAATCCACCGGTATTTTGTCTTAAACAGGAGTGAAAGAATTCATCGCTTCACGTGGGATGGAGGGGACATAAACCATTGTAGAGGTGAAAGAATCCATTGCATCATGTAGTGGTACCCAAGAGGGACGCAACCTATTATAAAATGTGAAACAATGAGTCTTTTCAATGTCAGGACATAATTCATGGCACCAATGCTGACCGGAAGAAGCAAGGGTGGTTCTTACTTTTAATTAGTACTTAGTCTTTCCAATGTTGAAATGTAAATTTTTGTATTAATGATCAACTAAAGAAGCAAGAATGGTTCTAATTTCTGAGAAGTTAGTACATATATTATGTCTACTTTATGGTGTTTAATAATATTTATTCCAACAACAACTATATACATCCTTATAATTTAAATTCCACATGTCCATGCAACGCACGATTATTTTGTCTTAAATAGAAGTGAAAGAACTCCTCGCATCGAGCTCCCAGGGAGGGGCTGAAGGGGGATAACCCATTATAGAAGTGAGAGAATCCCTTGCATCGTGCAGTGGTGTTGGGGGATGCAACTCATTATGAAATGTGAAACAATGAGTCTGTCCAACATTGAGACGTAATTTATTATATCAATGATGACTGAAAGAAGCAAGACTGGTTATGACATTTGATAAGTTAGGACTAAGTCTTTCCAATGTTAAGATGTAAATTTTTGCATTAATGATCAACAGAAAAAGCAAGAGTGGTTCTAACTTTTGAGAAATTAGAACACGTATTATGTCTGTTTTGATG
This sequence comes from Inga oerstediana, assembly GCA_963210345.1. NCBI lineage: Eukaryota > Viridiplantae > Streptophyta > Magnoliopsida > Fabales > Fabaceae > Inga > Inga oerstediana. The sequence goes on from OY723401.1 coordinate 73,109,466, forward strand.
TGTTTACCCATATTACTTTGAACAACAACTACATATATTCTTACAATTTAAGTTTTATGTTTTCATGCAACGCATGAGTATTTTGTCTTAAATAGAAATGAAAGAATCCCTTACATGGGGGCCCTAACTTTTGAGAAATTAAGACATGTATTATATATAAATTGAGGTGCTTAATTATATTTTTTCAAACAACTATATATATCATTATAATTTAAGTTCCACGGCTCCATGCAACGCACATGCATGTTGTCTTGCAATTTACATAATCAATCCTCTCTAATGAATGATAGTGAATTCCTCAACACAATCAAATGCTCAAGGATGCCTCATCATAAGCTGATCCTTAAAGTTGGAGTACCTATGTTGATAAGGAACATTGATCAAGCACGCAATGCAAGACTTTGAGCAATGGGACTAGATTGTGAATAACACAACTAGGCAAAGGCATTGAACGAGATAAGTGCTAGTGAAGATGTGCTAATAAATTGTATGGACATGAATCCTTAGGAGTCTAAGCTACCTTTTAGTATGACGATGAGGCAATTTCCAATCATTATTTCATTTGGAATGACCATCAACAAGAGCCAAGGGCAATCTATTCCCAATGTTGGTCTTTACCTTCCAAGCCTAGTCTTTTTATATGAACAATTGTATGTCGCATTATCAAGAGTCAAGAGCTTTAATGGATTGAAATTATTTGTGTTAGATGAATAAAGGGAATGTACAAGTAAGACGACCAATGTAGTCTCATAGAGGTAGTTCAAAATATCGCGAAAGATTGAGTTAATTGAAAATCACATTGCAAATTTTAATGAATTGTACAATACATAATTCTGTGCATCGCAAGGGTAATTTGTCATGTTTTTACACCTAAAAAATGTATATGGTGCCAGGTGCATATTAAAAAAAAGTGTACGGGCATTTTTGCCCTTTAACCCTAAAATCAAAGAATAACGTTATTATCACAAAAAAAAAAAAAAAAAAGAATAACGTTTATGCTATGAAACCAAATATTAACGTCGTGTTATTTTTAATGTTCTCTGTTATAACCAGTGTGGTTAACATTCGTTCTTATTGCTTGGGACTTTTGCAATTAAATGTCTGCAAAGTATACTTGCATTTGAATCTTTTAATATAATATTTTTATATTTTATATTAAAATATAAAAATATTATATTACATTTCATATTATGTTTTTATATTTTATTCTATATAATATTATATTAAAGATTTAAAATTTAACCATGCTTTTTCAGCATTTATTGGTAGAGTTTGCATTCTTCACTAATAAGATTAGATTAGCGGTGTTAAAATTAAGAACTAAAAATATGCTTTATAAATTTAGAAGGATAAAATGAAATCCGATGCAAATTTTAAAAACCAAATGATTATTTTGGTCATTCTCATTTTATTGCAATCAATTTACTATCATCCTGCATAGGGTGTAATTTACATTTTAAAAGAGAAAGATATTTAGTAACTTTGCAATAAAGGGGCTGTTTGGTATAAGGGATTTGGAGGGAAAAGGAGCAGAGGGGAAAAAATGTTAAGTTAGATTTTAGAAAATTTAAAAAAATGGAATTATAAAATTTTAACAAAGATATAAGATAAAAGAGTAAGAAAAATTAATTAAAAACTTTCAACTCCATTTCTTTTATTTTTTTTCTTAAATCCAACTCAAGAATTTTCCCGCCGCTCACTGTCCCTCCCCTCTCCTCCCCTCATACCAAACAAACTCCAAGAGATCAAGTTGAATAGCCAAAAACACAACTGATTTTAAAATAGACTAATTGACTATTTGGGAAACACAAAATCATAGCTTCAGAAGCCCTTTTCCTCAAGTCGAGACAACACTTCTCCTACATATTTATATCACAAATCATAAAAACACTTTTAAAAAATTAAAACAAACAGATATTAAATGCCTATTTGAATTAACAGTCGTAATTCTAAATTATCCCGATTTTCATGAGTGACTTTAGTTATAAGTGACACTGGTTAATCGTAACTTTTGTTAGGATACCGTTTTTTTTTTTTTTAAGTGACTGAGAAATTTGATTATATTTAGGTTTCATTTATTAAAATCACTTACAGATATATAATTAACTAGTGCGGTTAGAATATTTTCCTCCAATTCAGCACAAACAATCATGAACCGTTCAAAATCTCTACCTCGTTCAAAGATTAGGACCTTCCAGCCGAAACCTAGTAGAGTCCGAGTCTGAAGGTTATATGCTACGGTTTCCGCTACAAACATTTGTTGTTGCCCCAAAAGACTTCAAAAAGTGTGAATAATCTTAGGTTTTCTTGTAAACTGACACTTATATTTCTGATGTTAAAATACCTTAATGTACAGCACAAAAGCTTACGCATAAATTCTCCACATACCAGACCTGTATCCCATAGACATGAACAGAAGCTCCCATAGCATGTTAGGGATACTCAGAAGATTCACCTTGGATCCTGGAATCTCAGACCAACTCACAGAAATTTCTGAAATTGGGATTCCAAACCATTTGCATAGGTAAACTAGCTCAACATCAAAACACCACCTGCACAAAATAAATGCTAGCTCCATTAACAAAAAGCACCAGAAAATTTAAAATTAAAAAAAAAAAAAAAAAAATAGGCCAACTCTTGCTTATTAAAGTCCAGAGGAAGTCCAAAAATCACTGTTCCCCAATCGCTCAATCATATACTGAAGGCAGTAACAAAGTGGAAGCTTCTAAAAGTATAGCTTTTTCAGACAAACCTGACTAAACTTCCTCTTTTTAAAAAAAAAAAAAGAAAAAGGTTGGAAATGAGGTCAAACCCACCACCTCCCCTATACAAGGGATCATCTTGCCAATAAGGCAAATGGGTAATGCACCATATGCGACAAAACTATTTTTCAGACAAAAGAAAGTTCAAATATACTCCGGATTTCAGTAGTGGATATTCTTATATCTAATTGGTTTTTTACAAGAGAACTGATTCTAGAATTAAAGACAGAACAAATAAAGACAAGCCTGATCCATAAACATAGCAAAATTACAAAAACAAGTGCTCAGAGAAATGCTAGAAATGAAAGGCATTCAGTAAATTATACCATCTCTGATCCTTAATATAAGACCCAATTGACTTTTTCTGGAGAGGTTTGAGAAACTAAATAAATTAATTAATCATAACATATGTTGTATATCATTTGATTATATATCAGTTTATAAGTTAGACAAGTTAATTTGGTATAAAAACGATAAATATAAATACTCTAAAGTAATTTATTTAGTTTCCTTAATATCTCCAAGAAAGTCAATTGGGTCTTATATTAAGAATCGAAGATAGTAGCAAGGAGATATTATTGAAAGCCTTAGAATTCGGAAGTCAGATACACTTCTTAAATATAACATACAAACCAGAAGAGGGAGTTACAGAAGCTTAGATTCTACAAGCAATTATAACAAGTAAAAACTACCAATCTTCTATTATTTGAGAATCTTACTCCTCTGAACTAATTTAAAAAGCTATTGTATTCTGTAGAGATTAGGTGTTATAACCTTCTTAAGCGGACATTTGTGAAAAGCTTTCTGGCTGCAGCCCGAGTAAACATCTTGAAACCACACTGTAAGTACAAAGTCAATCAGATGAGCAATGAAAACCAACATCATTATCATGAGACAAAAAGATAGGCATCATACAAGCAAATCATCATTTCTGAAGAAGGTTCTAGAAGGCCAGCTTCTAGATACAGAGAGAGAACCATATACAGGTCAGACTGAGTAATGTGGTCAGACTGGGGTCAAAAATTAAATCAAGTTACCTGAGTATCACGAATCCCAGGACCAGCAGCCAGCAGAACCACAAGATGGAAACCCTTCATCAAAAAATTACGGTACCACTTCCTCTGGAAATAATAAGGCTAAATAGTTTAGCCAAGATGATCAAGACAAATGTGACAGATTAAAAGGCAAATAAAGAATGGCAAGACTTAACTGTAGCCAAAGCCTTCTCCTCTAGATGAGCCCTTGAACCAAATGCAGCAATAGGGATATCAGATATTCTAAAACTTGAATCACTGGCGGCTGAATCTCCGCTCTTAAACTCTTGTTTTGCAACAGCTTTGATCTGAATGTTTAGAAACAAAACTTAAAACAAGTATCATATCAAAATACAGAAGAAATAAAAATACTGATCATAAGCAAACCTACGAAAACCACAGATCATACAAAAGCATTGCACCAACCCGATTCTCAAGCTTTTCTAGGTCAGTGACTTTGGTTGCTCCATCAGCATCCAACATCAGAAGTAATTCACCACGCGAATGAAGCATTCCCTGCAGTAATACAATGCTTTCAGACAGAAAGAGCATTACTGAATTGTCAATGAGCACAGAGTATGATGCGCAGATATTCATTATAGGGAGAGATATCTTTAATTGTTTAAACTAAACTCACTTTTCTGATTGCTTCTCCCTTGCCATGATTTCTTCCAAGAAGGATAACCCTCACACTGTCCACTGTATATTTCCTCACAAAATCAAATGCTACTCTTCTAGTCCCATCAGCACTCCCATCGTCAATAATCAAAACCTGCACAAGTATACATTGATTCAATATGCCCTTGATCCTTCCATCTATAGCATCGAACTTTAAGGAAAATCAACATATACACTCAAGAGCTAAATCCCTAGAGGTGGGTTTTCCTACTCGAAGCGGCCTAGTCACATAACCTCCTCCAAAGGCCCAAATTGAGTCAAGACAGACTCATCAACATAACAAAAAAGACCCAATTTACCTCTCATTCAAGAAGTTGTACCTGGCCTCCTATGCCTGATCCTTAAATCTGATATGCTTATTGAAGGTCTGTCATGAAGAGGCACCAGCACTAGATAGTCTTGTCCATTTCTATAGAAACACTAACCAGCTGAACTAGGAATAATCTCCCGATTATCTAGAACTTATTGAAATTTCAGATTTTAAAGCCTATAAAAGATCTTCAAGTTAATCTGTGCAATTCATGATCACATATTCAACTTGCTTTCAATCATTCTTAAACACGAAGGCCATAAATATCATGGGAAAACATAAGAACGAGTATATTATTGGAAGAAAATTGTATCCTGAGGAAGAGCTATTAAAAGTAAACATTAAACTGACTATGCACCAGAAAAGAGATACACCAACTGGAATAGCAGTATGAACAGAGATTTTTTATGTTATGAGGAATTATGTAAAATCAATCACTTCAACCTACTATTTCAGAGCTTCAAACAATATTATCTAAAAGATGTTGTCAGTAAGCCTTCCAGGAAGAATCCAGTAATTATATGAAATGCAAAAATATTATAATTCATTGTTTTTACTCCATGGACTTATACATCTTCTGTACATCACTCTATGTCTAAACTGTTAAATTAACATAAATAGCCAGAATCTAACTTTTTTTGGCCATCAAAAATTATTATTCCTCACTCCAATCAATTGAGCATGAAAGTAGAGAAACCGGTAGTACCTCATATGAAAATGAAGGATCCTTTGAGGCACGTTGTTGAAGATAACTACAAGGTAAAGTAATAAATATCACTATAGTTCCATATAGCAATCCTCAGCACTAGCCATAAACAGGAGAGAGTCCATTACTTCTCAGAATAAGGTATCTTAAATAGCAAAACACCCCATTCTAACAAGCACTAAACAACATAAATATGTAATAATAAGGAACTAAGTGCATCAGAATAGGCATCTGAAATAATCAAGAGAGCACATAGACATTTAAATGTTTTATCTTCTATGAATTCTAAATCTATCTGTGATAGCAGCTTTGGTTTGACTTACTCAAGGAGAAATAAACGTGCTAGAAAGGAATAGAGTGGACTGATCCAATTTAAATTACTGTTGCTATTTTATTGCTGCCAACTCATTTATTATTCGTTAGAGAAATAAGTGGGAGATCCACTACTAGTCTGTTAGGAAATAGTTCCTAAATCTAGGGGTTGTTATTCATGGGGAACTATAGTTGCGTCAAAGTATCTGTCAGTCTCTTTATAAATAGGCATGGAGCCACATCAATAAAAGATCATCTTTTATCAGAAAATATATTGATACAGGAGATACTCCAGGACTGTGAAAGTGAAGTCGGTGAGATTCTTGCCTTCTCGCTCTAACAGAATATTTCTTCTATTCTACCCTTTTCTCTGAGTTACTAAACAGTACCTTAACAATCTTATAGGTAAGAATAGGAAAATTGAAGAAGAAGAGGGAAGAGAGGGAAGAATCGAGGAACAGAGAGAGAGGATAGGAGAATATGTCTATATTATTCACTAAACAACAATCAACAACTAATAGCCTAGAGCCTTCCCTTATACGGCAATAGGATTAACTCTAACGGCTACTAACTCTACTAACAACCATTTCCCTACTCTTCTAATCCACCGTGTCTCATAGAACTAGTAAGGGCCACTTATAATACCCAAAGTGCGGCCTCGTAGACTTAATAGTGCGCCAGCACTTAATTCTTTATTAACCCACCTAAATCCCTAATTTTATCCCCAATTAACTAATATTTACAGCCTACATGTCAATACACCCCCCTTAAGAACCCCTGTCCTCAAGGGTCAGAAATCGCAAAGGCAGGAAACTGCTGCTGCAACTGATAAAGCAGAACCCATGAAGCTTCCTCTTCAGGCAGCTGCTTCCATTGCATGAGGACCTCAGTCACAATGCGAACTTTCCTCCTCCCAATCCTTTTCTGTAGAATACGTTCTGGTTCTTTACATGTAGGAGGTTCTGGCCAACTAATCGGTGGATGCCGAGGCTTCACAGAAGGATTGGGACACAGCTTAAGCAAAGAGATGTGAGAGGTGTCATGGACCCGAGATTCGGCAGGCAACTCCAAGTTGTAAGCAACAGGCCCTATATGTTGCTTAACTCTATAATGGCCAAAGAACCGAGGAGCTAATTTCTGGTTGCACCTAGTAGCAGCTGAAATCTAGCGATAAGGCTCAAGCTTTAAGAAGACCCATTGACCTTCCTGAAATTCTCTCAGCCCTATGGGAATCCACCCTTTGTTTCATCATGTTAACTTGTGCCCCTACTGTTACCCTGCTATATAGAAGGATGAAATCGAAAAGCAGGTAAAAGGGTTATTGGAGGAAGCGGTAATACAAGAAAGCTCTTCACCTTATGCTTCTCCTATGGTCTTAGTCAAGAAGAAGGACGGCACTTGGCGTATGTGTACTGACTTTAGGGAACTTAACAAGAGAACGGTGAAAAACAAATACCCCATTCCGTTGGTGGGAGAATTGTTGGATGAAGTGAGAGAAGCCCGTTGGTTTACTAAGCTCGAACTTAGGGCAGGGCATCACCAAATAAGGATGGAATCTCGTGATTCCTACAAGACTGCCTTTAGGACACACTTGGGTTATTATGAGTGGTTGGTTATGCAATCCGACCTCACCAACACACCAGCCACCTTTCAGGGTACCATGAATAAAGCAAATGATAGGCACCCAAGCACCTTAGAGAACCACAACCCAAAAGCTAACTGTTGAGGTGGGAGAGCCAAGACACTTAAGTACCCCATACTACTCGAAGTGGGACTTTGGCAGCCCATACTACCTTGTTCTCTATCAATACACCCTCACGAAAAGCCGACGTCTCAGCGACTCCACTCTACGGCAACTTCACTCAGCCACTTGCCGTCCGATCAAAACCCTCTGTAGGTAGCCCTCTCCGGTCCGTCAGCCACCGGCTCTAATACCAAATGACAGGTAAGAATAGGAGAATTGAAGAAGAAGAGAGAAGAGAGGGAAGAGTCGAGGAACAAAGAGAGAGGATAGGAGAATACGTCTGTATTATTCACTAAACAACAATCAACAACTAATAGCCTAGAGCCTTCCCTTATATAGCAGTAGGATTAACTCTAACGGCTACTAACTCTACTAACAACCATTTCCCTACTCTTCTAATCCACCGTGGCTCATAAAACTAGTGAGGGCCATTTATAATACCCTAAGTACGGACTCATAGACTTAATAGTGTGCCAGCACTTAATTCTTTATTAACCCACCTAAATCCCTAATTTTACCCTCAATTAACTAATATTTACAGCCTACCCCCAAATATCACTATCTTACTAATCTTTTTGGAGCTTTTTCTGACTGGAGGGCAGGGGAATAAATCTGTTGCTAATACCATATTACGTGACAAGTAACATGTAAGCCAATTCAACTATACTAATTCACATCAGCAGATTTACAAGATAGGTTGACTGAATTTTGCAACGCAAACAAAACAGCAAAATAAATAGCAGGAAGACCAACATGGACCAGTAAGTTAAAATAATTTAGTCCAATTTCTTATGTTGAAATCATGATGTTGATAAAAAGGTATGCCTTGACTTACTTCATTGCTTCATCAAGAGCTCCAGGAAGCCTATGCTCCTCATTAAATGCAGGAATTATTAAAGACATATACTTTGTTGCTGGATCAACAATGTGTGGGCAAGGAACCTATCAAGAATCAGTCAAAAGACTCAGCCAATTCATATCAAACATTCATCCTCATAAAATGTTACCTAACTTCACAAGGCAACACAAATTAAAATCAAACTAAAAAATATCATATAAACAAAAGAAAATGAAATTAAACAATCATTCTACGCTGACTAATAGGTATTTGATGTGCATGCTTAAAATAATTATTCAGCTGACAGAATAAGTTATACATATAAATGCATGAAATATTTCTCATGTGACCGTTAATGCAGACAAATTGTGAATATGAGTAGTTTAATGCTTATATCATACTTTATCTTGAAAGTTTAGTACCCTTTAATTTTGTTAAATGAGCATTAATATATATATATTGCCAAAGACATAGTAAGTCAAAACTTTAAGCTGTTAAATTATGACCCATGAATAGTTTTATTACAACCTCTTTTTAACTCACACATGGCCTATGAGGTTGAAGTGTGATTGATGGGGCCACGGTACTGGCCCATGTTTATAACAGAAGGAAAGCCCATAATCACAAGAAGCCCAATTATGCCAGCTCAGAGAATGGGGGGGCAGAGACGGTTATCTAGGGTACTGTGCCAGAGAAAAGGATTATGGAAAAAGACTATGGTGGCTGGGGAGAGTCCTGACCTCTCGAACGTTAGGAGACTGGTTTAATCTTTCTTTGTTAATTCTTATGACCATTGTTGCTGGTAGATTTCATCTCATTTTCTCTTATATCAGTTTCGGGAATATTTTCATTATCAGTTTTCCTTCGAGTTTTATTCAAGAAAGGGGTGTAGCTAGTCAAATTATTGAACAATCAATCAATTATCACCTGGTTCCATCAACTTGGTATCAGAGCAGGTCGATCCTGTGAATGGTGGGTACCAGAATGGAAGCTCGGTTAGAGAATGTGGAGAAGACATTGCAAGAGATACCGGAGCTTCGGCATGCAATTGTCGAGTTACAGCGAGCGAGTGTGGGAGCTGGGGAGGAAAGAACCACTATGTTGAGATCCATACAACAGTTACAAGAACGTTCCGAGGCTATCATGGCCTTGCTTCAGGAGCGGCTGCCGGGTGGGCCGAATCTCGGTCAACCACGTCAACCACCGGGAGGAGGCGTTGGATATCACGAAGCTGGAGCAGGTGGAACGGGTGGTGAGAATGATGGGCAGAAGTATAGGCGGTTGGAAATGCCCATATTCGATGGTCAGGATCCCATCGGGTGGACTTTCCGGATGGAAAGGTACTTCTCCGTCAATGGCATCACCGAGGTGGAGAAGATGGATGCTGCGGTAGTGGGTCTGGAAGGGAGAGCTCTCAATTGGTACCAATGGGCCGAAACTAGAGCTCCCATGGCTAATTGGGCCGAATTCAAAAAAGGGGTGGTCAGGCGTTTTCATGATTCTCACGCAGGAGATAATTATGAGCGGTTAGCGGGTTTGAAACAGGGCAGCGGGTCGGTATCCGATTACCGCGAGAGATTTGAGATGTTGTCGGCGACTGTGGATGAGGTGTCGGAGGTGACTCTGAAGGGAATGTTCTTGAATGGGTTGCAAGAGGAAATCAAGGCAGATGTGCGATTGTTGAAGCCTGACACACTTCATGATCTGATGGATGCCGCCTCGGAAATCGAAGGGCGAAACTGGACGCTCGATCGAGCGCGACGAAGGCGTGAAGTACCTGGGTCGAAGAAGGATAATTCATCGAAGTGGGCTTTGACCATTCCCCAGTATTCGCGATCATTCTTTTCTTCGGATGGCTCAAAGAGTCCGACCATAACCAGTCCCAACCGCGGAAGCAATAGCAAAGGGAATGAGAGTCCGAAAGAAGCAAGCAATTCCACACCAGGGGCGAGTTCGGTGATGAGTAGCGGGAATAGCATAAACCGTGGACCCAAACGGTTACCTGAAGCAGAATTAAATCGGAGAAGGGAGTTGGGATTATGCTTCAAGTGTGATGAAAAATATAGTCCTACCCATCGATGCAAGGCTAAGCGTCTACAATTGCTGATAGTGGAAGACGAGAGAGAAGAGGAGATTGGAGAAGAGGATTTTGAAGCACTTGCAGAAGATGAGGTCGAGAAATCGTATGCTAACATGGAGTTATCCCAGGCCACTATACAAGGGATATCAAATTATAAAACTATGAAGTTGGTGGGGACGATAGGTGGCAGGGCGGTGGTGGTATTGATCGATAGTGGGGCTACCCATAATTTCATTTCTCAAGCTGTAGCTGAGGAGCTAGGAGTGGAGGTTCAGTCAACTCCAGATTACTCTGTATCTGTGGGAGATGGTCGATTGGTGACTGCAAGGGGGAAGTGCCGAGATCTTAAGCTATCTATACAGGGACTAACGGTGGTGCAAACTTTCTATCTTTTTCCCCTGGCTAATGTTGATTTGGTCTTGGGAATGGCTTGGCTCCAGTCCCTGGGCGAAATTCGAGTTAATTGGGGGCAATTGTACATGAAAGTAAGGGTTGAGAGGAATTGGGTACGATTTAATGGGGATCCCAATCTTACACGAACACAAGTCTCATTTAGAGCCATTAAGAAGGCTATGAAGAGCAGTTCAGAACGATACTTGTTGGAAATCAGTGCAATCGAATTGCAAACAAGACCAAAAATTGGTTCTGTTCCTGGTTGCGCACCCGAAATCCAGAAGTTACTGAGCCAATTCAATGCTGGAGGAGAAAGTTTGCTGGGGTTGCCTCCACGGAGGTCCAAGGATCATGCCATAGTACTTAAGGAAGGAGCAGCACCACCTAACCTCAGGCCGTACCGTTATTCATTCGTCCATAAAGCTGAGATTGAGAAATTGGTTAAAGAAATGCTGGCGGCAGGGATCATTCAGCCTAGTAGCAGTCCCTTCTCAAGTCCAGTCCTCTTAGTAAAGAAAAAAGATGGAAGTTGGAGATTTTGTGTGGACTTCCGGGCCTTGAATAAAGTCACAGTGCCAGACAAATATCCCATTCCTGCAATAGATGAACTCTTAGATGAGTTGGGAGGAGCCACGATTTTTTCCAAGCTGGACCTCAAATCAGGGTACCACCAGATTCGGATTCGGGAAGGAGATGAATATAAAACTGCCTTTCGCACACATGATGGACACTACGAATTTCTGGTTATGCCTTTTGGCCTCACAAATGCCCCCTCTACTTTTCAGTCATTAATGAATGATGTGTTTCGAGATTATCTAAGGAAATTTGTTTTGGTTTTTTTTGATGATATTTTAGTTTACAGCAAGAATAAGCAGACTCATGTAGAACATTTGCGCAAGGTGTTGGAGGTTCTACAACAACATCAGCTGATTATTAATGTTAACAAGTGTAGTTTCGGTCAGCAGCAGCTTGAGTACTTGGGACATATCATTACTGCTGGGGGGGTGAAAGCCGATCCTACCAAGATTGAGGCCATGGTGTCCTGGCCTGTCCCCAAGAATATTAAAAGTTTGCGAGGATTCTTAGGGCTCACGGGATATTACCGCAAGTTTATCAAGGATTACGGGAAAATTGCAGCCCCTCTCACAGCGTTATTGAGAAAGAATGCGTTTGGGTGGAGTGAGCAAGCTCAAACGGCCTTTGATAGGCTCAAAGCGGCTATGACCCAAGCACCCGTATTAGCCATGCCTGATTTTGCTCTACCATTTGAGATAGAAGCAGATGCATGTGGAGTAGGCGTGGGAGCCGTCTTGATGCAACAGGGAAAGCCGATAGCTTACTTCAGCCAGCAGTTGTCTAACACAGCGCAGTTAGGATCAGTTTATGAAAAAGAGTTAATGGCTCTGGTCCTTGCCATAAAGAAATGGCAACACTACCTATGTGCACAGCCTTTTATCATTCGAACTGACCAAAAGGCGTTGAAATATCTGCTTGAACAACGAGTTATTGACCCTGATCAGAAGAAGTGGGTTTCAAAACTTATGGGGTATAAATTCGAAATTCAGTACAAACCCGGAAAAGAAAACCGAGCTGCTGATGCGTTGTCACGAAGGGAAGTAACAGAGTTAACTTTGTGTGCACTTTCTCTATGGCAATATGCGGGAATGGAAGACTTTGAAGTTGAAGTAACCAAGGATGTCCGACTAAATACGATAAGGCAGCAAGTGTTACTGGGACAGGATGTACCTGCTGGATATTCGATGAGGAATGGATGTCTGATGTATTGTGGTAGATTAGTGTTACCTCGGGGTTCAACCAGAACTGAGGCATTAATCCGAGAATTCCATTGTTCACCAATTGGGGGGCATTCGGGGTATCTAAGGACCTACAAGCGCCTAGCCGAGGTGGTTTATTGGGAAGGAATGCGACGTGATGTGCAGAACCAAGTCGCCAGATGTGAAATCTGTCAGAAGAACAAATATGAGGCAGTCAATCCAGCCGGGTTGCTACAACCATTACCCATTCCCCAACAAGTTTGGGAGGATGTCAGCATGGATTTCATTGTGGGGCTACCAAAGTCAAACCGATATGACACTATCATGGTGGTGGTGGACCGACTTACTAAGTATGCTCATTTTATTCCTTTATCTCATCCTTTTACTGCCAAGGAGGTAGCGGAAACCTTCATTGCTGAAATAGTGAAGTTACATGGTTTCCCAAAGTCAATCGTGTCAGACCGAGATCGAGTATTCATCAGTCAGTTCTGGAGGGAGATGTTTTCGTTGTCAGGAACTACCCTGAAATACAGCTCGGGTTATCATCCCCAAACCGACGGTCAAACCGAAGTTGTTAACCGAAGCTTGGAGAACTACTTAAGGTGTTTTGCTGGAGAGTGTCCAAGGAGGTGGGTGAAGGTGTTACCTTGGGCTGAGTTTTGGTTTAATACTTCATATAACCGATCGTTAGGCACCACTCCTTTTAAAGCCTTGTACGGGAGAGACCCCCCATCTGTCTTTAAGTGGAAAGATGATGACTCAATGGTAGAAGAGGTCAATGAGCAACTAAGGCAGCGTAATGAGATCTTGCAGCAACTTAAGTTCCATTTAGAGCAAGCTCAGGTTAAGATGAAGGAGCAGGCTGACAGGAAGCGAAGACATGTGGAGTTCCAGGTGGGCGATATGGTTTACTTACGGATTCATCCTTACAAGCTTCGGAACCTTGCCAAAAGGCAGCATGAGAAACTGGCTCCACGGTTTTATGGGCCCTACGAGGTATTGCAAAGAGTAGGGAAAGTAGCTTATAAGCTGAAATTACCAGAAACTGCTCGCATTCATCCTACCTTTCACGTTTCCCAACTTAAGAAGTCATTAACTGCCTCCTTGACTGCACAGCCACTTCCGGATTTCCTCACTGAAGATTATGAGTTGCAAGTCAGTCCTGAGGAAGTTAAGAAAGTGAGAAGTATGACAGATGGGAGCCAGCAGGTACTGATTAAATGGCAACGATTACCGGACTGTGACAATACCTGGGAAGATGCCACTGTCATAATCTCCCAGTTTCCAGATTTCCACCTTGAGGACAAGGTGGCTCTTTTAGAAGGGGGCAATGATGGGGCCACGGTACTGGCCCATGTTTATAACAGAAGGAAAGCCCATAATCACAAGAAGCCCAATTATGCCAGCTCAGAGAATGGGGGGGCAGAGACGGTTATCTAGGGTACTGTGCCAGAGAAAAGGATTATGGAAAAAGACTATGGTGGCTGGGGAGAGTCCTGACCTCTCGAACGTTAGGAGACTGGTTTAATCTTTCTTTGTTAATTCTTATGACCATTGTTGCTGGTAGATTTCATCTCATTTTCTCTTATATCAGTTTCGGGAATATTTTCATTATCAGTTTTCCTTCGAGTTTTATTCAAGAAAGGGGTGTAGCTAGTCAAATTATTGAACAATCAATCAATTATCACCTGGTTCCATCAGTGATTCAAAAGAATAAGGGCTAAAATATCATCTTAAATTTGTCATTACGAAGCCCAGGGACAGTAAGGATCAAATTCACCACTCTTTGGTCACAAGGCTCTGAAATCGTGTCAAAAACCATTTCAACTTGAAAGCTGGCGCTATAAATTGAAAGCCTGTAAATGCCTTTATAATAATACCTAACATATGATAGTTGTATATAGCGAAGTTAAAATTAAATTATTCTTAGTTTATAAGGGTTCTAGATTAATTTCCCTTGAGTGATCTAGGAATATTCAAACAAAAGATCTAACATTAACCAAGAATAAGTGACCATAGACAGACCAGGAGAGGGGAAAAAAGAAGCATGCATTCTAAAGAAATTGACACACCACAGGGCACCATCATTGGCACAGGTTCTTCAGAATGAGCTAAATACCATGGTTTTTCCTAGTCAAGCTATTATATTTCAACTTCGTTAATACTCATTGTGTACTAGTTAACAAAGCAAATTTTACTATTTCCATGTTGATTGTAGAAACAAACAACTAAGATGCTTGATGCACCTGACTTTTAGGCCAACAGACATTACTCTGGGCTGGAACTCATTCCATATAGACCTGAAAAGACACCTGCTTCAGGTTCTATAATGACAATTTTCCATGTTTCCTAGTGCATTACACAGTTTTAAAAATGAGCCACACTATTCACTCAAAAAAATGAGCTACACTAGAAACGACTTATGGATATTACCGCTTGCTTCAGATTTTAGTATATTTATCTTCCATGTTTCCTTAAGAACATTAACCTAAGTAATTAAGGGTCCCGATAAATATTTTAGGCCCTTCACCAGTAGGGCCAGTAAAGCAGAGCACTCCAGAATTTTGCACGACCAAAAAATAGTCGGGTCATAGCTGCAGAGTAAAAATATAAAGTAACATTGGGGAAAAAAGGATAAAAGAGCGTGGCCTCATAATAAAAAATTCTAGATTTCCTATCAATCAACTGCATTGCTTATTGCCTTCCAATACTCCCAAACACCAAAAGGAGATATGGATTAACACAAAAGTAAATGGTTAACCTGTTTCAATGAATTGGGATCCTCAAAAATGGCCGCACCTTCAACATGCCTATTGTTATAATAAAAGATCACAATGAGAAATAGAATAAATAACTGCATGTTTTTCAAAATAAATTAATTGAACATACTCATGGTTATTTCTTCTTCTATAAGCTTCAAATATTATTGCAGAGCCAAATCCTACTACTGCAACCAGAAATAAGATCACAAAAAGATCAACCATTGTCCACAGAGATTCCATTCCTTTGGATGCTGTACAGGTTGCTGCAGTTGTGGTATATATGTTGCCCTTGTTACATATGAAGTAGGTTTGCCTGCACTGTTGACAGTAAACATTATGAATCAGAATCACCAAAGAGGATCCGTATGGCATGAACTGTACACATTCAAACACTAAAAATGCATGTAAGTAAAAGCAATTAATATATACTGAACATCTTAGTTGTCAGGTTATCAAATGTGCATATGCCCTACAAGCTACAAATGCTAAATCATAATTCCCATTGAAAGATGTTTCGAGATGATTTTACGATCTATTTTCAGATCAAGCAAAACGAGTGAAATATCAAAATAACTTGTGGTAAAATCATCATATTTGAAGTTGGATGGGTCTCTGGATAACCCAGCTATCAGTCCCTACACAGTGTAACAGAATAAGTTCTTTATGGATTGTCCTATTGGTCCTCATCTAAGGAATGCTATCCCACATATGACACGGATCCCCTCCAGTGCAGCTTCTCAATTGCAGAGTCAATTGTCTAACTGACCTTCGTGGGATTGATACGAAGGTTTGAAGGATGAAATACTTTCTCTTCGCAAATCAACATTATCCATGGTTGATTTTTGAGAAATAGGAAAAATGCTTTTTCCCTGGTCCAGTATAATCAACAACAACTCTAACGTTTTAATATTATATTAGAGACGCAATATGGATTGAAAAAGGGAAGCCTGATAATTTTTTTAAAATTTAAATCGAAAGAGGAGTCCAAAAGCACAAGGATGAAGCTTGAGTTTTCAAATGAGATGCCAAGAGCAAATACTGAGAAAACTGCCGACATTTCCATAAAATAGTTAGTCCATCGGATCAAGTTAATGGTGGATAACCAGGCAATTGACACGCGCTTAACATTCTGGCACGGGAGGGATCCACTCCCATCCCTCATATGCTTTTTTTTTCCAGAACAATCGTCAACTTTAAAGTAAGCAAATCATGAAGCTTAAAATAATAAAATAGGAAACAGAACTTCCAAATTGAATTTCCAAATTACAACCTTCAAGACTAACAAGAGCACAAAACCATAAAAAGCTCATATATTTATGACATTATCACTCATTCCATACCAATTAAAAACATAGGATATAGCTTGAGACGCATAAAAAGAAGAAACCGAACACAATTTAATCGCATTATGGGATAAATATGACACCATAGAACAGGAAAGATTTCCAGAGTCAACGCGACGAAACTATGGAGGGATTGAAATATTACATTGAACTGTTGGATTCAGTCCAATATCATTTGAAGCAAACCAGTTTGGATCAGAAAAATTGTACTAATTCGTGCTCTGATCCACGGTCGCAGGTTTGACCAGTTGATGCGAAGAACGGAAGGAAAACCGCAGCACTCAAAACCCTAACGCGTGGAGGAGAAGGACGACGGAGGTGGCGGAAGCGGACGCAGCTGAATCTTGACTCCTCCCCTAGAGTTTCTGTTTTGTTTTTCTGCCGTCGGGCTAGTTTTTGTTCATTATTTTGCATTTTAATATTTTGATTATCTAAATTATCAATGGCTTTTGACCAAAAAGAATTTCGTGCCCCGCCAGCAAGATTTATTAGTGCATATTCAACGGAAAGAAAGTGGACCTATTTAACATTAATGTTTGTAAATTTTGAGTTTTGTATGATATTTTTATTTATTTATTTATTCATTTATTCATTTATTTATACACCAAAAATAAAGGCAACCTAAATACAATTGAACCTAAGATAAATAATATTACTGAGAATTTTATTTATTCTTTTTTTTTTATACATAAAGAAGAAAACTCTAAAGACTCAGCCTACATCAGTAGGGATACAATGATCCAGCTCTAAAACAGCTGTTAACTCAGGCGTGGAATATAAAATAGGGTGAAACCCCGTTACACAAGAAATTGCCTTTTTTGCAAAGAAGTCGGCAACCCTGTTTGCATTTCTTGGAACAAATCTCAATTCTATCCTCCAATCTCGTTGCAACATGGAACGGACTTCTTCTATTGTAATAGCATCCGGATGATTCTGGCAAATCTCACCATTGATCAGATCAATAACTTCTTTCGCATCGGATTCTAATACCACTCTACGCTTTCCTTGATCCCAAGCTGTCTTCAATCCTAGAAGAATACCCCATATTTCAGCTGTGACATGATCACCCAACTCCAATCTGTGCATAAAAGCCATAATAAAATTCCCGTTAGCCTCTCGAATAACTCCTCCGCAGCCAGCACCGGTTTTCTCTGCAAATGCTCCGTCAACGTTAACTTTAGTCCAACCTTCCTCAAACGGCATCCATTTTGCCCCCTATCCGTAACTGATGTGCCTTGTAAGTTGATTCCGACAAGTTTTTTACTTTCCTTTTGAATGCTAGATATAATAGCATGGGCATGATTCTGTAGACTCTCATTAGTCTGATTCTTCTGCTCAAAAAGACGTTCATTTCTCTTTTTCCAGAATAACCAGCATAAAGTTGCAAACCAGTCACCCCAATCCAAGCGTTGAATATTATAGTTCAACCACTCCTTGAGATTAAGCTCAAAGAAGAAACGATCTCTTGGCAAAGTTATGTTTTCCATCCACAAACGTTTAGCTTCAGTGCAGTCCCGGAGTACATGTAGCACCGTTTCTGGACCTTTCTTACACCAATCGCACACATCATCAGCACACATGCCTCTTCTATATCTCTCCACGTTGGTAAGAAGCTTGTTATGAGCAACAATCCACATAAAAGTTTTACACCTTGGGATAGTGTTCAGCTTCCAGATTTTCTGCCATAATACTTCCTGATCCTCTTCTTCATTTGCAATAACTTTATATGCAGATTTCACCGTGAATTCTCCATTTCTTGTGTGTTTCCATCGAACAATCTGTCTCCCATGCTCAACTTCGGAACCCTCCTGCACAAATCTTCATGCCGCCTTGATCCCTGCCCATGTATTCGAACCTATCCTCTGCATATCAATTTGAGGCAACAAATCATTACCACATTTATATTTACTTCTAATAATTCTTACCCATAAGTCATCCTTTTTCTTGATAAGATTCCATCCTAATTTGGCCATAAATGCATGGTTCTGGGTTTTAACATGCTTCAATCCCAAACCACCATTACCCTTTGACTTGCACACCATTTCCCATGGAACAAGATGAATTTTCTGCTTCTCCTGCGTCGTACCCCACAGAAAGCTTCGATTTTTACTCTATGGATGATCATTATTTTTAAGTTATTTTATTTATTTATTAAAAAAAACATAATAATAGATTAATATGCCCTTCTAAATAACAAATAAGTTGGGAAAAAAGTGTACAAAATAAGGAAGAAATTGCCTTTCTGTCCAAAAAAAATTGAGCGCACTGGTCTATTTTCCTAGGGCGTGCTACCCTTCACCGAGCTCATTCTACTTGGTCTTCAAAAAATGCACAAGAATTTCTTACAATCCTTTGGTGACTAGGTATCCATAACGTTTTTTAATCATATTATCAAGTATTAAAACAACTGGCTAATCAAAGTCAAAACTTTATGATTTGGATGTCTCTCCCTATAGTCTTTTAATAATGTGAGAATTGAATCTTTAGGTACGTTTGGGTCCAATGGTATACACATTAGATAGAGTAGTTAAGATTTACATTAATGTGATATTAAATGGAGGGGCAAAATTGTAAAAAAAAAAACTAATTCTTACACCGTACATAGATTTTACCTTTTTTTTCCTAATATGTTTGTTCCAATCGAGAAATAAATAGGTATTGAGGAAGTAGGATTAAAGCAAATGGTTTAAATTACGTAAATTTTAAAAGGTTAAAGTTCATTTTTACCCTAATATTTTTTTAAAAATGAGTAATATTGCCTTAAATTTTTTTTTTTTTGTGCAATGTTATCTCAAATGTGTCAAAAGTAAAGCAATGTTGCCCCAATCGTTAGCAATAATTAATTTTGATCATTAGTTTGATTGGTATTAAACATTCAACACAACCACCTCATCTCATATTTCTTTAGCTTGCCTCAACAACCAAGAAATCAAACCATATTTCTTAAAAAAATCAAAGAATAATTGAAAACCATAAATCGGATGATGGAACCAACAAAAAGATTAGATTTTGGAAGATTAAACTCAACCAATATTGATTGAACATCAATGGTTTTAGAGTCAACCTAACACATCACAAATTGAAGATGTTGAATCAACAAATCGGATCTAAAATTTATAACTACAAATTCATAAAGAATCAAACAAAAATAAAAAAATTCCCAGTTACCAAAAAAATCTAAAAATAAAAATGAATCTCAAAATAAAGAGGAGGGAGAAGCCGTACAAGAGGAAAGAAGAAGGTAGTTGACTAAAGTGGATCTTTGATAGTGAATCTTTGGCACACAAAACATTAGAGCAGAAGGTTGTCATTGGAGGTAGACGTTTGATAGAGAAGTCCGGCTCTTGTTGTCTATTGCATGGTCACCAGAATGAAGAACCAGAAAAGAGAAGGTCAAGGATGGATGGGAGCAAAGTCAAATCTACACCTCAAGAGTGGCTAGTAGAAAAAACTATCAAGAGAGGAAGAAGAAACCTCTATTGAGAGAGATCCACAAAGGAGGTGCGATTTTTCACTTCATTCCCTTCCTCTTCACCGTTTCCTTACCCCACCCACAATCGCTGTGGCCAATTCTTATCAGTGGGTGCATGGAGGATGGTGATCGTTGATGGCAAAATAAGGGATTGGTATTGGATTTTTGAAGAGCTTAAAGACGGGTTTTATGAAATGGGAAACATGAAATCAAGGGTTCTTTGCGATTCATATAGAGAGTGGGGTTATTCACGCTAACCCATTTGATGGATACCAAGGAAAGTGGAGGGACAGGGTTAAGGATGGAGAGAAGATGGGAGTCAGAAGAATTTTCAGAAGCTGAGTTAGATGATGAGGTGCTGATGAAGTGGCATTTTAAATGCCATGCAAGAGTGTCACGTGTCTTTAACTGTCAAAATTAACTATTGCGAACGGTTGGGGTAATATTGCTTCACTTTTAACACTTTCAGGACAATATTATGTAACACCTCAAATTTTATTCACTAAGAATGTATTATAATTATTTAATATATTCAATAAAATGGTGAATATTTATTACCATAAGAATTAAATATTGAAAATTGAAAGGTGCATAATGCTTCCAGTGAAATCGCATATGAGGCAGTGAGTTTGTCATATGATTTTGAATGATCAAATGATGTTCAAAAGTTATCAAATTTTATAGGGAGAAAGTAGACATGCTAAGTTTTAATTTGATAGGTCATATAACTCAATTAGAGGTATATACAAAAATTTATGAATTTTTGAAGCAAAAAAACTGTGAATTTTCTGGAAGAGCATGTAAAGATTGAAAATCTGGAAAGTTTATGCATCCATTTAACTAAATGCTATATTTTTTTCTTGAAATTAGACTCAATAAGGATTCTATAGCATTTAGAATCACTCCGATGCGATATCTACAAATTTAATTATGATTTTTCAAAATTTGGACAGAAAATCTACCAAATTGCTAATTGTTGTGATTTTTTGGGGGAAAAAATGCAATCACCATTATGGAATAAAGAAAAACCTAATTGGGCTACTTTGGACCAAAAGTGACATATTGATGGGCCTAAGGAGATGAAGGGATTAATTCAATTTTAATTGGATTTGAAATGTCAAGTTACATGTACGTTGGAATTTATGTCATAAAAATTGGAGTTTGTGAATTTTGGAAATTTAATAAATAAGGGAAATATGACATAAGCCTAATAAAACATCTTCTTCTTCCTTATGTGCTCAAAACCGACGTCCCATTTCAGAAAAATAGAGAAAGTTTGAGAGAGAGAGAGGGAAGAAAACTCACAAGATAAGTCGAATTTCTTCGATAAATTCATAACTAACGCGTATAATCTAACTCCTAAGCTTCTCTTTCATGTATTTCAAGGTGTAGGAAGCTCAATTTTTATTGTGAAGAAGGGCTAGGGTTCGGCCACATCAAGAAAAAGCTAGAAGAAGGTTGAGATAACTTTCAAACCTTTGAATATTGACTATTATGGCTGCTGTGGACAATTTAATCGGTAAAATTTTGTCAGATTATCTTTGATTTATAATTTTGGAAATGTGTCGTTAGAAATGTTATGCTAGTAAAATTAGGACTAAATGGTAGTTATAACTCAATTAAATAGTTAATAAAGTGGTTAGGAGTAAAAAAGAACATGTCTGCGGAGTTGAATTTCAAAAACCTCAATTTTTCCTGGAGAATTTGTGCCATTCAGCTAGAGGTAGAAATGAGCCTTAAAGTTGGATTTTCAATGATTTAATAATTCCATTGAGTTCAGGGGAAAAAATTAGGTAGGGTTACAGTTTGTCACTTTTTTGGAAAAGCCCGAGAAAGCATAATTACGAAAATGCCCCTGACACCTTGAAATAGGGGTTGCCAAGGGCACTTTTGTCTTTTAGAAGTGAATTTGTTAATTCCGAGTTCATAAATGGATTACTTGGGTGAAACTATGTCAGAATAGCCCATGTCAAAGTTTCAGAAAAAGTACAGCCGAACCGAGTACGGCGAGGCCGGGTCCCCAAGGCCATTTTAGTAAATTTTCACCATAGACTAATATAACCACTATAAACACTATGGAAGTGCCTAAAATGGTACATGAATGAGTTTTAATCTAATTCTTGTACATTTGCTATTTTAGAATCAAGTTAGAAGTCCAAGCTTGGCACGCTTTTTGAGGCACACCTAAATAGATCTAGAATTTAGATCTAAAATTTAAATCTAAATTCATATATTTAAGCACCACCTAAATAAACATAGGGTTCCATCAAAGTTTCATTGACAATTTGATTCCCTACATCTTTTCAATGTAATAATACCTCTATTTCTAAATATAAGACACAATTAATTTTTTTGGAGAGATTAAGGAAATTAAATAAGTTATTTAATCATATCATATATTGTGCATGATTAAATTATATATCAATTTATAAGTCAGACATATTAGTTTAGAGAAAAAACGATAAATATAAATATTTTAAAGTAATTTAATTAGTTTTTTTAATCTTCTCAAAAAATTTATCTTGGTCTTATATTTAGGATTAGGGGTAGTATTTTTTTCTCCCAAATTTTTTAAAATTCCAAAAACCAAAACCATGCAAAATAGGCTCAAGTAGTCAAATTTGCTTTATTTGAGATCATTGTTCAACTGCAAGAATATTCATTACTTCCAATGAGAGTGAACTGCAAGAACTAAAACCAATTACAATTATCTTACTTCCTATGACTGACCATGAATATTTATTACACATTATGTGAGTACCAACTTGGGGATTGAAAAACGGGGAAAAAAAAATCAGCTTTTTTGTATAATAGCCCATGGGCCTAAATTTAACAATCAACTACTAATTTGTTTCAAATTTGAATAGTGGTTCTTTTCGTATCCTAAATGAAGATTGTGTGTAAGCCAGGCATGGCTTCATCCAATAACTCGTTTAAATTATGTTGACGTTCTTTCTAAAGAAGTAGAATTCATCGCTTCGAGAGACACCACCATCTCAGGAAGCCGAGGAGGCCATACTTCAATCTTCCTCTGGTATGCTCTCAACAAGAGAGGCTTCAATGGCCTTCAACAAGATGTTTATGAGAGCGTTGAAAAAGCAATCTATCTTCATAATCGCTTAAGGGACCATGGAATTGGAGTTATGCGCAACAAGTTTAGCAATATCGTGGTGTTCGAGAGGCCTCTCGATGATGCATTTGTTCGTAGGTGGATATTGGCTAACAACGGGAATCTATCACACGTGGTGGTGCTACAGCACGTGACCATGGAAATGTTAGATTTATTTGTGAGAGAGTTTGTGGAGAATCGATCCATTTGGTACCAAGATAATAACGAAGGCAGAAAAGTTCCCTGTATTGCTGAGGATATTGGTGCCAAGAACTGTGCTTGTTCTTTCCACAAGAAGCTGATCTCGTGATGATTATCAGATAGTGTTTCTTTGAATATGCAATTCAAGTTTGATATTAATGAACTTCTTTATTTTTCCCTTCTTCGTTTTCTGTCTTTTGAATAAGCAAGTAATTTGCTCCTTGTGAATTGTGTTTGATACATGAACAATTATCTTCATATGA
This sequence comes from Inga oerstediana, assembly GCA_963210345.1. Lineage (NCBI taxonomy): Eukaryota > Viridiplantae > Streptophyta > Magnoliopsida > Fabales > Fabaceae > Inga > Inga oerstediana. The sequence goes on from OY723401.1 coordinate 73,133,248, forward strand.
GCTATCTCCCCAAATTGAAGAAGTGTAGGCCTTTCTCTACCATATTTGCCTCTTCTCATTCTCATGCTTGTATTCTGCCATTGTGGGCATTCCCGTTGGATATGTCCAACTTTCTTGCATTCTATAGAACAACTTTAATTTGTTGCTGTGGTCTATCTCTTTTCTCCTCTTTTCCTTCTATAGAACGTTTTGAATCTTCTTATTAAAAAGACTCATTTCTTCATCTTCAATGTCATTATATTCTTCTTTTAGAGTTTAGCTTTTCTTTTCCATTTCCTGCAGCTCCATGCAAAAGTTCTGCTTTACCTCATATTCGGCTAGGCTACCAAATAGTGTAGCTATTGACATTATTGATTCTCCTATGGTTTCTTCAATGGCTATCACTTTGAGCTGCTATTCACCTGTGAGTACACTAAAGATCTTTCTCACTTAGCTCGATCTTCCTAAGAATAGTTATTTCCCAGTGCTACTAGAAGATTGGTGAGACAAGAGAATCAAATTAACTTTAAATTCTTTTATGGTTTCTTTATACTTCATTCTCTTCTCCGTGCTGAGCAAGTGTTGAATCTACGTTCTTTATTCTAGTTGTTCCTTCATGAGTAATCTCCAAGGCTTTAATTTCTACAATCTAGATTTGATATTTTAAAATACTCTCTTGGACCAAGAGCATTAGTCAATAATAGTAGAACTTTGTTGTTGAGCTGGATCACCTTTTTATCATTGTCATCATGTTCTTCTAATTCCTTTGGCACTTTTCTTCTTTCTACCACCTTTGTTGGAATATAATCACCTTTCTCTATAACATCCCATATACCATATTCATTAACCTTAGGAAAAACTTTGAACTTTATTCCCTTCCAGTAAGTGAAGTTTTCTCCATTGAAGCAAGGTGGCCTAGGGGCTGAGCTCCCCTCGGTTATAAGACTATTGTTAAAGCTAGCAATTTGATCTTTGCACTTGAAGACGTTGGACTTTTGGCAAGTGACTTGCTCAAATACCACGTGTTAGCTTGACTAGTGTAACCCAAGAGTGGGGTTTAAATTGGCATCTTTAAAATTTTGACGCAATGATAGTTGATTACTACACACATGTTGGCTTAGAAATAGAATATCAAATATATAAAAAATGTTTGTGTAACATACATTTTAATTTTTAGGATTTTTCAAAATAAACAAAAGGTTTCTATGATTTAGGTAAAACAAATAGGTGATTAGTGTATTTTACTCAAAAGAGAAAATAGAAAAGTCGAATTATTTACCAAATGGCTTCATGTACAAGCGAAGAAGAGAAGTTGGGAGCTAACACGTGTGCATGGACGGCTTTGAACTCGAAACGTTACAAATTGTTAGGTATAAAATGTATTATGAGGTCAATGTGTGGCCTTTTTTATCATAACGTTGAAATTTGTGAAGGTCGGATTCTATTGAGCTATAAATTCATCCTAAGGAAAGCACCAAATTTCAATTTTGTATTTCATCACTATATACAATGTATCTAATTAATAAATATATTGTATATGATTAGATACATTAGCTTCATTTCTTTAATTGAAAATATACTCAAAAGATGTTGACCTACCCAAAACTTATTAGAGACATATCTATACATCTTTCTTCAAGGTTCACATTTCATAGATCAATTTTTTCAGAGAGAAGAGAGTAATAAATAAATTGATTTGTACGCAAGGGGTTCAGTCTCCTTTTCAATCTATTCTTGTGTGAGCATTATTTATTCATGTGTGTGTCTGTGATGAGTGGTTCTCATCAACTATCTCCTTGGTACTTGTCTATTTATAGACTTTGAGGTGTGCAAGTGTGTTTGTATTGCTATGTGCGTAGGTTGTAACATTTATTAGGGTTGGTGGATCAATCATCTACAAATTTGTGAATTGACGGTGAATTATTTAGATCAGGTAAGGCTTTTTGTTGTTTGGGTCTTAATCTTTGCATCAGGTTTGTGTTTTCTTTTCTATTATATTTTGTTTAATAGATTTAACAAAAGTCAATTGAATGCGTTGGTAATTTCTTTTTCCATCTGTAATTTGGTCGGAAAGTTTTTACTTTCCAATGGAATTTTTTCTTCAGAAATCTGTCGATAATTTTTTCGACATAAAATCCATCGATAATCTGTCGGAAATTACCGACAAAAATAATTTTATGGGTAATTCTGTCGCTAATAGCATATTATTTTGTAGTAGAATTTGTTGCAATATCTCTAGTTGATTTGTGTATACTTTTTGGTACATACAATAGATATCTTCTGATGGTGGTGGAATCGATATATCATAAGTAGGGACATATAATCTCTTGAATATTAATTCAACCAAGTACAGTTGTGCAAATTTTATCGTAAAACCCTCTGGGCCAAAAAAAATGTTGTAGTAAAACCCTCAAGCATATATCATCTTAAATTTTCCTTAAATTATTTATGATATTGATTTGTTTATAATAATATTGAAACAGTCTTTATACTGGCAATTGTTTTTGGTGATCAACTTTTCTAAATCCTTTGCAAACATGAAGTAAAAAACATGATAATCTCATCAACTCAGAAGAGCACTAGCATGTGAAACGAAAAACTTGGATTCAGTAATCCAAGTATATATAGAGTTGAAAAGAGAAATCGCCTCATATAACATTTTATATTTTTTTCCACCTTTTATATAATGTTCGACAGTAGAGTCTGGTCAATAACTTTCTCCTTGTCCCTCTCCTGCACGAACTTCCACTTCCTTATTCTTTCTTCACTCTTATGATCTTTCCCTTGTATAGATGGTGGAGACAGAGAAAGAGAGACAAAATGACGTTCAGAATTTTTAGGACCCTCTTAATAGTCTTGTTAATAGATTCTTTATGAATAGAGTAAAATATTCTAACCTTTCTTGTATTTTATCTTAATTACATGAACATTCCCTAGGGAAGGGTTAGTGTGAGAACGTCTGGAGGTGAGGCAAAGGACTTTCCTGTGTATGAACCAAAACAATAATCTAATAGTGTCAAATGAGAGTGAGAGAGGGGAGAGAGAGATGAAGAGTGAGTAAGAGGAGAGGATTGACATGTGGATAGGTGTTGATATGTAATTTTGCTCCGAAGAGATGTATATGGTGCAAGATGCACATTTGTTAAAAATATATGAGTATTTTTGCACCATACTGGATTGACATTTGTAAAACAATGTGGGGCCCACAACTAAAAAAGATTGACATTTGTAAAACAATGTGGGGCTCACAACTAAAAAAGTTACAGACGCGGAGCTAACATTTTTACAAATTTTTGTAATCTTCATAGGCATCAAATATCAATCAATCAATCAAATATATCCCTCTAAATCTTGTGGCTCAGTAGTAATTGGCTCTAAGCATCTTATCTGGCATAATTAACGACTGCCAAATGGCAACTAAATAAAAATCCTAATAATTAATTCCCAGAAGAATGAAGAAAGAAAAAAAAATTCAAAGTAGACTACTAGCCATCTATAAGTATCCGGTTACTAGTTCATCATATGCTATTGATGTAATGCATTTATTGTGGTGGCAAAATTCTTGACCTATAAACCGTTTTCACATGAAGATTTATTGGAACCATTCTCATCAATATATTAAAAGCTTTAGAAAAACGGCTCCTTTTAATCCCATTGGTCCTTTTGTTTCAAACGAAGATGCAACCCGTGTTATCTCTGTCGATTTGAATCTTGGTTTAAACCCTAATCAACTAATCATCTTCACTATATAATACGCATATTTTCCCAGTCTGAGGATCACGCTTTATCAGCTGAAAAGACAGTCCTTTTCTGTACCGATTCAATATGACTCCATGGGATGTTTCTTACTTCACCGAAGTTAATTCTAGCCACAACTTATGGGTCATCTATGCCATAAGGTCATATTAGCCCAGATGAACTCTCACCCTCAACTCAATAAGAAAACGCAGTCATTCACTGTACCATTTCAATATGACTTCATGGGATGTTTCTTCGTTCACAGAAGTCAATGTTGATATGAAGCTCGGTTGTGTCACCTTCCTTTTCTCTGACCTCTCCGCCGATGGTTCTGCTACTCCATAAGTCGTTGCCTCCTCTCTATCCCTCTCTCGCTTTCTACTTGCATTTTCTTTTCTCGTATCTGTGGTTTTTGTTTCTTTCGCGGCTCTGCTCTGAGTTCTTCTCTGCTTTATAGATGTTAAAAGCATGTTGAGTAGTTTTGTTTTTGAGAATCGCTCACTAAACGGAACAATATATATCATAATATCAAAGGTGCACAGATTATTCATGTGAACGAGAGATCATAATATCATAAAATATTGAGTTGCTTATACATATTTTTTGGAAAAGTTAAAGAGAAGGACTAAGAAAAAAAATATTTATTAACAAATATCTTAACAATTGTAATTATTTTGAAGGATCGAAAATTAAAATACAAATCTTCAACTACGAAATTAACCCCCACCAATCTCCCTATATTTTCTCTAATCACATCTCAACTATATGATGGTTTTCCTCGCCAAGTGCGGTTGGCTTTTATTTAGGGATTAAAATTCTCGTGATATTGATAGTTTATTTAAGAATTTATTCTTTAAAAATTTTAATTTTTTGTACTTTCGTTTTTATAACCTTCTTTTTAAGGTGTATCCCGTTTGTTTAAGTTTTTTCCCATGAAAAATTACATATTTCTAAAAGAAACATATTATAAGATGTTTTTTGTGATTTTTTAAGTATTTAAAAATAATAAAGCCTAAAAAGAGGGAGATATCTAATTATTCACAGATTTTAGAGGCTATTTTAATTTGGGTAACTTTTAAAATAATCTGATATGTACCCAATAGAATATCATTAAAATATTGAGTTGCATATAAATGTTTTTTTTATCAAAATATATATGGAGATATCATCAAATTTGATAACCTAACCATCAAATAGTTGAGATGGGTTAGATAAGGGTAACTTCGTAATTGGAATACTTATATTTTAGTTTTTGGTCCTTAAAAATAATTACAATTTTTAAGATCCTTAATAATAAATATTTTGTTTCCTTGGTCCTTCTCCCTAATTCTCCCATATTTTTTTATCAAGATATACATGAAGATATCATCAAATTTGATAGTTGACTGCTAAACAGTAGGGAAGGTTAATTTTGTAATTAAAAATTTATATTTTAATTTTTAGTCCTTAAAAAATTATAATTTTTTAGATCCTTATTAATAAATATTTTATTTTCGTGATCCTCTTCCCTAATTCTCCTTTTGAAATTTGAATTTCAAAAAGAAAAGATTTGATTAGGGCCCAGGCAAATTACAAGCATGCTTAACCAAATATTTTTAAGTAGTTCAGGAATTTTTAATAACCCATTATTAAAAATTATAGTTTCAAATATACATACATTTAAGTTTTTTGATTGTGTGTGTGTGTGTGTGAACAAAGAATTATTTTGGATCAATTTAAATGCTATTATGCCAAATTTGGACGGATCAAATTAAATGTTACATAGTCATATACTACTATTATTTTTTTTTATGCATCCTGGGCAACTACAACTAGTAATGTTGGTTCATTTCATTTCAATCCGTGCCTTGAATATACGTGGATGTTTCTAGAAGTGAAAAAATCTCTCACACTGCAAGGGTGCTGGGGGAATGCAACGTATTATGAAATATGATAGAATGGCTCTTTCCAATATTGGGGTGTAATTTATTGCATCAATGATCAACACAATAAACAATAATGGTTCTAACTTTTCAGAAATTAGGATTTATATTATTTTTGATAACCTTTGATAAGTCAAGACTTAGTGTACACAATGTCGGGATGTAAATTTTTGCATTAATGATCAATAGAAGAAGTAAGAGTGGTAAAACTTTTGAGAAATTAGGATATACTCCCTCCGGTCCTAAATATAGGACAAAGTTTGTAGTGTAAATTACACTACAAACTTTGTCCTATATTTAGGACCGGAGGTAATATATTATATCTGATTTGAGGCGCTTAACTATAGTTTAGCTTTCATTAGAATCTAAGCTTTGTCTGTTTGTGCAATCCGCTAGTATTTTGTCTTAAACAAGAGTGAAAGAATCCATCGCTTCACGTGGGATGGAGAGGACACAACCCATTGTAGAGGTGAAAGAATCCATTGCATCACGTAGTGGTACCCAAGAGGGACGCAACCTATTATAAAATGTGAAACAACGAGTCTTTCCAATGTCAGTACATAATTTATTGCACCAATGACGACCGGAAGAAGCAAGGGCAGTTCTTACTTTTAATAAGTTAGTACTTAGTCTTTCCAATGCTTAAATGTAAATTTTTGTATTCATGATCAACTAAAGAAGCAAGAATGGTTCTAATTTTTGAGAAGTTAGTACATATATTATGTCTACCTTATGGTGTTTAATAATATTTATTCCAACAACAACTATATACACCCTTATAATTTAAATTCCACATGTCCGTGCAACGCACGAGTATTTTGTCTTAAATAGAAGTGAAAGAATTCCTCGCATCGCGCTCCCGAGGAGGGGCTGAAGGGGGATAACCCATTATAGAAGTGAGAGAACCCCTTGCATCGTGCAGTGGTGTTGGGGGATGCAACTCATTATGAAATGTGAAACAATGAGTCTGTCCAATATCGAGACATAATTTATTATATCAATTATGATTGAAAGAAGCAAGGCTGGTTATGACATTTGATAAGTTAGGACTAAGTCTTTCCAATGTTAGGATGCAAATTTTTGCATTAATGATCAACAGAAAAAGCAAGAGTGGTTCTAACTTTTGAGAAATTAGAACACGTATTATGTCTGTTTTGATGTGTTCACCCATATTACTTTGAACAACAACTACATATATCCTTACAATTTAAGTTTTATGTTCTCATGCAACGCACGAGTATTTTGTCTTAAATAGAAATGAAAGAATCCCTTACATCGCCCGGGGGCTTAACTTTTGAGAAATTAGGACATGTATTATATATAAATTGAGGTATTTAATTATATTTTTTCAAACAACTATATATATCATTATAATTTAAGTTCCACGGCTCCATGCAACGCACATGTATGTTGTCTTGCAATTTACATAATTAATCCTCTCTAATGAATGATAGTGAATTCCTCAACACAATCAAATGCTCAAGGATGCCTCATCATAAGCTGATCCTTAAAGTTGGAGTACCTATGTTGATAAGGAACATTGATCAAGCACGCAATGCAAGACTTTTGAGCAATGGGACTAGATTGTGAATAACACAACTAGGCAAAGGCATTGAACGATAAGTGCTAGTGAAGATGTGCTAATAAATTGTATGGACATGAATCCTTAGGAGTCTAAGCTACCTTTTAGTATGACGAGGAGGCAATTTCCAATCATTATTTCATTTGGAATGACCATCAACAAGAGCCAAGGGCAATCTATTCCCAATGTTGGTCTTTACCTTCCAAGCCTAGTCTTTTTATATGGACAATTGTATGTCGCATTGTCAAGAGTCAAGAGCTTTAATGGATTGAAATTATTTGTGTTAGATGAATAAAGGGAATGTACAAGTAAGACGACCAATGTAGTCTCATAGAGGTAGTTCAAAATATCACGAAAGATTGAGTTAATTGAAAATCACATTGCAAATTTTAATGAATTGTAGAATACATAATTCTGTGCATCGCATGGGTAATTTGTCATGTTTTTACACCTAAAAAATGTATATGGTGCCAGGTGCACATTAAAAAAAAGTGTACGGGCATTTTTGCCCTTTAACCCTAAAATCAAAGAATAACGTTATTATCACAAAAAAAAAAAAAAACGTTTATGCTATGAAAACAAATATTAACGTCGTGTTATTTTTAATGTTCTCTGTTATAACCAGTGTGGTTAACATTCGTTCTTATTGCTTGGGACTTTTGCAATTAAATGTCTGCAAAGTATACTTACATTTGAATCTTTTAATATAATATTTTTATATTTTATATTAAAATATAAAAATATTATATTACATTTCATATTATGTTTTTATATTTTATTCTATGTAATATTATATTAAAGATTTAAAATTTAACCATGCTTTTTCAGCATTTATTGGTAGAGTTTGCATTCTTCACTAATAAGATTAGATTAGCGGTGTTAAAATTAAGAACTAAAAATATGCTTTATAAATTTAGGAGGATAAAATGAAATCCGATGCAAATTTTAAAAACCAAATGAATATTTTGGTCATTCTCATTTTATTGCAATCAATTTATTATCATCCTGCATAGGGTGTAATTTACATTTTAAAAGAGAAAGATATTTAGTAAGTTTGCAATAAAGGGGCTGTTTGGTATAAGGGATTTGGAGGGAAAAGGAGCAGAGGGAAAAAAAATGTTAAGTTAGATTTTAGAAAATTTAAAAAAATGGAATTATAAAACTTTAACAAAGATATAAGATAAAAGAGTAAGAAAAATTAATTAAAAACTTTCAACCCCATTTCTTTTATTTTTTTTCTTAAATCCAACTCAAGAATTTTCCCGCCACTCAATGTCTCTCCTCTCCCCTCATACCAAACAAACTCCAAGGGATCAAGTTGAATAGCCAAAAACACAACTGATTTTAAAATAGACTAATTGACTATTTGGGAAACACAAAATCATAGCTTCAGAAGCCATTTTCCTCAAGTGGAGACAACACTTCTCCTATATATTTATATCGCAAATCTTAAAAACACTTTTAAAAAGTTAAAACAAACAGATATTAAATGCCTATTTGAATTAACAGTCGTAATTCTAAATTATCCCGATTTTCATGAGTGACTTTAGTTATAAGTGACACTGGTTAATCGTAACTTTTGTTAGGATACCGTTTTTTTTTTTCAAGTGACTGAGAAATTTGATTATATTTAGGTTTCATTTATTAAAATCACTTACAGATATATAATTAACTAGTGCGGTTAGAATATTTTCCTCCAATTCAGCACAAACAATCATGAACCGTTCAAAATCTCTAAATCGTTCAAATATTAGGACCTTCCAGCCGAAGCCTAGTAGAGTCCGAGTCTGAAGGTTATATGCTACGGTTTCCGCTACAAACATTTGTTGTTGCCCCAAAAGACTTCAAAAAGTGTGAATAATCTTAGGTTTTCTTGTAAACTGACATTTATATTTCTGATGTTAAAATACCTTAATGTACAGCACAAAAGCTTACGCAGAAATTCTCCACATACCAGACCTGTATCCCATAGACATGAACAGAAGCTCCCATAGCATGTTAGGGATACTCAAAAGATTCATCTTGGATCCTGGAATCTCAGACCAATTCACAGAAATTTCCGAAATTGGGATTCCAAACCATTTGCATAGGTAAACTAGCTCAACATCAAAGCACCACCTGCACAAAATAAATGCTAGCTCCATTAACAAAAAGCACCAGAAAATTTTTTTAAAAAAAAAACAGATAGACCAACTCTTGCTTATTAAAGTCCAGAGGAAGTCCAAAAATCACTGTTACCCACTGGCTCAATCATATACTGAAGGCAGTAACAAAGTGGAAGCTTCTAAAAGTATAGCTTTTTCAGACAAACCTGACTAAACTTCCTTTTTAAAACAAAAACAGTTGGAAATGAGGTCAAACTGACCCTCTGGGGGGTCAAACCCACCACCTCCCCTATACAAGGGATCATCCTGCCAATAAGGCAAATGGGCAATGCACCATGTGCGACAAAACTATTTTTCAGACAAGAAAGTTCAAATATACTCCGGGATTTCAATAGTGGATATTCTAATATCTAATTGGTTTTTTACAAGAGAACCGATTCCAGAATTACAGACAGAACAAAGAAAGACAAGCCTGATCAATAAACATAGCAAAATTACAAAAACAAGTGCTCAGAGAAATGCTAGAAATGAAAGGTATTCAGTAAATTATACCACCTCTGATCCTTAATGTAAGACCCAATTGACTTTTTCTGGAGAGGTTTGAGAAACTAAATAAGTTAATTAATCATAACATATGTTGTATATCATTTGATTATATATTAGTTTATTATAAGGCAGACAAGTTAATTTGGTATAAAATGATAAATATAAATACTCTAAAGTAATTTATTTAGTTTCCTTAATGTCTCCAAGAAAATCAATTGGGTCTTATATTAAGAATCGAAAATAGTAGCAAGGAGATATTATTGAAAGCCTTAGAATTCGGAAGTCAGATACACTTCTTGCATATAACATACAAACCAGAAGAGGGAGTTACAGAAGCTTAGACTCTACAAGCAATTATAACAAGTAAAAACTACCAATCTTCTATTAGTTGAGAATCTTACTCCTCTGAACTAAATTAAGAAGCTATTGTATTCTGTAGAGATTAGGTGTTATAACCTTCTTAAGCGGACATTTGTGAAAAGCTTTCTGGCTGCAGCCCGAGTTAACATCTTGAAACCACACTGTAAGTACAAAGTCAATCAGATGAGCAATGAAAACCAACATCATTATCATGAGACAAAAAGATAGGCATCATACAAGCAAATCATCATTTCTGAAGAAGGTTCTAGAAGGCCAGCTTCTAGATACAGAGAGAACCATATACAGGTCAGACTGAGTAATGTGGTCAGACTGGGGTCAAAAATTAAATCAAGTTACCTGAGTATCACGAATCCCAGGACCAGCAGCCAGCAGAACCACAAGATGGAAACCCTTCATCAAAAAATTACGGTACCACTTCCTCTGGAAATAATAAGGCTAAATAGTTTAGCCAAGATGATCAAGACAAATGTGACAGATTAAAAGGCAAATAAAGAATGGCAAGACTTAACTGTAGCCAAAGCCTTCTCCTCTAGATGAGCCCTTGAACCAAATGCAGCAATAGGGATATCAGATATTCTAAAACTTGAATCACTAGCGGCTGAATCTCCGCTCTTAAACTCTTGTTTTGCAACAGCTTTGATCTGAATGTTTAGAAACAAAACTTAAAACAAGTATCATATCAAAATACAGAAGAAATAAAAATACTGATCATAAGCAAACCTACGAAAACCACAGATCATACAAAAGCATTGCACCAACCCGATTCTCAAGCTTTTCTAGGTCAGTGACTTTGGTTGCTCCATCAGCATCCAACATCAGAAGTAATTCACCTCGCGAATGAAGCATTCCCTGCAGTAATACAATGCTTTCAGACAGAAAGAGCATTACTGAATTGTCAATGAGCACAGAGTATGATGTGCAGATATTCATTATAGGGAGAGATATCTTTAATTGTTTAAACTAAACTCACTTTTCTGATTGCTTCTCCCTTGCCATGATTTCTTCCAAGAAGGATAACCCTCACACTGTCCACTGTATATTTCCTCACAAAATCAAATGCTACTCTTCTAGTCCCATCAGCACTCCCATCGTCAATAATCAAAACCTGCACAAGTATACATTGATTCAATCAATATGCCCTTGATCCTTCCATCTATAGCATCGAACTTTAAGGAAAATCAACATATACACTCAAGAGCTAAATCCCTAGAGGTGGGTTTTCCTACTCGAAGCGGCCTAGTCACATAACCTCCTCCAAAGGCCCAAATTGAGTCAAGACAGACTCATCAACATAACAAAAAAGACCCAATTTACCTCTCATTCGAGAAGCTGTACCTGGCCTCCTATGCCTGATCCTTAAATTTGATATGCTTATTGAAGGTCTGTCATGAAGAGGCACCAGCACTAGATAGTCTTGTCCATTTCTATAGAAACACTAACCAGCTGAACTAGGAATAATCTCCCGATTATCTAGAACTTATTGAAATTTCAGATTTTAAAGCCTATAAAAGATCTTCAAGTTAATCTGTGCAATTCATGATCACATATTCAACTTGCTTTCAATCATTCTTAAACACGAAGGCCATAAATATCATGGGAAAACATAAGAACCAGTATATTATTGGAAGAAAATTGTATCCTGAGGAAGAGCTATTAAAAGTAAACATTAAACTGACTATGCACCAGAAAAGAGATACACCAACTGGAATAGCAGTATGAACAGAGATTTTTTATGTTATGAGGAATTATGTAAAATCAATCACTTCAACCTACTATTTCAGAGCTTCAAACAATATTATCTAAAAGATGTTGTCAGTAAGCCTTCCAGGAAGAATCCAGTAATTATATGAAATGCAAAAATATTATAATTCATTGTTTTTACTCCATGGACTTGTACATCTTCTGTACATCACTCTATGTCTAAACTGTTAAATTAACATAAATAGCCAGAATCTAACTTTTTTTGGCCATCAAAAATTATTATTCCTCACTCCAATCAATTGAGCATGAAAGTAGAGAAACCGGTAGTACCTCATATGAAAATGAAGGATCCTTTGAGGCACGTTGTTGAAGATAACTACAAGGTAAAGTAATAAATATCACTATAGTTCCATATAGCAATCCTCAGCACTAGCCATAAACAGGAGAGAGTCCATTACTTCTCAGAATAAGGTATCTTAAATAGCAAAACACCCCATTCTAACAAGCACTAAACAACACAAATATGTAATAATAAGGAACTAAGTGCATCAGAATAGGCATCTGAAATAATCAAGAGAGCACATAGACATTTAAATGTTTTATCTTCTATGAATTCTAAATCTATCTGATAGGTAAGAATAGGAAAATTGAAGAAGAAGAGGGAAGAGAGGGAAGAATCGAGGAACAGAGAGAGAGGATAGGAGAATATGTCTATATTATTCACTAAACAACAATCAACAACAACTAATAGCCTAGAGCCTTCCCTTATACGGCAATAGGATTAACTCTAACGGCTACTAACTCTACTAACAACCATTTCCCTACTCTTCTAATCCACCATGGCTCATAGAACTAGTGAGGGCCACTTATAATACCCAAAGTGCAGCCTCATAGACTTAATAGTGCGCCAGCACTTAATTCTTTATTAACCCACCTAAATCCCTAATTTTATCCCCAATTAACTAATATCATGTCAATACACCCCCCTTAAGAACCCCTGTCCTCAAGGGTCAGAAATCGCAAAGGCAGGAAACTGCTGCTGCAACTGATAAAGCAGAACCCATGAAGCTTCCTCTTCAGGCAGCTGCTTCCATTGCACGAGGACCTCAGTCACAATGCGAACTTTCCTCCTCCCAATCCTTTTCTGTAGAATACGTTCTGGTTCTTTACATGTAGGAGGTTCTGGCCAACTAATCGGTGGATGCCGAGGCTTCACAGAAGGATTGGGACACAGCTTAAGCAAAGAGATGTGAGAGGTGTCATGGACTCGAGATTCAGCAGGCAACTCCAAGTTGTAAGCAACAAGCCCTATATGTTGCTTAACTCTATAAGGGCCAAAGAACCGAGGAGCTAATTTCTGGTTGCACCTAGTAGCAGCTGAAATCTAGCGATAAGGCTCAAGCTTTAAGAAGACCCATTGACCTTCCTGAAATTCTCTCAGCCCTATGGGAATCCACCCTTTGTTTCATCATGTTAACTTGTGCCCCTACTGTTACCCTACTATATAGAAGGATGAAATCGAAAAGCAGGTAAAAGGGTTATTGGAGGAAGCGGTAATACAAGAAAGCTCTTCACCTTATGCTTCTCCTATGGTCTTAGTCAAGAAGAAGGACAGCACTTGGCGTATGTGTACTGACTTTAGGGAACTTAACAAGAGAACGGTGAAAAACAAATACCCCATTTCGTTGGTGGGAGAATTGTTGGATGAAGTGAGAGAAGCCCGTTGGTTTACTAAGCTCGAACTTAGGGCAGGGCATCACCAAATAAGGATGGAATCTCGTGATTCCTACAAGACTGCCTTTAGGACACACTTGGGTTATTATGAGTGGTTGGTTATGCCATCCGACCTCACCAATACACCAGCCACCTTTCAGGGTGCCATGAATAGAGCAAATGATAGGCACCCAAGCGCCTTAGAGAACCACAACCCAAAAGCTAACTGTTGAGGTGGGAGAGCCAAGACACTTAAGCACCCCATACTACTCGAAATGGGACTTTGGCAGTCCATACTACCTTGTTCTCTATCAATACACCCTCACGAAAAGCCGACGTCTCAGCGACTCCACTCTACAGCACTTCACTCAGCCACTTGCCGTACGGTCAAAACCCTATGTAGGTAGCCCTCTCCGGTCCGTCAGCCACCGGCTCTAATACCAAATGATAGGTAAAAATAGGAGAATTGAAGAAGAAGAGAGAAGAGAGGGAAGAGTCGAGGAACAAAGAGAGAGGATAGGAGAATACGTCTGTATTATTTACTAAACAACAATCAACAACTAATAGCCTAGAGCCTTCCCTTATATAGCAGTAGGATTAACTCTAACGGCTACTAACTCTACTAACAACCATTTCCCTACTCTTCTAATCCACCGTGGCTCATAAAACTAGTGAGGGCCATTTATAATACCCTAAGTACGGCCTCATAGACTTAATAGTGTGCCAGCACTTAATTCTTTATTAACCCACCTAAATCCCTAATTTTACCCCCAATTAACTAATATTTACAGCCTAACCCCAAATATCACTATCTTACTAATATTTTTGGAGCTTTTTCTGACTCGAGGGCAGGGGAATAAATCTGTTGCTAATACCATATTACGTGACAAGTAACATGTAAGCCAATTCAACTATACTAATTCACATCAGCAGATTTACAAGATAGGTTGACTGAATTTTGCAACGCAAACAAAACAGCAAAATAAATAGCAGGAAGACCAACATGGACCAGTAAGTTAAAATAATTTAGTCCAATTTCTTATGTTGAAATCATGATGTTGATATAAAGGTATGCCTTGACTTACTTCATTGCTTCATCAAGAGCTCCAGGAAGCCTATGCTCCTCATTAAATGCAGGAATTATTAAAGACATATACTTTGTTGCTGGATCAACAATGTGTGGGCAAGGAACCTATCAAGAATCAGTCAAAAGACTCAGCCAATTCATATCAAACATTCATCCTCATAAAATGTTACCTAACTTCACAAGGCAACACAAATTAAAATCAAACTAAAAAATACCATATAAACAAAAGAAAATGAAATTAAACAATCATTCTACGCTGACTAATAGGTATTTGATGTGCATGCTTAAAATAATTATTCAGCTGACAGAATAAGTTATACATATAAATGCATGAAATATTTCTCATGTGACCGTTAATGCAGACAAATTGTGAATATGAGTAGTTTAATGCTTATATCATACTTTATCTTGAAAGTTTAGTACCCTTTAATTTTGTTAAATGAGCATTAATATATATATTGCCAAAGACATAGTAAGTCAAAACTTTAAGCTGTTAAATTATGACCCATGAATAGTTTTATTACAACCTCTTTTTAACTCACACATGGCCTATGAGGTTGAAGTGTGATTCAAAAGAATAAGGGCTAAAATATCATCTTAAATTTGTCATTACGAAGCCCAGGGACAGTAAGGATCAAATTCACCACTCTTTGGTCACAAGGCTCTGAAATCGTGTCAAAAACCATTTCAACTTGAAAGCTGGCGCTATAAATTGAAAGCCTGTAAATGCCTTTATAATAATACCTAACATATGATAGTTGTATATAGCGAAGTTAAAATTAAATTATTCTTAGTTTATAAGGGTTCTAGATTAATTTCCCTTGAGTGATCTAGGAATATTCAAACAAAAGATCTAACATTAACCAAGAATAAGTGACCATAGACAGACCAGGAGAGGGGAAAAAAGAAGCATGCATTCTAAAGACATTGACACACCACAGGGCACCATCATTGGCACAGGTTCTTCAGAATGAGCTAAATACCATGGTTTTTCCTAGTCAAGCTATTATATTTCAACTTCGTTAATACTCATTGTGTACTAGTTAACAAAGCAAATTTTACTATTTCCATGTTGATTGTAGAAACAAACAACTAAGATGCTCGATGCACCTGACTTTTTAGGCCAACAGACATTACTCTGGGCTGGAACTCATTCCATATAGACCTGAAAAGACACCTGCTTCAGGTTCTATAATGACAATTTTCCATGTTTCTTAGTGCATTACACAGTTTTAAAAATGAGCCACACTATTCACTCAAAAAAATGAGCTACACTAGAAACGACTTATGGATATTACAGCTTGCTTCAGATTTTAGTATATTTATCTTCCATGTTTCCTTAAGAACATTAACCTAAGTAATTAAGGGTCCCGATAAATATTTTAGGCCCTTCACCAGTAGGGCCAGTAAAGCAGAGCACTCCAGAATTTTGCATGACCAAAAAATAGTCGGGTCATAGCTGCAGAGTAAAAATATAAAGTAACATTGGGGAAAAAAGGATAAAAGAGCGTGGCCTCATAATAAAAAATTCTAGATTTCCTATCAATCAACTGCATTGCTTATTGCCTTCCAATACTCCCAAACACCAAAAGGAGATATGGATTAACACAAAAGTAAATGATTAACCTGTTTCAATGAATTGGGATCCTCAAAAATGGCCGCACCTTCAACATGCCTATTGTTATAATAAAAGATCACAATGAGAAATAGAATAAATAACTGCATGTTTTTCAAAATAAATTAATTGAACATACTCATGGTTATTTCTTCTTCTATAAGCTTCAAATATTATTGCAGAGCCAAATCCTACTACTGCAACCAGAAATAAGATCACAAAAAGATCAACCATTGTCCACAGAGATTCCATTCCTTTGGATGCTGTACAGGTTGCTGCAGTTGTGGTATATATGTTGCCCTTGTTACATATGAAGTAGGTTTGCCTGCACTGTTGACAGTAAACATTATGAATCAGAATCACCAAAGAGGATCCGTATGGCATGAACTGTACACATTCAAACACTAAAAATGCATGTAAGTAAAAGCAATTAATATATACTGAACATCTTAGTTGTCAGGTTATCAAATGTGCATATGCCCTACAAGCTACAAATGCTAAATCATAATTCCCATTGAAAGATGTTTCGAGATGATTTTACGATCTATTTTCAGATCAAGCAAAACGAGTGAAATATCAAAATAACTTGTGGTAAAATCATCATATTTGAAGTTGGATGGGTCTCTGGATAACCCAGCTATCAGTCCCTACACAGTGTAACAGAATAAGTTCTTTATGGATTGTCCTATTGGTCCTCATCTAAGGAATGCTATCCCACATATGACACGGATCCCCTCCAGTGCAGCTTCTCAATTGCAGAGTCAATTGTCTAACTGACCTTCGTGGGATTGATACGAAGGTTTGAAGGATGAAATACTTTCTCTTCGCAAATCAACATTATCCATGGTTGATTTTTGAGAAATAGGAAAAATGCTTTTTCCCTGGTCCAGTATAATCAACAACAACTCTAACGTTTTAATATTATATTAGAGACGCAATATGGATTGAAAAAGGGAAGCCTGATAATTTTTTTAAAATTTAAATCGAAAGAGGAGTCCAAAAGCACAAGGATGAAGCTTGAGTTTTCAAATGAGATGCCAAGAGCAAATACTGAGAAAACTGCCGACATTTCCATAAAATAGTTAGTCCCTCGGATCAAGTTAATGGTGGATAACCAGGCAATTGACACGCGCTTACCATTCTGGCACGGGAGGGATCCACTCCCATCCCTCATATGCTTTTTTTTTTCCAGAACAATCGTCAACTTTAAAGTAAGCAAATCATGAAGCTTAAAATAATAAAATAGGAAACAGAACTTCCAAATTGAATTTCCAAATTACAAACTTGAAGACTAACAAGAGCACAAAACCATAAAAAGCTCATAAATTTATGACATTATCACTCATTCCATACCAATTAAAAACATAGGATATAGCTTGAGACGCATAAAAAGAAGAAACCGAACACAATTTAATCGCATTATGGGATAAATATGAAACCATAGAACAGGAAAGATTTCCAGAGTCAACGCAACGAAACTATGGTGGGATTGAAATATTACATTGAACTGTTGGATTCAGTACAATATCATTTGAAGCAAACCAGTTTGGATCAGAAAAATTGTACTAATTCGGGCTCTGATCCACGGTCGCAGGTTTGACCAGTTGATGCGAAGAACGGAAGGAAAACCGCAGCACTCAAAACCCTAACGCGTGGAGGAGAAGGACGACGGAGGTGGCGGAAGCGGACGCAGCTGAATCTTGACTCCTACCCTAGAGTTTCTGTTTTGTTTTTCTGCCGTCGGGCTAGTTTTTGTTCATTATTTTGCATTTTAATATTTTGACTATCTAAATTATCAATGGCTTTTGACCAAAAAGAATTTCATGCCCCGCCAGCTAGAATTATTAGTGCATGTTCAACGGAAAGTGGACCGATTTAACATTAAGTGCACGTTTGGTTCACGGAATCAGAGGGAATGTAATGTAATATAATGCAATGTAATGAAATATAATGTAATGATGATTATATGATTTTGTTTGGTTCGTCATTAGGGAAAGATGATGCATAAGCATGAAAACGTTTGGTTGGATTACATTAAACAGAGGAATACATGATAATAATGTATAAAAAGATAAAATTACCCCTGTCTACATTTATATATGTATAATGACTTGAAATTATCTATTATTTCACCAAGTATGTAAAATAATCCTATCCACACTTTTTATTATTAATTTTTAGAGTATTATATAAAGAGCCTACAGTGTTGATTGCACGCTTATCAATCCAAACGTTCAGAGTACTCCTATGTCAATTTTATGGGAAAATCTCTTTAAAGACAGAGCTTCTAGAGAATCATATTGATACATTAAAACATAAAGCAGCGAAAACATACCTCGTAAAAAACGCAACTATTGGAGATAAAAGCAAACATTCAACATATTGACATCTCTCATGAACAACGCAAATATTGGAGATAGCAACAAATATTATATAGCAGTGAAAAAATCATAAATTATTGGAGAGACTCACCTTGTGATAAAGCTACGACAGAGATGATCAATATGGTGACAGCAAAGGACGAGAATTAACTGCGATGAAGACAAGCGGCAGGAGTGCTTTTTTTTTTTTCACTGAAGAGAATAATGGGTAGATAAGTAGGGTTTATTTGTGGGCAATATGGTCAATTTAAAAAGTTATAATGGTAATATTGTCTTTTCCATTTGATTACAGGATGCCTGCATCCTCATTCATTAGCCCTAGCACTGTAATCATGATTACATCAAATGATGTAATCAGGATTACAAATGTAATCCTCTTTACATTACAATAAGCCCAACCAAACGCTGTAATCAGCCTGTTGCAACAGGATTACATGTAATCCTATCCCATGTAATTGAACCAAACGTGCCATAATGTTCTTACTTTTCTTTTTTTTTTCATCTATTCACATCACAAAACTATATAAACACATATTTTTTAAATTTGATAATAGTAGAATAAATAAATATAATATGAAAATAAATATCAAATAAAAAATATGGGGAATTAATTAAACACATCATCAAAGGAAAGAAGATAAGGGATACTAAGAGGGCATTTTGAAGAGAAAAAATTCAAAAAAATCCAAAAAAAAAAATTTCGAAGGGCCAGCCCGCACCAACCCGCGGGCTAAACAGGCTGAGCCCATTTAGCCCGAATTTAAACGGGCCACCATTTCGGCAGCCCGAACCCATCTCTTTTTGGCGGGCTGGCCCGTCCCGTTTTACCGGCTCTAGTTTTGTATGATATTTTTATTTATTTATTTATTTATTCATTCATTTTTTTATACACCAAAAATAAAGGCAACCTAAATACGATTGAACCTAAGATAAATAATATTACTGAGAATTTTATTTATTCTCCCCCTATAGATGATCATTATTTTTAAGTTATTTTATTCATTTATTAAAAAAACATAGTAATAGATTAATATGCCCTTCTAAATAACAAATAAGTTGTGGAAAAAAGTGTATGAAATAAGGAAGAAATTGCCTTTCTGTCCAAAAAAAATTGAGCGCACTGGTCTATTTTCCTAGGGCGTGCTCCCCTTCACCGAGCTCATTCTACTTGGTCTTCAAAAAATGCAGAAGAATTTCTTACAACCCTTTGGTGACTAGGTATCCATTGCGTTTTTTAATTATATTATCAAGTATTCAAACAATTGGCTAATTCAAATTAAGACTTTATGATTTAGATGTCTCTCCCTATAGTCTTTTAATAATGTGAGAATTGAATCTTTAGGTACCTTTGGGTCCAATGGTATACACATTAGATAGAGTAGTTAAGATTTACATTAATGTGATATTAAATGGAGGGGTAAAATTGTAAAAAAAAACTAATTCTTACACCGTACATAGATTTTGCTTCTTCTTCTTTTTTTTCCTAATATGGTTTTTCCAATCACAAATAAATAGGTATTGAGGAAGTAGGATCAAAACAAATAGTTTAAAATATGTAAATTTTAAAAGGTTAAGACTCATTTTTACCTTGAAAATTTTTAAAAAAGAGTAATATTGTTTTAAAAGTTGTTTTTTATGCAATATTATCTCAAAAATATCAAAAGCGTAGCAAATTACTCCAACTATTAGTAATATTAATTTTGACCATTAGTTTGACTGATATTACACATTCAGCACAACCACCTCATCTTCCTACTTCTTTAGCTTGCCTCAACAACCTAGAAATCAAACCATATTTCTTAAAAAAATCAAAAAATAATTGAAAACCATAAATCGGATGATGGAACAAACAAAAAGATTAGATTTTGGAATATTAAACTCAACCAATATTGATTGAACATCAATGGTTTTAGAGTCAACCTAACACATCACAAATTGAAGATGTTGAATCAACAAATTGGATCTAAAATTTATAACTACAAATTCATAAAGAATCAAACAAAAATAAAAAATTCCCAGTTACCAGAAAAATCTAAAAATAAAAATGAATCTCAGAATAAAGAGGAGGGACAAGCCGTACAAGAGGAAAGAAGAAGGTAGTTGACTGAAGTGGATCTTTGATAGCGAATCTTCAGCACACAAAACATCAGAGCAGAAGGTTGTTATTGGAGGTAGATGTTTGATAGAGAAGTCCGGCTCTTGTTGTCTATTGCATGGTCACCAGAATGAAGAACCAGAAAAGAGAAGGTCAAGGATGGATGGGAGCAAAGTCAAATCTACACCTCAAGAGTGGCTGGTAGAAAAAACTATCAAGAGAGGAAGAAGAAACCTCTATTGAGAGAGATCCACAAAGGAGGTGTGATTTTTCATCTCATTCCCTTCCTCTTCACCGTTTCCTCACTCCACCCACAATCGCTGTCGCCAGTTCTCATCAGTGGGTGCATGGAGGATGGTGATCGTTGATGGCAAAATAAGGGATTGATATTGGATTTTTGAAGAGCTTAAAGACGGGTTTTATGAAATGGGAAACATGAAATCAAGGGTTCGTTGCGATTCATATAGAGAGTGGGGTTCTTCACGCTAACCCATTTGATGGATACCAAGGAAAGTGGAGGGACAGGGTCAAGGATGGAGAGAAGATGGGAGTCAGAAGAATTTTCAGAAGCTGAGTTAGATGATGAGGTGCTGATGAAGTGGCATTTTAAATGCCATGCAAGAGTGTCACATGTCTTTAACTGTCAAAATTAACTATTGCTAATGGTTGGGGCAACATTGCTTCACTTTTGACACTTTTAGCCCAAATTTTATTCATTAAAAATGTATTATAATTATTTAATATATTCAATAAAACGGTGAATATTTATTGCCAAAAGAATTAAATATTGAAAATTGAAATGTGCATAATGCTTCCGGTGAAATCGCCTATGAGGCAGTGAGTTTGTCATGTGATTTTGAATGATCAAATGATGTTCAAAAGTTATGAAATTTTATAGGGAGAAAGTAGACATCCTAAGCTTTAACTTGATAGGTCATATGACTCAATTAGAGATATATACAAAAATTTTTGAATTTTTGAAGCAGAAAAACTATGAATTTTCTGGAACAGCATGTAAAGATTGAAAATCTAGGAAGTTTGTGCATCCATTTGACTAAATGTTATATTTTTTCTTAAAACTAGACTCAATAAGGGTTCTATAACCTTTAGAATCACTCCGATACGATATCTACAAATTTAATTATGATTTTTCAAAATTTGGGCCGAAAATCTACCAAATTGCTAATTGTTGTGATTTTTTAGGGAAAAAAATGCAATGACCATTTTGGAATAAAGAAAAACCTAATTGGATTACTTTGGACCAAAAGTGACATATTGATGGGCCTAAGGAGATGAAGGGATTAATTCAATTTTAATTGAGTTTGAAATGTCAAGTTACATGTACATGGAAATTTATGTCATAAAAATTGGAATTTGTGAATTTTGGAAATTTAATAAATAAGGGAAATATGACATAAGCCTAATAAAACATCATCTTCTTCCTTATATGCTCAAAACCGACGTCCCATTTCAGAAAAATAGAGAAAGTTTGAGAAATTTTAGAGAGAGAAAGGGAAAAAAACTCACAAGATAAGTCGATTTCTTCAGTAAATTCATAACTAACGCGTATAATTCCGCTCCTAAGCATCTCTTTCATGTATTTCAAGGTGTAGGAAGCTCAATTTTTATTGTGAAGAAGGGCTAGGGTTCGGCCACATCAAGGAAAAGCCAAAAGGAGGTTGAGATAACTTTCAAACCTTTGAATATTGACTATTATGGCTACTGTAGACAATTTAATCGGTGAAATTTCGTCGGATTATCTTTGATTTATAATTTTGGAAATGTGTTGTTAGAAATGTTATGCTGGTAAAATTAGGACTAAATGGTAGTTATAACTCAATTAAATAGTTAATAAAGTGGTTAGGAGTGAAAAGGAACATTCTGCGAAGTTGAATTTCAAAAATCCCAATTTTTCCTGAAGAATTTGTGCCATTCGGCCAGAGCTAGAAATGGGCCTTAGAGTTGGATTTTCAATGATTTAATAATTCCATTGAGTTTAAGGGAAAAAATTAAGTAGGGTTATAGTTAGTCACTTTTTTGGAAAAGCCCGAAAAAGCATAATTACGAAAAGGCCCCGGAAACCCTGAAAATAGGGGCTGCCAAGGGCACTTTTATCTTTTGGAAGTGAATTTGTTAATTCTGAGTTCAAAAATGGATTACTTGAGTGAAATTATGTTAGAATAGCCCATGTCAAAGTTTCAGAAAAAGTATAGCCGAACCGAGTACGGCGGGGCAGGGCCGGGTCCCCAGGGGCATTTTGATACATTTTCACCATAGGCTAATATAACCACTATAAACACTATGGAAGTGCCTAAAATGGTACATGAATGAGTTTTAACCTAATTCTTGTACATTTACTATTTTAGGATCAAGTATGGAGTTCAAGCTTGGCACGCTTTTTGAGGCACACAAAACGGGGTGAAAGAGATTTGAGGTTGGAATATTATCTTTCATACATTATTCCATAGTTCATATGATTGTTAGGATGCCATTGTTTGTGCCTTTAATTAACATGGTTTGCCTGGACGAAGCAGTTAGTGCCGGAGGTGCACTTACACCTAGGAGTAGGTAAGAATCCAACCGGTGTACAATTAGTGGGGCAAGAGCCCTGCTTATGTATACATGACGATGATGTGTTTACTGTTCATTAATTAGTGCATACATGGTACATGTCATATCTACTTATCGCATGTTATGTGAACGATAATATGTTTCTACTGTGATTCCTTGGAATCTCACCTATTTTTCTAAATATAAATATCTCAGCGGGTGTCAGCGACTTAAAAAGCTAGGATGCAGATACAGGGAACTAACAAACACGTTTACCGAGACGAAGTTCATGGTTATATGTAGTCTTTAATTTTTGAATATTTTGGATGAAATGTATATATGACCAACCCTGCGGGGAATGCTTTAATGTGATCATGTACTATATATCAGTATTTTGATACTATTCCTGTGTGCCCACTGAACTGCGCGCAAACACTCTGAAAAATGAGAAAATAAGATAAGGGTATGACACATTGTACCAAAAAAACTTCTGTGATGACATTGCTCTTTTTTTTTTTTAAACTTTCGGGGTACAAATGGACTTTAACCCAATTTTAAATGTGAGAATTTAGATCTAAAATTTAAATCCAAATTCATATATTTAAGCACCACCTAAATAAACATAGGGTTCCATCAAAGTTTCATTGACAATTTGATTCCCTACATCTTTTCAATGCAATAATACATCTGTTTTTAAATATAAGATATAATTAATTTTTTTAGAGAGATTAAGAAAGTTAAATAAGTTATTTAATCATATCATATGTTGTGCATGATTAAATTATATATCAATTTATAAGTCAGACATATTAGTTTAAAGAAAAAATGATAAATATAAATATTTTAAAGTAATTTAATTAGCTTCTTTAATCTTCTCAAAAAAGTTATCTTGGTCTTATATTTAGGATCAGAGGTAGTATTTTTTTCTCCCAAATTTTTTAAAATTCCAAAAACCAAAACCATGCAAAATAGGCTCAAGTAGTCAAATTTGCTTTATTTGAGATCATTGTTCAACTGCATGAATATTCATTACTTCCAATAAGAGTGAACTGCATGAACTAAAACCAATTACAATTAGAGTAAAATATTCTGACTACCTTCCAGTTTTGCCTTAATTACACAGACTTCCCTTCTATTTTAAAAACATACACTTAAGTCCAAACAGTTAACTCCGTTAAGAATTTTCTAAAAAGATTCAAAAAATATATTGTTTTAATTAAATTTATTTTGTCTTGCACATTTTTACTAAATTTTTTTTAAAGAATTTAAGAGTTTTTTATATGTTCCTTAATTTCTATTTTTTTATCTTTACAAGTAGTTATTTGTTTGATGATTTTAGCATTGGTTAATGTAAATATCACAAATGTTGAATATTCAAGCAAGATTTTAAATAAAAATATGCTTGATCAAATATGTTTATAAATATTTGTGAAAAAAATATTAAATTATAAATTTAAATGACAAATACAATCTCATACTTATATAGTTCATTATATTTGATAAAAATATGTGTTTAATATATATTTTAAGTCAAAATTAATTTATAATATCAAAATTAATAAATTTTTTAACAAATTAGAAAGTTAGAGAATCTAATAGAATAAATTTATGGTTGTATAAATTTTTATTAGCCCCTATATATATATATATATAATTCTAATATTGAAGAGGGGCATTTTAGTCAAAAAAAGTTCAAAAGTCAAACTTAACGGTCAACTAACGATTTGGGTTGATGGAAATAGAATCTCAAAATATAAGAGAGGTTTATGTAACATATATTTTAGTTTTAAGGGAGGTTCATATGGGTTTCCAAAATAGAGGGGAGGTCTATGTAATTAAAACAAAATGGAGGGGATGTTAGAGTATTTTACTCTTACAATTATCTTACTTCCTATGACTGACCATGAATATTTATTACACATTATGCGAGTACCAATTTAGGGATTGAAAAACGGGGAAAAAAATCAGCTTTTTTGTATAATAGCCCATGGGCCTAAATTTAACAATCAACTACTAATTTGTTTCCAATTTGAATAGTGGTGCTTTTTGTATCCTAAATGAAGATTTGTGTGTAAGCCAAGCATGGCTTCATCCAATACTGGGTTAGACTGGATATTGGCCCATTGGGCCTACCAGATTAATCCATCATTTTGTATGACTAAACTAGAGATCTTCATTGATCACAAACAAATATATAGCTCTTTTTGTACCCAAAAAATATATAGATTGTTTTAGCCCAAATTTGTTATAAATACAAAATGAGAGACATATTCTCAGTGTTCATTAATTCGGACCGGACCGGCCCGGAAACCGGAGAACCGGCCTGTAGACCGGTCCGGTCCGGGTTACTAATTTAAAAAAAAAAGATTTTTTTGATTTTTCCTTTAGAATTTTATACTATAAGTCTAAAATCTTTAATTACTCACCGGTTTAGCTCCGGTTTAGCCCCGGTCTAACTCACTGACCCTTAACCCAGTACCTCAACTGGTTCAATATCCGGTCCGGGTTTTAATACCTTGCATATTCTACATCAGCAAAATTAACATCGTTTTTTGTCTGCTCATGGTCATTCTGAGTATTTTTCATGGAGGCTAACATTTCAAGTGAAGCAAGTAAAAGGATGGGAACCACAGAAATAAACTATATGGACTAAAAACCAAAGCATGATTAAAGTATAAGGATTGATATTTTCTCTTTTTTCTGTTTAATCAGATAATTTTGTAATTTTTTTTCAGTCTAGCATGTTCTTTTCTTAGTAATCTAGTGCAGTTAGCAAAGTTTTCACTTTAGCAAAATTAACACCATTTGGTTCAATTCATAATCCTTTTGAGTCAGGTAATTAAATCCGGATCGGACTTGCCAGTTCAGCCTGAAAACAGGCGATTGACTCCGATAAGACCCACTGACCCTTGAACCAGTACCCTGCCCTGTTCAATGACTGGTCTGAGTTTAATAACCTTGCTTTTGAGTGTTTTTCAAAACAAAGAGACTAAAATTTAAGACAAAACAAATAAAAAGGATAGGCAACCAATAAAAATAAATATAAACTAAAACAAAAAAGTATAGGAGCCACAAGTGAAAATTTCCCCCATTTTTTATATGAAAAGGGAAAAAAAAGGCCTTTTCATCATAAAAAATGCTAAAAGTTATTATTTTTTTAATATCAACAATCGGAATCTTGAATCTATCTTTTTTAACTTAGGACTTTCATAGAGTCCAGATTAATCCTGATTGAGCCGGGTGATCTTACAAGTGGAAGCTCTACTATGTTACATTGTTGCATTCTCATATTTAAACTCAGTATCTCTAGTCAAGCTGGATCCATGTGATCGATGGTTGCTACAATTTATTACTACCCATACTTCATCTTGCCTTTATACTCTGGCCACTCATAAGTGTCATGTAGGCATTTGATGAGCTGGGCTTAATAATCCCATGTAACATCTATCATTTGGGCGCACGGGTACCAGTATAAAAGCAGAGATGAAGGATACAAGAAGCTAACGAAATGAAAGAGGCATAAAAAAATTTTATAAGTTAAATTTTAAAAAAATTAAAACAAATGTTTTTATAAGTTTGAGCCTGACATTTTAAGGAGCCTAACATTTTGGACTTGTTTGATATGAGAGATTTGGAAGGAAAGAGAAGGGAGGAAAATTTTTTATAAGTTGAATTTTAAAAAAATAGAGAAGTGAAGTTAAAAGTTTTTAATTAATTTCTCATAATATTTTATGTTACATTTTTTCTTTATTAAAATTTTATAACTCCACTTCTTTAATTTCTTTAAATTCAACTCATAAAAATTTTATTTTCCCTCCCCTCCCCTCAGAAACAAGTAAAAGAATGGGAACCACAAAAATAAACTATATGGACTAAAAACAAAACAAAATTAAAGTATAGGTACTAATATTTTCTCTTTTTTCTGTTTATTTAATCAGATAATCTTGTAATATTTTTTTCAGTTTAGCATGTTCTTTTCTCAGTCGTCTAGTGCAGTTAGCAATGTTAATTAATTTCACTTTAGCAAAATTAACACCATTTGGCTCAATTCATGGTCCTTCTAGAGTGTTTTGAAAAATAAAGAGACTAATATTTCAGGCAAAACAAATAAAAGGGATAGGAAACCAAAAAAACTAAACCATACAAACTCAAAACAAAAAAATACAGGGACTTGGAGTGAAAATTTCCCCCCTTTTCATGCAACATGAAAAAAGACTTTTTGTCACAAAAATGCTAAAATTTATCATTTTTTTTAATAAGCACCCAATATCTTAAACCTGTCTTTTCTAATTCAAGGATTTTCACTGGGTTTAAACTAATCCAGATCGAGTCAGGTGATCTTTTGAGTAGAAGCTCTATCACCTTACACTATTACATTCTCAAATTTAAACTCAATATCTCTAGTAAAGCTAGATCAACTCTCATACTAGTTGATCTATGCACTTGGATGATTGCTACAACTTATTATTATCCATACTTCATCTTGCCTTTATACTGTGGTCACTCACAAATGTCAACTAGTCATTTGTTGAGTGGAGTACAATAATCCCATGTAACATCTGTCATTTGGGTGTATGAATAGTAGTACAAAAGCAGAGATGAAGGATAAAAGGAAGGTAATGAAACTGAAACGAAAGAGGTAAAAGAAAAAAAAAAAGCTGGATCTAGAGGACAGAGGTGTGCATCATTCTTGTGAAACCAAAAGCTTATGGGTCCTTCTCTTGCTATGATTAAAGGCACAGATGGTGGGTGCAACCAAGTGTGACTTTCTTTTTCTTCCCCCCACCACCTTCTCTCTTTTGTGAACCTTGCAGCTTTAATAACTTCCACACATTTATTGGCCATTTTGATTTATATTCTATCCTCCCAAACACCATTTTCATATCAATCATCTACTCAAGAAAGCTAGGCCCATAGTTGGAGTTTGGCTTTTAGCGATATTTTTATTTTTATTTAAATTACACGTTTTTTTTTTATATTTTTAAATTTTGTAATTTTCTTTAAAATAAAAAATATACTGAAAAATTCTCATGGCAAAATCTTTTGTCCAAATGTTTGAGGATCAGTGTGACCTATCTCTCTTCAGTTGACACAATTTTTCTTTAACTGTATATTACCTATATTCAATTATGAGCAAAAGCACATAACTGAAAATTATAGCTGGGAAGTTTCCTAAAAAGTACCATATTTTTGAAGCCCGCGGCCCTACAGGGCTGGCCCTTCACGGGCTCGGCCCTAAACGAGCTTAAACTTATTTTAATTCAAAAAAAAATTTTTTTTAAAAGTTTTACAATTTATTTATTATTTTTCTTTAAATTGGTATACATTATTTTTAAAACTCATAAATTTTTAATTAAAATAATCATTTAATGTCCAAATTAGCCTTTTTTTTAAGTTTAAATGAATAAAACATTGTAGAAAATAAAATAAATCAAAACAATTAATAAGTGTTTGCCTGTTATTAATACTCTATTAGGAACTTAGGTGTCTCTCATATTGATAATTTGATATAATGATATTATATTTATTAATTTATTTTAAAAAAATATTAAACGGGCCTAAAAGGGCCGGCCCTTTTAGGCCCGCTTCCATTTTCAGCCTCTAAATCATAGGCCCGGCCCTTGACGGGCTCGGGCCTAAACGGGACGACCCGACGGGCTCGGTCCGAATTCCCGGCTCTACTGAAAATATGTTGCACACAATAAAAAATGAGTTTTATTTAGATATCTTTGTGTAATAAATTTTGTAATTAATCAGGGATTTTTCAGCACATTTTTCATAAAAAATTGGCTTTTTTATATTCTTATGATTTCTTAAAAATAAAAAAGGGAAAAAATTGAAAAATTCTCATAAATATAATAGAAGAAAATATTCACTTAATTTTGAAAATTTTTAAACACTTGTAATTTTTTTATTTGATGTGCAGACTGCAGAAGAGCTTTTTAACATTTCGAGAACTTTTGCCATTTTGTTTGTTGGTAATTCATAAATAAATTTTAAATATATGAGATCGGATTTGATCACAATCACATGCAGATGTAGTTCTTCACGGGTTAGACCGATCGCCTTACAATTTGCAGAAAAGCGTGCCATTCAAGAATATTAAATAGGATAATAAAAAAACAATATTTATGTACATGACTAACTAATTGAAAGTAAATAATAATTAGGCCTAATTTTATTGTTAGTCCTTATAATTTGATTGAATTTTTATTTTAACCCCTATAATTTTAAATCATTAATTATGATTCTTACATTTCATAAGGATTGGTTTCAATTTAGCTGTTCCTTGTACTTTTAACAACTACTCCCTCCGGTTCTAAATATAGGACATAATTTATAGTAGGTAGTATTGATTTTGGTTAATATACTTAAATTTAAACAAAATTTTTATGAGATTATAGAGACAAAAAATAATAATTCAAAACTATAGAGACTAAAATCAAATTTCAATCATACCTGAGAATCACCAATTACCATTTACTAATGATATTAACTCTAATATTATTAAAACATGGTATGTTTCAGTTATTTTTAATAAATAAATAAATAATTTTAATTTTTTAAATTACAAATATTAAACGGATCTCTTCAGACACTACAGAGGCAAGTGGCAACCAGAATGAGTTGTATTACTATGATGATGTCCTATTATTGTTCATTATTCATATACTCAAATTACAAATATTTCCACAAAAGAAAAGGCAAAGAATTAATACACATACAAGCAAAATCACTAACAAGTAACAAATCAATCAATAATTAGTAAGCCCCTCGAAAAACAAAAATTAATCCGTTACAAACAGATAAATTTTTTCATTTAGTCCTCCTTACATATCATTTCTTTAATTTAATCCTTCTATCATTAAATACTTGCAATTTCACCCCTTCTTGTTCTTGACCCAAAACTCTCAATTGAAGTCTAATATTATGTTGACTTGAATGTTAAATTTGAGTTATGAATTAGCAATATCCAAATGAAACACACGACATTCAAGTCAAACAACTTTGTTTTAACATCAAATCTAACCAAACCCCTAGTCACAATTTAAATGCTCAATTTGAAATGTGACTTCATCATTCTTGATAAGTCAAGAGAATGGTTAGATTTGGTTCCAGACACAATATGAAGAAAGGGTATACTATTGCAAATACATAATAATAAAAGGATTAAATCGGAAAAAAATTTTCATAGGGAACCAAATTGAAAAAAATTACCTATTTGAGAGGACCAAAATATCATTCTGGTGAAACAAAAAATGCTAATTAAGAAAATGCTAACAGTATGATCCAAGACGACGATAAAGGCGGAAGCTAGTGAGCCATGGCTACGGCGTCTTGGTAGCGAATGGTTCTCTGGTGAGGCATGGCGAGCATGGTAGTATGATCCAAGAAATCCTTAAGAGCAACAACGGATTGAAGAATAGCTCTGAGATCTTCCGACGAGGAGAAGCCGAAGCTTCCGATACGGCGGACGGCGTAAACATAGAAAGTAATACAGCCTTTTCTGAACTTAAACCTGGCCATCTCGCAACCGGAAAGGCCTCGAATTAGTTTCTTGTTTACATCGCCAAGAGGGATCTCGGAGGGCCAAGTCCGATCGACGGCCGATTTCATGGTTTCAGAGTCGAAAACGAAGAGAAGCACTTTGGATTTGTTAGTGCCGAGGCCGAGAGTGAGGGTGTGCCAAGCTTGGTGAGCGAGGATGGTGAAATTGGTCGGCAAGTAGGCGGTGGCGGAAGGGAAGGGAAGGAGCTTATTGTGGTGGCAGTCTTTGTTAGGCGCCGGCGGGTAAGAGAGGAGTTTGAGGAGTTCGAGAGGTCTGGCTCGCCGGACGGTGAAGGATTTGACGATGAATTGGCCGCCGAATCGGAGGCCTTTGACGTCGGAGCACGGCTTGAAGGAGAAATCGGAGGGCTTAGAGGATTGATCGTTGGGGTGTTGGTGCTTCTGCTTCTTGTTCTTGCTTTTGCTCTTGTCTTTCTCTTTTTCTTCCATGGAGGAAGAGGAAGAACTAAGAAGCTGAGATCGATAATGGGCTTTGGTGGAGAGTGGAACTGAGAGGTGGGTTTTTGTGAAGCGGTGTGGATATTGTGAGCCTTGTGACTATTGAATCCACTCCTTAGCTCTTAACGGCACGTCGTTTTGGGGCATTTCTTCCTTTTTCCCACTTCTTTCCTTTTTATATAATTACAAAATAAAATGTCAAGAAAATCACTATAAGATCCAAAAAAACAAATATATCGACAAAAAAGCTTCAAGAACAATTGGGCAATATAAACATATTATCGTTTGTTATACTAGAACATATCGTTACATCTTGTTTACTTATTATGAGACTTTTGTGTAATTATTATATTTCTTTCTTTAGAATGTGAGAGTGATTTTCCAAAAAATGTATAATGAAAGAAACAAATTAATTGGACAAAATGATTAGCATCCATATGGTATGAGCTTTTCATTTTTTTTGGGTACTAGGTATATGTAAAAGCATAAAGGCGAAGTTGTAAGTAGCTGGGTTTTATTTGTGCTATATTTTCTTTTCCTTTTGTTACTATATGCATGCAGTTATATTGGTTTTACCTTTTAATGCAACTTCATACATATGTATATGTATAAAGATTTTTTCAAAAAAATTGATAAAATGGTCTCGTATCTTATTTAAATATTGTTAGGTTTGAATATGGAAAAAAAAAACTTCAACACGAGTTTTTTTTTTTTAATTTATATAGGTTTTTTTTTTCACTTGATATAATTTACGTAGTTGAGACGTTAACACTCAACCTTATTTATGAAATATTGAGATATGGGGAGTTTTTTTTTAATAACTTATACATTTATTATAATTATGGATGGTTCTAATTCACAAGCTCACACTTAAAAAAGTCTTAATAGAGGATTTTGGTGTCATTGTGCTACGAGGCCATAGCATTAAGTCTATATTTAGATTAAGAGAAAATTAGAAAGGAAAACTCCTAAAAATAATAATTTTTTTTTACTATTTTCAGAAATTTTCTTTCCTTGATAGTATTCACTCCTTCCCCCCCCCCTCAATTGTCTATATATCCAAACACATCATAAGTAACGTTTGAGACGAGTAATGTTATAACAATATGACTTTTGTACTGATATGGTGTGTTTGGATTGACAATTGAATATGTGACTTATTTTTATTTTGACTTATGAAATCTTAAGATTGAAAAAAAGTAAGATTGGGTAAAATGATGAATGTTTGGATTGACGATTGGATAAGTAACTTATGTAAAAATGAATGATGTTTGGTTTGGCTTTTGCATAAATGGCTTTTGTATTATTTAAGAGAAAAAATTATAAAAATTATGAAAAATGAAAAAAATGAAGGAATAA
Source organism: Inga oerstediana (assembly GCA_963210345.1). NCBI lineage: Eukaryota > Viridiplantae > Streptophyta > Magnoliopsida > Fabales > Fabaceae > Inga > Inga oerstediana. The sequence continues at coordinate 73,166,009 of OY723401.1, forward strand.
TTGTGAAAAAAGACTTCATTGGCAATTTAATTGCCAAATGGGACTTGGGAAGATATTTACATACGGAGGGATTTTTCCACCATTTTTTTAAAAATTAACTTTAAAAATTTGGCAATGGTACAATTTTAAACAAAATGTTTAAGAGTTTTGACCATCATGGCAAGCAATGCAAAAGGCACATAAGAAGACATGCGTTTCCACCTCCTTCTTATTTGTTAAAGCGGCATTCTCGGTGATAAATTGATCCAAACCATCCAATGGTGATAATGTTACCACAAGGCACATACTTAGGTGTGTTTGGTTTGACTTTTACATAAGTGGCTTTTGTTATATTTAAAAGAAAAAATTTTAAAATTATGAAAAGTGTAAAAATTACAATACAAACTGTGGATAAATTAGAAATTATACAAACTTAAAGTTTTTGATAAAGTAAAATATAACAAAACTAATTAGATCAAATGTCCCATACAATCCGGTCGAAGCTGTACTTACGCATTTTTTGTAATATTTCGAACCTATTTTACCACAATCCAAAATTCTTTTCTATTGTGCACCTCAAGCTTAAATTTTATAAATTATATCAAACTCTGATTTAAATATTAAATTCTAACTCATATTTTCACATAGCTCAAAATCTAATAAAACAAACCAATTAAAACCTCAATAATACCTCCAATAATCCAAATAAATTATTTAAACTAAATTTAATTGGTAAAAACACCATCTAGAAACTAATTTATGATATGTTTATAAAATAAATTGATTATAAAATCATAAAACAACTAAATAATAAATCTAAACTGATTAAAATTAATTACTATTCTCTACATTTCTACAGTCATATATTGACAAAACTCAAAATTTGCCTAAACTTTTATCTCAAAGTATTATCTAATTAGCAGAAGATTACTATCTAAAGAAAGAGAAAATTATTTAGAATATTTTTCATAAAAGAAGTTTTGTGATTATAAGTGATTTTGAGTACCTCATTGATCCCCAAAGATATGAAAATACTCCTATCAATATTATTTTATATACACACATGCACATAAGCTCCATTTAAAGGCTTATCAATTTCTCCAGCTTTTGCCTTTTTTTCCTCAAATCTCATCACTGAACCAAACATCTCTTTAGGCCAAAACACTGTTCAAGCCCGATTGCGGGCCCAATCGTAAAACAAACACCTACAATGGTTGGGTCTAGCGAAAAATGGGTTAGTCTCATACAACATAGCGAATTAAGATATTCGAATTTTTGTTAAGAAATGTGCATATATATATATATATTTTGGACAAAAAAAATGTGCATATATTTAGTACGAGGTATTGAAATTCCTCCCATCAAAAAATATCTGTACTTATTTTAAAACTAGATAATGTTGTGTGTACATAAGAGTGAGCATTCATGCAAATATAAAATCTAATAAAAAGGTTGTATCATTGTAACATATAAACAAAATTGTTTGTTGATATTTGATAATATTAATATTGACTTTCTTTTTTACAACGTTAATACTGAATTTCAATAAAAGTTATTGAGGATTCATAGTCAAGATATGATAGAAAAGAAGGGTAAAGTTCACTATTACACCAAAAACTTTGGTCAATAGTTTGTTTCATGCATCTTTAGGGGACAAAAAGAGAAAATCTGGAATATATATGTGATTATGTTGTCGTTTTATATGCTTCTATATATTCTGATGTGAATGTTCAAAAAATTCCAAAAAATTCAATCATTTTTAATGTATCGTCAGTATTCACATTTAACAGTAAAAAGCATTTTTGGTACGAACCGGAATGTCGTAAAGGCCAAATAAATATCAAAGTATGAAAGAGTGAATTTGTTTGAGAGAAAACGACAGATCTATATTCACTAATCAATGGATTTGTTGTACATATTCTTCGAATCTGAAAAATCATAGTATAATATTTGTCACTAATATATACGTTTGTTTATTAACAAGTAAATAAGAAAAGGATACATATGTGGTAACTAAGTAACTTGAATCACATCAAAGACAAATTAGCCCTGAGTTTCTAGTAAATTAGGAATATTGACGGCGGCTCGGTGCATCCTTATCAGTGACCTGTTGATCTGATCATGTAATGTAAATTAATTATGTAAAAAATAATATATATAATTTCAGTAAAAGATATTAAGAGAAAATAAATAGGAATAATTTCAGAAAAAAGTCTTCAAAATTTGAAAATGTCAAATCAATGATTTTCTACTAAAATGAGTCGTAGATTACTAATTAAGTCTAATCAATACATAAAATATTGTAAGAAACAAAATGTAACACCCCAAATTTTATTCACCAAAAATATATTGTGATTATTTTATATATTCAATAAAATGGTGAATATTTAAGGCCAAAGGAATTAAATATTGAAAGTTAAATAGTGTTTTCAGTGAAATCGCCTGCGAGGCAGTGAGTTTGTCATGTGGTTTTGAAAGACTAAATGATGAGAAACAATTATGAAATTTTACAGGATGAAATTATACACCCTAAGCTTTAATTTGATAGGTTATACGAATCAATTGAAGCTATGTACAAAAAGATATGAATTTTTTAAGTTAAACCAAAAAATCTGAAAAGTTTCCGGAGCAGTGGTCAAAGATTGAAAATCTGGGAATAATATGATCCCATCTAGTAAAATTTCATATTTTTTCTTAAAACTAGACTCAATAATGGTTCCATGGCCTTTGGAATCACTCCGAAACGATGTCTACAAAATTAGTTATGATTTTTTAAAGTTAGGACAAAAAATCTACTAGAATTGACATTATTCCGAAAATTGAAAATAAAATGTGTTAAAATTTGATTAATGAAATTAAAATGCCAAGTATCATGATCATATAACGAGGGGATTAAATTAAAATGGATTTGTATGAGTACATGTCAAATTGCATTAAAATAATGCTACATGGATAAATAATGATGAAATGGTATACTACCTTGAGTGCAAATTTGGTTTAGTTGGAAGGACACTTGGTTTGGTTGGAGCAAGAGGGGGAGCACGTTTTTTGGAGGCTAACCAAGAGAAAAAGGTAGTTCAATGATAAATGGAAGCAAATGGAGTAATTATGAAGGAAGCATGGGAGTAAGCATGGTGGAGGTATGGTTGGAGATAAGTGTTACCATAACACCCATTGATGAAATCAATGGTGTAGGATGAAGGGAACAATTTTATGAAGTCATTTCCTTTCCTCTTCCTTTGTTCATTTTCGTCCAACATAGAGAAAGAAGAGAGAGAGAGAGAGAGAGAGAGCTTGAAGAAGACTTGGGCGCTAGAGATAAGAAAGAAAAGAAAATTAAGGTAAGACATTGTTCTTAAGCATTTTCTTTGTAAGCTTCCATGAAAAACCTTCTCTAAACCTTTCTATTCATGAAATCTATGATCTTGAAGACACATCTTGAGCTCAAGGGGGGGGGGGAGAGGAGACGTATAGAGTGAAAGGAATCAAGAAGCTTAAGAGGTAACTATACTAAACTTAAATCTATACTTGTATAAAGTTGATTTTGAAGTTTGTTGTTAGTTTGATGATTTTTGGTTGAGTTATAAATTTGAAAAAGCCCTAATCCTAAGGGATTATGCTGCCCAAATTTCTTTGAATCATGATTAAGAAGTGTTTAAATGAGTTAATAAAGGATTATAAGTGGAAAAGTACAAGTTTTGAAAGCTAAAACACAAAACCCTATTTTTCCATTTTTTTCTAATATTTCGGCCAGCACTATTCTGTGGGAAGGAGCTGGATTTTCATGACATGGATGGTTCCATTGGATTCAGTGGGCAAAAATAGGTGGAGTTATAGTTGGCCACTTTTTTGGAAAAGGCCAAAAAAACATAATTACGAAAACGCCTTTAAAATCCCTAAACCGAAACTGTCAAAGGTATTTTCATAATTTGACACTGAATTTGGTAATTTCGAACCCAGAAATGGATTCTTTGGGCGAAAATAGGTCAGGATAACCCTAGTCAAAATTTTGGGAAAACGTGCCATCAGGCCGAGTACGACGAGGCCGGGCAGGGGTATGGGGGCATTTTGGTAAATTTTCATCATAGAGTAATATAACCACCAGAAATACTATGAAAGTGTCTAAACTGTACGTTTGACGTTTTAGGACCGAGTAGAGAGCCCGAGGGATTGGCACGCAAATCAAGGCACATTATTTGAGGATCAGGGAAGGGCGATTAAGGTAAGGAACTTACCTCTCCTGCATGTATTTGATATTTGTGCCGGTGTATTGATGCATGTTATTGCTTTGCTTTATTATGTGAAACATATATGAATAATTGAAGCTCTGTTTCTGTTTTTGTTATAGCCATACGTATGTTGTTTGAAACATTGAGTACACATATATATCATTGTGTGAACATGAGTTATGTAATGTAAGCATGTCATGTATTAAGCACTTATCTTGCATGCATATTGATATTGTTTCCCTACTGAGATTCCCCAGAATCTCACCCTCCCCTTAGTCTCCTACCAACAATTTAAATAGGCGAAGACAAAAGCTATGCTGAGAGCAATAAAGAAAACTGTATGAAAGGGATTGCGGTGGTGGAACGAAGACGAAAAGATGTTTCCGTTTCATTGGGACGGATTTAGACACCCACGTAGCGCTGTGAGGCTACATTAATTGTAATTATAAAAAAAAGAAGAAGGTATTTTTGTTGCATATTATCATTTTATATCTTCATAATTATTTTATTCTAAATTTAGGAAAAATTCACTACTACAGGGAATAGATTTCACTACCCCAGAAGACATCAAATTTTAAAAAAGAGAAACAAAAAAAAAATGCAATAGCATTTCTATGATTTAGGTTTATGAGAGGAATTTTAAGTTTTAGGTGTCCCAAGTACCTTTAGGCTCTCAAATTGAAATTGGAATGCCTAAAGGGTCCCAACCCAAAAGGGACACCTCAAAAAACCCTTTATGCGTCGCAAACCCAAAAGGGACACCTAAAACAGGACTTTCGGTGTCCTGTCCTTTTTTTTGAACTCCTAAAGCTACCCTTTAGTCTTCCCAATTCAAACTTGGGACCCCTAAAGGGCTCCCCAATGCATGTCAGACACGCTTCCTCCCTCTTCAAGTCTTCTTCGCTCTCATTCTCTCCACCTGCGTCTTTACTTCACTGTCATTTCATTCTCGTAAGCTTCCATGAGTTCCATCACTTCACTATCCTCCTTCCATTGTCATACCTCTATCACTCTCCAAACACACACCGTTGCTCCTCACCGTTGTCCTCCCTGTCATACTTCCGTCACTCTCCAACACCACCGCGTTCAATGCCTCTCAATGTCGCTGGTCTGTCCCTCTCACCACCACCGTCCTCCCTCTCACACCGTGGGTCATCTCTCCTCAGTAGCACACCAACATCGAGCTCCTCCCTCTCCCTCTCCCTCTACATAATCCGCCCTCCCTCCAAGTTGGTTTTTTTTAAAAAAAATAGAATGCTTTGTATTTTAGATTATGTAGCTTTAAATGTGTCCAACACGAAACATAGGAGTAGGTCTCTCAGCTAAGTGATTTAAATTCCATGTTTAAAAAAAATTAACAAAATTGTAAACTTAATCTTTATTGGTCGGGGATGGTTGCTTCACACCCATATGCTTTGTTTGATGTATTAATTGTTGTGTTTGGAAGTATTAATTGCCATAATAGTATTGTTGGTGTGGTAAAGGTTAATTTATGTTGTCTCCTAATGTTAGTTTTCCTATATGCAATGTAGAATGCTCATGGTGATTTAGAATTGGACTCTGATAATGTCAATGTGCATGCATATCATTTAGAAGTAGATATATTCTTGTGTTTGGAAGTTTTAATTGCCATAATAGTATATATGACATATTGATCGTGCTATCCAAAAACCTAAACTGATCAATTAAGAAAACAAACTTTGAGGTAGAATTATATATTCTTTATGAGGCTTAATTGTAAAAAGTATAATTTCCTCTAATTAAGAAAACTAAAATATTGGCATTATTCAACATTGTCATTATTCGTAAGCATGCACGGCAAGTAATTGTGTAAAACTTGATGTGTGTGTGTGTGTGTGTTTTTTTTTATAAGATGTAGGGCTTGTTTTTTTTATAAGAAATACTTTTACCTTTCTAAAACAAAAATAAAAGTTGATTAGTAATGTCAAACTAAATCCCTCTATCCTCCAATCTTTGTTTTTGTTTTGAATTAAATGGGCACCTATTCTCAATATGAGAATTGCAAAGACATATATATTGGTAATGGCAAACTAAATTCTTCAACATTAAAAAAAAAAAAACCTTAAGCAAAATGATTATAATGGTTGCCTTTTTATATAACTGTTTAAACATGAGCTACTTATGATGTGAAAATGATTTTTTGGAAAGCTATACTTATTTAAACTAAAAGATACTTAAATATAAATATAACTTTTTTATTGATATATAACTATGCATTTAAAATGAAAAAAATGTAATATATAAAACATCTTGGTAAATTAAAGTTGTAGTTTTAAACTATGCATCCGGCCATTGTATTTTATTTCTATCACTTGTTAAATTAAAGTTGTTATTTGTTTAATTATTATTGTTTCATTTTTTATTTTTAATTTCAAATGAAAAGCATGTATGTAAGTGGACCTCAAAATTTAATGAACAAAGTTTCATTCCTTTAATGAAATTGTTGGATTAAATTGCTTATATTATTCTAAATTGCCCCAATTAGGTAGTTTTGTTTAAATTAAGCTAACATTGTTTGTTATTGAAATTTTGGGATATCTCACTTTTAAGAGGAAATGCTACCAAATTTTTTTTTAAAAAAATTAGTAAAAGGCAATCTCATCATTTACAATTATTTTAAACTTGAGTGTTGTTGGGAATGATTTAGGTGATAATAAAATGGATCATAGTTGGATAAATGTTTTGAAAATTAATGAAGAATATCAGAATAGGGTGGAAGAGTTTATTGAATTTACCAAAAGGAATGCTCTTACAAAAAATGGGATGTATTTTTGTCCTTATATCAATTGTTTAAATGAGAGTAAACTGAATGTTGATGTTATAAGGGATCACCTACTTTGTGATGAAATAAATTTTCGATACACAAGGTGGATATGGCATGGTGAGGAAGTAACTGATTGTCCGTTGCACAAGAAGGAAGTTGTAGATGTTGATGAAGATAGAACAGAGAAAATGATTCACGATGTTGAGATAGAATCCTTTCCACAATCGCATGAATATGAAAGCCTGCGGAGTAATGCAGAGACACTGTTATACACTGGGAGTAAACACACGGTTGGCAGGAACATTTCATTTAGTCAACTTAAAGGCAACTTGTGAGTGGACCGATAGTAGTTTGACATTGTTGCTTAAATTGCTGTGTGATAATGCACTTCCAAATCATGTGTATAAGGCCAAGAAAATCTTATCTATGATGAGTATAAAATATAAAAAGATACACGCTTGCCTTAATGACTACATATTGTACAAAAATGATTATGAAGGTCTTAATGAGTGTCTTAAATGTAAAACTTCATGACACAAAGTGAAGAAAGATAATGGTTGTGGCAATGTGAAAACTAAAAGGAAACCTTGAAAGGTGTTGTGGTATTTTCCAATAATATCGCAGTTTAAGTGTTTGTTTTCAAGTGCAACAAAAGCGAAGAAGTTGAGATGGTATTCTGATAAGAGAATATCTTATGGAAGATATCTTCCGTACCCGGTTGACTCTCTACAATGGGAGAAAATAGATGAAATGTTTCCTTAATTTGGCAGTGAGCCGAGAAAACTTCGGTTTGGGCTTTGTACAGATGGAATCAATCGGTATGGAACTCTTACTAGTACATATAGTGCATGATCGATTCTCTTTGTAATATACAACTTACCTCCCTAGCTATATATGAAATGCCAGAATATGATACTTTCTATGATGATTTTTGGACTAAAACAGCTAAGGAACAATATCGATGTCTACTTGGCGACTTTGATTGAGGACTTGAAGAAGTTGTAGGAGGAAGGCGTAGATGTGTTTAATGCATATAAGAAGGAGTCCTACAAGCTACGTGCAATGATTTTCACCACGATAAATGACTTCCTAATATACGAAAATTTGTCATGGTACAGTATGAAAGGGCATAATGCATGTCTGATATGTGAAGCAGACACACATTTCCACCAACTTAAGCACGAAAAAAAAGGCTTACCTTTGTCATAGGAGGTTTCTTCATCGGTTCCACCTGTATCATAGGTTAAGAAAGCATTTTAACGGCTTATTGAAGCATGGAATGGCTCTAAAGGCATTAACCAAAGAAGAAGTTTATAATCAGGTGGAACGTATCAATGTCATCTTTAGCAAAAATTAGAGGACTGCGAGTGAGAAGAACATATAGAAGAAGAGATTAATTTTCTTTGATCTTTCATATTGGTGTAGTCTTGATGTGAGACATAGTATTGATATGATGCATGTGGAGAAAAATATTTTTGATAGCCTTGTTAGTACGCTTTTGCAAATACCAGGGAAGACTAAGGATGAAATTAGGACAAGACTAGACATTGTTAATATGGGAATAAGAAAACGGTTACATCCATAACTACAAGTTGACACTAGGAGGGCATACATAGAGCCAGTAGCGCATACGCTATCAAAAGCCGAGAAAAAATGTTTGTGTGGGTGTTTGCATAGCATTAAAGTGCCATAAAGGTATTCTTCTAATATGAGAAGATATGTCTCAATAGACGATTTGAAGTTAGTGGGAATGAAGTTCCATGATTATCATATGTTGATGCAACAACCATTACCAGTAGTATTAGAGGCATTATGGAAGATGAAGTGCGAATCACTGTAATGAGATTGTATGTTTTCTTTAATGCTATATGTAACAAAGTCATTAACATTGAAAAGTTAGATGAATTGGAAAATGAGGGTTATATTATTTTATCTCAACTAGAGATACATTTTTCTCCTTCATTTGTTGACATAATAGTGCATTTGATAGTTCATTTGGTAAGAGAGGTAAAGCTCTATAGTCTAGTTTACCTAAGTTGGATGTTATCTAGCACCAATTGTTTAAGGGTACGCATTTTACTTTTATCTATTTAAGATGTTTAAGAATAAATTGCCTTATCATCTAACTTCATTTTAATCTGTATATATTGTTATAGTTACAATTGGAGTTTGTGTGTTATTTGTCCTCGCATCAACACCGTCTATTAGTTTGATTCCTTAGGTCACAAGCTAGATAAAGAAACAAAATCCGTCTTCAACATGTAAATTAATTTGTTTGTATTTCATTGATTCTTAACTTAAATGAATTGTTCTAATATCTGTTGATTTTCATTTTAATGAAAGTGGGACCCAGACATATAGAGTACTTAGCGGGACACGCTAGGGTAAAATTATTAGAGGCCCAAAGTGGTTTTATCAGAAAGTAAGCAGTTTCAATTCCAGTTTATTTATTGACGGTCGCTTTAGATATGCTTTTATTCATTTTAACCATTTGCTTTTAATTTATAGTGCCTTTGACAACCAGGGAGCACTGAATGCAAATTCTATATTATACTTTATATGTATAACATCATTCAGAGCATAATTACAAGCGATTTTCAGCAAATAATCGTTTCTTCATTCTCAAATGATAATATTTTTGGTGTTATAATTGAATTGTTAATTACTTCATTCACTTGATTGATTTTATCTAAGCTTATTTTCTAATTTGTAAATTTTTTATGATGACGGTGTCTACTTACATGAAGACATTAATTTGATCCGAGACTTTTTGGATGGACATCTTCTTCAACACATAGATCAGTAAAGTTTATGTTTATTAGTTAGTAGTTGTGTAGTCAACTTTTTGACACTTTATGGTAATTATTATACATTGTATTAGTAGGAGTTAATACTTTAATTAGTTAGTGTTGGATGGTCTCTTACTAGTTGTAACTTGTAAGGACATTTTGGGTTATGAAGAATTGTTCGATCCTATTTTTGTAGGTTTTAATTGCTGGACAGTGGAAAATATAAATGATTTTTTTTTAAAAAAAAAACCTTTACGGCGTCCCTCTTTTAACAAACACTATATCCTGACTTTATTATGTTCTTGACATAGGCGTCCTCTTGTTTTCAGACGTTAAAAAGGTTAAAAAACGGATGTTAAAAGCGTTGTCTATAGTAGTGATTCTACTCCCACCATTTTAATTTTCTGTTTTTTTTCACTGTCATTCTTTAATACCAATTATAATAATTTTAATATCCTCCTAATGACATTTTACGTAAAAATATATTAATCGTATTTAGAATTTTATAAACTGCCTTTTATAATGAAGCATAAAATTTTGTTTAAAAAATGTGTTATATTTGATATGGGGAAATTTGAGTGTTATTATTTGACTCAATATTTTTTAAGGGTCTGCTTGGCAGGAGGGAAATGGAGGCAATGAATGATTTTTATGAGTTGGTTTTAAAAAAAATTTGAGAAATGGGATTATAAAATTTAATAAAAATGAGATATAAAATAAAAGAGTAAGAAAAATTAATTAAAAATTTTTAATTCCACTTTTCTCATTTTTTTTAATCTCCAAGTCCTAAAAATTGTCCTTCCCCTTGCTTTCCCTCCAAGTCCCTCAAAGCAAAATCTCCCCTTCTAAACATTATTTGACTCATATTGTCAAACTTTTCCCTTAATTAGGGCTCAATTTAACCTGAATCTAAATTAAATGTTGGTACATGATACTTGCGTTGTATTTTTGGCCTGACATGATATTTATTGTTTGTTACTTTAAAAAAGTTAAAAAAATCAAAAGGATAATGTAAATGAGTCACAATTCATATATTTTAAAGTTGTAATCTAATTTTCATATATTATAATTTACCTGAAGACTGCAACAAGTTCAGAACCCTGTGATGCCTGAAAGATCTTATTATATGAATTTTAGAAAGACAGGTAATGACTTTATAAAAGTATAAATGGTCCTAATTATATTATTCTTAAAACTTAAAAGAAAGGTTGCCTTTTCAATTATTTGTGGATATAAATTAGAAAAAATTGCTGAAAAGTCTCCATCTTCCAAAATTTATTATTCAACACATCTAAGGATCCAAGTTTTTAAGCAGGTATAAATCATCTTTAGTCGTGTATAATATAATTTTAACTATGCGTAAAATTGAAGACATTTAAACGTAATTAAAAATATGTTCCGTATAGTTAAAAACAAAGTTAAGACAAGTTGAGGGTGGGTAATTAAACAAATTTAAGGTACTTTAGAGCAATAAAATTTACAATGGATGAGTTGTCAGCATTTTCTTAAAAATTAATCATAGCGAAATTATTCATTACTAAATTTATACCTCATCCTTAATAATATTAATATCTAATTTCCTTTTTTCCAACATTAATATTGAATTTCAATAAAAGTTATTGAGGATTCATGGTCAAGATATGATAGAAAAGAAGGGTAAAAGACGATATTACACCAAAAGCTTTGGTCAATAGTTTGGTTAACAGTAAAAAACATTGAATTTTTTTGAGAGAAAACGACAGACCTATATTCACTAATCAATGGATTTGTTGTACATATTCTTCGAATCTGAAAAATCATAGTATAATATTTGTCACTAATATATACGTTTGTTTATAAAAAAGTAAATTAGAAAAGGATATATATGTGGTAACTAAGTAACTTGAATCGCATCAAAGACAAATTAGCACTGAATTTCTAGTAAATTAGGAATTGACGGTGCCTCGGTGCATCCTTATCAGTGACCCGTTTATCTGATCATGTAATGTAAATTAATTATGTAAAAAATAATATATATAATTTCAGTAAAAGATATTAAGAAAAAATAAATAGGAAAAATTAAAAAAAAAAAGCCTTCAAAATTTGAAAATGTTAAATTAGTGATTTTTTACTAAAATGAATTATGGATTACTAATCAAATGTAGTCAATATATAAAAAATAAAACTGATTTGGGATTTTGACATTTTGAATTTTCTAAAGAAATATATAAAATATGTGTGATTGCAGCTATTTGCAGGATATTGTTGCAGATAAAATATTCAAAATCTGGTGGCAGGGAGAAAGGGAAACGAAAGGTGTGTGGTGAAGAGTAGGAAATACTCCTTTCGGTTCTAATTATAGGACATATTTATCTAATTTTGGAAAAATTAAAAATAGTGGTTAAATTAGTTAATCATATTTATTTTCCTAAAATACCCTTATTTAAAATTTAAAATGGCATTCAATTATGTTGATTCTCTGTTTTTTCTTATACCTCTCCTGCCTCACACACGACTTCTTCAAACTCTCACACAATCCGGTGTTGTCAATCTCCCTCAACAACTTTCGATATACTCTTATTAAATTATTATTGAGAAACTATCAATAGGGGGTATTTTGGGAAAAATTGATAAAAATTAGAACTTTGTCCTATAATTAGGACTAAGATCAACTCTCAAATATTGTCTTATAATTAGGACAGGAGTGATTAACATATAAGGCACCGACAAATTAAGGGTATTCAGTGTCAATTTCCTTTAAATTTTAGGAATGGAAGCATGTGATGAGCATGGGACTTTGGTCATAACCCATAATTACACTGCAAAATTAACTTAATTAAGGGAGGTGGGGACCACAGGATTGAGTGTGGTGATGATGATGATCATCTCATGCAGCTGCTTTAAGCCTCCATTATTTTAATTCTTTAACAATAACAATATTAATAATTCCCATTTTATGCTGTTCAAGAATATTTGAAAGAAGCACGGATCGGATTAATATTTAATTAACTCACATTGGTTTTTAGCTCATCATCCTGAGCACTCAAAAAACAGTGTTAACATATGATATCAAGTGCACGAACTTGTGAGGTAATTCAGTCTTTGTTTGTTGAAAAAATGTGACCCCGTCTTCAGTCAATGAGCAAGGTTGGTGCCCCAAGCTTATCTATCAGTAATAATATATATTTCCTTCATAAGCGTTAGTTATAGTAGAAGGTGTTTTGGTCACCTTTCAAATCCGTGGAATGCAAGAAACACTTTTGGAGAGTTATCCTTAATTGGTCCCTACAATACTCGAATATAACCCAATCAAATAGCCATATAAAAAAAATATTTTATAGAACTTTAGAATTAAATTTAGAATTTGGTTAGTATATCTAGTGAAATTCTTGTGGGAACATAATTTACTATGTCATTTGTAATCTAACCAGTTAAAATACAACAACTCAACTAATATTAATCCTAGTTAAATGCTGATATAATTCACATTTTTATTTTCTTTAAAAAATAAATCCCTTAATTAAGATTTCACAAGTAATTAAAAAGTAAATATTGTGAAATCTTTTAATTTTATTAATATGTCAGCTAATATTTAAGAGGTGCTAAATATTTTAATTTGTTAGACAACAAATGGCGTGACAAACCAGATTTATATAAGAATTTTTCAGTATATCTATAAAATACTCATTTTTATATGGTTATTTGATTATATTAGATTTGAGTATTGTCAGACTCAATTGAGGGTAGCTTTCCCAAAAGCGTTGTCCACTTTCATGTGAATTTGAACCCAAGAGCTTATGTTTAAGCTGTTAAAGCCTTTTTACTAAGACTACTGCCTATTAGTTCTATAAAATATTTTTTTTAAAAAAACAAAGGACATATAATATACGAAGTCATTTTGACAAATTCAAATTCAAATTAAATCAGTGGGCAAAAAAAATCAAATTAAATTAGGCTCACATGGAAAATATATAACTTTTCAAAATTTTTTTTTAATATACAAGTATTTTTTGGATGCAAAACAAAAATGTTTTGGATGTGGCTAGCTAACGATAGACGCTTTCCTCATTTGACAACCAAAAAGGGGTCGCAATAATATGTTGATAGATGAAGGGACAGCTACATTTAATCATTTCGTGAGAAGGAAGACTCACCAAACCTAAAGCAATTTACTTTACCAACGGTCCTACCAAATTAACAATCAGATTTGTACCAACTATATAGCTTCCACTCGTATTAAATTAAATTAAATTAAACAAATATCAGATCTTCATTGTTGTTGTTGTTTTTGTTATAGTATCTATAACGATCACATTTGTTGCTCGTATTTCTTATATAACGAACTTAACTGTAAAAGATGGTGAATACAAAATTTTCTAACATTCCCGGCATGCTTCATGTGCTATATTGGACACCAGCAAAACATAAACTATGCTTCATGTGTTTGTGATGGTGAATGTGACTTCACCTCCCATTCACGGCTCATACTCCCTCTCTCTGGATTCTGTTATAAGTTGCTTCTAACCAAGGTTTATCAATCTGGACCGGGTACTGAACCGGCTGGGGTACTGAGTTAAGAGTTAGTGAGTTAATTCAATGCCAAACCGGAGCTAACTCGAAGTCAAACCGGTGAAAAATTAAAAATTTTAGGCTTATTAATATGAAATCGTAAAGAAAATAAAAAAATAGTGAACCGGACCGGTTTATCTGCCGGTTCATTGGTTTCCAGGCCGGTTTGGGTTCATGCACATTGCTTCTAACTTATTTGTGCATACTAACAAAAATAATTAAATGTATTAAATTTGTTATAAAATTTAAGTGATTCTCAATATTACTCTTATTAACTATTTCATCTGATCCTTAATATAAAACATATTTACTTAATTTGGTTAGATTAAGGAAGTTGGTTAAGTTAGTTCATATATGACACGTATTTTCTAAAACACCTTAGGTATCTTTCTTAACTCTTTCATTTTTTCTCATCCTTGATTATTGTTAATGGAGCATCAATATGATAAATTAGGAAAAGATTGACAAATATAAAAATATGTCTTATATATAGGATCAAGATCAACTCTCCAAATATGTCATATATCAATGACTGGAGGGAGTATATTAAATGTCAATATCATATTAATTTATACTCTCTTTCACTGCCCCTGTTATATATGTGCGTATTAGCACATATGGAAGAAAATATTTAGTAATCCTTAAAAATGTCAAATTCCTTATAAAGAGGATTAAGAACCAAGTTACTTAAAATTGTACCTATCAATAAACCAATTGAGATATTGATTTCAGGGTCAGTGATTTATATCTGGGTCAATTTAGAATTAGATTGGCCATAATTAAAATAATAGTTAAACAAAAGGGTGTTAATTCATAAGGAAATAGAATATCCACATATAATTCATACATAATTCAATAAAGCAGAGTTGCTAAAACAAAAATACAATGGATTGCTATTTTAAAAAAAAATCAAAACAATCCATTGAGATATTCAAAACTCTTGATTGAATCAACTAGGACAATAATTCATCAATTCACAATTCATTAATCTGACTGAGTGACTTGAGTTGAGTTTTAACATAATGCTAAAAACATCTTCTAGAAGATGTCACACACACACACACACACACACACACACACACACACACACACATATAAAAGGGAGGGGGTGTACATACTTATCAGTTGCCACTATGATAATATCTAGATTTAAATTTAAAAATTTTAACTTATATTTTGTTAAAACATAACAGTTGAAAGATAATATTTATTTTCATGGTAAAAAAAGATAATATTTATTTTAGATTTTGTATATATGTCAATGAAAATAATAATGATAAAATCAAATTAAACTCTGACTATCCAAATATAATATAATCCTCTGAATTGTTAAAACATCTGAATTGATATAGCTAAGTTGACTTACAAGTTTCAACAAACATCTGCTTTTGGGATGTTTGTGATTTCAATATCCCCTCAATTGACCACAAAACTTCCAAAAGTGTCAACCACTCATACCTTGCTTGGATCTCTATCTCTCTCACTCACACAGATGTCATAATTAGAGCCATACATATTATCTAGGCTTCGAAATTGACGAGGATGAAGATTAAGAAATGTTTAATCTTGTATTTGCAGTTTCAAAGTAGAAGATATATATTTTATCTTTTAAAACTTGGATTTATATTATTGAATTTGGTTATTTAGAGCTTGGAGTCATAGTCAAAACTCAAAGGCCGATTATGATTACTATTTTAGTTCAAAGTATAATAAAAATAAGTGTATAAAAAAGTATAATAAAATTAAGGATTAAGGTGCATTTGACATCCTAAAATATTTTATATTGCATCCAGTACTATAAAATATATTAATTGGTGTATTCAGTGCCTTAAAATATTTTTTATGCCTTGACAATTTAAAGTGCTAGATGTACCAAAAAAATATTTTGGGGGTGTTGAATACCTCTGAAAAAATATTTTAAACTGCTGGATGAACAAAAAAAAAAAAAACTTTAAGATGTTGGACATATTTAAAAACATATTTCAAGATGCTAGATGCATCACAAAATATCTTAGTATATTGAATGCATACTTCAGGTGTAGATACAACTTAACTTATAAAAAAAATCATCATAGTCAAGTTGAATTTGAGAAATTTTATGTTTTTCAAAATAAAAAATTAAACCTGATTCAGATATAAACCAATTGATAACACTTTAATGGTTCTCATAAAAAACATTATATATGTAAGAAGAAACATGTCAAATCAACTTATCTACAAAAATACAGTTCATAAAACATAATGTTCCCCAAAAAATTGAATCTTATGAATAATGTGATATCCATATTTGCAACATATTACTCACTGAAGTGGTCATGAAATTCACTGAAAATTAAATCTCGCACCTCCTCCAAGTTCTTCTTCTTCTTCTTCTTTTTAACTTTTCCTCCCCTCCCCTTTTCACATGTTACAATTACCATGGCCTGCACACAATATCAAGAACATGTACACGACATGGTAAGTCATAAATCATAATCAAGTATAAGAACAAGAAATATTTTGCCACCTTATCTTAACAACTAAATTGTATTTTCTTCTATTCTTAATGTAAGAATTAGATAACTAAATTACGAAGTGTAAGAAAATTAGTTCTGGGCAAAAAATATATGCTGATTTTTCTAAAATAATATCTCGAATCATTCGTATAGGAACACCCTTTAATGGAAACTTTCTAATATGTGCAATTTATGGGCATAATTTGAAGGAAAAAACATAAAGTTGAGAGATAAATGGATTAAAGTTTTATATTTAGATTTAAAATAAATCCTATAACTTGCTGCTATATTGAAGTGAGTTTTTTTTCCCCAAAACACAGGAACCTCCATCTTATTTATAAGTCACATTCTAAAAGTGTTTTATGTTTCTGTTTATCAATTCTATCAAGCAATTGACATTGTTTCAAATATAGCCTTTTTGACATGGATTTTGTCCAATGGTTACTCTAAGAGATGACCAAGAATTGCTTGTAATCAAGAGTATTTATGAAAAGATCGAATAATTTTACAACAACAAAATAATTTTAATTAATTTTTTAATTTAAATGAATTACTAGTTAAATATAACATAAATATATACAAGCGAGAACATGAACTTACTTGGGTTGGAATTGGTAAGTTGACCAGAACCAGAGAAGTCACAGTTGGTTTGGGCCGGGCCTCTGGCCTTATAGTAGGCATTCATGGCATAAGTAGCATGGGCCTGAATAGTATTGGGCTCAAAGCAGGGCCCAAAGGGTTTAATGGGCCTACAATCCACGCCCTGGCTACAAACGAAATCAATGTTGGCTTGAAGGGCTTGATTAGCTATGTTTGGTTTAGGGACACACCAACTTGAACTTGCTCCTTTTCCTCTATGATGCCCCCCTCTTTTATGATGCCCTCCTTTTCTTGGAACTGGCACTGCCGGTGTTGCCGGTGCTGGCTATTAATTAATATGAAATTATGAATAAATTATTATTTTTTGTTAAAATACACTATAAATAAATCATAGACATAATCAATATATGTTGGCAAAAAAGAAAAAGAAGAACACGGCATATTTAGATATGTTGTCAGAATTGGTTTCTCTACTAAGTTGTTGAGTTAAGTAGATTTGGGCTGTTTAGATTTGATTTGGAACAATCCAAATAAAAAAATGAAGGTTTCTTAAATAAAAAATTATTTTTTGAAAGAATAACAGTTAAATATTATCTTTTTATTTTAGATTTTATATCCATTAAAATACTTTTTTCTTAAAAAATATAGATTTTTAAAAATTCAAATTTGAACCGTCCAAATCAAATCTAATGATTTATGCTTAACTCTCCCAACCAAGCTAAGCTTAGTAGGATATGTTGCCTGTTGTATTTATTGTCTAATGTATACAAATTTATGCTTTGCAATTTTTTTTAAAAAGTTAGTTATTTGTGGGTTATAAATAGATTGATTTGGCATAAATTTTGTATTTTATACATTATATAGTTGAGAAAATCATCAGAAACTTGTCATTTTTTCGGTCCCTAGTATATGTTACTTATTTGCTGAACCCCATGTAACTAATATTTCTAGGGGACACGACTCACATTCTTATTACCTCGATTAGCTTTAATTAGAGCTAGATAAAAGAGTTGGGCCTATAGGGTTGACTTGTTTAGATGCAAGAATACTCAATGCAAGACTTGAAGTTTAGCTCTTCAAACAACAAATGAGTTAATAAGGGCCAACCCTAATAGGTTGAGGGTCCAAACAAATCGACCCTTTAGAAACTAAAGGTTGACCCACTTAAACTTCAGATAATAATTTGATTTATGCTATATGCATTAATGTTTTTAAATTACATACATACAAACAAACAATCAAACACACACACACACACACAAGAGTACTTTTATATAGGGGTGGAATAGGCAAGATTTCTAACAAGGGCATATGGCCTAGTCTAGTATGTTTAGTCCAGGTTCAGGCTCAAACTCAGGCTTATTGTCAACTATATTTTCATAAGGCCTAACCTTTAAGCCGATAGGTTTGACCTATTCAACTTTTTTTAATTTATAATATTATATAAATATATATAATATTATCTAAATAATTTTATAAATTTACCAACTTAATCTTAATTATAATTGTTTTACCTTGACCTTAGTCCTAAATTTTATATCCCATTGTCATTATACTCTCCCCTGCCTTCACATTAATCATTCACCTGTACCTCTTTTCTCTTCAGTCGCTCGGATGACAAAGCTAACTCACTCCTTCTCCCCTGATTTGTGTCGTCTATTAAAGCTTAATAATTGCTATGAGTTTATTTTAGTGCCAAATGAAATATTATAATCATAGTAAGAATAGTTTGTCCTAATTTATGTGGGAAAAGTAAAAAAGGTAAAATTCAATTTTACATACTACTTGTTATGCTTGGTCAATTTTAAAAAATATATTTCAAGTCAATAGATGATTAGTTTTTCTTATTTTTACTTGCTTGGATAACTATTACCACTAGACATTCTTTTCTTTTCCTTAGTAAGGTCTTATATTATGATGAGAATGGATGTTAAGCTTTTAAAACATAATGTAAGATTGCAAATAAATGTGAATGATTATATATGAATTTAAAGGCATAAGCTTTTAAAGGCTATTTAAATGTTTTTATTTTAAGTAAGCCTTTAAACAAGCTTCAAGTTTTACTGGGCCTTTTGAAGGTTTAGGTTTTAAATCTATATTGCAGGCTCAGACCTATTTAAGTAAAGCTTCCCCTATTTCCACTCCTACTTTTATGCTCATATAACTTATAATTTTATGATTTGAATTAGAAATTTATGAATTTTAATATTTTATTATTTTTATTTTAAAAAATATATGTAAAAGTGATGGAGGCTTGTAGAACCTACCCCGGGCTACGTTGACAGCTCGGCTTTGCCGACAAAGTCTTTTTTTTTTTTTTGCATAAAAGCTTTTTGAACCCAACCCCTTTTTCTAATTCTAACCCTAGTATAAACTTGCATTTTAACAATAGTTTATCTCTTATGAAAAAACAAGTAATATGAACACACACCTGGGCATTGTCCATGATTCCAGAGTCGTAGACTGGCGTCAAATCCGGCCGAAACAAACCCCAGTTCCTCTCAGCGGTCGGACCGGGTTTTTGGTCCTCATTAAACAATGCAAAAATGTAAGTCTCAAACTGCTGGTTCGGCATCAAAGGAGTTCCTCTTTTAGACGCGAGATGCCTGACGAGATGGCCGTTATACGACGCCGCATTGTCCACACTACAAATTGCCAGGTTGTCACAATTAGAGGGCCAGCCCGTCTCACCTACGGCCAAGTCCACGTCAGCATACCCAACGGCCATCATGGCGGAGTGAACCGCGTCGAGGAGCACGTCGAATTGATTCTTGTAGTGGCGGCGCGTGAAGGGGTCAAACAAGGAAGGGCTAGGCTTGAAGATAGAAAAGTCAACATTATTAGGATCTAAGCTGAAGTAAGGGTAAGGATTGACCATGAAAGGTGTTTTGGTTTGCCTCAAGAAATCAAGCATTGGCTTTAATATGGAATCTGAGTATACTGCCCTAAATCTTGCCGTACTTGGTGGTGTCACTGTTTCCATGATAATCAACGAGTGTGCTGTGGTCACCTGAACATAATTCATCACAATCATCAAATGAGTTTTGATGCTAAATTAAGATGCTACTTCTTGTTCTTAGTATGCGACCTAGATAGTTAATTCACGGATAATAGAAAAAATTAGTTAAGTAAGTTCTTTGTAATAAATGAGAACTACCTCTCGTTCAGAATATAAAGACAAAAAAATTGACTTAGATAATTCAAAAAGTTAGTTAAAATTGGTTAAACATGATAAATAAATAAAAAAGGTGTAATTTACTTTTCTAAACACTCTTATTTATGGAGAGGATGAGTGGGAGAGAGGACAAGTGAAAAATTAGACGAGAGAGAATGAGTGAAAAAAAGATACGAGAGAAGCATAAACTTAATTTGGGATAAAATTGGAAAAAAATATTAAATCATGAGACAGAAACAAAGTGTATCTTATATAAAAAATCACACTCCCCAACAAATTTGGTGTTTATATTTTAAACTAGAGGGAGTATTGATTTTCCTGAAATATTTTCTTTAATTATGTGTATTGGAACCACCTCCAATTAAAATCCCTGAACATGCGTAATTGGGAGGAAAAGTGGGCTAGGATGTTATATTTAGGATTAAGATAAACTATTTGTATAGCTCTTGGAAGGGAATATTAGCTAATAAGAATATAATGGAGAAAATTATTTAATTGTTTCAAGAAAAGTCACTTATTCTCAAGAACTCCAAATTCACCACTTATAGGGTAATTTACTAGTCAAATAAATGAGAAGTATTTATTACTTTCTCTGGTCTTTTTTATAAGAATCCAAAATTTGAATTGCCTTTTTTTTTTTAATAAAAGTCTGACAAGAGTTGTTTGAGCTATTAATGAGTTTTTTTTCCCTTTTTCCCCCCTCATTAATTATATGTATTGTATTAATTAAAATATTGATACCCCCTTCAGTCTTACTTATAAGCAACTTTCCCATTGATTGCAAAAAATGAACTGGTAGTTAAAAGCAATAAGTGTGTAAAAAATATCATGTTTTTTTCTATATATATCCCTATTTATAAAAAGAGTATAATAGAAAGAATGTATAAAAAATATGAGAAATAGCAAAATAAACATTTTCACAATGCTTTGTTGCCTTCATTCGCTTACTCTCTCCCCCCTCCCCCCTCCCCCTCCTGAATATAACTCTTAGTATGTGTGATAATTAATTATAAATTATATATTTAATAAGGGTAAAATAGGAAAAAGAAGTTTACATTTTCAGACACAAAGTGAAAGTTACTTATAACAAAGATCAGCCCCACGAGAGAGAAAGTTGTTTATAAATAGGATCGGAGGGAGTAATGCTTATATTTATTATGTTTCTCTTTCTCACTTGCCCCTAATAAATAAGGACATACTTGGTAAAACAAGTTTATTTTAGACATAATTATTATTTTAAACTAATTTTAGTCGCTTTCTTAAATCTCGTGATTCGATTATTGAGTTCTTATAAATAGAACCGGAGGGAGGGAGTACTAAAATTGATGATATTTATCACTATCACTATTTAAACTACAAAAGTGGAACAATGAGTATATACAATTAAGCATTCTTATGAATAAATAACTTCTGAATTTTGTTCTCAATACTAATTTTCTCGATATAATGAGCATTATACATAGCTTCACTTTCTTTTTGTTTTTTTTTATTTTAAACAATGGAATTTGTTTCCTTCAAAGAGACCACACAGGTAATTAGTACAAGAAAGCAGAGTCTAATTTTGATAAAATATGAATTTGATAATGCAACATATATATATATATATATCAGTATTATAATTAGTCCAACCAACATAAGATATTAAAACATTAATTAAAATATAAGTGTTCATGATATTGAAGTCAGAATCGCATAGGGTTTGACTTACCATAATGTCAGTGATTCCCTCAGCTTGGAGGGCATCATGGAGGGACTTCATGGCAGGTACGAGGTTTTGTAACATGCTTTGATCTCCCCAATGAAGCACTTCGCTGCCCACAAGAATGTACCTAATCTTTGTTGCCGGGTAAAAAGGTTTAATTTTGTTGACAACCCATTGGCGGGCGAAATTCACGTCGGCGAGCGACACTATATCGCCGTTAGGGGCTGTGACGGAGACGGAGATGCCGGTATTGGCAAAAGCCTGTATGTAATCTGGATTCACATCAAAGAGCTTAACGGCGTCAATTGTGGTCTTTGTCTTGAGAAAATTCGCGACGGTTGCCGGTGGCGGCAGGTTGTCTCCGAGGGTACCATAGTTGACGCCAATGGCGTTCGTGGTGGCAATTAGGCCGAGAAAAAGGAAAGAGGTAAGAATAAAACTATCCATGGTCATTGTTTTTTCTTTTTTTTCTGTTGTTTAAGGTAAAAATCAGAAGTAAAAAATGAACCATCTGTATAAGAGTGGTAATTATCCATATCGTCTAAAACAAGAAACAAGACGAGGAGCGGTGGACACAGCTATATGTGGACATTGGAATGTCTATTATTGAATGGGTTGGCAGTGAAGTTAGTTAAATTGTTGGGTTGGATTAAAATGTAACGCTAAAAATTATCTGTAATTTGCAATTCATACCGAAAAATAGTTTACAAGCCTTTAAAAATTTCAAATTTTTCCTCACTAAATTTAGACTAAGGAATGATGAGTACGGCTATGACAAGTTAAATCTCAAATAGCAATCTACATATATAAAAGTCCCATGAAAAACACAAATAGTTCTCAAGTCCCAGGTCTCTTATGTAGTTATGTGTAAATATGTTTTATACTCACTGGCCAAAAAAAAAAAAATGTTTTATACTCAATCACTTAAATACTCTTATTTTTTAAAAGAAAAAAAAATCTTAACCCCTCATTTTTAATAAAATAAGGATATTTTGACAATGGAGTATATATGGCACTCATCTAGTCCTTAATATAAGACATATTTAGAGAGTTAATCTTGGTCTTAAATATAAGAGATATATTTCATATTTATTTTCATAATTTACCCTTATTGATAGTTCCTTAACAATAATTAATGAGAAAAGAGAATGGAGGAATTCAAAAAGATGACTAGGATATTTTAGAAAATACATTTTATATTAACTAACTCAACTAACTTTCTTAATTTAATCAAATTAGGTAAATATGTCTTATATTAAGGATTAGAGGGAGTAATATATTTATATACAAGGGACTCCCAACTTGAAAGCTATTTATGCATTTTTTGGGACTTTATTGTACTTAGTGTCTATCAGAATTAATTTATTTTAAGTAATTTTACATTTTATAGATAAACATGAGAGTTGTCTTGTAATCTCAAACGCGATTATTTTTAAGATGTTCCAAACACAACCCAGAAGACTATGACCGACAAAGACAAGTAGAGTACACGGTGACTGACTGGCGATGATGAGCCAAGCACACGGTGACTCTTGACGTTGTGAGACATGAGCACGAGAGAGAAGAGTTCAAACTTCTGAGGTTTTTGAACAACTGAGCCCTAAGCCTCGATTTTGTTTAAAATTAAAAGAGGGCAAAATAATATTTTCACATTTAGAATTAATATCACCCATATCCCTTGAGACTTTACAACAATTTGATAATTTAAAGGGACCTTGTAGTAATTAATTCTGTTACTTGGAATTTGAGTGCAATCTTCCCAAAAAGTTTCCTTTTCTGATAAATCTAAAAATTATGCTACGGGTTTTCATCTCTTTCAAAACAAATATTATAAAGGGAAGGACAGAGTTAGTTGAATCTAATTGCTTCCTTCCTTTTTCTTTTGGCTTTTTAAAGAAATATTGATTAGCCTTCACACCAATATTTTTGGGGGCAAAAGCTTCCATAATTTTTTATATTCTATACAATTCATAAATTTTAGTAAGTATCATATAGTTGGAAGATTCTCATCTGATCTGTTCATTTTGATCAAATGGTGGTCATATTGTCATATCATTCAACAAATCATGCCATTTAAAAATGGGTTAAAGAGCAAATTTATCAACGAAGTTTTGTCTGAGGAGCGTCTGGCACAAATATGTTTTAAAAGGGGTAAAAATACCAATGAATAATTAAAAAGGGGCATCCATCACAAAAACCGTTAAATTCGTACTAACGGCGTTAAATTATAAGAGAAGAAAACCCTAACGACGTTAGTACGGATTTAACGGTTTTTGTGCTATATGCCCCTTTTTAATTATTCATTGGTATTTTTGCCCCTTCTAAAATATATTTGTGCCAGACGCTCCTCGGACAAAACTTCATTGATAAATTTACTCTTTAACCCTTTAAAAATTTGTAGAAGATGATGTGACACAACGATAATCATTACAACAAAACAAAAGGACGTGCTCTTAGAGTGGTCGGCTGATCATAGATTTAAATTTGGGGTTATTTCGATAATCACTCCAATCCTTCCTCGTATAAGTTTATTATGAATCTTATTTCTCCTTGTATGACTATACATTTATCTTAGTATCCTCATCTCAGCTACCCTCACTTTGTCCTTATATAATCCCTTTAAACCCAATGTTCATTACCATAAAGTATTGCTGGTCAAATAGCAATATTATAAAACTTTCCTTTAATTGATATGTCCAAAACTCTTAGTGGCCAAAAGATTACCGGTTCACCGCTGGTCTTAATCAATTGACTCGAGCTAAGTTGTAATAGCATGATATAATGTGATGGGCTATAAAAGATCCAAATCATTTATGCTTTACAATATTCATGAACACGTAACACCTATTTAAGGGAAGAAAGTAATGTCAAAGATATACAAAGTGAGTATTTATTTTGTTAGATACTGCAAAATCCTCTACAAATCCTTGTGTCTATATATATATATAACTATTTCATTACATTGAAGCAACACAAAAAATTGAAGAGAAGATGTTGAAACACCATCGTCCTCTGAGTTTCAAACATTTGCTGGTGCAAGATTCAGAGACTGAGTCAGACAATGATATGTACAATCATCGTATGGCTCAAATACGAATCACTTATAATCGGAAGCACAAAAGCATTAGTAAATCTAAGAAGAAAGGCAAAGAAAAGTTGAAATCTGGAGATCATCATCACGAGCGAATTATAGAACCTACAAGACCAAATGTTGATCCAGGTTTGGATTTATACATCATTGAGAAGAGATTGTTTTTTTATTTGTGTGTTTGGTTTAAATTTTTTAATTCATGATTTACATCTTATATATTGATTAATATAATTTTATTTCAATTTTTTTTTACAATGGTCAAATGAAAGCACACATAAATTAGTATAACATACATAGTGAGTGTTTGGAGCCACATTTCAGCAGTCCAATCGCACGATTGAAAGGAAATTCGTATGATTGAGGGAGGGTGACTTTAATTGAGTATTTGGTTTGAGGCAATTACATTTCACGCTATTGTCTTTTTCGTGCGATAAGGAATAAGTTAGAAGGGAGAGCTTTTTGCTGCGAATGGATGAGGGAGTATTTGCGTGAGTGGGAGAAGTGAGGGATGGGTGTTGTTTAATTGACATGGGTCCCAACACCTTTATGCTATTTTTTTCTTTTTTTAATTTTTATTTCAAATAATGTAGGCTTCACTTTTTTTCTTAATCTTATAATGATCCCCCCCCCCCCCCCGATAATTCCATTATGTTGATCTCCAAAGCATTTAATTAAATCAATTTTCATAATACTTAATTAGTTAAAATTTTTAATTGAGAGATTTACTTACATTCGCATACTTAATTTTTATCATTCTAATTTGAACTCTATTATAGAAATGACTTTTGGAATGTGAAAGAATTAATTTGAATTGTTACAAAAAATAAACAAGTACAGGTACTAGACATGAGTCCTCATTGTTTATGCAACAATGACCTTACATAATTTTATTAAGAGAAATGATTCCATTGACGTAGTGTTTCAGTAAGGTGAAACTGAGAATATAGTTGATGTAGATAATAATAGTGTAGATAAACAGCCTTCTGTGTCAGATTATAGTAAGTGATCTTCCTCTCAAATGAATCATATTCGTGACTCAATTAGAGACCAACTTGTACGGGATATGTGATCTAATTAGTTATGTAATATTATTTTATTAAATTGTGCATTTTTTAATTCCCAAATTTCCCAACTTTAACTTTTATAAATTTTTCCAAATTTCAAATTTAATTTCTTTCTTACCATTTTCACAAAAGCCACTTATGCTTAAGTCAATCCAAATAAGTTATATTTTCACAAAAATTATTTATACAATCGTCAATCTAACCATAAATTACATGACACAGTCTGACTTTTATCAAAAGTAAGATTACAAAAAATCAAATAACAAAAAGTCATTTTTCCTATCGCTGTTCCAAACACACAAAATCACATACAATACAGTTGGAGCTTGTAACTCCCCTCCTAAAGAGGAGAGGAGATGCCACTTGACCTAATGCCCCGTTTGGTACAGTGGAAGAGTTTTTAGTGGAAGTGGAAGTGGAATTAGAAGTGGAAGTAGAAGTGAAAGTGGGGATAAATGTGTGTTTGGTATGACTATGGAAGTGTAATAGAATTTTTAATTATTAATTCATTTTAAATATGAAATGACCAATTTACCCCTGTAGAGAAAAAAACCCAGCCTCCTCCCAAATTAGTACCAACCACCGTCAACCCACAGAAAAAAGGCGACCTCGCCGGCGACCATCATAGAAATCGCCGGCGGCCATGGAGGAAGATGATTACAACAACTAGATTACCATAAGCAAGAAATCAAACCAAATCAAACAAGAAAATAACTAGAAAACTTTGGAGTCAGAAACTATGAACGAAATCGAAGAAAAAATTATGAACGAAGTCCATCGCGATCATCTTCATTCAGAGATCGCAGAGCTGGTTTTCTGGAAACCGAAATTGCAGAAAAAGGGGACTGGATTGAGACTAGAGAGCTGTCGCGAACACCATTGAAAAAAAGCTCCAAACCTTCGAGCTTCACAAGCACCACACCTTTGCTCCACATCTGTCGCCGGCGATGATCGCCCTCTTCTCCTCCGTCGCCAGCGACCTTCACATTCTCACCACCACACCAACACTGCCGCTAGCCATGGCCTAAGAACAGAGCAGAGAGCTACAAGCTGGAAGTTCATAACAGCTTTGGATTTTGACTCCCACCTCCACCTTCATCAGTTTTTCACCTCGGTCGTTCGCCATGATTTTTTTTTAATTTGTTCAGACGCAAGATTCAGCAAGAAAAAGTCAGAACAGAGGAGTAGCGAGCTTGAGAGGAAGAAGGACGATTGATTTCCTCACCACTATCTTCATACTCGTTGGCTATTCATTTGATTCATTTTTTCACTCGTTGGCCATTGCAGATTGCAGATCCATCACCACCGTGACCTTCCCCTTGGCCATCCGCCATCCACCGTCGCCTTCGCCTTCACCGTCCATTGTCGCCTTTGCCTTCACCTTCCGTCGTCGCCTTTGCCTTCACCGTCTGCTGTTGCTATCTTCTGTCACTTTGTCGTAGTCCTTGCTCTCATCAACAGATCTAAAGGCAAGTCGAAAGAAAAAAAAACAGATCTGAAGGACAAAAAGGTCATCATTTTTCACTTCCATATAGCTGGTCTCAGTTCCATCAGGTGAGGGTTGAAACTCACTTCCATCATTTTTTATGGAAGTGACTTCTATGAGGAAGTGAGATCTATGATACCAAACAAATAAAATGGTGGAACTCACTTCCATTTCCACTTCTCCACTTTGAGTTCCTCCCTACCAAACGAGGCATAAGGGTCATTGACATAATTTGATTTCAATTATGTCCGATAAGAGGATCAGATTCTTTTATAAATGATTTATTGATCGAAGGGTTATATTTTGAAATTAGAGTTCCAATTGGATTTAGGTACAATTCCCTTCTCTTTAACATCAAAATCTATAACACAATATATCCTCAAGATTTAAGAAGTTATTAAAGCTCAATTTCATTCTGTCAGTCAGATCGATAAATAAGTAAATTAGTCTTATAATCGATCTAATTAAGAATTTTGGACAAGTTGACTAGGTCGAGTTTTATATTTTTTTTCTTCCCCTTATTGAGCCTGAAACGTCGTTCTGAGTTAATAAAATCGCATTGCATTGTATTTTGCTGTAGTCATTAGAGAAACCATGATTCAAAATTGCTGACTCTTTATTTCTCCTTTTCCTTTAAAAAATACTTACAAATTCATAAATGTACTGCTAAAAAAATTACATTATTTATATGTCTTAAATAGTACATTTACATTAACTGCTTCTAGTTACACAAAATGAGAGGATCATACTATTTTATGTTTTTAATTTTTTGTGATTGATTTGGAAAAGAAAGACAAAGTATGTCCATATTTAAATAGGATCCGCAGCCTAAATGGATATTCCAAGCTTTCTTGTTGTACTCATGAAGAAAAATAGGACCTCTTCAAGTATTGTATTTTACAATGAAGTCAGAGAAACAGCGATGGGCTCTTTGCCCAATTCCCCCCCCCCCCCCCAAAATATGTAGTATTGGTTCCGATTGAAAGTAAATTTTGGGCTTGACCCACCAATTTATTTTCAAGAGGTCAAAGTTGTTCAATTTGTTTTTCCCCATTTGGGCATTCTGTACATTGATATTGAACCCACTTTAAAGCTTAGGCATATTAACCTCTCTCTCTCTCTCTCTCTCGCAACATTTGACTTGTACTACATTTGAATTCTCCTTGACTCTTCCATCTTACTTTGGTGGAAGTGCTTTATTTTATTGAACATTGAAAAATACATTTACTAAGTTTGTTGGATGAACTAATCAACATACATCTTGATCTCACTTTACCATTAGATAGAGCAATAAGCCTTATCTTACCTTGACCACTTGAACTAGCTTCAGGTGGCTTCAGTAAGAATATATTTTACCATTAAATGATACACATAAAATTGTTCATTTGAAATCAACTAATAATAATGAGATGATGCACTTAACTAACTAATAATATTTGAGTCAAGTGAGAAGAACATGACGCCTTCTAAATAATGTCTTGTGTTTGATTATTGTATATGTGGGCAAAACAAATCAAGTGTAAAGATATGGATTAGTCAGTTGTACCATATATTTGATGGCTTAAATAAATCATATAAGATAAAAATCTCAAGAGAAAGAATCTAAATAGGAGATCTTGCTCCAAAACCTTGAGACATTGAGTTTTTACGGGCATTTCACTATTGTATGTGTATTATGAAGATACGAAAGCTAAATTGAAACATCACTTAGTACATTGTCCTAGTAGTAAAGTAGTCATTTTATATAGGGGAGGTGGAGGGTTCTATCACCCCCAGGGCTAATTTGGCCTCCTTTTCAATTTTTTGTTTTAAAAAAAGCTATATTGAAGCAAGCAAATGAATACGCTTAATTAATATAATATCTTGTCCCAAATAACCTCAAAACATTGAGTTTATGAGTCTTTTGTACATGTATTGTGAAGATGCATATTGAAGCAGGCAAATGAGTCTTTTTTTCACTTGTATTGTGAAGAAACAGAAGCTATATTGGAGAAGGCAAAAGAATACCAGAAGATCATGAAGAAAACAGCAATCCCAAGAGCTCGTCCATCAAATCTAGTGGTAGTGAATTGGAAAGGATTGGCAAAAACACTTGAGAACTCGTACGGACAGCCAATGCATTACGTGACACACATGTTGTGTGAGCAATGGGACAAGGCAAGGTTTGGAGGAGAAGATAGTGAGAAGGCATTGGATAGCATTATGAGTGCAGAGAAAGCTGAAGCTTTGTTGTGGGAAGTTGAATCAGTTCATAGACTCACCACTTCTCATGTTCATCTTGCTTCTCTTTGGCTCTTTGATCCTCACTTTCAAGCTTTTGTTAATCAAGTTATTGTTCCTCCTTCATCAAAATGATTCTGTTCGACTCTGTGTGTGTAGCTTTTGTTGTGAATTTGTCTGTCATGTGATGTCATGGTTTTCTTTGAAATTTGAATCTGATGCATTTGCAATTAGAGTTTTGTTACATATGATTATAAGTGTTATTGTTGTTATAAATTTAGAGCCAATAATGTAGGTTGGGCCTGCCGGTTCGGTTGAATTTGTTATAAGTGTTATTGTTACATATAATTAATAAACATTATATTAATTTGTTATAAGTGTTATTGTTGTTATAAATTTAGAGCGCAATGCGGTTGGGCTTGCGGGCTTGTGTTGAAATTTTACCATCTGATATGTGTATGCATGTAGTTGTTGTTGTGAATTTGTCTACCATGTGATGTCATGGTTTTCTTTGTAATTTGAATGTGGTGTATTTGCAATTAGGACTTTCATGACATGTGATTAATAAACATTGATTTGTTGTAAATAAGTGTTGCTTTGTTGTTATAAATTTAGAGCTAGTAATTTGAATGGGGCCAGTAAGCCCAGGTTGAAATTTTGC
The DNA here is from genome assembly GCA_963210345.1 of Inga oerstediana. Taxonomy (NCBI): domain Eukaryota; kingdom Viridiplantae; phylum Streptophyta; class Magnoliopsida; order Fabales; family Fabaceae; genus Inga; species Inga oerstediana. The sequence goes on from OY723401.1 coordinate 73,196,833, forward strand.
CATCCCATTAGGGTGCAAGTTGTTTCAACCCACACTGTCTGGTTAGGATGCAAGTTGTTTCAACCCACACTATCTGGTCTGGTCTGTGGGTTGCATCGAGTATTCCAAGCTCTAATTAAAATAATAGACTGATTGCATAAAAGAAAATAATAGACTGAGATTGTTATAATTTTTTAAATTAAAAAAATCATCCATATTGTAGTAGTTTTTTTAGCCTAGAATAGTGGTTGTGTTAGGTGGAAGGATTTGTTAAATAAAAAAAATAAAATAAAAGTAGAAAAGTCAAATTTTTTTGGATTAAATACTTACACTGGCAAAGCTATATATCTTCATTTTTGTCTTTTTGTTTTGTACGATGGAACTATTTTGAGGGACATGACAGGAAGAAAGGGTGTGAGAGAGAAGGTTTCATGCTTCTCTTGTTTGGGATAAGTGTAGAATTTTTTAAAGTAAAAAGTATAAACTTGGTCCCTTATTTTTTAACGAAAATGATTAAAAAAGAACTTTAAAATTATAAAATCTAAATTAAGCTTGTTACTAAAAATTGATAAGATAATGATGAGACTTGATGAACAATTCACAACACCTTTTATAAAAAGTGTTAGTGCAAGCGGTTCACCTAAGAGAGGAGGTGAATTGGGTGATTACAGAATAATTGAATCATAAAAATTAATTAACATAATTTAAAATGAAGTTAATAGCTAAGAAAGATTTCACCGAAGTGTACACTAGGAGTTATATTGGTTCGGTTACAACCACTTTGACCTACATCTAGTTGTCAGAGTCCCTTTGAAAGTTTCACTATATCTTCTGAGATTCAATGGGTTCTTGGCACTTCAGTACATAGCAAGTTCCTTCGTTGGACACTCGCTCCCCCTTATACGATGTAAACCAAATCCTAACTCAAGGTTCTACAACCTTAAGTTGTCTTAAAAGAATGTATTGAGTTTGTAATGAAATTCTTTCTCAGAGTAAATGGATAACTACTGAAGTACAGAGTAAAGAAAGAATGAAGAACAGAGCAAGAGAATATTTTCGCAAGTTGATTCGGTTGTTCTTCTCACTTAAATGTCTCAGTATTATATAGAAGACATTTGAGAACCGTTGAGAGCATTCAAATCCTTGCCCTTTAGAAAGTGATCATTGCGTTGACAAATGTTTTCTCCATTTTTACTGTTGCAAATGAAACGTTGTTGATGAAGACTTTGAATTTGATCCATTGCTTATCACCTGTAACACACTTAGAAGAATATTGTAATTAATTTGTCAAAGCTAATTTTGAACTTCACTCAAGTGAATTATCACTTCACTGTAAGAGATCTAACATTTTTTTGCATTACTCGAGTGCATCAATGCTTCACTTAAGCGATTTTGTATTCCAATGTGTTTCACTTGAGTGTCAAGCCTTATCACTTGGAGTGCTCTGTCACTTTTATCATATTACTCAAGTGTATTGACAATTCACTGGAAGTGATCTGTCAATTTTTCTGCATCACTCGAGTGCATTGAGAATTCACTACGAGTGATCTACCATTGCTATAATTCACAAGAGTGATTTTGGCCATCACTCGAGTGATCTGCTTTAAGATCATATCACTCGAGTGCATTGAAAATTCACTGGAAGTGATATGCCAATTCTTAACATCCACGCAAGTGATTTAGGATATCACTTGAGTGATCTGTTATTTTTGGCAATCACTTCAAATGATTCTGAGGATCACTTGAGTGATCTACTTCCAGTGTCATATCACTCAAGTGATCTTGACTGATCGATCGAGTGATCTGACCTATCACTCGAGTAATGTACATATTCACTTGAGTGATTTGTTTACATATCACATTCTCACCTAGCTTACCATTGCAATGCACATTTATCAAACAATATCAATTAAGAACACATGAAAAGACATTTCTAACAAGATATGTTATCATTAAAACATATTATGAGATCTAACATTCTCCCACTCTTTGATGATGACAAAACTTGTTATATGATCAAACATACACTTATAGACACAGAGTTATGAAGCTATACTTTAATCAACATGCTTTCCACTTTCACTATCTTTTGAGTCAATACATAATGTTGGATATAATAGATGAGATCATGAGATACAAAACATCATACATATCATGCCATGACATTATCATATTCAGTGCAAGCCTAACAAAATACAAGAAAATATACAAGAAAATCATATCAGCTAGTCTCCAGAACTCTTCCCCCTTTTTGTCATCATCTGGTATAGTGGTAGGAAAAGTATGATCTGAAGATGGAAGTTGTGGTGTGTAGGGTACTATGGCAATCAAAGGTTCAATAGGAACAGAGGTATGATTGGTGAAGATGTATGTGTAGGGGAATGTAGAGTGAAAGTAGGAGAGGAAGGTAAAATAGGTTCAGACTCAGTGGTGGGTTGAAGATCAGATCCTAGAACCTCAGTAGTGATAGCTATGTCTAGAATCTCAATCTTCTCAACGTGAATGCTAGAGTCTATGTGGTGAGACTACGCAGGTGATGTATGAGATGGAGACTAGAGAATAGGATCTTCCTTAGGAAGATCACTAGTTGGAACAGTGTCATATATGGGTATGGTAGAGGATAAGGGTATGATGGTGTCATGAGTAGTGGTGTCAATGGCTGTAGCTGGAGTATCATAGGTAGGGGAAACAAATGGAATGACTATGATATCAGGGAGAGTAGTAGGAGTATCCTGAGTGGAGGTAAAAGGAGTAGAAGTGGAAGCAAGAGTAGTCTCAAGAACATGAATGCCCAGATATGTCCTCAGAATCTCCTCTGTTCTCTTAATATGATCTGCCTGAGTCGCTTGGAGATCAAACAGTATCTTGAAGTTATAGTTTATAGCCTTCACCAAAACTCTCACTTGGTAATTCACTTTGTCAACCAAGTAAGTATTGGATTTCTTCAGCTCTAAAATAGTAGCCCGAAGTGCTTCTTGTACATATGTCTGAAGAGTAGCCCCTATGAAAGAGGGTCTTAGAGATGCTACTCTGGAAGATTGGGCCTCATCCACCTTAGAAGGAAAGATTTTGCTTTCTTACTTTTAACTTCCTTCTTCTGTTTGCCTTTACTATGTCCTTGAAGTGAAGAGTGACTACTCTGAGTCTTAGAAGCTCCAAGTGGTACTGTGATTCCCATCCTTGTTAAATGTAGTTTCCAAAATTTGGGAATCCTAACTATCTCACCTCTGGGGATCAAGTGCCAGATATTGTGTATTGAGAGAATGAAGGAAACAAGATGAGGATAAGGAATCATGGTGGTCTTAGTGGAGTAAAATTTGAATCTTCTTATTCTGAAAGATAAGATTACCCACATTCCTGCCATCATTTGCAGTCCCAGTAATATGTGTAAAATTCTTGTCCTTGTTAACTATACTATGGGAGAAAACATTATAAATGGCTCTCTGCTCATCAGTCAAGGCAGTAGGGGTATAGGATAAAGGCTTACCAGGCTGTCCCGATCTAAAAATATATGAGCTCATGAATATGAAATACTTTAGGAGAGCTTTGGGGAACATCCTCTAAGCCTAGGTAATATTAATCAAATAAGCAGAAAGTAAGAGCTTTTTCTCCCTAACACTTGTCTCAAGTCTCTCCTCAATCACTCATCCCTGGCTATCACACACATATGCTAATTTCATGTTGCAATAAAAATGTTTGACAACGAGTGGATTGTAAGAAATCCTTAGTCTAAGCCAAGACTTATACTGTTCCAAGTAAAGATATAAGTCCAAATGAAAATCCTTCTTAAGCTTAGCAAGATCAACATAAACTACTGGGCTAAATTGCCTCTTGGCAAACTCAGATTCATAGACAATGGCAGTGTTTACCTTGAGTTCAATTGTATTAAAACTAGGAGGAGGTGTTAGAAGCTTGAGTGCACTGGATTGAAAGGGTTAAGCAGAGACTGAAGGTGTTGGAGTTTAATTTTTAGTGGTTTGAGGAGATTCTGTATTGTAGCGTGATCGTGTAGGAACTGAAGATTATGCACCAAGTATGTGGAGAGACCTTGTCATCTTGATTTTCAGTATAGATTCCTGAATGTCTGCTTCCCTTTCTCTAAAGAGCTTCCCTTTCCCTTTCCCTTTCGGTGTGGCTTAAGATTTTGCTTTGGTTTCCTTTGGCTCCTGAATGACTATGCCTTTAGCTTTCGGAGGGGATGCCAATGGTTTATCATCTCTAACTCTAGGTTTAAACTTGGATCCCTTGGCTTTCTTGGGCTTTTTGGACCGTGGAGAGGGAGGAGGCGAATCCCGATGAATGTTGAGTCTCTTAGTTCTTGTCATTGTCAGAAATGATGGAAGAAGAGGGTTCAGGGTTTTGACAAGATTGGCAGATACTTTGTAAAGTGTTTTAGGACTTGTAAATTGAAGAGAATGTGGAAATGAAATGGGATCGAGAGTGTAAAGTGTAAGAGGCAAGCTTCACCCAAGAGGGGGGGTGAATTGGGTGATGTTATAAATTTTTCGCTTGATGTGGTGATATGAAAAATATAGTAGATAGAGTAGAGTTAAGAAGATTTGAACACAAAGAGTTATACTGGTTTGGCCTAACAACCAGGCCTACGTCCAGTCCTCAGAGATCAAGACCTACTGAGATTTTCACTATACCTCCAAGATTCAATGGGCTCTCAGAATGCCACAAAACAACAATCGTCCCTGAACGGACTACGAGCAGAAATATTCTCTTACTAAGAAATTTCTCTCCCCCTTACGACAAGTCTTACGTGCAGAAAAACAACCTATGACCCTTCTCACTTGCTTATGTATACAAGACTTATGAGTACCAATGTTTTCTCCTGCTTATACCATTGTAAGTCTTACGAGTAGCAACGTTCTCTTCTGCTTGTATCTTATAAGGCTTATGAGTGGAAGGTACAACAAGGAATTCTCTCAACTGCTTCTCTCGTAAGGAAATCTACCCTCTCAAGGTCCCAATACCTTGAGATCAAATAAACATAGAATTTGAATTGTATAAAGACTCTCTTACAGAGCAAATGAGTTAACACTGAAGATTAATGTGTATACAGAGAAAATGATTAATAGCAGAGACTCGTGTATAAGCTTGTGAATTCTTGTGCTTCGTTGTCGTACTTGACTATCTCTGAATCTCTGTATATATAGTTGCTTTAGTTTTTGCCCGTTTGGGAAATCATCGTTTGAGGAGCGGGACTTTTACAACTATTGAAAGACACGCGCATGTTTGAATAATCTGAATGCGGTAGGTACGTGCGTGCTTGTAATGATGTTGTCTGCCGTTATTTGACTTTCTCCGTAACAACTAATTTCAAACGTTCATCTTCCTGCATCACACTTATAATACATTCAAAAATGATGTTAAGCAATGATAATAAGTAATGATGATATGAATAAATAATAATAAACCATATTCAGATTGAATGTTGTGAGACTTGGCATTTTTGGTGATCTGGCAGAGCATCACTCGAGCATGGATGGCTCACTCGAGTGATCTTCCTAATTTCCTCTTTGTGCTTCAGTTATCGGGTTGTGCTTGCAAAGGATTTCAGAGAGACAGAATTCTCACTCGCGAGTGATGTGGGGTCTTACTCGAGCACAACTCCTCCTGCTCGAGTGATCTTGCATTTTCCACTGGGAGTGTCTTCTCGGGTCATCACTCGCATATCATATTAGCAAGAATGAGATTTTGTACTCGCGGGTGATGTGGTCCCTCACTCGGGCACACATACTCTTGCTCGAGTGAGATGCATATTCTCAAGGAATATGCTCTCAATATCAATACTCGCATCAGTTTGGAGAGGGATAAATTTATCACTCGCAGGTGATGTGGGCCCTCACTCGAGTACACAGACTCCTGCTCGAGTGAGAAGAATATTCTCAAGTAATATACCTTTTAAACAAGCACTCGCATCAGAAATGGAGAGGGATAGAATTTTCACTCGCAAGTGCTGATGTGTCACTCGAGCATATGAGGTTGTGCTCGAGCACACTTGCATTTCCTTGAACTTCATGACTCTCGGCCAAGCACTCACAGTACCTTGCTCGAGTACAGAATGCTCATGCTCGAGCATTGATGTCTCTGCTCGAGTGAATCAAGGAAGCATGATAATACTTGCTCTCGGCCAAGCACTCGTGGACCTTCACTCGCATGTGCTCGAGTGAGAATGGATTCTCTGCTCGAGTGCAAACTCCAGTGCTCGAGTGAATCAGTGAAAATAACAGTGGCATGCCTCTCGGGTGAACACTTTCTGGCTTTCACTCGCACCTGCTCGAGCACAGAAGGGATCTATGCTCGAGTGCAAAGCTCATGCTCGAGCACTCCAGTTTAATTTGACAGCAGATACCAGAAAACATTCCTATATGCATTTGGTAACTTTGTAATCTTTTCTTAATCTTATAAAAACATGATTTGCATACAATTGTCTTTTTGTTATCATCAAAACTTGGGATCTAACATTCTCCCCCTTTTTGATGATGACAAAACCTTTGTGATGAAAGTTTAAGAAAGATTGATTAAGATTGAAAATTTTTGAAATTCTTCAATGTTTCCAAATGCATATCAAGTTTTCCTGCAATACTTCCTCTGGACACTTAAAAACCAAGATAAGCATAGTATGAGATAAATAACAACTTTAATAACTTGAAACATCATTTGAACTTGATAATCAAACTCATGAATAACTTGAAATTTGAAAAAGTTCATTAATATTAACCTTGAATTCAAATGATCAACAACATAATAATAACATCAAACAACATAATAACTCATAATCTAAAATAACATCAAATAACATCAAATCCTACCCCATACAGAAAATCTACCCAAACTACCAAATACATCCCACAGAAGCTCATAAATCATCACACATCCTTCTCCCCCGTTTTGTCAGCATCAGAAGGGGGCTGAGGAAAAGTGATATCAGGAGGTGGAACATAGGATACCATGGCAGTGAGAGGGTCAATGGGCTCAATAGGTGGAGATGATGGCTGTGGTATAGAGGATGAGGGAGGTAGTGAAGGCGACCGATCAAAAGTAACATCAACATTAGAATCTGGATCGGTGAAGAGTACATGAGTCTGTGGCACAGAGGTATGAGTAGTCTCTGGAGGCACCTCCGAAGATGAAGAGGGGAAATGTGAGTGCAAGAAGGTCTCCATATTTGTTATCCTCTGAGACATCTCATCCTGAGTCTTGAACATCAACTCAAAATTGGTATTGGCCTTGTCTACCAATTTGATGACCTGTGACTCCATCTTTTCCACAAGCTTCTCATACTCAGCCACTAACTCCTTCTTCAGACTTGATACAGCTTGATTGATTACCTCAGTCACATTGTAATATCCCGAAATTTGGGATTTGAGGCTTAGGAATAAGCCTAAATTAAGTGGACTGCTAAGCCCCAATTTAGCAAGAGGCCAAATTTATCCCCTAATGATTTTTATATCTTTAGGATATTAAGAAAGTAAAATGGTGAATTTTGGAGAATATAATTATGTTTTCGGTGAAATTGCCTATGAGGTAGTAAGCTTGTCATGTGATTTTGAATGATCAAATGATGAGAAAAAATTATGATATTTTACAGAATAATATTAGACATCCTAAGCTTTAATTTGATAGGTCATATGAATCAATTAGAGCTATACACAAAAAGATATGAATTTTTGAAGTCAGCACAGAAAAACTGTGAAATTTCTGGAACAATATGAAAAGATTGAAATTCTGGGAATTTTGTGATTCCAGAAAGAAAAGGTCTATATTTTTACTTGAAACTAGACTCAATAAGGGTTCTATAGGCTTTGGAATCACTTCAATTCTATTTTTCTAGAATTAGTTATGATTTTTCAAAGTTTGGGCAGAAATCTGCCATAATTTTGCAAAAATCCGAAAATTGGGAAAATTAATTAATTAAATTAGATATATCATTATAATCATCCTCCTCCTTCTTCAGCTCATTTCTGACGTGAACTTGCTGAACATAGAGAGAGGAAGTGTGAAATTTTAGAGAGAGAAAAGGGGAGGAAAAAGCTTACAAAGGTAAGTGATTTCTTCGGTAAATCGGTTCCTAATGCGTATAACTCCGTTCCTAAGTTTCCTTTGCATATGATTTAAGGTTTGGAGGCTCAAATTTGGAGGTTTGGCATCTAGGGCTTTCAGCCAAGAAGAGTAAAAGCTAGTGGGAGCTTGAGGTAACTTCCAAACCTTCGTATATTGACTATTCTAGCTGCTGTGGGCAATTTAATCGGTGAAATTTCGCCGGATTGCCATTGGTTTTAAAATTTGGAAATTGAGTTGCCTAGGGGTTATGCTGCCCAAATTGGGTCTTAATATTAGTTGTAACCTAATGGAATAGTCAATAAAGTGGTTATGAGTAGAAAGGAACGTGTTTACGGAGCCGAAACCGAAAAACCCCGATTTTCCCTGGAAAACTCATATATTTCGGTCAGGGCTATAAATGGGTCTTAGAGTTGGATTTTCAATGATTTGATGATTCCATTGAGTTCAGGGGCGAAAATTAGGTGGGGTTACAGTTGGGCACTTTTTCAGAAAAGGCCGAGAAAGCATAATTACGGAAACACCCCTAAAACCCTAAAAGTAGGGCTGCCAAGGGCATTTTCGTAATTTGACATTGAATTTGATAATTATGAGTCCGGAAATGGAGTCCTTGGGTGAAAATATGTAAGAATAGCCCATGTCAAAATTTCGGGAAAAGTACAGCCGGACCGGATATGATGGGGCTAGGTCCCCGGGGGTATTTTAGTAATTTTCAAGATAGACTCATATAACCCCCAGAAACACTATGAAAGTGTCTAAATAGTACATTTGACATTGTAGGATCGAATATGGAGCCCCGAGCTGTTTGCACGTAGATCGAGGCACGCGTTTCGAGGTGGAAAAGGGTTAAGGTAGGGGACTTACCTTACTTGTATGTATTTGATATCTTTGCTTGTGTAATGATGTATGTGATTGCTTTACTTGATTGTGTAGAGCATATTTGAATAAATGAAGCTCTGTTTTTGTTTTCGCTGTGGCCATAGTCTTGTTGTATGAAACATTGAGCATGCAAAAATGTTATTATGGGGCATACATCTAGATAAAGCTAACATGTCATACACATAGCATCAATCATGCATGCATTACGGTATCTATTTCCTACTGAGATTCTCTCGAATCTCACCCTCCCCTACCAACAATTTAGATAGGAGAAGACAAAAGATATGTTGAGAGCAAAGAAGAGAACTACACGAGAGGATTGCAGTGAGGAATGAAGTCAGGAATATGTCTCCATTTCACTGGGGCGAGTTTAGACACCCAAGTAGCCCTGTGAGGCTACACTAATTGTAATTATCAGGTACGAATCCCTGAGGGGAATTTCCGTAATCATGTACTTATTATCAGTATATTCATGTTATTCCTGTGTTGCCCACCGAACCACATATCATCTTCCGCGAATACTCTTAAAAAGGTGAAAATTAAATAAGGGCGTGACATTTTGGTATCAGAGCAAGGATTCTGGCAACAGAATTGTCTGCTCAGAGTAAGTGCGGTGGTTCTGGCAACAGGATAGTATACTAATATGGTCTTGATTACACAATGCTAGAAAATATGCTCGGACAGGAGGTGCCAATGGAGGGTATCTTCCCGATTTGTGAATCATCCATGAGAAATGGCGAGTACCAAAGGGTAGCTAGTGGTGCAATACTAGACAAGAATGGTCTAAGGATATTGCGGAACCCGAGGATATGGGTACGGCCAAGGCTAATGTGCGGTCCACACTCAATATTTTGGTAACCGGAGATAGCCGGCATGTCTTTTGAGACGAGGGTAGTCACGGGGTACCCGTGGATGGAAACAGTAGAAGCTGGTATCCACATTTGGGCACGAGTACAAAAGAGTTAAGCGTGCTCAACCCAGGGAAATGCCATGATGGGTGACCCCCTGGGAAGTTGTTGCACATGTTATGTCATATTATGAAAAATGTGTAAGACATATTGTACAGTAGTTCAGAGGTTGTATGTTGTTTCAGGCTTTCCTTGACTACTATAAACACCTGTGATATGTTGTTTTTGGGGTACCTATGAACCCAAAACTTTATAAAATGATAGATAAGCCCAAGTGTTTATGTGTAATTTACCTCTTTATTGCTTCATATAGTGAAACATAAAGGTGGTAAGACTAAGAGGTTTAGATGCTGGGCAAGGTCAGGAAGTTAGACCTAGCCTAATACATCAAACACAGGGCAAGAGAATAAAATAGCAAGCAATGATCAACGATCAGCAGGAAGGTTATCCTGGAAAGGCCAATATAGTAACTATAATCTCTCGTACACTATGTGATAGTTAATATGTTGTATGTTCTATATTCTATGAATGAACACGTGCCTAAGGCACATTACCTAGCTATGGTCTGGGACCTAGCTGAGGTACACTGATCTTATCTAGCTGTAGTCGGTGACTCGGCTGAGATACACGTAAGGGTTTCAACTGGATGGTTGGCCCTGAACTTTGTGTACACACACGGATTGTTGTTCTAACTGGGTGTTTGGCCCTGAACTTTGTGTACACACACGGATTGATATGATTTTCATTTTACACTATATGGTGCATGACATATTTATCTATCACATTTTCTATGGATGATTGTGGGTTACTATGGAGGGCCATGTGGTATGTATAAAAAGGCACTCTACCCGACGAGGCTGTGAGCCACGTCCTAAGGGATTCAGGTCGAAATTTCCCAGAACTCAGCATTATGCATGGGATGATGATTGTGAGAAGAGCTTCAAAGAGCTGAAATGAAAAATTTATTAGAGTACCAACACTGATAATCCCAGATCCATAGTGGGCCTTTCTTGTCTTCACTGATGCCAGATGGCATAGATTGAGAGGGGAATTGAATCCCCAGATGCGAGCAAGCATAGATCGAGATGAGAATTGATGCGAGCCGACTGAGGGCATACGCATCTCGTCAGCTGAAGCTTCAGGAATTGAACTATCCCATCCATAATCTTGAGTAGATGGTAATAATGTTTGCTTTGAGTCTGGAAACGTTGCCTTTATGGCATAATTGTGGAGTTGTACTACAACCACAAAGATTGAAAGTTCTGATCGGAGAGGGCTACCTACGGTGAAATCTGATCGGAAAGGGCTACCTACGGTTAAATCTGATCGGAGAGGGCTACCTACGGTGAAATCTAATCCGAGAGGGCTACCTAAGGAAAGTTCTGACCGGAAGGGGGCTGATCAGGTGTATGGGCGCCTGTGTGAAGCACCGAGTACAGAACCCTAGAGTGTAGCCATCGTGACGACGAACCTTAGAGTGCAGCCACCGTGACGACTAACCCGCGAGTGCAGCCATCGTGACGACTAACCCTAGAGTGCAGCCGCCGTGACGTTGAATTGTAGAGTAGAGCTACAGAAATGTTGGCTCTCAATGATGGTGTGTTGCAATGAGTTCCTTATTAAATGGGTTTTAATATGAGTTTTTATGGCTCAGAATAATTCAAGTTGAATTGAACCAAGGTCTAGCATAAAGAAACACATATTTTAGGTGCAGTAAGGTATTATAGAGGTTCCTTTGGGACTGCTATTATATCATCCTGACATTATTAAAGCTCATATGAGGAGATGAACCTCAGAGTGGGCAGCAGAAGTGTGGTGAATCTAGGTGCAATTTCGAAACTTACAGGAGGGGTTGATGTTCGCACCATTGTTGATCATCCCAAAACATAATATGGCCTTTATGGTCAACATGTTACAGTATATATGATGAACAGTATTACACCCTGAGTGGTGTACAATATTACATCCTGTGTGGTGTACATTATTACATCCTGCGTGGTGTACAGTATGATGACCTGTATGGTAAACAGTCACACAACCTTTGTAGTTTGTGGTGACACATGTGAATTGGAATTGGGATGAACCCTAGTGTAGTAGGATAGAATGGTGGCGAATACGTCTCAACAGCACCAGTGATAACAATCCCAGATCCACAGTTAAGCTTTATGGTCTACACAGATGCAAGTAGGCATGGATTGGGATGTGTTTTGATGTAACAAGGTCGAGTAGAGGCACGAGTATCTCCATAGCTATAGCCTCACAGAATGAATCATCCACTTGTGATATAGTGCAAACAGTGGATGGTCACATAGTGAACAGTGCACATCATATGCCTAGTGAATAGTACACACAGTACGGCCAATAAGGGTCAAATAGTCATTTGATCCTGAACACCGAATAGGTAGGCATAAATTACAGAAAGTGTACAAGTTTGTACAAGGCGGTAAGACCCGATGTTCAAGGTTGCATAGGGCGGTGTCTCTGGGTTGTAAGACCTGTGTGTTTAGTACTTGGTTGATGCTTAGTGCGATGACATTAGACCAATGTGTCTAAGGTAATGTTTTGAGGTTGGCAGAACATCCAAACTGTACCAGGTTGTAGCGAAGGCAGTAAGACCAGTGTGACCAAATGTTTTAGTGTCCAATGGTACCATGTCTCACATAAGGCACGACATTCTACCATGGGAGGAACCTAACGAAGTGAACCATGGCCAGCTCACTAGCTCAACAGACCTCATTAAGGGGGTGAGGGACATCCAATAGGCCTCATTAAGGGGGTGAGGATTGGGCCGTTAGAAAACAAAAGTGATCGTGTGAATTTGGGTGAAGTCCCGAAGAGGCTGTAAGGTCTATGGAATCAAGCGTTGTGGGAACCTGTGTTTGATTGCACACTACATACTATGTATAGAATGGATGATGAATGTTGAATACTATATGATATTAGTAATGGAAGTATGACTACAGTGTTACATGGCTTTTGAGCCTGCATGTGATAATAGAATGAGATAGGATTAATCCCTAAGTTGTAGACGTTCAAATTTCGAGGACGAAATTTATTGAACGGGGGGAGAAATGTAATATCCCGAAATTTGGGATTTGAGGCTTAGGAATAAGCCTAAATTAAGTGGACTGCTAAGCCCCAATTTATCAAGAGGCCAAATTTATCCCCTAATGATTTTTATATCTTTGGGATATTAAGAAAGTAAAATGGTGAATTTTGGAGAATATAATTATGTTTTCGGTGAAATCGCCTATGAGGTAGTAAGCTTGTCATGTGATTTTGAATGAACAAATGATGAGAAAAAATTATGATATTTTACAGGATACAAGTAGACATCCTAAGCTTTAATTTGATAGGTCATATGAATCAATTAAAGCTAGACACAAAAAGATATGGATTTTTGAAGTCAGCACAGAAAAACTGTGAAATTTCTGGAACAATATGAAAAGATTGAAATTCTGGGAATTTTGTGATTCCAAAAAGAAAAAGTCTATATTTTTACTTGAAACTAGACTCAATAAGGGTTCTATAGGCTTTGGAATCACTTCAATTCTATTTTTCTAGAATTAGTTATGATTTTTCAAAGTTTGGGCAGAAATCTGCCAGAATTTTGCAAAAATCCGAAAATTGGGAAAATTAATTAATTAAATTAGATATATCATTATAATCATCCTCCTCCTTCTTCAGCTCATTTCTGACGTGAACTTGCTGAACATAGAGAGAGGAAGTGTGAAATTTTAGAGAGAGAAAAGGGGAGGAAAAAGCTTACAAAGGTAAGTGATTTCTTCGGTAAATCGGTTCCTAATGCGTATAACTCCGTTCCTAAGTTTCCTTTGCATATGATTTAAGGTTTGGAGGCTCAAATTTGGAGGTTTGGCATCTAGGGCTTTCAGCCAAGAAGAGTAAAAGCTAGTGGGAGCTTGAGGTAACTTCCAAACCTTCGTATATTGACTATTCTAGCTGCTGTGGGCAATTTAATCGGTGAAATTTCGCCGGATTGCCATTGGTTTTAAAATTTGGAAATTGAGTTGCCTAGGGGTTATGCTGCCCAAATTGGGTCTTAATGTTAGTTGTAACCTAATGGAATAGTCAATAAAGTGGTTATGAGTAGAAAGGAACGTGTTTACGGAGCCGAAACCGAAAAACCCCGATTTTCCCTGGAAAACTCATATATTTCGGTCAGGGCTATAAATGGGTCTTAGAGTTGGATTTTTAATGATTTGATGATTCCATTGAGTTCAGGGGCGAAAATTAGGTGGGGTTACAGTTGGGCACTTTTTCAGAAAAGGCCGAGAAAGCATAATTACGGAAACGCCCCTAAAACCCTAAAAGTAGGGCTGCCAAGGGCATTTTCGTAATTTGACATTGAATTTGATAATTATGAGTCCGGAAATGGAGTCCTTGGGTGAAAATATGTAAGAATAGCCCATGTCAAAATTTCAGGAAAAGTACAGCCGGACCGGATATGATGGGGCTAGGTCCCCGGGGGTATTTTAGTAATTTTCAAGATAGACTCATATAACCCCCAGAAACACTATGAAAGTGTCTAAATAGTACATTTGACATTATAAGATAGAATATGGAGCCCTGAGCTGTTTGCACGTAGATCGAGGCACGCGTTTCGAGGTGGAAAAGGGTTAAGGTAGGGGACTTACCTTACTTGCATGTATTTGATATCTTTGCTTGTGTAATGATGTATGTGATTGCTTTACTTGATTGTGTAGAGCATATTTGAATAAATGAAGCTCTGTTTTTGTTTTCGCTGTGGCCATAGTCTTGTTGTATGAAACATTGAGCATGCAGAAATGTCATTATGGGGCATACATCTAGATAAAGCTAACATGTCATACACATAGCATCAATCATGCATGCATTACGGTATCTGTTTCCTACTGAGATTCTCTCGAATCTCACCCTCCCCTACCAACAATTTAGACAGGAGAAGACAAAAGATATGTTGAGAGCAAAGAAGAGAACTACACGAGAGGATTGCAGTACAGAATGAAGTCAGGAATATGTCTCCATTTCATTGGGGCGAGTTTAGACACCCAAGTAGCCCTGTGAGGCTACACTAATTGTAATTATCAGGTACGAATCCCTGAGGGGAATTTCCGTAATCATGTACTTATTATCAGTATATTCATGTTATTCCTGTGTTGCCCACCGAACCACATGTCATCTTCCGCGAATACTCTTAAAAAGGTGAAAATTAAATAAGGGCGTGACACACATGGTTGGAAAGAGAGGCATTAATGAAGGAAGGAGGAGGAATAGGACTTTGAGCAGATGATTGTGCCTCATCTCCTTTGGATGGAGTGGTTTCCCTCTTAGATGTAGCTTTGGTTCGACTCACAGGAAGATTAATACCCATATGAGTTAGTTGAGTCTTACCAAATCGCGAAATAAGTACCCTTTCAGTTCCTTCTAAATACCAAATCTTGTTTTTCATCAGAATGAAGGATACAAGCTGAGGATATGGAATGGTTGTGTATCTTGATGAAGAAAATCAAAATCTTCTCATCTCGTTGAAGATAATCTCCCCCACATTCCTTTGTTGCCCGGCAATGAAAGAGGCCAACAAATAATAATCCTTTTGAGCAAAATGGGTATAATTTTTGGACTTGTTGACTATGCTTCGGGAATATATATAATAAAGGACTCTGTGAATATCAGGCATATCAATAGGTTTGAAATTGAGGGGGCCTATTGGGTTTTTTGGTCTCAAAATTTTGAAAGCTTCATTGGCAGAGAAAGAGGGTGGATCAGGAGGAGGTGCAACATAACCAAGTAAGTCATTTATGATCTTGGCAGATATCATAATAAATCTTCCTCTAACAGTAGTAGATACTGCTTCCTCAATGAATTCACCAGATCTAGACTTAATATTACTAGACTTCATGTTGCAATAAAAGGTTTTCACAACTGTTGGAGAATATGGTATATGGATATTTAGCCAGGGAGCATAGTATTGAAAATAAGGATATAAATCCAAATGACAATTCTTCTTTAAGTAATCCAAATCCATATACACCATAGGACAGAAGTATCTATGACTAAATTCATCATCAAATACCTTCTGAGGCAGTGCTTTTAGTTCTTCAACATTGAATCCCTCAGGAGGACTGGTGATGTGATCATCCACTGGTGCTTGTGAGGCAGAAGGTGCTCCTGAAGCAGAGGCACTTGATTGGCCAATATGTTGTGAACTTGAAACACTGGCTTGAGAAGCAATCTTTCCAACTATCTTTTCAAGTTTGGACTTCTCCAATGCCTCCCGAAGTTGTTTGTTGAATGAATCACCAGAGGAAGAAGAAGATTGTTGAGGTTGCTCTGTTTCCTTTTTCTTCCCTTTTCCTTGAACCTCCTTGGATTGAGACCGGGTAACTATTGGTTCCTTGAACACCACACCCTTTGGTTTCTTCTGAGGAGGTTGGTCTTTCTTTGAAATTTGAGGCTTTGGGTGAGGTTTCTTAGCCGGAGTCCTCTTTTTGGTCTTGGGCTTAGGAGGAGGTGACGGTGAGGAAGAGATTTTGGGAGAGGGAGGTATAGGTTCTGGGGTACCAGATGCACTCGCAGCAGACTGAGTAGGAGATGGAGAGTGGGATCTTTGAGGGATAGAGGGTAATTTGGTTCTTGCCATTGTAGAGAAAGTGAGAGAGAAGCAAGAACTCACAGTTTTTGAAAGTGAAGAGAAAAAAAAACTGAGAGGGGCACGAATGAGAAATGCCAAGGGTAAGAATCACCTTTTATAGAGGATTGAAGAGTTGTAACGGTGATTTGAGGCAAATGGACGCGATTGATTGAAGAGAAAACGGTTGAAGGTGAAGAGTTACGCGCTTCGAGTGAGAGTAAGAAGTGTGACGTTCTGAGCTCCCGCGTAACTGATATAAGTGACAGTGCTTGAGCATGAACCCTAGTGCTTGAGTGATGTTCATACTGTGCTCGAGTGTGTTCTATCAGTGCTCGAGTGATTTTCTGGAAAAATTAATAAAATATGTAAAACGTACCTGGATTGTGGATTTATTGACATATCTTGTGTCTTTGTACTCAAATCCTCCAAAATCATTTGAGTAACCATGATTTGGATAGCTTTTGAAAAGAAATTCTTCTTCTTCACTTGAGCAGGCACTCCTCACTTCAAGCATGTTCATATCATGCTCGAGTGAGAGTTCCTCACTCGCGAGTGAGTTCGATTCTCACTGTTACTTCTGATACAGTCTTTTGGTATTCTTATTTCCTCTGTTAACCTCTGTTTTACATGTCAAGAAGCAGAGCATTTTTAATAGTGCTGTGCTCGAGTGAACCAGCTTATCACTCGAGCAGCACTCCTAGTGCTCGAGTGACAGACCTGCAAAAAGGTTTTTAACACTCCGATGCCAAAGTCAGTATGATTATCATCAAAAGGAACATTTAATTCAAATTTTTAACAAGAAAACTTACAACTCATTGGGATTAACCATTCCCAATTCTCTTCGAATATATAAGAATTGATCTTTTGCAATTGGCTTTGTGAAGATATCCGCAAGTTGAAGATGAGTTGGTATGAATTCCACTTTGACATCCTTCTTTTGAACATGATCTCGAATGAAGTGATGTCGAATGTCTATGTGCTTGGTCCTTAAGTATTGTACAGGATTCTTGGCCAAGCTTATCATGCTAGTGTTATCACAATAAATTGGAATTTCTTTTAAATAAATTCCTAAATCTTGAAGTTGTTGTTTCAACCATAACACTTGAGAACAGCAACTTGCCACAGCTATATATTCAGCTTCAGTTAAGGATAATGAAACTGTGTTCTGCTTCTTGCTGAACCATGATACTAGAGAACCTCCAAGAAACTGACATTGACCATTGGTACTCTTTCTGTCAGTTTTGTATCCTCCGTGATCTGAATCTGAATATGCCATTAAATACTCGTTCCCTCTTTTCGGATACCAAAGACCAAGCTCTGAAGTATCTCCTAGATATTTGAAGATTCTTTTTACTGTCTCTACATGAGATACCTTAGGAGCGGATTAATACCTTGCACACATTCCTACGCTAAACTGAATATCTGGCCTGCTTGCTGTGAGATAGAGTAATGAGCCAATCATTCCTCTATACTTTGTGATGTTGAAGCTAGGTCCCTTTACATCAGCATCCAACAGCGTTGTAGAACTCATTGGAGTATCAGCTCCGTTAGCATTATCTAATCCATATTTCTTTAACAACTCTTTCAAATACTTTGTCTGAGATATAAATATACCATTCTTCTTTTGTTTGATTTGAAGTCCAAGAAAGAAGTTCAATTCTCCTATCATGGACATTTCAAATTCTCCCTGCATAATCTTAGAAAATTCTTGACACATAGATTCGTTAGTAGCACCAAAAATAATATCATCAACATAAATTTGAACAATTAGAATATCATTTTTGTTATGTTTGATGAATAGAGTTTTATCAACTTTACCTCTGACAAAAATTTGATCAAGAAGAAATTTGCTTAGTCTTTCATACCAAGCTCTAGGTGCTTGTTTCAAACTATACAGTGCTTTCTTAAGTTTGAAGACATGATCAGGTTTTGTTTCATCTGCAAACCCAGGAGGTTGTTCTACATATACTTCCTCCATAATATAACCATTTAGAAAAGCACTTTTCACATCTATTTGATAAAGTTTAAAACCTTTAATGCAAGCAAAGGCTAGAAGTACTCGTATTGCTTCCAATCTTGCCACTGGAGCATATGTTTCCTCATAATCAATACCTTCTTCCTGATTATAGCCTTTAGCAGCCAATCTTGCTTTGTTTCTCACAATGATTGCTAATTCATCAAGTTTGTTTTTGAAAACCCATTTGGTCCCTATAACCGTATGATCTTTAGGTCGAGGAACCAAATCCCAAACTTGATTTCTTTGAAATTGATTTAGTTCTTCTTGCATAGCAATCACCCAATCATTGTCAGATAAAGCTTCTTCTATATTAGAAGGTTCAATTTCAGAAATAAAAGCAGAAAAAGTTACATCATTGAGGATTCTATTTCTGGTTTTGATACCTTCATGAATATCTCCTATAACTTGATCAATTGGATGATCCTTCATATGTCTCCATGCTTTTGGTTGAGCATGATCATCGACATCTTCTAAATTTTGAAAATCATTTGTTTCAAAATCATCTTGCTTTGAAATAGATTTGTTTTTCTTGATTGAATCCATTTCTTCTTCATTAATAAGTTTTGTCTGAGATTCAATTTCATCAAACACAACATGAATAGATTCTTCAACAGTACATGTTCTTTTATTGAAAACTCTATAAGCTTTACTTCTATTAGAATATCCTAGAAATATACCTTCATTAGACTTTGAATCAAATTTACCTAAGTTTTCTTTACCATTGTTGAGAATGAAACACTTACACCCGAAGATATGAAGATGAGCAATATTTGGCTTTCTTCCTTTGTAAAGTTCATATGGCATCTTTCCAAGTGATTTGCGGATATATGCTCAGTTTGAAATATAGCATGCAGTACTCATTGCATCTACCCAGAACACTTGTGACATTTCTTTTTCATTGAGTAATGCTCTCGCCATTTCTGTAAGAACTCTGTTCTTTCTTTCCACTACTCCATTTTGTTGAGGGGTTCTAGGAGCAGAGAAGTTATGATCTATTCCTTCGTTGTTGCAGTAGTTTTCAAATAGTTGATTATCAAATTCTCCTCCATGGTCTGTTCTAATAGAAACAATAGAAATACCTTTCTCATTTTGAACTTTTTTGGCAAACATGATGAATTCAGCAAATGTTTCATCTTTTGAAGCAATAAATATAGTCCAAGTAAATCTTGTAAAATCATCGACAATTACTAAAGTATATAAATTTCCTCCAAAACTTTTACTCTTGCAGGTCTTACCAAATCCATATGAAGTAATTGTAAAGGTTTTGAAGTAGAAATATCATACTTTGTTTTAAAAGAAGACCTAGTTTGTTTGCCTTTTTGACATGCTTCACAAATCATATTATCTTTGAATTTGAGTTTGGGAAGACCAACAACTAAATATTTTCTAATCAGTTTGTCAAGTTGATTCATATTGACATAAGCCAAACGCTTATGCCATAACCAACTTTCCTCTGATCGACTAAGAAAACAATTTTCAGAAGAATTTGAATTTAAATCAATAGTATAACAATTACTGTCCTTTTGAGCTCGGATCTTTGCCTTGATAGATTCTTTATTCAGAGGTAGATCTTTCTTGCTTACTATCAAGCATTCTTTTGAGTCAAAAATTACCCAGTTATCTTTGTCAGTGCTTTGACTTACACTCAAGAGGTTGTGGCATAATCCCTCAACATAATATACTCCATTGATTTGAACACCATCGGATTTTCCTACTTCACCAATTCCAGC
Source organism: Inga oerstediana (assembly GCA_963210345.1). Taxonomy (NCBI): domain Eukaryota; kingdom Viridiplantae; phylum Streptophyta; class Magnoliopsida; order Fabales; family Fabaceae; genus Inga; species Inga oerstediana. The sequence continues at coordinate 73,217,047 of OY723401.1, forward strand.
AATACGTCCAGATTGATTACCTCCAAATGTTACCTTTCCTCCTTCTCTAGTTTCTAGCATGGTGAACTTATTTTTGGCACCAGTCATGTGTCTCGAACATCCACTATCAATATACCATTTGTTCGCTCGAGATGCCTTGAGACATACCTAGAATAAGATGATCAAGTTTTAGGTACCCACACTTTCTTGGGTCCTTTATGGTTAGTATGTGAAGTATGTGTCCCTTTCAGAACCCATTTATATGTTCCAACAACCTGTCCCTTTTTGAAATAACATGATGAAGTATAATGTTCTTTCCTGTTACAATAATTGCATGATGCGAATGGATTCGATGTATGCACAGAATTCCTGAAATATTTAAGATAGGCTCTACTATTCTTCTTATATCCTTTATTCTTATCATGAACAGAATTATATCCAATTCCAGATTTATCAAATAAAACTTTCTGAGAATTTAAAATAACCTTGAGAGTTTCACTTCCTTTAGTAAACTTTTCAACAATTTTTGTTAAATCTTCTATTTTCTTATCTTTCTCTTTACACATTTCTTATGGTGATATGACAGTACTTTCTAATTCTTTTACTTTCTTCTTATAGCTAACCATTTCTTTAGCAACTTTGATGAACTCTGTATGTAATGCATTATACTCAGATAACAATTCATCATAAGTAGGTTCAGAATCACTTACCTCAGAATCTGATTCTTCTTCCTTGGCTACTAAGCACAGATTTGCTACTTCGTCATTGTCACTTTCTTCGTCTGACGAACTATCTCCCCATATAGATGATATATATGCTTTCTTTTTCTGCTTCTTTTTGTCTTTGTTCTTGAAGCATTCAGATTTGATATGTCCAGGTTTCCCACATTCATAGCATACTATCTGTTGTTCTTTATTTTCTCTCTTGCTTGGTCCACCTTGATAATTTTTGAAATTCTTTTGACCTCTTCTGTAGAATCTTTTGAATTTTCTTACGATCATTCCCATTTCATCATCATTAGGGATATCTTCATTCTCGGACGATTCTTCTTCCTCCTTGATAGCTTTTAGTGAAACTCCCTTTTTCTTCTTATCATCGAACTCTTCAAGTTCCTTTTTGAACCTCAACTTTCCTTCATACTCTGAAAGACTCCCAAAAAGGGCAGCTACGGATCTCATAGATTCTCCTTTAGCTTCTTCGATAGCTGTCACCTTCGCTTCCCATTCTTTCGTAAGAATATTAAGAATCTTTCTTACCTGGGAATTTTGATCAAACGATTTTCCAAGAGCAAATAATTGATTAACAAGATGAGTATACCTGAGTTCGAATTCTGATATGCCTTCTCCAGGTTTCATACGAAATAAGTCATATTCTGTAATTAGAGTATTGACTTTATTTTCTTTGATGCCGGATGTACCTTCATGAGCAATTTCTAGAGCATCCCACATATCTTTGCCAGTTAGTAGTGTACATATTCGAAAATATTCTTTTTGACTAAGAGCACTCTGTATCATTAAAATGGCTTTACTATTTAATGTTACTAACCTTTTGTCATTCTCGTCAAACTCATTTGGGCTCTTTTTAACTGCTCTATCTTCAATTTTCTTCATTGGAACATAGTCACCATCTTGTATAACATTCCACAATCTGTACTTGTTGACCATCATGAACACTCTGAATTTAGCTTTCCAGAACGAAAAATATTCTCCAGCAAAACCAGGAGGTCTAGTGATTGAAGCTCCATCTGGAAGAATGTTTTCACCCATTGTTGCCATTTGTTGGATCCTTCTCAAGCTGTTAGGCTCTTCAGAGAAGACTAGGCTCTGATACCAAATGTAAGAGGCAAGCTTCACCCAAGAGGGGGTGAATTGGGTGATGTTAGAAATTTTTTACTTGATTGGTGATATGAAAAATATAGTAGATAAAGTAGAGTTAAGAAGATTTGAACACAGAGAGTTATACTGGTTCGGCCTAACAACCAGGCCTATGTCCAGTCCTCAGAGATCAAGACCTACTGAGATTTTCACTATACCTCCAAGATTCAATAGGATCTCAGAACGCCACAAAACAACAATCGTCCCTGAACGGACTACGAGCAGAAATATTCTCTTACTAAGAAATTTCTCTCCCCCTTACGACAAGTCTTACGTGCAGAAAAACAATCTATGACCCTTCTCACTTGCTTGTGTATACAAGATTTATGAGCAGCAACGTTCTCTCCTGCTTACACCACTGTAAGTCTTACGAGTAGCAACGTTCTCTTCTGCTTGTATCTTATAAGGCTTATGAGTGGAAGGTACAACAAGGAATTCTCTCAACTGCTTCTCTCGTAAGGAAATCTACCCTCTCAAGGTCCCAATACCTTGAGATCAAATAAACATAGAATTTGAATTGTATAAAGACTCTCTTACAGAGCAAATGAGTAAACACTGAAGATCAATGTGTATACAGAGAAAATGATTAATAGCAGAGACTCGTGTATAAGCTTGTGAATTCTTGTGCTTCGTTGTCGTACTTGACTATCTCTGAATCTCTGTATATATAGTTGCTTTAGTTTTTGCCCGTTTGGGAAATCATTGTTTGAGGAGCGGGACTTTTGCAACTATTGAAAGACACGCGCATGTTTGAATAATCTGAATGCGGTAGGTACGTGCGTGCTTGTAATGATGTTGTCTGCCGTTATTTGAATTTCTCCGTAACAACTAATTTCAAACGTTCATCTTCCTGCATCACACTTATAATACATTCAAAAATGATGTTAAGCAATGATAATAAGTAATGATGATATGAATAAATAATAATAAACCATATTCAAATTGAACGTTGTGAGACTTGGCATTTTTGGTGATCTGGCAGAGCATCACTCGAGCATGGATGGCTCACTCGAGTGATCTTCTTATTTTCCTCTTTGTGCTTCAGTTATCGGGTTGTGCTTGCAAAGGATTTCAGAGAGACAGAATTCTCACTCGCGAGTGATGTGGGGTCTCACTCGAGCACAACTCCTCCTGCTCGAGTGATCTTGCATTTTCCACTGGGAGTGTCTTCTCAGGTCATCACTCGCATATCATATTAGCAAGAATGAGATTTTGTACTCGCGGGTGATGTGGTCCCTCACTCGAGCACACATACTCTTGCTCGAGTGAGATGCATATTCTCAAGGAATATGCTCTCAATATCAATACTCGCATCAGGTTTGGAGAGGGATAAATTTATCACTCGCAGGTGATGTGGTCCCTCACTCGAGCACACAGACTCCTGCTCGAGTGAGAAGAATATTCTCAAGTAATATACCTTTTAAACAAGCACTCGTATCAGAAATGGAGAGGGATAGAATTTTCACTCGTAAGTGCTGATGTGTCACTCGAGCATATGAGGTTGTGCTCGAGCACACTTGCACTTCCTTGAACTTCATGACTCTCGGCCAAGCACTCGCAGTACCTTGCTCGAGTACAGAATGCTCATGCTTGAGCATTGATGTCTTTGCTCGAGTGAATCAAGGAAGCATGATAATACTTGCTCTCGGCCAAGCACTCGCGGACCTTCACTCGCATGTGCTCGAGTGTGAATGGATTCTCTGCTCGAGTGCAAACTCCAGTGCTCGAGTGAATCAGTGAAAATAACAGTGGCATGCCTCTCGGGTGAACACTTTCTGGCTTTCACTCGCACCTGCTCGAGTACAGAAGGGATCTATGCTCGAGTGCAAAGCTCATGCTTGAGTACTCCAGTTCAATTTGACAGCAGATACCAGAAAACATTCCTATATGCATTTGGTAACTTTGTAATCTTTTCTTAATCTTATAAAAACATGATTTGCATACAATTGTCTTTATGTTATCATCAAAACTTGGGATCTAACATAAAGAAATTGATTGGAAGTTTCAAAGACTGATTTTGAAAGGATTTGGGTTTAGAGAGAAATAGAGTATCACAAGGAAGATGATGAAGTTTTGAAGAGAAAGTGAAGAGTCACTAGAAAAGAGCTGATAGAATTTCTGATGTAACATTCACTCTGGTGATTTTTCATTTCACTAGAGTGATTTTAGTTATCACTCAAGTTAACTTATGGAATCACTCAAGTTATATCCTTTTGAGGCTTATTCACTCGAGTGATAACATCATTTCACTCGAGTGATGTTTCAGATTATCACTCTCACACGAGTGATTTGAGATATCACTCGAGTGATGTTAAAATCACTCCAGAGTACTTTGAAGTACTTACCTCACTCGAGTTACAGTCTGCATTCACTTGAGTTTCCTGTTTAGAATTACTATCACTTAAGTAACCTCCTGTGAGCACCAGACCTTGTCCTGGACACTCGAGTGATGTTAATTATCACTCGAGTGCTTTACTTGGACTTCATGAACACTCGAGTAAATCTTCCCAGTGATTCCTTCTTCCTTTACCTCTGTTTTTTATTAAGGAAATAAAGCATCCTGCAAAACAAATTTCTAGAAACTCTGATGCTTAAGTTAGTTAATAAATCATCAAAACATAATGAAAAATTAATTTAACTACATAAATTTTCTTACAGTTCTTTAGGATTTACCATTCCTAACTCTCATCTTATGTATAAAAATTGTTTTGTCGCCAGAGGTTTAGTAAAGATGTCTGCAATTTGGAGATGGGTAGGAATGAAAACTACTTTCACATCTCTCTTTTGAACATGATCTCATATGAAGTGATATCTCACATCAATATGCTTGGTGCTGGAGTGTTGAACAATTTTCTTGGCCAAGCTTATCGTGCTAATATTGTCACAGTAGATAGGTATTTCCTTTAAGTGAATACCAAGGTCTTAAAGTTGTTGCTTCTACCATAGTACTTGTGCGCAGCAACTTGAGGCATCCACATATTCATCTTCTGTCGATGATAGAGACACTGTGTTTTGTTTCAGTTGAACCACAATACTAATGAGCCTCCAAGAAACTGTTATCATCTACTAGTGCTTTTTTTGTCTGTTTTGTTTCCTCCTTCGTTAGAATCTGAATATGCTATCAGATATTCACTTCCTCCTTTAGGGTACCAAATACCTAATTCTACCATGTCAGCAAGATATCTGATGATTCTTTTGACTATTTTTGCATGTGATTCTTTTAGAGCCGGTTGATATCTTGCACACATACCAATACTAAATTGTATGTCTGGTCTACTTGCAGTGAGATATAGTAATGAGCAAATAATTCCTCTATATTTTGTGATGTTATAGTTTGCTTCTTTGATGCCAGCATCAAGTAATGTAGTTGAGCTCATAGGCTTGTCTGCTCCATTTGCTTGATCCATCTTGTACTTCTTTAATAGTTCTTTTAGATATTTTGTTTGAATATGAAAATTCCATTCTTTCTTTGCTTAATTTACAAATTGAGAAAGAAGTTCAATTCTCCTATCATTAACATTTCAAACTTCCCTGCATTATCTCAGAAAACCCTTTGCATAAAAGATCATTAGTAGCACCAAATATAATATCATCAACATATATATGAACTATCAAAATATCATTTTGTTTTCATTTTATAAATAATGTTGTATCAACTTTTCTTCATATAAAGCCTTGATCGATGAGAAATTTACTAAGTCTTTCATACCATGCTCTTGGAGCTTGTTTCAAACCATATAAAGCCTTCTTTAATTTGAAAACATGATTAGGCTTAGTTACATCCACAAATCTTGGAGATTGTTCTACATATACTTCTTCCATAATATAACCATTTAAAAATGCACTCTTTACATCTATTTGATAAAGTTTTAATCCTTTGAGGCATGTAAATGCTAAGAGCACTCATATAGCTTCTAATCTTACTACTAGAGCATACGTTTCCTCATAATCAATACCGTCTTCTTGATTATAGTCTTTTGCTACTAATCTTGCCTTGTTTCTGACAATGATTACAGATTCATCACGCTTGTTTTTGAATACCCATTTAGTACCAATGACCAAATGATTTTTAGGTCTGGGTACCAAATCCCAAACTTGATTTCTTTCAAATTGATTGAGCTCTTTTTGCATTGCTATTACCCAATCGTTGTCTGATAGAGCTTGTCAATGTTTGAAGGTTTAATCTCAGAAAGGAATGCAGAGAAACTAACTTCTTTTAAAATTTTTTTCCTAGTTTGGACTCCTTTATTTAAATCTCCTATAATTTGATATAGGGGATGACTCTTGTTATATTTCCAGGCTTTAGGTTGTTCTAGTCTATGTGGTTGTTCTTCTTTATTGGTTTGGTCAACCTCTCATTAAAAGATTTAGGGATAGATTGCCCACTCTCTTGACTCATGATTATTTCCTGCTCATTGTCAGTAATCTTGTTAGAGGATTCAAATTCATCAAATACAACATGAATTGATTCTTCAACTACACTTGTTCATTTATTGAAAACTCTGTAGTCTTTGCTTAGGTTAGAATAGCCTAGGAATATTCCTTCATCAGTTTTAGAACCAAGCGTTCATAGATTATCTTTACTATTATTATGATTGAAACACTTACAACCGAAGATGTGTAAATGAGCAAGGTTCGGCTTCCTTCCTCTGTAAAGTTTGTATGGTGTCTTTCCAAGTTTATTTTTTCTGATGTATACTCTATTTGAGATATAACATGTTGTGCTCATAGCATTAGCCCAAAAAACTTGTGACACATTCTTTTCATTCAGCATAGCTCTTTCCATTTCTGTAAGTAGTCTGTTCTTTCTCTCTATGACTCCATTTTGTTGTGGTGTCCTTGGTGCAGAGAAGTTGCGGTCAATGCCGTTGGTGTCATAGTATTCTTTAAAGAAATGATTCTCAAATTCACTATCGTGATCTGTCCTGATACTTGCAATAGACATACCTTTCTCATTTTTCACTTTTTTAGCAAAAAAAAATAAATTCACTAAAGGTTTCATCCTTCAATGATAAGAAAATAGTCTATGTAAATCTAGAAAAATCATCAACAATGACCAATGAATATAAATTGTCACCAAGACTTTTAACTCTTGCTGGTCCAACTAAATCCATATGAAGTAGTTGTAATGGTCTGTTCGTTGTGATTTCCTTTTTCGGTTTAAAATATGACTTTGTTTGTTTACCTTTCTGACATGCATCACAGATTAATTCATTTTCGAAATTTAATTTGGGTAAGCCAATACTAAATCATCTTTAAGTAGCCTACCTAGTTGGCGTATATTGATATGGACTAGTCGTTTATGTCATAACCAACTTTCATCGGTGTTACTTAGAAAACAATTTTCAGAAGCATTTTTACTCATATAAAGGGTAGAGCAGTTACAATCCCTTTTTTACTCTGGGTTTTCCTTTAAGACTTTTCTTTTCTATTTGTAGATCCTTTTTGCTTACAATCAGACATTACTCTTATTCAAATATCACCCAATTGTCTTTATTCGTGCTTTGACTTACACTCAACAGGTTGTGGCATAAGTCTTCAATGTAATATACGTCTTTGACTTGTATAGCTTTATCACTTTTGATTTCACCAATTTCTGTTATCTTATCGGATTAATTCCCTCCAAATTTCATCTTTCCACCTTCTTTAGGTTCTAATATGGTAAATTTTTTAGGATCACCAGTCATATGTCGAGAGCATCCATTGTCTATATACCATTTATCAGCTCTGGATGCTCGAAAGCAAATATGCAATTAAAGACAGTTAAGTCTTAGGTACCCATATCCTTTTGGGTCCTTTTTGGTTAGTACACATTATTTTCTGAACATATAATCTTTTAGGTACCCATTTGAAAGTTCCTATTTTTACTTTCTTTTTATAAATGCATGACGAAGTATAGTGACATTTTCTATTGTAATAATTGCAATGTGCAAAAGGATTTGATGTATGTACACAATGCTAAAAGTAATTTAAATATGTTTGTCCACCTATTTTCTTTTTGTCTGATTTTGGATCATATCCAATACTAGATCGATCATTTACAAAACATCGAGCTTTCAAAATGATGTTTAACATCTTACTTCTTTTAGTGAACTTTTTAAGAGTCTTAGTGAAATAAGTATTTTTCTTTTTCAAATATGGACAATTTTCACAATCTTTTTCTGAAACTTCCTTAAGTTTTTATTGATAAATTTTGTTTTGTTAGTGCAAGCGTTTCACTCAAGAGGTGGTGAATTGGGTGATACCAGAAATTTCGTTGCATATAAGAAAATTAACAGGATATTTAAAGCAGTTGAGAGCAAAGAGAAATATCACCGAAGTGTACACCAGGAGTTATACTGGTTCGACCACAACCACTTTGATCTACGTCCAGTCCTCAGAACGTCTCTAAGAGTTTCACTATATTCTCCAAGATTTAGTGGGTTCTTGGCACCTCAGTACACAACAAGTTCCTTTACCTGGACACTCGCTCCCCCTTATACGTTGTAATCAAATCCCTAACTCAAGGTTCCACAACCTTCAGTTGTCTCAATAACAAATATTGAGTTTGTAATGAAAAACTCTCTCACAGAGAAAATATATAATTACTGAAGTATAATGAATGAGTATAAGAAAATAGAGCACTAAGAGTGTGTTGATCAGTGTATGTTTGTGCGTTCTCAGTTGTTGTAGTCTGCTCTTTGAATGCTCCATATATATAGATGATTTGTAGTGTCTGTTGGAAGCAATTCAAACATGTCCATTAGAGTCGTGTAGCAATGGTTAATCATTCTTCTAATTTGAAAACTATCCGTTTGCGGTAGGTAGCGATAGGTGAGCGTTTGGACCTTTACTTGACTTTTCACTTCTAGCATGATCTTTTCATTGTTTCTCTATAAATGTACTTAGGATACTAATACAATGAATGGTTAATCATATAGAAAACAATTCAACAAACATTGGATTCAATATATGTTTTCTGGACTTCATTATTAGAGTGGCTACTCGAGTGATCATGCTCATTACTCAAGTAGTCCCTTGAGTAATCCTATCAAAAATATGGCAAAGAGTAATTCAATATATTTCATAAAATATTACTCGGGTAAGACATGGAGTAAGATACATCACAAACCTTGGAAATATCTGATTACTCGAGTAGCCATATCTTTTCTTCACAAGTTACTCGACTGCTCCCTCGAGTAAGCTATCAAATAAGTTTGCAGATTACTTGAGTGGTCCCTCGAGTAATGTCATTCAAATCTTGGCCAAGAGTTTGCTTACATGATTACTCGAGTAACACCTCGATAATGCTTCAAATAACTCTGCAGATTACTCGAGTGCTGTTTCGAGTAAAGCCTTTTTTTCATCTGGTTACTCGAGTAAATTGTTGCATTTCTTGGCCGAGAGCTACTGGAAGATATTTGGCCTCATTACTCGAGTGGCTACTTGAGTAATGCCTTATGCTCATGTTGTTACTCGAGTGGCCACTTTAGAATGGTTCATATAACTTTACAGATTACTCGAGTGACCCCTCAAGTAATATCTTCCAAATTTTGGCAGTGCCTCTCTGGAACATTTTCTCCAATATTACTCAAGTGCTCACTCGAGTAACATGTTCCATTTCTCGAGTGCTCATTCGAGTAATCATCGATAACAACTGACAGTGAGGTTTTTCTTGTGCTGTGTCTCTCAGATCTTCTTTATTACTCCAGTGCTTACTTGAAGTAAAGCTTTGTCTGCCATTTATTTACCTCGTTCAAATTCATTTGTTATCATATCCTCTTTTATCATTAGTCCAATCTTTGTTATCATCAAAACATGTGGGATTTAACATTCTCTCCTTTGTTGATGATGACAAAACTTGGTGATTTTGAACAAAGTTTTTGAAATTGAGTTTTCAAACATATGCTTCTTAAATACTTTTCATATGAAATCTTTTATTCAATTTAAACTTGAAAACTCTTTTGAAATAGCTTAGTAAAGATCTTTTCAAAGTTTTTGTTCTTATTTACTTGTTCACTTTGCATACACAATCGAAAACTCATTAGTCCCACAATGCAATATAACTTCAGTGGAATTTAACTTTAATGGCATAAAGAAATAAATTGCATAAAGAAAAATTTATTACATAATCAAACTTAGAGTTCAAAATTAAAAGCTCCCTAAAGCCCCGTATACCTATATCCCCTATGCATTTACTCAGCCATTGATCACAAAATCACTTAGACTCTTCTCCCCCTTTTTGTCTTTATCACAAAGATGGAATCAATCATGAAAACAAGTGGATGGCTTGGCTGTGGAGATAGGAGTAACAGGAAATGCCAATGATTCATGTGAACCATCTGAACTGGAAGAATCTGAAGATGATGGTTCAGGGTCAGGAAGGTTTACTGGGGGTGTCTGAAGATTCTCTTGAGGATTCACTGGAGACGATGGGTAAGGAACCAAAGAAGTAATTTCTACTTCCTTTGTAGCAACAGGTGAAGACACAATCACCTCCTTAGTGCGTGTAGGTGAGGCAATGGGAGTAGATATTGGCTTTGGCTGAACAGGCTGAGGTAGATCATCAGTGGTGATGTGGATTGGCTCGGATGTGTCAGGGTCAACCATAGAGAACAAGAGATTATTGGGTCCAATCTCAGAGGGTCTATACTCAGTAGGTATATAAGGTCCAGGTTCAGAGACAGGTACTGGCTTAGGAATAATAGAAGGAACAACAATAGGGGAGACAGATGCCATAACATCAAGTCTGGCAATAATGGATCTCAAAAGCTCACCCTGGGCACGTTGTTCAGCTAACAACTCTTCGTGCCTCTTATCCATTCTCTCCACAAGTTATCCCATCTTCTCATTCATATAGATTACCAACTCCGCATTGGTATTGACAATGTCGATATAGAAACCCTTCAGAATGTTCTCCATGAATGTTTGCATTGCGGCACCAAAGAAGGAAGGAGAAGATGTGTTGGGTGGAGCAGAAGACTGTGTGTCATCCATTCGACTAGTTTTAGTGTCAGTCTTCTTTTTCTTCTCAGGACTTGCTTCTAGAGGAGTCTTCAAAGGAATCTCAATGTCTTTTCTTTATAAGTTACTTAAGTGCTCCCTCGAGTAAGCTATCAAATAAGTTTGCAAATTACTCTAGTGGTCCCTCGAGTAATGTCATTCAAATCTTGGCCGAGAGTTTGCTTACCTAATTACTTGAGTAACGCCTCAAGTAATGCTTCAAATAACTCTGCAGATTACTCGAGTCCTCCCTCGAGTAAAGCCTTTTTCTCATCTGGTTACTCGAGTAAATTGTTGCATTTCTTCGCCGAGAGCTACTAGAAGATATTTGGCCTTGTTACTCGAGTAGCTACTCGAGTAACTCTTTATGCTCATGTTGTTACCCGAGTGGCCATTCTAGTAATGGTTCATATAACTTTGCAGATTACTCGAGTGACCCCTCGAGTAATATCTTCCAAATTTTGGCAATGCCTCTCTGGAACATTTTCTCCAATATTACTCAAGTTCTCACTCAGTAACATGTTCCATTTCTCAAGTGCTCACTCGAGTAATCATCGACAAAAACTGCCAATGAGGTTTTTCCTGTGTTGTGTCTCTCAGATCTTCTTCATTACTCTAGTGTTTACTTGAAGTAAAGCTTTGTCTATCATTTGTTTACCTCATTCAAATTCATTTATTATCATATCCCCTTTTATCATTAGTCCAATATTTGTTATCATCAAAACATATGGGATCTAACATGTTCTTCTTTTTGAAAACAACTAACTCTTTAACTACTTTGATGAATTCATAATGCAAAGCATTATATTCGAAAAGTAATTTATTATAGGTAGGATCAGAATCAGTTACCTCTTCCTTTTCCGTTTCTTCTTCAGTGACTAAAAAGATATTGGCCACTTCTTTTTCATCGCTATTTTCATTAGAGGAGCTGTCTCCCTGTATAGCAGATATGAATGCTTTCTTTTTGTTGAAGAACTTACCTTTTCTCTTTTCTTTATTCTTCTGAATCAACTTTGGACATTCTGACTTGATATGTCATGGCTTTTCACATTCATAGTAGATGATGTGTTCCTTGGTCTCCCTTCTATTACTCAGTGCCCCTTTTTTAAGATTCTTGAATCCCTGGCCTTTCTTAGAGAACTTCTTGAACCATTTAACTATAAGGCCTATTTCATCATCTTCGAAATCTTTATCATCTTCTTGACTTTCCTCCTTTGTCACATTTAGTGTGACACTTTCCTTTTTCTTGTCATTGATCTCTTCATGTTCTCGCTTGAACTTTAATTTACTTTCATATTCAGAGAGATTTCCAAATAGGGAAGCTACTGATTGCATTGATTCACGTTTTGCTTCTTATATCACCATGACTTTGACCTCCTATTCTTTGGAGAGAATACTTAGTCTTGTCCTTACTTGGGTATTCTGATAATAGACTTTCCCAAGTGCTCTGAGTTGATTTATGAGAAGAGTATACCTAAGTTCAAACTTAGCTATTGACTCTCTTGACTTCATTTGAAACAAATCGAATTCAGTAACCAGAGTGTTGATCTGGTTTTCTTTTATGCCCTAAGTTCCATTGTGAGCTATTTCTAAGGCTTGCCACATTTCCTTAGCCATTGGAAGTGTGCAAATCCTAAAATACTTTTTTTGGCTTAAGGAACTCTGGATCATCAGGATTGCTTTACTGTTTAGAGTCACAACCTTTTTATCGTTGTCATCATATTCTGCTGGTCAATTGGGAATTGATTGCAATTCTTCAGTTTTTACCGGAACATAATTTCCATTTTCATTCACCTCCTATAGGCCATATTCTATGGTTATCACGAATACTCTGAACTTTTCTTTTCAGAAGGAAAAGTGTTCTCCATTAAAACCTGGTGGTCTAGTGATAAAAGCTGCATCAAAAAGTATTCCTTCACCCATGCTTGCCATCAGATCCTTCCTAGGTTGTTATATCTGAACAAGAAGACATTTGCTCTGATACTAAATGTTAGTGCAAGCGGTTCATCCAAGAGGGGGGGTGAATTGGGTGATTATAGAATAATTGAACTGTAAAAATTAATTAACAGAATTTAAAAGAAGTTAAGAGCAAAGAAAGATTTCACCGAAGTGTACACCAGGAGTTATACTGGTTTGGTCACAACCACTTTAACCTACATCCAGTCTTTAAAGTTCCTCTGAGAGTTTCACTATATTTTTCAAGATTCAGTGGGTTCTTGGCACCTTAGTACACAACAAGTTCCTTCGTTGGACACTCGCTCCCCCTTACACGATATAACCAAACCCCAACTCAAGGTTTCACAACCTTAAGTTGTCTCAATAGAATGTATTGAGTTTGTAATGAAATTCTCTCTCAAAGAGTAAATCGATAACTACTGAAGTACAAAATAAAGAAAGAATGAAGAACAGAGCAAGGGAATATTTTCGTAAGTTGGTTGTATATCGTTGTTATTGGTTGTTCTTTTCACTTGAATGCTTTGATATTATATAGAAGATATTTGAGAACTGTTGAGAGCATTCAAATCCTTGCCCGTTAGAAAGTGATCATTGCGTTGACAAATGTTTTCGCTGTTTTTACTGTTGCAAATGAAACGTTGTTGATGAAGACTTTGAATTTGATCCGTTGCTTATCACCTGTAACACACTTGGAAGAATACTATAATTAATCTGTCAAAGCTAACTTTAAACTTCAGTTTAGTGAATTATCACTTTATTGGAAGTGATCTAACAATTTTTTTGCATCACTTGAGTGCATCAATACTTCACTCTAGTGATCTTGCATTCCAGTGTGTTTCACTCGAGTGTTAATCCTTTTCACTTGGAGTGCTCTGTCACTTTTATCATATCACTCGAATGTATTGAAAATTCACTAGAAGTGATCTGTCAATTTTTTTGCATCACTCAAGTACATTGAGAATTCACTGTGAGTGATCAACCATATTCACTTGAGTGATTCTGTGAACACTCAAGTGATCTTTTAATTTCTGGCATTCACTTGAGTGATTCTTTGAATCACTCGAGTGATATGCTTTTAAGATCATATCACTCGAGTGCATTGAAAATTCACTGGAAGTGATATGCCAATTCTTAACATTCACTCAAGTGATTCAGAATATCACTCGAGTGATCTGTTATTTTTGGCAATCACTTCAAGTGATTCTGAGGATCACTTGAGTGATCTGCTTCCAGTGTCATATCACTTGATCACTCGAGTGATCTCTGACCGATCAGTCGAGTGATCTGACCTATCACTTGAGTGATGTACATATTCACTCGAGTGATATGTTAACAGATCACATTCTCACTTGGCTTACCATTACAATGTACATTTATCAAACCATATCAATTAAGAACATATGCCAAGACATTTCTAACAAGATTTGTTATTATCAAAACATATTATGAGATCTAACAAAAAATACTTAAATTGGGATTTTGCAATTTCAAAATTCTTTTGATGTCATTTTCTCTTTTTTTATCAACTTTTATTTTAGTTCCTCAAATTTGTGAGGTCTATTTTTAGTCCTTCAATATATATTTCAATTTTGTTTCTACAAAGAGCTTTACAAAGGTAGCTTGTGAAATCGTACTTAAATTTTAAAATATAAAATCCATTATATCAAAGAATTAAAATTTAAGCATGTTTGGTCAATATTTAATTCTAGGATTACTGTTTAAATTTGTTGAGTTAGCAATTTTTGTGAAATGAAACTAACGATATTAAAATTAGAAGACTAAAAGTCAATTTTTTTAAAAAAATTGAAGAGATCAAACTGAAATTGGGGCGGAGTGTGTCAACTGCCCAACCTCATCTGCACCCTATGTTGCCCCTTATTTTGGGGGCCTTCTCAAATGTATTTTTTATGACTCTTTGAATCATTAGATTCTACACAAAATGAGTGAAATTTTGACATATTATGAGTAAAAAATGGATGTTTTCAATTTTTTATGATTTTCAAAGATATTTCAGAAAAATGGAGTATTTTCCTTTTTTCACTTTAAGCATTGTTTTCTGAAATATCTTTGAAAAATCATAAAAAATTGAACATAGATCCATATTTTGCCTATAATATGTCAAAATTTCCCTCATTTTGTGTAAAGTCTAATGATTCAAGGAGCAAAAAAAAAAAAAATACATTTAGGAATGCCCCCAAAATAAGGGGGCAGCATAGGGCGCATTTGAAATTGAATGTAAATTTAGTGGATTAAACATATAAGATTCAACTTTGAGTGGAACTAAATTTTTATATTTTTTCATATTAACTAATAATTTCATTAAAAATCACAATTAGATTATTTTTTATGTTAAGTAATATTTTTATTAAAATAAAAAAATACAGACATATATGTAGGATCTAAATCATCTGGGTCAAATCTGAAAAAGTGCATGCCTACCCCATGACAACAACATAGACGTGTTATTGCCACAAGAAATCAGACATGGCACATTCAGTACTTAACAACTTATTGATTAAAAATTCTATCAAAAAAAAAACTTATTGATTAAAAAAATATTTTTTATTTATTTAATTAGATCAAAGTTTTTTTTATTTTGATACAAAAATCAGAGTTATTTAATCTACTTCAGATGAATCAACTCAATAATGAGCCAGCCCATAAACTTTTTTTTAGAGCAACTTCTTTTGTCACGTTTGAAATTTATCTCTCATTTGTTAACCGTTTATAAAGTCAAAAAAATCACAATTTCAGTCAATATTTTCATCATGAAAGGACTCTTGAGATTAAAGGACCACATTGAAATACAAGAAAAGATACAAATATTATTGATCCTTAAGAATAAAAGAGAGTACAATGAGGCCTTTATATAGGCTAACTCTAACCCTAGAATCCATCCTAATTAAATCAAATCATAATATCTTAAAGATATATTCCTAAAATATAATATTCATATATAATCCTAATAAATACTAAATGATATCTCTAATAATAATAATAATTAATTAACATTTTTAAATTTGATATTCTCAACACCGCCCCTCAAGCTGGAAGCAGCTTGCACATGCAGCAACTTATCTTCAAGAACATAATGATCCATAGTCTTGAACTTGAACAACAAAGGCTAAGGTAATAATCCATCAGCTTTATCAAGAGTTTGAACAACAAAGAGTACCAAACCAGAGTGGAAGCAACAACAAATGGTCTCACAAGGGACCAAACCAACAACAAATAGTCTCACAAGAGACCAAAGCAACAACGAACATCTCACCAGGGTCGAGTAACAAACGGTCTCACCAGGGACCAAACCAACAACGAATGCCTCACCAGGGACGAACACCAAACGGTCTCACTAGGGAAAAAACCAACAACAAACGTCTCACCAGGGATGAACACCAAACAGTCCAATACTCTAAACGTGTCTCACAAGAGACCAAAGCAACAACGAACGTCTCACCAGGGACGAGCAACAAACGGTCTCACCAGGGACGAACACCAAACGGTCTCACTAGGGAAAAAACCAACAACAAACGTCTTGTAACCCCCTTTGATAATCAGGCCGGGATTAGTGTTTAATCACATTTAATAATCGAATGAGAAATCTGGAACAATTAAAAACTTTTTGCGGAAACTATACAACTGGATCTCCATTCATTTCATTCATTAAAACAAATGACCTGTTTGGTCTGTTACATATATAATATCAGAGTATCAGCACAATTCCCGACGTTCACCCGGGATAATAACAATTAATCCAAAATATTGCTCAGGGTATTATCGCCCATCTCAGTATCCATACCGGATTTTACACAAAACTATAGTACTATGATCTATACAATATATTTACATTGATCCAAAATGATAACCAATTCGATATAAAACCAAAATATCTAACTAAGACTACCGCTGGCAGCCCTAATTGCCCTTATCCACTTGCTTGCTTTTCGATCCACTTGCCCTGTCTAAAAATGTTATTTGGAAAGAATGAGATTCTAAAGAATCCCAGTAGCAACAGTTTATTTATATGATGCATATATACAAAGCAAGTCACATATATCACAATACAGCAATCAATATTCGAGACTGGGCTTTCGCTACGTTCCCTTCACTATATACGAGGTCGGGCTTACGCAACGCCCCCTTCACTTTATCTGAGTCCGGGCTTTCACCACGTCCCCTTCACTTTCACTGTAATCGATGACTAATGCAAACAAGCAATGCAATACACATGATATAGGATAAAGGTTACTACCTTTATCTTTCCTTCCTTGAGCAGGCACAGGCTTTCTATGCTCCGGGCAGATATCAAATCCTAAAGTCATAATTAAGGACGAAGCATTATTCTCTATTCCAATACTCAATTGACTCTTCAACACTTAGATTTGGTTATCAATAATGACCCTTAAGAAGCTACAATTGGCTCTAATAAAGGCCCTAAAGGATTGGGAAACATCGGGTTGGAAACCACTTTTCAAAATCCCAAGGTGCTGAAAACAGGGGTTTGGTTGCAGCCAAGAAACCTCTGGCTGCGGCCAAAAACAGCACAGAAAGTTTCTGGCTGCAGCCAAGAATTTATGGCTGCGGCCAAAACGCACACAGAAACTTTTGTGCTGCAGCCAAGGTAACTTCGAAATTCATAATTAATTCTAGGAAAATCAAAATGAGGTGATCCTAAAGCCCATTGAAAGATATTTAAGTGCTCCTTAACAGAAAAATATGAACCATTACCAAAAATTGCTACACAAATACAAAATTTAAGAAATGTCCACACTGTTCCAGAATTATTTCCAGATTTAACATCAAACTTTGGACAATCATAACTCCTAGCCCAAAAATCGAAATGACATGAAATATATATCCATTTTGAAGCTTGAGATGTGAACTTTAAGATTGGAAAGTTTCATAATTTTTAGACACCATTTGGTCATTCAAAATGCCAATACAAACAGACTGCCCATAATAGACTTTCAATGACAGCATTTCCAATTTTCTACCAAAGTGTCCAATGGCTCCAAAATCAACAATCAAGCCTATTCCTTATACTAAAACACGCAAGGAATCAAATAAAACCATTTAAACAACCTAATTTCCACTACATTAGCATGCTTTGGTCCATGGCCACACTAAACACTAACTTTCCAATCTCACTCATTTCTTTCCCCATCAATTCTATCTATCCATACACATTCCAAATATACCATTTCTATACCTTTAACATGCCAAATGACCAATGACACTCATTTTCAAAAATGGCCAATAAATCCCAGAAATTCAAAGCTACCTCAAATGGCACAAAACTTAGATGGGTAGATAGGTTTCACTTACCTCTTTAACTTTCTCAAAGTGACTTTTCAATTCTCCAACTTTTACAATCTCTTGAGGTCACAAATTAACACTAATGAACACATTACAACCATCAAAATGAAGCTCTTCATTCAAGGATCAATATTAGAGAAGAAAGTTTGAGCATTTGGAGACATTTCCCCTGACCTTTTGAAGCTTTTCTTCCCCCTTATTTCTGCAACAATGGCGCCAAGAGAGAGGAAAATGAGAGAGATGAGAGATGGAGTAGTGAAGGAGAGGAAATGATGATTATTTTCTCCTTACCCATGCTTCATTCAGTGAAAAGGAGGGAGGAAGGAAAGAGAAAGGATGTTTAAAATATCCCATTTTGACTTTTCTCCTACACTCTCACATCCTTTCATCTTAACACATGTCACTTTTCCATTTGTTCTCACATACTTAGTCACCAATTAGCTTCTCCAATGTATCTATTAGCCATTTAATCACACTTCTCACTTTTCTTTTAGTTAGTAATTAATATCCCCATTAATCACCAACTTAGAGCCAATAATTCCATTCTTTAAATTTTCCATCAATTATGACATATAAATTAATATTGCCACCAAAACACATAATTATTTCACTTTAATTCGATAATTATCCTTAATAATTATCATTAACCCTTAATCGCAAATTGGGGCGTTACAATTCTCACCAGGGACGAACACCAAACGGTCCAATACTCTAAACGTTTCATTGTCTCAACAGGGACAAGCACCAAAGGTCTCACCAAGGACCAAAATCAAAAGAAAGAATCTTAATGCTCTAATACCATATTGAGATTGAAGGATCAGATTGAATAACAAGAAAAAATACTAATATTGTTGATTATTAAAAATAAAAGAGAGTACAAGGAGGCTTTTATATAGACAGACTAATATGTTAACCCTAACCCTAGATTCTATCCTGATCAAATTAAATCAAATCATAATATCTTAAAGATATATTTCTAAAATATAATATTCATATCTAATCTTAATAAATACTAAACGATATCCCTAATACTAATTAATTAATATTTCTAAACTTGATATTCTCAAAAAGGATAAAAAATTAAAAATAAATATATAATATAAATTAAGTTTATTGAGACTTGTTGGAATATTTTAAAATAAAGAGATATATTTGTTGGAAAGTCATGTCCTTATAAATTAAGGAATTTATGTGCAGGGTTGTGTAGAGAGTAACAACACTCACTAAAGGTCACAAAGGTCACATCCTTTCAGTTTCTAAAGACACCTATGAAAATATGTGATAACTACTACATGATGGAAGGTTGTGTTGGTTTTTAAGAAAACCTTGCATATTATTCCAAAAAAGTGTAATCCTTTATGGAAGAGTTATTTTAAATAACAATTAGTTATTCAAGTTATATTGGTTCATGAATTTAATATATGGTTATGAATTTTAATTGAAGAGGTGTTGCTTTAAAAGGCATCACTTCAAGACATCACTTTATAAGTTATAAATACCCTACACCATAACTTCATTTATGACACACAATACAACAACAAGAGATCAAACTCATTGCTTTTGTTTTGGCAAAAAAAAAGAAAAAAACTCATTGCTTTTGTCCTTGAATGCCCATAAATATGAAGTTAAATTGTAATTTTGTAAAAACTATTGTTGTTTTGCTTGAGTATTGAAAGTGTAATCTATACTCAAGAGTCTTCATTATATCTTGCAGAAAATTTACCTGTCAATCCAACTTGCACCATATAAGATAGGTATAGGTGGAGGTGAATTAAGCATAAAGGAAAGTACTGGCCACACTTTGAAGACATTGTGTACTACCTTCTTCTTCATTCCTTATTCTTATACTCCTTAGAGATCCTACTTATCCAACAACTTAAATAAAATTATTCTAATTTGAAGGATTTTATTGAAATAAAGTACTTAATAGACTTCCCTAGGATGGAATACAACATCATTTTCTGATAGTACAACTATTTTTAAATTTTGTAGTATCATATTTACATTAAATTCCATATATCCATTATATCAAAATTTTCAATCATATATGGTCATATGTCACATTTTTCAATGTGAGTTTATAATTAAATATTAATATTTTAATTACTACACACGACGACATGTCATTGAAGAGCTTGAGATGATAAATATAAGAAATTTGAGTTTAGTTTTAACAATTTTATATTTTTTTTTTACCTGAACAATTTTATATTAATATATTGACATCTTTATGATTGGTCATGCGTGACTAGTGAGTCTGGTCAATATTCGTAAGGGCATTTTGGGAAGGATAAAGAAAAGCAAACAAAACTTTGTTGAATAGTCAAAAGATTAAAAAACTCCTATAGATAATCCACTTTTCTTTTCTTTTGTAAATGCAGCTGACTGAATATTACAAGTTTGACTGCGTCAAACAATTAGTCCCCGGAAAAATTCACAAAGAAATAGTCAAATTTGAATTTCATAAAACGAAAGTCAGCTATGAATGTAAAGAAAATGATTCAAACAGCTGTGCAGCCCTAGTTGTTATTATGAACTAAACAGTATTTGAAAACCTGTTTTATACAATATTTAAACAAAAAAAAAAAAAAAAACACACACACACACACACACACACACACAAAACTATATGAAAATTTATGCGTGGGGTATATAAAAATAATAATATTTAAACAATTACACAAGGTTCTTTTTAACTTTTCTAAACTTATATGAATACTTGCTTTATTATTATTCTTTGGTTTGAAACTTGTTCTGTTTTTATAACTTGTAAAGAATCCTCCTCAAAATAAGAAATAAATTGATCACCCAGTCAATTTGCTAAAAGAAATAAAATGCAAGTAACACAAATTCAGAAGTCTATATGAATTTAATTTCACCTCATTTTTATTAAGTCCTATTTTTTTCTTTTTTATTGGGTCATAAGGTCATTACAATTTCCTTAATTATAGGTATTAGTCCCTATACACTATACTCAGTCCGGATTAATTTCTCACATGCATTTAAATAAAATCAAAATTAACTAGATTACAGATTATGTATAGATACTAAGGCCAGTGTAGTTTTGACAAAACTTCAAAAAGTGATCAGCCTACAAGGGCATACGGAAAAAAAAAAATTAAAAGGAGTGAAGCATTACCATGACAAGTCATAATGAAAATTTAGGGACCTAAATTCTGCAAAACAAGGAAAAAAAATCAGTAAATTAGGGCTCTAAATACTTCATCTCATAGGCAAAAATTCTAATTCCAGCAAGATGCCAAAATATATAATACAGAATACAAATAATATCATAACAAAACTTATTAGACTACATCATCAATTATCAATACATTGCCTGTGTAACTGTTAACCATAGAGTAAATGGAAATACATGAAAGATAGTAACATATAATAGTGTACCAAAATTTCCTCGACCACAAAATACTAAGCAAGGAATAGTCAATGGGACAATAGCAGTATTACAAACTAAGAAAAGATATAACGCAGATGGACCCGGGACATGTTATATGGGTTCAGCTACAGTTCACACTTCACAGCCAGTCACTGGGGCACCAAAACTAAAACAATTCAAGGACTCAACAAAAGCGTGAAGCATTTGAACAAAACTTTATCACCATGGCATGGCTTATTGCAGCTTAAGAAAAGCCTATATGGAACCTGTTGTAGTGTGTTTGAGAATCACACTTATTAGGTTTCTGTGGGGAAAAAATCGTGGGGAAAAAGAAGTAAAAGCCGCAAAATCTTCAGTTTCTCTCTCTCTCTCTTGAAGGCCAAAATCTGTACATCTCAAAGATGCCAAAACTTGGAGTGCCTCCATCTGTCAGGCTTCATCATCCTCCGGTTGTTTTCTTTGTTTCTGGGTTTCAACATTCGGTCTGCTTCCATTTCTGACTGAAGAGAAGCCTGCAGCTTCTTCAAAAGTCCGCAGCACTGCTCGTGGTTTAAGGGATTATTATCGTTGCTCGTGTTATAGCCTTCTAAACATGTGTATCGTTGGTAAGGTGATTGCCACTTGGCTTGCAAATACGCTAATGATCTCCAAGGTGGGAGAGGCATAGAATTCTGCTTCAATGAAGATCTAGCAGCGTCCACCATTATTCCAAGAAATTGTTTCAGTCTGGAGAAGGAACCCACATAAACAACCGGAAGCGAATTTAACATCCTGTCATATGAATCAACAGCTCTAGCTATTTCAAAGTGGCTCTGAAAGTCAATATCAATAATCAAACGCTCAGAGGTTCCAAAATTATCGCCAACCACGTCAATGTATTCATTGTCACCTGTGTAACAATTGAAAAGAGCAAACATCAGAAGCTGGAAGCACATGCAAGAGAATTTCAAATGCTTATTTGAAACACAATAATGCACATTATTTTAATGGTCAGAACCAATTCATTATGGGTGTTTGGTAGACCAGGCAAAAGTAAAGTCAAGATCCATTAGGTATCAAATATTTTTAGATCACATACCTCCAGGAACCTTGCCACTAGCCTGCCATTTGGATGCACAAACACCAGCGTCATAGCCGGAAAGTCTCAGAAGCTTCACCAGATAGAACCTGATACAACTACCATAACATGGACTGGAATTGATGGATCGAAGATTGGCCTCGTTCATTGACAATATGAGAGAATGGACCACTGATAGCAAGTCACTCTCATACTGAACCGCTGAAAGCTTACAGATCTGTGCCATGACACATAACAGATAATCAGTGATGTTGTCAAAAAGCTTTTCCTTCTCTGGTTCCTATTTATGTTCTTCCTAAGAACCTAACATGAGTGTATACAATTGTAGAGAAAGGGGAACAGAAATGCAATTCTATAAAACCCACTACTCGGACTCACTCAATCAATAGGAGGATATATGGCATCACTGCCAAGTGAAACTTAAAATTTAAGAAAGAGAAGAGAAAGAAAAACAGGGGAAAGGCATTGACGTGTGTTAAAACCCATGTAGTTTTGAGACACTATAATCCTGAACAACGCACTTAGGCAAGCCTCAAAAATCATGTATTTGAAACACTAGGTACTTGATGTGCCCAGAAGTAAATCCGGAAAAAGAATGGATTGGAACTTGAAACAATAGAAAATGAGTTAACATATAAGAAACCATCACTTCAAAAATCAAAAGAGCCCCAATCCCCCAGAATCTATCAGAAGACAACAGACCAGGAATTTGATACACATGTAAATAGAGACTGCACAGACAATCCTTATCCCACTATCCACTAGAACAAAGACAGACAGACAGATATATGATAGTGAATACCAAGATGCAACATATTCACTGTTTTTTCAACCTATTTTTTATTATATATCAAATATTGTTATCAATCTTCAGCCTATAGTTATATGACGCTCTCTTCCCCTGTTTCACTGATTTCCTTAAGTTATCATAGTGCTGCATTGAAAACCTTAGTACCCTACACATTATTATAAATGGACAAGAGAACATAGGTAGAGAAGAAATTTGAAGCTCTGACAATTTCTTCATTGAAAAAAAAGAGAGAGAGCATGATTTGTCACTTTTGACCCGCTCTTATGCATGCTGAGGGAAAACTGCCCATTGAAATGTCCATTTGTATACACTATATGTTGATTCACCCAACTTAATAAAGCATACCAATGCATTACAGTGAAACTCGAGATGTATTAAATACCTTCTATGCTCAATAAACTGTCTACTGAAATATGACAACCTAGTACACCAAAGAAAAAACAGATTGTGCATGGAAATTAAGAAGTAGATTCTTAAATTCAACCAGCATTATTTAGCATTAGGAAAGGTATACTAAATAGGAGACGTTCTATACAGCAAACTGAGAGCTGTTTCAAACATATAATGTGAAAGAATGGAGCAGATCAGTCTAAATCTTTTCACGTTATCAAATATTCTATGTTCAATTCGTGCAATCACTAGTCTCTATAAATAGGCAACATATTCAAGTTGCAGTAGCAAACAACATACAAGAATAAATAAGAAAACCAAGGGTAGTCAATAGCAAACTAAGCAAGGAAATAAGCAAAAAATCCAACGATAGGTGATACATAATTCAGCTCTACATGAAGCCATAAAGCTTTGGATTACAACAGGAAATCAGAAACAAACAAAAGAACAGTAGACATGAAGTAAAATCGCCATAAACAATAAATACACCTGTAAAATGAGAACTGTCACAATAATAGAATGTTCATTCATTCAGACAAAGTTTACATAGATAAATAACTTAGATCAGGTCAGGCTAAAAATTATGATATTATAGAAGGTCATACAATATAAAACATATTTAAGGAAATAATTGCAAGATGGAGGGGAAAAAAAAAGCACATGCAATTGTGCCTAACTGCCTACCACCAACAGCACTTTGTTTTAAGATATCTATACATAATACAATATATAATGATCAATACTTTGTCTTCCTGGGTGATCTTGCAACTAATTGATCTTTGGTTAAGATTTCGAATATATTTCTCTAAGCACACACACATATATTTCAGATTCAAAATCTTCAAGAAGAAAATATTTCTTGGGCCACCAACAGGAACAACGCTGGGAAAAAAATTTTCCTCCGAGCTTTACCTGAATTTTTTCTGCAAGTTGAGCAAAATCAGAGGGGCCAGATTCGCTGTCACTGCTACACCAAGACTCTGCGCCACTACTACCATTTTCCAAGAAGTCACTGACCATCATCGCCAAATCGTGTTCGCTCTCATGGCTGAACCCACCTCCGATCTGACTCACCCCACCAACGCCCACAAGACCCCATAAATTCGCGGCGGCCACAACCCTGCAATCCATCCGTCCGCCGCTAAAGGAGTCGTTTCACCCCACCAAGCACAATTAGACGGCACCGTCCAACAGCAATCACCACAAAGAAATTCAAACCCAAAAGCACGCAACAAAAGCCGCCCTCATAAAGGTCCGACACAATCGCCCCGGAAATTCACGGTCGTCTAGAATTGCCTTCCTCAAATTCAAAACCCAATTGATCAAAATAATCGAATTCTCAGCTAAATTTAAAGGATCCTTCTATCTTCCAACAACTTTTAATTGTGTAATTATTTTTCTATTACAAAAAAGAAACTCAAACTTCTAAATTCTGTATGTATATTGGTCTTCGTGAGACTCAACCAAAAAACAAATCGCTAGAGCTTATTAACCATGATGGCCTTTCGATCCAAAGGAAACAACAAAGGAAGGAAGAAAAAGAATCGGAAAGAAAAAGCTTCTCCTGCTGAATCCAAAAAGAAAGAAGGAAGGCGAATTAGCTGGAGAAAGAAACCAGATATATAAAAAGCTTTTTGTGTAGAGAGAGTGAAATTACGATTCTGACCTCAAAGAAATTTGGATTTGCGGTCACTTTTCTCGGCTTAACGAAAATTGTGAAGGAAATGGATAAGGCAAAAGGTAAGAGGATGATCCGGATTGAACAGAACGACAAAGAAGGGTATATTCTTTGGGATGATATCTATTTTATCGTTTTATGCACCGGATTTAGTTTTTTGAACTACTTTTTGATAAAAAAAAAATTAAGTTGTTTGATATCCTAAATTATTTTGTGTTGTATCAACACCTTACAGCATTTTTTTTTTTGAAGTTTTGATACCTTAAATTATTATATGGTTGATATAGTATCTTGAAATATTTTTTTTCCTAAGTGTATCCAATGCCAACACCTTTTTTTTTTTTGTTCAAATGAGGGACAAGTCCTAATGAGAAAAATTAACTATGAGGGGAGCTAATTCCCATACAGTCTTGTAGCACGTGCATATTTAAGTTAGCGTTTGGAAAGTATGTTTATATAAGTTAATATAAAACTTATCTTACATATTTATCTCATAAACTGTAAATCACGTTAGAAAAAAAGTTCTACTGTTAATTCAAACAGGCTACTTAGATCCTCAAATGAGAAGGACACGAGTCATAAAAAGCAGATCGAGAGACACCGTCTTTTGCAAGGTGATTAGTAACGGAGTTTTGTGTCCAAGGAGTGTTAATAATCTTTGTCTCCGATTGAAGCTCCAGCAAATTTTTGATTCTAATCTATATCCAACACCTTAAAGTTGTTGGTTGAAAAAAATAGTTTTTAGGGTGTTTAATGCACACCTTTAGTTAAAGGACTTTTTAAAAGTTAATGATAAGGATAAAATTGCTCCATAAAGGCAGTTTATGAGTAAAATTTCTCCTAAAAATTAATACTTTAAGAGTAAAATTGTGTCACAAAATATTTTAGGGTATTGAACGCATATAAAAAAATAATTTAAAATATTATATGCATCACAAAATACTTTTAGATACGGAATGCACCAAGAAAAATATTTCAAGGTGTTAGACCTATCTCATCCCTAAAAAATATCTCAGTTATTTGCTTTTTCTTTTTTTAATGAAACATTCAAATTTCAAAGTTGAGATTTCTTGTCTTGTGATAGAAATAGAATCTACTACAATCTCCAAATTCCCTTGGTGGTTTTAATTTTAATAATTATATCTCCATTTATGATATAGGATTAAGTTGATAACATTATAAACTAGATCTAATATTGTATTTTGTATCAGTGGATTAAGAAATAAAAAATTTGAGAATCGATTATATTTTCTTACAAGAAAATCGATGTTTTTAAAAAAGTGAGATAATAAAAAAATTAAACTATTTCTCATTGAAAAAGCGGTTTATGTCTTAATATCTTATTAATATATTATTCAATTCAATATATATTTTGTATATGATAAAATATTTATAAAATCCTTAATAAGCTTTAGTCGTAGTAAATATATTTAATTTTTTTATAAGTTGATAACTTGGATTCAAGGCAACTTTTTTATAATTATAAGTTTTTCTCTAAAATTTACAAGTCACAACTTTAAATTTTACAAATTAGCAATGGCAAAGAAAACATAGATTCATCTTTCAAAGAGTATATGTGTCATTTCATATTGAAAATTAATCATAACAAGTGTTAAAGGAGTTGACAATAATTTCATAAATCTGTGAATCTAGTAATAAGAATACATTGCTGGCAAAAAAAAAAAAAAAAGGTAATAAGAATACATTAAAATATATAACAGTTTCATATTTTAATTTTATTTTAATGTGTATGATTGACTTTCTCAATATTTTTGAAAATAAATATTATACGTGATGCAAACTAGTCTAGTTTTATAATATTTAGCAATTCATTCATGGAAAATGTGAGCATTTGACAAAATAAGCAGCCTTCAGTCCAAAAAAATATGAAAACTTTTATATCTCACATTTAATTATACTAGAAACACATATTTATTTAACACATAATATATATATATATATATATATATATATATATATCAAGGAAATATGAATTAAGCCCTTGATTTTTTTTCTCTCTAATGGGTAGACAACAAAAAAAGGTGGGGTGATTCATCATTTTAATTTTAATATCTAAGATGACGTGTGATATCAAAACACCACAAATGCCGTTTCCAATGCAGTGACATTATTTTGAGCAAGCTATTAAAATTCGGATCGGGTATTGAACCGGTCGGGGTACTGGGTTAAGGGTCAGTGGGTCAAACCGGAGCTAAACCGGGACCAAACCGGTGAATAATTGAAAATTTTAGACTTATAGTATGAAATTCTAAAGGAAAAAGTTAAAATTTTTTTTTTTTTATTTGGGACCCGGACCGGACCGGTCTAGTGACCGGTCCGGCGGGTTCCGGGCCGGACCGGCCGGTCCGGTCCGGGTCCCTGAACACTGATTTTGAGGGAGTGTTTTTATAAAATTAATATCAATATTTAATTAAAATAGGAAAATATACCAAACTCTTAATTAGGTGGCACCGTTGAGGCCAGAGTTGGAAATAAAAATAATGAGCATTTGAAAGCGATGGTGAAGTGTTTGGAAATAAAATAATGAAGGGAGGGCATTGTAGTAAATTCAGAGGAACACCACTGGCAAAAAAAAAAAAAAAATCAGAGGAACACGGAGGAGGGTATGTTTTCGTGGGGACCAATCTCTCCAATCACTTTAAATAAAGAAGTTGAAGTTTGAAATGGGAAACAAAACGGAAACTTACACCTCGTTCACGTGTGGGCCACTGCCATTTATTTCCCAAATAAAAATGAGCAAATACGGGTCACTATGTTTCTTGTTAGAAGTGATTTTTATTAATTAGTTTTTGGAAAATAAGTTTTTATAATTTGTAAAATAATTATGTGATAAGAGTTTTGTCTCAACATACGAAAAAATATTTTTAAAATCACAATTTTGTGATTTTCCAAATTCTCACTTAATCCATTATTAATTACTATGCCGGCTCCTCCGATTCTTAGGTGTTCCACCGATACTATTTATAAAAGTTCAATAATCAAATTACGTATTTTAAGAAAGCGATTAAAAATAATAAATATATCTAAAATAAACTTTGTTTTATAAGTATGCCTTTATTTATAAGGGGCATATAAGAGAGAAATAAAATAAATATATGCATAACTAACTTTTTAATTAATGCAATATATATAATTCATTAGGGGTAAAAATGAAAAAAATAATTAAATATTTAAATAACTCTTATCAGATTCTTATAAAAAGAATCAAGATAATTTAAATTTTATGTTCTCATACAAAAGGACTGAAAAAAGTATATTTTAGATAGGAAGTGATTGAGAAAAGAGTTAAAGCAATGGATGGACATCATTTTCTAAAGTGCCACTAAAATTTAAGTAGACGAAGAAGACCATGAAGCAAATTCTTCTTGTACAAGATAATAATGTTGATGTGGTTTAAGGATGAAAAAATGTCGAGGAAACTTCGATAACCCAATACAGCGAAGATGCAAAAGACACATTGACAAGGAAATTACAATTTTACCCATATGAAAGATTGGGTTTCATCTTAACCGTGCCAAAAAAGATTGCAAGTTTATTTTAAACAATATACAAGAGATACCTTACTGAGTTTTTACCTTTCTCTTGTAGATTGTCCGGTGTTTATGGAGATCTATGTCACACCCTCATCTTATTTTCACTTATTTCAGACTATTTGCGGAAAACAATATGCAGTTCAATGGACAATATATGAATAACATAAACATACTGATATTATGTGTACGATTATGAAAATTCCCCATAAGGGTTTGTACTTGAAAATTATAATTAATGTAGCCTCGCAGCGCTACGTGGGTGTCTACACCCATCCCAGTGAAACGGAGACATATTCCAGTCTTTGTTCCACCACTGTAATTTCCTCGTACGATTCTCTTCTTTATTCTCAGTATACGTTCTGTTTTCTTCTGTCTAAATTGTTGGTAGGGGAGGGTGAGATTCTGGAAAATCTCAGTCCAGGTAATGAAACCCGGATCGGAAACTGGTAAACCGGTCTGGTTCCCGGTTATCTATTTTAAAAAAAATTTTTTTTAAAATTTTTCCTTTAGAATTTCATACTATAAGTCTAAAATTTCCAATTTTTCACCGGTTTGGTCCTGGTTTAGCTCCGGTTTAGCCCCGGTCTGACCCACTGACCCTTAATCCAGTACCCCGACCGGTTTAATACCCGGTCCGGGTTTTAATACCTTGATCTCAGTAGGAAAGCAATACCAATATGCATGTAAGATAAGTGCTTGTATTATTGTAAAAGAAGAAAGTGGAGTTGTTAATATAGAATCTAGGGTTAATAAATAAAAAGAGATGTATTGTTATAGACCCTGAAACTTCAATTACGAAGTTGTGAAAAAAGAAAGTCGAGTTATTAATATAAAATATGGTGTTATTAATATAGAGACCGGTATTGTTATTATAAAATAAGAAAGTCAAGTTGTTAATATAAAATCAGCTGTTGTTAATAAAAAGACCGGTGTTGTTATTGTAAGAGAAGAAAGTGAAGTTGTTAATATAGAATCCGGTGTTGTTAATAAAGAGACTGGTGTTGTTATTCCGAACTGAAAGGCAGGATTGTCTTTTCATAGAGATTTCAT
This sequence comes from Inga oerstediana, assembly GCA_963210345.1. Taxonomy (NCBI): domain Eukaryota; kingdom Viridiplantae; phylum Streptophyta; class Magnoliopsida; order Fabales; family Fabaceae; genus Inga; species Inga oerstediana. The sequence goes on from OY723401.1 coordinate 73,247,109, forward strand.
AATCCCATATTCGTCTTGCGTACTAACAACATACTGGCTTAGGATTTCGGAATTTCAAGATTTGATTTATCCTTTTATATATTCCAAAATATTTTTCTGGAATTTTTTCTAATGATTATATCATTATTTTGATATCATCAGAATCTTTTCACGCAAAGAGTCTTAATGTTTAGTCTTAATGTTTTTTTTTAAAAAAAAAAATTGTATCCGCGTACCGAGCAATAATTTAGCAATGACTTGCATAGAACACTTTGGAAAATTAAGGATAAAATGTTCGTATATAAAATAATCATAACAAGAGAAATTGGCTTTGATTGCTAATGATGGATCATTTTAAAAGTATTACTTTATTCAAAATAAATAAAATATTATTTTTGTTTAATTTGATAAAGAAAATGTCGCTTTCACGATTGCCATGTGGGCCTGTCACTACAAAAATAAATATATGAATTTTTCGACGAAATTTAATTCTGTTGGAAATTCCGTTCATCACTGAAAATATTCTGTCAGAAATTCTAAATTTTGTTAAGGAATTTTTGATGAAAAATTCTATCGGAAATTTCTGACGAAATTTCTAATATAATTGAAAGTGTGAGGGAATTTCTAACAAAATTGGATTCCGTCGCAATTTCCCACGGAATTGAATTCCGTCGGAAATTCCCTCACAATTTCCGACGGAATTCAATTCCATAAAAAATTCCGTAGTAAATTTTTAAAATTATTTTTTTAATTATTTAATATTTTAAAATTAAATTAAATTTTAAAATATTATTTTTATGAAATTTATTATTCTTAATTAATATTTTTAATTTAATTTTTAATTATTATTTTCTAATTTCTAAAATATTTTTGATTTTCAATAATAGGTTTTAATCGTTGTAGGAGCAAAATAGTCATATAAAAAATAAAATTTATTAGTTATTAATTAATATTAGTAAATAAAATATTAGTTAATAAATATTTATTAGTTATTAATTAATGTTAATAAAAATTTAATTTTAGAAATTTAAAAAATACAGTCATATGATTATATATATAATTGTGTGTAATAATAGAACGCCAAAGCAGTCGAACTCATTCGGTAAGGCATCGCGTGTGTACGGATGAGGTCGTGGGTTCGAATTAAAGGAGGGGCAAGTTGAGTTGCATTTTTAGGAAAAAGAAGGTTGGGACACGTGGCGGAGGGAGGTTGCAACACATGGCGGATTTGGGGGCCGGCAATAAGGTGGATGCCGCCAGAGCTGCCACGCGCTGCCGTCGACGATGACGGGGCAGTCACCAGAGTTGCCATGTGGCTTTTTAAAGTTTAATTAATAAAAAATATGTTTGCGACATCTGACGGAATCTGAATTCCGTTGGAAATTTGTTTGTCATGCTATTATTACCGACGGAATCCATTCTGTCGAAAATCTATCAGAAATTCAGTGTTGTTTTGTAGTACGCAAACCAATGGTGCCTTCTAAGGTTTAAATGTACGATTAAGGTATATCCAGCATCTTGAATTACTATTTTTGGTTTTAAATATAAGACATAGTTGATTGTTTTTGGAGAGATTAAGGAAACTAAATAAGTTATTTAATCATACCATATATTATGTATGATTAAATTAAATATCAGTTTATAAATCAGACAAACTAGTTTGAAGAAAAAAGACTAAACATAAATATTTTAGAGTAATTGAATTAGCTTCCTTAATTTCCCCAAAAGAATCAACTTTGTCTTATATTTAGAATCAAAGGGAGTATTTTTTTTAAGTGTATCCAGCGTCTTAAAGTATTTTGTGGTGTATCCAGTGCCTTAAAGTATTTTTTCAAGTGTATCAAATACCTAAAATATTTTTTGTACTTTGGTGCTGGTTGCATCAATAAGTACTTTGGAATGTTGGATGTTGATGAAAAGATACTTCGAGATATTAGATGTATCATAAAATACTTTATGATGATAGATGCACCTTATCCCATTAATATATAACAATCATATAGAATGTTAGGTTTTAAAAAACACATATAAAATATGTTATTGTGTGATGACAAAAAGAAAATAATAAAGAGAAAATTGAGAAGGATATAAAGTAGAGTAACAGTACTACTTGAGGACAAAATTTGAAGGGGATTATATACTTTGATTTATGTTCTTCTTATCAATAAAATTTTAAAGGAAACTTTTCTATCAATTTTTAATTTCTAAAAATTACAGATGTTATTGTGTGATTATATTTCAAATTAGTAAAATATTTAAAGTGTTAGATGAATTACAAAATACTTTCAGATAAAGGATGCAACAAGAAAAATATTGGGAGAATTGCTAAAAAAGACCTCATTGATAACTTAATTGTCAAATAGGACCTGTGAAGATATCTGCACAAGGAGGGAAGATTTTTGCACACGGAGGGAAGATTTTTGTACACTTATAGGGAAGAATATTGCACAAAAGTAGAGCCGGAAAAACGGGCTGAATCCGTCGGGCCGGCCCTTTTAGGCCCTGGCCCTTCAAGGGCCGGGCTTGTAAATTGTAGCCTTAAAAGGAAGTCGGGCCTAAAAGGGCCGGCCCTTTAGGCCCGTTTATTTTTTATTTTTTTTACTTGGAAAGGAATCATGTTACATTTTTTAATTACCTTATTGAATCTATATGTCACTCTGTCCTCATATTGTATAGAGTATGCTTTTTGAGTATATTATTTTGTCTAACTAAATCATATTGTGATTTTTGAGTATATTGTTCTGCCTATTTAAACTAAAATCATATTATATACTATTCTGCCTGATAGAGTATGATGTTTTATGGAGGTTGTGATTATTTGACTACTTGAACCTACTGCTCAAAGTGAAACACAATCAAATGTCCTTGAAATTGATGATAGTGGCGAAGAAGGTGAAAATGATAGTCGTCATACTTATGTTGTTTAGAGGTTAGAGTATTTAGCTTCTTACCTTCTTATACTTTGGCCTTTGTGTGAGTTATTTATGGACATAATTTTACCTTTGATTATACATTAGTAACTGTATTTATTTGTTGCAAGAGACGTGTTATTTAAACCTTAATGTTGACAACATTTATGTATTAAATTAGAACTTTAATCGTTGTTATTTACTAATTATATCTCTCTGGGGAAAATACGCAGGAAAAATAGTTAAATATTATGAAAAGGATTTTCAGGCCCTGCGGGCCGGCCCTGGCCCTGATGCTCTTGGGCCGGGCCTTGAAAAACTGCAATTTTCCTGACCCTGAGCCCTTTAGGGCCGGCCCTATTAGGCCCTGGCCCGTCAAGGGCGGGCCCTGTAGGGCCGGGCCAGCCCTGATTCCCAGCTCTACACAAAAGGAAGATATTTTGCACACAAGGGAAGATATTCTGTACACCTGAAAGATATTCTGCATGCGAAGGTCCTATTTGACAAATAAGTTTCTAATGAGATATTTTTTCACAATTTTCTCAAAAAATATTTCAAGGTGTTGGATCTACCTCATCCCTAAAAAATATCTCAGTTATTTGCTTTTTTAAGGGTTAAGGAGCAAATTTATCAACGAAGTTTTAAGGAATAAACGCCTGGCATAATTATATTTTAAAGGGGGCATAAAATACACATAACGTATTAAAAGTGGAGCACCTAGCACAAAATCGTTAAATTTGACCTAACGGCGTTAAATTATAAGAGAAGGATATCACTAACGGCGTTAGGTCAAATTTAACGGTTTTGTGCTGGATGCTCCACTTTTAATACCTTATGTGTATTTTTACATAATTGTGTTAGACACTCCTTCCTTGTATGTATTTTTAATGATATATTCAAATTTCCAAGTTGAGATTTCTTGTCTAGTGATAAAAATAGAATCTACTATCATCTCCAAATTCCCTTGCTGGTTCTAATTTTAATAATTATCGCATTCCATTTATAATATAGGATCAAGAACTAGACCTTATATTAAGGATTTGATGTAGTATTAAAATATTTTTTACTCTAGAATTATAAGATTCCATTTGGAATAAGAATAAGGTTTTTTCGTTATTATATAATATATTTATTATATTTTTGTAGAATTCAATCCGTAATAAATCATGTTATATTGAATAAAAATTATCTTATTTTATTTTTGTATACTTGGATTAAGAAATAAAAAATTTTGAGAATCGATTATATTTTCTTACAAGAAAATCGATGGTTTTAAAAAAAAAAAAGAGATAATAACAAAATTAAACTATTTCTCATTGAAAAAGCGATTTATGTCTCAATATCTTATTAATATATTATTCAATATACATTTTATATATGACAAAATTTTTATAAAATCCTCAATAAGCTTTAGTCGTAGTAAATAGATTTAATTTTTTTTATAAGTTGATAACTTGGATTCAAGGCAACTTTTTTATAATTATAAGTTTTTCTCTAAAATTCACTAGTCGCAACAAATTAGCAAAGGCAAAGAATACAAAGATTCATCTTTCAAAGAGTATAGCCGTTCAAAAAATCTTTCAAAGAGTATATGTGTCATTTCATATTGAAAATTAACCATAACAAGTTTTAAAGGAGTTGACAATATTTTCATAAATTTGTGAATCTGGTAATAAGAATACATTAAAATATATAACAGTTTCATATTTTAATTTTATTTTAATGTGTATGATTGACTTTCTCAATATTTATATTTTTGAAACTAAATATTATATGTGATGCAAACTAGTCTAGTTTTATAATATTTAGCAATTCATTCATGAAAAATGTGAGCATTTGACAAAATAAGCAGCCTTCAGTCCAAAAAAATCTGAAAGCTTTTATATCTCACATTTAATTATTCTATAAATATATATTTATTCAACACATAAAAAACATAAGTAAATAAAAAGGGAAACATGAGCTAAGCCCTTAATTTTTTTTTGGGAGAATAACAGTGAGGTCCCAAGGACTAAAGAAAATATCAGTAAAGTCTCTACAAAAAAAAAAAAATAATAACTCGTTAAATGTGTTATACAACTCAACATGTTATAAAAATGACTTAACAAGTTATTATTCTTTTTCGTTAAAATTTTATTAATATTTTATTCTGTCTATGAGGCTTCACTATCATTCTATCTTCTTTTTCCTCCTAATGGGTAGACAACAAAAAAAGGTGGGTGATATATCATTTTAATTTTAATATCCAAGATGACGTGTGATATCAAAACACCACAAATGCCGTTCCCGTGTAGTGACATTATTTGAGGGGGTGTTTTTATAAAATTAATATCAATATTTAATTAAAATAGGAAAATATACCAAACTCTTAATTAGGTGGCAACGTTGAGGCCAGAGTTGGAAATAAAAATAATGGGCATTTGAAAGCGATGGTGAGGAGGTTGGAAATAAAATAATGAAATAATGGGCATTTGAAAGCGATGGTGAGGAGGTTGGAAATAAAATAATGAAGGCAGGGCATTGTAATAAATTCAGAGGAACACGGAGGAAGATATGTTTTCGGGGGGACCAAGTCACTTAGCAGTTGAAGTTTGAAATGGGAAACAAAACGGAAAATTACACCTCGTTCACGCGTGGCCTGTGGTCCACTGCCATTTATTTCCCAAGTAAAAATGAGTAAATACGGGTCACTATTTGAACAAAAAAAATACGGGTCACTATTTGAACAAAAAAATAATACGGGTCACTATGTTTCTTGTCAGAAGTGATTTTTATGGATTTGTATTCTCTCCTTCTTCCTTCTGGTTTGCTCTCATCTTTTTCTTTCAAAATGTATAGTTTTGGTAAAAAATGTTAGATCTCACATGTTTTGATGATAACAAAGAATGGATGTGAAAAAGATTTGATAAACAAATAAGTTTAAACAAAGTAATGACAGAGCAAATCATCACTTGAAGTAAGCACTGGAGTAATGAAGAAAGGCTAAGAGAAAAAGCTGAGAAACTTCATCAGTGGCAAAATTTCTAAGGTGTTACTTGAGTAAGAACTCGAGTAATGAGACAGAAACTTTAAGTAACCAGAGTAAACCCTCAAGTAATCTGCCAACGTTACTCGAGTAACCAGGTAAATCATTTGCAGTTGCTTTCGGCCTGCCAACGTTACTCGAGTAAGTACTCGAGTAATCAGGGAAATCACTTCCAGTTGCTCTCGGCCTGCCAACGGTACTCGAGTCCCCTGCTTCAAGAAATATGTTGCTCTCGGCATTCCAATCCTGCCAATGTTACTTGAGGAGCAACTCGAGTAAATCACTGTGATAAACAAAACTTGAAGGTAATACTCGATTAATCTTAATTGTTATTATCACACTTCACTTGAGGCAATACTCAAGTATGCAAGTATTCTATGTTAAAGACTTGAACGAGATTACTTGAGTCAGTAATCGAGTAATCAGCAGAATTATATACAAAGCACTTGAAGTATCTACCCGAGTAAGTTATGCAGAAAATAGATGGTTACTCGAGTAAACAGGTAAGCAAACTTGAAGTGCTATCAGCCTTGAAATCCTGCTAACATTACTGGAGTGAAGCATCGAGTAATATGAAGGTTATTTGAAAGACCACTCGAGTAGCCACTCGAGTAACTTGTGAAGAAGATTGTAGTGTACTCTAGTAAGTACTCAAGTAAACAGGTATTTCCAAGGTTTATAAATTTGTTTACTCCATGCACTATTCGAGTAATATGATGTTCATTTATTGACTTGCTCTCTGTCAATGATTTCACGAAGATACTCGAGTAATTACTCGAGTAAACTTAATGAATACTCGAGGGACTACTCGAGTATCCAAGTCCAGAAATTCAGAAATCATTCTAACATTCAATGATTTGTTTCCTATGTGATTAACCCTTCATTGTATTAGTATTCTTAGCATGTTCGCAGATAAACAATGAAGAGATCTTACCAAATAAGGAATGTCAAATGCAACGTTCAAACGCTACCTACCTACCACCTACCGTAAACAGATATTTTTCAAAAACTGGAAAAGTCAACAGTGGCTGCGCACATTCTAACGGGCAAGAAGAAAATGTTCCAAACGGTCATTATCAACACATCTATATATATGGGAACATCCAAACAGAGATAACGACAAGAACACACACACGAACGCATTATCAAGTTCACGTTCAATACTCTGTTTTTATACACTTGTAATTCTGTACTTTAGTGATTCTTATTCACTCTGTAAGAGAGATATTTCATTCAAACTTAATATTTGTGGTTGAGGTAACTTAAGGTTGTGGAACCTTGAGTTGGGATTGGATTACAACTTGTAATGAGGAGCGAGTGTCCAGGCGAAGGAACTTGCTTGTACCGAGGTGCCAAGAACCCACTGAATCTTGGAAATTATAGTGAAACTCTCAGAGATACTCTGAGGACTGGACGTAGGTCAAATTGGTTGTGGCAGAATCAGTATAACTCCCGGTGTACACTTCGGTGATATTTCTCCTTACTCTTTACTGCTTTATATTCACCGTCAAGTTTTATATTTGCAACGAAAATTTTTAGTATCACCCAATTCACCCCCTCTTGGGTGAAACGCTTGCTCTAACAAAAAATACATAAGCTCCTCACCTTATTTTTTTGAAAAATAATATTGAAAATCATGAAATATTTTTTAAGTATCAATCAGTATTATGCAATATTTTTTCAGTATTATCCAGTATCTTGAACTAATTTTTTAGGATCTTGAAAAATATTTTAAAGAACTGATTGGTAGTAAAAAATATTTCAATATGATCAATATTGTTTTTCAAAAAAAAAAAGTGAAGAATTTGTATATTTTATACCAAAACAATACTTTTTGAGAGAAAAGAATGAGAGCAAACCCGAAAAAGAAAAAGAGAGAATTCAAACCCATGAAAGATTGGGTTTCATCTTAGCCGCGCCAAAAAAGATTGGAAGTTTTTCTTTTTTAACAATATACAAGAGATACCTTACGAGTCTTTACCTTTCTCTTGTAGATTGTCCAGTGTTTATGGAGATCTAAGAATGTTTGGAATAAAATATCTCAAATGGGGAAACTATTATATATGCATAAATTGTATTAATTTGTAAGAAAAAATAAAAAAAAAGTGATTGGTTCGACCCGTTTAGTGAGTTGGATGGCGTGGAATATCTGGCTCCCATCCTTTTCTTCAAAAGAAAAGGATGGTCCTTTTTTTCATCGGGCCGTCGGATTAAGATATCAATGGTCCAGATTTAATATATTATTAAAATATATTATTTTAAGGATGGTAGCCAATTCCTGAGAAATTGAGGAGTTTGGGTTGTGACAATAAAGAGAAACTGGGGGGTAGGAATAGTTGTACAACCGACCATATACCAATATACCTCGTAAATATGTCTCTTTTTCATTTATAGCACATTTTATAATGGATGGAAAAAAATACTTCCTCCGGTAGAGGTGAGCAATCGGTGTTTCGATTCGGTTAGGACTGAAAACCAAAAAAACTGAAACACTGAAATTAGATATTTAGCAACACCGAACTAAATCGATATATATCATTAACCGAAATAGAACTAAACCGATATATTTTGATTTGGTTCAGTTAGAACCAAAATTAACCAAAAAAAAAGAGAAAGGCATAAAAGGGAGGATTAAGGAATAGACTATCTAAGGAAGCAGAACAAACGAAGAAGAAAAAGAACCAAAGGCTGTAATTTTCACAAACAACAACATAGATTTGAAATTCAAATATTCAACACAACAATATAGATCTAAAGCTCAAATCTTAAAGAAATATATGAAACTCGGCGATGGAAAATGCAAACCACGATGGTTGGGTGATTCTTGTGTTGCGATAGCCAACAGGAGCGTCATTAATTCGGAGGATGTTTGAGACTGATGATGAAAAGTGCAGATCCATGGTGGTGATTAGTGAAGATGAAGAAGGGAAAGACTGAAGACAGCGAAGAAGAGGAAGAGGAGATAAAGGAAGAGGGGGTTTGTGGATGGTGGTGATGATAGAAGAAAGATGTTGGTGATGAAGAACCTACTGATGCCGCCACCAAGAGATTGTGATGAAGAACCTGTCAAGCGTAAGCTATCTCATTCTTTCCTTTTAGGTTTATTTAGGTTGTTGAACAAAAAAAAAAGGTTTGTCTAGGTTAGGTTATGGATTGTTGGGCTTGGGCTTTGCTGTCAACACCTATTTCCATTTCGATATTCACAGAGTAATAAAGACCAAGTTCCACAGGCATACAGAAAAGTACATATATACTGATAAAAGTATTTGTTTATAGTTCGAAGTCAAGATACAAAAGGCGACAATATTTACAACATAAGCTATCTGTAACCATGAACTTTAACTTCGCCTTGAGACACATGCCAGTCACTTTCCTTTATCTACGTCCTTGCCTTTTGATCCACTAGCACCCGCTGAGATGTTTGGTTTAGGAAAAGGGGTAAGATTCTGAAGAATCTCAGTAGAAACATACTATCGACATATAAAATGTGAAAATTAAATATGCAATGCATCATATTAGGCAGAATGAAAGTTCAATTCGATTCATATGTGTACACACGTTTCAGGGCCAAACATCAAGTTAGAACCCATACATGTACCTCAGCTGAGTCACCGACCACAGCTAGGATTTTCGATATACCTTGGCTGGGCATCGAACCACAACCAGGTACTGTGCCTCTAGCACGCATTCATATCACAAATACAGTAACATATAACATATAATAGTCATATAGTATATGAGAGATAGTAGTCCCTACCTCAACCCTTTTAAACCTCGAGATCCTTTCCTCGTGGAATGTGCCAACTTCAGGTTCCTAACTCAGTCCTAAAATACCAAATGTACAAGAAATAGGTTATAACCTATCCATGTATTACTTTAGACACTTCCATAGTGTTTATTGTGGTTATATTAGCCTATGGTGAAAATTTACCAAAATACCTATGAAACCTCGGCCCGGCCGTACTCGGCCCGATGACATGTTTTCCCAAATTTAGATTAGGGCTATCCTGACGTATGTTCACCTAAGGAATCCATTTTTGGGCTCAAAATTATCAAACTAAATGTTAAATTATGAAAGTTTCCCTTGGCAGCCCTAAATTTAGGGTTTTAGGGGCGTTTCCGTAATTATGCTTTCTCAGCCTTTTCTGAAGTGCCCAACTGTAATCCCACCTAATTTTTCCTCTTGAATCCAATGGAACCATCAAATCGTTGAATATTCAACTCTAAGGCCCTCAAATATCCCTGGCCAAAATTATGGTGTTCTTTGGGAAAAATCAAGGTTTTACGATTTCGGCTCCATAAACACGTTCCTTTATACTCCTAACCACTTTATTAACCATCTAAATGAGTTATAACTACCATTTGAACTAAATTTGGGCAGCATAACCCTTCTAATGTCACATTTCCAAAATTTACAAACAAAGACAATCCGGCAAAATTTCACCGATTAAATTGTCTACAACAACCAGAATAGTCAATATATGAAGGTTTGGAAGTTGCCTCAAGCTCCTACAAGCTTTTCCCAAATATGGCTGAAACCCTAACCTTTAGAGAACAGATCTTTGAGCCTCCAAACCTTAAAGAACAAAGAGAAGTAGGTTAAGGTCGGAGTTATACGCATTTGGAACCGATTTACTAAAGAAATCACTTACTTTTGCAAGTTTTTCTTCTCTTTCTCTCTCTAGAATTTCACACACACTCTCTAGTTCAGATATGAAATGGCATGAAAATGGGTTGGAGGAAGGAATGAGATGATATTTAATATCATATATTATATTATATTTAATTATTAATTTAATTTCCAACAATTTCATATTTCAGAAATTTCTAGTAGATTTTCTGCTCAAACTTTGGAAAATCATACCTAATTTTAGAAAAATCGGATTGGAGTGATTCTAAAGGCTATGAAACCCTTATTGAGTCTAGTTTTAAGAAAAAAAATATAGACTTTAGCCATTTGGAAGCACACAATTTCCAGAAACGCCATTTTTGGATACTGCTCCAGAAACTTTCTAGTTTTTCTGGGCTAACTTCAAAAATTCATATCTTTTTACATATAGCTTCAAATGATTCATATGACTTATCAAATTAAAGCTTGAGATGTCTATTTCCATCATGTAAAATTTCATAATTTTTGCTCATCATTTGGTTTTCTAAAACCACATGACCATCTCACTGCCGTATAGGCGACTTCATCGGAAACATTGTTTACCTTTAATTTCTAAAATCATATGACCAAAATTAACATTAGTATTGACCAAATATTATTTTTTTGTATTCCTCTACTTTGGACCTTAATATTGTGCTTTTTAAATTACCCAAATTAACTCCATAATTATTTTTGCCCAATGTCTCACGAAAATGAACATTTTCAAAATTCATAAATTCCAAATTCATGAATATTTACCATTTTATTGAATTTCCCAAATAATTACAATATATTTGGTGAATATAAAATTTGGGGTTTTACAGTTCTCTCCTACTTAAATAAATTTCATCCATGAAATTTGCTACACCTATACAATCATAAATTCCGGGTAACGTTTCATTACACTTTCCTCTGTTTCCTATATAGCCTCTCTGGGCGATAACCCTTTCTAGACAATCTTGATGAATGGAATGCTCTTGTTCCTGAGCTGCTTTTCCTGCTGATCGATGATTCAGTCAGGTGTGACTTTATAAGTCAAATCATTATGCATTTCCATGTCTTCATACTCTATTACGTGTTCTGGATCAGGTTGATACTTTTTTAGTTGGGACACATGGAAAACATCGTGTAGCTTGCTCAAATTCGGTGGCAAAGCGATGCTGTATGCTACTAGCCCAATCTTCTCTAGGATCTCGAATAGACCAATATATCTTGGTTGCAGCTTCCTTACTTTCAATGCTCTGCCAATACCCGTAATAGGTGATACTTTCATAAACACGTGGTCGCCGAATTCAAATTCCAGAGGTTTTCGCCTCCTATTTGCATAGCTTTTCTGTCAGCTCTGAGTAGCTAGCAATCTCTGCTTGATCAATTTTATCTGCTCCATTGTCCGATCAACAAGATCTGGCCTTAGCAATTCCCTTTCAGACAACTCAGTCCAGCATAAGGGCGATTGACACTTCCTCCCATAAAGTGCCTCATATGGAGCCATTTGAATGCTCGAATGATAACTGTTGTTGTAGGCAAATTCTGCAAATGGAAGGAATTTGTCCCAACTACCTTTATAATCAAGCACACATGCCCTTAACATATCCTCAAGGGTTTGAATTGTTCGTTTTGTTTGCCCATCAGTTTGAGGATGATATGCCGTGTTGAATCAAAGCTTAGTACCCAAAGCTTCATGTACCGTCTTCCAAAACTTGGAAGTGAACCGTGGATCTCGATCAGAGATGATGTTCTTCGGAATATCATGTAACCTCACAATCTCCTTAATGTAGATTTCTGCCAGTTTGTTAGGGAATAGTGAATACTAATAGGCAGGAAATGGGTTGTCTTTGTAAATCTATCAACTATTACCCATATAGTGTCATGGTTTCTGACCTTAGGTAGTCCTGTCATGAAATCCATAGTAACGCTTTCCCATTTCCACTCAGGAATCTCAGGGTTTGTCAAAAGCCCCGATGGTCGCTGATGTTCAACTTTCACTTTTTGACAAGTTAAGTAACGAGCAACAAACTCAGTTACCTCCTTTTTCATTCTTGGCCAATAGTATTGAACCTTCATGTTTTGGTACATCTTTGTAACCCCTGGATGTAGAGTATACTTACTCTTATGTGCCTCCTCCAGGATTTGTCATTTCAGTTCTGGTTGTGGTAGAACATAAATCTTCTTCTTGTACCTAACTAGTTCGCTAGGTGACAAGTCGTAATCCTGAGTTTCGTCCCTATCAATCATACCTCTAATAGATAGTGCGTCATCATCATGTAATTGGGCTTCTTCAATTGCTGTCCTCAGATCGTTGTATATTTGGCTAACACCACTGTTCAACAAAATCTGACTAGATAGAGTTAAATCCCTAAAATCCTCAATCAGTTTTTGCTCATAGATCATCATGGCTATCACCTGCACTAATTTACTGCTTAATGCATCAGTAACCATATTAGCCTTACTAGGATGGTATTTGATTTTTAGATTGTAGTATTTCAGCAACTCCATCCATCTGCGCTGTCTCATATTGAGCTCTTTCTGATCATACAAATACTTTAAACTCTTGTGGTTGCAGTACAACTCTACACTCTCACCACAAAGATAATGTCTCCAGATTTTTAAAGCAAACACAATTGCCACCAACTCAAGACCGTGAGTGGGATAGTTCAATTCATGAGGTTTCAACTGACGAGATGCATATACCACCACTCGGCCATACTGCATCAATACACATCCCAATCCGTGCCCACTGGCATCTGTGTATACAACATACGTAAACTGTGGATCTGGGATCATCAGCATTGGTGCTGTAGTTAACCTTTGCTTCAACTCCAGGAAGCTCTTCTCACAATTCTCATCCCACAAATAATATTGAGCTTTCCACGTCAATTTTGTCAATGGAAAAGCAATTATAGAGAAATTTTGTATAAATCTTCTGTAATAGCCAGCTAGACCCAGAAAACTGCGCACTTTAAATACAGTCTCTGGCTTCTTCCAGCTTAGTATTGCTTCCACCTTGCTAGGATCGACAGAGACTCCCTGTGTGAGACAACGTGGCTCAGAAACTTTACTTCTGAATGCCAAAATTCACACTTACTCAACTTGGCATAGTGTAACCCCCTCCGTAATTATATCCGAAATACGCTATTAAAATGAAATAGAGACCAATAATAATCAAATAACATTTACTAACCCATCACATGACGGGGTTTTCGCGAATACTTTTTGAAATCATTTATAAACATGGTCTCATATTCACATTTCGAATACAATTACTACGCGAAGATAAATCACATTCATATAAATATCAGAGTGCACAACTTAATCATCCCGGCAATCTCTGGTATATACCTTCACTAAAGATACATAGGGTACAATTGCCCATTACAATTCTTCAAATGGGGATTACACAATCTCATCTCGAAAGAGTTCTAGCCGCTCCCTCCACGAGCCACTTGCCCTGTCTAAATTGTTGGTAAGGGAGGGTGAGATTCGAGACAATCTCAGTAGGAAACAGATACCATAATGCATGCATGATAGATGCTATGTGTTTGACATGTTAGCTTTATCTAGATGCATGCCCCATAATGACATTTCTGTATGCTCAATGTTTCATGTAACAAAATTATGGCCACAGCAAAACAGAAACAGAGCTTCATTTATTCAAATATGCTCTACACAATCAAGTAAAGCAATCACATACATCACTACACAAGCAAATATATCAAATACATGCAAGTAAGGTAAGTCCCCTACCTCCAGTCTTTTCTCCTCGATTTGCGTGCCAGCCACTCGGGGCTTCACATTCGATCCTACAATGTCAAATGTACCATTTAGACACTTCCATAGTGTTTCTGGGGGTTATATGAGGCTATATTGAAAATTTACTAAAATGCCCCCGGGGACCCGGCCCGGCCCCACCGTACCTGATCCGACTGTACTTTTCCTGAAATTTTGACATGGGCTATTCTAACATATTTTCGCCCAAGGAATCCATTTCCGAACTTGAAATTATCAAATTCAATGTAAATTACAAAATTACCCTTGACAGCCCTACTTTAAGGGTTTCAGGGGCGTTTTCGTAATTATGCTTTTTCGGCCTTTTTTGAAAAAGTGCCCAACTGTAACCCCACCTAATTTTTGCTCCTGAACTCAATGGAATCATCAAATCATTGAAAATCCAACTCTAAGACCCATTTATAGCCTTGGCCGAAATATACATGTACTCCGGGAAAAATTGGGGTTTTTCGGTTTCGGCTCCGTAAACGCGTTCCTTTCTACTCCTAACCACTTTATTGACTATTCCATTAGGTTATAACTACCATTTAGTATCAATTTGGGCAGCATAACATCCCCACAAACCCATTTTCCATTTTTAGAACCAAAGACAATCCGGCGAAATTTCACCGATTAAATTGTCTATAACAGCCAGAATAGTCAATATGCAAGAGTTTGGAAGTTACCTCAAGCTCCCACTAGCTTTTCCTTCTTGTGGCTGAAAACCATAACTTCAAAACACCAAAAGAGGAGCTTCCAAACCTTAAAGAACATAAAGGAGTAGCTTAGGATCGGAGTTATACGCGTTAGGAGCTAGATCGTCGGAGAAATCGGTTTACCTTGCGAGATTTCTTCCTCTTTCTCTCTCTAAAGATCCCATATGCTCTCTCTCTATTTCAGCTGTTCTTAGCGTCAGAAATGAGGAGGAAGAAGGAAAAAACCGATTAATAACATATCCCATGCTTATGTCATCAATGCAACATGATGATGTCATAACTCTCAATTTTCGGATTTCTGGCAGATTTCTGACCAAACTTTGCAAAATCATAACTAATTCTAGAAAAATTGAAATGAGGTGATCCCAAAGCCAAATGAAAGGTATTTAAGTCCTCTTCATTGGAAAAATATGACCCATTACTATAAATCACCACAAGATTCCAGAATTACACAAATTTCATCACTGCCCCAAAACAGATTCCATTTTCGACCTCAAACTTTGGACAGTCATATCTCCCAGTTCCCAAAACGAAATGGCACAAATTATATGTCCATTTTGAAGCTTGGGATGTGAAATTTAAGACTGGAAAGTTTCATAATTTTCTGACATCATTTTCCTAGTAAAAACATCCACACGAGAAGACTGCCCAGACAGAATTCACACTGGACAGCATTGCCAATTTTTTGCAACCAATGTGTCCAATCCAATTTTAAATCAATTCCAATGATTAAATACCACAACATGACACCATTTCCATCACAATATCCCATTCAATTCCTCCCTCTATTCTAAGTCAATTTGGATGTTAATCCACAATTGAACTCAAATACAGGGTTTTGGTGTTGCTCATAACACAAGCGACTACAATCCTCTTTATATTCTCTAAAAGGGTTCATTAATCACTAACCACTTCCACTTTTGGAGTCATTAACCATTAATCGCAATTTGGGATCCTGCTAAACCAGGGCTTAGCAGTCCACTAATCTCAGGCTTATTCTCTAAGCTCAAGTCTCAGAATTCGGGGTGTTACACATAGAGTCGCTTATCCCGCAATATGTTCAACACGGTTCTCAAGTGCTGCTCGTGCTTGGCTTTACTCTTCGAATACACCAATATATCATTGATAAAGACTACTACAAACTGGTCCAAGTACGAACGAAAGATCCGATTCATGTAGTCCATGAACATGGCAGGTGTATTGGTTAGCCCGAATGGCATTACAAGGAACTCGTAATGGCCATATCTAGTTCTGAAAGCACTCTTCAATACAACTTCTGCTTTAACCTTCAACTGGTGGTATTCCGATCGTAAATTGATCTTCGAGAATACAAAGGAACCAGATAACTGATAGAGCAAATCATCAATTCTAGGGAGTAGATACTTGTTCTTGATGGTTACGTTGTTTATCTCTCGATAAACGATATAGAGACGTATACTTCCATCTTTCTTCTTGACAAAAAGCACTGGAGCACCCCAAGGTGATACGTTGGGTCATATGAACCCTTTCTCAAGTAGCTTTTCAATTTGCTTCTTTAGCTCCATTATTTCACTTGGAGCCATACGGTATGGGGTTTTGGAGATTGGTCCCGCTCCAGGCCTCAAATTAATCGAGAACTCCACTTCCCTATCTGGAGGTAATCCACCGACATCCTCCAGAAAAATGTCAGGGAACTCATTCGCTACAGGGATCCAAGGCTATACCAGCCTCTGATTGCATAGAGAAGAATACCATGTACCCCTAACAACCCTTCTACAAATATCTCTCAACCTTGGCCGTGGAT
The DNA here is from genome assembly GCA_963210345.1 of Inga oerstediana. Classification (NCBI taxonomy): domain Eukaryota; kingdom Viridiplantae; phylum Streptophyta; class Magnoliopsida; order Fabales; family Fabaceae; genus Inga; species Inga oerstediana. The sequence goes on from OY723401.1 coordinate 73,263,934, forward strand.
AGAAGGTTAAGAGTGATTTCGGTGTTAGCTTGCGGTTGTGGATTCGGATATATAACTCTCTTCTATTTGCAATTCAGTAACATACCGTTCGATGTTAACCGGTCAATCCCTAGAATCACCTCTAACCCTTGCAGTGGCAAACAAATCATATCTACAATCGATTCGTGCCCCTCGGTGTTTACCACACAATTCTGAAAAATGTCAGCCGTGACAATTTGCATGCCCGTAGGCGTAGATATAACCAAATCATATGGGGATTTACGCATATGTAAATTCAATCGTCTCACATAGTCATATGCAATAAATGAATGGCTAGCACCAAAATAATACATAATATGCACTAGACTGCCATTGAGAGAAATCATACCTTGAATAAGCTCCAGAGACTTTTTGGCTTCTTTTTGTGTCAGTGTGTAGACCTTACCTGAAACTCTGGGTCTAGTCACCTTCGGTTATTGATTTTATGGACAATCCTTGGACATATGTCCTGGCTTACCGCAATTAAAACAAGTAAATGGTTTATTGGGATCAGCTTTCAGTGGTGTACCATTACAAGCCTTGCTAGGATGGAATGGTTTACGACAAAACCAACATGTTCGACTTTCTGAGGATCCTTGGCCTCCACGGCCTCCTGTCTGATTTGATCTCTTCATAGCTCCCCCAGAAGGTCTACCCTATTCTTTTCCCTTCTGTGCTGAGCTACCACTCCCAGAAGCACCTGTAACCCCCCTCACATAATTATACTCGGATTATGAAATTTAAGTGAAATAGAGACCAATAAGACAAAAATCACATTTATAATCACTCATTTCCAAGAGATGCGGTGTTCAAAAAATCAGTTCAAAAACATTATTCATCTGGTCTTACATTCACTTCCGTATATAATTACTTATGTAGTTATATCACATAATAAATATCAGAGTGTATAACTAAAATTCCGGCAACCCCGGGATACTTGTATATATATAACGGGTTTCAAGTTTCCCAAACATGGGGATTACATATCCAAAAATCCATATTGACAATCATATACATACAGTAATCCCATAATCCAAAATCTAAAACAGATAACCAACAATCCAAAATCTAATATGTCCCTACTAGTCCTAACCACTCTTGGTTGGCCGCTTCCCCTTTGAGCTACTTGCCCTGTTTGAAATGTTAGTCATTTGGAAAGAGTGAGATTCTAAAGAATCCCAGTAGTAACAAATCACTCATACAATATATAAACACAAAGCATGTAGTGTTATCATGTTCAATAGCATCATCAGCAACACAATGATCTATGGCTCACGCTACAAACGACAGCACTCACGGCTGTATCATAATGCGCTATGCCCACTTTCGCGGTAATCACAATGTCAACTTTCACTGTAATCACTATGCCAGCTTTCACTGTAATCACTGTGATAGCTTTAACTGTAATCACTATGCAGCAGTATCACAAAGCACAAAGCACCACAAAGCTCCACAAAGCTTCTCAAGGCACAAAGCAACACAAACCTCTATAAGGCGTATCAATGCATCACAAGGCAGCAGCAACAATACAATGCATGATAGGCAAACATAAAATACATTTACACAAAGTATAAGAGAGGAGTCACTACCTGTATTTTTCCTGACGTTCTTTGGCACAGTGGCCTCACGCGTCTGAAAGATATCAAATCCTATACCAAATTAGGGACAATCGATCAATTTCTTTTCCAAATACATATTTCCTTAGTACTCTAAGTTGGTTATCATTTAGGACTCTTTTGGTAGCCTTTAGAGGCCTAAAAATAAGCCAAAAGGGTTAGGAGAAACTACCCTGAAGACCTTTTTCAAAGGAAAAACACAGATTTTTGGCTGACTCACTCAAGTGATAAGAGACTTGCACTCGAGTGAGAACAGCTCTCACTCGCGAGTGTTTAACAGTGAGCAACGATCATATCCAGAAAGTGCTCATAACACTCGAGCATAAAGCTCTGCACTCGGGTGATGACTCTAAATCCACTCGAGTCCACGGAAGTGCAACACAAGAATTGACAACCCGAGAGTACAGACAACATCAGAGGGAAAAGCTCACTTGAGCATACCCCCAGCACTCGGGTGAGAAGGTTTCACTTGTGAGTGTCAGAACACACTCTTGGACATTGACCGGTGAGTAAGGACCCGAGACACAGCTCTTAACTAGAAATCACACCTTCACTCGAGTGAACCTATGCTCACTTGAGTGATCACTAATATCACTCGCAGGTTACAAAGTGCACTCGAGCTTCCTTCATGAAAACTAAGGCAAAACACAAAGGGAAAGGCAAAACACAAGGCATCACTCGAGTGGGTTCCTCCCTCGCTCGAGTGATACTATCAGATTGCCCAGATTGCAGTAATTGACAGAAATTCCCAGATTGTCCAAAATCACACCCAATGGTTCCCAAACTTCACACAAAGCTCATACTCACTCAAAATGACATGGGGAACCCATTGATAACCTTCAAAACACCTAAATACCATTTTAACAACAGTCATACCCTTGGGTCTCTATAACACACAATACCTAATTCCAATCAACACACTTCCACAATTCAAAACTATAACCAACACTCAAATAACCTCACAATGAACCAATTTCAACATCATCCACTATGAAATCCATACATTCAAAAATGCGCATAAAACTAGGGTAAATTTCCAGATTTTATCAAACTTATCCAAAAATCACAATAAATATACCAAAAAGCATTAAATCCTTACTTTTTCAATTTGACAAATCCAGAATCTTGATTCTCAAACTTTCAAATTGCTTCAACATACTAACCACCACCTTTCAAAATTCTGAAATCACCACAATGGAGCTCTCAACACTATGCACAAGTTTAAGGAAGAGGATTGAGCATAAGAGGACCATTACCTACCCAAAATCAAAGCCTTCTCTTTTCTCTTTCCTTGCTTGGTCCGCCAGAAATGGAAGAAGGAGGAGAGAGAAATGGTAAGATATGGAGGTGATGATGATGAGTGTACAACTTTCCCCTTTGCCCATGCACCTAGCCTAATAGGAGAGAGAAGAGAGAGGAAAGTGGGTTTTTATCTTTTAGCTTGATCCTATGGTCTACACAATGCCACATGTCGACATCTTCTCACTTCCACCATGAGCTCACACAAATACAAAGCATAGGATTCCGACCCATGGTCAATAAATCTCAACCATTGATATTTAATCTCCAAATACACTTATATCAAATTTACATCACATTTCTCCAAAAGTGTTTAATTACACTAATTACAATCAATATCAGAGTCATTAGTCCTTAATCCCAAATTGGGTCATTAAAGCACCCCTGTTACTAGTTTGGGTTGCCAAACTCGACAAATGCTTCTCAATGTAGCGGCATCCTTCCACTGCTTTTTCTGAACTTGGTGAAGTGCTGTGTAATCAGTTTTTCTTTCATCGCCGGTCTCAACCCCTCAATCATCATATCGAAACTCTACTCTTCATTATCATGAAGTTTGAAATAGACTGAATACTGTTTGATACTCAAAAACTCTTTCTCTTTCTCATGCCTGATAGATGGGGGAAAATATTTCTCATTGAATTTCTCTTGGAATAATTCCCAAGTGATAGGAACATTCCTCCCCCTCAAGTTGAGCTCTATGTTCGTCCACCATCGGTCTACGTCACCCTCCAATTTATAGATGGCTAGTAGAGCTTTCATCTCGTCTGGGCATCGCAACATGTTGAAAATCTTATCCAGACGTTTCAGCCAAGTCTCAGCCAATTGTGAGTCAAACTTTCCCCAAAAGATAGGTGGCTGTTGTTTATTGAATCTGCTTAACCATTCTCGACTTCTACCTCAGGATCTGGTACGATATCCTCTGGTTCAGGTTCCTCTGGTGGTATGTCTTCACCATAACCCCTCATGTATTCGTCTATGTGATCCTCCATGTGATCTTGCCTTTATTGTACTCCCTGAAGTTCCCCTCTTATCTCATTCATTGTATTTTGCTGCTGTGCCAGCATATCTAGTATTCGCTGTTGAAATGGATCTGGTCTAGGAAGCGGTATTTCCTTATGATTACTATATCTTCCTCTTCCCCTACCTTGACCACCTGCTCCTTGTTGTATTATTTCCATAGTTCACTCTACATGAAAATAGAGAAGCATTACTTTTCATATAAGAGCAAGGGCATTTTTTTATCATTTCATAAAAGTCAGGGTACATGGATATATCATACATAGCATACAAACACTATTTACAGTAGTTATAAAGAAACAGAAATATCAGATATCCTATAAACTACTGTACATGACATATTAGTCTTCTTACATTACATTTTCCAATATTCATGTACCCTCCCAAAATACTGACTCTAGTTAATTCTCCTTCTGTCTGTTGGTTCCGCCTAATTGCCCTTAACTCGTATACGGGCCGGTCAGCTACGGTGAACCAAAATATACCTCGTAGGCACCACATCAAAGCTCAGTGTACATGAAATCCCACACCAGTCGTCTGATGTGCTTCTGGAAAACCCAGAAGTTCACTTTCAGGCCCCGCTTGACGATGAGATTCTTCTGTCGGTTCCATAATGCTGTGTCCAGAAAGAAGTTCATCGTGGAAAGAACCCAGCACTCGTCAGTCATCATAAGCCCCAATGATATCTGCAGTCCATACAACATCTCTACACTGTCAAGGAATGCATCATACCGGCCTTTTATGGTATCATGCTCCTGCAGTGCTCGGTAATACTTGGACATGAGAAGGTAGGAAAACTCCATATCTTGCTTCAGATTGTATGACACCTGAACCAGCTTTTCCTGAGACTCAGTGTCGCTCAGATCGTCCTCTGACATCTCCACCGGCTCGTAGTTAGAATTGTACTCCTCTAGTGCCTCTCCTGTCCCACCAACCTCTGGCAATCCCGATGAAGCCGGCCTCTGCTTCAGACCTTATACAGGCAGTTTTGGCACGCTCTTTCGTGCTATGTAGCGCATATGCATACCGCCATTTTTAAAGTATTCGATCATCGGTCCTCGGTACTGAACACGCTGATTCACTATCATCTCACTGTGACTGCTAACCATAATCGCATGCCACTCTGACCATCCATGATGTTCTGTCACTATGCAAACAAAACTTTATCAATATACAATTCTGATAATGCCATAACCGCTTATTAGCTCTAATAAAAAAATGTCAACACCCATTTCCATTTCGATATTCACAGAGTAATAGAGACCAAGTTCTACAGGTATACAGAAAAGTACATATATACTGATAAAAGTATTTGTTTACAGTCCAAAGTCAAGATACAAAAGGCGACCATATTTACAACATAATATATCTGTAACCATGAACTTTAACTTCGCCTTGAGACACATGCCAGTCACTTTCCTTTATCTATGTCCTGACCTTTTGATCCACTAGCACCCGCTGAGATGTTTGGTTTAGAAAAAGGGGTGAGATTCCGAAGAATCTCAGTAAAAAAATACTATCGACATATAAAATGTGAAAATTAAATATGCAATGCACCATATTAGGTAGAATGAAAGTTCAATTCGATTCATATATGTACACACGTTTCAGGGCCAAACATTGAGCTAGAACCCCTATATGTACCTCAGCCGAGTCACCGACCACAGCTAGGATTTCCGATAAACCTTGGTTGGGAACCGAACCACAACCAGGTACTGTGCCTCTAGCACGCATTCATATCACAAAATAGAGTAACATATAACATACAATAGTCACATAGTATATGAGAAATAGTAGTCCCTACCTCAACCCTTTTAAACCTCGAGATGCTCTCCTCGTGGAATGTGTCAACTCCAGGTTCCTAACTCAGTCCTAAAATACCAAATAGGGGTGTTCAATAATTTCCTGTCCCGATCCCGAGCAAATCGGGACGGAAAAATCCCGTCTCGAAAATTTCGGGATCGGGAAAAATTTGGGATCGGGAATGGGACCTCCCGATCCCGACTTTTTCCCGATCCTGAAAATATATATATATACATGTAAATTTTTTAAAAATATTTAAGAAAATAAGACCAAATATAAAATAAAATGTGAAAATCTTAACACCTTTAAGGTAATATCTATTCTTTTAGTTTAGTTAGTTAATTTCATTTATTATTTATTAAATAATTCTAATTTTTTGTTTTTGTCTTTGTTCTTTTTACAGCTGAATCGACAACTTTAAGTATGTATTGGACTAATTATATATTTATATTAGACTTATTTGGTACAATATGATATTAGACAAATTATATATTTATATTAGACTAAAGGAAACACAACAAAAAATTTAATATAGAGATTTTTTTTTTAAAAAAGAAGAAGCAAATTCGGGATCGGGAAATTCCCGATCCCGATCCCTAAATTTCCCGATTTTCGGGATCGGGAATTAAAATCATTCCCGAACCCTTCTTGGGATCGGGATCGGGATCGGGATCGGGAATGACATTTCTCGATCCCGTCCTGATCCCGAACACCCCTAATACCAAATGTACAAGAAATAGGTCATAACCTATCCATGTATCATTTTAGACAATTCCATAGTGTTTATTGTGGTTATATTAGCCTATGGTAAAAATTTACCAAAATGCCCCTGAGACCTCGGCCTGGCCCCATTGTACCCGGCTCGATGACATGTTTTCCCAAAATTTTGATTAGGGCTATCCTGACGTATTTTCACGCAAGGAATCCATTTGTGGGCTCAAAATTACCGAACTCAATGTCAAATTATGAAAATTGCCCCTGGCAGCCCTACTTTTAGGGTTTTAGGGGCATTTTTGTAATTATGCTTTCTTGACTTTTTCCGAAAAAGTGCCCAACTGTAATCCCACCTAATTTTCCCTCCTGAATCCAATGGAACCATCAAATCATTGAATATTCAACTCTAAGGCCTTCAAATATCCTTGGCCAAAACTATGGTGTTCTCCGGGAAAAATCAGGGTTTTACGATTTCGGCTCCGTAAACACGTTCCTTTATACTCCTAACCACTTCATGAATATTTACTATTTTATTGAATTTCTCAAATAATTACAATATATTTGGTGAATATAAAATTTGGGGTGTTACATTTGCAGGGGAAAGTGGGACATACACAAAAAAGATAGACTAAAGTAATACCTAAGTGAGCCCATATGTATAAAAAAAAAAAAAGAGCCCATATACAATAGAATTTCGATTTTTCGGTTATAACCGATTTTTTTTAAAACAAACCGAACTGAAAACTGAAAATCGAAAAAGTCCTGACATGAAAACCGAATCAAAAAAACCGAAACGAGTTTGGTTCAGTTCGGTTTTCGATCTTCAGTTTGATTTTGCGCACCCCTACCCTCCGATCCTAGTTATCAGTTGCCATTTTCGTTGGCCTCCAGCTGCAATATGCTCTTGGTTTTGGCGTTATGTTTTCAAGTTTTCTTTTATTGTTGTGTATCTTAGGTTTTTAGTTGTACTGGTATTAATGGGCCTCACAGTAATATGCACATTAGAGTGTAATGGTAGGCATTTTTTACATGTAACATTTTATTATTTTTTATAATAAATTTGGTTGCTTATAAGAAAAATCCCTATGAAGAGCTATGTATCAATGTATCATGAGCTTGGTATTTTTGGAGGTTTACGGTGTTACCCAAGGGACCATTCCATTCTTGAAAGAATGAATAAAAGGTTGTTATAGTCTCTTTTGTTTGTGGAATTTGTTTAAAGAATGACAACCTATTTTTAACGGGTGCATCTTTTATTCAATTATATGTAATCTATCTTTAAAAATAAAATATGTTTGTATCCAATTGAAAATATGTTACTCACAGTTTAAAAAAAAAATTGTACTTGTTCAAAGGGCTTAGCCCTTAAGTATTTTTAAATAATAAATTTTTTAAAAAGATGGCTTTCAGCAATTTACAAAGATAAAAAGATTATTTGTATTGAAACACAGTAAAGTATACTCCCACTGATAAATATAAGATAAAGTTAATTTTTTAAAAAATATTAAGAAAACTAATTAAATTGTTTTAAAATATTTATATTTATCATTTTTTTAAATTATGTTGCCTAACTATTAAAGTGATATATAATTTTATGATATGATTAAGTAACTTATTTAATTTTATTAATTTTTCTAAAAATTTCAAAAGTTATCTTATATTTAGAATAAAAGGGAGTGAATAATAATTGCCAGCTACCAGTGATTAAAAGCAAAAGGTGAAAGGGCGCGTAATAATGATACAAATGATTAAATATTGGTCACGGAGGAATATTCACCTCTCTTAATAATTATATCATTGTTTTGAGATCATCAGAATCTTTTCACGCAAAGAGTCTTAATTTTTTTTAAAAAAAAAATTGTATCCGCGTACCGAGCAATAATTTGGCAATGACTTGTGCAGAAAACTAATTAAGGATAAAATGTTCGTATATAAAATAATCATAACAAGAGAAATGGGCTTTGATTGCTAATGATGGATCATTTTAAAAGTATTACTTTATTCAAAATAAAGTAAAGCATTATTTTTGTTTAATTTGATCAAGAAAGTGTCGCTTTCACGAGGGCCATGTGGGCCCGCAGACCACTAGTGCCTTCTCAGGTTTAAATGTAGTATTTAGAAGGTAAAATTCTAAAAAACTACACTCAAAATATACAAAGGATAAATCAGTATATCGAAATTCAAAAAAGACAAATCAGGCGGGTGTCAGAAAAAGGAGCAATCTGTCATTTTGAAATTTCGGCCAAATTACCAAAATACCCTTCAGCCCTCAGTCGCAATAACAACATCAGAGTTGTTAATGGCGAGGTGAGTGTTGTTATTGGCCCTGAAACTTGTTAAGTGTTGAAAGAAGAAATTGGAGTTGTTAATATCGAATCCGGAGTTGTTAATGGCGAGTTATGTGTTGTTATTGGTCCTGAAATTTGTTAATTGTCAAAGGAGAATTCCAGTTGTTAATACCGAATCCGAAGGTGTTAATTCCGATGATCATGTTGTTATTCTGAAGTGTGCATGAAGGGTATTTTGGTAATTTGACCGAAATTTCAAAATGACATATTGCTCCTTTTTCTGACACCCACCTGATTTGTCTTTTCTGAATTTCTATGTACTGATTTGTCCTTTGTATATTTTGAGTGTAGTTTTTTGGAATTTTCCCTATTTAGAACCTTGAAATATTATCTCCGATCCTAAATATAAGATATAGTTGATTTTTTTAGAGAGATTAAGGAAATTAAATAAGTTATTTAATCATACCATATATTATGTATGATTAAATTATATATCAATTTATAAATCGGACAAACTAATTTGAAGAAAAAAGAATAAATATAAATATTTTAAAGTGACTGAATTATCTTCTTTAATCTCCAAAAAAAAAATCAACTTTATCTTATATTCAGAATCGAATGGAGTATTTTTTTAAGTGCATTTAGTATCTTAAAGTTTTTTTTCCAAATGAATCCAATACCTAAAATATTTTTGGCTAAATTATACAAAACCCCTCTAAACTTTAGGGCAGTTACATATAACCTCCATAACTTTTTAGAGTTTAAATATAACCCCCTTGACCTTTTAGTTTTTTTTATTATGGACCCCTTACTGTTAACTTATTGTTATCTTTCGGATGGAAATTGTAACATCAGATTAATAGAAGACACCTCATGTAACACCCCAAAATTTATATCCACAAAAAATATTGTAAATATTTGGGAAATTGAATAAAATGGTAAATATTTATAAATTTGGAATTTATGAATTTTATAAATGTTCAATTTCATGAGAAATTGGACAAAAATAATTATGGAATTAATTTGGGTAATTTGAAAAGCCTAATATTAAGGTCCAAAAATGAAGGAATATTAGATAAAATATTTGGTCCAAAAATTGATGGAGATTCGCCAAAGAAAAATAAGAGAAGAAATTGGATTAGAAAGGTAATGGCAAAATCGTAATTTTGCCAAATTATCACAAAATTAATTATTTTCTGATTAAATGAATTTAATTTCAATTAATTAAGAAAAATAAAATGAAAAAACATTTTTAGAATATTTTGGTCAATTTAATATGAATTTATGAAAAATTTGAGCAAAAAGTGCAATTTTGACCAAAATTGAGATTTTACGTGTATACGTAACTTAGATAAGTTGTGAAGCCAATTGAGATAATAGAGAGGGACCCCTAGGTGCCTCCTATATGTGGCATAAAAAAGGAAATATTGGTTGGACATGATGGTATGGTTACATGAATATAGGAAGTTATGTACATAAAATTGGATTTTAGCAATTTTGGAAAATTAAGCAAATTATTATAATATTGTGAGATATTATGATATAAGCTTTATCTTTCTCATTCAGCTGCTATTTCCACGAGCAAACAGACTTGAACCATAGAGAGAGAAGGTTGAGAGAGAGAGAGAGAGAGAAGAAAAATCACAAGGTAAGCTACTCCAAGCTACTCTTCTTTGTTCTTTAGGGTTTGGAGGCTCAAAAATCTGTTCTCTAAAGGTTAGGGTTTCATCCATATTTGGGAAAAAATTGTGGGAGCTTGAGAGAACTTCCAAACCTTTGTATATTGACTATTCTGGTTGCTGTAGACAATTTAATCGGTGAAATTTCGCTGGATTGTCTTTGTTTGTAAATTTCAGAAATGTGACATTAGAAGGGTTATTCTGCCCAATTTTAGTTCAAATGGTAGTTATAACTCAATTAAATGGTTAATAAAGTGGTTAGGAGTAGAAAGGAACACGTTTACAGAGCCGAAATCGTAAAATCCCAATTTTTTCTCGGGGAACACCATAATTTTGGCCAGGGATGTTTGAGGGCCTTAGAGTTGGATTTTCAATTATTTGATGGTTCTATTGGATTTAGGAGGGAAAATTTGGTGGGGTTACAGTTGGGCACTTTTTTGGAAAAGGCCGAGAAAGCATAATTACGAAAACGCCCCTAAAACCCTAAAAGTTGGGCTGTCAAGGGCAATTTCATAATTTTACATTGAATTTGATAATTTTGAGCCTAGAAATGGATTCCTAAGATGAAAATACGTCAGGATAGTCCTATTTAAAAATTTGGGAAAACGTGCCATCGGACCGGGTATGGCTGGGCCGAGCGGGGCCCGGGGGCATTTTGGTAAATTTTCACCATAGGCTAATATAACCACAAGAAACACTATGGAAGTGTCTAAAATGATACTTGGATAGGTTATGACCTATTTCTTGTATATTTGATGTTTTAGGACCGAGTTGGACGCCTATAGTTGACACGTTTTACGAGGCGTACCCTTTGAGACAAGAAAGTGATTATGGTAGGGACTACTATCTTTCATATACTATGTGACTATTTGGATGATGCGTGTTACTGTATTTTGTTATTTGAACGTGTGCTGGAGGCACATTACCTAGCTGAGGTACACTAGTCTCACCTAGCTATAGTCAAAGACTCGACTGAGGTACATGTAGGGGTTTCAACGGGTTAGTTGGCCCTGAATTTTGTGTACACACACGGATGATATGAGTTTTCATTTTACTTGATACGGTGCATTGCATATTTAATTTTCGCATTTTATATGTTGATCGTATGTTTCTATTGAGATTCCTTAGAATCTCACCCCTTTTTTCTAATACAAATGTCTCAGCGGGTGCCAGTGGCTCGAAAGCCAAGGATGCAGAGAAGGGAAACTGACGGCCACGTTTCCCAAGATGAATACAGTGGTTATATATAGTCTGTATGTGAAATAGTTTTGGGACATTCTGTACTTATTTGTCATTATTATTGATTTCTGCTCTGTTAATGACTGTCTGTAAACAAATACTTATTATCAGTATAACTGTACTTTTCTGTTTGCCTATAGAACTTATTCATTATTACCCTGCGTATATCAAAATGGAAACGGGTGTTGACACCTCATATCCTATGTGGTATCTTATATAATCTGATAATTTTATAGTAATTATATCATTTTTATATAGGGGTTAAATTGTCATTTTGTCATTAGAAAAAACCCTAGTTTCATTGTGTTTGATCTCCTTGTCGTCTGCATCACACACCTCGTATCAAGTCTCAGAAAACCCAACCACTGCTGCTTTAGATTCTCAAAGTGGAGTAAAATTTCATTTTATTTGTTGTGATTCTCTTTTTCTGTTTATGAAGGATTTCTAGTTATGACATATATACATCGGCCTAAAGGTATTCCACTGAACCATCAAACATTGATTTTTGCCGAGAAGCAATTGGAGGATGGACATACTTTTGCCGTTTATGACATCCAAAAATGTTACTCTAGTAATTATTTAATTTGGATGCTTTTCTTTTCTCTTCTTTCAATATTCCTATATATAACTGTTTGGGTTACCAGGAAATCGAAAGAAAAATAAGGGAACTCCAGTTTCATTTGAGTCTAATTTGACAGTTATTCTATTTCACAAAGTCAAGAATGCATCTTGTTTTGAGACTTCATGGTGGTATTATCGAGTCATCTTTGAAAATCTATGGCAGCAGCATGAGGGTTTCCAAAGAATTGAAAGGTGTGTTGTAGACGGCAAGAAGACAAAGGCAATAAGATTAGAGTTGCTTAATGATAAATTGACAGTTTAGCTCTTGTATTAAAAAAATGATATAATTACTATAAAATTATTAGCTTACATAAGATACCACATAGGATGTGAGGTGTCTTCTACTAATTTGACGTTGCATTTTCCATCCAAAAAATAAAGTAAGTTAACGGTAGGGAGTCCATAATAAAAAAAATAAAAGGTCAAAGAGGGTTTTGTATAATTTAGCCAATAACTGCCCTAAAGTTCAGGGGGTTTTTGTATAATTTAGCCAATATTTTTTATACCTTGGTGCTGGTTGCATCAAAAAGTACTTTGAAATGCTAGATGCGGATGGAAAGATACTTCAAGATACTAGATGTACCATAAAATATTTTAAAATGGTAGACGCCCCTTATCCCATTAATATATAACCTTATCCCATTAATATATAACAATCATATACAATCTGTTAGGTTATACAAAAAAACATATAAAATATGTTATTGCGTGATGACCAAAAAATAATAATAAAGAGAAAATTGAGAAGATATAAAGTAGAGTAACAGTACTACTTGAGGACAAAATTTGAAGGATATTCTAATTTGTGTCATGCTTAACAATAAAATTTTAAAGGAAACTCTTCTATCAATTTTTAATTTCCAAACATTACGGATGTTATTGTGTGATTATATTTCAAATTAGTAAAATATTTACCAATAATGGTTGGATCTAGCTGAAAGGATTAGAATGAATCAATGTTTGAATATCAAAGAAGTGCCCACATTTGATTTAATACCCGAAAATGCCTCGAACAAAATTATCTTTAATAGAAAAATACCCTTGTCTATAAGTAGGGGTGTTCAAGATTTTCTTGTCTCGATCATCCCATCTCAATCTTGAGTAACTCAGTTCCCGTTCACAAAATTTTCAAGATGGGAAAATTTGGGATCAAGAAAAATAAGATTTGAGATGTGATTGGGATCGGAAATGAGACTTCTCGATCCTTACTTTTTCCTTATCACGAAAATATATATACATATATTTTTTTTATTTTTTTAAATATCCAAATGTAAAACTGTAAAAGAAAATCCCCAACACCCAAATCATTTGAAATTTTCGTCGGACTCCGCCTTGGCCTTCTGTTCTCTCTGCCGGCCTCCGTCCATCATCGGTCTTCGCCTCGTCCATCCCCACCTCGGTGCCTCCATCCTCGTCAATCTCCAGTGGCTTTCCTTGTTGTCGACAGGCGGTTCCAAAATAAAAGAGTAAGTGTTGATTAAATCTAATCTATTTTTTTTTTAAGATTTGATTAAATCGTCATGGATTTCCCTGGTTTTGAAATTGTTGTTGCGTGAGTTTGAGAACCAACTGTACTCCTTGAGTTGATCTTAATTCCATGGAAGAAGAGCCTCTTTCTCCATCCCTTTTCTAAATATCTTCTTAGCATGTTACCTAGCCAGGATATAGGGTGGGAAGTTTTCGAACAAGAAATCGCCATTAGTTAACCACAACTTAAGAGAAAATGAAATTAAACATTTAATAAGTTTTAAAATAATGTTGAAAAAGGATAAGAGGTTAATAAATTACTTGTAATCTGCCTTGGAGTTATCGATAATTTCCGCTTTTTCTTCCTTGGTGGAGTACCATATATAGGAGTTGGAATCACAATATGATGGCTTGCGACAAACAAGGCAAATCCTTGCTGTATTATTATTATTTACAATTTTAAAGATGAGAATTCTGATGAGTATGATCCCAAATGAAAATCAAGCACAATAAAACTAAGGGTTAAGTTGTAAATTTGCTCTGAAAGTTTTTGCTGAGGGGTAATGTTACCTGAAAGTTTGTTTAGGTTCCATGTCACCTTGAAAATTTTAAAATGTAGCAATGTTACCCAATACAATTAAAAAACTAATGTTGACCGTTAAAAAATTGACGTTGACCGTAAACTTTTTAACAGAAAAGGGTAATATTGCTCCATTTTAATAATTCCAGGGTAATATTGAACCTAAAAAAACTTCTAGGGTAACATTGTTCCTCCACGAAAACTTCAGAGATAAATTTACACCTTAATCCAAAAACCAAACAGCCCAAACCAAAGAGTTAAATAACTAAACAAACTACATGCATACAATGAACAACACAATTATACAATGAGTTTCTCCTTTGTTTCTATGTTGTGATCCGTTTAAGGTTGGCAAAAGTGTTTGTACTACAGAATGGTTTATTTCTGTTAATTCATATTGGTATTCTTAATGGAAAAACCTTGAACTCTGTATATCTCCTTTTAACTAGATTTCAAAATTGTATAGCATGCTCAAGCATACATGTTATATTCAGTTTTTGAGATTAAAGTTGTATAGATTTCTACATTGAGTTCATGCAATGTAGATGCCTTTTGTTCATGTTAGGCATTTCCATGTTTATTTGGCTAGTTAAGAAGCTATTTGGAAATAAGCTCTTGATTGTTGTACATTTGAGCATAATTTCTACTGGCCTTATTATTTTGTTTGATTATTAATATTTCAAGATAGCTTTTTCATTATAAATCATTAGTATTTCGTTTGATTATAGCTTGTAATTCTTGACAAGCTTATACCTTTGTGTCCGTCTTCCTGAGGACCTTCATGGCTCAAGATTATATGGGATTAAATTCCCTTATTCTAGAGAAAAAAAAAAAACCCTATAGTTTAATTAGCTTTATGTTTTCGGGTGTTTGCCCTCACTTGTCCCAAAAAAAAAAAAAAAAAAAAAAGCAAAAATACAAAGATGTGAACAAGTGTGTAAATGAGCTTTCTTGTCAAACTTGCCACATTTAATAGGTTGGGTTAAATGAGTTGGCCCAATCTTGAATTGCGAAAAAAATCCAAATGGCGTATAACCCATATTTATTACCTGTATTTTTTAAGGAACCAGTTTTTCTCTTTTGTAAAGGAGAGTCCTTTACAGAATCTGGATCGTTGGATCAGATCTCAATTATCCAGATTTAATGTATTATAAAAATATTATTATTATATTAAATATTTAAAGAAAAAGAGGAAAGCCCGGTCATTTTTCAAGGGTTAGTAAAATATTTTGTTCTTATAGTTGCTTTGCGCTCATTTGGGTTTTAACTCCTCATAGGGTAAAGTCGTTCAAATCCTTATTAAACTATAATGGTTAACATTTTGGATGGAAAAAAAACTTAATGGAACAAAACCTATGATATGAAACTATAAGAATTGAATTCAAAATGAGGGTAGATACTAATAACCAAATATTGTATTAACCCCTTTTTTAAATTAAACTAAGAGCAACTTAGGGCTTGTTTGATTTTGTTTTTAAAAACAGTTTTTTTTAAAAAATTATTTGGAAAACTATTTTCAATATGTTGTTTTTAAAAACTAAAAAATAAATAAAAAACAATGTTTAGGTGTTTTCATGTTTTATTTTTCTATTTCTTATTTTTTTAAGGTCACCACTTGTTCTCCATCAACATCACACTATGGCGCTGATCACCGCCAAATCACTTCAAAAACAGCTTTTTTTAAAACAACTATTCAAATATATATTTTTTCCAAAACTTATTTTTAAAAACACTTTTATGATTTGAAAACTAAAAAACGGAAGACACATAAACTAACAAGCCCTTAAAGTTTAAAACTTGATTTTTGTATTTGTTTTTAGGGTGTATCATTTATGATGCATGAATTTGTTGTCTTTTAAATATGGCAGATGATGTTATTAGTTGTCATTTAATCATTTAATATGAATTGTACTAACTTAATCTACATTTGTTCTGGCCCAATCTTCATTTCCATTTTCATGAGTATTGGGTTAGAACAAATTATGGAATTAATTCTTGAATTTTCTGAAAAGCCCAATATTGAGGGCCAAAGTAGAGGAATACGAGAAAATAATATTTGGCTCAATATTAATATTTATTTTTGTTATATGAATTAAATATTAAAAATTGAAAGGTGAACAATACTTCCAGTGGAATTTTCCATGAGGCAGTGAGTTTGTTATATAGTTTTGGATAACTAAATAAAGAGAAAAAATTATGAAATTTTATAGGACATAAGTACACATTCTAAGCTTTAATTTGATAGTAATGAGTAATTTCTGGAGTGGTATACAAAAAGTTATGTATTTTTGAAGTTTACCAAGTGAAACTGGAAAGTTTTTGGAGCAGCATCTAAAGATGGAATTTCTGGGAATTATGTGCTTTCATTTGGATAAAGGCTATATTTTTTTTTGAAAATAGACTCGATAAGGGTTCTATAGCCTTTAGAATCACTCAAATATGAAGTCTACAAATTAAGTTATGATTTTTCAAATTTTGGGCAGAAAACCTGCCATAATTGCTACCAATCCGAAAAAGGAAAATTTGTGATGACAAATGATGTAATTTTGAGATAAAATTCACATGAGCCCATTTTGCTCTTTTAAGGGACTCCTAAGCGTCATTTTTAGATGGACAAGAGAGGGAAGGACTTAGTGGGATTCAATTAAGCTTACGACACAATTGGATGAATATAAGGATTTATGTGCAAAAGTTAAAATTTGGTATTTTTGGAAATTAGATAATTAAGGGAAAATAAGGGAAAAAAATATAAAACATCATCCTCTTCCTCCTACAGCCCAAAATCGACACCCTTATGCTCAAAATAGAGAGAGAAAGCTTGAGAAAATTTTAGAGAGAGAAGGAGAAGAAAACTCATAAGGTAAGTTGATTTCTTTGGTAATTCGTTCTTAACGTGTGTAATCCTTTTCCTAAGCTTCTTCTTTATGTAATTTAATGTATTTGAAGCAAGAATTTTGTTGTTTTGGAAGCAAGGGTTTCGACCACACCAAGGAAAAGTTAGTGGAAGCAAAGGTAACTTCCAAAACATCAAATATTGGTTATACTAATTGCTGTGAGTAATTTAATCGGTGAATTTCTGCTGGATTTTTTCTGATTGTAAATTTAGGAAAAGTTGTGTCCTAAATATTATGATGCCCAAATTGAGTCTAAATGGTAGTTTTAACGTAATTAAATAGTTAATAAAGTAGTTAAGAATAGAAAGGTGCAAGTTTATTGAGTCAGATTTCGAAAACCCTAATTTTCCTCGATGAATTGTGAGTTTCGGCCAGTACTGGTTGAGGGGGTTAGATTTGGATTTTTGATGATCTGATGATTCCATTGAGTTCATGAGGGTAAATTAGATGGGGTTACGGTTGAACACTTTTCTAGAAAAGCTGTAAAAAGCATAATGACCAAAATGCCCCTGAAACCTTGAAGCAGGGGCTGCCAAGGGCATTCTAGTCTTTTGGTAGTAAATTTGATAATTCCAAATTCAAAAATGGATTCCTTGGACGAAAATATATTAGAATAGCCTAGGTTAGAATATCAAAAAAGTACAATCGGATCAGGTATGGCGCATCCGAGCCGGGTCCTTGGGGGCATTTTGGTAAATTTTCACAATAGACTCATATAACCACTAAAAACACTATGGTAGTGCTTAAAATAGTATATGGATGGGTTTTAACCTAATTCTTCTATATTTGACATTTTAGGACCAAGTTGAGAGCCCAGTCATAGGCATGCTTTGTGAGGCACACATTTCGAGGGGAAAAATGGTTAAGGTAGTAACTATAATCTCTCATACACTATGTGATTGTTGATATGTTATATGTTATTGTATTCTGTGATATGAACACGGTGCCTGAGGTATGTTACCTAGCTGTGGTTAGGTACCTAGCTCAGGTACTCTTGGGGTATATTACTTAGTTGTGGTTTGGGGCCCAAATGAGGTATACTTAGGGGATCCAAATAGTGATTTGGCCTTGAGCTTTATGTAGACACACGTATTGTTATGAATTTTCATTTTACATTATATGGTGCATTACATATTTAATTCTCGCATTTTTTATGTTTGGTTATATGTTACTACTGGGATTCCTCATAATCTCATTCTTTTTTCAAAGATAATAATATGCCAGTGGGAACCAGCAAATCCAAAGGCAAGTTGGTAGACATGGAGAAATGGTGTTGCGGATCTCGAGGAGAAGATAGCAGTTATATATGTATTCTTATTTTGGGCAGTTTGTATAAATGTGTAAAATCATCAAACCCGGCAGGAAAAAACTTTGTTGTAATCAAGTACCCTGTATTAATATATTTATGCTATTCCTGAGCTACTCACAGAACTGTCTGCAAGCACTCTGAAAATGGTGAAAATAAGATAAGGGTATGATGACGACGACAACGAAGATGGCGGCAGAAACAATGATCATGCTGGCGGATCTGAAGAAGACCATTACGATATGTGATTACGACCCTTAATTTTTGCTAAAATGTGGTATTTGTTTGTAATATTCTTTGCCATGTTCATCGTTGGGTTTTGCTGTATATGTTGAAATGGAATGAGGGATTTTTTATTTTGGGGACTCAATTTGTTGGTGGTGTGTTTCTTTGTACTGCAATGATGCATTTTCTGAGAGGCACACTACAAAAAAAAAAAAGGTATTTTGTAGCGGTGCAATTGTAGCGGTTATATTAAACCGTTACAAATTATAGTATTTGTAGCGATTTTCACTTAAACCGCTACAAATTTGTAGCGGCAAGGTTTTTTTGTAGCGGTTGGGTACACAAAACCGCTAGAAATTTGGCGCGAAATTCTCGCCAAAACTTGTAGCGATGATTTTGTAGAGGTTAATGCACAGAAACCGCTATAATATTCCCGCCAGTTGGCGCCCCAACAGTGTAGTGGTTATTTGTAGCGGTTACAACAACAGAACCGCTACAAAATACCAAAGGTCAGAAGTTTGTAGCGGTTATGCCCCTATAACCGCTACAGAATTTCAAGAGTCTCGACATTTATAGCGGTTCTGGGCAATAACCGCTACAAAATTTCAAACGTTGTTATCTTTTGTAGCGGTTATTGTAGAACCGCTACAAATTTAATTATTTGTAGCGATTACAGTAGCGGTTATTTGAATAACCGCTATTAAAATCTGGCCTATTTAAGCCACCGCCTCCCTCATTTCTCCTTTTGCTCATTTTGTTTCCTGAGGTTTCTCTGAGTGATTTCTTCAAGATTTGAGCGTTCAGACGTCTATATAGGACTTTTTGCTCAGTATTTCTCAGTATTTGCACTTGAGGTACGTATATAACACGTATTTTATTTATATTTGTATTTTTTTTTATATTTTTGCATAATAATGTGACTAATTTTTTTTATTTTTACAGTTGATATGGCTTCAGGACAGGATAAGGGGAAGGCCCCTGAGGTCCCCAGACTGATTTTATGGGGTGGCAGCAGCCAGGCAGGGGGCAGAGGGAGGGGGCAGCGCGGAGGCAGGGCTACCACGGTATCTCAGCCCATCCCCCCCACAGTAGTCGGCCTTACCACAGGCATCGCAGACGATCCCACAGGCGACGACCGCACTAGAGGTGCTTGAGGTTGGGGGGCCAGATATTAGCGTTGAGGACTTCCTCAACGAGGAGGAGTTCGAGATCCCGATTAGGTTCAGGGAGATGGAGCAGTTCCTCGATGAAGAGGATGCTCGGGAGTAGAACAACCCACGAGGGTCGTCTTCGCGGTCCACTAGGTTTGAGGTGCAGGTCGAAGGTAAATTAATGTTTTAATTTAGTAAATTATTTATTTAAATTAGAAATATTAACTTTGAATTACAATTTATCTAATGTGCGGTAAACTGTGCAGACCAGCAGGGGAACGTTTCGATGAGGAGGCTAGACATGGCCGGTGTGAACAGCTTGGACCGGAGCCTGCGAGTTATAGTGCCGTGGAATGAGGGCACTGACCAGCCGATCCACAATGGGGGTCACCTGCTCAACCGCTTCCTGAACGACCTGGGCGCGAATTGGATGCGGTTCCCCCTTCACTTCAAGACGTGGAGGCACGTTCCGACTGAGCCGAAGGACCAGGCTTGGGAGGAGGTGGTTCATGTAATTAAAATTATTTAATTAATAATTTTTGTAATTAATTCTATTTAATTAATTTTCTTTAAATTATGTTTTTTGTAATTATTGATATTTAAATAATTTTTTTTTCAGCTGCGGTTTGCCGTCCGGGCTAACCGGAAGAGGTACGCCCTCGTGAAGATGGGTGACGCCTGGAGGAACAGGAGGAACCGTCTCTTCCACAGGGTGGATAAGGACGGGACGATGCCTCTGGAGCAGCTAATTGAGAGAGTCCCGGACGGCATGCCGCCAAACGACTGGGCGAGTTTCATCCAGTTCAGGAGGAGCGCTGAGGCGCAGGTAATGTATTTATTAGATTTTTGATATATAATTTTATAACTGTTAAATATTAAATTATAATTTCAATTTAATTTGTATTTAATTTTAAATTATAATACATTTAATATTTTTTTTCCAGGAGCTTTCTCAGAGGAACACCGAGATTCGGGCGCAGCAGACGATCCACCATACAGCAGGATCGAAGACCTTTGCTGTGACCTATAGCGAGCTGGTAAATTTTCAAAATATCACTTACTTTTAGCTGATTATTTCATAATACTAATTGAATTTTGTAATTGTTTCAGGAGATGAAGGCACAGCAGGAGAACCGTCAGACGGATTATGGGGAGTTGTACGCCATCATACACAGACACCGTGACGGGACTGCGACCTCTCAGCAGGCAGAGGCGGCCATTGTAAGTAATTTTATTATTATATTTTTTTATAAAACGAAGTTAATAATGAAAAATGCTAATTAGTAATTGTTTCATAAAATGGCAGGAGCGGATGCAGCAGTCGTAGGCTGAGCTGCGACAGACCCAGCCTGAGGAGTCACAGGGGTCAGTGGACCCGACGGCTCCTTTGAAGGCGGGTCTGGCTCAGGCTGAGCACCTTGGACGCGTGCGGGGGATGGGGATAGTCGCCAGACCTAGCATGGTCTACGGTAGGAGCGCCGCCTCTGAGGCTGGCAGCTCTAGAGGGGTCAGACGTCCGAGGGACAAGTCTATTGATCTACGCTCAGCAGACGCAGCAGACGCAGTAGATGCAGGTACAGCATATGCAGCAGATGCAGCTGCACGCTGATATGATCTACGCTCAGCAGACGCAGTGGCGTGAAATCGCGAACAACATGCTCGAGGGAGCATGGAGTCGCCTGTTCCTGAACGAGTAGCATCCAGCAGTTCCCCCTGTCCCTCGCTACGTCGTCCCGAGTACTACTACTCCTCCTCCTCCTGCTCCTGCTGATGACGATGGTGCGGTTCACTCTGCGCAGCGGCCCGATCCAGCAGCACCTAAGGGAGCCCCACCTGAGGGAGCATCAGATGATTAGCCCCCAGCTACTTAGTTTAGGACATTTGTTTTGGTTGAAACATTTGTAAATATATATATATGAGTTTTTATTTTAGAACTTTCTTATTGTGTTTAATATAATTTTATTTATATTATTAGATCGCGTTGTTTAATTTATGAATTATTTATATCTAAATTAAAAAAAATAAAGCATATATATTTGTAGCGGTTTTAACTTAAAACCGCTACAAATATATATATTTGTAGCGGTTCTTAAATAACAACCGCTACTATTAGTATATATAGAGTTGTAGCGGTTTCTCTTGTGAAATCGCTACAACTATATATATTAGTAGCGGTTTTACAATAATAACCGCTACAAATGTATATATATAGTTGTAGCGGTTTCTCTTGTGAAACCGCTACAACTATATATATGTTAGTAGCAGTTTTAAAATAATAACCGCTACAAATACTCATCATTTGAATTTTGAAATTTACCGCCTTTGTGCACATTTGTAGCGGTTATGTTATGTATAACCGCTACAAATTAAAAATTATTTTTAAATTTGCTGTCCAACAGCTTTAATATTAGTAGCGGTTTTATATATATAACCGCTACAAATACTCAAAAAGTAAATTTTGAATTTCCCACCAATGTGTAACGGCTTGAATATTAGTAGCGGTTTTATATATATAACCGCTACTAATATTTTATAACTTTCGCGGTTGGTGTAGCGGTTTAAGAACCGCTACAAAATTATAAACGTTGGAATTTCAGAATATAAGGTTCTTGGCATTCGTCATTATCTTCTCACTCATCTTCTTCTCTATACTTTCTTCTCTCTCACTTGTAGCTATGGATAAATCATGGATCAGGTTGCCGCGCAATTCTCCTGAATATTTGTACGGATTAAACAGTTTCTTGGATTTCACATTCACTCACGCCAGCTGTAACAGCAAGATCGTCTGTCCGTGTCAGAAATGCAAGTTCAAGAAGTAGCATGCACGAAATGTTGTGAAGGAACATTTGCTTGTGAAGCCTTTCAATGAGGACTATACGTTCTGGGCAGTTTATGGTGAGAAGGCCGGCATTAGATATGACGATGCTCTTCCTCGAAGTTCTCAAGTAGGCGTTCAAGTAGATGAAGATGATCCTGTGAATGATGCTGTGCGTGATGCGTTTGGATTTCAAGGCGACAACTTCAACGGAGAAGTACACGGCTCTGAGCCGGTTTTTATGGGGAATGAAGCAGCTTGGGATTTTTTCAGCTTGATGGATGAAGCAGATCGTCCTTTATATCAAGGTTGTCGCAAATATTCTAAATTATCTTTCTTGATCAAATTGTATCATATCAAGTGCTTGTGTGGGATCATAGATAAGGGAATGTCGATGTTGCTCGACTTATTACAAGATGCATTCCCCGACGTCGAGATTCCCACAACGTTCTACGAGGCCAAGAAGATTATCAACAGGTTGGGTTTGAATTATTAAAAGATTGATGCATGCCTAAATGATTGTATGCTGTATTGGGGAGACGATTCCAGCAGGGAGATGTGTAAGAGATGTCACACATCGAGGTACAAGACAATTTGGAAGGGGAAAAAGCAGAAGAAGAAACCTGCAAAGATTCTCAGGTACTTCCCTTTGAAACCTCGTCTACAAAGATTATTTATGTCGTCTAAAACTGATGAGCACATGAGGTGGCATGCCGTTGATAAAAACAAAGACGGTAAATTAAGACATTCGCGGGATGCAGCTGCTTGGAAAACGTTTGACAACGACTTTCTAGATTTTGCGACTGACCCCAGAAATGTTTGGCTTGCGTTGGCGATCGACGGTTTCAATCCTTTCAGGAATCTTAGCACAAGTTACAGTATTTGGCCGGTGGTCTTAGTTCCCTATAACTTACCCCCTGGATGTGTATGAAACAAAACTCTTTCATTATGTATATGATCATTCCAGGCAAAAAGGCACCGGGCAATGACATCGATGTGTATCTCCAACCGCTTATTGCGGAATTGCTTGACCTGTGGAATGTCGGCTTGGAGACGTACGACGCTCACAGCAAGACTTTGTTCAACATGCGTGCAGCCTTGATGTTGACGATTAGTAACTTTCCTGGCCTTGGCACATTATCTGGTTGGAATGTGCATACTGGGTCGGCGTGTCCAGCTTGCAATTTTGACTCTGACGCATTGCGCTTTCCCCACAGCCGAAAGTGGTGCTTTATGGGGCATCGGAGGTTTCTCGATGGAACGCATAAGTTCAGATTGCAACAAAATCGCTTCAATGGGAAACCAGAGAAAAGAGGACCACCTCAGACTTTGTCCGGTACAGATATCTTACAGCAGCTTGAGCATGTTGACTTCGTGTTTGGAAAAAGCGACGATTCAGCACAAACTCACCCAAAGACGCGCAGGACTTCGGCGCCTCAGCAGTGGAAGAAGATAAGTATTTTCTTCACGCTTCCATATTGGAGATCTAATTTACTTCGCCACAGTCTTGATGTAATGCACATTGAAAAGAATGTTTGCGACAATGTGCTGTATACGCTGCTTAACGAACCCGGCAAGACAAAATATCACCTTCAAGCAAGGAAAGATTTACTCGACATGGGAGTTCATGAAGACGCTTGGCCAGATGAGCATGACAGATTTACACCGGCAAAGTTTACCCTCACAAAACCGAACAAGGAAGTGTTCCTCGCAACGTCGAAGAAATTAAAAGTTCCTGATGGGTATTCAAGCAACATTTCTTGATGTGTAGACTTACAGGCTCGAAAGGTTGTTGGCCTGAAGAGTCATGACTCACATGTTCTTATGCAGCAGTTACTCCCTCTGGCTATAAAGAATACACTTCCTCCTGATATTTCCATCGTTTTGGTGGAACTTTGTTCTTTCTTTTGGAAGTTGTGTTCTAAGGTTTTGATCGTTGAGGAGCTCGATCAGCTACAGTCGAAAATCATTCTTACGCTTTGTCATTTGGAGATGATCTTTCCTCCGTCCTTTTTTACTGTGATGGTTCACCTCACAGTCCATCTCGGTCATGAAACAAAGCTCGCAGGACCAGTACAATATCGTTGGATGTATCCGATTGAGAGGTACTCATTTTAAATATGTGCTTTAATTTATTGTCCGTATTTAATGTTTGCTAGTCATCATTTTCATCATTTTATATCAATTTTCTCTTCTGTACTTCGTAGGTTCCTTGGGAAATTAAAATCTTACGTGAGGAATAAGGCGTGGCCAGAAGGTTCTATAGCTGAAGGCTATATAGGGGATGAGGTGCTATATTTTTACTCAAGGTACTTTGATGATCTTGAGACGGCTTTCAACCGCTCGCCTATATAGGGGATGAGGTGCTATATTGTCCTGAACCTGCGCTGACATCAGGAGAATTTATCCCTCGTGTTGGTAAACCAGTTGGAGCAACTGAGAACTTCAAACTAATGGCAATTGAGAAGTTCCAAGCACATAGATATGTCTTGATTAATTGCACTTAAGTTGAACCTTTCATACGGTAAGAATTGTACACTCACATGTTATTCGATCTATATATTTCGTAACATTTCTCACTTTTATTTCACTAACGCCTTTTCATTATTAATTGCAGGGAATTCAGAAGTCATGTGAAGCGTCAACTCAGGATCCGTACACAGACATCCTCAGAAGTTGATAGGAGGGTCCACAGAGAATTCCCGAGCTGGTTTGCGCGCAGAATACTAAATGACCACAACCCACACTCACCAGATTTCAGAGCTCTCGCAATCGGCCCTCTTGATCATGCAAAACGGTTTATATCATACAATGTCAATGGTTTTAAGTTTTGCACGGTTTCACGGGATCAAGGATTGCAAACACAGAATTTAGGTGTTTATGGCACATTTGGGACAAGGAGTTATGCGAGCAGCAGTGACGCCAACATGCAGTTCGGAGGCGTCCCTTACTATGGCAAGTTTCTTGATGTGGTCGAGCTTAATTATCAAGGTCGTTTCACCGTGACGCTGTTCAAGTGTTTGTGGGCAAATACCACTACTTCTTGGGGACTAACAACTGACGACCTAGGGATCACATCAATCAATTTCTCAAGACCGATTCATACTGGTATTTCTCAAGATGATGAGCCGTATAATCTAGCTTCAAAGGCACATCAGGTGTAATATACCAAATTTTGCAATACTAAAAACGTGTAAATATGGAAATAGTAGAATAAAATAATTATCGGTATTTACAATTAAAGGTAGAGTTACTTTCAGAATTCCCAAATATCCGTTGTGTCATTCACAGAAATCGAGAAGTCAATATTGTAAAAATACAAGTGTTAGAAGTCGGTGGCTACAGGGTTCAAGGGCGTCAGTTGCGAGATCAGAGGAATTCGGGCATTTTGTGACGTGCCTCGATATGCGTGCCATGGTCCCACATGGAATTCCGGGTAATGCACCGATGGAGCAACTTTATTAAAAAGAACTTCCATAAAGTATGTAATGACAGCTCATTATGACTCATGATGACACATCTTTCGTGTTGGCCAAATAAGGAAATGACAAGTGTCCCGAAATTATTACAAAGTAAAAACATGTTTTTGTGTTGGCCAAATGAGGCAGTGACATGTGTCCCTCATCATTACACATCATTACACCCACTTTAAGCCTTTCGTGTTGTCATCTCCGAAGTACGCCACCTAGCGTCCGAGTCCGGGGAATTCACCGGTCTCCGGCCGGGTCGCTTACTTTACGAGTCGAGCACCAAACCCAAGAGTCCGGGGAAATTGTCAAGCCTCCCCTTCCCCTGACCATTTATGACCCACCGAAGAAAGAAAAAAGTGGAAGACCAATGGTTGCATGACACGTGGCACTCTTAAGATTTAAACTTGTGACACGTGGCAAGATGAGATGAGATCATTTTATGTGATTAAATCACAACCATCCATGCCTAATTAAATGGCAAAATTTCGTGCAAGCATGGAAAGAGAAAGAGAAATAAGATTTCTTAAGCTTAAGAACACAAGAAGAGAGAAGGAAGAGTGAATAGTGAGTTTTCTTGACTACCGGAGCCGATTTCAACCCTGAATCACCGTTATTGTCTGGTAAGTCCTTCAGGAAACTTCCTCTACTCACTATAAGCTTCAATTCTATGGTCTTAGATTTCTCATCTGAGGTGTTTTGTGCCAATTAGTCTACCAGAGTGCTGTTGGAATACCGAACCACTTGTAGAAACGCGAAGAGGTAAGCGTAGGCTTTCTTTTGAACTGAATACTTTGTGATTTCATTGAGTTTTTTTTAGCTTTTCAACCACCCATGTATTTCATTCAAGGGGTGTTTTTGAAGAAGGAAGATGTTTTAATCATATATAAGGTGATATATGATGTTTGGAGAAGTATTAGACTTGTTGGTTGTTAAAATCACAAAGTGGAATTTTTGTTGTTTGGGAGGCAGATTTCGGTTGGGGGCTAAATCTGGTAGAAATAATTTGATTTTGGTATTTTTGAGTTTTCCATTGGATTCTACACAAAAAATTGTGTGGGAATAGGCTCTAGTTATAATTTTTGACAGACTGGTTTAAAGAATAAAAAATTGGAAATTAAGTCTACTTGTGCAATAAAGTTGCCAGTGTGCGTTTTTGTCTGACAGTTTTGTTGTGGCGAAACTTTCACTGTCCAAACTTCATCAGTTAGTTATGAAATATTCCAGAATTAAAGTACACTTATAGACCTTTAATTTGATAGGTATTATGAAGGATTTCGATAAGTATACTAGGAGT
The DNA here is from genome assembly GCA_963210345.1 of Inga oerstediana. Classification (NCBI taxonomy): domain Eukaryota; kingdom Viridiplantae; phylum Streptophyta; class Magnoliopsida; order Fabales; family Fabaceae; genus Inga; species Inga oerstediana. Next base: position 73,291,430 of record OY723401.1, read on the forward strand.
TATGAATTTTTGAAGTAGACCATTAAAACTGGTCAGATTTTCTGGCAGCAGGGAGAAAAAGAAAAACTGGGAAGTGTGCACGGTCTTTAAGCTACTGAAAGTATTTTTCCCTTAAAATAGACTTAATAAGGGTTATATAGAATTTTGGATCACCTCAATTGGAGTTTTCTAGAATTAGTTATGATTTTTCAAAGTTCAGTGAAAAATCTGCCAGCTTTTGGTAATTGTGCGAAAATTCAAAGCAAAGAGTTTTTGTAATAAAATTGGACATTTAAGAGTTAAGTTAAGCATTTGGAGTAGCTTGAGTTCATTAGCTTCATATTGGGCCTAATGTAGTGACCCTAATGGTAACCAACATAAGAGAATAATTTATGAAGAGTTGGACTAAGAAATAACTCATTGCCCGTAAATTATAATTTATAGGATTTGACATTTGCTCAGGACGTTCAAAGCACGTCATTCAAGATCAAGATTTGGAAAAATTGTCAGGTAGTAACATATCCCTCACATACTATGTGATATGTTATATGCATGTTTGTACCATTGTGAATTTAAAATATTCAGATGAGAAGGGCTTATGCCCAGTAGAATTTCCCAGCGCTGTGGCAAGGGACGGTTGTCCTTGAATTGGTAACTTTATGCTTTCTGCATATTGTGAATTTATCTCTGAATGTTGAATATGTTGATTGTACTGTAACTTTGGTTGACATGGCATGATATATGTGCATTTTATATGAGTGATATCTGTTACTACTGAGATTCATTGAATCTCACCCTATTTTTCCAAAACAAATTTTCAGCTCGGGCAAGTAGTTCCTCAGGCAAGAAGGTAAACACGGGCGAATGAAGCAAAGGACTTAGAATTTGGTTTTCTGTTAGTTATCTATTTTGGAGATTGTATGTAAGCGCTTGTATATAAGCGAACGTGCAACGACAATCGTACCAGTAGTGGACAGCTGTCCACCTAGGGCCATTAATTAATCATAGTAGCTTGGGTTTTAGCAGAGAACTTATTAGTAAACACTCTGATATGAAGAAATGAACCTAAAACGGATGGCTTAAAATAAATCATATGAGACCCAATCTGAAAATGATTTTTGAAAAGATTTTTGAAAACCCATTCAAGTACAGCTCCACACTCTGCTTGAAATTGGGACTTCTGCTGTTTACAAAAGATTACTGGTCTCCTTTTTAAAGATATTACTACACTTATGCCATCTATATGCTTTCAAAACATGGGTGTTACATCATGTTTATTATGTCAAGGACGAGAGGCATAGGGATTGGCACATGGTCGTTCATTTAAAGCTAAGAGACCTTTACGACATGGGTGAAGGCGATAACATCGCGTATGAGAGTGAGCCATTTCAACCAGCTGATTTTGAAAACTACTTCCCTGAAGGCGATAACAATTTACCTCTACTGCAGTGAGTCTTTTTAAGTCCACGTCATTTGAATTAAATTTTTTAAATTTAATAATACATCAATAACAATAATTTTTCTACAAAATTTCTGTAGGGATGGCGACGATGAGTGATCAAATTCAAATTATGCTTTTGTCTTTACAAAAAATGCAAAAACTTTTTTAAAATAAAATTTAAAAAAAAATTTAAAAAAAAATTAAAATAATATTTGTAGTAGTTATTAAACCGCTACAAATAAAAAATTAACCGCTACTAAATGAATAACCGCTACAAAATGGATACATTAACCGCTACAAATAGCACTATGAATATTAAACCGCTACAAAAATATAAATAACCGCTACATTAACCGCTACATTAATCGCTACAAATAGTACGTGGATCCCTATAAATACCCTTACCACAACTCATTTCAAACACTCCCCAATTTCTTTTCACCTTACCTTTCTTTCATTTTCTCTCATTTACAACTTCTTTCGTATGAGTAGAGGAGCTGAATAATACGATCAAATATGGTAACAAGATTTTTAATTTTTTTTAGAATACTTCTTTCCTTTCTATAAAATTTATTTTAACCATTTTTTTCCTAGATATATCATAACTGTATCTCATTTTCATCTATTTTTCATACACAATTACATTATATTAAATAACATAATAATTCCTTATTACCTACATATCCTTAATAATATTATTAATATAAATTTTATACTAATCCAATTCAATTACATTTTTCCTTTTTATTTATTAATAAGTTAAACTATTGAATAATAAGCTAATTGAAATAGATAAACTAATAACAAAATAAACTATTTAATTTAATATTGAAAAAACAGAAAAAAAATAATTGTATATTTTTTAAAATTTTTTTAAATATTTGTAGTGGTTATTAAACCGTTACTAAATAACGCGCCTTTTTACAACTCAATTTAAATTTTTTGAAGCCAATTTTGAATTTCATGAAATTAGTAGCGGTTTTGAAAACCGCTACAAAATAAAAAAATGTCATTTTTTTTCGCTAACAAATTTTCAATTTTTTATATTTGTAGCAGTTTGTTAACCACTACAAAATAAAAAAATTCATTTTTTTTAGCTCTCAAAATTTCAATTTTTTATATTTGTAGCGGTTATATAACCGTTACAAATATCTCTGAAAAAAATTTCTTCCATGTGGGTGTTGTAGCGGTTAAGTTGAACCGCTACAAAGGATGTAGCGGTTATTTTTGATTGAGTAGCGGTTTTATATATTCGCTACAAAACTGCTTGCAACGTACGATTTAGTAGCGGTTCAAGTAACTGCTACTAACCTTGTTTGTAGCGGTTAAAACCGCTACTAATACCCATTTTTAACCGCTACTAAATCACGTTTTTTTTTGTAGTGGCACCATTTGAGAGAATATCCCTTCGTCTTCATGTTGGTTTGTTCGAGCTATTTGATCACGATGATAGCTGATTAATAGCATGAGAATTTAGATTAACAACTTCAGTATCATATTTCATAACTTTATGATATCCCAAAAATTAATATACCATGTATGATTACTAAGGCATAAGTTTCAGAGGTCAATAATAATATTTGCATAGAGATTAACAATATGAGAATTTATATTAATAACTTCAATATTATGTTTCCCAACTTCAAATTCCAGCAACTAGCACATATCTAAGTATAATTTTCAGGGCACAAGTTTCAGTAGCCAATAACAAGTTCTGTATGTAGATTAATAAGATGAGAATTTATATTAATGACTTCACTCATGCGCTTCTATATTGTTTTCTTCCGCGACATAACTTAGGGTAATTTGGTCATTTGTTGAGATTTGGAAATCTCATATTCCTCCATCAATTTTGATATGGAATTTCACATATTGTTAGCACCTATTTGTCTTTTGCCTATTATAATTATATTTTTGTGGGATTTTCCCTTTGTTTTAAATAGTTTCTTTATTCCAACGCTTGTTGGCAAGAGAAGTAGTATTCATAAACCGCTCGACCAAAGTAGTATTCCAACGCTTGTTGGCAAGCAATAAAAGATCACCTTCCAATGTATAACTTTATTAACTTTATTCCCATTATATATTTTTTAAAAAGAAAATAATAATTATCACTTTCATAGATAATCTTGGATGGCATATGTTGTGAGAGTTTTTCTTTAATTGGTGCATGACACGACATAATTGGTGCATGACACGACATAAATTCAAACTAATTAGTAATATCAAATATTGGATGGTTTTTAAAAGATAAAAGAAAAAGCTAGTGATTTTAGACTTATATTAAGTTTAGGTAAAAAGTTGTAAAGAAAAGTAGATTGGACGGTGGTAAAGTGAAAGGTGAAATATGCCAAAAGGGCTAGCATCCCTAAGACAAATGTACATAAATTTTGGGTGTGATTGATTGGGATCACGTTCGGAGCCCAAACGCCCAAACGTGCATCTCAATAGCTAAAAATTATTTTTGGGGGTTTTTTATGATATTTGGATTAATATTTTTTTAATTAGTCTTTTGAAATTTTTTTTTAAATCATAAGTTAAAATTTCATGTTTTTAGCTTTCTCATTGTGGAGAGAGAAAAAGGTTCGATCATAGAGTGAGAAGAAATTAAGTGCGTCATGAAGAAAAAATAATAATAGGTCATGCCTTCTTTTTTTAAAATAACATTTTGGTTCTTATTATAAGTTTACTTGTAGATGAAAATTTTGCTCCTAAATATATAAGTCTACTTTAAAGGTTAATAATCATTATTTTCTAATTTTATCCTTATCTATGAAAGTATCCAAAGGAAAAAAATAAATAATAAAATTTAAGAGAAATCGGGAAAAACTCCCTACTTAAAATTTAATTAACATGAATATCCTATAAGTTTATATATATGAAGAATGACATCACTTTGATTGAGGTCATTCTCATCAATTAAATTTTTAAAAATGGAACTTTCTCCAACTTTTCCTAAAATTTAAGTAATTTAATATTTTTAAAAATTTCCCAATAATACATTAACTGTTTTTATTTTTATTGAATTCATATCCTTTTTAATCATTTTATATTCAAACTTACTTTTGTGTTAATCATCTAAAAAATTTTTAGCTTATCAAACTGACTTTTAAAAAATCAATTAAAACATAAATTATATTACACAATCTGATTTTTATTATATCTTAAGTTTATAAAAGTTAGATTGAAAAAAAATTACTCCTATAATTGCTAATCCAAACACATCTTTAATGGAAGAAATATTGGGTCAATGGTTGAATTGATTATAAGTGGATTCAATTATTCTATATTTTTTGGGAATAAAAAAGGTGAGAAACAAAACAAAGTGCTTTAGGAGAAGCTTCATTCATACTTTATGACAATAATGGGGTTTGGCTTTTCCAATTTAAAACTGATTAAAGAAGGTTCTTTCTTGTTCGCATCATTCCTTGCCTTTTGGCATTTCCCCCACCACAATCAAAGGAATCATGCTTCCCTCTTCTTTATTATTATTATTGTGCAATTATGAACCCATCATTTTTCTACCACCCTAGTATTGTGTCTAGCTGTCTACCACTTTTATATACTCCATCCAGTGCCGAGTGTGATATTACTGACATTTTTTAAGATAATTTCTATTTTGCTGAAAATTATATGAGTGAATGTCGACAACCTCTTACTCTTAGAATTTTATGTATTCAATATTCTAAACCTATAACTTTTCTAAAGAATAATTTATAGGAGTTTCTTATGATAAAATACCATTATACTCATCTTTATTTCCTCGTAACCATAAATATAGTTTAATTGTTAGAGGCATGTAAATAAAGGATATGCGTAATATATTGGTACTAAGAATGAAGTGAATGAGAACTCCTTCATACTTTTCCTCCAACTTTCTCTTAATCATCTCTATTTCCCTCATTTTAATCTCTTGTAATTTTCTTATTTTCATAATATATTTAAAGTTTGTTGTGATTTTTCTCTTTTACTTTTCAAGATGTAATTCATGATTTTAAATATACGTATTTTTTTTTAATTTTCAACAAATTTATTAATTTAACTACTTCTCCATAATTTTGGTGAGATAATTGGAAGTTCTCCATAATTTTGGTGATATAATTGGAAGTGCCTTGAGATAAAAACAGAGAGTATATGCTCTCTCTGATTTTAAATAAACAGTCCACTATATGATTTTGGTTTTGTCCTAAATGTAAGGTTACATCTCCCTTTTTATCCCCCTCCTACATTAAATTTTTCTTTCTCATAATACCCCTATTTGTTAGGGCATTTTTATATCTGCACATTAAATTTTAATCATATGAGTATTTTTGGAAATGTGTCTACTTATCAATTATAAAGAACTAGCTTACCTATTTTTTGAGGTGTACGAATTAGTTAAGACTTTATATTTAGGATAGGAGGGGTATAAATTAAAGCATTGACCAGAGCTAAGGAATGTTGCCATTTGTGATTATCTTATTTATCTATATGTATCACGAAGTCGAATTAAAAAGATATTGTTAATTCGTAAAAGATTTAAGAGGTACTATATTGTTGCCACATTGAAATACTTAATGATGGGGGGCTTATTTAGTTAGTTGCGTTTTTTGTTATAAAAAAAATTATACAATGTGAAAGTTTAAGGAGATTCGTTAGCAAATTTTAAAAAATCATGGGAGTTGTCTCCACATGGTTTAAAGTTTAGGTTTTGTGTTATAAGAATAAAGATCTCATCGATTTTTGTTTTCCCTTTTAATAGCATGATGTAATAGTTAATATAAATTCAGTCCAACCAAGCTTGGCCTAATTTGAATTATTCTTACTATGTAAATAGTTGTTAAAGTATTGTGATAAAATTTAAATAAAAATGGGAAAATTCATGAAAAAGAACTTTAAAATAGGGAAAAGTCAAAAAAGTGATCTCAATTTGCATATTCCCACACAGGAGTTAGTGCCTGATTTGTCATTTTTGAAATAAAAAAAATTACACCACTGCCCTTGAAATCATCTTCTCTATCCTTCGACAAAATCATCTCCTCCTCCAACAATGGCGACGGTGGTCTCCTCCAGTAACCGCGACTCTTTCTATAATATCCCAAAAAGTGATTAAGGGCTAATAACTTCAAAAGTGAATGTAATTATGGTTGAATAATCACTTTTGAATTATATGATGTGAATTATGATCTAAATGTGTTCTAATCAGTTCCTAAACCCGGCGTTTAAGTTTAATTGTGTGATAAAGTTTAAAATGAACCCTATGGGTAGGGGAGGGCGCATAAATAAGGAAACGGAATGATGAAATATGTTTAGTGGTGATTTGGTAATAATTGTCATAATCAGAAGCAAAATGGGAAAACGTAAAGTTATCGACCCATTTGGTTAGTTACCGAAGATGAAACTCCTTAGTAATTTAAGGATCAATGGCTAGGATTGAGTGATTAATATGGTAGAATCATGTGCTTTGAGTTCATGTGTTCCCACGTAATAAGATTTAAGATCTTGACAAGTGGCATTATGTGGACCATGGGATTATGGTCAACTTTTCAAACCATTTTCCTCTCTTCTCTCTCCCTCCAAATTGGTTGGTGAGCTTGGAAACAAGGGAAAATTGAACCTCATCATCATTATCTTATTTTTCTCTCTCCAACTCCATTTTTGCCAAACTCAAGGAAGGAAAGAGAAAGTACAAAGGTGAGATTTTGGCTTGTTAGATGTCCTCTAATGCTCGAGTACTCTTCTTTAATATTGTCCACCTTGATGAGAACTTCATTTTGATAATTGTAGCATTTTGAAAGAAGGTGTTTTAGAGTTTGAACAAATTTGAGAGTAGAGGAATCAAGGATTTAGCCTTGGGAGGAAGAAGAGGTGAGCATTTGTGACATTTTGATATATATATATATATAGTGATTTTTGATTAATTTTTGATATTTGTGGAAATTTGTGATTTTGCCCTGATTTTAATGTGATTTTGAAATGCATGAATTGGCTAATGTATAGTGGTGAATTTAGTGGCATAGTGTGTCTTTGAGTCATTGGTATTAGTTTGAAATTTTGGAAACCAAATTGGTCATTTTGTGATTTTGGAGTTCAATGTGGTTAGAAATGTAGAATATGATATTGTGGTGGGAATTTGGTTGTTTTAGTGTGTTCAATGGGCAAAATTTGGGAAAATTTTGTTAGTTGCTGCGGTTTTGGCTTCTGATATGCATCACTCGAGTGCACCAAGGTCTCACTTGAGTGTAGCATTCTGTTTTCCTTTTTTCCTTCAGTTCTGGTCGCACTTCCTCGCCAAGGAAGTAGAAGTGCACTTCCTTACCTAGGAGTGATATGGGTTATCACTCGAGTGCGTCGGGTCTCACTCGAATGAGTATGTATTTTGTACCTTCAGGTCGTGTCTCGAGGAAACACTCGTGGTCAAATTGTCAAGAGTGTGTTTTGGCACTCACAAGTGTTGGGTAGTCACCCGAGTGTTAGAGCTAGTGCTCGAGTGCACTCTTCATTCTAGGGTTTTGCTCCTCTCCGGTAGTCACTTCTTATGCCTCACTTGGTAGGACTTGGGTGAGTACAAGGCTATCACTTGAGTATTGAGGTTAGGACTTGAGTGCTGTGATAAATTTCTGTCTCAGGTTGTGCTCTCAGCCAAACACTCGCGCGAGTGATTTTCAGTGCTCGAGTGCAAGTCACTCCATGACTCGAGTAAGATCTTCTTCACTCGAGTGTCTAAGTCAAAAATCAGTATGTTCACTTCTGAAAAGGGATCTTCGAGGACATTTCTTCCAACCCTTTAGGCATGTGTTTGGGCTTTTAGTAGCCACCTAAAGAGTTCAAATGATAACCAACTTTAAGTCTAATAAAGATAAGGATTTAGAATAGAGAATAACCTATCGTCCTTGATTTTGGTTTATAGGCTTTGATATTTGCCCTGATCACAAGCAACAGGTGTTAGTACACACTAGGAAAGAACAAGGTAGTGACTCTTTTCCTTATACTATATGTGATACATGGTATGTTTGTTTGATCATTATATGTGTGTCTATTACCTGCAACCCATCAGTGTTGACGGTGGGAGGATCATGCCTTCAGGGTGGTGGAATCCGGGGGATAAGACTATGTGAAAGCCGTAAGGCTATATGTGAAAGCTGAAAAGCTATTTGTGAAACCTTCACCCGCGGGCCATCGATGTTGATGGTGGGAGGATCATGCCTTCGGGGTGGTGGAATACGGGGGATGAGACTATGTGATTATTTGCATATATGACAGCCTGCGTGCTGTGTCTAATGCTGTGATGCTGCTTGATGATTTACTTGCATGCTTTGTGATTATGTATGGTATGAGTGATTTGTTACTACTGGGATTCTTTTGAATCTCATTCTTTCCTTTGACTAACCTACAGATAGGGCAAGTGGCTCCAAGGAGAAGGAGATGACCAAGGGCGGATAGGACTCCTTCAGGAGATTTATATTTTGGTTGTTGGTTATCAGCTTTGGTACTGGGATTACTGTATGTAAATTGTGATGTAAATTTGGATATGATTTTGTGTAATCCCCTATATAGGAATTTGTAAACCTTTAGTTTATGTATGAAACCTGGGGACTACCGGGATTCTTGTTGTACACTCCGATATATTAATCTAATCTAATTGCATAGGATAATTATATTCGAATTGTGAAACTTTGAGACTAGGATAAGGCAGAAAATTTTGAAAAAATTTATAAAAACCCTACTGTAAGGAAGGATACTAAATGAGTTTGATTATTATTGGTCTCTATTTCATTTTAATCACAAATTTTGATTTATAATTACGGTTTTCAAGGCAGGGGGTTACACTTTCTTTAATGACGATGGGCTTTAGATCTTCTATCTCTACACCATATGTGGCTCTCATTCATGTTCACGTTCATCATTTATTCCTCAGTCGAAATAATGAGCTCTACTTCGGACAAAGAAAACAAGGGAGAACAGGGACCTCGGATGTGCACTTCTAGGTACGTGTGGGAGGGCTTGCGTTCATCATTCTCGTCTTCTTCTTCTTCCTCACCATCACCACCAACAACTTCGACGCCATCACCCCCAAATACTCATCATCATCTTCTTCATCGTTATCACCGACATGTGCTTCATCATCGAGATGAGTCTTAATTTTCATCATCGACATGAGTCCCAAATCAAGATTAAGCTATATCAATACAGTATTATATTTTCTCAATGTCATATAAGACATTAGGCTTTATCAACACAGCATTACATTTTATCAATATCCTATGAGACTTTCACAGGTTCAATCACTCGAGTTCCACATCTATCACTCGAGTGATATGGATGAATAGTGCATCACTTGTTGGTTACCTAGACATCTTGTTGAGACTGTGTCAGTCCCTCCAATGGTAGGAAATACCTTATTGTTACTTAATCCTTGACATTCTACTTATAATCTTTATTTTGTGTGTTACTAGGAAAAAGATGATGCGACAAAATTTCCCTTATTGGCACAACTACAAAATATTCATCAAGACATTAATAAGGTCGACTTAAAGATACCTTGTGGGATTGTGGGTCACAGAATCTGGTATGATTATGGACTTGATAACAAAGATATTAGAGAGTTCCTATCTTTAGAGGAGATATACATAGGATGGGTCACATTTGCAATCTTGTGAGTTTAGTTATAATTTTTAACTTTAATTAATGCACTGATATTTAGGAGTTTTACGCTTCTACATTTATAGAGTCATTTCTCATTTCATTTATGTGGTAGCTGCTTCCACAAAAAGTGTGTCGAACGAGAGCTCAACACTACATATGGCTTCTTATGTCCTGGCAATATGTCATGGCGAAATAACTAGTGGTTGAAAGATCGGATGAGCTATGTAGGCTATACAATAGGTGAGACTCAACTGCCTTGTTATCTAGCATCAATTGTTGAAGGGCAAGTAACTTAATTTCATATATTTATACACATTCACTTTGTTAAGCAGTATTATGGTATCGAACCTCATTTTAATCTATATATGCATGTGATTATAGTTATCATTGAAGTCTTTGTGTTTCTTGTCCCTCGATCAACATCATCTTTTGGTTTGACTCATTGGGTCATAAGCCAAACGAAGATATCAAAAACATTTTCATCACGTAAGTAAATTTGTTTGTTAGTCATTGATTTTTTATTATACTCAATTGTTTTAATGTCTTCTGTTTATCATTTTAGTTATTACAGTACACTAAAGACATATTATATAATGGGTGGGAAGCGTGAAGGTAAAAGTGGTCTGACAAAGTGGTTCCAGCCAAAGGTAAGTTCTTTACATTCAAGTTCTTTGATTGACTATTGCTTTACATAGGCCTTTATTCTTTTTTACTGTTCGCTTTTGATGTATAGTGTCCTCGGCAAGCAGCAATGATTTAGCATTGAAATATTCGATTTATTTGTGGTAGGCAGGAAGAATCTAATTCTATAAGCTACAACCTTCGAAAATGATGCGAGCTATTTGAATATAATTAATCATTAACCATTAGTTATTAATATATATATATATATATATATATTAATTACTAATGGTTAATGATTAATTAATTTTATCATAAAGTTTGATTTGCACTTTTGCGTTTTCCATTTTCCCATAGAATGTCATACCGTAGCCCGTCATTTCAGAGCTTTTTGTTAGTTTAAAGTAATTTTTACGAAGAATAATTGGCATAAAAATTGGAATTTCAATTTGCATCCAGCGATAGAAAAAGTTTAGATGCTTAAAATTTAATCTCTTCATAAAATAATGCAATAAAATTAATTTAGCTGTAAATCGATCTAGACACTACTATATATAAAAACTGTTACTACGTCGTTTTTTTATGTATTTTTGTTTTGGTTGAAGAAAAAATGCCATGATAAAAAGCGATGACTTGTGGAATTATTTAGGTTTCTTTTTATATAATTGGGATTTGATTTATATTAAGAAAAATGAGAATGAATTGATTTATTACAATAAAATAATAAAAAAAAAATATTAGGAAGCTAAATATAAAGTTTATGAAACATTTGATTTTGGGTGAGACATATCCAACCATTTATTTATATTATTGTTTCATAAGGCAGATTAGTCTTTTTGCCAAATTGATATGCCACTTGTCCAACTGAGGAATCATACATTCCCAACTCATTTCTAATCTTCTTTTATAAAAAGCAATTATTTACTTCACATTTAGATTTAGATTTAGATATATACTTACATAAATTTAATTTCATGCTAACAACATTAATAGTAGATTCCTAGTTTTGTATATATAAAATTTAAAATGAGTCACATTATTCATGATTTAAAAATAATTCAGATTTTCATCTATAGATATCATTTTATGGATTTTTGTTGTTGTTCGGTGTATTAAATGAAATCAAAAGAAAAAAATAGAATTGGAAAAGTAATATTGTTTCAAACTGTCCTTTTTATTTTTGTGCAAAAAGTAATAAATGATAAAAATAAAAAATATAATGATGGTGATGGACTGATGGTTAGATTAAGTGGCAGGGACTTGATTATAAAGTTGAGGATTTAAACCCTGCGGATGAAAAATAAATTAAGTTGGAAGAGCTACACAATTAGGTCTAAAAACAGGTCATACTGAATATTAGATAATTGCACTTAAAAATAAAAATATAATAAGTATTACATACTATGTGTGGGTCATTTAAACATGATGTCCCGAGTTCGAATAACTACTAGGTCATATGCATGAAAAATGTTTTGTTGGGAGATACAAAACCCACTTTGGTTATCTCTCTATGCTTCGAGAGGATTAGTCTCTAACCATCGGCCAAAGGATTCTGCATGGATTCCAAAAAGAGAAAAAGAAGAAGATTGAAAAACTTATTTAAGAAGATTTCCATCGTTTTCATTATTAGGCCTTTTGCAAATTGTGAGAGGCATTAATTATTTTTTCCCCTTTGAATTCCCTTAATTATGAATCAAGCACAGTATTGACAAGTTTTTTCTTTATTTTTTTGAGATCATTATTATTGACTAGCTTGATAATTCTACCTACATTTTAATTAAATTTCTTAATATGTGTGAAGTGGTTAACGAGTCATAATAAGGACCAGGGATAACATTATATTTTATATAATTAAACAAAATTTTTCATACTTTGCACAACATTAAAAATAAATTGCATTATTTATGAAAAATAATTTCATTATATTTTTTACATAATAGTTTGGCTTGCTATGTCAATGTTATTAGATTTTCTCTGTACCAAATTAACACCATATTGATAAATTCTTTCTAGCTTAGGAAGAAATAATTGGAATTCTCTTTATGGAATGTATCAGCCTTACACACACACACACACACACACTCTTTTTGACCAACCAATCTTGAACATGACAACTTGCATCAATTCATTGTTTATTAACAAAAGAGAATATAATTATTAGAGCCCTTTGAGTTGAGTTGTATTGCTCTCATCACTTGTATATCTTCAACCATAAAATTATAAGCACTTTCTATATATAATATCATTTCTTCTAAACTCACATCTCCAAGAGAATATTACCTTAAAATCAAGATCATCAATAATTTTAGTTATTTCAACAATGATCAATTTAACCACATTAAAATCAATTAACCATGGCATTATGTCATTTGGTGTAATGTACTAGATTTCATCCGTATGAATTCTCACCGATTTAGAGTTTGATTGGATTCCAAAAACTATAGAAACAGTTACTCTTATTTAGACCATATCAATTCTTTATTGTAACAATATAATATTCACGTTAATATTTCACATGGAATATAAGAAGAAAAATAGATACTACTCCGGTCCTTATTATAAGGCATCTCATCAAAATTACAAAAAAGGTGATCACTAGTCAAGTAATTAACTTTGTCTGAAAAAGAGAAAAGCTTATGAATTCACTCATGCTTAATAACTTAAATTACATATAAGAAGTCATGGAAGTTGCAATTAATGATATTTTTAATAGGGGCAATTTTGAAAATTGTATAATAAGCATCATCAGCTCTTGTATAGGGGCTAACGGTGGTAGCAGCTAGCAAAAAGTTACAATAGCTAATGATTTTAGTAGATCAAAATTAAATAATTTATTAAAAAGAGCAAAAAGTTTAGGGAAAATCCCTATAAAATGCGTTCGAAATTGCTAAATCCCGTTTCAGTGCAGTGAATTTCAAAAATTCGAATCAGTCGTGTGTCAGTACGGAATGAACAGTGCATGGGTGCCAAAAGACGATTTTGCCCTTCAGCCCTCATTCTCGCTACTTTCAGAATAACAACATAAGCCTCTTAATTAACAACTTTGTCTTCTTGATTAACAACTCCAATTTCATCTTTTTACTTTCACAATAACAATACCGGTCTTGTTATTAATAACACCATATTCTACATTAACAACTCTCATTTCTTATTTCACAACTTCATAATTTAAGTTGCAGGGCCAATAACAACACCTCTTTCTTTATTAACAACACCATATTTTACGTTAACAAAACTATATTTTGAAGATGCGAATATGTGAAAGAATAAAGTAGAGTTGTTAATCAAGAACCCAAAATTGTTAATTAAGAGGCTCGTGTTGTTATTCTGAAAGTGACGAGAATGAGGGCTGAAGGGCAAAATCGTCTTTTGGTACCCCTGCACTGTTCATTCCGTATTGACAGACGACTGATTCGGGTTTTTAGAATTCGCTGCACTGAAATGGGATTTAGCAATTTCAAACACATTTTATAAGGATTTTCCAAAAAGTTTAGGTACTAGATTAAATATTGAGAGAAAATACAATTTCCTGCAAAATGGTTCTCCCTTTTATCTTTCTAAACTTATAACGCCATGTTAAAGAAATAACTATCAACAAAATTAAAGACAAAACGTGAACCAAAAGTTCACAGTTGTTTTCTTGCCATAACAATTAAGCATCAAATAGTAGCTTAGAGGGTTACATTATGGAACAAGCATTTACATTATCATCACTGAAGAAGGACATGAATTGCTCCTCAGGTGTGTTTGCTGCCACCGCGGACGGCTGCACGACGGTGACGTTCCGGACATAGCCGGCAGGCGCCCTCTTGTCGTAGACGCCGGAAACATAAGGGAAATGAACCAAATGTTGAGGAACATAAGGCCAAAACTCAGCTCTTTTCTTGCCAGTCCTCCTAATCCTCTTTAACACCTTGTTTGGATCCACATACCCACTCACTGTCACTCGGCTTTGTTTTCTGTTCACCTCCACAGATTTCACTCCTAATATTATACAATCATAAAAACAAAGATAATTAAAACTTGATTAATTTTACACTTCAAAGACTTGCGTGAAAATTTTAGGAGAATGAATAAATTATAATAATTAATAAAGTTATAGGCTTTCAATATGTGTGTGTGTGTGTGTTTCCTAAGTTGCATACACTAATACAACTATTATATCCATAGTTATAATTAAAGAGTATATACGTATGAATCGTAATTTAGAAAAGAATAATATACAAAGGAATATCATCATTAACATTCTTACTGAATTATATATTAGTAGTAGAAATATTGATCCATCAAATTTTTTTGCCCTAGCTTCGTTCTTAGTGTAGAGAGAGAGAGAGAGAGACAGACCTTTCATGTGAGTGACAGCATTTTTGACTCTTCGTTCGCAGCCATCACAGTCCATTTTAACTTTGATCTCAACAGTCTGAAATTGAACCAAAAAGAAAGAAACAACACTATATATTCAAAAAAACCAGTGGAAGAAGAGAGAGTTAAATAATGGATCTTGTTGAAGAAGAAGAGAGAGAAATATAAAGAACCTGCATTGGTTTGCGCCTAGACTTGGTGGTTCTAACATCAGTGCAAAAGTTGGAGAGGTAATCGAGTGCTCCCATTTTTGCTTTTCTCTCTTTTCCTCGTGAGAGAGAGAGAGAGAGAGAGAGAGAGGGTCTCACAAATCACATCTCAATGTGCGGGTGTGATCCTTATATAGCACCTTGCCCTCGTAAAGTTTGGGACACTTGTTTTATTCTTTAATCCACTCATTTATAGGAATTAGATGAGCATTTAGAGCTATTCACTGTGGTAAGATCTACACGATTTAAATAAAATTTCAATGATTTAGATTTAAAATCTTTAATTAATAAATTTTTAATTAAAAAATCATTTTTTAAAAAAACTGATAGTTAAAAGATTATCTTTATTTTAAATTTTGTATACATTAAAATAATTGTTTTTGTGAAAAAAAGTGAAAGTAACAAAATTCAATCTAAACCATCCATATTATATTTGAATGGTATGTAATAATGAGGAGCTCTCTATGCTAATTATTATGATGAGCACTGAAATTAGTCCCCTCATTTATATATATAATTACACATTACAGTGCTCTTCGCTACTCCCTTAGTTGGTTATTAAAATTTATAAATTTTTGAATTGTTGTGTCCCAAACTATAAATTCATTTTAAGTTTGTCGAAATATTTATTTCTTTTTTTTTTTCAACTTTAAGCTTTGTTGATTGTATTTATTGCATTCATTCTCCCTCACTTATCATGATCTTTATATATACATAAGGGCATATTTGAAAAAAAATAATATATATTTGCTATCTTTAACTAATTTTAATTTAACTGTTTTATTGAATAACACAAATCAATTATTTAAAGCTTATAATAAGAGACAAAGGAAGTGCTTTTAACTTGTTGATTTAAATATAAGTTACTTTTAACCACTTTATCAGAATCAAGGAATGGTTTAATGTCACACTCTTATTTTAATTTTAACCTTTTTCAGAGTATTTGTAGAAAACGATATGCGGTTCGGTGGGCAACATAGGAATAGCATAAATATACTGATAATAAGTGCATGATCACATAAATTCCCCATAGGGTTTTGTACATGATACTTACGATTAAGGTAGCTGCACAAGGCTACTAGGGTGTTTAAACTCATCCCAGTGAAACGAAGACTTCTTCCCGTCTTCGTTCTACTACTATAATCCCCTTGTACGGTACTCTGCATTGTTGTTTGCATATCTTCTGTCGTCTCCTGTCTAAATTGTTGGTAGGGGAGGGTGAGATTCGAGAGAATCTCAATAGGAAATAGATACTATAATGCATGCATGATTAATGCTATGTGTATGACATGTTAACTTTATCTAGATGTATGCCCCATAATGATATTTCTGCATGCTCAATGTTTCATACAACAAGACTATGGCCACAGCGAAAACAGAATAGAGCTTCATTTATTCAAATATACTCTACACAATCAAGTAAAGCAATCACATACATCATTACACAAACAAAGATATCAAATACATGTAAGTAAGGTAAGTCCCCTACCTTAACACTTTTCCGCCTAAAAACGCGTGCTTAAATCTACGTGCAAACAGCTCGGGGCTCCATATTCAATCCTACAATGTCAAATGTATTATTTAGAAACTTCCATAGTATTTTTGGGGGTTATATGAGTCTATCTTGAAAAATTACTAAAATACCCTCGGGGACCCGGCCCGGCCCCGCTGTACTCGGTCCGGCTGTACTTTTCCTGAAATTTTAATATGGGCTATTCTTACATATTTTCACCCAAGGAATCCATTTCCGGACGCAGAATTATCAAATTCAATGTCAAATTACAAAAGTGCCCCTGGGCAGCCCTACTTTTAGGGTTTTAGGGGCGTTTCCGTAATTATGCTTTCTCGGCCTTTTCTGAAAAAGTGCCCAACTGTAACCCCACCTAATTTTTCCTCCTGAATCCAATGGAACCATCAAATCATTGAAAATCAACTCTAAGGCCCTCAAACATCCCTTGCCGAAATTATGGTGTTCTCCAGGAAAAATCGGGGTTTTACGATTTCGGCTTCGTAAACGCATTCCTTTATACTCCTAACCATCTTATTGACTATTCTATTAGGTTACAACTACCATTTAGTACCAATTTGGGCAGCATAACCCCTAGGGAAACCCATTTTTCATTTTTACAACCAAGGACAATCTGGTGAAATTTCACCGATTAAATTGTCCACAACAGCTAGAATAGTCAATATACAAAGGTTTGGAAGTTACCTCAAGCTCCCACTAGCTTTTCCTTCTTGTGGCTGAAAACCCTAACTTCAAAACACCAAGATTTGTGCTTCAAATACCTTACATCACATAGAAGAGAAGCTTAGGAGAAGGATTATATACGTTAGGTACGAATTCACCGAAGAAATCGACCTATCTCGTGAGTTTTCTCCTCTCCTTCTCTCTCTCCTTGGCTACTATTTCACGTCAGGTATGAGGCTGAAGGAAGAGGATGATGATTTTAATAAGATATCCCAATTTAATTAATTAATTTTCCCGATTTTGGATTTTTACAAAATTTTGGCAGATTTCTGCCCTAACTTTGAAAAATCATAACTAATTTTAGAAAAATAGAATTGGAGTGATTCTAAAGTCTATAGAACCCTTATTGAGTCTAGTTTCAAGAAAAAATATAGAATTTTTCTAGATGGAATCACAAAATTCTCAGAATTTTAATCTTTCTATGTTGTTCCAGAAAATTTCCAGTTTTTCTGGGCTAATTTCAAAAATTCATATCTTTTTGTATATAGCTCTAATTAATTCATATGACCTATCAAATTAAAGCTTAGGATGTCTACTTTCATCTTTTAAAATCTCATAATTTTTCCTCATCATTTGATTATTCAAAATCATATGACAAACTTACTACCTGATAGACGATTTCACCAAAAACATAATTACTTTCTCCAAAATTCATCATTTTACTTTCTTAATACCCCAAATATATTAGAATCATTAGGGGATAAATTTGGGCTCTTGCTAAATTGGAGCTTAGCAGTCCACTTAATTTAGGCTTATTTCCAAGCCTCCAATCACAAATTTTGGGATATTACATTTAACTCATTAAATTTTTCTTAAATTGTAAAAAAAAATCAATTTTGCCCATATTCAAATGCGTGTCATATCTCCCCTCATTCTCGTATATATTTAACTCATTAGTAATATTTCAAGTATTTTAAAAAAAGTTATCTTTCCTAAATTATTATATGTCCCGTATATAGTTCGGGAAATAATTATAGTCAAGGAAGTTTTATAACTAAAAAACTTCATTTGTTGATTATATTATATGTAGTTAAAAAGTTTGATGACAGAACATAAAGAATTACTTTAAGCATACAGAATATAATAACATGTTTACGCGTGAAATTTATTTATTTTTAATTTTACATCTACACTAAATTAAATTATGCAGGTCTAATACTTTGATATAGGAATCATTGTGGAAAAGAAGCAACTTTACTCTCTTTTTTAAAAAAATACAGGGCTTGTGGTGCCTCTTCCAACACAAGTGTCTCTTTACTCTTTAGTATATACACTCTTTTCAATTCTACTTGTTTAAAATTCACTAATTAAAATAAAAATAATAGAGTTTATAAATTAATATTAAATTTAATTTTAAAATAAAAAAATTTAGATTGAAGAAAAAATTATACCAAAAGGATTAGTCACACTAACACACACACACACACACACACACACACACACACACACACACAATCTCAACACTAGAAATAAAAAAACAAAATCAATCTCAAATTCTTTTTGGTTCAAACTCAGGTTTGAGTTTTGTGCATGAAGAAATTTTTTAGCAAGAGAGTTTTACACCCGCACGGTATGGGTTTAAAGTTGTTCCAAGTTTCAAAGTCAAATGTGTGTTTCGAAAACCAATTGGTATTAAAAGGGAAAAAAATAAAGGGTGTTATACAAATAAGTAAAATATAAGAGATTGAGATGAAAGAGATGAAGAAAGACAAGAGAGGATTTGTGAAAAAGAGAGAGTGATATCTTATACATTTATATGCTTGCAATCACTTGATACAAGCTACTATATTAAAAGGACACAAGTCTTTAAATTATATTTCAAGAGTTACACAAAAGAATAAATCTATATAATTGTGAAATATGTTACATTAGGAGGTTATGTCTATTAATCTTAAGAAACTCCCAAAAGACTATTCATTTATAGGTTATACTGATTTAATTGGAAAACCTCAAAAGACACTCTTGAAAGGCTGTGGACATTCACTTAAATATGGAAATATTTATAACATAGGGTTAATTATAGAGATTAAATTTGATCTAATATTGATTTTGATTCCTGTAGTTTAAAATCAACAATTTTAGTTTACATTGTTTTATGAGGACTTGATATGAGTTTTAGTATAGAGTTTAAAATCAAAACTCGTCAAAAGTATAAAAATTTTAGATAAAATTTTCATGAAACTATAAGGTCTAATAATGGTATAAATCCAAAAATAAAAATTAAAAGGGGTCACATATTTGTGGGGCAAAAAGCAGTGTTACGAAATTTAAGTTAGTATATTGAAAGCAAAAATGGATATGCTCCGTGAAGCATGGCAACTTGTTTGGGCTATTATTGTTATTTATATTGTTCGTCGGCTGTTTGTATATTTAATTTTCAAAAGCGTTTTTGTGTTTTCCTTTCACTTCGTTCATTGAATAATGAACATCACTTTTCTTTTTCTTTTTCTTTTCTTTTTGCCATATCACTTTTCTTTTTCAATAATTCACCAATAAAACATAATATAATATGTTTGTCATGGCTTCCCATTGTCTGCTTTGTATATATCCTCAACTGTAGTGAAAGGTCCTCCATCTTCCTCAAATAATTGGAAGATAAAAAAAATCCATGAAAAGTCCATATTTAAAAATTTTATTGGGTAGAAAGATCTTATATGTTCTTATACTATCTTCAGTCCTAAACGCTTGATCTAGTTTGTAGTGTATGTTATACTGCAAACTTAACCTTATATTTATGACCGGAGGACTACATAAAAAACACCGGTACTCTAGAGTTTCATACACAAAAAAGTATCAATACTAGAATTTAGGTCACTAAACCCTAAGCCGACAAAATTTTTAGACATGGATTTTTCACTTATTTTTCCAAATTACGTTAAGAGTTTTTTTCCACATAGAAATTAACATAATTAACTTGATTTGATTTATAAAAGGGAAAAAAAGGGGAGAAATGCCTAATATGGTGAAAGATTCAATATTCTGCTTCCACCTTAAAGTGTAAAGAGGGTCTCTCTTGTGAACCAAAAAAATGAAAGTTAGAAGAAAATAGATTACGGTGCAATTTTAATAATGAAGTTTTTTGTTACGAGTACATAATTAAATTCTGAATGGTAAAAAGTAGGTAAAACCTTTTAAAAAATGTGCACTTTGAGCAATTCTGTTAAATTGACTCTGAATGAATGAATGTTTGAACTACTTTAACAGAATTATTAAAATTACATTATTTTTAAAAGATTATATCTACTTTTATGTTATTCTAAACTTAATTGTAACAAACATTTAAGATGAAAAACTTCGATATTAAAATTGTACCTTAACCAAAAAAAAAAAAAAACAAAGACTTCTCAAAACTCCACCAAACAAGAACTTGAAGAAGCACCGTCCAATTATCACAATATAATTCTTTGTTGACTTTCTATATTCCTTCGTGCATTTTCTAGAACATTTTTGCCAAAGTTTGTGCGCAGAGATTTTCAAATTATTCTTTCAAACTAATTTATCTTTTAGAAATTCCTCTGTCATTTTCACTTTCCCATTATTTGTAATTTGTTCTGTCACATTACTCGGTCCTCAATTAATAGACACGTCCCACCAATAATATATCTATTATTCAATATTTGTTGTCCAAAAGGGGGAAAACTAGTATAAACTTGATTGACCCCTTATTCTGTCTCTAATAGCGATTCTTTTTTATTTTTCATAAAAAAAATTTATCTTTTTGTTTTATCATACATACGCATATTATTCATTATTTAATTTTTGTATACAAATGGAAGTACCGGTTAAAACTATACTTGCTTCCGAGTTAATGCACAAAATTTTAAAAATGATGAGTGGCACTCTTTGTGAATGGTGTAAACGATATATTGCTTAATATTATATTGATATATTTTATATCATCAACTAACTAGAATGTTAACCAACAAACATGATATATTACAAGCATCAATAAAATAATATTTCAGAAAAATTAATATGAACAAATAAATCGCACGATCTAAAATAACTCATATTCAACAAATTATAAGCTACTATTTATAATCCTATATTCATAATCTAGTTCCCAATTTGGTCTTTCAATTGCAGGATATGATTTCTTCTTTTCTAATGAATACCTACATGAACGAAATTTTGTATTATATTTTTCTATTCTATTGAAGCTAGTTGGTTTTAGCTTGTTACTAGCTATATTATTTCTTCTGAATCATTTGGTGGTTGTCTGAGTGGGTCAAATTGAAAGTTTAACACTTTGATACGATTGCAAAATAGAAGAGGAGATAAGTCAAATAGGGAATGTACTTTATTTACATCAAATAGGATTTATTACGCTTTTTATACATATCATTAAACTTCTTTTTTACATTTTATTCGTATTTTTTTGCCAAACACTCATTAAACTTATTTTAGTTAAATATTAGGGGGAAAAAACATACGAAGGCCCAAGTTAAAATTGTTAGAATTTGAAGGATTATAATAATTTAGAAGGAAAACAAGAACCTCTGAAATATTAATACTCAATCCTTAATACTCAATCCTTAAATCAATGAGAGTACAAGAGCCTTTATATAGGTAAAGCATAAATTAACTAATCCTAAAATCTAATATCACTACAATAAATTCACCTATTTGTAGTGGTTAAAATGGTGGATTTTTAGCGGTTTTAACCACTACAAACGCCAAACCGCTATAAAACACACCGTGTCAAACATTTTTGTGGCGGTCCTCAGTAACTAATGTGCGTGTCAACAAAACTGCTACTCGTTTTGTGGCGGTTTCATCTAACCACTACAACATGAGTCAGTAGATTTGTCTTCCTAGGAGCATCTTGTAGCGATTAACCAACCGCTACAAATTTCATTTGAATTTTTGGGGAATATTTTTTTTAGGAAATGTTATTGTGCAATGGTTATAAAACTGCTACAAAAGTGGCGCCAAATATTTAAGCCAAAATTTTAGGTGTGGAGGGAAATGAAATTTTAAAATTTGACACCAACATTTGTAGCGATTAGACAATCGCTATTAAGTAATTTATGAAATTTTAAATCTTGGCGTAAATATTTGTAACGGTTGTCCAACCACTACTAATGTTTAATGAAATTGCATATTGTTGCGCCAAAATTTGAGTTAGAAATTTAAATGTAACTTTGTAACACTTGGAGTAACTGCTACCAAGTGTTGAATAAATTTTTAAAAAATTAAGTGAATAATTGTTGGAATAAATTTTTCCAATATTAGTTTGAAATGTTGTATAATAAATAACAATTTAAATAATAATTATTATTATTTGAGGAGACTCCTTAAATTAAGTAAGATAAGTGTAATGCCCCAAATTTTAGTCACCAATAATGTATTTTAATTATTTAAGATATTCAATAAAATGATGGATATTCATGGCTGTAGAAATTAAATATTGGAAATAGAAAGGTGAATAATGCTTCCAGTGGAATCGCCTGTGAGACAGTGAGTTTGTTATGTGGTTTTGGATGACCAAATGATGACAAAAATTTATGAAAGTTTTTAGAATGAAAGTAGACATCTTAAGCTTTAATTTGATATGTTATATGAAGCATTTAAAGCTATATACAAAAAGTTATAAATTTTTGAACTTAGCTCAGAAAAACTGCCTATTTCTTGGAACAACATCCAAACAATTTAATTCTGGGAATTTTGTGCTTTCAATTGGCTAGAGTCTATATTTTTTCTTGAAACTAGACTCAATAAGAGTTCTATAACATTTGGAATCACTTCAATACAATGTCTACAAATTTAGTTATGATTTTTCAAAGTTTGGGTAGAAAATCTACTAGAATTGACACAAATCTGAAAATGGGGAAAATTTTGTGATGGCAACATGGTAATTTTGGGATAAACCCATCAGCCCATTTGGTTGATCTAAAGGACCCTAGGACATATTTTTGGATGGACCAAGGAAGGGAAATATTAGTTGAACTATAATGGGCTTCATGACACTTTTATTTAGGGATAGAGACTAATTACTTTAAGCCTTAAAAGTCAACTTTTTGGTAATTAAATAAGTAGGAGATAAATGCAACATATATTAAACTATCTCCTTTATCTTTCCTCCACATTTTTGTCAGCTTTGAGAGAGAGACAGAGAGAGAGAGTGAGTGAGTGCTTTGGTGAATCTAGAGAGAAGGAGGAGCCAAATTCACAAGGTAGGTTGATATACTTGGTGATTTGTGTTCCAATTTGTTTAATCATTCTCCTAAGCATCCTTTCTATATGATTCATGGTGTTAGGAAGCAAAATCTCAAGGTTTTGGAGGGTTTGAGTTTCGACCAAGAAGGGAAGACCCAGAAGAAAGCAAAGGTGACTTCTTGAACTTCAAAATATTGTTGTTGTTGCTGCTATGGTTGGTTTAATCGATGGATTTGTGGATGATTCTATGGATTGTAAAATTGGGAAATGATGAACCCTAATTGTTATGCTGGCCAAATTTGGTCTAAATCATGTTGGGAATGTAATTAAATAGTTAATCAAGTAGTTAGGAGTAGAAAGGAGCAAGTCTCTAGAGTCAGAACTCAAAAATCTTAAATTTTCTCGGAGTATTTCCAAGTTTCGGCCAAAGCTAGAACAGGGGATTAGAGCTGGATTTTTGATAATTTGATGGTTCCATTGTGTTCATGAGGGAAAATTATGTGGGGTTATAGTTGATCACTTTTCCAGAAAGGCCCTAAAAAGCAAGGTATTAAAACCCGGACCGGGTACTGAACCGGTCGGGGTACTGGGTTAAGGGTCAGTGGGTCAGACTGGGGTCAAACCGGAGCTAAACCGGGACAAAACCGGTGAGAAATTGAAAATTTTAGGTTTATTGGTATGAAATTCTAAAGAAAATAGTAAAAAAATTTTTTTTTTTAAAATGGGAACCGGACTAGCCAACCAGCCGGTTCGTCGGTTACCAGGCCGGACCGGCCTGTCCGGTCCGGTTTCCAGAACACTGCTAAAAAGCATAATGACCAAAACGCCCTTGAAACCCTAAATTAGGGGCTGCCAAGGGCATTTTTGTCTTTTGGCAGTGAATTTGGTAATTTTAAGGCCGAAAATGGATTCTTTGAGCAAAAATATGTCAGAATAGCCCGGATCAGAATTTCGAGAAAAGTACGATCAGACCGGGTATCAACGGGGCTGGGTCCCAGGGGCATTTTAGTAATTTTTCACTATAGACTCATATAACTACTAGAAATACTATGGAAGTGTTTAAACTAGTACATGAATAGGTTTTAACTTACTTTTTGTACATTTATAATTTTAGGATCGAGTTGAGAGACCAATTGTTTGCACGCATTACGAGGAACACTTTTTGAGTAGCAAAAAGGGTTTTAAGGTAGTAACTCTATCTGTTATACATTATGTTAATGTTTATATGCTTTCAGTATGCTATCTTCTGTAATATGTATGATGCATAATGCCTACAGGTACACTGAACATTGTGCCTATAGGTACACCAAACATCGTGCCTACAGGTACACCAATATGCCCAGTTGGTTGTCTCAAGCCCAGCTAGGTACGAAACAAGTAGGGGTTGCAACGGTGGTTGGCTCTAAACATTTCCTACTGAACTGACTGATTTATGTGTTAATATAATATTGCTGTACGTGGTGTTTAACATATTTATTATTGAATTTTCTATGATTGATTGTATATTACTACTAAAATTTATTTGAATCTCACCCTTTTTCAATAAATAAAATAATTCCAAAGCAGATTCAAAGGCAAGGTGATAGACATAGTGAACTGATAGTGCGGATATCTGAGATAGGAATAGTGGTTATATGTAGTCTTTACTTTTGAATATTTTGGACAAATATGTAAATATTATCAAACCCTGCGGGGATTATTCCTGTATGTAAACAATTACTTTTATCAGTATATTTGTACTTTTTTATATGCCTGTGGAACTATGCCTTTATTATTCTGCGCATATCGAAATGCAAACGGGTGTTGACAATAAGTATAAATATTGTGTTTATGATTGGGAAACATAATGTGCAAGTAATATTTATTTAGGTTATTTCACTTTATGGAGTTGAAGTTGAAGATGAAGAGATATATTTGTTTATGGAAGAAATTATGAAAATGTGGAGTAAGAAAACATCCTTGTAAAAGAAAAAAATAATTACTATAGAAGTTATATGAAGAAGAAAAATAAAATTAAATGAAAAAAATTATGGAAAAATAAATTTACCTTAAAATCTCAAGCTTTTCAGAAGATGTGAAGAAAGAAGAAAAAAGAGAAAGAAGAGGGGTTTAAAGAAATGAAAGAAGTAAGAAATAAGGTGTGGTGTGTAATATCCCAAATTTCGATCAAGGGATTTTGACTCCAAAAGTGAATGTGATTATCGTTAACTCTACCCTTTTGGGGAATGTGATATGCTTTGTGATTCGGTTGTGTTATGAGCAGTGCCGAAACCCTGTATTTAAATGCAATTATGGATTAACATCTAAATTGACTTTAAACATAAGGAGGGCGCATATTGTGGCCAAAAGAATGATAAGATGTGTTTGGTGGTGATTCAATGAGAATTACCATAATCAGTGGCAAAACAGTAAAGTTGTCGACCAATTGGTCAGTTACCAAAGAGGAAACTTATTGGCAACTTGAAAATCAATGGTTGTGATTGATTTGTGTAGAGATCAAAGGGTGGAATTCCATGTGCATGTGTGTATGTGAGCTTATGGGAGGTGTGTTGAGATGGTGACAAGTGGCATGATGTGAGCCCTTGGATTAAGTCAAAGTTTCAAAAGCTTATCCCTTTCTCCTCTCTTCTCTTAGGTCAGTCATGAGCCTTGGGGGAGCCAAATCTAATTCCTTTTCTCTCTCTTCTCATCTCCATGGACGCTATACTTGAAGGAGGAAAGAGAACATGGGAAAGGTGAGTTTTAGCTTTGTTCTTGTCTCCTTTTGCTCAAACACTCTTCTATAAAGTTGTTCATAGTGATGAGAGCTTCATTGCTATGGTTTTAGAGTTGTGAAAGAAGATGTTTTGAGAGCTTGAGGAAAGTTGAAAGATGAAGAATCAAGGATTTGGCTTGGGAAAGAGAAAGAGGTGAGTATTTGTACTCTTTTGATCTAAGTTTTGTGATTTTTGGATGAGCTTTGGGATTTGTGAAATTTGCCTTGATTTTGGTATATTTGTGAAATGGTTGAATTGGTTAGTGTATTGTGGTTAAAATGGTGGTATAGTGTGTTTTAATGCCATTAGAATTGAATTTGATCATTGGGAGTAAAAGTTGTGGGATTTGGTAATGTATAGGAGAGTGTGACCAAAAAGGGGAAAATGTTATTGTAATGTGAATTTAGGTGTTTTGAGGTTTTACAATGTGTTCCTTGTGTGAAATTATGTGGGAGTAGCTTTATGTTAGAGTTATGGGGCCATTAGAAAATATATTGGTCAAGTGGGGAAAATTTTGATATCTACTGTGTTTTGGCTTCTGATAGAGCCTCACTTGAGTGAACAAGGGTCTCACTTGAGTGTAGTGTTATATTTTCCCTTTCCCTTTCGGTTTTGGTTGCACTTGTTCATGGAAGAAGCAAGAGTGCACTTCCTCACCTGCAAGTGTTGTGGGTTATCACTTGAGTGAAGGTGGTCTCACTCAAGTGATCTTGTGCTTCTGCACTAAGAGCCACATCTCGGGTTGTCACTCGTAGTTGGTTTGGCAAGAGTGTGAGCTAGCACTCGTAAGTGTTGTGGCATCACTCGAATGCTAGAGCTAGTGCTCGAGTGCACTTCTGTCTCTGGGTTTTCTGTTGCTCCCGGGTGGTTACTTCTTGAGCCTCACTCAGTAGAACTCGGGTGAGTGTGAGGCCATCACTTGAGTGCTATATTAAATTCTCGAGTGTTGTGGGTATTTTCTAGTTTCTGTTTGTGCTATTGGGTCAAGCACTCGCACTAGTGAGCCGTCCTCACTCTGGTATGAGTTGTCCATCACTCGAGTGCGTCATCCATCACTCGAGTGATGAAGTCAAAAATGGGGTTTTGAGGTTTTGGAAAGAGATCTTTGGTCAAGTTTCTCCTAACCCTTTAGGCATATGTTTAGTCTTTGAGTAGCCACTTAAAGGTCTTAGATGATAACCAACTTAAGTGTTTGAAAGTAAAGAATTTGGAAAAGGGATTAATCTTATGTCCTTGTTTTGGTTTTAGGGTTTGATGTTCGCCTGGATCGTGAACAGCCAGAGCTGGAGCTTACATGGAAGTACCAATATAGGGAACTTACATCTCCTACATGTATTTGATATTTGTGTTAGTGTGTTGGTGCATATCTTTACTTTGCATGATTACATGTAATTTGAAGCTATGTTTCAATTTATGCTATGGCCATCAGTAGGTTGTTTGAAGCATTGAGCTTAAAATTTGTCATTATATAAGCATGAGTTATATGATGCAAGCATGTCATGAATTAAACATTTATCGTACATGCATATTGGTATTGTTTACCTACTGAGATTCTCTCAAATCTCACCCTCCCCTACTAACCTTTCAGGCAGGGTAGTGGATCAAGGATGAAGCAAGCAGTCTAGGGCGATGAGGACTCCTTTGGGTTGTCATTCTGGTTGTTGGTTATCATAGTTGGGAGTATTATGTATTTGGATCAAGATATGTTTATGTGGATGAGTATCTAATTTGGTATTTGGAATGACTTTGTGTAATTCCCGTTTGGGAATTTGTATTGGGCGCTTGTGCCCTGTAAGGCTTTGATTAATGTTGGGAACTTGAGATTAACCGGGAATTACATTGCGAACTCTGATATATTTAAATGTGATTTATCTTCGTATAGTAATTGTATTCAGAATATGAATGTGAGACAAGGTTATAAATGATTTCGAAATGTATTTATGGAAATCCCATCTGGTAGATGGTTTGTAAAATGTTATTTGATTGTTATTGGTCTCTATTTCACTTTAATCATATATTTCGGATATAATTACGATAGGGGGTTACATGGTGAGGATATTTATAGGGATCTAGTGAAAAGTTTGTAGCGGTTAAGGTGACGGGTTTTGTAGCGGTTGTTTGTTCTAGCGGTTGGGTTGTTGTTTGTAGTAGTTTGTAATCACTAGAAATATTAATGAAATATTTTTAAAAGAAAATATAAATTGATTGCTTTAAGAGAATGAAAGTGGTTAATTTTTAATTATTCATCGTCACCATCCCTGAAGAAAAATGTGGAGAAACTGTTAGTGTTGAGTTTATGATTTTGTATAAAAATTACATTTTAAATTAGGTGATAATAAAGTGTAACTTAAAAAAAATGCACTTGACTATAGGTAAATTGGCATCACATTCGGGGAAAAAGTAGCCAAAATTGGTAGCCTAGAAGGGCTTACTCTCGTAGGTGATGTTATCATCATGACCCATGTCATAAAGGTCTTGAACTTTAAGTGAACCACCATATTCCAATCTCTATGCCTCTCGTCCTTCACATAATAAACATGGTGTGCCTCTAAGGCAAGAATATATGGCTAATCATCTTCAGATTGAGTGGTGTGAATTAGCTTAGAGAAATTTACAGATACGATGCCTAATTTGTCTGTTGTGAGTCCCCATGAAGTTGTTGGATTTGCCCACAAACACTTGAAGAGTGTTTGGTGAAATGGCCTTGGTAATTTCGTTCAATGACATCAACAAGCTTTCAATAATAAGGGACGCCTTTGAACTGCATGTTACTATCACTGCTACTCTCATAACTTATCTCGAAGGTGCCATAAAATCCTGAGTTTTGGGTTAGCATTCATTGATCTCTTGAAATCGTGTAGAACTTGAAACCATTGGCTTTATATGTAGTAAAACTTCTTATATGGTCAAGGAGGCTGATTGTGAGAGCTTTGAAATCTAATGAGTGTGGGTTGTGGTTATTTTGTATTTGGCATAAACCAACTTGAAAATTCTCTGTGGATCTTTTTATCAATTTCGAAGGATGTTTATGTACAGATCCTGAGTTAACACTTCATATGACTTCTGAATTCCTTGCAAGTAATGATTTAAGTAATGGTGATCATAAGAGGTGATCATGAGATGTAAGCAAAAGGTAAGGAAATATATAGAATAACATATGAGTGTACAATTCTTATTGGAGGAAGGGATCAACTTGACTGCAATTTGTAATATCCCAAATTGTAATTAAGGGCTAATAATTTCAAAGTGATGTAATTAATGCTAATTAAACACTCTTGAAGTAAATAATGTGAATTATGATGCAAATGTGTTTGATGATGGTTTATTAAGCATTGTGACAATCAGGGGCAAAACGGTAAATTTACCGACCGATTGGACAGTTACCGAAGAGAAAACTCATTGGTAATTGATATCAATGGCTAAGATTGAATAAGCAAAGGAGTGGGATTGTGTGTGCATGTGCTCATGTGAGGGTTTAGAAGGGGGCACAAGATGTTGACACATGTCAACACAAGAACCATGGATTGAGGTCAAAGAGTCAACAATTGCAACTCCTTTCCCTCCTCCATTTTAAGTCGGCCAAGGGCCTAAGTGCACCAAAAAAATTCTGATTCCATCATCATCTTCTCACTTCTCATCTCTCCTCCATTTTCGCCAAGAACAAGCAAGAAAGAGAAAGAAGGGCTTGAGTTTTAGGTAAGGTCTTGTCCCTAAATGCTCAACTCACCTTTATTAATATTGTTCAAGGGGTTGAGAGCTTTATTCTTATGGTTTCATATTTTTGATTAGTGGAGTTTGAGAACTTGTGGGGATTTGAAAGTTGGTGAATCAAAGAAATAGCTTTGGAAAGAAGTTGTAATGAGTATGTGATACCTTTTGGTATAATTGTTGTGGTCATTGGTTTGGTTTTGGGAATTTCGAATTTTTGCCCTGATTTTTGGTCTAATTTGAATGCTTGAATTGGTTAGTGTGTGGTAGAGAATGTGGTGTTAAATTGTGTCTTTGAGCTATGGGAGTTGATTTGGAATTTTGGGATGGAATGGATTGCAATGTGTGTGTTGATTGGAGATGTTAAGGTGATGTGTGGTGATAGTGGTAGAACTTGCCCATGGATAATGAATATGGTCATTTTGATGGCTCCAATGTGTTCCTTGAGCTAAATTGTGTAAGGATAGTATGTGATTTGAAATTAGGGACCATTGGAAGCCAATTGGCAAAATTTGGAAAATCTGGTCAATGTAAGTCTGTTCTGGACAGTCAGATGGTGTGGACTTTTTGACTGGGCAAATGATGTTGAAAAATTATGAAACTTTCCAGTCTTAAGGTTCACATCTCAAGCTTCAAACTGGATATAAACTTTGTGTCATTTCGCCTTTTGAGCTGGGAGTTTGAACTGTCCAAAGTTCGGCATCAAAACTGGACCCAGTTTTGGCACAACGTTAGGTTTTTGGTAAATCTGGATTTTTTTGGTGATTTCCAGTAATGGCCAATATTTTTCCTTGAAAGAGGACTTAAATAGCTTTCATTTGGCTTTGGAATCATCTTATTTCGATTTTTCTAGAATTAGTTATGATTTTTCAAAGTTTCCTTGGCTGCAGCAGAAAATCTTGGCTGCAGCACAAAACTTTCTGTGTGTGTCCTGGCCGCAGCCAGAAATTCTTGGCTGCAGCCAAAATGTTTCTGTGACGTTTTTAGCCATTTTTGGCTGCAGCCAGAACCCAATTTTCAGCACTTTGTGAGTTTGCAAAGCAATTTCCAACCTAGAATTCTCCAATCCTTTTAGGTTCTCTTTGAGTTTGTTATAACCATTTAAGGGACTCATATGGAACCTATTCTAAGTGTTTGAAAGTAGGAATTGGGGGTAGGGAATTAATCCACCATTCTTGATTTTGTTTATAGGCTTTGATATTTGCCGCCCTCGTGAGGCAACTACGCCAGCGAACGTCAGAAAGGAACGAGGTAGTAACTTTTCTTTCATACCATATGTGATGCATTGTATGTGTGTTTTATCTTTGATTTGTGATAAACTCGTATGCTGTGACATTGTGAATATGTGTAAACACCGTCATACCAATAGTCCCTGAGTAGCTAACAACGGTTCGGGTTAGGGCGGTGTGCCTCCCCGGCGGAGAAAGGGGATGAGGATGAGATGTGATATATGTGATTATGTGAGCCAAAAGGCTATTTGTGGAGGCCGACGGGCCATTTGTGAAAGCCGAATAGCTGTATGGGCTATAAGGCTATATGTATGCACTGCCACGCCAATAGTCCCTGAGTAGCTAACAACGGTTCGGGTTAGGCAGTGTGCCTTCCCGGCGGAGAAAGGGGATGAGGGTGGAGTGTGATTTGTGGTGCTGCTGCTGTATGATGATTTGCTTACATGCTGTGTGCTTATGTGTGGTATAAATGTTTTGTTACTACTGGGATTCTCTTGAATCTCATTCTTTCCTTTAACTAACCTTTCAGACAGGGCGAGTGGCTCTAAGGAGAAGCGTACGACCCGGAGCGGTTAGAATCCTGTAGGGACATTTATTTTGGTTATGTTGGTTAAACCTGTTGGACAGGGTGTCTGTATATTATGTTTGCTGTAAAGAATAGTTGAACGTAGTTGTGTAGTCCCCTATATGGAGGTTGTAAACCCTTTTTGTGTATGAATGGAACCCGGGGGTTGCCGGGATTGCTATTAGATATTCTGATATGAATGAATGTGAATTAACTGCACAGGTGATTATATTCGATAATTGAACTTGAGACCGGAATAGGAAAGAAGTCTTGAAAATTTTATAAAGTCCCTACTTCACAAGGAGTTCTAAATGAGTTTTGAACTATTCGACGGTCTCTAAACCAATTTAATTACGTAATATCGAATTATAATTACGCTATTTAAGGCAGGGGGTTACACAATTTATCAAGACATGTCTATATGCTTGAAACTTATTTGTTACAGTTAGTGTGAAGTTTTCACTTCCTCTAACTAGTTTACTAACAAGAGGGATTAACAATTCTCACTACTACGGAAGGGACTTTTAACGACCGTTTTTTGGCCCTTTAGACGACTGTTTTTAGGGGGACGTCTATCTTAGTATCGTTGAAAATTCGGGAAAAGACGACCGTTAAATAACTGTCGTTGTATGGGAGATACAACGACTGTTTTTAAGAAAACAGTCGTTGTATCTGTTGGATACAACGACTGTTTTTTATACAACGACTGTTTTTAAGAAAACAGTCGTTGTATCTATTGGATACAACGACTGTTTTCTTAAAAACAGTCGTTGTATCCTCTTTTTTTTTCTAAACTCCTTACATCATCCCCCTCTGCTCCTCCACCATATGTGTCTACAAGTCCCCACGTCCTCCCATTCTCTCATGATTAACTCTCTAGCTTCCCCTAATACTCATGGAAGTAAAAATCACCTGTTAATTTTTCTATCATGACATATAGCGCATATATCATCATAAGATCATTTCAATGTGCAGACTTCAACTTTTAATGTAAATCATGACATGCATATGGCCAAAGAGATGATGACATGCTTCCATGAAAATCCCTATTTTTCATCATCATTTTCCAAAGTGTTCTCTGAAAGCATAATGCCTTAACAAATTCAAAGTACTCATAAATAAGAAACTAGGAAAAGTATTCGAATATGTAAACTTATATAGCACTGTACAAAACTACTGCACTACGTAAAAAGACCTCTACACATCATCACCCGGCCCCTCTATGTGTTGTAGAAGATGTCCTGACAACAGGTCTCGGATCAAATTAATGTCTTCGATTGTGTAGGGGTCCTGATCACCAAAAATCTGTGCGCAAAATGGAGAATATGTTAACATAAATAAATAAATTGAATGAAATAACTAACAATTGAATCACATGAAAAGAACTGAAATTCAATTGAGAATCAAGAAATGATCACCTGTTCAAAATTTGTAGTAAGGCCAGAGAAAATGATGTTATACATATATAGTATAACATAGAAGCCGCACTCAGTTTTCCCTGCTTGCCGTGGACACTATACATCAAAAGCAAACGGTAAAAAAGAATAAAGGCCTATGTAAAGCAATCGTCACTCAAAGAACTTGAATGTAAAGAACTTACGTTTGGCTGGAACCACTTTGTATGACCAGCTTTACCTTCACGCTTCCCACCCATTATATAATATGTCTTCAATGCACTGTAATAATTAAAATGATAAACAAAAGACATTAAAACAATTGAGTAAAATCAAAAATCAATGACGGACAAATAAATTTACTTACGTGTTAAAAATGTTTCTGATATCTGCGTCTGGCTTGTGACCCAATGAGTCAAACCAAAAGATGACGTTGATCGAGGGACAAGGAACACAGAGACTCCAATGATAACTATAATCACATGCATATATAGATTAAAA
The DNA here is from genome assembly GCA_963210345.1 of Inga oerstediana. NCBI lineage: Eukaryota > Viridiplantae > Streptophyta > Magnoliopsida > Fabales > Fabaceae > Inga > Inga oerstediana. Next base: position 73,325,227 of record OY723401.1, read on the forward strand.
TGAGGTTAGATAACATGATACTGTTTAGCAAAGTGAACGTGTATAAATATAGCAAATAAAGATACTTGCCCTTCAACAATTGGTGCCAGATAATAAGGCAGCTGTGTCTGGCCTATTGTATAGCCTACATAGCTTATCCGTTCTTCCAAACTCTGGCTATTACGCCGTGACATATTGCCAGGACATAAGATGCTATATGTACTGCTGAGCCCTCATTCAGCACACAGTTTGTGGAAGCAGCTACCACATAAATGAAATGAGAAATGACACAGTAAATGTAGAAACCTAAAACCCCTAAATATCAGTGCATTAATTACAATTAAAAATTATAACTAAACTCACATGATTGCAAATGTGACCCATCCTATGTTAATCTCCTCTAAAGATAGGAACTCTCTAATATCTTTGTTATCAAGTCCATAATTATACGAGATTCTGCGACCCACAATCTCACAAGGCATGTGCAAGTCGACCTTATTTATGCCTTGATGAATATTTTGTAGTCGTGCTAAAAAGGGAAATTTTGTCGCATCATTTTGTTCCTAGTAACACACAAAAAGATTATAAGTAGAATGTCAAGGATTAAGTAACAATAAGGTGTTTCCTACCATTGGAGGGACTGGCACAGTCTGAACAAGATGTCTAGGCCACAAGATGAAAGATTCTGTTGCGTGACCTAGATTGGCAACCTCACCATCAGGGAATGGGACATCTGCACCTTCCTCCCCCAGTCGATCACTTGTCACATTGACCTTAAGTTGATCGTCCCGGATTTGGTTATTATGGTAGGTGGTGGCATGGATGTATACAACAGCATCAGCAACAGCACGCAGGTACGGGACTTCCAAATACAAAGTGCAGGGTTCTCCAGGCTCTAGTGAAGGACCAGGGTCGCCATGTCCAACCTCTGGCGGATTGTAACTACCTTTGGTGCTGGGAAAGGCCGGGGATTCCTGAGTAAGAGAAATGAAAGAATTAATTAAAATAACGTAAGGAAAAACTCAATATAATGTTAAATGAAATTAGTTACAGACCTCAAATCTAGACGTCACATTACACATCCCGCCTTGCATGTGAGACAACACCATCGTACTCATCTCACCACGTAGCTCACTCAACAACTCTTCTTTTAGCTCGTCTCGAAGTGAGTAACGTAGCTCTGCTTGGATTTCCTCTCGAACCCTGGCCACAAACTCCTGACTCATTTCACCTCATCCATAAGCTTGTGAACCTCGTCCAAAGTATTTAGAGATACCAACTCCCCTTGACTCCCCTCTAACTTGACCAGGGTGATCTAGATTACCAAGCGCCGTGGCTAAGATGTCCATCCTTCCAGTTTGACTGAAGGAACCCTGGCTGCTCTACTCTTCAAGTTCATCCTGTGGCATACAATGGATAAATAGAAAGTAATTACATGCCACCAACGTTAGAAAAATGAAACATATTTAAATATACTTGTTATTAAATACTCACAATCCTTTTAGCGACATCAGCAATGACTGGATTTATATATTTATCTCCCTTTATCCTTGTTTGCCGTTTAGCTTCCGCAAGCGCACGGGTCGCAAGTAATAAAATGATAAGTAAAGATCGTTCCCACGAGGACTATGACGAAAGTGAGTTAATTATTGTAACTATATTCTTAACTAGGTTGAATGAAATCATTTGAAATTGAGTATGTCAAGTAAGGAAATTTGCTAAAAACAATAAGGTAAAACAAAGGTGATTGTAAAATTGATTCTACTTCAAGGGTTAAAGGCTTAGGATTACTTCTTCCTCATTGTATTTCATAAAACTATGCAATTAATTCACTTAAGTTAGTTGTGTGAGTCCATATGCTAGTCAAAGATTCTAAGATCATCAATCAAGCTCTCTCAAGTCAAGATTGATTTTTAATCTTCATTAACAATGTTCAATCTCTTGTCTATCATTAATGAAAATCATCTTTCCCAAATCAATTCTTCATTAGACAATGCTAGGTTATTAGATATATCTCTATTCTAACAACAAACCATCCATTTAATCCCTAAACTTCAAGTCTAACATGATTTTTCTCAAGTTCTACAACCAAAATAGCTCTCTCAAGCATCATTCAATTGAACTAAAATAATCATGTGGTGATCAAGCACAAGGTAGTAATTAAGCATAGAGGAAAATCAACATATATTCTCAACAACTATCAAAAGCAAGAAAATATAGTAGTTTTAATCCATACAATGAGTAGAAGTAATCCTAAATGAGAGTTTTAGCCACTCATAATCAATACAAACCAACAACTCAGCAATAAACTCATGACCATATCAGCAAAATAGAAGAGAAGAGGGGAAAAACCAGAAAAAGAGAAGAAAAATCTTGAATTTCTCCAAGAATCTCCTCCAAGAAGCACCAAAATCCTCCTCAAGCTCTCCAAGAAGCCTCCTTGTAGTCCTTGAGCTCTTCCTTGTGTAGAATAGCTTCAATTTGGTGCCCCCATTAGGTTAAAAAGTCAGCTGATGCATCAGTTTTTCAAAACGCACAGTTGCAGTATCGCGACTTCGCCCTCGCTTCGCTATAGCGAACCCACAGCGTACGCGGTCAGAAGGGCCTATTTTTTATGTGACTTCGCCCTTGCTTCGCTATAGCGAACCCACAGCGTACGCGGTCAGAAAGGCCTATTTTTGATGTGCTTTCGCTTTTGCTTCGCTGTGGCATAGCAAAAGCAACCGGGGACACCTTCAAGCTACTTTGATCTTCCCTCTTGGCTTTTGTTCTTCTTTTCTTCACCTCCAAGGATCCATGTAAGCTTTCATTTCTTGTCATCATCCTCCTACAAAGAGAAAGATTTTATGAGCTTTTCAATTCTTCAATTTAATCTAAAACCCTATACATTTAGCTCAAAATTTGCACTTTTTCAAGTATTTTCAACATATCACATTTTTCTTCATATGTATAAAACTTATGCACAATTTAAGTTTAAAACCACAAATATATGAGAAAAATGTGATGAAATACAAGAATTTCCAGAGAATAACAATCCTCCCTGCTTTCCATTTTTTGTGACGCGGGGTAGGAGGTGGCGCCTGCACGACTATACTAGGATCTGCTCGGGCTGCTTCTTCCAATTTTTGCAATTCAGCCTGCATCATCTTCTTTTCGAGCTTCCGATAACCCCCACGCGACATGTAATAAGGGTAATTGTTTTTCGCTTGCCTCTCTTTATTTGCTTGACTCAATTTCTATATAAACAAAGAATAATGATAACTGAGTTAGCGATGTCAAGTAAGTTCAACAAAAATGTTTAAGACTAAGATGAACACAATGTACCAGGAAATTGGGATCCTACCGCGATGCGACAAACAACCTCCAGTCATTTGGAGAAAGAAACGGATACTCTTTACAAGGATCCTCATGACTCCTTGGCCCTCGAACGTACTTGGTTGTGAGCGTGGACTTGAAATCTTTCCACCGCTCACGAACTTCCCCCATCCAATGCTTGTACATGTCCTTCGTATTGGGAACATTGTAGGTTTGCTACAAAACAAAATATATAGTAGTCGTTATATATGAACAAATAGAAATAAAAATATAGATACAAATACAACTTTACATACCAAAATTTGTTCCTAAATCATACGCTTCGTGTCCTTTGAAACTTCCCGCCAGTTAGGAATTAGAACGCTAACTTTGCTCCGACCCAAAAAGCCAAGGTAGCTAATGAACGTGTCTCCGTCTGGCCCGAGTGGCTTCAAATTAGCATCAAATTCCATGTGAATCCTGCTCGCTTGTTGTTCCTCATGACGTGCCACCAAAGATCGCAACTTCGTGCTTTCTCTAACCTTTTTCTTAACCGGTGAGCCAACAGAGTCGCCCGAATTTGAGCCTGCCATAATCCTGCTAAGAAATAAATGTGACATGATAAGTAAAGTGAAATTACATGCACACTTTAAACAATTCAAAATCTTATTGAGAAATAAATGTGACATATGATAAGTAAATCGAAATTACATGCATACTTTAAACAATTCAAAATCTTACTTTAAGTGTTTTCCCAAATTCCTTCACAATGATCAACTCTAGCTGCATATTCATCATCATCTACCAATTCCACTTCAGACTCTAGCTGCATAGGCGGATTTGTAGTGAAAGGCGGCATGTCGTCAAGATTCAAACTCAGATCACCATCCTTCTGTTTTTTACTTTGGAGTACAATTGACAATTTTTTATTTGCTGGATCAATGACATAAAACACTTGTTTTGCCTGACTTGCTAGAATGAATGGCTCATCTTTATAACCGACTCTTTCAAGATCAACTGAGGTGAATCCAAATTGATCTATTTCAACAGCATTATTGTTAACCCACTTGCATTTGAATAAAGGAACTCTCAACTTAGTGTAGCTTTTCTCCTATATGTCTTTAATAACTCCATAATAGACCATGGATGCCAAAATGGGATTTTTGTCTTTTGAACTAGAAAAGTGCATTGATTCGGCTACCACCATCACCCCACTGTTTTGCATAGTACTTCTGTTATCCTGGCCATTTGTATAGAAAGAATACCCGTTTATATCGAAGCTACTCCAAGTTATGACCTCAAAAGAAGGCCCCCAAGCTAACCATTTGATTGTCTCAGACACATTGGTCTTGTGCGCTACCTTATCCTTGAACCACTCTATGAAAGTCTTGTTTTGCTCATTAGCTATCTGCATGTCATTTTTCCTTGGATAGATCTCCTTTAAACTCTTTCTGTGTTCGGCTAAGTATGGTTGAACTTCTTCCGTGTTATTCAAGATATACAGGTGTGCTTCCAACACCTCTTTACGACGCATACTCTTCACTTTGAGACCTCGTGTTCCCTTACTTGTACCCTTTTCATGACGAGATTAGGCCTTTGACCTTGATAGATATTCTTTGCAAAAGTCCATAGCCTCTTCAACGACATATCTTTCCACAATTGAGGCTTCAGGTCGATAAGGATTTTTAGAATACCCTTTTAAGTTCTTCATGTATTGCTTGAAAGGGTACATCCACCTTAGATAAACTGGGCCGCATAGTCTTACCTCCCTTACCAGATGAACTATTAAATGCACCATTATATCAAAGAATGCGGGAGGAAAATGCATCTCTAGTTGGGATAAAATAGTATAACCCTCATTTTCTAATTTGTCTAACCTTGCAATGTGAACAACTTTGCTACAAATAGCATTGAAGAAACTGCACAACCTTGTTATCGTCCTTCGCACATCATCTTTCATAATGCCTCTAACAGCTACTGGTAATAGTTGTTGCATCAAGACATGACAATCATGAGACTTCATTCCAACTAACTTCAAATCTTCCATTGACACAAGTCGGCTCACATTAGAAGAATACCCTTGTAGCACCTTAATGCCGTGCAAACACCCACACAAACTTCTTCTCTCGGCTTTTGACAATGTATGCGCTGCTGGCTCCATATACGCTCTCTTACCATCATCTCTTAGTTGTGGATGCAGTCGTTCTCTTATTCCCATTTCAACCAAGTGTAGTCTTGCACTAATCCCATCTTTTGTTTTCCCTGGTATGTGCAAAAGCGTACCAACAAGGCTATCACATACATTTTTTCCACATGCATCACATCAATACTATGTCTCACATCAAGACTACACCAATATGGAAGATCAAAGAAAATTGACCTCTTCTTCCATATGTTCTTCTCACCCGTAGTCTTTTGATTTTTACCAAAAGTGACATTGATTCTTTCTACCCGACTATAAACCTCATCTCTAGTTAATGGCTTCGGAGCCATTTCATTCTCCGGCAAACCGTTAAAAGCCTTCTTTAGCCTACGGTACGGGTGGAATCGAGGAAGAAATCGTCTATGACCAAGGTAGACCATTTTTCTACCATTCTTGAGTTGATGGAACTGTGTGCTCGATTCACATATCGGACATGCTTTATGACTCCTGACACTATAACCTGACAAGTTACCATATGCAGGGAAGTCATTAATTGTGGTGAAAATCATTGCACGTAGCTTAAACGACTGTTGCTTATATGCATCAAACATATCTACACCATCCTCCTACAACTTCTTTAAGTCCTCTATCAAAGGTGCCAAGTAGACATCGATATCGTTCCCTGGTTGTTTTGGTCCCGAAATCATCATAGAAAGCATCATATACTTGCGTTTCATACACAACCAGGGAGGTAAGTTGTAAATTACCAGCAGAATGGGCCATGCACTATGTGTACTACTAAAAGTACCATAGGGATTGATCCCATCTGTGCAAAGCCCTAGCTGAAGGTTTCTTGGCTCGCTGCCAAATCCGGGATACATTTCATCTACTTTCTTCCATTGTGGAGAGTTAGCCGGGTGCCGAAGGAATTTTCCATCACAAACTCTGTCATCATAATGCCATCTCAACTTCTTTACTTCTTTCATATTAGCAAATTGAACCGCGGTATAATTGGAAGATACCACAAAACCTTTAAAGGTTGCTTTTTATTTGTCTCATCACCACACCTATTACCTTTCTTCACTTTGTATCTAGAAGTTTTACATTTCAGACACTCACTTAAGCCTTCATACTCATTTCTGTACAATACGCAATCATTAGGGCAAGCATGTATCCTTTTATACTCCATACCCATCGTAGATAATATTTTCTTGGCCTCATACATACGATTTGGAAGTACATTATCTTCTGGAAACATATCACATAACAATTCTAGTAACAATGTGAAACTACTGTCAGTCCACCCACAAGTTGCCTTTAAGTTGACTAAGTGTAAAATGCCTGACAAGCGTGTATACTTTGTACACCCAGGGTACAAAGGTGTCTCTGTATCACTCCGTATGCTATCATATACAGGCGTTTGTGCAAAACATTCTACCTCAACATCGTGAATCATGTTCTCCATTCTATTGTCATCTCCAACCTCCAAAACTTCCTTATTATGTGACACCCAAGCGGTTCCATCCTCACCATGCCATATCCACCTTGTGTACCGAAGATTTATTCCAACACAAAGTAAGTGATCCCTTATATCATCAACATCCCATAGACTCTCATTTAAACAGTTGATACATGGACAAAAATACTTCCCATTTTTACTAGGCGCATTCATTTTAGCAAATTCAATAAACTTTTCCACCCCATTCTCATATTCTTCACTAATTCTCGAAGCATTCATCCAACGGTGATCCATTTTATTACCACCTAATCCATTTTCACAGACACTAGCTCAAGTTTAGAATAGCTATATGAAACACTCATGACACACTGTAAAAACTAACAGTTCAACTACCATTTTCAAAGTTTAGTAATTCAAATTTATCACGCTTACAACAAATAGTAGCACCATGATATCCTCAGGTTTCAAAAACTTTCATCAACAAGCAATAACATAACTTACCAGCTAATCTTTAGCTTCCAAGGACGCTATGTTTGTGATTGAGGATTTGGAAGAAGATTCTACTGAGGCAAGGATGTAGTAGGCCGACAACCCAAGGGAGAACGATGGCAGTAGTGATACCTGCAGGTTTATGAGTTATTACCCAAAACATTATAATATTACCCAAAACTACATGTTTTATGAACTCAAAGGCATTGTTGAACTAACCTTGTTGATTGTCTGCAAATTAGAAAACGTACGCCACGAATCTTGCACTTTTTAATTCACTCGTTTACCTGCAAATAACACTTATTAATTCACACATCTCGCATCACTAAGAGAATACCACTTTAATTGCATATACGCACTTAATTTAAAGTTCAATGAGAATTTAAAAGTTTGCCGTAGTTTATTATCAAGTTTTAATTGATTTTTTTGTCATAGGTTTTAATTGATGATTTAAAAGTTCAAGTAAGTATTTTATACACATACACACATACTACATACCCTTAATGGCATGTTATACTTACTTATAATAAACGTGAGTTGGTAGAAGGGAGAGTTATGGTGAAACGCCAAAAGGGAATTCAAAAGTAGAGAGATAGGAATGAAGGAAAAGCAGTATGTGTGAAAGATAATAGGTTAGTTCATACATTACACACACACATATATATATATAGTTGCAAGGTTAGGAAGGTCTAATTCATATAAGAAACTAAATAAGCCTAATAAACTTTTCTTGATAAAACCATACTTAAAATATGGTAATTAATATACAAATATAACTTCTAAAACATTATTTATAAAGATTATAATGGGATGCTATTCACTCACCTACAAAGTTCCCAAATGTATTAAAACTTACTTGCATATATCAGCTCCTGAATTAAATTCATTCTTTAAGTTCCTAAAGTCCATATAACAGAATCATTGTTATTCCTCTTCATAACCTTATGAAGTTCATAATATCATTTATTAAAATTCCTCTAATTAATAATAACCACAACTTCATAAAGCATTAGAACCTCAACCAAATTTCCATAAATTATTCAGAGTATAATTCACTTAGTCAATGAAGACAAATTATTCTTCAATCTTTTACACATTGAATGCGAGCAAGAGGCTAATCAATGCATCATTAGAATACACACACACACACACACACACACACACACATAAATATAAACAATATTCTCATCTTCTAAGTCTCGTTATTAAGAATAAATACCTTAATTACTTCCTATGTGCCTTCAACTTAGTCTTTAGAATGACCCACGACCATCACATAGACATACATCACCAAAAATGAAATCAAAACTGAATCTTTGCTTCTTAAACTTACAATTCCATCAGCTAGCTATTGTCTTTAAGTTTCGCCCTCTACAAATCATTCTAATGTAAGTGAATCTCTGGTTTGTTAACACTAAATTTCAACTCTGTGAACAATATATATGCAAGCATTCAACTTTAATTTCCATCACAAAGGCAGAACAGACCAGCCCAATAATGTACAGAGTAGATTCAGGGAATTACCAGGAAAAAGAAGGGAGTGTTGCATGTCTGAACTGACAGAGGAGAAGGCCGCGAGCTAGGGCGGAGAGGCAGGATGAGACAGAGGCTCACGGGGCGGAGAGCTAGGGGGCCGGAGAATACTATATGAGAGACCCAAGGAGAAGCGAGATACGCGACACAACAAACAGAAACAAAGGGATCGACTGACAGGCGCTCTAGCTGTAATCAAGGTTGGAGGGGGGCGGGAAAGGGAAAGTGAACTTCTCTGAAGTGCGCGCTGGAATAAATTAGAGCAGAAAATGAAAGCACTTTCAATGACTGTTCTTAAGAACAGTCGTTGAAAGTGGCAAGCAAGCCCACCTTTTTAGGCACTTTCAACGACTGTTCATAAGAACAGTCGTTGAAAGTATCTTTTAACGACCGTTCTTAAGAATGGTCATTGGATATTAAGTTTCAATGACTGTTTTTTTAAGAACAGTAGTTGAAACATTTCCCAGACTCCATCTTCACTTTACTACTACTGTTATTTGAAAACGGTTGTTAATTTGGGTCATAAATTATCCTATTTGTAGTAGTGTCTCTTGATAATGCCTTAGATTTAGGACAGTCGTCTACATGAGGTGGTCGGTTGAAAGATGTCTGAATGTCATCAAAGTACCTTGAACAAAAATATAGGACCTCGTCTCCTATATAACTTTCAACTATAGAACATTCTGGCCACACCTTATTGCTTAGGCAAGATTTCAATTTTCCAAGGAGCCTATAAATATAATTTTGAAAAATATTAATCAATGATCAAATATAGGTAGAAAATTTAGAATTTAATGTTGATGGACATATGTACAATGTGTACCTCTCCATATGATACATCCACCGATATTGAACTAGGCCAACTTGCTTTGTTTCATGAAGAAGGTGGACTGTAGGTGAATCATCACAGTGAAAAATGGAGGAGGACATATCATATTTAAATGACACAGCGTAAGAATGATTTTGTATTGCAGTTGAGCGAGCTCCTCAATGATCAAAACCTTATAACACAATTTCTAAAAGAAAGAACACAACTCCACCAAAATGATAGATACATCAAAAGGGCAAGTTGTATGGAACGCTACCGGCCAAATATTGTAACTCGTACTAAGGTTCCCAAATGGATTAAAACTGTCAGTCACCAAAGCATGTTGTACATTTCTAGTGTCAATTGTGAAAGCTGGAAAGCCTGAGTTGAACATTTTTAAAGCTTCTACATGCTGTGGATGTCTTAACTTGCCATCTTTATTCTTTTCAACTTCATGCCACCTCATGCACTTAGCTGTTTTAAACAATGTTAATAATATTTGCAACCGCAACTTCAAAGAAAAGTGCTTTAGAATCTTTACGGGTTTCTTCTTTTGGTTTTTTCTCCTTTCAAATTATCTTGTACCTCGACGTGTGACATTGCTTACAAGTCTCCCTGTTAGCATCATCTCCTCAATACATCATACAATCATTAGGGTATGCATTAATTTTTTGGTAGTTCAAGCTTAATATGTTGATAATCTTCTTTGCCTTATAAAATGATGTAGGAATCTCAGTATTGGGGAATGCATCTTGTAATAATTCCAGCAACATCGACATTCTTTTATCAGTGATTCCACACAAGCACTTGATATGATATAATTTAATAAAAAAAACAATTTCGAGTATATTCCACAATTAGGATATAAAGGATGATCTACTTCACCCATTAAGTGGAAAAAAACCTAAGTTGCCTCATTCCTAATGAACACTGGGTTTGAACCCTCAAATTATTTGTTAAAGTTGTCGTCATGAACACTAAAAGCATTACAGACAACATCATTAGCAAGATCATAATGATCGACTTGAACTCCTACTTGTAAAACTTGTTGGAAAGTCATCACATCTCATACTGGGTTTTTCACCATGAATTCCCTAAAATCTTATGGCCTTCTGTGAAAGGCTTCATAATTAAATGTTCCTTGACACCTTCTTGTGTATGCCACTTCTTATACATATAGTGTTTCCCATTCCTTTAGTTCTGAAAGCAAAGGTGCATTGGTAAGGTATTGTTTCAACTTTTGTTCAGCGTGTTCACATTCTTTTCTCTATTTAAAGCTTTTATTCTTCCTCAATGCATTAAAAAATAAGTGGCATTTCTAGGATGATTGGGAAATGAACCTATTGAGGGTTGCTACCTATCTGGTTAGCTTCGGATGTCCTTGATGCACTTGGGTGATGGTATGTCTAGCTCGACTTTGATCTAGCATCAATTGGCTTCGATCCCTCTTTATGACAACAAGTATCCCAAGAATTTTTCTGAGGTTACACCAAAACAAGCACTTTTTCTGATTTAGCTTCTTGTTGTACTTATGAAGTAAGTGGGAAGTTTGCTTTAAGTACATCACATATTGATATGCTTGGAGGGACTTTACTAGCATGTTGTCGAAGTAGACTTCAATGGTTTTACCTATTTGACCTACAAACATCTTATTGACTAATCTTTGGTAGGTCATTCCTACATTCTTTATTTCGAAGGGCATAACTATATAATAATAAATACCTTATTCAATTATGAAAGTTATTTTCTCTTGATCGTTTGGGCGCATTAAAATTTGATTATAACCAGAAAAGCCATCCATGAAACTTAGCAATTAATGTCTAGATGTGACATCTACCAAAGAATCAAGGTGTGTCAATGGGAAAGAATCTTTTGGGCATGCTTTCTTCAAGCCAGTATAGGTATTGAGTATAGGTATTGAACTTCTCTTACCTACCCGATATTTAGGAGCTTTTGTATTTCTTTGTTTATGATCTAATTCCTTTTTGGCTCAAGCTTTTGACGCTTCTGCTTAACGGGTTTGTATGATGGGTCAATGATCAACTGATGTGTTATCACCTCAAGGTCGATACCTGTCATATCCATATGGGACCAAGCAAAACAATCAATGTTGTTAGTTAAGAATGTGATTAATATACATCGTATATCAGGTGGTAAGTTTGCCCCCATGTAAGCCCTCCTTTCTAGATAGTTGGTATCAATGTATACTTCTTCAAGTTTTTGTACCTTATGTTGGTTCTGCACTATTAAAGGGGACAAGTCCTGGAATTGCTATGCAAATAGTTTGTCTGAAGGCTTCAAGGCCACCTAGTAACATTCCCTGGCTATTCTCTTGTCTCCTTTTATCTGTTGTACGCCCCAGGGGGTTTGGAACTTTACCAATTGGTGAAGGGTGGATGGTACATATTTCATCTTGTGCATCCATAGTCTTCCCAGCAATACATTGTAGGCTGATGGATAGTCTATCACTTGGTACTTGTGTAACCTCCTACCTTAAAAGCCATTAATATAGTTAAAAAACGTGTTATTTAGTTAAATCAAAGATCAACGAATAATTAAAAACTTATTAAAGGTCCCAACTTCAAGATAGGGTTCGGCCCTATAATAAAGTGTGTTTTCAAAAAATTTTCCAAAGCCTTCTTAATACATTCTCATATTCACTTTTTGAATCTATTTGGGCTGTGTAGCATAATTCCATTCATAAATATCAGAGTATATAACAAAAATTCCCGATGACTATTGGGTTTTTTCCATTCACTAAAAAGGTTCACAAAGCATATTCGCTTATTTCAATTTTCCATACTGGGGATTACATAACACTATCTAAATTTACAACATTTACAATAGGTACTATAATTCCAAAAATCGATAACCAACATAAAAGCTCAAAACTCCTAGCTGGAAGCACTAGCCGTCCTTTGTCACCTGTTTTTCTTTAGATCTACTTTCCCTGGTTATAGGTTAGTCATTGGAAAGAGTGAGATTCAAATGAATCAGAGTAGTAACAATTCAGTCATAAGATATATAATAACAAAGCATGTAAGCAAATCACAAAGAAGCATCACATTCATGACTTTGATCACATAATGATAGCTCTCATGGCTATACACACAATACGACAGATTTAGCTGTATTCATAATAACGACAACTGTCATAGTTGTATACGAAACAACATCCACATTTGTCATAATTCAATTATAAGCAGAAACACACAATGCATTATATATGATATAAGAGAAAGAGTTACTACCTTGTTCTTTCCGTTCGTGTGTGGGTACCATTTCTCATGCTCAGGGCGGATATCAAGTCCTATAAATCATAATCCAGGATGGGGGGTTATTCCAATTCCAATTCTTGATTCTAAAGCACTTAGGGTTTATTATGATTTGAGACCTTTAGGTGGCTACTAGAAGTCCAAACAAATGGCTAAAGGGATGGAAAGAACTAGACTAGAGACCATCTTTCAAAAGTTCAAAATGGTGATTTTTGGGGGTTACCACGGCCATAAAATTATTTGGCTGTGGTGAAACACAGGTTAGAGGGTTTTTGGTTGTAGCCAAGAGTCTTTTATCTGCGGTCAAAAAAAGGTTAGAGTGTTTTTGGCTGCAGCCAAGAATCTTCTGGCTGCAGCCAAAAGCAGGTCCGACACTTTCTGGCTACGACCAAGGAAATTCCTGCTTCTTAACTGTAGTTTCAAAAATCATAACTATATCTAGAAAAATTGAAATAGAGTGATTCTAAGTCCTACTTGAATATTTTTAAATCCTATTTATAGGAAAAATATGAATCACTGCCATCTATAAACAAAAAAATATAGAATTTAGCAAATTCCCATACTATTCCAGAATTCGGTCTAGTTTCAACCTCAAATTTTGGAAATGCATAACTTTCAGCAAACACATCAAAATGACACCCATTATCTATCAATTAAAAGCTTGGCATGTTCACTATTGGGATAGAAAATTTCAGAATTATTAGAAACCATTTACTCATTCAAAACTGCGACGCAAGCTGATGCCCTGCACAGAGTTTTTATCGATGAAACTTCCAATTTTCCAACATATGTTTTCAATGGTCAGAATTCACAACTGGGCCTACTTTCCACACAAATTTTCACATAGAATCCAATGGAAATGTCAAAACAATAAAATTCCCATTCCTTTCACATGTTCTATTTTAGGCATAATTTAAGCACAAAAACCAGAATTTTCCAAACTTCACATTCAAGTCTCAAATCAATTCCATTTATCGAAACAACAACACAAGACACCATTTCCACAATCAAAACATCATGAACCCTCTAAAACCCAAATTACACGAAAATAGGGAAAAAATCCACAAGCCAAGCTCTCAACCAATGGCAACAATATATATATATCAAAGGATTACTCTTTCTCACCTCTATCACCTCCTCTAGTTGGTTCTATGATTCTTTAACCTCTAATCTTCCTTGAGCACTCAAAACACCTCCTCTTGAAAAATCTAAAACCATACAAATGAATCTTTCACCAAGAGAACAATGTTTATGAAGAGTCCAACAGCTTGAAAGAAAGTTTGGAAGGTGAAAAGTCAAGTTAAAACCCTTACCTCTTTTCCTCTTCTTTCTCACTTCTTTTCTTTTCTTTTTCCTTCTTCATTTCTTTATATCTTTGGGAGGTTGGCCGACTTAAATGAATAAGGAAGTGAGAGTGATGTTTTTGGCTAACATAAATAAATGAGGAAGCGAGAGTGATGTTTTAAATATTCCTTCCTTTTCTTCTTGAATTTACTTGGCCACAAATCACCATCCAATAAGAAGAAGAGATGATGTGTCAACCTAGTATGGCTTCTTGAAAAATTAATGAGTCAATTAATGGATATTTTCTCCTTCCCTCTCTCCTCTTGTATTAACCGAAATTCACCCTAAAAAAGGAGGTGATTTTGTTGACCAATTTCTTCCATATGCTTTTGGAATCAATGTTGACCAAGCTTCTTCTAAAGTGGTTTCTCTTTTAACCAATCTTTCATCTCTTCTATTTATGCCTTCTTGACTGAAATACTCATCCAAAGTGAAGGAAAATATGTTGTTCAATTGGCTCTTGAAATATTGCTTGTTGGTCAAACTTCCAAGTTAAATCACAAAGCAAGACTTATTGATTTTTCTTCCTTTCTTTGGCCAAAATTCCTTTTATTACTAGTCCAAATATTATGCTCCTTTATTATTCCATTTTGGGCTTTAATAATAGGCTTTTTGAAACACCAAAAAATAAATTCCATAACTTGTTCTGGCCCAATTCTTATGAAAATAAAATTTACTAGCTTCTTAAATTCCAAGATCATAAATATTTACCATTCCATTTCATTGAATGGTAAGTTCAGTCCTACTGCATAGTGTAGGAGGGTAATTTCCCTAATGGTCCTATCTAGTGATTCATTACTGAAGACTAGCAATGATTGTGCTTGAATGATTTGGGATTTCAATCCTGTTTCTTTGATCGTCTTGAGGTAAATTATATTGATTGAACCACCTAAATCAACCAACACAAGAACCTGCTCAAGTTCGGGGGTAGGGCTATTCAATATGCTACTGATCCGATTCTCACAAGAACCTTAAATAGACCGATGTACCGTGGGCTCAGTTTCTTTCGATTGATCGCTCTTCTGATGCTTGTGACTGGAGACACTCTCAAGAACACATGATCTCCAGCTTCAAATACTAGAGGTCTTCTCTTCTTGTCAGCATAACTCTTCTGTTGGCTTCTCGCTGAAAGGAGTCTCTTTCTGATAATTCTAATATGCTCTATGGTCTGATCAACAAGAGCCGGCTCATACAACCTTCTCTTAGATAGCTTTGTCCAGCACAGAGGTGATTGATACTTCCTCCTATATAACGCTTCATATAGAGCCATCTGAATGCTTGCATGATAGCTATTGTTGTAAGCGAACTAAACAAGTGGAAGAAAGTAGTCCTAATTCCCTTTAAAGTCTAGGACACACGCTTTCAGCATATCTTTTAGTGTCTAAATGGTCTTTTCTGATTGTTCATCTTTCTGTGGATGATAGGCTATGCAAAACCTCAATTTCATACCAGAACTTCATGTAGAGCCCTCTAGAATCTCAAAGTGAAACAAGGATCTCTGTATGAAATAATGTTCTTCAGTGTGCCATGAAGTCTCACTTTCTCCCAAATATAGATTTCTACCAGTTTGTCTGGAGAATAGTTGGAGTTATTTGGTATAAATTGCGTCAACTTCATGAATCGGTCAACAATCACCCATATTGCATCATAGTTTCTGATCCTAGGCAATCCCACAACAAGGTCTATGGTCACACTTTCCCATTTCCATTCAAGAATCTTAGGACTCTACAGTAATCTTGGTGGCTTCTAGTGTTTAATCTTCACCTTCTGTCAAGTGAGACACCGTGCTATGTATTTTGTCACATTGCTTTTCAGTCCTAGGCACCAATACATAGACTTCAAACCATAGTACATTTTGGTCATTCTGGGGTGAAGAGTATACCGACTCTTTTGTGCCTCATCCAGGTGTTTCTGCTTCAAGTCAGCCTTTAGTGGAGCACAGATTCTCTTTTTCTAGTGAACTAGTCTACTAAGCGACAAATCATAGTTTCAAGTTTCTCCTCATTTAATTATGGTCTGAATGGACTGTACCTGATCATCTTGCTTCTGAGCCTCTTTAATGTCAGCCCTCAGATCACTTTCCCCTTGGGAAATACTATAATTAGCACAGATGATCTGGTTCGATAAATTCTAATCCTGAAAATCTTCTATCAATTTTCTTTCTTGCATCATCATTATTGTTGCAACTAGCACCATCTTTCGACTAAGGGCATCCTCGATGACATTAGCTTGACCTGGATGATATTTAATCTCTAGGTTATAGTCTATCAGCAACTCCATCCACTAGTGATGTCTTATATTCAACTCTTTTTTATTGTATAAATACTTGAGACTCTTGTGGTCATAGTATTGTTCTTCCATCACACCATACAGGTAATGTCTCTATATCTTCAATGCAAACACAATTGCTACAAGTTCTAGATCATTTATGGAATATTTCATTTCATGAGGCTTTAACTGTCGAAAGGCGTATGCAACCACTCGTCACTGCTATATAAGGACACACCACAACCCCTGCTTGCTTGCATTACTGTACATAACATAAGTCAAGCTGGGATTTGGTATAATCAACACCGGTGTTGTTGTCAACCTCTCATTTAGCTCAGTGAAACTCTTTTCACAACGTTCATCCCACTTAAACGATTAATCTTTTCGTGTGAGCTTGGTCAACGACAATGTGATCTGGAAGAAATTTTGGATGAATCTCTAGTAATAACCAGTAAGACCCAGAAAACTGCGTATTTCAGCCACAGTTTCTTGCCTCTTCCAGTCCCGTACTGCTTCTACTTTATTGGGATCCACTGAGAACCCTTCTTACGAGATAACGTGGCCCATAAACTTTACTTCTAAAAGACAAAACTTGAACTTGCTTAACTTGGCATAGAGTTGCTTTCCACACAATATCTCTAGTACTATTCTCAAATGGTACTCATGCTTTTCATTACTCTTGGAGTATATCTGAATGTCATCGATAAGCACCAACATAAATTGATCTAAATACTGTTGAAAGACATTATTCATATAATTGAATACAACAAGTGTATTAGTCAACCTAAAGGACATTACTAGAAACTCAGTGCCCATACCTCATTCTGAAAGTAGTCTTTGGTACATCTTAAGCCTTTACACGCAACTGATGATAACCTGACCTCAGATCAATCTTCAGAAATACATAAGAACTGGACAATTGATCTAAAAGGTCATCGATTCTCAAAAGAGGATACTTGTTTTTTTATGGTTTTCTTGTTCAATTCTCTGTAATCCATACACAATCTCAGAATCTCATCTTTCTTCTTAACAAACGGTATTAGAGCTCCCCACGGTGAGACATTGGGTCGAATAAACATTTTTTCAAGTAACTATTCAATTTATTTCTTTAGCTTCGCCATCTCATTTGGGGCCATTTGGTATGGGGCCTTTGATATAGAACCAGCTCCAGGCATAATTTCAATTAAAAATTCGAGTCCCTTTTCTGGAGGCAATACATTAAGATCATCCGGAAACACCTTAAGGAACTCTTTACCATGGGTATATTACTCATAGTTTCTTCTGCCTCTCCCTATACGGAAAAGAATACCATATACCCCTGGCACCCCTTCTCTAAGCATTTCTTAGCTTTAGCCATTGAGACGAAGTTCAAATTAGCATTCATTTCATCATTCCTCTGCGGAGTAGGATAAAATATTCTTTTATTTTAATAATCCAATAATATATTATTTGCTGTCAATCAATCAAAATCCAATATGACTTCTAATTGATGGATTGGTAAACAGATCAAAGCAACCATGGACTCATGCCCCTCAACAGTTATCACACAATTCAGACAATTATCAGCAGCTGTAAACTTAACACCCATAAGCATCGACATAACTAGATCAAATGGCAGTTTATGAATATATAATCCCAGTCGCTTCACACAGTCATAGGAACTAAAGGAATGACTTATACCCGAATCAAATAATGCTTGCAGTAAACTACCATTGAGAGGGATTTTACCTTGGATCAGGTCAAGGGACTTTCGAGCTTCTTCATGTATCATAGCGAACACCCTGCCTTGATTCATAGGCCTTTTTTCTGCCAGCGGTTGTTTGTACTCACTAGCAATATGTCCTCGCTGTTTACAATTATAATATATTACTTGCCTCAAACACGTTCTGCCAGTATATGCCCTCCCATAATGAGAGCATGTCCATACCATTAGGGTTTTCTGGTTCTTACGATCCTCTGATTAATAGGGCTTCTTGTTACCGCTCTTGGATGAGGATCCCTGGCCCTTCCGCTTCTGAGGAGTACTTCCCTTACTAGGCTCCCCATGACTAACCCACCCTTAGTTGGGTTCAAATCTCTCAGATTATTCTCTGTGATTCTGTACTCCTCTACAACTTTGTTAAATACAGTAAACTTATGGGTGACCAATCTTTTCCTTAATTCACGTCTCAAGCCATGGATCAGCATATCGGAACACCACTCCTCATCATCCAGGTGTCGTATATAGGAGGAGTATCGGGCTAGTCGGATGAAGCAAGAAAGGTAGTCATCAAATATCTCTATATCACCCTACTTAATGGACAGTAATCCTGACTCATTCTCTATCCTCACATATCTTGGGAAGTATTTATCATTAAACTATTCCTAGAATAGCTCCCAGGTTAGAGGCTCATTCTAAGTTCATAATGTTATAGTAATATTCTGCCACCATCGATCGACATCCCCCTCAAGTTTATAGATAGCCAATTGTGCCTTCACATCAGTTGGGCAATCTAGTACTTCAAAAATCTTCTCCAGTCAGATTAGCCATTCTTTAGCTGCTTGGGGATGAAACCTTACCCTAAACATTGGGGGTAAATGCTTACAGAATTCCCAAAACTGTAGATCTTTCTTATTTTGGGCTGGCACCCTATATGCTTCTTGGTTCGATTCAGTATGTAGAGGTGCCTCTAGAGGTTGGATCGACCCTTCAGCTATTTCCTTATGGGTTGTCTCATCTCGGGTTGACTAGACTCAATCTTCATTACGTTTTTCCTTCTCCTCTTGGAGCTCTTCTCTTAGCTCATTAATCGTATTCCGTTGCTCCATTAGCATGCCTATCATTTCTTATATGGGATCAGGTGGGTTGTCAGGTATCTCTTCCACTTTTGGTTCTACATGTCTAATCTTTAGATGAACCATTATGTTGTTTCACTCTAAACAAATGATTCAAAACATCAATATCACATTGCATGTATACATATATTCCTTAAAACTCAAATACCAACAAATAGCAAGAACATTCATGTGTATACCATAAGCAGTCATGGGTTATCTACCATCACTAAGGCAAAGAACTATAGTAACTATCTTAACAAAACCTACTCTTATCAGGAACTTTAGTTCTGATACAAAAAATGTAATCCCTACCTTAAAAGATGTTAATATGGTTCAAAAACATGTTATTTAGTTAGATGAGACACCAACGGATAATTCAAAACTTATTAAAGGTCCCAACTTCAAGTCAGGGTTCGACCCTATGATAAAGTGGGTTTTCAAAAAATTTTCCAAAGCCTACTTAATACAGTCTCATATCCACTTCGAATCTATTTGGGCTGTGTAGCACAGTTCCATTCATAAATATCAGAATGTATAACAAAAATTCCCGTTGACTCTCGGGTTTTAGCCGTTCACTAAATGGGTTCACAGGGCATATTTGCCTATTTCAATTTCCCATACCAGGGATTATATAACACTATCCAAATTTTCAACATTTATAATAGGTACTATAATTCCAAAAATTGATAACCAACATAAAAGCTGAAAACTCCTAGATGGGAGCACTAGCCACCCTTTGTCACATGTTTGTCCTTAGATCCACTTGCCTTGGTTGTAGGTTAGTTATTGGAAAGTGTGAGATTTAAATGAACCCAAGTAGTAACAATTCAGTCATAAAATATATAATAACAAAGCATGTAAGCAAATCGCAAAGAAGCATCACATTCGTGACTTTCGTCACATAACAATAGCTCTTACAGCTGTATACATAACATGACTGCTTTTACTGTATTCACTATAACAATAGCTATCATAGCTGCATTCACAGCAGCATCCAATTTCATCATAATTCAGTGATAAGCAGAAACATACAATGCATTATACATGATATAAGAGAAAGAGTCACTACCTTGTTCTTTCCGTTCATGCGTGGGCACCGTTCTCTCACGGTTAGGGTGGATATCAAGTCTTATAAATCATAATGAAGGATGACGAGTTATTCTCTATTCCAATTCTTAATTCTAAAGCACTTAGGGTTGGTTATCATTTAAGACCTTTAGGTGGCTACTAGAAGCCCAAACAAATGCCTAAAGGGTTGGAAAGAACTATACCAGAGACTATCTCTCAAAAGTTCAAAATGCTGATTTTTGCAGGTTGCCGCGGCCAAGAGTCTTCAGACTGTGGCCAAAAAGAGGTCAAAAGGTTTTTGGCTGCAACCAAGAATCTTCTGGCTGTTGCTAAAATCTGGTCTGATACTTTTTGGCTGTGGCTAAGGAAATTCCTACTTCTTGGCTGAAATTTCAAAAATCATAATTGAATATATAAAAATCAAAATAGAGCAATTCCAAGTCCTACTTGAATATTTTTAAGTCCTATTTATAGGAAAAATATGAATAATTACCATCTACAACCACAAAAATACAAAATTTAGCTAATTCCCATACTATTCTAAAATTCAGTCCAGTTTCAACCTCAAATTTTGGAAAGGCATAACTTTTAGTACACACAACAAAATAACACCAATTATATATCAATTTAAAGCTTGGTATGTGCAATATTAAACTGAAAAATTTCAAAATTTTTAGAAACCATTTACTCATTCAAAACTTCCATGCAAGCTCTTTGCCCTGCACAGTTTTTATAGATGAAACTTCCAATTTTCCAGTATATGTTTTCAATGGTCAGAATTCACAATAGGTGCTACTCTCCACACAATTTTTCACATAGAATCCAATGGAAACATCAAAACAATCAAATTCCCATTCCTTTCTCATGTTCTATTTTGGGAATAATTAAGCACAAAATCCAGAATTTTCCAAACTTCACATTTAAGTCTCAAATCAATTCCATTTATCCAAACAACAACACAAGATACCATTTCCACAATCAAAACATCATGAACCCTCTAAAACCATAATTACACTAAAATAGGGAAAAAATTTACAAGCCAAAGCTCTCAACCAATGGCAACAATATATATATATATATATATCAAAGGATTGCTTTTACTCACCTTATCACCTCCTTTAGTTTGTTCTATGATTCTTCAACCTCTAATTTTCCTTGAGTACTTAAACCACCTCCTCTTGAAAATATAAAACCATACAAATGAAGCTTTCATCAAGAGAACAATGTTTATAAAGAGTCCAAGAGCTAGAAAGAAGGTTTAGAAGGTGAAAAGTCAAGTTTAAACCCTTACCTCCTTTCTTCTTCTTTCTCTTTCTCTTTTATTTTCTTTTCTTTTCCCTTCTTCTTTTCTCTATATTTTTGGGAGCTTGGTCGACTTAAATAATGAGGAAGCGAGAGTGATGTTTTAAATATTCTTTCCTTGGCTTCTTGAATTTACTTGGCTACAAATCACCATCCAATAAGAAGAAGAGATGATGTGTCAACCTAGTGTGGCTTCTTGAAAAATTAATACGTCAATTAATGGATATTTTCTCCTTCCCTCTTTCCTCTTGTATTAACTGAAATTCACCCTAAAAAAGGAGGTGATTTTGTTGACCAATTTCTTCCATATGCTTTTGGAATCAAGGTTGACCAAGCTTCTTCAAAAGTGGTTTTTCTTTTGACCAATCTTTCATCTCCTCCATTTGTGCCTTCTTGACCGAAATGCTTATCCAAAGTTAAGGAAATATGTTGTTCAATTGGCTCTTGAAATATTGCTCTTTCGTTAAACTTCCAAGTTAAATCACAAAGCAAGACTTGTTGATTTTTCTTCCTTTCTTTGGCCAAAATTCCTTTTATTACTAGGCCAAATATTATGCTCCTTTATTATTCCATTTTGGGCTTTAATAATAGGCTTTTTGAAACACCCAAAAATAAATTCCATAACTTGTTCTAGCCTAATTCTCATGAAAATGAAAATTTACTAGATTCTTAAATTCCAAGATCATGAATATTCACCATTCCATTTCATTAAATGCCACAAATAGTTACATGGCATCTTGGTAAATAAAATTTGGGGTGTTATAACTTTAGGATTTGATATTTTCCTGGAGTAAAGAAGGTCTGTGCCTGCTCAAGAATGGAAAGACAAAAGTAGTGACACTTTATCCTATATCATATATATTGCATTGCTTGTATACATTATTCATTGAATACAGTGAAGAGACGTGGTGAAAGCCTAGACTTAAATACAGATACAGTGAAGGGAATGTAGGGTAAGCCCAATCTCGAATACAGATACAGTTGATAGGATGTGGCGAAAGCCCGGCTTTAAATACAGATATAGTTAGTAGATGTGGTAAAAGCCCGACCTTGTATACAGTAAAGGGGACGTGGCAATATGCCCGGCCTCGAATATTGATTGCTACATTGTGATATATGTTTACTTCCTTTGTATATATGCATCATTTTCATAAACTGTTGCTATAGGGATTCTCTAGAATCTCATTCTTTCCAAATAACATTTTTAGATAGGGCAAGTGGATTGAAGAACAAGCAAGTGAGCAAGGACGATTAGGACTGCCGGCGGTAGTTTTAGTTAGATATTTTGGTTTATACTGAACTGGTTATCATTTTGGGATAAATGTACCTATTGAATAGATCATAGCATGATAGTTTTGTGTAATCCCCGGTATGGATACTGAGTTAGGCAATGATGCCTTGTATAAACCTTTGGATTAATGTTATTATCCCATGTGTATGTCGGGAATTATGTTGATACTCTGATATTGTATATGTGACTGACCGAACAGGCCTATTGCTTTTACTTGAAATGAATGGAGATCTATTTGTACAACTGTTGTAAAAAGTTTAAAATTGTTCCGGATCTCTTATTCAATTATTAAACTTGTTTAAATGCTAATCCCGGCCCTGTCAGTGAAGGGGGTTACATTTATGGTATCAGAATAGTTTTCCTAGCATTTGTAAGAATTGCTAGGATAGTTGCCCTAGTGTATAGCTTGAGTGATTGATGATTGATATAGTTGACTGTATACACATGAATATTCCTGTTATTGATTGGTATATAAGAGTTAAAGGAATATGTGTATACCTTTGTATGATTTCTGACTGGGTGAATCATTTATAGACTAAAGAGAACAATGGCTCCTACTAGAGTTAGAAGACCGGATCTGGAGGTAGAAGAGCTCAATAATAATCCTCCTGATCCGATGCAAGAGATGATGACTCTGATAAGAGAACAAAGAGACATGATCCGTGAGCTAAGAGAGGAGTAAAAGGAGGAAAGAGCCAAAAGAAATGAAGAAAGAGGCCAGTCTACTCGTGAAGAGACCAGAGAAGAGACCCAACCAAAGGAGACAGCTGAGGGGTCAAACGGATCTCTACCTCATATTGAGCATAATCAAGGGTTACACGGGCTGCCGACTCAAAAGGATGGAGACCTTCATTCTTGGGTTTCTAAATTCTGTAAGCACATGCCTCCTATGTTCAAAGGAAGATTCAACCCTCAAGTATTGGAGGATTGGATTATGAGATTAGAGAAGATGTTTGAGGTGCTTGAGTGCCCATCGGAGGTGAAAGAAAAAATAGCTATCTACAAGCTAGAAGGAGATATAGACAGATGGTGGTGCAATATTGCCATGGCTATGCAGGCCCGGAATGTGCCAGTAACTTAGGAAGTATTGCAAAGGGAATTCAATTATAAGTACTTTCCTAATTCTGTGAGAATTGAGAAAGAGTCAGAGTTTTTGGCTATCAAGCAAGGGGACAATGAGACAATTGATGATTACCTATCTCGATTCGTTCATCTATCCTGGTACTCCTTCTACCTTAGGGGAATGGATGATAAGGAATGGCGTTTTGACATATTAATCAGAGGCTTGAGGCGATAGTTAAAGAAAAGATTGGCCACCCGACAGTTTGATAAGTTCAATAAAGTAGTGGAAGAGTGCCGTATCACTGAGAACAACCTGAGGGATATTAACCATAGTAAGGGTGGTGGTCGTAGTGAAACTGGTAAAGGGAGCTCATCCCAAAAGCATAAGAGCCAAGGATTCTCATCCAAGGGCAGTGGTAAGAAACCGTACCAAGCTAGAGATAGTGGGAATCAGGGACAGTCACCACAGTAGGTATGCCTCCGGTGTAACAAAGCACATGCTGGTAGAAATTGTGAGGGGCAATGGGTATGCTACAATTGCAAGCAGCCCGGACATCTTGCTAAAGATTGCAAAGGGCGACCGGTAGAGCCAAGGCCCAAGAGTCAAGGGAGAGTGTTCGCTATGACTCATGAAGAGGCAAGGAAGTCTCTCAAGTTGATTCAAGGTAACATTCTTCTAAATGATAGTTTAGTGCAAATTTTGTTTGATTCGGGTGCCTACTCATTCGTTCATAGCCTATGACTTTGTAAAGCGCCTAAGACTACATGTTCATAGATTGCCATTTGATATTGTTGTGTCAACACCTATGGGTGCTAAAACTGTGGCTTCGGAAGCTTGTCTGAATAGTGTTATTACAGTAGAAGGGTGTGAGTCTACCGTTAATTTGATTTGTCTACCACTTCATCAACTAGAAGTTATTCTGGGTGTTGACATGTTGACGGAGAATAATTTCATATTGGATTGTGGGAATAGGAAAATAGTTTATCCTGCTCCACAGAGGAATACTGATGTAAACAATAGTTTGAATTTCCTTTCAATAGTTAAGGCTGAGGAATGTATGAAAAAGGGATGCCAAGGGTATATGGTATTCTTCTCTGTTCAGGGAGAGTTAAATGAAGCCCTTGAGAGTATCTCGATAGTGAGAGAATTCCTTGAGGTGTTTTCAGATGATCTCGGCGGATTGCCTCCAGAAAGGAAGTAGAATTTCCAATTGAAATAGTGACCAGAGCTAGTTCGATATCAAAAGCCCCATATAGAATGGCCCCTAATGAAATGGAGGAATTAAAGAAACAAATTGAAGATTTACTCGAGAAAGGGTTCATTCGACCCAGTGTGTTGCCATGGGGAGCTCTGGTATTGTTTGTGAAAAAGAAGGATGGGAGTTTGCGATTTTGTATTGATTATAGAGAACTTAACAAGGTATCTATTACGAACAAGTACTTTCTCCCGAGAATTGTTGACTTGTTAGATCAATTGTCTGGATCATGTGTATTCTCCAAAATTGATCTAAGGTTGGGATATCATCAGTTGCGTATGAAGGCAGCGGATGTCCCGAAGACTGCTTTCAGAACAAGGTATGGGCACTATGAGTTCGAGTTGTTGAAAGATTAAGACCTATAATGTAAATGCTATCCAAGGGAAGCTAATGTTGTCACTGACATATTGAGCAGTAAAACAGTGCATATGGAAGATATGCTAATTTATGAGCAAAAAGTCAATCGAGGAATTTTAGATATCTTAGTCTGTATAAGCAAATCTTGATCAGCGATAATGATGTCAGTAAGACGTACGTAGAAGTGTTACCCTGGAGTTTATGGTTATAAATGTCTAGTAAATTTCGGGGACGAAATTTATTTAAGTGGGAGGAAACTGTAACACCCCAAATTTTATACACCAAGAATATATTGTGATTATTTTATGTTTTCAATAAAATGGTGAATATTTAAGGCCAAAGGAATTAAATATTGAAAATTGAAAGGTAAATAGTGTTTTTAGTGAAATAGCCTGCGAGGCAGTGAGTTTGTCATGTGGTTTTGTAAGACCAAATGATGAGCAAAAAAATATGAAATTTTATAGGGCGAAAGTAGGCATCCTAAGCTTTAACTTGATAGGTCAAATAAATTAATTGAAGCTATGTCAAAAAGTTATGGATTTTTGAAGTTTGCCCAACGAAATTGAATATTTTTTGAAACAGAATATAAAGATTGAAAATTTGGGAATGATATGCTTCCAGCTAGTAAAAGGCTATATTTTTCTTGAAACTAGACTCAATAAGGGTTCCATATCCTTTAGAATCGCTCCAAAACGATGTCTACAAATTTAGTTATGATTTTTCAAAGTTTGGTCAGAAAATCTGCCAAAATTGCTAATTGTTGCGAATTTGAAAAAGAAAGATGTAATTAGGGGTGTTCAAATCCTGGCACGGGACTGAGATCACCCATTCCCTGTTCCTGTCCCGGGGGGTAGCCGGGAGTGGGAAGTCATCCCCGGTCCCGGTCTCGAGAAATTCCTGGTATAACCTGGACCTAAATTTTTTATAATCTAGTGTTTAAAGTGATTATTTAACACCTAATAAGGTCATAAAAATCACACAAATTGAGCTAGAATTGAAGAATAACATATTATTATTATTATTATTATCACATTCATCATTTTTGTTATTATCTTTATATATTATATAGTTAGGATTAGTGTCACGATATATACGATTTAACTCTAACTAAATATGTGATATACATTTTATCAAATGATAACTTAATTTATGGGGTAAAAATAAAAAAAAATAAAAGAATAACTTTTTTTTAAGGAAAAAAACTAGGACCGGGATAACAAGGTGTGATCCCGATCCCAGTCCCAATCCCGGCCGAGACGAGAAATTCCCGGGATAAAATGTCTAGGACTGTGCCAGGACAACTGGGACCGGAACACTTTGAACACCCCTAGACGTAATGGTAATTGTATAAATTGTGAAACAAATAAATAGGAGGGATAAATAATTATTTGACTCATAAGTATGCCAAGTGTCATTATCATATGGTAAAGGGATTAGTTTATAATTGATGAAGATGAGCACATGTCTAATTGTGTTAAAATAATGTTACTTTTGCAAAGTAATCATGATTATGGTACAACAATTGAGTGCATGGTTGGATTAGTTGGAAGAAGCCATTTGGTTAGTGAAGATATAAGGGGGGATGGTTTTGAGCTAACCAAAAGAGGAGGAAGATTAGTTCAAGGCTAATTGAAGCCTTATGACATCAATTGGAAAGAGATAAAGCTAATGCCAAGTGTCACCATGTGATGCATTGATGGAGATCAAGTGTTTAAAGGAGATTAGAGATATTATATAAAACACTCTTTCTTCCTGTTCCCTTGTCATTTTCATCCAACACAAGAGAAAGAAGAGAGAGAGAGAGAGAGAGAGAGAGAGAGAGTTCAAGAGCTCTCAAGTTCTAGAGAGAAGGAAGAAAAAGAAGCTTAAGGTAAGTGTGATTTCTTAAGAGTTTTTTGTGATCTTGCTTGGAAATCTTCTCTAAACTCTTCTTCTCTATGGAATCAATGGTTTAGAAGACCTATCTTGAGCTCAAGGGGGGAGAGAGAGAGAGAGGAGAATGCCTAGAGAGAGAACTCAAGAAGTAACCTCACAAACCTTAGATCTATTCTTGTATGATGTTGTTGTTGAGGTTTGTAGTTTGTTTGGTGATTTTTGGTTAAGTTTGTAAATTTGGAAAGTCCTAATCCTAAGGGGTTATGCTGCCCAAATTTCTTTGAATCATGATTAGAATGTGTTTAAATAATCTAATAAGGGATTAGAAGTGAAAAGGTACAAGCTTTAGAAGCTAAAACACCAAACTCCAAATTTTTCCTTTTCTTAGAAAAAGTTTTGTCCAAGCATAGATCTGGGGTTAGGAGTTGGATTTTCAACAATTTTATGGTTCTATTGGATTCAAGAGGCAAAAATAGGTGGGGTTACATTTGGTCACTTTTTCGGAAAAGACCGAAAAAGCATAATTACAAAAATACCCCTAAAATCCTAAAACAAGGCTGTCAAGGGAAATTTCATAATTTGACACTGAATTTGGTAATTTTGAGCCCCCAAATGGATTCCTTGGGTGAAAATACTTCAAGATAGCCCTAGTTAAAATTTTGGAAAAATGTGCTGTCAAGCCGGGTATGGCAGGGCCGAGCCTGGCCGTAGTCTCAGGGGTTATTTATGTAAAATTTCACCATAGACTAATATAACCATAAGAAACACTATAGAAGAGTCTAAAACGATACGTTGATAGGTTATGACCTATTTATTATACATTTAATATTTTAGGACCGAGTCGGAAGCCGGAAGTGACCCATTTTACAAAGCACACTAAAAAGATGTTGAAAGAACTTTGAGGTATGGACATTATCCTTTATACATCATGCCATAGTTATATGATTGTGTGGATGCCATTGTTTGTAAATGTACTTTATTAATCAACATGATTTTTCTAAAGAGAGGCAATTAGTGCTAGAGGCTCTTAGCAATTAGTGCTAGAGGCTCTTACACTGGGAGTTAGTGAGAATCCAATCGGTGCATATTAGTGGGGCTGGGCCCTACTCATGTATACATACAGATGATGTATTTATATTATTTATTAATTGGTGCATGCATGGCGTATATTATATTTACTTTTCGCATTTTATATGAACGATAGCATGTTTCTACTGAGATTCCTTGGAATCTTACCCCTTTTTCTAAACAAACATCTCAGCGGGTGCCAGTGGGATGAAAGGCAAAGGCGTAGACGCCTTGAAGTGATTGGCATGTGTCTCAAGAAAAAGTTAAAGACGATAGTTATAGTTAGTTTATGTTTAAGATATTTTGGGGAATTCTGTATATATTGAAGTTTCCATTGTATTATGTATTTTGTCTATGAAATACTTTGGGATTGTAAATTAATAATTTTATCAGTATATATGTATGTTTCTGTATGCCCACGGAATTTAGTCTTTATTACTTTTCAAATATCAAAATGGAAATAAGTGTTGACAAAAAGAGAAGGAGAGCAAAACAAAAGAACTTATGGGAAAAAATATAAAGCTTTATTGTCTCATCTACCTAATATAGATTAGTCTCATAAGACGAATAAAGGAGAAGACAAAAAAGAAACAAGCTTGACAGCGTTTTCTCCCATTTTTCCAGTCTCATCGGCGACAAAGGTAGGGAAGGCTCTATTTATATTCTCTTTCTTGGAGATAGACTAAGGGTGTGTTTGGTTTGGGAGAGGGGGAAGGGAGAGATGGCAAATTACAATTTTGGACAGGAGAAACCTAAAATTTACCTTATCATTCTTTTAAATTTTGGATTCCAGCCTAAAATTTACCTTCTCATTCCTTTTAAATTTTGGGTTCCCACCCAAAATTTAAATACCTTTAACCCAAAAAGGTAATTTAACCCCCTTTCCTCCCCTCCCCTCAAATCAAACACACCCTAAAGAAAGAGAGCAATTTGAAATTTGAAATAAAGAAAAAAAAGCATTACTTTGCCTAGTAAACTTTCCTACGTGAGAAGATAAAAAAGAAATCACAATGCATCACCATTTCCAATAGCTAAGCTGTGAGCCTATGATGTTATCTTTCTCAACCTACTTTCCTATTTGTTTTTTTTTTGGTCATGCCCAGCCTACTTTCAAGGTCACGTGGGGGCATAATTTTTTAGTTATAATAATTATAGTAAAGTTAAATAAACAATGTTTCTGATAAATTTATTTCTATTTAAGGTAGATAGTTTTTTTTTTTTTTGTGATAAACAGGCAAAGCCTAGAAGATTACACCAAGACATGCTTAGGTAAGGCAATTCCTGCAAAGTCTTCCTGAAGAATCTAGCAGACTTTTATAGGTGGTTCTTGCCAAAACGTGGACTTGTACTAAGGATTCAAACATATGGAAGCCATTTTATCTGCACACCGATTTTCTTCCCTGTAAACATGCATAATAGTGATATGCCACTCTCTTTCTATTAGAACTTTAATCTACCTTGATATAAGAAAGCAACCTTACAAATTGTCATGGTTTTTAAGCTCCTAGATTACTTATTTTGCATCACATTCCAGCTCAATCTTGTGAAACCCCAACTGCCAGTAGAGCTTAAGTCCGTCCAGAATACCCATCGCTTCAGCTCTATAGCTATCGCATCTGCTAATCCGCTTTATGAACCCCCCCAACCACTTTCTACAATCCCCCCTGATTACACCTCCACATCCCAGAAGTTGGATGAGGTTTCCATTCCATCAACATTCAACTTACACCATCCTTGTTGTGGTAATTTCCAAGAAACCCAAATGATTTTATACTCGTTTCCTTGCTTCTCATCACCTTTCCAAATACTCGTATAGCTTTCCCTGTGTCGTCTGATGATTTCTTTGGTGTCGCAAGGCATATGGAAGTCCTCTTTATGAATTTGTTGGTTCTTCCATTTCCAGATATGCCAGCATGTGTTTGTGAAAATTTCTAACCAAGACTCCTCTATATCTTCCTTCCTTATATGCTTTAGATTTACTCAGATCCAATCATGCCATGCAAGAGAGAAGAAAATGTTCTATCTAGTAGGTTGCACCATTTTGCTCCACACAATTTTAGCTTGCGGGCAATCTCGGAGGGCATGAAGTTGGTCTTTCCAATCCTCTTTACATATTTCACAGACCTCCTCCTCATGTCCCCACCCACTTGTTCTTTTCTTTGTCGCTAGTCTATTATGAAGAGTCTGCCATAGGAACATATGAATCCGCTCTGGTACTTGTATCTTCCAAATGATCTTCTAGACCCCATCTTGGTTTCGGCTTTCACCTTCATGCAGGCTTTTATAAGCACTCGCAGTAGTAAATTTACCATTCCCATTTCTTGGCCAAAGGATTTTGTCCTCTTCTTCTTGGTTTTCTACTATCGAGCTACACATAATTTCCTCCATTACAGTTTATGGGAAATGTGGGGCTAAGGGTTGCAGATTCCATTACCCACTTACACTCACAAGGTCCTGAACTGTTAATCTTTGTTTACTGTCACATTCCCAGGCACAAGGTCTATAAGTGAGGGGTGTTTGTTAACCACTTAATATACTATGCGCTAGTGCTCCTGCCATCTTTGACATCTATTCAAATACTATATTGAACTTTCTCCCATAGGCAGACTAGTGCCTTCCATAAAATAGAGTTTCCCTGCTTGGTAATTGGATGTTCCCATCGTTCCTTCCCTCTTCCTTATTTACCTTTAAGTACTTTGACCCACAGTTCACTTGGCTCAGTGACCATTTTCCAAACTAGCTTCATACACAAGGCCTCATTCATTTGATACATCGATTTTTTACCCAGCCCTCCTTCCAACTTTGGTTTACACAGTGTGTCCCATGAAAGCGCATGCCATATTCTTTTCTCTCTGTGCTCCCCCCATATAAATCGCCTTTGCTCTCTCTCTACGTCTTCAGTAATGCCTCTGGGCAGAGCATCATGTTGCATGTTATACAGAGCCATAGAACTAGTTTCTGATTTCACAAGTGTGACTCTTCTGGCCAGGGATAAGCTAGCAGCCTTCCAACTACTTAGACATTTTTTCACTTTCTCCACGATGACCCCAAACTTATCCTTCCTTCTTCTTGGAAATGTAATAATAGCTCCAAGATATCTTCCCCATTCCTCTAGCTGTTTGAAATGGCTCAAGCGACATATTTCTCTCCTCTTATGTTGAGATACATTCGGTGAGAAGAAAATTTGTGTTTTCTCACTGTTAAATTTGTGTCCAGACATTTCACCAAATTCTTGAAAACATTACAAGATAAAGTCCGTTAAAGTCGCGCAGCTTTGGTTGACCGTTATTTGAATTTGAAAACTATCCATTTGCCGGTAGGTTGCGGTAGGTGAGCGTTCGGACGATATCTTTGACTTACCACTTATGGCATGATCTCTTCATTATTTCTCTGTAAATGTACTTAGAATAATAATACAATGAATAGTGAATCATATAGAAAACAAATCAATAAACATTGGATTAAAAACATGTTTTCTGGACTACATTACTCAAGTGGCTACTCGAGTGATCATGCTCCTTACTCGAGTAGTCCCCTGAGTAAACTTATCAAAAATATGGTAGAGAGTAATTCAACATTTACATAATATATTACTCGGGTAAGACATGGAATAAGATACATCACAAACCTTGGAAATACATGATTACTCAAGTGCTTACTCAAGTAAGCATGTCTTTTCTAGACAGGTTACTCGAGTGATCTCTCGAGTAAATTTCAAATAAGTTTGTAGATTACTCGAGTGGTCCCTCGAGTAATGAGACTCAAATCTTGGCCGAGAGTACCTGTTCTTTGCTTACCTGATTACTCGAGTGATCCCTCGAGTAATGCTTCAAATAACTCTGCAGATTACTCAAGTGCTCCCTCGAGTAATGGCTTATCTCATGTGGTTACTTGAGTGGTCCCTTGAGTAACAAGGGTCATTTATTTGGTGAGAGTTACTGGATGATTTTTGCTCTGGTTACTCAAGTGATCACTCGAGTAATGACTCATATAACTTTACAGATTACTCGAGTGGTCCCTCGAGTAACTTCATCCAAATTCTGGTAGTGCTTCTCTGGAAGATTTTCTTCACCATTACTCTAGTGCTCACTCGAGTAACATGTTCCATTACTCGAGTGCTTACTCAAGTAACCCCTTGCAAAATCTGCCAGTGCTATTTTCTTTCTATGTTTTGTCTCTCAGTTCTTCTTCATTACTCCAGTGCTTACTTCAAGTAATTCTTTTGTCTACCATTTAGTTACTTTGTTCAAATTCTTTTATTTGTTATCAAATCCTCTTATATCATTAGTCCAATCTTTGTTATCATCAAAACATATGAGATCTAACAGTTACCGATTTCAGAAGTGTGACTCTTCCGACCAGGGATAAGCTAGTAGCCTTCCAACCACTTAGACATTTTTTCACTTTCTCCACGATGACCTCAAACTTCTACTTCCATCTTCTTGGAAATGTGATATTAGCTCCAAGATATTTTCCCTATTCCTCTACCTATTTGAAATGGCTCAAGCAACATATTTCTCTCCTCTTATGTTGAGATACATTCGGTGAGAAGAAAATGTGTGTTTTCTCACTGTTTAATTTGTATCCGAACATTTCTACAAATTCCTAAAAACATTGCAAGATTATTTGCATTTGTGAGGTTTCAGCATCTACAAAAAGGATAAGATCGTCAACAAACATCATATGAGTAATAATAGGTCCTTGATGTCCCGCTCTCATTCCTCTCCATTTTTTCTCTCTCACTTTATCTAAAATGATGTGTGTGAGTTTTCCCATTCCAAGTACAAAAAAATAAGGAGAAAAGGGGTCTCCTTGTCTAAGGTCTCCAGTAGGTTGAAATTCTTCTAGTTTTTCCCCATGCCACAGGATACTCATTGTTGTTGAGGAAACACACTCCATTATTCTTCTCACCATATCTTCAGGACATTTCATCGAATTTAGCACCTTCTCCATATATTCTCAATTGATTATATCATAGGCTTTCTCCAAGTTTATCTTGATTGCCAAAAAGCCTTTCTTTCCTTTCTTTTTTCTCATTGAGTAAATCAATTCGTTGGTGATGATAATGTTATTGTGTATGTTTCTTCTTGGTACAAAGCTTACTTGGTATGGGGACACAACTTTCAACATTATCTTTTTCAAACGAGCCACAATAATCTTTGAAAGACCTTTGTATGTGACATTACATAACGAGATCGGTCTTAGCTGGTTGACTCTTTCATGTTTCTCCACCTTTGGGATGAGAGATACTAGAGTTTTGTTAACACTCCTAATATTCAATGGCTCCTCCCACATACTTCGAATAGCCTTCGTCACACTTTCCCCTACAATACCCTAGCTTCTTTGGAAAAATAGCGCAAGGTAGCCATCTTCACCTGAAGCCTTCATGCCCCCTATGGAAAATATTGACGTCTTGATTTCTTCATCTGTAATGCCCTCTATAGATAGTTTAGAAGAAAGAAAAATAAGTAAAAAAATATGGAGGAAAGAATATTATAAAAAGCCTTATAACAATACTAAAAAATTTATCATTTTTAAATGTTTTTTCTCACAGTATTATTTCCTATGTAATTTTCTTTCTATCTAAACTAGGGTCAATAATTTTTGTGAGTTGTGACTTGTGAGATATATTATCATCATGTGAATTTATTAAACTAAATGAACTGTTTAAGTTTATTTTTAAATTATTAATAATATGATATTTTATTTATATTTGTAAGTGTATATAATATTTTTTTTATTTAAATATTGTGTAACGGTTGGACTAGACGGTCGGACCGATCCAACTGTTTGAATCATGACCCGCTGCTTTTTCTGACTCAACATCTGGTTCGGTTTTTAAAACATTGGTTTTAAGGCCTATATACTTATAAGTCGTAAACTTCAAAGGGGGTGAGCCTATTTAAAGCTTAATTGAAATAAAATTTGATTTTTCTTAATTATTTTGGAGAGTTACTACGTAACATCTAAGAATTTCTTTAAAATAACATCTAAGATTTTTATAACAAATTATTTGAAGATTTTATTGCCTTTAACATTAAATCAAACTTGTTGAAGTTTTACCTAGAAGAAATAAAGTTAGATTTTCTTTTTCAAACGCTTCTTCTCGGTAAAACTTCTAACGTTTGTTTTTCCGGTGAAAACAAAGCACAGAAAGCCATGGTATATTCTTTCGATAAATAATTTCTGAATGAGATAAATATAACTTCTAACGTTCTTAAATATTGTCATAAAATTGTTTTGGCAACATTATTTATGAGATAAAAAAAATCTCATAAAGCCATGGTATATTCTTTCGATAAATAATTTCTGATTGAGACCCCAACACATGCTTCAGCAACAGGGAAAATAAATTCAAATAAAAAGGTAAGTGTTAAAACAAATTTGTCAACATGATGTGAAAATGATATGGATAAAGAGATTTAAGAGGAGAAAAAACAGAAAGCATAAAACAAAGTTTAAACTTATATGACAATGAATAAACTTATAATAGCGTGTGCTTGTGGCTGTACATATGTGGTGTGGAAGAAGTTTAAAAACGCAAATAAATAAACCCTGAGATTTTAAAGTAATTTTACAACTTATAGTATATTAGATAAAAATATGTGTAAAAAATTTTAATCAAGCCAACTTGTAGGCTTTCAAGACAGACTTCAAAATTAAAAAACATAGCCTATTTACCTTAAAAAGCCTCTAAATAGGCTTGAGGTTCGACCTATTTGCTAAATAGGTGAAGCCTAACCAAGCCCTAATCAGGTTAGGCCATAGATTCCTGATTAGGGTCTAACCTATTTCTACCCCTAGTTGTTATTATATCAATATAATAAAATATTAATTATAAAAAATAATCTCAATATCAATTATATAAATTAAGTAAATCAAACAATTATTTTTCTTTTTTTTTGTATCTAAGTTGATGTTATAAGAATAATTATTTCAAACCAATTTTTATGTTTTTTTAGAACAACTATTCAAACATTTGTTTTATTGTTTTTTCAAACTTGTTTTTAAAACACTTTTATAAAACTGTTTTGGAAGAAAAATAGAAAATAAAAACAAATAGAACTTTATGGAGCGATATGGAGCAAAATAAAAACAAACAGAAAACAATAATTTTTTGTATTTTAAGCCATATGGAGCAAGAAATCCAGCCTAGGGCAACTGAAGAAGCAAAAGGGAAACTTGAAACAACGCGGGGTGCGTTCAATGATGTAATTTTTATGGGAAAATTGCCATGCATTCCTTCTGTAACTATTTCATATCATATAGCCCCCACAATTTTTTGAAATTTCACTACACCTTGTGACTAAACTGAAATTAAAATTTGTGAATGAAAAGACAACTGTGCCCTTACTTTATAAGTCAAATATGAAAATTTATTAAATATTTGTGGGAATTTACAAGTCAAATATACTTATTTATAAGATAAATAAATGAAATTGTAAGACCATTTCAGCCATGTACATTGAGTATATTCATAAGAATACATGTTATTTATAAGACACATGTGAAAATTTACAAAATCATCTCGGCCATATATAAGACAGGCATAAATATCTTGTCAGCCTAAAAATACTTAATTTCAATTTAATTCTAAAAGGTTCAATAAAATTTTAGAAAGTTTTGAAGCTCTTTGATATTAAATATCTACAGTGGGGCAGTGAATTTTTCCCAATTTTTTATTCGGCATTCACTTCTGCCACCCCCTCCTCCAAAAGTTCAACGATGTAATTTTTAAATCAGCATTCACTTCTATTTCAGCCTAAAAAAACTCAATTTCAATTTTGTCCTAAAGTAAAATTTTAGAAAGTTTTGGAGCTATTTGATATTAAATATCTACAGTGCTGCTGGAAGTGAACTTTTCCCAATTTTTAAATCGGCGTTCACTTCTGCCACCCCCTCCTCTAAAAGTTCAATGAAATCGGCAACCCCCCACCCAAAACCAAAAACACAAACCCCCCCAACGCACTTGTTGCTTAATCATATATATATGATATGGTGGTTTATGCAGCTTCATAGCATTTTTGTCATGCAGGATGACCCAGTAATGGCTTAGGGTGAGTTATAGATGACTAGAGCAGAAATATAAATGATAAAAAATTAGTAATTAAGTTTTAATCGTGTAAATAATATAGAAATCGAATTGTGCTTGTCATATTTGGAGGATCCAATTTTAAATTTATTAAAATTTTAAAGACCAGAAGATTAATTTTTTCTGCCATAAAATGATTACTGTCATCCATTATGTTGCAAGAGTTGAAGAGATAATGCGGTAGCCAAACATTCACATCAGTCTTACATAAGTCCCAAGAACATACATATGATATAAAATTCACAAGCTTAAAAAATTTACATTAAAATGTCCATTGCAACACAGACGCACTTACAAATAAAGTTCAGTCCCTCATTAGTTGTCCAATTGTGATGGTTTGAAATTGATCCTCTGAATAAGACTTTGGTGTCTTTGCAAATTCTGTAGATATTTGTTCCATGGTTGGACGAGACTGAGGATTCTCCTTCAAGCAAGAAAAAGCTATTTTTGCCACTAAGATCACATCATCAAGGATTGGTTTTGTGAGTGGAGAAACTCGTGGGTCCAACACATCTTTTAACAACAAATGGTTATTGGCAAAATTCTCCATCAAAGATGTAATAAGCTCCGCGGGATGTTGACCCATGATGATTTCTAAAGTCAACACTCCAAAGCTATAAACATCACATTTTTCATTGGCTTTCATAATGAAAGCAATCTCTGCAATAAATTTAATGTTATGTAAATCCATAATATTGCAAGTAGTAGTATTTTGGAAATAATAGGCAAAAAGGTCTAACCTGGTGCAGCATACCCAAATGTGCCAGCAAATGTGGTCATATTATTTGAGTTAGGCATCAAAAACTTTGCCGTTCCGAAGTCAATGATGCGAGCTTCTTCATAGTCAGGACTTAGAAGAACATTCTTGCTTGATATGTCCCGATGTACAATTGGAATTGAACAACCATGATGCATATAGAATAAGGCATTAGCCACACCTTTAATAACACTCACCCTCTTATTCCAATCAAATTTAGTGGCTTGTTCCTGATTTTTTAGTGTGTTATCCAAGCTGCCACCTTCCAAGAACTCATAAACCAAAATAGAGAATTGTGAATTGGAATAAAATCCATACAACTTCACAATGTTACGATGCTTTATTTCTGTCAAAGCTTGAATCTCACTTTTAAAAGCTTTTTGGTTGGAGATTTCCCCACTTGGCATTGAATGAAGCTTCTTTACAGCAACAATGTCACCTGTAGGCAACTCAGCCCTATAAACACTTCCTTGGCTCCCTTTTCCGACGAGATATTTTTCATCAAATTCCTTTGTAGCTTCAATGATATCTTCATACAATAGTTCACTATCAAGTCTCCTTACAGAATAAACATCTTCTGGTGGAGCTTCTCCATCTTTGTTTTTGGCTTTTGTTGCTCTTCGAGAAAAAATGAAAGATACTCCAGCAATTACTAATAGCAGTATGGCCAAAGGGAGGAATATTATCAAGAACTTTTTACGCGTACGGCCATGTCCATTTGTTTGCATATCCCCACAAGGGGTTAAACCAGTGACGTTACCGCACAAACCTTTATTATTCCTCAAATCATCAAAGTTGTGAAAAGCTGGTTTGATTGGAACAGGGCCTTCTAATTGATTGTATGATATGTCAACAATAGACAAAGCTGACATTGATCCACTAAAACTTAAAGGAACTCTGCCGGTGAGATTATTGTGTGAGAGGTTCAATATTTGCAATTTGGGTAACGTTCCAAGACTTGATGGTATTGTTCCAACTAGCAAATTGTCACTAAGATCAAGTTGTTCAAGGGCCTGGAGTTCACCAAACTCAAGGGGAATGCTTTCATCAAAATTGTTTTTGCTTAAGTTCAAGACCCTTAAGCTTTTCAGTTCCCCAAGCTCTCTTGTGATTGAGCCACTAAAATTATTTGCTGCCAACTCCAAAGCTTGAAGTTGATTAAGATAGCTTATATTCAAGGGTATATTACTAGAGAAGTTATTGTGGCTCAAAGAGAGCCCTGTCAACATGATTAACTTCCCAAGTTCTTTTGGAATATGTCCAGACAAATGATTTGAAGACAAGTTGAGTAAACCAAGCTTAGTTGCCTCTCCTAATTCTGGTGGCATATCACCAGAAAGATTGTTATTGTGAATAATCAATTGTGTGAGATTATGACACTTCCCCCACTTGGATGAAAGGTGGCCATATAATTGATTACCACTTAGATCAATGAAGTCCAAAGAAGGATATACTCCAAAAGCATCTGTTATATTATCAACTATTTGGTTATTATCAAGCCTGAGTCTTTCTAGACTTGAACAATTCTTCAAACTCGCTGGAATAGGACCACTGAAATGGTTACCATTAGCACCAACGAAAAGTAACATCCCACTTTGACAAATTTTGTGTGTCAAAGGACCGTTGAAATGATTATTACTCAGTTGTATATTAATCAAACTTGTCAAGTTATTCATTTCTTGTGGAAGTTGACCACTGAAACTGTTGTTGTCCAGGTACAGCTTATTGAGCTTTGTCATATTTCCTATAGTAGAAGGAATAAATCCTGAAAAACTGTTGTTTCGAAGGCTGAAATGATCTAAATTGATCAAGTTACCAATGGATGGAGGAACTGGACCAGAAAATCTGTTATTAGAAAAGGCCAATTGTTCCAGATTCGTTAGATTTCCTAAGGAGGGAGAGATTGGCCCTGAAAATCTATTATAACGTAATTGAATGTTGATGAGAGAAGAGAGTTTCCAGAATTCATTAGGAATAGTACCCGCAAGATTGTTCCCATATACATAGAGTATTTGTAATCTGGTCAAGTTTCCAATTGATGATGGGATTCTCCCTAACAGAGAATTGCTGTGCAAACGAAGGTCTACAAGACTGCTCAACATTCCAATCTCTTGAGAAATGGGTCCAGAAAGGGAATTTTCTCCAAGCCATAGGAGATTCAAATTCCTCAAATTCCCAATTTCATGGGGAATTTGTCCCGTGAGATTACATGTATTGAGATCAAGAGTATTTAGAGTGGTGAGATTACAAATTTCAGGAGGAATGGGACCCCTAATTGGATTATGTGACAAATCCAACATCAAAACATTGGACAAATTACCAATTTCGTGGGGAATGTTTCCATAAAATTGGTTGTGACTTATGTCGAAGTATAGGAGACTAGGAAAGGCAGAGAAGTTGAGATTGGAAAGTGTACCTTGAAGGCCCAGAAGTGACAGACTTATATTGGTCACAGACATGGATTCATCACAAGATATTCCTCTCCAGAACTGCCTGCAAGGATCAGTGCCATTGTTCCAAGTGGACAAGGTAGCTTTGCTTTGTTCGTTGAAGCTTGCTTTCCACTTCAACAGAGCTTTTGCTTCGCTATTTCCAGCAGCAACAGATGCAAAGGAAGCGACACAAAAGAATAATGCTAGCAGCTTAGTGGAATCTCTTTCAGACATGTTCTTTTGGTAAATTTTTGAATCAGGAATATATTCAAGGAGAGAATATTAGTTAGTTGGTGGTTGCAAATGGTGGCTCTATCTCAGGCCTGGGATGTTCAAGTTGATTATACTGACCTTCTTATAGTATAGATTGGCCTTGCAGGCATAATTTCTTAATTCTTCTTTTGTCTTTTTTATAAGGAACATTTTCTCTCATACGAATGATTAATAAATTCTATTTGTATGAGAATTTAAATTGGTCTTCCCATTTTTGTACTTATTAAATATATGTCACTAATTATCTAAATAATATAATAATATAAGGAAAAATCCTAAAAAAATATCTTGAAAATGAGTAAATCTCAACTCAGTACGTCGAAATTGTAGA
Source organism: Inga oerstediana (assembly GCA_963210345.1). Taxonomy (NCBI): domain Eukaryota; kingdom Viridiplantae; phylum Streptophyta; class Magnoliopsida; order Fabales; family Fabaceae; genus Inga; species Inga oerstediana. The sequence continues at coordinate 73,365,800 of OY723401.1, forward strand.
ATCCTAGATCAGTGCTGTGCCAGTAAGGAATAACAACACCTCACTCTTAATTAACAACATCGCATTCTAGATTAACAACTCTGCTTTTTAGTCTTAGAATTTTGCAATTTCAACGCACTGATTTAAGATTTTCCTATTTTAAAAGTATTTTATAGGGATTTTCCCAATGACAGAAGAGATCAAAAGTCTGCACAAAAGACTTTCTATTCAAGGCTTCAAGCCCAGAACTTGGATGAAGACTTGAGGAGATATATTGATCAAAAATACCATGGCCCTGAATTTCAAAGAAAGGAGCAAGAACTTGCCAACATTATAAAGGAGCTACGTCAGATAGATTGAAGCTGATATTCATAAGCCACAGCCATCACCTCCACAGCTCCTTTGTCTCCACATTCCTTTATGCCAACAGTCTATCTAGTATACGAGCCTCCTCACACAGAACCTCAACCTGACAATTTTGATAGTTATTTCTAGAGTTGGGAGTCAAGGTTGGCCCTTAAAGAAACAAGGTCTAAAAGGGCCAGCCTTTTTAGGCTCGGGGTAAGAAAAATTGCTACTTTTCAAAACCCGGCCTGAAAACATAAGGGTCAGGGCCGGCGCGCAAGGCCTAAAGATATTTTCACAAAATTGAACAAATTTTATTTTTTTTTCAGTTTTTTTTTAAATTACAACAATGGAATTCCTAATTTAACACATAAAAATTGTCAAAATTATATGTAAACGATATGCATCATGCAACAAACAAACACGGTCATTAAGTCATAATCAAAGGTAAACTATTGTCTATATACCACAATTACAACCATGTTACGTCCCTTTTTTTTTGGGCCCTCGGCCCTACAGGGCTGGCCCTTTTAGACCCGTTTTCATTTTTGAGGCAAAAATCTAAGGCCCGTCTTTTATAAATTCAGAACTTAAAAGGGTAGGTCCAACGGACTCGACCCGTTTTCCCGGCTTTAGTTATTTCTTATAAAAATGGGGGAATATAAAATAATATTTTAATTTGCAATAGATTCGCCAACGTCAACAGAGCTTTTTGTCCCCATAAAGGTCATCCCGTTTCAAGGGGTATAAACTGGATGATGATCTGGATCTGTTAAAGTATTCTTTTAAAATTTGATCAAGATTCACCTTTTTTTTTTTTATTTGCTTTCATCTGTTTTGTTTTGTTTCATAATTTTCAACTGTTTTCCCAACACTTCATGAACTTTAGAAACAACTTGATCGATATCTGTTTGGATTTTATCTTTATATTTATATTAATCAGATTTACTACTGCTTTCGGTCCAATATATAAGATGCCATAGTTTTTAGATTGCCTTGTCCTATTTATACTATAATCTTAAAACCTATTCTGTAATTTTGTCCAAAAAAAAAAACTTATCGTGTAATCCCATTAATTACATTTTATATCATTACATTAATTATTTTATCACATATATCTTTTTTTCTACTCATTATCCCTCTCATTAACACTCACTCTCTCCATAAAGATGTATTTTTTAAAATAAAATACTTCTTACATATTTATTGTTTTAAACCAATTTTAAGCAACTTTTTGTCTACATGATTCGGTTATTATAGGGTACTCACTATTGAAAATGACAATTAATTAATATTCTCTCATATCCTAATTATAAGGCACAGCTAACTTAATCCAAAATATAGGATAAAGATGTAATATTTTTATTTTTCTTTCCTAACCTGATCTTGCCCTTATTTTATTGCACTAAGTTACTGGAATTATTTTAATTCTAGTATAAAAATTTACTGTGGACATTAATTTTTTTTAAATAAAAAGATAAAACTGAAAAAAAAAATTATATAATATTTTATTTGAAAAATTAGGAAAAAGTACCCTGTCAAAAATTTTATTAGTGAGAATGATTTGATAAAATAGTGATGAGGGTTATATCAAGCAGCCAACTTGTTAGCAGCTTGGACGGCTTGGGCAGAAACCCCTATATCCAAACCTCTCCCACATGGGTGTACAGCTTCATTGTCCATGCACATTTTGTAGCGCCTAGGGATGCTGTTGATACACCCTTTCACAACTTTAAACTCCTTGAATCCAGGTGCATCAGGTAGCTGTTGCCTCCCAGAACCGCTACAATATGCTATTACTAACGTTCATGCCATTTGGCTCCACTCACCTGTAACAAGTTTGCAGTTTGCAGCTGCTTGCAAAAATTGCTACTCAGTAGTAGCAGGTTGAGTGTCCCCCAACTGCTATCAATGCTCGGGCTTGGCTCCTCTCTTTTTCTCACTGCATCTACTGCCCTCTTTTTCTCCCAAAACTATATCATTTTGGGTAAAAACATGTGATGGGGGCACTTTTTTTTTTTTTTTTTAAAATCCAACACTACAAAATATTTTTTTCAACAGCACATATTATCCTAAAGTAATTTTTAGTACACTTAACATCTTAAAATATTTTTTTAGTATCACCCATTATCGCAACTCGCACCCTCAAGTATTCAAGTAGCATTTAGTCCTAAAGTATTTTTTGAATAGTACTCAGTATTATTTTTCTAGTAAAAAAATCCGACACATTGAAGTAATTTTTAAGTAACAACTATTATTCTAAAGTAAATTTTAGTGTATTCAGTACCCTAAAATATTATTTTAGTATCAATCCATTATCTAGTATCTATCACCTTGAACTATTTTTTTAATTAGCATTCAGTATCTCTTAAAGTATCTAGTGCACTAAAATTACATTAATATAATAAGTACTATGTAAAAAATATTTATGAATGCTGGATGTTTTTATATTAAAAAAGTGATTCACATACCTACTAATTTACCCAAAATGATGTAGTTTTAGGAGAAAAAATGGCCAACAGACAAAGTGGGAAAAGTAGAGTAGCCAGATCCCAATTGCTCACTCCACTAGGCGCTGATCATGGTGCTATGAAAAAGCACGAATTAGTAGGGGTTTAAAGGCTGGTTTAGAATAGTTTATTTTTGGGTAATAAATGTTTATAAATTATGATTCACGGTATACGAAGTAAGTATGTAAGAGGAGTTTTATCTCAGCTTGCATAATAAACACTTATATCCAAAAAATAAGTGTTCTCAAACATACACTAACACTTTAACCTTTACCATAAAACTGCTATAGTTTCCTTCATTTTTTTTTATAGTGGATTAGGTGGATTCATCATATTAGTATGAACTTGTTTCATAAGAGAGAAATTTTTCTGTGAATTTGGTTTGTTAGGTTATTTGTGGTTTAACTAATTAAAATTCAGCAATGTAACTAATATTACTTCCAGCTAGCTGCTTATGTAATTCATATTTTTATTTTTCTTAATAAAATAAATCTCTTAATTAAGATTTTATAAGTAATGAAAAGATAAGTCTTGTGAAATATTAATATGACAACTAATATTTAGGAAATGCTAAATTATAAGTCCCACATCGGGAAGCCACACAAGTATATTGTGGTTTATAATTCAAGGAATCTCCCTCCTAATAAGCTAGTCTTTTAGAATGTGTTCTCCTTTAGGTTTGTGATTATCACATGAGCAAATATTATATATTAACCCTTAAATTTTTTCTTTTTGGTGAGAGTAACTACATTGACCCTTGTGAAACAAAGCTGTTTGGCCTTGAAGCGTTTATTCCCTCCACTAACCAACACCTGAAAACCTTGGTTGAAAAAAATATATATAATATTTCAAAAGAACTGCATTCCTCCTATCACATGTATTATATGACAAGATCTCTTAAAAATATTAAGAGGGAAAATTCCCAAAAATAATAAATTTGTTTTGCTATTTTAAGAAGTTTTTCTTGATAGTATTATTTCCCTCTATTTTCTCCTCATTTTTCTTTACATCCAAATATGTCCTAAAAGTTGCCCTGTATGAATTGTACATATATATGATTTCTATTTTCCTCCTAATGAATTATTGCTGAGATTTTGTTTCTACTCAGAAAATGAAAGGCCCAACCGACAGCCCCCACTCACGTCTTTCCAATAAAGAAAAAATAGTAACATTATAAATCAACATGTTAACAGCACTTGTTTTATTATCCATTTCTCCTTTTGTGGGGTTGTTCACGTGGCTATCTTTTTGGACTCTTTAGTGTATGTTTGGAACAATAATTGATAAATTGAGTTTGTTTCAATTAGATTTATTGTAATATTATTTTTGGTAAAAGCTAAATTGTGTAATGTGATTTATGTTTGGATTAACGATTGTCAATTGGGCTTTTGTAAAAATAAAATATGTATGGATTGGCTTAAACATAAGGGTTTTTGTGATAATGGTAAGAGAGAGTGGGTGGAAAAATATTTAAAAACTCAAGTAAATATTTAAAAATTACTTTAAAATCTTAGGTGCTACTGGAAAAATATTTTAGAGTGGGTGGAAATCAATAAATCAGTATTATAAGTTTTGGGTGCTCTTTACTACTAAAAAAAATATATTAAAGGTAAAATTTTACTAGGTCTCCTAAGACTGGGTACAACTGAAAAATTATTTTAAAGAGTTAAAAGCATCAAAAAATATTTTAAAGTAATTTTTGGAGTTGAAAAAGTACATTAAAGGTAAAATTGCAATCAGTCTAATAATACACTGGAAACAGTTGAAAAAATATTTTAAGGGGTTAAAAACACCAAAAAAAATATTTTAATAGGTTAAAAATACTCAAAAAATATTTTTTGAGTGGGTACAACTAGAAATTGGGTAAAATTGCAATCAATTTGATAGCACACTAGGTAGTGGCTACAACTAGAAAAATATTTTAAGGGGTTAAAAATACTTAAAAAATATTTTTTTATACTACATACTATTTAAAAAATATTTTATGGGAAAAGCCAATATCATATAACTAATTTCTAGACAACCCAATCTAGCATAAAATGTCATTAGTTTTTAACAAAAGCTCCATTCTCTAACTTCTCCCAATTGAACTTTAATTTCACCAATTGAGCTTTGACAAAAACTCAATTGCCAATAGACCTATCCAAACACTAAAAAAAAAAAAATACTTACTACCAATTGAGCTTTTACCTCCCCAATTGGGCTTCTTGGCCTTCCCAAACACACACTTATTCTATTATTCTAAACCAACCTCTAATTCAATTATGTTGAATGGTTTAATTAACTTTTTCTCTTTCTTTAAATAATCCTATGTTTACAGTACTTATTTGAATAGTTAAATATTAGGAAAATTATATTCAAGTCCTAAAAAAAAAATGAAAAAATGGTCCCAATGACAATTTTACAAGCGGGTCATTGACAGCTTCAGAAGTAATGACAACTTCATGAGATTATTTTATAATTTTCCTACTTCATGAGATTACTTTGCACTGGGGACGTCTAAAGTCTGGACTTTAGAAGTCCCCAGTGCAAACTGGGGACGTCTAAAGTGGTTTAGAAACACTTTAGACGTCCCCAGTAACAACTGGGGACGTCTAAAGTCTGACCAAAAGACATCCCCTATTTTAGGGACGTTATTGATAGTTTTTTCTACGACGTTCAGATAGACGTCTCTATGTTTTTAAACGTTAAAAGACCTAAAAAAGGAATGTTAAAAGCGTTTTTTATAGCAGTAGATGTTTTTGTTTCCGTGAGAGTAACTACGTTGATTCTGGTGAACAAAAGCTGTTTGGCCTTGAAGCGTTTAATCCTTCCGCCAACCAACATCTGGAAACCTTGATTAAAAAAAAATATATAATATTCCAAACAAGAACTGCATTCCTCCTATCATATCACATGTATTATATAATGAGATCGCTTAAAAATACTACGAGGAAAACTCCCAAAACAGCAAATTTGTTTGGCTATTTTCTGAAGTTTTTCTTGATAGTATTATTTCCATCTATTATATGATTTCTCTCAATTGAGCAGACCACAATGTTTTTGGTGCAAGCGTTGTTGTTGTTCCTTTTTGATCATAAGTTAAAGTTTAATTATAAAAATAATACACATGATCTAAAATCATGCAGTTGTGTAATTATGTAGTTTTTTATTTTTTTTTCAATGTCTATTTTCCTCCTAATGTATTATTGCTGAGATTTTGTTTCTACTCCCCCACTCATGTCTTTCCAATAAAGAAAAACTAGTAACATTATAAATGAACATGTGAACAGCACTTGTTTTATTATCCATTTCTCCTTTTGTGGGGTTATTCACGTGGCTATCTTTTTGGACTCTTATTCTATTATTCTAAACCAACCTCTAATTCAATTATGTTGAATGGTTTAATTAACTTTTTCTCTTTCTTTAAATAATCCTATGTTTACTGTACTTATTTGAATAGTTAAATGTTGGGAAAGTTACATTCAAGTCCCAAAAAAAAGGGAAATAAAAATACAGTCCTTTAAAATTACAAAATGAAAAAAAGATATAATTGACAAGTCCACAAGCGAGTCATTGACAGTTCAGTCCAGGACCTGACTTTGGTCCTTTACCCCAAAGAAAAGGAGGCTCATTTTCCGCTTATGGGTTGTTGGATCAAGATCTTAATAGTCCAGATTTAATATATTATAAAATTATTATTATTATAATAATATATTAAATCTGCAAATATTATTACCACTTAGCCAATGCCTTTAAACGTTGACCCCTAATATCATATGAACATTCGAATAATAGGCATCTGGACTTATCTGCCCTATCCGTCGGGACTTACTGCCATAGCCCTAGGTAGAACGGATGAAGTTCATATGCTATTATTGATCAACTATCTTGCATGCTATCAGATAATAATAATATTAAGCAAAGACTTAGCTTTATATTAACATGTTTCTGATGTGGAAGATCAACCGCAGTCGCAACCACAGAGCATACTTATCCAGAAATGTTTATAAGAACTTCATAAATTTAATTATTATTATTATAATAATATATTAAATCTAGATCGTTCAGATTTTAATCCAATGGCCCATAAGAGGAAAAAGAGCCTCCTTTTTTTTAGGACAAAGGACCAAAACTAGTTCTGTCTAAAAGTGGACATTGATAACTTTACGAGACCATTTTTTCATATTGTAATTTTAAGGGACTATGTGTTTATTTCCCTTCTTCTTTAAAGCTTGAATGTAATTTTTCCTTAAACGTTTGACTTGATGCCATGAAGGGGACAAGACAAGCAACCATTTTGTACTCGTATAACTGACACACCAATGGCTTCGCTGCTTAAAGTAATGTAACATCAAATGTTTAAATTCCAACTTTCAACAGTGACTTTAATAATTCACTGCAAGAAGTATCACTTTTCAAGCGTTTTGTTTTTTGCCAAGTAATATATCTTAGTGTGTTTGGGAGCTTTCCAAACCATGGTTTGCGTAACCCGAGATAAAACCCCTTTCACAAACTTACCTCGTAAGTCGTAAAAGCTATTAAAAAAAGCTAATAGTGTAAGTTGTTCAAAAATATCTCATTAGAAACTTAATTGTTAAATTGAACCTTCGCGTGCAAATAATCTTTTAGGTGTGCAGACGATCTTTCCTGTGTGTAGACATCATCCATGTATTCAATATTATTCTCTATACGTATGCAAAACATCTTCCCCTATGTGCAAAAGATTTTCTCCCATGTGCATAATATCTTCACCATGTGCAGACTATCTTTCCAGGTATCATTTGGCAATTTATTTGCCAATAAAGACTTTTTTCACAATTCTCCCTATATCCAAGGTACTGAAAACTGGACAGAATATTGAACAGGCTGAGACACTAGGTTAAAAGTCAGTGGTTCAGACCGGGGTCAACCCAGGGGTTAGACCCGGGTCAATTAAAAAATATATATAATTTAAATGTTCATATATACCATTAAAAAAACTATATAAAAGTTATTTTTCAACTAATAGTCCTATATAACCTCCTGAACTTAATACCTACAAAAATATCATTAAGTACATAAGGATTTTTCCCCAACCAATGCCAAAGGTATTCCAAAATCCTTTTAAAGATCCTTATAAATAAAAAAATGTTAGGAAAATATTTTTTTAAAAAAAAAAAAGCAAAAACAACTTCATTTGAAGTGTAAAAAAGTAAAAAAAAAAAAAAAAGTCAAACCGTGACTAGGCTGGATCATCCCGGTTTAGGCCGGTTTACCCCAGTTCACATTGGGTCAGATCGAGTTGACCGGTTCACAGGTTTTTTCCTTCAACCGAATAGGACTAGCTACCAGTTCATCGGTTTTCGATTTGAACCGATTGGTCCGATCCGATTTTTCATACAATACCTATATCTTATGCATAGTATAAAATTTACCTATAGTTCAAAATGTATTGCAAATGTGGATCTTATATTAACGATAGGAAGTGATAATTATTTTTAATAATTTTTCTTAAATACAATATTTATCATATTAAAATATTAAATATGTCATTTATCAAAAAGAAATAAAATAATGTAACGAGTTTTCATTTTTCATAGGTTTTATGCTTAAATTAATACCTTAATCTAAAATGAATGATTCATCACACTTAGATAATGTATACCTAAGGTACATTACAATTTCAGTTTCTGTATGTGAGTCCCATGTCGTCCAGCCTCATAAGTACAGTGTGGCTTATAAGTTAAAGGGTTTTCTCTCCTAATAAGCTAGTCTTTTGAAATTGGGTTTTTCCTTTAGTTTGTGATCATTATATTGGTATTTTCATTGAGAGCCTAATGTTCACGGAAAAGCCTGCCCATGGAGGGTTCTGACTAATAGTAGACCGATTGAACTATTATGGTGTGGAGCCGCCGGATAAGTCGGCTCTTAAAAGGGATGACTTTGTTATGAGTCTCATATTGGTAAGCTTCACAAGTGTATTATGATTTATAAGTCAAGAGGCTATCCCTCCTAATAAATTAGTCTTTTAAGATGGATTCTCTCTTTGACACTACAAAAAAAAAGGTATTTCGTAGCGGTGCACTTGTAGCGGTTATATTAAACCGCTACAAATTATAGTATTTGTAGCGGTTTTTACCTAAACCGCTACAAATTTGTAGCGGCAAGAATATTTGTAGCGGTTTCCTACAAAAAACCGCTACAAATTTGGCGCGAAATTCCCGCCAAAACTTGTAGCGGTTATTTTGTAGCGGTTAATGCACATAAACCGCTACAAAATACCAAAGGTCAGAATTTTGTAGCGGTTTTTACTGAAAACCGCTACAGAATTTCAAGAGACTCCAAATTTGTAGCGGTTCTGGGCAATAACCGCTACAGAATTTCAAACGTTGTGAAGATTTGTAGCGGTTATTGTAGAACCGCTACAAATTTAATTATTTGTAGCGGTTATAGTAGCGGTTATTTTAAATAACCGCTACTAATATGTGGCTTATTTAAACCCCTCGCCTCCTCCATTTCTCATTTTGCTCATTTTGTTTCCTGAGGTTTCTCTGAGTGGTTTATTCGATATTTGAGCGTTCAGACGAGTCTATAGGAGTTTTTGGTCAGTATTCCGCAGTATTTACACTTGAGGTACGTATATAACACGTATTTTTATTTATATTTGTATTTTTATTATATTTTTGTATAATAATGGACTGATTTTTTTTTTAATTTGTACAGTTGATATGGCTTCAGGACAGGATAAGGGGAAGGCCCCTATGCTCCCCAGACCGACTTTATGGGGTGGCAGCAGCCGGGCAGGGGGCAGAGGGAGGGGGCAGCGTGCAGGCAGGGCTACCGAGGCATCTCAGCCCATCCCTCCACAGGAACCGCAGACGATCCCACAGGCGACGACCACAGCTGAGGTGCCTGAGGTGGAGGTGCCAGAGATTAGCGTTGAGGACTTCCTCAACGAGGAGGAGTTCGAGATCCCGATTAGTGGGTTCAGGGAGATGGAGCAGTTCCTCGATGAGGAAGAGGCTCGGGAGCAGAACAACCCACGAGGGTCGTCTTCGCAGTCCATTGGGTTTGAGGTGCAGGTCGAAGGTAAATTATTTAATTTTTTAATTTTTTAACTTTTTAACTTTGAATTATAATTTATCTAACGTGCGGTCAACTGTGCAGATGAGCAGGGGAACGTGTCGACGAGGAGGCTGGATGTGGCCGGTCTGAACAGCATGGACCGGTCCCTGCGAGTTGTAGTGCCGTGGAACGAGGGCACTGACCAGTCGATCCACAATGGGGGTCACCTGCTCAACCGCTTCCTGAGCGACCTGGGATCGAATTGGATGCGGTTCCCCCTTCACTTCCCGACGTGGAGGCACATTCCAAAGGGCCCGAGGACCAGGCTTGGGAGGAGGTGGTTCAGGTAATTAAAACTATGTAATTAATATTTTTTGTAATTAATTCTATTTAATTATTTTTTTTAAATTATGGTTTTTATAATTATTGATATTTAAATGTATTTTTTTCAGCTGCGGTTTGCCGTCCGGGCCAACCGGAAGAGGTACGCCCTCGTGAAGATGGGCGACGCCTGGAGGAACAGGAGGAACCATCTCTTCCACAGTGTGGATAGGGACGGGACGATGCCTCTGGAGCAGCTGCAGGAGAGCGTCCCGGACGGCGTGCCGCCGAACGACTGGGCGCGTTTTGTCCTGTTCAGGAGGAGCCTTGAGACGCAGGTAATGTATTTATTATATTTTTTATATATAATTTTGTAATTGTTAAATATTAAATTATAATATCAATTTATTTTGTATTTAATTTTAAATTATAATACATTTAATTTTTTTTTCCAGGAGCTTGCTCGGAGGAACGCCGCGATCCGGGCGCAGCAGATGATCCACCACACAGCAGGATCGAAGACCTTTGCTGTGACCTACAGCGAGCTGGTAACTTTTCAAGTGCTTCACTTACTTTTAGTTGATTATTTCATAATACTAATTGTTTTGTAATTGTTTCAGGAGACGAGGGCGCAGCAGGAGAACCGTCAGACGGACTATGCGGAGCTGTACGCCATCACACACAGACACCGTGACGGGACTGCGACCTCTCAGCAGGCAGAGGCGGCCATTGTAAGTAATTTTATTATTATATTTTTTATAAAACCAAGTTAATAATGAAAAATGGTAGTTATTAATTGTTTCATAAAATGGCAGGAGCGGATGCAGCAGTCGCAGGCTGAGCTGCGACAGACCCAGCCTGAGGAGTCACAGGGGTCAGTGGACCGACGGCTCCTCTGAAGGCGGGTCTGGCTCAGCCTGAGCACGCCGGACGAGTGCGGGGGATGGGGATAGGCGCCAGACCCAGCATGATCTACGGCAGGAGCGCCGCCTCTGAGGCTGGCAGCTCTAGAGGGGTCAAACGTCAGAGGGACGAGTCGATTGACCAGCTGCGGTCAGATTTGGAGCAGACGCAGCAGCAGATGGCGCAGCAGCAGCAGCAGATGCCGCAGATGCAGGTGCAGCAGCAGCAGCTGCTGCAGATCCACGAAGACACTATGTACGCACAGCAGACGCAGTGGCGTGAGATCGCGAACAATATGCTCGAGGGAGCATGGAGTCGGCTGTTCCCGGACGAGCAGCATCCAGCGGTCCCCCCTGTCCCTCGCTACGTCGTCCCGAGCACTACTCCGCCTCCTACAGCTCCTCCTCCTGCTGATGAGGATGGTGCGGTTCAGTCTGCGCAGCGGCCCGATCCAGCGGCATCTGAGGGAGCCCCACCTGAGGGAGCACCAGAGGATCAGCCCCCAGCTTCTTAGTTTAGGACATTTTCTTTTCTTTTAAACATTTGTAAATATTTATGAGATTTTATTTCAGAATTTTCTTATTGTGTTTTATATAATTATATTTATATTATTATATCGCATTGAAATAATTTATAAATGATTTAAATCTAAATTTAAAAAAAAATTATATCTATATTTGTAGCGGTTTTAAGTTAAAACCGTTACAAATGTATCTATTTGTAGCGGTTATTAGTAAATAACTGCTACAAAGTTGAATATTTGTAGCGGTTTTTAACTCATAACCGCTACAAATTTACTTATATATTTGTAGCGGTTTCCCTTCAGAAACCGCTACAAATATCTATCTTTGTAGCGGTTATTTACTAATAACCGCTACAAACACTTAAATCATTTGAATTTTGAAATTTGTCGCCTTTGTGCACATTTGTAGCGGTTATCTTATGTATAACCGCTACAAATTAGAAAATTATTTTTATATTTAATGTACAACGGCTTTAATAGTAGTAGCGGTTTCATATATACAACCGCTACTAATTCGTTGAACATTAGTAACAGTTATATATATAAAACCGCTACTAATACTCAACAAGTACATTTTGAATTTCCCACCAATTAACGGCTTGAATATTAGTAGCGGTTTCATATATGTAACCGCTACTAATATTTTATAATTGTAGCGGTTGTATATATATAACCGCTACAAAATTATAAACGTTGGAATTTCTGTAGCGGTTGGTTTAGCGGTTTAATAACCGCTACAAAGTTATAAACGTTGGATTTTCAGAATATAAGGTTCTAGGCATTCTTCATTATCTTCTCACTCATCTTCTTCTCTATACTTTCTTCTCTCTCACTTGTAGCTATGGATAAATCTTGGATAAGGTTGCCGCGCAATTCTCCTGAATATTTGTACGGATTAAACAGTTTCTTAGATTTCGCATTCACTCACGCCAGCTGTAACGGCAAGATCGTCTGTCCGTGTCGGAAATGCAAGTTCAAGAAGTGGCATCCACGAAATGTTGTGAAGGAACATTTGCTTGTGAAGCCTTTCCCTGAGGACTATACGTTCTGGGCAGTTCATGGTGAGAAGGCCGGCGTTAGATATGACGAGGCTCTTCCTTGAAGTTCTCAAGTAGGCGTTCAAGTAGATGAAGATGATCCTGTGAATGATGCTGTGCGTGATGCGTTTGGATTTCAAGGCGACAACTTCAACGAAGAAGTGCATGGCTCTGAGCCGGCTTTTATGGGGAATGAAGCAGCTCGGGATTTTTTCAGCTTGATGGATGAGGCAGATCATCCTTTATATCAAGGTTGTCGCAAATATTCTAAATTATCTTTCTTGATCAAATTGTATCATATCAAGTGCTTGTGTGGGATCACGGATAAGGGAATGTCGATGTTGCTCGACTTATTACAAGATGCATTCCCCGACGCCGAGATTCCCACAACCTTCTACGAGGCCAAGAAGATCATCAACAGGTTGGGGTTGAATTATCAAAAGATTGATGCGTGCCCAAATGATTGTATGCTGTATTGGGGAGACGATTCCAGCAGGGAGACGTGCAAGAGATGTCACACATCGAGGTACAAGACAATTCGGAAGGGGAAAAAGCAGAAGAAGAAACCCGCAAAGATTCTCAGGTATTTCCCTTTGAAACCTCGTCTACAAAGATTATTTATGTCATCTAAAACTGCTGAGCACATGAGGTGGCATGCCGTTGATAAAAACGAAGACGGTAAATTAAGACATCCGCGGGATGCAGCTGCTTGGAAAACGTTTGACAACGACTTTCCAGATTTTGCGACTGACCCCAGAAATGTCCGGCTTGCGTTGGCGACCGACGGTTTCAATCCTTTCGGGAATCTTAGCACAAGTTACAGCATTTGGCCGGTAGTCTTAGTTCCCTACAACTTACCCCCTGGATGTGTATGAAACAAAGCTCTTTCATTATGTCTATGATCATTCCAGGCAAAAAGGCACCGGGCAATGACATCGATGTGTATCTCCAACCGCTTATTGCAGAATTGCTTGACCTGTGGAATGTCGGCTTGGAGACGTACGACGCTCACAGCAAGACTTTGTTCAACATGCGTGCAGCCTTGATGTGGACGATCAGTGACTTTCCTAGCCTTGGCACATTATCTGGTTGGAATGTGCACACTGGGTCGGCGTGTCCGGCTTGCGATTTCGACTCTGACGCACTGCGCCTTCCCCACAGCCGAAAGTGGTGCTTTATGGGGCATCGGAGGTTTCTCGATGGAACGCATAAGTTCAGATTGCAACGGAATCGCTTCAATGGGAAACCAGAGAACAGAGGACCACCTCAGACTTTGTCCGGTACAGATATCTTACAGCAGCTTGAGCATATTGACGTCGAGTTTGGAAAAAGCGACGATTCAGCACAAACTCGCCAAAAGACGCGCAGGACTTCGGCGCCTCAGCAGTGGAAGAAGATAAGTATCTTCTTCACGCTTCCGTATTGGAGATCTAATTTACTTCGCCACAGTCTTGATGTAATGCACATTGAAAAGAATGTTTGTGACAATGTGCTGTATACGCTGCTTAATGAACCCGGAAAGACAAAAGATCACCTTCAAGCTAGGAAAGATTTACGCGACATGGGAGTTCGTGAAGAAGCTTGGCTAGATGAGCATGACAGATTTACACCGGCAAAGTTTACCCTCACAAAATCGAACAAGGATGTCTTCCTCGCGACGTTGAAGAAAATAAAAGTTCCTGATGGGTATTCAAGCAACATTTCTCGATGTGTCGACTTGCAGGCTCGGAAGGTTGCTGGCCTGAAGAGTCACGACTCACATGTTCTTTTGCAGCAGTTACTCCCTCTGGCTATAAAGAATACACTTCCTCCCGATGTTTCCATCATTTTGGTGGAACTTTGTTCTTTCTTTCGGAAGTTGTGTTCTAAGGTTTTGATCGTTGAGGAGCTCGATCAGCTGCAGTCGAAAATCATTCTTACGCTTTGTCACTTGGAGATGATCTTTCCTCCATCCTTTTTCACTGTGATGGTTCACCTCACGGTCCACCTCGTTCATGAAACAAAGCTCGCTGGACCAGTACAATATCGTTGGATGTATCCGATTGAGAGGTACTCATTTTAAATATGTGCTTTCATTTATTGTCCGTATTTAATGTTTCCTAGTCGTCCTTTTCATCATTTTATATCAATTTTCTCTTATGTACTTCGTAGGTTCCTTGGGAAATTAAAATCTTACGTGAGGAATAAGGCGTGGCCAGAAGGTTCTATAGCTGAAGGCTATATAGGGGATGAGGTGCTTTATTTTTGCTCAAGGTACTTTGATGATCTTGAGACGGCTTTCAACCGCCCCCCTCGTGTTGACGATTGTCCTGAACCTGCGCTGACATCAGGAGAATTTATCCCTCGTGTTGGTAAACCAGTTGGAGCAATTGAGAGCTTCAAACTAACGGCAACTGAGAAGTTCCAAGCACATAGACATGTCTTGATTAATTGCACTCAAGTTGACCCTTTCATACGGTAAGAATTGTACACTCACATGTATGTTAATCGATCTATATCTTTCATAATATTTCTCACTTTCATTTCACTAACGCCTTTCCATTATTAATTGCAGGGAATTCAGAAGTCATGTCAAGCGTCAGCTCAGGATCCGTACACAGACATCCTCGGAAGTTGATAGGAGGGTCCACAGAGAATTCCCGGGCTGGTTTGCGCGCAGAATACTAAATGACCACAACCCACACTTAACAGATTTCAGAGCTCTCACAATCGGCCCTCTTGATCATGCAAAACAGTTTACAGCATACAATGTCAATGGTTTTAAGTTTTGCACGGTTTCACGGGATCAGGGATTGCAAACACAGAATTCGGGTGTTTATGGCACATTTGGGACAAGGAGTTATGCGAGCAGCAGTGACGCCAACATGCAGTTCGGAGGCGTCCCTTACTATGGCAAGCTTCTTGATGTGGTCGAGCTTAATTATCAAGGCCGTTTCACCGTGACGCTGTTCAAGTGTTTGTGGGCAAATACCACTACTTCTCGGGGACTGACAACTGACGACCTAGGGATCACATCAGTCAATTTCTCACGGCCGATTCATACTGGTATTTCTCAAGATGATGAGCCGTATATTCTAGCTTCAGAGGCACATCAGGTTTATTATGTCGAGGACGAGCGGCATAGGGATTGGCACATGGTCGTTCATTTAAAGCCAAGAGACCTTTACGACATGGGTGAAGGCGATAACATCGCCTACGAGAGTGAGCCATTTTAGCCAGCTGATTTTGAAAACTACTTCCCTGAAGGCGATGACAATTTACCTCTACTGCGGTGAGTTTTTTTAAGTCCACGTCATTTCAATTAAATTTTTTAAATTTAATAATACATCAATAACAATAATTTTTCTACAAAATTTTTGTAGGGATGGCGACGATGAGTGATCAAATTCAAGTGTAAAAAATTTGTCTTTACAAAAAATGCAAAAAATTTGTGTTAAAATAAAATGTAAAAAAAAATTTTAAAAAAAAATTAAAATAATATTTGTAGAATTCAAGTGTAAAAAATTTTTCTTTACAAAAAATGCAAAAAATTTGTGTTAAAATAAAATGTAAAAAAAAATTTTAAAACAAAAATTAATATAATATTTGTAGCGGTTATTAAACCACTACAAAAATATAAATAACCGCTACTAAATAAAAACCGCTACAAATAATTAAACCGCTACAAAAATATAAATAACCGCTACTAATTAGTAACCGCTACATTAACCGCTACAAATTATACGTGAATCCCTATAAATACCCTTATCACAACTCATTTCAAACACCCCCCAATTTCTTTTCACCTTACCCTTCTTTCATTTCCTCTCATTTACAACTTCTTTCATATGAGTTGAGGAGCTGAATAATACGATCAAATATGGTAACAAGATTTTCAATATCTTTTAGAATACTTCTTTTCTTTCTATAAAATTTATTCTAACCATTTTTTTTTAGATATATCATAACTCTATCTCATTTTCATCTATTTTCATATACAATTACATTATATTATAAAACATAATAATTCCTTATTACCTAACTATCCTTAATAATATTATTAATATAAATTTTATACTAATCATATTCAATTACAATTTTTCTTTTTAATTTATTAATAAGTTAAACTATTAAATAATAAACTAATTGAAATAGATAAAATAATAACAAATTAAACTATTTAATATAATATTGAAAAAAAAGGAAAAAATCAACGTATATTTTTAAAAAATTTTTTAAATATTTGTAGCGGTTATTAAACCGCTACTAAATAACGCGCCTTTATTTAAATTTTTTGGCGCTAAATTTGAATTTCATGAAATTAGTAGCGGTTTTAAAAACCGCTACTAATTTCATGAAATTCAAAATTAGTAGCGGTTTCTTAACCGCTACAAATAAAAAATGTCATTTTTAACAAATTTTCATTTTTATATATTTGTAGCGGTTATTAAACTGCTACAAAAAAAAATTTCTTTTTAATAAAATTTTTTATATTTGTAGCGGTTATATAACCGCTACAAATATCTCTTGGTGTTGTAGCGGTTAATATGAACCGCTACAAAGGTTGTAGCGGTTATTTTTTATTGAGTAGCGGTTTTATAGAACCGCTACAAAACCGCTTGCAACATACGATTTAGTAGCGGTTTTCGTAACCGCTACTAACCTAGTTTGTAGCGGTTAGAACCACTACGAATACCCATTTTTAACCGCTACTAAATCACGTTTTTTTTGTAGTGTGAGTTTGTGATCATCACAAGAGCAAATATTATATTAATCCTTAATTTTTTTTTCTTTTTGTGGGCGTAAATACATTGACTCCTGTGAACAAAGCTGTTTGGCCTTGAAGTGTTTATTCCCTACGCCAGCCAAGGCCTAGAAACATTGATTTAAAAAATATATATATAATATTCTAAAAGAACTGCATTCCTCCTATCATTATATGCAGCGTTCTCAAGCTCGGACCTGATTGGTCGGTCCAACCACGAAACTATCAGACCACCAGTCCGATCTGACAACTAACCCCAGTTTGATATGTTTTCTCATGGTTTGACCGGTTTTTTTTATTTTTTAATTATTTTATTCAAAATTTTATATAAATAATTTTAAAATCTTCGCTTCCTCACCGATCTAACCCCGATTTAACCCCATTTTGACTCCGATCTGACCCACTGACCCTTAACCCTTGACCCAGTACCCCAACCGGTTTAGTGACCAATTCGGATTTCAGAACCTTGATTATATGACAAGATCTCTTAAAAATATTAGGAGTGAAAACTCTAGAAAAATAGTAAATTTATTTCACTATTTTTAGAATATTTTCTTGGTAGTATTATTTTTCTTCATATTTCCCTCACTTTTCTTTCAATCCAAACATGTTCCAAGAGTTGCATTGTATGAATTTTATATATATATATATATATATATGATTTCTCTCAATTGAGCAGACAACAATGTTTTTGGCGCAAGGGTTGTTGTTGTTCCTTTTTTATCATAAGTTAAAGTTTAATTATAAAAATAATACACATGATCTAAAATCATGCAGTTGTGTAATTATGTAGTTTTTTATATTTTTCAATGTCTATTTTCCACTGTCTATTTTCCACCTAATGCATTATTGCTGAGATTTTGTTTCTACTCAGAAAATGGAAGGCCCAACCGACAGCCCCCACTCATGTCTTTCCAATAAAGAAAAACTAGGAACATTATAAATGAAAATATCAACACCACTTGTTTTTTTATCCATTTCTCCTTTTGTGGGTTGTTAACGTGGCTATCTTTTTGGACTCTTATTCTATTATTCTAAATCAACCTATAATTCAATTATGTTGAATAGTTTAATTAACTTTTTCTCTTTCTTTAAAATAATCCTTTATTTACGGTACTTATTTGAATACTTAAATGTTTGACTTGGCAACCGTGAAAGGGACAAGGAAGCCATCTTGCACTCGTATAACCCACAGATTAATGGCTTTGCCGCTTAAAGTAATGTACCTGGAGTTTAAAATGAACTGCAAATGTGGATCTTATATTAATGATTGGAAGTGATAATTTTTTTAATTATTTTGTTTAAATACAATATTTATCATATTAAAATATTAAATATGTTATTTGTCAAAAACAAATAAAACAATGTAATAAGTTTCCATTTTCCATAGGTTTCAGGGTTAAGAAGCAAATTTACTAACGAAGTTTTATGGAAGGAGCGCATGACACAATTATGTTTTAAAGAGGGCAAAAATACACATAAGGTATTAAAAGTATAGCATCCAGCACAAAAATGCCGTTGGTGGTTTTCTTCTTTTATAATTTAACGCCGTTAGGTCAAATTTAACGGTTTTGTGTTGGATGCTCCACTTTTAATACCTTATGTGTATATTTGCCCCCTTTAAAATATAATTGTGCCAAACGCTCCTTCCGTAAAACTTCGTTGGTAAATTTGCTCCTTAACCCTAGGTTTTATGCTTAAATTAATACCTTAATGTAAAATGAATGATTTATCACACTTAGATAATGTATAGCTAAGTTACATTACAATTTCAGTTTCTTTTTGAGTCCCACATTGGCAAGCCTCACAAGTGTAGTGTGGCTTAAAAGTCAAGGGGCTCTTTCTCTTAATAGGTTAGTCTTTTGGAATTGAGCTTTCCCTTTGGCATTAAGAGCCTAATGTTCACAGAAAAACCTACCCACGGAGGGTTCTGACTAGCAGCAAATCGAACCATCCTGGTGTGGAGTCACCGGATACGTTGGCTCTTAAAGTAGATGACTATGTTATGAATCCCTTATCAGGAAACCTCACAAATGTATTGTGGTTTATAAATCAAGGGGCTCTCCCTCCTAATATGTTAGTTTTTTGGGATAAGCTCTCCCTTTAAGCTTAGTGTCATCTTTCACAATGTAGTGAAGTCTTATTCTGTGCAAAGGCATCTAAGTTTAGCAACATAAGTCGATAGTTACAATTGAATCAATCAAACAATTAAACTTTATAATAACTAATTAATATTATTTTGCCTCAAAACTCTGTTGCTGTACGTTTGATTGATGTGAGCCTTTACAGTTATGGCAGACTAGAACACTGTTTAGATCATTTTCATCCTTTATCTTTGCCTTGCAAGAATACTTAGAGCATGCTTGTTAGGCCCACCCATGTTTGGATTCAAACTTCACTATCTCATAGTCTATAACAAAGGAAGTTCCCTGTTATGGACAATAAATGCAGTAAATAAGTGATAATAACAATTTCATGTATTTTCCTTTAAAAGCAACACACACCATTGCAAGCTCTAGAATGTTTGCTATCTTTATCTTGGTTTAATTAATAAGTGATGTTCCATAAGAAGGACGAGTAAGTTGAGTAGGAATTGACTAAGTTAAAGCTTCGAGCAATGGGGAGTCTTGATCTTTAGCCCTGTTAGGTGAGAGGAATAAAATATTTTAAATAAGGTTTGCAGTGATATATGGAACAAGAAACGAAAAGTAGGAAATTGCAATAGCACAGAACAAAGTGTGATTGATCTAGATTTATGAAGTAGCAGTCAATGTTTTCCATTTGTGAATAAAGTTTGCTCATTAATTATAAACAATCTAGTTTATTAGTGATGAAGGAGTTGTGACTTTTTTCAGGTTATACAAACGATAGGTGTAGAATTGAAACCAAATGTGAATGAGGATTTAAATACATGTTCAGCATACATAGTAATGAATCTTTGTGTACAATAAAGCATCGCATAAAGGAATGCATTAAAAGGAGTGTGTTTAGTGTAACCTTTGAATTAGATCCCCAACCTCCTTGAACTTTAGATTGAAGTAAATTTTTGATATATGTAAACGTAGTTATCCATGAGATATGACTTATAGGTGAGGAAAAATATAGGGGGAAAATTGTAATGGTTTCACATGATTGCAGTATTATATGAGTAAGGGTTTTACTATCTTGAGTCCAACTGAGCTTAGCTAGATTTAAGAGGGCCACAACTGGAATTTCAGAGTTCCTAACTGATCCATATATGCATCGGTCGCACATTGGTCGAATAGAACACATTCAATCTCGTTCTCTCTATAAATAATCAGGATTGTTGTTAGTAACTGAAACTAAAGAAACACTATGAAAGGAGCAAAACTTCACCAATAAAAAGATAAGCTTTACTCAAGGTCAGATATTATCATCCTGAGATAGTATTTAGTAACATCATCTTTACGTTCTTCCTCAAGAGAGCCAATGGACTCAAGAAAGTCAACCACATCTACATGGAGACATTTGTGTTGACTGTTAAAATGAGTATAAAAAAATTGGTGCCAACACAAAGTATAAATTATGGGTTAATGCCAAGGTTAATTTGCATGTTCTCTAAAGGATGTATAAAGTTTCTAGAATTACCAAAGAGATAATCAATATCCTCTTCATGAGGAAGTAAGAGGATATGAGATATTGATTTGAATGAGTAAGAACAAAGTGGGATATTAGCTTCCAGAGGTGAGAAAGATGTATGAGTAGTAAAATTAAGCTTAAATTGATGAGTTATTGGTCGAAATATGAATCGATTTGGTGACACAAGGAAGTTAGAGAATTCATAAGTTTTGCCTTCTTGTATAGAGCCGCAGAAGGTGGTATAGAGAGACTTGATAATCACACTTGCTTGAATTGTTGTTCCCTGTAATAGGATGTGACCAATAAGTATGCAATTCATGAATGAATGGTGTTGAACATGCACACAACCTAGCTGTTATTATAGCTGTGTGTCTTAGGTACAGGAGGAAGAAAAAGATTTCAATTTATTCTATGAAGTTAAAATCATATACGTAGTTTATGATGCCATAGTAAAGAAATTAAAGAAGCACAGATTATGTGAAAAGAAGTAAAATAATTACATATATTACATATTATAACTTAATATAGCTCTATACCTGAGAGTATACATCACTAACATAATGTTAAATGGATCTGGGACATACAACAACATACCTTAGTTAAGAAATTGCAAAGAGGGAGCAGAATCGGTGTTGTGAAATTCAGAGATGGAGTAGAGTCGGTGTTGAGCATTTTGAAGCTTGTTATACTGTTAACTGTAGAGAAAAAATATAGGAGGTATGGTCTACCACTAAAGATGAGCTTAGTATAGCAAATGAAGGTTGTGTTAGTATAAAGGGGCAACTTGGTTTTACATTGGCTAATATTATATATATTGCTTAAGGTGACATGGTTTTAAGATTGGCTATAATTAAGGTATGTAGCGTTAATGAACTGGTATTTAATTTTGGAAGATGACTAAGATAAATGCAAGCTTTTATAAGTCTAATTTCAAATGCTTTTGTAAGCTTTTAGATGCACGCAAGCTGCTATAATCCAAAATTACAGGAAAGGAGCTGCTTACATGTAATCATCTAATTCAGGTGGTGGACTTTAAAAATTTAAAAACAAAAAAGCACTCACATTAATAACATTATAGTGACCTGAAACCATATAATGTCATTCTGATTAGTCACTCGGTGCATGAGGCTTGCATTTCAAGTAACCTTGTTCTTTATATTAGATTAGGGACTCTTAATGTCCTTGATCTTCAATCCGAAGTGGAATACATATAAGGATGATATAAACCAAACATAATCCATAACCTTGCTTAACATAAAGGGAAAGCATTGGTCTATTTGTGCTAGCTGATCCACTAACCTTAATTGTCGTCTAAGTTAGAACTACCAATAGAAGGGAAAACATTTTTTCACTATCATAGAAATCCAAAAATGAGGCCAATTCATAGGATTAACTGTTGTGGTAATAAATGATGGTCACTTTTATGGTAATTGATGTCTTAGTTCCTAACATCAGGTTAGTGTATATTTCCAGTGCCAAATTGATGGTATGTTTCCTACTGATGGCTACTGTGAGATAAGGCATTTGACATGTCATGTTGCTAATGCTCCTACTTTAAAAAATGGAGTATTAGCAAAGGTGGTGGAAGTAAACATTTTATTACAACATCTAAGTTCAAACCTGGCTGAGAAGCATGTTGAATATTGATGTGTATCATGATTACTAGAATTTCAAACCATACAGAATAATGGCATTACAGGTTTAGCCATACAACTTAGACTTGATGATAAAATAGAAATTGTTGTTATCAGGAGGAAGGTTATAGACCGTTTGACTTTGACGGCTTATAAGCTCTCTCGCAGACTATATGGAATGCATTGTTAGAAAGGAAGGAAAATGAAGTGAAGTTAGGCTCCTCCAGGAAGACAACATTATGTTCTCTCAATTTGGGCTACTGAAACAAAGTAGCCCACTTTAACATATTTACTGGAGTAGAAAGTTGTGAACCTACGGTATTTTCAGTGGTATATTCACTGCCATTGACACTTCTTGAATAAGTAAAAAAATAGAGGGACTTCTTGATTAAGTTACATATCTGTACAATTAAATTGGACCTTATACTCTCTGTGAAGAGGAGTATTTTCCTTGTTTGAGTAACCAAACGGTTGAAAGTACATAATCCAACTGACAAGTATAGAGGGCAATTATGCTTGTAGGTAAACATAGGCATACTGTAAACAATATTTTTTGTAAACATAAATGAACACCTGCAAACCGTATTGTTTTTTGCACAATGTATGAGTGAGATCTGACAGTTTGGGGCAAGGAAAAACACATCACTGATGTAAGAGAAGAAGATGTATATATGGGAGAGTTGGTAGGAGGTGTAGACAACACAGTCATTTGAAAAACGCATAATGTATACATAAATGGTTGTGTATTAGACAACATCAAAAATTGCAACTTTAAAGAGTATTTATCACTTTTGTCTTATGTGTTTCCTTGTCATATTAATAGGTCTGAACAAATGATTTTCAAACTATGATAGTTGTGTTGTGACAATTGGTAACATCAAATCCTACTCACACGTTATTAGTGGATGAACTTCATGCATCCTTGGGATGTGACAACAACATGGCATCATCTTAAACTTTCATAACTACTGCAGGAACAGATATATCGCCCATAGCAGGGAATTAAATTTCAATATGGGTCTGTGAAGTTCTTAAATTAAGTCCTTGTGAATTTGACAATTGCAAATAATATCGGCAATTCCATAAATAGTGAAGGGTGTTTGAGGTTAAGGGATAACAAACCTGAAGATGGACTCCCGTTTAATGGTATGGGAGGACGATTTGCCACCTATTTGCCTTATGGGTGTGGCACACTCATATTCATACAGGGAATTTACTGTGTTCCTACAGCAATGGAGAGAATTGGGATTCCATATAGTAAGCATCAATAGTGGACTCCTGTACTTTGAACATGGCATGAGTTTAGAAGCTGCAGTAGAGCAAATTGCATGCTACACCGAAGATAACTTGGTTGAAGTAGTTCCTATGACGACGTACAGGGTGTCGCCGTCTATTCAATCATTAGAAGGCAGAGCAATAAGAATAGGGTCACCAAGATAAGTGAGAGCTGATACTACTTATTCAAATGCTTCTATTGGCTACTTAATCAAGAAGGATTTTCTAACAACTTGTGGGAAGGAATGCATGATTCGCGCTTCAAAGAATACTACTATTCCATGATTGAGGCATCACAGTCAGACATAACTGTGTTCTACCCATGCAAAACTCTTGAGCCCATCGTTATCCATGACCTCAGGTGATGTGCTTACATGAAGATAAAGCCAGTGAACTTATAGGTATACCGTCCAAAGTGATTGCCGGCAATGACGCTATAATAGAAAACTAACCAACTGGAATTAAGCGCCGACGGAAATGCTGAAAACTCAATTGATCAACTCTTGCCAGCAGCAGTGTTGACACAGCCAGATGCAAACAAATTGAAGCAACGCACCAATAGAAATGCTAAAGACTCGATTATAGCACTCTTACCAACGACATCTAAATTAGGCGAAGATTTAGGATTTATGGTGGACTGAAAATTGATTCCGGAAAGGGCTATGGAGTGGGTCTGCGATTTCAAAATTCTTCCACATCTAAAAACTGCAGGACATTAACTTCGTAAGTGCATGTTATTTGGGAAGTTTCTTTGTTAACAGTTGTTTTGTTTTTATCATTTTAGGAACTTGCCAAATTTGAGTTTAACTTAAATTGTGGAGACCTTGTGTACATTTAGTTTCTGTGTATCTATGGATTGTTATGGAGACCTTGTGTTTCCTTGTATGAAAATTATGGAATCTGGGCTAATTTTATTTACTCCTGTTTAGTTACTTGTCATAAGATTGATGGCTCCCATGACCTGGACAATATAGATTAACGCATGCGTGCATGCAACACATGTATATTCATTTGTGTATACAAAGCACTAAGGTGTGACTTACCTTCAAGATACTAGGGAAATTTGATAATGAAGATAATTTGACAAATATTACAAGGGAAGACATAAGACAAAAGTGATAAATACTCTTCGAAGCTACACTTTGTAATGTTATGGAAATGTTGACACAACAAAGAAGATGTTACCATTGGTGTGATACAGTAAGGATATTAAATGAGGCCATAATAGCAATTATGTGTAGCATTTTTGGGGTCTGATTCTTGGATACACCTAAATGCTTGATGACATCACATCTGATATACATTTTGTATGATTCAAATGACTTGGAAAACATGCTCACAAATGGTCATTACACTAAAAAAATGGTAAATTAATGAGTTTGTGGTTGCAACTACTGTTGGTGTATTTAAATCAGTGGCAGGTTAGGTGACCTAATGTTACAATAGTTGGTAAGATCAAAATACTTGACTGTTATATGAATGACAATATAAGTCAAATAAATTGTGATGTGATAGTTCTAGTTGGCTACCTTACTTGACTTTGATGTTTAGATTTCACTGACCTCTATGATAATATGCACGCCAAGACAAGGGAAATTGGGAGGCAACCGAGGTTAATAAGAAATAAAAGGTTGTAATGCACACAAATTGTTTCGAAATTGCTGACTCATATTACGATCACATATGATGTGTAAGAATTGAAATATTATCCATTAGCATTTCTATTATGCAGTTTTTGCAATTATAGAAACCCTTTGAAAACAATTGTTTCATATGTTGAGAAAAGGGCAATTATATGAGGCAATAAGCAAAGCAACATAGATTACTACTTTTTGACCATGTAGTTCTGGTAGAACAAAACTCAGGTGGTTTTTACAAAGTTCAAGAGTCAATTGTGTTAAGCTCTCTTTAGGGGGGTCGTCCCAAAGTTCAGATTGTGTGCATACTATATGACATACAATGTATTAGCCGACTTCTTAATATAGATAAACATATTTTTGGCGAAACTATTTAATATAGAGAAACTTCTTATTCACAAATTTCCTTAAGACTGAAACATCATCATATAGTGGGTCGTCCCAAAGTCGAGACTATGTGCACTTTGTAACTGTATGCACTGGAGAGACGAAATTATTTGGAAAAAAGCAATTAGCAATTTCACACCACTAGCTGCAGTCTCAATACAACCAAAGAAATTCAAATATCGGTATGAAATAATTGATTACTCAGTTTTGAAGCGGCTACAGTAAATAAAAATGAAATATAAAGATGAATAGTATGTATATTGGGACAACTGATATGGCAGACTACCAACCCATAAGTGTTGCTACATAGACTTAGCTCCAAAGGACCGTCCATAACTTCCATATATGGTACTACCTCCTTTTCCTGAATATGGGTACTGTAAGGAAATAAAAACAGTGGATGAGTTATCAAGACCATTATTTCCAACATATATTAGATTGGGAGAAGTTATGTTTGCTAAAAGATCATCCAATTGCATTCCCATTAACACAAACATTAGAGACAAACGACATGGCCAACGAAAGACAACTCCAACAATCAATTATGACATGAATGAAACTTGTCCCAACCAATGCACAAATGAATAATTCATGTCAAAAGCAAATACACTGTTTTTGAAACAGTAATGTAATTTGAGGATGATTTGGCTTGTGTAATAGTTTTGGATTAATAGACTACTAACAGAGTCTCTCCCAATATAATGAGCAGCAATCCCCCTCTCTGCAATTAAATCCATCACCTTGAGAGCTGTGGGTGGTCCTGATGAATAGAGCAGTGAAAGAATGAGGAAGTAAGACATGTAAACAGTGAAGGGATTTTACAGAAAAAAGGCCATTGATAAACTACACCATAGTAAGACTACAGAGAAGAGAAGAAAAATGTAGGCGGGGAAGTATAATGACCTAGTAATTTTTGCACATTACAAGTATGTAAGAAAAATATATAAACAGCTAGTCCTAATGGAACACCCATTTGAACAGCCTCAGTTTAAAGCTGGACGTGAAAATTGCAATGAGATTATCAGCAAGTGATGCAGGGTAATGAAAAGATCAAAAGGACATTAATGGAGGCATTTGATACATTTAACATAATGATAAAGGCAGCATGTATTGCTAGTGACATATACAAAAGTTCCTGAAAAAGAATGTGATGATAAAAGGGTATTCTTTAATAAAATTGAACCTTCTTTTGTCAAGGAAATTGAAAATCTTTTTCATCCCTTAGAGCAATACCTTCAAGACTGATCTGCATGTACAAACCAGTATATTAACTACCGAGAAAATGATGAAAAAACCAACAATGAAGACTAATGGTCACAAATATTGTCAGCCCTTGCATGGAAAAAATACTAACATTTGAAATGTTCTTAATAACACTTGTTGCATGGTAAATTAGTGTGGACATGAAATTAAATAGGACCTAATGCCCTTAATCCAATCACAATAATGGAATTTACATGGCTTAGGTTCTCCGGCTAATTCCTGCAGGCAATCCTCTCTATGTGTCCCACTATGCAGTCACAATGCATGATATAATAATTTTACTTCAAGCATATATACCTTAACTTCAACTACCATATGGATGTACCTTCTAGCTGTATAATCCTAACATGGACAGTAAATGACAAAGACCAATTCAATCTGTACATTATTGTTCAACTAGTAGGTTATCAACCATAAAACACTATTAGAGAAGTAAAAACAACTGTAAGGTATTTAAATAAATGAATCACAAGTCTTCAATGGCACGTTTTATTGCCAAGACTGTCTCAAATAGAGTACATATGGTAAAGGCAGAAAGGGAGAGAATAGAAACAAATGATAGAATAAAAAAACACTACAAATCCCTTTTTAGTGTGTTCAAGATGAGAAGATAGCGGAGTCCAAAATAGCACCGAAGCCATCAGCTGCGACAAAGGGGCTGACTTCAGTAAAAAAACACAGGTCCCTCTCCCTAACTATCACATCGACAAAGAAGAAGAAATATTATGCGAAAAAATGCCTGAAAACCCTAGGGTTCCAGATTTGAAACACCATGGCAGACCCGAAAAGGGAGAGAAAGAAGAGAATGCTGGTCAATGATAGAAGAAGGAGGCATAGAAGGTTGAAACGGAGGAGCACAATTTGGCGGTTTACTATGAAATGAGAATGAGAATGGAATGACGATGAAAAAATAGAGGAGACATGTGGCTCAGGAAAGGAAAAAGCGGCCAAATAGGAAA
This sequence comes from Inga oerstediana, assembly GCA_963210345.1. Lineage (NCBI taxonomy): Eukaryota > Viridiplantae > Streptophyta > Magnoliopsida > Fabales > Fabaceae > Inga > Inga oerstediana. The sequence goes on from OY723401.1 coordinate 73,393,943, forward strand.
AAAGTGCAAACAAAATATAAATAAGGTTAAACATATGGAGATAGAAAGGAAAACACAGACTTACTGATGAAAGCTGAGAAGGTGAAAACAAACAATTTGGAAACGCAACTAACCATAGCAAGCTCAATGTCGAGCTGGAATTGTTCATCGGCTTCACGGCTTATGAACAGTACTATTCTATCTCTACAAAAGGGAAGGGAAATTTATTATATATTCATCCTATGTTTACAATTCTTATTTGAATAGTATAATGTTTGACTTGGCCACCAAGAAAGGGTTAGAGAAGCCATCTTGTACTCATATAACTGACACATCAATGACTTTGCTGATTAAAGTGATGTAATGTCACTACTTAAAGTCAAATTGTTAACAGTGACTTTAATAATTCAGTGCAAGAAGTATCACTTTTCACAGGATGTTTTTTGGGCCAAGTAATTTATTTTGTTCTTGATATAAAATTCACCTATAGCTCAAAATGAATTGTAAAATGAGAATTTTATATTAAGGATCAGAGGTGGTAATTATTTTTAATTATATTTTTTAAATATAATTTTAACATATTAAAATATTAAATATGTTATTTATCAAAAACAAATAAAATAATGTAATAGGTATCCATTTTTCATTAGGTTTTAAGCTTAAATTAATGCCTTAATTTAAAATGAATGATTCATCACCTACATATAATATATAACAATGGTACATTACAATTTCAATTTCTTTATGATTGTAGTGTCTACATAAAAACAATTGTTCTACTAATTTTATATGAGAATATGTATGCATGCATGCATGGATGCATGTATGTATATATGTATGTACGTACCTACCTGTGTGCACACCTTTCGCACCCCAATTTACTTCTCTCACACAATCACACTTTGGTAGGAATTGAAGAAAAACACCGAAAGAGAATAAGATAAGTTGAGAATTATGTGCTTTTTCTGATGTTGTTATAATTTGGCCAAAAAGAAATCTAAATTACTATAGTAAAAACACAATTTTGCAAATGTGGTTAACATTTTTGTGCCTTTTTTATACGTCATTTAGAGAATTTTCTCTTCTTTAGAGAAACGAGCATTAAGAGGCAAGCTTCACCCAAGAGGGGGATGAATTGGGTGAAGTGATAAATTTTTTGCTTGATGTGGTGATATGAAAGTAGTTGTAGATAGAGTAGAGTTGAGAGGATTAGTACACAGAGGGTTATACTGGTTCGTCCTCAAATGGACTACGAGCAGAAATATTCTAACACTAAGAAATTTCTCTCCCCCTTACGACAAGTATTACTTGCAGAAAAACAACCTATGACCTTTCTCACTTGCTTACATACACAAGTCTTATGAGCAGCAACATTCTCTCCTGCTTACACCACTGTAAGTCTTACGAGCAGCAACGTTCTCTACTGCTTGTATCTTGTAAGTCTTTTGAGTGGAAAGTTTTACTAAGAATTCTCTCAACTACTTCTCTCATAAGGATATCTACCCTCTCAAGGTCCCAATACCTTGAGATCAAATGAAAATAGAATTTGAAGTGTATATAGACTCTCTTACAGAGCAAGTATGATAAACACTGAAGAACGATATGAATACAGAGAAAAATATGAATAACAGAGACTCATGAATTTGCTTATGTGAATTCTTGTGCTTCGTTATTTTTGACGATCTTTGGAACTCTGTATTTATAGACGTTCGTTTTTGCCCATTTGAATAATAATCATTGTGGAGTGGGGCAAGTTACTGTGGAATGGCATTCGTGCGTTTGAAATCTTTGAACGTGGTAGGTACGTGCTTGTAATAATGTTGTCTGCTGTTGTTTGACTTCCTTCGCGTCTGTTTATTTCAAACTTTCAACCTCCTGTATCACACTTATAATACATTCAAAATGATGTTAAATAATAATAATAAGTGATAATAAGATAAATAAATATCATTAAACCATATTCGGATTGAACGCTGTAAGACTTATGTATTTTGTCTTCTGGCAGAGTATCACTCGAGCACTGAGGGGGCTCACTCGAGTGAACTCACATATTTTCTTCTTTTGATTAAGTTTTACACTTGTACTTCCACATGATTTCAGAGAGTTCATTTTCTCACTCGCGAGTGATGTGGGGCTTCACTCGAGCACAACTCCTTCTGCTCGAGTGTCCTTGTTCTTTATACTAAGAGACCGTCTCTGGACAACACTCGCATACCATTTTAGCAAGAGTGTGATTTTGCACTCGTAGGTGATGTAGGCCCTCACTCGAGCACACATACTCCTACTTGAGTGAGAAGAATATTCTCATGTAATATATTCTTGTCATCAGCACTTGCATCAAAATTTGAGAGAGTTAGATTTCACACTCGTGAGTGCTGATGTGTCACTCGGGTATACTTGTGCTTCTCTGATCTTCATGACTCTCGGCTAAACACTTGCAGTCCCTCACTCGCTAGTGCTCGAGTACAAACCAGCTTCATGCTCGAGTGTTGGTGACAATGCTCGAGTGCATCAGTAAGAATGACAATAATTGCTCTCGGCTAAACACTTCTTGTCCAACACTTGCATGTGCTCGAGTGAGAAAGAGCCTGATGCTTGAGTGTTATCTCCAGTGCTCGAGTGCATCAATAAGATTGATAGTAATTTGCTCTCGGGCAAACACTTTTTGTCTAACACTCGCATATGCTCGAGTGCAAAAGAGCTTTATGCTTGAGTGCTAGCTCTGTTGCTCGAGTGCATCAGTTAAATCTTACAGTAGACATTACAAAACTTTGCCATATGCATTTGGTAACTTTGTAATCATTCTTTAGACATGTAAAACCATATTTTGCATACAATTACCTTTTGTTATCATCAAAACTTGGGATCTAACATTCTCCCCCTTTTTAATGATGACAAAACCTTTGTGTTGAGTTTTAAGAAAAATCTTGATTAGAGTGAAATTTTTTTAAAAAACACAATATCTATGTTTCCAAATGCATATCTTCACCAAAGTTTATATTCAAGTTCAGATTTTTGCACTTATCTACATATGTTTCCTGCAATACTTCCACTGGACACTTAACAACCAAGATACGTCATAATATCACAGAAACAATTAAAACTGAACAAAAAAATTAATAACTTGAAAATAAGTATCAATGATAAACCAAGAAAATTACAATGTTAAGCTTAAACTATCAACTACCTATAAAACCCATATACAACCATAAACCCAATAACATCATCATAATCCTACCCCAATACACAAAAACTACCCAAACACCCAATACACCCCATGATAGCTCAGAAAACCATCACACATCCTTCTCCCCCATTTTGTCAACATCAGAAGGGGGCTGAGGAAAAGTGAAATTGGATGATGGGACAAAGGGCACCATGACAGTGGAAGGGTCAATTGGCACCGGCACAAAGGGTGGAGATGATGGCTGAGGAACAGAGGCTGAGGGTGGTGGTGAAGGCAACTGGTCATAAGTTATATCAACATTAGAATCTAGATTGGTGAAGAGAACATGTGTCTGTGGATGAGGAGGTGAAGTCGAGGTAGGAGTGGTCTCAGGTGGCACTTCTGAAGATGTTGTCGGAAAGTGAGAACGTAAGAAGATCTCCATATTAGTGATCCTTCTTGACATGTCATCTTGAGTCTTGAACATCAAGTCAAAGTTGGTATTAGCCTTGTCTACCAACTTTAAGACTTATAACTCCATCTTGTCCACCAACTTCTCATACTCAGTTATTAATTCCTTTTTGAACCCAGACACAACTTGATTGATCACTTCAGTCAGATGATTGGAAAGTGATGCATTCAGGAAAGATGGAGGGGGAACCTGACCTTGAGCAGACGATTGAGCCTCATCACCTCTTGATGGAGTGGCTTCTCTTTGAGATGTAGCCCTGGTTCGACTCACTGGAAGATTGATACTCATATGCTTCAGCTGAGTCTTGCCAAACCTTGGAATGATCACCCTCTCAGTTCCTTCCAAGTACCATATTTTGTTTTTCATGAGGAAAAGGGATACAAGTTGAGGATATGGTATAGTCATGGATTTTGATGAGGATATGGTATACTGCTTCCTCAATCAATTCTCCAGCCCTAGACTTAATATTATGGGATTTCATGTTGCAATAAAAGGTTTTCACAACAGAGGGTGAATAAGGAATGTGAATATTCAGCCAGGGAGCATAGAATCCAAGATAAGGGTATAAATCCAAATGACAATTCTTCTTCAAATAATTTAAGTCCACATAAATTATACGATAGAAATGTCTATGTGCAAACTTAGTATCGTATACCTTGTGTTGTAGTGGTTTCAGTTCCTCAACATTGAAACCTTCAGGAGGACTTGTGACTTGTTCTTCCTCTGGAGCCTGTGATGTAGAAGGTACCCCTGAAGTAGCCACACTAGACTGACCAATATGGTGTGAACTTGAGACATCGGCTTGAGAGGAAATTTTGCCAACCAACTTGTCAAGTTTTGACCTCTCCATTGCTTCTCGGAGTTGCCTATTGAATGTGTCATCGGAGGAAGAAGAGGATTGTTGTGGTTGCTCAGTGTACTTCTTCTTTCCTTTTCCTTTGACCTCTTTGGATTGAGACCGGGTAATCATTAGTTCTTTGAAAACCACACCCTTTAGTTTCTTTTGCGAAGGTTGATCGGTCTTAGCTATTTGAGGCTTAGGATGAGGTTTCTTGGTCGGAGTTTTCTTTTTAGTTTTGGTTTTAGGAGGAGCTGTAGGTGAAGAAGACATTATAGGATATGAAGGTATTGGTACTAGAGTTCCAGAAGAACTAGCAGCAGAATGAGTGGTAGAGGGTGAATGAGATCTTTAAGCGATAATAGGAATCTTAGTTCTAGCCATTTATAAATGAAATGAAAAGAATAAGAGTCACAGATTTACTGAGAATATTTCAGAGAGTTAGGGCACAGAATAAGAAACTCTGAGGTTAAATCTCACCTTATAAAGAAGATTGAAGAGTTGTAATGGTGATTTGAAGCAAAAGGAGACGTTTGATCAATGGGTAACGGTTGGAGGTGAAGAGAGGCGACCTTTGAGTGACGCAACGCTTCGAGTGAGAGCAGGAAGTGTGACAGTCTTGCTGTCGTGTAACTGATATAAGTTGCAACACTCGAGCAATAACCCTAGTGCTCGAGTGTTATTCATACTGTGCTCGAGTGTGATCATACTGTGCTCGAGTGACATTCAGACAATTTTGATAAAACATGTAAAAGCGTACCTGGTTTAAATATTTCTTGCTATATTTTTCATCTTTATTCTCAAATCCCCCAAAATCATTTAAGTAACCATGCTTTGAGTAAGCACTTGTAAGAATTCCTTCCTTTCTGCTCGAGTACTCTTACTTCACTTCAAACATGTTCATATCATGCTCAAGTGAGGGTTTCTCTCACCCGAGTGAGATTAATTTTAACTGTTGCACTTCAGATAGTCTCTTGGTATTTTTATCTCCTCTGTTAACCCCTGTTTTACATGCTTAGAAACAGAGTATTTTCAATAGTTCTGTGCTCGAGTAGGGTTGACTGACTCGAGTGAGCATGAGCTTGTCACTCGAGTGACACTTCCTGTGCTCGTGTGACAGACCTGTAAAAATAATTTCTAATGCTCCGATGCCAAAGTCATTATGGTTATCATCAAAAATTCATTTAATTAAAATAATTAACAAGAAAACTTACAACTCATTGGGATTAACTATTCCCAATTATCTTCGAATATATAGGAATTGATCTTTAGCTATTGGATTTATGAATATTTCAGCAAGTTGAAGGTGTGTTGGTATGAATTCTACTTTGACATCCTTCTTTTTCATGTGATTTCGAATGAAATGATGTTAGATGTCTATGTGTTTGGTCCTTAAATGTTGCATAGGATTCTTGGCTAAGCTTATGGTGCTAGTGTTGTCACAATAAATTGGAATCTCATTTAAGTATATCCCCAAATCTTGAAGTTGTTGTTTCAACCACTGGAGCATATGTTTCATCATAATCAATACCTTCTTCTTGATTATAGCCCTTGGCCACCAATCTTGCTTTGTTTCTCACAATTATTACTGATTCATCAAGTTTGTTTTTGAAAACCCATTTGGTCCCTGTAACCGTATGATCTTTAGGTCGAGGAACCAAATCCCAAACTTGATTTCTTTGGAATTGATTTAATTCTTCTTGCATAGCAATCACCCAATCATTGTCAGATAAAGATTCTTCCATATTAGAAGGTTCAATTTCAGAAATAAAAGCAGAGAAAGTTAGCTCATTGAGAATTCTATTTTTGGTTTTGAAACCTTCGTGAATATCTCCAATTACTTGATCAATTGGATGATCTTTAATATGTCTCCATGCTTTTGGTTGAGCATGATCATCGACATCTTCTATATTTTGAAAATCATTTGTTTCAAAATCATTCTGTTTTGAAATAGTTTTGTTTTTCTTTATCAAATCCATTTCTTCTTCATCAACATGTTTTTTCTGAGAGTCAAGTTCATCAAACACAACATGAATAGATTCTTCAACTGTACACGTTCTTTTATTAAAAACTCTATAAGCTTTACTTCTATTAGAATATCCTAGAAATAAACCTTCGTCAGACTTTGAATCAAATTTACGTAAGTTTTCTTTACCATTGTTGTGAATGAAGCACTTGCATATGAAGATGTGTAGATGGGCAAGATTTGGCTTTCTTCCTTTGTAGAGTTCATATGGCGTCTTTCCAAGTGACTTGCGAATATATGCTCGATTTGAAATGTAGCATGCAGTACTCATTGCATCTGCCCAGAACACTTGTGACATTTCTTTTTCATCAAGTATTGCTCTTGCCATTTCTATGAGGACTCTGTTCTTTCTTTCTACTACTCCATTTTGTTGGGGTGTTCTAGGTATAGAAAAGTTGTGATCTATTCCTTCGTTGTTGTAGTAGTTTCAAAGAGTTGATTATCAAATTCTCCTCCATGGTCTATCCTAATAGAAACAATAGAAATACCTTTCTCATTTTGGACCTTTTTAGCAAACGTAATAAATTCGACAAATGTTTCATCCTTTGAAGCAATAAATATAGTCCATGTAAATCTTGTAAAATCATCGACAATTACTAAAGTATATAGATTTCCTCCAAAACTTTTTACTCTTGCCGGACCTACCAAATCCATATGAAATAATTGTAAAGGTTTGGAAGTAGAAATCTCATACTTTGTTTTGAATGAAGATTTAGTTTGTTTGCATTTTTGACATGCTTCACAAATCATATTATCTTTGAATTTTATTTTAGGAAGACCAACAACTAAATCTTTTCTAATCAGTTTGTCAAGTTGGTTCATATTAACATGAGCTAGACGTTTATGCCATAACCAAATTTCCTCTGATCTGCTAAGAAAACAATTTTCAAAAGAATTTGAATTTAAATCAATAGTATAACAGTTACCGTCCCTTTGAGCTCGGATCTTTGCCTTGATAGATTCTTTGTTAAGCGGCAGATCTTTCTTGTTTACTATCAAACATTCTTTTGAGTCAAAGATCACTCAGTTATCTTTGTCAGTGCTTTGACTTACACTCAAGAGGTTGTGGCATAATCCCTTAATATAGTATACCTTGTTGATTTGAACACCATCGGATTTTCCCACTTTACCAATTCCAGCAATACGTCCAGATTGATTACCTCCAAATGTTACCTTTCCTCCTTTTCTAGTTTCCAGCATGGTGAACTTATTTTTGTCACCAGTCATGTGTCTCGAACATCCACTATCAATATACCAATTGGTTGCTCGAGATGCTTTGAGACATACCTAGAGTAAGGTGATCAAGTTTTAGGTACCCACACTTTCTTGGGTCATTTGTGGTTAGTATGTAATACATGTGTCCCTTTCAGAATCCATTTATACGTGCCAATAACTTGTCCTTTCTTAAAGTAACATGATGAAGTATAATGTCCTTTCCTATTACAATAGCTACATCATACGAATGGATTTGATGTATGCACAGAATTCTTGAAATATTTAAGATAAGTTCTACTACTATTTTTCTTATTTCCTCTATTCTTATCATGATCGAACCTATATCCAATTCCAGATTTATCAAAGGAAACTTTATGAGAATTTAGAATAACTTTGAGAGTTTCACTTCCTTTAGTAAATTTTTCTACAGTTTTTGTTAAATCTTTTATTTTCTTATCTTTCTGCTCACATGATTCACAAGATGATATGACAGTATTTTCTAATTCCTTTACTTTCTTCTTATAACTAACCATTTCTTTAGCTACCTTGATGAATTCTATATGCAATGCATTATATTCAGATAACAACTCATCATAAGTAGGTTCAGAATCACTTACTTCAGAATCTGATTCTTCTTCTTTGGCTACCAAGCATAGATTTGCTACTTCGTCATTGTCGCTTTCTTCATCTGACGAACTATCACCCCATATAGATGATATGTATGCTTTCTTTTTCTGCTTCTTTTTCTCTTTGTTTCTAAAGCATTTGGATTTGATGTGTCCAGGCTTCCCGCATTCATAGCATACTATCTGTTGCTCTTTGTTTTCTTTCTTGCTTGGTCCACCTTGATAATTTTTAAAGTTCTTTTGACCTCTTCTATAGAATTTCTTGAATTTTCTCACGATAATTCCTATATCATCATCATTAGGAACATCTTCATTTTCGGAAGATTCTTCTTCCTTGATAGTCTTAAGTGCAACTCCCTTTTTCTTTTTATCATCGAACTTTTCTAGTTCCTTCTTGAATCTCAACTTTCCTTCATACTCAGAAAGGCTACCAAAGAGAGCAGCTACGGATCTCATTGATTCTTCTTTAGCTTCTTTGATAGCTGTTACCTTCGCTTCCCATTCTTTCGTAAGAATATTAAGAATCTTTCTTACCTGGGAATTTTGGTCAAAAGATTTTCCAAGTACAGATAGTTGATTAACAAAATGAGTGTACCTGAGTTCAAATTCTGATATTCCTTCTCCAGGTTTCATACGAAATAGATCATACTCTGTAATTAGAGTATTGACTCTATTTTCTTTGATTCTGGATGTACCTTCGTGAGTGATTTCAAGAGAATCCCACATATCTTTGGCAGTTGGTAGAGTGCAAATTCAAAAATATTCCTTTTGACTGAGAGCACTCTGTATCATTAAAATAGCTTTACTATTTAATGTTACTAACCTTTTATCATCTTCGTCAAACTCCTCTAGGCTCTTCTTAATGACTCTATATTCGATTTTCTTCATTGGAACATAGTCACCATCTTGTATTACATTCCATAAATCGTACTCATTAGCCATCATGAACACTCTGAACTTAGCTTTCCAGAACAAAAATGTTCTCCAGCAAAACCAGGAGGTCTAGTGATTGAAGCTTCGTCTGGAAGAATGTTTTCACCCATTGTTGCCATTTATCGGATCCTTCTCAAGTTGTTAGGCTCTTCGGAGAAGACCTTGCTTTGATACCAAATGAAAGAGGCAAGCTTCACCCAAGAGGGAGGTGAATTGGGTGATGTGATAAATTTTTCGCTTGATGTGGTGATATGAAAGTAGTTGTAGATAGAGTAGAGTTGAGAGGATTAGTACACAGAGGGTTATACTGGTTCGGCCTAAAAACCAGGCCTACGTCCAGTCCTCAGAGATCAAGACCAACTGAGATTTTCACTATGCTTCCAAGATTCAATGGGCTCTCAGAATGCCACAAGACACAAATCGTCCTCGAATGGACTACGAGTAGAAATATTCTAACATTAAGAAATTTCTCTCCCCCTTACGACAAGTATTAAGTGCAGAAAAACAACCTATGACCTTTCTCACTTGCTTACATACACAAGTCTTATGAGCAGCAACATTCTCTCCTGCTTACACCACTGTAAGTCTTACGAGCAGCAACGTTCTCTACTGCTTGTATCTTGTAAGTCTTTTGAGTGGAAAGTTTTACTAGGTATTCTCTCAACTGCTTCTCTCGTAAGGATATCTACCCTCTCAAGGTCCCAATACCTTGAGATCAAATGAAAATAGAATTTAAAGTGTATATAGACTCTCTTACAAAGCAAGTATGATAAACACTGAAGAACGATATGAATACAGAGAAAAATATGAATAACAGAGACTCGTGAATTTGCTTATGTGAATTCTTGTGCTTTGTTATTTTTGATGATATCTGGAACTCTGTGTTTATAGACGTTCGTTTTTACCTGTTTGAATAATAATCATTGTGGAGCGGGGCAAGTTACTGTGGAACAGCATACGTACGTTTGAAATCTTTGAACGTGGTAGGTACGTGCTTGTAATAATGTTGTCTGCTGTTGTTTGACTTCCTTCGCGTCTGTTTATTTCAAAATTTCAACCTCCTGTATCACACTTATAATACATTCAAAATGATGTTAAATAATAATAATAATAATAAGTGATAATAAGATAAATAAATATCATTAAACCATATTCGGATTGAACGCTGTAAGACTGCTGCATTTTGTCTTCTGGCAGAGTATCACTCGAGCATTGAGGGGGCTCACTCGAGTGAACTCACATATTTTCTTCTTTTGCTTAAGTTTTACACTTGCACTTTCACATGATTTCAGAGAGTTCATTTTCTCACTCGCAAGTGATATGGGGCCTCACTCGAGCACAACTCCTTCTGCTCGAGTGTCCTTGTTCTTTATACTAAGAGACCCGTCTCTGGACAACACTTGCATACCATTTTAGCAAGAGTGTGATTTTGCACTCGCAGGTGATGTGGGCTCTCAATCGAGCACACGTACTCCTACTTGAGTGAGAAGAATATTCTCATGTAATATATTCTTGTCATCAGTAATTGCAACAAAATTTAAGAGTTAGATTTCACACTCACGAGTACTGATGTGTCACTCGGGCATACTTGTACTTCTCTGATCTTCATGACTCTCGGCCAAACACTTGCAGTCCCTCACTCGCTAGTGCTCGAGTGTAAACCAGCTTCATACTCGAGTGTTGGTGACAATGCTCGAGTGTATAGTAAGAATGACAGTAATTGCTCTCGGCCAAACACTTCTTGTCCAACACTTGCATGTGCTCGAGTGAGAAAGAGCCTGATGCTCGAGTGTTATCTCCAGTGCTCGAGTGCATCAGTAAGATGACAGTAATTTGCTCTCGGGCAAATACTTTCTGTCTAACACTCGCATATGCTGGAGTGCAAAAGAGCTTTATGTTCAAGTGCTAGCTCTGTTGCTCGAGTGCATCAATTAAATCTGACTGTAGACATTACAAAACTTTGCCATATGCATTTGGTAACTTTGTAATCATTATTTAGACATGTAAAACCATATTTTGCATACAATTACCTTTTGTTATCATCAAAACTTGGGATCTAACATATATGTATGTATGTATGTATATATGTATGTATGTATGTACCTACCTACCTGTGTGCACACCTTTCACACCCCAATTTACTTCTCTCACACAATCACACTTTGGTAGGAATTGAAGAAAAACACCGAAAGAGAATAAGATAAGTAGAGAATTATGTGCTTTTTCTGATGTTGTTTTAATTTGGCAAAAAAAAATCTCAATTATTGTAATAAAAACACAATTTTGCAAATGTGGTTAACATTTTTGTGCCTTTTTATACGTCATTTAGAGAATTTGCTCTTCTTTAGAGAAACGAGCATTATACATATTAAAATATTAAATATGTTATTTATCAAAAACAAATAAAATAATGTAACAAGTTTCCATTTTTCATAGGTTTTATTTGGTGGCGGTTAAAAAGGTGTATTTGTAGTGATTTTAACTGTTACAAACAACGTTAATAGCGGTTAGCTAAACCGCTACCAAATCCATAGTTTTAACCGTTATAAACAACATTAGTAGTGGTTTTAACCGTTTTAAACGTATTTGTAGTGGTTATATATAACCGCTACTTAAGTAAAACAAACTGCTACTCCATTTGTAGCGGTTTCACCATACCCGCTACAATATCCACTAAGATTTGTCATCTTATGACCATATTGGTAGTGGTTCTATAACCGCTACTAATGTTGTCAGCTGTGGCGGGGAATGAAAAATGAAAATTTGTTTCATCCTTGTAGCAATTATAAAACCGCTACTAATTTTGAAAAAAGAAATTTAAAAAGGTGCCAAACTTTAGTCGCGGTTATATAACCGCTACTAAGATTACATGAAATTTTAAATTTGATGCCAGAAATTTATTTATTTATAATGTGTAGACATTAGTAGTGTTATATAACCGCTGCTAATATAATGAGAAATTTAAAATTTGGCGCCACAAATTGTTATAGTATAACTTATATATGGGTAATACTATTCAGAATATGTAGGTAATAAGAAATTATTGCATTGTCTGCCACAACATGGTTATCATTATGTAAGGAAAATTGGAAAGGGTGAGAAAAGGTCCTTAAATAGCTGGAAAAAAATATTAAGAATAAATATTATGCATGGGAAAAAAATTGAAGTGGAAGAATAAAAAGACTTTTTACCATATTTGATCACCTTGTTCAGATTCTCAGCTCTTAAAAAAATATTTGTAAATGAGAGAAAAAGAAATAGAGGAAGGGTTGAAAGAAATGAGGGAGTGTTTGAAATGAGGTGTGGTGGAGGTATTTATAGGGATCTGCGTAGCACTTGTAATAGTTAATTGGACGTATGTTGTAGTGGTTATAGTGCTATACTTGTAGCAGTTTGTTTTGTTTTTGTACTTCAAATAATATACTAATTGTTTTTTTTAAAAATACATCCAAGGGTTACAAAAACAAAAGCATAATTTGTTGAATCATTTATCCTAGCCATCCCTATAGAAATTGTGTGAAGAAATTGTTAGTGTGATATTATTTTATAAAAAAAAATAAATTTAAATAATATGAATTTAAAAAAGTGCACCGAAGTAGAGGTAAATTGTATCACCTTTGGGGAAGAAGTTTTAAAAATTGGCAAGCTGAAATGGCTCACTCCCGTAGGTGATGTTATCGCCATCACCCATGTCGTAAAGGTCTTAAGGCTTTAAATGAACTACCATGTGCCAATTCCTATATCTCTCATCCTCGTCATAATAAACCTAGTGTGCCTTTGAGGCAAGAATATATGGCTCATCATCTTCAGAATGACCAGTGTGGATTGGCCATGTGAAATTTACCGATGTGATGCTTAAGTCGTCAGATGTGAGTCCCCGGAAGGTCGCGGTATTTGCCCACAAACACTTAAACAGTGTCATAATGAAATTACCTTGGTAATTAAGTTCGTCGACATCAAGAAGCTTTCAATAATAAGGGACACTGAACTGCATGTTAATGTTACTGCTGCTGGCATAACTCCACGTACCATAAATACCCGAATTTTGAGTTTGCAATCCTTGATCTCATGAAACCATGCAAAACTTGAAACCATTGACATTGTATGCTGTAAATTTTTTTGCATGGTCAAGAGGGCCGATTGCGAGAGCTCTAAAATCTAGTGAGTGTGGGTTGTGATCATTTAGTATTCTGCGTGCAAACCAGCTGGGGAATTCTCTGTGGACCTTTTTGCCAACTTCGAAGTATGTTGTGTACGGATCCTGAGTTGATGCTTAACATGACTTCTGAATTCCCTACAATTAATCAAGGGAAGGCGATCATGAAATGTAAGTAAAAAATGTTACGAAAGATATAGAATAACATATAAATGTATAATTCTTACTGAAGGAAAACTTAAGTGCAATTAATCAAGACATGTCTATGTGTTTGCAACTTCTTAGTTTTTGTTAGTTTGAAATTCTCAGTTCCTCTAACTGTTTTACCAACACGAGGGATAAATTCTCTTGATGTTGGCATGAAAAAGAGGTTATAGTTGGTCATTTTTTTTTGAAAAAGCCCGAAAATGGATAATTATGAAAACACCCCTAAAACCTTAAAATAGGGGCTACTAAGGATAGTTTTATCATTTGACAATGAATTTGAAAATTCTGAGTCCAAAAATGGATTCTTTGGGTGAAAATATGTTAAAATAGCCCATGTCAAAATTTCGGGAAAAGTATAGCCAGGCCAGGTGTGGGGGGCTGGGCTGGAGTCCCAAGGGCAATTTGGTAAATTCTTACCATAGGCTAATATAACCACAATAAACACTATGGAAGTACCTAAAATGGTACATGAATGGGTCCTAACCTAATTCTTATATATTTGATATTTTAGGACCGAGTTGGGAGCCTAAGCTTGGCACGTTTTACGAGGCGGACGATTTGAGGCAAGAAAAAGGTTCAGGTAGAGACTACTATCTCTCATTTACTATGTGACTATTTATATGATGTGTGTTACTGTATTTTGTAATATGAACCCGTGCTGGAGGCATATTACCTAGCTGTGGTAAAGGACCTAGCCAAGCTACACTAGCATTGCCTAGCTGTAATTAAGGGCTCGGATAAGGTCCACATAGGGGTTTCAATTAGATTGTTGGCCCTGAGTTTTGTGTACACACACGGATTGATGTGAATTTTCATTTTACTTGATACGATGTATTGCATATTTATTTCTCTCATTTTATATGTCGATAGTATGTTTTTACTGGGATTCCTTAGAATCTCACCCCTTTTTCTAAACAAAATATCTCAACGTGTGCCAACAGCTTTGAGACTCGGGAAGAAGATATGAGGAGCTGACGGGCACATTTCCCGGATGAGGACAGTGATTATATTTAGTCGTTATTTTGAATATTTTGGGATAAATTGTATATATTACCAAACCCTGCAGGGTATTCCTCAATGTAGTCATGTACTAAATATTAGTATTTTGATGCTATTCTTGTGTTGCCCACCAAACTGTGCGCAAACACTCTAAAAATTGAGAAGTAAGTTTAGGGTATGATATTTTGGTATCAAAGCCGAAAGCGGTTCTAGAGGAGCCCAAAGTGTTTTTGGTAGAGTGGCAGTTCTGGCAACAGGATAGTATATTGATATGGTCTTGATTACACAGTGATAAGAAGTATGTATGGATGGGGGTACCAAAATAGTGTATCCTCCCAATCTGTGAGCTACGCCCAAGAGATCAGTGAATATTCAAAGGGCAGCAAGTGGTGTAATGCCAAACTGAGGATAGACTAAGGATGTTGTGAAACCCGAGAGGGCGGGTACAGCCAAGGCCAAGGCCAAGGTACAGTCCACATATAGTATTTTGACAGTAGTCGGCATGACTCATGAGACAATGGCAGTCTCAGAGTACAGGTTGTCTTGATCAGATAGAGCCGATATTTGTATTTTGGCACCGGTACATGAAAGTTAAGCGTGCTCAACCCAGGGAAGTCTTAGGATGGGTGATCCCCTGGGAAGTTATGTTGGCAAGGTCAAGGAGATTTGAGGAATAGTTATTGTCTTAAGGTTTCTCCATGACTAGTGATCATTTAAATTAAATGATCTAAAGAGTTCTTAAACTCATGGAGATATTAATGGTGTAAGCATTGATTTTAAATTGAGACAGTTCTGTCACGACGAATACTGCTCAGAAAGGTTTGTTTGATGGGTTATGGAAATTTGAGGCATCGTAAATGTTTTGAGGTTTCTCCCTACTAAGTAATGATCCTTAGTAACACTGTAGGGTTAAAGGAATGTAGATACGATATACGATGCTATATGATAAATGGTGATCATACCGTATACTAATTCTAAAGGATCTGATATGATAATACTAAAGGGTGATGATAGGCCTGAATCAAATCTAAGCTGAAATAGTGCTTAGGTCAAAATATGAATTGGTTGCACTATGGTTCTAATATATAGTTCAAACCTTGTGAACCTTATGGATAGGGTTGAACCTTTAGTAATATTTGAGGTTATTACCCGAGTATTGTGAAGGTTAGAATTGGTGCTATTGATCCTGATTCTTAGTAAGCCTATTAGGTATATTTGAGGAAAATGGTTTTTGATTTATGTGATTTTGAGGTTCTAGATTTCATGATGAACCTAAAGGTTGGGTTAGAGACCCTAGGTTGTATGATATTACATGCTAGTGATGTTATGTGGACTTGTGTGTCCAAATGCCTAAAGATTTAGGGGACTAGTATGCCCTTAGGTTGGCAGATATACTCAGATTTGTGTTGGGTTAGTGATAATCCATGGAAATGAGTAAAGTTATTTTCTGGCTCAGCTAATGCTGAGGTTCTAAGAGTTGAATTGCGATCCAAGGATCAAACTCAATATTTGAACTAATTCTTAGGAATTTGATTTGACCTGGATGGTATGAGGTACTAAAACATGGTACTAAATTGAATCTAAATGTGTATAAGGTATCTCGAGGTTGCTAGTTGCTAATCTAGCATAGGGAAAGATCTTGATAATAGAGTATTCTCTAATTGAATGAGAGTAGTTCTCGATAGAATAAAGAGTAGCAATGAAATATGGTCTCACAGTTGAGACAAAAAATTGAATGTACTAGTGGTTTTCGAATTCCCTGTATAACGTGGGTAGAGTACCCTGATAAGGGAAGTAGAGTTTGTGAATATGCCTAGAGCTGGACTGATAGTGGAAGTCCATATGAGATGGCCTAGAATGATTTATGTTGAAATAGGCCAAGAGTGGGCATAGAGGAATATAGATTGTGGATGCCGTCAGGTGTCATGGGAGGTTCTTGTGTGACTCCTATTAAATAATCCTGACATTATTAAAGCTTATATGAGGAGATAAACCTCAGAGTGGGTAGCGGAAGCATGGTAAATTTATGCTTAACCTTTGGACACCAATGATTTGTTTGAGGTTGTTAGTCTTGATATGTATTCAGCAAAGATGATGAATTGTATGTGCTTAAGCTATAAGACTTGATGGACTAATAAGTCCTTAAGCTGGTAGAATGTGATATGCTTGAAAATTGTGACAAGCCGATGTAACACCTCAAATCAAAACAATCAAATACTTAACCAAGGTATTTCATATATTACCAATAAGGATGTTCAACATCCAAACCATCAAAACACAAATCGATTCAAATAAAGCTCACATCACAGTGTTAAATCAAATCCTCAAAATATTTCAACATAACAAAATAAAATGTGGAAGTCTTGGGGTCATAGCAATAAAAATGATATAACATGAGCTCTAGGAGTACAAAACAACTTTCAAGGCTCATTTCATAGGTGCCTTCCCTTGCTCCCTACTAAAACAATCACCTGAAAAATGTTAATAAATGGGGATGAGATGCCACGTCTCAGTAACTACTAAAAGTTTCTACTGTACACAAGCAAATCACATATGATAAAAAGAAGGAACTGATTATATATATATATATATATATATTTGTATATACCATAATTCTCATACAAGACAAAAACAAGTTTAATCATCATTATGTCAATCTGTATTTTCATCACAACATGTAATATACAATTATGCAATATGTAATATGTAAGATATAACCTCCCTTATATCACCGTCCATCCTTTTTCTGCTGACTGGAACCATAGGCTAATACATAGTCCAATAGAAACCTATCTATTTGACTGGATTATCCCAAGCTCACCAATTCTTAAGATACACCCAGCCAAAGGTGTAGAGCTTAAGTCTGGACTGTGGCTCCCTTCCTTAAAAGAACACAATAAAGGAGGTGTCACATGTCCCACAGTCCAATGCAATCCCGGCCAAAGGAAAACATGGAAGAAGGGGCCCAGACAAGTGCCATCCACTGTGCCCCTGAGTGATGGCATACCACGTGGTAAAAGATCTCAACATACAAATTCCTCCTTACTCCAACCCATCACAAATGCATATGCTATGACAAGTATATTCCATCACCAAAATATATAATTAAAAGGCAAGGTACAATAAATCACACTTTCATTTGTATAAAATATCATCACATATTCAAATATGTCTAAAAAGAAACAATAATCCAACAATACATTAATTATAATTAAATTATTTACTATTTGAATAAAATAAGTTATAAAGAATTCTACTTGTAACACTACTTACTTGAGAATCTACAATACATACACATATACATATAATTCAGTCCTTTTTTTTAATAAAAGATAGTCATTCACAATCATACATAATTTACAAGTATGTGGAAAAATATTCAAAGTTACCTGCTACTCCGTAGCTTACAGATAATTATAAAAAGTTACTCTAAGGTTCTCAATGAGAGTCTACAAAATTATAAACATAAATATTTATCAATAAACTATCTTAAATGACCCAAGAGTGACTTTTAAACTACCCTAAGACTACTCTCTAAATATCAAAATGTTTTCATATTAAAAATTTAATAATACTTAGGAATTGAAATTCTTATGTACTCACAGTCATAAGATTTAATCAAGAAAACCTGAGACTCATCATTCAAAAAGTGAGGGAAGGATGTATCATTATAACAAAGTTGTTGTGACAGAAAGGAATGGAAACGGAACTGGGAAGAAGCTACATACTAATAGCCGGCTATATATATATGTACATATATATGAAGGTACAAAGGGGTAATATGGAAGAAAGTTTGAACAGGATGCATGGTTGATGGAAAGGAATAAAAATGTGTCTATGTCTACTTAAGAGAAAAGGCAACAATTAATAGGGTGTTGAATAATATGGTACATATATACATCCACTTAATATATTGATAGAAGAAGAAAAAATTAACTTATATCTACACAACACCCACATCCAATATGAATTTGGGAGATTATGGCTTATAGATTAAAATAAATATATCACCCCACTCAAGACCAAAAGAAAGTATTAATAAAATATACTCCCAGACAATAAAAGGTTAAGAGAAGTGGGGACGCTTGACCTTTGAATGTGAGATAGAACATTTGAGCTGACAAGACACTCATAAGAGGACAAATATGAAACTGAGGAAGGAAGGGAGATGGAAGTAAAAAAAAAAATTTGTCGAAAGAGTTAAAGGACATCGAATCAAAGAACAAGAGAAAAGAGGTACGTGCTTGACAGCTTCGGTGTGGATTATGAGAGCTAGACAGCGGCAGAGAGATTGGGGAGTATGTTCAGCGGTGGAGAAACAAAAGGGAATTTAAAGGGAATAGAATAGGGCTTTCTTTTACCACTTGGGCTTCTCACAATTTGGGCTCTTAAAAATGTTTGTATCTTCATTTATTTTAGTCATATTAGAAAAATGAATTTTTGACACTTTTATTTTTAAGAGTTTCTTTATAGGAAAAATTGATTAACTATAAATAACATCTAAATAGTTGAATAAACTAATCCCAAACTTTTAAATAATTAGTTTTTTTATTATAATTTTATTTAATTATTATCTCAATAACTCTAAAATATCTAAATAATAACTCTTTTTAGCTATATATATGTTTTTTAAATATAACTTAAATACTAATATATATATCTTTCATGTAACTAATTCTTAAATCATAAAAATAAGGATGTTACAACTAAGCCTCGAGGTGGTAAGACTCGATGTGTAAGGTTGTATAGGGCAATATCCCTAGGCTGTAAGACCTATGTGTCTAATGCTGTGGTTGATGCCTAGCACGATGACATTGTACCAGTATGTCCAAGGTAATGTTTTGAGGTTAACTGAACATTCAAATTGTACCAGGTTGTAGTCGAGGTAGTAAGACCAGTGTGACCAAGCGTTTGGTGTCCAATGGTACCAGGTCTCACATAAGGTTTCTACTTACCCATAGGTAGTGCCTTCGAGTCCTGGGAAGGTGAGAGAAATCCGTAAAGGGAGCTGAGATATTCTGGACCTAGGCTTGGTGATGTACTTGGTGGTGGGTCTTGGATCTGGTGGATAATCCCTGGTGGTACCGCTAGTGTTGGGCCTGATCTGCTAGCCTAGTTGGTGGGGAGTGGTCCATTACATAACAAGGTGATTGTGTGAATTCGGTGAAGTCCCGTGAGGCTTAAGGAACCAAGCACTGTGGGAAATGACTAGTGGGTCCTATGTTTGATTGCACGCTACATACTGCGTACAGAATGGATAATAAATACTGAATACTATTTGAGATTTGTGATGAGAATATGGTGATTGTATTGTATACTCGATGAGCTTGCATATGAAAAAGATAGATTGAATATGATTGTGGTGTTGTATCGTGTGTGAGCCTACACGTGATAATAGAATGAGATACACTATAAGGCCATGTAGATTGGGGCAGTGTCCAACAAGGCAATGAGGGCTAGAATAATATATTGAGTGTCCTGATGGATAATCAATACAATAATGGGTGGGATAACCCATGAGAACAAAACGGGTTGAGTGTTGATAAGTAGTTCATGTTGGAAATTGTGCCCAAAGGACCAATCATTGTACTTTAAACAATATTAATTTAATAAAATTTCTCCATTTTATTATCATATTATTTGCATGTTAATTGTGATAATTGTATCCTTGGATAAATCATAAAGATTATCCTAAAATGTCCTTGGTCGGTCATCTATGTGGGAGCAGAGATGGAACAGGACTAGTATGACTTTGATAAGATATGGAGATATGAATCAAAGTCTTAGGCACTTGTAAAAGTACAAGATGCTAGACCGACCCACTATAAGAAAGCTACATGGATCAAGTCATAAGTTTTTCTCATATATAACTACGTCACAATGCCCTTAGACCTGAGGTCTGTTAGAAATTGTGACCTAAGGGCCAATCATTGTACTTTGAACATTATTATTTCAATAAAATTTCTCCATTCTGTTATCATATTTTTTGCATGTTAACTGTGATAATTGTATCCTTGGATAATTCATAAAGATTGTCCTAAAATGTCCTGGTCGGACATCTATGCGAGAGCAGAGATGAAACAAGATCAGTATGACTTTGATAAGATATGAAGATACGAATCAAAGTTTTAGGCACTTGTAAGAGTACAAGGTGCTGGACCGACTCACTATGAGAAAAGCTACATGGATCAAGTCATAAGCTTTTCTCATGTATAACCACGTCACAATGCCCTTAGACCTGAGGTCATCATGGATTCCTACATGAGAGTTGCTAAGCTTTGAACTAGTCAAAAGTCACTTTTGATCGGGTGATGATAAAGGCTACGATCAGGCTTGGTGGTTTTTCATACAGAGGTATGTGAATGATCAAGATGGAATTTGTCCCTCACATTAGTAAAGAGATATTACTGGGCCCCTCGATGAGTGAGTCTGAGAAATGTATGGCCATACTATAATGAAAGGAGTTTCTGTCTCTATTATCAGGCTACTCAGGAATCGAGAAAGTAATGGTCAGGAACAAGAGGATGACATTATCCATGCCTTACCCTTGACCGATATATTGTGTGACAAAAGGGACGTGACATGGTTGTGTTACAGGTTGCATTGTGTTAACGATTCTCATATGAATTAGGTAGTCATAATGTCTTGCTAGAGGCTGCTTGCAACTTTTGGGTTAGTACAATTATTGGCCCACTGCCAACTTCATATGGGCCTACAGGGCCGCACACAAGAATGACCCAACACGAGATAATGTTCAATCTAAGGTGGACGAATTTTATATTTATATATATAATATAAAATTTGTTAATAATATTATATAGATATATATTTTTTAAATACATATCTTGTGTGTGTGTGTGTGTGTGTGTGTATTATATGATATTATTATATTGTGTTAGTTTTAAATTTAATCTATTAAAAAATTTAATCTATTAAAATATATTAAATTTAATAACTAACATGATAGAGATATAGTATTTTAGATTTAATTTATCAAGATAGCTTAAATCTAATGGCTCTTTATTTGGATCGAATATAGCCCTCATAGGTTATAAAACTTAATAAAGCAAATATACTCGTACATGCATGAGAATCCAGAGCCATACAGGGAAACCCTAGGAGACATTGGAGGTACTAGCACACAGTCTCTGTTGGAGAATATTCATGTGGATATCAGTAGAGGGAGCGGACCTGACGTGTTGGCTCCTATAGATCGAAAACCCTGAATTTGAAAAGGTATGAATCATTCTAACTCGATTTAAACATCGTTGATAGATCCTCTATTAGGATCGGTGAAAATTTTTAAAATTCTTCTGCTGTGCCTGCCGATTCTAACAGTTCATCCACACATATCAGGTAATGTATGGTGCATGCTTTATACATATGTATAATCTAGGGATGAGTTACACCATGAGATATAATTAATCCCTAACTTGTAGACGTCTAAATTTCAAGGACGAAATTTATTAAACGGGGGAGAAATATAATATCCCGAATTTTGGGATTGGAGGCTTGGGAATAAACCTAAATTAAGAGGACTGCTAAGCCCTTGTTTAGCATATATCTTAGACCTATTCCCTAACATTTCTTATATTTTTGAGGTTTTAAAGTGAATATAATGGTGAATTAAAGAGTATGGGATATTTGTATACAAAAATGGAATTTGTTAGAGTTGCAAGTGCATTCTGTTTCATTGCTTCCAATGAGGCAGTGTTGTTGTGTAATGCATTTCGTTGAACAAATGATGTTCAAAAATTATGAAATTTTACAAGGTGAAAGTAGACATCCTAAGCTTCAATTTGATAGATAACGGGTAATTTTTAGAGTTGTATACAAAAAGTTATGGATTTTTGAAGTTTACCCAGCTGAATTGATTATTTTTTTGGAACAACACACAAAGATTAAAATTCTGGGAATTGTGTGCTTCCAGCTAGCTCAAGGTTATATTTTTTCTTGAAACTAGACTCAATAAGGGTTCAATAGCCTTTGGAATCACTCCAATTCGATGTTTACAAATTTAGTTATGATTTTTCAAAATTTGGCTAGAAAATCCGAAAATAGGAATTGTGACATAAGCAATAAATGAGATGACATAACCAAGCATATTTATAAAACATACTTTCCATCTTCTTCCTCCCCAAATTGACATGAAGTTCAGCCTTAAGAGAAATAGAGAGTTGAGAGCATTTATAGAGAGAAGGAGAAGAAATCTCAAGAGGAAGGTTGATTTCTTCGGTGAATTCATACCTAACGCGTATAACTCCACTCCTAAGCTTCTCTTTCATGTATTTTAAGTTGTTGGAAGCTCAAATTCTTATGTTGGGAGGTTAGGGTTTTTCAGCCACACCAAGAAAAGCCAGAAGGAAGCAAAGATAACTTCCAAACCTTCGAATATTGATTGTTTCTGGCTGCTATAAGTGGTTTAATTGGTGAAATTTTGCCTGATTGTCTTTGGTTTTAAAATTGAAAAATGTTGTGTTAGAAGTGTTATGCTACCACAATTTGGATTAAATGGTGGTTGTAACCTAATGAAATAGTTGATAAAGTGATTAGGAGTAAAAAAGAACACGTTTGCGGAGTTAGAATCGAAAAATCCCTATTTTTCCCGGAAGATACCATAATTTCTTCTAGCTTGAGATCTAAGGGTTAGATTTGGATTTCCAATGATTTCATAATTCTATTGAGTTCAGGTGGGAAAATTAGGTGTGGTTACAGTTGGTTACTTTTTCAGAAAAGCCAGAAAAAGCATAATTATGAAAACGCCCCTGAAACCCTGAAATAAGGGCTGCCAAGGGCATTTTTGTCATTTGGCAGTGAATTTGTTAATTTTAAGTCCAGAAATGGATTCCTTGGGCAAAAATATGTCAGAATAGCTTATGTCAAAATTTCAAAAAAAGTATAGTCAGGGTGGGTACGACAGGGCCCAGTCGGGGTCCTGAGGGCAATTTAGTAAATTTTCGTCATAGGCTAATATAACCACAATAAACACTATGGAAGTGCCTAAAATGGTACATGAATGGGTTTTAACCCTTGTACATTTGATATTTTAGGATCGAGTTGGGAGCCTAAGCTTGGCACATTTTACGAGGTGGACGATTTGAGGCAAGAAAAGGGTTCAAGTGAGGACTACTATCTATCATATACTATATGACTATTTATATTATGTGTGTTATTATATTTTGTAACATGAACACGTGCTGGAGGTACATTACCTAGCTGTGTTCTGGGACCTACCAAGGTACACTGGTATTTCCTAGTTGTAGTCAAAGACTCAGCTGAGGTACACGTAGGGGTTTCAACTAGATTGTTGGCCCCGAGTTGTGTGTACACACATGGATTGATGTGAATTTCATTTTACTTGATACGGTACATTGCATATTTATATTTTCAATATAGAAGAGTAAAGAAAATGCTTATCTTCTTCCTTTGTGAGGCGCTGAAGTCCTGACCGTCTTGCTACCTGCTTGTGTTGTATCATCACTTTTTTCAAACTCGAATTCAACATCCTTAAGCTACTGTAAAATACCTATACTAGATAAATTCTAAGGTAGTCCTCTTTTTTCTGGTTTCCCATTGAAGCGATTCCGTTGTGATCTAAACTTATGCCTTCCATCAAGAAACCTCTAATGCCCCATGAAGCACCACTTTTGGCTATGGGGAAGGCGCACTGTGTCAGAGTCAAAATTGCAACCTGGTCACGCCGACCCAGTATGCACATTCCAACCAAATAATGTTCCAAGGCCAGGAAAGTCACTAATCGTCCACATAAATGCTGCATGCAAGTTGAATAATGTCTTCCTGTAAGTGTCATATGTCTCAATGTCTTTATTACATAGGTCAAGCAACTTGCAATAAGCGGTTGGAGATACACATCGATGTCATTACCCAGTGCCTTTTTGCTTGGAACGATCATAGACAAAATAAAGGAACTTTGTTTCATACACATCCAGGGGGCAAGTTGTAGGGAATTAAGACTATTGGCCAAATACTGTAACTTGTACTAAGATTCCCAAATGGATTGAAACCGTCGGTCGCCAAAGCAAGCTGAACATTTATAGGGTCAGCTGTGAAGGATGGAAAGTCGTTGTCAAACTGTTTCCAGGCGTCTGCATCCTGGGGATGTCTTAATTTACCATATTCATTCTTATCAATGTCATGCCACCTCATGTGCTTCGCCGTTTTGGATGACATAAACAATCTTTGTAGGCGTGGCTTCAAAGGGAAGTA
The DNA here is from genome assembly GCA_963210345.1 of Inga oerstediana. Lineage (NCBI taxonomy): Eukaryota > Viridiplantae > Streptophyta > Magnoliopsida > Fabales > Fabaceae > Inga > Inga oerstediana. Next base: position 73,418,787 of record OY723401.1, read on the forward strand.
CCTGAGAATCTTTACAGGTTTCTTTTTCTTCTTTTTTCCCTTTGGAATTCTCTTGCACCTGATATGTGACATCTCTTACAAGTCTCCCTACTAGAATAATCTCCCTAATATAACATACAATCATTGGGGCATGCATCGATTTGTTGATAGTTCAACCCCAACTTGTTGATAATCTTCTTGGCCTCGTAGAACATTATAGGAATCTCCACATTAGGGAATACATCTTGTAATAATTCAAGCAACATTGACATTCCCTTATCTATGATTCCACACAAGCACTTGATATGATACAACTTGATCAAGAAAGATAATTTAGAGTATTTTTAACAATCTTGATATAATGGATGATCTACTTCATCCATCAAGCTGAAAAAATCTTGAGCTACTTTATTCCTCATAAACAACGGCTCTGAACCTTGCACTTCTTTGTTGAAGTTGTCATCTTGAAAACCAAATGCATCATGCATAGCATCATTAATTAGATCATCTTCATCTAGTTGAACTCCTACTTGTGAACTTCAATGAAGAGCATCATCATATCTTATATCGACCTTCTTACCAAGAACTCCCCAGAATGTATAACCTTCTGGGAAAGGCTTCACAAGCAAATGTTCTTTAACAACTTATCGTGCATGCCATTTCTTGAACTTACATCTCCAACACGGACAGACAATCTTGCCATTACAACTGGTGTGAGAGAAGGTGAAATCCAAGAAATTGTTTAACCCATCCAAATATTCTGGAGAATTGTGCGGCAACTTGATCCATGAATTATCCATCGCTAGTGGGAAAGTTTAATGAAGAAGATGAGTGGATAGATAATTACGGGTGCTTGAAAGCTTATAAAGAAGAAGAGCAACGTTTAACATTTTGTAGTAGTTATTAAACCACCACCATAACTGCTACTATTTATCACTTTGTAGCGGTTATGAAAATAAAACCGCTACAACATTTTAAGCCAATTGGAAATTAATAAAAAAATTATTTTCACTTTGTAGCGGTTTTCACATAGAGACCGCTAGTAATATTTCTTTTTGTAGCAATTTTGTTTGTCAAACCGTTACAACTTTCTAGTCGAAGCTAGAATTCAAATTTCAAATTTTTTATATTTTGTAGCAGTTTTAATATTCGGTTGATAAACCGCTACATTGTCTAGCAGGAGATGAAATTCAAATTTCAAATTTCTAAAATTTGTAGCGGTTATAGCAATATAATCGCTACAATATTCCACGACCGTTGAACAATTATTAAAAAAATGTACTTCCAATTTGTAACGCCTTTTAAATGGAACCGCTACAAATGTCAGAGACCTTTGGTGGGACAAAATTCAAATTTCATATGACAGTATATTTGTAGCGGTTATGACTGAACTGCTACAAAGTTTTTTTGTGCGGTTTGTAACATAAAACTGCGACAAATAACAATTCATTTATTTTTTTGTTGTTGTTAGTTTTAAAATTATAAATAAAACCATCATAAACAATTCATTTATTTTTTTTATTTTTGTTGTTAGTTTTAAAATTATAAATAAAACTGTCATAAATGAAAGAAGAATTTAACAAAGGTTTGAAAATATAAATATCCAAGTTTATTTTACAAATGTTTGAAAAAAAATACAACTATCCTAAACTAACTACCCAGAGGATAATTATCAGCAGGGGAAGGATCACGGCGTTGATCATCAGGTCCTCCCTTAGGGGGGCTCCCTTCAGGTGCGATTGTACCAGGGCGTTGAGTAGAGTTAACAGCACCATCATCATCTGCAGGAGGAGCCACTGGACAACAAACTGAGGTACAGGGGGAACCTGTGGATGCTCCTCATCAGGAAATAGGCGACTCCATGATCGCTCCAGTATGTAGTTCGTGATATAGCGGCATTGCGTATGTTGAGCGTAGTAGTAATTGCCCCGCTACTGCATCTGATGAGCCACTGCAACGTGTGTTCTGGCTAAATCTAAAAGGAGCTCCTCAACAGACTCATCCCTCAGACATCTGACCCCGGACGTCCGTGCTCGAGAGTTGCTAGCCTCAGAGGCGCCGATTTTGCCATAGACCATGCTAGGTCTGGCGCCTATCTCCATCCTCCTCACTCATCCGAGGTGCACAACCTGACCCAGACCCACTTTTAATGTTGCAGTGGAGTCCATGTCCCCTGTGACTCCTAGGTTTGGGCCTCTCACAGCTCAGCTTGCAACTGCTGAATACGCTCCTGCCATTTTATTAAACAATTAATTATTACAATTTATAATAAAGTTGTTTTTATAAAAAATATAATAATAAATTAACTTACAGTGGCCTCCTCTGCCTCCTGAGACTCAGAGTCCTGTCACGGTGTCTATGGGTGATAGCGAACAACTCCTCGTAATTCGATTGATGGTTCTCCTGTTGTGCCTTCCTCTCCTAAAAAAATTACAAAATTAAATTAGTATTTTGGGCAACAAAATACTAAATTTATATTAGTATTATGAAAAGTTACCAACTCGTTGTAAGTGATAGCAAAGGTCTTTGATCCTGCAGTGTGGTGGATCGTCTGCTGCCCTCAGCACCTCATATTCCTCTGAGAAAGCGCCTGCAGAAAAAACAATATTAAAAATATCAAAACAATATAAAATAATTATAATTATTAAAAACATTCAAATTATGAAATTTAAATTAAAATTCTAATTATAAATAAATTACTTACCCTTCTGCTCTCCTCCTGAACTAGACAAAACTCGCCCAGTCGTTCGGTGGGACACCATCCAGGACGTTCTCGATCACCTACTACAGATGAATCGTCCCATCCTTATTCGTACTGTGGAAGAGACGATTCCTCCTGTTCTTCCAGTTGTCGCTCATATTTATCAGTGTGTACCTCTTCTAGTTGTCCTTGACGGCAAACCTAAGCTATGACATAATTAAATAATAAATTATTAAATACGACTAATTGCAAATAAGATATTTAATAAATATTAATTAAATACAATTAATTACAAAATATAAACTATAATTAAATACTATTAATTACCTTCACCACCTTGTCCCACACCAGGTCCTTCGGCCCCTTCAAAATGTTCCTCCACGTCCTGAAGTGAAGGAGGAACCACATCCAATTTGAGTCCAGCTCGTTCAGAAAGCGGTTGAGCAAGTGACCCTCATTGTTGATGGGCTAGTTTGTGGCCTCATTCCATGGAACTACCACTCGTAGTGTCTGGTCCAGGCTATTCAGACCGACCATGTCCAGCCTCCTCGTGGACATGTTCCCCTACTCATCTATACAATTTATGACATACGTTAGCTAAATTGTATTTAAATATTTAATTTATTAAATAAAAAATTATATTTACCTTGGACCTGCACCTTAAACCCAGTCAATCAGGAAGATGACCATCATGGGTTGTTTTGGTCCTACGCGTCCTCCTGGTCCAAGAACTGCTCCATATCTTTGAGTGGAATCGGGATCTTGAACTTTCTTTCCCAGAGCAGCCTCAGGCATCTGTGCTACCATTGTTGCCTCATGTGGGGCCATCTACTGTGGCTGTAATAGGGCCGCCTCCTATGGTTGTTGTGGTGCGGTCGCCTTCTTTCCGCACTACCCCCTCCTATTGCCCCCACCTCTGCTGCTGTTACCTTGCAAAATCGGTCTTGGGCGCTTGACCCCCTTCCCCTTGTCTGCCCCTGAAGCCATATCAACTACAAAAATTAAAAAGTATATAAAAAAAATTAGTCACATTTTATATATAAAATACAATAATAATAATAAAAACTAAAAAGAAAAATGTGAAATGCTATAGCGAAACTCTCAGAGAGATGTCAGAACACTCAAATTTATAAGAAAACTATAAGAGAAACATCAGGAAACAAAATGGTCAAACATAACAAATGAAGGGGCGCATGGGTTATATAGTATGACTTTTGTAGTAGTTTTTTTCTACAACCGCTACATAAATAGCTATAAAAAACCTCGACCAACGGAAAATATTTGTAGCGGTTATTACGAATATGAGACTCTTGAAGTTCTGTAGTAGTTAACAAAAAAACCGCTACCCAACAGCTACCAAAGGGCAACCATTTGCATTCTATAGCGGTTCAGTTCATCAAAACCGTTACAAATAAACAGCTACAATTCTCGTGCCTAATTCATGCCAGGTGGGGCCAAGCTGGCGCCAAAATTGTAGGGGTTAATATGCCATAACCACTACATAATCGACATTACAAGTTTTGGCGGGAATTTGACGCCAATTTTGTAGCAGTTTTAATTTCAAAACCGCTACAAATAACATTTGGTGACACTCACTCCACTTGGCGGAAAGATTGCCACTATAAATTTGTAGCGGTTTATGTACAAACCGCCACAAATATTAACATTTGTAGCAGTTATTTGTAGCCGCTACAAATGCATTACTACTAAATGTCATTTTTTTTGTAGTGTGTCTACTTAAAAAAAATTGTTCTGCTAATTTGATATGAAACGCGTATGTGTGCGCACCTTTCCCGCCACGATTTACTTCTCTCACACAATCACACATTGGTAGGAATTGAAGAAAAACACTCCAAAAGAGAATAAGATAAGTAGAGAATTATGTGCTTTTTCTGATGTTGTTTTAATTTGAAAAAAAAACATCTAAATTACTGTAATAAAAACACGATTTTGCAAATGTGGTTAACATTTTTGTGCCTTTTTTATACGTCATTTAGAGAATTTGCTCTTCTTTAGAGAAACGAGCATTATACTATATATGGCACAATGAATGGCCGATGACATATTTGATTTGGAAAGGCAAACAAAAAAGAAATTGGATTCCATCACTTCTAATAATGATAATGATAATGTTGTTGTTGTTGTTATCGTTGCCGCTGCTACTGCTAAGTTGCTGTTCCACTTTATAAGTTGGGTTCAATCCATAAAATGCAACTCATCATACTTGCTATTGTGTGATCTAATGAGCAGAGGACTATTATAAATATTAGATGAAAGAAGAAGAAGAAGAAGGATGTTTAAAGATTTGTTAAGATTTTAAGGAATTCAAGTTTAATTTGAATAATTAGATAAATTTTTAATTATTATAATATTTTTTTATTATTATTTAATTCATCAAAATTGTTATTATTATTATTTAGATCATTCTAGAATATTTACATTTAATTTTAAAGATATAAATGGGCCTTAATTAACGCATCTTACTTATACATTTTGCTTTGAATGAGAATTATCATTGTTGTCAAATTTGTGAGTTGACTCTCCAAGTTTACTATATATTTTAACATTTCTATTTTATAAAATAGTGTTGAGTCACTTTTAAAATACTTGTGATAGTTATAAACTTGGTCAAACTTGTAAGTTCACATACCAAAATTTACTGTTTTTTACATTTCCGTCTTACAAAATCGTGTCAACTTATTCTTAAGCTTGTGCTAACTTTTTTGATTTGATTATATTCAGTGGTTTTATATATGAACTTTTTTCAAAAAATCTTTGTTGATTATGATAAATTATGAATGTTGAAAGATTTAATTTCAATTATTAGAATTTAAATTATATTTAAATCAAATTGTTATCATTTTTATATTTTAATTATTTTATTATACACTATTAATACTTATTTATTGATAAAAGTAAACTCTTATGAATTTATAATTTGAGTCTATGATTCGATTTTATGTCACTGTCACAAGTTTCATTAAACTCGTGAGTTTGACAACCTTGAGAATTATACATTACTCGTAATTTGCCTAAACGGGTAGTGGAAAACTAGCTAGCAAGAGAGGCAGATTATATTGCTTGAGAAACAAGACTGGAGAGAAGAAAAAACAAGTTGAAGGGGCTGAGTTGGCAGCCACGGTTGCAATTTTTAATGATGTTAAATAATGTTTTTTCCCCAAAGGATAATTAATTGATAGCTTAAAATACATTATATATGATAAGGATTAAATTATTAAATATAGAAAAATTAGGGATTGAGTTTAAAATGAGTTAAAAATTTAAGAACTGAGTTGCACCTAGTCATAATAGATGGATTAAGTCATAACTGATTTTTTTTTTTTAAAAAAAAAAAAAAGACAAGAAGAAGAAAGTAAGTTCCCCTCGTCATCAAACCGTGAGAAGGGTCTTAATATATTAAGAGACGAAATAGATTCCCCATTCTCGCACATTCAGATGAACCAGATTTTTGTCATTGGGGGAATGTTTTAGTTCTCCCCCGGAACACTTTCAAGAAATTTACATTCAAGCTCCATTTCCATCACTGCACTAGAGATGTAGGGCTTGTTTGGTCGGGGAGGGGAGGAAAAGTTAGCAGAGGGAAAAATTTTTTGAGTTGAATTTAAAAAAATCAGAGAAGTGGGGTTAAAAATTTTTAATTGATTTTTATTACTCTTTTATCTTATATATTCTCTTTATTAAAATTTTATTACTCCACCTCTTCAATCTTTTAAAATTCAACTCAAAAATTTTCCCTCTCCTTCCTTCCCCTCCAAATGCCTCACACCAAACAGACTCATAATATACGCCAACAATTTAATCAAAGTTATGGTTCGCCAATTTTGTTTATTACACTTAGAAAATGGCAGAAGAAGAAGAAACTGATCCACAAACTCATAAGACCGAATTAGAGTGGTCATATTCTAAGTTTAACATTTAAGCAAGGTTTCTTCCGATTTACATATTAAGCTTAACCTAATCACTGAAGTAAAGCTAAAAGACAAGAACTAACGCAAAGAATGATCATAAGACAAATTATAAATAATAATCCAGTCATAAAAGGATAAGTGCAATTCCATTCCTTGCTTCACCATTGTAGATAATTTATACTGTGAGATTTAAAATTTTTTTTTCTAACTATTCATTTTTTAAATAGACACAGAATATATATAAAACAAAGAAGATTTCGTAACCTTAATAATCTCACTCCTTAGGTCCTTTTGCACAACTTCTCCCACATTATAATTGGGATCATTTGGAATCCTTGATTGCAAAGTTATATAGTAAATTGTATTTGGGGATCTCCTAATTCTCTATTGAAAACACTTCACGAATTTTACATTAAATTGCTAAAAAAAAAGAAATTTACCTTCATGCTCCACTCTATCACTACATTGAGAGAGAGAGAGAGAGAGAGAGAGAGAGAGAGAGAGAAAAGTTCCGGTCATCTACAAACACTACATAAAGAGACGAAGAGTCGTCATTCTCCCACACATTGAGGTGAAGCAAATTGAGAAGCTCAACTATGTTTCAACTTCTTTCCTCATTTCTTCTCTGCGGCTTCCTACTGCTGCACCAACCTGCCTATGCCATTAAAAAGGTAAGCAATCAAGGATAATTTCGTTCGTAATTAATTAATAGTAGTAGTATTAATCTTGTCGATCTCATCGTCATCAACTACCTTAATCAATATTTCATCTTGCAGTCGTACGTTGTATACTTGGGATCACATTCTCATGGTCCAAAACCTTCCCCTGCTGATATGGAGTTTGCCACAAGGTCTCATTATGATTTGCTTGCCACGGTCTTAGAAAGGTACATTTATGTTTCATCAACCTTTTTGACTCATTTCAAAGTTACGATTTCTCTCTGTGTTATGTTTCCCCCCTTTAGTACCACTTATCATAACAACCTAATATATATATATATATAAGGTTATTATGATAAGAAGAGATTAATCCTATGTTTGGATGGAGAGAAAATTAGGTAAAGAAAAAATACTAGGAGTGAAAACTCCCAAAAATAGTAAATTTGTTTTGCCATTTTTGAAAGTTTTCCTCGATTGTATTCTCTCTCCTATTTTTCCCTCAATTTTCTTTGCATCCAAACATATCCTAAGAGTTGCACTGCATGAATTGTATATATGTGACATGAATATGATTTCTCTCAATTGAGCAGACAACACTGTCTTTGGAGCAAGGGTGGTTGTTGTTCCTTTTTTATCATGAACTAAAGTTTATTAATAAAAATAATACACATGATCTAAAATCATGCAGTTGTGCAATTATGTAGTTTTTTTTTTGTTTTTTTTCAATGTCTATTTTCCTCCTAATGCATTATTGCTGAGATCAGTGTTCATTAACCCAGTCCGGCCCAAAAACCGGCGAACCGGCCGGTAAACCGGTCCGGGTTACTAATTTAAATTTTTTTTTTTATTTTTCCTTTTGAATTTTATACTATAAGCCTAAAATCTTCAATTTCTCACCGGTTTGGTCCCGGTTTAGCTCCGGTTTGGCTCCGGTCTAACCTATTGACCCTTAACCCAGTACTCCGACCGGTTCAACACCCGGTCCGAGTTTTAATACCTTCCCTGAGATTTGGTTTCCACAAATCACTCCGAAATATCTGTTTTTGTTTTCAAGATTTAAATTAAAAAGCTGGGGCAAAAGCAAAAATAGGGTCAGGGATGACTCAGAAAATGACAGGCGCAAGCGACAGCCCACCCATGTGGCCATGTCTTTCCAAATAAAGAAAAACTAGTAACATTATAAGTGAAAATGTGAATAACACTTGTTTTATTATCCATTTCTCTTTTTGTTGGGTTGTTAACGTTGCTATCTTTTTGGATCCTTATTATATTATTCTAAATCAACCTCTACTTCAATTATTTTGAAGGGTTTAATTAACTTTTTCTCTTCCTTTAAAGAATCCTATGTTTGCAGTACTTATTTGAATAGTTAAGTGTTTCATTTGGCAGCCATGAAAGGGCCAAAGAAGCCATCTTTTACTCATATAACCGACACATCAATGGCTTTGCTGCTTTACTTGAAATGCATGAGGCAGCAGAGATCAGGAGTGAGTGATTTGTACCCTTATATATATATATACACATATATCATATATTTTATGTAAATTTATATTTTATAGGGAAAATCACTCCTAGGTCCCAAGCAAGCAACATATTATCAGAAAGGTCCCTAGAGGTTGTAAAACACACTCAACAAATTGTAAATACACGCAGAAGAGTTGTAAATAGAGACCTTTCTGATAATATGTTACTTGTTTGGGATCTAGGAGTGATTTTCACTATTTTATATTATATACTAGTATTGGATATTGACACTGATGATATATATAAAATGGTTGGAAATTGGACCCAGAAAATCCAAAAGTGGTGTCGGTGTTCTTGGGCCAATCGCATAAGCTGCACACAACCAGGTCATGGGGCTTTTTAGGACAAGAAAAAAATGGAAGAGTGAGAGCTGACTCCGCTTGGGTCAAAGGAAGATTTGGTCAAAATGTGATTATCGGCAGTCTTGATACCGGTAATAAACTATTTGCATATGAAAGGAAATCGATCGACGTACATAAAGATGCTTATATATAAGTTTCTTTAAATCTGAAAACATTTGCAACAAGATTTACAATTTGATCATTGAGTTGTTTTATTGGATAGGTGTGTGGCCAGAATCCAAAAGCTTCAGAGATGATGGGTACGGTCCCATCCCAAAGAAGTGGCGTGGAGGATCAAAATGCGAGCTTTATAGTTTGTCTGGGCCACGTAACAAAACTCTTTGCAACAGGTAATTTCACCTAAACTTGAGTTTTTTATATTTCCTGTCATCTTTAATATAAAATTTAATTGATTTTTTAAAAAGATTAAGAAAGATAAATAAATTACTTAATCATAGCATATGTTGAATATTATTGAATTATATATCATTTTATAAGTTAGATAAATTAGTATGGAAAAATATATAAATACTTTAAATTCATTTATTTAGATACTTTAATTCCTTCAAAAGGGCAATTGGATTTATATTAAGGATAAGAGAGGATGTAATTAAAATCTGAAAAAACTCAAGGGCTGAGATGAAGAACGATTTGGTACGTATGTGCATGAGACAGGAAGCTGATTGGAGCAAAAACGTTCTATGACGCGTACGAGATAAAACACGGGAAGCTGACAGGTGGAATCAGCGCACGTGACATGGAGGGGCATGGGACCCACACTCTGTCGACAGCAGGCGGCAACTTCGTGCGAAACGTCAGCGTTCAGAACAACGGCAATGGAACAGCCAAGGGAGGATCTCCAAGAGCTCGTCTCGCAGTGTACAAGGTTTGTTGGAGTCGTAACACTGCTGAAGAGTGCACTGATGAAGATATGCTTTCTGCTTTTGATCAAGCCATCAGTGACGGCGTTGATGTTCTCTCTGTCTCCATTGGCCGGAGCACCGTGCCGAATGTTAATGACATGTTGACCAATAGCGTCTCCATAGGATCCTTCCATGCGGTTTCCAGAGGAATCATAGTTGTTGCCTCCGCCGGTAATGACGGACCAGAACCTGAAACTGTCACAAATGTGGCACCTTGGGTCTTCACTATCGCTTCTGGCTCCATAGACAGGGAATTCAGCAACAATATTACCCTTGGCAATGGCCAACGCATTAAGGTTTGTATCGCTTCCCCTTCTTTCAACAATTACATATTTATTTGGTTTTCCCCACTCTAAACTTGTTAGAATATTAAAGATGTGCGGGAACTAGTTTTAATGCTCATATCAATGATAAACACTAAGAGCTCATCACCATTGTAGATTCATATATAATTTAAATAGTTTAGATTGCTTTTTTTTTTTTTGCTTTTACTTTTGTTTTTTCAAAAATATTATTTTAATGTGACATAAATTCTCTTAAGTGTCAAATTTTCAAAAAAAAAAAAATTTCATTTAAAAATTATTAATTGAGAATTGTAAATCTAAACCATTAAAATTCTATTTAAACGGTATAGATCTTACAACAATCATGAGCTCTTTGTGCTTACCATAGCTCATCACTGTAATGAGCACTAAAATTAATTCTGTGACGTCCCGCATTAATTAATTAAAAAAAATAAAATTATATGATGTGAAAAGAGTCTATCAAAATAGCCTAAAAAGACAACCCTAACATGTACATGCATCCAACATTCTAACAAAAAACTCTGTCAACTGAAATATTCAGGGCACGAGTCTTGCGACAAACTCAACATCTCAGAGGTTAATTCCTGTGGTCATTGCTGGAAATGTCAAGCTTCCTAAAGCAACATTTGAAGATGCGTAAGAATGAATTTAATTTAATTTCCCTATTCTCTGATGCGCGCGCTCTCTCTCTATAAATATATGTCTTAAACTCTCAAATACTTCTCTCTTAAGTATGAATATCGTTGCAGTCAGCTTTGCAAAACTGGAACACTTGATCCTACCAAAGTAAGGGGTAACATATTACTATGCCAAAGAGGAAGGAGCCTGAGGCCAGTGGACAAGGGCGCAGAAGCAAAGCGTGTAGGCGCAGTGCAAATGATTTTAGAAAATGATAAGGTATTGAACACACATACAGCTGATGCTCAGGTTCTTGACACTTCGAATGTTCCTTTAGACGGTGGTACGTCTGAGGGTCAAGTGAAAAACACGTATTTCTCCAGAAACAAGTAATTATTATATATACTTCATTCTCATCCGCCAATCCATTTTTCAAATTGCTCTGAAAATAATTTTCAGTAACAGTGCTCAATTTCTATATTCACAAATAATGCAGGAAGCCACTTGCAGCAATGAATAATGCAAAAACATTTATACCAATAAGGCCAGCCCCAATAGTTTCTGCATTCTCATCAAGGGGACCCAACTTGATTCTTCCCTCAATCCTTAAGGTTATCCACTTTTCACCATCTAATTCCCCTAGTTTTCAAGTATTGTAATTCTTGACCTTTTTTTTTTTTTTACCTTCTTACAGCCCGATGTAACCGCACCAGGACAGGATATAATTGCTGCTTTTTCACCTGCTGCAAGTCCCACCAATCTAGATTCGGACGATCGTCGCTTTAACTTTAATGCTTTATCTGGAACTTCCATGGCGTGTCCTCATGTTGCCGGCATTACTGGTCTTCTCAAAGTTCGATATCCCGATTGGAGCCCTGCAATGATCAAGTCAGCTATCATGACCACTGGTATGGCTTGTTCCTCTAGTCCTATCTTATTTATAGGGTAGAGAGAAAAAGTTTATTTTGGTCACAATTATATATCGCACAATGAAATTTTTCATATTAACGTATAATTATACCCTTCATTTATGATTATGTTGACTATGTTTTCATAGAGTATAGTTGAAAATGCTGTTAAATTTATAAGCAGAGTTAATGAGGCTTAAATTTTTTCATGGTCTGTATGAAGCAAATTGGAAGTGATTTATAAATAGGACAAGAGGAATATGTACGTTAGTCTTTTTTCATGTTCTTACAATTATAAAAAAATTTATGTTGTTGTAGCAAGCATAGTGGATAACACCAATAGACCAATTGAGGACGAACAAGATGGGCAAGTGGCAACTCCATTTCATTATGGTACAGGCTATGTTAAACCCAACATTGCAATGGACCCTGGACTTGTTTATGATCTGAAGCCTTCTGATTACCTCAACTTGTTATGTGCTTCTGCTTATGAAGAAAGAATAATTGAAGCCATCAATTATAATAAGCCATACAAATGTCCAAGGTTTTACAGGCTAGAAGATTTCAATTACCCTTCGATCACTGTGCCTTTCCTAGGTGCAAAACCTATAAATGTTACTCGTACATTAACAAATGTAGGGCCTCCAGGCGCATATACTGCAAATGTCAAAGCCCCAAGAGGAGTTAAGGTTGTTGTTCTTCCTACAACTTTGACCTTTCAAAGGAAAAAGCAACAAAAGAGCTATAGGGTTATTTTGCAGGCAACGCGTTTAGCCAAAGCTTCAGAGCATTTATTTGGAGAGTTGACTTGGACTGATGGCAAGCACAAAGTGAGGAGTCCTATAGTAATTCCTCAATCTGCAAAAACGGCTATGTAGATTTCAATATTATATTGGCCATCCATTGTATGTTTTGTGTAATAGTGTGAGGCAGTGCTAATTAGTATTTGTGCTCAGATGTGTGTGGATGTACTGATCTTTGCCATATTACAATAAAGATGCTAGTCTATTATTCTATATATAGGTCCTCTCGCAACTTTTTCAACTTCTGATTTTTTTTTTTTTATTTTATATTTTTACTAGCTCCTTGAGTTCTGTTTTCTTGCTTTTCTGATCTAGAGAAAACGGATGCGCGCATAAGAATTATAATATTTCTGCAATAAATGTTACCAAACATTACACATCAAACCTTTTGATTCAGCATCTAACACTAGTGGAAAAATCATTTTTAAGATTGGTTAAAAATGACATTTTGGACTGATTTTGGATTCGGTCTTGATACAGCCGGTTTTAAAAGTTTGCTATTTTTTAGACCGGTTAACGAAACCGGTCTTAAAAATCACTTTTTTAGATCGGTTGCTCGAAAACCAGATCTAAAAAGTCTAGACTTTTTAGACCGGTTGTTTAAAAACCTATCTAAAAATATTTTTTTCAAATCTTTTAAGACCGGTTATTATAATAACCGGTCTTAAAAGTAATATTTTTTTAAAAAAATAAATAATGTCTTGTTTTTGTAGTCAAACGTATAGATGAGTAGAAGGGATTACAGTGAAAAATCGATTGCGGATACTTCCAAACAAATTACCACCATTAGATTTCACAAAAACACCTTCCCGTTGAATCACACTGCTAAAATATTTGAAAACCTGAATTTCTGTATCATTCACTAAGAGCATCAAACAATGCCGAAAGATAATGAACATCTCTTGTAACAAAATTCAGGCACATTGATAAGTTTAACTTTGTATTCATATTCAATTTCTTAGTTGAAACTATAAAACTATTTTGGCACAACCATAAGGAAGAAGAAAACCAGAGACGAAATTAAAAAAAGCAAACAGAGCAATTTTGCAGATAGGATCCCCTAGAGACTGACCACATACTCAACTCGGTATATATTAGTATGTATATCATTTACATCTACAATAAAACCCTAAAAAAAATCCAAATAAGATCTCTCTTCTCTTCATGACCCTTGTTCCTCTGGTAAAGAACATAGATGAGGAACTATTTTAAGCGAGGTGCTTCGCTCTGCACCTTCTCCTTCCTCTTTCATCTATCGCCACTTTGTAGTAGATACTCAAAAATTAGTTTACAAATTAATTAAGCGTTTAAAAGGAAAGTTTATTCAAACCTCATAACATTAGTTGCATCTTCTTCACGCAACTCTGGGTCAAAGCAAAGGAGCAAGCAGCTCATGGCAGCAAAGAAGTGAGACTGCCAAGGTAGGTTGCGATAGAGTATATTAGTTAAATATAGTTCAATATGTGTAATAGAAATTAGTTAGATAGAGTAACAGCTGGCATATAATTTATAGGGAGAATCCCAGATAAATACCATATGAAATTTCAAAACCCCAAAGGTCTGTTAACATTTGTAAAGGACATAAAGGTGACATGGATCAAATTGGGATTTTAAAATGTTGATGAATTTACCATGATGCCCTCAGTTTTAAATTAAAAAAGAAAAAGAAAGATGAGGCCCCCCAGGTTTAGGTGTCCAAGGTAGTCCCCTGGTCTGAATTGTCACTAGAAAAAATTGAAGTCTAGTGGTAAAGACAGAGACGATAGTGTAGAGGTGATCGATGGTGGTTGAAGAAAGAAGAAAAGAAGGAGTAAGGACAGAGGTGGTCGATGGTGGTTGAAAAGCATTTGAAGGAGGAAGGAATTGGTTGGGTGTTGTGGGTTTTGAGAGGTTGCGCTAGAAGAGAATATCTATGTAGATGGAGGAAGAGTTTGGTTGAGGATATTAGAGAAAGCCAAGAGGCTGAGGAAGAAGAAGGTCAATAGTAGAAGACAATGGACAATAATGAGATTGACAAGATGTGTAATGAGATTGACAGAATGAGTAATGAGATTGACAAAATCCATAAGTACTAGCAATATGTGTAAAGTACTACCAATTAAGTTATGAGATTGACAAAATGAGTAATGAGATTAACAAAAATATTGGTGAATCTTGAATTGCATGTTTTCATCAGCAAACTCTTTTGTCAAAACCATTATAAATCTTGTCAAAATCATTACTAAACTTGTCAATCCCATTAGAATTTTGGTGAAATGCCGCAAATATTGGTGAATCCTGACTTGCATGTTTTCATCAGCAAACACATTTGTCAAAACCATTACAATTCTTGTCAAAATCATTACTAAACTTGTCAATCCTATTACGAATTTTGGTGAAATGCCAAAAATATTCACTACTAGAAAAAAGGGTTTTAACGTCCCTTTTTTTGGCCTTTTAACGTCTGAAAACAGAGGGACGTCTATGTGAGAGTCGTAGAAAAAAACGTCATTAACGTCCGTAAAACAGGGGACGTGGAAGGCAGACTTTAGACGTCCCCAGTTCCAACTGGGGACGTCTAAAGTGGGACCTTAGATGTCCCCAGTTGGAATTGGGGACGTCTAAGGTCCCACTTTAGACGTCCCCAGTTGTAACTGGGGACGTCTAAAGTGTCGCCAGCAGTACTATCCACGTCCCTTTTTTATTAAGGACGTTGAAAGTTTTTTTTAAATGGACTTTTTGTATATTGCATTGTCTGGAAATGTAAACTGCAGAAATAGGATTCCAACAACAAAATAAAACAACAGCAGTTCAGTAGAATGGAAACAACAACAAACACAGTGATCAACCCAAGGCTACTACATGCCACACAGACTTTCAAACCATATAAACTACACAACAATCTATATCCAAGTCTACTACATGCCACACAAACTTTCAAACCACACAAACTACACAGCAATTTATATCCAAGTCCCCAGTTTGTATAATAACCAAGACTAAAATCCAATCCATATCCAACAACAATAACGCTAATATATGTACTACCACAAAAGTATGTCCTACACAAACTACTAAAGACTTTACTCTTCTGGTATACGTTGAAGAAGATGTCCAGCCAAAAAGTCTCTGATCATATTTAAGTCTTCATATGAGTAGGCATCTTCATTGTCAAAAATCTGTAAATTAGAAAATAAGCTTAGATGAAATAATGAATGAAGTGAATGAATTGCCATTGAATCACAACACTAAGAATATTATCTTCTGAGAATGAAGAAGCGATTACTTGTTCAAAATCTGTCGTAATGCCACTCTGAATGATGTTAAACATATAAAGCAAGACATAATATCCACATTCCAAGCCGCCAGGTTGTCGAGGGCACTATAAATCAAAAGCAAATGGTTAAAATCAATAATAGCATATCTAAAACAACCGTCAATCAAAAGAACTTGATTTGAAACTACGTACCTTTGGAAACAACTATCTCGGATCTTTGCCACCTCTACGTTCGCGTGGTCCGCCAAGCGCTCGATACGTCGTGCATGCCCTATCATTAAAATGAAAATCAACATAAATTAGAATAATTCATTAAGTCAAGAATCAAGAAGCAATGAAATACAAAAAAATAACTTACGTGTTGAAGACGCTTTTAGTTTCTTTGTCTGATCTTCTATATAAGGAATCAAACCAGTAAACAACATGGGACCGAGGACACACAACACACAAACTCCAGTGATAACTATCACAACATATACAGATTAAAATGAAGTTAGATGGCAAGGCAATTATTTATTAAAAATCTCAAATACACAAAATTAAAATGCGTACCCTTGAACAATCGGTGTTAGATAACAACGATACTCATCCTCTGCCAATGTGAAGCCCACATAGTTCGTCCTTCTTTTCAATGTATTCCCAACCCTTGTCGTATAAGCAGGAGACAAGAATCCATAAAAATCAACTCTCTGAGAGTCAACGCATATACGACGGAAGGAGTTATAATAGAATTAAAATGATAAATGTATTAGCTAGTTAAAATCAACTTAACTAAATGAATCAAAAAATGGGAAATAAAAAACTTACAAGATTGCAAATTTGCCCCATCCAACATCTAGCTCCTCGAACTTCATGAACTGTTTAAGATCTTGTTTATCAATTGTGAAGTGATACTCTGTTTGTTGGCCCACAATCCCTGTAGGCATATGCAAATCAATCTGGCGAATGCCTTTATAGATATGTTGCAGTTGTGCTAAGAAGGGCCATTTCTCTGCTTCCTGCTCGTTCTTTTAGAACATAAAAACACATACTGTTAGTAGGATG
Organism: Inga oerstediana; assembly: GCA_963210345.1. NCBI lineage: Eukaryota > Viridiplantae > Streptophyta > Magnoliopsida > Fabales > Fabaceae > Inga > Inga oerstediana. Next base: position 73,435,777 of record OY723401.1, read on the forward strand.
TCAACACATCTCAAGTAAAAGTAAGGTAGTTCCATACCATTGGAGGTGTTGGTGGTAACAAGCCAATAAGATGTACAGGCCAAAGGATGAAAGATCCTCTCGCCTAAGCTATCGTGGCAACCTCGTTATCAGGAATAGGGATGGCTGTACCTTCTTCCCCCATTCGAACACACGTCACAGTCACCCTACGCAAATGCTGTGGAATTTGCTGATTATGGTAGGTAGTAGCTTCTGTGTGAACGAGAGCATCTGTAACTACACGCAATACTGGGGCATCCAAAGAGAGGATGCCAGGTTCTCCCTGCGCTGGAGTAGGAGAAGGGTCGCCAAGTGGTTCCTCCGGTGGGTTGTAACTTCCTTTGGTGCTGTGGAAGGCCGGGGATGAATGGGTTCTACGCTCGGTAGTTGCCATATGCGATTCAAACATCTTCATCATTTCAACTCGTAGCTCAGGCATCAGCTTAAGACGTAGCTCTGGCAACAGCTCTTGTCGGAGCTTGTCGTGAAGGTTGGCCTCGAGCTCTTATGAGACTTCCTGACGAATCTTGGCCACAAGCTCCCTACTGGGTTCAGCTTGTAACGAATAAGGATGTGAGGCTCGGCCAAAATACTTCATGACACGAACTCCCACTGCCTCCCCTCGAACATGACCAGGGTGATCTACCTTCCCAATTGCTGTTGACAAGATGTCCATCCGTCCACTTGGAGTGAACGAACCTTGGCTACTATGATCTTCCAGTTCATCCTACAGAATAAAAGTTATCGTAAGCACTCCCAATATGAAGAAATAAGTTTGTACTTATGCTCTAACTACTTACAATTCTTGCGACAACCTTAGCAACAGTCGGATTTACGTACTTCCCACCCTTAAGCCTCCCTGCTTTCCATTTTTTGTGACGAGGTGGAGGTGGCGGGGGCTGGACCATAACGGTAGGATCTGATGTGGCTGCTTCCTTCAATTTCTCCAACTCTTCTGCCATCATCTTTCGCTCAAGCTTTCGATAACCACTATGAGACATGCAATGTTGATAGTTATTAGCTGCTTGCCTCTTTGCATTTACTATACTTAATGCCTTTGAAAGGAAAACAACGAACACCGAATCAATAATGTCAACTATAGTCAAATAAAACACTATGATGACAGAAATCTTACCAAAAAGTTTGGATCTTCTCGTGATGCCATAAACAACCTCCAGTCCTCTGGAGACAAAAACGGATACTCATGACATGGATCCTGACCCCTCATGTCCCCTCGAATGTAATCTCGTGTGAGCCTATTCTTGAAATCTTTCCATCGTAGCCGAACCTCCGTCATCCACTCCTTGTACATCTCTGCGGTGTCAGGGACATCATAGGTTTGCTGCAAGGTAAAAGCATAAGTTAATTATATTTGAAGCGATAAGAATAAAGATATAATGCAGATGTATTGAAACTTATATACCAAAAGTTGTTGCCAAATCAAGTCTTTGGTTTTTGGTGGAACCAACTTCCAATTATCATAGGTAATGCGAACTTTGCTTCGAGCCAAAAAACCTATGTAGCTAATGAAATGGTCTTCCTCTGGACCAATTGGTTTCATATTTTCATTAAAGTCAATATGCAACCTCTCCTGTTGATGGTGATGACGTGCTACCAATGCAGGCATTTTTGTACTGCCTCTAACCCTTCTTCTCGCATCAGGTTTAGGCCTATTCATTTCATTGTCCCTATCACTTTGTGAGTCACCAGAATTGTCCATATTCCTGTAAGCACAAAAATCATTGTCAGATAGGTGAATAAATTGTAAGTAAATGAATAAACTAACAAGATATAAAACAAACACCACACATTACTATTTGTTAAGTTAAGCTCTTACTCTAGATTGTTTCCCATATTCCTTCACCATGATCATTTCTCACAGCATATTCTTCATTATCTACCAATTCTACTTCACTTGTTGTAGGTGGATTAATTGTGAAAGGTGGTGTGTCGTCAAGGTTGAAGGTCGGATCACCATGCTTCTGTTTTTTACTTTGAAGTACAATGGAAATTTTTTTATTTGTAGGATCTGTGACATAAAACACTTGTTTCGCCTAGCTTGCTAGAATGAAGGGCTCATCCCTATAACCTATTCTTTCAAGATCAACTGAGACAAATCCAAATTGTTGATCTATTATCACAGCATTATTGCTAACCCACTTACATTTGAATAAAGCAACTTTGAAATTGTTGTAAGTGATTTCCCATATTTCTTCTATCACTCCATAATAGGCCATGGATGCTAATATGGGGTTTTGGTCTTTCAAACTGGAAAAATGCATGGCTTTAGCTTCTACCATCACCCCACTATTTTGCATGGTACTTTGGTCATCTTGGTCTTTTGTGTAGAAAGAATACTCGTTTATATCATAACCGCTCCAAGTAATGATCTGAAACGAAGGCCCCCAGGCTAGCTACTCTATTGTCCTAGACACACCGGTCTCATGCAAAACCTTTTCCTCAAACCACTGAATGAATGTCTTGTTTTGCTCAATAGTAATCTGCATGTCATTCTTCCTCAGATTCATGTTCTTCAATCTCTTTCTGTGTTCGTCTATGTACGATTGAACTTCTGCCATGTTATTCACGATATAAAGGTGTGCTTGCAACACCTCTTCACGAGGCATAGTCTTCACTTTCAGTCCTCGTGTTCCCTTGCTCCTCCCCTCTTCATGCCGAGATTGTTCCTTCTTCCCTAATAGATAATCGCTGCAGAAGTCCATAGCCTCTTCAACAACATACCTTTCAACTATTGAGGCTTCTGGTCGATAGGGATTTTTAGAGTACCCTTTTAAGATCTTCATGTATCGCTCGAAAGGGTACATCCACCTCAGGTAAACTGGACCGCAGAGCCTTACCTCCCTTACCAAATGAACTATCAAATGCGCCATTATATCAAAAAATGAAGGAGGGAAGTGCATCTCTAATTGGGACAATATGATATAACCCTCAGCTTCCAGTTCATCCAGCTTTTCAGTGTCAATGACTTTGTTACAGATAGCATTAAAGAAAACACACAATCTTGTCACAGTGCTTCAAACTTCATCTTTCATAATCCCTCTAATAGCTACTGGTAACAGTTGTTGCATTAACACATGATAATCATGGGATTTCATTCCCACTAACTTCAAATCGTCCATTGACACACACCTTCTCACATTCGAAGAATATCCTTGTGGTACCTTAATTTCATGCAAACACCCACACAAACTTCGTTTCTCCGCTTTTGATAGTGTATGCGCTGCTGGCTCCATGTATGCCCTCCTACCATCATCTCTTAGCTGTGGATGTAACCGTTCTCTTATTCCCATATCAATAAGGTCTAGTCTCGCACTAATCCCATCCTTGGTCTTCCCTGGAATGTGCAAAAGCGTACTGACAAGGCTATCACAAATGTTTTTCTCCACGTGCATTACATTAATACTGTGTCTCACGTCAAGACTACGCCAATATGGAAGATCAAAGAAAATTGATCTCTTCTTCCATATGTTCTTCTCACCCGAGGTCTTCTGATTCTTACCGAGTAAGACATTGATACGTTCAACCTGACTGTAAACTTCCTCTTCGGTTAATGCCTTTGGAGCCATTCCATGCTCCGGCAAGCCGTTAAAACGCTTTCTTAACCTACGATACAGGTGGAACCTAGGAAGGAACCTCCTGTGACCAAGGTAGACCGTTTTTCTTCCATGTTTAAGTTGCATCAAACACATCTACACCTTCCACCCACAACTTCTTCAAGCCCTCAATCAAAGGTGCCAAGTAGACATCGATATCGTTTCCTGGCTGTTTTGGTCCAGAAATCATCATAGAAATCATCACATACTTGTGTTTCATACAAAGCCAGGGAGGCAAGTTGTATATTACAAGGAGTACTGGCCACGCACTGTGTGTGCTATTAAGAGTTCCATACGGATTGATGCCATCTGTACAAAGCCCAAGCCGAAGGTTTCTCAGCTCGCTGCCAAATTCAGGGAACATTTCATCTATTTTCTTCCACTGTGAAGAGTCAGCCGAGTGCCGGAGATATTTTCCGTCAGATATTCTATCATCCGAATGCCATCTCAACTTCTTCACTTTTTTTGCAGTCCCAAACAAACGCTTAAAGCGCGGTATTATTAGAAGATACCACAGAACCTTTACAGGTTCCCTTTTAGTTGTCGCATCACCACAACCACCATTTTTCCTCACTTTGTATCGTGCAGTTTGACACTTAGGGCACTCACTCAGACCTTCATACTCATTTCTGTACAGTACACAGTCATTAGGGCAAGCGTGAAGCTTTTTATACTCCATACCCATCGTAGATAGGATTTTTTTTGCCTCATACATACGATTTGGAAGCACATTATTGTTTGGAAACATATCACACAACAGTTCAAGCAGCAATGTGAAACTACTATCGGTCCACCCACAAGTTGCTTTTAAGTTCACCAAATATAATGTTCCTGTCAGCCGTGTGTATTTACTCCCTGGGTACAACGGTGTCTCTGCATCACTCTGCAGGCTGTCATATTCATGCGACTGCGCAAAGGATTCTAATCAACATCATGAATCATTCTCTCCATTGTATCTTCATCTATGACATCCACAGCTTCCTTCTTGTGCGACGGACAATCAGTTACTTCCTCACCATGCCATATCTACCTTGTATATCGAAGATTTATTCCATCACAAAGTAGGTAATCCCTTATAACTTTAACATCCCGTCTTCTCTCATTTAAACAATTGACACAAGGACAAAAATACATGCCATTTCTGGTTGGAGCATTCCTTCTAGCATATTCAATAAACTCTTCAACCCCATTCTCATATTCTTCACTTGTTCTCAAAGCATTCATCCAACTATGATCCATTTTATTACCACCTACGTCATTCCCATTTACACTCAAGTTAAGAATAATTGTCAACACTAGGAATGCCATTTACTATCTTGTTTTTCAAAATTTTGACAGCATTTCCCCTTAAAATTGAGACATCCCAAAATCAAAATAACAAACCATCTCAGCTTAATTTAAATGAAACAAAACTTTAGCTTCTAGCACCAAGCACAAACATAATACACTTATATTTTAGCAACCAAATTATTAAATCAAGTACGCGAATTTAATGAAAAATTGTAAAAAAAAAATGCAAGTACGCGAATTTCTTATATTAATGTCTACGTATACTAAGTTATAATAAGATTGCCTAATTCTAGCACTAAATATATATATTAATGTGTGTGTCTTATGGCAAAAAAAAAAAAATAATGTGTGTGTTTACAAGATTATTTTTTTAATATTTTTTTAGTTTCTTTTTATTCTTTATTCTTTTCTCATTTCTTTTCCTTTCCCTACTAATTAAAAGCATTATCATGTGCCAAATTCTTTTCTTTTCCTTTCTGTCATTTTGATTCACACAGTTTGTGAGATAATCACTTAGGAACCATATGTAAATGTACTAAAATGCAATCTATCTCTGTATTATTTTCAAAGGATTAGCTCACTGTTACAGAGAATCCACAATTGTATAACCAAAACAAGTGCGAAAATGAACCAATTCTGTCAAATATAAGAGAATGCAGAAAAGCAAAAGGTATAATATAAAATACTATAATGATATATAACTAAAATTATAAAATTAATAAACAAATCTAATTCTATCCTAATAACTATCCACCTAATAAACCTCCACATAATAAACCTAATAGTTACCATCATCAACCTAATCAAAACGCATAAACAGAGTAATAAAATAAACCTCTAACTAATACTAAAAATATACTATACTAAAAATATAAAAAAAAACTCTTATTCAATAATAAAAAAACTAATAATAAAAAGAATAATAAAATGCCCTGTGATCTTATTCAAAATGAAAATGCTAACCTGAAAAGTGGTGAAGCTTTGGAGGATGCCGACGGTGGTGGAGAGGAGATCCAATTGGGAAAACACTTTGCAAACCCAGAGCAAAGAAGGTGGCCAGGTGACGGAAGTGGTGAAGCTTTGGAGAAACAAATTAAAAAACCAAGAAAGGGAGAGGAGACCGATCAATGGGGACGGAGTGTAATGAATTTGGGAGGAGATGCAGCAGGGGAGTGAATGGGGACGGAGAAAGAACGAAAAAAATAAGTGCAGAGAGGACGGAGATGGGAGTGATTGAGTAAAGTGGGAGGAGGAGAGATAGATGGCAGGGGAGTAGGAAGAGGATCTGACATCCTCACATGCACCGGTCATGTCATTTCTGGTGCATGTGAGTGTCTTCAACGTCCCCAGCTGTGCTGGGGACGTCTAAAGCCTTTCTTTTTCTTTTTTTTTAATACGTTTAAAGGTCTTCAGACGCGCCAATCTCTATAATTTGAACCTGACCATATTTTGGACGTCCCTTTTTTAAAAAGGGACGTCCTTTAGGGTCTTTATAAGTATATTCTGTAGTAGTGATTGGTGAATCTTGACTTGCATGTTTTCATTAGCAAACTCTTCTATTAAAATCATTACTAAACTTATCAATCCCATTATGAATTTTGGTGAAATGCTATAAATATTGGTGAATCCTGACTTACATGTTTTCATCAGTAGACTCTTTTGTTAAAACCTTTACAATTATTATCAGAATCATTACTAAACTTGTCAACCTCATTATGAATTTTGGTGAAATGCCACAATTTTTTTCATGTTTGGTTAAAACCATTACAATACTTGCCAACCCCTTTACGACTTTTGTCAATAAGGAAAACAATTTTGACAAGAATAAATTTGATCTTTACCAAGCCATGAAAGAGGCTTTCCTCCTCCTAGAGCTATGAACAATTCAATTGAGAAGGAAAATACAATTCGCAAGTCCAAGTAACAAACACATTGGCACAATGGGAAGTGTGGCTAAGAATGAAGCATCTGACTAAATACCAATCATAAACATGATCCCATCCATAACTACAACCCAACTACTAGATTGAGTCAGCTGTATATCTAGGTGACGGTGCTAAGCACTATTCTAGGAGATTGAGAAATAAAGAAAGAAGATCGAGTCTCATCATACCTCCATAGTCATTGATGTTTAGCAAGAAGGAGAGGAATCAAATGGGAGTAGGAGGAAGGCGCAGTGCTTAGACTTTGACCTTCAGCAAAGTGGACGGACTAGACAAAGAAGATGGTGAAGAGGAGAGAATGGAGTGGAGGGAGAAGGGATAGATGAAGGGATGGAAGGAAAAAAAAGAATGAGAGAAAGGGCATTTTTGTCTTTTATCGAAACATTTAAAACCTATATTTCTACTTGAGTACCTCTCTATCCTTTTCCTTTTTTAGTAGATTTTTTGGGGTTTTATAATTTTATATGTTATTTATCTGTTATTTTTCCTAATTTATAGCAGTTACTTTTCCTATATATAAAAAAATGTGCATGACTGTGAAATAAATGAAGCTCAATATTATTTTTCTTAATTTCATATTTGCATTCTCGTGTTATGGTATTAGAGCCTACGGGTCATTGACTTCGTTCTCTTCCTGTTTACTTTCCATTGATTACTTTGTTTCCTTTTCTCTCTCATTTCCGTACTTTTATCTTTTCTTTCCTTCACCTTTTGTGTTTCTCCGTTTCCTTTTTTCTTTCTTATTTCCTCACTTTTGTCTTTTCCTTCATTCACTTTTGCGTTTCTCTTTCTTGCTTTTTTTTTATTACAAAGGACAAGACAAAAGCTTGGAATTAGAACTAATCCTCTAGACTATGCCATATCATCTTGCATGTACCTGTACACCCAGGATGTGCCAATGGTAACACTACTAGTCCACCTACTACCTGGTGGGCATCCCTGATAACTGCCTCTTTGGAAGCATAATGCAGCTGAGACTCCCAATCCAAAAATAGTACGTCCCGAGCTTCCTGAATCTCCCCTCTAAGAGGATGATGAGGGTGACATCTGTTATCTTGTAAAATCAACTGATAGGCCTCTAATGAATCTGTGTAGGCATGTACCTGTTGTAGGCCGAACTGCTTACAGAGATTCAAACCTGTCACAATCCTTAATAATTTAGCTCCTATGGTCAAAAGAACCCTTAAGTGCCGTTGGAAACCAACCACCAGTTGGCTCATTCATCTCGAATCACCCCTCCACACGACGCCCATCCTGCTACATCAACAGAGGCATCTGTATCCAAACGAACATATCCAGCTGGCGGTGGGTGCCAATAGAGATTCTCAACTTGATCAGTCCAGAACAGGATATTGTTAAAAGTATCAAACATACTGCTATCTATTAAAGAAAAAATCCCCTGATGAACTACATCTTGTGCTTGTATGTGATTCCCTTCCATCACGCCCCTGCATCTATTCTTCCATAAGAGCTAGTAAATAAGACTGAAGATTTTGAACCAAAGTCATCTCCTGAAGTGCTTTAAGCCCATATTACAGGAAAATTCATCCTAAGCCAACCCTACAAATCAGTTTGAAAGAAACGAAAATGAGAATTAGGATGAACAAAATACAACCACACATTTCTGGATAGCTCACAATCACGAAGGATATGAAGTGTATTTTGCACTCTCTGACAATGAAAAGGACACTCCTCACTCTGGGTTAAGCCTGTCCTAACTCTGAGATAGTTTGTAGGAAGTCTCTTATGAATCACTTGCCAGAGAAAAAACTTCACTTTTTCTGGTACTGGGAGTTTCCACACCTTCTGCCACTGGAACTGAACTTTCGGATCTCGTTGTGTGGAAATAAATTTATAAGCAGCACGAACACTAAAACTCCCGTTTGAAGCTGTTCTCCAGTAGAAAGTATCAGCTTCGTGCCCCCTCGGTGGATTAATATGGAAAATGATATCAATCACCCACTGTGGAAGAAACTGCTTCCACTGTTGAATATTCCAACTACCATCTGGTAATATAAAGTCTTGAACTTTGGAACATGGGTTTATTTCATGGATATTCTGGTCTACTAAATAAATAAGAGGCACTTCCATAGGGGTCTATAGGTCCCACCAAACATTGCTAGACCTACCATCATTTAGTTTTCTGCCCTCTCCTGTATAGAACCATCCCCACACCAAAGAAATACCACGCCAAACTCTGGAGGGAATATGTCTGGTGTACACCATCGGATATATTCCATCCTCACAACCATATTTCGCCTTGAGGCACTTGACCCAAAGTGCCTGGTTTTATTTAACAAACCCCAATAAAGTTTCATAATAAAGGCCACATTCTGGTTATAAAGATCCTTAATTCCCAGGCCTCCTTTCTATTTCCCTTGCTTAATTTGGTCCCATGCAATGAGATGCATCTTCTTACCCTCATTTCCTTGATTCCAGAGAAAGGAACGGCTAATCTTTTCCAGCTCTTGTAAAACACTTTTAGGAATCAAGGTAGTTTGCATTTGTTAAGCAGGCAAAGCTGAAAGGACTGCCTTAATGAGGACTGAACAACCTGCCATATAAAGAAACCTATTCTTCCAACCTGCTAAGCTCTTTTTGACTTTCTGGATGAGAGGGAAATAAATAAGCTTTGTAGCGCGTCCATAAAGCAATGGTACTCCTAAATACTTTCCTAAATCCCCGGTCATACCAATCCCCAAATCAGTACTGAGCTCGATCGCCCTAGGGAAGTTCACATTTTTAGAGAAGAAAGCTTTAGATTTTGCTAGATTGACTCGATTCCCTGAGACCCCACAAAAAGCTTTCATAACTTCCTTCATCACTTTAATCTGACTTCTAGATGCTTCTCCAAAAAGAATTAGATCATCTATGAAAAACAAATGGGATAAAATAGGAGAATTTCTACCAAATTTGAATCCTGACCTCTGTCCAATATTAACTTTTCTATGAATTTGGTGTCCCAACCTCTCCATACATAGTACAAACAGGTAAGGACTTAGAGGATCTCCTTGTCGAAGGCCACGAGACGACAAGAAAGCAGATGACCCAACCCCATTCCAAAAAACCTTTATAGATACCGTCGAGGTACATTGCATGATGATATTAAAAATGTTACCTCAGATTCCAAGGCCAAGAAGGGTCAATTTCAAGAAATCCCAATCAAGACGGTCATACGCTTTTTACATATCAACCTTCACAACCACATACCCTTTCTTTCTACGTCTCTTCCGCATTATGTGAATGACCTTTTGTGCTGTGATGACATTATCAGAGCTATGTCTACCTTCAATAAAACTACACTGGTGAGGGTCAATCAAATAATTCTCATTATTGCTTTGACTGTCATTATTTTTCCTCTTCTCTCAGTTTGTCAGTTATTCTTCCTTTCCTTTCTCGTTAATATGTCATCTTTACTTCGTCTTTTTCACAAGATTCATAAATTTCTCTCTTTTTCTTCAACTCTTACACTTAGGTTTGATCTATTCTACCTTATGGCATCGAATTTTGGTTCTACTTCATCTGTAACCTCTGATTCTACAGGGGTTTCATCTTTACCGCTACTTAAGGCTACTCAAAATATTGCTAATCCCTTTTATCTTGATCCAAATGAAAACCCTTCCCTCATTCTGGTTTCACTGGTTCTTACTGGTCCTAACTATGAATCCTAGTCACGCGCAATGAAGATTGAGCTTATGTCGAAGACCAAGCTCTGATTCATTCATCGGATTCCAATACCAAGTTCTGTAGATCTACTTTTCTTGGCATGGGAGAAATGTAAAATAATAGTGCTATCATGGATTACTCGATCTCTGTCTTCTACCATAACGTAGAGCATCTTTTGGATAGATCGAGCCTTTGATGTTTGGGAAAATTTACATGAGCGATTCTCTTAGAATGATATGTTCTCCTGGCTGATTTATAAGAAGAAATTCAGAATTTAAAACAAGGCGATTTGGCTGTAAGTGAATATTTTATCAAGCTTAAAATTCTATGGGATGAATTTCTTAAATTATGACCCCTATGAGTATGTACCTGTAATCCACAATGTTTGTGTGGTGTTGCTGATTTTTATTGGAAGGCTTTAGATCAAGACTATGTGATTAAATTTTTAAAAGGCTTGAGTGATTAGTTTGCCTCTGTTAAGTCTCAAATTATGCTAATTGATCCTTTACCAAATATTAACCATGTGTTTTTATTAGTAGCACAAGAAGAACGAGAACTTGGTTTTCAAGGCTCAAGAGCTATAACATTGCTAAATAAATCTTCAGCTTCACGATATTCATCTCCTTGGTTCACCAAGCACATGTCAAGTTCTATGAAACAGTGTACTTATTAGGTAAGCCTAGACATACAGAGGCTACTTGCTTTAGAAAGAATGGCTTTCCACTAGGATTTAAATTTTTGAATTATTCTGTTAATGCTGCTTCTTCTACTCATGTATTACCTAGTAAAAACTCTCTTGATCATATCATTTTATGTTGGCTAACCAATCTATAGTTTTACTCCAAAGCAATATCAAAAATTATTAGCACTAGTTGAATCAGATAAATCATCTCAACCCTCAGCATCCATTAACTATGTTGCTACTTCCGGTATGTACATTAATTCTGGCATATTTTCTCTTCCAAACTCCTGGATCATCAATTCAGGAGCCACTGATCATGTGTGTTCTTCTTTGTCCTTATTTTCTACCTATCACACAATGTCACTTATTACAGTCAATTTACCTAATGGTTCGCGTGTCATTGCATCCTTTAGTGGCACTATTACTTCTCTAATTCATTTGTTATTCATGATGTTCTGTATGTACCAGACTTTTGATTTAAACTCATTTCAGTTTCAAAACTTACCTTGTCTCTTACCTGTTTTGTTTCTTTTCATACCAACAAATGCCTCATTCGCCTCCTACCATCATGGAAGAAGATTAGTTCATCTGATCTCATTGAAGGTCTATACATAACGCCATATCATGTGCCTAATATTCCACACATTGTTAGTAATGTGGTCACTCCAACATCTTGTTCTACAACATTTGACCTTTGGCACTTTAGGTTAGGACACCTTTCTAATTCTACTTTGTATTCCATTCATCAACAATATCCATCTTTTCCTTTTAATTCGACTTTTAAATGTTGTGATGGTTGTCATTTTGCTAAACAAAGAAAATTGCCATTTCCTGTAAGCACTACTAAGTCTAATAAAATTTTTCATTTTGTTCATATGGATATTTGGGGACCCTATCATTTGCTTTCTGTTCATGGTCATAAGTATTTCTTGACTATTGTAGATGACTTTACATGTTATACATGGGTTTATCTTCTCAAACAAAAATTAGAAGTTGGTCATATTGCTAAGAATTTTTTGCATATGGTTTTTACTCAATTTAATACCTCTATTCAAATCATTCGAACAGATAATGGCAATGAATTTTTACTTCATGCATGATTTTTATGCTGAAAATGGGATTCTCCATCATACTTCTTATGTTGAAACTCTCTAACAAAAGAGTACGGTTGAACGAAAACATCAACATATTTTAAATGTAGCCCGAGCATTATTGTTTCAAGCACATTTAAACAAGGTTTATTGGTCCTATTCTATTCCTCATGCCATTTACATCATTAATCGTTTACCCACACCTATTTTGAATAACAAATGTCCTTTTGAACTTTTGCATCAGCACCCACATGATTTTTCTACTTTCAAAGTTTTTGGTTGCCTAAGTTTTCCATCTACTCTTAATCAGCGTCGGACTAAATTTGATCCTAGGTCTACCAAATGTGTCTTTCTTGGTTTTAAGTCAAGAACTAAGGGTTTTATTACTTTAGATTTACACACTGGGAAGATTTCTACATCTCCCCATGTTTATTTATATGAGTCTATTTTTCCTTTTTCTAACTTAGAATCACCTACCTCACCTGATTCTATCTCTCTTCCTCAAGAGTTGCCTCCATTTGATTTTCATGATATTTCCTCTTCTCCTCAATCTTCTAGTCCTACCATTTTTTCTCCCCTATTTCTTCTTCTTCTATCGGTTCAATCCCTCTTCCTATGCCTAGACGTTCCACTAGACTAACAAGGCCTCCTTATTTACATCATTATCACTATTCCCTTTAGTGTGCATCAGTGGTACCAGCTTCTATGCAAGTACGTAATTATCATCCTCTTTCTCATGTCCTTTTTTATGATTGTCTTTCTTCTTCTTGTAGACATTTTGCCCTTTCTATTTCCATTGATGACAACCCTAAAACATATTCTCAAGCTATTAAACATTAGGGTTGGCGAAATGCAACTACTACTAAATTAGATGCTTTACAACAAAATAATACCTGGATAATAACTGATCTTCCTCTTGGTAAACATCCCATAGAATGTATGCGGGTTTTTACTAAGAAATATAATTCAGATGGTAGCTTAAACAGATATAAAGGCCGTTTGGTTGCTCAAGGTTATACACAGGTTGAGGGTATTGACTATAATGATACTTTTTCCCTATTAGCTAAGCTTACTACGATTCGTCTATTGCTTGCTTTAACTGCTGTACATAATTGGCATCTCAAACAACTAGATGTCAATAATGTTTTCTTCATGGTAACCTTAATAAAGAGGTTTATATGTTACCTCCACCTGGCTTATTCGTTCTTCTCCTACTCAAGTTTGCAAGTTGCAACGTTCTCTCTATGGTTTGAAACAAGCTAGTTGTCAATTGTTCTTTAAACTTTCTGAGGCTCTTCTTTCTTGTGGTTATCATCATTCTTAAGTTGATCACTTATTGTTCAATACGAATACTAATTCTTCTTTTACTACGTTGCTTGTTTACGTTGATGATTTTATCTTGAGTGGTACTGATTTGGAGGAAGTTAATTGGATAAACGGTTTTCTTGATACTACTTTCAAGATCAAAGATCGTGGTGATCTTAAGTATTTCCTTGGCTTGGAAATTGCTCAAAGTACTAAAGGTATTGCTTTATATCAATGTAAAGTTGCCCTAGATATTTTGTCTGACACTGGTTTTCTTGAGTGCAAGCCTGTTACTACACCTATGGCTAGGGATGTAAGCCTGTTACTACACCATTGGATGATTGTTCTTTTATCGTACTTTAGTTGGCCGCCTTCTGTATTTGACTAATACTCGTCCATATCTTTCATTTTCTATTCAACAATTGAGTCAATTTGTGCAACATCCTACTACTACCCATTTACAAACTGCTTATCGTGTTTTACGTTATCTTAAGGATGCTCCTGGTCGTGGTTTATTTTTCCCTGCCAATTCTACTATAAAACATAATGCTTTTAGTGATTCTGATTTGGGCAGGTTGTGTTTATACAAGGAAATCTATCACTAGTTTTTGTGGTTTTCTTGATGAGGCTTTAATAACTTGGCATTCTAAGAAGCAGCAGACTGTCTCAACTTCTTCCTCTAAAGCAAAGTATCGGGTCTTTGCTTCTACCACTAGTGAACTTCAATGGCTTCAGTACTTATTACAGGATTTTGGCATTCCTCATACTTCTCCTGCTTCTTTATATTGTGATAGTCAATCAGTTAGATATATTGCCGCTAATCCTACTTTTCATGAAAGAACTAAGCATATCGAGATTGATTGTCATATTGTACGTGAGACGAACAAGAGTGGCTTGATACATTTGCTACCTATTAAGTCTCAAGATCATTTAATTTAGCAAACATCTTCACCAAGCCTCTTTCCCCTAAACCATTTTGTACACTCCTTTCTAAGCTGGGCATAATTGATTTACATTCTCGAGCATGAGAGGGGGTATTAGAGTATATTAGTTAAATATAATTCAATACGTGTAATAGAAATTAGTTAGATAGAGTGATAGCTGGCATATAATTTATAGTTGTTACTTTTCCTATATATAGAAATGTACATGACTGTGAAATAAATGAAGCTCAATATTATTTTTCTCAGTTTCAGATTTGCATTCTCGTGTTAATTGCAAAAATAATGAAAGAATGAAAAGAGATATTTCAAATCATGATGGAAAGCACATTCCATACAACATGCTTGATTGTATTGCAAGGGCGCAATATATATATGTGCCAAACATTCTCTGTTAATAGATTCCATTTTCATTTTTTAACTTTTCTAGGGAGATGCCATACATGGTCACAATCTTATCATAAGAAGATTTTGACATGATGATTTTTTTAAAAAAAGGCTAACAAAAACATTATTCATAAAAAAAAAAAAGGCATTCTGTGGGATGCTGTGATACTCATGATATATGGGCGCAAAATCCCTCACTTGCTTTCATGCATAGTAAAAATATTGTTTTTCCAAAAGATTGGAAGTTTCGTAGTTGGGCATATTTCTTTTAAAAAATATAAAAAATATATATAATAAAAAAATGAGGGAAAATCCTATTAAAAAAACAGTTGAATTTCCCTAATTCTAATTTGAGTTGCTAAACTTAAGAAATCATTAATTAGGTCATACAACCCAAACTAGAATTTATAAATTTTTTCAATTTACTTCAATGCCATTTGAGTTTCAAGAAAAGGAAAATTGAATATAGATTGCTGTTGCTAATAAAAATGTGTGAATTGTTAAATTTAACTTGTTAATTTGTAAAATCTCTACCAAATTTGTTGAAAAACACAAATAAAGAGAGAACGATAAAACTTATGAGTCCCTTTGTTTTTTTAAAAAATTTTTCTTTTCATTTGATGGTATATAGTCATGGAGAAAATCCACGTCTAGTATTAGGCAGCACTGTCAATAATGGAAGGCGTAATTATAGTATAGAACAAAAAATTGTAAAAGATGGCGAACAGAACTAGAAAATTGAGATATATCCCAGAAACAAGGATCATACCTGGAACTCCTTTGGTCTCATATCCACGCTACTCTATGCTTTCTCTGCTTCTTTGAATATCACCTTCGTGGCTGCATAATATAATAAAAGCAATTGCTAACTACAACTTCAAATTCATACTCACATTCACATTATTGATAATTATCAATCCAAACAGGTGTCAAAGGAAAGAGATGAGAGAAACGGGAGACAGATGAAATAGAGGAAGCGGAAGAGGGCATATAAGTAAAATCACTCAATTTTGAAATCCTAAATTGGGTTGGTTGATCTTTTTTATAATCAGTTAAATTTAAAAGCCTACTTTAGGATTTGGGTGTTTCAAAAGGCTTTTAATGGGATTTTCCCAAAAATTAATGAATGTAAAATTTATAAAATCAATATAAAAAATAAATCTATAAAGACATGTAATATATGTATGTATAAAGTGTGCGAGTCCTAGCTATAAGATTTCATTCAACTTTTCATATTCTTCCATATATTTACTTTGCGATGACGCATGAAGAAGTTGAATTTGGCCGACAAAAATAAATTGTTAGTATGAAGTATACCAAAAAAAAAACAAAAAACAAAAAACAAAAAGAAGAAGATGAAGAAGACATCTTTTTTGTCCTCCATTTGGCATTTGGTTGCTATGGTGATAAGACAGAAAAATAAAGAAACTTTCCACGAGTGAATAACTAACATCTTAATTTAAAGATGATTAATGCATGAACTCACTTAGATAATTAAATTTGTTGCGATATTATTCTTGTCATCTTTAATATTCTTGTACGATTTTCCGTTTAATTGTAGTCAAAAGACAAGGTCAATTTATTGAGTCCCTTCATTAACAAAAGCAATGCATATTATGCATACTTTAATCATCAAGAAAAAAGGTATGACTAGCTTCTGGTCCCCTTCCTTCATTTTCCTATCTTTTAATGAAGTGTAGCTTTTCCAAAAGTGAAGGT
The DNA here is from genome assembly GCA_963210345.1 of Inga oerstediana. Lineage (NCBI taxonomy): Eukaryota > Viridiplantae > Streptophyta > Magnoliopsida > Fabales > Fabaceae > Inga > Inga oerstediana. Next base: position 73,452,433 of record OY723401.1, read on the forward strand.
TTGTGTTGTAGAAAATTATAGGTCCACGACTCCACGTTATCGAATTGTCAAGTTGCTTTAACAATTGACATATAATAATAGGCTTAGTGGGAGACCCACAAGTCAAGAAAAAGATAACAACCCATCTCTTGATTATTATCAATATCTAAGAGTTATCTTTACCCAGTTTGTATCAATATCTTGAAGATTATAACCCTCACAAATGGACGTTTTCAAGTTTTCATTCTCGTAAACTTTTATTTTCTTGTAGTAATAATAATAATAATAATAATAATAATAATAATAATAATAATAATAATAATAATAATGTAGTGTGTTATTTATAGTTTTGTTTTGTTCAGTTTTTTGTCAAAGTCATAATGTTGCAGAGAAATAAAGAAATATATTAAGTGGGAAGTAAAAAGCACGATACAGGACAATACATTAAATGTGACAAAATCATAAATTTTAAACATATGTATGTAATATGTATATAAATTAATTTAATCTTTCAAAAATGATCGGCGGTATAAAAGAAAATTCAATTTTAAAAAAATTACACAGAAGTCCCGGGAAGGAAAACTGCAAAGAAAGGGTCCTGAGAAATATTTAAATTACTGTCAAGTTCTATGACACTATTTAATAATAAATTTCAGTTAGGAAAAGTTAGAAATACCCCTATTAAATAAATTCCAATTGGAGCTATTTTATAATAAATTGACAGGGTATTTCTGATTTTTTCTAACTGAAATTTATTACAAAATAGTCCCATAAAATTTAACACTAATTCCGACATTTCTTGTGATAATTTCTTTATATTTTTTTTTCTCTGGGATTTCAGTGTAATTTTCCTTTGAATTTTAGACCGTCGACATTATGTGCTCCAAGAATCTGCTACCTTTAACTCGGCCCTGTCCTTTTCACAAATTTATTTATTCATCCTTTAAAGGCTGTTTGGCTTAATGGGCGGGCGAGGGAGGTTAATTAGGATTTTGGAGGAATTAGGAAGGAGAGGTTATAGGCTTTGTTTAGTGGGTGAAGGGGGAGGGGAGGGGAGGGATGTTTCTTATTTGATATAGGTGAGAACTAATTAAAAGTTGATAAATATATTATTACCATTTTAATTAGATTTGTCCCTTCTTTTATATAATATTTATATTAAAATTGTTATTTCCTAATTTATGAATAAAATACCTGCTACGTCATTTATTTAAGAAACATATTTTTATATGCATTTTAAATTTTGGTTTTATTAATTATGCCACCTCATTAATTTTATAATTATAAGTTATACACACACACACATCTATAATAATATATAATAATCACACAATTTCAAGTTAAAAAATACGCCCTGGTTCAAACATGAAGCAACAATTGATTTTTTTTTGGAAAAAAAAAATACTCAGTGTTCCAAAGTAACTTTGGATATGAAACTAATCTTTATTGGGTTGGAAACATTAAGGTTAAAGCCCTCTGAACAAATACGCCTATTAAGATTCGAACTTAAGTTCTCCTTTTTAAGAGATAAGATTACTTACTATTTCAAGTCAACAATTTATTGACCTGGCATAGGAAGCAATTGTTGTGGCCAGGGAGTGCTTGAATGCAGCGTGGCTAGAGAGGGTAAAAAACTGGATGGGTAAAATTGAGATATTGAAACAATTACAAGGGCATTTTTGTTCCAATGCAACAGATTATTTCTCTCCCCTCCAAAAAAAAAAAATATCCCTCCCTTGAGTCATTCGAATAGATTTTACAAGATTGAACAGTATTCGAATAGTTTTATACTATTAAGATAGTCTCTTCCTAATATCTCTGAGTGATATTCAAATATTAATTTATGTATTCGAATACTATTCTTTTAAGAACTTGATTGAGTATTCAGATACCATAATCATTATTCAAATAGTTCTTCTTTTACTTAGATTTCTCCTTTAGAATTTATCCTGCAAAATACATAACTAGAAACTCCGATGCTTACGTCAGTAATGTTTATCATCAAAACTTAAATAAGTGAATAAGATATAGATTTACTTACAATTCATTGGGATTTACCATTCCCAATTCCCTTCTTATGTAAAGAAACTGATCTTTTGCCAGAGGTTTGGTGAATATATTAGCTAATGGCAGATGTGTTGGAATAAATATAACTTTGACATCTTTCTTCTGGACACGATCTCTAATAAAATGATGTCTCACATCAATGTGTTTGGTTCTTGAATGTTGCACTGGATTTTTGGCCAAGCTAATGGTGCTCTTATTGTCACAGCATATTGGAATTTCTTTGAGATAGATACCAAGATCTTGCAATTGCTGTTTTAACCATAGTATTTGAGTACAGCAATTTGAGGCAGCTATATATTTAGCTTCTGTTGAGGATAATGATACATTGTTCTGTTTCTTGCTAGCCCAAGAAATCACTGCTCCTCCCAGGAATTGACATTGTCCACTTGTGCTTTTTCTATCCGTCTTATAGACACCATGATCTGAATCTGAGTATGCTATAAGATATTCACTTCCTCCCTTAGGATACCATATTCCCAAATCTATAGTGTCAGCAAGATATCTGAAAATCCTTTTCACCATTTCAGCATGAGATTCCTTGGGACATGATTGGTATCTAGCACACATACCCACGCTGAACTGAATGTCTGGTCTGCTGGTTGTGAGATAGAGTAATGACCCTATCATTCCTCGGTATTTTGTTATATTGAATTCAGGTCCTTTTACATATGCATCCAGTAAGATTGTTGAACTCATGGGTGTGTCAACTCCATTAGCTTGATCCATTCCATATTTCTTGAAAGAAGTTCTTTGAGATATTTAGTCTGAGATATGAATATTCCATTCTTTCTTTGTTTGATTTGTAAACCCAGAAAGAATGTTAATTCTCCCATCATTGAATATCAAATTCTCCTTTCATAGTGTCATAAAATTCCTTGCACAAAGAATTATTAGTTGCTCCAAAGATAATATCTTCTACATATATTTGAACAACTAACATATCATTTTTCTTTTGTTTTATGAAAAGAGTAGTATCTACTCTTCCTCTGTCAAATCCGTGATTGATGAGAAAGTTGCTTAATCTTCAAAACCAGGGGGTTGTTCAACATAAACTTCTTCTGTAATATAGCCATTAAGAAAAGCACTTTTTAGATCCATTTGATAAAGTTTGAATCCTTTGATACACGTAAAGGCTAAGAGTACATGTATGGCTTCTAATCTAGCCACTGGAGCATACGTTTCCTTATAATTAATTCCTTCTTCTTGATTATAGCCTTTGGCTACCAACCTTTCCTTGTTTCTGACAATTATTGCGGATTCATCAAGTTTGTTCTTAAATGCCCATTTAGTGCCAATGACCGGATGATTTTTAGGCCGAGGTACTAAGTCCCACACTTGATTTCTTTTAAATTGATTCAATTCCTCCTGCATTGCTAAAACCCAATCATTATCTGTTAGGGCTTCATCAATGCTTGAGGGTTCCAGTTCTGAAATAAATGCTGAAAAGCTAACTTCATTGAGAATACTATTTCTGGTTTTTACTCCTTCTTCAACATTACCTATTACCTAGTCCATAGGATGGTTTCTATTAAATCTCCAGGCTTTGGGTTGATTAGAAGAAGGAGGCTAACTCTCTTTTTCCTCAAAGTTAAAAGACTCATTTGAGGATTTTAAAATCATTTGATTTGTTTCAGAACTGATCAACTCTGACTCATTAACAACAGATTTGATAGGGGAATCCATTTCATCAACCACAACATGAATAGATTCTTCAACAACACAAGTTCATTTATTAAAAATTCTATAAGCTTTACTTCTATTAGAGTAACCTAAGAAAATACCTTCATCAGCTCTGGAATCAAACTTTACCAGATTATCCTTACCATTATTGTGAATAAAACACTTACATCCGAATATGCGCAGATGATTGAGGTTTGGCTTTCTTCCCTTATAAAGTTCATATGGTGTTTTTCCCAGCTTTGATCGGATATAACCTCTATTAGAGATGTAGCAGGCAGTACTCATAGCATCAGCTCAGAATACTTCTGAGATTTCCTTCTCATTGAGCATTGCTCTTGTCATCTCTGTGAGAACTCTATTCTTCCTTTCTACAACACCATTCTGCTGTGGAGTTCTTGGTGCTGAGAAGTTGTGCTCAATTCCGTTTGAGTTGCAGTAATCTCCAAAAGCTTGGTTTTCAAATTCACCTCCGTGATCTATTCTAATTGTTACAATTGATATACCTTTCTCATTTTGAACCTTCTTAGAAAAAATAATGAATTCACTAAAAGTTTCATCTTTTGAGGATAAAAAGATAGTCCATGTAAATCTTGAGAAATCATCAACAATGACCAAGGTATATAAGTTTCCCCCAAGGCTTTTTACCCTTGCTGGTCCAACTAGATCCATGTAGAGTAGTTGTAATGGTCTTTTTGTTGATATTTCCTTTATGGTTTTGAATGAAGATTTAGTTTGTTTTCCCTTTTGGTAGGAATTGCAAACTGAATCATTTTTAAATCTCAGTTTAGGTATACCTATCACTAAATCCTTTTTGATGAGTTTATCTAACTAATGCATATTTACATGGGCCAATCTTTTATGCCATAGCCAGCATCCGTCATCATTACTAAGAAAGCAATTTTCGGAAGTGTGATTATCAATATCAATAGTATAGCAGTTACCTTCTCTTTTGGCTTTGACTCTTACCGTAAGGTCATCTTTCTTGATAGATAAGTCTTTCTTGCTGACTATAAGACATTCCTCAGAATCGAATAAGATCTAGTTGCCCTTGTCAGCACTCTAACTCACACTCAGAAGATTGTGCATTAGCCCTTCTACATAAAAGACATTTTTGATTTGAATTTTGTTCTTAATTCCAACTTCTCCTATACCAGCAGTCTTTCCTAATTGATTTCTACTAAACTTGACTGTGCCTCCTTCCTTTGGGATTATGGAAGTAAATCTTTCTCTGTCACCAGTCATATGACATGAGCATCCACTATCTATAAACCACTTGCTTCCTTTGGATGCTTTAAAACATGCCTACAAAGACAGAAAATTAGGCTTTAGGCACCCATACTTTCTTGGGTCCTTTGAGGTTAGTTTGAAAATATGTGTCTTTGGGTATCCATTTGTAGATTCCCACAGTTTTTCCCTTTTTATGATAACATGATGAAGTATAGTGACCTTTTTTGTTGCAAAAATTGCAATGAGCAAAAGGTTTAGAAAAATGCACAGGTTTTTGAAAGTGATTCCAATAAGATTGGTTCCCAATCTTTTTCTTTCCTTTTGACTTATCTGTCTTTGGGTCATATCCAATTCTAGATTTGTCATTTATAAATTTTTGGTTTTTTAAAATTACCTTGAGCATTTCACTTCCTTTAGTGAACTTCTCAAGAGTTTTGGTAAGATCATTATTTTTCTTTTCTAAACTTTGGCAAGTGTTACAAGAAACTGGTTTTGGTTCCTTGAGCTGTTCCTCAAGTAATTTCACCCGTTTCTTGTGACTCACAAGTTCTTTGACAATTCTAATAAATTCTGTATGCAAAGCATTATACTTATCATGCAATTCATCATAAGAAGGACTTTCAGTTACCTCATCTTCTTCTTCCGATTGTTCTTGAGCTACCAGACAAAGGTTGGCCGTTTCTTCATCATCACTTTCTTCATCGGATGAACTGTCTCCCCAGATGGCTGAGATAAAAGCTTTCTTCCTTGCAAACTTATTCTTCTTCCTCTCTTGGTTCTTTAGATATTCAGGGCATTCGGATTTGATGTGTCTAGGCTTCCCACATTCATAACAAATGATTTGCTCCTTAGTCTTGTTGCTAATTCCTCCTTTGTTAAAGTTCTTAAATCCTTGGCCCTTTTTATAAAACTTTTTGAATCTTCTTACAATCATTCCCATCTCATCATCTTCAACGTCTTCTTCTGATTTCAGTTGCGTTTCCTCCTTGATGACATTCAATGCTACTCCTTTCTTATTCTTGTCATCAATTTCATCTAGTTCTCATTTGAACTTCAGCTTGCTTTCGTATTCTGATAAGCTGCCAAATAGAGAAGCTACTGATCGCATAGATTCTCCTTTGGCTTCTTCTATTGCTGTGACTTTAGCCTCCCATTTTTTACAAAGAATGTTTAGTATTTTTCTCACTTGGGTGTTTTGATCATAGTACTTTCCAAGTGCTCCAAGTTGGTTCACAAGGTAAGTGTATCTGAGTTTGAACTCAGATATTGATTCTCCAGTCTTCATGTGAAGAAGATCATACTCAGTGACAAGAGTATTAATCCGATTCTCCTTAATGCCTAAAGTTCCCTCATGTGCTATTTCCAACACTTGCCACATCTCCTTGGCAGTTAGAAGAATACAAATTCTGAAATACTCCTTCTGACTCAGAGCACTTTGAATCATGAGGATTGCTTTGCTATTGAGGGTCACGAGCTTTTTATCATTATCATCATATTCAGCTGTTACTTTTGGAACAGCTCGCCCTTCTACTGTCTTTTTGGGAATATAGTTTCCTTCTTCAATGACCTCCTAGAGTCCATATTCTGTTGCCATGAAAAACACTCTGAATTTCACTTTCCAGAACGAGAAGTGTTCTCCATTAAAGCCTGGAGGTCTAGTGATTGAGGCTCTGTCTGGTAGTATTCCCTCACCCATGCTTGCTATACAATCCTTCTTAAGCTATTAAACCTGTCAAAGAAGACCAAGCTCTGATACCAAATGTTAGTGCACGTATTTCACCTAAGAGGGGGGTGAATTGGGTGATAATAAAAATTTAAAATAAAACAAATCAAGACTGGAAGTCAATAAAGAGAAAATTAAAAAGTTAGGAAGATTTTAGTAAGGTGTACGCCAGGGGTTATATTGATTCGGTCTAAATCACAATGACTACGTCCAGTCCACAGATAGAGCCTGTGCTTTCACTATTCCTTCCAAGATTCAGTGGGTTCTTGGCACCTTGTACACAGCGATCTAATCCTCTCTTTGAATACTCGCTCCCCCTTACACAACGTAAGTAGGTACCCACCTTAAAGTCCCATAACTTTAAGGTATCTCTTAAAACAAGTGTACATAATCAATAAATGTTCTCTCTCATAAAGTTGGTAATATTTAGGGAGTGATCAATGCTAAATTAAAGGAATTTGAGTGAGATTTTGATAAAATATCAATTTGGAGCATGATTCAAGGAATTTCATTATAAATATTAAATTTTAGGATAAAATAATGATTTTGATATTAAGGATAAAAATAATGATATTAATAATAAAAATAATAATTTAAGATAAAAAGGGAAAAATATTTCAATTTGTTGTTATCATCATCATCATCATTATTTATTATTATCGTTATCTATTTTTTATCTTTTTATTTGGTTTTATTTCCTTAGAGGGATATTGCAATTTTTAGAATGAGGATTTAGGAAACTAACCTACATATAGGGGTTTTGCTTCTTTTGGGGAGCAAAGAGATAAGAGGAGGAAAACACGCATTCAGGTATGAATGGAAGGATAGGCATTCGGGTTTTATCATTATCTTCATGGGAGGACAAGAGGACTGTGAAGGTGACTGATTGGAAGATCAGAAGCGTCGTTATTCACTGAATCAGAGGATGCTGTGGAGAATTAGTGGCCTTTGAAGCTAAGAGAATAAAACTTAGAAGATACTTGAGGTTTAATCTTTGGTTTTATTGATTTCTTCTCTTTCCTTTCAGTTAACTCTTATTTTGCTATGGATTATTATTTCTTTGAGATGGATTTGATTATGAACATGAGTAGCTAAACTGTTTGCTCTAGGATTATTTGGACCCTTGTATAGATTGAGTACTTATTTCCCTTTTTATTTATGATTAAAGTCATTTTATGTTGATTTTACTCTATTCTTAATGTTTCTTGTTGCTTAGCCACCAATCAAATTGATTAGTTTGCATGGTTGATGCTTGAGAGAGCTAAATTAAGTATAAAACTTGAGTTTTATCATATGAGAACTTGAGATTTGTGAGTTGAATGGATGGTTTTATTAATAAGGTAGAGATACACTTATTAGCCTCACAAAGCCAAAAAAGGGACTTGATTTAGAAATTGGGTTTGATTAATTTATTAAAAGATTAATCTATTAATTGAATTAAACACCTATTTGGAGACTTGAGAAAGCACTTAGAGATATAATGGTATCCTTGGTTAGCATAAATGATTTTAGGATTCAAATAAAAAAGGGAATCTAATTAAGTACTATTGAACTATAAGGGAGTTAACAATCCTAGGCTCCTCTTATCTTGAAGAAAAGCCTTAACTTTAAAATTCTCAGTTATTCTTTTTTTCTTGAACAAATTAAATCTTACAATATTCTCACTCAAACTAATTGAGAACTTAATTGAGGTAATTAACTTGTTTTTGTCTTAGTCCTCGCAGGAACCATATTATTATACTACTTGTGACGATCCATGTGCTTGCAGTTATGCTAGATGGCTAACACCATGATTTATCCGTAGCTAGTGTACGTTAGAAAATATAAAAACTTAGCAAAAAAGATGAGTGAAGAGTGAATTTTGAGTTTCCTGAATGACAGGTGCATGTAGGATTAAATTCAAACTTTTCCAAAATTTGACATTTTATAATGGTTACTAACTGCTATAAAGTTTACCATTTGTGGTGGTTTTGAGTCCTAAACCACTACAAATCTCATGACCGTTGGTAGGCTTTCAAATTTTTAGTTTTCAATTTGTACCAGTTGCAACAGCTACAAATCTCATGACTGTTGGCAGGCTTTCAAATTTTTAGTTTTCCATATATAGCAGTTGTAACAGCTATCAATCTCATGACTGTTGGTGGGCATTGGAATTTTCAAATTCTCAATTTGTAGTGGTTCCTAACTGCTACACTAACCACTACAAGGCTAATTAAAAATGGCGCCCTCCAAATTAATTTGACTTTGACATTTGTAGTGGTTGTTCTAAACTTTCAACTACTACAAATGTCAACTTTGTAGTGGTTAATAAACCGCTACAAAGTGTAATTTATAATTTTTAAATAAATTTTACTCCTATTTACAAATTTTTTAAGTTTAAATAAAATTCACTTTTACGTTTTAAATTTTACATATTATTTTGTATTGTTTAAGTTATATTATGTTTAAAACTCATAAATTTGCAGTTCAGATTATAGAATGACAAGTTGTATATAAATATATATAACACATTTCACATAAATTGAATCATTCATTATTTAAAGTCCAAATGAAACAAAATTGAAAAAATATATGAAGCTTCCAAATATAAACATAAAAGTAAATAAATCCAAACCCTAAACATAACAAAATTAAAGATCTATAAAGCGTCTAGATCATTAGGTGCTTCATCACGAGCGACAGAATGGATAGCACCATCATCTTTGGCAGCATCTGCTGACTGCTGTGTCATCTTAGTAGGGTCAAGAAGCAGCTTTAGGATGAATCTAGGGACAAGACTAGTGGAAACAGAACGCTAAGCATCACCCTCTCCCAATTCATGGATAGCAACGAGTTCGTAATTTCTTGTCACTGGGCCCACTGCTAATAAAAGAAATTGACCTACATCTACATCCTTTAGATAACCCTGGCTTAAACCCTAGCCTCTGCCTTGGCAACCTTTACGTGAAACTCCTTAACAGATGTCCCACTCGGCCTCCTGCTGTAAGGCCCTGCCTTACATACCACTTATTTTCTATATTAATTAGAGTAGCAATTGCACAGTTTAGTGGGCACATATGAATAACATAAATATAATGATACAAAGCGCTCGATTACAGAAATTCCCTACACCTTTTGTACATAATGATTACTTATAACGTAGCCACACAAGGCTTCTAGAGTGTCCAAACCCGTTTAATACAACTCATACATCCTTCCGTCTTCTTTCTACTACAACATTTCTCTACGTGTAGTCCTCTTTTCTGTTCTCGGCACGCCTCCTGCACTCCCTTGTCTAAATGGTTGGTTGGGGGAGGGTGAGATTCAAGAGAATCTCAGTAGCAAATAGTATCAATATGCATGCAAGATAAGTACTTAATTCATGACATGCTTGCATTACATAAGCTCATGCTAACACAATGACATATCTGCGTGCTCAATGTTTCAAACAACATACTTATAGACATAGTATAAATAGAAACAGTGCTTCAATCATTCATATATGTTTCATATAACCAAGCAAAGCAATCTCATGCATCAATACACAAGCACAAATATAAAATACATGCAGGAGACGTAAGTTCACTACCTTAATCGCCCTTCCCTGATTCTCTACTTGTTCCACTATTTGTTTAATCCTATATCCAGCTTAGGCTATTGTCAAGTCCTAAAATTCAAAATGTACAAGAATTGAGTCAAGACCCATTAATGTATTATTCTAAACTTTTTTAAACTCATTCTGTTGGTTATCTAATGCAGTTATAATAGTTTCTGTATAGTACAATTCTGCACAGTGTAGTTCCACTGTTTTTCAGAAAATGGCAGATTTTTCAGTCAAATTTGGAAATTCATAATTAATTCTAGAAAAATTGAATTTGACTGATTCCAAAGGCCAATTGAGGCTCTTCAAATGTACTTTCATGGAAAAATACCCAAATCTTATTACTAAACTCGTATTATTACTAGAATTCGCCAAACATAAGCTGTTCCAGATTTCCTTCCAGAAACAGGGCACAACTTTGGAAATTCCTATCTTTTAATGTACTTCTCCAAAAATTACACAATACCTATCAAGTTAAAGCTCTGTATGTCTAATTTAATGTTAAAAAGTTTCATAACATTTGAATTAGGTTTGGCTAACGAAATTTACTGTACATTAACACTGCCTCACTAGAGACAATTAAGGCAGCATGCACTTACAACTTCAAAAAATTCTAGATTTACATACTAATTTCCAAAAATTATAAACACCAATATTCCCACAAAATTTTCCCTTATAAACATAATGGAAGCATCAAAATGATCAAATTCCCATTGCTTCATGATGTCCTATTCATGTCAGAATTTTAGGGTTTTTTCACAACAAACTACTAATTCACAATTTAATCATTGAACGTAGCTCATTTGCCTCATATATAGATGAAAGCTTCATGAACCCTAATGAACCCTAAAAAATAACATTAGGGTTGTCAAAATAGCCCACCAAAATTAAGCCGAATCAAGCATCATATACATCAAAATGATGCTCTTACTTACCTCTTACTTCATCTTGTGTTCTTTTCTTGATTTCCCAACTTTTGTTCTTGCAAGATGGCTGAAAAGTCCTCTTCTTTAAAATAAAAAACCATATTAATGAAGCTAAGGAAGAGAGGAACAAGTTTCATGAAGGGTATTTGAGCTAGAAAGGTCATTTTCCAAGTGAAAATTCAAGAAGAAGATCTTACCTTCAAAAGTTGTCTTCTTTCCTTGGCTCTTGCTCACTTAGCTGAAATTTTGAAAGCTTGGAGAGAGAGTGAATTGTTCAGATTTTCTTCCCCCTTTTGGCTATTTACTTGGCTAAAAATTTGGCCAAGAGAGGAGCAAAATATGTGGACTAAAATCGCTCTTGTTGGCTAAGTCAAGCAATTTACCATAAGTAATTATTTGCAACAAGTTACCATGGTGATTTATTTAACTTTCTCTTTTATTTGATGTAAGTGAAGGCTTTTAGGAAGGATAATGATCTCTTAAAATGTCCAATCCCACCTCCTCAAATAATTAATATTCTAATGTTAAATACCTATAATTGTTGACCAAATGCTTCATGTTTTTACATATAACCCATAATTCTTCCAAAAGGCATCATTTGTGTCCACATATATACATTTTCTTTCCTTCCTCTTATCATACAAAATAAGGCATAGGAAAAGAGATGATGATCTCTTATAATATCTTCTTACCCCTCCACATATATTTTCCTTGTAGTTGCAATTGTTGACCTTAAACATGTGTTTAAATGGGAAATAGAAACCCTAAGGGGTCATGCTGCCCAAATTTCCTCAAATCTTATTTAGTATGTGTTTAAATGGTTAATTAAGGGTTAGAATTAAAAAGGAAGAAGCTTTTGGTGTTTGAAATCAAAAATCACATTTTCCCTATTTTTAATGCATGTTTTGGCCAGGGATAAAGAGAGGGGTAGGAGATGAAATTTCTATAATCTCATAATTCCATGGTGTTCAGGGAGAAAAATTAGGTGAGATTGATGTTGAACACTTTTTCAAAAAAGCCCCCGAACGTGAAATTGCAAAAATAGCCTTAAAACCCTAAATAAGGGTTGTCAAGGGCAAAACTTTTATTTGGCAGTAATTTTGAGAAAGACAAGGTGAAAAATGAATTCCTTGGGTGAAAATAAGTTAGAATAGCCCAGGTTAAAATTTCTAGAAAAGTACAATCAGACCGGATACAGTAAGGCCGGGACCGGGACCAGGTTCTAGGGCCATTTTGGTAATTTTTAGTTTTAGACTAATATAACTAACAAAAACACTTTAAAAGTGTCTATAGTAGTACATGAATAGGTTTTGACCTAATTATTGTACATTTGAAATTTTAGGACTAGATTATTTGCTTAAGCCAATGCATGTAGTTCGGAGAACTAATTTTGAGTAGTAAAGGGACAAAAGGTAGTACCTTTATCTCTCATACACTGTGAATGTTGCTATGTTGTATGTTGCTATATTTTATGATATGAACACGTTCATGGGGGCACATTACCTAGCTGTAGTCGGACATGTAGGGGATCAAAATAGTCATTTGGCCCTGAGCTTTGTGTACACACACGTTGTAGTATGAATTTTCATTTTACACTATATGGTGCATTGCATATTTAATTTTTCGCATTTTATATGATTGATAGTACTTTACTATGGAGATTCATTTAAATCTCACCCTTTTTCATAAACAATAAATGTTCCAGTGGGAACCGTGGCTCTAAGGGCAAAGTGGTGGATATAGGAAACTGATGGGTGTGGATCCCGAGATCGGAGCTATTAGGTTATATTATTTTAATTTTCAATCTTTTGGACAAATTGTATATATTATGAAACCCCGAGAGGAAAACTGGTTATGTAATCAAGCCTACTATCTCAATAATATCAGTATATTTCTATTATTCCTGTGTTGCTCATCGAACTACGCTTCAGTACTCTGATTAATATCAATGGTAAGTGGTATGTAAGACAAGTCTTACATGTTTGAGAAATGTAATGATGATTCAAGGTAAGGATGGGAACCTATGACATCACTGTTAGAATTAGATGACACCCAAGAGGGGGTGAATTGGGTGTAAAAACTTAAGAACTTTGGAAACTTTTTCGCATCTTAGTGGAAGCAGTAAATATGAAAGTAATGAATCATGAATCATAGTTAGATATTTAAATAATATATGATGAAAATATAAGAGCATAAGGAAGAAAATATGCAAACTGTGATTTATCCTGGTTCGGTCCAATCCAAGATAACCTACGTCCAGTCCTTAGGCTCCTTTTGAGGTTTTCAATCAACTATCTTCCTCAAGTTAACCGGATATTTGAGAACCACTACAATCTCACAAGTTTGATCCGGGAACTTGTGAAGCTTTTGCAATTCTCATACTGAAATAAGGACTCCCCCTTATACACTGTAAGGATACAATCTGTTTCCCACTCAAGATCCTTCAATCTTAAGTAACTCTCAAGAGGATAGAATGATTACAATGAAAGCATACTTCTCTCTATATAAAGTAGATGATAATTAACACTGAAGAACATGATGGCAGTATGATTACAGAGCTTTGATCGGGTAAGACTTAGAGTAATAGTATATCAACATTGTAGGCATAGGCTCTCGTCATTGTTCTAGACTTTGAATGCTCTTCTATTTATAGTTGATGAAGATTGATTACCATTAAGCATTTTAACTTGTTCGTTAAATTTCCGTTTCTTTTTTTTACCATTCTTTGTATTTGAAAAACTAGCCGTTATGTTTGGTAGACGCTCTATTTTTGTAAAGTCACCTTTTGTCTCTTCACATCATTTCTTCATTGTATTCCTATAAAAAAACATTAAACACTAAAACAATAAAGTGTTAGAGTGATTCAAAGCAAGAAGAGTGAGTTACACAATCATTCCTATAGTTTTCAAAAGTTACGAAACATTATCTGTCGCATTACTCGAGTAGTCACTCGAGTGATCCTGGGTCATCACTTGAGTGATCCCTTTCAAAATCTGGTAGAGTATTAGAGGCTTTTTCCAACTTTATCATGTTAGTGCAAGCGTTTCATCCAAGAGGGGGATGAATTGGGTGATCACAGAAAATTTAATTCATATATAAAAATTGACTGCAAAATTTAAAGTAGTTAATAGCTAAAAGAAATATCACTGAAGTGTACATTAGGAGTAATACTGGTTCGACTACAACCACTTTGACCTACGTCCAGTGCTCAAAGCTTTTCTGAGAATTTCACTATATCTTCCAAGATTTAGTGGGTTCTTGGCACCTCTGTACAAAAAAAGTTCCTTCACTGGACACTCGCTCCCCCTTACACGTTGTAATCAAATCCCTAACTCAAGGTTCCACAACCTTAATTTGTTTCAATAACAAATATTGAGTTTGTAATCAAAATCTCTCACACAGAGCAAATATATAATCACTAAAGTACCAAGCGTGAATATAAGAAACAAAGCACTAAAAATATATTGATCAATGTATGTTCATATGTTCTCAGTAGTATGTTCTACGTTAAATGTTTCCATATTTATATATATGTTGTGATAATAGTTGGAACTATTTCAATATGTCTGTTAAAGTTGCACAGCTTCATTTAATCATTCTTCGAATTTGAAAACTATCCGTTAGAGTTGCACAGCTTCATTTTGTTTGACTTTTCTCTCAAGGCATGATCTCTTCATTATCTTCCTATAAATACACTTAGAAAACTAATACAACAAACGGTTAATCATATAGATAACAAATCAACAAACAACATATTAAAATTATGCATTCTGAGTTTTATCACTCGAGTGATCACTCAAGTGATGAATCCAGATTCATCACTCGAGTGATCACTCAAGTGGTTTATTAAAAAAACTTGGCAGAGAGATAAGTCAATGTTTCTGACTACATCACTCTAGTGGTCACTCGAGTGATTAAGTGGAATCACTCGAGTGACTACTCCAGTGATCCCTTACAAATATTGGTAGAGACCTTACTGCCTCATTTATTACTTGGTCACTTGACTGATCCTTTGTCATTACTTGAGTGATCCCTCAAGTGACACCATGCAAATCTTGGCAAAAAGCTTCTGCGAATTTTTGTCACACATTACTCGAGTGATTACTCGAGTAATAGAGAATCATCACTCGAGTGGTCTCTTCAAAAATTTGCTAGAGGCTCTTTCTCCTACTTAGTGACTTCTTGTTCTTCTTCATCACTCGAGTGCCTATTGGAGTGGTGGCTTTCCCTGCCACCAAATACTTGGTTACTTTGTTCAAAGCTCATTTTTATATTATCAAAACCTTTTGTAAGATCATTCTAATATTTTTTTTCATCAAAACATATAGGATCTAACATTCTCCCCCTTTTTGATGATGACAAAACTTGGTAATTTTTGAACAAGGTATTTGAAAGCATTTTGAAAATTGAAGCTTCAATTAAGATAATATGCTTTTGTTAAAAATACTTGGCATCTTTTCATATGAAATTAAAGTATCATTAGTCCAGACTAAACTTGGAGATTTCAAACTTTCTTTTAAATTAATTTCTTTGAAACTTTTATTTTGAAATCATTTTGAGTTCAAATCAATGTCTTTGAAAATTTTACTTTGAAATCATTTTAAGTTCAAAACTAATGACTTTGAAACACTTGAAATTACTTTAAATTCAAATTCAATGATTTTGAAATTTTTAGCACTAGAAATTATTGAAACTAATGACTTTGAAAGATTATTTTCCTCTCCTTCTATTGGTGGTGACTTGGAGGATGTTCTTGCTTTCCTCCTCTAGACTGATAGGCCTTATCTAGCATACTTACCATTGGTTGGGCAAGTTTTCTATCATACTTGGGTCCCTTATCAGTTTTCCTAGTTCAAAAGGGAGTATCAGATGAGTTTGAAGAAGGTTGAGATGACACTGCTGTTCCCTTGCCTCTGCCTGTAGATATGGCCTTATTTGTTTAAGCCCTTGTGACCATAGGTTCCTTGATTTCAACCCCTTTGGCTTTAGGTTTCGCTTGAGGCTTCGATTTGCTTTTCAGTATGGTAGGGATTTTTTATTTCTTGGTTGAAGGAGATAGAGGAGATTCAGAGGGTTGTTGAGGCTCAGAGGACCCAGAAGGTGGATCATGTTAGGTGGTTTTAGTCCTCACCATTGTGGATTAAGAGCAAAGTGGATTTTTGGAAATTTAGGGTTCTAGCGTCAAGAAACTAGGGCAGAAGATTTGAGAGATCTTAAGTGGTTTTTTAGAGCAAAAATCAGTGGGTTGTGGTCAAAAATTGATGGGTAAGTGTTTGTGAGAAAATTTTGTGAGAGCACTAGGAGAATCACTGGAAGAAATTTTGTGAAAATTACAGAGTGCCAACTAATAAAGACCCTGTGCTTGACATTACTTGAGTGATCATACCATAAATGTAAAAATGTTGTATTTTAAGTGCGTACTTGGCATGAGTAATATTGTAATTACCCATGTATATTCCTATTGTGATTTGATGGTACTTTAAGACTGATTTTGGTTGAAACTTGGTTGATTTGTGATCTGCATTGATGATCACTCGAGGGCTTACTCGAGAGATCAGTCCTTTCACCTCCTGACTGTTCAGATTCAACCATTATGCCATTTTATTTGAATTTATTTGAATTGATTACCCACTACTTTGATTTTTCTGTTATCACTCGAGTGGTCACTCGAGTAATTTTATTTATCACTTATAGTTATCACTTGAGTAAACTAGAGATCACTTGAAGTTGTCCCTCAAGTGATATAGTACTCTATTAACCTCTGCTTTACATACCCCAAAGCAGAGCATCAAAGTCCTACAAAAAAATAACTAGAAACTCCAAAGCTTAAGTCAGTAATCATCAAAATATAATCAAATTATAAAAAAAATTTAAAAAACTCACAATTCATTAGGATTTACTATCCCAATTCTCTTCTTATGAATAGAAATTGATCTTTAGCTAAGGGTTTTGTAAAGATATCAGCTTGTTTAAGATCGGTTGGAATGAATATCACTTAGACATCTTTCTTTTGAACATAATCCCTTATAAAGTGATGTCTGACATCAATATGCTTGGTTCTGGAGTGTTAGACTGAATTCTTTGCCAAACTTATAGTGTTAGTGTTGTCACAGTATATTGGTATCTCTTTCAAATATATACTAAGGTCTTATAGTTGTTGATTCAGCCATAACACTTGTGCACAATAGCTAGATGCTGCAACATGCTCAGCTTCAGTTGACGAAAGGGATACTGTGTTTTGTTTCTTGCTAAACCATGACACAGGTGAACCTCTAACAAACTGTCATTGCTTACTAGTACTCTTTCTGTCTATCTTAGATCCTCCATGATCAAAATATGACTATGCAACTAGGTATTCATTTCTTCCTTTAGGATACCAGAGGGCAAATTCTGCTGTGTCGGCAAGATATCTAAAAATACGTTTGTCAGTTTTAACATGTGATTCCTTTAGTGCTGATTGATATCTTTCACATATACCAACACTGAATTAGATGTTAGGTCTGATTGTAATAAGGTAGAGTAATAATCCAATCATTCCTCTGTATTTTGTGATGTTATAATATTTTCCCTTGACATCAGCATCAAGCAACGCAGTTGAACTCATAGGCGCGTCCATACCATTTGCTTCATCTATTCCGTATTTCATGAATAGCTCTTTCAAATATTTCATTTGAGATATGAAAATTCTATTCTTTCTTTGTTTAATTTGAAAACTGAGATATAAATTCAATTCTCCCTTCATTGACATCTCAAACTCTCCCTGTATTATCTCAGAAATTTCCTTGCACAAACTTTTGTTAGTAGCACCTAAACCTATATCATCAATATATATTTGTACTATTAAAATATCATTTCATTTTCATTTTATAAAAAGTGTGGTATCGACTTTTCCTCATACAAAACCTTGATCGATGAGAAATTTACTAAGTCTTTCATACCATACTCTCAGGGCTTGTTTTAAACCGTATCAATATTTTCTTAGTTTGAAAGCATGGTCAGGTTTAGTCATATCTTCAAAACCTGGAGGTTGATCTATATTTACTTCTTCCATGATATATCCATTTAAAAATGCACTTTTTACATCCATTTGATAGAGTTTGAATCCCTTTATGTATGCAAAGGCCAAGAGTACTCGTACAACTTCCAATCTAGCCACTGGAACATATGTTTCCTCATAATCAATACCTTCTTCCAGATTATAGCCTTTGGCCACCAATATTGCCTTGTTTCTAACAATGATTATGGATTCATCAAGTTTATTCCTGACTACCCATTTTGTCCCAATGATTGGATGATCCTTAGGTAGGGGTACCAAATCCCAAACTTGATTTCTTTCAAACTAGTTAAGCTCTTCTTGTATTGCTATTACCCAATCATTATCTGATAAGGCTTCGTTAATGTTAAAAGGTTCAATCTCAAAAATAAATGCAGAAAAACTAACTTTATTAAAGATTCTATTTCTACTTTTCACTCCTTCATTCATATCTCCTATGATTTGTTCTAGGGGATGACTCTTGTTATATTTCTAGGCTCTAGGTTGTCCTAGTGATTGTTCTTCTTCCTTGGTTTGGTCATTTTCAGGATTGTATTGTTTAGATTTAGGTTGTTCATTATCTTGATTTAATATTATTTCTGGCTCATCGTCAATAATCTTGTCACAGGATTCAAATTCATCAAATACAACATGAATTGATTCTTCAATAACGCAAGTTCGTTTATTGAAAACTCTGTATGCTTTACTTCAGTTAGAATAGCCTAGGAATATTCCTTCATCAGTTTTAGAATCAAACTTTCCTAGGTTATCTTTTCTATTATTATGAATGAAACACTTACAACCGAAGATGTGCAGATAAGCGAGGTTTGGCATCCTTTCTTTGTATAGTTGATATAGGCTCTATTTGAAATGTAGCATGCTATAATCATTGCATCTTCCCAGAAAACTTGAGACATGTTCTTTTCATTCAGTATTGCTCTAGCCATTTCAGTGAGTACTATGTTCTTTCATTCTACAACTCTATTTTGTTGAGGTGTCCTTGGAGTAGAGAAGTTGTGATAAATCCCAATAGCATCACAGTAGTCTCCAAAGGCTTAATTTTCAAATTCTCTATTGTGATCTGTTCTGATACCTGCAATGGACATACCTTTCTCATTTTACACTTTCTTGGCAAAAACAATAAATTCAATAAAGGTTTCATTCTTCAATGATAAGAAAATAGTCTATGTAAATTTAAAAAAATCATCAACAGTGACTTATAAATATAAGTTGCCACCAAGCCTTTTAACTCTTGCTAGTGCAACTAAATCCATATGCAGCAATTGGAGTGGTCTGTTAGTTGTGATCTCATTTTTCGATTTGAAAGATTATTTAGTTTGTTTACCCTTCTGACATGTGTCACATATCAAATCTTTTATGAAATTTACTTTGGGTAAACAAGTACTAAATCCTTTTTTAGTAACTTGCCTAGTTGATGCATATTGACTGAGCTAGTCTCTTATGCCATAACCAACATTCATTGGCCTTACTTCGAAAATAGTTCTCAAAAGCATTTCTACTAATATTAAGAGTATAGCAGTTACCTTCCTTTTTTGCTCTGAGCTTTGCTTTAAGATTCTTCTTATCTAATTATAAGTCTTTCTTGTTTACAATTAGACATTCCACTAAGTCAAATATTACCCAGTTGTCTTTATCTGTACTTTGACTCATACTCAGTAAATTATGGCATAAGCCTTCAACGTAATATACATCTTTGACTTGTATTCCTTTATCATTTTTTATTTCACCTATTCCTGCTATTTTTTCATATTCATTTCCTCCAAATTTTACCTTTGCACCTTCTGTAGGTTATAATGTAGTAAAAATCTCAAAATCACCAATCATATGTCTGGAGCATCCACTATCTATATACCATTTATTGCTTTTAGATGTCTTAAGACATATTTACAATCAAATATAATTAAGTCTTAGGTACCCACATCTTTTGGGTCCTTTTGGGTTAGTACAGATCATTTTCTGAATATATGAACTTGTAGGTACCTATTTATAGGTTCCTATTTTTCCTTTTTTCTTATGAATGCACGATGAAGTATAGTGACCCTATCTATTATAGTAATTGTAAAATGCAAAAGGATTTGACGTATATATAGAATGTTGGAATTGATTTAAATATGTCTTACCTCCTGTTTTCTTTCTTTCTGATTTTGGATCACATCTTTGAGTTTTTCTTCAAGCTTTTTATTCTTCTTTTTGAAAACAACTAATTCTTTAACTACTCTGATGAATTTAGAATGTAAAGCATTGTATTTGGAAAATAATTTGTCATAGGTAATATTATAATCAGTCACCTGTTCTTCTTCTATTTCTTCTGAAGCGACCAAGCAGATATTTGATACTTCTTCTTCATCACTATCTTCGTCAGATGTACTATTTCCCCATATAGCATATGAAAGGCTTTCTTCTTGTTGAAGAACTTTCCTTTTCTCTTTTCTTTCCTCTTCTGAACCAGTTCCGGACAATCTGACTTGATATGTCCTAGTTTTCCACATTCATAGCAGATGATGTGTTCTTTACTGCTTGTTCTTGTAAAATTTCTTAAATTGCTTTATTATCATACCCATTTCATCATCATTGAAATCTTCACTATCTTCTTGGGTTTTCTCTTTTACTTTTAATGCAAGACCTTTCTTTTTCTTATCACCAATATCTTCTAGTTCTCGTTTGAATTTCAACTTACTTTTATATTCAGAGAGACTTCCAAATAGAGAAGTAATTGATCACATTGATTCACCTTTTGCTTCCTTAATTATAGTAACTTTGGCCTCCTAATCTTTAGAGAGTATGTTAAGAATCTTTCTTATTGGGTATACTGATCATAGACTTTCCCAAGAGCAGTAAGTTGATAAACTAGATGAGTATATCTAAGTTCAAATTCAGCTATTGACTCACCTAATTTCATTTGAAGTAAGTCAAATTCCATAACCAGAGTGTTGATCTGGTTTTCTTTTATTCCTGGAGTTCCTTCATGAGCTATTTCCAAGGCTTGCCACATTTTCATAGCCGTTGGAAGTGTGTAAATCCTGAAGTACTCGTTTTGACTCAAAGGACTTTGAATCATCAGAATTGCCTTACTGTTGAGAGTAATAAGTTTCTTGTCATTCTCATCATACTCTGTTGGTGTCTTTAGAACTTTATGTGAATCTACAACCTACGTCTAGTCCTCAGAGATTCTCTAAGAGTTTCACTATATCTTCCAAGATTCAATGGGTTCTTTGCACCTCTATACACAGTAAGTCCTTCACCAGACACTCACTCCCCTTTACATGTTGTAATCAAATCCCCAACTCAAGTTTCTACAACCTTAAGTTGTTTCAATAACAGATATTGAGTTTATAATGAAAATCTCTCTTATAGAGAAATATATAACCACTGAAGTACAAAGCGTGAATATAAGAAAAAGAGGATTAAGAATATGTTGATCGATGTATGTTCGTATGTTCTGAGTCATGTGTTCTATGTTGAATGTTCCCATATTTATAAATGTGTTGTGATAGCTATTGGAACCATTTCAATATATCCGTTAGAGTTGCATAGCTTTGTTTTACCTTTCTTTGAATTTGAAAACTATCCATTGAGGTAGGTGAATGTTCGGGTATTTCATTTGACTTTTCTCTCAATGCACGATCTCTTCATTGTTTTCCTACAAATACACTTAAAAAACTAATACAATGAAAGGTTAATTATATAGATAACAAATCAATAAACAACAGATTAAAATCATGCATTTTGAATTTCATCACTCAAGTGGTTACTCGAGTGATCTAGATTCATCACTCAAGTATCACTCGAGTAATTCATTGAAAAACTTGGCAGCGAGGTAAGTCAATGTGTTTTACTACATCACTTGAGTGGTCACTCAAGTGATTCAGTGGCATTACTTGGGTGACTACTCAAGTGATTCCTTGAAAATCTTGGCATAGGCCTTACTGCCTCATTTCTTACCTGGTCACTCAAGTGATCCTTTGTCATTACTCGAGTGATCTATCGAGTGATACCATGCAAATCTTGGCAGAGAGGTTCTGGGACTTTTTATCACACATTACACGAGTGATCACTTGAGTAATGGAGAATCATCACTCAAGTGATCTCTTCTGACATTTACCAGAGGCTCTTTCTTCTATTCTGTGACTTCTTGTTCTTCTTCATCACTTAAGTGCCTACTTAAGTGATGGCTTTCCTTGCCACCAAATACTTAGTTACTTTGTTCAAAGCTCTTTTGTCTATTATCAAAACCTTTTATAAGATCATCCCAATCTTTTTTATTATCAAAACATGTGGGATCTAACACATCACTCGAGTAGTCACTCGAGTGATCTGAAGTCATCACTCAAGTGATCACTCGCATGATATGTTCATTTTGAATATAAATATGTAAAATAACCTATCATCAGAAAGCTCTTGTCGTTTGCATTCCAATGCAAAAAAAAATCAGCTTTAAACCCATTGTATTCTATAAGTTATGATCCAAAGAGTGTCTGTTGCACTAGACAATGTCTGAATTCACAAGCATCAACTTCCAGAAGGCATAACTCTTAGCATACAGTTCCAAATTTGACAAATTACCTATCCATAGCAAGCTCTTTAAGTCTAGTTTCATCTCAATCTAATGTGTAGTTTGAGAGTTACATCCAAAATACTGAACCTATTTTAGAATATGATGGTGATTTTTATGTCATCTTCCATGATTCATATCTCTTCCATCTGATCTCCTTTAAATGTGATCTTGGTGTGTATTTTATGATTTAGGAGTCTAGTTTCATATGCCACTAGTTTCAGCTCAATCCGGCATATGGTTAGAGAGATATAGCCAAAATACTAAACCTCTATCATGCTGCATGAAAATAGAGCACAACAGAATGCTCATCACTCAAGTGGTCACTTGAGTGATTCTGGATCATCACTCGAGTGATGCCTTCTAAAACTTGACAGAGAGCTATTATTCAAGTAATCACCTTGTGGAAGTTCCATAACTTCCATATAAGTTATCTTAGTTTCAAATTGACCTATTATAACCTCCATTTGACCATATAAACCTCCGATATCACTTCTAAAAGCTTAAATCTTGATATTCTCATTAGATATTATAAGTTCTTCTTTCTTTAATCTCTTTCTTCTTGATTTTCCTCTTGATGATCATTCTTCATAACCTAACTAGATATCTTCTTTAATATCTTCAATCTTCTTCTTTCTTTGCTTGACTAATCTACAAGATATACGACATTAAATATAGTAGTTAGTCAATATATAAGATAAGTATATTATGTAAAATTTTTGCTCTTAATATTTAACATCATCAAAACTAATCCTATCTAACATTCTCCCCCTTTTTTATGATGGCAAATCCTTAAAGAAAAATATGTATGAGTTATAATAGCAAATTAAGAGCAACATATTTTTCTTGCCTTTCTCTCCTCTTATTTGACATCAACAAAAAGTTTGAAGTATAAGGAAGAAATACTTGTAGAGAAGTAAATATGAAAACAAATTAGAAATGTTTTTCTCCACATTAATCGAAATAAATGTGTCAAAAAACAATTTTCTCTCCCCCAATTTGAAGATAATTTGATGCAAATGAAAAATGGTTTTCATGAAAACAAATTTGAAACAACTTGGAGAGATTTTCAAGAAAATTTTCATATTCAAGGCAAATTGAAATCAAAGACATCAATGGTATTCTCAAAAGTAAAGAGAGGGTTTGGAAATGCTCATTTGGATTTAGCAAGTTGATGATTGATCTATGAAGTCCATTGCCTTCTTTTCTTGTTGTGTAAATCCATGATGTTTTGTTCTCCACAATTTTGCTACGCAATTCTACTAGATCTTGTTCATAGGAGTGAACTATGGCTCATTCAATGGTAGGCTCAGAAATAGAGGTGGCAATACAGGCTGGCCCGCGGGTTGCGGGCCAGAACGGGTGGGCTGGTATAGCCTGACACTTCACAGGCTGTCATAAGCCCCCCCCCCCCATTTTTTTTAATTTCACTCTTTTTTTAAAAAAAAATTCTCACTCTCTTTGTCTTTCACCCACTCATATCACTTTTCTTTTATACATTTGTATTAGGAAGTCAATTTCATTCTTACTTTTCTTTTCTTTTATCTACTCACATCACAAAATCATATAATCATATCTCTTTTAAATTTAATAATAGTAGAATAAATCAATATAATATGAAAATAAAAGTGTCAAATAAAAATTATGAGGAAGTAATTGAACACAACATCAAAGGAAAGGTGAGTAGTGTATTTGGATTTATTTTATAAGAAAATAAGCGGGCCATCCTGTTTAGCCTACGAGTTAATCGAAACGAGCTGCTTGGCAGGCTGGCATTTAGGCAGCTCGAGTTCACCAAATTTGGCAGGCGGGCCCAACCCATTTTACCAGCTCTACTCTGAAGTATGCTCAATATAAGGCTTAGGAATAGCCTCTGAGATGTGAAAGGGACTGAAGTACTGGCTTCTCAAGTGGTGTCTCAATAAAATCATCCTAGTATGTGTCTCTTGAAATGTTACTGCCAATATATTTCCCTTGATTGATCATTAAAGATATGTCTTTGAAGTTGATATATTCTCCTTTTAGTATGTTAAGGAATCATCTTACATAGAGCAAATTCTTATGCTATAAGTCAAAGCATTCTTGTAAGGACAATAGTTAGTACAATCAAGTATCAAGAGTTTACTTTCTATAAAATATATGCAAATTAAGATCATAGGAAGAAGATTATGAGTAACTCATCATCAAAACTAATTAAAAGATAGTGAATTCAGATGAGTATGTTAAAATAATTTTATTTGAATAAATGAGATGAGCTTTTAAGATATAAAACACATATGAATGTGAAGCTCCCCCTAAATGAATGAATGGCTTAAAAGAAAATCATTATGAGGAATATAGTGAATAACTCTCCTAGATTTGTAAAATCGTTGGAAATTTTGTAAAGAAAATGAGTATGAATATATGAAGATTTAGAGAGAAATCGAGTTTAGAAAATGATGATGCTATTCAGGGTTTTAAGGCTGTAACCATGTATCACTCGACTGATTTTATTCGTCTATCACTCGAATACTTACTCTGTGACCACTTAAGGATACCAAGATAAGCTCAGAATAAGGCTTTGAAATTCTGGTTGATCAAGTCACAGAGTTTTCTAATCTTGCCATTCATAGAAGTAATAAACTTAACATTGGTCACAGCAAGCTCTGTATGGTTGTTGAAGCTTTACTCTCATATAGCCCTAGACAAATAGATAAAAGAATGAAGAACCAGGGGGACCAGCTCTAGCATAGTATTGTATCTTATGTATCTTTAAAGTCTCAGCTTCCATCCTCTATGCCTCTTATGTTGAGTAAAACAACATTTAGAAGTTCTGATTCACCACAATATATAACTTCCTGACTCTTTCATCCACATCCTTAATGAGCTTCTCATTAGTAACATCAAGTGAAGATCAATCTATTAAAGAAAGAAGCTCTAGGTGATTTAGTTCTAGATTAGGATTATACTTCATTATCTCTAGATGCCTTAAGTTCTGTTATCCGTCTCTAGCTAGTACCACCTACTAGTGACAAGTGTATATTCACCCTTTTGGATGTGCAGCTAAACATAGAAGTCCTCACAAGTGGCTTATTTGGCTCTAGGTACCATATCTTGTTAGCCTTGAGGAATAGAGATACCAAATGAGGGTAAGTTGTTGGAGTATGCCTTGTAAAAGTATATATGTATCTCTTGTTCTCTAAAAGACATGATCTCTCCAGTGTTCCTCTCCTTCTTGCTAATAATATAGGCCATTATATGATAATTCCTTGTTCACCATAGCTCTAGTTTAGATGTACCATAAAATTTTGTAAAGATCAGACATAGAGCTAGAATGGTAGTTAAGAATCCTTATAGGCTTACCAAGCTTGATGATTTTGTACATCTTAGGTTTATCATTTTCTTTGATAGGTCTAGTAGTTGCCTTCTTGATCCCTATCTATTTATTGATCCTCCTAGTTGAGATGACCACCTTTTGATCTCTGGTAGTGGTCTTTAAAGTCTCCTAAACCATTATGCCTTTCTCAGAGCATATTTTAGCTGGCTCTATGTCACAATAGAGTTGTTTGCCTTCCTTTGAGCAATAAGGAAGATGGATAGATATTTGCTCAAAAAGGGTCTCTTAATATAATCACTGTCATTTCTGGCCTTGCTCTTAGCTTGAACTTCTTTGAATTGAATTCAATTGTGTTCACTAAAAGACCTTCCTCTTCTTTCTCTTTCTCTATCTCTGGCTGCATCACTAGCTAGTTACTTGCTAGTGATGAGGTGTTACTCGAGTGATACCATAGATTATATTTCTACTCATACTACAACACTACCAGTCATACTTACTCTGTTAGCCTCTGTTCTTTGTATTCAAAAGTATATCCGCTTGGTCAACTGTAAAATTATAAATACATGCTCTTTGGTTCCCAACTTCTCTTAGGTGCACACAAAGTTAGACATAACAACTCTTATACTCTTATACAATTAATTCATATGATATTTGATCAAAGAGTGTAATAATCAATAAAAAAACTAAGACATAATTTTACCCAATTAAATAAATTCAAGCTAATGGATCATAAAGGGTAATGAATAAGTGATATCAATGATCAATCATAGTTTGTAAATGCATTTTATATAGAAAATATGTCATTGATAAGATTTTCATGCAATCGATGTAGGTCAGATCAAAGAGAGTATAAAATCTATCCATAATGTCCAACTTTTATAAAATAATAAATCATGAATGAAATCAAGTTTTTCAAGGATGATAATGAGATATACAAATTATTACAAAATCTCAGATGTAATTTCAAATCATAACAATGCATTGTGAAATTGAGATTTTGAATACATGCAAAACTCATTTTTGAAACATTCTTATAATCAATGTTCATGATAAAAATGGTGGTAGTCAATGTCATAAAATATACATACCAGAAAGCTTCTCTTTTAGACAATAACTAAGATAACATGTTAGACATTAGAGTTAACATGTTTGAGAATTTTTCCAAGAATAAGAGTCATATTGAAAATGAATTAGACAAAAAGGCTTAACTTGACAGATATATATAAGCATAATGATTTGAGAGTTCTCCTAATTGATGTGAATCTCCTTTCATGTGTATTAGGAATTCTTGGAATCTTCCTCATTTTCTTTGTACCCTTATATCCATTCTTTCTAGAATTAATCTGCACACATGAAACACCATATGGATATTTTGGTACGCACTTTGTTTTGGATCCTTGAACGTTAGCATTTGAACTCACTTGCGTTTACGAATCCAAACAAATTTATTTCTCATATTAGAATTTTTTGTAATATAACATGTGTGATAAATATGACCTAATTTACCATATGACCTGATTTACCACAAAAATTGCAAATAATATAATAATATGTATTATGAGATTCTATTCAAGTATTATGTTGATTAAGAAAAGACAATCTCAAATTATCAGTTTGCCTAAGTTCTTTCTTCCCACATAAATTTCAAGCATGATTGAAAACTTTTTTTCTTTTCTTAATAGAATCAATAATTGAGTGAAAAACACTTTTATGAAAACTTTTAAAATTAGTTTTTAAAATAACTCTAGAAGAATTGGAATTGTTTACCATATATACATCTTGAGCTCCAGAGGATGATTCATCAAATTTGTCCGTAATGAGCTCTTCCTGGGAATCATCTTCCTCTTGTTTTTCTATGTTGATTAGATCGTGAAAGTGTTTTATAATTTCTCCTTCTTCATTCTAAACTTCTAATTGTTTATCACTCGTGGATATGAAGCTTTTAATTTTAGATAAATTGTCAACACTTTCAACTTCAATATAATTGTTGAAAGTATAAATAGAATCAAGAGTATCCCAAATATCTTTAGCAAGAGTGCAAAAAATAATTTTCTCAAAATCATTTTCAGTTAAAGCACTATACAGAATTTTCATTTCTATAATATTCAAAGAAAATATTTTCTTTTCTCTTTCTGTCCAATCCTTTCTTGGTTTGAAATCAAAGATATTTGAAAAAATATTCCACATATCAAAATCAAATGCTTTAATAAAACTAGTCATTCTAGCTTTCCAAAACCAGAAATCAATATCTTTTAAAAGAAGTGGAATTGTATAGTCAAAACCTTCTAAAAGCAAGTAACATCCAAAATTAGTCATTGATAACTCTTGAAACTATTAAGTCCATTAAACAAGAGTTTAGCTCTGATACCAAATATTAGAACCGAATGACACCCAAAGGGGGTGAATTGGGTGTAAGATAAAAACTTAAGAACTTTGAAAACCTTTTCGCATCTTAGTGGAAGCAGTAAATATGAAATTAAAGAATCATGAATCACAGTTAGATATTTAAATAATATATGACGAAAATATAAGAGCTTATGGAAGAGAATATGCAAACTGTGATTTATCCTGGTTCAGTCGAATCCACGATGACCTATGTCCAATCCCCAGGCTCCTCCTGAGATTTTTAATTGATATGTGGAATGTTTTTATAAATGCTTTTGATTTCAAACCAAGAAAGGATTGGACAGAAAGTGAAAAGAAAATGTTTTCGTTGAACATTAGAGTAATGAAAATTTTGTATAGTACTTTAACCGAAAATGATTTTGAGAAAATTAGATTTTGTTCTAATGCTAAACATATATCTGGGACACTCTTGATTCTATGTATGCTTCTAACAATTGTGTTGAAGTTGAAAGTGTTGACAGTTCATGTGAAACTACACGCTACGCATCTACTATGCATGAATAATTGGAAGTTGATGATGAAGATGGAAAAATCATAGAACACTTCCATACAGTCAACATGGATAAACAAGAAGAAGAGGATTCCCGAAAAGAGCTCAGTATGGACGAACATGAAAAATCACTCTCCGGAGCTCAAGATGAACTTAAGGTAAAAAGTTCCAATTCTTTGTGTGATTTTCATAAAAATGATTTTCAGAGTTTACAAAAGTTTGTTTCTCAACCAATTGTTGATTCTATTAAGAAAAGCAAAAATGTTTTCAAATATGCTGGAAAGTTTGTTGGGAAGAAAGAATATTCAAATCAAATCCATTCGAATTTCTACTCTCATGATCGACATAATACTTGCATGATATCCCATAATGTATATCTTGATACAATTTGCAATTATTGTGGCAAATCCGGTCATATTTCTCACACATGCTATATTAGAAGAAATTCCCATGTGAGAAATAAGTATATTTAGGTACCGAAGAAACATGTAAGGTTTAATACTAACAATCAAGGACCCAAGTATATGTGGGTACCAAAATGTCCATCTAGTACTTTATGTATGCAGGATGATCCGAAAAGAAATGGACATAAGGGTAAAGAGAAAATGAAGAATACAAGAGGTTCTCATGCGCCAATAAAGAGGTTCATACCATTTATATCAAAAAGGAGAACTCTCAAGGCACCCATTGCTGGGGTTACAGAGTATAAACAGAGAAAGAAGCAATGGATAAAAGGAGTATGTTCTACCTCAACGAAGGGCTACCACAATGTACCATTCAACTATCTTGAGAAGAACAAGAAGAGGAGGATCTCTCATTCACAAAGAAAAAGATTCTCGAAGTCTACATCACATAAGAAAGCTTTGCATAATCCCAAAGCCAAATATGCAAAAACAGAACTTCAAAGAAAGATGCAGTGGTTATGCAGAAGCAATCCTCTGAATATCTAAGGCAAAGGTACACAATGATAAAACCTCCTATGCTGTTGTTTGTAATATTTGTTGAGGTTTTATATTTTGGAACCTTAGGAATGAGCATTGCAAATATTTTTGAATTTATGTTTTCGTATCTCTTAAAAATCCATTTAATAGACTTATTTATAAAGGTATTATAATGCTTAAAAGGTTAATTCTTTATGCATGTATAATGATTTGAAAAGAAAATATTTCTCTTATGCATAAAGACATGTTTAATTCATTGTGCTCAATTGTCTCAAATTAATTATATTCTCAGAGCATGTGAATTATGATTCCTATAAGGTAACCATGAGTAGATCCAAATAAAAATTGGATACCAAAGGAAGAAAAATATCTATAAGGTTTTGTAGGAAGAAGAAAGGAAGAGCTTCATCTCAAGATTATGACTACATAAGATTTCACTGAAATCTTGGTGAAGTTGGACCTTGAGGCTACATCCTAGATATGTAAACAAAAGGAGGCAGTACTTGAGGCAACACTGCAAGTGCCTAGCTAGCAATAAAGGAAGAAAAGATGTACAGTGAAGCGTTACTCAAGTAATTAATCAAGTGATCATCATCACTGTGTGACAACTGGGAGTGAATGTTCAAGTGATAACACCAACCGGAAGATTGGAAGGTAAAAGTCAAGGAATTATGCACAAATGAACTCCAAAGGATAATTTCTCAAGTAATTACGAGATTACTTGAGCACGGTACTGTCTTCTTTATTCTTACCTAATATTATGTTTATATAAATTATTTATTTGGGTAATGAATAACTTGCTCATTATTGCATACCATTAGCAATCAATCATTTATGGTTTTTTTTAAAATTGTTTTTAGATTGCTAAATGGACTGAAATTGAAATTGTGCATAATCTTTTTATGTATTTGAGTTTCAAAATGCACATTTCAAAAATGTACTTAGATTCCAAATTCATCTTGTTATTAAAATGCATACACATTATTTGAAAATTTTTCATATTTTATTTGCATTTAAATCGGTTTCAAAATTGGAAGTTAATATTTTTATAAATTGAAAGTCAGAAATGCTTCAAATTCATTTATCAAAGTATTTTCCCATCATTGACATATTGATCTTAAATGTGCTATCCAATACTTGAACTCTCTTTAGTCTTCATTCTCTAACATGCTAGACCTTACGTCTATCAAGTTAATGCATAAATCATTAGTTGGCCATGTTATTTTAAGCATTATAAATGTTCATTAGTGCATTGAATCTTAATGCATTAACCATTATTGTGGAATAACTTATCGGGATATTCTAGAACTCTAGTCATTTGGATCAATGAGTATGTGCTTTATCATCCATAAATTCTTATACTCATATTGTTGCTCAAATGCATTACCATTTGTCTTCATCCATTTTTTGAGTAACTAGAATCTTGCACTTTAAGTCTTGCTGCCTTAAATATTTATCTATTTTAAGACGTAATACTAAGAGGCAAGATTATCTCTTGATCAATACTGAAGTCATCATGCTTATATATGCCAAGATAAGCCATTTAGGCTAATTCATTTTTCATATGACTTTTGTTCTTGGGAAAATTCTCCAACATGTTAACTCTTATAATTAACATGTTATCTTTGTTGAACTCCTTAGTGAAGCTTTCTGATATATATTTTATAACTGTTGACTTCCATTATTTTTGGCATAAGCATTGGTATTTAACAAGCTTCATAAATAAGTTTTCATGCATTCAAAATCTTAATGTCATAATACATATTTATGATTCGAAAGAACATATGAGATTTTGAAACAAATTGCATATCTCATTATCATTCTTGAAAATTTGGTTTCATTCATGATTTATTATTTCATAAAAGTTGGTCATTTGGATAGATTCTCTACTCTCTTTGATCCAACTTACATAGGTTGCATGAAAATCTTATCAATGGCATATCTTTTAAAAGCGTATTTACAAATTGTCATTGATCATCATCATTCCTGGCATCACTTGTTCGTTATGCTTTATAATGACTTGATTTAATTGGGTAAAGAATTATATTTCGATCTTTGTTGATTATTATACTCTTTGCTCAAATTTCATATGATTAATTGCATAAGAGCATAAGAGTTATTATATCTAATATTGTACGGACCCAAAAAAAGGATGGGTACCAGAGAGCATATGTTTATACTTTTACAGGAGTTGATCAAGATGCCTTCATTTGGGATACAAAGACCAAAAGGCTAACAGAAAAGGCATGACTGATAGTATTACAGCGTGAGTTGAAGCAAAATATGTGATATTACTCAAATGACATCCCATCACTAGCAAATAACTAGCTAGTGATACAATCAGAGAAAGAGAAAGAGAAGGAAGATCTCTTAGTAGACCCAGCGGAGATTATTTCAAAGCAGCACAGAGCCAAGAATTAGTTTATTCAATATGAATCTTTGCTGCCTACCCTCCTTCCTTATCGTTTCAAGGAGATCAGACATTTTCACTATGATATGGAGCCAACAGAGATGTTCAGAGGAAGATGCTGAGATGCATAGAATCATCAAGCTTGATGAACCTATGATGATTCTTAACTACTATCCTAGTTCTATGTCTAATCTTTACTGGATTATCTACTATACCTACACTAGAGCTATGGTGAACAAGGCCAATAACTTTACTTACTTCATTGAGAAGAATGACAACATAATGGCCTATATTATAAGCAAGGAGGAGAGAAATACTGGAAAGATCATGTCTGTCAGAGAACAAGAGGTCTATATATAGTTTTACGAGACTTACTCCAGAGGATGAGAGCTGAAACTTCAAGAATAAATGAGAGACAACAATTTGCTAGAGTTGGTCTCCCTAATCCTTCATTCTTTGGTCCATTTGTCTAAGGCTTTCTGATAGAGGAGCTTCAACAATCATACAGAGCTTGCTACAAACATGCTGAGTTCATCACTTCTGTGAAAGAAGACTACACTTCAGAATCCCTCAGTACCAGTCACATCATCTAATATTGACTAGGACATGATGCATCAATGGACTACAGAGGATTATAACTCGAGTGATTACGATATTACTTGAGTGAGGTATTGTATTCTTGCTTAATTCAAAATCCTTGAGTTGTATCACTTGAGTATATAATCGAGTAATGATTGAGTAGAATCACTCAAGTAACCACTCAGGTGATATTAGGTTGTATCTCTTAAAACCTCTGATTAGCAATTGCCATTTAATTTCTCTCTAAATCTTTCAAAATCATTTTCTCTATAAAGTTTCCAATGGTTTCTCAAATCCAGGAGAGTTATTACTGTTTTCCTAATAAAAATGTTTAAAACCATGCATCAATTAAGGGGGAGCTTCACATTCACATGTGTTTTATATATTGAAAGCTCATATCCTATTAGAAAGAAAATCCTTTTAACATACTCATCTGTATTCACCATGTCTTGATTAGTTTTGATGATGAGTTGTTCTTACATTGTTCTTTTCATGATCTTAATTTTAATATATCATATGGAAAGGAATAATTTGTTACTTGATTGAACTAACAATTCTCTTTGCAAAGAAAGATTAAATTTATGACAGGAGAATTTTTTGTGTGCAATAGCATTCCTCAACATACTACAAGAAGACTCTATCAACCTTAAGGATGTTTTTAATGCTCAGTCAAGGAATATATATTGGCTACAACATTCAAAACAATATAACAGAGCATTGAACATGCTAAACAGAAGCTCAACTCAATTGGAGAATCCTGGCAACAACATGAATATATATTAAGTTGTATAACAGAAGTATGGTGTACATCATCATGAACTAGCATTGCCAAAGGATAAAGCAACGGACTTCATGGAGCGCTTCATCAATTTTCAAAATCTACATGAGCATTTCTAAACCTTTTCTCTTTACATTTCAAGAATACGTTTCATATATTCCATTTATCTTGATTATAAAAGTTTTCTTGAAAACCTCTCCAAAATTTTATTTTGTTCCCTCTCGTTCAAAATGAAAGTACTTTCACATAGTGGGAGTGTAAATTGTTCATTCATTTTGATTAGAGTAATTTCTACTCTATTTACTTCTTCACAAGCTTTACTTCTTTATATATTTCAAACTTTTTGCTGATGTCAAATAGGGGGAGAAAAATGTAAGAAAAATATGTATGTTGCACGTATGTATGTTGCATGCATGATGCACTTCGCATTATATATAATATGTATGTTTGCACTTTGCATTATATATGTATATTGCATTTTATTCAGACATATTTTTCTTAAATGATTTGTCATCATCAAAAAGGGGGAGAATGTTAGATATGATTAGTTTTGATGATGTCAAATATAGATATGACATGATAAGAGCAAAAAGTTTATATAATGTATTTCTTTGACTAACTACTATATTTAATGTTCGATATTTTGTAGATTAGTCAAGCAAAGAATGAAGAAGATTGAATTAATGAAAATGAACAAGAGGAAGAAGAAGGAAGAAATTGAAGATAGTCAAAGAGATGCTTACTTTGGTTATGGAGAATTATTATCAAGAGGAAAACCAAGAAGAAAGATATTGAAGAATGAAGAACTTGGAAGATCAATCATGAATATCAAGATTCAAGTTGTTAGATGTGATATTGGAGGTTTCTATAATGATACCGGAGGTTTCTATGATCAAATGATGGTTGGAATAGGTTAATACGAAGCTAAGATGACTTATATATGAGTTTTGGTACTTCCAGAGGTGTTATGCTCGAGCACGAGATGTTTCACTCGAGCACAAGAAGAACTCACTCGAGCACGGATGAATTCACTCGAGCACGGGATGAACACTCTGTTCTACTTTGTTTTACGTTCAGCCTGAGCGAGGTCTAGTATTTTGGTCATATCTCTCAAAACACACATTAGATTGACCCGAAACCAGTGGCATATGAAATAAGACTCCCAACACGTAAAATGGGAACCAGGATCACATTGAAAGAAGATCAAATAAAGGAGATATGAATCGTGGAAAATGAAACTGAAATCACCGTCACTTTTTGACACAGGTTCGGTATTTTGAGCGTAACTTACAAAATACACATCGGATTGAGATGAGACCAGTGCCAAATGAAAGTAGACTCAAAGAGATTTCCATGGATAGGTAATTTGCCTAATTTGAAAGTATAGTCTAGGAGCTATGTCTTCTGGAAGTTGATGCTTGTGCAGACTAGCGAAATAGACACTCTTTCGATCATAACTTGCAGTATACAAGGAGTTTGGAGCTGATTCTTTTTGCATTGGAATGCATATGGCAAGAGCATTCTTATGATACATCTTTAGAATCAAATAAACAAATTTTTTCTAAAGTGGCCCCACATCACCCGCGAGTGTAAAAACTATCTCCCTGAAAAAGTTGTGCGAGTGATGTCCAGAAGCAGTTGAAACGCGAAGAAATTTGCAACACTCGAGCACTAGGATCCATGCTCAAGCATTGGATGATTTCTCACTCGAGCACATGCAAGTTTTGACATGGAAGTGATAACCCAAGAAGAAGCTTGTACGTGAAAGCATGAAACGCACTCGAACATGACTGGTTGTGCTCGAGTGATGTCGAGAATTCACTCTAGCATATGCGAGTGAAGTGCAGCGAGTGCTTGCCCGAGAGGAAGTCAGAACGTGAAAATATGAACTGCACTCGAGTGAGCCATATTTCACTCGAGTGAGGTCCTGACAGAAGCAACGTAGAAGTGCAGACTCTCACGGCCATCAATCCAAACGTGGTTAAATGTTATACAATCATTATATTTTCACTTGTTATTGTTCCTAAACATTAACTAACATATATTTCAAGTGTAAAACAGGAGATTAAATATTTAGGTTGTATCTTCAAGAACAGAGGTCACAGCGAATATCTTCATTCAACGTGATGAGTCCTAGAAGCCAGATATTTAGCTTTTGACCAATGATCCAACATACCCATGACTAATACTTCATCATATTAATGATTAAGTATTTTACAGTGAGAAACAGGATATTAAACGTTCGGGTTGCAGATTCAAATAAAAGTCAATTACGGTGAACTCCATCATTACACACTGAATGGCGGCTACCTACCACGACAAGCAACTGACCCACCATGAGAGATTGTCTGGAAACTCAAACATATTCATTCCGCTCCATAACGTTACTACAGCTCAAAATGAATCTTCCTGCTGTTCAACAAAATGCTCCACTTTGCAACGGACAGTAGCTCATTTTTCAAATATGCTCAACGGTAAAAATGACTCCAACGGATGAATGCTCACAACGGTCATCATCTTCACAACTATAAATGAGAGAGCATTCAACGTCGATGGTAGACAGAGAAAACAGAGCAATGACACCAACATGCGAATAACATGAATCCTCTGCTTCTACCCAAACACTCTCTATTTTCCAGTTTCTATATTGCTTATCATTGAGAGAGTGATTATTTGTATTGTACTTCAGTGAGATTATACCCACTTTGTGAGAGAGTCTATAAACACCTTTAACTATATTTCTGAGTTGATCTCAAGGTAGAGGGACCTTGAGAGGGTTGATTTTCTTACGGGGAAGCAGTAGAGAGAATTGCCGTAAGACATTATGCTCGTAAGACTTACAAGGTACAAGCAGTAGAAAACGTTGCTGCTCATAAGACTTACAGGGGTGTAAGCAGGAGAGAACGTTGCTGCTCGTAAGACTTGCATGAGTAAGCAGGAGAGGAAGATCTTCGGGATTGCTCTGCTCGTAAGACTTGCCGTAAGGGGGAGTATTTCAGTGAGAGATTTGTAATAGGTTTCACAAGTACCCGGTTAAACTTGTGGAATTGTAAAGGCTTTTCTTGTTCCCGGATTAAACAAGAAGATAGTGGATTTGAAAATCTCAGGAGGAGCCTGGGGACTGGACGTAGGCCATCACAGATTGGACCGAACTAGGATAAATCACAGTTTGCATATTCTCTTCCCTAAACTCTTATATTTCCAGCATATATTATTTAATCTAACTGTTGATTTATAAACCTTCATACTTACCACTTTTGTTAAGATGCGAAAAGATTTCTAAAGTTCTTAAGTTTTTTATTATACACCCAATTCACCCCCCTCGTGGGTGATAGCCGGTTCTAACATAAGTAACTCTTACGAGGATAAAATGATTATAATGAAAGCATACTTCTTAGTATCAGAGCAACAATTGGTTGGCCAGAAAGATGTTTGAGAAATATAATGATGATGTCAAGGCAAGGATGGGAACCTATGACATCACTACCCTTAGGGAGTTGATAGCAAAAATTCAAGAGGTCTGTAGAAGGCATAGAGAAGCTGAGAGATCTATGAGAAGGGATTCTCAAGGCCAATTTAATAGTAGTATGGTAATATCAATGGGTGTCAATAAGAAGAGTTACCCTTCTTGTTCTAGTGGATCTAGAAGCAAAAGGAGTTTTCATTAAGGAAGCTTCCAGCAGAGGAATTGTCCTCCTATGAGTCAGAGCCGTAGCAGCAATACCACAGTAATTCAGGGGTCCTAGCAAGGATCAGTAGCATCAACTTGTAGTGTGACTCAGCACCTTCCTTATACTCATGGGAGAACACATCCTCATGAGTGTTTGCTTTGACTTCTGAGGAGGCAAGTATACCACCTGATATCATTAGAGACTAAACCTATATATTTTAACACCATTGGATCTTCTATAAATACTAATGCAAGTTTGAATCTGGTGTTGGAATTTGAGAATCATAAGACAAAAGTCAATCTTAGTTGTTTGCCCCTTAAAGGACTTGATGTGATTATGGGTATGGACTAGCTTACAGCCAATAGTACCATACTTGAGTATTAAAAGAACTGCTTCCTTTCCTATGTATTCTGTGCCTAGAGTGGTGCCTAGTAGCCCTCCATTATTATCAACTATTCATGTGTTTCACTTGAGTCTTTATGAGAACCATTGGTTAGAAAGGTTGAAGGACTTAGACATGCTAGTCAATAAGGAAGTTATGATGCAATCCATATGAATTGAAAATGAATTTTTGAAGGAAATAAAGATGGCTCAGTTGGAGGATGAATATCTATTGAAACTTAAGGAGGAATTGGAAGAAGGAGGAGTCAATGATTTTGAAGTAAGTGATTATGGTATCTTGAGGTTGAAAGGAGGATTTGTATCCTTAATTTATTTACTTATGTATGTGTGTGTTGTGGTAACTTTGATATTTATGTTTGTGATCGAATTTGTAATATTGTGAATTAAGTTTATGTTGGAGACTTATGTTTTGTTGTTCTTAGTGTGCCATTTGTATTGTGAAGACTCTGCTTTGACTTTGATGTTGTGTGGGAATCTTGCATTGTGGATTGTTATATTTTTTGTTTGTTGTGAATTTTGAGGACAAAATTCTATTTTGGTGAGGAGAATTGTAACATCCTTATTTTTATTTATAGAATATAATTATAATTTGAAGATAATTATGAATTTAGTAGTGATTTTTAGGATTAAAAAAAGAAGAAGAGGGATTTAGTTGAAATATGTTAAAAAGAATTTTTTTTTAATTAAATTATATAAATATATATATATAATAAAAAAAATAAAATAGTTGGGGCCAAATTTGGCACCAACCAAAAAAGGAAATGTCACTACCTATTTGAATTAAAATCACACCACCTTTCGGTGTGTTACAATTAAAAAATAATAATAATTAAAGTCACACCATAAGGAGGGGTTATATAAACCCCATCACTCCTTTACTTAATCATTAAGACGAGGTTATAATTCTAGAGGATAAGAGTTGTAAAGTCCCAGTTTTTGCAGTTTTAGATATCAATAAGGTATTCAAATTCTCTTCTAATCACAATATTTCTTTTATGAAAAATATTCTAAATAATTTTTTCTTTCCTATGATAGAAATTTTCTGCTAGTTAGAGAATATTTTGGGGATAAGATTTTAGGCAAGTTTTTAGTTTTGTCAATATATGACCGTAGAAATATAGAAAATAATTAATAGTTAATTTAATCAGTTTAGATTTATTATTTGATTGATTTATGATTTCATAATCAATTTATTTTATAAACTAGTCATAAATTAGTTTCTATAAGATGTTTTTACAGATTAAAGTTGGTTTAAATAATTTATTTGGATTATTGGAGGTATTATTAAGATTTTAATCAGTTTATTTTGTTAGAATTTGAGCTATGTGAAAATATAAGGTAGGACTAAATATTTAACTTAGAGTTTGATATGATTTTGGATTATGTGGAGGTTTGAAGAGTTGTTTAATAATTAGATTATACATATAGAAATTAGAAAAGATATTTAATTGTTCTAGAGGGTTGATATTGATTATTTTATGACTAAAGATATGTTAAAGGTGAAATTTTAATTTATAAAATTGAGTGACTGATGTTAGAATATGATATAGAAATTATTTAAAGATTTTAAGGAGTGATTTGGGTTCATGAGGAATTATCTATGGCTAATGATTGTTAAGGAAATTCAAATATTTGAGGATAATGGTTGTAGAGGAAATTGGATTTTTGGAAGTTGAATTTGCATAAATTATTTATTTTAGTATTGCTTGTGGCTAATTGGTATCTACATTGATAATGTAGAGTTTTCTTGCGATCGATAATTGTTCGTGTTTGTTACTCAAGTTAAGGTTAA
Source organism: Inga oerstediana (assembly GCA_963210345.1). Taxonomy (NCBI): domain Eukaryota; kingdom Viridiplantae; phylum Streptophyta; class Magnoliopsida; order Fabales; family Fabaceae; genus Inga; species Inga oerstediana. Next base: position 73,492,006 of record OY723401.1, read on the forward strand.
GCTTAGAGTTGAGGTAACCGATGTTAATTTATTCTGTATGCTTGCTTTAGACTGTAAGTTGTTTTCTAAACCTTACTTTCATATATACTACTTGTATGTTATTTTGAAAGAGTATGTGCATGTTTGAATATGAACCTAGTTTAGTGAAGCAGTGTATTTTCCAACTTGTAGATATGAGCGTAAATTATTATTAAAATTATTACTATTGTGATGGTTATGATTAGGGGTGGAAACAGGCCAGGCCAGGCCAGGCTTTTGCCTTAACAGGCCTGACCTGTTAAGGCATAAACTGGCCTGAGCTTGGCCTGTGGCCTGTTGAAGGCCAATTTTTAGGCCTGAGCCTGGCCTGTTCATAGGCCTGGCCTGGCCTGAAGCCTGTTAAGGAGGCCTGAATTTTTAAAAATTTTTAAACAAATCGATAGGCCTATAGGCCACACTGCAAAACAGGCCAACAGGCCACAGGCCGAAAACAAGCCTCCTTAACAGGCCTCCTTAAACAGGCCGAAAATAGGCTAAAACTTACAGGCTCACGCGAAATTATCCTTTAATCCTTATCTGATTTTCTTTAAAAATATTTTTATAGGCTCAAGCCAGCTTGACAGGCCTGTTAGGTCTTGGCCTGGGCTATTAAGCAAAACAGACTTTTATTTTGACCTTGACCTAGCCTTTTAGCCTGACAGGCCAAGCCTGAACAGGCCAATCACAGGCCAGGCTACAGGCCCCTGATAGGCCGCCTGACCTTTTTCCACCCCTAGTTATGATGTTTGTGATGGAATATTGTATAAGGGATGATAGTTTGTAAATGTTTTCAAAAAATATATTGATATATTGTTTTTCTGTTATGGGATATGTTGAGTTGTGTGGGAGAGATATGGTGAAATTGTGCCCACGGCTCTCTCATTCCTAGCCCAGATTTTGAGTTGAGTGTTTTAGGCGGACACCTCCCTATTACGGTATATCGGTGGTGGCATGGGAGGAGGCAATATTCTTGAAGTGATTATCTAACCTTTGGCCGGGTATACAAGCACAATAGGTTGTACCACGTCCAGAAGCTATAAGGAGCAGCAAGATGAATGAATAGGGATGGTTCTAATTGTTGATCATATTATGTGAAGTTTAATTATTGAGAATATTAGTATTATTATTATGTTAGTTAAACCTGCTTCTTTGACTTATAATCCTTTAATGCATATTTTGTAAATTGATTTTGGTTACTGAGACTTTATATCTCACCTCGACGTTGGAAATATTTTTCAGGCGAGACTTCTAATTTTGCTAGAAGCTAGGGAAGCAATAAAAGGCATAGGCGTTGAGAACCTTATGGCCTCTTTTGGTGTTGGTGTTGTACTATTTTCTATATTGCATATTGCCATTATAGGACATTTCATGTTTTTGAGATATCATATTTACTGTTTGGACAACTGCTTTGGGATAACTGTTTAACTTTTGTCAGACCTGAGGCTTAGTTTTTGTATTCTAATATTTTGGTAAACCCACAACCATGTCTATGTTGAAATTTTTTTTGTATGGAATCTTAGTTGTAAGAGTCAATGTTGTAAGACTCGTGGGCTATGATTTCTTCTGTTGTATGTGTGCCCAGAGTAATGAATATCTTTGTAGTGGGTTTGTGGGCAAGTTTTGTGCTCTGAACTCCAATATGTCTTAAATGAGAAATTGTTTTCGATTATCACTGGTTAACCAGATTTTGTGAAACCATTATGGAAAATTGTTGATTGTGAGAAAGGGTCGTTTCAGTTAATCTGACACAACAGCTACAAATTACCGTAGCTAACGTATGCGCCACTTGGCATGAGCCATTCCAATACAAATTTGTTGCGGTTATCCCAAAAACGGCTACAAACCCATGCATTTGTAGCTATTTTTTTGAACCACTGTAAAGTATCCGCTACGAAATAGCAAATTTTGGTAGTGTATTCCCTTCGATTCTTAATATAAGATATATTTATCTAATTTGATTAGATTAAGAAAGTTAGTTAATATGGCATATATTTTCTAAATACCATAGTCATCTTTCTTAATTCCCTCATTCCTTCTCCTTATTGATTATTGTTAAAGGAGTATCAATAGGGGTAAATTAGGAAAAAATTGATAAATATGAAAACTATGTCTTATATTTAGGACCAACATCAACTCCTCCAAACATGTCTTATATTAAAGACTGGAGTAATGACCCAGGCTTACTTGAGTGACCACTTGAGTAATGCTTCCCAGGAGAACAGAAAAACGTACTGAAGCTTTCAAAAATCATGACATTAATTATGAAACTTAGTATTCTTGCTTCCAATAACTCTTACACTTCATTGTATTAGTGTTTAATGTGTTTCTATAGGAATATAATGAAGAGATGATGCACAGAGATGAAAGTTGACTTTATGGAAGCGATGCGTCCAACATTCTAACGGCTAGTTTTTCAAATACAAAGAACTGTCAAACGAAGCAACGAGACTCTAACGGATGAATACTTACAACGGTCATCTACTATAATTCAACTATATATATGAAAGCATTCAAAGAAGAGGATCAGAGAACGAAGAACATGCTAAGATTATGAATTATCCACTTCTACCCGAATATTCTCTGTTCTTATCTATTTTCTACATCATGTATATTTGAGAGAGATTATTTGCATTGTACTTCAATATTCATCTATTCACTTCTGAGAGAGAAGATTGATTGTAATCTTTCATCATCAAAGTTGTATCCTTACGGGGTGTGTAAGGGAGAGTAACTCGGTTGTAACCTTACGATGTGTAAGGGAGAGTAACTCAGTGAGAGATTTGTAAAAGGCTTCGCAAGTGCCCGACTAAACTTGTGGGTTGTAAAGGCTTTTCTGGTGCCTGGATTAAACAAGAAGATAGTGGATTTGAAAATCTCAGGAGGAGCCTGGGGACTGGACGTAGGCCATCGCAGATTAGACCGAACCAGGATAAATCACAGTTTGCATACTCTCTTCCTTAAACTCTTATATTTCCAGCATATATTAACTGTTGATTTATGATTCATTACTTTCATATTTATTGCTTCCTCTATAATTCAAAAAGATTTTCAAAGTTCTTAGATTTTTATCTTACACCCAATTCACCCCCTTGATGTCAGCCGATTCTAACAAAGATTGCAATATCACAAGATATAGAGGAATGATTGGATCATTACTCTATCTGACTGCAAGCAGACCTGACATCTAATTTAGTGTTGGTATGTGTGCAAGATATCAAATAGCACCAAAGGAATCACATGCTAAAAGAGTCAAATGAATCTTTAGATACCTTGCTGACACGACAGAATTAGGTCTCTGGTATCCTAAAAGAAGAAGTGAATATCTAGTTGCATAGTTAGACTCTGATAATGGAGGTTACAAGACAGACAAAAAGAGTACCAATGGACAAAGCCAGTTTCTTGGAGGTTCACTTGTGTCATGGTTTAGTAAGAAACAAAATACAGTGTCTTTCTGGTCAATAGAAGCTGAGTATATTGTAGCATCAAGTTGTTATACACAAGTGTTATGGCTGAAGCAACAACTACAGTATCTTGGTATTTATTTGAAGGAGATACCAATATACTGTGACAACACTAGCATGATAAGCTTGGCAAAGGATCCAGTTCAACATTCTAGAACCAAGTATATTGATGTTAGAGATCATGTCCAAAAGAAATATGTTAAAGTGATATTCATTCTAACTCATCTTCAACTAGCTGATATCTTTACAAAACCTCTTGTAAAAGATCAATTCTTATATATTAGAAGAGAATTGAGAATGGTAAATCCCAATGAATTGTAAGTTATTTAGTGTTTACAAAATGTTAGATGATGTTATTTATTAATGTTTTGATGATTACTAACTTAAGCATTGGAGTTTCTAGCAATTTTTTTGCAAGATCTTGATATTCTATTTTAGGGTATGAAAAGCAGAGGTTAACAGAGTATTATATCACTTAAGGGAAAACTTTAAGTAATCTACATTACCTAAGTGATAATTGGAAGTGATGATAAACATCACTCGAGTAACTACTCAAGTGGTAATCTTGACAATGAGGCAGAGAAGCATTAATTCAAAGGAAAACTGCAAAACGGTTGAAAGTGAACAAGTCAGCAGGCCAAAAGACTGATCACTCGAGTAGCTACTCGAGTGATGCCACAGAGTCACTCGAGTAAGCCATCGAGTAATCATGACAACAAATTACAAATCAAATCGTTTTCAACTCACTTCTGCATTAAAGTATCATCAAATTATCAAGGGAATATACATGGATAATTACAATATTGTTCATACCAGGTATGCATTTAAATTTACTTTATTTTTAAATTTTTGATATGATTACTCGAGTGATGCTTAAGATCACTCGAGTAGGCCCTTGAGTGATGTTGGGTGCTAGGGCTTTTTTTGTTACAACTCGGTCATCTTTCACAAATTCTTTCTCATCTCATTTCTGTCAAAACCTAGTGAATTTCAATTCCAAAAACATCTCAAATCTCTCAAATTCTTCTGCCCTGACATTCAACTTGCGTGAGGAAAAACTTCAAAAATTCTTGTTCTATTAATCAAGATGGTTAGAACAAAAACCACCACTCTCGATAGTCCTTATGAATCTTTTATTCCTTAGAAATCACTTGATTCTAATCCATCTCCTCCAACCAAAAGATAGAAGCTCACTCTACGATCGAAATCTAAAATCAAGCCACAAGCCAAACCCAAGGTGAAAGGGCTAGTGATCAAGGAACCCACTACCTCAAAAGCTCCATCTAAGAAGGATATTCCTCCTGGTAAAGGCAAAGAAACTAAGGCACCATCTCCACCTCCTTCTGATTCCTCTGACACACCAACTTTCTGTGAGAAGCCATCGAAAAAGGCTAAGTTTAACAGAAAACTTGCTCAGGCCATGAAAAATATACTAGATGAGGTTCACAAATCTAGAGGAGAGAAGCATATCCAATCTTCAAAGGAACCAGAGGAAGAAGAAATCACATTCCCTCCAAAGGGGCTCAATGTGAAGAAGATTGAAGAGTTTCAGAAATTCAAAGATCACTTTTCAAGAAAAAGAGTGTGTAAGATGCACTTTATTGACTCCAAGCTTCTTTAAGAGGTATTAAAGTTCAATCTCATGCCCTACCTTGAATCTTACATGCCTTGGCTTTCAATTAAACTTCCTTTTTGCACCAAGATAGTGAGGCATTTTTATTGCAATCTAGAGTATGTGAATGATCCTCTTCTAGATGCCTTAGAAGAAGAAATGGTTTCTAAGGTTAGAGGTCAAGAAGTCCTTATCTCACCTTCCAAAATAAACACTTGGCTAGGAATAGAGGATCCCCCTGAAGATATTTATCCTACCCCAGACTCGAGCCAATTGTTTTCAGTTCTAAGACCTGGAGAGATTGTGGGACCTCTCAATTTTAACCCGAGTGATATGTGTGATTTTCATTGAGTTCTATGGTATATCTATTCGAGAGCCATAGTCAACAAATTCAACAAATTCACTCATTTCATAGAGAGGGACTTCAGAAAATTTGCCTCAGTTCTCCTCAAAGAGAAAAAGGACTTGAGAGAATATATCTTTGCTAAAATCAAAAGATATAGATTTGAAGGAAAATCTACTACTCTAATGCCTTATCCTTAGCTTATTTCCCCATTTCTCAAAAAGAACAAGATTGTGTATTTGAAGAAGGGTGAACTAATTGAGAGGTTAACTCCAGTAGTAAGAAACCAAATTGGAAAGTTACACATTGCCATTCCCCTAAAAGCTCCTCTTGAATTTGGTCTTAAGAAGAAAAAGACTGAGGCTGAATCCAGTAGGATAGATGATACTCAGTTGTCTGCTCCTACTTCCACTTCTACTCCATCTTTCATTGGTTTAGCATTGCAGACATTTATGGAGAACATTCTTAAGGGCTTTCATGTTGACATTGCAAATACTAATGCTGAATTAATAACCCACATGAATTTCAAGATGGGAGAGCTTGTGGAGAAAATGAATAACAGGCATGAGGAAATGTTGGCAGAGCAGTAGGCATAGGGTGAGCTTCTGAGATCACTTCATGCCAGACTTGATGTTTTGGCACCTAGTTCATCCACTCCTGATTCATTTATGCCTACATCATTTCCTGAGCCAGTGTCACCTTCTGAGCCTCGACCTTCTTCTTTTCCTCCTTCTATACTGCCTATCACCATTTCCAGAAACCTTCTATTCTCTATGCCTAACCCAGAAACATCTGAGCCCATTCACATCACCATTGATGACTCAGTTCCTCCAGCCCAGCCAGTTCAGCCTAAGCCAGTGCCCACACCTATTGCATCCCCAACAGGCACTGAGGAAATAGTTGTCTCATCTAGTGATCATCAATCACCTGAAAGAACAATGGAAGTGGAGATTTCTTCTCAAGTACCAGTCTCACAAAGTCCTTTAAAATATCTTATTATGGTTCAACCTCTGGTACTTCCTGACCCTGAACCTTCTAGCTCCTCTTCATATTCTTCCAATTCAGATAACTCACATGGCTCTGGCTTAACACCTCTTACTATCAAACCCATCTCTGCAGTCAAGCCATCCTCCTCTCTTGATTGATTCTATCCTTGTAATGAAGACAAAAAGGGGGAGAAGAACTTGGGGTGATTTTGTGAATTATAATGAGATTATGTAATGATATAGGTGTATGGGGTTTAAGGGAACTTTATTAGGAAACTCTATTAGTTTTTAGTTTTTGATTATGTAATGAACTATTTTTGCAATTTTAATTGAATTTATATTTCATTGTGGACTAATGAGTTTTTTGTTGTATGCAAGGTGGACAAATTAGAACATATACAAAATTATAAGCCTTTGATTTTAAATCATCAAAATTGGATTAAAAAAGGTTTCAAATACCAAATTTCTCAAAATCATTAAATTTGGATTCAAAATAATCAAAGTCATTTTGAAGGAGTTTTTAAAATTTGAATTAAACAAAAAAATTCCATATGAAAAGTTGTCAAGAAGCATATGATTGAAAACTCAATTTCAAAAGCTTTGTTCAAAATCACCAAGTATTGTCATCATCAAAAAGGGGGAGAATGTTAGATCCCATATGTTTTGATGATAACAAAGATTGGATTAATCACACAAAAAGTTATGATAATAAACAAAATGATTTGAACAAAGTAACTAAGTTCTTGGTAACAAGAAAAAGTATTACTCGAGTAGCTACTAAGTAATAAAAATGTAGGAAAAGATAGAGCACAGAAAAAAGAACACTATGATATTTTTGAAGACATTACTCGAGTGAGTCATCGGGTAATGACTTCATTACGCAAGGGACCACTCGAGTAATGTGTGAGAAATTGTTCCAGAAAGCTCTCTATCAAGAATTAAGTGGGATTACTCGAAGGGATCACTCGAGTAATCTACAGAGTTATTTGAGACATTACCCAAGTAATCACTTGAGTAATCAGAGAAGAAACCATCTAGTAGCTCTTGGCCAAGAAATGAAGGACATTACTTGAAGGGATCACTCAAGTAATATGCAAAGTTATTCGAAGCATTACTCGAGGGACCACTCAAGTAATTAAGTAAAGAAGAATTTTCTCTTGGCCAAGAATTTGATACCTTTACTCGAAGGAACACTCGAGTATTGAGATATGAATTGCAAGCATTATTCGAGGGATCACTTTAGTAATCAAGTCTGCCAGGTAATGTAGATGAATTATTCGATGACTTACCCAAGTAATATGGCCAGTAAATGTTTACTTAACTCTCTACCAAGTTTTTTAAAGGCTCACTCGAGTAGCCACTCGAGTAATGCAGTACAAAAAGCATGATTTTAATCTAACGTTCATTGATTTGTTATCTATATGATTAACCTTTCATTGTATTAGTTTCCTAAGTATATTTATAGAAAAACAATGAAGAGATCATGCATTAAGAGAGAAGTCAAATATATCATCCGCAACGTCCGAAACACCTACCTATAGCAAATGGCTAGTTTTCAAATTCAAAGAACGGTTAAACGAAGCTGCGCGACTTTAACGAACATATTTGAAATGCTTCCAATGGTTATATATTTGCTCTATGAGATAGTTTTTCATTACAAACTCAATATTTGCTATTGAGACCATTTAAAGGTTGTGGAACCTTGAGTTAGGGATTTGATTACGTGTAAGAGGGAGCGAATGTCCAGTGAAGGAACTTGATGTATACTGAGGTGCCAAGAACCCACTGAATCTTGAAAGATATAATGAAACTCTCAGAGAAGCTCTGAGGACTAGATGTAGGTCAAAGTAGTTGTGGTCGAACCAGTATAACTCTTAATGTACACTTTGGTGATATTTCTCCTAGCTCTTAATTGCCTTAAATTTCCAGTCAATATTTATATACGCAACGAAATTTCTGGTATCACCCAATTCACCCCCTTTTGGGTGAAATGCTTGCACTAACAATATTAAAGCTGATAATTGTGAAAATAGGTGTTGTGAATGTTTGTTCGTAAGGGTAGAAATAGATCAAACCCTTATCAGGCAGCTTACGGCCTGGCCTGGTTAGAGTCTGTCCTAGCCTGTTCTATTTCACAAATAGGCGAGGTTAAGGCCTAAACATTTAAATAGGCTAGGCCAATTTTATGAAGGCCTGGCCTGTTTACATATTTTAAAATATAATTTCATTTATATTATATGTGTGTGTTATATTTTTATGTTTATCATTTTTATTTTAATTTAAAAATACCAGTATTAAATTACCATAGTGGCTTCGTTCTCTATAATTTAAAACTCAAATAATAGATTTTTAAATTAATTTTATTAATTTTTATTAAATTATAAGAATTAAATTAGATAAATATATCTTATATTAAAGATATGAGGGAGCATTAAAATTTTAAAATTCTAGAAAAAAAGGAAAAAAGGGACAGAGGGAGAGAACATTGAAATTCTTAAAAAACAGATGAGAGAGAGAGTGACGTGGGGCCAACAAATATGAAAAGAACTAATGAGAGATAGGGTGGGCCCACAACATGAAAAAAAGAAGCAAAAAAATAGATTATGGGAAATTATGGTTTTGGAGATCAAAACCATGGTTTTGGCAAGAAAAGAGATTATGGGAAAAATGTAGTGTTTAGGTAATTTTTGACAAAACCATGGTTTTACGCCAAAAACACTTTTTTTCCTTTATCCAAACACACTAAGTGTTTAGAGACGCGTTTGTGAGGTCAAATCGCACGAATAAAAGGCAATTCGTACGATAGAGGGGTATGACATTTTTTTGAGTGTTTGGTTGGAGGTAATGGTATTTCGTTCTTTTCTCTGATTTGTGCAATTAGCAATAAGTGTTAGAACCGGCTGACACCCAAGAGGGGGTGAATTATGTGTAAGATAAAAACTTAAGAGCTTTGAAACACTTTTCGCATCTCAGTGAAAGCAGAAACTATGAAAGTAATGAATCATAAATTAATAATTAGATATTTGAATGATATATGCTGGAAATATAATAGCGTAAGGAAGAGAGTATGCAAACTGTGATTTATCCTACTTTAGTCCAATCCATGATGACCTACGTCCAATCTCCAGGCTTCTCCTAAGATTTCCAATCCACTGCTTTCTTGTTTAATATGGGCATAAGAAAAGCCTTTACAACCCACAAGTTTAACTGGGGACTTGTGAAGCCTTTTACAAATCTCTCATTGAGTTACTCCCCTTACACACTGTAAGGATACAACCTTGATGATAAAGGATTACAAACAATCTTCTTTCTCAGAAGTGAATAGATAAATACTGAAGTACAATATAAATAATCTCTCTCTCAGAAGTGGATGATTCATGATATAAGCATGTTTTGTTTGTTGTGTTTTTAAACTTTGAATGCTCTTCGATTTATAGTTGATGAAGATTGATGATTGTTTCAACATTTCAACATATTCGTTAGAGAGCGGCTGCTTTTTTTATTCATTTGCTTGAGTTTGAAAACTAGCCGTTAGAACGTTGGACGCTTCGCTTCCGTAAAGTCAACTTTTATCTCTTCACATCATCTCTTCATTACATTCCTGAAGAAATACATTAAACACTAATACAATCAAGTGTTAGAGTGATTAAAAGCAAGATGGATGAATTACATAATCATTTTATTGATTTTTAGAAGCTTTGAATACGTTGTCTATCGCATTACTCCAGTAATCACTCGAGTAATTCTTTCTTTTTCAATTCAGATTACTCGAGTGCTCCCCTGAGTAATGCTTCCAATTCTTTTCTGATTACTTGAGTAATCCTTTGAGTAATATCATCTAAATCTTGGCCGAGAGTAACTACTTCTTTGCTTACCTGATTACTCAAGTGATCCCTCGAGTAATGTCACTCATTCTTGGCCGAGAGTTACTGCATCATTTCTTCTCTAATTACTCAAGTGATCCCTTAAGTAATACTTCATTTTCTTTTATGATTACTCGAGTGATCCCTCGACTAATCTTTTCATTTTAATTCTAAACATGGAAAATAATATATCATTGGAAAGCTATTGCCGTATATATTCCAATGCAACAAGAATTAATTCCAACTCATTGTATTCAGCAAGTTATGATCCAAAGAGTATCTACTGTTCCTGACAGTTTTTAAAGTTTCCAATGTCAACTTCCAAAAGACATAACTCTTGTATATAACTTCAAATATGAAAAACTGTCGGTCCATGGAAAGTGTTTTAAGTCTACTTTCATATGACACTAGTTTCACCTCTGTCTGACTTGTAGTTTGAGAGTTATACGTGTAGTTTGAAAGTTATGTCCAAAATATCGAAGCTGCCTTGTACTATGATGGTGATTTTAGTGTCTAATTTCAAAGATGATATCTCTCTCATCTGAACTCCTTTGAATGTGACATTAGGTCAAAATGATGCATTAGGAGTCCAGTTTCATATGCCACGGTTTCATATTAATCCGATATGTGGTTAGAGAGATATGTCTAAAATACCGAACCTCTATCCTGCTGCATGAAAACAAAGCACATCAAACTTCTCTTTACTCCAGGGGTCACTAGAGTAATTATGGGTCATTACTCAAGGAAGCCCTCAAGTAATCACCTCTAAAATGAGGCAGTGGCATATTACTCAAGAGATTACTTGACTAAAGACCTCTAAAGGTAGCATAACTTCCATATAAGTCATTTTAGCTTCGTATTGACCCATTCCAACTTCCATTTGACCATAGATGTTAGTGCAAGCGTTTCACCCAAGAGGGGGTGAATTGGGTGATACTAAAAATCTCATTGCATATAAAAAAATTAACAGAATATTTAAAGCAATTGAGAGCAAAGAGAAATATCAACAAAGTGTACACCAGAAGTTATACTGGTTCGGCCACAACCACTTTGACCTCCATCCAGTCCTCAAAGCATCTCTGAGAGTTTCACTATATTCTCCAAGATTCAATGGGTTCTTGGCACCTCAGTACACAGCAAGTTCCTTCACCTGGACACTCGCTCCCCCTTACACGTTGTAATCAAATCCCCAACTCAAGGTTCCACAACCTTAAGTTGTCTCAATAACAAATATTGAGTTTGTAATGAAAAAATCTCTCACAAAGTAAATATATAATCACTGAAGTATAATGAATGAGTATAAGAAAATAGAGCACTAAGAATGTGTTGATAAGTGTATGTTCGTGTGTTCTCAGTTGTTGTAGTCTGCTCTTTGAATGCTCCATATATATAGATGATTTGTAGTGTCCGTTGGAAGTATTTCAAATATGTCTGTTAGAGTCGCGCAGCAACGGTTGACCATTCTTCTAATTTGAAAACTATCCATTTGCGGTAGGTAGCGGTAGGTGAGCGTTCGGACCTTTTATTTGACTTTTCACTTCTGACATGATCTCTTCATTATTTCTTTGTAAATATACTTAGGATACTAATACAATAAATGGTTAATCATATAGAAAATAATTTAATAAACATTGGATTAAAAATATGTTTTCTGGACTTCATTACTCGAGTGATCATGCTCATCACTCGAGTAGACCCTCGAGTAAAAATATCATAAACATGGCAGAGAGTAAATCAACACTTTTCATAAAATATTATTCGGGTAAGACACGGAGCAAGATACATTACAAACTTTGGAAATACCTGATTACTCGAGTGACCATGTCTTTTCTTCACAAGTTACTCGAGTGATCCCTTGAGTACATCTCAAATAAGTTTGCAGATTACTCAATTATTCCCTTGAGTAATAGCATCAAATTTTTGACCGAGAGTACCTGTTATGTGCTTACCTAATTACTCGAATGACCCCTCATGTAATGCTTCACATAACTCTACAGATTACTCAAGTGGTCCCTCGAGTAAAGCCTTTTTCTCACCTGGTTACTTGAGTGACTACTCGAGTAAATTGTTGCATTTCTTGGCCGAGAGCTACTGGAAGAAATTTGCTCTGGTTACTCGAGTAATGCCTTTTGCTTATGATGTTACTCGAGTGACTACTCGAGTAATGGTCTATATAAGTTTACAGATTACTTGAGTGGCCCCTCGAGTAACTTCTTCCAAATTTTGGCAGTGCTTCTCTGGATGATATTCTTCATGATTACTCGAGTGCTTACTCGAGTAACAACTTCCCTTACTAGAGTAGTCACTCGAGTAAGCCATTACAAAATCTGTTACTACCAGTGCTTACTTCAAGTAATGCTTTGTCTGCCATTTATTTACTTTGTTCAAATTCATTTGTTTGTTATCATATCCTCTTTTATCATTAGTCCAATCTTTGTTATCATCAAAACATATGGAATCTAACATTAGAAACCTCCGGTATCACTTTTAATAGCTTGAATCTTGATATTTCCATTAGTTCTTGCAAGTTCTTCCTTCTTCAATCTCTTTCTTCACGATCTTCAATCTTCTTTCTTTGCTTGGCTAATGTACAAGATATCTTCTTGTTTTTCCTCTCGATAGTCATTCTTCATAACCCAACTGGATATTTTCTTGAATATCTTCAATCTTCTTCTTTCTTTCTTCTTTCTTCAATCTCCTTCTTCTTGTTTTTCTTTTTAATGATCATTCTCCATTTATGAGGTATTATAAATAAAATAACATCAACCCACCGTTGGGATTATGACTAATCTACAAAATATACAACATTAAATATAGTAGTTAGTCAAAGTATAAAATAAATACATTATATACATTTTTTGCTCTTATCATTTCACATCTATATTTGTCATCATCAAAACTAATCACATCTAACAATAAGCTTAGAGAGGGAGCTTTTTGCAATTCATTCATGTGATATGCGTAAAAGTTTCTTTTAGTTGTACCTAGTGTGTTATCAGACTAATTGTAATTTTACTTTTAATGTATTTTTTCAGCTCCAAAAATTATTTTAAAATATTTTTTAGTGCTTTTAACCACTTAAAATATTTTTTCAGTTGTACCTAGTATGCTATCAAACTGATTGCAATTTTACTCTTAATATACTTTTTCAACTCCAAAAATTACTTTAAAATATTTTTTATGCTTTTAACCCCTTAAAATATTTTTCCAGCTGTATCTAGTGTGTTATCAGACTAATTGCAATTTTACCCTTAATGTACTTTTTTTGCTCCAAAAATTACTTTGAAATATTTTCAAGTAGCACATAATATTTTAAAATAATTTTTAAATATTTACTTGATTTTTTAAATATTTTTTCACCCACTCTCTCTTACCATTATCCCAAAACTCACTTACGCTTAAGCCAATCCAAACAAGTTTTACTTTCGCAAAAGTCATTTATACAACCGTAAATCCAAATATAAATCATATTACACAATTTAACTTTTACCTAAAATAAGATTGTAAAAAGTCAAATTGAAAAAAGTCATTTTTACAATCGTTGCTACAAACACACACTAAGGGCCCGTTTGGTTTAATTGTAGACTCCTCTGGTAATGTAATGGACTGTAATGCAATGGGGTGCAATGCAATAATAATTACCATCATCATGTTTGGTTGCTTAATAATAAGATGTGGAGAAATTTTTTTTATATTTAAATTGAATTATAAAAGGTCCAAAATACCCCTTAAACATAAAAAAAACTTCCATCACCAATCATCTCCTTCCTCACCCCAAATCACAGTGTCAATGCATAACTCAAACAAGAATAAGAAAAACCTCTAAAGACAATTTTACTATCGACTAAATTGAATACTGTACAATTTTACTATCGACTAAATTGAAGACTGTTTAATCGACTAAATTGAATACTATGATTATCTTGAATTGTAAGCAAAACCTCAAAATCTAATTATCAACGATGGTGTTTCATTTTAGACAATATAACTCTCATAACCAAGAATCGATTGACTGGGATTTTTTTCTGAAGACATAATCTGGCATTTTTCGATGTTCTGCGCTCACGTTAGGGCTTTTTCTTTTGAAAGGCAAAAAAAAAAAAGAATACAAATTTTGATGTTTTGTCTATTATTGAGGGTATATATTGTCTTTTTATTATATTAGTAGGGTCAAAATTGAGATTTCATCAATGATTACAAGCCTGCAATGAGTTTTCATAGGGGTCCCCCTATGAATGGAGATTACCATAAAATATGCAATCTATTTTACAATTATAATCTACATTACCATTAATAAGCCCAACCAAACAGGCCACCAATGGTAATGCAATCAAGATTACCATCGCATGTGTGCAATGCAATCTAACCAAACGGGCCCCAAGTGTTTTTAGAATGCTAAAATGTACATAAACGCTATAAAATGGGACGATTTTATCACAAATGTTAACTAGATGTTAGATCATTGTTTGTGGGTCCCACATGATGTACGGGTGTCAAATTTCCTCCTCCTATTTGACCCTCTGAAGAGACAACTCAACATCATTGAAATAGCTTGAGATGTATTCTTTTCTGCAAATGCTTGAGATTCCTTGATACTTAGGGTCTGTTTGGCATGGCATTTGGGAGGGTTAACCGCACGTTTTGATTGAAAAAAGCCAAGTGGGAGTAAAATGATCATTTGGCTTAGCGTTTTTGTCCACTGCACTTATATAAAAAATGTAGCTTTTTTAAGAAGCCCATTTTCATAGATTCTAATCTCTCTCTTCATCACGGTAGATCATAAATGCTAAGCCAGAGGACCGTTGCAGGCATTTAAAAACTTGCTTACCAAACCAAAGCCAGAAGACCGTTGTTCAAGCATGCAAGTCGATCTCTGATCTGTTGTTTTCGTTCGACTCCTAGCTTCTGCGGGTGCATGTTCGAGCTCTCCACCTCGATCTCCGTGTCAGAAGCATCACTGTCGTGGGTGGTTCACCAGTGTGTGGTGGTTGTGCCAGCAATTCAGCGAAGCTGAAGCAAAGCTAACATGTCAAACACAGCAAACTCAGAAACAAGAGTTTTGTAAATGGTGACTATCTCAGGGATGAAGCCATTCGTTACATTGCAAGACATGGCTGTGGTGTTATCCATGGAGTAAGCTTGCTGCATGAATCTATTCGTCGGAGCCGGGTCTGCGGACATATCCTCTGACCCAAATATTTGCTCTCTAATCACCTGAAACGAGCGTCCTGGGTCCAAGTCCACGAACTGCGACTGGTTCCCAAAGGAGAACCACTCCGACATCGGATCTTTCATCGAAAGTAGGTTCAATTCATACCCATTGACGCCGTCAATTTCTGGATTCAGCTTCTTCATCCACTTCAGCATGTGATCAAAGGAGCGGTTCTCCATCACCAAAATGACAACAGTTTTGATCGGATTCGCAATTGCGTGGGCAGTCGAAGAAATGAGGAGCAAGAGGTTGATGACGAAGAATAATGTGAAGGAGAGAGTGTCGGGCTGGTTACGAGTCCCCATATCTCTGCTCCTTTGTGGTTTAAAGGCCATGGAGAAAGAAACAAGAGACAAAGGAGGCTGAAATGAAGAACAGAGTATACAAAGGGATATAACTACAGGTAGGCGGAGTCCATGAGGTGTTTTCAACTTTCCACTTTGGATTTTTTTCTGGGAGTTATATTTCAATTTTATTAGAAAAAGTTGGCAACAACATTTATTGGAAATAGAAAATTTGAAGTTTTTTAACTTTTAATGGAAAAAAAAAACCCATATAAAGTACTCATTCAGTCATTGGAGACTATTTTACTAATTTTTCTTTTTCTTTTTTAATTTTGCTACTAGTTTGTAAGACCTCATTTGGGTGTCACTAATATAATAGTATAAATCTCATTATATTAAATGGGTTATCAACTACTCAACGATCTATAATATAGGAGTTTTAATTAAAGATGGAAGATAAAAAGTTACAATTAATCCATTAAATATGTTATAAATTTATCCATTTTTAATTAAGTATCTTCGTGTATTTTTCTTTTTTTTCAATAATAATTTATTTATTTTTTATCAAATTTTATTTATATTTTTAAACTTTAATTATCATAATATATACAAATAATATATATATATATATATATATTTAGTATTCAATAAAATTCATACTCTTTTCAGTCATTTTCCATCTAAATGGGCTTTTCAAACTCTAATCCAAACAGGTTTAAGATTAGAAAAAAAGTCAATTCTACCACCGTCAATCCAAACACAAATTTTACAATCTGATTTTTTTCCTATCTCACTTTTTCAAAAGCCACGTTGCAAAAAAAGTCACTTCTCTATCACTAATCCAAACAGACACTGACATGTTTATTTTAGTGATCAGATTGCTTATAAGCTACTCTCCACATAAATCGATACACAACTCTTCTCACATACTTACCTCATATACCGTAGATTATGATTGAAAAATTACTTTTAAATATTTCAATCGTCAGCTCAAACGAGTCAGTCTCTTCCACTCCTAATCTCCCGGGAGGACAATGTGGCCAGAGACACACCGGAGACTGAATCAGTAGCTGGAACAGGAGAGGGAGGTGTAGAGAGACAGACTGAGAAAGATGGCGTGTTCCAAATCTCTCTAACTATCTTCTTCGATTGTAAGCTTCTTTGATCTACACATTATGTGGGAGTTCAGAGAAACACAGTTGTAGAAAAGATGATGGGTTTTAGTGTTCTTATAAATAATCCCTTTTAACATTTCAGTTTTTTCGTCTTTCTGTGCAAGACTGAGTGTATGGGTTGAAAAAAATTAGTTCCTTTACTTTTATTCTTCCCCTTATTCCTTCGGATGTTACCTTTTTTGTGGTTCAGATCTGGTTCTCGGAAGTACTGGTATCCTCACCTCCCATCATCTTTCCAACCAAATTGGCCCCCAACAACCCCAAACTCCAATTAAACTCTACACCCAAAGATAAGCATTACCCCAATTCTGAGGATTTTTTATTTTTTTAAAAAAAATACTCCATATACAAAAAATTAATTAACTTAAAATATCATCAAAAAAAATATTTCAAATATTAAGTACTATTAAAAGAATATTTTAAATTATTGGTATTATAATAAAAATATTGTTAAATGAAAAATTAGAAATTAATTAATTTAAAATATCGAATGATAAAAATATTTTAAAATATAATATATAATTTAATCTAAATAAATATAAATACATAACAAAATAAAAAAAAATAACCCTCACATTAAAATTGAAGGGATGAGCATATTGTGTTCATAGTATGAGGACCCCCTTCTCTTCCCAGCTCCCACAAGATCCGATCTTTTTTGGCAAATCCCGCTATCCCTGAATCCCCTCCACAAGCCCCATCTGTGTTAAGTTTCGTCCACTTTACTCCTCTGACTTGTTTAGTTTGCTTTTCCAACGATGCTGAGTTGTCTCTTCAAAGGGTCAAATTGGTGGGGAAAAAATTGACAGCCATACCCCTTGTCAGACCCCCAAGCACTGATCTAACCGCCGGTTAACAGTAACATTAAAATTGCCTCATTTTATAATGTACATTCTAACATCTAATAAAATTTAATGGTGTTAGATGTCTCTGTAAATAAATAAAAAAAATTATTATTAAAATCACACCTTTTTTTTTTTTGCCATCTATTTAAAATTACACCTTTACCCTTTTTTTAAAATCTTGTTTTGAGTTTGATTTGTTTATATTTAAATTCAGGTCCTTCAATTTTATGTTCGGCCAAGTCTTTGAGCTTCATTTCTAATTAGGGTTTTGTTTTTCTCCATCAAATCAAATTGGGTGTGCTTATTAGATTTTTTAAGGCATGAATTTTAGAAGTTGAAAGATTTCTAGATTGTTTAGATGAACCAGCATTCCAAGGGAGTGTTTCGACCACTTTTTAATCCTGAGAGAGATGTTAGAGGTTTTTTTAATTGAGATATTTTGATATTTTTACAACAATAATGTGGGACCCATTATAGAATTTACAACAATAATTTGGGACCCATTATAGAATTTAATGACAATTAAATTGCTTTAACGGTTTTGATGTTTTTGTAATGATTTTAAAATTTGTGTGTATTTTTATATATTTAAAAAATATATAATACTAGATACAATTTAAATAAATATTCATACATATTTTTACGCCTTAACCTCTTATATTGAAGTTAGTTGGCTTTTGCTTATTACTCCTATAGGCTTCCTTTTGATGAATGATTTGGTGGTTGGCTCACCAAGTCAAATTTGAAAGTTTAGCATTTTGATTCGATTGGAAATAAGGGGAGGAGAAAAGTGAAATAGGAGACGTACTTTATTTAAAGATCAAATAGGATTTGTTAAGCTTTATATACATATAATTAAACTTCTTTTAACTATATTTTATTCATATCTTTTTTTGGGCCAAGCCCTCCTTAAACTTGTTTTAGCTACATAATATAAAAAAAACGAAGGCCCAAGCTAAAATATTAAATAATATAAAACAAATGTGAAGGCCCAAGCTAAAATAAAACAACCCAGATAAATAAAGGCACAAAACTCACCACTGGCAGGCAGCAACCCATACAAATAGAAACCACAAAACTCTTACAAAAACAAAAAAACCGCAAACCAAATAATTGAGAAAAACAGAATTACATGTCAAAATATTCACAAATTTAATTTACCACTTTTCTTCATTTTCAGTGCGCTTCTATGGAAGTCTATATACAAGACATTTAATTTTAGACTCAGGTAAGCCACCTTAGCCTCTTCCCGTCTTCTATTTCTTCCATTGGAATGCTCGAATCTTGGTCCTGAAGTGAAAGAACCAACAATGTGATTAAGGATTAACATAGTAGCTAAGGGAAGATTAAAGCTGATAATTGTGAAAATAGGTGTTGCTTGTATTTGTTTGGCTCTCGGTTCTATAATGATCAAAACTTCTTGTTTCATTGTATGGTTTTGGGTTTTTCGATACTACCCTCAATACTTAATATAAGATATATTTGACATACGAATGTTAAAAAAGCATATAAGATAAGCCGTATATGTTAAAATTGAGTATTTTGAAACTGAATGTCGAAATATTTACCAATTCACTATTTACCTTCATTTTCGGTGCGCTTCTGTACGATTCTATAAACAAGGCATATATGCAGGCAATAGCGTAACAACATCATAATTTTCTTATATGCTATTTGTACTATATATTGTGGTGAAATATGCTATAGGTACTGCAATAAAAAATTCTGCAAATTTTGAAACGTGAAATTCAAGATGCAAGAATCCCTGTGAAATTTTGGGAAAATAAATTATTCAGAAGTATAATAATCACACATAAATATTTACTCAAAAGCTAATTACCTGATCGCAATTACATGGCAGTAGGAATGATAGTGCCTTTCTCCAAATTTTGAAAGATGATGTTGAATAGCTTCATCTTCTCATCGGTGAAGTGCACGATCCCAAATATCTCTAAATTTTGATGAAAGAAGATTTTTGGTATCTTCATCTTCCCATTGCAATTGATGAAACCAGTCACGATCTCCTGTACAGCGTCGTAGATTTTTCAAAGCACTTTGAGAATCAAATGGGAGCTTCTTTAAATTGGGACAATACCTTACTTGAATCTCCTTCAAACTAGGAAACTGTGATGTCATTCTACAAATGCTGCTTAAGGTATTCAGAGAATCTAGATAAAGAGAAGTGAGATTGGAAAAAGGATTATTTTTCACTGTCTCAGTGTCTGTTGTCCCAAAATCTTCAATTATAATTTCCTCCAACAAATGACAATTGACTAATTCAAGGACTTCAAGGTTTGGAGCATTTATGAGCCAATTCAAGTCAAGTACATTATGACACTCTTCGAGACGCAAGTGGCGAAGGTTGATTGTATGTTCATGTTTCCAAAATGAGCTCCCCATCATATTTGCAGCTTGAGTATCCTTTGATATTTTGTTGCCCTCAACTATTAATGATTCAAGGTGCTCCATTTTTCCAATTGCTGAGAACAAGTCATGGGGTAGAGAGCACTCTTGAACAAGTAGCTCACACATGCACCTTTGCAATTTTGAGGAGATGAGTATTTTTTCAATAGAGGATGGGCTAGAGACACAAATGCGTATATCTTGAAGATGATCTAAGCCTTCTAGCTCATGCAACAACACATTTTCATTAATCACGTTGCATCCCCTTATACTTAAAGCTTGAAGAGATAACAAACTGGATATAACTTTCTCTGGTAACCTCATTATATCCAGTCCATCCAGCAACAAGAACCTCAACTTCTTCAAATTCTTCAACTCCTTTGGCAACGTCAGTATATCAGTGTAGGATAGATTCAAGTGTTGTAAGTCTACAAGGTCCCCGATTGTTGAAAGTAGATGACTTATTCCACGGCTACCTGACAAGTCCAACACTCGAATAGTACTCGTAAGGAAAAATGCCGTCTTTGTAAATAATGTTGTCCTAACATCCCTGAAAAGCAGAGTGACGAGATTAGGACAACGAGGATCTTGTGAAAAGTAGTCTGTGATTATTCTCCTATTGCCCCACAATGATAGCCTTTCTACCTCTTCCCACTTTGCATGGTTGAATACTTGAAGGCCACTAGTCTTAGAAGAATCATTTACCAAAAATCTTGTTTTTACCCCATGATTACAAGCTATCCATAGAGCCATATCTCGAATCACATCATGCATCTTAACTGTGTTTTCTTGCTCACCATCTTCTAATAAGCAAGCATACTTCAGACCTGAAATTATATCTTCTCCTTCCTTGCGAGCTTCATGTAAGTCATAATTAAATTTAGCCAAAAAGCCTTCCGCTATCCACAACAAAATAAGCTCTTCTTTTAGAATGCTACAGTCCTCATGGAATAGAGTACAATACAAAAAACATGACTTGCATGTATCATTTGGCAACCGATCATAACTAAATTCAAGCAAGTTATATACATCTTCAACGATATTTTGGATCTTTGAGGGATAACTCTTCAAAATTTCTAAAGCACGCTTCCATTCATTGGGAGTCTCCTTGTTTGCCATGGCACGTCCAACAACACAAAGAGCAAGTGGTAACCCTTGACACTCTTTCACCACTTCCATTGCAAGAGGCAATATAAGAGGGTTTTCAAGAATAGTTTCATTGCTCACTTTCTCCTTGAACAACTCAATTGCTTTATCTTGCTCTAGGCACTCTACTTTTAAGCACCTGTTTGCATCCATTAGGCCACATACCTCATATGACCGAGTTGTAAATATTATCTTGCATTCATAATTTTTAGGGGAAGGAACCCCCAATTTCAACAAATCAATTCTTTTCCATACATCGTCTAATAACAACACAAATTTCTTCTTATTTAAGATATTGTATAACAAACGAGCCCTATCGTCAACCGTTTCCTTATCATTCCATTTATCCTTATCATTCCATTTATCATGTTGGACATGCAATTTCTTCATAATGTCATATTGAATTTTCCCTGGAATTGCATCTTTAGATGCCACAACCCAAATGACTACATAGCCTCCTATGGTTGAGAGGAAATCATTGTTGAATTTCTTAAGTAGAGTTGTTTTGCCTACCCCTCCCATTCCATACAAACCAATGATACCAACCTTATTGTTCTGAAAGCATGAGCGTAGTTCCTCAAATGCTGATTCTACACCCACAGCTTTATCCACAGGAAGTTCCTCGAACCTATCACGAGCAAAATCTTTTGCTACAGCATCAAAATGCCCTTTGCTCATAAGATCATTAACGTCGCTCAACTTCTTGGTGACAATTTTGTTTAGCTTGTAGCTAGCCCGACAATTCTTGGGACAACGACCTCCAAAACACTTGGCTCGTACTGCTTGATCACCTTGCTGCAAAATGTCCTTGACTTCATTTTGTAGGACTTCTACGCTGTTCATCCAACTCCTTACCTCATTCCAAACGATCAGCTCTGGATATGGAGTATCCTCCGCCGTTTTGACCTTCATCTTGACATCAAGATACCTGCTGTTGAGTTCATTTGAAGCATTTTTCAAGGAGTTGAGGTTGTCTCCTAGATTGCGTATTGAATCTGCCCATTTGGAGCAGTAGCCGCAGAAACAAGTTAGGATGTTGAAGACTGGGGTGATAAAGTCAGCCATAGTTTTGGTTTGGGTACACCAAAAGAAGTGAAGAACGAAATGAGATTGAGAAGGAGAAAGATAAAAATGCAATGAACAATAATGTTTCAGGTTGGCGAAGAGCAATGTATGACTCCCTAGTGATGTGTCTCGTCTCCTTCTTCTTCTTTGTTTGTTTTTTCTCAAAAAACGCTTTTTTGAAATTGAAAACTGGAAAGGACGGAATGTGAAGGACAATTAAATTGGAAGAAAATATTGTTTATATAAAATTAGATTTGATTGAGTTAAAACAAAATCGTGGAGTTTAAAAAGGATGTGATGAAGATGACCCGAGCACTGGGGAGGAGTAATTTTCCCTAAGCAGATAACAACAATATTAACATTAAAACTCTTGATAAAAAATCCTGAGAAAATTATTATTATTCAAAAACTGAAAAACTACTAATCTCTATTTAGTAAATTTATTTTTTAATATTTCAATTGTCCATAAAAAGTTGCAAATAAAGTATCCTATCTTGTAATTAGTTTAAGGTGAAATAATAGTATGCACTGTTTTAAACAATATATATATATATATATATATATATATAACCAAGAGTGAAGCAAAGCATATTCTTTATTTATTAAAGAAAGAAGTTGCCTAAAGCATAATTAATCTTTCTTTAGTTAATAAATCATACTTGCTTTCGCTAAACATCTTTGCATTTGTGCTTTGCTTCATTGTTGATGTAACCAACAATGAAGCCAAGAATTATCAAGATAAAACAACATATTTCTTTATTCCTTACCAATTTTTTTTGGATTGAGCTTTATTTTAATTTATTCCTTACTTTTGTTTCTACTATTTGCCACGCTACGAAATACTCAACAACCAGTATGCAACAAGCACTTAAAAAAAAAAAAAAAAGTCGTTTTGGGTGCTTGCCCCACTTTTTTACCCCCAAAAAAAAGTCGTTTGTAAACTAAGGACCAGAAGTAATATGTTTGTTAAAGTTAATTACTATCCCTATTTATCAGTGTTGTACGTAGCAATTTTAGCAACCGTTACTAAATTTGTTGTGACAAATAAACAATTAACGTTTATCTAAAACCGCTATTCATAAAATCAAATCTGCTCTATAAAAGTTGTCGCGGTTAGATATAGCTACCACAAAAATCATGATGGAGTCATGACTTTCAAGGTCACGCTAGTGTTAGTTGCCAAAAGTTACCATCTTCACTGTCACCACTTGTAGCAGTTTTTACAACTAATGCAAATGTTAGCGCCAAACTTTTCTTTCTCCCACATGCATATAAAATGTTTATACCTTCTAACATAGTTTCTTGTAAAAGTGTTAAAAATCAATATTACATAACAATAACATGAATAAATATTATTGCTTTCTTGTAATGATTATTTTAAACATATATATTTTAATACATTAATAGGATGTGTATATATTATGGAGTCAATTTGAATATTGCTGGGGTTATATCGGGCACTAAACATGTATTTTATATTCACACAAATTTGTGGTCAAGAGACCACTACTCCTTTAATTAAGAGCAATAACTATTATTTTTAAACTTTTTTTAACTGTGTTGACTGAAGAAAATTAAAGTTTGGATGCTCGTACACATGCACGAAATTGTAGTGAAGCATAATTGTAGTTTATATTCAACTATAAGACTTTAGGTTATATTTGAACAAAAAGAGATGATAAATTACCTGACAATATAAAAATAACAAGAACACTTAAGTCATGATTTTTAATTGGGCAAAAATGCACATTTTGTTCTCCGAAAAATGACCCAAAAAAATTTTAAAATATTAAAAAGACAATAAAGTGTTGAATTTCAATAATTCTAAATGGATTGATTTGAAATTTTGAATTGTTAAGAAATGACATCATTAACCTCATTTTTTTTTCTTAAAAGAAATCTTTAAAAACCACACCAATTGTTGGAGCTCCAATGGCCTAACATATTTTTGAAAATTGGATTAAGGTGTAAAAATACATATGAAATTTAATTTTTCCAAAAGTATGTCCAACACTAAATATTTTTTTGAGAGATAAAAGTGATAATAAACTTTTAAAATAAGTACAAAAATACACATTGACATTTAGTTTGACTATTTTTTTACTGAAAGTAGGTGACATGGAGGATGACTTGGATGCTTAAGAAACAAACTGAGAGAAAGTTGCTGGCTGGTTCAGACGTTGTCACTTGAGAATTCCGGCGAACATGACCAATGTGGTTCCGGTAGAGTCTTCGTCTATGACCTTCCCAGAACCTTCATAGGAAATTCTCGAGAATTGTGACAACCTAAACCCGTGAAGCTCCCGTTGCGATGCGCTTTCAAACAACGAATTTGGCCAGGTTTCCAACGGACTCGCCTAAATTGTGCCGGAGAATATAGTTCCGATGTGGCAATGGACGGACCAATTTGTTTCGGAGATCATCTTCCACAATCTCAAGCTAAACCACAAGCGCAGAGTCACGGAGCCCGAATCTGCTATTGCGTTCTACATCCCCTTCTACGCCGGACTCGCGGTGGCGAATTACCTGTGGTTAAAATTCGTAACCGCCAACATCAAGTCATCAACCATGAACAAATAATAAATCAACAAAAACGAAATCGTGATTAAAAATAAGAGGATGGTGGGTTGAGAGTGGGACTACGGGGAAAAAAAAGATTTCCCACTGACGGAAACAAAATTGAAATCTACATGTGGTTTTGGAGCTAGGCTGATTAGCTTTTGTAACATTTGTAAAGTGTGTGTTTGGATTAGTTTTTGGAGAACAATTTTTACGATTTACGAGATAAATATGTGATAGGAGTTTTATCTAGATTCGCGGAAAAGACTATTAAAACTATGGTTTGAGGCTTACCCAAATACACACTAAATAACAGTAATGGAACGGCAGACGGCTTCTTACTTCCCCCCCTCTCTATCTCATTCCTTCATGCTTAGTTGGAAGAAGAACCCTGGTGAAGAACATGGCGGAGAGCTTCAATGAGTTTGGAGGAATAGATCAGCTACTTTGTCTCAAGTCTCCATAGAATTAGAGCAAGCGAATTCTTATCATTGTTGGCATCATGCTTGATTTTTGGTCAACAATGAAGTTTTCCAGCTAGACTTTAATAACCCACATCAGCATCCACGTTATAATTTTTGGTCAAACATAATGGTCAACTAACGATCAATGTGTATTTTTTCCACTTATTTTAGAAATTCAAAATCACTTTTTCTATTTAAAAAAGCATTTGGTGTTGAGCACACTTTTAGAAAAATCTCATGCATTTTTGCGCCTAACCCTTTAAAATTTATGAAACAAAAATGGTCAATATTGAAATCGGAGCAGTTAATAGTGACGTTAAAATAGTAAATAGGGTCTTTGATGCTGATCATTTCATAATAACTACTTTTGTTTCATTATTGACGGCCTTGGCTATCTGCCGGCAAAGTTTCCAATACATTTTTTGAATTTATGAAACAAGAGTAGTTAAAAGTGAAATTAAAATAGTCAATAACAAGATTAAAGTAGTAGAGAGGGTTCTTATTGCTGACTATTTGCTAATAATTACTTTTGTTTTGACATTTACTATTTTGGTTTCACTTTTAGATACTCCTATTTCAGAAATTCAAAAAATATATTAGGAACTTTGTCAACAGCCAACTAAAGTAGTCGATTGCAAAATCAAAGTAGTAAATACTAACACAAAAGTGTTATTAGGAAATGCTTACCATCAAATATCATATTTATTACTTTAGTTTTGTTATTAACTACTTTGATTTCAATGTTTGCTACTCTAGTTTCAGAATTTTAAAAAAATATTTCATGCCGCTAGAGCTCTGGTGACTAACCATCGGAGGCGGTTACTAGGTAAGAGCTTCAACGACCGGTGAGGGGTGCTGATGTGGCATTTAAAAGAAACAAAAGTGAAGGGTAATTAATGTCTTTTGGCATTATTTCATAATCACAAATAAGTTCAGTTAGACTGATTTGAGATTTGATAAATTGGACATCTTGAGTTTTCTTTTTATATTTCCAAGATATTTTAGTGTCTTTTTCTCCTAATTTTATGAGATTTCAATTAGATTTCTTATATTCTCAACCTTCTAACCCTAATAATTTCATTCATAGAAATTGACAATATTATAATTTTAAACGGTAACAAAATATTCTCAAAAGTTAATATTTTAATCCAATCATTTTTGCTTTTTAATTTAAACATAATAGGTTAGAATTTGAAACTATTTTGTCAGCTTTTAAAATTGTAATGTCAACATTTTTTCAATTAATGAGACTAACAATGTTCTTATTATATGACTAAAAACCATTTTATAAAATTAAGGAATCAAACTGAAATTATATTTAACTGTGGGTCATAAAGTGTAAATTTATCTTCTTGACTTTGTTGCATTAACACCTCGTGAAATTGGCATGCCATATTAAATTCTCTAGGATTAGAAAGCATGTTTAGTTTTGGTGGTTTTTGTTTTTGAATATAAAACCAAACACACTAGCAAGTAGTTTTTCGGTTAGGAAATCACACTAATTGATTGCCAAATCAATAATTACTACCATCTAAATTACTCCGAACATAATTCTCATTGATATTTATTTTTATTTAACTATGACAAGAAAGTAACAAATGATCAAGTCCTTGTCAATTTTCAAACTACATCTCTTATATATTGAAATTATCAAAATAAAAGAGGAAAAGAGCCCTATTATAGGAGTTCTTTTTATTTTTTTTGATATACAGATAGGAGTTCTGTTATTTCAATGCATAGCCCTACAACCAACGTAGCTTACAATATAAATAACAGAAATTTTTACCCAAAAAACAAAAAAAATGTCAAGAAGTTGAGGGTTTTAATTCCGTCGTAAACAAAGTTCATGATGTAGCCATTAATCAAGGTTAAAGGGCCAAAATCAAAATTATTCAAAATTTTTAGGAGCAAAAGCAATTTTACCGGTCAGAGAGAGTGACCACACAAAATAAAAGCAAGCTTTTACGAGAAGTAATAAAGGTAAATCCCCTGAGAAATACACAAGGTTAATTAATTGTTATTTAAACAATAGTAACAACCTTTAATTTAATCATACAAAATTAGTAAAGAGAACAAAACCTTGAATCAAGTAAAACTCGAATGAATTGGTTTCCTAAACAGCGGGAGCACCATATTAAATCCTTGCTTTTGTGATACCATTAAATGGCCTCTTTTAATCTCTTTAATTTTTGTCCTCGTAATCCATTCCAGAAAGCATCTGCTCTTACCACCTTTTTCCCTGGAAGCTGAACCTCTAATACCTAATAGTGTAACAGTCACTTTAATCAGAAAGCATAATGATTTGAAGTAACACTGAACTTACAACCTGTTGTATATTTGCTGGGAAGAGAGAGAAGGGAAAAAAATTAATACATTAATACAAATAACTAATATCATGACATAATATAATCACGTGACTGTCATAGTGTGTTTGAATTAGCTTTTGATGAACAAATTATAAAGAAAAGTGAGTAAAAGTGATTTTGGAGAATAGATTTTGTGAAGAAAAAAAAAAGATATTGATAACATGTTTGGGGTAGATTACTTAAAGGAGGACATAGGTTAATGTCATTATTACGACGGGAGATGATTTGCAGTTGAATGGAAGGTATTGTTGACATATTGCCCAATGATACTGTCATTATTTTTCGCAAAAGATGATCACCATGGCTTCATGGAAAACCATGGTTTTTGCCTTTGAAACTATTTTTCTAGCATAATAATCAATTTTTGTATTTTGAGGTGTTTGGATGGTCTTCAAAACCATGGTTTTGATGAAAGAGGTGCTGTTTTTGCTTATATCCAAACATGCACTTAATATCATTCAAGTTTAGAACCCTAAATCCTGATTAAAATAAGTGCACCAATTATAAATAGCACAATCATAAATATCATCTCCTTAAAGTCAGTTAAAGTTCCTTGGATACTGAGTAACTTTCAGGTTTACAATGAACCATGCTATTTGTCTCCAATATTGATCTCCTCGTGAGGATAAATACAGAATAATTACAACAATGTTTCTAGGACTTGGTTTGCTGAGGATTTTGGAGAAGTTGCTCCTTAGACTCTAGGCAGGCATGAGTTAATTCGAAAAAGATGTTATGGCATAAAAAAATACTCACTCTGGTCCTAAATATAAGATAAAGTTGACTTTTTTAGAAATATTAATAAAGCTATTAAATTACTTTAAAATATTTATATTTATCATTTTTTCTCCAAACTATTTTGCTTAAATTGATATATAATCTAAGGATACACAACATATGATATAATTAAGTAACTTATTTAACTTCTTTAATTTCTTCTAAAAAAGTCAACTCTGTCTTATATTTAGGACAGGAGGGACTAGCACTCCTCCAGTCCTAAATATAGGAGCTAGATGAGCAATTTACTTTAGTTCTAAATATAAGACCTCAATCCATTTTGTTTCCCTAATTTATAATTTTTTCCTAAAGCATCCCTATTGATTGCATATAATAAGAGGGTTTACATCAAGGGGTAGTTCTAATGCAGATGATTAAACAGGATATTTTAGGGAAATCATCACACATTTATTACAAAGAACTAAGTTAACTAGTTTTCTTAATAACTGAACATTAGTTATCTAGCTCATATGTTAAACACCGTAGGGAATAATAGACAGACCATAATACAATCTTCATGATTGATGATAACAAGTAAAGATAAAGAACAAACCTCCAGTGCTGTGCCCCCGGCACAAGGAAACACCAATGCATCCTTGACAAAAGTAATATCATCTACTTCTTTGGGCAGTACAGTTTTGTGGATGCCAACTCGTGTGGTGATAATTTTAAGTTCCATTGTTTTCTGCTCACCATTTTTCTCAACTAACAATTTTGCTCGAGTTCCTGGCCACCCTGCAAAAGCACGAACCTAGAATTGTTCTACGTCATAACTTCACAGTTCAGGTAAAATCAGGAAGCTCACCTTATTATGTAGAACCAATGCTTCTTGATCAAAGGATAACCATGACTCCTCTGGATTTATCTGCATAAAGCACCCATGCTTAGATGTAATTCCTAGTAAGAAAGGTGTTTCACCAACTGTATACACTGGAACTCTGGAAGCAACACAAAGCAATCTAATAAACTAACCTAATTTTTGTGCCTGTTTGAACATTCTGTGGAAGAGGAGAAAAATATTTTTTAAGGGGTGAAAAATTTTAGTCTATTTTTAACATGTATTTGGTCAGCACGTAAAATTACTTTAGAATGGTGACATACTCGGTATTTCTGTGACGAGGGAAGCAAGGACTTGAAGCTCCTATTATAAAGCAAACTCAAAAAACAGTAATTAAGAATTTTTAGACAAATACCTTGCTATGAAAATTACAAACATGAGTGAAAGGCTTGTAACATTGATAAAATGCATGTTGGATAATTTGATCAAATCAAACACTAAGATGCTTCTCCTGTTTTTTCTAAAGAAGTGATTTTTAAGAATGTAATCCTCAAGAAAGCAAAAGCTTTACAACATGACCAAACAGGCCCATAATCTTAATGCCTTATAGTGGTCTTAAATAAAAGCTAAAAGCTGAAGGCAATTAAGTAAATTATTTACAAAAAATATAACAAAAGATTAGACATAATTTCTGCACACAAGACTCAGATGCAGAGGTAATGTATTCAATTTTCCTGGTCTACCCTAACAAATTACAGGTGTCTTTCAGAAAGCAACTCTAAGTAATAAGTAATGTTAAGAAGGAAATAGCCAACAAAGGAGCTCACAATCATCAGTCTATATTAGTAATGGAGCACTAAAGGAAGACCTGAAGCAGAAACAAAGTTAAATTCAATTTCATCTAATTTCATGCGATACTAAACAAATAATTAATATGTCCATGTCATTGGTGAATTATTTTTCTATTGATGATTTATTTTGGTGCCAGTAAGAAAACCTTGACTGAAGTGCCTTTCAGAAACACTATATCCACTTTAAGTCTGAAGCAATATGTAGCAAATTGCAAGAAGCATCTGATATGGAACTAGTATCAAATATCAATAGGAGAGTTCATTTCCATTTCCATCCCCAAGGGACACAATTCAAGCCAACTGTACCTTTGGAGCCAATGTAGCCTTATTGTGATCCTGAGGTTGAGCCTTTACCTTTGCAGATCCATCAAATATAGAAGGAAGTTCACGGACGAGAAGTTTTGATCCTGCCTTATCAAAGAAGACCCAGAACTCATTAATTCACTAAAAGTGAAACTATATTAGGCATAGGTACTGCAAATAGCCTACTACATCATGGGGCGAAATAGGTAGAGAAATAAAGAACTAGCCCCAATTATATAGAAAAGAGAACTATGGGAGGAAATTCTACCTTCAGAAAATAGCTGAGATAGTAAATCAGGTGCCTACAAAGATGCCTAAAAATTAGTCAGAATAGGGGAGAAAGGACTATAACATGCATTTTGGTTTCACTGAACAAATCTGTTGTAAGAGAGTTAGGGAGGGAAAAATTTATGGCCAGGGCTATTCTTGAATAAAACATACTAACCAATATTGTATCTCAAATACAAATACAAGCACTAATCTGAGTAAAAAAGGCAAATATTTTGGACAACTACATCTTCAGTGGAACAAAGAGAAACTGGAACAAAGAGAAACACATACCTTAATTTGATCATCAACTTCAAATCGTTCATTAGCAATGATTGGTCCCGCATCAAGTTCACGAACAGTGAATACTAATGACACTCCTGTTTCTTTGACACCATCCTAATATAGAAAATAACAATGATAAAATGATTGCCATCAAAAGGAAAACGATAAAATGATGTTAAAAAAAACTATAAGAAAATATAAACAACAAAAAGGATGATAGAAACCTGTAATGCCCTTTGAACAGGTGCAGCACCACGGTACAATGGCAGCAGGCTAGGGTGAATATTGACTGTTCCTGAGGATTTTACATGTGTAATATAGAATTTGGTTATTAGAAAGCTGCAGATTTAATTGTTAGATTAGACATGCATGCATAGGATCTAATAATTAACATTTGTAATATGAACGAACAGCTTCTCCTAAGGAGGAAGAGAGAGGGTATAGGATTCCAAATGCATATACAACAAAAACAACAAAGCTTTACCCCTAAGTGGAGTTGGTTACATGGATCGTATGGCACCATTATACTCTATCAACAACCAAATCTCTAAATTGATTGTTAACCAAAAGATTTTGCTCAATAACTTAATTAAATTCCAAATGCATGTATAATTTAAAAAAAACATTTCGTTCAAAAAAATGTTGAACAGAAACTCAGATATGAAAGCAATCCAGCAAAACTATGGCATAACCATGTGCTTTTTTTTTATTATTTATTCTGTTTTTTTATAGAATTTCATTAAATGCTACATGTAAATGTAAGGCAAAGAAACTATAATAATATTCAGGTATAACCGTGAAGAGCCTTTGTATCCAACTAATTCAGTCAATGACCTAATTTTAACATGCACTAACTTGTAACTTCACTTATAAATTCAAAATGCTTGGATTTTGTTTCACACTTAACTTGTTGAGGAGAGTATGGTCTCTCCTGGATACATGGGATGTTTAACTAGGAAACATAGGAGGAATGTTTTGTAATTTTCGCTAGAGTAAAAAAAAAAGACTAACCCAATGGTGGTATGTTTAGAAACTTGCTGGGCAGTATATTCCCATATGCTGCAGTAATGCATAAGTCTGGTCGCAAACTTCTCAAATCTGACAAGAAATTGTCCTGCATGAGAAAACATGAACATCAATTTTTAATTATATTTCCAAATGCTGCTGTAACAAATCTTTTACAGTTACTACAACATACTCTACAACTTACATGCTTTTGATTGAGGTTGTCATGTGCTACGATTAAAAGACTTAAAGTTAGATTGACAAACGCAAATGTCTGTAAATACTAGACCTTACCATTTGGAAAAGTATTAGATTCATTTTGCAAATTAAAAACTTGGGAGAAACCCAAGAAGATAAAAAGATCACAGTGTATCTCAATTTGAGCAACCAACAATTATCCCCTTAATTTGTTCAATAAACCTCAAGCCCTCATTGAATTCTTTTGAACTTACCTTTTAGTTGATATGTTTTTTATGTGAAATTTAGGATTTTGGTCAATATGCTACTGTAAATTCTTTTCTGGCCTTCATCTATCACCAAAAACAAAAATAGAAAATTAAACAACGTTACTGTCACAAGCAATGCAAAGGAACTATATAGTGCTTTTTCCAGCCTTCAAAGCCCAGAACTCTACCCCTACACCATATCAAAAAATAATCATAAGCAATTCCCAGGATTACATTCACGGAGGCATTCATCAGCTACTTACAACAAAACGACATTAAGCTCATTTGACCAATTATATTTCAGATAAAAAACTTAAGTTGATAGTTACCTCTCCAGCCCGTTCAGGTGTGAATATAAGATCAGAGGAGAAACCTCTATCAAGAGCAAATTTTGCCAATGGGGAAGGCAGCAGCTTTTTCCCCCTATCCCTTCTAGCAGGTGGCTGGGTAACAATGGCTGCAACCTAAATACTACCAAATTAGTGATTGATGCCTCAATTTTAGTCTCTGTCTAAATCTAAAGATTATGTTTCTAGAACAGTCAAATTTACATGCTGGAATATAAATCCTAAATTTTCAGAAACCACTTGTGTAGCATAGAAGAGGAGGATTAAGATATAACATGCCTCTCTCTCTCTCTCTCTCTCTCTCTAGGGTGCTCGATAAATATCAATAATAACAAAATGAAACTCCACTGAAGACCTTGGCATCACTTAATCAAAAAAATTATTGAAGGAAAATGCAAAAAGAAAAAGAGAAGAAATAATGCTTTGATATTGGTAATACAACATAGCACGAGCCAGAAGGAACTCACAATGAAACAAATCACATGGCAGATAATAATGGCACTTTAGCTATCCAATAAGCAAAGCTCATTTTCAAGTTCTCCTATGTTATCCAGCAAAAATTCAAATGGAAATGCGAAAAATCGAAAGCAATACCTCAAATAAAGAATCTGAAGCACTCGAAGCGTTAAAAAGGGCATCAAGGACAGTTGCTGAGACCTGCCAATTTAAGACATTGAAGTAAACAGCAAGCACGAGAGACTCTACGCACAGAGAGTGAGAGAGAGAACCTGAGGAGAGCCCAAGAAGACGAGGGACTTCTTCTTGGAAGACAAGGAGAGAGAAGGAGGCGAAGTAGCGCTCTGTAAACAGCAAAATCGGCGAATCATCGATGAAGAGTGCATTGCAGGAGCTTGAGGAGCTTTGGCTCTGAGCAGAGGAGAGTGGGTATTTCCCCTTGTTATCAGGAACAGGCCAAGGTTTTCCCACGTTACCAAACTGAGCCGGTTCGGCTGAGCCTCACGTGACCGGACGACAAGGTTTTCTAGTTCGGGCGCTCTGTTATCAAGCAATTAGACACAATTGAAAATAGAAAGAAAGTTTTCTTTTTTCTTTTTTTTTGGCCAACCAAATAGAAAGAAATGACATTAAGTAAAATAATATAGGTCGAGATGCTAGAAAAAGTTATAGTAGAACCATAGAAGTAAAAAATGGATGGAAGGAAGTAATTTTATTCAAAAAAATTTTACTCTTATGAGAAATGCCCATAATGGAATGAAAAATGCACATAATATGATGTTTAATTAGGATCTATTGAAATTGCTAGTTATTTCGCAACTTATTGGGATTACCCCTAATTAATTCTTTTTCACAGGAGACCCCTAACTTTTTTTTTTTTTTTATATTATACTATTTAAACACTCATCCACACAAACATGTCAATTCCGAACTCGAATATGAGATCTCATTCAAGTATGGAAGATGACATTGTCATTGCCATGGCAACAACTAGTAGTTGACAAGAGACCCTCTAAATAATTCTTACATTTAGAATTATAGGAAATATTATATAATGAGATTTTTAAAAAAATATTGAGACTAAGCTATTCACTACCCGATCTCATTGCCCTCATGACTTAAAGATATGAAAGCTTTTTTTTTTTAGATATATAAATGAGAGGTTATGAGTTGGATGTCTTATGAATTTAGGCCACTAATAATGCTTAATGATATGAAAACGTTATATATATATATATATATATGAGAGGTTATGGGTTGGATCTCCTGTGACTTTAGGTCACTAATGCATACTCTTCAAACTAATACTAGGAATAAAAAAAAAAATCTCTATCAACATGATATACCCCATGTGCGTGAAATTTGAGAAACAATATTGATTTTGATTGATGATTAATTTTATTGAGAAGGTAAAAAGAATATGTATCATGGAAAAATCAATAACAAGAAATTGTTTGAAAATTGTATTAATGAGAAAGATTTGAATTAGATCATTCATATTTTTTTGTACATAAAATCTTATAGAGTTTGCATATAAAATAAGGAATTTTCGCCAATTTTCTTTTATATTAATTGTTGAGGCTTTATCACCCCTTTTTGGGTGGGAGGAACCAAATGTAGATGGTGCCATGAGCCTATAACAAATGTGATGAACTCTTCTTAGGTAGGGGTGTGGTAATGTGTAAGAGACCGCAAAGGTTGTTGGATTGCAAGCATTCACTCATGAAATAGGGTAGTGAAGTGCTTTGGATCAAATAATGGAGGATAGAGTGAATAAGGATTGGTGGATTTTTTTTCTAAACACTTATTATCCCTAAGGGTAATTTCACTTATCCTCACCAATGAAGCTATGATAAACCACCTTTTTCGGCTTATGAGAAAAATCATTTTTTCTTTAAAAGCCCAATTGATTAAAAGTTGTCCCAAATAAATGTTAAAAGTCAAAACCTCCTAAAAACCCAATTGATCATTGTTCGGGATGTTTAAAAGCCATCCCAAACATGCTCCTAGGATTAAAGGAGAGTTTGAGATAGCTTATTTTTTTGATAATAAGTGCTTATTATGTAAGTTGAGATAAAACTCCTCTTACATACTTATCTCGTATACCGTAAATTACGACCTATAAACATTTATAAGTAAAAAATAAACTATTACAAACCAGCACTAAGGCTAGCATGGGATTTTGGCTTAAAAAAGGTCATGTTAGAATTAGATACAAACAATATAGTTGATCTTCTTATGATAGAATTAGCATCTACGGATAAAATTTGCAGTCTAGTGTTTTTGGAGATTCAAAGTCTTGAGAAGTTTGATTGGGATTTCACAAAAAAGAAAAAAAGAAAGAAAGAAAAGAAGCTCAGTGAGTGTTTGAAATAACTTAATTTTTAGAAATAAGCACTTATTACATAAGTCAAGACAAAACTCCTCTCACATACTTACCTTGTATACCATAAATCACGAATTATAAGCATTTATTGCTAAAAAATAAGCTATCCCAAACGAACACTTAATTAAAATCTTAAAATATTCCACATTTCAAGAGAGCAGAACAGGGTTGCTAATGACTTATCATAAAAAGGTTAATTAATTCTTCTTCTTCTTTTTATTGTATAGAATTGCAATCCCCTCTAAGATAGTTTCATTTAAATTGCAGGGCTTATGCCACTCCGTAGGGGTGAGCATGGTGCCCAGTAGCCCGGTATGCCCACCCTGACCCTGTAAAAAATTACCCAGCCCAGCCCTAAAAAAGTGGCCCGAAGAAATTTTGGGCAGCTTTGGGCGGGCTAATAACCGGGCAGGGCCGGGCATCGGGCAAGGGGTGCTGCCCTGCCCATTTGGCCCTGCCCTGAAAATTATTTTCATTTATTTAAAATATAAAATTTCATATCAATTAAATATTATTTCATATATATATTTTTATTTAAAATATATATTGTCTATTGCATAATACTCTTCTGATCCTTTCTTTTTTTCCCTAACCACTTAACACTATTTACAGGTAGATTTCTTCCTTTCTTCTTTACTTTGTGCTGTATTAAATTATAGTTGCTTTTTATTTTCTTTCCAGATGCTTCATCATTTGATCAACTTTTGGGACATTGAATTGATGCAAACTACTTTGACTTCACGGCTTTAATTACAATCATTTTGTTTTCTTATTTATAATGGATTATGGATGTTGTTTAATTTTTAAAGTATGGATATTTGTTAAGACATACGGTATTTTTTAAATTTCAAGACTCAAGTTGTAGACTTATTTTGAAATATCCCAATATGTGAAATCATCGAATGTATTTGAAGTTTATATTACTTAGGGCGTAGTTATTAAGACATATATGGTATTAGTAACTACAGGAATGTTTATGAAATTCATAAGGAATTATTTTTTTCATAAGTGGACAAAATAAGACGTTATCACTTGGGCAGGGAAGCCCACCCTGTCCAGCCCACCCTTGCCCAGCCCAAAATAGTTAGGGCTTTTAGCGGGCAGGGCCGGGCATCGGGCTGCAAAATGCAGCCCGTTCAACCTTTGGGCAGGGCATCGGGCAGGGATCTCGCCCTGCCCAGCCCTGCCCATGCCCACCCCTCTCCGTTTGTACCAAAAAAAAAAAAAAATCGTTGATACCTTACATATAATCACTAAATCGTGTCAGGTTGTGAATTTAAATTTTATCATTTTTTTTAAGTTATGGAAAAAATAATGAACTCTAAACTGAATTTTCACTCATCAAAATAAGCAAATTCAAAGGGATTGTAAGTTGTTCTCCTTGATTTCAAAGGAAAAATAATAATTTGTTCACCTTGATTCGTTTTTGGGAGGATTGTCCAAAAATACCTTGGGGGCAAATTAATTGCTGATTGCTACCAAGTGTGTAAGCGATCTTTCGTATGTGCAAGTGATCTTCCGTTTTGTGCAAACCATCTTCCATGTGTGTAAAAATCTTCCGTATAAATGTACAAATTATCTTCCGTTTTGTGCAAATTATCTTCCGTTTTGTGCAAACCATCTTCCATAGTAACATTCAGCAATTAATTTACCCAAAAAATATTTATCAGCATTTCCCCTTCTTTCTTTTGACCAATTAGACTTACTAAAACTATTGGTGAATTGTGGCAATTATGATGGTGAGATAAATAAAGCGGCAAGAAGTTACCAAAATAAATAAATAAATAAATAAATAAATAAATAAAGCGGCAAGAAAAGGTGTAATCTTATCTCTATTGTTGTTGGGAGTGAGAGGTGCCACGCCATGGCGCTCCACACACTCTCTTTCTCTGAATCCGTCTCTCACCGTCCTCTGCTTCATCGGAATCTTCCATTTTCGCCGCAGTCTCCCCGCCTACCTGCATCTAAGCCCGCCGCCGGCTCCCTCAAATTCCCTTCCATTCGTTGTTCTTATCCACTGAACGACAAAACCCGCTTTTCACTCACACCTTCCGACTATACCAAAACCCATTTCCACCCTACGATCGGTGACCCTCTCGTTTGTCGTGCTCGTTTGGGAGGTAATTTCTGGTTTCATTGTTGTTTCTTTCTTTTCTTCTTCTTCTGTTAGACTCGTTATTTGTTGTTTTGTTTATATGCAACTGGGTAATATGTGTTGATTGTTTCCTTGTTAGAGCTTAAACTTGATAATTTGTAGTCTAAGAAGTGGGAAGTCAGTAATGGAAGGAAGGAAGGATCTTATACAACATGAATTAGTAGATTTTTTTAACTTCCGAAGAAACACTGAGTTTTGCTAGTTGAAATGGCCTGTTCTTAATTGCACAATTTGTTTTCTCTGGAATTAGATAAATTATTATTATTAACTTAACAGTTGAAAAGAAGAGAAATGAAATTTTGTAGTCTCGCATAACCTGCTTCTAATGTTGCCATGGAGCTACAAGCGATTCCTGAAAACTGTATCTCGAGTTCCTTTTTGTGAACATGCCAACTTTGATAATGTTGAGAGGATGGATATCTTGTTCTTGTAGCCTATGGTAGGCGTCCCAATACATTTTGGTTCAGTTCTACCTTTTAATAAATCTTCAAATGGACCATTGTATATCTATGCTCACAAGTTTTTATAAACTTGTTCCGTGTTGGTACAAATTCATATAGGAAAATGATAAAAACTAGTTTGTTGTATACTGCTTCAGATGACATGGAGCCACATCAAGATTGTCCCTACAAATTCATTGCAATAATCAATAATCTCTGTTAAGTTTGGGTAGGCTTGAGCGCCATTTCTAGTTCTCATTTTTAAAAGTCAACCTAGCTGTATCCAGCAATTGACAAGCTCGCATTCTCGAGCTTTTCCTCATTGTTACTGGAGTTGTCTCCAGTGCTTGGATTTGATTTCAAGTCTCAGTTTTAGCCAAATTGGCTCAAAAGAAAGTTTCTAATCTCATCACAACTAATATTAATTCAAGAAGGAACCTCCTAGTTAGTTGGTTTTTTTAGGCCAGACAGTTGAGTGGTGGTGTCGAGTAGAGGTAGCATAAAAAACATCTGCTTGATAAAATGAATTTGAGATGTAATTTCTGGGGAACAACTAACTTCTAATGTTATAATGGGATGTACATATATATATATATATATTGAATAACAGTCTCCTTTGTACTCTTTGCCTAAATTGTAAGTTGGTAGTACTAAATTTTAAGCTGGTAGTACAGGACAAAAGGTATATAATAGCATACACAGGAAATGCTGGCTGCCTTAATCTGTTAATTTTTTTTCTAACTTTCCTTAATTAGCTTGCTGTTTGAGACTAGGGAATTCATTCCCCCCCCCCCCCAAAGAAACCAAAAAAAAAAAAAAAAAGAACCACACACACACGCAAATCACTGGTATAAACTTGTGCCTACAGCATAACCCTAGTAACAATGATCACTTCTTCATAAAAAGGGGTGCGAGTTCCTATTTGTATGAGAAATGGGATACAGATATGAGGCATGTTTTACAATTCTTCACACATCAAAAAGGTCTCTGAGAGCATTGGTTCATGGTATTTCAGTATGCAGGTGCAGTTGTTATTTTTTATGCTTTTAGCATGTTTTGAATGTAAACATCATCAATTTTCTGCCTAGAATAATTTGGCAAAACATGATATAAATGAATATCTAATGCTGCAGGGAAGGATGATGAATCCTCAAATGTAGAGGCATATGCTGTAGGCCGACGCATTCGTATGTCTGCCGATAAGGCTAGACGAGTGATTGATCAGATTCGTGGTCGCTCATACGAAGAATCACTCATGATACTAGAGCTCATGCCTTATCGAGCATGTGATGTCATCCTTAAATTGGTGTTTTCTGCAGCAGCGAATGCCAGCCATAACCTGGGTTTAAACAAAGGAAGTTTAGTTATCAGTAGAGCCGAGGTCAATGAAGGCAAAACCATGAAAAGGGTAAGACCCGTAGCTCGTGGACGGGCTTATGCAATTAGAAAGCGAACTTGCCATATAACCATTGCAGTGAAAGGTTTGCCTAATGAGGCTGAAGTGGAAGCAAGCCCTGCTTAATTAATCCGATTTTTTGTGACTAAGTGTACGTATGTATTATGCTTCAACCATTACAAGGGTGAAATTTCTGTGTATTTTGATATTATGTTGTTCAATTTGCATAAATGTTTAGGTTCATGGAGATCTTTATTTGTATCTTTCTTCCGCTCTCTTAGTCAGATTCAGTTCCTGTTCTTAAGTTTACACTCATGGTGGTGGCATGGTGCAGCACTTGCAAAATAGCCAGAATTGTTTATGTGGCTATATGCGCTAGATGGCCTCATTTTCTTTTCCAATCAGCTGGATCGTTATCAGATTTAACAAAATTTAATTTAATGTCCTGTTTGTTATGAATGAACTCCCGTTGAAAACGGAAATGAAATGGTACTCAGTAAATTGTTGTGGTCGTATGTGTTTGAAACAGTGATTGTAAAAGTGGTTTTTTTCAATCTAATATTTTACAATCTTATTTTTGAATAAAAATCAGATTATGTTGTGGATTGGCGGTTGTATAATTGATTTTTGTAAAAGTAGAATTTGTTTAAATTGACTTTAGCATAAGTGACTTTTGTGATAATGTTAAGAGAGAAATTAAATTTAAAATTCGAAAATTTGACAATAAAAAAATATATAATTTGATGAAATAATATTATATAACTAATTGGATGTCCCGTACAATTTGGTCTCTAAATTTGAGATAAGTAATTTTTAACTTGCTTCTGCCCATATTTCCTCCAGTTATACCCATCATAACAAGGTCTATCACCACCATTACCAGTGATGGTGAAGTTTTCTGGTCTTCCTCTGGGCTCTGATGTGCCATCTTGAAACATTCAGTCGCAGGATTTGGTTCTGCACGTGGGGTGTCATTATTCTGATGATTAATTGAGCTCAAATTGGTCCTCAGTTTCTCCTGATTGGGATGTTTATAATTTCCCTCAAGTGAATGGAAAAAAAAAAAGAGAACTCATGAACTCAATCTCACATAAGCAACATAGTCTTGTTAAGAAATGCATATAGTACTGACTACTGACCATATTTGCCAAAAGAGAAACAGTGGCCTTGGAAACAAGCTTAGGCGTAGGCTTGTAAACAACTGTTTGATTAGTGTCTGGTTCATGACTTTTGTAAGATTAAAAAAAAACATTATACAGACTATGACTCATGCTACAGAGCTGATTAAAGATAGGAAAAGTGCACTGAAATATAATTTCGTTGTTATTATGTTTGAGGATAAGTACCATAACACTACTACCACCTTATTCTTTCCGCAATTGAACCAACTTATAACCAGCAAGTGTTCCACAACTTTGTATTTACATTCACAAAACCATAAATGGGCATCATTTTTTGGTTGTAGACAAAGATTATACAAGACATGAATAGTTTTGTTCCTCTTGAACTTTTGCTGTTCAGAAGGAAGGAACGGGCGAGCAAGTTGTTTGCTTTCAATTTGGGTCATCAAACTGGGAATTTTCAACTTCTTGGTCATTTTTACATTGAACTGCATGGGAAGTCAGTGAAAACAGAAATATGAACTCAAATCTAGTCCTAATAATAAACAAAGTAGACCACCCTATCTCTAGTAAGTACAGACCAAGAGCTGTTCACAAGAACAACTACTCTCAGATGAGGAAGTTCTCAATTCACACTTTAGAGTGAAGATTTGAGGGCTCTAAGGAATGAGCAAAACCACCTAGTCCTCTGTAGCAGCATCCTCAAACTTCAAGCTGGGAAACGTTGCTGACAACTGGAGTCAAAATATTTGCATAAATGAAAATATGAATCAGTTGTCGTCTCTGCAATCTCCCAAGCTTGTGCTGCACTCCCATATTTGGAGAAATAATCACCATTTTGTGAGTCCCTAACTTACAAAGAGGCATATTTTCAGACATGTAACTTCATAATCCTGAATATGGAACCATGTAAAGACCGCATGTCCTCAAAATGTCATAAAAAAGAACCAAACCTCAGCTTCCACATGGACAAAAGTTTCCTGGTTTCATCACGGAATTGTCTCTTCTAAGTGATTTGTCATATTACTTATGTAATGCCAATGAAAATTATAAACAACAAGCACATTCTCAATACAAACATAGAAGCTTTGTCCCTCCATGGTATTTTTTCAATTGGGATAGTGCAGAACAGAACAGAACTAGCAGCTATAATAACTGTCTAAAATGGAACCAAAGGGAAGAAAATCAAAACAGTCTAAACAACTAATCTACTGATACAATCCCATCTTCAATACACCAGAACTTGAGTCAGTGGACATGAAATATGCAGAATCTAGTAAAGCCAGAGAAGTATGCATCAAGCATAGACATGAAAAGCTAAGAGTGAAGTAGTAATATTCCGCTTTCCTTCTAGTTTATCCCCTTTTCAAACCGCTGGTTTCTTCCAATTAAAGAAAAATTGTTGAATTGGAAGATAAAATAAGAAGGAAAGAAGTGGACTAACTAGAAAGTCAAGAAGCTACCAGAAAGCGTATCAAACTGAGCTCAACCATCTGCATTTCAAAGCCTCCAGGTTGATGGAAACGGTGAACAAAAGAACACCCACCGCCGGAAAAGGTTGAACCAATGACGTGTGTGTTTGGAAGAGCTTATATTTGGGAAATAAGTCCTTATTACGCAAGCCGAGATAAAACTCCTCTCACATACTTACCTCGTATACCGTGAATCACGAATTATAAGCACTTATTACCCAAAAATAAGCTATTTCAAACGAACACGACGACTGAAGAGCTCAGGCTGTAGAGTCACGGTTGAAGCCCCAGATCGGAGATGAAGATAGATCGAAGACGCCGAAGCACCCGTAGGACAGATCGAACATGCAGACAACTTGAAGATGAAGAAGGATCCAAGGTGAAGATGAAGAAGCTTTACGGCTTTGTTTGTTTCAAGGAATGTTAGTTTAGGTGAGATGTATTTAAGTTAATTTAGAGGAGGTTATAATGTTCTTTAGCTAGATTGAGATTTATTTAAGTTAAGTTAGGTTATATTAGGTTAGAGGAGGTTAAAATGCCCTTCTACATATTTTCCTTATTCTTTTATAATGTATTTATTAATAATAATTATTTATAAAATTATTATTTATAAAATAATTATTCGTGTAAGCATATAAATAATTATTTATAAAATTATTATTATTTGGAAAGTTCGTTGAATTAGGAGGTTAAGTTTTACAGGAGAGAGCAGTACTGAAATTTTAAAAAATTGACATAGGCAATTTAGTCATAATTGAAGACAAATATTTTCTCACCTAGGAAAAACCCCAATTTTGGAGGGTTTACAACCTAGGTTAAGGTGACCACTAAAAGACAAAAAAACATCCAACACCTAACCTAACCTCCTTCCAACCAAACATCACTTTTTTACCTTCAACCCACCCTAACCTAACCTCCAACCAGATAAAGTCAACTCCACCCCAACCTAAGCTAACCTCCAACCAAACAAAGCTTATAGGTTGAAGATTGGGTGGATGCCGAGAGAGGGAAGACAGCTCCGAGCGGCCGAGACGAGAGCAGAGACAGAGATCGCTGGAGGATAGTGGAAGAGGTCGATGCAGGCGAGAGCAAGGTATTAAAACCCGAACCAGATATTGAACTGATCGGGTATTGGGTTAAGGGTTAGTAGGTCAGATCGGGGTCAAACCGGAGCTAAACTGGGATCAAACTGGTGAAAAATTAAAAATTTTAGACTTATAGTATGAAATTCTAAAGAAAAAATTTAAATTTTTTTTTTAAAATAGTAACCCGGACGTGTTTACCGGCCGGTTCGTCGGTTTCTGGGCCGGACCGGTCGATCTGATCTCGGTTACATAACCCTGGGTGAGTGAGAGAGAGAGAGGAATAAAATATTTGGTGGGACACAATTATTGCATTTTAATGGTAACAATAAGCCCTCAGTTGCTATTATAA
Organism: Inga oerstediana; assembly: GCA_963210345.1. Taxonomy (NCBI): domain Eukaryota; kingdom Viridiplantae; phylum Streptophyta; class Magnoliopsida; order Fabales; family Fabaceae; genus Inga; species Inga oerstediana. The sequence continues at coordinate 73,535,727 of OY723401.1, forward strand.
GCTCCACATTTGTTTTTGGTAAGTACTTCTTAAAATTATGTTTGAATTGGTGATTTGATAAATAAGATTTGGTAAAATGATGAATGTTTGGATTGGCAATTGGATAAATGACTTATATAAAAGTGAATGATATTTGGTTTGACTTTTACATAAGTGGCTTTTGTGATATTTAAAAAAAAAAATTAAAATTATGAAAAGTTAAAAAATTAACTTTGAAAATTTGGTAATGGTTAAATACATAATAAAATTACAATAAAAATGAGGATAAATTAGAAATTATATAAACTTAAAGTTTTTGATAAAGTAAAATATAACAAAACTAATTAGATCAAAAGTTTCGTACAATTTGGTTGAAGCTATACTTACGCATTTTTTGTAATATTTTGAACCTATTTTACCACACTCTAAAAGTTCTTTCTATTGTGCACCTCAAGCTTAAATTTTATAAATTAAATCAAACTCTAATTTAAATATTAAATCCTAATTTATATTTTCACATAGTTCAAAATCTAACAAAATAAACCGATTAAAACCTCAATAATACCTCCAATAATTCAACTAAATTATTTAAACTAAATTTAATCGGTAAAAACACCATATAGAAACTAATTTATGACATATTTATAAAAGAAATTGATTATAAAATCATAAAACAACTAAATAATAAATCTAAACTGATTAAAGTTAATTATTAATTATTCTCTACATTTCTATAATCATATATTGACAAAACTCAAAACTTACCTAAGCTCTTATCCCAAAGTATTCTCTAATTAGCAGAAGATTACTATCTAAAAAAAGAAAAAATTATTTATAACATTTTTCATAAAAGAAGTTTTATGATTAGAAGTGATTTTAAGTATCTCATTGATCCTCAAAACAAAAGCTATCGCTTGAGGGCTCATTCCTAAGAAATTTTAAGCTCCAATTCTTAGCTTATATCCATCGGCACTTTTCTTAACTTTTTTCTTAAAGCACATCGCCCAACCAAACACTAACTTTTGAATAAATCACTATGCACAATCGATTGGCCCACTCAAACATCTGATAGGCCTCTAAAACTGTAAAACAAACACGCACTAAGATTGCAAATGCTCTTAATGTAAAGCACTCAACCAAACAATGAAAAAAAAAACAAATTCCTTCAGCCTATTAGGCTTATGCCTTTAGATCGCACAATTGATAGGCCCAATTGCATGTCCAAACACTCACTATGAGAAAATAAGGAGAATGTATCAGCAATAGAGGAGGAAAGAGGGAGAGAAAGAACAAAAATTGTTTGGTTGGAAGAAAAAGATGTAGGAAAATAGACAAATGACCATTTTACCCTTGAATATAAAACAATATTTAAAACCCATATGACTCGCGGACTTGTTAGTACAAGTGTTTCACCCAAGAGGGGAGGTGAATTGGGTGATACCAGAAATTTCATTACGTATAAGAAAATTGACAGAATATTTAAAGCAGTTGAGAGCAAAGAGAAATATCACTGAAGTGTATACCGGGAATTATACTGGTTCGGCCACAACCACTTTGACCTACGTCCAGTCGTCAGAGCATCTCTGAGAGTTTCACTATATTCTCCAAGATTTAGTGGGTTCTTGCCACCTCAGTACACAGAAAGTTCCTTCACCTGGACACTCGCTCCCCCTTACATGTTGCAATCAAATCCCCAACTCAAGATTCCACAACTTTAAGTTGTCTCAATAACAATTATTGAGTTTGTAATGAAAAAATCTTTCACAGAGCAAATATATAATCACTAAAGTACAATGAACGAATATAAGAAAACAAAGCACTAAGAGTGTGTTGATCAGAGTATGTTCGTGTGTTCTCAGTTCTTGTGTGTTGTTTTCTTCTCTTTGAACGCTCCATATATATAGATGATTTGTAATGTCCGTTGGAAGCAATTCAAACATGTCCGTTAGAGTCGCGCAGCAACGGTTGACTATTCTTTGAATTTGAAAACTATCTGTTTGCGGTAGGTAGCGGTAGGTGAGATCTCGGACACTTTATTTGACTTTGCTCTTCTTGCATAATCTCTTCATTATTTGCCTGCAAATGTACTTAAGATACTAATGCAATGAAGAGTTAATCATATAGATAACAAATCAATAAACATTCGATTAAAAACATAATTTCTGAACTGCCTTACTCGAGTGGCTACTCGAGTGATCATTCTCATTACTCGAGTGGTCCCTCGAGTAATCCTATAAAAAATATGGCAATGAATAATTCAACATTTTTCATAAGATATTACTCGGGTAAGACATGGAGTGAGATATATCACAAACCTTGGAAATACCTGATTACTCAAGTGGCTACTTGAGTGGCCATGTCTTTTCCTCGCGAGTTACTCGGGTGCTTCCTCCAATAAGCTAATTACTCGAGTGGCCTTCGCTTTTCTTCACATGTTACTCGAGTGCTCCCTCGAGTAGATTTCAAGTAAGTTTGCAGATTACTCGATTATTCCCTCGAGTAATGTCATTCAAATCTTGGTCGAGAGTTTGCTTACTAATTACTCGAGTGACCCCTCGAGTAATGCTTTAAATAACTTTGCAGATTACTAGAGTGTTCCTTCGAGTAATGCCTTTTTCTCATATGGTTACTCGAGTGGCTACTCGAGTAAAGTGTTGCATTTCTTGGCCGAGAGCTACTGGAAGATTTTTGACCTGGTTACTTGAGTGCCTACTCGAGTGATGCCTTTGCAAATGATGTTACTCGAGTAATGGTCTATATAACTTTGCAGATTACTCGAGTGGTCCCTCGAGTAACTTCTTCCAAATTTTAGCAGTGCTTCTCTGGATGAAATTCTCCACAATTACTCGAGTGCTTACTCGAGTAACAGCTTCCCTTACTCGAGGAGTCACTTGGGTAAGCCTTCACAGAATTTGCTTATTACTCCAATGCTTACTTCAAGTAATGCTTTGCCACTTTGTTCAAATTCAGTTGTTTGTTATCATATCCTTTTATATTATTGATCAAATCTTTGTTATCATCAAAACATATGTAATCTAACATTCTCCCCCTTTTTGATGATGATAAAAATTGGTGATTTTGAATAAAGTTTTTAAAATTGAGTTTTCAAACATATGCTTCTCAAATACTTTTCATATAAAATCTTTTGTTCAATTTAAACTTGAAAACTCTTTTGAGATAGCTTATTAAAGATCTTTTCAAAGTTTTTGTTCTTATTTACTTGTTCACCTTGCATACACAGTCAAAAACTCATTAGTCCCACAATGCAATACAGTTTCAATGAAATTTAACTTTAATGGCATAAAGAAACAAATTGCATAAAGAAGAATTCATTACATAACCAAAACTTTAGAATTCAAAAATAAAAGTTTAAAACACATTAAAAGCACCCTAATGAGTTTCACACATTAAACACATTTAAATGCCAATGATTCATATGAACTATCTGAACTTGAAGGATCTGAAGATTATGGTTCAGGGTCAGGAAGGTTCACTGGCGGTGTCTGAAGATCCTCTGAAGGATTCACCGGAGATGATGGGTAAGGAACCAGAGAAGTAATTTCTACTTCCTCTGTAGCAACTGGTGAAGACTCAAGCACCTCCTCAGTGTGTGTAGGTGAGGCAATGGGAGTAGATATGGGCTCTAGCTGAACAGGCTAAGGTGGATCATCAGTGGTGATGTAGATTGGCTCGGATGTGTCAAGGTCAGGCATAGAGAATAAGACATTACTGAGTCCAATCTCAGAGGGTCTATGCTCAGTGGGTATAGATGGTCCAGGTTTAGAGACAGGTATAGGCTCAGGAGTAATAGAAGGACCAGGAATAGAGGAGCCAGATGCCATAGCATCAAATCTGGCAACAATGGATCTCAGAAGCTCACCCTAAGCACGTTGTTCAGCTAGCAACTCTTTGTGCCTCTTATCCATTCTCTCCACAAGTTGTCTTATCTGCTCATTCATATAAGTCACCAACTCCGCATTGGTATTCGCAATGTCGACATGAAAACTCTTCAGAATATTCTCCATGAAAGTTTGCATTGTGGCACCAAAGAAGGATGGAGAAGATGTGTTGGCTGGAGCAGAAGACTGTGTGTCATCCATTCGACTAGTTGCTGTGTAAGTCTTCTTCTTTTTGGGACTAGCTTCTAGAGGAGTCTTCAGAGGAATCTCAATATTCAATTTTCCAATTTGATTCCTCCTAACTGGTGCTATCCTCTCAATCGGCTCCTTACTCTCCAAGTACCAAATCTTATTCTTCTTGAGGAAGAAAGAAATAAGTTGAGGATAAGGCATTGGAGTAGTAGATTTTCCTTCATATCTATATCTCTTGATCTCATTGAAGATATATTCTCCCAAGTCCTTTTGTTCTTTGAGGAATAATGAGGCAAATTTTCTAAAGTCCCTCTCAATGAAATGAGTGAAGTTATTGGATTTGTTCACCATGGCTCTAGAATAGATATACCATAGGACTCTATGAAAATCACTCATATCACTTGGATTGAAATTGAGGGGTCCCACAATCTCACCAAGTCTTAGGATAGAAAATAACTGATTTGAATCATAATTGGGATAATCATCATCAGGAGGGTTCTCTATTCCTAACCAGGTATTAATTCTAGAAGGTGAGATTAGAATTCTCTGTCCTCTGACCTTAGAAGTCATTTCTTCTTCCACAGACTTCCTAACGGGATCATTTATAGGTTCAAGGTTACAATAAAAATACCTCACGACTTTGGTGCAAAATGGGAGTTTAACAGAGAGCCAGGGCATGTAGGAATCAAGATAAGGACTCAGATTGAATTTCAATACCTCTTGAAGAACCTTGTAGTCAATGTAATGCATCTTGCACACATTTCTTCTTGCAAAATGACTCAGGTACTTCTGAGATTCCTCAAGCTTGCTTACGTTGAATCCCTTTAGAGGAAATGTGATTTCTTCATCCCTCTCTTCTATTTTCTTTAAAGATTGCCCTTTCTTTGCTTCCTTAGATTGGAAAGCTTCCTTAAGCATGCCTACCATGACTTTGGTAAGCTTCTCATCAATCTTGGGCTTTTTCAGAGGTTTTGGAGAAAAAGTGGGTGTGTCGGATGAATCAGAAGAAGGAGGAGATGGTTCTTTTGTTGCTTTGCCTCTTCCTATAGGTGAGCTCTTCTTGGTTTGAGCTCTTGTGACAATGGGCTCCTTAATCACAACCCCTTTCACCTTAGGCTTAGGTTACAGTTTGGCTTTCGTTTTAGATTTAGGAGAAATCTTCCTTTTCTTGGTAGGAGGAGATGAAAAAGAATCAGAGGGTTGATATGGTTCAGAGGACTCAGAAGAAGTGCTAAGATTGGGAGATTTTGTCCTTACCATTGTGATTTGAGAAAATCAGTGATTTCTAAAAAATAGAGACAAGCGTCGTGAAATTAGGGCAGATGATTCAGTGCAATCTGAGAGGTTTTTGTAAGCATAGATCACTGGGTTTTGATGGTTATGGGAAGAGAAAAAGATTTTGAAAAGTTTTTGTGAGAGCACTTGGAGAATCACTCTAGGCGATTTTGTGAGAAATGACCGAGTGTCGACTGAAATAACCCTAAATCCCGACATCACTTGAGGGCTTACTCGAGTGATCATCAGCTTCACTTGAGTAGCTACTCGAGTGATCATACTAGAAATTTTAAAATATAGTGAATTTGAGAGCGTACCTGGCATGAATAATATTGTAATTACCCATGTATATTCCCTCGATCATTTGATGATTCTTTAGAATAGATTTGAGTTGAAACTCAGTAGATTTGAAATCTAGACCTAGGTTCACTCAAGGCCTTATTAGAGTAACATTGAAGTTCACTCGAGGCCTCCCTCAGGTAATCTGTCTCTTTACCTTCTGACTATTCATTTCCAACCGTTGTACCGTTTCATTTGAAATTAATGCTTCACTGGCACATTTCCAAGTTCATTACTCGAGTGGCTACTCGAGTAATGCATCCATTACTTCAAGGTGTAACTCTAGTAATGCTCATTACTTGAAGTTGTCCCTCTAGTAATGTTGTTCTATGTTAACCTCTGCTTTTCATACTCCAAAATAGAATATTATGATCTTGCAAAAACAAATTGTTAGAAACTCCGATGCTTAAGTTAGTAATCATCAAAACATCAATAAATAATATCATCTAACATTTTGTAAACACTAAATAACTTACAATTCATTGGGATTTATCATTACCAATTCTCGTCTAATATACAAAAATTGATCTTTTGCAAGAGGTTTTGTGAAGATATCAGCTAGTTGAAGATGAGTTGGAATGAATATCACTTTGACATCTTTCTTTTGGACATGATCTCTGATGAAGTGATGTCTAACATCAATATGCTTGGTTTTGAAATGTTAAACAAGATTCTTTGCCAAGCTTATTGTACTAGTATTGTCATAGTATATTGGTGTTTCTTTCAAATAAATACCAAGATCCTGGAGTTGTTGTTTTAGCCATATTACTTGTGCACAACAACTTGATACTGCAACATACTCAGCTTCCGTTGATGAAAGAGACACTGTAGTTTGTTTCTTGCTAAACCATGACACAAGTGAGCCTCCAAGAAATTGGCCTTGTCCACTCGTACTCTTTTTATCCATCTTGTATCCTCTATAATTAAAGTTTGAGTATGCAACTAGATATTCACTTCTTCCTTTGGGATACCAGAGACCCAATTCTGCCGTGTCAACAAGATATCAGAAGATACGTTTGATGGTTTCAGCATGTGACTTTTTTGGTGTTGATTAATATCTTGCACACATGACCATATTGAATTGAATATTAGGCCTAGTTGCAATAAGATAGAGTAATGATCCAATCATTCCTCTATATTTTATGATGTTGTAATCTTTTCCCTTAACATCCGCATCAAGCAATGTGGTTGAGCTCATAGGTGTGTCCGTTCCATTTGCTTCATCCAATCCATACTTCTTTAATAGCTCTTTCAAATATTTCGTTTGAGATATGAAAATTCCATTCTTTCTTTGTTTGATTTATAAACTGAGAAAGAAATTCAATTCTCCCATCATTGACATCTCAAACTCCCCCTACATTATCTCAGAGAATTCTTTGTACAAAGTTTCGTTAGTAGTACCGAAAACTATATCATCAACATGTATTTGCACAATTAATATATCATCACATTTTCATTTTGTAAAAAGTGTTTTATCAACTTTTCCTCGTACAAAACCTTGATCAATAAGAAATTTATTGAGCCTTTCGTACCATGCTCTAGAATTTTGTTTTAAACCATATAAAGCCTTTTTGAGTTTGAAAACATGGTCAGGTTTGGTTACATCTTCAAAACCTGGAGGTTGATCTACATATACTTCTTCCATGATGTAGCCTTTTAGAAATGCACTCTTTACATCCATTTGATAGAGTTTGAATCCTTTGATGCATGCAAAGGCTAAGAGTACTCGTATAGCTTCCAATCTAGCCACTGGAGCATATGTTTCCTCATAATCAATTCCTTCTTTCTGATTATAGCCTTTAGCCAATAATCTTGCCTTGTTTTTGAAAATAATTGTGGATTTATCAAGTTTGTTCTTGAATACCCATTTAGTACAAATGATCGGATGATCCTTAGGTCAGGGTACCAAATCCCAAACTTGATTTCTTTCAAATTGGTTTAGTTCTTCTTGCATTGCTATAACCTAATCATTGTCTGATAGGGCTTCGTCAATATTAAAAGGTTCAATCTCATAAATGAATGCAGAAAAACTCACTTCATTGAAAATTCTATTTCTAGTTTTGACTCCTTTATTCACATCTCTTATGACTTGATCTAGGGGATAACTCCTATTGTATTTTCAAGCTTTAGGTTGTCTTAGTGACTGATCTTCTTCCTTGGTTTAATCAACTTATGGAATAAGAGATTTAGAAATAGATTGACCATTTTCTTGATTTAAAACAACTTCCTGCTTATCATCAATGGTTTTGTCAAAGGATTCAAATTCATCAAATACAACGTGAATTGATTCTTCAACAACACATATTCGTTTATTAAAAATTCTGTATGCTTTACTTCGGTTAGAATATCCTAGGAAAATTCCTCCATCTGTTCTAGAATCAAATTTTCCTAAATTATCTTTACCATTATTATGAATGAAATACTAACAACCAAAGATGTGTAAATGAGCAAGATTCGGCTTCCTTCCTTTATATAGCTCGTATGGTGTCTTTCCAAGTTTTGTTCTAATGTAGGCTCTATTTGAAATATAGCATGCTGTGCTCATTGCATCGGCCCATAAAACTTGAGACACGTTCTTGTCATTGAGCATTGCTCTAGCCATTTCAATGAGCACTCTATTCTTACTTTCACAACTCTGTTTTGTTGTGGTGTCCTTGGAGCAGAGAAATTATGATCAATTCCATTATTATCACAATATTCTTCAAAGGCTTGATTTTCAAATTCTCCACCGTGATCTGTCCTGATACCTGCAATGGACATACCTTTCTCATTTTGCACTTTCTTGGCAAAAATAATGAATTTTGCAAAGGTTTCATCCTTTGATGACAAAAAAATAATCCATTTAAATCTAGAGAAATCATCAACAATGACTGATGAATATAAGTTACCACCAAAGCTTTTAACTCTTGCTGGACCAACTAAATCCATATGTATCAATTGAAGTGGTCGACTTGCTGTAATTTCATTTTTCGATTTGAAAGATGATTTAGTTTATTTACCCTTTTGACATGTGTTACAAATCAAATCATTTTTAAAACTTACTTTGGGTAATCCAAGAACTAAATCCTTTTTGAGTAGTTTGCCTAGTTGGTGCATGTTGACATGAGCTAGTCTCTTATGCCATAACTAGCTTTCATCGACATTACTCAGAAAATAATTTTCAGAATTATTTCTATTTATATCAAGTGTATAGCAGTTACCATCCCTTTTTGCTCTGAGCTTTTCCTTGATATTTTTCTTATCAAGTTGTAAGTATTTCTTGTTGACAATCAAACATTCCTCTGAATCAAATATTATCCACTTGTCTTTATCTGCACTTTGACTTACGCTCAGCAAAATATGACATAAGCCTTCAACGTAATATACATCTTTGACTTGTATTCCTTTGTCGTTTTTTATTTCATTAATTCCTGCTATTTTTCTGGATTGATTTCTTCCAAATTTTACCTTTCCACCTTCCTTAGGTTGCAATGTCGTAAAACTTTTGAAATCACCGGTCATATGTCTAGAGCATCCACTGTCTATATACTACTTGTTGTTTTTGGATGCTTTAAGACATATCTGCAATCAAATATGATTAAGTCTTAGGTACCCACATCTTTTTGGGTCCTTTTGGGTTAGTACAAAAATTTTTCAAAACATATGAACCTTTAAGTACCCATTTGTAGGTTCCTATATTTCCTTTCTTCCTATGAATGCATGATAAAGTATAATGAACTTTTCTATTACAATAATTACAATGTGCAAAAGGATTTGATGCATGCATAGAATGCTGAAAATAATTCAAGTATAATTTACCTCCAGGTTTCTTTCTTCCTTTCCTTCTGTCTGATTTTGGATTATATCTAATTCCAGATCGATCATTCACAAATCGTTGAGCTTTTAAAATCACATTTAGCATTCCACTTCCTTTAGTGATTTTTTCAAGAGATTTAGTAAGATCAGTGTTTTTCTTTTTCAAAGAAGTACAATTTTCACAATCCTTTTCAAAATTCTCTTCAAGTTCTACTTCAAGAGCTTTGTTTTTCTTTTTGAAAACAACTAGTTCTTTAACTACTTTGATGAATTTAGAATGTAAAGCATTATTTTCGGGAAGTAATTTATCATAGGTAGGATTAGTTACCTCTTCTTCTATTTCCTCTTGAGCAACTAGATAGATATTGGCTAATTCCTCTTCATCGCTTTCTTCATCAGAAGAACTATCTCCCCATATAGAAGATACAAAGACTTTCTTCTTGTTGTAGAATTTGCGTTTTCTCTTTTCTTTATTCTTTTGAATTAGTTCTTGACATTCTGATTTGAAATGTCCTGGCTTTTCACATTCATCACAGATGATGTGTTCTTTATTGCTTGTTCTTTCTTTCTGAAAGTTTTTGAATCCTTGGCCTTTCTTATAAAACTTTCTGAATCGTTTTATGATTAGGCCCATTTCGTCGTCGTCAAGCTCTTCATCTTCATCTTGTTCTTCTTCTTTTGCTTTTAGTGCTAGACCTCTTTTCTTCTTATCACCAATATCATCTAGTTCTCATTTAAACTTTAACTTACTTTCATATTTAGAAAGTCTTGCGAATAGAGAAGCAACTGATCGTATTGATTCACCTTTTACTTCCTCAATTACAGTGACTTTTGCCTCCCAGTCTTTAGAAAGAATATTCAAAATCTTTCATACTTGGGTATGTTGATCATAGACTTTTCCAAGTGCTGCAAGTTGATAACAAGGTGAGTATATCTAAGTTCAAATTCAGCTATCGATTCACCTGATTTCATTCAAAGTAAATCAAACTTAGTAACCAGAGTATTGATTCGGGTTTTTTTTATTCTCGAAGTTCCTTCGTGAGCTATTTCTAAGGCTTCCCACATTTCTTTAGTGATTGGGAGTGTACCGATTCTGAAGTACTCATTTTGACTCAAGGCACTTTGAATCATTAGAATTGCTTTGCTGTTGAGTGTAATAAGTTTCTTGTCATTCTCATCATATTCTGCTGGTATCTTGGGAACTCTTTGTGAATCTACAATCTTTTCAAGTTTGTAGTTTCCACTCTCAATCACATCCCATAGCCTATATTTAGTAGCCATTACAAAGATTCTGAACTTCGCTTTCCAGAATGAGAAGTGTTCACCATTGAAACCCGGAGGTCTTGTGATAGAAGCTCCATCGAGAAGAATACCTTCACCCATACTTGCCATTGGATCCTTCTTAGGCTGTTAAAACTTAACAAGAAGACCTACGCTCTGATACCAAATATTAGTGCAAGTGTTTCACCCAAGAGGGGGTGAATTGGGTGATACCAGAAATTTCATTATGTATAAGAAAATTGACAGAATATTTAAAGCAGTTGAGCGTAAAGAGAAATATCACAGAAGTATACACCGAGAGTTATACTGGTTTGACCACAACCACTTTGACTTACGTCCAGTCCTCAGAGCGTCTTTGAGAGGTTCACTATATTCTCTAAGATTTAGTGGGTTCTTGGCACCTCAGTACACAGCAAGTTCCTTCACCTGGACACTCGCTCCCCTTTACACGTTGCAATCAAATCCCCAACTCAAGGTTCTACAACCTTAAGTTGTCTTAATAACAATTATTTATTTTGTAATGAAAAAATCTCTCACATAGCAAATATATAATCACTGAAGTATAATGAATGAGTATAAGAAAACAAAGCACTAAGAGTATGTTGATCAAAGTATGTTCGTGTGTTCTCAGTTCTTGTGTGTTGTTTTCTTCTCTTTGAATACTCCATATATATAGATGATTTGTAGTGTCCGTTGGAAGCAATTCAAACATCTCCGTTAGAGTCACACAGCAACGATTGACTATTCTTTGAATTTGAAAACTATCTGTTTGTGGTAGGTAGCGATAGGTGAGATCTCGAATACTTTATTTGACTTTGCTCTTCTTGCATGATCTCTTCATTGTTTGCCTACAAATGTACTTAGGATACTAATGCAATGAAGAGTTAATCATATAGATAACAAATCAATAAACATTCGATTAAAAACATAATTTCTGGACTGCCTTACTCGAGTGGCTACTCGAGTGATCATTCTCATTACTCGAGTGGTCCCTCGAGTAATCGTATATAAAATATGGCAGTGAGTAATTCAACATTTTTCATAAGATATTACTCGGGTAAGACATGGAGTGAGATATATCACAAACCTTGGAAATACCTAATTACTCGAGTGGCTACTCCAGTGGCGATGTCTTTTCCTTGCGAGTTACTTGGGTGCTTCCTCTAGTAAGCTAATTACTCGAGTGGCCTTCACTTTTCTTCACATGTTACTCAAGTGCTCCCTTGAGTAGATTTCAAATAAGTTTGCAGATTACTCGATTATTCCCTTGAGTAATGTCATTCAAATCTTGGCTGAGAGTTTGCTTACTGATTACTCGAGTGACCCCTCGAGTAATACTTCAAATAACTCTGCAGATTACTAGAGTGTTCCCTCAAGTAATGCCTTTTTCTCACATGGTTACTCGAGTGGCCACTTGAGTAAAGTGTTACATTTCTTGGCCGAGAGCTACTGGAAGATTTTTGACCTGGTTACCTGAGTGCCTACTCGAGTGAGTGCCTACTCGAGTAATGGTCTATATAACTTTACAGATTACTCGAGTGGTCCCTCGAGTAACTTCTTCTAAATTTTGGCAGTACTTCTCTAGATGAAATTCTCCACGATTACTCGAGTGCTTACTCGAGTAACAGCTTCCCTTACTCGAGTAGTCACTCAGGTAAGCCTTCACAAAATTTGCTCATTACTCCAGTGCTTACTTCAAGTAATGCTTTGCCACTTTGTTAAAATTCATTTATTTGTTATTAAATCCTTTTATATCATTGATCCAATCTTTGTTATCATCAAAACATATGGGATCTAACAGGACCAACAGTGAAGTTACAGACCCATGATTTTATAAAGGTTTGAGCAGGTGAGTTCCCCTGGCTAGACAATGGCAAGAGCCATCGGAAGGAAAAATCCTATGAGTTGATGGAGGATAATGGAATAGGGAATTGTGCTTGGGTGGAGGGAAATTTGCGTCAAGGTCACATGTGGACCCCTGAAGCAGAGTAAGTGCTAATGGATTTGTTGGTGGAAATGGCTCTGAGAGGCCACCAAGTAGATGATAACAGTTTCAAACCTGGTTATTTGGTTCATCTGGAACTAAAGGTGGAAGAAAAACTGTTGGGATGTGGCTTCAAAGGGAATAATGACATCTTGCATAGGCTAAAAAAGCTAATGGTGGAGTGGAGGACAATGTTTGATATGCAGTTTGGGGCATAGGGCTATAATTTCATGTGCGACTATACCACAAATTTAGTTGTCATCGATGATGCTACGTGGGAAGTATATATTGCGGTTAGATCCTTCATATACACTGCTTTGGGCCAAATATATATGGAATGTTCTTCTTTAACTCTTTTATTGATAGGTGAATAGCCGAGCTACAGCGTATAGGACTAAGCCTTTCAAAAACTTCAGGAATATGTGCATTGTGTTCAACAGGAGATAAATAATAGGATAGATGTGTTAGGGTGGTTGTGTTGGTTGGAGGAGTAAAAGATGGATGCGACTATCCTGCTTGTGGGTGCGTTGTGTGTAATATTGTGCATGTGTGTATAGAGGGAATATCATGGACAAATGGGTAGGTGTATGTGTGTGTAATATAGCATGTTTTGTTTTGTGAAGCTTGAAAGTGATGTTTGTTTTTTGTTGTTTACCATTGCATACCCATCGGGGGGTACATGTGTTTTTTATCATTATGTGCGTATGAAATAACCAGGACTTAGCAGTATGCAAGTTATGCATAAGTAGTGGTTAAGAAGCAGTAGTCGATGTTTTTTCATCGTGATGAATGAGCCATGTGCATACAATGCATACCCTTCACATGGTCATGGGTAATCATGCAAGGAAGCAGTGGTTACGATAGGCAACTAGTGGGATAGTGACAGTTACGTTATGTCTACGATACGACGTTACCCTTCACATGATCATGGTTGCACTATTTAGGTATGGGCGTTAACATGGCATATGTAACAACCATGACTTACCCCCTTTCACATACGGTTGAAGGAGGTAACATGTCATCCCATGGTTCGATGTTACCCATGGGTTGTTTATGGGTAGATGTGAAACAAATGTAAATTGAAAATAAAAACTGACTTATCCCATCAAACCATAAACATAAAGATGTCGATGTTACTTTTAACATTATAAGCAAGTATCATGGATAATTCAAAAAGTTACAAAAACAGTAAAGCACGCTTTGGTTAACGAGCACTAATCATGTTGTGGGTGTTCTGACGCACTAGGGAATGGGGTTGAGAAGTTAAAGGGGATAGGGTAAGGTTGATGCGACCAAGTGTAAGGAAAGGTCTAGACGGAGCAGCTGGTGGGGAGAACAGAACCAATGTGGTTGTCGTCGCAGGCACTGCATCCATAGGAGTTGAGGGACTTGGCACCGTTTCCACAGAAGGCTCTGAAGTTGTTAGGCGATCAACTTCCTCAGTTGTTTCTTGTGTCGGTTGTGCTACATTCTCATCACGAGCAGACACTGGGTCAATGACATCGTGGGTGCCTTGAGTAGCTTGGCCAGGTAAGTGTGACACCTCCTCATTGGATTTATTGGCAATAGTATGGAATTCATCTGAGCGATGGGGCTGAGCTTCACTTTGGGTGTCAATCTCGGCATTAGGCCCCTAGTTGAGTGAGGGCTTTCCTAGGAAAGAGGTTGAGGAGAGTCATTGGTGATAATGTGGACCTCAGATGGCCCAACTGTGTTGTTACTATGACCGTGGTCATTTTGAGGAACCCCTGCCACATCGTCAGCCAGCTTTTACAGCATTGACTCGTACCTATCTATCCACATATGAATGGCCATTGTAATGTTACTTAGATGCTCCTCCCACACACTCACAGCGTCCATAATATCATCAATGACTTTTAAGGTGTCGATTACAATGACTTCGATTTTCTCGAATAGTCATTCCTCAAATGCCGAAAACTACTATGGAAACAACTGCTATAGAGATGCTGCCTATAGGGCTTAAAAAGCGGTAAGCTCCTGGGCAAAGATATTCTTGACAGCCTCTGCCAAAATGAATGGGTCAACAGGGGAAGCAGATTCAGAAGCCTCCTCTACCTTAACTTTGCCCTTGCCTTTTGCCTGGTGCGACGGTTGTTGAGCAGAGGAACCAGGCAACATGATGTGCAATCTAGTTAGGTGTGACTGGTTAAACTTTGGTATCGTGCAAACTTGATCCTCCTCCTAAATGTATGAGATGTTATGAGTTGATAAAATGTATGACACGAGTTGCGGGTATGGAAGCGGAGTTTGAATGGACTTCAAGTCAACCACCTTATACATCTCCTCAAAGATCATTGCGCTAACATCACTCTTTTCCTTTGCCACGATGGAGGCTAGTACAGGGTAGTCATAGTCGTTTAAGTGTGAGTAGTTGAGGCACTTGTTAACTAGGCAACGAGAGTAAATGTAGTGAATAACCTTTACATGGTTTGGCAAGTCTGTTGGTTTAAGCTTCAGCTATCTTGGATAGTCGTCACTGCTACTCAAGAAATGGTGAATCTGTTGAGGGTTCAAAGGCATCGGCAAATGGGGTACATGATCTTCAATGCCCAGTAGAGAATTGATGTCAGCCGGAGTTATCCTAATGTTCTTGCCCCTCACCGTAGTTTCAAGGTACTTGTTTCATAGAGAGCCATCGCTATAAACCGAAAAAGACTCCAAACTACAATAAAAGTACCTCACCACTTTTAGGCTGTAATTAATTGACACTTCAATATTTTCTCAAACTGTCCAAGATATTTAGTCATGTTATAGCTGCTGGTTGAAGCCAACAGTTTTGGTATTTCGATGGAAACTACAGGGCAAAAGGTTCTATGGGCAAATTGAGTGTTATACTTATCTTTGTTCGTGCCCAAATCCAAGGAGTCTGTCAAAGTAGGCGCGACAGGGGTGTTCAAGTTTCAGCTCGGATGGTTGGATTCATCAACATTCACCTCAGTAATGGGAGCCTCAACCGCAGTGACTGTCGTCGACACCTTTGTTACTTTCCTCAGGAGTTGAGCAAGTGGGTGACGCTGAGTTTGCCTCACGGGTGCAAATTTTGGGGACTTCTGCTTCTTCCCTTTCCTAGGAACAGGTGGTTGTAGGGCAGATTCAATCACTTTTTCCTCGTATGTTGACGTGGACTCATCATCAAAAGTAATTGCCACAGGTGACACCTCCTGCTCCCCATGGTTGGTTTGGACGGGGTGGCCTCCGATTGCTTCTTCTTGGCTTTCATCGACTCAACATTGAGGTTTTGCGGTCACTTTTTGTCTCTGACATCTCCTTCACCTGGGTTTGCTTAGTCGATTTCCCATTTGCCATTGGGTGGTAGTTTTTTGTGATTTGGGGGTTAGGGTTTGTAAAATCGCTGGTGTGGTTGCGATAAAATGGTTATTAGTTTGAATGTGACCAAAGTTAATGGGACGACAAGGGTTTGGCGTACATACTAATTGGGAAGGCGGGATTTCGTAAAGCTTCCCCCAACCACCACGTGTTGTCATAGGGATCGTGGTTACCACTATGTGAATGTACAAAATTACCCATGGGCACCGAAGAACCAACCAATCGATATGTGACCATTCATGCCATCCTAGCCCTGGTAAGGTTAAATCGACATCGTTTTGGAGTAGTTAACTAAATTTTGAATTGCAAACTATCACATGTACATGTTAAAATGATGTCGCAAGTATGCTTCTGTTGGACCATTTGTGGGGAGTGTAATGTAATCACGGGTTACCCACAAGGTTTATTTCTAAAACATTACACCGATACATATGAACTGTTAACTACAGTTTATTACCTTAAGCATTTAGCATATAGCCATAAGTTGCCCATGGTGTCCCGTGCCAATTAAGTCCTCTGTTTGCCCCTATTGCACTGCACTGTGTTAGAGGAGCATATATTTGCGGCTTGTGGCATATCAACTTCTTCATATCAAGGGGGTTTTTTTTATGGTTGCTAAGGTATAGTTACATGAACAGCGATTAGTTGGCGGTTAGTACTACTACTTTTTATATCGGTTATCTATGTTGCTTCAACTGTGTTCTATAATCCTATGATGGCACGAAAGTATGAGTTCCTTGATAAGGTTTCGCCTAACTCTATAATTCAGAGGGTTTTGATAAAGGTCAATAGAGTGTAACCTAGGATGGATTGTGACATCGATAATCGTGATTAGGGTGGCTGAAGAAGGTTGTTCCCTATGGACGTAATCGTGTTTGATGAAATGGTACAAGTTGATGCCGCCGGCGAAAGAGGAAGAAGAAGGCGAAGGAAAAGAAGGTGGAGATCGAAGCTCTCAGATTCTCGCGGCTACTGGTTCTCTACTATGCAATTCTAGTCTCAAATTAAATTTAGGATCTAACTAGGGATGAGCATGGACTGGACCGGACTGGGTTTGACATCAACCCAAAGTCTGGTCTTGAGAAGATCTCGGGTTGCACAAAGCAGTCTGTGGTCTAGTTTGGTCCAACACCAATCCGAGGTTGAGCTAGAGTAGACTGGGTCTGGTGGGACTACCTGGACTGGTCCAGGTAGTCCAGGACCTAAATTTAATATTTTTTTATTTTTATTTTTTCCTCTTTAGAAGGAAAAATTTGAACTTATTAAACATAATTAAGACCACAAAATACATATAATAATATAAAATATGTCACCAAAAATTAAAACATCATAAATCTATAAGAATATCCAACAACATTCAACAACAATAAAAAAAATATGTTGAGAAAAAATATTTAAACATGATAAATATAATTAAGATAATAAAATACCTATAATCATATAAAAATCATCATAAAAAATAAAACTTGATTATAAATCCTTAAAAAAACTCTAACAACATTAAATAAAAAAGAACATCTAAATTATAAAAATATTTTTTAAGAATTGACCTGGATCAGACCGGACCAGTCTAGGTGGTCGGTCCCCTAGTCTGGAACCTAATCCAACCTGACTAGTCAGTCTGGTCTAGTCTAGTTCGATTTCATTATATTGCTTATTTGAACTAGACTGGATCAGATCGGACCAGCTCGGGTTAGACCAGATTGGACCGGACCACCAGGTTTTTTCTCATCCCTAGATCTAACCTATAGTTGCTATCAAAACGATGAGTTTTGGCTAGACAAAATTGACATTTTAAAATTTCAGGGTACTAAATTGTCATTCCTAAAATTCAAACCCCAAATTGCCATTTTCAGCCGTAATATAAATGTACTTTAAATCGAAAACAATTAAATCAATATCAAATCCCCCTCAAGAATCAATGATTAAGAGTAATTACAATTATTTTGACAATTTTGCCCTTTTTAGTCATAATTTAATGTATTTACTCTTTATATTTAATTATCACAATCAAAGCATTTTAAACTCAATTAATATGAAAAAATCCCCAAATAAAGTCTAAAAATATATAATAAAATTAGGGATTTATCAATTCCCCCACACTTAGCCTTTTGCACTGTTGGGCAAAATAGAACCAATGTTTTCAAAAATATGCTCAATCTTGTAATCATCAAGTAGTTCAGGAATAAAATTACATAAAGATTGAACAACCACAATCCCAAATCAATTAAAGCTCATGGAATTTTTAATGCAAAGAAACCAACTTGAACACATAATGAAACCAAGAAAAATAGATATGATAGAGCTCCCAAGGGAACAAGTGTTTATCTTTTCTTTTAAATCATAAAGAATTTCACTCAATTCACCTATTCTAGCATCTACCATAGGCTTGTAAAGGTTCTGCTATCTCTACCATTAGTTTTACCATGAATCCATAGTCAAATGAATTGGAAAATATACTAAACACTATGCTTGCACCAAATATATTGACATATATCTTAACACTACACAACTAAAATTTATTCACATATTTTATCATAGTGCCTTATTTGTTTCTTTATTTCTTTGAATTTTCCTTTTTTTTTTTCACTATTCACACTTTTTCTTTTCTTGTTTTTTTCTTCTTTTATATTTTCTTTTTGCTTTTTTTTTTACCATTCATATGGCACTTTTCTTTTTTCACATATACAATTGTACTTTGTCTTTTCATAAATCATAGTGCTAGGAAGAACTTGATAAAGGATGCAAACATAATATTTGTATAATGAAATAAAAATGAATATGAAGAGCTCAAAGATGTAGACAATGGATTGGTGCATAGGGTTTGTGTTTATATAGAAGGTGATGAAATGAATGCCCCTATCACATTATAAATCTAAAGCATTAATGTAGCTTTAAAAAAGAACCTAGACAAGTTCTAGAGATTAACTAGAGAATAGGTGAATACACACACAATGAGAAAATAGAATCAAGGCTCAAGAATCTTCCAACAAGGCTTTTCTCTACCTTATCAACTTCCTAAGATCAAGCTAGGCATCCAAATTAAGAAAAGTGCACTAAAGACACTCCAATCACTCAATTGATCAAGCAAAGGGATTACTCAATCTTAATGCAATCACACTTGGAATTGCTTGATTTTCACAATCATCATACATTTAAATTTTCATAAAACCATGCCAAGGAGTTGCATGAGGAAAGTGAAATAGGGGTCCATTAAGTGTTAGATCTCATGTTTTGATGATAACAAAAGTATGGTATGAAAAAGAATTGATTAATAAATAAGTTTGAACAAAGTAAATAACAGGGATAAGCATCACTTGAAGTAAGTATTGGAGTAATGAGGAAAGACCAAGAGAAAATGCTGAGAAACTTAAGCAGGAGCAATTTCTCTAAGGCATTACTCGAGTACGTACTCGAGTAATGAGACAAAACTTGAAGTAACCAGAGGCAACTTCCAGTAACCTGCCAACGTTACTCGAGTAAGTACTCGAGTAATAGTGTAAGTATTTTCAAGTTGCTCTCGGCCTACCAATGTTACTCGAGTAGCTACTCGAGTAACCAGGTAAAAACTTGGAGTTGCTCTCGGCCTGCCAACGTTACTCGAGTAGGTACTCGAGTAACCATGTGAAAGTTTTTAAGTTGCTCTCGGCTTGCCAATGTTACTCGAGTAGGTACTCGAGTTACTCTGTTTCATAAAATGTGGTGCTCTCGGCATTTTGTACCACTGCCAATGTTACTCGAGGAGCTACTCGAGTAACTCAGTATGGTAAGCAAAAACTTGAAGGTGGTACCCGAATAACTTGATATAATTTTATTTCATTTTCCTCAAGTTATTACTCTAGTATGAATGTATTTAATGTTTCATTTTAAGTGGATTACTCGAGTATGTACTCGAGTATGCAGAGTTATTTTGAAAGAAAACTTCAAGTTATTACCGGAGTAAGTGATAAACAAAAAGTAAGTTTACTCGAGTAAGTACTCGAGTAACAAGGTAAACTCGAGTAGGTACCCGAGTAAACAACTATTTCCAAAGGTTTGAAATTTAATTTATTCCATGCACTACCCTAGTAACCTTATTCTTATGTGCTGACTTGCAGTTCATCAAGTTTTTCCTGATGATACTCGAGTAAGTACTCGAGTAAACTTCAAGGGATACTCGAGTAAACAAACCCAGAAATTCAGAAATTATTCCAACGTCCATTATTCTGCTTACTATATGATTAATCTTTCATTGTATTAGTGTTCTTAACCTATTTACAGAAGAACAATGAAGAAATCATATCAAACAAGTAAAGTCAAATGAGAAGTTCAAAACCCACCTACCGCCAACGGATATTTTTCAAAAACTGAAAAGTCAATAGTGGCTACGCACTCTCCAACGGATGAAAGGAAAATGTTCCAACGGTCTTCACCAACATATCTATATATATGGGAACATCCAAAACAGAGAAAAAACAACAAGAACACACACAAACATATCATCAAGTTCATTGCTCTGTTTTTATGTTGTAATTGTATTTCTATGCGTCAGTGATTCTTATTCACTCTGTAAGAGATATATTTCATTCAAACTCAATATTTGTTATTGAGATAACTTAAGGTTATGGAACCTTGAGTTGGGATTGGATTACAACTTGTAAGGGGGAGCGAGTATCCAGGTGAAGGAACTTGCTTGTACCATGGTGCCAAGAACCCACTAAATCTTGGAAGTTATAGTGAAACTCTCAGAAGAGCTCTGAGGACTGGACGTAGGTCAAAGTAGTTGTGACCGAACCAGTATAACTCCCGGTGTACACTTCGGTGATATTTCTCCTTACTCTTTAGTGTTTTAAATTCACTATCAAAGTTTTACATTTCCGACGAATTTTTAGTATCACCCAATTCACCCCCCTCTTGGGTGAAACGCTTGCTCTAACATTAAGCACTTCACAAAACCAATTCCCAAGTTAAAAAATTTTCAATTTTCCCCAAATTTCATGAACTAAAACTAGAGCAATCTCTCCCCCACACCTAATCTTTACATTGTCCTCAATGTGACTAACAAATAGGAACTAACTTAACTCGTTTCATTGGTAAAGTAGTAAGTTGTAAAGACCAATTCAAGATTGAAGCACAACACTTCAACAATTATCATGAGGGGAAGAAGAAAGAAACAAGTAAAGTGAAGTTAACAATGAAGTTCAAAATGTAGTAAAGAGTAAGTGCAAAGTGAGAGAATGCATATGAACATGGAGCATTTATTTACTTCTTAGAAAAGTAAAAACAAAGAAATCTATCTTTTACTAATGGTTTTGTCTCCCCCATACTTATTCTCTTCACATAACAATTAAGCTCAAGAAATATATTAAATGAGAAGAAAGCAAGTGAAGAAAGAGACAATCTGATGTTTAAATCTCCGTAGACTCTTGTAGAAGAAGTTCTCATCCCAGATGAGAAACATGCATTTCCTTTTTGTAACCACTTCTCCTAGAATGTACCATCTTGGTAGTATAAGATTTTGTAAAAGAAACACTAGACCAGCAGCACTATCTAGTCCAAAAATAAATACATGGAGAGATCTAAAATAAAATATAGGCATTGTAGGAACAAGATTCTCCAAGTAAACTTCACAGCCAAGAAAGTCAATTGGGTCCCCTTTAGTAGGAATTGAGCAAATGGTCATATTTTCAAAATTCTCTTGAGCTTGCAATGGGGAAAATGTAGAATCCAACTTAGTTTTGGAGTGCATTACATCACTTTTTCGATCATAAGAGTTGAGAGGTAAAAGACTGGAAGAAGAAAGAAAATTGATTAAGCTATCACCACCTAAAATTTCAAAACAAGCATTTTCATTTTCTATATCAGGTGGCAAATCAGAAGAAAGAACTAAATGGAAAAATTCATTTTCATTTATAAGTTTATCATTTAAAATAATTCCTTATTGAACTACCTAAAACATGTAATTCAGAGGGATCAAAAGATGCACAATTGTCAAAACCTTTATCAAGTGTAGCATGTACTTTAATGTTATCAATTGAACTAGATGAGGAACCAATGTCATGTAAAGTAGACAGCCATTATCAATTTCCAAACAATTAACACATGTCATTTCCCTTTCACATGAACAAACAAAAGAAGAGTCTAAAGAAAACAAAAAAAAATGAATACCCCATCAAGTTCAATAGCATCATAAAAATCCATATCCTGCTTGCTAACACTTGAAAGAAAGGAAGAATCATGTAAGCAAGCATCACTTAGACAATCATTTGAGCTATCATCAAGTTCACATTTCACCACAATTTGAGCATCCAAGCATAATTCATCATTTTCCCACAATGTAATGCTTAATGAGTTCATAACTCCCAAAACTAGGGAAAAGAACATGTTCATCACATATAGAAGCATGGATTGTGAAAGTAACATAATCAACTACATAACTACTATTAGAAATATCACAGTGAGTGTGAACACCTTATTTTGTCCTGGTCCCACTCAAAACATAAAAAATAACTGATGATGATTGGTGTCTAAATTAGCAAACATTATTGAAAGAAAAAAATAAAAAAAATAAAAAAAGAAAATCCTCCTATTGATGATGATCGATATCCAAATTGACAATCATCATTAAAGGGAAAAAACAAAAAAAATAAAAATAAAAATAAATCCCCTCATTGATGATGATTGGCATGTCATTCATTAAGGGAAAATAATAAATAAAAAATGAAAAATAAAAAATACAAAAAATAAGAAAATCCTCCTATTGATGATGATCGGTGTCCAAATTGGCAATCATCATTAAAATAAATCCCCTCATTGATAATGATTGGCATTGTCATTCATTAAGGAAAAATAATAAATAAAAAAAAACAAAACAAAATAAAAAATAAAAAATAAAAAATCTCTTTTATGTTGATAGGTTTAAATTAGGAAACTATTTGTGGGAAGAATAATAAAAAAAGTTAAAAGGGAAAAAAAATCTCCACTAATGGTGATTAGGTCAAGCTAGGAAGTTTTATTAATAGAAAATAAAAAAAAAATTAAAAAATGAAAATTAAAAAAAAATCTCCATTGATAGTGATTGGGTCAAGTTAGGTAGTTTTTAACATAAAAGAAAAAAATGAAAATTCAAAAAAGAATGAGCATCTATGAAGAAAACCCTACCTTGAGACTATAAATAGAGGAGCAAGGGTTGAAGCAAGACACACAAGAATTCGGGAGAGCAAGGAGGCGAGGTAAAGAGCTAATTTTATCTTCTCTCTTATTGCGTTACATGACTGCTTTGACTTTATTTTGGTGCTAGTTTGTCCCTTTTGCTTGGTTTACTTCGTTACTCCTCTATTGCTTATTGAATGGAGAAATGAATGCTTTACTTTGTTTGGCCCCATCTGTAACCCCCTATCTTATAAACATAATTATGATTTGAAAATACGTAATTAAGATGAATTAGAAACCAACGGATGATAAAATTTCATTTTTAATCCCATCCTTGAGATAGAGTTTTACAAATTTCTTTCGAAATTGGTTTAGCATGGTCTTGTACTCATATTTCAAATCTAACTACCCTATATAGTTAAATCACATTCATATATATCAGAGTGTACAACAAATTCCCGGCAAGCCCCGAGTTGTATATATACTAAGAGTTTACAATTTCCTATTTAGGGGATTACACAACCGTATCCAAAATAATTTACAAAATATATAGTGATCACCAATCAAAATTCGATAATTAACATCCTAAAGTCAAATGACCCAACAGAACTTCTAGCCACCCTTGGTCGTCTCATTTCCCTTGGAGCTACTTGCCCTGTCTGAAGGTTAGTCAATGGAAAGAATGGGATTCAAAAGAATCCCAGTAGTAACAAATCACTCATACCATACATAATCACAAAGCATGCAATGACATCATCAAGTAGCATAGCAGCACGAAACACAACATACAAGTTGTCACTTATACACATAATCACATCCCCCGTATTTCCACCGCCCTGAAGTCACGGTCCTCCCACCGAAACCACCAATGGGTCGTAGGTGAAGGATTCACAAATAGCTTTTCTGCTTCCACATAGTTACATCCCCCGTATCTCCACCACCCCGAAGGTACGGTCCTCCCACCGGAACTACTGATGGGCCACAAGTGAAGGATTCACAAATAATGATAAATCAAACATACAATGTATCACATATAGTATTAGGGAAAGTGTCACTATCTTGTTCTTTCTGAGCGTGCTCTTGCACAGTCTACTCAAAAGTAGGGCAAATATCAAATCCTATAAACCAAAATCCAGGACAACATGTTATTCTCTATTCCAAATTCTCACTTACATAACACTTAAAGTTGGTTATCATTTAAACTCTTTAGGTGGCTACCAAAAGCCTAAATACATGCCTAAAGGGTTGGAAAAATCTTGACCAAATCCCCCCTTTTGGAAGTGAAAACAATGATTTTAACTGATGCACTCGAGTGATAGATGATGCACTCGAGTGATGAGATAGCTTGCACTCGAGTGAGGATTACGAGTGCTTGACCAAGATCAATAACAAAGATAGAAAATGATTACAATACTCGAGTCCTGAACCCAATACTCGAGTGGTAGCCTCATGCTCACTCAAGTCCTGAACCTAACACTTGAGTGGTAGCCTCATGCTCACCCGAGTCCTACCAAGTGAGGCACAGAAAGTGACTACCCGAGAACAAAGAAAATCCTAAAGTGAGAAGTACACTCAAGTACTAGCTTTGGCACTCGAGTGATGGCACAACACTTGCGTGTATCATGACACACTCTTGAAAAATTGATTGCGAGTGCTAACCCGAGACACAAGTTCATAATGCCAAATGCACAGACACTCGAGTGAGAACCGAGATCACTCGCAAGTGAGAACATGCACTTCTACTTTCCTTACATGGGAGTGCAACTGAAACTGAAGGGAAAGAGAAAATATGATGATGTACTCGAGTGATACCCCTATGCACTTGAGTGAAGCTCATCAGAAGTAAAAATGTAGCAGATGACAGAATTTTCCAAATTTCCAACCAATGCGTCCAATGGCTCCTAAAATCCACAAACAACTCTATCCCTACTAAATTTTCACAAGGAACCCATTAGAATCACTAAAATAACCAAATACGCATCATATCCCCACTTATTCAGTTTTGAACCAAAATACATCCCAAACCACCAATTTGTTAAACTCTCTATCCCAATTCTAAACAACTTCAATGGCACAAAGACACAATATAACACTAATTCCACCACAATACACTATCCAATTCATCCATTTTAAAATCATACTATAATCAGGGAAAAACTCACAAACTTCAAAACTTAACCAATAATCACAATAGATATATCAAAATGCAACACATATTCACCTCTTTTTCTTTCCAAGGTTGATTTCTTAATTCCTCAACTTTCAAATTTCTTCAAGTACTCAAACACCACCTTTTAAGAATCTAAAACCATAGCAATGAAGCTCTCATCACTATGATCAACATTAATGAAGAGTGTTTGAGCATTAAAGGTCACATGAAGCACTAACCTTAAGCTTTCTTCTTTCTCTTTCCTCTTGTGCTTTGGACGAAAATGGAGGTAAGTGAGAGAAGATGAGATGATGATGAAACAAATTTTTGGCTTCCCCCAAAGTCCACTTGGCCGACCTAAGGGAGAGAGGAGAGAGGGAAAGAGGTTTGAACTTTTGACCTTATCAAAGGCTCTCATACTGCCAAGTGTCAACATCTTGTCCTCTCTTCCATGAGTTTACATAAGCACCCGCACAAATAATTCCATTCTCTTGCTCATTAAATCCTAACCATTGATCTCCAATTTACCAACGAGTTTTCTCTTTGGCAACTAACCATTTGGTTGATAATTTTCCTTTTTCCCATTTTGTCCCTGATTATGGAAATTCTTACTGAATCACTAACAAACACCTTTATACCACTCCATTCTTCATTCATGCACCCTCCCTTACCCTTAGGTTTCATTTTAAGCTTTATAACACAATTAAGCTTAAATGCATGGTTTAGGTACTGATTATAACACATTCAGATAGAATTTCATATCATATTCTTTAAAAGTGTTTATTCAACCATAATTACATTTACTTTTGAAGTCATTAGGCCTTAACCATATTTTGGGCCATTACACCATCTAAGCCCATCATCCACTTTGCTTCTCATGTCACTTCATCCTTTGGAATGCTAGGTTCATCTCTACGTAATCTTGTTTTTTTGTGCCAACATCTCAACATGGTCATTGTTGATATTGCTATTTCTACCTTTCTTGATGATTATCCCATATCTCATATGACCTCCCGATAAGTTAATTAAAAATGGAAGTATTGAGAAAATATGCAATATTGCACAAGAGAGTTATTCATGTGTAATTTATCTATTGGCTTAGAACTTACCCATTTATCTTTTGTAGCCAAGCATGTTGGAACACCCAGTATGGGTCTTCTTCTTTTCTATTGTGTCTCATTTAATATAATTTCATGATAAATTGATTTTGGATGTGTCTTTTTCCTCTTCTCGCCTTTGCTCTTCTTTTTCTTTATCCCTTTCTTAGGTTCTCTTTCAACAAAAAATGTTTTAACACATTTTTATAAATGAAAATAAAATGGAAAAACTCTCTTTCATGAAAAAATAAAGAAATTTCTTTCATAAATAAAAAAATACAAACCAAACAAAAATAGTTTTCTCAAATAAATTAAATAAACATTTTTCTAAAAAACACCAACCAACAGACATGCTTTTCTACCTTCGAATTACATGGGCTTTGATCCCTCTAAAGGGTACGTAGGCCCTAGGCTCTCTTCTTATGTCAAGTCCAACTTTGTAAATAAATATATTTTTCCTAATTTTCTTTTTGTAAATATATGTTCATTTTTTTATTTAGTTTTCATTTCATTTATTTTTGTAAATATTCTCTTTTTTATTTGGGTAATTATCATAAGATTAAAGGCTATAGTATTTTTAAATAATTAACTTAGGGTAACCATTCTTATGTATGGGTATTGTGGGGGTACCTAACACCTTCCTCATACACAATCGACTCCCAAACCCTAAATGATTTTTTTAGATTAGTTTCACTTCCAAACAAAAGGTTTCCAAAATTATCCTGTTTCAAAATTTTGGTGGCAGCTCCTTGTTTTCCAAATTTCGGGCGTTACAGCTTGGCGACTCTATTGGGGAGAGTTTGAGAGTCATGCCCATGTAATTTAAGTACTTAAAAATAATATGGCCTTTATTTTATTTTAATTACCCTTTTTTTTATTATTATTTTTTGTTTTGTGAATATTTATTTATTTTATTAAATTCTTTATTCATCTATTTATTTCTTTATTTTTTCTTTTCTGTCTATCTTTTGATCTGCTTAACAGATAAGGGTTGGGTAGAACCTAAGCTCATAGGTTGGTATGCTCTCTACACACACTGAACACATGCACTATTCTCCTTACACACATTTTGGGCCCTATACTCGGGTCTGTGAGTTCCTTAGGTGAGTATAAGTTTCTAGCAGCCTTCCTGTGGGTTTTTCAGAACCCCCTGAGGTTACTGTGAAGACTTCATCCTAGCTGTTACTTATTTGGCGAGGTTGATCCCTGTGGGATTTTTAGAACCCCCTGAAGGTCAATTTCATTAAATGGGGTCTTCATCTTTACGATGGGGGTAGTTAGGAGGTCTTTATCTGTGAGAATTAGAACCACCTTGAAACCATTGTACCTATTAGTAGAAATTATCGACCTACCCAATTAATTAGTACTTGCCTTTCTTAGGGTAGACATCCCCCAACCTAGGGTTATTCCTAAAATAGGACACTGGAGGGCATATATTTATTTATTGTTGATCATCTTTATTGTCATCCATACATAAGCAATGAAACCCCTAGGATCAAGTAACAAACTGTTGCTTCACTTGAGTATGTATCTAGCATCACTTCACATAAAGATACATCACAATGAAGGTGTATGTATTAGATAGCCAACCCTAGTCTAAGGGTCTATAACCCTAAAAGACCATGATCTCATCACATCAATCATGTTAGAAAACATCTCAATAAGAGATAATCCTTGAGGACTCATGAGGTATCATTATATCATTCATTAGCATTTTAGCTTTATTTGATATGGGCCTTGGACATAATTATCATTTTTAAAAACCTTAGCCGCATGATGGCTTGGGCCATTCACAAGTTAATGGGCACTTCATTCTCCCTATGAGGTAATAGATCTCTTGAGGAGGTGAATTTTTTTTTCTTAATGTCCATCACCCATATCAAAACTTGAAGTATAAGTCATCACTCTTTCATGTCTCATGAGGTATCCTTGCATCATCCATTATTTAACTTCATTTGATATGGGCCTTAGACATAATAAACATTTAACAAAACCCTTAGCTGTGTAATAGCTTGGGCCGTTCGCAGGTTAATGGGCACTTCATCCTCCCTATGGGGTATTGGTGTAATATCCCAAATTTTGATTAAAGGTTAATGACTTCAAAAGTGGATGTGATGAGAATTTGGTTGTTTAAGTGACTCCAATGGCTTCCTTGTGAAAATTTGTGTAGGGGGAGTATTTGTTGTGAAATTGGAACCATTGGGAACAATTGTGCAAAAGTTAGAAATTATGTCCATTGAAACTCCGTACAAGGCAGTCAGTTTGTATGGATGTTTTGAAAAGGCAAATGGTGTCTAAAAATTCTGAAACTTTCAATTCTTAAATTTCATATGCCAAGCTTCAAAATGGACATATAATTTGTGTTATTTCGATTTGTGAGCTAAGAGTTATGATTTTCCAAAGTTTGGGATTGAAACTGAAATATGTTTTGGAGCAGTATGGACTTTTGTGCAATTCTGTATTTTTGTGGTTATGAAATATATTGATCCATATATTTTAGCTAGGAGAACTTAAATAGATTTCCATTGGTTTTGGGATCACCCCATTTTTTATTTTTCTAGAATTAGTTATAATTTTTCAAAATTTGGGCAGAAATCTGCCAGAATTTTGTAAAAATCCGAAAATTGGGAAATTGATAAATAATCAAATTATAACATCATCATGATATTAAAACATCATCTCCTTCCTTTCCTCAGCCATACCTGATGCAAATTTCAGCTCAAGTAAGAGAAAGAGTTGAGAGCTTTTAGAGAGAGAAAGAGAAGAAATCACGCGAGGCAAGTCAATTTCTTCAGTGAATTCATACCTAACGCGTATAACTTTGTTCCTAAGCTTCTCTTTCATGTATTGTAAGGTGTTGGAAGAAAAAATTTGGGTGTTCTAAGGCTAGGGTTTTCAGCCATTTTGAGAAAAGCCAAAAGGAGCTTGTGATAACTTCCAAACCTTCGTATATTGACTATTCTGGCTGCTGTGGACAATTTAATCTGTGAAATTTTGCCAGATTGTCTTTGGTTTGAATTTTTCGAAATAACATGGCCTAGGGGTTATGCTGCCAAAATTGGGTCTAAATGGTAGTTGTAACCTAATTAAATAGTTAATAAAGTGGTTAGGAGTATAAAGGAACACATCTGTGGAGTCGTATTTGAAAAACCCCAATTTTCCCCAAAGTTCCTATAAGTTTTAGTCAGCTCTAGAAATGGACCTTAGAGTTTTATTTTCAATGATTTTGATGGTTTCATTGAGTTTAGGAGGGAAAATTAGGTAGGGTTACAGTTGCTCACTTTTTCAGAAAAGCCTGAAAAAGCATAATTATGAAAACACCCCTGAAACCCTGAAATAAGGGTTGTCAATGGTATTTTTGTAATTTGACAATGAATTTGATAATTCTAAGTCCAGAAATGGATTCATTGGGTGAAAATATGTAAGAATAGCCCATATCAAAATTTTAGAAAAATTATAGTTGGACCGGGTACGGCGGGGCTAGGCCGGGTCCCGTGGGCATTTTGGTAAATTTTTATGATAGACTCGTATAACTACTAGAAACACTATGGAAGTGTCTAAACTGGTACATTTGACATTTTAGGACCAAGTTGAAAGCTCGAGGGATTGGCATGCGAATCGAAGCATATGGTTCGAGGTGGAAAAGGTCTAAGGTAGGGAACTTATCTCTCTTGCGTGTATTTGATATTTGTGCTAGAGTATTGATGCATGTTATTGCTTTGCTTGATTACGTGTAACATATATGAATGATTGAAGTTCTGTTTCTATTTATGCTATGGCCATAAGTATGTTGTTTGAAATATTGAGCACGCAGATATATCATTGTGTGAGCATGAGTTATGTAATACAAGCATGTCATATATTAAATACTTATCTTGCATGCATATTGGTTCTATTTTCCTACTGAGATTCTCTTGAATCTCACCCTCCCCTACCAATAATTTAGACAGGAAAATACAGAAGGTACACGAAAATCAAAGAAGAGAACTGCACGAGAGAGGGTTGCAGTGGTGGAGTGAAGACAGGAAGAAGTCTCCATTTCACTCTGACAAGTTTAGACACCCTGGTAGCCCTGTACAACTACATTGATGGTAATTATTATGTATGAACCCTTATGAGGATTTTCTATAATCATGCACATATTATCAGTGTATTTATGCTATTCCTGTGTTGCCCACCGAACCGCATATCATTTTTCGCGAATACTCTAGTAAAGGTGAAATTAAAATAAAAGCATGATAATTGGATCTCTTGAGGAGGTAAAGTTCTTTTTCTCAATGTCCATCATCTATATCAAGGCTAGAAAGCACATGTAATAATTTGCATAGTATATATTTGGATATACTTTCTGACTCCTGCTTCTCTTTTCTTTAATGAAAGGCAAGCAAGTTATCCAACAACTGAAAATTTTGCATAAAAGTTAAATAGTACAAAAACCAAGTTTAAATAAATGGCACAAAAACCAAGTTTAAATCAAGTTCCTATAGGAAAGGTATATAGAGGGAAGGGGATCAGACTGACTGCAGGAGCAGAACCACTTAAGGGCTTAATTTGACTAAGCCGCTACATTCAAGATTCAGTCAAATTGGGCTTCATAAAGAAGCATGGAAATATCATTGATTTATTACATGTGCTTGTGCATAATGAGGCTATCATAGAACTGGGCCAGTATTGGGATGCCTCTTTAAGATGCTTTACTTTCTCTGATTTTCAACTAGCCCCAACCCTTGAAGAATATGGGGAAATCCTTAGGATGCCAATTAAGAGGAGTGAAAAGATCTACTATTATCCAGGCCGGCTACCTTCTCAGGGAGGAATACCAAAGTTATTAGGGGTTCACATGGAAGAAGTAAAGATTATAGGCACTGGACAGGTCAAGGGGATTAAAAGAACCACAGTGGAAGCTCACTTAGGAAGATTAGCAGAAAATAAAGATTGGGAGAGTTTTTTAAGGGTCTTTGCCTTTGCTATTTATGGCATGATCCTTTTTCCTTCATCAGCAGGAATAATCGACTTGGGAGCTATCACTGTCTTTCAATTGGTTGAACATTACCAAATTAACCCAGTACCCTCAATTTTAGCAGAGACTTACATGTCATTATCTCAATGCTGCCTAAAGAGGGAAGGTCAAATAAAATGTTGTCTTGCATTGCTTGAGGTATGGATGTTGAGTCACATGTATGTAAAGCTGGGAATGTGGGCCAACCCGCGGGTTGCGGGATGGCCTGCACCAACTAAGGGGCCATGAGGTGCGGGCCTGTGCGGCCCGTACTTCTGCGGGTTGGCAAAATGCCAACCTTAACCCGCAATGTACGGGTTGCAGGCTAACCCGCGAGCTCGCATTTTTTTTTGAAAAAAAAATCTTATTTTTTAAAGAAGGTTGAAAATATGAGACACATATATATGAGTAATTAAATTTATTTTCCTAGCATCAATCATTTCTCTTATAAAAATTTAAAAACATAATCTACAATTCAAGAGATAAAGTTATCAAATTTGCAAATGTTTATAAATAAAACATAAACTCATCCTTAAGCAACCAAGATATAATAATTTTGTTTAAAGAAGAAGGGAAGAGGCTAAGATTTTTTCTCTTTAGGTTGGGAGGTACCAAGATAGGAGTGGAAAACTTTTTTTGTAAAATTATTATATGTAAAATTTTTTTTTTGCGGGCTAACCCGTCAACCTACGGGCTATGAGTGCGGGCCTGTGCAGCCCACATTTTTGCGGGTTGGGAAACTCGTCAAAACCGGCGGGCTCACTGGTTGGGCCCGTATTACCGGCTCTACGTGTATGGAAAGAAGAAGTACTTCTGGGAAAGGCATGACAAGTTTACTAATCTACTTATAGCTTTCAATCATCTTTAATTAAACAAAAATGATTAGAGGAAGGAGTTCTCATGATTAACAGAAGATTCTCTCTTATGAAAAATAGAATGGTGGGAGGATGAAGAGATTATCCTTCACTGCGGGGACTTTTCTAATGTGCCTCTCATGGGACCAAGAGGATGTATTAACTACAACCCTTCTTTAGCATTAAGGCAATTAGCATTTTGGCAAAAAGTTCCCTCTTAGGAAGAAGTGCAAGCTATACACTTCTCATACGAAGAAGATAGTGGGAAGGACTTATGTTGAGAAATCAAAGAAGCTTGGAGCAAGATAGCATACAAGGGAAAGGCTAATCTGGGGAAGTGAGAAATAGGTGCAACTATGGGCTATAGGGATTGGCTTAAGGATAGAATTAAAGGGCCAATCTATCTTATTTTCCTTAAGATCCTTTGTTAGGAAATGATGCCCAAGAAGTAAACAAAAAGAGTTGGCAAGGTGCCTGGAAACAAGAGAAAAAGAGCTAGAGGAGTTGTTTGTGATGGAATCATTAAATAAGAGAAAGATGAGTCAGCTAGAAGACAAATGTGCATCCCTTCAAGAAAAACTGACAGAAAATAGAAAGAATTGAGATTTAGAAGAGCGCTCAAGGATCATGAAGCTGGAAGAAGAAAACAAAAGCTTAAAAAGGGCTATGCAAGACAACGACATGCAAATGCAGAATAATAGAGTTTGACTATTGAAGATGACTACAGCAAAAGAGTTGCTTGAAGAGAAACTATAAGACAATGCCACTCTTAAGAAATTGCAAGGGGAAGTTGAAATTCTTACTCAACTCTTAGAAAACAAGAAGGGTGAATTGGTTGCTATAAAGGCCAGTAGTGCTAAAACCATCCAGAGCCTCGTGGACAAGTTAAATCATGAAAGGAAAGTTTTAGCCAACTAGGAACTCCTCTACCACACACAAGTTGTTGTGACAGGAGAATGGGTAAAGAGGTGTGGTAACTTAATCAACTTTGCTAACACCTGGATCCCAAAATTTACTAGCATATTCATGCACGTTGAAGGCATGATTATTCCTTTAAATCCACCAGCAGAGATTGTTGAATTTTTAAACTTATGTAATCAAATAGTATAGGAACTCAAACTTGTAACTTAATTTTGATATTATCGAATAAAAGCATATCTTACTCCTTTTACTATCATTTTTTTGCGTGCTTATCACTACGATAAATAACAAGATCTTGGGCTAGGGTGGGATTCATGGTCCCCTTTGTCTAATGATCAACTGTAGTTCTCCCTGTAGAATAATGGATTCTTTGAGGAGGCTAGAGGACACTCGTTCATAAGACTATGTGCTAACTAAGCGCTTACCAAATGAAAAGATCTTGGCTAGGATGGGATTGAAGGTCTCTCCTATTTAATGATCAACTCTAGTTCTCCCTGTGGAATAATAGATTCCCTGAGGAAGTTAGAGGATACTTATACCAGAAGACCTTTATGCCAATACATCATGATAACTCGCTATGCCTGCTTGAAATTGTAAGTTTAAATAAACTAATGATATTTTATTCCTTCCTAAGAAGGTGATACAATATTGCTCCGTCTAAACATCCTAACCAGCTACCCCTACGTATTCATACAACACACACTCACATAGTCGTCAAATGGCAGCCAATCCCCGTGAAGCTGAATCTAATCTGAATCATCGAATGTCTCATATGGAGGCATAAATGGCAAATTTGAAAGAAATGATTTCCACCTTGACTATATCTCTTCAAGCCCAGAATAACGAGAAAGAGTCAAGAACATCTGATCCATTGAAAAATACTGAGATAAGTATACAAGAAAATGGCGAGAAAGAAAAAATGATAGAAGAGCCTCAGAGTAAACAGAATCCTTAAATTATGAGCACTAAGAAGGAACAACCAGGTGAAGATTCAACATACACTTTCAATATTCCCTCCCTATCAGCTGAAAAGGAGGGATGGAAGTAAGAGTTAGGTAAAGTAAAAGACCAACTAAAAGCCCTATAATGATCAAACACTTGGGGTTTACTTGATTTAAAAGATTATGCTTGGCACCACATATCTTGATTCCCAAGAAATTTAAGATGATAGACTTTGATAAGTACAACGGCACAGGGAATCCTATATACCATCTTAAGGCCTATTGTACCAAGATGCTTGTATGGTCACAAGACGAAAACTTTTTACTACTTTTCTTCCATGAGAGCTTAAAAGGGCCAGCACTGGAATGGTACATGCAACTTGATCAAACAAAGATCAAGAAATGAAGAGATTTGACTGATGTATTCATGAAAGAATATAAGTTCAATCTTGACACTACCCCTACCAGGGAACAACTGAAGTCAATAGCAAGAAAGCCACTGAAGCTTTCAAAGATTATGCCCAAAGATGGAGGACCGTCGTAGCACAAGTTCAACCTCTCCTTATACCATCTGAGCTCATTTCTTATTTCATCTGTACTTTACAAGAACCTTATTACAGATACATAGTTGAGATGCATGTCACTGATTTTTCTAGTTTGATTGAGATTGGTGAGCGAATTGACGCTGACATTTGTGACGGTAGGATTCTTCAAAGTGAGAACAACATCAAAAAGGGGAACAATGAGAAGAAGATGGAAGACGATGTTAGCTATATCCAAACCACTAGACAACCCCAAGCAATACATCAAGGTTGTAATGATGATTTTTGATAGACAAAAAATAATTCGACACAAAATAGGAAAGGTCAAGCTGGAAGATAAAGGAATTGGCAACAACGAGATAATTGCCAATGCCAGATTTTGGCATGACAAATATTGAGCTATATTGCCAACTTTTGAAATCTCAGCTGTTAGGGCCACTTACTTACAAACAGCTTGAACCAGCATTCCCCGCTTGGTATGACTCTAATGTCCGATGTGAATACCATATGGGCACCCCAGGACCTCAATAGAGGACTATGCAATATTCAAAAGGAATGTATTAGTCTTAATTAATTCTAATCACATTCAATTGAAGAGAAATGAAAACTCCACTATCAACGCCAATCCTCTTCCAAGCCATGAAAACCAAGTAAATGTTATTGATAAAATTGAGTTCTCTAACGATCCTCTACTAGAAGGAGAAGATATCTATGCTTGTTTAAATGCAGTAGGTTATATACCTTGAGAGGAGAAAGAAGAAGGCATGGTGGAAAAAAGACATGTCGAGCTTGTTGTTAAGGAACTATATGAAAAAAGAAATTCTAATATTGTTTCTTTCACCATGTTGACACCATTGCAATAGCCTTCAATGACCATTAAGGCACTGGCCCCTTTTCTATATCAAAGTAATCGCGTCGTACTATGGAGGTATAAAGGTATTATTGAGAATCCCTCAGGGCAAGTAATAAAAGCTGAGTCTATCAACGAAACAATGGTTCACGCCCAACAGGAGTAACACAAAGCGGGAAAGCTTATCTATCGCAAAATATTGGATCGTCAAAGAAGGGAAAATAAGCCAATGTTGATATTCCATCAAGTTCTGGTCTAAAAGACATGAAAAATAAAGATAAAGAATTCCTTCAAATCATGAAGCAAAGTAAATATAGCATAGTAGACCAATTGAATAAAACTCCAGCCAAGATCTCAATTCTCTCTTTGATCTTGAGTTCTGAACCGCATCGTCATACGTTACAAAAGGCCTTAGATGAAGCATATGTGCAGTCCAGTGTGTCCCCAGAGAAGGTGGCAAGCATTATGAATGTGGCGAGGGCGTTTTTTACCATCTCATTTTCAGGAGAAAAAGTTGTTCAATCAGCCGTTGATCAATATAAAGCCCTCTACATTTCCCTAAAGTGCAAAGGGTTCATTGTAGCCAAAGTGTTGATAGATGGAGGATCAGCGTTAAATGTTTAACCAGTATCCACATTTGACCAATTATCAGTAGAGGCGTTATAGGTTAAAAAGAGTAACATGATGCTTAGAGGGTTCGATGGTACTCAGAGAGGTGTGTTGGGAACTGTGTGTTTGCCTTTACAAATTAGACCAACTTCATTTATAGTAGACTTTCAGCTTATGAACATTGACCCATCCTACTCTATGTTGTTGGGGAGGCCATGGATACACTCAGCTGGGGTAGTACCTTCTACCTTACACCAGAAGGTAAAGTTAGTTGAAAGCGGGAAGATAGTGAAAATCAAGGGTGAAGAAGAAATCATGGTGAGCAAGCCGAGTTCTCTTCCATACATTGAGGCTATCGAGCAGGAGGAAGGAATGGTTTTCCAAGGCTTTGAAGTCAAAAGACCCAAGGGATATAAAAATGTCAACTATATAGTAACCAAGATAATGGAGAAGAATGGATTTAAGCATGGCGGAGGATTGGGCACTCACCTCCAAGGCATCAAATCCCCCATAAATCTGTAAGAGAATCACAAGTACCATGGGTTAGGATACATGCCACCATTAGAAAGATAGTCGAAAGAGCAAGCAAGCTTGAAGATAGGGAGGGAGGATGAGCACTTTGAAATCCCCTACATAAGGAAGACATTCCTGATATTCTCTGAAGTGCTAAACAAGCCGACTGTTGTAATGGTTTCAACAATAGGCAAAAAGACCTACACATGGATTTCAGATGATGATTCTAGAAGAGCTCTGGAAAATTGGGAGTTTGAGAACACCTTCAATTCTATTATTTTAGAGTAACATGCCTAGCTAAAAGTTGTCCTTCTATGTTTTGTATGCGCCTTTAGGCGAGCTCTTATATAAACCATGAATAAAGAATGATATGCGAATAAAATTCACTTATTTATATCCATTCTTCTTTTTTTTTCCTTCTATTCATTCGTTGTTCATTTTTCGCCCACAAGGAAATAGATTTCCTAGGAACTCTTGTCCAACACAGAGATTTCTAAGTCCTTGAATGATGATTCGCTTGTTACCATTGATATGCATGATTATGATTGTGATGATGAGGAGATCATTCAAGTATACAAAAAATATCCTTGAATCTGATGACAATAGAATGTGCCTACATGAAGATGAAATTGAAGTAATAAATATGGGCATAGAGGAAGAAAAGAGAGAACTAAAGATAGTAGATAGCCCTGAAAGAGAGCAAATGGTTGAACTCTTCAAAGAATTTATAAATGTGTTCACATAGTCCTATTAAGACATGCTAGGCCTTATTCCAAGGATTGCCTCTCATAAGATTCCCTTACTCCCAGACACCAAGGTTAAAAAGCAGAAATTGAGGAAACTCATTTTCGATATGTCCTTAATGGTTCGAGATGAGGTGGTGAAGCAATTAGAAGCGGGTTTCCTGGAAGTAGCTAAATACCCATAATGGATAGCAAATGTTGTTCTTGTCCCAAAAAGGGATGGCAAAATTAGAATGTGTGTTGATTATCAAGATCTGAACAAAGCTAGCCCAAAAGATGATTTTCCATTGCCTCATATTAATGTCTTAGTTTATAATACAGCCCGTAGCTATAGATACTCATTCATGGATGGGTACTGAGGGCATAACCAAATCCCTATGGATGAAAAGGACAAAGAAAAAACCATATTTATTATGCAATGAGGTACTTATTGTTACCACGTTATGCCATTCGGATTAAAGAATACTGGGGCAATTATCAGCGTGTCATGGTGGCACTCTTCCATGATATGATGCACAAAGAACTTGAAGTATACATTGATGATATGTTAGCTAAATCTTATGAAGGAGAAAGCCATGTTATGGTGTTAAGAAAACTGTTTGAAAGGCAACGCAAGTACAAGCTGCAGCTAAATTCTAACAAATGCGTCTTTGGGGCTTTATCTGGGAATTTGTTAGGCTTCATTATAAGTCAAAAGGGATTATAGTAGATCCTGACAAAGTTAAAGCAATACGGGAAATGCCCCCTCCTCAAACAGAAAATGACATTTAAAGCTTTTTGGGGTAGTGAATTACATTGCACGATTCATTGTCTACCTAATTGCAACTTGTGAGCTGATATTCAAGCTTTTAAAGAAGAACTGCATAAGGAAATGATATGAAGATTGCAAGAAAGCATTTAATAGAATCAAGGATTATTTGCTAAATCCCCCAATTTTGATTCCTCTTACACCAAGATGACCTTTAATTTTGTATTTGACAATACGACCAAACTCCATGGGAGCTATGCTGGGGCAACACGATGCATCTAAGCGAAGAGAACAAGCGATCTATTACTTGAGCAAGAAGTTTAATGATTGTTAGTCATATTACTAGATGATCGAGCAAACTTGTTGTGGTTTAGTTTGGGCTACAAGGAGGTTGAGGCAATACATGCTTTATTACATCACTTGGTTAATTTCTAGAGTGGACTGACTCAAGTACATCTTTGAAAGCCTGCACGTAGCTGGAAGAGTATCTAAGGGCAGGTAATATTTTCTGAATATGATATATGATACGTCACTCAAAAATCTATCAAGGGTGCTACGATAGCCTATCACTTAGTGAAAAACCCCAAAGATAAATGCCAGCCACTAGATTTTAAATTCCCAGATGAAGACATATGTGCTACAGAGGATCCAATTAAGGAAAGCAAATCGAAGGAGGAGGAGATGTATTTTGATGGGGCAGCAAATATGCATGGCAATGGTGTAGAGGTAGTAATTATATCCCTAGACAGAAAGCAATTTTTGATTGCTATAAAGCTAGGGTTTGACTGCACCAATAACATAGCAGAATATGAATCTTGTATTAATGGTTTCTAAGCTACCAAAGATCTTGGAATAAAAAACCTAAAAATCTATGGTGACTCAGCTCTTTTAATTTATCAGGTGACTGGTGAATGGCGTACCAAAGACCCAAAGTTGATCCTTTATCAAGAGTATTTGATATAGTTGATCAAAAATTTTAAAGTAATCAATTTCCATCACATGACCAGAGAAAAAAATCACTTTGCTGATGCTTTAACTACTTTAGCAGCTATGATCCAACTCAATTGTGGGGTTTAAGTTCAACTAATACAAATTGAGACTAGAAGATCGCCAGTATTTTTCTTCAATATTGGAAGAGAGCGTAACGAGCAACCTTGGTACCATAGTATCAGGATGTATATGGAATATGGTACTTACCTTCCAGATGCAACACATAATGAAAAGAAGACCATCCGGTGAATGGCCATGGGCTTTTTTATTAGTAATAACATCCTGTATAAGAGGAGCTTTGATGGGACATTGCTTCGCTGTGTAGATATAAGGGAGGCGCACAAGATTATGGTAGAGATCCATGAAGGAATATGCAGTACACATGCAAATGGCTACTCATTAACTAAACAAGCTCAAAGGTCTGATTGCTACGGATAACTATGGAGAAGGATTGTATAAATTATGTTAGAAAGTTTTATAAGTGCCAGATATACACCAACAAAGCTAATGCTCCTCCGACTCTAATGCATAGTCTTGTATCTCTATGGCCCTTTTCCATGTGGGGAATTGATGTCATCGGGCCAATTAACCCAAAAGCTTCGAATGGTCATCATTTCATCCTCGTTGCTATTGACTATTTTACTAAGTGGGTGAAAGCCAATTCCTTTGCTAGGATTACTCAGAAGGCCTTTATCAAATTCTTAAAGGCCAATATCATCTGTAGATATGGGTTACCGGAGAGAATCATAACTGACAATGTACCAAACCTCAATGGGGCAGCAGTTAAAGAATTATGTGATCAGTTCAAGATCAAACATCATAATTCTGCACCATATAGGCCACAGATGAATGGCGCGGTTAAGGCAGCCAATAAAAACATTAAGAAGATCATCGGCAAAATGAGAGTGATCTATAAGGACTAGCATTAAATGCTTCTATATGCATTACACGGATACCGTACCATAATATGTACATCAACTGGGGCAACCCCTTACTCTTTAGTTTACGGCATGGAGGCTGTCACTCCAATTGAAGTGGCAATACCATCCCTGAGAATCTTGGCTAAATCAGACTTAGATAAAAGTGAATGGATACGCTCTCGGTTTGAATAATTAAATTTGATTGAAGAAAAGATGCTCACAGTAATATGTCATGGGCAGTTAAATCAGTCATAAGTGGCAAGGGCCTTTAATAAGAAACTACAACCCAAGGGGCTTAAAGTAGGAGATCTAGTTCTGAAGAAGATCCTGCCAAATCAAGGAGATGACAGAGGTAAATGGTTTCTAAATTATAAAGGCCTATATGTTGTTAAGCAGGCTTTCTCTAGCGGGGCATTGATATTGACAAACATGAATGGCCAAGATTTACCAAGACCAATCAATTCAGATGCTGTAAAGAAATGCTATGTGTAAAAAAAGCTCACTAAGTTGAAAACCCGAAAGTGCGGCTTAGGCAAAAGTTAGAGCCAAAAAAATACAAAGGGGCTCACTAAGTTGAAAACCCGAAAGGACGACTTAGGCAGAAGTTAGAGCCAAAATAAATAATATAAAAATAATAGCTCACTAAGTTGAAAACCTGAAAGGGCAGCCTAGGCAAAAGTTAGAGCAAAAAAAAGGGGGGGCTCGCTAAGTTGAAAAAAAGGCAGCTTAGGTAGAAGTTAGAGCAAAAAAAAAAGCTCGCTAAGTTGAAAACCCGAAAGGGTGGCTTAGGCAAAAATTAGAGCACAAAATTAGGAGCTCGTTGAGTTAAACACCCAAAAGGGTGAGTTAAACAAATATCAAAGAAGGTTATCAGTCCTAGCCCCATCACTCTTTTTACTTTGTTTATTTGGAAGACACTGTAATCATTCATCAAAAAGTGCATATCTCTAGCAATTAAGCAAGGCACAATCAGGGGGACTACACGGAACTGAAAGTGACGGACCTCTTAGTAGCACCACATCTACACCAATATGTGCTCATCATTATACATCCACTTGAATATTGGAAGATCATTTCCTTTAAATGAATCTTCATCCCTAATATATCTTTCCCTTTCATTAAATCACATGTCAAACTTTGTGTCTTGATTTGTATAAGGGTAAATCTTTTTAATGAAAGCACAACTTTTTTCTGGATAAACACTCATGATGATATACATGGTGTCCTTTACTCCCATTTAACTTATGTAATTTCAGGATCATTAGCTAAGGTCCTAACTGAAATTTTTGTTGTGGGGTCAAACAGTTGACAAATGGACACAATCTAAACTGAGGATTCTAGGTTGTGGCATCTATGTGAATCTCATTATGCACATCTTTATACATCCGATAAGACTACGTGAGTAAGGGGGTTCTGGTTAGGCACCTAGACGGAGAAGTAGCAATATCACCTATCAGGCTATTCTTTAACACCACCATTATTGCACTCATTCTTATTAGCATGTCATCACCTCTGTTCTAAACATCACCATTAACATCATCATCATCACTACTATCATCATCATCATCATCATCATTAGCATTATCATTGTATTCATAATCATCATTAGGATTCCGTCATCACTGTCATCATCATTATCAGTGTCATCACCTTTATCATGAATTCACCATTTTGATATTCCCCTCATTATCATGGCTATTATCATCCTCTTCATCATCATTGTTGTCATCCTCATTAGGATTTCATTATCACTGTCATCATCATTATCAATGTCATCATCTTTATAAGTACTACTCTAAGGGGCATCACATGTTTATGGCACCCTTTCAAAGCCTTGTACCGGCAGGCACCCTCAAAGCCTAGTAATGGATGGCACCCTTTCAAAGCCCTGTATTGACAGGCACCCTCAAAGCCTAGTACCAGCTGGCACCCTTTCAAAGCCTAGTAACGGCTGGAACTGTTTTCAAAGCCCTGTATTAGCAGGCACCCTCAAAGCCCAGTAACAACTGGTACCCTTTTAAAAGTCCTGTACCGGCAAGCACCCTCAAAGCCTAATAATGGTTGGCATAATTCTTTTAAAGCCCAATAATGCTTGGCACTATTCTTTCAAAGCCCTGTATCGACAGGCACCCTCAAAGCCCAGTAACAGTTGACACAATTCTTTTAAAGCCCAATAACGCTTGGCACAATTCTTTTAAAGCCCTATAATGGCAGGCACTATTCTTTCAAAGCCCTGTAACAGCTGGCACAATTCTTTTAAAGCCCTATACTTGTAGGCACCCTTAAAGCCCAGTAACAGCTGGCACAATTCTTTTAAAGCCCAGTAACGCTGGCACCCTCTCAAAGCCCTGTATTAGCAGGCATCCTTTAAGCCCAGTAACGGCAGGCACTATTCTTTCAAAGCCCTGTATTAGCAGGCACTCTCAAAGCCCAGTACCGGCTGACACAATTCTTTTACGCCCCACCAAAGTCCTATGAAACTAGGCGCTTCACTTCCACTCCAGGTAATAATCTTTCTCGACATACATTATTCTCCCCTATGAACCAAGTAAAGAGGGGGATGGGCATTGTATTTTGTCCAAACCCTCTTTGGTTCCAAGGAGGCACCTTGTTCTTTGGCCGAATAAAATATGTGTTCTTATCTTTACTTGCTTCATAGACGAGAATCTCACTTTTCTCAACTATAGAACAAGTAAAGAGGGGCAACTATGAACACCCTATTTTGTCTGGGCCCACTCAAAAATTTAAAAATAACTGATGATGATTGATATCTAAATTGGCAATCATCATTGAAAGAAAAAAAAATAAAAAAAATAAGATAAGAAAATCCTCCTATTGATGATGATTGGTCTCCAAATTAGAAATCATCTTTAAAAGGAAAAAATAAAAAAAATTAAAATAAATCCCCTCATTGATGATGATTGGCATTATTATTCATTAAGGGAAAATAATAAATAAAAAATGAAAAATAAAAAATACAAAAAATAAGAAAATAAGAAAATCCACCTATTGATGATGATCGGTGTCTAAATTGGCAATCATCATTAAAGGGAAAAAATTTAAAAAAAAATTAAAATAAATCCCCTCATTGATGATGATTTGCATTGTCATTCATTAAGGGAAAATAATAAATAAAAAATAAAAAATAAAAAATCTCATTTATGTTGATAGGTTTAAATTAGGAAACTACTTGTGAGGAGAATAATAAAAAAAATTAAAAACAAAAAAATCTCCACTAATGGTGATTAGGTCAAGCTAGGAAGTTTTATTAATAGAAAATAAAAAAATAAACAACGAAAATAAAAAAAATCGCCATTGATGGTGATTGGGTCAAGTTAGGTAGTTTTTAACATAAAAGACAAAAAAATCAAAAATGAAAATTCAAAAAAGAATGATCATTTATGAAGAAAACCCTACCTTGAGACTATAAATAAGGGAGCAAAGATTAAAGCAAGACACACAAGAATTTTGGGAGAGCAAGAAGGCAAGGTAAAGAGCTAATTTTATCTTCTCTCTTATTGTAATGCCCTAAATTTTGATTAAGGGCTAATGATGATTAATGAGAATAATTTGTGAATTTAAATTGGAATTATTATGGGTTTTGTGGCAATATTAATTAATATGCCATGATTAGTGGAAAATTGAAAGAATGGAATTATTGGGCAAGTAGTTAGTCATTAAGGGAGAAATTAATTACTAACTAAGAGGAAAATGAGATGTGAAATTAAAATAAGATGTGAAATTAAAAACCAATGATATTGGGACACTTGGCAAGTGGGTATGGTAAGAGAATGGTTGAGAAAGTCAAACAATGAATATTAAATCCATTTCTCTCTCTTTCCCTCTCTTTTAGCTGAATGAGTGTGGCATGGGGGTAGACATTTCTGCTTCTCATCCTTCATCTTCACTATTTCACTTACTCCCTCTCTCTTGTTCTCTCTTTTGTGCCATTGTTGAAGGAGAAAGGAGGAAGGAAAGCTTGAGATTAAGGTGAGTAAATGACCTCTAATGGAAAAACTCCCTTCTATAAAGTTATTCCTTGAGTTGAGAGCTTCACTTTCATGGTTTTATATTTGTTATTGGTGGTGTTTTGTAGCCACAATGAAATCTAGAAGTTGGAGAACCAAGGAAATTCTTTAGGAAAGTTGTTGAGGTGAGTGAAAGCTTCATTTTCATATAAGTTTTGTGGCCATTGATTG
Organism: Inga oerstediana; assembly: GCA_963210345.1. NCBI lineage: Eukaryota > Viridiplantae > Streptophyta > Magnoliopsida > Fabales > Fabaceae > Inga > Inga oerstediana. Next base: position 73,580,025 of record OY723401.1, read on the forward strand.
GGCTTTGAAATTCTAGAAAATTTGCCCTAATTTTTGTGATTGAGGGTCATTGTTTTGTTGGCATGTTATTGGCATGGAATTAGTGCCTTGTTTAGTATTTTGAATGAATTGAATTGAATTGAGCTTAAATGTGAAGTTTGGCCACTTTGTGTTGGTTTTTGTGCATTGGGCAAAACAGGGCATGTTAATGGGTTGTGATTTTGGTCATTTTGAGGTTACCATTGTGTTCCTTGTGAGAAATTGTATGGGAATAGGTTTTGGTATTGATTTTGGAGTCATTGGACACTTTGGTAGAAAAGTTGGAAATCTGTCTTGTGTGAACTCTGTTCTAGGCAGTCAGTTTACATGAACGTTTTGAATGGCCAAATGGTGTTGGAAAATTTTGAAACTTTCTAGTCTTAAATTTCACATCCCAATCTTCAAAATGGACATATAATTCATGTAATTGGGTTTTGTAAACTGAGAGCCATGCTTTGCCAAATTTTAGGATGGAAACTGGACTCTGTTTTGGGGCAGTGGTGGATTTTGTGTAATTCTAGAATTTTGTAGTGATTTTTAGTAATGTTCCATATTTTTTCACTAAATATGACTTAAATATATTTCATTTGGCTTTAGAATCACCTCATTTTGAGTTTTCTAGAATTAGTTATGATTTTTGGAAGTTCAGCCAAGAAACAGGATTTTTCTTGGCTGCGGCCAGCAGATTCTGGGCCGCGGCCCAAATGCTTCGGACCTGTTTTTGGCCGCAGCCAGTGGATTCTTGGGCCGCGGCCAAGCCCTAAAAATGGCATTTTGGACTTCCAAAGATGGTCTTTGGTCAAGTGTTTTTCCAAGCCTTTAGGCATGTGTTTAGGCTTCGATTAGCCACCTAAAGGTTGTGAATGATAACCAACAATAAGTGTTATTCAAGTAAGGATTTGGAATAATGAATGACCCTATGTCCTTTTTTTTGGTTTATAGGGTTCGATATTCACCCTGATCATGATTCGATGTTCATTTGACCGTGAGTAAACTGTGCTGGAGCACACGTGGATGAATAAGGGTAGGGAACTTACCTCTCCTGCATGTATTGATATTTGTGTTTGTGTATTGATGTATGTTATTGCTTTGCTTGATTATGTGAAACATATATGAATATTGAAGCTTTGTTTCTATTTATGCTATGACCATAAGTATGTTGTTGAAACATTGAGCATGCAGGTATATCATTATGTTAGCATGAGTTATTGTGATGCAAGCATGTCATGCATTAAACACTTATCTTGCATGCATATTGGTATCTGTTTCCTACTGGGATTCTCTAGAATCTCACCCTCCCTTACCAACATTTTAGACAGGGAAGGTATAACGAGGATGGAGCAAACATCCAAGGGCGACGAGGACTCCTTCGGGTTGTCATTTTGGTAGTTGGTTATCATGGTAGTTGGGATTATGTATAATTGGATATTGGATGTATATGTGCTTGGATGTATATTGGGTTATTTGGTTATGTATTGGAGATGGATTTGTGTAATCCCCATTGAGGAATTGTAATGGGCAACTGTGCCCTACGTATCTTTAGTGAAGGTATGAACCCGGAATTGCTGGTATTATTATTGTGCACTCTGATATTTATATGAATGTGATTTATCTTCATGAGGTAATTGTATTCGAAATAAGATTGTGAGACCAGGTTAAAGTGTTTGTGAAAGAAATTTGTGAAAACCCTATCTTAAGGATGGGAATGTAAATGAATTTTGATTATTATTGGTCTCTATTTCATTTTAATCATGTATTTTGGATATAATTACGGAGGGGGTTACACTTATTGCTTTACATGACTGCTTCGACTTTATTTTGGTGCTATTTTGTCCCTTTTGCTTGGTTTACTTCGTTACTCCTCTATTGCTTATTGAATGGAGAAATGAATGCCTAACTTTGTTTGGCCCCATCTAAGCCCATTATCCACTTTGCTTCTCATGTCACTTCATCCCTTAGAATGCTAGGTTCATCTCCACATAATCTTTTTTTTTATGCTAACATCTCAACGTGGTCATTGTTGATAATGCTATTTCTACCTTTCTTGATGATTATCCCATATCTTATATGACCTCCCGAGAAGTTAATTAAAAATGGAAGTGTTGAGAAAATATTATTGCATAAGAGAGTTATTCATGTGTAAATTTATCAATTGGCTTAGAACTTACCCATTTATCCTTTGTAGCCAAGCACGTTGGAACACCAGGTATGGGTCTTCTTCTTTTCTATTGTGTCTCATTCAATATAATTTCATGATAAATTGATTTTGGATGTGTCTTTTTCTTCTTCTCGCCTTTGCTCTTCTTTTTTCTTTATCCCTTTCTTAGGTTCTCTTTCAAAAAAAATTATTTTAACAACATTTTTCTAAAAAATACCAACCAACAGACACGCTTTTCTACCTTCGAACTACGTGGGCTTTGATATCTCTAAAGGGTACGTAGGCCCGGGGCTCTCTTCCTAGGTCAAGTCCAACTTTGTAAATAAATATATTTTTCCTAATTTTCTTTTTGTAAATAAATATTCATTTTTTTCTTTAGTTTTCATTTCATTTATTTTTGTAAATATTCTCTTTTTTATTTGGGTAATTATCATAAGATTAAATGCCATAATATTTTTAAATAATTAACTTAGGGTAACTATTCTTATGAATGGGTGTTGTGGGGTGCCTAACACCTTCTCCATACATAATCAATTCCCAAACCCTAAATGGTGTTTATAGATCAGTTTCACTTTAAAAAAAAGGTTTCTAAAATTATCCTGTTTCAAAATTTTGGTGGTGGCTCCTTGTTTTCCAAATTTTGGGCACTACAGTGAGTATTTTCAACATCAACCATATGAGGGGATTAAACCACAATTTCTTTATCCACCTCATCATCACTCACAACATCAGGAATAGTAGTAAGAAGAGGGTCAATCTCTTCGAGAAAAGGAGGAATAGTACCATTATTTAGAAATGGCTCCTCAAGTAGTTGAAAACGTACTTGCTTCTTCTTTTCACCTTTTATGGGAGTAGGAACTGGAGGTATGAAATCTCCCACTTCTGAAGTGGCATGTACCTTTTTCTCTTTGGTTTCCTCATTATTGGAGTCATAATTCCATAGAGCTCTATCTTCTCCTCCGATCAACAAACGCCTTGATAAAGCCTTAGATCTCCTCTATTCGCTCTTTCTACTCCTTATAAATCACATTTGCCTCATTCAACATGAACAACTTAAAGTATTCAACCTTGATCTCATCAGACATTCATCTCAATGCACAAGTTCTGTCATCCATGTTTGGCAAGGTGAGAAAAGCATCAAGTCCACTAGGTTGAGGTGTAGGAGATTGTGGTAGAGATTCATAGAATGATAAAGAAGGTGGTTCATAGAGAGTTCTAAATGGCATGGAAGTATGGAAAATGGGGGAAGATGAAATGGAAATGATGGTTCTTGGTAGAGTGAATTGGGTAATTCTTTATGGAACATGTTGGGTGAAGAAGTATAGTTGAAGTGGGATTGAGGTGGTTGGAAGGTTGGTGGATAAGATTGTTCCAAATGTGGATGGAGACACTGAGGTGGGTGAGATTCAAAGGCTTCTCTTTAATAATTTATGTCTACTTGGAGGGAATCTAATTTATATTGAAGCACATTAAGCTTTTGAGAAATGTAAGATTAGAAGGTTCTTCATGTCTCTAAGTGCTATAAGATTCATTCAAGAATTGAGAGTATGTCATGTACAATAGTTTATAAGATATCTGATGTTTCTGTTTCTCTGTAACTACTGTAAATAGTTATTATATGCTATGTATGACATATCTGTGTACCTTGACTTGTTTGAAATGATGAAAATGTCCTTGCTCTTATATGACATGGATTTCTCTATTTTCATGTAGTTTGAAATCTAGTGATGATGCGAGGAAGACCATGAGGTAGAGGCCAAGAAAAGGGTCGACATGGTAATTATGAGGAAATACCGCTTCCTGGTCCAGATCCATTTTAGCAGCAAATACTAGATATGCTAGCACAACAACAAAATAAAATGAATGAGATAAGAGGTGAACTTCAAGGGGTGCAACAAAGTCAAGATCACCTGGATCAATACATGAGGGGTACTGGTGATGAAATACTATAGGAGGGACCTCAACCAGAGGATAACGTACAAGATCCTGAGGTAGAAATCCAGAACTGGTTGAGTAAATTCAGTAAACAACAACCACCTATATTTCAGGGAAGGTTTGATCCACAACTAGCTAAAGATTGGTTGGCACGTCTGGATAAGATCTTTGACATGTTGTGGTTTACAGGTTGGAAGGTGATGTAGACCATTGATGGAAGAACACAGAGTTCACCTTGAGGGGAAGGAATATTCCCGTCACCTGGGAATTATTCTCGGAGAAATTTAATGAGAAATATTTTCCCCCATCCATTAGAAGAGAAAAAGAGAAAGAGTTTTTGAGCATCAAGCAGCGAGATCGAGAGAGTTTCGATGAATATCTGGCAAGGTACATCCGACTGTCTCAATATTCAACATACCTAAAATAAGGCCTATTTTATCGTCTTTATGCGTGATATGATATAGGGATTTCCCTTGATCTAGCACCTAGGAGTGTGTTCTTCCATCATTGCTTCCAAAGTCTTTGCATATCCTGGCTTGAACCCGTTATCCACTATGAACTTCTACTTCGCCCTCAATTAGACAAGGAATTCAACAAGGATCTTGTCTTCATCAGGTGTCTACATGTGGAACTTTGCCTTTTAGGAGTCTTCTATTGCAGTACTACACAAATGAAAATGCGTTACTCCATGTTTGATGACATATGCACATATAAGCAATAGGTTAAGCACATCCACATTAAGCAGTTATGCCTTACTCTATGTCTGATAACATATGCACATATAAGAAATAGGTCAAGCCCTCCACTTTAAGCATTTTTAAACATGGTTCGATAACATCATCTTATTGCAGTGCAAAGAAACTGTTTACAAACAAAATAAAAGGTACATTTTTTACGTAATACAGTAATGCTAATCTAAATCACGAGCTATGTACCAAATAAGCATTATATATGTCAGTGGTCAAGTTATCCCTAAAATTGTTCGAAGTAACTGAGGTTTCCATTGTTGAGTTAGGAGGAATTTCTTACGTTGGGTTACAGGGTTCCTTCAATATCCTAATTCGAGATTAAGGGCTAATGACTTTGAGATTAATTGTAAGTGTGTAATTAAGCACTTTTGGGATTAATGTGATGTAAATTTTGTATAAATGTGTGTGGTATTTAAGATCAAGGGTTGAGATTCATTGTTTATGGGTTAGAATCCTATGCTTTGCGATTGTGTGAGCTCATTGTGGGAGTGAATAAGATGTTGACATGTGGCATGGTGGTGGCCATGGGATGTGGCACTAAGTGACAAAAAGCCACTTTTCTCTCTCCCTCCTCTCTCTTTTTCAGTTGTGTGTTGGGAAAGGGAAAGGAAACATTGCATCATCATCATCTCCCTCATCATCTTACCATCTCTCTCATATTCTCTCTCTTCTTCCTCCATTTTCGGCGCTTAAGTAAGGAAGAGGAATAAGGAAAGCTTTGATTTTGGGTAAGCAATGATCTTCTTATGCTCAAATCCTCTTCTCTAATGTTGTACATCTCATTGAGAGCTTCAACTTGGTGATTTTAGAATCTTGAAAGGTGGTGATATGTGTGTTGGTCAAAAATTGAAAGTTTGAGAATCAAGGTTCTGGATTTGGCAAAGCGAAGAGGTAAGGATTTGATGCATTTTGATATATTGTTTGTGGTTTTGGATAAGTTTGTGAAAATATGGAAATTTGCCCTAGTTTATGCCTATTTTTGGATATATGAATTTCATTGTGATTGATGTTGAGAATGGTCTGTTGTGAAGTCATTTGAGCATTGGATATAGTTTGAAAGTTTGGATTTAAGTTGAATGAGATTGGGGTATTGTGTGTCTTAGAGACCCAAAGGCATAAATTATGGTAAAAAGAGTTTTGGGGTGTTTTGGAAGTTGCCAATATGTTCTTTAGGCATGGTTAAGTGTGTTTGAGCTTTGTGAGAAGTTTGGGAACCATTGGGATTGGATTTGACCATCTCGTATTTTTCTGCCATTTGCTGTGTTTCCGGTCTCTGATGCACAACACTCGAGTGAGGGAAGATCATGCTCGAGTGTTGCGTGTATTTTACCTTTTTGCATTGTGTTTTACCTGGGTTCTCATGATGATAGCTCGAGTGCACTTCTATATTCGCGAGTGATGTTGGTGCTTGCTCGAGTAAGCAAGGGACTGCTCGAGTGTTGGTGTGAGTCCAAAGTTAGGGCTACTCTCGGGTTGTTACTAGCTGGCCAATGCTCAAGAGTGTGATCTGACACTCGTGAGTGCAAGCCTCTCACCCGAGCACTGGGGGGTATGCTCAAGTGAGCTTGTCCCCCTGATGTTGCTTGTGCTCTTGGGTTCTCACTCGTTGTGTTGCACTTTCGGAGACTCGAGCATTTTTGGAGTCATCACCCGAGTGCAAAGTTTCATGCTCGATTGATGTGAGCACTTTCGGGTCAGGATAGTTGCTCACTGTTAAACACTCGCGAGTGAGAGTCATTCTCACTCGAGCATGAGTCGCTCATCACTCGAGTGAGGTCATCTTCACTCAAGTGATCCAGCCTAAAATCACTGTTTTGCCTTCCAAAAAAGGGTCTTCAGGGTAGCTTCTTTCAACCCTTTAGGCATATGTTTAGGCCTCTAATAGTCACCTAAAGAGTCCTAAATGATAACCAACTAAGAGTATTATGAAATTAAGAACTTGGAAAAGAGATTGACCGGTTGTCCCTAATTTGGTATAGGATTTGATATCTGTCGCCCTCGTGAAACCACAGTACCAGAGCCAGTCAGGAAAGATATAGGTAGTGACTCTTTCTTTATACCTTATGTGATACATTGTATGTGTGCTATATTATTAGTGGTGAAGGATTCATATGCTGCAAGATTTGTGAAATGGTGAAAGCACCGCTATACCAATAGTCCCTGAGTCGCTAACAACGGTTCGGGTAAGGGCTGTGTGCCTTCCTGACAGTAAAAGGGGATGATGTTAGAGTGTAATATATGTGATTATGTGGGCCGAAAGGCTAATTTTGGGCCAAAAGGCTATTCGTATGCACTGCCATACCAACAGTCCCCGAGTCGCTAACAACGGTTTGGGTTAGGATGGTGTGCCTTCCCGGCGGTAAAAGGGGATGAGGATGGAGTGTGATTTGTGTGTTGCTGATATGTGATGATTTGTTTACATGCTATGTGATTACGTGTGGTATGAATGATTTGTTACTACTGGGATTCTTTAGAATCTCACTCTTTCTAATTGACTAACCTTTTCAGACAGGGCGAGTGGCTCGAAAGGGAAGCGGACAACCAAGAGTAGTTAGGATTACTTTGAGACTTTAGTGGTTGTTGGTTATCTATTTTGGTTTGGGATTACCATTTGTACATAAGATGTAAATGTTAAAGTTTGGATATGTATCCCCATTTTGGGAACTTTAAAACCCATATTGTATATATACAAGTAACCCGGGGTTTGCTAGGATTTTAGTTACGCACTCTGATGTTTATTAATGTGATTTGGTTTCTCAAGCAATTATATTCGAATGTGAATGTGAGACCATGATGAATTATGATTTTGAACCGTTTTATAAAACCCCATCTCTTAGATGAGGGATTGAAATTTATCACTTTGTCTTATTGGTCTCTATTTCACTTAAATTTTATAATCCGAATGTAATTACGATGAGGGGGTTATAGTTCCATTGAATCCAATTGTTCATCTAATAGGTTGTGTACGATGGAATACCGAATAAGGTTATGAAAGAGGCTACATGCGACAATATATCTATTCTGAATCTTCACCGGGTAGTATACAGGGCTTCGAAGGATTGCCCATCTTAACTTCAGAATTCCAAAGCATCTTTCAATGACATTATAAGCTGATGAATCTCACATGTTAAAGCATTCCACCGGGGTCTGCGGTTACTGGCCTTGTCTCCACTCATTTAGGTGGTAACGTTGCTCCCAATATGGCGTAAGGAATCCTTCACTATTAGTGTACCCCACATCTATTAAGTAGTAATTCCTTGTACATGAACAACCTTAAACTTTAATCCAACCAAAACTCCTTAACACGACCACAGAAAAATAAATTGGCCATCAGTTTTAAACTCACCCGCTTGAACTTTCAAACTATGTGTCCTAATAACGTCCCTCAAGACCCTTCCATTGGTGGCTAATCCTTCCCATCCAGGCAAAACATATATAAATTCTCCATCCGGCGAGCATACTCCCAAGACATTGGTGGTTATATCCCCCTTCCTATTCTGATACCAACCTTTATGTTGGGCAGGCACCTGTACTCTTATATGAGTACTATTTATAGCACCCAAGAACCCCATACCATTAACAACACATACATCACAACTGAAAGCAAAATATAAACAGACAATCACATACACAAATACATGAGTGTTTAACTTAAACCACTTCCAACAATCATCCGTGCAGTCCTCTCTAATAGGCTTAGCTATCTTGAAAAGTTGCTGTAGTTTGAGGGTGGAATTCAATACCAGCTTGATGTATCTGTTTACAGTTTCACCTGACCTTCTGAACTCAAATTGAACTACTTGGTTCTTCACATGATGCGGCAAAATGTGCAAAAACATGGAAACTTACACATCGACTAAGTGCCTGTTTGGATTAGCGGTGGAGAAGTAGCATTTTTTGCAATTTGACTTTTGGAAAAGTCAAATAGGAAAAAAGTCAGATTGTAGATGTGATTTGTGTTTGGATTGGCAGTGGCAGAAATAACTTTTTTTCTAACCTGAAACCTATTTGGATTAGTGTTTCAAAAGCCTGTTTAGATGGAAAATGACTAAAAATGGCATGAATCTTATTGAATACTACACACACACACATATGTATGTTATATATATATATATATATTATTTGTATATATTGTGATAATTGAAGTGAAAAAATATAAATAATATTTGATAAAACTATTTTTTAATAAAATTATTTTCATCCGTTGAAGCAGCTTCTGAGAAAAAAGCAGCAGCTGAGAGCTTCAATTAGAAGCTATTTTTCATTTTGAAGCCTAGTGCCACTGACCGAGTTCCCAAACAATGGAAAAAAAGCCAACTGAGCTTTTAGGTGCTTTTGCCATCTAACTGGGCTTTTTTTCAATCCTACCATGTTTACAAACAGACCCTAACATGTTCTTGGTAGGTGTCAACCCTCCAATTGTGTCCAGCATATGGCACAGTAGGTCAAATGTCGCCATGTTCATCTTAATCTGGTTGAAGCAACTTGCGTCGTTGCTACATACCATCGCTTGCAGGTTCGCTCTCTTAGAGTGGAAATCTAGCCTAAATGAGGTATAAGGGATTTCCCTCGAATGGCTACTATATGCCACTACCACAAATATTGCGACAACCACTTTCCTTACAGCCAACACCAGAGCTCAACATCCCGCCAACACCTCAACTAAACACTCATCCATTTCTTCCTCCATCATCTACACAGTTGCAGGGATACATACGTATAACAAAACAATATAGAAAGAACAGTTAACTCACATTACAACAAAAATCATACCATGTTTGAAAAATGGAACCTATTATTTAGACATGAGATACCAATGTGACGACTAAGGTCAAATTTGGATTTGTCATAGCCTCACCCAGATATGGGTTGTGGGTCGTTAAAGATTCACGAGCATCAATGGCATCTTACCTTATACCCATGGAAAACCCACAAGTCCCTTTCGATCTTCCATGAATGCACGAGGTTCGTTAACCACATACATTTGATGGGTGCCTCATGGGTACGAGAATCCCAAACCATCTTTCCCTGATGATAACATACTATCTGCAGCCTGTAGTCACGCTCATTAGGCGTCATCAATATCTAACTTATGTGCATGTCATGGGCACAGGGAATACGACCCACCCCGCTTCCCAAATTTGCAATATCACATATTTAACCCACGTTCACCATATGGGTACTTCATTATCAGTGGTTATCCAACTAAGTTGTCTCCCCGCCAAGCACTTGCCACAACAGCCTCCTGGTCAGACTGACATAATGTGGCCATAGCCGTCGACACTTAAACTCAACATATCAACAAGTGAGGCTCATGCATACAACAAAACGGAAGATATAGAGAAGGAACAACCCACTTGTTCTTCGGGATGCACCGACGTTACCCGTAAAATGCCACTCGCGATCTCCATTGGTCACCGCCCTCTGTTTTTTTGACCTCCCGTCGTGTACATCTGCCTCTGCTCCTCCAACTATTAATACAACCTCAAGAACACATCAGGGGCAAATGTGAATTTTGATCAATTTCCCCATCACGATAAAATGGCTTCCCACCATTTTTGGAGGCAACAACTTTTCACTCATGCACTTGAAAATTCGGCTAGGCGGGCAATTTTATTCCGACAAAATTTCAAACAAACGGCTGTGGCGACTAGAAAATTCACATTTTCATTTCCATTTTCTCCATTTTTTGAGAACCAAATGGGCCCTTATAGACTAAGTTTTCCTTCCTTGTGAAGAAAGCTTTAACAACTTTCAACTTGTAAAAGACAACTTGAAAGTGACAACTTGCAACATCCACTTGCAAAATCTACTTGGAAAAGGAATAAAAAAGCAAGCACCTACGTATAAAGTAATCTCACTAATCCCACTTGCTTTATCTGATTTAATACATATAATGATTAAACACCCCACTTTCAAAATAAACTAAAAACATAAAGTAATGAAATATAAAAGTAAGATAGATTTCCTTCTATAGGAAGTTATCTCAAAATATATATAGTTCTTATGTTCCATCAAATCGTGTAGCTAAAAGCACATTCAGATGGACCTACTATCTTATGTCAATCATGCCCTCTGCTTCTTAATGCAGTAGTTTGTTAAGACATAATATAAATTAGTATAGCTAATACTTGTACAGCTGTATATTACTCATATCTGTATTCGTGTCATATTCTCAGTGGCTCACATGATTTGTACCCTATTCATTATCTAGTATAAATAAAGAGGAAGGCTGAGCACTATTCATTCATTGAGTGACTCAGCAATTTTATACTCTTGTCCATTGTTTTGCCCCTTATTGAAGGGAATCAGCTGGAATCACACATTAATGGCACGACTACTGCTCCTGTTCGACTCATCCCTGATGGTACTGGGAAGACAAAGTCGAATCCAGAGTATGAATCATGGTATGCTGTTGATCGCATGCTTGTGGGCTGGTTGCGCAATACCATGACGCCTGAAGTAAGTGCCCAGCTTCTTCACTGCCAAAAAGTTGAGGATCTGTGGCTTGGAGCTAAAAGTCTGACCTGCGCCACCAATAAAGCCCGAGTGATGATGTTTAAGACCGAGCTCCACAATACTCGCAAGAATGGTCTGAAGATGGATGAATATCTGACTAAAATGAAGAATATCGCTGATCAGCTCGCCTTTGCTGGTACACCGGTGGACACTGAAGATCTGATTCTTCACACTCTGAACGGGCTTGATGCTGATTACAACGTGATTGTGGTCAAATTGCAAGATAAACTTGACCTAACCTGGATCGAAGCTCAAGCATCGCTGCTAGCATTTGAGGGCAGACTCGAGCAACTCAATCAATTCTCAAATCTTACCATTCAATCGACTGCTACTGCTAATCTTGCTCAAAGGGACGAAACCCATCAGTATGATAGCCGACGCTCAAACGACTCTGTTTCTGGCCGAGGAAATTGGCGAAATTTTCATGGTGCTCGTGGAGGTCGCTCCCGTGGCCGACACGGTGGTGGTCGCGGTGGTCGACCATTCTGTTCTTACTGTGAGAGACATGGTCATTCTGCTGCTAATTGCTATCAACGTCCACTGGAGACCTATCGCCATCATAACTTTGTTCGTTCCTCAGATGGCTACTATCCCCAAGCTTTTTATGCAAGTCCCTATTCGGTAAATGATCCAACATGGTACATGGACAGTGGAGCCAACTACTATGTCACTCCTCAGCCTGATCATCTTGAGCATGTCGCACCAGTAGGTAAAAATTCCCATCTTCTTACTTGTACTGGAGAAAAAGGCAAAATAACTGGTATAGGTTCTGCAACTATTCCTTGTTCTCAATCCAAATTGCTTCTTAAGAATGTGTTACTTGTACCTACTGCAACTAAGAGTTTGATGAGTGTGAATAGGTTGATTGAAGATAACTCAGTAAGTATTAATTTTACTGATCATGGATGTAATGTGAAGAACAAGGAGACGGGTCGGCTGCTGCTACAAGGGACGCCCAAGGAAGGCATCTACCCCATGACAAGTAAAATCCTACCACAGATTCACAATGCTCAATTTCATTCTACTTCCAGAGATAACTTTGTTCGTTGGCATTACACATTAGGACACCCTAGTTACAAAGTTTTGAAACAAATTATGAACAAGTGTAATCTGAAATTTCAAGTTAATGAAAAATATGTTTGTGAAGCTTGTCAGTTTGGGAAGTCTAAGTTGTTGCCCTTTTCTAATTCTGTTTCTCATGCTTCTGCTCCCTTGGAATTAATACATACTGACTTATGGGGTCCCTCTCCTGTCTCCTCATCAAATGGTCATAGATATTATATTCATTTTGTGGATGATTTTAGTCGATACACATGGCTATATCCCTTAAAACATAAGGGAGAGGCAATTTCCGCTTTCAAGGTTTTCAAAGCATTAGTTGAAAATCAGTTAAATACTAAAATTAAGGCTATACAGTGTGATAATGGTGCTGAATATAAGCCTTTTATTTCTATAGCTCAAGAAGCAGGAATTAATATGCGTTTCACTTGTCCCTACACATCTCCACAAAATGGTAGAGAAGAGAGGAAACATCGGCATATTGTTGAGATGGGTTTAACTTTACTGGCACAAGCTAGAATGCCTCTAATGTTCTGGGTTGATGCTTTTCAAGTGGTTGTTTACTTAATTAATAGATTACCTACAACAGTTCTTAAGTGGTCAACACCTCTGTTTCAATTGTTTAAATCTGAACCAAAGTACACCTCTTTACAACCTTTTGGTTGTGCTTGTTACCCTTGTTTGAAGCCATATAATGAGCACAAATTTCAGTTTCACAGCCAAAGATGTGTCTACCTTGGACTAGCTCCACAACAAAAAGGATACAAGTGTCTGAGTGCCACAGGGAAAATATTTGTTTCTCGACATGTAATATTTGATCCCAATGTTTTTCCTTTTGAAACAGGTTTCCTAAATAAAAAGGCTGGAGCATCTGAGCCTAAGCATATAACACCAATTATTGTTCATTATCACTCACGATCAGACACTCAGCAAGAAGCAAATACAGAATCTGTTCTTCACATGACAAATTCTGTTACTTCATCTGCTTCTTCAGCATCAGACGGGTCACTTGTGCCCTCTAGTCCTAGCACTATTGCTCTATCTATCACAAACAGCCTAGCATCTTCAACTGATGAACTCTCTTCCCAGCATGATGCTTCTATTACAGAACCAGCAGTCCACTTCACACCACCCAGACCTGCTCCATCTTATCATATGGTGACACGATCTAAGGATGGGATTTTTAAACCACGGCATCCTTTTATTGGGTTAATGCAATCCGAGAATCCAGCTATGTTATCCAAATCTGCAGAACTAAAGTCAACTCAAGAGGCACTCGACTCCCCTCATTGGCACCAAGCTATGTGTGATGAATTTCAAGCCTTACAAAGAAACAGAACATGGGAATTAATTCCTTATACAGGGCAGAAACTAGTTGATTGTCGTTGGGTCTTCAAAACTAAATTTAAGGCCGATGGGAGCATTCTAAAACACAAAGCTCGCTTAGTCGCCAAAGGGTTTCAACAAACTGCCGGGATTGATTATGGAGAAACTTTTAGCCCAGTGGTGAAACCAACAACAATTTGGGTGGTACTCACTATAGCGGTAAGTTTCAATTGGGAAATTCGTCAACTAGATGTGAACAATGCTTTCTTGAATGGTTTTTTGCAAGAAAATGTTTTTATGAAGCAACCTGAAGGGTTTATTGATTCTAAGCATCCTAATTATGTTTGTAGACTTGTGAAAGCAATCTATGGATTGAAACAAGCCCCTAGGGCTTGGTTTGAACGATTAAGAGTTACTTTGCTGCAATGGGGTTTCAAGAATGCTAAGAGTGATGTCTCTTTGTTTATACTTAGAACAAAAACCCTGATTTGTTTTGTCCTAATCTATGTTGATGACATCCTGGTGACTGGTAACAATCTAAGATATGTGAAGGCCTTTGTGCAACAGATGAATGCCTTATTTTCACTAAAGGATTTACGACCTCTCTATTATTTTCTTGGTCTTGAAATATATAGGGACTCCTCTGGACTTTATCTTAGTCAAGCTAAATATACACTTGATTTGCTTAAGAAATTTGATATGTTTGACTGTGCTCCAGTATCTACACCAATGGTCACAGGAAAACATTACTCTGCTGAAGATGGTGAATTAATGGCCAACCCCACGGTTTATAGACAAGCTATTGGCTCACTTCAGTATTTGGTTACCACACGACCGGATATTGCATACTCAGTCAACAAACTGAGTCAATTCTTGTCTCAACCAAGAAATACTCATTTTCAAGCAGTCAAGCATATTCTAAGATATCTCAAAGGGACATATCATCTTAGTTTACATCTAAAACCTTTTGATAAAATACAACTGATGGCCTACACTGATGCAGATTGGGCAACGGATGTTGATGACAGAAAATCAATGGCTGGGTATTGTGTATATCTTGGTGGAACTCTTGTTTCATGGTCTTCAAGAAAACAACGTGTTGTGTCCAGATCTAGCTCTGAATCTGAATACCGGTCATTGGCAGATGGAGCATCTGAGGTAAAATGGCTAAACTCCTTGCTGTTTGAGCTGGGTCTGTTTCTGAGACAGCCTTCTATTTTCTGGTGTGACAATTTGAGTGCAAAAGCTTTGGCCTCTAATCCCGTTCAGCATGCACGAAGTAAACACATTGAGATTGATGTGCATTTTGTTAGGGATCAAGTCCTCTCAGGTTTTATCAACATCAGATATATTCCTTCTTCCTACCAAATTGCAGATTGCTTGACAAAGCCACTGCCATCCACTCAGTTTACAGCATTTCGTGACAAACTCGGGCTGCACATCACACCCTCTCGTTTGAGGGGGAATGTTAAGACATAATATAAATTATTATAGCTAATACTTATACAGCTGTATATTACTCATATATGTATTCGTGTCATATTCTCAGTGGCTCACATGATTTGTACCCTATTCATTATCTAGTATAAATAAAGAGGAAGGCTGAGCACTATTCATTCATTGAGTGACTCAGCAATTTTATACTCTTGTCTTATTCATTATTCTACCCTAATTTCCTTCTTAGTTGATAACTAATTTGCAGAGATTAATTAGTTTATTTTAAGTGATTTTACATTATACGAGGTAAATATATGAGACAAGTTTTATCTCATACATCCTAAAAGAGCTTTTTTTAATTGAACCCGGTGTTTCTCAAACACCCAAAAACAAAATCGTTGTTGCTCTACCTAAATATGAATTTTTTAATAATTTGCTAGGAACTACTCATCTATAAAAACTCCCTTAATATGTACAATCAATAGAGATGGTTTGAGAAAACAATTATCAATTTGGAAAAACAAAGTGGATTAGGATTTTATATTTAGAATTCATATAAACACCTTGTGCATTTAAAATATGTGGGTGTACATCTTTTTCCATTTATTATTTCTTTTTTTTAAAAAAAAAAATTCATGGAGCTAAACTACATGGAAGTATAAAGGGAAAATCATATTTGAGGCACATGTAGTTTCCATCAACCTTTAATTGGGTGTATACTTGTATGCTTTTTTCGTATTAAATCTTTAATTTTACTTTTTTAGATTCATTAGCCCATGTAACTTTGCTATGTTAGTATATTTAGCCACTAATACAAAAAAAGGGTTTAGTGGCACAACTTTTATGGCACTTTTTAAAAAAAGCACCAAAGGTAATTATAATTTTAAAGTTTTGGCGCTTATAATTATGAGTGTCATAGTAGACGTTAACCTTGTATGACATTTTCCTGAATAAGCGCCAAACAATATCATCAATATTTTTTTTAAAAAAAAACAATAAGAAGCTTTGACGCTTTATGTGGAAAAGCCAAAGCTTCTTATATTTTTCGAAAACATAAAAAGAAAAATAAAATAGGAAGCGCCAAAGCATCCTATATATATATATATAATATGAAGTTTAAAATATTATTTCTTCTTTCTTTTTAATCTTCCTATAGCCTTGCACATATGTTTGACAAAAGAAGTTTAATTTCTTTCTGACTATTGTAATATGCCTATTGTATTTGCATTATGCTTTTTTTTTAAAAAAATTAAATTAAGTTTTTTTTTATTCGGGTCATAACATTTATTATTGGTAAATGTTTAAAAGTTACAATCAATGTAATGCTATATGATATGTTTGCCATACTTTTTGCTCTTTCTTTCTATAGATCCAATATTATATGTTTGAATATATTATTGTCACTAATATTAACTTGCACTTATAATGAAGCATAAAACTGAGTGAGCTTCATGAAGTTCATCAATGTTTTTATTTAAAAAAAGGCCACATTCCAAAATAAAAAACTAAAAAAAAAAAAGAAGCTTTGGCACTTCCTTAGCTTCCTATGTATTTTTAAAATTTTTTTTTAAAATGCCACATTCCAAAAGAAAAAACTAAAAAAAATATTGTAATAGGAAGCTTTGGTGCTTCCTAAGGAAACGCCAAAGCTTCCTATGTATTTTAAAAAAAAAAAAAGATCAGTCAGCTTCTTCGATTGTGTGTGTGTGTGTGTGTCTAACTATAAAGTAAATTTAAATTAAGTATTTTTTTTTAATTTGGGTCATTATACTGTTATACATTTTTCATTAGTAAAGGTTTAATAGTTACAATTAACGTAATGCTACATGATATGTTTGCCATATTTTTTGCTCTTTCTTTCTATAGATCCAATATTATCTGCTTGAATATATTATTGTCACTATTATTAACTTGCACTTATAATGAAGCATAAAACTGAGTGAACTCCATGAAGTCCATCAATTTTTTTTAAAAAAGGCCACATTTCAAAAGAAAAAAAAATTATAATAGGAAGCTTTGGCCCTTTCTCCTTATTTTTTATTTTATTTTATTGATTAACGATGCAAGCAGGGAAATGAATTTATTTTCAAAATAGTGCATAAAATGAATAAGATACCTATCTTTCTAAAAGATGTTGGTGGAATCAAAGTGGAAAAGATGGCCCATATTTAATTCATGGTTAAAGTTGTATTCCCAATGTTATCTTAATAATATATATTATGCTTCATCTCAATTTTGGAATCCGTTGCCCATGTGTCAATCTATTCCGGAAGTAGTTGCTACGTAAAGAAGCCATTTCATGTAAGATATTTAATTATATACTTGACCATTGTTAGGAAAAGAATCAACATATAAAATATAGTTAAACCAACCAATTACATAAACACAGTGCTAAAACTTCATATTAAAAAAAATAAAAAACACAATAGGAGCTTTGGCGCTTCCTAAAGAAGCGCCAAAGCTTCCATTTTTTTTAATTTTATTTTGAAAATGGGAAGCAATGGCACTCTTTTATGAAGTGCCAAAGCTTCCCCTATTTACAAAATTTAAACACCCCACCATTATCATTCCGCCATTATCACTCTCATGCTTATCATTTTCCATAACTTCGATCCATTACTCTCCCACTTCATTGGTCTGCCAGCTTTTCTTATTCGTTATCCCCACTCCTTCCTCTCTTTGATGGCAACAAGTAGAAGTAGGATATCTCTAGCTTGTAAGCATTGTTTTTTAAACATTTGGTCCATGTTTTCTATTTTTTTTCCTTTTTGGTTAAAATCTGTAATAACTCTTATATGTTTGCTCATATTTTTTTATTTTTAGGTATTGATTTGAAGTTTCAACTTTGACTGCTAAAACTTCATATAAATTGTTAGTTTTTTAATTTTTAAGCTTGCAAATAAAATAATATTATAGTGATTTTATTGTAATACAAATCATTGTAGTTAATGTTTTGCATTTTTTACCATCGTATTGTAATTTGCTTGTTTTATCAAGAAAAAAAAATAATTAAAAAAAATAAAAGAAGGACACCCTCATTTGCCTCCTTTGGCACTTGTTAAAGAAGCACCAAAGGAGGTCTCATTCCTCCTTTGGCGCTTTTACTACGAGTGTCATAAGTGTTTATTTATTAATTTAATTTTGAAAACTAATCTATGACGTTTCTATAAATTCAAAAAGCGTCATAGGTATTTTTAATGGTATTGAAAGCTTTAGCGTTTTTTAAATGCCATAGTATTCGTTAAAATAAGCGCTCTTAAATCCCTCTTTTGTAGTAGTGAGCCCTTGCACAGCAGCTAATTGTGCTAACAAAATAAAATTAAAAGATCTAAACAAGAGAAAAAAAAAATACACATATTAAATTAAAAATTGATGAAAACTACAAAAACTTTTTAACGCTAATCATTATTCATTGACCACTATCATGATGTAGGAAAAGTGTCTTGAATTTGGCTTAGCACATGATTGATATGAGGCATTTGGAGCAAGGAACAAAAAATCAGACCGATTAATGAACTGGTCACGGAACAGGTTCAAAGGTTAATGGTTCAACCGGGGTCGAACCGGTCATATTAAAATATTATAATTTATTAGTAACAATATATATATTAATATATTCTTAAACTTCTATAGATAAAATCAATTGGTTATGTTAGATTTGATTACTTAAATCATATAAAATTAATTGACTAAAATTTATATATTATATGTATATAATATATAATATTTTTTAAATTTTTGTAGCCTTGAAATTAAAATTTGTTCTTATAATATTTAGTAAAATATTATAGATTGTATGTATATTGGTCTAAACCTATTGTTTTTTTTCTTTTTTCAGCCTTTTTTTGAACCGGATATCTCATTTTTCAAAAAAAAAAAAAACAAAGAGAAACTGGTTGAACCAGTGACCTATCGGTTTTAGACCGGTTTCCACCGGTTCGACCTTCCCCCCTCTGAAACAGCAAACTGGACCGGATTGAGGACTGGTTCACCGGTTTTCATGTCGGACCGGCCGGTCCAGGCCGGTTTTTCACACCATGATTTGGAGGGGTGGGAAGGGGACAAAAAATATTTATGAGTTGAATTTAAAAAATTGGAGAAATTAGGTATAAAATGTTAATAAAGGGAAGATATAAGATAAAAAAGTAAGAAGAATTAATTAAAAATTTTTAACCCCACTTCTCTAAATTTTTAAAATTTAACTTAAAAATATGTTTCCCTTCACTCACTTTCCCTCCTCTTCATACGAAACACCCCTTTAATCATATTTCGTCATGAGTTAATTAAGAATCAACTTGAGGTTCTCCTTTTATTTTACAGTGAGACATTTTGATCATGGTAAGAACTTTGATTTCTAGCAACAAACTATTGGTTGAGGCAGTAAGTCCCTAAAGAGAAAAATATAAGTTCGAATTTTGAAAAATACGCTTGTTATAAGAGGTTAAAACCCTTTACGCTCTAAGCCTAGAGAGGGTTACTCCCTTTGTCAAATTAAAAAAAAAAAAAAAGGACTTTGGTTTCTGGCTGCTTAAACTTTTTTTGAAAAAATAGGGCAAGGCAATCTTCTAATTTATAAATTATAATTATCTTACCAAGTTCAAGTGGCAAGTATTTGTCATACCAATGGGATCAAATTCAACTTCCACATTGGTCTGATATCTTATTTCGCTCATAGTACCCTGTAAAAATGAGATCCACCAATTTTTTTTATATATAAATTAATAGGTGTTGATCTTAGTTTTTTTTTTTTAAAAAAAAAAAAACTACGTTCACCTAAACATAAATTATTGGATTTTTAAGTCTATGAAAATGCGAAAAAATGTCTTTGAGGGGATCATTCATCATCTAACTCAAATTAGGTAAATTAAAATTAATAAGGTTATTGTGGCTTTCATAATTCATTGAACTAAGTAAGATTGCAATAGTTGGTGGCCAAGAAAATGAACCAAACCTATATATAATAATGAAAATAACTTGATTATACCAGATTCAAATAACCAAGCCCCCATAAAAAAAACAATTTTTTTGTCCCCAAGTGAAACTCAATTATTTAAACCACTTTACTTACCTCTCAATAATTCTAATTTTATTAATATAAACTTTATTTTCCCTCTCCATTTTCATTCACACTTATGCTTCGTTTGAACGAAGAAAGAAAGTTTTGAGAAGAAATTAATGTATGAGCTTACATACCTATTTTCTCATCCATTTTTCTTTCTTATTTTCTCTTGACTTTTGAAAAGGAGTAAAATCTAACTTCCTCCCTAATTTCTCCTCTAATTTTATCTTTTCTACTTTTTTCTATCAAAAAATAGGGTTAATCTTATTTATTTGATACAAAACATAAGATTAATATTAAAAAAAATGGCTGAGAAATCCCAGCATTACAAAATTTATTACACAAATATACTTGGAAATTTCTTTAAAGACTCAGGTGCAACATATCTTCAATGGGTGCAACTCTTGTTTAATTGTGTGCAATAATCTATCTACTGCCAAACAAATGACATTTACATATAGCTGAAAGTTTGTTACATACAGTTGACGAAGGTTGTACTTACTAAAAATGGGTTGCACGCGCTCAAAGATTTAGGTCATTAGATATCCTTAGGCAATAAATTTTGCAACAAAGAATTTTTCATCATTTTTTCCTTAATCGTATTCAAATGTACATCAAGGAGTCATGTTCTTGGTTATCTATGCTTGATTACGTCAAATTCATATAAGTCTAACTTCCATTCAAATTTTGCTGAAAACATTGTATTTGTACGAGGCTCAACAAATATGTGAAGAATTATTAAAATGAATGAATGAATACACACACACTCACATATATGTGAAGAAATATTCAAATGAATGAATTTGAACATATATTCTTCTTCTTATGAAAGTAAGGCTGTGCTTGAATTTTTTGGTAACAAAAAATCACATATCCATACCTTCTCTTTTTACAGTAATCACATGGTTTACTAGCCATAATTCGGCTGGCCTCAACGCGAAATTGGCATATTGATTAAACAATAAACGAAAGAGACTTGATTTTTTAAAGGTACTTAATATAATATCACTCCATAGTTTAATTAAACTATGGAGTGCATCTTACAATAGAGACTAGTACAAAAATGTAATAGGAGTATTAAACATAATTATTGTTGTTTACTGAGGAGAACATCACAAAGTAAAAGCACAACATCTTTTATCAACAGAATGAGAAAGTATAGAGCTTTCTTTTATCAAGAGAAGTTATAGTCTCAATACATCGGATCCAGGTGTTTCCATCTTTAGTCGGTCTAATCGGGGTCTTCTCATAAATGTATTTTGTGCGTTCATACATACTCAAATTCAAAAACTTAGACTTAAATGGTCAAAACTTGTGAAATATATTAGAAGTGTCTTATAAATACTAAATAAGACCACTAGAGAAGTATATTTATAAATTATGTATTTACTCCCTCTAGTCTCTAATACTATAAGGGTTAGATAAGGGTTGTTTTTACGTTATCCTAAATATAAAATCTCAAGTCTCTACTTTGTCTCCTAAATCCGATCCATAATTTTTACCTAACGCATCTCATTGGTTTCGCATATTAAGAAATTTTCGTCAAGAGTGGTTCCAATGCAGATGTTTCCATAGTGTAATGATTGTGTCCTTTTTCTCTTTCTTCCCCTATCCTTTTTCTCGTCTTCATTTCCTGTCTTCCGGTTCCTTCTACTGTACAAAAAACCGGACCGGCCAGTTCGACCGGTTGAACCGGGAACTAGCCAGTGGTCCGGTCTAGTTTGATGGTTGAACCGGTCGAACCGGTCAGAACCAGTTAAAACCGGTGGTTCACCCGGTTGGACCGGTTTCATTTTTTTTATATATTTTTTTTTTTGCTTTTTTTGGGGGAAAATTGAAAGTTGAAGACCCAAATGAAGAGAAAAATAGGTAAAGAAAGAAAAAATATTAAAAAAATGAAGAAGATAATGAAAAATTTTATTTAAAAAGATATAATAATTATAGAAAAAGAGATATTATTGCATAAGTATAGGCATTATAACCAAGGTATTAAAACTCGGACCGAGTATTGAACCGGTCGGGGTACTGGGTTAAGGGTCAGTGGGTCAAATCGGGACCAAACCGGAGCTAAACCGGGACCAAATCGGTGAGAAATTGAAAATTTTAGACTTATAGTATGAAATTCTAAAGGAAAAATTAAATTTTTTTTTTAAAAGTGAACCCGGACCGGACCAGTTTCCCGGCCGGTTCGCCGGACCGGCCGGTCCGGTCCGAGTTCAGTAACATTGATTATAACTCATACTAATAGATTTTAAGTATTTTTTTTCTAAAAATCTTCATTTTTATCTATAGAAGTTTAAAAATATATTACTATATATTGCCACTAATAAATTATAATATTTTAATATGACCGGTTCAACTACCGGTTAGACCCCGGTTGACCCATTAACCCTTGAACATATGCTGTGACTGGTTCATTGTCTGGTCCGGTTTTTCGTTCCTTGGTTCCTTCCCGTGGAGAGCTAATGTCCTTGAATAAATTGTTGTTGGGTGAATAATGGTGTAATAAATGCTTTTTTTCAATCTCATTACTCTTATTGTCAACAAAATCAATTTGAGATTTTGAAGTTCAAGTGGTTTTTTTTTATATCAATTTTCCCTTGTTCCTTCGTCATAATCAAGATTTTATTTTTAGCATACTTAACTCGTTTTATTTCTAGGTCGGCTGCTTGGACACGATTTCAACGTAAAGATTTAGATCGTATAAGTTTTTTTTTGGGCAAAAGATTTAGATCGTGTATATATATATATATATATATTTGCCAATAGATCGTATATTATTTTTTATTAACGAACTTTTAAACCCTATTAATTAAAATGGCTATTTTCGGCTGTTTATGCACCACTAAGTCACTAACTACACTATCATATAAAATCTCCGGCCAAAAAGTCTATAATAATTATAAATATATATATATATATCATTTATAATAAGACCAGGGGTCTCTGAATTAATCATTTGTTTCTTCAATCGTTAAAGTAAGGTCTAATAATGCCAAAACCATAAAATTAATCATTAGGTTAATCACACCTAAACATAATCAATCTGCAAGTCTTAAAATTTTGTCAGCATGTGAGGCTTTACTAAAGAAATTAAGGAGAATCGATCAATTAATAGGGTATGAACATAATAAAGTCCGCGTTTGATAGAGAATAATATTTGTGGGGAAAAAGGAAAGATAAGATACCTCTGAGTAATAAATTTTTCACTGAGAAATTGTTCAGCAATTTCTCCTTACAACTTAGTTATATATGTAAAACCGTGTGTGTGTTGTCAAAATCAAAATGATTTAACTTAAAAAGTATCAATTATTATTAATCAGCGTCTCTATCAGCTTTTTCACAGGCTTTTACGCGTTAGTGTCACATATACCTAGGACACGCAACTTCGCCTATAAGTATTCATCTCCTGATTTAATTCCACCCATTGAAGAACCTTAAAACACTCCAAACAAACATAGTAAAAGCGATATACAAAACCATAATCGATCTCTCTCTTTGTTATTTATCATCAATGGAGGCACTAACCAGTACTCTAATTCCATCACAGAGGCGGCCAGTGCCATCCATGTCACCGGCTCACCGAAGAAGACAACGCTATGGCAGTGGCCATGGCGTGGTGGTTGCGAGAGCAAGCGGAGGAAGAGATCACCGATGGGGAAGACAAGTGGACGAGAACATGATCATGCTGAGACTACGAA
Organism: Inga oerstediana; assembly: GCA_963210345.1. Taxonomy (NCBI): domain Eukaryota; kingdom Viridiplantae; phylum Streptophyta; class Magnoliopsida; order Fabales; family Fabaceae; genus Inga; species Inga oerstediana. The sequence goes on from OY723401.1 coordinate 73,603,986, forward strand.
TAAGGGAGATTAAGATGATGGAGAAGAAGGAGGACGAAGAAGAAGAAGGTTGTTCTGGAATGATGAGATGGGAGAGAGAGTATTATGTTGGAGAATATGGGGAACATGTCTGTGAAGTCCTAGGGTTGTTGCAGAGTTATTTGATGAGTGTAAGGCCATGTTTGGCAGTGGGGATAATGATTCTTGTTGCTTTGAGTGTCTTCATGTCTTCTGGGCTTCTTCTCTTCAACTCTATCAATATGATGAACACCCTATTCTCTTCACTCTTTGGTTTAAGCTGAGAGGCATTGTATTAGCTAAATTTTTGTAACTTCGGTTCAGAATATATAATTAAGTCACCTTTTAAGAGAATTCTCTTGCCTATAATATAAATTACTTGGAGAGTAGTTAATCCTCATTGGAGTCGAGGGCACCATATGACAATAATACTTATTTATCAATTCTGTCCATATAGTTGATACTTAAATATGATTACTCGTATTTTTCTCTACCATTCAAAACCTCATTTAATAGAGGTACAGTTGTAAATTGTTTTCAATTTAAGAAATATCTAACGAGTTAATAGCTCTTTCTTAGTTTTAATGAACTGGTTGAAAGTTACTTATATTATGGTCAGGAAGGAATAACTCATAGATAGTATCATCTCATGTATTGATATATTGATGATTAAATATAAATAAAAATAACGAGAAGACTGTTTTTGCCATGAAAAAAATGGAGAAGACAGTGTAATGTTAAAAATGATTATCCATATTATATATTTTCCCTTCTCCATTCTTCTTGCCAACCAGTTAAAGATTTTTTTTTTTTTTTTGTGTGATGAAAAGTTCAAAATGCCATTCATAAAGATCCAGAACATAAGCAAAATCAAAGCATCAAATACACTTCCTTTAATCCTAAATATAAGAGCTAGTTAGAGAGTTTACATTGATGTTTATTACTTTGATTAAAAAAGAGTGAGTATGACTTGTCGACGCATGCTAGGCCACTTACTAGCTCATCTCTTTCCTTCATTTTTAAATTACAATTAACGTAGGTTAAAAATATATCGGTTCAGGTGAGAATTGCTATTCCATAAAAAAAAAAAAAAAAAGGTGAGATTCGCTATATAGTGCATGTTCGAACATGCAGAGTGTAATACCCCGAAATTTGGGATTTGAGGCTTGGGAATAAGCCTAAATTAAGTGGACTACTAAGCCCCGATTTAGTAGAAGCCCAAATTTATCCCTAATGATTCTAATATCTTTGGGGTATTAAGAAAGTAAAATGATGAATTTTGGAGAAAGTAATTATGTTTTTTGTGAAATCGCCTATGAGGTAGTAAGCTTGTCATATTCATTTAAATGATTAAATGATGAGTGAAAATTATGAAATTTTACAGGATGAAATTAGACATCCTAAGATTTAATTTGATAGGTCATATGACTCAATTAGAGCTATACACAAAAAGATATGAATGTTTGAAGTCAGCACAGAAAAACTGTGAAGTTTCTGGAACAACATGCAAAGATTGAAATTCTGGGAATTTTGTGATTTCATTCAGCAAAATTCTATATTTTTCCTTAAAACTAGACTCAATAAGGGTTCTATAGGCTTTGGAACCACTTCAATTCGATTTTTCTAGAATTAGTTATGATTTTTCAAAGTTTGAGCAGAAATCTGCCAAAATTTTGTAAAAATCCGAAATTGGGAAAATTAGTTAATTAAATGGGGACATATTATTAAAATCATCTTCTTCTTCCCTCAGCACCAAAACTGACGTGCTTTATGCAGAAATTAGAGAGAGGAGTTGAGAGAAAAATAGAGAGGAGGAAGGAGAAATCTCACAAGATAGGTCGATTTTTTTGGTGAATTCGTACCTAACGTGTATAATCCTTCTCCTAAGCTTCTCTTCTATGTTATGTAAGGTATTTGAAGCACAAATCTTGGTGTTTTGAAGCTAGGGTTTCAGCCACCTTGAGAAAAAGCTAGTGGGAGCTTGAGGTAACTTCCAAACTCTTGTATATTGACTATTCTGGCTGCTGTAGGCAATTTAATCGGTGAAATTTCGCCGGATTGCCATTGGTTTTAATTCTTGGAAATGGGTTGGCCTAGGGGTTATGCTGCCCAAATTGGTACTAAATGGTAGTTGTGACCTAATGGAATAGTCAATAAAGTGGTTAGGAGTAGAAAGAAACGCGTTTATGGAGCCGAAACCGAAAAACCACAATTTTCCCTGGAAAAACCCATATATTTCGGTCTGGGCTATAAATGGACCCTAGAGTTGGATTTTCAATTATTTGATGATTCCATTGAGTTCAGGAGCAAAAATTAGGTGGGGTTACAGTTGGACACTTTTTCGGAAAAGGCCGAGAAAGCATAATTACGAAAATGCCCCTAACAGAATGAAATAAGGGCTGGCAAGGGTAATTTCTTCTTTTGGCAGTGAATTTGGTAATTCTGAGTCCGGAAATGGATTACTTGGGCGAAAATATATCAGGATAACCCAGGTTAGAATTTCGAGAAAAGTACAGCCGGATCGAGTGCAATGGGGCCGATTCCCCGGGAGTATTTTAGTAATTTTTCAAGATAGACTCATATAAGCCCCAGAAACACTATAGAAGTGTCTAAATAGTACATTTGACATTGTAGGATCGAATATGGAGCCCCGAGCTATTTGCACGTAGATCGAGGCACGCGTTTCGAGGCGGAAAAGGGTTAAGGTAGGGGACTTACCTTACTTGCATGTATTTGATATCTTTGCTTGTGTAATGATGTATGTGATTGCTTTACTTGATTATGTAGAGCATATTTGAATAAATGAAGCTCTGTTTCTGTTTTCGCTTTGGTCATAGTCTTGTTGTATGAAACATTGAGCATGCAGAAATGTCATTATGGGGCATACATCTAGATAAAGCTAACATGTCATACACATAGCATCAATCATGCATGCATTATGGTATCTGTTTCCTACTGAGATTCTCTTGAATCTCACCCTCCCTACCAATAATTTAGACAGGAGACGACAGAGGATATGTAAACAACAATACGGAGTACCGTACGAGGGTATTACAGTAGTGGAATGAAGAGGGGAAGAAGTCTCCATTTCAATGTGATGAGTTTAGACACCCTAGTAGCCTTGTGCGGCTACCTTAATCGTAAGTATCATATACAAACCCCTATGGGGAATTTATGTAATCATGTATATATTATCAGTATAGTTATACTATTCATGTGTTGCCTACCGAACCGCATGTCGTTTTCCGTGAAACTCTGGTAAAGGTGAAATGAAAATAAGGGCGTGACACAGAGCAGAGTGTCTGTGCGTTTGTGTGCCAATATACTGCATGTTCATCATTTCATCCTATAAAAGAAAAAGTTCACCCATTAGTAAAATCCTTAAATTGATAGTGAGATTTCAACTCAAGGCCTATAGTTTGGAATTTAGAAGAACTTAAGTAAATTACACGCACATAAACAACTATGGGGCCTATACATAGGCAGTGATAGAACCACAACTTTTGTCATTTTTAATAAGGTCTTTTTGTGCCATTGTATATTTGTAATGTCAACGCCATTGGTGAGGGAACTATTTTATTTAAACACAAATTATTGGATTTTTAAGTCAATGTAAATGCAAAAATGTCTTTGACAGAATCATTCATCATCTAACTCAAATTAGGTAAATTAAAATTAATAAGGTGTGCCTTTCATTATTCATTGAACTAAGTAAGATTACAATAGTTGGCGGCCAAGAAAAAGAACCAAACCTATATATAATGAAAATAACTTGATTATTCCAGATTCAAATAACCAAGCCCCCATAAAAACGACTTTTTTAGTCCCTAAGTGAAACTCAATTATTAAAACCACTTTACTTGCATCTCAATAATTCTAATTTTATTAATATAAACTATTATTTTCCCTCACACATTTTCATTCACACTTATGCTTCGTTTGAATGAGCTTACACACCTATTTTCTCATTCATTTTTCTTTCTTATATTCTCTTGATTTCTGAAAAGGAGTAAAATCTAACTTCCTCCCTCATTTCTCCTCTAATTTTATCTTTTCTACTTTTTCCTATCAAAATATAGGGTTAATCTTATTTATTTGATAAAAAAAAAACATAAGATTAATATTAAAAAAATGGCTGAGAAATCCCAACATTACAAAATTTATTGCACAAATGTATTTGAAATTTGTTTAAAGACTCAGGTGCAACTATTACGGGTGTAAATGATGTATTAAATAGTGCAAGTCTACACTGAAGTAATCAAGTAATACAGAAGTGAGTAGAGTATCGTTCCCATGAGGATTTATCACTAAGTACCAAAATAGGTAATTTTAATTCTATTTAGTTGATCGATAAATTGGTGATGGAAAGTACATAATAGAAAATGATTAAATATGAGTGCAAATAATATGAAAACAACTACAAGAAAAAGTTCTAGAGGTCATATTTCACTTAACTAATTTTGGATTGAATCACTTATCTATTCTAGTCCAATTTATTTCACAAAATTGATAGTCAAGTTTCCCTCATTTAATTACTAGCCTCTTCCAAGGTCAAGCAATTATATAATTGATTGCTAATCCAATATATTCCTATATGAATTTTAAGCAATTAATCATGCATTAAAATTTATGGAACTCATTAAGACTATACAACTCATATGAATATATTCCTATTTCATATGTAAATTATGGTTTTAATTATAGGGTCTACACATATGTATCTCCTTCCAGTCTCAACATACATATTGAAATCATTCAAAATATTACCAATCAAATGAAAGCATTAAGAACAATAATTAAAACTCAATCATGAAGGAGAAATTAAAACTAGATTTAATAAGTTAAGATTCAATCCTTCATTAGTATGTTACGTCATCACCCTAGGAAAATAGAAATTTAGCTCATCATGAAATTAAAAACAAAATAAAAATAAATTAACATTACATAAAACTAGAATGAAAACCTTAAAAATACTGCATAAAGCTTGAATATTAAATTCTAAAATATAAATATACAACCAAAAGATGCATGAAAATGGAGAAATCTAGTAGTCCATTTAGGAGGTAAAACCTTTCATATAAGCGGCATGCAAAAAGTAATACAATCCTAAGCCTTGCATGTAGGAGGCATGCAAAAAGTAAAACAATCCTAAGCCTTCCATGTAGAAGGCATGCAAAAAGTAATACAATGCATGAAATTAAATTTAGAAAATAACACAATTTATTCAGAACTATCAGAGAAAAGATCTCTCCATGTTAGAGAATGAAGTCTCTACATCTCTTCCCTCCTTCCTTTTTGTGCTTAGCCTTCATCTCTATTTATAGAGGGAAAAACGTGTTGCTACATTAACAAAAACCATGTTGCTACAATGAAAAGCGCATGCTACAGTGAAAAACGCATCTGGAACAGTTATTTCAAACAGTAAACCGCATCTGGAACAGTGGAAAGCATGTTTGCTACAGTGCTTTCCATCAACTATAGTAGTCACTTCAATCTTAAATAGTGATTTCCGTCATAAATGGTGACCCCAGTGAATAGTACTGATGCTACAGTAATTGACCTTTTTCAATTTGATCGGTCCAGTTTTTGGTCTCCTTTCTCCTCTTATTGTGTGGCCATCAAAAGAGAAAACAAGTAAATATTATAATAGTAATAAAAATATTTATGCCAAAATCATCTTGTTTTTATCAATTATTACACCTAAATTTATTACATTAATCTCAAATATTGTCCACAAAATCATCATATAAGGAAAATAAATATGTAAATATTTTACTTATCAGCAACATATCTTCAATGAGTGTGATTCTTCTTTAACTATGTGCAATCTATCTTCAACTACAAAACAAATAACATTTACATATAGCTGAAAATATGTTGCACCTAGTTGAAGAAGGTTGTACTTGCTATCAACAAGTTATTGGTTAAGATGATAAGGGGCCTTACTCCTGTAAAAAAGGAGAAGACAAGTTTGAATCATGGGAAGCGCACTTGTTGGAAGATGTGAGAACCTTTTACCTTCTAAGATTCGAGGGGGAGACCCTTGATAAAATAAAAAAAAAGTTGTACTTGCTAAAAATGGGTTGCACACCCTCAAAGATTTAGGTCATTAGATGTCCTTAGGCAATAAATTTTACAACAAAGAATTTTTCATCATTTTTTCCTTAATCGTATTCAAATGTACATCAAGGAGTCATGTTCGTGGTTATCTATGCTTGATTACGTAAAATTCATACAAGTCCAACTTCCATTCAAATTTTGCTGAAAAAATTGTATTTGTACAAGGCTCAATAAATATGTGAATAAATATTCAAATGAATGAATGAATACAGACACACACACATATACAAATCACACATTTTTGTTTTTTGATTTGGTCTAGGGCATCCCAAAGTCATTTTGAATTTGCGACTAATTCCTTTTAAGGGTTAGAGCATAAAGAGTTTTTCACTTCTTACAACAAATATTCTTTTCGGAATTTGAATTTGTATTCTTCTTTTTATGGAAGTGAGGTTGTGGTTGATTTTGTTGGTAACAAAAAGTCATAGATTCATACCTTCTCTTTTTACAGTAATCACATGGTTTACTAGCCATAATTCAGCTGTCCTTAACGCGAAATTGGCATATTGATTGAACAATAAACAAAAGAGACTTGATTTTTTATAGGTGCTTAATATAATATCCACTTCCTAGTTTAATTAAACTACAAAGTGCATCTTATATTAAAGACAAGAGGAAGTCGTAAAAAAATGTAATAGGAGTATTAAACATAATTATTGTCATTTACTGAGGAAAACATCACAAAGTAAAAGCGCAACATCTTTAATCAATAGAATAAGAAAGTATAATCTTTTTTGTTTTTTTTTTTAATCAAGAGAAGCTATAGTCTCAATACATCGGATCCAGGTGTTTCCATTTTAAGTCGGTCTAATTGGGGTCTTCTCACAAATGTATTTTGTGCCTTCACGCACACTCACTCAAAAACTGAGACTTAAACGGTCAAAACTTGTTGAATTATGACCAATGCCTGTCGGACACTTTTTCTTTCTACTATATATACTCCTCTGGTCCTATCAAAGAGAGTGTGTATTTTTTAATCCTATTTATAGAACAGCTCATTAAATTTTTAAGGAAAAGCCATTTATAGATACCTATACTTCTACTCAATTTTTAATTTAGTACCTGTATGTTATTCTCTCTTAATTAAATCATTAATTTTGCTCTACTAACCCATTTAGCTCATACAACTTTGTTCCATTAGCATTGTTAGCCCTTGTACAGGAGTTAATGATACAAACAGAGCAAAATTAAAGCATTTAATTGGAAGAGAAAAACACATAGGTACCAAATTAAAAATTGAAGAAAAATATAGGTACCTGAAAAAGATTTCCTCAATTTTTCACACAATTGTAAAATTTTACCCTTCATTTGTTATTGAGTAAATTATTATGTTATTGGAAAGTGTATAGTTAAATAGGGGTAGAGTTAAAAAGTTGTTGAATTTTTTAAGGCAAAGTTAATGAAGTTTAAGGTTTTTCTTGATCTTTGTGAAATATGTTAGAAGAGTCTTACAAATACTAAATAGGACCAGTAGAGAAGTATATTTATAAATTATGTATTTACTCCTTCTAGTCTCTAATACTATAACAGTTAGACAAGGGTTGTTTTACTTTATCCTAAATATAAAATCTCAAGTCTCTGCTTTGTCTCCTAAATCCGATCCATAATTTTTACCCAACGCATCTCATTGGTTTCGCATATTAAGAAATTTTCATCAAGAGGTGGTTCCAATGCAGATGTTTCAATAGTGTATTTTTAAAAAATCAACACTCATTTATTCCAAATAACTAACTAAACTAATTTATTTAATATCTACAAATTAATTGTCTAACTCTTATATTAAGCATGATGGAAGAAGTACAAGATTAATTTTCACGGTAAGATCAATTTTTATAACTAGACTAATATTCCACCACAATTATATCTCGTAAATCTTTTAGCATAGTCATGTTTGATTTTCAAGGTCGGCGCGTGATTTAGGCCTTCAAATTTCAACATGAAATATTCAAAGTCACATATTTAATCTTGATTAGTTACTTTTCTTTTTTGGGAAATATTAAAGGCTATGAACCCATAAAAGTAGAGAGGAGACAAATTCAAAGCTTATTGCATATCACACAAATCGACCAGCAAAAATTTGCAACATCCTAAAAGAAGTTTATCAATAATTACATAAAATCGATGTCATATATGGTGCACCAATAGACTATTTCTTCGATTTCTTCTACTGTATTGTCCATCAGGTTAGTTTTAATTACCACTCCTCTTATCTTTAATGTAAGACACACTGACTTAATTTAATTAGATTAAGGAATTTAATGGAATTAGTTAACATGACATGTATTTTCTAAAATATCATAATCATCATCCTTAATTCCCTTACTCTGTTTCCTCTTTAATTACTGTTGAGGGAGCATCAATAAGATAAATTATGAAAATATGAACAAATATGTAAACTATGTCTTATATTTAGGATTAAGATGAACTATTCAAATATGTTTTATATTAAGAATCAGAGGAGTACTAAATTAATAAGAGAGGTTTTCTTTTGTTTTTTTTTTATTTCTCTAACTAGTTAGGTCAAATTCAAGTATTGTCAAGCACAATTGAGAGACTCTCCCATTCAAATTCACATGCATGGACTCAACTTAAAACCTTGTGTTTAAGCGGTTAAAACTAATTCAACTAAGACCAACACCTATTGGAGTAAGAGAGGTTTTTTTTTTTCACTCTATAATTTGTACCACGATCTAAAAGTAAAAGATATACTCCCTCTTATCTTAAATGTAAGAGCTTGTAGAATGAATTGTTTTGATTTTATATATAATACCTTAATTTATTTTGTCTCCTAAATTTATAATTTTTTTAACTCTTCTTGTTAATTTTACATATTAAGAGTTTTTCATCGATGGAGTAGTTTTCAATTCAAATAATTAAAATTGGTACTTTGAGAAAACCAACACATATTTTTTTTAACAAATAACTAATTTTTTTAACTTTTGGAAGTTAGTTATCTGGCTCATACATTTAGCAGTGGAAGAAGTAATGTGCTTTTTCATAAAACAAGGGTTCAATGAATCATCACTATTTAATTTACGGCTTTTATCAATGAGAGACTTTTAAGTTTTACAAATTAAAAATTTTTTAAAACTAGTAATTAAAAAGAAAAACTTAGGTTGATATGAGTCTAAGAGATTTTTTTCCCTTAACCAATTGATTGAGATTTGAGAATTTGATTTAAAAAGCTTCTTACTAAAGTCTATCTATGCTTTTTGTTAAAATAAAGCTACAGGAAACCTGTTTATAAGATAAAAAAAATATTGTTTTTGTTGTTGTCGTCGTCGTCATCATCATGAGGTCTACTTTTTAGTATTATACTTGAAATTTTGGATTTTTTACGGTTCAAAAATAACATAAAATAAAGAACCAAAATACTTGTGACCATGAATTTTCTTAATATACTTTGGAAGATGAATTTTATATCAGCTGATTATATTTACGTTACCAGGACAACTCTCAACACTCTCAAGGAGACAGTGTACAGAATAATAGCACTATATTAAGACTACCAAATACTCCATTAATTTATTATAAGGAATTTTTCATTAACTTTATTTAAATAAAATTTTCTTTAAATACAATTAACTTTCTTAATAGGGATTAAATCAAATTAATGGGGGTTGATAAGTAATTTTTTTTACTTGCCAGTGACAATTTTGAAGTAAAAAATTTAATTACTTTTAGTACTTCAGAAAATGTCTTATAATTTGAAAGATGAAAAATATGGGAGTATATCAATTAATGTCAAGATATACATTTTGGTTACAGATTTCTACAAGTTAATATAAAGTGTCAAAATATCTCTTGGATACTAGCAATTTAACCAAGGTACAGAGCATTGGTTTGGTCATTTAACTAGTTAAGACAATGGTTCAAGTGTTCACCTGTGGTTGAACTAGATTCAACTAAGTCATAATAAAAATAACTTAATTAAAATACAAAAAAAATATTTATATATAACATTGAAAAGAGTAATATTGAAATAAAAAAATACATTAACCTTCAAGTAAATGGAATATTTATGTATAAACTATGCATAATTCAATAAAAAAAAAGTTAATTAAAAAGGTATAAATTTGACAGACTATTTTTTTTGTAAAAAATTCAAAACCATGTCATTTCAGGCTCAATAAAAGAATAAATATAAAATTCAATCTGAATAACCCTCTTAATTGAACTGATTATTAAGAGACCAGTTCACCAATTCACTTGTATGATTGTCCAAACTTAGGTTGTTTTATAATAGCATCGTGTTAACTTGAAGCCCCTCTAGAAAACGTCTAGGGGAAGGCATGTATAGCTATCATATAAACCAAGTGCTAGATTTGAGATAATAATATTGTCAAATGCGTTACTACAAATATTTCTCCTTGGACACGCAATTTCCTCTATATAAGTACCCATTCACTTCATTTAATTTCCTCAGTCCCACGCATACTCTCTTTCCCATTTCAAGCACCTTAAAACACTCCAAACATAGTAAAACCAAGAACAATCCTTGTACAGTAATTGATCTCTCTCTCTCTCTCTCTCTCTTCCCCCCTCAAAAATCAATGGAGACACTTCTCTCGTAGAGCTAGATGTTGTCATCAGCATCACCGCATTGCCGGAGAAGGGTAGTTGTGAGAGCGAGCCGAGGAAGAGAACACCAATGGGGAAGAGAGGTGGACGAAAACATGATCGTGCTGAGACAGCAAATAAGAGAGATGAAGATGATGGAGAAGACAAAAGATGAAGAAGAAGATTGTGGAATGATGAGATGGGAGAGAGAGTATTATGAAGGTGAATATGGGGAGCATATTTGTCAAGCCCTGGGGTTGTTGCAGAGTTATTTGATGAGTGTAAGGCCATGTTTGGCAGCTGGGATAGTGCTTCTTGTTGGTTTGAGTATGTCCATATCTTATGGCTTGCTTCTTTTCAACTCCATCGATACGATGAAAGCCCTACTTACTTTCATTTTGTGTGTCTTTGGGTTAACTTGAGAGGGTTTTTTTTTTTATAAGCACACATATATTCTCCTACAAGAGGTAGACTGGTTAGAGACACTTTTGGGAAATAAATATAGACACATTTCCTAGCAGAAATTTGTATTTTAGCATGTCATGTTGTGAGAGATTAGCCCTTTCCGTTAAACTCAACCTTATTGCTAGCTTGAGAGAGTTGTTATAATAATTAACTATATAAGATTTCAAGTGAGTGAAATGTATGTAGTAGACTATATAATGATATTAATATAAAACTAAGATTATAACTTTTAAGCTATATTCATTATGCTCATATTTAGCAAGTATTACTGCTTAATTATATGGCTTCCAACCTCTTCAATACACTTAGATGTTGAAAATTGCTTATAAGTGATTGCTATATCCAGATGTTCCAAAATAAACACTATATAATATAAATATTAAAAATGCATTAAGTGTCAAATTTTGCTGTTTTTGTTCCTTGATAGATAACGTTTTTTAAGGTTGAGTTTTTGTGTGAAACTAAATCCATTTTTTTACATCTTTTCATAAGCTTAACTTGTGCAACCTTTTGAGATCACCAAAGTCAGAGTTGTGTAGCTCATGTTATGAATAGCTGTTATTTGGTCATCTTTCCCTCGTTTAAAATGTCTTGATGATTTTTATGGATTCCAAACTCTTTTAGAACTTTTACAAATACTTTTCATAAGCATGATGTTTGAATCTTTTTTATTATGGTATACTCTCTTCAACCATGATATTTTAAATTTCTTTGGTAACTTTTTGGGTGACCTATGTCCGGTGCTTTTTTTAGATTTTATTATCAGGAATCCGAGAAACTGACTAATCCAAATCTAGGCTTTGTGATTAGGATGCATCTCCCCAGGGGTCTTTTTGAACAAAATAGGATTCGAACTTAGTTTACTCATTTTGTTGTCTAACTCATCCACCACTAGACCAAGTACCCTTGGGTTCTTCAGCCATTATATAGCACTACTATATGTCATTGTATTTACTTCTTTCTAATTGATCATGGTAGATTCTTTTAATTTCTACTATGATAAAGCGTCCAAGGATTTCATGAAAAAGAATTGAGGTGTTGTAGTTTGGGAAAATTGTATTGAAGTCCCAAGCAAGAGAAAATGCTACTTCAATGTCTCTTGAAATCTCAAATTTGTTGGGAAGCCTTGTGGAACATTGGGGAAGTATAATCGATTAGTGAAAAGACTTAATTACCCTCAATGATTAAAAAGAGAAAGAATGGAGGAAAGACAGAATCGGCGTTCATTTGTTGTGTGTCTTGAGTGGGAAGCTTAAGGAGGGAGGTGCCGAAATCATGCGATTACCTCTATTATCTCCATTATTCCATTTGATTGATATTTTCTCTTGACCATCTCTATAGATTTGATTCATCTTCTTTTTACCCTAAAATATGAAAAATTTGACATTTTTTGGTTTGAACATTGATTGGGGTGGGGTATTGAAGCTATGCCTCCCCTAACCGCCTCATCTTCCTTCCTTTTCTTTAGCTTTTTCGATGTTAGTGGTTTTGCCTTTGAGCCAACAAGCTGCAAATTAATGTTATATATAGTGGACTGAGAGACATGGTAGAATACTTCATAAATAGGCTTGCACCTTAACCCATCCTAAAATCAATGTTATATATAGTGGACTGAGAGACAATCAATCCATATGATCATTTACTTTTCTTAGAATATAAGCAAAATAGCTTACTAATTGCTTCTATTTTTTTTGTTCAAGGTGAGTTTTAATTACTATTAAACCCTTCTAATTAATAAGAGAGGTTTTCTCTATTTTTCTATATGACTATATGACTGGGTCAAATTCAAAACTATCATGCTTATCATTGAAAGTAGTTTTCCTTACAATGATTTTTGCATTCATATGGACTTAAACTTGAAACCTCATGCTTGAGTGACCATAACTTCTTTAGTAAGAGCAATGCCAATTGGTATAAGAGAGGTTTTCTTTGGACTATATATATTTGTACTACAAACTAAAAGATATACTCCCTCTTATCCAATTCTTTCTAGACTGCACTATATGGATTAGAGTTCTAGGAAGCTATTTCCCAGAAAGATATATTCTTTTTAGGTTTGATGCCTTTTATAGAACTAGACACCTTTATATCACCCCACATGGTCTTAAGTTCAAGAAATTCTTCTGTCCTTATGTGCAATTTTCCATTATCTTAGAAATTAGCCAAGCCCTAATCAGCTACTCAGATGTCCAAGACAGGTTGCTCAAGCTATGTGCTGATAGCCAAGACCAATTCAGACATCCTGCTCCTCTATAGAAGGATGAAGAGTTCTTCATTATGCTCCTTTTTAAGAAGAATGAAAATAAGGCAAATGGCACCAAAGTGAAGGTGGGTATAGCCTTGATTAACATAATGGTCAATCAAAGGCTGTGGGATCTCCAGATAACATATTGTTCTGCATTAGTAGTAGGTAAACCACACTAGTTCAAGGAAGAGCTCTGGACTATTTCTTTTACAGGTGGGGAAGATATGTTGATAATATTGCAGATAGATTTAGTTAAAGATCTTTAGCGGTGATAAAGATAATATGGGCTAACTAAGGGTAATTTTGTTGAGTTGATGTGAGTATCCTTTGGGAGGTGCGTGAACTTAACAAGGTTATCTATTTTTCTGGATAACGTATCGCAAAAGGAGGAAGGGATTCTATCAAGAGAAAGAGCATATGAAAGACAAATAGGTTTAGAAGAGCTAGTAGCTTCACTCATGTTTGCGTAAATTCCTCCTACTAACTTTCTTAAGTATAACTTTCTCTATCTCCTTATAGCATATGGCTTTGATACCAAGGGGGTAAGTCTCCTTATAAACTCTGAGGCTCAATCCAGGATAGCTACAGATCTTACCATGTCAAGGTCATCTCTTGGCATTCCTTAGCGATATAGACCACATTAAGACCTCAATCTGTAGATACCCAGACAAAACTACGCTACTCATAAAGAAACTTGATCACAAGGATCATGTTAGATTCATTCTGATACATAGGATCCTCTACTAGAGACAAGTGTAGAACATATTAGAATCTATGGAGAGATAAGAGAGAAGTTATAGGAAGATAGAGCTTTCGGAAGATTAAGAACTTATGGACCATGCTTCAATGGTTCTCTCCTCTTCCATTATGGAGGAAACAACTCGACAAGATCATCCAAGATCATGGACTCTGGCATATCCCAGAAGACTACTAAACTGCCCAGAGTTTCTTTGCACTCCATAGACCTTACAATTTGGACTTCCAAGGGAGACTCACCCCCTTTGTATTAGAGCCATATGCTATAGGGAGATAGAGAAAGTTATACTTAGAGAAAGTGAGTGGGAAGAATATACAGAAACATGAGCGACGCCTCTAGCTCTTCTAAACCTATTCATCTTTCATCTTCCCTTTCTCTTGATAGAATCCCTTCCTCCTTTCACCATAATTTATCCAAAAAAATAGATAACCTTGTTGAGCTCACCTACCTCCCAGAGGATGCTTGCATCAACTCAACAAAATTACCCTTAGTTAGCCCATATTCTACTTATCACTGTCAAAGATCTTCAACCAAATCTATCCTCAATATTATCAGTAGATCTTCCCCACTTGTAAAAGAAATAGTCCAAAGCTCCTCCTTGAACCAGTGTGGTTTACCTACTACTATTACAAAACAATATGTTACTCTTGAGATCCCACAACCTTTGATTGACCATTATGTTAATCAAGGCTATACCCACCTTCACCTTGGTGCCATTTGCCTTATCTTGACCCCTTATGGATGGAAAAGAATCCTTGCTACAGCAAGGGTAGCCCTCCTTGATACTACCTACAAGTTATACCAAAATACTTTGATTAGTGCTCTTCTTACTACCCTCAGCAATGATAGTGTTATCATGACCATAGCCCCTAACTTCAATATCAAGCTTTCTGACAGAACAGCCTCTCAACTATTGAAAGTTCATATTCATATCACTAGTGTAGATCAAGATCCAAAAGCCAATAGATAACCTTGACATGGTAAGATTTGTAGCTATCCTGGACTAGGTTTTAGAGTTTATAAGGGCTGTCTCCTTATAAAAAGCCATATAAAATACTCAAATTCTAATTTAAGTTACTAAACTTGACTAATGAATATAGGCCGCTTCACCTAAAGTTGGATTTAAAATTGGGAGAAATTACATCCATACCCCTGAATTTTTAAAAATAAAAGAGAAGTTGAATTACAAGATATTGTTACCATCACTGGTTTAATTTCCACATAGTTTTTGGGCCCCATTAACTTATCTGAACAAAAACAAAACAATTTTCAGATTTCTTTTCTTTTCTTCTCTTTGCATTGGAGACATTTAATATGCTAACTCAATCAGTTAAATTATTTCTAACTAAATTTCTTAATGTTTGTGAAATAGGTTTTTTTTTTTTTGTGATTTAATCATATAGTCTTATTGGGTTAAAGGTTATTTTTGCTTTGAAAGTTTTTGCTGGGAAGCAATAGGTATCTAGAAGTTTTTTTAGGAGAAAAGTCGCTCCGAAAGTTTATAAAACATAGCAATTTTACCCTACCATCCTCCAATATCCTCATCATCCACCCATAGCTGATAAATTGGTTATTGGAGTTGATCTGTCTGTACTCATATATGGGAATAAAATTGTTGTTCATAAAATCATAAGAGAATCATTTATTCATTTTATTCTTCTTAAGATTGTTCCCTTTCGTGTCTTTGTTCATATGGGTTGGGGTGAGGGATTCATGGTTGCTGTTGCCGTGGGAGGTGGGTAAAAGGATTGCCAAGAATTTTTTTTTTTTCAAGAAAAGAGTGAATGAAGAGGAAAAAAAAGAGATGATGAGGTGTGATGCTAGGTGACATGGATGATGAGATGGTGTGTCATATGAGATGTTTGATTGATTTAAAAGTTAAATTTAATATTGGAGGACGGCAAACCAAAATTGCTACGTTTTGCAAACTTCCGAAGCGATTTTGCTCCTAAAAGACTTCTAGATACCTACTGCAATAATAAATTACAGATAAAATTACATATTCATGTATATGACTATAATGCTTTAAATACACTACTACAAAAAGGTTGAAAGGTGGCGCATATTTTGTGGCACTTCTTTAAAGAAGTGCCACAACTGCTTTTTTGCTTTTTCTATTTTATTTTTTTTTAAATTTTGGGTACCAACTGTGGCGCCTGATGGACTAGATGCCACAGCTGGTAGGCCCAACTGTGGCGCCTGCCAAGGCAGACGCCACAATTAGGTGTATGCTGCCAGCTGTGGCGCCTAAAAAATCAGGCGACACAGCTGGTTGTATAATAAATAAATTAAAAAAAAAAAATTTAACAGCTGTGGCGCCTGGAAAACCAGGCGCCACAGCTTCTTCTATATTACAAAAAAAAAAAAAAGGAAGGCTAGCTACCTCGTGCCTTTATGGTTCTAAAGCTTAATAGTTTTAGGCGCAGGTATTCAACAAAAATAAATAAAAAATAGACCAGCTGTAGCGCCTCAAATCCAGGCGCCACAGCTGATCCTATTAAATTAAAAAAAAAACGTAGGTATTCCCCCAAAAAAAATAAAAATTGAAAAAAAAAATTAAAAAATAAAAAATATTAAAAAAATATTTTAAAAAAATAAAAATGGAGCACTTGTGGCGCCTGGCATCCAGGCGCCACAGCTACTCATATTAAATTAAAAAAAAACGTAGGTATTCCCCCAAAAAAAATAAAAAATATTAAAAAAATAAAAAAAATAAAAATAGAGCAGCTGTGGCGCCTGGAGTCCAGGCGCCACAGCTGCTCATATTAAATTTAAAAAAAATGTTGGTATTTCCCAAAAAAATTTAAAAAAATATAAATAAAATAAAATAAAAATAAAAATGGACCAGCTGTGGCGCTTAGAATCCAGGCGTCACAGCTGGTCCTATTAAATAAAAAACGTAGGTATTCCCAAAAAAAAAAAAGACCAGCTGTGGCGCCTAGAAATCTAGGCGCCACAGCTGGTTCTATTAAATAAAAAAAAATTTGTCAAAATGTTCAGCTTATATAAAAGAATTTTTTTTTTATCTTTTTAATGGATTACACTATCCATTTCCTACCAATCACAATTCCCCCCGCTCCCACCCTTATCTTTTTTCCCCTTCCCGCGCAGTGGCCTCCTTCCTTCTCTTTTAATTTATTTTGAATCATCCCACTTTAATTATTCCCTCCTCTCTCACTTTCCCTTTTTATTTACACTACAGCTTCTTGCAGTGGACGACCGTCGCCCCCTCCCTCCATTTCCTATCATCTTCACACTTAAAAACATAGCCATATGTACGCACGTCTTCATCATCGAATCTACTTCTTTGTTTAGTTTCAACTGCCATCCCCACTCCTCCTCCCCCTCACTCAAGATTGCGAGACCAACAGGCAACGTGGTCCCCCACTCCACTGCACTGATCAATTAAGTTTGTAAGTTTAACGTGCTTCTTCTTTTTTTTTTAATTGGCATATAATTTTTGCAATTTTTTATTTCAAATTGATATCTATGTTCTAATCTGTGTTTAAAAAATGGAGAATATATATAGTATTTCAAAAGAAGTTATCCAAAAAAATAATATTTCAAAAGAATAGGAAAACCAAAAGTGAACCATGTCTCGTGATGCCTTTAGCATGTTGATAAAAGATATCTTTACATATCCGAAGTACTTGATTTCATATTAGGCTTAAGCAATTTTAACATTTTTTGCCTGAAAAAATTTTTAATTTCAAAAAACCTTATTTTAGTAATTTAAAAGAAAATAGTCTAGTCCATACGCATGATTAAGAAAAATATAATATTTGTATCATAATATAAGTTTCTTTAGCTTAAATTTTTTGCCAACAGTTTCTAGTTTAACACTGGCCTCAATATCTTCAATTTTGAAAATAAATCTGGACAATTAATATTATTTTTTAAATTAAAATAAAACAATTTCTTTATCTAAATTTTTTAATTTTTTTTTAAAAAAATTACCCTATTGTGGCGCTTGTTGGAGGAAGTGCCACAGGAGGGGGGTCTCCTGTGGCGCTTGGTGGAGGAAGTGCCACAGGAGGGGGGGTCTACTGTGGCGCTTGCTGATGCAAGCGCTACAGTAGACCCCCCCTCCTGTGGCACTTCCTCCACCAAGCGCCACAGGAGGGTATTTTTTTAAAAAATAAATAAATAAATGTTGTGGCGCTTTCAAGCGCCACAGCTTCTTTTAGTGACGTCCAGATATGTGGCACTTCTCTAGCGCCACAATTAATGCAATTATAAGCGCCACAATTTTATTTTTTTGTAGTAGTGATATGACTATTCATAAAAAGTCTAAAGAAAACAATCTTCCTCTCACTACTATAAAAAACTAAAGCTGTGGCGCTTATAATTGTATTAACTGTGGCGCTAGAGAAGTGCCACATATCTGGACGCCACTAAAAAAAGCTGTGGCGCTTGGAGGCGCCACAACATTTTAAATTTTTTTTAAAAAAATACTCTCCTGTGGCTCTTGTTAGAGGAAGTGCCACATGAGGGGGGTCTCCTGTGGCTCTTGTGTCAGCAAGTGCCACATGATGGGGTCTTACTGTGGCGCTTACGTCAAGAAGCACCACAAGAGACCCCCTCCTGTGGCCCTTCCTTAAGGAAGCGCCACAGGAGGGTCCTTTTTTTTTTTGCTTTTGCTTTTTCTTTTCTTTCCTATGGCCCTTTTTTATGCTTTCTGATTGTGAAGCTTTATATAAAATGAGTTGCTTTCGTGTTTATCATCTCTCAAATTGTCAATATTTCTATTTTATATTTCAACCTATTATATATATATATATATATATAATTTTCACATTTAAAATTAAAGTTCCCCAACAATAATGTTCTTACACAACAATATATTTATTGTCATTTCCCCAACAATAATGTTCTTACATTAATACTCTCCAAAGCTAACATAAAAAATATCACAATACAAGAACTTGATATGTGAACACAGTACATCAACAACTAATTAAGTAAATTAAAATATTACTAAAAAACGCAAGCTTGTCGGTCAAAAAATTTAAACAAAGCAAAAAGGCAAACGTTATATTATGGTTTATCTTGACTGTACTAAAAAAAAATTTAAACAAAGCAAGCTAGAATGAAACAATCTTCTTCTTACGTTAGTGACACTAGCTTGAGTGACGAGGATGAGCAAAATGTGAGCTGTGGAGTGGAGTAGGGATCAAATGGAGTGGGGTTCAAAAGAGGAAGTGAGACAGAGAGTATGAAGAAAAGGGAACAACTAGGGATAAAAGTGGGGATGGACGAAACAAAAATGGTAAAGGGACAAGAGAATTTAATGAAGAAGACAAGTGTGTATTTTTTGTGCAAGAGAAAGTGATATCTTTTACAAGGGGAGGGGCGTCAACGTGAGCTGAAGAAGAGGGAAAAGACAAAAGTGGGGACGGACGAAACAAAAATGGTAAAGGGACAAGAGAATTTAATGAAGAAGACAAGTGTGTGTTTTTGTTGTGCAAGAGAAAGTGATATCTTTTACACGGGGAGGGACGTCAACGTGAGCTGAGGAAGAGGGAATAAAAAGGAAAAAGGGAGGGAAAAGATAAAAAATAAAGTTAAAGGAGGGAAATCTGATTAGCGGGAGAGTTAAAAATTCACATTCAACTAATTATGGCACTTCTACAGCTGCCCCCTTTTTATTTTCTTTTTCTATTTAATTTTTTTTTAAATTTTGGGGACCAGCTGTGGCGCCTGGTCAGCTGGTCCCCAAAATTTTAAAAAAAAATTAAATAGAAAAAGAAAAAAAAAGGGGGCAGCTGTAGAAGTGCCACAAAATGTGCGCCACCTTTCAACTTTTTTGTAGTAATGTCTCCTTTATAAATATGACATTAAATTAAAGGAGGACATTTTTATGTCATTTATTTATTACGAATAATAAGTAACATGCAATGACATTAATGCATTAATACTTAAATAAATGAGTCAAATTTCAGAGTGTTAAAGCCTTCCAAAACGGCTGCTAAGAGAATAAAAACTTGTGAGAGAACAACACTTTCAAGTTTCAACAATAGCTACTGGCATAGGAATTTAAAGAATGTCATTCTTTCCACGGATTGTATTGAAGCGGTTCATTTCATTACTAGGGGATGTGATGAGAGTAACCCTTTTAAGGAGATCATTAACGAGGCTAGAGAGTAGTTATCTAGAGATTGGTGTGTCCTTGTAAACCATATCTCTAGAGATCAAAATTCCCAAGCGAATTATTTAGCAAAGCTTGCTCATAGTAGCACTGAGTATTTTGTCATCTTTGATCAACCAGCTACTGTTTTGTCAGCAGGCATTGGTTGACGAAGGATTAGTTGTTTTGCCTCTCATGAGGTGTCGTTGTACTAATCTTATGATAGATAAATGAAGTCCAGTTTTTAGTCAAAAAAAAAAAGTTTCAACAATAGCATATATATATATATATATACAGTGTGTGTGTGTGTCACACGCAACACACATTAATGCATTAATACTTGAATTAATGAATCAAATTTCAAAGTGTCAAAGGCCTCCAAAACGGCCGCTAAGAAAAGAAAAACATGTGAGAGAACAAAACTTTCAAGTTTCAACAAACGCACGCACGCGCGCGTGCACATTCAACACTACTTTCAAATCCATAGTGCAGTAGGAAGCTCCATAGTAATGGCGAAAGCTTCAACCCTTTTAGCTTGCTTTATTTTTTTTGATGTTCATATTATCAAGTAACTCAATAATCATTACTTATTTATCTTTTTTTTAAATTTAATAACTTTCCAATTTCATCCATTTTCTTCACTACAAAAAGAAAGGGTCTCCGGAAGTTTTTTTGGGGACAATTTTGCCCTGGAAGTATCAAAAGGAGAAGAATTTTGCTCTGACCGTTATTTCAGTTAATTTTGACCGTTAGTTGACCATATATGCTGAGCTAGCACTCCATATGTCTTCTGCATCATTTTTGTTAAGTTTACCCCGGAAATTTTAAATCTAATTTTGAAAAAAAATGAAATAGATGACACATGAACTTCTGCGGCAAACTTGTTCAATAACAAAAACGACGTAGATGACATGTAGACTGCCACCTTAGCATATTTGGTCAAATCATTGTCAAAATTAACTAGAATAATGGTCAGGATAAAACTGCCCCTTAACCAAAAAAAAAAAAACACGGATGATTTTTTCTCAAAGTATATGTATTGTCACAAATTAATTAGTGACATAATTTCTATCTCTAATTCACTTTTTTTGTAGTCAATATGCACTCTACCCTGATTGTACAATATCTACACATTAAATGACAATTAAAATTATGCATTCTTGTGAAAATTTCAATGATTTTACTTGTAAATAAGGGGAAAAACTCTTTTTTTTAGCTTATAAATAGGACCGGATGAATATATGTTATATAAATATATAACGAACTCAATTAATTTGTTATATTTGTAAATTAATTATCTAGCTCATATATTAAGAACTTGAGGTTCTAGTACTAGCTAATATATGAAAAGAGGAATTTAATTTTATTTCTTTTACAATATCTACTTTATTTATAACTAAAAGAAGCTGAGAAGTGTTGCCCTCGTTATTGGGAAGAAATAAGTATATTCTCTGTTCACACACAAAAAGGAAAAATTGCTGAAAAGGTGCCAAAGAACCGAGGTCTTTGAGCCTTCTTCAGTTGTATACAATATGCCTTAATAATTTGTAAATGTCTTCTATTTCGCGCATACTTAAACATGAGTTGCACACAGTTAAAGAAGAATTACTGCACACAAGTGAGGGTATTACACCTGAAATTGTAAACACAAATTTAGATATCTTTCAGCAATAAATATTTTTATAGAGAATTTTTCATTAATTTTTTAAAAAAAAATTATCATGTTCACCTATTATTGGGTAATGTTGTGGATGAGAAAAGATAAGAAAAAAGTGAAAGAAGAGGAGAATTAATTAATATATAAATAATATAGGTTGGGGATAAAGAGAAACAAGAATGGGTGAATATTCATGCAATAAGGACGAAGACTACACTAAGCCTTGTGGCACAACTTTAACCTTAAAATAAAGAAAAATTCAAAAAGTGGCTAAAATGATAGAATTTGGCTAAATTTCACTACACCTAATAGCAAAGCTATTGGTCTTACTTAAAATAACCCAAGACCTTAGGAAACCGAAACTTATTATTTTCTGGATAAAATTAAAAAAAAAAATTCCAGCAAGCTTAAAGTGAAGGCGTGACTGAATTTTGAGCAAATTCCAATCGATGTGCAAGTAAAATAGCACTGAATTCCAGCCACAAACCGTTTGGGCAAAACATGGAGAAATCTTGCAAGATATAAAGGTTGGCTTGAAATCGGGAAGATTTTAGGAAAAATCCCAGCAAGCACTAAGTCAGCAATGCAATGAAGAAATGTGAGAGTTTGCAGCATATTAGAGCCTCATCTCAGCAGCTATACTTCATATAGTTCTCACAATGTTTGCTGTTTAGGATTGGCATTCCAACAAGCTAATAACAATCAGATGCACCAACAGATTTGGAAAAAGATTTTCAATTCAAAATCTGATTTGGAAAGCAAAACTTGAATATGCAGTAAAAATGCAATGCTCATTTGGAAATTCAATTTACATAACGCAAAGACAAGTCGAACAGCAGGTAATGTCCTACTTGCAATCTCAACAACAGAATAAATCCAACTCATAGAGATTCAGAAAGAAGCAAGCTGCTACAGCAAAAAGTGATTTAACCACTCTTTGAAAGCTTAATCAGAGATAACAGCAGAAATTTAGGATAGTAATAGCAAGTTGCCAAAGAACTTATAGTGTAGCTGACCAGCAAGGTTTAGTCCAAGAGTTCGCTCATTTGCAGCCAAATATATCAAGTCTCATTCACATTTGTCCAAAATTCTTGGCACTTCCAGAAAAGCAACATGAGTTTCAGCAATGTTAAGTTAAGAAAAGAAAGCTCAGCAAGGTATCTGACCAAAAAACTTAGGCTTAAAAACTGGAATCCCAGTGAATGTACTAACTGTAACTGTCCACAAGCAAAAACAGTGAACAAACTTAGCCAGGGGAATTTTCAAATTTTCAGAAATTTCAGAGTGTTTCACAACCAGCTACAAGAAATTTCACTGAGAAAGGCTATGCAAGACACTCAATGGTTAGGCAATTGGGTGTTTACAGCAGTGCAAAGCCCAGAGACAATGAAAATATGCAACTTCATCTTAAAATTCTGTCCCTTAAGGTCAGACCTCCAGAAAGTCAGCACTTAAAATTTTCTTGTATAGCACAGTAGCAAAAATGTTTATCAGAATTTTCTGAAATACAATCGAAGTGCTTCCTGAGATTGATAATGCAAATTCTAGAAACAGAACAAAAATTGTAGCAAACAAAAATGTCTCAGCTAAATAGTAGTTAACAAAGTTCTGAATCAGATTTCACAGTATCAACTTTAAAAATTATGTGCAGCTCAAAGTTCAACTTAGGAAATTCAGGGTAGAAATTCAAAGCTGATTGCCAGAAGATCAAAAACTCAATCACAGCAATTTAGAACAATAGCAATCTTGCATTTCCAACAACAACACAACTATGACAGCACATACACATACTTTAGACAGCAGTCACCATCAGCGAGCTCAATTTAGAGCAGAGAGCTTTAATGACAGCAAATGAGGTTCAAACACACTCAAATCTAATCAAAGGACCCAATGACTGTGACTGCTGCATAGTAATTGTAGAAGCACCGAAAGTCAAGATCACCGAAACTCAAGAGAAAGTCAAGATCCGCAATTATAGGCAGTAATTAGTCTTGATTGTACAGTGTTGTGTTGAAGCATATTCCAATATTTTATTCTATCTTATGTGTATATATATGCGTATGTAATCTATCAAGCAATACAATAATCAATTCAGTCTTCCTATTTCTCTTCATGGTATCAGAGCAATAGGAGAGAATAGGAATTATAATTCATACCAGAATTCTTCAAGAAGCCCTCTGATTAATCAGAATCAGCATCGGTATTTTAGCAATTCTGGTTCACGCCTCTGAGTTCTCCACTTTGTCAGAACCAGTATTGGCATCAAGTAGTTCTGGTAGTGCCCTCTATGTTCTCCCTGTCTCTACCAGAACCCTTATCGATAACATCGTCAGAAATGTCTAAGTTGTTGACGTCGACGACATCGACAACCATCTCCGGTATATTGTCGGAATCCTCCAAGCACTGACCAACTTCGATTTCCAATCTCAGAATTCCAAGTAGTCGCCGGTGTTCTGTTCCACTCTCAGATTCTGCTTCGCTCCACCGACCGACTAGGTGTAGCCACCAACCCACTCGTCGTCGGGATTCTTAGGTCGATATCCGATCCATTCCACCTACAGTCGTTCCCGGTGCTCTCTCGTTCTGTCACTGCAGAACTGCTGTCAGCAGTAGCGATCTCTCCGTCCTGATAGTCACCCAGCTGTAGATCTCTCCGTCACTTTCGAAAGAAGAACCTTCGGATCCGTTGATCATTTTTTGTCTTTTCTCAGTGCTCTCAGCCCTCTTTCCTCTCACGCCTCTCATTTCTCTTCTTCGTTAAAACACTGAACTTGTTCACGAGCGAGCCGAGAAAAGGAAAAGGAAAAGGGAAAGAAAAGGAGGAAAAAAGAGAAAAGAGGAAGAAAAGGAAAAAAGTAAGGAGGAAAAAAAAAAAAGGAGACAGCTACTATTCACAGGCACTGTTCATTGGTGCTGTTTTGTGCGTGACGCTTCACTATTCACTTGTACTGTTGATAAGGCAATTCATCGGTTTTGTTTACTGTTCATCACGTACTATTCACCGGCACTGTTTACTATTACTATTCATCACGTACTATTCACTGGTACTATTCATCGGCACTGTTTACTGTTACTGTTCATCACGTACTATTCATCCGTACTATTCATCAATGGTACTGTTTCATACTACTCACGGTGTTGTTCCCTATCAGCACCAACGACCATTGTAGCTTGTTTCTTCATTTCCAAATTGGTCAATATGTCTATAGTTTCTAATGCCTCTTCCTGTGTGCCACGATTTGGTTTTAATGACATCTCTATTGTTCGAACCATAGAACAAAGAGGTTCTAAAGGTCGTCCACTCTGTGATCATTTCCAAAAACAGGGGCACATAAAGGACACTTGCTGGAACCTCTATGGTAAACCTATTGACTGGAAGCTGAAAAAAGGGCAAGACAGAGGTTACGTGGCTGAAGCTTCCAAGGAATCATCCTAAAGTGACAAACTGCACAAAATCATGGAAATGCTAGCCACACTACAAACTACGACAAAGCCTACTGCCATAGTAGTCAGGAGAGGTAATTTCTTTCAAGCCTTGACTATGATAAAAGAACTATGTACAGGGAATTGTTGGATTGTTGACTCAGGTACCTCGGATCATATGACTGACAATAAGGCTCTCTTCTCATCCTATACTCCTATTACCAAAGGAGTGACAGTGCAAATTGCTGATAACTCAGAGTCTGTTGTAACTGGAATTGGTTCTATCAAAATCTCAGCTACACTCACTCTTCACTCCGTATTACATGTTCCAAAGTTGAAGTGTAATTTACTATTTGTGAGCAAATTAGCTAACGATGAACGATGTCAAGTTAACTTCTTTGCTACTCACTATTTTTTTCAAGATCTGCTGACAAGGACAGCGATTGGGAGTACAAAAGAGCTTGATGGTCTCTATTACCTTGATGAAAGTGATAGTCATTAGATTAAATCTTGCAATAAAGTGTCTCTCCCTAGTACTAATGACTTAGAGTTATGGCACAAACGTTTAGGTCATCCAAATTTAAATTACATGACTCAAATGTTTCCATCCCTCGTTTCTCATAAAATCACCTCTGATTTTCATTGTGATTCATCTGAAAAGGTTAAGCATCATCGTACTTCATTTCCAAAAATCCCATACCAAGCATCAAAACCTTTTTCCATAATTCACAGTGACTTATAGGGACCATCTCGTACTCCAAACCGATCCAAAACAAAATGGTTCATCACATTTATCGATGATCATACACGTGTCAGTTGGGTTTACTTGTTGAAGGATAAAACAGAAGTGTATCAAACATTCTTTAACTTCTACAATATGATCCAAACCCAATTCCAAACCCAAATCCAAATCCTGCACACCGATAATGGGACTGAATACTTCAATTAGGTCCTGTCTACCTTCTTGACCGAAAATGGCATTATTCACAAAAGTACTTATCCCAATACGCCTCAACAAAATGGTATTGCTGAACGAAAGAATCGCCATATTCTCGAGATTACCAGAGCCATCATGTTTAGCAGTAATATTCCTAAATATCATTGGGATGATGCTGTCCTTACTGCTACATTTCTCATTAATCGAATGCCAAGCTAACCATTGTCTTACAAAACACCATTTCAACTCCTCCACAAATACTATAACCTCCCATACCTTGAAAACACTCTACCACTCCGGGTGTTTGGTTGCACATCATACGTTCATCTCCATCACACCAATAAACTTGACCCTAAAGCCCTTTGGTGTATCTTCCTTGGTTATTCTCATTCCCAGAAAGGATATAAGTGTTATGATCCGATCTCCAAACGTTTATTTATCACTTGTGATGTCACCTTTCTTGAAAATACACCCTATTATGCCTTGTCTGCAATTCAGGGGGAGAGAGATGGTGAATTTCAGACAAAAGAAACACTAAAGGATGACCAAACAGTCACAATTTATACACCTGCCCACACAGAACCTAATCCTGATACCTCTGATGCTCCTGATAATCCTGATACCTCTTATGCTCCTGATAACAACCTTGATATCCCTGATAATCCTGACAACCTTGATAGCTCTGATAATGTGCCAAATCCAGGGGGAGAAACAAATATGTGGGGTAATACCTATATACGGCGACACAAAAGAGGTAATGAGCCACATGCTATTAGCACTCACCAGGAGTCGATACCAGTGGCAGGTCCAGGAGAAACAGGAAGGTTTTGATCTTAATCTTCCCATTGCAGTGCGAAAACAACCTAGACAACCCAAATCATCTACTAGATATCCCATTGAGAAATTCGTCTCCTATAAGGCCCTTTCATCTAAATACAATGCATTTGTATCTCATCTTGATAGAATTAGGATACCAGACACTATTGATGAAGCTATGGCTATACCTGAATGGAGACAAGCTGTCTTGGAGGAAATGGAAGCTCTTAAGCATAATAAGACATGGGATGTAGTAGATCTACCATGAGGGTAGAAGCCTGTTAGGTGTAAATGGGTATTCACTCCTAAGTATAAAGCAGATGGAACTCTTGAGAAATACAAAACTAGATTGGTTGCAAAAGGCTTCACGCAAGTATATGGGGAAGATTACACTGAAACATTTGCTCCAGTTGCCAAGTTAAATACCATCAGAATTCTCTTATCTATTGCAGTGAATTTAGATTGGAATTTGCACCAACTCGATGTAAAAAATGCTTTCCTCATCGGAGAACTCAAGGAAGAGGTGTATATGAAGTTACCTCCAGGGTTCCCAGGAAAAAAGGCTAACCAAGTCTGTAACTTAAAAAGGTCATTATATGGGTTAAAGCAATCTCTGCGTGCTTGGTTTGACAGATTCACCCGGGTTCTGAAGAGACATGGTTATACTTAGGGGCAGAGTGATCATACCTTGTTCTTTAAACATCATAAAGGCAAGATGGCTGTTCTAGCAGTATATATTGATGATATAATCCTTACTGGAGATGATGAGGTAGAGATCAATCAGATCAAAGGAGCACTTACACGGGAATTCCAAGTCAAAGATCTTGGAGAGATGAAGTACTTTCTTGGAATGGAAGTTGCTCGGTCCACTACTACAAAAAAGTAATGCTGTGGCGCTTATAATTGCATTAACTGTGGCGCTAGAGAAGTGCCACATATCTTGACGCCACTAAAAAAAGCTGTGGCGCTTGGAAGCGCCACAACATTTTAATTTTTTTTTTTAAAAAATACCCTCCTGTGGCGCTTGTTTGAGGAAGCGCCACAGGAGGGGGCCTTCTGTGGCGCTTGCTGACGCAAGCGCCACAGAAGGGTCCCTTTTTTTTTCTTTTTTTTTTTCTTTTTTCTTCTTCTTCTTCTTCTTTTTTTTTCCTGTGACCCTTTTTTATGCTTCCTGATTGTGAAGTTTTATATAAAATGAGTGGCTTTCGTGTTTATCATCTCCACAAATTGTCAATCTTTCTATTTTATATTTAAACCTATTATATATATATATATATATAATTTTCACATTTAAAATTCAAGTTCCCCAACAATAATGTTCTTACATTAATACTCTCCAAAGCTAACATAAAAATATCACAATACAAGAACTTGATATGTGAACACAGTACATCAACAACTAATTAAGTAAATTAAAATATTACTAAAAAACGCAAGCTTGTCGGCAAAAAAATTTAAACAAAGCAAAAAGGCAAACGAAACAAACTAGGTTTTCATTCTTTCCTATTAAATTAGGAACAAAAAGGCAAACGTTATATTACGGTTTATCTTGACTAAAAAAAAATTTAAACAAAGCAAGCTAGAATGAAATAGTCTTCTTCTTACAAATCTATTAATTGACCAGCGCAGAGAGTGAGAGACCACATTGGTGATGCTAGCTTGAATGACGAGTGAGCGTGTGGGTGTGTTTTTTAGTGTGAAGATGAGAGGAAATGGAGGGAGGGGGCCGACGGATCTACTAAGAAGATGAGAAAGGGAAAGTAGTTTAATAGAGGAGAGAGTAGTTAAATAATTAAAGTGGAGTAGTAGTCAAAAAGAGAAGGAATGGGGGGCGAACACAGGACCACTACGCGGGAAATGAAATAATTAAGAGATACACTATAAATTTGAATTTTTTTTTTAAAGGCAAGTGTGGCGCCTAATTATCACATTGCCTTTTGTTCAGCTGTGGCGCCTAATGTACATTGCCTTTTGTTCAGCTGTGGCGCCTAAGCATTAGGCGCCACAGCTGATCTTGAAATGGACATGGGTGGCGCCTATTTATTTAGGCGCCACACATGTCTATTTTTTTTTAAAAAAAAAATATAATGCTGCAGCTGTGGCGCTTGGTGGGTTAGGCGCCACAGCTGCTTTCAAGGCTACGCAGGCGCCACACTAGGCCTCCTCAATTGTGTCACTTAATCTATTAGGCGCCACAGCTGGTACCCAAAATTTAAAAAAAAAATTATAAAGGTAAAAAAAAAAAAAAAAAGAGAAGCTGTGGCACTTGTTTAAAGAAGTGCCACAAAATGTGCGCCACCTTTTACCCTTTTTGTAGTAGTGGTCGAAAGGTGGTATCTATATTTCCCAAAAAAAGTATATACTGGATCTCTTGAAGGAAACAAGGATGACAGGCTGCAGACCTAGTAACACACCTATTCGGGTTGATAAAATAAACAAAGAAGCAGACATTGGTAAAGCTGTGGACATAGGAAACTACCAACGAATGGTAGGAAAATTAATATACTTGTCCCATACCAGACCCGATATTGCATTTGTCGTTAGTATGGTTAGTCAGCACTCCCATAATCCTACACAGAAGCATCTAAATGAAGTATATCGGATCCTTCGTTATTTGAAGGGATCTCCGGGACGTGGCTTACTGTTCAAAAAGACTGATAAATGAAATATAGAATTGTTTACAGATGCTGATTGGGCAGGTGACCAAGATGATAAGAAATCCACATCTGGACATTGTACGTATATATGGGGTAACTTGGTCACATGGAGAAGTAAAAAGCAAAGTGTAGTTGCAAGAAGCAGTGCTGAAGCTGAATACCGAGCTGTGTCACTTGGGATTTGTGAAGGCATATGGATAAAACGTGTTCTTGAAGATGTAAAGGAATGCATAAATCTACCGATCAAAGTCTATTGTGATAATATTGCTGCAATCAATATTGCTCATAATCCAGTTCAACATGATAGAACCAAACATATCGATATAGACAGACATTTTATAAGGGAAAAAGTTGATGAGGGTATCATTGATCTAAGGTACATACCCTCTAAAGAACAAACCTCGGACATCCTTACTAAAGGATTGCCCAAGGACAGATTTGAGTATCTGATTGGCAAGTTGAACTTGATTGATATCTACAGTCCAACTTGAGGGGGAGTGTAGAAGCACCGAAAGTCAAGATCACCGAAACTCAAGAGAAATTCAAGATCCGCAATTATAGGCAGTAATTAGTCTTGATTGTACAATGTTGTGTTGAAGCATATTCCGATATTTTATTCTATCTTATGTGTATATATATGCGTATGTAATCTATCAAGCAATACAATAATCAATTCAGTCTTCCTATTTCTCTTCAGTAATAAAAATTCATCAGAAATTCCAACAGCTAAATCAGATGAAACTTTTCACACAATTCTCCGTAAACAATCACAGCATATGACTGCAGCAACTGAATTATCCAAATAGATGTGACAGGAAGTATAAATCAAGGCAAAATTTCCAATGGTGTGCCAATAATTTTCCTTCCAATGCAGTAAAGATGAACCAAGTCAAAAGTGC
Source organism: Inga oerstediana (assembly GCA_963210345.1). Taxonomy (NCBI): domain Eukaryota; kingdom Viridiplantae; phylum Streptophyta; class Magnoliopsida; order Fabales; family Fabaceae; genus Inga; species Inga oerstediana. The sequence continues at coordinate 73,634,646 of OY723401.1, forward strand.
AATGCAACTCCCAAGAAAAACAGCAATGAGGGTGATGAAGCACAAAGCAATAGCTTGGCAGCAAAGAATTCACACATACACAGCAGTAAATTTGATCTTTAGCATTGAATTCAGCAATTAAACCAGCTTAAACATAGCCAATATAGCTCTGTGATTTGTCAATAAAATCAGCTCATGAAAACAATAAGTTCACAGGCATTTGACCATGTTTTAATGACAGCACAATGTTTAGCACTCTCAAAATGCCAAAAACAGCAATGAGATTGAGCAGCAATGGTTATCACAGTTCAGCAAATTCAGTTTCAGCTAGCATAGAAAATCAACAAGGTTGAGAAAGAGATTAGACTCGGAGCCACAGACTCAAAGACACTAAGGAGAACAAGTTACAGAATAGCAAAAAGTCAAAGCTCTAAAGTAACTGCGTGCACACACGAAGATCAGAAAACCTAAAAATCAAATTCAAGGCACCTAATTAAGCTAAATCCTAACAGAAACAAAGTTCATTGTTTAGATATTTTCGGAAATTTTCTTTATGCAAATGGAGAAAAAATGCTATGGAAAAATAGAATGCAAACACCTGAAACAAATGAAAATCAAGATATTTGTTGGTATTTCTTCAAAATTTTCTATGAGAAATGCAAGATGCTGTGAAAAACATGCAAAACTATCTAAATAACCTAAAGGCTCAAGACACTAATCAATCAAAGATTGACACTTATCTATTAGGAAACCAATTACTTGGCTCCCTGGCAATGGCGCCACTTGAAGAAAGCTTTGTCGGCTTTTATACCTTGGTAACCTATTCAAAAATTAAACCAAGAATTGCAATATAAGGTGCAATCCCAGATCGTCTCTCGATGAGCCTTTTATTAATTACTTAGAAGCTAAGTGTGATGATTGGCATAACACAGGTTAAAAAATGATTTTGAACTTTTTATCCAACAACTAAATTGTAATTAAACTAAAATGCTTTAAAAACTAATATTTTTGGATTTTTGAAATAAAAGTAGAATAGAATGAAAATTGGTTTTGAAATGTATGATAAAAACCTCATAGAACAATGGATTTTATCTATCTTTTGCTTTAAAATATTTTTAGGAGTGTGCTAGTTTGACAAAAAATACCCAAAAGACCCTTTAAACTAACTTGAGTTAAGTGAATTAAATCTTCCACATCAGAAAAGACTTAATCTCTCTAACTGAAACTCAATACAAAACACTATCAATTACAACTAAAGTCCCTCAAATTACCAAACCTCAAACAACGTTGAATCTAATGCATTAATCAATTATTATTCCTATACTTAGAAAATAATCACTTCTTAAAATATTATTAGAAATCACTTTGGATACAATTTATAAAATCACTAAATTTTCTAAAATACCAAGCCCCATCAATTAATGAGTCTAACCCCAAAAGAGAGGACCCCCACTCTAGAGATGTTATTAAGAACTCTTAGTGTATGTTTATGAATTAGTTAATGCAATTGGTTCCAATACAATAAAAAATTAACTCAATATCCAAACAATACCATGCAAGAATAGAGATAATCAAGAGAATTACAATGAAACATATATGTAACCACATATATTGATGAGCACAATGTTTAACATAAACTAATTCAAATCACAAATTGGTTCAAACAAAGATTAAACCAAATATATTAATCTTAACTATAAATTACAACTCCTAAAATCAAAAAAATATTAAATATATAGTCAAACTAATAAACTAAAACTAAAACTCAAGACTCAATCCTTTGCTCCAGGAGAAAATAAGCTCAGCCATTGCAATTCATAGAAAATATTTTCGAAACGCAAGCCATGGTAACACGAAATGAGAGGAAGACGCTGAAGCTGCTGCTCTCTGTTCTGGTCCTCCCGTAGCCGTGCTATATGATTGTTAGGAAGAAGATGAAGGTGGACGACGAAGGTGGAGGGTGAAGGAAGAAGGTCGCCGGCGTTAATGGAGGAATGGACCGAGCCGGCGACCTTGGTGGAGCCTATGAAGGTGAAGGAAAGTGATGAAGATGGTGAAGGCTTCGTTCGCGGCATTCTGGCTTTGTCTCTACAAGCTCTGAAACTGGTTAAAATCTGACCCAAGTGTTGCTGTCAAAACGCAGCAGTATAGACGGAACCAACCTGTCATTTTGCAAGTTTGTGGGAGTAAACTGTTATTTCTGAAATTCAACCCCCAAACTGTCATTTCCAGTTTTAATCCACTTTTTCAAGTACCTACAATTAATAAAATTAAACCAACATCAAATATTCTTAAAAAAATCAATGATTAAGAGTAATTATAATTTTTTTGATATTGTTTTCATTTTTAATCTTAATTTAATGTATTTACGCTTAATATCAATTTATTAAAAAAAAATATTTTAAGCTCAATAATTATAATAAAATCTCATATTAAAGTATAAAATTATATAATAAAAATGGAGACTTGTCACTAAGCCTTGTGGCGTATGCTGTGGAGGAATTGGCAAAGACTGTCCTCACTGTCTTTTCGGAGGCGGCTTCTTTCCTTTTCCCTTAGCATCCGCTGTTGTCCTTTTTTCCCAAACTATGTCGTTTTGACCAAAAAAAAAAAAAAAAAACTCAAGCTCCTCACTTATTTATTTTTTAAAAGACAGTATTCACCGTCCTTAAGTATTTTTTTAATATCAATCAGTATTCTGTAATATTCTAGGATGTCTACAATATTTTTTCAAGATTCTAAAATAATCTTTTAATATTATCCAATATCCTAAAGTATTTTTTTGAGTGCTAGTTAATGTTCTGAAATATTTTTGGTGCAATATTTTAGGATGTTGGATGTATTAAAAATTAGTTTAGGATACTGGATAATACTAATAAATATTACAGGATACTAACTGATACTAAAAATATTTTATGGTGATGAATGTTGTCTTCCAAAAAAAAATAAGTGAGGAGCTTGAGTTTTTTTTGGCCAAAACGACGCGGAGAAAAAGACGGCAGGATGTTAAAGGAAAAGGAGAGAAGCTGCCTCCGTCTCTGTAACCGTAATCCTCACGTATGTCCCCATCATCCCAATTAAGTCCCTTCCTCATACTAATATTAATACTCGTATATAAATAGTCTCTGCATGACAAAAATAAATAAATAATAATAACAATTACTACTACTAGTCTCTTTCTTATTTGTGTTGGCTACCTTTTACTTATTTTCATAATGCAATAATAAATTTTATCATGTATCATATAATTAGGGGTGTTCAAAGTATCCCGGTCCACGTCCCGGACATTTTGATCCCGGGAATTTTTCGTCCCGGCTGGGATCGGGACCGGGATCTATGGGACCTGGGACCGGTCACACACCTTGTGATCCTGGTCCCGGTCCCGGTTTTTTTATTTATTTTTTATTTATTTCCTTAAAAACTAAGTTATTGTTTTATTTTTATATTTTTTATCCCATAATTTAAGTTATCATTTGATAAAATGTGTATCACATATTTATTTGAAATTAAATTATATAAATCGTGATACCAATCCTACTATATAATGTATAAAAATAATAACAAAAATGATGAAGGTGATGATGATGATGATGATAATAATAATAATAATAATAATAATAATAATAAAATGCTATTCTTCAATTCTAGATCAATTTGTGTGATTATTATGACCTTATTAGAGGTTAAATAATTACTTTAAACACTAGATTATAGAAAATTTATCTAAGATAATAATATTTTAAAATTTTTTTTTAAAAAAAAAACCGGGAATTCCAGGTTTGATCCTGGTCCCCCCGGGATTACCGGGACCGAGACCAGGACCGGGATGCAATTTGCATCCCGGCCAAAAACAGGGACTGGGAGTGGTGGATCCTGGTCCTGATCCCGGATTTAAACACCCCTACATATAACTATGTTTTACTACTGTATCAGTAGATATATATTGAAGGCCTGCTCTAACAAGAAAAGAATTAAATAAACATAAAAAAGCATAACCAGCTACCATAGTTATAATAAAAATCGTCTTATACGTGCAGGCCAAAAAAAAAAAAAAAAACTTGTCTGATGCGTGTTTAATAGCTAACCTTGATAAGAAAAGAAAGAACAAATGATTTTAAAGACACTGTCAAGGTTAAAAAGGAACAAACTATACCATTATTTATGTAGGTTATCCATGATAGCAAAGAAAAAAAACATACACGAGAGTCTATCATGAATAACTGAATGAGAAGGCTTCCGCTAATTAAACCTTTTGTGGTAAAAATTACTCCCTCTGATCTTTTTTATAAGCAGTTTTTTTTTTATTGCACAAAATGAACTAGCAGTTAAGATTAGTTAAAATAATAAATATGTCAAAAATAGCATGCTTCTTTCAAATATGCCCATATTTATGAAAAGAGCATAGGAGAGAGAATTGGTATAAAAATAAGAGAATATGTAATAAATGATTAAATGTAAGAGAATTATAATTAGTGGTGAGAGGGAGGTAATTAATATAAAGATATATATTTAATAGGGGTAGATACTACTACAAAAAACGCTTTTAACGTCCCTTTTTTGGGCCTTTTAACGTTTAAAAATAGGGGACGTCTATCTGAGCGACGTAGAAAAAACTGTCAATAACATTCCTAAAATAGGGGACGTCTTTAGGTCAGACTTTAGATGTCCCCAGTCGTTATTGGGGATGTCTAAAGTATTTCTGAACCACTTTAGACGTCCCCAGTTTGCACTGGGGACATCTAAAGTCCAGACTTTAGACGTCCCCAGTGAAAAGTGGGGACATCTAAAGTGGTTAAGAAACACTTTAGATGTCCCCAGTTTGCTCTGGGGACGTCTAAAGTCAGGCTTTAGACGTCCCCAGTTTAAACTGGGGATGTCTAAAGTGGTTCATAAACACTTTAGATGTCCCCACTGCTCTAAAGTTTTTTTTATTTGCTTTTATATATATATTACTGTCCGGAAAATTTAAACTGAAGAAATATTGCATAAACCAGAATTGAAACAACAGCAGTTTAGCACTATCTAGTTGTATTATATTGTACCTCATCATCATTCCAGAATCATACACGCATTTGAGGCAAAACTCTGACATATTCTTGTAATTTAGTTGACTTTTGAATAATATTAAACTAAACTAACCTAAGCCAAACCAAATTCATTCCTAAGTATCATTGTCATTTTTTTAACTCATGTCTATATATATATATATATACATCACCGTGTTGAAGTCTGCTAACGAAAAAAACAAGTATGCAATAATGACAGTCCATTCCATATCAAGCAAATTAGAAGTAGATTAAAAGTATGCATATACAAGTTATTCTGTTTTTTCAGTTTCATAATTTGATTTAAATTAACAGTTACAAGCATTTGTATTCAAAGTTGTGGGAGTGAGAGACAAACCTGTGGACGATGGAAATGGAGACGACTCACGGTGCCACCAGCTGGGAAGACGATAGTTGTGAGAGGGAGACACAAACGACGGTGCTCTCGTCAAAGAAGACAGAGGGAAAAATAGAAATATGATTATGAGAAAGAGGAAGGCAAACAGGGAAGGAAGTTGCAGCAACGAACTGAGAAAGAGGAAAGAAGACGGGAAAGGAAGTAAGGGAAAGGGGAAAGAGGAAGACAACTGGGAACGAAGCTCACGGGGGAAGACAGAATGAAGCTTGGGGAAGGAAAATAAAGCTGCTGGCTGCTGCTGATGGGATAGGAGTCTGACAGGCTTTCCCGCGTCCCCAGTCAAAATGGGGACGTCTAAAGCTCACTTTAGACGTCCCCAGTCAAACTTGGGACCTCTAAAGTGGCACTTTAGACGTCCCCAAGGACTCTGGGGACGTCTAAAGTGGTACAAAATTTTTTTTTTAAGTTCAACTAGCGCCAATATTTCCCGCTAAATATTGAACTTTGGGCGTCCCTAATTTAAAAAGGGACGTCCTTTAGGGTCATTAAATGTCTAGTTTGTAGTAGTGAGAGAAGGAAAAAATAATTTAAATTTGAGATATAAAAAAAATTGCTTATATTAAGGACTATCCCTAAGAAAGAGAAATTTACTGATAAAAATGACAGAAGAGAGTAGCATGCAAACCATGTTAGAAAGGACACATCCTGTCTAACATGGTTAATTAAAAAATACACCCCTAATTAACTAAAATAACGCTAAAAAACAATTAATTAGAAATTGAATTTAATGACAAAATATCGTCGCTAATTAATTAATAATAGTATATTTGACGATAGAATTAGACAATTCTTTCGCTAATCTACTATTTTTTTTTTTAAGAAGTCAAAACATACAACATTTTGAATCTGGCAGGGTTTGTGACCCTCTTCAACACATTCCTAGACAAATACTTAATAACTCAAAACTTGTTCAAAAACCAAGGTGGATGCTAACAAGTTATTTGTTAATGTGACAAGCGACCTTATCCCAATAAAAAGGATAACACAAGTTTAAATCCTTAGAAGCAAATTTATTATAAAAAGCGAAAATCCTTACTATAATAACATGCATATCGTAAAACCTAGGCCAATTAAAAACATTCATCCAATAGTTCAAATAAAACAGAATTAAAAATCACATAACTGTGAGCTGGCAGTAAAAAAATCTAATTATCTTGATATTGAAAAATTAAATTTGTTGTCCTGAAAAAAGCCAAAAACAATTGCAGAAATACTAATAAAAAATGTCAATTTTATTACATTATCATTTGTTCCTTCGTCATTATCAAGATTTTATTTTTGGCATACTTAACTGGTTTTATTTCTCGGTCGGCTGCTTGGACACGATTTCAACGTAAAGATTTCGATCGTATATATTTTTTTGTTTGGCAAAAGATTTAGATCGTATATATATATATATATATTGCCAATAGATCGTATATTATTTTTTATTAACGTACTTTTAAACCCTATTAATTAAAATGGCTATTTTCGGCTGTTTATGTACCACTAAGTCACTAACTACAATATCATATAAAATATAATCTCCGGCCAAAAATTCTATAATAATTATAAAAAATATATAAATATCATTTATAATAAGACCAGGGGTCTATGAATTAATCATTTGTTTTCTTCAATCGTTAAAGTAAGGTCTAATAATGCTAAAGCCTAATCATTAGGTTAATCACACCTAAACATAATCAATCCGCAAATCTTAAAATTTTGTCAGCAAGTGAGACGTTAATCAAGAAATTAAGGAGAATCAATCAATTAATAGGGTCTGAACATAATAAAGTCCGCGTTTGATGGAGAATAATATTTGTGGGGAAAAAAGATAGATAAGATCCTTTGACGTGGTTCCGTGTAATTTATTGTTTATGTTATTAGTCACTTAGATCAGATTTTGGATTTGGTAGTGTCATGGACAAAAAAATAAAATATTTTGGCCAAAAAATAATAAAAAAGTAAAATGCATGCCATCATGAAAATATTGATTAACTTCTCAGTTCTATTTTTCTAACCCTCACTAATCAAAATTTTATTTGTTAAAAATAAATTTTAAGATAGAATTTAGTACCATTGTAATTTGAGAAAATTGCTGAACAACATTCAATACAAATTTTATCACTCAAAGATACCTAAAGACTTATGTTATTGAGCAGGTATAACTTTTCTTCAGTTACTTGCAGCTTGAGCAAGTATAACTTTTCTTCAATTATATGCAACTTATCTTTAACTATACGTAAAATATAAGACATTTACATATAACTGAAAGATATGTTGTGTACAGTTCAAGAAAAGTTATACTTGCTCAAAAACCTGTAGGCCTTTCCTTTGAGTAATAAACTTAGCATTGAGAAATTGTTTAGCAATTTCTCCTTACAACTTGGTTTGTAAAACCGTGTGGGTATTGTCAAAATCAAAATGATTTAACTTACAAAGTATCAATTATTATTGAGCAACGGTGCTATTAGCTTTTTCATAAGTTTGCACGCGTTAGTGTCACGTATACTTTATGTTCTAAATTGAAACTTCAATCTTATTTATGAAATGCAAAACTACATATTTATATACAACGAATCGTAATATGAAACCTATTTCTAATACTGTACAAATTCATCAATTCGTGTGTGAAGTCGTGTGTGTCGACAGAAGCTATCTTTGACTAACACTCCCCCTCAAGTTGGAGCATATATATTAATCATGCCCAACTTGTTACAAAGATATTGAACCCGTGTTCCATTTAAGGCTTTCGTTAGAAGATCTGCCAGTTGATCGTCAGACCGTATGTGCCCTGTAGACACAATATTTTCTTTAATCTTATCACGAATAAAATGACAATCAATCTCAATATGTTTTGTTCTTTCATGAAACACAGAATTCGATGCTATATGAAGTGCTGCTTTATTGTCGCACCATAGTTTTGCAGGTAACGTTGTGACGATGCTAATTTCTTTCAAAAGTTGAAGTACCCACACAATTTCTTGTACTGATTGTGACATGGCTCTGTATTCCGCTTCGGCACTTGACTTTGACACAATTCCTTGCTTCTTACTTCTCCAAGATATCAAATTTCCACCAACAAACACACAGTAACCTGTAGTAGATCGTCTTCTGGCCTTTGATCCTGCATGATCCGCATCACAAAAACACTCAACTTTAGTGTGCTCATAATCTGTATAGAGAATACCAAGACCTGGAGAGCTTTTCAAATAATGCAAGATATGTTCTAAAGCTTCCCATTGTGCCACTGTTGGTGATGCCATGAATTGGCTGAGCCTACTAACTGAGAAGGTTATATCAAGACGAGTTACTGTTAGGTAATTCAGTTTCCCAATAAGTCTTCTATATCTCTCAGGAAATGGAAATGACTTTAATTTCTCTGGATCAATCTTCTTCTTCAAATCATCAGGAAGCTCATCAAACATACTAGCATCAAGATCTAGAAAAGGATTCGGAATCATGGGGATGCTGCTTGGTGCAGCTCCAAGTTTTCCAGTCTCCTTTAAGAGATCGAGAACATACTTTCTTTGAGTCAAAAGAATACCTTTCTTACTGCTCAAAACCTCAATACCAAGGAAATACTTTAATGATCCCAAATCTTTTGTCTGGAAGTGAGAGTTCAGAAAGATTTTAAGTTCTGAGATTCCAGAACAATTACTTCCTGTAATCACAATATCATCAATATATACTACAAGAAGAATCATGCCTGTATCAGATTGTTGGTAGAACACAGAGTGATCACACTTGCTTTGATGTAACCCAAACTTCTTGACCACATTACAGAATTTATCAAACCAGGCTCGAGGACTTTGCTTTAGACCATACAGTGACTTCCGGAGGTAGCACACTTTCCTATTCTCCCCCTGAGCAACGAACCCAGGTGGTTGCTCAATATAAACTTCTTCCAGAAGATCACCATTTAAAAACGCATTTTTAACATCTAATTGATGCAGTTCCCAATGATATGTAGCTGCCAAAGAAACAAGAAGACGAACTGAAGTGAGTTTGGCTACAGGAGAGAAAGTCTCGGAGTAATCAAAACCGTAAGTTTGGACATATCCTTTGGCAACAAGGCGAGCTTTGAGTCGTTCCAAGGAACCATCTGCCTTAGTCTTAATAACAAATACCCATTTACATCCAATGGCTTTCTTTCCAGGAGGGAGATCAACAAGAGTCCAGGTACCAGCTGTTTCTAATGCCAAGAGTTCTTCTTCCATTGCGGCACGCCAACCAGGGTGAGCTATAGCTTGGTGAAGGGTAGTAGGTATGGAAATGGAATCAAGAGTGACCACAAGAGAAGATGAAATAGTTGATAAAGACTGATAAGAGACAAAAGATGATATAGGGTAGACACAGTCAGCATATCGTTTGGGAGGACAATGAGGACGTGTACCTTTACGAAGTGCAATAGGTTGGTCATCAGAAGTAGTACCAATAGAAGCAGGAACAAGTGGTTCAGTAACAGCAAGAGGAGGATTGGCGGAAATAGAGGCAAGAACGAGGGAGACATCTACAGAATCAATTGGCGAAGCAGGAGGTGGCGGAGGTGAATCATTAGTAACATCAGCATCATTGACGATGTCAGGTTCCGGAACAGCAGCCTGTACTGGTGAGAGAAGAACAGGATAAACTAGGATATCATCTGAATTATCCATGACAGAGGGAGACTCAGAGACGGACAAAGTCTTGAAGAAAGAAGAGGACTCATGAAACATAACATTGGTAGATACAAGGTAACGACGGAGATCTGGAGAGTAACACCGATAACCTTTCTGAATTCTAGAATAACCAAGAAAAACACATCTTAGGGACTTGGGATCAAGTTTGCTAACACTAGGACGGACATCCCGAACAAAACAAATACAGCCAAAGATTTTAGGATCAACAGGAAACAGCTTAGATGTGGGAAACAGAACAGAATATGGAATATCCCCACCAAGAACAGTCGAAGGCATGCGATTGATGAGAAAACAAGCAGTAGAGACAGCATCAGCCCAAAAACGTTTAGGGATTGAGGAATGAAACATGAGAGCTCGAGCAGTCTCTAAAAGATGTCGGTTCTTTCTTTCAGCAATACCATTTTGAGCAGGGTTATAAGCACAAGAGGATTGGTGAAGAATACCATGAATTTGCATGTAATCCGTGAATTGGGCGGAAAAATATTCTTTTGCATTATCATTTCGTAAGATTTTCACAGGTGTGTTAAACTGGGTTTGAATTTCAGCACAAAAATTACGAAAATGAGTAAACAATTCAGAACTCTATTTCATTAAGTAAAGCCAGGTGGTGTGGGAAAAATCATCAACAAAAGTGACATAATAATGATAACCGGTCTGAGACATAACTGAACAAGGACCCCAAACATCAGAATATACTAACTCAAAGGGGGACGCAGCCCGTTTATTGACGCGAGGTGCCAAATGAATACGATGATGTTTGGCAAATTGACAGGACTCACATTCTAAAGTAGACACAGAAGAATATTGAGGATACACTTTTCGGAGAGATGAAAGCGACATATGACCTAAACGACAATAAACTTCAAACAGAGACGACCCACCAGAACAAGCAACAGAACGTGGAACCTGATCATCAAGGATATAATGTCCACTAGATTCATAGCCTCTACCAATAATCTGCTTCGTCGATAGATCCTGAATTAAACAATAATCAGGGAAGAATGAGATAAAACAGTTTAACTTACGAGTGAGTTTACTTGGAGATAAAAGGTTAAAGGTGAGATCTGGAACGTTAAGAACAGAGGATAATGAGAGGGAGGCAGTTGGTTGAACAGTGCCTGAGCCAGTAACACGTACGGGAGAACCATTTGCAACAAATATGGATGATGGGTTGGTATAGGGGGCATATGAAGAGAATAAGTGATGATTACCTGTCATGTGATCGGTGGCACCAGAATCAATGATCCACTTAGTTGAAGCAGTAGTAAGACCAGAGGACAGAGTACCTGTGGCTAGTGCCCCGGCGGAAGAAGATCCAGAATCAAGGAGACCAGGTGTATGGGCAACATGAGTAAGGCCACGCTGTTGATCACGCTGCTGTTTATTTTGCAATTTTCGACAATTTTTCTTAATGTGTCCAGGTTCCTTGCAATAATTGCAAATAATACTGCCAGAAGTCATTGTAGGAGAATGAGTATTTTGTTTGTACCCATAATTCCTGTTCTCAAAGGGACCACGTCCAGCTAGAGCACCTGCAGTTGGATCTACAGAAGAGTGAATCAAGCTATCAGCACGAAGAACCCGGGAGAAAACATCTTCAAGAAAAGAAAGCTCTTGACTAGACAAAATCTGGGAACGAATCGTTTCATATGAAGGGTCAAGAGCTTCAAGAAAGCTGATAATCGCCTGAAGTTCTAGATTCTTAACACGAGTTGAAAGATCTGCCTGTGGAGACATAAGTACTTTCATTTCTTCATACAACCGCTTAAAGTCGAGAAAGAAGTCCTTTAGGGGACGGCCCTGTTGTTGAGAGCGATAAAATCCTTTACAGATCTCATGAATCCGAGTGATATTTCCTTTGCCAGAAAACATAAATTCATGGTACTGCATAATTTCTTTAACAGAATTGCAGTGACTAACTGAAGACAAAATCCTTGGTTCAATAGAGTTTCGAATTTGAAACAGAAGTCGAGCATCCGCTCTTTGCCAAGTCAAAAAGTTTTGTTTCATTACCAGAAGGAGGATCCTCCGTTAAATGAGTTTCCATTTCAATTCCCAGAAAATAGACTCTAATAGTTTTGTTCCAATCACTGTAATTTGTCCAATTCAACTGTGAAGCAGTGATCTTACCAGACGTAGGTAACATATCAGAGGTTTTAGAATCAGCCATAATATTAGTTGAGTAGTGGTATACAAATAATCTTCACAAAGTAGCAAGGTTAATAACCAATCAAAAAACAGAAAAGGAACGTACCACGCCCTTAATTCAAATTAACTGCAACTCTCGGGACCCACAGATAGATACTCAATCAATCTAATATGTCAGGAAGAGGAAGACTTCAAACAAAGCAAGGGACCCTCGAAAACATAAAACACGAATCTCAGAACAATAACTTCAATGACAAACTTACAAACGTGGGAACGGAAGCGAAGACCAAAGCTCAAATTTCAAACATGTCGGATGACCACAAAAATTTAGAGACAGAAAGAGGATGAGAAGTCGATCAGAACACCACAAACGGCGTCTTGAACGGACACCGGAGGAGCTCCCACGCGCCGGCGCATGTCTCTGGTGGCGGAGCGTCAGTCGGCGCGTGAGATAAGACGCGCCGTCGGAACCGTGTGATTTTTTTGGGGTGAGCCGATTTTGGGTCAGGGATGCTGGATATGTGGCGCGTGTAAGAGGAAAAGGTTCAGGCAAAGTGGATCTGAGACAGACAGAAACGAAGTTTTTTGTGGCCGGAAAAAATGGTGATGTCGCCGGAAAACTGGAATGAGCTAGAATCTCAGGAAGGCTCTGGTACCATGTTCTAAATTGAAACTTCGATCTTATTTATGAAATGCAAAACTACATATTTATATACAACGAATCGTAATATGAAACCTATTTCTAATACTATACAAATTCATCAATTCGTGTGTGAAGTCGTGTGTGTCGACAGAAGCTATCTTTGACTAACACTTTATAATTAAGTAAATTCACCTAGGACACGCAACGTCGCCTATAAGTATTCATCTCCTGGTTTAATTCCACTCATTAAAGATCCTTAAAACACTCCAAACAGACTTAGTATAAGCGATATACAAAGCCATAATCTATCTCTCTTTGTGTTATTTGTCATCAATGGAGGCACTACCCAGTACTCTAATTCCATCACAGAGGAGGCCAGTGTCGTCCATGTCACTGGCTCGCCGGAGAAGACAACGCTGTGGCAGTGGCCGCGGCCGTGGCGTGGTGGTTGTGAGAGCAAGCAGAGGAAGAGATCACCAATGGGGAAGACAAGTGGACGAGAACATGATCATGCTGAGACTACGAATAAGGGAGATTAAGATGATGGAGAAGAAGGAGGACGAAGAAGGAGAAGAAGGTTCTGGAATGATGAGATGGGAGAGAGAGTATTATGTTGGAGAATATGGGAAACATGTTTGTGAAGTCCTAGGGTTGTTGCAGAGTTATTTGATGAGTGTAAGGCCATGTTTGGCAGTAGGAATAGTGCTTCTTGTTACTTCGAGTGTCCTGATGTCTTCTGGGCTTTTTCTCTTCAACTCTATCAATACGATGAACACCCTGTTATCTTGACTCTTTGGTTTAAGCTGAGAGGCATTGTATTAGCTAAATTTTTGTATCTTCGGTTCAGAATATATAGTTAAGTAACCTTTTAAGAGAATTCTATTGCCTAATATAAATTCCTTGAAGAGTAATTAATACTCATTAGGCGCACAGTATGATAGTAATACTTATTTATCAATTCTGTTCATATAATTGATACTTAAATATGATTACTCGTATTTTTCTCTACCATTAAAAGCCTTGTTTAATAAAGGTAAAGTTGTAATTTTTTTTTAATTTAAGAAATATCTATCGAGTTAATAGCTCTTACTTAATTTTGATGA